>OX384039.1:8607550-11585050 GCA_947534325.1 Agonum fuliginosum
TCCATCAATTATAAGTATAAGTGGCTAATTTAACCAACCAGCACTCAACGTTCTCAATTGTAATTGGAATTTTGTGGAAACGCTGGTTGCTTGTTTTAGCACTTATACATATAATTGGGTAGGTCCGAATCTAGCTTTAATGTAGATTTTATAACAGAGATTTTATGAATTTTACGGAATTTACAAAGATTTTATAAGATTCTAGGATTTTTGGGGGACCTAAAAGGATTTTAGGTACTACGTGACAAGATTTTTCAAATTTTACAAAGATTTTATAGATTTTACTTTAGATTCTACAAATTTTAAGAAATTTTTTACAGGTTTTGTTAAGATTTTAAATACCTATTTGATTTTGCTGGTATTTATGATCGGATTTTACAGATTTTTACATGATTTTCAAGATTTTTTTGAGAATTTTATTTACGAATTTTGAGTGATCTTAAAGATATTAGATACCAAGATTTTCTAAACGATTTCATAGATTTTACGAATTTACCAGATTTTTCAAAAAATTGTAAAGATTTTTATGAGATATTAATAATGATATTACAGGAATTTTTAGAAAAGTGTACAAAGATTGTACAATTAATTTTCCCTCGCTTTAACTAGTGATGTAAGAGACAATTTAAAGATGTATTTAAGCGTTAACCCATTTTGTGAATCTCAAATTCATCTGAAATTATGATTTCGTTGCAGCGTTTAGCAACATGTCGAAATATCTCAACAAAAAATTAAGAACAATTAAATCACAAAATGATTCGAATATAATTTCTAGTGTCCGTACATATCTCGCTAATTAATACAATTATCTTTTGGCGTGTTCCGTGTTAATTAAACAGCAACAGCAACAGCTCGTTTCACTTCCGGTTCATAGTGCCTTTATGCCCCGGTTCCGCCGCCAATGCTTCTCTTTAATTATTAAGTGTATAAATACAAGTAATAATTGGACACGCACTGCTGGTCTTTTCGCGGACGAAGAAATCGAGCTGGCTATGAAGGAAAACAATCCAGATCGTTCAACTGTTATTTTTTATAGACTTTTCCATAACAAATGAATTTGACAGAGAACAACTGACAATAATGTATTCAATATCTATACTTTATTAATATGTTAGCAAAATTAAACCAGTTTCTTCATAGGTTATTGATAGTTTGCATAATTAACAAAAATACGATTGCAAAAATTATTCAAAATTTAACTACATTTATCTAATAACTAAAAGTACTCGACTGTCCTTTGAGTGTGATGTTTTGCTCTGTTATTTTTATTATTAGTCGATATTAATATTTTATATAAATTGTAAAAAGTGCGTTAGATAGATTATGAATATATAATTTTGAAAAGGCTTAAATGGTTGTGGTAATGTGGCATGGGTGCACGTAGAAATTTTGTTTGTCTGGTCAACACAAATTATTTTTTATACTCGTTCGTAGACTGATAAGAATAAATAATAAAATACAAAAGTTTATATAACTTATAAGGTATTTCTTGTAAAATATTAAACATGAAATTTCAGATGTTGATGGAAAATGGTGGCAGTGCTAATCTGTAGGTAAATAATCAAGAATTTCAATTTTAAACAATAATTCTTCAGTCTTAAACTATACGGCATCTTTTGCTTGCTTCAAACCCATGTTTTTATATTGTCTTTTTTCAAGTTTGCGGGTTAATATTTTGAAAACTGATATCGATCCATTTCAAGCTACAATTTTAAGGCTTGCCAATAAAAATGTGCTCTTAAATTTTTGCGATTTTCGATAAAGCTTTATGTGTATTATACTTTGAAATAAACTAAAAGACATTTAGATTGTTTTCGTTTTATCTTTTTTGAAAATACAGTTGTTCTTATATAGATAATATTAAGATACCCCTAAAATGCGGTCCTGAGTCCAGTATCTCTTTATCTCTCAATCCGGGACTGGTAGAGCCGGTTTTTAATTTCGAATTTTAAATGTTTCTTGTGAACGCAATGGACAATTTCCTGTCCTATAAATATATACAGCGTGTCCAGTATTTTTATCGAGAAGTCACGGCATACGTGATTATCTACGGTGGAAGTGAACCAGTTTTCAATTGTTTCCCTTGTTTAACAACCCCTGTTTAGCATCGCAGATAGCGTTGGGAATTGTTTAATGAGGCGGTGTTTTGTTTTTTTAAATTTTTTATGGAGTAGATTTAAATAGTGGTATTTGTTTGGTTGCAATTTAAATGTATATGACATTTACATTAGTATTTTAATTAAATATGAGTAGAAATAGAGAGAATATTTAATTAGGTGCGTAATTTAATGTTTAATTTATATGCATACAAATTATAATATATGTGATATACATTTCTATATTTAGTTATGTCATATTGTACAATATTTATATTTACGATAAATATAATAAAAAATAGTGATAGATAAAAGTCTAACCTTAATTTATTTATAAAATAACTGGATGATATAAAAACAGAACTTTTAATTATTATAATAGAACATTTTTCGCAGTTTTGCAATGTATATAACAGCTTGAATTTGTTGCAGCGTGTTTAGTCGGCTTTAAAGTTTTGTAAACTAAAAATGTGCACAAATAAGTGAGTTTGGTGGATACCAGTTCAATCAGTAAAGAATTATTTTTATGAAACTATGACCGAATTAAAATAACTACAGCATCCTCTTTAGTTTCCTGTAATTCTAAGAACAGCAGATTTGGTCTCAATTTAAAAGTAAAATCCAGTTCTCATAGTTAAAAAGAGACAAAACAAATTTACTCATAAAAGAACAAACAAAAATGTCATTAGTGAACATATTTTTAAACTTTCCCAAAAATAAAAAAGAAATTTGCCCAAATAAAAACTGTGAAAGTTGTCCTAAACACACATTCCTAAACTTTGCGCCTAAAAACCTTAAAATGAATTCTTGATTTGTATGTACATTTATTAATTTCGCGCGACAAATAAAAATAGTCCAATGCAAAATCAGGTACAAAGTTCTGTTAGAATTAATTTATTCTGTCGACCTTGCCGCCGTCCTTACATGGTTCTGCTGAAGAGTGTACTATGTACACTCGCGTCAGTTCTGAAATAAATAATGCATTTTTGCCACTTGTAGTTTCAGAATAAAGGCTGCAATGGTGACAGTATAAATATAAATAAGCATAATTTATGTTTATATTACAGACTAGTATTTATTTTGTATTTTTAGCCTATAATCTTATTTTAATAGAGTATTTATGTCAATAATTATGACAGTGCAATGCAAATATAAGCGATAAGAATAAATAAAATATTTCTTTTTATATACCTACCTATATTTTTTTCTGTAAAAATAGTTTTTTTTTACATAATTTTACGGTATTTTATTATATAATTAATTTTGGTTACAAACAAAAATTGAGTAGGTTCAGGTTCAGGACAGTATTATATTATTATTTAATTTGTATCAAAATAGTTTACAATATTTTCAGCCAATAAACTGATATAATTATGCTATAACTGATTTTGAATTTGAACATACTATACCACCCTATGCAAGTAAAATAATTGAATAATATTCCGTAAATAAATATATTGAAATTTCAGTATTTTTATGAAATGTTCAACATGGGGTTTGGTAATTGAATGTTATATAAATTAGACATAAATTATTAATGTCATTTTTCAAGCAACCCGAAATAAATACCAATTTTTTAAAACTTGGCTCATTCCTTAAAAAATAAACAAAACCTAAGGCCCAATGATCTAACATCTATTAATAATAACAAATAACTCAAGTCGATAATTTCGTAACTAGTAAATTCTATATAGGTAGGTACTCTTCTAGGTTTTTATGGACTACTGGGATGCAATATCAATTTTTAAAGAAGATCTATAAATCGGTTTTTAAAAAATTTATTTAAAACGTTCGGTTTTTCTAAAACACCGATTTATTTCAAAATCGACGCAAAAAATCGCTTGATTGGCATGAAAGAAACTACATACCTATTCTACAAAATTATTTTCATTTATTTATTGATTTTTTTGTTTTAGCAGTTTTTTGAATTTTTGATCATTCATAAAGATCGATCTTGATTTTTGTTCAATAATTTCGATTTTATAATAATAGAATTGATCGATTAATCGCAACAAATCGATCTTACCAAAAGATCGAAAATCGGTTTCAACATTTTAAGATCTCACAGTCCTTTCTTACTACTGCAAGATATGAGTGCGAACTTGATGCCAAAGAAAGAAAGAAATAATTGACAACATGGCATTTCTTATCATTCCCACATTGAACCTAATGTGTGGAATTATCTATAGTTAGATATAGTTAGATTCAGCAGTTCAGCAAGTCATATATAAGTTTATGAGATAAAAGAAGTCTGATAAATGTCATTCTGAAACTGTACGAAGTAATATTTTAGCTGCGCCCGTCATATTCAGTAATAATAACTGAACTTACGTTTCAATGACAGTGTTGAGTATAGAACGTGCAACGCTGTGCTATGCATGTCGTAACTTACCCGAAACAATATGAATTTTTGAAAGATAAACGTGTAATATTTATTGCATACCATTAGACATTGCAAGTACAACAAAAATTTATTTATTTGTTCAGGATACAGATGACCATGAGCAGACTTCTTTCATCTCGCAAACCAGACATTATTTATTTAACTATCAATACAGTAATATTAATAAACCTCTTCATTTTGCAGGTGATCGGCGCGCAGCAATACCTAGTGAAACCAACCTCCGCCGACGTGAACGAAAACGTCCTCAGCGAGCAACTAACCACCTCGTCAGTGTTGACGGAAGAGCTCGTGAAGAGTGCGGGACAACCTCTCGACACCGCGCTCCGCTCGTTCGACCACTACGTGCGGACCCTGGGGCTCGACCCCAACGCAGCCGGGTTCCGCCTGGTGACAGATGGACAGCTTCCTCTCAGGCAGTGCCTTCACCCCGAGGCCTGCAACAAGGACTTCGACCTCCCGGCGTACTACTGCACGTTTCATGACCTCCGGAAGGAGTTGCAGAGGTTTCTGGCGAAGGAGGAACCCGTGCAAAATGTTAAAGAGATTCTGACTTGTATCCTTTTGTGTTTGGTGGATTTGTTGAGACGATCAAAAAGTAAAGTGGCAAAGGTTAAATAGCAATGCTGTTTAAGAATCATTATTTATTTCGGTAATATTTTTTTCACTATTCAGTTTTGAGAATAGTCATAGTAGTAACATTGCTCAGAAAATCGACGTTTTTCAAACTCATTAAATTAATTTGCATTAACACTATTGATTTTATTAGAATTTATTAATATAATTTACACAAATTCTTTATTTTAAAGTAAAATAAAACAAATATTTTTTTAGTACATGCTCTCTAAAATCGTTACCTACTTTGCGAACTGTTTGAAGTTATTTTTTATACAAGACTATAAAATTATACTTTATCGACGAGAGAAAAGTGTTCATTAACAAGCGACGAAAGAGCGAGTGAATTATTTTTCTCGGGTCGATAATATAATTTTGTCGTCGTGTACAAAATTCTATATTTTTCTATAGCTGATGTTGCAAATAAATATATAAGAAATAATTAAATCACAATTTCGGAGTTTGTAATGTTTTTCATCCTATATTTTTCACAAAGTGGATGCAGAAATGTGTTAAAACTACATAAAGAAAAAATTTAAAAAGATTTTATCTACCCTTGCTGTTAAAGTTTTACTTTATCTACTCTTGCGGTTAAAGTGTTACTTTATTAATTCAGAATAGTCTATAAGTATAGCATCAGCTATGGAAAAACAATAATTTGGGGGATCCTGTCCTATAATAAGACGTAACCTAGGCAATGAGCTGTTATTTACATTTTATAGGATTATTTTCACTAGTTTTTATTGTTTTATCGCTTATGTTTTTCAAAATTTTATATTTAAGTTTTATTTTAATATCAAGTAGTTACAAGTATAATTTTCTAGGTACACTAAAATTTTTTGTATGTAACACATACATAAACTATGAGTTTTAGAGGAATCATCTAATTTTAGAACTCGGCTTGCGCCTCGTCCGTAAACAAATTCATCCTTTAAAACTCTATTTTGCGTACTTATTACATAAATAACTATTCCGTTGATTTGTTTGTTACGGTATCATACCAGAACGACTTAACCGATTAATATCAAATTTGAATAATAGTTCAATATTTATCTAACTTAAAGTATATATAATAGAATACTTAATTCCAACATCTTAAAAGAAAATATCAGAAAGCTATCATAGAATTTGTTTGACTGGGTTTTATAAAATTTGGCTGGTAGCCCTACAATGTGTAATTTTATTCATAACTATAAATAAATGTTAGCAATAACCGTTCCGAGATTGTAGAGTTAAATAATTGTTATGCAACAGGTCAAAATTCATAGTAACTGAGTGTTTGTTTAATATTTCCGGTTTTCGTTTTATTTATTGCTTATTTCAGTGTTTCTGGTGATTAGTTACATAGTCCTTGAAAAGTTTTACTATTTTTAGTGGAATTTTCACCAAAAATTTGTGATTGGTGTGTAGTTTTGTAAATAACATGTAGCTGACCAATCATATGAAGCTTTCTCTAGTTTATTTGCATAAAAAAGTTCAAGCAGCCATTAAAATTAGACTATAGTAACCTTGGACGCTATTACTTTTTGATCGTTTTTTTGTTTGAGACATTTCTTTCAAAACAAATGCAACGCGGTTTTGGTATTCCGATTCGTGCTGCCTGAGTGGCGAAACAGTTGAACTATTAATTCTTCAAAGAGGCGCTAGATGTCGCCAGGGAACTTATTGGCGGATTTTTACGGTTTTGTATTTCGAATATAGTTGGATCACGTTTCAAAATTCCTTTTGGTTAGTAAATATTTCTTTGTTGGTGTTTTATACGCACTGCCGGTAAATTTATTGAATAGTAATATTGCCTGCTGTTTTCAAATAGTTGAACCATTGTGATAAGAAAGTATTGTTAGTAAATCCGATATATTTGGTGGCAGACAAGTTTAAACAAATGCTAGTCTATGTCAGCAGCAACTTGTTGATTGTTTTACAATTTCTTTCTGTATCTTTGTGATGTGCAGTCCACGTCGAATGTAGTTTTGTCGGTGTGCTCCAGTTATTCAAGAGTTTTAAATTTTACGCATGTCGATTCTGCAACAGAAAAGTGCAACTCATTGTTTTATGTCGAGTAGCGGGTGCAGCGGTTGCGGGGAAAGACGACAAAAGAATAACGACTCCGTCAGGTGTTTGACTTTGTCGCTGGCAGTTTAATTTTGTGATTTCTAACACCTGACTGATTTTTGACGTGGTGATATATGATTATTTTTGTCCCAAATAGGTGAGTTCAACAATTTTATGCATTTGTTTTATGGGAAATGTCTCTAGATTTAAGTATAGATTTTAAATTTCTTTAAATTCCTTGACTAAATAAAAACAGGCTTAAACATGTCTCCAGATTTGGACAACGAATTTTATGTTAAAGAAGCAAAAGATATGGTTAATATTATACAAAGGCTGATATCAGAAGGTAAGTTAATTAAGAAACTAATTAGATTCTAGAAAAAATCATCTACCGCAAAGTTGTAAGATTAAAAATTCTGAAAGTGGTTGTATAGTAATTACACAGAATCAGAGGCGTAACATTTAATAAAATCCTTGTGTAATTTTGATGTTTGTTCATAATTTTCTTCATGAATACGTAGATAAATATTGAGGGAAACGAATGAGGTAAAAAAATTGTACTCAGCAAATTGCAACATGTTTCTAAGTAAATACAGGAATTTGTTTGGTTTATTAATTCAGCATATTTCATTTTGCTTTTGTGGATATTTACCGGAAGTTAGGACCGTAGTCAGAAATATTTTTAGTCATAAGAAGTAATGATAATTTTATTATTATCTAGAAAATTTTATAATTTTATTGCTGCATTTTTACGATTCTGTTTATATTATTTATTTTATAGTCCAGTCGATAATACATTATTTATATTATCGTAAGTTATAGTAAGCTTTAAATTATATTTATAAAATTTTATGAGTCGCCACTGGTTTGAACGGTACATAATTACTAGTGTCGTGGAAAGAATTAAATTTGGACGGAACAATTTTATCACATTGATTTTAAGATAAAGTAATATTTTAATATTTAATAAAATGTTTCAAAAATTCGAGTAAGCCGGTACTGGGGAGGCAAGACAAACAAAACTTGTTGTTAATACCCTATAAATTTTCCCGGGGGTTAATTATTCACCGAACAATACCTGTTGAATAATAATAGAAGCAATTTACGGGCAAATAAATTTGTCCTCGCCAATTTGCCCCATTTCCGAAATATTCAATAAATCTTTTCGAACATATCTTCTAAAATTCGCTAAATTCCGTTCAGTAAATTTCATTTCCACGGTACGCGATAACCGAAAAACGTGTTTTTAACTCTAAACATATTTCAGATAAAGGCAAACTGCTTTTCAGTTGTTATCACCCCATTAGCTATATTTTACACTCGGTGACAACTTCAGGTTGTTGGCGTGGGTTGAATTTAGTTTGCGTGAAGCTAGGTGCAAGTGAAAACAGTGAAGTGAGTGATTTTTTTTTGTTCCAGGGCATAGGTTCGAGGCACCCGAGACTGTAAATTTGATATTGGAACCTGGCATATGGTAAGATATTTTATGTTTTTATCGAACAAGAATTCAGTATGAATGAAATTGAAATTTGTTTATGCAAAATGGACACCTCAGCCTACACTTTACTTTGTTTCTTTTAACAAATAAGCCATAAATATTTAACAATATTAACGGAAACAGTCTAGAAATTCTAGTACAGGTGATTTTATTTATTTTTAAATTCAGATATATCATGGAATACTAATTTCTTGTTTACTTCCGTTTTCAATAAGGTTTTATTTACATTATCAGGTAAAAATAAAAACAAATTATGATTTAATTCTTTGATAAAATAACATACCTACTCTACTATATACGTCACAAAATATTAAATCGCAAATTTCTTTTAAAGCTCACAACATGATATTTTCTTTTGCATGTAGTACCTATAGGTATTTATTATTAGAACAATAGTTTACATTTTTAATTAAAAAATTTTTTTTTCAATGATTGTAACTACAATTAAAAATCAACTAGAACAGTAGTTGACGGCATTATTTCTTTTGGTACATTTAAAAAAATAACTCCTTGAAAAACAGTTTATTTTATATAGATTTAAATCAAATGAATAAATTAATATTTATTATGTGATGTCTCACACTAAACTTGAATGTGACAGCTTCACAGATTACTGCAACTTTCCATCAATATGGATTTGTACTTTTCCTCTAAATTAAATACAAAACGGATTAGTGCTAACACTAATATTGCTTGCTGCATTTGCATATTTTACGTATGTTAATACTAAACATAAATAAACAGATTTGAATAGAAGTAATAAATACGAATTGAATTTGCTCTAACTAAAAATTAATTAATTAACAGCGTCAAAGAACCACCCTTCGTTATACTTAAAGTTAATAGATAATCATTTTTTAAATACATTCTTGTGTTATTAAATAGATATACGCGTGGATAAACTTTACAAATATGGTAAAGTTACCGTTGTATTAAATATTACGAAGGGTAGTAGCTATTCAAGACTGCAGTTTTAAAAATAAGATGTTTTTATTAGTCAAATAACCGGCGTTTCGCTAACAGGGCAAACTAGGACACATAAAATTAGTATGGTGTTACACAGTGAATGAAAAAACAGTACTTACTGACTAAAAAGCTAGTAACATATTTTTACAAAATAAACATTAACAAAACTGTTAGTTTCATTATGCCCTGTTCGCACAAGGATTTTTCGAAGATTCTGAACCCTGGAAAAGAAGAAATTTTCTTCTAGTGAGAATTACCTGTTAAATTACGGTGCCGCTAAATTGAATCTTCAATGACTCTGGGAAAAGAAGAATGTATAATTTATTTATTGCTTCAAAACCACGAATTTTTTTCAAGATTCAGAATCTTGAAACTTATTTTTTCCAAGATTCAGAATCTGCAAAGTATCCTCGTGCGAACAGGGCTTTAGAATATAATAACACATGTCTCACTATAACGCAAGTTAACTCAACAAAGTCTATGACAAGATAATATGAAAAATGGCGTTACTTTTAAAGATGTGAAAAAACATGTCAAAAGTGTTGGCGAAACGTTAGCTATTTGATTAATAAAAACATCTGAAGACTGCAGTCCTCACGAGTAATTGATACCCTAGTCAATCAAAAAACTTAATTTCATTAAATATTATTTTTTGATCCCGGAATTATAAAATAAGGCACATAATACGTTCTTTTGATATCGTTAATTTAAAAATTCCCCCATGCTGCTTGCATTTATTCTTTACTGTTCGATTACAATTTCTCGAAGTTATCGGTTCCTTATCAGACGTGGGGCCAATCGTCCAATCGTGTCCTTGTGTCCCCTGCCCCCCTTGGCTACGCTGATAGCCGGGGCAAAGTCGCAAGTCGTGCTAGCAGCCACGAAGAAGCCACGGCTTCTTCTTCGAGTTAGGAATCACGTTCTTCAAAGCTGACGAAGAACTTTATTTTTCATGAGTTTACTTTATTTGAGTTGAAATTACAGAATTTGAGTTTAAGTAGTGTTGGTGTTTTATTGAGTTTGGATTGTGTGATGGTGAGTTTTTTGAATTGACCCCTAGATTATTTTTGCCTGTGACGAAATTTGGACTGGTACTGGAAATTTCCACTAAAATTGCAAACTTTGGTAACTAAGTAGATAATAAGTAGATTTTCTGCAATGGTAAACTATGGAATCTTTGTAGTAAACAGTTTTTCCTATTAAAATCTTTTGTAAAACCCGGTAATACCTCTAATCACCCAAAAATCTCCAATAAAATCTAAATATCAGCATCAGAAACCTTGTAATGTCTTAAAAAAAATTGTACGTTCTTTATAGAGTCATCCGAAAAATCAGTTTTTTGAATATACCTTTGTATGTTAAATAATAATATAAGTAATATATAATTTTTTTTCTATAAGTATGTAGAGGTAACTTAATATTAAAATGGTTAATTTCTGTCTCCTAAAAAAGGATTCTTAAAATCGATTTAGATAAATATCTAGTGGCTAGAAAAGAACGTTTAAAAAAATTTTTGTTATTAAAGTTGCAGTACCTTCAAAAAAATTATTTTACGTTTTGTTATGTTTAATATTAAATTGCGTCCCTATATCTTCAAATTTATTTACTTGATTTGCTCTTTTCTTATTTGTAATACATAAACTTTGTCCTCTATCTAATGTACTCGTTCTTGTTTTTATTTTGCACTCATTATTTAGAGCATGTATCGTGCACTTTACAAAATTAAATTTATTTTAAAGCGAAAAACACTAATCATTTAAAAATTCGTAACAATTTTAAAAGCACATCGCATTTCATAAAATAAAAAATTACATGTGTAATACGAGTAATCTTCTTTGAATTTTTATGTTTTTACATCGCAAAACAAAATAACAGGTGTATTACATATTACACGTGTGTATATGGCACTTCAGTTCGTCTGTTAGTCAGCAGTTCCGTGTTTTGTTTAATGCTTAATTGATTTCCGGCGGGGAACTGGGAACTTCCTCTGTTTCCGGTTATTTGATTCTCCTCGAAACTTTCTACATTTCCGTTTTTCATATAACACTAGCGCAATCAGAAATCATTTACGTTAAAACCCTTAGATTTACGAATCGGACTTACGCTAATATATTAATTTACAGATTACATTTATCGTTATAAAATAGGGGAGGTCAAAATACAATGTTTTGTAAATAATACAATACAATACAAGATAGACTCGCTCGGTCTACATTTTTTTAAGAAACAAAACTAAGCTATATTTTCATTTTTAATGAAACTTCTAGTATTGCAAATAAATTTTAGTAGTAGGCATTTTATATAAGCAGTGAATTTTCTGCTACTCCTGTAATAAGTGGTTTGTTCTGTATGTTTGTATACGTATGAAACATGATATACTGGTTGTATGTTTATATTTTTTGTATTAGATAAGATATGAACTTACTAATATTATTTCTTGATTCTGTTATCAAACTTGCATTTATCTTGGATACAAGAAGATATTTGGTAAGATCTTTGAATGGTTTAAGATTAAGAAAATTTATGATCTGTATTTTATGAGACCAGAATTTTTTCGTTTATAGGTTGTTAAACAATTAAATGTATGAACTAATAAATTTGTGTTATAAATTGTTATAAAATATATGGCGCAACAGGAGTTTATGCATCTCATAAACACATATTACTTTAACAATAATAATTTTATAGACAAATTTAGCCTTCATATAAATTTAATTATATTTACCTGCTACAAAATGCAAATATTATAATGTAGCGTACTATAGCTGGATATTGTTATAACATTTTTTATTTGTTTGCGAATATAATGACAGTTGTTGATTGTTTATTTTCTATTGTTTTCAGCTCAAAAGATGACGAAATTGACGGCAACTGTGTTGTGAGAGCAAGAGGTCTTCCTTGGCAGAGCAGTGACCAGGATATTGCCAAATTTTTCCGAGGATTGAATGTTGCAAAGTAAGAAAATTACAAAATATAATTCTACAATTTTATAGTTTAGTTCTTTTAAAGCACGTGTTAAACCAAAAATAATACCAGGAAAATAGGCTTAATATTTTATCGCAAAAATCGTGCACTATTTGAGTTAAGAAAATAAATATAGACACATTTTACTCAAATGATAATTTTAGTTTCTTTACAATATATTTTAGTTTTTGAAATCTTTGAAGTTACCTATGTACAGAAGTTTCGATTTCGGTTCAATGATTTATTAAATAACATTGAATTAATTAAAATATTAGTCCCAGTTTTGGAGTATACCAATTTTTAAAATATTACAAAATTAGGCTTAGCGGAAGGAAACAACATTTTCCTAATTTTTTTTAGTTAAGTAATGCTTTAAAAGTTCCGAACCGATTCATAACTATCGGTTCGGCTCCGGTTTTAAGTTCATAAAAATATTTTTGATCGGTTCAAGTTTGGTACCGGGTTCACAAAAGTACCAGTGGTTCGTTCCGATTTCGATTCAGTTCGAATTCCTTTGATATACTTAAAACATTATTGGTAATTCTTTAATAAAGCAGTTTTTCTGTTAGTATAGGTAAATGATATTTTTTTGCTAATGGACGCTTTATTTAATAAACAATGTATTGTTATTAGTGTAAGATATCGCGAAATATTGAATCGATTATTCAAAACAATTTATTTTATGATTTCATAAAGGAAATATCAAATATAAGAATGCGAAAATTAGCTTTAGTTTTGTCTAACTGCCTGGGTTTATCGGCTCATTAATGATTCATCATTCTTCAAGTTAATTTATTGTGAAATTCTGATTCTATTGTAAAATCAAGTAATTTTTCGTAGATTTTCTCTGCTTTTGTTAATCATATAGTCAATTCCCTCTGATTTGAACTCTCCACTCTCAAGTAGATAATGAATAACTAATGTTCAGCGTTCAGCATTTATCTTATCTGGTTTTAGTGTAGCTGACTAACTTTTCAATGTAATTTTACCGCAATTTCGTAGAAGTTCATTTGTTCTACTCGAAGATAGATTGTTTGTAGTTGATTATTTTTCTTGTTTTCTAAAGTTAATTTCATTGTTCGTTGATTTATTATTTTGAGAAATTGTGTTTCTTTCAGAATTTGTTGACATGATATAATTTGTTTGTTTTGTTTGGAATTGATCTTTGATCGTTGATTCAGTGATTTATTAATAGAATTTAAAAAAATAATAATAAATTAAGTTCCGTAATTTTGTGTTTGAGGAACAAATTTCTACTGTTAATATGTTCAAAATCGACAAGAGTTCCTATTTTATTAAATGTGTTTAGCCTATTTCGAAACTAGGTGAGTCATATGTTTTTCAAAATATTTGTCCTAATATGACTCAAAACTTATATTACAACGGGGTGATATTATTCTGAAAAAAGAGGGGATGTTTTCGAACGCAAATTAGAAAACATTACAAATAATATGCTAGTTTGCATTTGTATCTGTGCGGTGTAGGTTAAATGGTAAACATTTCAAGTTATCAGTTTTTAAAATTAGTGTAGGAGTTTCGTTTTCATTATTTGTTTTGTTCCTATTGATTAGAACTTTTTGCTGAGTAAAATACATTATATAAAACTTGTGAATTAACATTTAAACTCTGTTTTATACTTACGAACATTTAAGGTTAATTTTAATTGTGTTTATGTTTTTAAATAACATTTTTCAGGTATGACGTTAAGGTATAATTTTTATTCTGTTCATATAATAATAATTGATAAATATAATTAGGCTCCGTTGATTTTTGCAAATTCATTTATCTCATTACTTTGTTTCATTCTTGCAATACCCGTATAAATCTTGTAATTTTGTAATCTACCAGTATCATTAATTAGTCTGGGCTTAATCCTTAATAATGCATTTCATTAATCTGATTTCAAGATAAGCATAACACAAAAAACCAATTTGCTTAGACTGAAAGATTGAAACAATTAATAATGAATCTTATTTTTCTTGTGTAGGATTTTTCAATATTTTAATTAATGATTACAGTACGAGAGAAAATAGGAGAACAACGTTATTGTGTTAATAATTTTCATTATTAAAAATAAATTAGAATGGATTAAAACTTTTAGGAGAAAAAATAATACTTTTCATATTCAATTCATGAACAATTTTCCTTTATCATTAGCATATTTGTAACATTTATAAAAGAGCGCTAAAATTCTTCCTTGTGAAATATGCGCAGTTACTTATACATTTTTCTAACATTCTAACCTATGAATAATATATTTAACAGTGTAAAATAATGTGTGAGCAAATGGCAGTAATAAAACTGTACGAAATAATTAAATCTATATTAGAATTAAAGATAAACTAAATCTTCATTTTTGTCTTTCTAGGGGTGGAGTAGCACTTTGTTTATCTGTGCAAGGTAGGCGCAACGGCGAAGCTCTGGTACGATTTACGTGCCAGGAACACCGCGACATGGCTCTAAAACGGCATAAGCACCACATCGGCACGCGGTACATCGAGGTGTATCGCGCGTCTGGCGAAGACTTCTTAAGTATCGCTGGTGGTGCATCATGCGAAGCACAGGCCTTCCTCAGCAGAGGAGCACAGGTTATAGTTAGAATGAGAGGACTTCCTTATGACTGCACACCAAAACAAGTACGATGATTTATTATTATAACATTGCAAGATAACTTATCGCTATATTTTATTTAAAGGTCCTCGACTTCTTCGCGTCCGGCGATCAACCCTGCACCGTACTCGACGGCCATGACGGTGTCCTCTTCGTTAAGAAACCCGACGGTCGAGCAACAGGCGACGCTTTTGTCCTGTTTGCCGATGAATGCGACGCCCCTAAAGCCCTAGCAAAACATCGAGAACTTATCGGTTCTCGGTACATTGAACTATTCCGTTCAACAACTGCTGAAGTTCAGCAAGTTTTGAACAGATCACTAGACTCGGCAGCTCCGTACGAGAAACAACAACCCCTGATCGCGCAGCTACCCCAAGTACCGCTCTTGCCGCAACACATCATCACGAGCGGGACCAGGAAGGATTGTATCAGGTTGAGGGGACTGCCGTATGAAGCTCAAGTGGAACATATATTGGATTTCCTTGGAGAACATGCGAAGAGTATTGTGTTCCAAGGCGTGCATATGGTCTACAACGCTCAGGTAAGTGCTGCAGTTTTTAATGTGCTTTTGGAAACTTAGATTATTGGGCTGGTTCGTGCGATTTAATTGTAATTGCATAAAAGATTCGCGGTCAATTACGTGATCAATGACCTTTGTGACAAAATTTTTTCGATAACTTTGAATTTTGCAAATACGTGATTTTGTGGTAAACGATAAAGGGCCAACCGAGCGGAGAGGCCTTCATCCAGATGGACTCGGAGCAATCAGCATTCATGGCAGCCCAGCAGCGCCACCACCGCTACATGGTGTTCGGCAAGAAGCAGCGCTACATCGAGGTGTTCCAGTGCAGCGGGGAGGACATGAGCCTAGTGCTGACCGGCGGCATCCCCGCGCCTGTGTCACCAGCCAAGGCGGCCACGGCGGCCCTGCTCAGCCCCGGTATGTTACCCGTACCGCCGCCCCCGCCCCCGCCCCATTCGCACTCTGCCACAGTTCCCTCCGCCAACACAGCCACAGTCGCGCAGCACATGTCTCAGAATCTCTCCTGGGAAAATCCCGCGTTGCTCGCGCAGCAACAGGCGCAGATGATTGCGCAGCAGTCGCTCATTGCTAGGCAGACACAAGCTGCACACGCAGCTGCAGCCGCGCAGGCGCATGGTGAGCAGCTGTTACTTATGAATCAGCTACACGCGGGGTTCTCACTCTCTGCTAAACCTCCGCCACACATGCAGCTTATGTCTCAGCCTAGTTACGCTCCTCAGCAACAGCCGTTGTTTTTCATGCCCCACTCTGCAAGACTGCCCCACATTGGAGTTCCGCGCACGTCTCAAATGCTCCCTCAGCTAGTTCCAAATGCAGCTGCATCTGCGCCGGGTTTATTGCCGTTTATGCCACATCATGTCGCAGTTAAGCGTAGTTATGGAGATGCGTTTGCCGAACAAGCTCCTACCGCGAAACGGGCAGCGTTCCAACCCGTTCATTTTTCGCCTTTTTATTCTAACATGTAATTAAAGCGACCTGTACCCTGTACTTATAATGATTATTTTAACTTTTATTTTACAAATTATTATTTTTAGTCTATATAAATAAGTTTTAGTTCTCGAATACATTCCTCGTGATGGACCACACGTACTTGATATTTCGACGACTATATTATTCTCTTTTTAATAGATTATATAACAATGTTTATATATTAAGATTATTTTTTACACCGATAGTTTTTTGAATTTTACAAAGTTTATCTCTAGTTAAGGTCACAAATATACATTCCATTAGAAGCTAAGTTATTAATAACACTAACTTTAGAGTGAGACATGACATAATTAAGTGCCTTCCGTCCCATGAAGACGTTTATTTTTGATATTAATTATTTAGCCAGCAAGTGCCTAAAAAAACTCGGTCTTCCACTAAGAACAAAATCAATAAGGAGAGAGATTCTGAGATGAGATGCGGCGACTGAAAGCTCCTCGCGGTTTAAGACACACACTCACATTTACACAAACGCTAGAACATAACTTTTAAAATGTTCCACTGTCGTACGTTATTTAATAGAGAGGTGTTGGACTTATGTATGCCATATAACAGTTGGTATAGAACCACATCGCAGTGGCTTGTGTCGTATTATAACAAGATGTCCGCTTCAAGAGACTAATATTTTTACTCTAGCGACGGGTTCAGGGTTAGTGTACGCGACTTGTTGTCTTTTGTACACTTTTTGTTCGTCCGTTGTGTACTTCTCGACTGACTTTAGAAGGATATTAGGCAGCTCTAAACTATTTTACTTACCTTCTAAAGTCAATCTCGAGTGTACTTTGACTTAGCAGTTGATTGGGGATTTAATAATATCGATCGAACTGATTTCCTTGCTTACTAACGAACAAATCATGCAGATTATTATTATTTAACATTCATAAATTTGTATATTACATTATTCATTTCTAAAGTTTGTGTGATTCAAAGTTGGTAAGCTTGGATATTTGCGATCTAGGTTATGGTTCCTCATCAAAAGTACAGTAGATTTTAGATGTATGATGCATTTTATGGACTTTTATTATTAGAACTCTGCATCTGTGTCTACTTTACTAAATTGCAATCGAGGTAGCTTATCTTTATCTCAAACGTACGTGTTGTATGATAGTACACCTTTTTTTGATGGATCATTGTTGTGGTTGAACTGATACTTATTGTTTGGTATATTATATTTGTTTTACTATGGGAAAGTACAGTTGTCACTACTAGCTTATCTCTACTTTAAGTCGCGAAGTACGAAAAGCTAAAGTATATAATTTAGCTGTTCGTGCAGCCAATGGTTGTAGGTTAGTTTGTAAGCCTTCTGTTCCTCTTGCCAGCTTTAGGCCTCGCCGTTTCTGTAGCTTAGTGACTCATTCATCATTGACTAATTGGGTGAAAGGCGAGGCTGGAAAGCTCTGGAGGGGCAGCCCCTCATTCCCGCTCCTAACATTCCATCATTGTACCATTTCTTCCTCACTACTACACTTTGTACTGCTTATGTGTATCTATATATTTAGGACACTCTATACTTCATTATTATGTTTTCTAATATTTACTTATTATCAATTAATAAATGTTTATGTCACACATAATGCTTCTTGGGTATGTTGTTTAGAGATGAATCGAGGCAAGCGCTTTCGTTTGGGACTCTTCCGCCCTAGATATAGTAACTTTTAGTCTTTAAAGTTGATAGTATGGCGGAGAGTTGGCCAAAATGAGGTTATGGTTTGGTTGTGGATTTTGCTTGTCTTGGGCGGCTGAGTGTTAGAAAACGAGAGCGCTTGCATCAGAGTTGCTAGTTGTTGGGTTGGCCGGGTGAAATGGAGATTTCGTACGTGCTGCCGCCGAGCGGTGGGGACTGGTAATCAAATACACTGCTACACTGTGGTGAGTCTTTTTTATACTTTATTTATTGTTTAACCGACCTCTAACCCTGTCGTGTCGCTACACTACACACTCCACACACATATCATCCAGCCCATCCAACGGAGAAGAAAATCTATTTCACTTGTTTCAAAATCTTTTGTGTTTTATTTTTGTTTTGGTGTTGGTTATTGTTGTATAATTTATGATGGGTTGTGGTGTTATGTCCGGTATTGGTTTTGGTGACGATGGCGTACATAAACACTTACAAACAATCACTTGACATTCATTGGTGACAGGACTAGAGGTGCACTTCATTTATTAACTATTAACAGACATTTGAATTTAGAATGCATGTAGTTTTATCTGTGATTATTGGCCGCACTTTGTTCTAGAGCACATGGGGTCTTCGCAAGGTTTGCACACAAATGCAAAAATGATCTTGTGTCCAAGCCTTGCGCGTCTTCTTCGCGTAGTTGTACAGCCTCTGTGTTTCACTAACGTCTTTCGCGGTTTATTTATTTATTTTTATTCTATTTTTTACCATATTTTTCTCATGTAGGGGGTAGTATGTTGCCGCCTCCATACCACCCAGGCACAGCGAGTTTCCCAGCGTACGGTCCTGTTCAGATTGCAGCACCTCCTCTAGGTCCTCGGCAGTTCTATCCGCCGCCGATCTTCTACTGGCCGTACCCGAGCCCGCCGGTCTCCCCAACGAGTTATTATGCACCTGCTCTGCCACCGCCCCCTGGGGCTCTACCTGCAGCCGCTGCGCAGCCCCAGCAGCAAATGGTAAGGCAGACAATACAGCTGTTCACTACGTAAACTCTTTGTGGCGTATGCGGGCGAGAAATTCAAATTTTCGTACAAGAACAATAATCACGCGGTGAAAAGTGAAGTCAATATTTATATTTATGTTTATTTACACAGGGTTCATGTTCGGATCGCGGTTCACAAGTTGATTCCGTTTTGTTCTGGTTTTCATTTATTTTTCCAGAAATGAACCGATTTTCAGCAAAGTGGTTCAAATTCCAGTTTCGGTTCAGTGATTCATTAAATATTATTGATCAAATAATGAATTTCATAATTTTCGATTTAAATAGGAAAAATTTGTATGAGCAAACAAACTATTGAGGAAAATTAAATAGAAAACTACAATTTTTCTAAGGGTACAAAAAAGTGTCAAATTTTTGTTAATGCTTAAAATCGTTCCGAATCGGTTGACAAACATTGGGTCCCGGTTATGGATTCAACCAATTTTATTTTTGATCTGTTCAGGTTTGGTTCGGGTTCGTTCGGGTTTTCGTTCCTTTTCCGGTTAGGTTTGAGTTCATGGTTTTACAGTTAAATATTTTATATGTTAAAGAATTTTTTTAAAAGTATTTTCCAATTTCAAGTCTAATTTTTGAAAAAAGTTTAAGCCATGTTCACTTACGCATTGTACGAAATTTTAAAACTCGCGGTAATACGGCGCATGCGTGTTTCTATTAGACAGTTTTAAAATCACTGATTTTATTGTTTGAGAAACACTGTAAAATGTTTTTTTAAATTTTTGTTTGGTTGAGAATCACTGGAAACTCTTGACGTAGACGTAAAGTGCTGAGTAGAAGGCAGGTAAACAGAAATTCACTGAATCAGGAGATTGAAGAGTAGTGAGCGCTGTTGAATATCTGTTTCCGCTTGACTCTTGATAATGTGGTTCTTCTTCAGATGTTACATTGTTAAAGTGGATTATTTTAATGAAATTTAATGAATATACTGTGTAGTATTGTTTGAGAATAATACAAATAATATAAATTTGTATCTTTGTAAACAAAAGATCTGAAAATCTTATCCATTTGTTGTCAAAGTTTCGCGAAGCACTCTCGAACAAAACTTTCATGTTTCATAAGGTGCTTATGTCTGACGTTTTTGTAGTTGCCTGCGGATTGTCTCGCGCTGCCTCCAATGGCGGGAGCACCGGTTCCACTTGACGCTCGCGGCCTCCAGGAAATGGCTGGAAGACCCGATCATGATAAAGGCCGCCCGCCCTTCGCCCATAACCGGTACGTGGAGCTCATCATCTAAGGTGCGAGCACTTGCCATTCTCACTGAGTTTAGTTATTGTCAGTCTTCCAAGCTACCAGTTTACTTACTTTTAGCTTTGAAGATTGGTAACTAGAAAGATAACTTTTTAGTTGTCGTAGTTACTTAATTGATTGTTAGTTGATAGTTTTGATTAGTTTATTTTGTTTCCTGATTTGCCGATTGTGATTTGCGTAATTTTTGGTCACGTCTCGATGCCGCGTGTGCTAGCAACCGCCAAACGCGACGCCAATGCACTCTTAGATAATATAATTATGTATATTAATATTAATAATATTTAATAAGGCAGAGATATTCCTTATAGCCTTATATTATATAGAGAAATATTTTACATATAATATAAACGCACTTATAGATATATAATATATACCTACCCCAGATATTTAATATATTTTATGTTGTTTGACATATATAAATTTGTTAAATAATAATTATTAATTATATTATTAATATTACTAATTAGACACTAGGAGAATATTAAAATTGTTATAAGCACATTGCTTTAGAGTTATAAACTGATCACTTTTATAATAATTGTTAAAATGTAGTTAGATAGATAATTAATTAATTTTATAGTTGACATAGCTGTCATACTCTATATAATTCATATAGATCGCTCTTATCTACAGAGACTGCTTTGTTATAATAATTCCTATTCGACTCGTCACGAGATTAAAATGATAGTTTTAAATTAAAGTGATAATTATAATTTACTCTTGTAAAGAGAGTAGAAGAAAACGCGAAAGCTCAAACAACAAATATTACAATGTCTTCCGAGAGATAGTTAACATAAAATCGCGTTTTGATTAGTTAGTGAATGTTAAGTAGAATGAATGTCTTACAACGAATAAAGCGAAGCCCCCCGTCCATTGGGCAGAGCGTGCAATATTTGAAGTTTTTTTTTTGTCACGGTCTGTCATATTATTTCGATTTCTTTTGGCATCGTGCAATATTACAAAAACATATGTTTACGTGTAACGTTTTTTGTGCTGCATGATTCGTGTGTTGAAATTAGATTTTAGGTTATGTTCCGCTACGTGAAGATACAGAACTGTTCGGTCATCTTGACAATCAAATCCGGAGTGTTGATTGGAGCGTTATTCGTTGTTGTTTTGTTTGTTTGTTTGTTGTTATTGTTGTCATGGCCTTAGAAATGGTTCTGTTTCTGCACGAAAAATAATCGTTAGTTAATATAATTTACTTTATATTTATATCTTATCGCTACGCGATATATATTTATAATTAATATTTCTATATTCGAAAAGAATTACAAATTGATTTGTATAAAAACATATTTTGCATGAATTTGAGACTAAATTATGTTTTTAAATTGTTACGTTCATTTATTTAAATGTTATTATGATAGGGGGTATACTCAATAGAGTATATTCCAAATACTTGCCCCCCTAAATTTGTTTTGACGTGTTAGAACACGGTGAGAAACTCACATAGTTACTTAGTGATTAAATAAAGAAATGATATACATCTTATTATGTATTAAGATTATATAAAGTATAAATAGACGACAATAAATATTGAATTGTTACTCGAAAACATGTGAAAATCATTCCACATGACTTCCGGTAATCCTAACCTCAAAACAAATGAACGCTAAACCTTAATAAATCATTTGAACATTGTTTGCTGCACTTATTTTCCATTAATTATAAATAATTTTCAACTCCCAAGTGTTGTAAGTTTTGTACGATGCAGATTCATTTATTTTCATTAGTATTTCCGGTCTTTTATGAGCTCATATCCTGTCTGGAGCTTTGAGAATCGTACCGCGTAGCTTGAAGCTTACAGAGGGTAAATGTCACTTGCTAGAAAGCTCGTTTTAGTAGAGGAATGGCGCACTATCTATTTAATTAGTAGAAACTGAGTGCTTCCTATTTCACATTAATAGAATTTGTACCCTCTTGAAATGCTTCAAGTTTACGACGCTACATATGGCAAAGAAGATAAATTAAATTTTTCCTTATGTCCACTATTCGCACTTAAACATTTTATTATTTGTATTTTAAAACAAGTTTTATATTATCTTATTAATTTTCTTGCAGTTGGCAACACTTTGTTTATGTCATTATTTTGTAATATGGACGTTTATTTTTTGCACGTAAAACGTAAATGAAAATTTGTGATAATTTGTTTATTTAAAGAGAAGAAAGTGTAAAATATTTGTTATTTTGTTTATTGTGATGTGTTTTTTGACTAAGTAAATTGTTTCCTGGCGATGAGAAAAACTTGCAGTTCTTATGTTTCAAAGGGTTTCGTTGACTGGTTACGACAAAGGTAGGTATTTACACGTTGTTATGTTTGTTACTTGTTGAATAATTATTATTTGGAATTTAAAATAAAATAAGGAATATTCGAATTAGAACTGAAGGCTGTAGAAGAGTTAAAGTAGGTTGTGAAATATCTCTGGAAATCTATACAATTATTTATAGTGAATTACATGCATGATATTCTAATTCATAGCGACATGTCGGGTCTCTATCTGTTGACTAGTCTTGATATAATTTGTGATGTAAGCCCGTTTTAGACGAATATTATTTTATTAATAAAAGCATTTATAAATGAGCTTATAAAAAATTTAATTAATAAAAAATATATCATTATGAAAACGCGGATTATGTTCATATTGCAAATTTTCCTGAAAATAAAACAATAACTTCGCAGCGTAATGCCCTGTTCACACGTTGCTACTTTGAAGACACATTCGTGCTACTGTAGCAAGAAAAAATCTGAGTCGCTTGTCAAATAGCAGCGCTGCTAATTTGTAGCATCAAAGTATCAAGAAATACTCGTTGATAATTTCACATCGTTGATCGTTGTGTGTGTAGATAGCGATTTTTTGCGGTAATTGTTTCGATTTCAATTTCTTTTCATGCTACAGTAGCAACGTGTGAACAGGGCATAATATAAATCGTCTAGAGCATGCTTTATATGATGCTTTCTAACAAAATCCGCTAGAGGGATAAAAAAATCGTCTTGGTTTATCAAGTTGATATATGAATTAGAACAGGCACCCTAATATTTTATATTACTAAAATTTGTTGAGCCCTGTTCACACATGGATACATAGAAGACACACATCCGTCACACAGGCAACAGTAGTAAAATGAAGAACGTGTGGAACGTTTGTGGCCTCAAAATTGATTTTTTCTTTACTTACATAGAAGCCACAAAATAGCGGCGCCTCTATTTCACAAGCAACACACACAGTATTTCTTACTGTTGCGTGTGTGTCTTCTATGTGTCCGCTGTGTGTCCATGTGTGAACAGGGCTTTAGATAACATTTTATTTCTCTAACGTGGTGCAGACTGCGTATTTGATCGATTTTATTTTGTTCCCCAATTTACCGAATATTTAATTACGCTGATCGTTGAAGAACGCGTATAATATCACAATGAATATCAAATGTCGAAATAAATTTCCATTATAAAACAAATATTTTTGTCACCTTCAAATAAAATTAATTAGTGTTAATTTAAGCTCAGAGAAACGCATCCAATTACTAGTGAATGTAAATAATTTTTCAATGTAAACTCAATTTAATTAACCGAAATTTAATTAATTCTCGAAATGGCGTTTGATTGACCGAACTAAATTAGAATGAAAATACTGGAAATGTAGAGGTAAATAAAATCATGAATAATGGGCTCATCAACCATTGTTGAAAACTATTTTCTTCTTTGCACTAAAAGTAATCCAATATTATTACGATTTTGTGAAAAATCAGGATCTTATAATACCACCTCCCTGCTATTTATAATGTGGTTTTCTTCAAAAATAAAATAATACAATAAAAAAACAATTACTGGAATTCAGTCAACTTTATTAGATTTATTTCAACCTCAACCGGTTTCACACCCCACCTGGGTCATCATCAGGAGGTGAAAGTCAAAACATTTTTTGTATAGTACAACATATTAAAATTAACATTAAAATATAAATTAATAATAAATAATTTAAAATCAATGAAAACGTGACATACACAGCACACAAACATGGAAGAACTCTTCCATGTTTAAAATCTAATCTAATAAACTTGACTGAATTCCAGTAATTGTTTTTTTTATTAAATTAAAGGCCACAGTCAAGAAAATTACATTTTTTATAAAATAATACATTTCTTACAAAATTAGTTCTTGTTTATCCAATCCACGAGAAATCCAATGCCGCAAACCGCGTTTTGATATTTTACTTATAGTTATGGAGTAATCAGTGAAAAAAAATATTTTTTTCCATAAAATTGTTTTAATAATAAAATTTTAAACACATAACACGTTTTCGAATGCCATTTTTTAAAAACTTTGCATAAAGTATAATAATTATACATTATTATAATTATAATTAAATTAATTATACACGTATAATATTTAAAAAATAAACCATGTTTAGCCAGGCACATACAAAAATTGAAGAAAAGAACTGGCATTAGAACAAAGAGGAACCATCATTAAACTACCTATTCAAAAATTTAATTTTTTTTAAGCGGGAAACTTACTTACATACTTTTCATCATTTTAACTCATAGTAGGCTGTCTGGTCTCAAACACTACAACCAAAGGTAAATAAGTAAGTTTTGTGATACTATAAGCTTCGCACGAGGATTTTTTGATGCTACCAAGATTCTGAATCCTGAAGAAGAAGAAGTTTCAAGATTTTGAAGTTATCAACAATTTATAAATTCTTCTCTTCCAAGACTCATTGAAGATTCAATTTAGCGGCACCGCAATTTAACAGGTGATTCTCATTAGAAAGAAAAAAAACTTCTTCTTTTCCAGGATTCAGAATTTTGGTAGAATCTTCAAAGAAACCTCGTGCGAACAGGGCTTTATAAGCAGAGCATCGGACTGAAATTCCACCGGTTTCATTGATCGATACTTGCGTTGCATAGTTCGAGTTCAACTCACAGCCTACAGAGACCTACAGCTTAAGATGGCTTCCGAACCACTTCGCACAGTTGTATTTTATGTGGTACCCAAAACCCAAGTCGATTTTATACTGTGGTCAACTAGATTCAAGTCTAAACATCAACATCCTCAAGTTATAGTTTAAAAATTAGTGTAAGCGTAAACCCAAACATCACCCCTTTAATAACTACCCCTCTGACGTCATTGCCCCTCCCTAACTACCGTGTTGGGTAGTTCACATCGCCGTAGGGCAGCTCACCAGCTTAGTCTCAATCTCAATTACCTCGACGATGGATTACGTCTTTATGTCCGATACTCGACACTTGCTAGTCGCAACATCCTGCGATGTAAAGTGAGCGAACGACGAACGACGTTGGTGTACGACGCTTGATATCCCAGACGCCACGACGCCGAGACGTCGCTGAGAAGACAGGTAATTGAATGCACTGGCAAGACGAGAGATCGAGTTACTGTCGTGGACAGGGTGAGAGGGTTCAAAAGTGCTGGAATATATTACAGGAGAGGTGTAATTAAATCAATATTTTTACTTTTTATACACAGTATAAGAAGTCTAGATATCATGAAAAAATTAGATCTTGGAATTTTCACGGATATACATGTTTTGAGCTCCTCTGAATTACTGAATTCGTTTTGACCATTTTCGCAATAATGTCTGCGTGTGTGGATGGATGGATGGATAGATGTGCGCCCGTGTTCAATAACTCATGAATGAGAACAGAAAAAATTACGAAACTTGGTATTTATAAAGTTTCAGATATTGCACAGAGCTGAAAAGATTTTGGTCACATTTCGAAAACCGGAAGAGGAAGTTTTTTTAAAACAACAATAAATTCAATTTATTTCAAATATAGAAGTAGCCAAAATCAAATTCAAATGTAAATTGTTAACAATAATAAGGAATAATTATTGTTAATTTCCTGTATCTGTTTTCAATTTTGAGAAAAACTAATTTATATTTTTAATAAATACATTTCAATAATCATAGTTGTTTGAAAACAAACAAGTTACTTAATTAGTTACGTTAGTGTGTGCCAAGTGCAATAATAATAATAATAATGATACGAGTACATACAGTTGTGTATAAGAAAGTCGTATGGTGACCAAACCAGATTTTTGTCTTCAAATTTTAAGCAATTATAGGGTCAACAAGTCTGGTAGTTCCTGAAAAACTAAAATTATGTATATAGACCACAAAAGCTTTAAATAACTACCTATATATACTACTACATTGTTTACCAAGTGTTCAAAATAGTTTCTTACGTGATTTACGATGAATAACACGACATCATAAATAGGTAAACGTGCATTTGCGAGTTTTTTCTTTTTATGTATAGAATAGAATTAATATACAACATCTTATTCAACATTTTATGCGATTTTCGGTAGGAGTCGTATATAAATTACCTATCTGAATTAATTTTTTAAAAGGTAGGTATCTACCAAAATTATTAGTAATAGATATCGAGGCTGTATATGCGAGTATCGTAATTTACGATGTGAGTAATTAAAAATAATTTTAAATCTTTTCAACAACTTTGTTTGATAAAATAACTCATTACAAAATTATTAAATGAAAGCTGTAAATTATTTTATTCATCACTATAAGTAATATCGATAATTACCCATAATATGCGAGTATATTATTCAGAAAATAATTCAACTGTATTTATTAAGGTAGTAAATCCAAGGGTTGTAACAATCCAAAATATGTCTCAAATTAATATACAGCATGTAGAATTTAAAAAAATATAGATTAACCGTTGAAATAACGAAGATAATTGAATTTAAAGTTATACTAAAACGCGCTATAATGTATTGCATATATTATGGAGGTTAGCAGTAGATTTACTAAAGGATTAGAAAATATTATATCATAACAAACCAACACACATGTTTGGAAAACGAATAATATGTTATTCTTTGATAGGTGTGATGTTTAAAAATTAAAATTATGATTCACCGCAATAATTGTTGATAAATCGCACGTCAAAGGTTCCAGCCTAAAAAAAATTTTTGACGTCATACTATCGCATTTCAATGTAAACTTTAATTTCAATTATCTTTTTTATTTCAATGGATACCTATTATTTGTAATTTCCATCCAAATATACGATTTTTAATGATTTATTTCTCATTATTTGACTGCTTTGGCCCTACCTCACACCGAAATCACGCACGCCTATGACAGACAGATTTTCTATCACGCTTGTGTCATGGGTTGCAGATCATTCAGGCGGTGACATGTGGGAATGTGGCAATGTGGGAAACAATGGAGTGTCGTGGGATACGGGATAACATAATAGCAAGGCTAGCTAGATGTGGATGTTTACTTGTTTACTGAACTAGACCTTGTTTAATTAATGATTAGTGGGTCTATGCAGATTAGACGATGTGGATGGCATACTAGCTTACTACAGTTTGATAGCTGACTTTTATTAGCGTACGTGTACGAGTACAACGGAACAGTGATATTCAAATACTAGCAAAGGTTATAGCTGTTTTATACATACGAACGCTTATACTGAGAGTATACTACGTGCACAACGGAGCTGTGATACTGATAGCTGTTTGAAGAAGATGTATTCACATAACCACATAAGCGTTTAGTTTTAAAGTTTACATTTATGTTTACGTTTAAGAAAGTTTGTAACTTTGTATGTTTCCACTTTCAAGCACGTGAATGCTCGTATTGAGTTACATGAATTTAAACTTTCTAAATGAAAACATAAATCTTAACCTTAAAACTAAATGTTTTTGTGAAAGAGGCTTAACTCCCAATGACAGAATAGTGAAGTTATTAAATCCAACCATTCAGATCCAGTATGATATTATTATTGTCGGTTTTGCTAAGATCTAACTAGACCGCTACAAAGATAGGAGAACACCATTGAGCTAGTTTTTGATATTTTATTGAACATGAGTGTGGCAGTCTCACATATTGTGAGTTATTGGTATAGTGGGTCACTTCATGTTATGCGCTCAGCTATAGGGAAATACTGATTTTTCGATATTTTCGTTTTAAAAACCAGTATTACCGGTATTGGTAAAATTATAGAAAATGAAACAAAATTGAAATTATTAGCAGTAGGATGTTTGGTAAATAAATAAAAATGAATATGATTTAGTGAAAGTTAAAATAAATGTTTTATTTCTGGGAATAAAAAATAAATATAAAATTTAACAAAAATCAAATTGGTTTTCTTAAAGTGATCCTCTACCCATGGTAGAAAATAATCAAAAACATTGATTTCGCACGCGCACGCGCGCTATTCTTTAGCGTTTACTGTTTTGTTAAACATAATTATAAAAAATAATTTTTGTTTGAGAGGAAAATATAATTTTGCCACCTATTTTGTAAAAAAAACTGCAATATTTATAAAAAAGAGGGATTTCGCGCGCCACTGTACAGCTTTTATGTATATAAGTGAAGTATGGATCTGCGAAATAACCAATCAAAATTTTTAAATTAGTTTTTAAATTTAAGATATTTGTGTTCAAAAAATAAAAAAATTGTCAAATTCAAATTAACATATTTCGATTTTAAAGCAAAATTTTAAAATTCTGTATCGGCCATTTTGTAGATTGTACTTTTATCTTCAATAATATTTTTAGATTATTATAAACAAAACAATAAACGCTGTGGAGTGTCGCGCGAAATACATGTTTTTGACTGTTTCCTAGCACGGGCACGTCTTTAAAATAAATAAAACTGACAAATTTGTAGAATATTTAACGAACTATTCATTTTATTTATTTATTACAAAACTATACTTTTAGAAAACCCTTCAACTCTCCAATAAATGAATTTTAGAACAAAGTTGATCCGAATTTTTGAATGAAAAAAATATATCGAAAAACCGGTATTTTATGTTTACTACCGGTACTGAATATCGACTAAATTTTGTATGGTATCCCGGTATGAAAATAAATAAATATTTTATAACACACTACTTTAAAACGTCGCCATCGAGTATCACTGCTCCATTGTGCACGTACCTTTTCACTTATTAAAGCTGTTTAATATTATAAACGCTTTATCTTTTTATTAAATTATTGTAATATCATCTTCTCCTAATTATGCTCAGATGCAAATGTTCCCGCTGTAATGTAGATCACAGCATGAATATTTAATGCAATACCAAAGCGTACAATCAAAATTAATATTGTTGACATAGAAATATATGCATAGTCTCCAGCTAGTGTTATTAATTGTAGTTAATGCTCCAGCTAAGTCCTGGGAACTGCGTATATGGCGCAAGTTTCGCTAGGATTCTGTTGTGTTTGATATTAATAGGTATCTGTCTGTTACTGTAACTGTTGCCTAGGATGACATTTAGTGTAATTGCTTTCAGAGAAATAGGTATAGGTGTAGGTATTATTTATAGCTAAACTCTAGATTACTAGAAGTTATCCAGGATAGATTAATGACCAGTTGCATTCCAAATACCCAATTCGCTAAAATTTCGATATATCCTTGCAATGAGTTACACTAAAATGAATAATATCAGCTTTAGTTTGTTGGGCATAATTTTAATTGGCTAAGATTTTTGCTTAAAATTATTTGAAAGCAAATTAACAACAGGAGTTTCATTATTTATTTTATTCATAGATATTTCTAGAGAAATTTTAATTTTTACACTCTTTATTGGATAATTTTTTTAAACAGTAAGGCTGGTATACAGGGTGGATTTGAAGTTAATGTCATAAATTTAAGGGTAAGTAGTATGAAATGTGTAGATTACGAAACAAATAATTTTTTTAAAATTCGAAAACTTAAGGGTAGTTTACCTGCAGCATTTTTTGTAGTACTGCACTGGATTCGTTTTCCTATTAATCACAAACAATAGAAGTTGATAATCAACATCTTAAATTATATAATACTAGTAAAATAAACAAACAAAATTTAATTATTTTTAATGAAACAATAATTACTCCACCCAGTAGCAGTGGCACCGAAAAATTTTTAACTGGGAAACAAGGAAATTAATTTTGCGATTTAAAAAGAAAATTCTTTTTGTTTCGTAATCTCCACATGTCATACTACTTACCCTTAAATTTATAACATTAACTTCAAAACCACCCTGTATTATCCCTTTCACAAGATTATGACTCTTTTAGTGTCGAACTTACTGGATGGAGGGGAGAGGGGTAAGGGGGATATATCCCCCCAAAGCTCTAAGAAAAACTTTTTTCTGTGATTATTATTCAAGGGGGTATTTGCCCCCTAAAGGTGGAATTTCCTATAAGCGTCGGACGCATGCGTTTGACGGACGTGTACAAACGCATGCGCCAGACGTATATGGAGGATATTTTCCTATAGACGTGCGACGCTTTACAAAATACGTTCTCTGGCTTAGTTCTTCAGTTGAAGAGAAAACTGTAAATACAAATATGGATGATTATCATTGTTCAATGAGCATATTCTTAGAAGAAGATGATGATGATGATGATCTTGTACTGTCCCTTATGAGTCCAAGATATAAGTATAAATTGCGGAAAGGTAAATGTATATTGCGTGGCTGGCACCGTACCGTACAGCGCTGTGATTTGCGACAAACTCCTCCAGTTTTTCAACCTCCACAGCAGAAAAGTGAAATCTTTCCGACATATTGCAGTGAAATGTTACCGTAAACACCTAATCATACGCTTGCGTCTGCGTTTATACTGCTTCAAGACCGGTACTAACGCAGTCGCTTGCGTTAGCCGCAACTGAACGCGTCGACACACGTTTATAGGAAAACAACAATACGCATCGTCTATTGAACAGTGCTTCTGCGTCAGACGTATCCGTCAGACGCATACGTCTGACGCTTATAGGAAATTCCACCTTAAGATTACATATAATTTTTCCTAAAAATGGATAACTATTCCAATTTGTTCTTGAATTATTATAAGTACTATTTTTTACTGACATAGAAGTAAAACTTATACAGGTTGTTAAATATGAAAGGATCACAAAACAAGATAAAAATTTCAATTGGAGATTTTCTCGTAAACGCTTCGTTTAGGAGATATTGGTTTCTGAAGTTACAAATAGGAATTTGAACAATTTTGTAAAATAAAGGGATAAATATTGCTTGTTATAGGAATTTACAAAATTTGTTAAAAAATAATGTAAACCTCCAGCCCGAAGGCAAATTGTTATCCCATCTGTCGATGAGAAAACGAGTTATTTTTAACAAAAATAATAAAATTAATGAATGCTTACAATAGTAGATGAGCTCGAATATAATAACATTGCTCTCTCTAAAACAATACATCCGAATTGCGAGCATGAAATCTTCATGAATACCTACATTCTATTCTGCAGTGGCGCAGTGGTGAATATGTGGTAATTAACAGGTATTGTTATATTAGTTAACATCGATTTGTATTTGAACAGATGGGCCGTACAATGCAGAGAATGCATGCAGCGAAACTCGCCAATAATTGCCATCATATGGGTTGAATTTGCATCATTTATAAAGGGGATCATAATGTCGGGCGAATGAAATTTTAAGCTGTGATAACGGCGAAAGGATTCAATATTCGTATTGGTAATATTTTAATTCGAAAACACAATTGAGCTTATGCTAGGTCATCACCACAAAAACATATTTAGATTGATGAATTGTAAGCTTAAAAACAGAATTCATCAGAATCGAGATTGTATTTAGTATACGCTTTCCATCGCGTAAATCCCATTTTCGGCATTCACTTCGAAAATGTATTATTACGTCGCAATACATGTGCTGCAATATGAATAAAAACACTACATTGCATGCCGAGTGCGACAATGTATAGAAATGCACGCTTACGTTATCTGTTGTTGCTATGATTAATCACAAATTTATTTGATTTTATTTTGATGGCAACCATTCAATATGATTACTTCCTAATGACAGAATGATAAATATAATTATATTGGAATCCAACCATTATATTATTGGACCTAGTGGTATTTTTGTTGGTTGCTGGAATCGAACTTGAGACTAGTGCTGTTGATTTTCAAAAAAATGAATTCATTTGAAAAATTTCGTTCGAATTTTGAATTCTTCCTCAAATTCGAAATTTTGTGGAAATTCAGATTTAAGATTTCGAATTTTTTAGAAAGCCAATATTTTATATTTTTATATGAAAATTCTATTTCTGAATTAAAAATTAATATTATAACACCAATAAACAATGAAATAACAAGATTTGGTACAATATCTGGTCAAACTTCAGTTAATGTTATAAAAATTTAGTGAAAACTTTAATTGAATTGACAAAATTCGAAAATATATGTTGTCTATTCTGATACATATTCGAAATTCTAATTATCAAAATGAAATTTTAAAATTAGAATTTCAGAATTCGAATTTGAAAACTCGAAATCGAAATACCAAATTCGAGTGGCAAAATTCTAATTTCGGAATTCAAATTTTGAAGTAAATTTCGAAAATTCGAATTTCATCAACAACACTTTGAGACCGTTAACATTCTGAAAACTCTAGCGCATGTTAATCAATGCAAATGAAATTAAATATTATAAATTTGTAGAATAAGTGTAACACGGACGAAAATGTTCTGACATACTGAATGCTTAATATTATTATATTTTGCGTATCTTTCCTTAGAGTCGTGCCGCAAATGAAAGCATTTTATTAATAATATTAATATCTACTGCGATTAAATTTGCCCTTGTTTGCGAATCTACTTCTTACTTTTATGAAAAACAAAGTCAGAGACATTTTAAAAACTGGAGTAAAACAGTAAACGTGTTGCTTCCTAAACCAACAATTCTATCCCAACAAAAAATATTCGTAAAACAATCCTGTTATTTTAAAGAAACAAAACATTTTCTTTCTTCTGTCGCCTGTTTTATACGTTTGATAAAAAATCCTCTTTGACTACTGAAGCTGAAACCGGTCACGCAGATCAACCGGATCGTAACCGCGTTACGCAAACCCCGTAACCACTCAACCAAAAAGCAAACCAAAGTCTTATTACCAGTAACCAGTCGATAACCAGAAAGAAACAGATTTAAATTGCATTAAGTATGAACTCTCCTGAGGAAAAAGTTGCAGAAATAAAGGGAGAATTTTCTTTGCGATCATTAAATTATCATTATTGGATTCGTACCTTGAACTGTGTTAACTTTTGTGACATTTCTTGATTGAATTCTTCTCTGAGAAATTTTGGCTAATTTTAATAAGCTGAAATGTTAACAATTATGATATCAGTATGACAGTATTTAATAAAGTACTGTAACCTCTTTACTCCACGCTTACTTATTACACAAATGAATTTTAGCCAAATCACACCGAACATAAATAGTATTTCATCTATTACATAAATTCAAGTAAACAATCAAAAAATAATTATTTAAATAATAAGAAATTATAGTCCATTCCAGTTAAAAAAAATCTGACGTGACCATCACACAACCTTCCGCCATATCTAGACTTTAAACAGAAATGTATACGTACAATCCGGTGCCCATTTAAAATATACAAATAAAAATCTAAAATATTCAAACACAGAAATTAGTATCACCTGAATCAAAAGATTCATTCACACGAAAACTCTTCTGTGTTGAAGCAATCCTCCGTTCAGTTACTACATATAATAGCGCTAGTATGCCAACTTGTCACCCGTCTCATCTGTCAATATTTTTTATGCAGAAACAAAAATCAATCGAACATGGATTACAAGATTTCAACGTATTATTTGATAAATTTATTTTTTAAATTTTACTGCAGTTCTTTAATGCAACCAGATAAAGACAATTTTTTTATAACGTAAATTGCAAATAACTTTGCCTCTTATTCTTATTTCAAATAAATACTATATTTATCTAAATTTATATAAATTTTTGACAATTATCGTTTTCAATCTTCAAAAAATATCACTTCCGGTGAAGATATTTGTACCAAAATCTAATGAGCTCTTCCTATTCGTATACAATTGTAAAATACCAAATATCAAATTTTTTGGGTAATTCGTATTTGAGTTATGCGCCATCCGGCATCGGCCCGGACCACACACACACACACACACACACACACACACACACACACACACACGCACGCACGCACGCACACGCACACGCACACGCACACGCACACGCACACGCACACGCACACGCACACGCACACGCACACGCACACGCACACGCACACGCACACGCACACGCACACGCACACGCACACACACACACACACACGCACACACACACACGCACACACACATACATACATACATACATACATACAGACATCATCGAGAAAGTCTCAAAAATGAGTTGTAAGGACCCTAATTCGTGCTCATCCAATAAAAACTCACTACCCGATTTTTTGCATGATTCCAATACCTTCCTTTACAGGTAAGCGGAAGGTAAAAATAGTAGATGGCACTGCGAATGCAGCCCGTTTTATACTCGCACATTATAATAATACACAGGGAAGGGACGTAGGTAAATAGGATTTTTTAGGTGGTCCAGTAAAAAATTAAAGTGGGCTACACTATTTTCTTTCACTGCTGAAGGAATTTGACAAATTTATATTTAAAATTTACGATTAGGTATCTTCTTGGCTTATAATGTGTAATAAGTAATAGTGGATTATAAATATTAAATTCGTTCAATAATAATCTTTTATATTTTGTCACATACAATTTGACATAAATGAAGGTAGACAATTTTTTATTAAACATTATTACACATTATTACATTTTTATCTATGATATTTATCTATACTTGATGTCAGCTTAGAACATAGCGTTGAGTAAGATAGGACGATGATATGCTTGAATCTGATTGGTCGAGACGAGAGGTGGATTTACACCAGCGAACATTGGAGAGATTCGCGATTTCATTTCCGTTTGACATTTCAAGTTTATATAACCTGAAAATAGTAAAACAACGTGTGTTTCACGACGAAAATGCAACAATTTCGTGTGTTTCTTTTTTACTTCCTTGTTATTTTGACAATTTTTATTCATCTATAGGTAAGTTCGCGCCAAAGTTTAAAATAATAGAATGTTTGGGTGTAAAACGGACTGCATTCACAGTGCCACCTACTATGTTCTAAGCTGAAACAGAGTATAGGTATATTTTTCTACATATAATTTCATCATGAACCAGCAATGACATAGATGTGTATATTTTATATTTCTAAATCTAAACTTGTAAATCTAAATTCGCAAATTAAATCCATCATAAACCAGCCATTATTTCCTCCTGAAATTAATTTCATAGAGAAAGATTGCACGAGCACTCAGAACTCAGACTGACTAGCTAATACATAATCTATTCAAAAATACAACATTTACCAGTCATAAATCTATATCTATCCGCTATTCATATTCATTAACATTATATATAAATCTACATCTCTAAGGCATTATAATATATTTTATATAATAATGTAAAAATATTGTAAATTTTTTGGGTAGGCCACACCAATTATTCTTGTGCGGTTATACCGGAATGTGTATGTGTAATCTTACTGAATTCGAACCAGAGTAATCAGAATCACAGTCAGTTACGTTATGCTCTCAATCTCAACTATCCGCCCTATAATAGGTAGGTATATTGTATATGAGGGTTTAACGATGGCAACTACTCTTGAAGTCAAGTCTTGAGATGAGAATCAAAGTTTACTACGCTAGTAAAATCGTGTTGAATAGGTACTGTATTTTATCTTGACTTAAAGTAGTTCGGTCGTCAATTGAAGTAGTTGATTTTGTATTGAAAATGGTCTGGTTGAATAGAAAATTTAATATTATTTTCAAAAGTGCCAAGAAAACATGCCCTTGCGGTACTCGTTTTTGAGAAAAATGAGTTTGAAGTTCACTGTTTTTACATGGGCTCTTATGGAAAATGACATTTTTGGTTAAGAAAAATTGAAATTGCGACGTAAAAGTTCGTTGAATAAATAGTGGCAATTTGATATTTGGAAAGGTAATATATTAAGGCTTCGTTATGCATAGTCAAAACCCTACGTTACCGATGTAAATAGCCCAAAAAATGGGAAAATATGTGACAAAATCACGACCAAGCGGAAGCCGATCGGGCGTCACGTTCTGCAGGGTTGCCAACTGCGGAGCGTGGGAAATTTAAACGCAGATTAGAATGTTAACCTTTTATTTCTTGAAACAGATTGGATTGAAAAATCAATGATTTTCATGATTTTAAGTCATTTATCAAGCACTCGTTTTTATAAACACACTATCGTATTTATCATTTACAACATAGCTTCAAACAAAATTCCGAACTGATGTAGATAACTGTCAATGGCCCGAGTCAAGTTGCGAATGAAATTACAAGATTTGTAAAATACGACTATTTGTTTGAGAACCAGATGCATAAAAATTCATAATAAAATATTAAAAACCGTTACAGTCGAATTTCACTTCATAAATTGACAACAAAAAACGGACTGATTTTGACTAGTGTCAACGACGACCGAACTACTTTAATTGACTAATTAATTTATTTTATTATGTAGGTCGGTAAATAAATACTCAGTCCGCCTTAGATTGAGGTAGGTATAGTAACTTTTATTTTTCGCTGTTTAACAATTTAACAGGGGGTGGAATTGACTAAATACAAACAAATAATGAATGTATTATTTATTAGTCGTAAATAAAGATTAAATTAAAAAGATATTTGCAAATTTATGTGCTTCTGAAGCGAAAACTTTATTAATAACTTTATTTATTTATATGACAAAATTTTCGAAATTAATATTTTAGAATGTTTACATATTTACATAATAAAATCTCATTTTAAAGTAGAAAACTTCCTTAATATATTCTGTTAAATACACAAAAACTTTGCAGACTTCATTCAATTTCATATTAAAAGCATTTTTGAAACGAAATTTTTATATTCATTGCTTTATATCAAACAAACTGTAATAAATAATATGAGGTATGACAAAATTATTAACTTGATATCGATTAGTTTAAGGGTGTAAGTATTTCTATAATTCATTTGACTACGAGCATCTTATAATTATTCATATTTAATATACCTACTTATAAATTTGATTTTTCAATAAATTTTGAAGACTATAAAAGGCAGGTTGTGGGTTGTTTAAATTTATATCACTAAAAATGTTTGTAACTTGTTGAATCTCTATAGCTAATAGTCAGGTCGCTTAATGAAATTAGCGTTACCTGGCGGATAAAAGCACCAAATTTTGTATGAAGATACCTTAGGATATACTAAAAAAAAATTAGCCTAGGAGCCCTCTCAAATTTCAATTTTTTTCATTTTACAGCACTATATCCAAATGATCGACAAATACGACAAAATATCGCTTACGTATACTCTTAATTTTTAACTACAGCTTTAAGCCAATTAAGTACACTACAAAACTACAAAAGAATAAGAACTTAAAATAACGTTCATATGGTTCTTATTATTAATATTAATAATAATTGTAAAAAATTTAAATTATTGGGTAAATAATGTTGAATTCATTTGAATTTTTTATTTAAATGGGTAGAGCGTGAGAAATGCCATTATTTTCCGGTTACATTACATTTATAATAACTACTTGAAAAAGAGTAAAACATGTTGTTTTTCATTGCCGAAAGTTCAAAGAGATACGAATTTTACTTCGAACTGAAACATTTTTTTTGCAAATGAAACATGAAAAAACATGAAACTCACATCTTTTAAAAAAGTTTAACTTTTAATTATAAGCAAAAACCTGTGTTGAGAAGGAATCACTTGCTGTGTTTTATCAACTGTCAGCTATAAAACGGATTGAAATATCAACTTCCGGTTTTCGGTATTAGATTCTCTTTAGAAACATGTTCTTATATTTCTGTAAAGGCCAAAATATTATAAATAAATTATTAATTAAGCACGAAGACATCAGAGAGTTTGTTTAGAAAATGAACTAGTAATAATAAAAATAATAGTTTGAGTTATGACCGTTTTGCTAAGTTTATTATGCTGTCATACTGTATTGTAATTTACAGTTGAAATTATATAATTTTCTGTCACTTAAATACAAAATAATTAAATAAACATGATAAAAGTTAGAAGTTGTTCTTGCAAAATATTGTAAACTGTTGTATAAGAAACGTATGTTTTAGTGGAAGTAAACCCATTTCGTCACGGATACTTTCCGCGATTTTCTCGTTTTTGAAATCGCGAACACCTCATGAAAAATCCTTCCAATCGTCGCCTTCCACGCTACAATCGCCTCCCAGTAATCACGTTAAAATAGTTGAAAAGCTTCGGATTGTTCGCCCCGGCGATTGTTTCCCGGTGATTGCCAGCCCCAGGTCTCCAGGTGGGTTATTCAGATGAGCATCGATTTGCCGACATTCAGTTATTTTCAGGGCAAATGCGTAAAGTGCGATGTTTCAGTCGCGTTTTTAGTGAAAGGTTGTTGTGCGTGTTCTAGTTTGCAAGCGAGCGAGTGATCGGGGCTGGGAGGGGAACCACCCCTAGGGATGTTTTATTCAGGCTGTTTGACCTGGTTAGGGTGATTTTAGTTGCTAGCCAGTGGCGCGACATCGTTACAATAAAATAAATAAAAACATATCGAACAGGAACGGAGTTTTATTTTATTTTTAGTGTGCAATACACATTTGTTACATTTTTTCTAGGTGTAGTTGTGAATACGGGTGTAGTTGGATATAATCATAAATAAAAATAAAAAATCTGACGTGGACACCACATGACTTCCTTGTACGCCTTGTGTGTTCATTCTTTTCTTAATAACTAAAATGTAGAATAATATAAAAAATTCTTTTAACTTATTATACTAGTATACTCACAAATATATTTTATTTAAACTGCAGAAGAAGATATAAAGCATATTTTACTATTGTCACTGTCATGTCATTGCATGTCATAATCATTTAAATTTTACGTAGTAACAAATGTTAATCGATCATGGACTACAAGATAAAGAAATACTAAATTATACATATATACTTTAATTATTCCTAAATAATACCAGATACAAAAATATTTATAAAATACCGATTTTAGGTAATAATAACATAATCTTTCATTTAAAATAAAAAAATTTGTGTTAAATTAAATATTTATCGAAATATTTTTAAAAAGTACTACTTCCGGTTTATAGATTGAAACCAAAAATAGGAGGTGCACAACTAGATGCTATAACAGTCCTAAATACTAAATTTCAACTCTCTACGTCTAACCGTATTTGAGTTATGCGACACACATACGTCCGTACGTACGTACGTACAGACGTCACGTCGAAACTAGTCATAATGGATTCAGAAAAGGTCAAAACGGATATTTCCGTCAAAATCTGAGAACCGAAATTTTTCGCGATTACAATACTTCCTTACTTCGTACAAGGAAGTAAAAAGTATTGGTCAGTTATGTAGCATAAGCTGTAAGCCCATTAATTATAAGCAAATACAGAATTTGAAATGTCAAACGTACAAACGTTCAAATAGAATTATTTGTAAATTCACATGTGTATTAATTCTTTCCGGAATTTTTTTTGAGTGCTTTCCAACAACGTCTCGTGTACCACTCGAGCTAATTATGTTGTTGAAATGCACGAAAAAAAAATTCCTGGACATGAATTAATGCACGACTGCATATTCAGTAAGAAAATCGCAATGACACCGCCGCTCTATTTTGGAATTCTTTTTACAATAGAAACTTGAAATATTTACTTTTGTATTTAACATTAATAAATATGTATTATTTAATTATTAATTTATTAATTGCTTATTTACACTTAACCAATTTTTAATTTAATGTCAAACTGACATATGACAGTAAAGTTTCCGCTTATTAATTTCAGTTAAGTTCCTCAAGCTATACTAGTAAAAAATTGCCGCTAAATTTTTATATAACCATGGTTACTATTATTGTAATCAATTCTACTATTGGCTGTTATTTGTGTCATGCGATTTTCATATATAATACCATTAGTGACTATGATTTTGCCGACAATTTTTGCCGCCTGGTCACGACTGCTTGTTGCGTCGAAAATAAACACGAGTGCATAGCACGAGTGTTTATTTTCTAAAGCAACAAGCAGGAGTTACCAGACGGGAAAAATTACCAAAAAATCATAGTCACGTATGGTATTCGGCTTGACAATTTCTCAAATGATTTTATTTATTCCAAAAAAAGTAATGTATTTTTTTAAACAATCAACAACTGACATAATATCTAAGCAACGCTTCGCGGCAATTTTCACTAGTGAAAATTGTCAGTGTAATTTTCACTAGTGAAAATTATCACTGTAATTCGTCTGTGATTGGTACAATTCAGCAAAATACTGTGTTTTGATTGGATGAAAAACTATTAGTGGAATTGTCATATATAATACAATTAGTGACTATGATTTTGCCGGCAATTTTTGCCGTCTGGTCACGACTGCTTGTTGCGTCGAAAATAAAGACGAGTGCGTAGCACGAGTGTTTATTTTCTAAAGCAACAAGCAGGAGTGGCCAGACGGCAAAAATTACCAAAACATAATAGTCACGTATGATATTCGGCTTGACAATTTCTCGAATTATTTTATTTATTCCAAAAAAGTAATGTGTTTTTAAAACAATCATCACAACTGACATAATATCTAAGCAACACTTCGCGGCAATTTTCACTAGTGAAAATTGGCAGTGTAATTTTCACTAGTGAAAATTGTCACTGTAGTTCGTCTGTGATTGGTACAATTCAGTAAAATACTGTGTTTTGATTGGATGAAAAACTATGAGTGGAATTGTCTAAATAAATATTTAGACAAAAAAATTAAAAGAACTGCAATAAAAAATATAACAAATAGACAATTTTACGTAAATATTATTTACCTACTGATTTTAAGTAAATACCTACATTTCCAAAATAATAATCAAGATAATAACATTTTTATTGACGTTATTTAAGAAAAAACTGAAAAATTGCCTGTTAATAAAAACATTTTTAATAAATTTGAGTAAATTTCCAGTGAAAACAAGCATATTTGAGCTCTTCTTAGTTATATTTGTTCCATTTCGCAACTTGATTTTGATTTTTTCAGTGTCTTTTATTTGTTTGTATAAACATCCAAGCATTAGCAACTATGTCACAGAAAAGGGTTGTATACATTTTTCTTAAATTCCTAAATTATTAATAATAATGTAATTGCTATCCTCCTTCTCCGCCGCTGTTGAAATCATTCAGCTCCTTTATAAAGTGCACAGTTACTCGGTTTGGGGCGTTAAAGAACGGCGTATATAGAAAAGGAAGTGACGTATATTTACTGGCTGTCCAGGAAGATGGATTCGTCACATCCGGTCACCTATCCCCCCCTCTACCCCGCTTGCATCGTCCCTGGAGTTCAAACGACACGACACGGACACTAGACGCCTTTTAACAAACGATCTCGCGAGAAAAATGTTTTTGTATTTGTGCTCTTTACATTCATTCTATCTCGTTAAACACACAAGTGTGCTTAGAAAACCGAAACAAATGAACACGAGAAAATGTCAACCTGTGAACCTGTTTTACGCTTTTCGTGGGGTTTTTGTTTTTTGTTGGCATGACCGTGGAAAAATAATGGTGCTCCTTTTGTAGATGGTGGTTTCCAATTGAGTTCTCTTTTGGTCTTATTTTTATACTTATGGTAACTGGATTTGGAATTTTGTCTATGATTTAAAACAAATATTTTTAAGATGAAAGGATAATAAGGAAGATGGTGGATGTTTTTATTGAGTTTCGTACATAAATTTTCAATACTTCAGAAATTTAACTTTGTCAGGTGACATACAGGGTGTCTCTGTACTTCGGGAAAAAAATTAAAGGGTGTATACTATAAGACGTACTGATCATGGAACAAAAAGAATTTTTTTAAAATTCGCAAAATAATTTGCATGGTATTTAAAGGAAACATTTTGTTAGCCACTGGTTGATAGCTATTTTTAATGATTTTATTTAAATCTACTAATAATACAAGTAGTAATTGTTTACACAACGCCAAATAAATGTCTGATGTTGTGTAATTAAAAATTATGTTTCTTTTAATAAAGTACGCTGTTTCAGTGGTTCTAAAAATGTTAATTTCAAGTAAACCACCCTTAATTTTGCGAATTTAAAAAAATCTTTTTGTTCCATGATCAGTACGTCTTACAGTATACCCTTTAATTTTTTTCCCGAAGTACAGAGACACCCTGTATTCAAAAACTTGTTTTGGAATACGCAATTTGCTAAAGTAAACTTGTAGTAAAATATTCGTTGGGATTTATTCTATTGAGAACTCGGAGAAAAAATGTTACATTTCGTTTTTAACTTGATGTAGAAAATTTTCGTCTTCATGAGTACAGGTGTAATAGCCATAATACACAGTTGGAATTATTACTTTTTACATTGATTATAGATTTTGTAAATTCATTTCTTCTCATTCTTTGTTATTATTAGCACATTAATAATGTATATTAGTATTATTCCATAAACATTCTTTTTTGAAATTTTCCCGTAAGTTAAATTTTATTTGTCTGTTACAGTTTACAATTTTTACTAAAATAACTGTTCGATTTCTTTGTTATTACCTAACAATTATTGCCTTGGTTATGGGTGGAAAGAAGACAAATGCAGAACAAGTGTTTTTCTGTAACCGTGAAACACAATGGCGTTTCGTTTACTGTCAAAACCAAACTTAACAGTCCGAGAACTTAACTGCGATTTAAATTTCACGCGGAGTTTTCATATTTTAGCTACTAACGGGCTACTAACTAACTAACCTCAATTTCTATTTCAACAAACTGTAGCAAAGATTGAAAAAAGAAAATTATATCGAAAAATTTCTAAATAACGTACAACAAATGAAGCAATCAACAAACAAACCATAGCAACGCCGTAAAACAAAGTTTTAATGTAATGTCAAGTGATTTTGTAAATTATTATTATTAAAAATGTTGTTTACAACACGTGTCGAAAAAGATTACGTGCACGTGCAGATTTCCGCACTCGGCAAGCCTCACGCGTTAAACTCTGCACTTTCACGTAACAAGTCTTTTTCGGAACTTAATATAAAAATAACTATTCCTTTCCTCATCATTACCCAGCAAAGAAATTTTTTAATTATTTCAATAAGTTTAATAATTAATCTCAGAGTGGTTTATAATTCGTGACTAATTAAGTTAGATACTATTAAATGGTTTAGATTTACAGCACATTGTTAACAGCTAAATTTCGAGGTAGAAAATAGGATTACTCCAGATTCAATATCTGCAACTGGGAGCGTATACCGGCGCGTACAGTATAGATAATAACTTAGTATTGTTCCCTTTGTTAGCGCCAAGGGTTCGAGTTAATCCCTACAGTGCTAAGGGGATTAGAAGCTAATCTTTTATAGTTTAAAACTGCCTTCAGCAGGAAATAGATACAGAGTATTAAATTTGTTAATTAATTATTGTCTCTTTCATCAAGTTTGTGGAGTGGATCGTTAAAGATAGAAACAGAAAGCAACAAATATAAACATTTTTGTTGTTCTAATTGATTTATTGGACTTTATAAACATTTTTGTTGTTCTATTGGACCATATGAAGGATATACTAATCAAAAAAGAAATATATAAGTAATTATTTTCTTTTCCTTCTTTTTCTTACATACATTTTATCGCAATTAATTAATTAAAATATTTTTACCTCTCGCCTCATATTCTATAAGAGAGGTATTGTAATGGGTCAAAATTTTCGAGTATGAGTTTTTGGTGGATAAGCACGTTTCAGGGTCTCTAGAATACGAATTTACTATTTTCACGATGATGTCTGTGTGTGTGTGTGTGCGTTTGTATGAACCGACGATTTTTCGTCCACGATAACTTAAAAAGTATCAAACCGTTTATAACCAAATTTCATATTTAAGGTTTTAATAAGTATCTTAACACCGGATAAGATTTTGGTAGAAATCCGCAAACCGGAAGTAGTACTTTTAGAAGTTTGGAAAAGTTTTCTTTAAATATATTGGTACATTATTTATTTATGACAATTTTTGCAATTAAAAATAAAAGAAATTGTGATTATATATGTGTACAATTAATTATAAATACAAATTTCTGAATCTGGAAGTATTGAACAATAAAATAAAGTACAATTAATATTCTATTTTTTTGAAATTCCAGTATCTTGTTGTCCATGATATGAAATTTGTTTCTACATAAAATTTGAATTATTATGACAGTGACAGTACAGTGGACATCTTTTGCTTGCATATTGGTTTATATTATCGTTTACATATTACATGAACATGAAACTATTAAAATGTAAGTAAAACTATTTATTAGATTAGTACAACAAGCAGAATTAGGCGAGAGGTCGTGTGGTGGCCACAGCAGATTTTTTTATCATAAGTTATATTCCGAGTGCAATGAATTTAATCGATAAATTTGACATGTCTGGCTTATGAAATAAATTTTGCTTAAAAAGTGTTTGAGTACATAATAATTTGAAAAAATCCTGAGACCGCAGTTCGAGGAATTTTATCTGAAATTATTATTAATAATCAATAATCAATAAATTCGGGCTCGTTGGATGCTGTTTTTTATTCATTTGAACATCTTTTGTATTTGCAGTTTGACTCAAATCTGTTGGTAAAAACTTACAGCGAAATTAAAATTTTAACATAGATTTTCCCTAAGGTCGAAAAAGTTCACATTCTGTATATATTATTTATGAATGGTGGAAATTTTGCAGGGTCGAGTATTTTCAGCATTTACTAGCATTTATTCGAAATTCGTTCGAAATTAGTAATATTAAGTATCATCTATGTTAGTAAAAGGAATTATATAAATTTCGCTGAAATGTTATATGAGTCCATGTAAGATTCTCTCGAAAGAAAGCACAAAACACACACAAGTATACTTTACATGCCACTGAAATTCAATACTTCCAACTTTCAAGTTTCAAGGAAAATGTACTCCAGATATTTTAAAAGAATATTCTACGAAATACAATTTTTAACATCTTTTCTTGTAAAATTTAAGAGTAAGAAAATATTGATGTAACTATATTTAGAAGACTCGAAGAAAATATAAAAGAAAAACCTGTAAAATGAAAATGAATACCAACTGTGTATAGTATACCCTTAGCTAATGATAAAATACAATATCTTGTATACAGATCGCATCAAAATAATGAAACTTAATACTTTAATCTGGAAAAATGAAATATTCTTTTTGAAAAGTTGTAGTATTATAATTATTCTGGAATCAAGAAATATTATTAATTTTTTTGTTTCTTTGTTAATCCATTAATAATAATAATTGATCTGAGTATTATTAAATACCTACATGGTTTGTACAATACTCAAACCTTTAAAAAATGTATAACTTGTTGCTCGACTTGTTTACTTTTATTATTTTCCGATCACATTTTCACTGGTACTATGTAGTTTGTAGTACACTCGGCAAAAGAAAAAAACACACCACTTGCAAATGCACCAAATATTCTGAATTTTTAGACCGCCATAACTCTGTTGAATTTGATCAAAAATGGATGAATGACAAGTTAGAAGTTTTCTCTTTAAGGTCATGCAAGTTAATCTAACGCAAAGTTTATTTCATTGATTTGCATACCGTTGAAAAGAAAACTTCAATATTGTCCCAATTCAAAGATTCATCGATATCTGTGCAAAATTAACCGAGTTATGACCGAAAAGGCACAAAATGCAATTTTTTTTCCCAAAAGGAAAATAAATGATTTTTTTTATCGCCTTGGTAGTGGATTGAGTCTAAAAATTTTTTGCATCCGGTACAAGTTGTCAAAGTTTGACATTTTTTGACATCAACACCATTTTTTTTTCTCAGGCGGGTGTCAGATTAACTTGCATGATCTTAAAGAGGAAAGTACAATCTTGTCAAGAGCTCGAAGAGTCATCCATTTTCGACCAAATTCACCCGAGTTTTGGCGGTCTAAAAATTCTGAATTTAATTAATAAATTAACAGTTAAATGGACTTTCAAACCAGTGGCACAAAAATTATTTTTGCGAATTATTTCTGTAATCAGTATATCAACTTAAAGTTGTGTGCAGTTACAGAGATATAGATCCATAAGACAACCTAAATTTAAACTTTTGTTTTCCGACTACTGCGATAATGCTGAGACCCATCATAATAAATTCCCTGCTTATTTGGGAGTACCTACCCCCCCTCTTGTGGCTGGGTGGAAGTGGGGTGGACCGGTAATAATTGATCTATCATGAACGTAATCAGGCAACGGGACGACTTCCTGAACAAGTCAAGGCGAATCAGAAACTTGGCTAATTGTCCGCGCTCCTGGGATGAATGGGTTAGGTTTCGTGATGAGGAGTGGAGGGGGTGGGGGTCAAGGACGAATGATAAGGACACTAAAGAGGCTGGAATGTGGGGGATTAAGAGGAAGATGGATTGGTAATTGAATGTTTTTCTGATTGATTTATTATTGACTGTTAGGCTTAGTAGTGCTGATTAATTACAATAATAACAATGTGATTACTTGACTCAGATAATATGTGAAGGTTCGTCAAGTGCTTGTACAATAAGCTACTTGCATGGTACTGAAAGTGAGATTTTAATCACACCTAATGTTAGGTGGGAAACAGTTTTCAATAATCACAATAAAAAATACGTGTGTCAAGTTTTTATCTATTCTTCAAAAATATTTTATAATACATAATTCATGCAAGTTAGTCTGTTGTATAACAAACTTCTATAATAAACACATAATGTTGCTTTTACATAGACAGTGAGGCAGAGAAATTATTTTTATAATTAAACTGAAATGCGTGCCAGTATGTAAAATACATATTACTGTAGTTTAAAAATAAATCTTAAGTTGTACAAGAGCCCACTTTTTAAAGGTATGTTTTGTTTCCGGGCAGATATAATATTTAATGCTATTTCTTATTTAAACAAAAATATATTAAAAATAAAGAATCTTTTTCAGAAAACATCCCTTGTCCAGTCCTTTATCTGCCATATAAATATAATAATTTATGTTTTAATATTCCGGCTGAGTTTTTTCGGTTGCTCTTAAACGTAGGTTCACCATTATGTTGTTAGGTAGAACGTACAGAATAAGGATAAATATGATCATCCTTTACAGGAATAATTTGGTTTTCCACGAATTCTATTTTGTTCTAAATATGTAATGCTACTGCTACTAGACTTTCTAAGAAAACTGATAATATGAGAAAACTCTGATGTATTATTCAGAAAGTTAGTTTTTTAAAAATTATGTTTTCCTACATCTTACTAGTTATAATTTAGTTAAGCCTGTAAATGTTTCTTAGAATTTTTTTTAATATAACCTGTTTGCGCTGACCTTTATGCGCAACTTGTCCTGCGGGATTTAAAAAAAATTAAAGACTTGATTAAATTTAAAATCGGCCTTAATCAATTAAAGCATGTTAAACAGTATTTTTGTATAACCTCTCATGGAAGAAATATATTTCTGTATTACCAATGCCTCACAGAAATCTGTAAACACCTAAGTTCGGTACACGATTGACGATTGTGTATATTTTACCATTTTCGAGATTCCCATAACATGTTGTCGTAAATAATTTTTACAGCCCATATCTAAAACCGAACTAAAAAGTCGATATCAGCAATCATTTTACATTAGGTACCTAATCTTTTCGTTTTGCAACGTTCATTCAGTGATGGATTTACATGTTTTAGAAATAACCCATATTTGATTAGAAGTACATAGTAAGTGTTAATTATTTATTTATTTATACGAATTATTAATATTTAACCACTTTATTGTATTTTTAACATTAGTAAATGCTTTAGTAACCATAAATGTCGTTACATATTTAATAATTTCTACATAAAATCAATCCAAAGTTTATAGTTAATTTTTTACCGAGCAGCGTGGCGGGTAAGAATAAAACGCTGATCAGCGCTGACCGCTGAAGGCTGAAACGCGCTGGTCTGCGAAGAAATGCACAGATAGACGTAAAACCCGCTGATCTACATTTAAATAAACTAAATAAAGAAACACAACACCCTTCTTGAGTCCCAAATTATCAGTTTTTATAGAAATTCTGTTTGAACTGAACTAAATAAAGAAACCTTGTACACTTCTTGAGTTCTACATATTCGGTTTGGATTGATTTTATTCCTTTTTACGTGCATCTGTGCATTTCTTCGTAGATCAGCGTTTATTCTTTCCCCGCAGCGTGGCTTCTTTACCAAATGAGTTTTTGGTTGAAATAACACTTTAGTCTCAGTGTGCTTCATTCCAGCTAAATCCAATGTTATTTCAATGTTAAATTTAACAACAAATTTTTTACTGTGTAATGTAGACCTGTCTTTGATAGGTCTATTATTAATGACGTGACGTAAGCATTATACTGACTTATTTGATTGGCAAAGAATACTTTATGAATTATAAATAGAAAAATAGGTGGAAATTGCACTCATTAAATTATTTACTCATTTAAATCGATGTTAGCTATACCTACTGCTTGCTTCAGTAAATAAACTCCAATTATTTTTTCCTTTTAAATAAATATTACTCTTTCGATCAATTTATTATATTTGGTCTGCCTTAGTATTAGAGCTGGGCGTGTAAGTGACTTTTTGTGCACGATCACGCACGCTCACGAAATTAAAATCGAAATCATGCACGATATATTACGTTTGATTCACGGATTCACGCTCACGTATTTATTTTTAGTCCCGCACGACGAGTCACGGTAGGGTCACGTAAAAATATTGTGACGAAATTGTACAAAAAACTTTAGTTCCGCAAAATTGTAGAGAGATGAACAACTTTTTCGACCAATCAGTAATTACCAGTTTCTGTATTGATATTTTGCAAATTATATATCACCTAAGTCGTGAGTTGTGATTTTTATTCGCGCCCGATCATTCCACGATACATTACATGTCACTCACGCTCACGCTCTTTCACGATCCAAAGTTTCAAAATCGTTCAATTTCACGACCCGTGCCACCTCTACATTGTATTTTCAGGTGGAATAATTATTACCATTCTGTTATGTTTAGGGGAGTGAAATGAAACATTACGTTACATGTATACACAAACTCCATTTATTGAACACACATTAAATATTGAATACACATTTAATAGCGAGGTCGTCGACAGCTAAAACTCAACTGCCGCCAAACTCGACGACACCACAAGTAGTCCAGTCAATTTACGGGTTTGGTTGTATAATTCCGGGCCACCACGAGATTTGGTCTAGTATAGGTTTTTTTAGTCGCTGAATCCAAATTTCGAAAAATCGCCCGTGGGAAATGCGCGCTCCACCCTTAAATTAGCAAAAAACACCCCTGAAAGGGAGTGTTTTTGCTATATTCTCACTGTGAACCTTAATTTAGCCATAGTATTAGCCATAGTATATGTTTTTTGGGTCGCTAAATCCAAATTTCAGGTAATTTTTTATCAAAAATGCGTGGTTCACCCTTAAATAAGAAAAAACCACCCCTCAAAGGGGTGTTTTTGCTATAATCTGTTTTTTGCTAATTTAAGGGTGAAGCACGCATTTCCCATGGGCGATTTTCCAAAATTTGGATTTAGCGACCCAAAAAAAAATACTATGGCTAAATTTAGGCTCGCAGTCAGAATATAGCAAAAACGCCCCCTTTCAGGGGTGTTTTTTTGCTAATTTAAGGGCGAAGCGCACATTTCCCACGGGCGATTTTCCGAAATTTGGATTCAGCGATCCAAAAAACCTATACTAGACCAAATCTGGTGGTAGCCCGGAGTTATACAACTCCCTCCCGGAAATTGACTGGACTAAAGATGCTTGTACGTTTATTAATTAAACATAATAACAATAAATACAGAGCCGGACTTACTCATAATTAAATAATATTACCAAAATACATTACACATTCCTTTCACACTTGTGAAAATTCCCTGATTGTATTTTCCGGTGTCGCATCATGATACTCCTCCTAAGTACGTCCCTGGCCTCACTCTGAGTTACAGAAATCTGCAACAGGTATCGATCCCACTTCACGTGCCATGTTCCGTGAGTTGCTATCGTTCACACAAACACCCACACACACACACAAACACTGCTAGCAGCGAGGCCAATAGTGCCATGGAGCCACGCCGTCTCTGATGCTGTGAATGTAGATACAGATATCGATAGCAGGAAGAGATGAGCAGAGCAGGAGTAGTTCGCTACATGTAAACTTCTAAACTTACATTCACAGGGTGCATAAACAAATATGAGGAGGAAGTGTGCATAATTTAATTCAAACAGATTCACAAACTAGGGCAAATTAACACTTCATGATGCTTATCTGATCTGGGCCCTGTTTCATAAAACTACAATTACAATATAGTGTACAACTGTCATTTTCTTACAATTATGTCAAAAAGTAGTTACAAGTGTTTCGCAAACAAAAACTACAAAACGAGGGAAGCAACAATTTCAAGTTTAAAATCGTGCAATGTATCTGTGTCTAAAGCAGCATCGTTCCCAGAGGACCATTTAAATGGCTAGACACTGGGGTTCGTCTGCGACGACATGAGGGCAACCCCTCTCATATTTTAAGGAAAATACTACTAATTAAAAACTACAAACTTGTAAGTACCTATACCTACGAATTAGTACAATTCTACATGAAAACTGTTACAATCTTACAAGTGTTTTTGACACATTTTGACAAGTTACATTTCTACAATTATTGTTAAATTGTAATAATTTTTAACCTTGCATCGAAAGTAGGTAATTTTGTTACAAAAGTAGTGTTTAGGTATATGAAAAAATCTGTTGAATTTGATTGATGAATATAATAACTTGTAAGCAAATAACGTTCACGAACATTTAAAAATGCGATAAATGTATGTTAAAATTATGTTTTAATTTCAAAAGCTATATGACAAAATGACACAAATTCAACTAGAACCTTTCTGAATATTTGTTAAAAATGAAAATAGTAAAGGGATTAAAAAATAGATATTATTCTTACGTCTGAAATAATTATTTCCAATGCAAATCTTCCTTATATGTATAGTTAAAAATTGTCGTTGAATTTATACTATTCATTACAGATATTGCAGACTAATAATAAACGACACAGAGCAATGTATGAGCAAATATACTTTAGATTTCAAATTTTATAAAATATGGACTTTTAATACTTTGGTTTTATATTAATACAAATAATGAAATAATTTATTATAGGTTCCTACATAATTTTACAATAATTGTAAGGTTTTAAGGTACAAGTTTATAAAATTTTTAAGTATAATAATTTTTATGAAACACTTGTAGGTAGGTACTTGTCCATAGTGCATTACAAGTACTTTGTAATTGTAAAATTGTAAGATTAAAAACGTGTTGTCATATTTAGGTTATTTATTGTAACCTATCTGTAATAACTAATAAGTCAATGATACTTACATACATTTTGTATATTTTCTTACTAATATACATTATTATTTATTTATAGCTTATTGGAAATAAGTTACATTATGCAGCACATAACAATAACACAGGATGTTTCGCTACTTCTGGATAAAAATTAAATGGTAAATTAAATACTACCTACATCTTATCACGAATCAAAATAATTTTTTGCGCAACTGTCAACAACAGTTGACATTGACGTTCGCAATTCAGGCCGCGAAGTAAAAACATTTGTGTACGATACATTCTGTCTGATGCTAAACAGACATTTCGCAAAAAAATTTAAATTAATTAATTATTGTGATGTTCAAAACTACTAAAAATATATTTTTGATTTGTGATCGATCAGTACCTACATCATGTAGTATTTGCCATCTATGAAACACCCTGTATAGTTCTCTTGATGTGAAATATAATGTTTATTATGCGTGAAATATGTATAGGAGACATAAAATATTGTATACATCACGAGCATTAGGTTCCTACTTGATGTTTATTCCCCTCGGGCAATTTACATACCCTTGGGTCAAACTTGTAGAATATTGACAGTTTATCAATACCAGATTGACAGTTCGGAGCCTAGTTGCGACTTCATATAGAACGTTAATTTAGGTGCACTTTAGAGAAAAAATTTATTTACCTACAAAAATGTCTATAATTTTATGCTTAACATCGGATTTATTCAAAAATGTCAAAATTCTCAAAAAAACTAATTTCAAAATTTGATTTTTTTAAATTAGAAATTGGACATAGATTTTGAAAAAATATTGACAATCCGATGTTAAAATACTAATGTAGATTAATTTTTTTGAAAAAGATATTCCAATCGACAAAAGAGTTATTGGTAAACTACAATTTTTAATGGTTTTCTAGACTTTCCATTATTCAAAACAAGTGCGGAAAATTAGAAATGACAATTCATGTAGCTATAGTATACTGTTACCAAAATTTGGTTCAAAATAAATCAAAATGGACGAGTAATTAATTTAATAAGTAACTACTACACGCTAAGTATACTGGCCCCTTAAAGTTTTGTGCAGAGGTATACAAACACGCAGTATAACTGAATCTGATTTAGTTTATCAATCTACTTAAAAAATGTGTTTTGTGCATTTAGTGATTAATAATTAAATAGGTATGGTTTTATTATATTTATTTAAAGTAGTACTGCTTGACTGTTGAACTCACCAAATATTTTTCATTTTTAATAATATTTTAGCTTTATTCAATGTCAAATATTTTTGTGCGCTGAACTAAAAGAAAAAAATGGTTAGTTAATGGTTTCACATTTCCACAATGCTCTGGCATGCAACAAAAAATAGAACAAAGGACGCAAAATATTCGCAGTAAAATGAGCGAAAAAAATTATCTGACTTTATACATTGAAATATAAATATCAAACTACATATTCCACATTTCATATATAGGTATGAAATTCATAACATTGTATTTTCATAGCAAATATGATATTTGTGAATACAAATAAATTAAATGAGAAAAAATATTGATATTTGTGCATTTGCAGATTATTTGCACAAAAATGAATGTAGTAGCTTATATTTGTTACGCGTATGTTTATTAAAGATCTATACGGACAAATTCTAATAAAAACGGACATAACACATATGATTATTGTTGGATTTAATTTGCTAAGTATAGTTCGTAGTTGTACAGCCAAACTATCCAATAGTTTTCTGCTCACTGAAATTCAAACCATTGAAAGGACTACATTCATGTTTCGTTGAATAGGAATGTAAAGGTGTAATTACAACCAATTACACCCTGAACAATTTTTAAAACTGCTGGTTTCAAGTTTACTGCCATTCCAATAGTAACGTGAAAACGCGACCTTGGCATTTATTGAAGTATCATGAAATCCTGTAAAATAGAAGTAGGTATACAAATACAAGAATAGTATATTAAAACATAAGTTAGGAAGATTGATTTTTCGACTGAATGTTCAATAAAATAAAAAATTTCTTCCCAATGTTTCGACTGCAATTCAGTCTTCATCAGGGTGATAATTGATTATTAAAAAGGAGTTGGTTTTATCTTCTTTTGACGGGAGATTTCTGTAAAATAATTTACATGATTTTCTTTATTTTTTAATAACCAATTATCACCTTGATGGAGACTGAATTGCAGTCGAAACGTTGGTGTTTTATTGGATGTTAATAAATTGGCTGCTTCTCCAAGAAATTTTCAATTTTGTAACTTAGGAAGGCGACTTTTTCTAGCAACAGTTTGAACAAGATTAATATTATATTAAAATTATTATATTTATCTTTGTATGAAATATAAATATTAATTCAGTTTTCAGTGTTGCAGTATTTTAATAATTATTTATTTTTCTAATCATCTGGGTAGCTTCTGAATAATATGATTGTAAATAATTCATTTAATAAGAAAAACAATTGATAATAATTAATGTCACAGAAATGCATGATAATTCATCATTATTCATGTTAAATTTTAGTTCTTAATTTTCGATACGAGACAAAAGGAGTGTGTCAGGACAAGAATGTTTCGCGAAGATTGATTACTGCTTGAGCTTGAATGTTCGAATAGATGCAAGTTGAAGTTGAGAATGTGTAACTTTTGTTTTATAGGGATCGTACCCTTTTAAGGAAAATGATACGATTATTACGTCTAGGGTGGAGCGAAAATCTGAATTTGTAAATTTTAATTTGTAATAGTGCGGAAAAGTTGCGTTTCTCATAAATAACTCGCCCTTAAAATTTTAGATTTTTGAATTTAATCTTTTGCCCTCAACTCCCTTATAATTATATTTTTTAAATTCTGCTTGCATTCTAATGGTAACCAACAGTAATCATATAAAAAATATAAAAATGTACTGTTAAAATATTTTTGTTGCTGAACACATTTTTCACCCTCTACCATTCCTAATAGGAGTTGAATAATGAAGTAGAGATAGGCACGGGTGGTGAAATTTTTGGATCACGTCGTATCTCGGCGTGACCCGCGTGAGCGTGAGTGATTTTGAAAATTAGGATTGTGAAGGGGCGTGAGTGAAATGTAATGTATCGGGCGTGAACGAAATTTTTTCGGGCGTGATTAAAATTCACAAGTCGCGACATAATATATAATTTGCAAAATATCAACACAAAACAAATTATAATTACTAGTTACTTATACTGCTTTTGGTCTTCCAGTACACAGGCAGCGCACAGAATTGTCGAAAAAATTGTAGCAAAAGTTGTTCATCTATTTTAGATTTTGCGGAGCTAAAAGCTAAAATAAATTATCATTGTAAAATTTTTAACATGACTCGTCGTGCGTGATCGGGCGTGACTATAAAACAAATTCGTGAGCGTGAGTGATCGTGAGTCAAACGTAAAATGACGTGCGTGATTGAGCGTAATTCCGTTTTCAATTTCGTTAGCGTTCGTGATCGTGCACAAAAAGTTATTCACGCGTCCAGCTCTAATAATGAAGTTCTGACGTTCTGAGTTCCCAATATAGGGGAGATCGGGGTTGGTTGTGGCAGTTTTTGGAAAATTTATCCTAATGTTTTATTGGGTAAAACGACTAAAATGAAATTGTTAGGATTTAATAAGTAGCTTGTTGGCTATACAATATTATATGGATTTGGAGGTTAATGTAATAATAAGTAGATGAAAATTATTTGTTTTTCAGCAGAAAGTGGAACCGGAAATGATAGTATTTAGACTTTGATTTTAAATTCTATAGGTACTCTCATATCTAATACTAAATGGAAAGTAGAAAGTAGCATGTTTTAATAAAACGAGAGTTGAAGTTGGAATTTACTTCGACTGTAAGTTTTATTAAAAGGATTGCAGTTAAATGGGTTGCAGTCAAAAAGATATATTTTTTATACCACTCTACCGGTGTCGGCCCCACATGAGCTCTCCTCAGGAGTTGGTATTACTTATGTATCACCAACTCCTGAGGAGGGCTCATGTGGGGCCGAAACCGGTAGAGTGGTATAAAAAATATATATTTTTGACTGCAACCCATTTACTGCAATCCTTTTAATAAAACGAGACTTATTACATAATAACATAATATGATTCCACCGCCATTCCAATCACCCCGCCACATTCACAAAATCACCCCATTAGCAGATCTCGGCTACTGCTACTGGTAATGATGATCTACATTGTCGATGTGTTGGTGGCCTACTACAACACAAACATCAGAGGCGGCTGTGGTGAGCTCACCTGTTAGTTGCCCGGCAACCTCGCCACTCGCCAGCTACCTGTTGCGAGTGAGAGTCAGCGCGCGTGCGCACACGAGCGAGAGTGCTAAGAGAGGATTCCAACGAGGCCAGACGAACACATCTTACACGAGGTTATTATGATGGGGTGGTATTGTCAGATGAACTGGAGTGAGTTGCTTTTGTTGATTGAGAAGATGATGGATATTTTTTGTTGATAGTTGCAGTCGAATTTTAGTAGACAATAATAAACTTCTTATAATCTTATATCATAATAATTAACCAAAGGGATATGGTAATTATTTGTGGACTATTTCCTGAAGGAGGCGTTACACGGTGCGAGTAACTCGTTCAAGTATCTAAAATCCAGTATTTAAACATTTCAGTTGCGGCTACAAGGGTTGGCTGGGTAACGGCTGTAGTTACCCCCTCCCCCTCACCAGAGAATCTTAATTTAAATCTTACTATTTTTACTTTATTTATTTTTACCTCTTGCCTCATATTCTATAAGAGAGGTATATTGTAATGGGTCAAAATTTTCGAGTATGAGTTTTTGGTGGATAAGCACGTTTCAGGGTCTCTTGAATACGAATTTACTATTTTCACGATTATGTCTGTGTGTGTGCGCGTATGGACGTATATTCTACTTTTTTGAAATTTCAGTATCTTTGTCCATGATCATATGAAATTTGTTTCTACACAACATTTGAATTATTATTTATGACAGTGACAGAACAGTTGACATCTTCTGCTTGCTATTATACTATTAAAATTAAAATGTACCTAAGTCAAATTATTTCTTAAATTAGTACAATTAGCAGAATTAGGCGAGAGGTCGTGTGCTGGCCACATCAGATTTTTTTACATTAAAAAGAATGTTTTTCATCTAAGAAAATTCAAGTTCCAGGTATTTGACCCTGAACTAAATAAAAATTTCGCCTGCGGCTCATTTTTCAATTACATTTCCTAAAATTACCCCCTCCCTGAGAACATCGCCTAGATCCGCCACTGTGCAAAGTTAGAAACCATGGGCGTAGCTAGAATATTTTCCCAGGGGGAGGAGACTGTTTATGAAATTAAAGATAAGTCGCCGCAGGCTGCGGGAGGATCGTTAGAAACAGGAAAGAAATGCGCCTCAGGCGAAAAATTTTGGTGTTCAAGGTTAAATCGTTAAATACCTTAAAAAAATTTTTTTGAGCAAGCGCCCCCGCCTACGCCGATGTAAGCTACTTGTTCAAGTAGCTCCATGAAATCATGGTGTTTATTTCAAGAGGGGAGTATTAAATTTATGTTAATATAAACAAACGATGTGAACACTACTAAAAATCTGTCTACACGCAGGTTTAGTTGACAGGATAGTAGGAGTGGAACAGTGGAAGTGCCAGAGCTGGATTTTAGTGACTTGAACAATTTACTGGCACCGTGTAACATCGGGTTTCTTCAGAAACAAAAAAATAATAAATTAAAATACCTTGCCTGTCAGAAATGTTATAAAGTACTTTAATATTATTTATCTATGAGTAATGTGTGCCCCATTACTCACTAGGGAATTTGTGTTCAATTTGCTCTGTGAGAAATAATTTGTATTACGACTTTTGACCAATAGAACTTTTTGTATTAAAGTATTATTCAAACATAATATTCCTTTGGTATGTAAACTACACAAATTTCTAAAATAAAAGATTTTACAGTTTTTCAAAGATTTTTTTAAAGTTTTTACAATTTTTCAAATTTATCTTATAAAATGAATTAATTATTTAGAATAGTCGTGGATAAATTATAGTAATCTACTCTAGTACTACATTTTGCACACGTTTTCTGCATAAATTTCGGACAAACGATATAACCTACAATGAAAATATATACATTCCTAATTCCCTAATTGCCTTATTCTAAAAATTATGTCTCTAATAATTGTTCATTTTGCATAAAATTCATTGCAATTTGATGAATTTTGCTCCATCTTCTTTCATTTCTACTGCAAATTATATTTATTTTCAGGTAAGTATTCTTATTTCTCATAGGCAATCTACAAACTCTAATGATTCTATTGATATATTATTTATACCTATTGCTTGTTCCTATATTCAGAAATTTATGCAGATAAAGTGCATAAAAATGACTATCTGAAAACGGTTTCAAACGCGACCTTAAATGAATTTTTAAAGTGGTTTTCTTCTTAATAATAAATAACTTCGTAAAACTCAATGACATTAGCATTGTTTTTTGTATTTAAAGAATCAAATTAATATCTAATTTTGTTTCATTTAAATCATATGTATTTTTAAAATAATTTATAAACGATTCATAGATTCACGAGCAGATTATCGATTATAAAATTTGGCATTTTTTCAGAATTTTCTTGGACAATCTTGAAATTTGAGTCTAAATTAAAACAGTTTTTTATGTTACTAGTTAACTGCTCGATTAATGGTGATGCTTATTATTAAAATCACTAATGTGGAACAAATTTGATTCTATGCGTCTTTATTTATTTATGAACTGCGAAGTGAAAATTGAGCGCTGAATCCACGAAATTTATGACAGTTCCAACTTTTAACGTAATTAACTCTGAATTGTGTAAGAAATGTAGTACAAACTTTTAACAAAATTAAATCATCTGCAAGAATTTAACCTCCCGTAATGCCTCCAACAAGATAAAATCCTAACTATACTTCCTCAATAATGAAATTACCTCCTCCTTCTCCATCTCGATTAAAAACAACTTATTCATCCTCTCTTTTGTTTTCTCTCCTGCCGAGGACACCCGAACCGGTTCGTCTTTTCCGTGCTTCATTTGTTTTCCCGGGGTTCGTAGGCCTCCAGCAACCCACCATGCAGTTGTGTCACGCTAGTCGCATTGTGATGACGTACAGTCAAGCTCATAATATTTACGTTGTTTCGTGAAGTGTGTGTACTACAATAATATACAAAGGTATGAGAAATAAATTAAGGATGTATTATTAGAGTTGGCTTTGAAAATAACAAATTTTAGGAAAAATTGTCATAATTAATATCATTTTTCTTCAAATGAATCGTTACTTTTCATAAATTATTATTAATATCATTGCCATTTTGTGTTAATAATATTATATGCAAAATTAAAATTGATTGTTGTAGGTAAGTTCAGTATTCTACTTTAGTTTAATATGGCAATTACTCAGTACTCACTCGAATGATACGATACTCGCTTTTGGTTCGTGTAGTAAACTCTCATTATTGGACCAAATTACCTTTATTTAACTCTCATTGAATAAAATTGGTACCTATATTACTTAACGAGTACATAATGAAGGCTATAATTCAAGAGGATGAAAGTTTATGCCGAGGTGAAGACGAGTGTAGGTATAATAATCCGAATGAATTATAGCCATTATGTGCGAGTCTAATATTCGACGTTTATCTTCCACTTTTTAAATGAAACATGTCTTTACAAATTTGTATTAATAATAATACTTTATTTAGTTAACATTTAGCTAGAAAATAATGCAAAATAATAATATAATACATGTTTAAGAAATTTACAAAAAATTGTACAAATAAATTAAAATTCATTAAAATATTAACCTAAGCTCACATTTTGGTGTGATGACAGATGACAGTTGTGTTGAATAATGGATTCATAATACAATAATGTTTAATTATGAATTCATAATACAATAGTTTATTTTATCGTACTATAAAGTTACCTACATTATGAATGTATTATTCAATAGTCGTAGATAAACTGTTTTACCGTATACTACTGGTATATAATATTCTACTTTTAAAATAAATATTATGTATTATTTCAATTTAGGTTCAAATGTTCAAAATAATTAAATTCACAATAATTTAAGATGGCAATAATTTTATTTCACACAGCAAATAATATCAATTTATATTCGTATTGAATTCTCATCTTTGTAAATTTAGGAATTGTCAGTATTTCCTTTCCCATTTTCCCTATAATATCGATAATAATGCGACATATTTTGACATACATAAGTAGTAAATACATTTTGACCTCAAAAACTAAATATAGAACTTCGATAAGAGGCCAACAATAGTATATTGAACTCCACATTAGTATAAAATTGTTGGATTAACAAATTAGAAAACCAAAATGCACTTTTTCATTTATCATTTCATTGTGGTGTTCATAACGGAAACAATTGAAAGCATTAGAATGAGTCCGAAACAAAATGAAACAACTAATAATTTTAATTAAACAGACGTAATTCGAGTTAATTAAAAACTAAGAGGAAAAAGAACAAATTAATTATTTCATGTGGTAGGTATTTATTTTTAGAGGCTTGTCAAATATTGTGTATTACGAATGCAACGGTTTATTTTATCTTATTTTTTGTCAATTCTAAAAGCTTTTATAGAATTAAAAAGTACAATTTTCTAAATTTTATTTTTTGAATTATTAATATTGACCACTTTTTCATAGTTTAATTTTAAAAATATGCTGGACTGAATTGAACTATCTTGAATACAAATTTATAAAATATGAATAGAATATCATAAATGAACAAACCTACATAATTATTCTTTGTCAATTTTTTACAAATTATTTTGGAAAAAATGCTTTAAATGTACACAGAGTGTTTTTCTAAAATAATAATTTAGAATACACTTTGTTAATTAACTAATTGTTCATATTAACGGTCATTTGCCATTTAAATTGTATGGTAATCGTAATAGCAGGTAATTGTAAAAGAAAGCCATAAAAAATTTACAATGAATTTATTAAAATATTTTCGTGTAATATTTACTTTATTTTATTAAAAAATCGTTTAGTTAAAACATTATTACCTTATAATTTTCTTATTATGAAGTAGTGTTATTTAACTAGTATTATTATTGCTATTAGTTAATAATTAGAAATGAGATAATAGGTAAAAAATTGATATATCATCATACTCATACATTCATAATGTACCTATTTTAAATATTACACAGGTAAATTACCTAATGAATAGCCGTCAAAATTTAAACCACTCTCGAATTAGTTAACTCCAAAACTCAATTAATCAAATTATTTTGTACACATAATTAATTAATGATTCATTTGACCTAAATTACACATTCGCTAAAATAACGTCATTATTTGCATCGAATACGCAAAAATAGTTAATGCTAGAGTAGACATGGACACTACAGTCTATGTAAGTATCTGTTTTGATCAAAAAGTTAATTATAAAACTAGTATAATTTAAATCCATATTCGTTTTATTATTTACTTATATTTAAAGAGCTTAAATATTGTACAATGGGATGCATTATATAAATCCTTTCTTTGTTAAAATATCATACAAAAGTAAATTTAATAAAACGTGTTTTTATATATTTAATACCACTGAAGAACGTGTGCGTCAAAGTGCACCCTTTTATATCAGTGCGAATAAGAGCTCAAGATATTATTATTGCATTTTTACTATTTTCCAATTTTGTTTGATTTTGTTGAGTAGGGTTATAAAACGCGTTCCATTCGAGTTCTACTGGCTTTGCTCTCTTTTGAATGGTGCACTTTTATATGCTTTTATTAAAAATCTCGTCTCCGCAAAAATATTGCGTATATACCAGTTCGATATATAAAGGAGGTATGAACCTAATTCCATTCTTCATCAATAACCAATTTTTAAAATTTTCATTTATCATACACGATACATATAATATAATGCGATTACCAGCTATCAACTCACGGGTACTTATGGTTATTTGGGAAATTTTTGTGCAGTTCAACTTAAATGTGATATGTGAATCTGGCTGGATTCGAACTTTAAATAACGGTTCATGTTCGGTTTGTGGTTCGCTGTGATTAAAGAGTTCGGTTTTGTTCCGGTTTTCATATTTCTTCTTGTAATAAACCGGTTACCGGTTTTCAAAAAGCGGTTCAAGTTCCGGTTTTGGTTCAATGAGTTATTAAATTACATACAATTATAATTAATTAAAAGATTTCTTTCCAATTTAAGACTAAAATACAATAAATTTGTAAAAAAATTTATAACTTTACTATAACCATAGCAAAATACAGACAATTTTCATAAAAATTTAATAGGAATTTGATGAAAATCTGTCGAATTTCAATAAATGTTTTAAACCTTTCCGGCTCCGGTTATTTTTTAACGGTTCGGTTTGTTATTTGCTAATTGATGCGGTTTCTTCCGGTTTTCGTTTCTGTTCCGGTTCGGTTCAAGGGGAGTCGATATCTAATTGCTGGATTTTAAATAAATAAATACAACTCATAATGAACTATTTAATACGGAGAATTAAATTACAAATGGTTCAATACAAGCGGTCAAAAAGGCGAAAAACGATATTCAGTATTTCTATTAAAACTGATTTCAATATTAAGAATTTTTCAACAAATAATAAATAATAAATTGCTAAAGGTTGTCCTCAAATGCGTCTAATGTTACTTTTTTAAATTTTTGTTTTAAATATGTCAAAATAATAAAAAAAGTAAAAACTCACGAAATAGCTAAAATGGGCCATGAATATAAAAATAGAATACAAAAATGAAAAATGTGGCATTAGACACATTTGGAGACAACCTTTATCTATTCAAAAATGTATTTGTTATTCTAAAAATGTGAATTTTTACTTCAATTTTAAAGAAAAAAATAAGCATAGGTACTTTTCAGTTTTCACCATTTTCACGCCGGTAGTAACTAGTTAGTAACTATACTAAAAACATAACAGTTTCACACTCTTTTTAGTGTTTTTTGTGTGTTCATATATTTTTTGCCAACGTTGCTATCATTTATAGATAGATACTGAGTTTTAGTTACTACGGTAAATCTACGCTCTTTTAAAATAAACCGTCCCCACCAACGATTATCCTTATTTACCAACTATAACAATGTTACTAAACACTGCAGTAAAATCCCTAACTGTCAAAGTTTGTTTCAATTACAGCATATCATGTTGTAGTGTCTCAGCTCTCTGTCCGTAGTGCCAGTGGTTTATTTACATTCTAATAGTTTGTTTACACGTGCGAGTTCACAACAATGTTGGTAAATTAATGAGCAAACTTACCTTTACCTGCCATTATCTAACACTAAATAAACGATCTTTGTAGTGATGATGGTGTAACAAAAGACTATCGCAGGTATGTTCATTAGGTTCGTTGTGGGGTAATAGGGTAAATAAAATAAAATAAATGTTAGGAAAGTGTGTGAAATTGATTTAAAGTTTTAGTCTTTTATTTCATAACTCTAACACCATATTTTAAAACATTAAAAATATCTAAATTTTATCTACATTGTGGACACTTTCATGTTTCATGCCATTAAAGAATCAAAATAAAATCACATTCATTACCAGAACGGTAACTTACTTACCAAGAAAACTAATACTTAAGTCTTTAAGAGCGCCTCATTATTAACTATCTGTACATATTTTGTTTTGCATAGGGACTTAAGGACATCGACTCCACGTAGCTCAACACCGCGTTTGTCCTATGTTAATGCATAGAAACGCTCGCTAAAAATACGGAAAAGCAGTCTAGCAATTTCTACAATGCTCACGAAGTTTTATAGAAAAAGCTAAATTTCATAAATTTATTTACAGACGAAGAATGCAACTAGGATTATGCCGAGTTACATTTTCTAATAAATCTCTTAATAACAAGTAAAAGCATGTAAAAAATTGCTTAAAACACACTTTTTCATTAATTTTGTATATGGATTCCAAAGATTTTTTCAGAATTGTAACTGGGCATAATCCTAGATTAATTCTTTCACAACAGCAGAAATAAGTCGCGTTTTTTTTGCAAGACATTACAAGCATACCATTGTTCAATTTATCTTGTTCATTTTCTTCCTACTTACTTTTATGATAAAAAAAATAGCTGTCACATTTTTTGATTTGCATAAATATATTACAAAATCAGGAATTATATCAATAACTTTATAAATTGTTTGATTGACTGAAATTATTTCTTGCGGTATGTTTATCTAATTTTACTAATACTTAACATTAAAAATAACTTATATATTGTTCACTAAATTCTTTCTGGAATTTCCTAATGCCAGTTGCTCTATGCTATATTTACTCCTTTCACTCATTATGTTAAAAACAAAAACGAAAATGTAAAGAATGATGCAAAATACATTTCCTAAATTCTCTTGGGTATAAAACGTTCCAAATGTGTCATTCCTAAGGACTTATGTCAAGTTACGACTCATGTCTTCTGAATAAAAATATATTATTATTATTATTATACCAAACATTATGATTTACTGCCTTTGGACCAGATTATATTACTGACAGAGAGTGAGACAGTACAGTAACTGTTGAAGCTGGACTTAAGCCTTTAGTACCAATCGATAGAGAGAAAAAACTGACTTATGTCCATTGCTATATGAAAAATTACCAAATTGTGACTTAAGACCTTTATACCTAACACCACCGCGTTATGCAAGTAAAAAATTCAACAGTTGAATATCGATATTTGGTGCAAATAAAAATATATAGACGTTTTAGTCTTTTACAAATATAATTTCGTTTCAAAATGAGACAAAATAAAACACTCTCATAATCTGTCGGTTTCCAATTGAATTCCAATCGGTATAATTTCAATTATCGGGAATATATGAATTATTCACGACCAGGACCGTACACCGTAAATATTTACTTTTATTTATTTTCCCAGCTGATATTATTTCTACCACGGAACGACGACCTTTTATTTTTCCTTTTCAAGAAATTCCTTTTAAAATGTTAAATTCCAAAATAAACAGAATAACATTGCACTTCTAGAGAATTGTAGCAAATAGTTCAGATTTATTTGAGGACCACTAATGGAATTTTATTAAAAAATCATTTCTTCAACACGGAAAATTTATTCCGAAGAACAGTTTTCATTAAAGTAATTTTAATTGAGACTTATAACTGTCTGGAATGAAATTGCTTTTAAATATTCATATTTTTACACTTTATATTGTGATCATGAGCTTACATAAATATAATTGTATTATAAGTGACTGTGTAATCGACTGTGGTGATATGTAAGGTTGAAAAAATTACTTGAAATATTAGTCATACAACATTCTTCTTCTTACATAACCGACGTTTCGGTTTATACTTAAACCTTCTTCAGAGTTAGTAAGATCTTACAAAAATTCATGTGTCAGATACATTCGTTAACAAACATTCATTTAACAAACTTCGTACATACATAAACATAAAACATACACATCCAATTACTCATTCCGTAGTAAACTTTGAGAATAATTGGATGTGTATGTCAAATGAATGTTTGTTAACGAATGTATCTGATAGGTACATGAATTTTTGTAAGATCTTACTAACCCTGAAACACTGAAAAAGGTTTAAGTGTAAACCGAAACGTCGGTTATGTACGAAGAAGAATATAATATGTTGTATAACTGATATTTCAAGTAATTTTTTCAACCTTACATAATTGTTTTTTATATTTACGTTGGACTTCTCGACTGTTATATTTATTAGGAATAACAACTATTCGGCATCAGTCATAAAAAAGAAGAGGTTACAATTTAATATTTTATTAAAGCAAACGTTTCGGCTGCACAACAGCCATCATCATTTTGTTGTAGCACTGATGATGGCTGTTGTGCAGCCGAAACGTTTGCTTTAATAAAATATTAAATTGTAACATCTTCTTTTTTATGACTGATGCCGATTAGTTGTTATTCCTTACATAATTGTATTATATTTTACATTTTATTTATTGTTGTATGTTACAATGAACATTCGTGAGATAACTGCTGTATAATATCTCTACCAATGACTCACAATGTCACAATCTCACAATATGTGAGGCTGTCACACTCAAGCATATAAATAATGAAATTCTATAGGTACTGCGCCTTACCTACCTTCGTATTGTGTAAAACTATTTGCAATAAAAGAGAGACAGAAGGTATATATTTTATCCCACTCTTTGAGACATGAGCATGGTATTGTGCGTCTGTATAGTATATGTGCCATGGAATTAAATTACTGTCAAAATTAAATCAAATTTTTAAAAATATAGTACTAATATTATTGATATGCTAAATTATTGTGTGCTCTCTCTATAATTACTTAATATAATTTTTAAATTGCTCCTAAATTCTATATTACTGTAGATAAATATATCTGAAATTTCGAATTGGAAACGTCAGTTTGACAACAAATGAGATAGAAATATATCTTCTATCGCATATTTCTTGCAACATCCAGTGGACCTTGAGGCTCATTATAGAATTTTATTATTTATATGCACTCAAGTAATGATTTATTAAGACACTAGCCATTATCATAATGAACACGAATGTAGTAGATATACAGGGTGTTACTAATTACTATACTAAAAAAATGTACGGGTTTATATGACGGGCTGTGCTGAGCGTGGAACAAAAAGATTTTTTTTTAAATTCGCAAAGGTAAGGAATATCACTTCAGAAGCAACACCAGGCATTATTTATTAGACGTTGTGTAAAGAATTACTACTTGTGCTATAGTAATGTAGTAGATTCAAATAAAATATTTAGAAAAACTCAGAAATACTATCTAGTCGTGGTAATCGTGGTACTAAAAATGTTCAATTTACTTTAGTTGTCTAGTATAAATAAGTTACCTTTACTTTTGCTTATTTTTCAAAACTTGCTCACTAACGTCATATAATGTACCTAATACCCATAATTTTTTCCCGAGATATTTATACAGGATGTAAAAATCTGACATGGCCATCACACAACCTTCCGCCATATCTAGACTTTAAACAGAAATGTATACGTACAATCCGGTACCCATTTAAAATATACAAATAAAGATCTAAAATATTCAAACACAGAAATTAATATCATCTGAATCAAAAGATTCATTCACACGAAAACTCTCTGTGTTGAAGCAATCCTCCGTTTAGTTACTATATTTAATACAATAGCTTACTTATGACTTATATAGCGCTAGTATGGCAACTTGTCACCCGTCTCATCTGTCAATATTTTTTATGCAGAAACAAAAATCAACTGAACATGGATTACAAGATTTCTACGTTTTATTTGATAAATTTATTTTTTTAATTTTACTGCAGTTCTTTAATGCTACCAGATAAAGACAATTTTTTTATAACGTAAATTGCAAATAACTTTTCCTCTTATTCTTATTACAAATAAATACTATATTTATCCAAATTTATAGAAATTTTTGACACTTAATCTTTTCAATCTTCAAAAAATCACTTCCGGTGAGATATTTGTACCAAAATCTAATGAGCTCTTCCTATTCGTATACCAAATAAAATACCAAATATCAAAATTTTTGGATAATTCGTATTTGAGTTATGCGACACACGGCATCGACCCGGACCACACACATACACACACACACACACACATACATACATACATCATCGGGAAACTATCAAAAATGAGTTGTAAGGACCCTAATTCGTGCTCATCCACTAAAAACTCACTACCCGATTTTTTGTATGATTCCAATACCTTCCTTTACAGGTAAACGAAAGGTAAAAAGAGAAATACTCGTGGATATCTAGATTTTCAAAACTAAATGTTCAAGTTTTTAAATAAATGCGCATATGTTATTGATGGATTTACTCTTCTTGAGCAGATTTGAATGCGGAAATCGAATTTTTTGTTTTCTATTACTATATGAATTTCAAGTTTGATGATGTTTTTTATTACAATGAAAAAAAATTAATAAAAATGTTTTGTCAGGCTCAATATTTATATTTTGTTTTGCTAACTTATAGATTAATATCATATTAAATATATACAGAGTGTAACCCAACCTGTGTAACAAAATTTAAGGGTGTATAGTATTGGACGCACTGATCATGAATCAAAAATAATTTTGTTGAAATTCGCAAATTAAAAAATGGATCCAAGCAAGTAAGACATTCTGTAAGTACCTACTAATTTAATTTTTTTCTGTTTGTAAAATTATTATTACATTAATGTAATTACGCTAATAAATACTGCATAACTATTTTACTTTTTTTGTATTCAAATGTGACAACCAGTGGTACCCAAAATGATATTGTCTTGTTAACTTTACGAATTTCAATAACATTCTTTTTGATTCATGATCAGTGCGTCCAATACTATACACTCTTAAATTTTGTTACAAAGGTTGGGATACAACCTTGTATAGTAACACCTGTATCTATATCCTGTTCTCAATTTAATATGAAATAACTGATTACATACATTATAATGCCATATATAAATAATAGGATTAAATATAGAATATACACATCATGATATGTACTTCAAAATTCAAAATTATTATATGTGGATTATGCATACAGACATATTCTCATATTCATGTTCAATAATTTATCGCTAGTGTGACAATAATACAAGTATATATGAAATGAAACAATTATTTACTGATATGTTGTTGTTGATCGCTCATGAGGCAGTAATGAATTTTTATTATAAATATTTGTATAATGCTGTATTGGATTTTCTGTTTTCATGGAGATTATCATTTCATTTCCGAGCGCGTTTTAGTTTGTATTTGCAGTGCTCAGAGCCGCAAATTTCCTGGAAAATATTAACGATTATATTATTCTATATTAAAAGGGTCACTTTCCAATATAATGGTTCAGGATAATGATTTATCTTTCAGTTTCAGACAATATTTCAACAATAATAGTACAAATTAAATTACAAAAAACCAACAGATTTAAATTGAAAAATGAAGAATACACAAAGTACGAATTAATAAATCTTACAGTCAGCATTATCCTTGATGAAGAATGTCGACGAATTGTAGATTAGATTTAGATTTAATTATTAATGAACAATGATACATATTCCTGTATACCTACCTACTCTATTTCAGACTTTTAAAAATAATAACTTACAAAACATTCGTAAATATAATTAATTATAAATCTGAGTTTTTTGACAAAGAAATGGCTTATTACTATTACTCATACATATTAAAAATTAAATGGTTTTTTTAACTGGAATTTGAAATTTTCTTTATAAACTGAATAAATCTGTCGACAAAACAATCGTAGATAAACTCGAGTATGCTAGCTTTCATTTCGAGTTTAATATGGCAATTATTCGATGGATTAAGTGAATTCTGCAGAGTAATAGGGTCTTCCTGAAAAAATTTAATATAGCCTTTTTGTGTCTTAACGTAAAATTCATAACCTATAATACATCATCCCATAGAAAAAACTTTTTTTCCATTGCAACAAATCAATAAACAACATTAAATATCGTAAATCTTTCAAATTTTGTCACGTGACCGGCGAAACGCAGTTATTGGCCGAGCGCCGCTGTAACGTCATTACGCATGTTGGCGACCGGCACTCAGTGCATGAGAGATACAAGTCGTCGATTAAATAGACTCTGAAACCAATCTGACCCAAAATGAGTTCCGACGGATTCGTAAAGGGACAGTCAGATAATCTGCCAAAGGTTCACGTGCTAATGGTTGCCGACTTTTTCTCAAAAAGTGAGTTTTTCAACGCAGCTGTAATGAGTGGCGTCAAAGCTCACAGATACGTGTTTGTTATGATTCTTATCTTGGAAGTAATGCACGGTAATTGCAGCGCGAGCCAAAGGCGAAAGATGCAATAGTGCAAGAGGAACAAAGACACTTTACGCTCGTAATACACACATAATTTTATCTACGACTATTTATTTATTTGTTATAATAATAATTGTATTCAGTTAGTTCAATCTGCGTTCAAAAAAATTATGTTTGATTCGTAACCATGGCGGTACCAGTAATATCGAAATAAATAAATAATTAATTTGTTTAATTCTGTAATTTTATTTTATTTTATGTAATCAAAAGGTACTTTATTGCGCGTTGTCATAGGAGACACGCAATAAAATGTTTTTTGCTTGGTCCTCAGTAGCAATCAACTTTACTTTGACAATTGAAAGCATAAATATAAACTTTTGATAATAGTCGTAGATAAACATGTTTTTTGTTTAAATAGAATCAAAGTGTTTAACATTTAAACTTGATTTAAATTACCATTAATTTAATTTTTATGTTTACAATAAACAGAAAAGATCTACGAATATTTATAATGAGGCTATTTTTGGCAAAAAACATATTTTACACAATTTAAGAGTAGTTTGAACAAATAATAGCTGTATGAAAAGTGTTTTTGTGAACTGGACCCCTCAAATCTATTTTGAACTTATGTATTTACCAACAATGACAGCCAATATTATATGTCGATCGATTTTCGTCGATAAATGATTGAAAATAACAGTAATTTTTGTACTTACATTGAAATGGTCTTCACAACAATATAAGTGAGACGTCAAAGAGACACTCGCGGCATCACGTCGGATTTGCTGGAGCCACTTTTTCCGAATATCTCCAGTTGTCACGTTTACAAACAACTTGGTCGGCTCGCGATGACTGCTGCTGTTGCAACCAGGCACTATGCAATACTTATTTGCCGCTTTTTTCGGCAAAACCGACATTTCTGTCGGTAGCTCCATTGCAAACAATGCTGCGGCTGAGCGCCAACGTGCGTAGTGACGTCACATCAACATGGCGGTCTTTCGGGACCTTTTCAAACGCCGTTCATTTTATAATCGCGTTTGCTTGTCACATCGACTTCTCTCGACAGAAAAATTATTGCAAATATATTTTTTTATGATTATAGAATTTATTTTTGAGGTTTTTGAAAAACCGTGGACGACCCTATTGCTAAACTCTAGATTAATATTTCATTGTTTTACGACATTTTGTCAATATTTGAATCTCTTTTACTGCACGTTTTAGTATACTACGAAAGTAGTTATATACAAGTTCAGTTAAATGGACTCAGTTTTTTTCCATACTTTACTTGTGCAATTTGCGAGAAAAATGATAATATAAAAACTGTTTCCTTAAATATTGAAATAAAAGAATTGGTAATAGGTCCTGTAATAAAATATACTGTAGAATTTATTAAATCAAGAAAATTAGACAAACAAAATATGTAGTATCTATAACAAGTGTGGAGTGAAGTATATTCAGTTCGAATGTTTGTAAGATGAGCCGTAGGCGAGTTTCACGGTTTCACGAGATCGGAATTACCATTCCTAATGGGTAGCAGTTGCAAAAGCAGACTATACCGTCTCTACGACAAATTTGAAAATATTTTAAAACTACTTAACTTAAATAATACCCAATGCGACCAACAATTAACATGAAATTAAGTTAATAAATTATTATTACTCGCCACGTTTCATTCCATCACTAGTGATAAAATGAAACCATTCCATAAAAATTATTGAAAATTATGTAAGAATGATAACATTCTAACAGCCAGGAAATATGTTCTTGTTTAGTGTTCGCATTCTGCATGATGGAGGTGAAGAGCCCAGGCTCCAGCTCCACATCAAGCCGCCGCCATGCGTCGCCAGCCCCAAAGAGCCCCTCCTACTCCTACCAGTACACCGTCACGCCGACCCCTCCCCCTCGGTCTCCTCTCCAACGCTCCCCAGGCTGTGTCTCTTCGCCGCAGATCTTCACCTTCCCGGACCCCAAGTCGCCCAGCGCGCCCAAGTCGCCCAGCAGCCTCAAGTCGCCCAAGTCGCCGAAGATGCTGCCCAAGTCCCCCAGGAGTCCGCGCAGCGTGCGCCTCATCGCCGCCTCGGCCACGGGATCCTACCCGGAGATCCACTCGCCCTCCGCGTCAGACAACTACTTTAACTTTAACCTTCCGTCGCCCCAGAAGCAGTACTCCCACACGAAGATCGTCTGCCAGACCTCCCTGCCTTGCGGGGGGCCCACCAAACAAAGGTACACTGTGAAGACGACGCCCAGTGTGGAGTACAAGATCTGTAACGTGGAGAATGTGGAGTGCAACATCAGGAGTAATCCTTGTTATGCTTCCAGTACCTCGGTCAATGAAAGCGATTCTGGCAGCGCGGGGACCAGGCCGGCCAGCACTTCCACTGGGTGAGAGACAGATCTAATTGTTGCATGTTGGTAGAGATAACTTTTGATGCCACCTCTATGCATGGCTAGGATTTTGTTAGGATTAGGGTGGAACGAAATGATTTTCATTGCTAAAATCCAGCACAAATCGTACTAACGTAGCGAGTGTTTTGTGGCCAATAAGAAAAGGATCAATTAACAGTTGTGTCTTTCTAAAATTTTAATTAAAAAAATTGTACTTATATGGTTATAAAAAATTCGAAAAATTCATAAAAATTTCCAATTTATGCAAACTTTACACGGTCATATCTCCTGATAGAAATTTATTTTTAAAATTGTAACATCTGTAGATCCATTATTTCTCTATTAAATGTTTATAAAAACATTACCTTGAAGTCAATAATAAACTAACAGTTTACTCGCAACGAAAACACTTTTTTGTACTCATAACCTAGGAAATGACACATGAAGCACGCAATTGAAATTCGGAAATGACAATTTCCCAGTGCAGTCAATCAGGAAAAATGCAAAGAACACTGGCTTTCTTGAGCATTCTACAATAAAATCATCTTCAAAATAACAAAATATATTTTAATGAATGTTACTTCCCATGATTTTCATGTTTTCACCCATAAACACCGTTGATATATATAAAAATTTGAAATAAATATGTGCAACTAGCGCACCATCTGTCGGTAGTAGTGAGTAGAAAAAACATCGTAACTTCAAATTTAATGATCAGACTACAACAAACTACAACTTGAATGTATTTAATTACAGTTTTATTCGTTACAAAGAACATTGTACAAACCTTTTGCGGTAAGACACCATCCCAGCATTCGCGTAAATGAAACCCTCGCTTCGCTCGTGTTTCAAAGAACCGCTCATGTGGGATAAAAATCTTCCCGCATTTGGTTCGTAAATAACTATTTTAGTAAGGATGCGGTAAAATACGAGTTTCGGGCTGGTTTTAGACAGTCGTAATAGTGGGGAAAAGAGTGGAATAGAAAATAAAGCAAAAACGAGAGTATTCTATTACCGAAAAAAAACCTAGACGAGCCGCTTGTGAAGACGTACGAACCCGGAGTTCCGTGGTTCAAGTCTCTCGGCAGGCAATGATATAATTTCCAGGTTGCAAAAAGAATCTCTTCGTTTCCTCTTTAAATTAAAAAGGTCATCGCATTTGGAAAAAAATATAATTATATTTTAATTCTATTTTTTTAAAGAAAGGATGAATTCTTTATTTCTATTGCAATTTTATGTGATGTTTTGTGAAATGACAACATTAATCTAAAAAATGATTACCTATCTATTGTCTCAAGTGGTATCTATTTAACATTTAAAGGTATGGTCTGCCTATTGCGTTTAGTCGGAGCGATAAGACGACGCGTCTAAACGCAGATTTCGCTTACGTGTATTTTGATGATGATGGTCCATATAGCGCGTCTAGACAAAGCGCGTTTCGGTAAGATGTTGCGTCTAGAAATCGCGTTGCCTGTGGGGCAATCGAGACGCCGCGATTCAGAAGTCGCGGAGTGTTTTAAAAATGTCAAAGGGCTATAGATTGAAATTTTGTTATGCTGAAGATGAACTACTATTTTTAAAGCATCTGTAAGGCAAAAATGCGAATTACAAAAATATAAATATTAGAGACAATATGATCAGAAATTTTTGAAGACTTTAATAAGATGCTTAAACATCTTTCTTTTTATGTTATTTATTTTATTTTTTTGTTTCTTTAACATAATATATGATCATCATCTTCTCCATCTTTTATCCAAGCATAAGTCTGAAATTCAGAAGTTGTAATGAGAACAGTATTAAATCACGTGCTTTAAAACGTGAAAGATAGACCACCTCAATGCGATTAAACGTAGCGTATAATCGTATCGTTTAAGCCCTGTTCAGAGTGCGAGCGTCGAGCGTCGCGTCGCGTTCAGCGTCGCGTCAAAAATAAAACAATCCAATGTATTTAAGTAGAATGAATCTAGCGTACGTAAAGCGTCCCATAAAGCGTCAGCGTTCGAAACAATCCGGATTGTTTTTTGTAGCGTTACCTCGGCGTTCTGAGTATTCAACATGAGTTTAGAAGATATTACAGAACTGTTTATAATTGAAATTTAAAAATATATCCAGCTATTTTCACAGATTATGACATAAACAATGGAACAAACCAAATAAACGTCATTCACATTTTAGAATGAATTCCAACTTTCTTTTAATCTTCCTAGTGTAATATGGTGTCTTTAGCAATAACATAAATGCAACTTTTCTTATTGGAAACGTTTTTCAAATTTAATAATATTTGCCGCTTTGTTCGCCAAACGCCTGGAAGACGCTGTCACTCTGAATACACCCACGCGGCACTGACGCAACGCGGTCGAAACGCTCGACGCGCCGCGACGCTCGGCGCTCGCACTCTGAACAGAGCTTTACTCGCTGCGACAAAACGCAATAGAACATTATTTTATTTGATGATAATGAATCTAATGCTAATTGAATGATTTATAGCAATAGAAACTAAGCTAAAAGCTATATTATGTATGTTATCGCCACAATTAACAAACCCATTAGCGATTAGTTAGTTAATGTAATAATAAACTCAATGTCAGTGTGGTTGGCAAACGCCGCAAATACTAATGAAAAACAATCTGAGTTCTAAGATGTATTGAATTAACCACATTATAAGTTGTCAGTATCGAACTGAAGGATTTATTTGGTATGTAAGCTACAAAACACCCTAACAACTCATAGATAGTTTTACAAAATATTTCTTCTTTAAATTATTTTATATGGCCACATATTTTTCGAGAACCATTATGTAGACAGCATTTTGTTGGGATACCTTTATAATTTCAATTACGAAAATATGATAACGTGTACCTACTGCAAACCAACAAAGGAGCCGTATAAGAACGTTCGTTAAAAATCTTGATTTAATCTAAAGTATGTTCAAGGCTTCTTTATTAAATTCTGGATTGAGCGCACAAAGAATATTCTGTTTTCTGTTGTCTGTTGAGTAAGTAAAACTTTCTTTCTTCTAAAGAAAGGACGCACGCCTCTTATGATTAAAATATGTGTTATTATTTTCGTGATAGTTCGAATTCGGAAAAATATCAATAGACATATTAGTGTGCGTGCCGAAAGACATAACACAAAACTAATCAATTCTGATGGGTTGTACAGTTTAGAAAATTATTTCTTTTGTAGACTTGATTTCCTGAAAATCTTCTAAACAAGCAATAATTAGTGCTTATCTGAAAATTGGATGTTTATTTGAATAATTGCGATCAAAAAGTTTTATGTTTATTATGTACGTACCTAATAATTAAAAACTTGATATTACAAAACAATCAACAATGTAACAAGAAACTATCTTTATTTAAATTAGGTAAAAATATGATTTTTTTTTACCAACGAATAACAGTAGCAGTTAGAATTATTATTTTAAATAAAGTTCCTTTTTGTCGAATTTCTTGCTCGTCCGCTGCATGTAAAATATGTATTTGCATTTCTAGTTTTTGCCAATCTATTTCTTGCATGATTCCTATGTCCACAAACATATACGGTGTGTCTGTTTAAAAGGTAAATATGAGAGATTAATATGGAAAATAAGTTTTTTGGTTGTTGTTCTATACAAAACAATCGCTCTTTTTAATACTATAAGCAATCAGTCTAGGTTTATGACAAGTTGTATTTTCCGCAATGTTTAAAATAGTACCTAAATAACATATCGTTATCTTATCACATAAATATTTTGCATTTGGTTAAATTTCACAGCAAATGTCGTAGCTCATTTGACACTATACCGGTTTCTGTACAAGTACAACTTGTTCAAGGGATTTTTCTGTTTTAAACCATACTTCATACAAGTATCACATTCGTTTGCAAGTTTTAGTCAAAGTTTGAATTATTATAGAACATTTTTCATCACAGATTACATCCAAGTTGTTATTATAAACATAAAATGGTGTAATGAAACAATAAAAATGCCTTTTCCGTGTTGTATACGGTATTATTCACCAATTTATCAATTTTGAGGTGTTACATAATTTAAAATTTAAATGTTATGTTGGTCATTCATTGAAACTGCCTGTCATTAATTTATATTTGAGTTTATTTGATGATCACGTGATGTAGTTGCACAAAACTTTGACAAGAAACTTGCTCAAGTACTTGAATGAAAACTTGTATAGTGTAAAATGAGCTTTACCATTAGTCAATAGTCTTATACCCTGTTCACATATGGACACACAGCGGACACAGAAGACACACATGCGACACACAGGCAACAAAAGCAAAAAGAAGAACGTGTGAAACTGGAACGTTTGTGGCCTCAAAATTGATTTTGCTTTACTTACATAGAAGCCACAAAATAGCGGCGCCTCTATTTCACAAGCAACACATACAATATTTCTTACTGTTGCGTGTGTGTCTTCTACGTGTCCGCTGTGTGTCCATGTGTGAACTGGAAGGTGATTCTAAATCAAATTCCAAGTTGTAATCTAAAACAAGTATTGTAATTGCGGACACGTAACCATCTGTTGAGTTCTTATTGAACTTAGACATGGCAAGATCTTGCTTTTAATTCCAACACCTCCGAAGGTGTTGTTTTTACAATTGCAAGTTGTTTTTTCTGTGATTTCGATATTTGACATATGTATAAAATAAGTTTAGAAGTTTGAATATTGAAAAGATTTGTTTTATGTGAGATTTAGTATGTATGAAACGTAATACAATATTATTTATAATTTCTACAAAAAATAATATATGAAAAATCAGGAAATAGATATTTATACACCAAGTGAGATACATGAATGTTTATTCAGTCAGGAGAAGAAAGTTTAGCCCCCGAGCCCGAAGGGCGAGTGGGATAATTTCTTGGAGTGAATAAACATTCGTATCCCACGTGCTTTATACAATATTTTATTCAATTTTGACGAAATTATTTCAAATATATGAATTATAAATTTATTTTGACATAACAAACAAAACTAAGCAAAGTAGGCGTTAGTGGCAAGTTGTCATTGTTTTTATGCATTTTTGACGTAATAAGTAATATGAGTTTAAAACGTTAGAGTGTTGATTAAAAAAAATTTAATTCACTTGTGAATAAACATTTATTTAAAGTTTTTGCTAAGGAGTTAATAATAGCAGTTTAAAACGTCAAAATTGAATAATTTTTTTTTTGCAAATTTAGTTTTTTTATAATTTTACATTATCATTATATTCAGTAAAATATTATTTTCAGAATAGGGCTATGTTATTTAGTTCATTTTTGGCTCTTCAAATGTAATATCTAGTACCAACATAAAATCAGACATTACCCAATCCCAACAACAAAATTTCCAATTAAGGTGATGTCGACGGTGTGGTTACCGACATTTGCAGTTTTGCAAATATTTCAGTTTGAAAGCTAAATCAACTACTGCAACTGATTCATTAGATTTACTCACTTTCGGAGCATGTTTTGAACATGCGCAGGTTAACATTTGTAAAGTATTGTATGCACTGTTAGGGAACGCGTTTGCGAGGTGGCGAAAGAACGCGTTCCCTAACAGTGCACACAATACTTTACAAATGTTAACCTGCCCATGTTCAAAAGATGCTCCGAAAGTGAGAAAATCTAATGAATCAGTAGCAGTAGTTGATTTAGCTTTCCAACTGAAATATTTGCAAAACTGTAAATGTCGGTAACCACACCGTCGACATCACCTTAATGACTACATATTGAAATCTTTAGAATCGCACGTTTACTCTTGTTTTTACGTTATCAAAAAACAAGATCTAGATCTTGTTTTAATTTAGAATCACCCTCGGCCTTTAAAGCGATTTCTTTAAAATGTGGCTGTGGCGGCAAAACTAATTGAAAGTCGAGTAATCATCTTCATTATCATAATCTCTATCTTCTCTTCTTCAGCATAACCCGTTGTCGTCGCAGCACGTCCGACTTGACTGACATGTCAGACGAAGTGACGTCAGTGACGGGGGGTGGGGGCGTGTGCTCCACCTCAGTGACGTCACTGTCCAGGCCGAGCTCCCCCCGGAGACGGGGCAGCATGAAGGGCGGCCTGGCCTATCTGGCGTCACGCAGGGGAAGCAGGGACTCGCTAGCTTCCAATGTATCCAATGTGTCCAATGAGGATATAGGCCCACTCAATTTCCAGAATACGGCCAGGGGGCGGCAGAGAAGGACTAGCAATTTTCTTGAGCTACCCGGTGAGATATATGTTATTTCTATTGGAGGAAAGTGTACATTTTCTTCCCGCAGTGATTATGTAAGGGAGTAAATCAGGGACTTAACTAAAGGAGAGCAAGTTTAATTATTTTTAAATTGTTTTGCCTCGTATTACATCGTTTGTATTTCAAAACGAAAATAATTATTATACCGACTTATTTGTGACACAACAAAAAGCGTGCCATGGTGTCAACACTGTTTCTTATTTTTCTAAATAAGTTGGCAATGATCAGCCGGTTCAAAGCTGAAAATTTTAATTTTTTAATTCTAAAACATGTTTGAAATACAATATTTGTAACAAAGCATATTGATTAAAATTATATGACACTACATCAACAGAAAAACACAATTTTATATTATCTGTCACTCGAGCTGTCGGAATTCCGCCAAAAAACTTCAAATTTTCGTTATTATTTTCACATAATAAACTAATGATCATTTATATTAAACAGGAGCAGAATTCGATACTTTGTATTTAAAAACGGCCATGTGATTCTGTCTACATAAATTTCTATTTTTCTTTAAAAATTCACTTACTTCCAATTCGATATTACTCCCTGCTTTGTGATTAGTGAATTTTGATCAGGAGTATTGAATAATTAATATGGTCTATTTTTTTTGGTTCACTCCTTGTTATTCCCTGAATGAAATAACACTTTCTGTAATTTAAATAAGAAATAATAGTAAACATGATGTAGAAAAAACTGTGCTGACGCTGACAGTTATATTCTCTAAATGCCTAAAAGAAGGAATACCATTTTATAATAAATAAATAACTCTCATCAACATAGTAAAAATCAGTAAAAGTGTAAAGTAATAATTAACAGTTTTAAGAATTTGACTGCCTAATTTGACTATAGTAAATTCTAGGATCATGGTTCAGTGGTGTGTGCTCGGGCTCTTATGGAATATCAAGGATGCAATATCTCACAAGTCACAACTTTTAATCTGCAAGAAAGAGCGAACTAGTTACCTAAAAGAGAAATAATTGGCAACGTAGTCATAAGAATAGGGCATTGCCTATTGCCTATCCTTTCCACTCCACACTGAACGCACTGAACTTATAGAATGTGGAATTCTTAGTTGTCTACGTTTCTGCTTCCTGATAAAAATACAATGAAATTGATGAGCCCATTTAAGGGTAATTAATTTTATTTAGGCTTTAATTTGACAAAGTTCTTTCTTAAAAATCATAATTGCCACCCAATTGTCTTCACCTCTCCAAACTTTTTTAATAAACAAAGTCTGCTTTAACAGCTTTATATTTTATAAATGACATGATTAAAACTAAAAGTAAATAAATTTAAAAGCAAGAAGAAGGTACAAATATAAAGAAAATGTTGAGACAAACAAACAGTAAAACTCAATAGCAAGAGAGATTGAAAATTGTTAATTTAGAGAATCGATTGTTTGGAAAGTATTAAATTTCGTTAAACAACGAAAATTTAGAGCACATCAACTTTACAACTAATCACGTTTATCTTTATATTCATTAGTTTAATTAATAAATTAGTAATCAAATATTGATTTCAAATTAGAAGAAAAACATTTTGAGTACTTCTGCTTTAGGTCTGTTACGCTTTAAACATATATAATAATTTCAGTTTTAGTTTTCACCGTTTTCACTTCAGACCGACTTTACAAGAGCTGTCAAAATCGTTCTTAAAACAGTTAACCTGTGTTCAGTTGTAATAAATACCTATAAATATACCTTAAGTATCTTATCATACAAATAAAATGGTATTTTATTTAGTAAATATACAAATCATATTTCTTGGATTTCAAAAATACACAGAACAGAACAGAACGAAGATTGTATGGTGTATATTCGTCAGATAATGTATACCTAATAATTAATTTCAACTATGCTATTCTCTTTAATAAATCTCTTGTCAATGACTGAAAATATCGAAGTTCTTAATAAACAACTCTTAGGTATGTCAGCAGCATCGGAGCATCGCACAGAATCATAAGGTGTGACATGAGTGTTATCCAAATTGTGAGCCATTGAATGATTAAAGTCAAGATGAAACCATAAACGGTAGAAATGTCAAAACACTGCACGCAAGTTCAGAAACCGTTCGTTTATTTCGTTTATGCACGAAGTGCACAGTTATCATGTAACTGTAATTCCCATGATCCCATGTCACACCTGTAATACTTGTATTATCGAGTGTATTATGCAGGATGAAAATTGTCGTATGTGACGAAAATCTCTCGCCTGTACACTTGTATGATATAAATAATATGAAAAATTATATAAATTATTTGGAGTAACAAACAGTTTCGTCTGATTCGGTATGACGTGTATGACAGAAATAGCAGCTCTTCTATTTTTCGTCATACACAGGTTTGATCATACATGATACAGTGTATTACAGGTGTGACAGCTCAAACACACAAAGAATAAACGAACGCATCTTATGTGTTCGCTGTGTACCCGTGTGAACAGGGCTTTATATTTCATAACTATTATTCACCTAGATTTGTAATGTTTTATTATATAAACGCTTCAACACAGAAATAAATATCAACTCCAGTTTATGAATTAAATAAAAATAAGTTAAACAAATTCTCAATCTTATTAAATTACATCCAGTGTTTTGTTTACTGTGCAGTGCCGGACCACATACGTCCTCGAGTTTGCTCTCTACCAGAGAAGGCATACAACCCGAGGCTCAGTGACGACTTGTACCGTTTGAGGACGTTTTCCATCACCAACAAGGGCGGAGTGGTCAACTGCGGTGACAGCATCATCAACAGGAGGAGCAGGAGTAACACCAGCGTCAACAGCACGGCCAGCAGGTAGGAGTGAATTTTAGTTTGAGGTTAGAAGTAAGAAACTGTTTTATTATGTTGGAATTTTAGGTTTATGGAACCGGGAACGGTTGATACTAGCTCGAGCTCGGTTAGCTAAGAATATCTTTAATATAATTTGTTGAATCTGCCGGCAAAATAGTTTTTTCTATACTTTATTTAATAATAGCATATTATGAATTTGTCGAGGCAGTAGCTGCGCGGGTTTAAGTTGGTAAATCACTATACATTTTCGCCATAAGAAACAACGATTAATCTTTTATAATATTTAACGTAAATGTGTACAAGTTTCAGAATTGCAGAATATTTGGGATTTTTTTCTCGGACTAGTATTATTAAAACAGTTTAAAGATAAAGATGGAGTTACACAGAGGTAAAGTTAACTTAAAATATATTAAAGTTAAAGTTCATGTAACTTAAAATATAACTTTAGATATAAAGTATACGCAGCTAACAATTTTCTTTATTGTTTATTCTCGTTACTATAAACGACCCCTGTGTCACAGTTTCAATTAGTTGTAGCATAGTATCTAACATACTTTCTGGAGAAAAAAATTCCAAATATTCTGCATTCTGTGTCGAATTGAAACAGTTGTAAAAATAATGGTGGAGTTACACAGAGGTAAAGTCGTTTATAGTAATGAAAGCAAACAATAAAAAAATTTGCCAGCTGTATACTTTTATAACTAAGTTATATTTTAAGTTAACTTTGCCCCTGTGTATATATATATATATATATGCAGTGGCTTAACACCCCATTGGGGTTGCGCCGCTTCGTGAAGCTCTCTAAATCCATTTATTGGGGTGGATTAGTCCCCGTTCCTATGTTTTATATCCTACTAACAATCTCTCGCCATATCTTCCTATCTTTAGTTTTTTCCTTCCAGTTTCTTATTCCTATTTTGTTGAGATCTTCTTGTACTTCTGTTAGCCACTTTGACCTTGGTCTTCCTCGTCTTCTTCTGCCTCCGGGTGCCCATTGTAGGATCGACTTTATTGTTTCTCTTTCGTCTGCTCTCCATATATGTCCTAGCCATCGTATCCGTTGTTGTTTTATTTTCTTAACTACATCTTCTTCTAATTCCTGTTCTATTTCATGGTTCATTCTTGCTCTATACTCATTCTCTGATGTTTTTATTGGTCCTAATATGGGTCGTAATATTTTCCTTTCTGCTATTCTCAAATCTTCTTCATCCTTCTTCGTCATTGTCATTGTTTCTGCAGCATACAACAATATTGGTCTTATTATTGTTTTGTATATTTTTATTTTCGTTTTCTTTGCGAGTATTTTGTTCAGCAGTATTTTTTTGTTTGCGTGATAAGCTCTGTTTACTGCTATTATTTTTTCTTTTATTTCAGTTTCTCTTTCGTTTTTGTTATTCAGTGTAGTCCCTAAGTATTTGAATTTTTTTACCGCTTCAAAAGAATGTTCACCTATACATATGGACTCCCTTTTCCAGGCCTTTCCTAATATCATTATTTTCGTTTTGTTTTCGTTTAGCTTGAGTCCTATTTTTTCTCCTTCTGTTGTAATCTCTTTTAACATTTTTGTCATAATTTCTCTGTTTTTTGTTGCGATAACGATATCATCAGCGTACGCTATTATTTGTCCACCACTTGTTCTGAGTGTTCCTTTGTTTATTTTCCTCATTGTGTATTCTAATGCTATGTTAAATAAAGTTGCAGATAATGTGTCTCCTTGCCTCACTCCTTTGGTTATTTCGAATTCTTGTGTTGTTCCTTTTTGTGTCCTTATATTCGCTGTGGTGTTTCTCATTGTCATATGAATCAGTCTCCTTAATTTCTCGGTCACTCCGAAATTACTCAATGCTGTCATTAATACATCTCTTTTAATAGAATCAAAGGCTTGCTTAAAATCAATAAAGAGCATCTCTATGTCCATTTTATATTCATGTGCCTTTTCCATTATTTGTTTCACTGTGTGAATTGCGTCTGTTGTCGACTTTCCTTTGACGAAGCCGCATTGGTGTTGGCAGATTATCTCTTTTGTTTCCATTGTTAGTCTCTTTTGTATTATTGTTGTCATTATTTTGTATGCAGTGTTGAGTAACGTGATCCCTCTGTAATTTTGGCATGATTGCTGGTCTCCTTTCTTGTGTAATGTTACGATTATTCCATTTTTCCACTCGTCTGACATTTCTTCTTCTCTCCATACTTGTACAATGAGCGTATGAATGATTTCGTATAGCTTGTCCCCTCCGTATTTAATCATCTCTATATTTATTCCATCGTTACCCGGTGCTTTACCGTTATTCATATTTTTTATTATTTCCTTGACTTCCTCGATTGTAGGTTCTTCTAACGTATCTTCTATGTTTTGTTCTTGCTGCTCGTCAATACTGTTTAGATGATTTGTATCTAGTAGTTCTTCAAAGTACTCCACCCAGGCTTGTTTGTATTGTTCGTCGTTCTCTGACTTCTTGCCGGTTTTATCTTTTATGTTAAGTATTTTTGGTTTATATGTCTTGTGTTGTTCATTGATTTTTTGGTAGAATTGTTTTGTGTTGCTATTTTTACTTTTGTTTTCAATGTCTCTTATTTTATCTTCTAACCAGTTTTTCTTTGCTGACCTTATTGTTTTATTACTTATTTTTCTGATCTTCTCATACTCCTCTCTGTCAGCAACGTTGTTTGTTTTTAACCATTTTAGCCTCGCCTTTACTTTCTTTTTTACAATATGATGGCAGTTTTTGTCGAACCATTGTTTTTTATTTTCGTTCTTTCGTTCCCCTATGCATGATCGAGCTGCCTGTTGAATACATTGTTTTATATTGGTCCACTTCGCTTCTATCGTAGATTCGTCATCGTATTTACTTTCTATTTGTTTTTTAAGTTCTTCTTCGTACTTGCATCTGGTATTCACAATGTTAAGTTTTTCTACGTTCCATTTTATTTTTTTCTCTTTATCCTTGTTTGCTCTTTTTACTTTTTGTTTTAGGGTTGCGGTTACCATATAGTGGTCGGAGTCTGCACACGCACCTCTGTAGGTTCTTACGTCTTTTACTGTTGACTGTTTCCTTCTCGTAATTAGAACGTGGTCTATTTGTGATCGTGTTTCTTGACTTGGTGATATCCATGTTATTTTATGTCGTTTTGGGTGCTTGAATTTAGTACTACTTATTATCATATCATATTTTGCTGCTAATCTGCATAATCTATGCCCATTATTGTTTGACTCTTCATGTATTGTGTTTTTTCCAGCTACTTTTTGAATATAGTCTTCTTTCCCTATTTGAGCGTTTAAGTCGCCTAGTAGCAGTATATTATCTTCCTTTGGTATTTTATCCATTTCTTCTTCTAGCTTTTCATAAAAGTGATCTTTTTCTTCTACTCTTGCATTTTCGGTTGGCGCATATACATTCATCAGTGACAAATTGAATGGCTTTGCTTCTATTCTTAGATATGCTATTCTCTCATTTATTGGTTCAAAGTTTATTACTTTATTTTTTTTAGTTTCCCTGTAATTATGAAAGCTACTCCGTACATCCCTTGTTTTTCGCCACTTGAATAAAATATTGCTGAATCTTTTTTATTTATTGTTCCTTTTCCTTTCCATCTTGTTTCTTGTATTGCAGCTATATTTATTTTATATCTAAGCAATTCGTTTTCTATTTCTTGTGTCTTTCCTGGTTGTAGCATAGTCCTTACATTCCATGTGCTAATTTTAATTTCATTTTGTCTTTTCTTCGCTTTTCTTTCCTTTTTTTTTATATTTTTCCATGTTTTGTTTTGCTTGCGTTTTGTTTGAATTTATGATGTTGTTTGTATCCTTCTCTTGTCCTTTTTCATGCGCGTTCGTTATCCCGATATCTTCTTCTTTTTCACTCAGTTTTTTGGCTTCGGTTTTAGCTCTTCTATTTCTTCGTCCCATATCCACATGATGTTATTTATTTCTATTTTTCTGTAATATTTTTTTACCGAGTTTCCTTTCTCTTCTTCTAGTTTGGCTCTTTTTCTAATTTCTCGTTGTATTTTTCGTTCTCCAAAAGTAAGGAATCTGTCTATATATATTTCTTGTCCTTTTAATTTTTTCTTTGCTGTAAATATCTTGCTCATGTCTTCTTCTTTATTTATTTTAACTACTATTATATCCTTTTCTGTGTTTTGCTTTATTTTGTATGCATCTATTATTATGTTAGGCTCTACTTGAAGTTTTTCCTCGATAAAGGATTTGACTTCTTGTAATATATTTTGTTTTGTTTTCAACCCTGTGATAACGAATTTATTCTTATTTGCTTCCATTGCTCTTTGTTCCTCTTTCTTCTCTATTCTTTTGATCCTTTCTTCAAATTCATTCTTTTTTTTTTCCCACTTATTCTCTTTTTCCTTTATTTGCTCGATTTCTTTATTTATACTTTCAATATTTTGTATAATTTTTTTGTAAGATTCCTCCATTTCTTTTCTTATTATTTTATTTCCTTCTTTTACTTCCTCTCTCCCCATTTCTACTTCGTTTGATAGTTTTTTCATTGATTCCGATATTTGCTCTAATATGCCTTCCATTTTACTATCGGTTTCAATAATTTCTATTTCCTTTGTTTTATTAGTTTTAACAGGTGATCTTTTTAATATTGCGCTCTTCTTAAAAATTCTGGCGGGATCTTCTTCTTCTTGCTCTCTTTTTCTGGTTTGGCTTTTAGTTCGTGAACTGTACATCTGGTTCGAAACCCCGCTAAGATTGTAATTTCCTGTCGTTCGCTAGATGTCACTGTGTATTCACTTGTTGTCTAGCTACTTCTATTGTACAGTATGTGGCGCTACTTGTCTGTTTTGATCGAAATGTCTTTGATTTAAAACTAGATCACTACAGCTACTGTTCACTATCTAAAGGAAGAGAGTGTCCTACTGCACCACGCCTTCTCCAGAGACCAGGATATTATCTTGTTTTTCCTTTCCTCGGTATATTGGTGTGTTTACATGAAATAATATTTGTAGGTTATGTTTTGTTAATCCTAGATTTTCACACGTACCAGGAAAATTGCCCAGAAAATTTTATTTTCGTGGGTTTACCATGCGTTTTTTAAATTACAATTTTGTTGATTTGTAGATCAAATATTTTTATTTATTCTGGGAAAACTCGCTTCTTCTCACTATTCACCTTCGTTCACCTTCACCTTATTTTCATCCATATTTAGCCCGAAAGTTGTTACAAACTTGATTTAAATGGTGTTGAAATACCGGAGAACTATATATAAAAGTCACACGGCACGATTTACTGCACAAATTAATTGAAAACTAATTTTAATCAATCATATTTCATGAACTAAACATAAACAAAACACTAACTACCCTGTGTAACTCCACCTTTATATTTAGAACTGTTTCTATAATTCAATGTAGCATAGTATCCACAAGTCCTAAACATACTTTTCTGGAGAAAACAATCCTAAATATTCTGCAATCTGTGTCACAATTCTTTGATTGTCCTTGCAGGACGATTTTTCATATTGTTTTTTTTTATTCGGTTCTATAAAGTTTAGATTGCTGATTTTATTTGAGATTGTATAAAATGTATTGCAATTTTCAAAATATAAGATACATAGTACATTATACTTGTATTTCGATTTTTGTTTAAACTTTTTGTACAACAAAAAACGATTTTTTTACGTCTGGGCCAACTTATCTGATTTTGGACTCGTATATAAACTTTGGTTTTGTTCAACAAATATAATAATGTAGGTATAACAAAATTTAGAAAGCACACTAAACCAAAGTGCTAAAATATGTGTCACAAATGGTATAATAGCAGTAGCCGAATACGGGAATACGAGTACTTTAATAATTCAGTTATAAGTTGCGGAAAATTTCATTACACTCAGGAGTAATGGCTTCATTTGAAATAAATTCTCATTTCAAATGTGAAATATAAAATTACACATGAATTAATTATAACATTCATACAATCCATTTTATATCATAGAGCGTGAACAAAATTATAATTTCGTTTTAAATTAGAAACGTGAAATTAAAATTATGGCTTATATTCGTCAAATAGGACAAATGTGTTTTTGAAGAGATATTCTTTTTTGTTAGAACCACTTAAAGTTTCAAGAAATGTCAAAGTATCAAAGTAATTTTAAAGATTTCTTCGATTTCCTCTTGAGTTGGATTTATCTCCTTAGCAATTATTTTCACAGCTCAGTAGATACAAATGCGCAAAGAATTTAATTAGCTTCGATATGCACTTGAAATTAATAGATCCTTTATTATTTTCTATGGTTGCTGCCATAAAATTAAAGCGTAAGTGCTTTTCAAAATGTGAGAAAAGTTATAATTACAATGTGTTCATTAATTTAAAAAAATTTAAAACTTTTTTCCAAGTTGGGCATGCAAATTACTCGCCGTTGTAATTCAAGTAAATGTTTTTTTACACAGAAGTTAATGACTTTTATATTTTTCCGCACTTTCAGTGGACAATATATGAATAAATTAAAAATCTTCAGGACTACAACAATAAATATTCCAGTTAGAAGATTATTTAAAAAAATCAGAAAATGTTTTATTTCTTAAAAAACAATGCCACACCTTAGCTTAAAATGATAGTTGTTTGTTATAATACATTAAACAATTTTAGCTTAAAACCTTTAACTGCGGTGCAACCTTTTTGATATAAAAGAAGTGTTATTAAACTCAAATGCCAAATTCGCTCCTTTGCTGAAATTTTCTCTCAATTCTGTAAAAACAACTTCCTCTAAACTGAGTAATGACTTCAGTTTGTAGGGCATACCTAAGTTCAATGTGTAACACCCAAAATGGAGTTACAATATAAAAGTTGGGTCCTTGTCGAAACTGGGAAACTAGTATCAATTAATAGTCGAAGTTAAAAAACGTATCAAAGTATATTATGTAGAATTGTAGGAATTAGTCTTAGGAATCCTATGGATTCCTAAGGCTAATTCCTACAATTCTACATAATATAAGATTTTGGATCCAATATAACCTACAAGTATCAAAGTATATTTAATGAGTTAATGAATAAATAACGACAATGATAATACCTTAATAAATAAAAATAAATACATCTTATGTTAACCCTAATTCTCTATGCTGTCACATACTGGAAACGGAACGCAACTGAACTTTAACCTGGAACTGTCTGTTACCCTAACTCTATTCTATTTATACCCATGTACAAAGTTCTTAGGCAGCAAAACTAGTATTAGCAATACAATAGTTATTTACTTTACAAGTGGGCAAAGTAAGGAATTACCCACGAGGGAAATCTGAATAATTTTCTCGAGTGGGTCATTCCTTTTTGCCCACGTGTGAAGTATAACGTTTTATTCAACACCTCGTAATAACTGCTTAAATATTTTTTAAATATTAAGTTTCAACCTAAAACATCGTTTCTATGGTGACTTCCAACAAGCAAAGTAACAATTTACCCACAAGTAGGTATAATTTTGATCAAAGCCATACTAGTGGGCAATCTTTTACTTTGCTTGTTTAAAATCACCATAGTTATGATGCTTTTATTAAGAGGTGTTGGATAATAGTATATTAAAACATAAGTTAGGGAAGGCGACTTTTTCTATCAAGAGTTCGAAATTCGCACACGAGCGCGTAGGCGCGAGTGACCGAACGAACGAGTGCTAGAGAAGCCTTCCGTAACGAATGTTTTATACTATTTTCTCTGTTGAGGCAGTTTTTGATTTAATTTAAATGATTTATTTATTTGACAGTTTGCAATACGGAAATTTTTTGGTAGAATAATTATGTTGGTGACAGTAATTTGTGCTCGACAATTGATGAGTTTTGTTTGTTGCCTAGGCACAGTAGGTGCTTTGTATATTATTTAAATTTGTTTTATATTAATCAAATAAATTAAAATGTCATATAGAAAAATGTATGAATGAAGCACCCGACAGAGACTATTTTTCAATAAAAGTAAGCTAAGTATATATTAGTTATTATATTTAAATTATAATTTTAGAACAATATTTTTAGGTTCTGCCAATAATGGGTTATTCCGGCGTGTGCAGAAGGGATGAATTCACTAATATAATGTTAATGTTACAATGTTACAAAATTAATTGAATTTTTGTAACAATATCAAAAACTCAAACGAATGGTGCAAGATGATTTGCAAACGAATGAAGTATGGATTAATTTGATCAAAAATTATATTAATTTTAAGACCGGCTGTAGTAAAAAACAAGATTAATATTATATTTATATTATTTAGTTTATCTTTGTATGAAATATAAATATTAATTCAGTTTGTATGTTTCATTTGATTCATATTAATAAAATTAAAGTCAAAAGTGAATCCCGTTTTGTCAAAATTGTTCGTTGCTCGTTGCCTAGATATTTTGTTTATTTAATGCAGTGCTACCAGTCGCTGATAACAAAATTTCACCAAAAATCGTAGGTAATGAAGCTCATACCAGTATCAAAATTAGAACTGGTATGAACTCATTCTAGTTCCGAAACAGAGAAACATATTTATTTATATTTATTTGGTAACTCTGATTTTTTAAACTAATAACTGACTTCGCACATACTTAATTGTGTTGACTTCAACTTATTTACTTACAAATGGATTCAGGGTGTGATTATTAAAAATATGACCACTGATTAGCTTTTCAAAGACAGGTTCAATTATTTATTAAATCTGACATTTATTTCTGCTTTTACAAGTACATGTCCTTTTGCTCATAATCCTAAGACTAGTAAAAATTGAGTAAATAAGATTTGAGTACAAGACCATTTATTTTGAGCTGTCATGAATTAACCCCTAGATTTATTAAATGGGTTTCACTTGAAAATGTTTTATCTCTTATCTGTATTTTTAATTACATTAACAAAACAGAGCAAATTTAGTTTGTCTTTGTACCACACGTAGTATAAACTAAATATATAAATTACGTTTAAGAGCTACCAAATTATAAATTTAAATTAAGTATTACAAAAAGTAGTACACGTATTTTGGCTTACGCTAGTGTTTACAGTAACAAAATTAATTCAATATTTTTGTTCTATTATATTTTCAATCTGCTCGTATACAGCGATATTATTGTAATTCCGTATAGACCTAAAGCTGAGCAAAAAGTTAACGTTTGCGTTAATCTGTGTTGTAACTAAATGACAGTACTGATTTTATTCATGAATGAAAACAAACCCACACAAATGAAATAATAATAGACCTATCACATCCATAAACCTATATTTAAAACATCTATTTATACCGTAACTATTTTAGTCTTTCACGCTATGAATTAAGTAAAAATACCCGTGACTCATTTGCCATTTTATAGCATTCAATTGTCTTAAACTTCATTCAAGTCTTTTATTATTTACTAGCAAAACAACTTGTTGAACATGTACTTACAATGCTACGCAGTACAACCCACAAAAACATTTATTTGCCATGAGTTTTTCGTTTTAATAAAATATTCATCAGGGAAAACTCGGTCGCAAATATTTGATTTCAGTAATTTCCGTTTAGAATTTTATCGGTTTGTTGGTTGGAATGTTGGCTAGCCTGCGTTGTGCATGCGAGATGCGAATTTGATTTAGAATTTTACTAAGAAACACGTGCGAGAAGTTGAAGAAATTTTGTGTTTTTTCCAGAAGAATACATAAAAAAATTATACCTAAAAATACTAGAATATGAGACATTTTTTAGATTTTCAAATTCATACTAGCTCTGTTAATGGTGTATTTGGTAGGAGGAAGCAGGAAGGTATATAATGTGCTTTGTTAGATATTTAATTTATGATTATACCAGACAGAAGTTTTATTTTTCCGACTTTGCTATACCTTCCTTGAATATCAGCAAACAAAATTAATATACTACCCTCAATGTTTCGGCTCTACCAATGTCCTCTTCAGGAGGATGGCATCAAACATTAAACAAAATAAAAATATTTATTCCGTCACTCTGACAGTTGACAGATTTGAAATTGTTGTTCTAAATTGAGTTATTTGGACCATGAGAAGGATTCACTATCAAAAAATAAATTAATAATTATTTTCTTTTTCTTTCAAAGGTACATTTTATAGTAATCCATTGAAGTATTTATTTTTTTATCTGATTCGTTTTATTACTCATGGCACTCTGTAAACAGCTCAAATAATGGCAAATTTAATTTACGTTTATATCGTGTCAGGAATATTTTATATTAATAAATAAGAGCTCGTTGGACGCCGTTTTATATTCTTAACATCTTTTGTATTTATAGTTCGGCTTTAAAAGCAATAGGTAAAAACTTGGAGCGAAATTAAAATTTTAGCATTGTTTTACCCATAGGTAAAAAAAATTCTAAATTTCCATGTGTGAAAACAAGATACGTCAATAACGTCAAATACAAGTTTTGCAAATTATTAAAATTTGTCGAAAGAATTTTTAATTTTTATTTGCTATAAGTTAGCAAACTTTTCTTCGGATCTCTCGAAACTTTGAAAGAGTGACATTATCTGCTTTTGCGAAAGAACCATCGAATTATTTATTTTAAAAATTTGAAACTTTGATATTAAATGTTTTTCATTGTCTGCTAAGTAACAAAGTGACATGAAATAAAGCCGAAAATGTATAAGCCCGTTGATGATTACAAACAATGGAAGCCCTTAGGATTTATAATGAATCACATAGTTACTGCGTTTTTAAGTTAAAAAACTCGGCTGTTCATTTATCCGAAAGAATAACAAAACTTAACATGCTTTATCTATCCATGATTACGACTATTAGCAGGAGTAAAAACTGATTTTACTAGTGACCAAAACCCATCACTATTACATAATTACTTACTGTAGTGACTGATTCGTAATTAGTTTTAATTATCCAGAAACACATACATAATTTAGTAGTCAATATTTTTATTGAGCCCTGTTCACACAACACACATGGACACACAGAAGAACATGTGGAACGTTTTTAGCCTCAAAATTGATTTTTTCTTTACTTACATAGAAACCACAAAATAACGGCGCCTCTATTTCAACACACACAGTATTTTTTATTGTTGCGTGTGTAAATGTGTGAACAGGCCATTGGATATCAATTTTCAGCATATACAGGGTGTTCATTTTAAGTGGCGCACCATTGCTAACTCGAGAACTATAAGAGCTACGAAGTTGGTTAAATTAGCAAACAATTTCTATTTTATATGACTACTTTAATGAACGAAACAAAAAAAAATTTAGACCAGTGGTTCTCAAACTACGGGGTGCAACTTTCTTATTTCTAATGGGGACCTATTTTTTTATTTGTTTATTCGATTCAGTATTTTTTTCTGAATTCAACGAGATATTAGTTTTATACCCTTGCAGAACAAAAACATAAGAAAAACGCTATTGAAAAGTATGATAATTTAATTAAAATCTGATTGTTAGTTAGTGTTTTGGCAGAAAAAAATTGAATATTTTGTTTCATATTAATTGTTAGTGAAAAATATTCTAGTATACTACACTGATCAGACCAAATAAGGTCGAAACACGTGTCAGTAGTTACCGCCACCTTACACCCTACTGAGTGCTTAGTACCCTGAACTCATACACTCAGTAGCGGTCCTGATCTTCTGATTAAAATAAAAAAATCTTTTTCATTACCAAATAACAATTAATATGAAACAAATAGGTATTCAATTGTTTTCTTCCATAGCACTCTTGTAACAATCAGATTTTAATTCAATTATCATAATTTTCAATAGCGTTTTTCTCATGTTTTTGTTATGTCAGGATATAAAACTAATATCTCGTTGAATTCAGAAAAAAATACTGAATCGAATAAGCGAATAAAAAAAATAAGTCCCCATTTGAAATAAGAAAGTTGCACCCCGTAGCTTGAGAACCACTGGTCTAAAAAATTTTTTGTTTCGTTCATTAAAGTAGTCATATAAAATAGAAATTGTTTGCTAATTTAACCAACTTCGTAGCTCTTATAGTTCTCGAGTTAGCAATGGTGCGCCACTTAAAATGAACACCCTGTATACATTATAGGAAAGTGATAATAATGGTTAATTTTGATAGATCGAAATGAAAATGTAGCTCTTTTGAAACGTGCATTATAATGCTCCGTGACGTAGACAATATTGAAACCAAACCGTGAATAGATTTGTTCGTGTATAATCGTTTTTTTGTCGTTTTGACTACGGAATGGATGACGGCCCTGTGTTGAAATAAGGTAAGATCTACCATCTATGTATCGTATTCGGTCCTTGTCAGCGAGGTAAACGTATGTTCTCAGGGCTGGTGACGTCACACCGACATCGTTTTTCGCGGCACCTATTTTTTTTAAAATTTATGAATTTTTTCTGTCTTATTAGCAACTTTTTGGCAAAATGAAAAAATACGGGTCTAATATTTTAATGTATAGACTAACATATTTAAAAAAATCGTGGAAATCCCCATTGACCGACTATGGTTCAGTCAACTAGCAGTCGAATTTAGTGAGATAGGAGATAGGTACCAATAAGTTCCCCTGTGGTGTACTCTCCATACGTTGATTACTAATTCAATAACTGTTTTGCACTCAAAACGGGTTAGAACTATTACCATTTCATTTCTGCTATACGTACGTAACTTTACATATTTTATCATAGATGAATAGAGGAGTGATGCAAATTTTTTAAAGAGTTATGAAACTTATACCGTTTTGCGAATCTATACCTTTATTTATAACTATTCAAATCAATCTAATCTCAACAAAAAGCAGGAAATATTCATAATTCCCCAAGACCCCCTCTATTTTCTCAACAATCCTATCGGGTATCAGCAAAATGAACCTTGACTACATTATACGATTCCGTATTCACAAACGTTGATTATCCCCTATTAGTGGGGCAGTAATGACGTCACTGGTTAATTGGAGATTCGCGTGTGCCCTGTAAGTTTGGCAGCACTGTAGAACCGCAGTGTTGCCACTTGACCCTAGAAGTTATTATAAAAGTTGATTAAATTTGATTATTGTATGTTGAGGAATTATTTTCGAAGTAATTTGTTACTTGATTTTTATTACATCCTTATGTGGTAATGTTTGAGAATTTAACCATTTCATTTAACTAATTAACGCTTAGATTCACGCAATGGTTAGCGCTAGAATTATTTGCATAATTTGTTTTCGTAGAACGTTAATTGTAATAGTATATTTTATAACCAAACACGAAAATGTGGCTGCAGTATTAAAAATAATGCTCCCTACAGATGTTACAACTAAGTTTACAGGGTAATAAATTTGTAATCACTTACAGGCCTACATTTTCATCATTTCATCCCATCATCACAAAAAACCGTTTTCCATTTAGTTTATGACAAAGTTTTCCGGTGTTACACTGGGAAAAAATTTATGCTTTTATGTCAAAATTTAAATTATTGGAGAATCACAGTTTAATCTAAAATTCTTGAATTTTAAATGAGTCATTTTTCATTTACCATTAACGAAAAAAAAAATTATACAACATAATTCTTGCTACTGCCAACGAATTTCAATCGTTCATGTTCATATTGATAATAGTGATTACATGTATAAGTCCTGTTTCTACTGTTTAATAAATAACTTATTTTATTAAGTATCCTGTATATTTTGTATCCAACTTAATTTTTAAAATCTTAATTTTTAAATAGGTACATATTTTAGCTTTCTAACACATCTTAACAAAATGTAGATTTTTTAATTTGAGACATTAAATAGAAAATTTATTTATCTTATATTTTTTTACTGTTTGAGATTGAGTTATATTGTTAGTTATTAAATTATTTATACTATTACTTCAAGCTTCAAATTTATTGGAAATTTGGAAATGGCACAAGCATAGATTAATTTTTTCACTATGTATGCATTTTAACAATAGCTGCCAATTATTTAGGTGAATTACTTACGTACAGCAACGACCTGGCCTCCTATTCTAATTCATAGCGACATGTCGGGTCGCTATCTGTTGACTAGTCTTGATATAAGTTCTGATGTAAGCCCGTATTAGACGAATATTATATTATTAATAAAAGCATTTATAAATGCGCTTATGAAAAAATATTTTATTTAATTAATAAAAAATTAACAATGTGAAACCGCGAATTATGTTCATATTGCAAATTGTCCCAGAAAATAAAACATAATAACTTGGCAGCGAAATATAAATCGTCTATAGCATGCTTTATATGATACTTCCAAACAAAATCCGCTAGAGGGATAACAAGATCCTCTTGGTTTATCAAGTTGTTATATGAATTAGAATAGAGGCCCTGTTTGTTTAAATTTTATTGCACAGAAATAAAATCCAATTTTACTTTTATTTCAACCAATATTCATGAGTAACAGTTATTACTTATGGCCGTAAGCAATCAATGAGATTAATTATTATTCACAAACGTATTTTTTAATAAAATCATTATTCATTATTCAATAGTCTTTGAACGTAATTATTCTTTAATTATAAAAGATGATGAGATATGAATATGAATATAACTTTATAGAAAACTTATTAAATATTTTCCATGTCATGTTTTCAAACACTTAAGTCGAGATTAAAATCTTTATAAATATGTTCCTAATTTGTCGTCCACGTGAAATTAACATTTATTACTTGAAAATAGTATTTTTCCTCTATATTCACCTACTAAATTTATGTCAACCATTTTTAAAATGACTCTTTTATTTTTATTAAATAAAATAATAGATATTTATACACCAAGTGAGATACATGAATGTTTATTCAAGAGAAGAAAGTTTAGCCCCCGAGCCCGAAGGGCGCGAGTGAGATATTTTCTTCGAGTGAATAAACATTCGTATCTCACGTGGTTTATACAATATTTTATTCAATTTTGACGAAATTATTTCAAATATATGAATTATAAATTTATTTTGACATAACAAAAAAAACTAATCAAAGTAGCCGTTAGTGTCAAATTGTCATTATTTTTGACGTAATAATAACAGTTTAAAACGTCAGAGTGATTTAAAAATGTGTTGAGTGATTTAAAAAAAATTTAATTCACTTGTGAATAAACATTTATTTAAAGTTGTTGCTATGGAGTTAATAATAGCAGTTTAAAACGTCAAAATTGAATAAAAATAATTAAAATAAAAATCAAACTGGAACAAACTTAATTCATATGTACAACTACCTATACTCTCTATTTTATTTATCCATGTTTATAAGTTTAAAATGAAAATAATATGTGCATGTATATAAATATGATAAAATAACAGCAATATTGAAGTTATCTCTAATCCGTTTCGGGAATCTAGGCGTATTTATAACGCAGGAGCCAATAAACTGTTCAGTATTTGTAATTGGTTTTCTGTCAAACAGGTCGTTATCGATGCTGTGCAGATATTGTTTTTTAATTCGGGATTAATGAATATTTTTGTGGATATTGTAAATAAATCTGCCAAGAAAAGGTCAAAGTTCAAAGCATTGGAAAAAATACTAGAGAGGTCAATATTTCTTCGGAAATAAATAAATAATAGTTATTATTATTAATAATAAAATTTCGTTTTGATTTTATCATTTAATCTTATTTGTCTTGCTACTTGTTTCCAATGTTTTTATTTCTGTCTAATGTCTATTATATTATGAATATAAATTTTAAAATAGGTACCTACATAATGTAGGAAGATATACCAACTTCATAGCTTGTTAGATAATGCTATCCCGTAAACATAGAAATATTTAAATCTTAAGGAATAGAATAAATTTACATGAATTTACACCATATGCGCAATAATTTTTCAACGTCAATTTTCGAGTCGATAACAATATTTAAATAAATATTTAAATTTTAACATCTACGCCACCTATACGAAACGTGCTTTATGAAATATCATTTTTACCTCCCGCTTTATATTCTATAAGGGAGCTATTGCGACGGATTAAAATTTTCGAATGTGATTTTTTGGTGGATAAGCACGTTTTAGGGTCCCGTATGTTACAATTTTTTCATTGACTATAACTCAAAAAATATCACACATAAATATAACAACCAAATTTTATATTTAAGGTTTTAATACGAATCTTAAAAACCCTGTTTTTTAAAGCAATCCCCAAATCAGAAGTAGTAGTGAATATTTCGATAAATAATTAATTTATTATAATAATATTTATTTTATATGAAAGATTATATTTTTGTCATCTACAATTATTAGTGTTTTAATATTTTTTGTACATTTAGAAATTAAATTATTATTTATAATATGAGTATGAAACTACCGTGCTTGACATTTCGCTTTAACGTTTCAAATTTTGTTAATATTTTTGGAATCCAAGCAACGGACAGGAAATATATTAATTTCAGAAGAAAAACATTTGTGATACGTCAATATTATCAAGGTAATTTCTTAATGCCCTAGGACATAATGAAGTACCTCGTATCCATGACATAAATAAACAATTACATATTAGGAATACATAAAATTTGACAATAGTTACACATTGACACATTGTTTATTATATCTTCTTCTGCAGTTTACATAAAATATGACTAAAATATATGTATTTGTATAGTACAAAGAGTAGAGTATGGTGGGAAGTCTTGTGCTGGCCACATCAGAATTTTTTGTATTAACTGATTAAGACAATCCTCTTTTAAATTAATTAGCCTAAGTAATGAATAATATCAAAATCTAAAACTTAAATTGGTTTTGTACCAAAGGCATAAGTTCAATTAGGAAATTTTTGAAAAACTATCTTAAGAGATAATTATAAATTTGTTTAGTTATTATAAAATATGAACTTACTTTACAATAAAATTTCAAGATACTTACCAAGATAGAGGCTGAAGAATTTCCAGGTTTTCAATTTCTTCTCCCAAGTCTCAAGTGATGAGCTATATAAATAAAGAGATTCGTGCGATGTTTTAAAAATTGCGGTGCTCTACATATACACATACATTTAAAGTTATAAAAACAAAAACACCCATAAAAATACATATTGTAATGCTTAATTTTACAATATTTAAAGCTTATGAAATGTGTAAAGCCCTGTTCGCACGGCGATCTTTGGAGATTCTACGGAGAGTCAAACTCCCGGCAAAGTCACTGCAAAAAAGAAGTTTTTTTCTTTCTAGTGATAATTACGTGATTTTGAAGCAATCAATAAATTATAAATTCTTCTTTTCCAAGACTCATTGATAATTTAACAAATAATTCTCACTAGAAAGAAAAAAAACTTCTTTTTTGCCGTGACTGCCGGGAGTTTGACTCTCCGTAGAATCTTCAAAGATCGCCGTGCGAACAGGGCTAAAGATTAATCCTCGCTTATGTGTTAGCATAAGTACCTTTCTTGCTTCTTATTATCAGTCTTAACTATCAAATAAATGAAAATTATTTTCAAATATATTTAAAGTTCAAAACTCTGCCGCGTGTATTGTTGCATCTTTGACATCCAAACTTCTAAACAAATCATCTTTTCGCCTTCTACTTACCTATTTCTCGTCGTTGCTACCCTGTAATTCTCTCAGGACTCTTTCTGAAGCCTCCTTCAGGATAAGTGCTCCTGAATAGACAATTAACCAACACAAGAGTAAATTTAATGACTTCGCAGACCGACGACACAACTTCATTCAGAATAAATATCAATTTACTCAAGAACAGACGACTTCCAGGAAACTATTGTTTCATCTTTTCACGTCAAATGAACATTTCTTTCATAAGGAGAGCTTTCTTTGATATTTGACAAATTTTGGACACTTAAATTAATATACTTTTAGTAAGAGAAAAAGGTTTTAAATACGGTAGATTAGGACGATATAAATAAAATGAAATAATAAAATTCACTTAGTCTTTGGTAAAGTGTATTTTTGTATTCACTTGTTCATTTTTCTTACTTGCTGAATCATATCTTGTATCACTTTCCTGCACTTGATCTAAATTTGTAAATAATGGAAGAATTAAATACAATCGCAAATTGTACTCTTTCTCAAAAAATTAAACATAATTTATATTAATATAATATAAGTAGAATGAGTGATCTAAATGTCACATTAATCATTTTAAAATGTATTATTAACATTGTTAATTAAGTAATTTATGACTAGCAGTTTTGAATGTAAGTTTTTTTTTTGTTATTCTACTTAATCTTTTAAAACTATATTGCATTTTTCATTCATTAACTGTGTTTATTTATAAAAATCAAACTAGGTAATTAGTACCTACTAATTTCCAAAGATAAATAAATTTTGTGTGTGTATTATGATTCTTTGTACGGTTTTCAATAAGATGTTTTATTTCATTATTTGCAATAATATAATTGTATTAAATATAAAATTATTTAAAATATAACAGGACTAAACAAAATTTTCATCAATAATAAATTAACGATGTACAATTCAACTTTAAATCAATCTTTTATTGTTTGTCTGTATAATTCATTTGATTTTATACATATCTTACGTTCACAGTTTAAAGGTGCAAAATACTTTCAGAATTCTTATCATTTACATTTCCTTCAAAAGTTTCATACTTTAAACACTTTTCCAAAAGTTGTTGGAACTTAAAAGTTTGAACATTGAACAAGATTTAATTTTGAATGTTGAAAAAAGATCTTTATAATAATTTCTCAAAAATATAACCTTGAAATTTTTATCAATAGAGAGGAAAAAACTTTTCACGGAGATAAAAATTATCAAAGTACTCTTTTATAGAAAAATCATCAACCAATCTTTAATGAAAACCTAAATTACTTCTGGTTCTGCAAAAGCTTCAATATTTCATGACGTCATTGTTTTTTATATATAATATTAGCAAAGAAATGACTCATAGTTCATTTATTTTTGCACAAAAGTGATGGTATTTCGTAGAGAAAATAAATAATACCAAGCAAAATACTTACATATGTTATAGATTTTAATTCCGGCTATTATGCCTAAGTAATATTTACATAAAAGTTAATATAAGTACCTATATCTTGAACAAATACAGAATTTTCAGATCTCGTTTTTGTAATAACTAGTAGTGCTTTTAAATAGATACTTATGTAACAAGTACGCAAAATAGAATTTTAGAGGATGAATCTTTAGGTTACGTCTTATTATCGGACAAGATCCCCTAATATATTATTTTGCGGACTCCAAACAGTTCGCAAAGTAACGAGCATACTAAAAATATATTATTGACTCTTTGAAATTGCTGCTGTCTAGTATTTTTCTGTCTCTTCTAATATTTCAGACATGTTCGTAAGTATTTATGAATATTACAACAGTACTGAAATACTGAGAAGACTGTAACTCAAACGTATATAGTTCATACATAGTTTAATAGTTTCAGTTCATCTGACTACTCCAGATAACGTCTTTTATGAACTATTATCCGTATCTGCTTCTTACCGCAACTTTGCTATTTGCTATAAACTTGTTCAACGCTTTAAGTTCTAAAACATCAAACTGTCTTTCGTGTAATTTGGTTTTATTACGGACTACTTAGAATACAAGATAAACCTATACTATAGCTAAGTATATCTCAATTGCCAAAATATTTAAACAATCCCATAGATAATCTGTTTTTAATCTAGGGGGAGTAAAAACAAAAGTCAAATTTGCTCTCTTAAAATTGCTAGAATTTTACTTTAAATTTTAAACATATGTCATCAATTCGAAATATACGAGTAAATGCTGAAATAATGTCATGATTTTGGAAATAATTAAAGTCGTCTTTAGGTAGAATCGACGAAGTAAAGTCCTCTTAATTAAGTAAGCTCACTGTACTTAAACTACAAAATTAAAACCTTAAATTACAATCAATAAAGGACTACAATAAATTATAATTTACACATCTACGTCTTACTTTAGTCGCTTTGCTACTAATGGTTGTTTAGTTAAGCCTAATAACAACTTATAAATATATTTTTATGATTTGATAGATATGAATAAGTACATCTTTAAGTAAGTCGAGGTCATCTTTAGAATTGTAAGGAAATATCAACAGTTCACCGATTTCGACATTAGAATATGACAAAATTTCGTCAGTTGAACAAACAACTGTATACTACAGCTTATTCTGTCAAATATCTTGTTTACATTGTAGTAGGATTTAGTGAACCACGCTGAAAGGTTTCACCCCCGAGCTGTTTGCAAAATCAGGATTCCTGAAAGCGCTTTATGCCTGAAACAATAAATAATGCATGCAGTGTTTGAAATTCATAACTTTAAAATAAATAAATAACCCGAATTTGAATAGATAAATAACGAACTATTTCCATATAGATAGAGTTTTTGATACCTTTTCAGTTTTTTAAAACTAATTAACTGGGATAATCAAATTCGTTTCATAGTACCTATATTTATTTAATAACTCGACAATTTGATAACCAAACATATAAATAACTAAAAACACTACTTCGAATAAGTTTTTTTTATCGAAATATAATATTAATTATAATAATTATAAACCATAATTTAATTTGGAATATTTGGGTACCTAATTAATAATTAAGTACTCCCTAAAGTTTCATTGCATCATGTTTTTAAATTTCTTGTTTGTGTCCAGCTGAAATTTCATAAATTAATAACAATAGAGATATTTTTTCATAATGAACTTAATCAGTATTACGTGTTCTATATATTAAAGCAAGAAAAAACTCAACGGTCTTTTGTTGTGCAATTTTTTTCTCAAATGGGAACATACATTTATTTTTACAGATTCAAAAAAGTATAAATTTTTAGTCTTAAAATATCTAAAAATAATTAAATTAAATTCTGTAAGAAAGTATAAGTAATTTGTGAAAATTTATCTTTTTTCCTCTTTTTTAAAGTCCTATTCACATAAAATTTTAATTATTTTGTTGTTTTAAATTTGTACATTGCAAAAAATTCAATATTTTCAGATTTGTATTTTTTTATATAGAAAAAAATTTAATTAAAAAATACAAAATTATAAATTATATACTGTAAAATATTTGTTCTTGCTATAATATAGAATACATAATACCTACCGAAGAACTTCACGTGAAATTGTTTCTCCATTCTTATTAGGTACCTACGTTTATTAGTAGGTAAAGTACCTATACGAAAGCTGGACACTGGATACGAAACCATCCTGTATATACTTAATTTTCTGTTTCATGAATTTAAGTGATAGGCATGGTTATTACGATATAACTAAGATATAAATAAATAATGTTCCCTCTTTTATTTATGCTGCTATATCAAACCAATTTCGCAAGCTACGTATCAAATAAAATGTCAACCACTCGCAAGTATATTTTTAATATAAAACATTACTTCTGACATTTTGAACGAACCACGAAAGGCTTTAAATAAAAAGTAGCGTTATTTGTTTACTGCTACATGATGCGCAGATCTGTCAATGTCAATACATTTTCCTTTGTTGCGGTTCTCTTTTTCGCTTTTTGACCCTTTTAACAAGATTACCAACTTACATGTACGTTGGGGATTTTTGTTTGTGGTTTGTAAAAAAATATATGAGAAGGAAACTGAGTAGACAGAATGATAAATTAAAATTGATACTTTAAAATAAAAGGATATTATTTTACAAAAGGTAATGTTGGATATTAATCATAACGGAAAGGTACCGAGAACGTCTTAATTCATCCGAGTGCGAAAAATATGAATAATTAGCCGCGAGTAAAATACGAATATAATTAAATTATGTTCTCCTTTAGGGATACTAAGGTCTTGTTCGTATGAACACGTGTCGTCAAAAAAACCCAAAGAAAGAAGTCGGTAATTGTCAAATCGGGCGATCTCGCGGGTAGGTGCAAATCGCCAAAACGAGTGATTTAAGCGCCAGGAAACGCTTGCTTCAGAATGTTCACTCTCACTCGGGCTGTGTGTACCGTTGCATCCAATTCGTAAATTTTCTGCAGAAAGAAGTCGTTGATCATCATGGTTATATAACGTTCACCAGTCCTTTATTAAATCCTTTATATTAAGAGCCTAATGTAGTGAAGTTGCGCGCAGCAAAAACATGCTTTTGAATGGGGAATGAAATTGAGACTAATTTTGGTCGGATCGATTTAATTTTTACCTCTCGCCTAGAGAGGTATAGGGATCGTGAAAAAATTCGATGTCGAGATTTTTGTCAATAAGCACGTTTTAGCACCTTTAGAACCTATTTTGACTATTTTCACGATGATGTCTGTGTGTGTGTCTGTGTGTGTGTCTGTGTGTGTGTATGAAAGTCTGTATGTACGCCTACTATAGCCTTTCGTCCCGGTTCATTATCTCAAATTCTACTGAACATAAAATTCTAATATTTTCCATTATACATTTATATATGTTAATGAAGAGCTGAAAAGATTTTGGTAAAAATCCACCAACCGGAAATGGTACTTTCCTTGTAGCACTATAACATTTTTTGCAAAAATTGTATAAAATAATGCGATTATTACAATTTGACATACCACACATGAAAGAAGAAATTACATTGCACAATATTCAATCTTACTTGTTTCTATATCTTTAACGAATAAAGAAATATAATTTTTTTAAATATATAATTTTACCTACCACGATTTGTCCCGAAATAGAAATAAAATTTAAAACAAAAATAAAAATTGTCAATGTGACAGATAAACAGAAATAATATAATGTATGATTATTTTATATTATTATATCAAATGTTACGGTGTTGTTGTATTTTATTTAAATTAAAGCTTAATATTTGGTTAAATACGAGGTTAAATAATAATACTTCAATGTCAAGGCGAGAGGTATTGTAACGGACACGTCAGATTTTTTCACTTAAAGATAAAGATGAACTCCACATCTGCTTAGTGTTGAAATTTTAATTTTATTTCACTTCCCGGAATCCTATCGAGCTGAAATTTTGCAAATAGTCTTTTGTAACCTAACCTTACAATGCACTTTGTCAAAAATTCAGATTCTCCGCCATCTTGAAACGAAATGGCGGCTAGCTATCTCAAAATGTACTGCACCAATTGCGGTCAAATTTGGTACAGTAATAGCCAAGGATCTAACATGATATAGATATTAAAATGTCAGTCCGCCATCTTGAAACAAAATGGCGGACATATATCTCAAAATGTACTGTAACTATTGCGTTCAAATTTGGTACAGTAATAGCTAAGAATCTGTCTTGAAACATAGGTATATTAAAATGTTAGTCCGCCATCTTGAAATAAAATGGCAGCTAGCTATCTCAAAATGTACTTCACCGATCTGGTTCAAAAACAAACATTTAAATAAATACCTATCGAGTCTCATATATAAAGGATTTATAGTGAAAAACTTTGTTTTTACGGGTTGTTTTTTTTTATTTATACACCAGTCACAGTAACAATGTTGCCACAGCAGCTATATTCTCGGCCAAACGACTGCTCCGAGGCTAGCCACGTCGGCTACTGTCCCGTATTGAGCCAGTCTCCTCGAGGCGGCCGTTTTTGACAGCCGTAACAACATTTATATAGATATCCTCTTTTTCACAATTTAGGTGTGACTGGTCTACAGATTAAATCGTAAGTGTCCTGGTCATGAACATACTTGGTGCATGTGTTAAACAGCTCACGGGTACTCATGAATGTTTATGTATACCTAGTACACCACAGGGGAAAATTAAAAGCAGATAAACTGTTAAGTTAATGAAATAAACAGAATTTTTTTAAGTACTTCTAGTAAATTAAAATAATATACCCTTGAGAAAATTTTACTGTACGCCAGTGGAAATTTTTTTTTTATTCGTAAACCGCCGCAAGGGAGCAAAAGTTTTATTTAAAATTGTTTATTAAATAAACTGACTTTTAAAATTACCTTTTGCGACTTTTCTCGGTTATTATATCGTGGGCGTATTTTTGAAATCATTTTAAGGTAAATATTTTTTTAGAACTTCATATACAATTACCCATCCAATTTACTGCAAGATTCACGCTACACTACAGATTATTTCTAACACTATTTTTGCATAGCTCTACAAATCTGAATATAATATTTGTTTTGCTATAAATTTCGCAACATATGAGAAGTGTGAAGTTGAAAGAATGAATAATGTTCAAATAAGCGAATGAAATTTCGTTATAAAATTTATTAGTTTTTCTAGTTGAATAAACTTATTTTCTTTCAAAATTTGTGTAATATATTGGGTTGGGTTAGGTTTGGTTCTGAGAAGGGATGTCTATTTTTAGCAAATCAGATGAAGAAGCAAATTGGAATATTTGATTGAACCTTAAAAAAATTCTCCACATATCTCTTGAATATAAAAATGTATCCTATGACGAGTATATTCAAAGTTAACCATCTCTTTCATTCCGAAAAATAAATATAAATGTTACTTATTTTTTGATATCGACGAAAAGTTCAAAGGTTGAATTTCATAGAAATTTCACCATAAACCCAAGAGAGGTACGAACCGGAAACCTTTGAAGTTCACATAGTAAACTGCAAACCTGCAAAGGTCAATTTTGACGAAACAAACAACTTTTGTGTACGCGGCAAGGCACTTTTCACTCCATAGCTTTTAATTTTATTTACTGAAATACCAAAATGATTATTCCACTCCTGTATTAAGTAAGCCATAAACAAAACACAATTTTATCGCTTTGACAGCACATAAAAAGGAAGGTAACTTTTTGCAAGTTTACCTTTTTCTTTGAAACAAATCACTAAAATGTCATTTGATTCATATTTTTCATATTTTTCAGCGAAACGATTACATTTTGGGAATATTTGTGAAGAAGAACCAAAAGAGTCGTTAAATTATCTCGTTGAATTACACTCGAGTATTTTATTTCCTCTGAAGTTTCTGTTTGACATTTCAACATTGTAACCTGACAGCAATTTAACTCGAAAAATTGTTTTAAAATAAAATCACTCCACCTACGGTGTCGTGGTTTTATTAAACAATTTTTCTTTTCAAATTTCTGAGCAACAAGGTTTCAATACAAACAGAAATTTATCCGACAAAATAAAAAGCTGTTTAATTACAGTTGAAAAATAAATATAAGTTCTGTAGCAACATAGCATGAGATGTTTTTCTATAACCTCCTATATGTATAAAATGATGACATTTCATACCTATTATCAGTTGCTGAAACGTCACATTTTTGCTCCAGGGATAGAAATACTTCTTACTACTTACTTACTTGATAGAAATTTGACAAAAAGTCCCGAGACAATATCGAGTGTACTTTTTCTGTCACATTTTTATTCAAACGAACGAACGCAGTTTCTTAGAGACAACACATTTTGAATGCTATTTCTGATCATTTTAAATGCACGAAATATATTTGTTTAGACTATTTACAGATCAAGAAAATACAAAAATATAATATTTTCTGTAGGTACCTACGCACTTATTTACAGGTAAAATTAGAACAATTTATTTATTACCATTATATACGCCGTCAGGTTCTGAAAACTTTTACCTAATGTGCAATATTTGCGACAAGTTTCTGAAAATTTTCACCTAGTGTGCAATATTAGTTGAATGTTTGTTCTGATAGGTCCACATATTCAAAATGTTGTTGTGTCAAGTATTTCAAGTATTTAACAATTCTGAAGACTACGTTTTCTCCAATACCTACTCGTAATTTTCCATGCACTGCCTGAAAAGAAAAACGAAATGAAATTGACTGTTAAGCTCATTTTGAATTAAATAGGTTTTATTTACTTGTTTTTCCCTTCTCAATCTCTTTTTGTCATAATCTTAATCGTTGATTTAATAACATTTTCGTAATTTGAAATGCGGTCTTCTGCTGGATTTGGTAGAATTAAGGAAATAAATAGCTGGAAAACATCTCTGTTTTATTTTTCGCACATTTCCACGAATGTTTGGAGCAAATCTAGAAATGTGTCATTTCCAATTGAGCGTGTCAACAGCTGCCACAGTTTCCAGAATTCTTGATAAAACTTTTAAAGCGGAACTACGGGATTATACATTTTTTACGAAAATCCTTTCATTAATTTTTCATTTACAATTATTTATGTAAAAAGCAATGATCGAATATTAATTTATTGTAAGTTTCGGCTGTAAGTAAGCTATAACTAAAAGGCTTCTTCAGGGTTAATCAAGTAAGTCGAAAATAATAAAACCACAGTTGTCTAACCAAGCAAAAGTTATAATAATAATAAATAACAAAAAAATTTAATTGCAAATAAGAAAGTGAAACTTCAAAACAATAAAGCAATTATTAGGTTTTTATGTTTTTCAGCCCTTGAGTAAAACAATTTTTTTAATTCTTACACTTTATTCAAATAAGGTACATAATTATGTATATTTATTTTAATCATAGAGGTGTATGAAATTAATTAACTTATGTCTCAGTTTGTTAAATTATGTAAAACAAGTTTAAGTCATTTTAAAATACGTGTTTAGGTACAGTTTTTCATTGGGTTGAAATTATATTTTTTGGATGATACACTTTATTTATTTAGCAAATATAAAACATAAAATAAAGTTAATGAATCTTGATTTGTGTTGTACATAATTTGGAAGCTTTAGAAATGTAATTAAAATTTGTCTTGAAAAGAGACAGAAATTATAAAATGTAATTTGGTTTAGGAGATCTCGTTAAAATTCAGGACAAGTTTGGAGAAACAAAATTCAACGACTGGAAGTAACATTATAAACCTGTTTTTATAAAATTTTACTTTTGTTATTCAACACATAATCGTTAAACATAAAAAGCTAAAGATTATTTTGCAAAAACTGTGCTTATAAAAGCAAAACACAAAAGTAAAATTTTGAAATTAAAACACATATTTTCTCAAAACGATTTAACGCTAACACCACTGTCAAAATTTTAAATGAATTAAAAAACTGAATGTCATTGCGACCTACACTTTTATTTATTTATTTTTTTATGTTAAATATGGATATGATTTGAAAACTAAAATGGATGGAAAAAAGTTGATGTTGGTAGTTCTAATCCGTTTGATAAATTATTTGAGTAGATTTACGTTTGTCAAGATTAGAGAAGGTTTAAGAGTAATCCTAGTTGAAAGGATGAAATATTTATGTGATTAAGTAAATAGTGAGTAGCATACGGGCTCGATAATTTATTATTGACACCCCAGAGACAGAGGAATAATATTTTTTAAACTTTATATAAAATTTTTATTAAATTAAATTCCGCATCTAAATTAGTAATCATATTTCATTTTACATGTTTATTTACCGAAATATTCGTGTTTAAAATTTGTATAAATATTGCTCATTTGTCAGAAATATTAATATAATAAATAATATTAATAAAACAGCATTCATTTGTAATTTTGTTTCAATTCCATTACTATAACTATACAAATAAGCAATATTTATAAAATTTTAAACACGAATATTTCGATTAATAAGCGTGTAAAATAAAATGTAATTACTGATTTAGATGCAGAATTTAATTTCCTAAAACTATTTTTATCTAAAATTAACTGATCACTTTTGAGCAAGGAAAAAGTCATTTCCCATGTTAAACGCCTATGGCCCGCTTTTTGATTTACACACTGTATTTTAAAATGTACGTAAATTAAACAGCTATACATGTTTGTACCGAACTGACTATTATCAGGATTGATGTTAATCAATCAATTAAACCACGTGAGATACGAATGTTTATTCACTCGAAGAAATTATCCCACTCGCCCTTCGGGCTCGGAGGCTAAACTTTCTTCTCTTGAATAAACATTCATCTATTAAATTGCCATTTACGTTGAATCAAAAGTAAATATAAATAAAATGCTCCCTTAAACATAAAAAATAATACCTTTAAATTTATAAATAGGTATAAATTATGAATTTTTATTCCTTTTAAACTGGAAAACTAAAAAATAATGATCTTTTAAAATTTCACAAAATGCCATCCAAAAATCGTAAAAGGGCCAGAAGTGGCCTAGCTCAAGGTAAGAGCAAATACTTTTTTATCGATTGAATTCATGCTTGAAGCAACCCAATAATGGGTTTTTCAACCTTGTTGGTTTATTCTACACGTTTCCGTGATGTTTATTAATCTTCGTTGTCCGTTAACTGAACACTCAACTGAACAGTGTGAATTTGAGTGATACGTTTTGGTAAAAAGAATGCGATTCTTCTGCGAGTATTGATTTTCCGTCTGTTTGTCGGCACGCAGGAACAATAGAATTTTTAACATGTGAAGTGTTTGTATAACAATAAAATTGAGATGAGCTAAAAATAAATTTGATTTTTCCCGGGAAATATCAACATTTATATAATTATTTTATACCTAGAGCTTTCAGGTTTATGAAGCTATTGAAACGTAAAACACAGTCAAATGAATTTTCAAGATTTGTTTATTTTTTAATAAAATGTTCGTTTTAAATTAAATATTCATAAATAGAAGCATCAGTCATTGTCAAAATTTAACTACGTTATTATTTTTGATAAGAAAGGAAACTCTGCATATTTGAGAACAAAGTAAATTATAATTGTCTTTTTGTAGATATATTTTAAGATTTTATACCGTGAATTTATTTTAACGTGGAACATGGGCTTTATTATATCCATGCTTATGAATTTGATAGCAATACCTTAAAGTGTTCTTTTTTAAATGAAACATAGGGAATCAATTTGAAATTGACAATTGGTGTCACATTGCTGCTATCTGGAAATACGATGTACTCGTATACCTACTTAGATGTTGAAAACGTCCTTTGGATCTATTACGGCTGCCCTGTCCAAATATCTTATATTGTTCAAAAATAATTCAGTTAATTGATAAATTGATTCTCTATGTTTCATTTAAAAAGAATGCTCTAGTCTTATACATTGCTGTCAAATTTGTAACCACGGATATAAAAAAAACCATGTTTCACGGTAATAGTTATTTATATTTTAAGTGCGGTAGGGTTAATTGTACAACGCGAGGTTTTATATTAAAATACGACGCGAAGCGAAGTGCTCTAATAAAACCGAGCGTTGTACAAATACCTAACGCACACATTATGTACCTACTTATTATATTTTTTGGTCGACACCTATTAATTTAAAATATCGTATTTTCTATGATGTGCATTTGACATTTGCACTTAATATTCCTTTTGTCAAGTAGCCTTGATACAACTGCTCTGAGATGTTACATTTAAAATTAATCTGTTTTATTTATTTCAGACTCTGAACAATAAATTGTGTAAAGTAGCATTTTTGTAGGCTCTTTTGTATTTTAAAGTTACCTTTTTATTTAGTGGCATTAAAGAAATAAAATTCGGTGCGTATTAAGGAACCATATTCGGAAACAGTTATGATATGTGTAAAATTCCATAGACGTCAACGATGTATGATTGTTATGTTTACAGTTCATCAGGAGGCCAAAAAATAAATTCAGTATTTGTAATTCGGTGTCCTGTGTAAAATCAGTATTCATTATGGTACCTTATAGCAGTCCGCCATTTCCTATTCGATTAGCAATCCTTTATCATATCTATATTAATATATTGATTATATGAAATATCTCATATATGATCATTTTTATATATTGAATAATAAAAAGTTTTAATTAACATTTTAATAGTTTTTATTCTATGTAATATTTTCATATAAAAATAAGTACTTGTTCTCAATTTTATAATTATTAAGTTTACAAAAACATTTTTCATAAACCTATTTGCTTAAAGTTGAAACCAGGAATGAAATATAGTAGGCACCTCAGGAATAAATATCGTGTCATCTTTCATAATGTTGCCCTTTTTTATTTTTCTTACTTTTTGCCCCTAACCCCCGTCAGTGAAAAAGAAGAAATTGCATAAATTTCATCCCTTGTGACAAATGCTCGGCTGAATGGTTGCCACGTGCGATGCTCAACTGTTCCACGGGTTGCTTTGCTCGAGATTTGTAAAAAGAGAAATATTCGTGGATATCTAGATTTTCAAAACTAGATGTGCAAGTTTTTTAAATAAATGCGCATATGTTATTGATGGATTTACTTCTTGAGCAGATTTGAATGCGGAAATTGAATTTTTTGTGTTTTCTATTGTGTACACTATATGGATTTCAAGTTTGAAGATGTTTTTTACAATGAAAAAAATGTAATAAATATGTTTTGTCAGGCTCAATATTTATATTTTATTTTGCTAGTACAGTACCTAACTTATAGATTAATATCATATTAAAACCAGTGGTACCCAAAATGATATTGTATTGCAAACTACTGTTAATTTTACGAATTTCAACAAAATTCTTTTTCATTCGTGATCAGTGCGTCCAATATTATACAGCCTTAAATTTTGTTACACAGGTTGGCTTACACCCTGTATATAGAGAGATTGACATGAATTTAATTATTTTATTAAAAATTAATTACAAATATATTAAAAATTGTGCTTGATTTCACCCGTTACATTTAATATTTTGAATAACCTTCGTTTATATTAAAAATTTATAATCAAAATATACCTAGTAATAACACAAAAACAATTCCTAATATATTTTGATTTAGAATAATTCTTTTCTTACTGTATAAAATTTAATTATATAGGTAATTTACAATAGATTCATGATTTTCTTAGATTGTGCATTTCGAAATTTTAAATAAAACTGCTAGATAGTATTAAAAATAGACTAATATAAAACAAAATCGTTCCGTTTATGAACTCGTCAATGAGTAATGTATCCAGATTAGTGTATGGTGTAAGGTTTGATACAAAGATCGATAAAATGTATGATTCAATGCAAAAAACCAAACACAACACTAACTGGGATACAAGACTCGACACTAGGTTGATAATTAATTTTAAAAATAGACATTTCAAGTGCTCTATATCAACAATGCTTTTGAGCTGTTTAAGATTTTGACAATACATACCCTATTATGGAAAACATAAACCTGTTTTTAAACTAGACTTGTGTTTAGGTACTATTTGTAAAATTTGATATAATTTTAATCTATGCTGATGATGAAAAGGACCCTGAAACCTCTTCTGCTCCACTTATATATAAAAAGAAAATCAAATTCTAAATTGATTTATTTTTTGGTCCGAGCACCGCCGTTTTTATAACTAACAACTCAAAAATCGAAATGTCAGATTCTTGTTTTGAAAAGTGTCATATAGAAATTCATTTCATATTTTATATTAAATTTGTTCATCTAATTATAATCAAAGACTCGAACCGCACCAAATAACGTTTAAGGTTCGGTTCGCGGTTTTGTTCCGGTTTTCATATTTCTTCTTGAAATGAACCGGTTACCGGTTTTCCAAAAAGCGGTTCAAGCTTCGGTTTCAGTTCAATAATTTATTATAATAAGCAATAAATTTCATTTCAAAAATTCATATCAGATTTGGATTAAAATATAATAAATTTCTTTCAAAAAAAACTATAGAAAATACAACAATTTTCATAAAAATTTAATAGGGCTTTGACGAAAATACGCGTTAAATTTCAATTAATGCTTTAAGCCACTCCGAACCGGTCCACAACCATCAGTTCTGCTCAGGTTATGAGTTTGCCAAATTATTTTTTAAACGGTTCTGTTTGGTTCGCGGGTCGCTGGAGTAGGTAATATATTTGATAGCCTTAATAATTTAAAAGCATAAGTAAAACAGCAGAACAATAATTTGTTTCGTAGTTGAAATTATATAATCAAATGAAAATTAAATTAATATATTTTTTTAAATCTTTTCTAAATTGAATAAAAAATTTAATTTTAATAACATAATTTTTAATAATATTGATCACAAACCAATTATTTTAAGTTTAAATTATGGATTAATAAAATACTCGTGCAATCCAGATCATTTACATCATTAAAAATCCTGATCCTGATAATTAACCAAGCACTCGATACTTTAGGTTGAAATATTCATATTTCTCTCCGGGTTCTTCATATCCTTAATTGCGTCGGTTTGTCATCCCGCTGTTGATTCGCCACTCGTCCTGCCGCGCTCCTGCCGCGCTCCTGCCACGCTCCTGCTCAACGCAGCCGTCTCCTGCTGCTCGGTGGACGCGTTCCGTCGTTTACCTGCAACCGCGGCGAACCTTAATTACATTTAAAATTAGAAAAATCTTACGGACATGCCATAAATCCGGCGAATTAAAATGAGAGAGAAAGTCAAAGTCAGCAAACTTGGACAGGAGATGAAATATGAGGAGAGAAAAATTGGGAGAAATTTAAACACCCTTTTTAAAATTTAATAAAACAATAAAAAAAGTAAAATATTTATAGCCAGTTGCACCGCTTCCACTTAAATTTTAAGTTTTTCTTAAATGAACAATATCGAATCAAAATCAAAATGCCAAACGTAGAAATAACATTGTTGTTATGAGTTCGATTCGATATTTTTCATTTAAGTGACACTTAAAATTTAAGTGGAAGCGGTGCAAATGGCCATTAGTATCAGAGTAAAACAATGAATTTTACAGTAAATTTTTACAATTATCTACCAATACAATTTTTAGCAACCAAGAGTGAAATAACGATTGACAACCGTACATATGGTATTCATTCTCATATATGGAATGCCGTTTTACTTTTTATTAAAGCAATCAACTACACTTACATATTACCAACATTTGTTAACATACAAATATTTTTTTGCAAAACTATGTAATTCAAGTGACTATGGTTATTTTTGTCATGTCAAATATTATCTCAATACAAAAATACACTACTTTTACAATATTAGGGTTGAAATTTTTGTAAATACGTTTTTAAACTGTATTGTAAATGTAAGTGTAATATTCCGAAACAACTTCGTATGTCAATACTGTTTTGTGAGTTAAAGTTTATAACACTCTTTTATTTGGGTTGCATATAACTAACATTACTAAATATGTAACATAATAATATTCATATATCAGTAAAATATAAAAGGAACAAGGATAGACAACAGCATATTCTGATAGGGAAAGTATACTTCTCTCTTTCTTGCAATATTCAACATAGATTAAATGGTATGTCAAATAATGCTGTTTGAAACTCGAATCGAAATTTTTTTATTCTTAAATCAAATTTACACTGTTACTTTGTACTCAGTATAATATGCATGTACAATATTTCTATACGAGCTCATGCATACTTATAAAGTGACAGTTAGAAAATTTTGATACTTGAAAATAATTCTTTACTTTATAAATATGATATTCAAAATATTTCAAATATAAGTTTATGATACTTTAAAAGTTAAATACCAAATTTTACAGGTTGGAAATTACTTCACACGTTTTTTTGCATATGAAAAGTCTCAACAACTGTTTAATTTAAAATTCCTCATCTAACATATTTTAATTTAATATATGACATTGTATAATTTATGTCTGTAATATTTAATCTACTCGCACAATTTTGATATTAAATAAAATTTAAGTTCAAACTTTAGACTTACAAAATATGATAGTATGTGGTTGCAGGCATTCTGTATTTGTACATTGTAATTTTTAGCACGAATGTTGAAGAAAATTATGATACTTCACTACCTATGTCAATTGAATATTGAAATTAACTTAAATCCAAAATGTAAACCTCAAAAAAATTTATTTTCCCGTACATATCATATAATACATATTCAGTTCTACTATAGTATAAAATTTATATGTGGAGAAATAATATTTAAAAATATTGGTATTGCAATATTAGACATATCACAAAATGTAATGTAATATGTAGTACAAGTAAATAAAATACGAGTACCTATATATGTTTGTGTAACATCCAAATTTTTGTAGGAACAAAATAATATGAGTTAAATATTTTCAAGAGTCATTTATTCAAATGTCATATTATATAAAATACGAATAGGTACATTACAAGTTTTGTTAAAATGAAGTGTAATGGTAACAAACACAAATTAAATTCAGAACTATTTAAATATATTTGCCCACACAACATTTAGAAATGGAACATAATCTTGTTACTTTACAAAAAATGTAAGTTGAACATTTGAAACTCTCATAATATGTAAGTTGAAAATTCTAAACCTGCATAAAATGCAAGTTGAAAATTTTAGACTCACATAAAATTATCTAATGTCAAAACCACGTGGTTTGAGTAGTGGGGATATACGAGATGTAAATAATCGTTGGTGGGGATACTGTGCAGGGCCGAACTTAGCCACGTGGCATGAGCCATATGGCAGAGTAAATTTCAACATTGTATAAATGTAATTATTTCACATTTAATTACAATGTTATTTATCAACTTTTAATTCTTAAATGTTAACAATGTAGAACATAATATGTATAAATTAATACATATTATAGGTAAATAATACTTATTAGATGATTAGTCGGTAGGTAGGTACCTAAGTATATGAACTTGAACCTAATTAATGGTTTTATAATTAAACTTATATTATTATAATTATTCAATTTATACCGACTCGTCTAACAAATCAAACTGATAACAATAACCAACAATATAATCATCATAGTTCATAGACTCAGAGATATAATGTCTTGCCGATCATTAAAGAGCAATATCACTAGTAGTATTTATACAAATCAGTGGTTTCAACACAGCTTTTTCAGTTTTCATTTTTGAGATATAATACAAATTTCCGAACAAATCCATTAACCAGTTTGATGTAATGCCCTGTTCACACGTTGCTACTTTGAAGACACATTCGTGCTACTGTAGCATGAAAAAATCTGAGTCGCTTGTCAAATAGCAGCGCTGCTAATTTGTAGCATCAAAGTATCAAGAACTACTCGTTGATAATTTCACATCGTTGATCGTTGTGTGTGTAGATAGCGATTTTTTGCGGTAATTGTTTCGATTTGAATTTCTTTTCATGCTACAGTAGCACGTATGCGTCTTCAAAGTAGCAACGTGTGAACAGGGCATTAGACATATTGTCCTAAAGCCAATCCTGTCTAGCAACTGCTCTGCCATCTATCATTTGAATGGCGAAATAATTTTTATTTCCCCCACTACTAAACTGACATTAGATAATTTTATGAGAGTCAGAAAATTTCAACTTACATATTATGAGAGTCAGAAAATTTCAACTTACATATTATGAAGGTTTAAAATTTTCAACTTACATATTATGTGAGTTGAATATCTTCAACTTGCATATTATTCAGTTTCAAATTTCCATTTTATAATGTAGGTATAATATTTTATACAGTTTAAAATTTCCAACTTAAATTTTATTTATGTTATATTATATTGATTTCAGCTTTTATAGTGTTTCTTTATTCACGAATATTCAACTCACATAATAAATCTGGTTTTAAATATTGCATTGCATATTACTTAATTTCAAAATATTTAACTGTTATATCCGAACACAAACTTTAAATGATTCACAACAATTGCAAGTTTCATATTTTAATATTACATTTAATGTAAAGCATAAAAACTAATACTTTGAACAAATTTGGATTTTAAATGTTGGATATTTGACACTATACTTAAAAGTTTAGCAAATGTTATTGTATAATTCTATTTACAATTTCTTTCTGTATTTATATGATATCTTGTAAAAGTTTCAAAGTATAATTTGTATTTACTAAAAGTTGTATGTTGATAAAATGAGATTTGCATCTTTAGGAATTTTTAAAGCACTGTTATATATTTTGGCTGGTTTTTACTAATATTAAATACAGAAAACTGCTTTAATAAAAAGTAAAACGGCATTCCATACTCATAAGCATTTAGTTTGAAGGTTTATATTTATGTTTAGGAAACATAGCATTCACATAATTTGCAAGTAGCTTTAGTAAGTGGTAAACATAAAGTTAAAGTTACCTTTCTTATATAAAAATAGGATCTAGGATCCTAATATTCGAAGTGGGCCTGTTGAAGTTTATTTTATATAATTTACCGCTAGATTTTCTTATAGCAAGTAAAACTAAAATAGAAAAAAATTGTGCTCAGTAAATGTATATTATTAGGTTGTTTAAAAAATGAGTCCCCCGAAAGAATATTAACTCGTTTTTGGTATCAGTTAAGAATTCTAAACATTTAGGTACCTGTGAAATCGATCGTTTTAGGCCTACCGCGCACTAGCGATTTTACTTGCACTTGTCAGTTGTCATCTTGTCTTGTACAAGATGGATGTTACTGAAGTAGCATATCTTTGTTCACTAATTATTAATATTTTAGTTGCTTAATCATAGATTTTGACAATGGTTTCTGATTCTGAATAGATATTTTGTTAATCTCGCAAAATCTGTATCTGGTTATGAAAGTAATAATCATTTTATCATAAATCCTGACAATGGCTCTGAATGAGTAGACATTTTGTGATCCTACAGAAACTTTATATGTAGGTGAAGGACTGGCGACAAATCCTCCATTGACAGAAATTTGAAACGCAATTAACTTTATTAACTACATTTGTCAAGGGTTGGATGTCACACATCAATCGACTGGGGTCTCGAATGTATCCATCAAGCAACCCAAGTATATTGGGATAACTTATCACTGGAATCGCCTTCATCCTTTCCCTGATGTGAACCTCTATTCAATGGGTGTGTGTGTGTGTGTGTGTGTGTGCGTGTGTAGATCACCGTATTAAAGATTCAAAAGCGGCTTATCTCACCCTGTAAGGCTGGCAGCAGACGAGCGCGTTCTATGTCAGAGGTATAATGATTACTTATTTCGGTTTTTACCTGAATCACTCACGTACGTAGTCTATTATACATAAGGATGAAAAAATAATTAGGTTTTCACGAGGGTTTCTCTTCCGGTAGCATGCAGGCGGCTATAGGGGCTTTTTATGCAGGGCAGAGAATATATAATATGGAGACGTCTTTAAAATTTATTCATTCGCACCTTTTGTAATGTGTATTTAGTGGATTTTAAAATGATTAATGAATTATCCAACGAGATCTTCTTGTTCCAATTTCGGTATAAATATAGCAACTTACAGTTGACTTAAATTGTTTATAAAAAATTGAAATGAGCTTAGATGTGTTTCTCTACTCTCGGTGCAACAGTAGTAATATTTTATACTTGTATTATTTACTTTTCAATTTTTCTTACTTGATGAATCAAATTTTAGTACCTACCTACCCTAGCTGTACTTTCCGCACTTTTTAAATGATAATAAATCCCATCCAAAATTATTATACCAGCAACTCTTATTTTGTTTGGAATATTTTTCTCAAAAATATTACACGTAATCTGATATAGTATCTTATCGTAACTATGGATTTATGTAATTATTTGATATTAAGTTTCATATTTATTTAAATATGAGTAAACGCAACAGTTGTACGACAAGAAGCTTTTATTCACAATTTAATTTCAACGATTCTGGCTGTATTATTAAATAATTTAAACTGATTATTAACATGAGAAATCATGAATCATTAGTGGTTCAATAAATTAGCTAAACTTGGAACTAATATTTATTATTTAATGATCCAATTTTAATACGTTTATTAATACACAAATCAAATTTTACAGACAGAGAGATTATATTTTAAACATTTAACCCATTGACTGCAAAAAATTATATAGAACTCGTCGTTTTAGTAATTTTTAGAAATTATTTAATAAAATACCTACAAGATTTTTCACATATACGTGTAAGCACAACCTTTAACTAGAACTAGACCATTGTAAAATATGAGATCATAATATATTATATTTCAAAACCAAAGTCACGAAATCATGCTTTTTTGCTTTGATTTTTATTTTTGACAACAAAAGATGCGCCTAAGTGATTCTACAACAGGTTAGAAGAAAAATTAAAACGTGTAACTTACCTACGCGTGTAGGAAGGGATAGACTGTTCCTGTTCTAAGTTCCATAATTAAAAACGGGTAGATATAAGAACTTACATTGAGCGTCACAAAAATTGTATGTAGTTTTTGAAATATTGATCGCAGGCTCTTTATGTCCAAAGTAGGATCTCCTAATGTTTATTTTGTTCAATTTACTACCGGAGCTGGGCATTACTTAAGTATTTTTAATAACAAATAGTCCTTAAGACTTATTTTCATTTCATAATCGTAAATAATATTGAAGTACTTTTTAAATACTTAAGTTTTTAAATAATATTGAAATAATGTAAAAGTACTTAAGTTTTTTCAATAATTTAATTAATTATACTGTTATTACTAATTATACAGCGACAGAATCCGACATTTTTACTGAGAATTAATCTTCCTCGATAAAAATGGTATAATAATCGAAGGTAATAAGTAAGGTTACAAACCATGCAATTTATTACATTGATTTTAAATAGTACTGGTAGGTACTTGAAAAATAATTTTTAAGTACCTACTTTTGACAAGGAAAACTTATACTTTACTTAAGTACTGTGAAGCTTTACTTGAAAATGTACTTGGTAACAAGTACTGACCGTAGGTAGTACTGGTATTTTGATTTCGATACTTGCCCAGCTCTGTTTAGTTTACTACTTTTATTTTTGTCAAATATTCGATTCAAATTAAAATTGTTTCGTTAGTACAAGTAATGCTCATAAGAGATACAAACCACCCGATCGTTGAAATTATTATTTAATTATCCCATTAATTAAGCTCCCGCCACAATCTCACCCTTCTCTCCGTATTGCTGACGTCATCCAACCGCTAAATAATGTCCTCTCTCATCTGCGTATGTCTTTGTGTAACGATTCTCTTTTACCCTATCGGTTAATTAGAAGCCATCGCTTTCCACTTTCGTGGTGCTACGTTCTGTTGTTAGGTTATGTCTTGTGTTTATGCGCGGATGGGATGTGTTCGTGGTCGGGTCGGCATCTGGCCCTCTTGAGTGCCGAGATAGTTGGGAGTAATGAAGTTTTCAACGATAATTATTATTTACTAGAGGCTTAAAATTGATGTTGTTTGGGGTTGAGGAGGCTATTTTTGGAGGGTATCTATAATATTTTGTAACTGTACTTTGGCTCCTTTATTGAGTTTTTCCTTTTGATTTAATAGCATGAGACTACAACTACACAGAACACAGATAAGTTGTGAAATTTTTAGTTATGAAATTGACAGGAATAAGTTGCAATAGAAACAATTTTAAAATAAATATCACTTACTTCTTTACACCTGATTATTCAATGGCAAAAAAATAACCCAAAACAGTGCTTACACGTCATTATTGATAGAGACCAATCTGATAATTAAAAAATCTGACGTGGACACCACATGACTTCCTTGTACGCCTTGTGTGTTCATACTTTTCTTAATAACTAAAATGTAGAATAATATAAAAAATTCTTTTAACTTATTATACTAGTATACTCACAAATATATTTTAGTCATTTTATTTAAACTGCAGAAGAAGATATAAAGCATATTTTACTATTGTCACTGTCATGTCATAATCATTTAAATTTTACGTAGTAACAAATGTTAATCGATCATGGACTACAAGATAAAGAAATACTAAATTAAAAATATATACTTTAATTATTCCTAAATGATACCAGATACAAAAATATTTATAAAATACCGACTTTAGGTAATAATCACATAATCTTTCATTTAAAATAAAAAAATTTATGTTAAATTAAATATTTATCGAAATATTTTTAAAAAGTACTACTTCCGGTTTATAGATTGAAACCAAAAATAGGAGGTGCACAACTAGATGCTATAACAGTCCTAAATACAAAATTTCAACTTTCTACGTCTAACCGTATTTGAGTTATGCGACACACATACGTCCGTACGTACGCACGTACGTACGCACGTACGCACGTACGCACGTACGTACAGACGTCACGACGAAACTAGTCATAATGGATTCAGAAAAGGTCAAAACGGATATTTCCATCAAAATCTGAAAACCGAAATTTTTCGCGATTACAATACTTCCTTATTACTCCGTACAAGGAAGTAAAAACATCCGCTGCCATGAGAAAATATTTTATGGGGCCTTTTAAATGTAAACATTAGTTCAATGTTTCAATGCGAGATAATAGCTGAATATTATATTTTGTGAATAAAAAAATACTATAGGTACCTAATTAGTATAGATTTACTATTGAATAATATGTAATCTTTCTAGATACAACTCAGAAATTATTATTAAAGACTATTTCCCTCATAAAATTTAAGTCTAACATTTCTGAATGTCGTCAAATTATCGTATTTGGATACGGCGTGGCAATGTGATTCTGACTTGCTGTCAAAGAAAGTTTTTAAATTATGCTTTATTTTTCATGAGATAAACAGCGTTTGGCTAAATTTTAATCGGGAAATAGTCCTTCGAATATCCCTCGTGCATGTAATTATCGACAATTTGACATGCACTTGGGATATTATATATGAAAATTTTCACCTCTCAGGTATCTAAAAATCAGTATCTTTATCAAAATTAATGCACAAAAAAATACAAATAAGTGTCATTGAAGTATCGAATCACACACATATTAATAAGTAAATTAAGTCACGGGGATGAAAAATAGTTATTTTTTTATAAAAGACGAAAAAAATATATTTTATCGACGAAAGAAAGGTGTTAATTCACAAGCGACGAAGGAGCGATTGAATTATTTTTCTCGAGTCGATAATACAATTTTATCGTCGGGTATAAAATTCTACTTTTTCTATAGCTGATGTTAAAGAAAAAATATAAGAAAACCAATTTTGAATTAAATTTTTATCAAAACACAATTTCGAAGTTTGTTTGTAATGTGTGAAACAAATTTAAAGAAAAAATGTAAAAAAACTCAAATTTTATTTTATCTATTCTCAAATTTTACTTTATATATCCTTGCGGTTAAAGTGTTACTTTATCGATTCAAAATAGTCGATAAAGTAGCACTTTCACATCAGCTAAGGAAAAATTATAAAAATTGACTACCGATATCAACATATTAATGGTAAGAATTTGAACAGCATGGTTTTCATGATACATTATTAATAATGTTATAGAAAAATACTCGAAAAATACTTCAGCTGGAAGGAATATAGAAAATTTAATGTTTTACTCAGGTATTTATTATAATATATGTTATTTATTTATTATTTATTGTGTAGTCATAGTATTTTATTATAAAATAATTTTGCATAATTAAAACCTACGTGTTTTCCTGGAAAATTTTAACAATCGTACGCTGAGTTTGGGTTGATTGAACCAATAATAAATATTACGTCTGGTCCCTAATAAAGAATATGAGCGGGATTTAATAATAAATTATTATCCTTCTACTAACACTCACAATGTCACTTCAAATTGGTTAAGCGACATGATACGTTTATTTATATTTATTTTTTGTAATATTCTGTTCTCTTGAGATATTAGTAATAAGCTAAAGTGATATTGATGACAGACATCCGTTTTTTGTGTACATCCGAACATACAAAAGCAGCAAAACAACGTTTTTGCGGCCAATATTCTTTCCCACAAAAAATCCAATATAGGATTATTACCATCGATAAATCCTACTTACCAGAATAAATATTATGTTCGCTTATAATTTCACAGAATTAGGGCGATGGCACACGAAGTGCTGCTGCCTATATTTATATCCATTTTACACGATATCATTTTCATGAATTGGTCTTGTAACTTGTAATAAGTTTAAATGAACAATATCGAATCAAAGTCAAATTGTCAAACGCAGAAATATCACTTCTGTCATGAGTTTGATTCGATATTTGCCATGTAAATGATAGCGGTGTAAATGGCCATTTAAGTTAAAGAATAATTCATTTATGTTCAATTATCATGTAAATATTTTTTAACTTGGCTACATTTCAGTTCAGCTTGAAAATAGTTATCTTCTTAATTTAATAAAATTTCAAACATGCACAGATTTATCATAATGTAAAACTATAGCAGTGTATGAATTTTCTAATATACAGGGTGTATCATAACTTCGAGTACATAGTACATACGTTAAGGGTATTGTATAACAGTTTGATACCGGATTAAAAAAGAATTTTTTATGTCACTTGATTAATAACTATTTTAGATCATTTCTAATAGTTCTAATTCACCCTAAGTGCTCATTAAATTTAATTTTTAATACTAGTAGGTAATTTAAAAATTCTAATCAGCATGTCAAACTATACAGTGAGTTTATTTTAACGTGAAATATGGGATTTTTCATATCCATGGTTACGATTTTGACAGCAATGTATTAGAGATTAGAGCTTTCTTTTTAAAATGAAATAATTTCACTGTACCTATTATACTTGAACAATATAAGATTTTTGGGCAGGTGGAACAGGTCAAATGGACATAAACTTTTTATTGTTCAAAGTATAAATAGTATTTCCAGCTAACAGCAGTGTGACTCCAATTAACAAATTCAAATTGATTCCCTATGATTCATTTTAAAAAGAACGCTCTAAGACATTGCTGTCAAATTCGTAACCAGGGATATGATGTCCCATGTTGTACGTTAAAATAAACTCACTGTATATTCGCTAGGTGCACGACGACAATGCCACCTAGCGTTTGCAATTTTGTTGGCTCTGTCAATGTTGTGCCACAGGACACAGGATAGTCTTGGGGGAAATGTAAAAAAAAATTAATAATTGTACCTTACTTTGCTATTAACAAATTTGAATTTGAAGATAGTGCACAGAAGAAACTTTTTTCTCGTTGGAATACAGAAAAATTAATATATTTTACAAAATATGTATTTATGTGACAAGTAAGGAAACGTGTAGAGTTTATTTAATATAAAATTTGCAGGACGAAGTATAGCAGAGTTCTGTAAACACATAATGAAGGTAATTACCGAGATTCCTTAGGTGTTACATACAATATTTTCCTTCTTTCGTTTTGAATAAGTGAAATTTTTTGAAAATATGAAATTTTGACATTTTCATGACAAATTAGGTTATCTACAAAAGATGGTTTTATTCGAGTTTTTTTAAAATTTAAACTGCATGAAATGTGCGATTGTAAACCAAATCCATTTGATATTTAAGTTTCCTTTCAATGTAGTCTATAATTTTTGAATAAATAATGTAATAAATATTATGTTATTTTTTTCATCATTATCGGCGTAACAGCACTTAACGAGCCTAGGCCTCAACGCCTCGAGTAGTACTCGTTTCGTAACTAATTTATCTTGGTGCAGCCAGAATTTCAATTCGTGCGACGGTCTTTGAATTTTGAAAGCCAAAGCGGCATTGGAGATATTTTTTCGCAACCAGCTTTCGCTGTTGGAAATCTGTAAAACTTAAATTTTACTGTTTCTACCAGTTAGTAAGCAGCAATTAACATCATAAAAACTGTCATGACCCATTTAATTTTATTTGTAATTCGAATAAACACACAGGCACATATTTGACATTTGAGAGATAGCCAACATTACTGCTAAGTTAGTCCGCATCAAGCGCTGTGATCAGTTTTGTTACCCCCACCCTATACTTCGCACCCAGCGAATATGTACCCTTAACAAAACTACATAAGTACTTTACATAAGTAGTACCTAGTAATTTAAATTATTAACTTCGTAAAACACTTACAATAATCTTAGAGATAAAACGTAAATCTACGATTAACTTTTATAAAAATTCATTCGGTTACGTTGTACAGGTATAATAGATACTATTTAAAACTTTGGCTTTATTTAAATATTGTTTGACAGCTTTTAAAAATATTTACACAATGCAAACGCGCAATTGGCATACAGTTTATTATAGAATAAATCTTTTCTCTCTCGAAAATTGAAGGTAAACGACCTTCTTAAATAAATATTATTACAGTCTCGTCCTTGCCTTTTCAGATAAAGTGTTGTCATACATCTTTCACACCTTAAACAATCTTCTCTTTCACGCATCTTTTCTCATAATCCCATTACTTTCAAGTGCTCCAGCATCTGTTTTCTTTGTTTTCTCAGCTCAGTTGTTATAGTTTACGGCAGGTAATAATAGCACAGCGCCACCGCGGCAGGCAACTGTTTCACCGCTTCCTGAATAATTCAGCGGCCAGGCGCTCCAATGCCGGCCACCCGCAACACCTGGCAGATGCGCGGGTGGCCTGCTCGTGCTCGCCTACTTAACAGGTGTAATAATGCTAGCAAATAAATACTAGAAAAGTCTTTAAATGTGAAAAATTGTACTTTATATTACAGGTACAGAAAATCTAAATTATTGAATAGTATCGGATATTTTAGTAGAAGGGTGTGAAAAATTGAAATAACGTCTTGATCTTTACTCTTTTATTAAATTAGTAATTAGTAAAGTAGTAATTAGTAATTGATTTCGACTCATTATACAGGGTGTTTCTATACCTCTGCACGCAACTTTATAATAGGTTATATAATTTTATATACTGATTACAGAAAAGAAGGGTAGATAGTGAAAATTTTTGTGCCACTGTTTATTTATTAATTATTATATAAAAAGTGACAATTTGTAGATAGTCTGATACTATTTATAATTTTAATTTATAATAGTTATTTGTATATTAAGAGCGTAAAGTGACTCTTTGTTACTCGCGCTCGGTAATTACTGCACGAGCCGAAGGCGAGAGCTGCAATAGTGCAAGAGGAACAAAGACACTTTACGCTCGTAATTCACATATAATTTTATCTATGACTGAAATTATTTGTAATTAAAAAAATTATATTCAGTTAGTTCAACCTACGTTTATGTTTTATTTGTAAGCATGACGATAACAATAATATCAAAATAAATAAATACAAATTTTGCTTGATTCTGTAATTTTCTTTTCTTTTATGCAAACAATAAAATACTTTAGCGCGCGTGTTTTTTTGCTTGGTCCTCAGTAACAATCAACTTTACGATGACAATTGAAAGCAAAAATATAAACTTTTCATAGTAGACGTAGATAAATGGACGTTCAAACCAATGGAACTAATATTTTCACTACCCTTATTTTTCCGAATTTTGAAAAAGTCTTTCTTTTCTGTTATCAGTATATCAAATTATATAACCTATTAATGTTGCGTGCAGAGGTATAGAAACACTCTTTAGAGTCATCTTCAGGTCCGATAGACTACAATTATATTAGTCAGTCCAACTTGAAAGTTTTACGTTTTGTTAATACAACATTGTACCATAAATTGTCCATGTCACCATGTCAACAATAAAAATCTGACGTGGCCATCACACAACCTTCCGCCATATCTATACGTACAATCCGGTGCCCATTTAAAATATACAAATAAAAATCTAAAATATTCAAATACAGAAATTAGTATCACCTGAATCAAAAGATTCATTCACAAGAAAACTCTTCTGTGTTGAAGCCATCCTCCGTTCAATTACTACATTTAATATCTTACTTATGACTTATAAGTTGCTAGTATGTCAACTTGTCACCCGTCTCATCTGTCAATATTTTTTATGCAGAAAAAAAATCAATCGAACATGGATTACAAGATTTCAACGTTTTATTTGATATAATTATTTTTTAAATTTTACTGCAGTTCTTTAATGCTACCATATAAAGACAATTTTTTTATAACGTAAATTGCAAATAACTTTTCCTCTTATTCTTATTACAAATAAATACTATATTTATCCAAGTTTATAGAAATTTTTGACACTTAATCTTTTAAATCTTCAAACATATCACTTCCGGTGAAGATATTTGTACCAAAATCTAATGAGCTCTTCCTATTCGTATACAATTGTAAAATACCAAATATCAAAATTTTTGGGTAATTCGTATTTGAGTTATCCGACAGACGGCATCGGCCCGGACCACACACATACACACACACACACACACACATACATACAGACATCATCGGGAAACTATCAAAAATGAGTTGTAGGGACCCTAATTCGTGCTCATCCACTAAAAACTCACTACCCGATTTTTTGCATGATTCCAATACCTTCCTTTACAGGTAAGCGGAAGGTAAAAATGTATAATTCAAATAACAAATATATATTTTTAATTTTTAATCGGGGAGCGTAGAGCGCGTGGGTACACGGGAAACAATAATGTGGGTGCACCCACATGTCCTCATTTTTAAATTAAAATTTTTAGTTTTGAGTGATTCGTTAAAATCTAGCTGCTTAATAATTGCGTTTCTATACTATGTTCTGTTAATTAATTTAATTAGCACACACCACCAAAAACTCAAGAAAAAACAATTGAGTAAATAAAAAATGTGGTGTAGCCAGCACAGTAGAATATTAGTTGCACTTTATTACATTGTTAAATGCTACCAGATTCAGCAAATTGTATTTATAATTAACTGTACCCATAGATAATTATATTATCTTTTATTTTTAATTGCAAAAATTGTCATAAATAAATAATGTACCAATATATTTAAGAAAAACTATATCAAGCTTCAAAAAGTACTATTTCTGGTTTGCGGATTTCTACCAAAATCTTATCCGGTGTTAAGATCCTTATTAAAACCTTAAATATGAAATTTGGTTATTAAAGGTTTGATACTTTTTAAGTTATCGCGAACGAAAAAGCGTCATAATTCATACATACATACGTCCATACGCACATCTAAGGACAAAAATAAAAATTTTAAAAATTCAACTTTCTATTCAAATCACTGTTATGTTTATAATAATTAGTCAAAAGAACTTCGGAATGAGCATAATAATAATAATTCAGTGCTAGAATTTAGTTTTGTTAATGGAACGTTTATTTTATTTATTAATTTATTGTGTTAATTTTATAATATTTTTATCACATGGAGAATTTTCATTCAATTATTGTTCTATGTTAAATAATAATATAGGCAGATAATCGAGTAATATTTGAGATCTTCTTGTTAATATTAGCAATTTATTTTTCAAAAAATGTAAATAACTTATTGAAAACGATTGGTATATAATTTTTATTGTTATTGAAAAATGGTTTTGTTGTTACTTCTAAGTTTCATAATCCTAATAAATAATAGTTATTTTTTCAAAATCGGCATGAAAATCGTCATATCCAGACTAATTTGCGGCATGAAAGTAAGATTTTCATGACTAGGCATGAAAATTTTATTTTCATGCCTAGTCATTTTTACTTTCAACTTTGTTTACTTGTCATGACAACTTTTTCTAAAATTTGTGACAGCTCTGATAATTTGTCACAGCTCTGATGATTTATGCAAACCTAATTTTTTTTATAATTTTAAACTTAATTGCCGTTTTAAAAAAAATAGAATACATCACGCGTCATAAAAATGTCTTTGCTTGACTCGGAGGCTTTGAAGAAATGCTCGGACGCTGCGCATCCTCGCATTCTTCAAACGCCTCCTCGTCTGTAATGAAACATTTTCATGACTTGTAATGTAATATACTATTGTTTAACTAGGCAAAAAAATATTAGATTTGCTGCCGCGGCTAGAGTTTCATAGACAAGGCGCAGCCGAGGCAGCAAATCTTTTTTTTGCCATGTTAAACACATTATTTTTTCGGCGATTGTTATTAATTAATATTAATTTAGTGATTATTTTAAATATATTGATAGGTATCGCAATCAAATTATATTGCTATGCGTATGTTGACAGTTGCTATGAAAAAACAAAATAGATTAGGTATGTTGATGAATTTTATAAATGTCAAATTTGTTGATTCACCATAGTAACAATTACTTTTGTTGTCTAGGCTTTTTTTACTATTTTTGCTGCCTAGGCAGCAAAAGTGACACTTTGCTGACTGTTAGCTGTCAAAAAAACAGCACTTTTAATGTCAATCGCCGAAAAAAGAAATTTTAAGCCTCTAACTAATGTACCAATTTTCAAAATATCCAGTATTTTATTTTTTATTCAAAGTTGCTTTTGAAAAACTGATTGTCCATGTAATACGCCAATGGCCTGCTTCGCATGTTACGCCCGGTATAAAAAGCAATTTAAATTAAAAACAAATTAACTTAATTGCAAATTTTCCAGCGTTTCCTGCGGTCTTTAATTTTATTTCTACTATCATTAAAAATTTCATGATGTAATGGTTGTATTTATTTTTTATGGATATAATTTTTCCATGACACAAAACATTTCTAGTGCATCCGCCATTACAAAATAAAGATCTCAACCCTGAAATTCGCTCTTGGCTCGAGCAAAAATTCAAACAATCTTATTGACATTTCAAGCTGCATTGTTATCTAAGGGTTCTTGTCTTACACCGGCCAAAATATCTACAAGAGTTCTCCACATTCCCAGAATTCTCTACTGCAGGGTTTTTCAGCATCGTTAAGTTGGCAGGAAGCATACTCCCAGGCTACTTGTGACGTCATAGAGGGAAACCACCCCAAAGACATCAACCATGCCATTGGTTACTATCTCAAATCAACCTTGACGTCACTATTTTCATGTTTTTAAACATGCACTCGTATAATTTAAAAATATATTTCTGCTAAGTATTAAATGTACAATAATTATTAGACATAATACCGTAGGTGAACGTTTCTTAATAATACCTAAATATTATTTTTGACGTTTTGACCATAAGTAATAATTGTTTTGGACTACTTTCCATATTTTATTTTACAAATTTACTTAAAATAGCAAATAATTTATTAATGGTGATTCTAAATGCATATATCAGCTTAGTTTTAATTTAGTTTTGCACTTGAAAGAGAGAAAACAGTACTGTTATTCATCTTTAAAAATTCAATTCAAAAAAAAAATCGCCTGCAGTGCTTTTTCTTTTCTTAGATGCGGTATTGTTTTCATCTGTATTCTCTTGTTAATAATGAATCTCTCCTCCGAAATAAAATTGAAAATATGGCACTGTATGTAATAAAATTTGTGTGCCAAATAAAATATTTTTAAAAAGACGGAGTTTTCATTTTGTGGTAGGTATGTGTATTGGGAAAAAAGCTTATAGTAAACCCTGTTCTGAACTGTACACGTAATATAGGAATATCACAAAATCACAATTAATTTAAAATTTTATTTTATTCCATTTATAGTTAGTCAAATATCCATTATGCAATCTTCAGTACAGTGGTATCAAAAAAAAAGTCGAATACAATATGCCAATGAAATTCGTGCACGAAGTTCCGAATCACCCTGTATAAAAAATAATACCTACACATGGTATTTGAAGCATTTTTGACTATACCTATTGTAATTAATAATAAAAATAATGTAGAAAATTATTTTTCGCGACGTTAGTCAAGGAAAATGACTATAGGTACGTGAAACGTGAATAATAAAAATAAAATTAGCTAAGGTGTACATTTTACATTATTATTATTATTAAACCGCGAAATTATACTAAATGGAATAAATGTCAACAGAAAACACATGATACAAGTTAAGGGTTAAGCATTGGTAAAATTAATAAATAAATCTGAAATTTACTCAATGCCAAACTAGCTATAAAGAGCTATAAGTTTTGAACGAGTGAAGAAAAAAAATTGAAAATTTGGGGGTCACTAGCGTTTGGGTCATTGCGAGACCTATACTATATTTGAGAATGACTGGCAGTAATAAATCATTCTGTCAAAGACATTTCAGTGGCGCGTCAATAATTGTCTGCACAGGGATAGTCAAAATGACTAAATTCGGTAGAGAACTATCGTTTTAGGTCTAAGATGTTTTTCAGGGAAAATATTTATTTTAATAATAATGAGTGATAAAGTTATATTTAAATATTTAAAACTTTTATTTTTAGTAAATGTATAAACAGATCACTCCTATCTACGTCTATGACACAGTACGACGGGGATTAACAGAGCGTTATGACGGGATTTCTATTGTTCGAGAAGTAAGTTTCGTTTCAGGTACAAAGCGTGCGGCTTATTTTGACCATCCTAGTGTAGTTACAACTGATTTTTCTGGTAGTTTTATTTGCCGCATTGCTAGCAAAAATCCAATACTACTCTTGCAAATAATGATTTATTACTGTCAGTCATTCTCAAATGGACTATAAGAAGGTCGACAATATGAACATTTTGTAATCGTAATAAACGTGCAAAAACATTAAAATTAATTCAAATTAAATTCTTGAAAGAATTAAGATATCGGGTTTTGGTTTATGGGGATGTATTTCTTTTTACATTATCTTTTGAAACTCGACAGGGGTTGCTATTAAAAAATGTTGGGGTGGTCATCCCCTAAAAAATGTTGCATGGAAGTTCTAAACTACCTAAGAATGTAGTTATTTTTATGACTCTTTAGTGATCCCCAAATTTTCTATTTTTACTTTCTTATACACAGTATAAGTAAGTCTAGGTAGGTATCATTAAAAAAATCGATGTCGGGATTTTCGCGGAAATACATGTTTTGAAGTTCACTGACCATTTTCGCAATGATGTCTGTGTGAGTGGATGGATGGATGGATGTGTATGTGTATGTCCGTATGTTCAACAACTCATGAATGAGAAAAGATAAAATTATGAAACTTGGTATTATAAAGTTTAGTATAATGCGCAGAGCTGAAAAGATTTTGGTCACATTTCTAAAACCGGAAGAGGAAGTTTTCTTAAAACATAACAATAAATTCAATTTATTTCAAATATGGAAGTAGCCAAAAAAATGTTTCAAATATAAAATGTTGACAATAATATAAGGAATAAATATCGTTAAATTAATTTACTATATCTCCTTTTAAATTTGAGAAAAATTAAATTATATATTTAATAAATACGTTTCAATAATCATAGTTGCTTGAAAACAAACTTGCTAAGTCAATTATGTCAGTTATTCTATTATGTCAAACGTGTGTCAAGTGCAATATTTATATGAGTACGCACAGTTGTGTATAAGAAAGTTGTGTGGTGACCACACCAGGTTTTTTTCCTTTACTCGTTCAAAACTTTAGCTCCGACCCGGGACTTTCGGGAATCCTGTATTTAGTGTATCTCATTTAACGGTACTTTACCCGATTCGGGTATAAAATCGGAGGACCGGCAGCATTCTGATTGCTCAAAAAATAACGGAAGCTGAGTAGTAAGTACTTTTCACTACAATTTTGCTAAGCTAAAGTAGCGCATTATTGTACGATTTCATAAAAATAAATTGTCCATCTCCGTTTTATGCGACATTCCGTTTACTATACATCTTCTCCTTAAATTTAAAATTAAAATCTGTTAAAGCCCGCACTTCCTGCCTGCATTTAGTTTTCACCTTCAAATGTTTCCCAAAATAGAATAATTAAATTATTCCTAAAAACTTCTTAAACAGCTGCCAGTCATCATTTCCAAAACAGCTGACAATATCTTAACAATAGACACTCGTCCTGTCGTCCTCTCATTTTGCTTTCGTCGCCACTCTTATTTTTGTATTCACGGGAATATAAATGACACGATTCGATGTGGATGTTCAGATTGCGCGCATTAATTCACCTTTTTTGCGGAAGATGGCGCTGCGAGCGGGTAAAATGACGCCCGATTCACCACGGAGTGATTTATGACTACAACCTGCGGTTTTCCAGTTGCTGAAGAGTTTTTCTCTGTTTTTCACGCTTTGTCTCTCTCGCGGAGAGTTTGTCTCGTGCTGTGATGCTTTTGTCTTGGTTTTCCGTCGCTTTCTAGTGAGTAATGGTGGAGGCGCCAGACCAGTAACGAGGAAAATTAGACCACATTTTTTTGGGTTTCTTAATTTAGCGACTAATTTTTGTGATTCTATTAAGTACAAATTCATTTATTTTAAAAGACAAAGGTACTTTTTAAATTAGTCAGGGATGTAACTAAGGGTGGGCTCGGGTGGTCCATGGAATTTAATTGAAATTAATTTCGGGAGGAACTAAGTCAAATTCCTTCAGCAGTGAAAAATTTGTTTGTCTCGCCATATTCCTGTATTTTTCAAAACTAAAATTTTACTATAAGAAGTGTAGCCCACTTTTTAACTGGCCCACCGGCCCACCCTTGACCAACCTAAAAAAATCCTAGTTACGTCCCTGAAATTAGACCACATTCTTTGGGTTTCTTAATTTAGCGACTAATTTTTGTGATTGATATATCTTTAGTGAGAAAAATACCTTCTGAAAATAAGTGCTAATTCATTAATTTTAAAAAGACGTACCTAGGTATTTTTAAATGTAATATTGTCATGGTTCATAATTTATTTTAAATATACAGGGTGTGTTGGTCTTAATAAAGGATAAAAAGAAAGCTTTGTTTAATGCTGGACTGATTCTCGTTCAAAAAGAATTTTTAGATATGTACAAAATAAATTTTACATACAAATAATAATTAATTTTGAAATCAAGCAGCTACATACATTAATTACTTATTTTTTTGAGAACTTATTATGATTGCTTGAAATTTAAAACAGGTAGGTATTAGAGGGATATTAGTAACACGTACAATCTTATTGTTAGAATTTTTGAATGCAATGGGAAAATATCTTCAACTCTAGAAAATTCAAATCTCGAATATGCAAGTAAGAAATTCCGTATATTAATAATTAATGTCTCGAATTTTCTAAATTTTCTTGAATCATTGAATCATTGTTAATGTATTATTAAAAATAATCTTTATTTAATTATAGTAAATAATTCTGTTGCTATTTCAGTAAAAGAAATGTGCCGTCGCCTCCACCAAATTTTTGGGATTGAATTTTAGTTCCCCCGTTGTTTGAGAACCTCTGGCGGGTGGTTTGTTATTCTGATAGTGCTGTCATTGGAATAACGATGAGTATAAAGAAAATATGGGTGTAGTATACTAAAATTGATGGCTCTATAAAGATGAGGGCAATTTGTCTTTAAAAACACTTGTTGTTTTCCCAGCCCTACACATGTATTGCCATCAATCTTAAATTTTCACACGTTTCTTAACTTATTGATAACAATTTTGCTATGCAGTATGCATAATAATGACCTATTATTAACCTCCAAGGACTAGCATAATGGTTTATCATATATGAAAAAAATATTTTTTACACGTTAAATATAATTTATCTACGACAGTGTGTAAAATTGACAATTAGTTGTCAGTTTTTAGTTTGTAAAACAATTGTTTAATAGCAAGATTTCATTAGTCACGGGTTGCGCAGCAACGAGTGGTTAAAGTTTTAAAACACGCAAAAATTTTAATTAAACATCCGCACAACAATCGGTAACTAACGTGAAAATTTTCTTGTCAAAGCAAACTTGTTTTGATCCTAATTCAAATTTAAAAAGATTTTTTTATATTTTTCGTGTTTTATAAATTCTATCGTAGATAAAATCTTATACGATACACACACGAGTCTTAAAACACTCGCTGCGCTCGTGTTTCAATTCGAACCCGTTCGTGACTAAATATTTGCCTTACGTACTTGTATCTTAAATAACTATTAGGTGTGTGAGTAGTAGTACATTGTAATTTGTAATACTTTCTTCTACCGCCTTTAATCACTTTTTATTTATATGCTGAAATCGTTTTAGATGAGATTGTTTTTAATTGTTAGTTCGTTATAACCGAAACATTTGAAATTATAAAATGGCTTGTATTTAAGCAATGGCTAATTAAAACAGTTGGTTAACAAAAATAATTATTGTTAAACAAAATATCAAATCGGTCATAAATTAGGTTGTTATACACTTAAGTTGATTCATCTTTAGATTATTTCTAAATTATTTTTAATATTTTAATAAAGAAATCCTTAGCCTTACTAACAAATTCAAACCATTAGCAATTAGTATTTTGGTGTTTGATTAAAAATTTTCGGGTCATTTAATTTATATGCATTTTGAAATATTTAAATCCTTTACAAAATATGGTTCTTTTATTCTTTTTTACCGAATAATTAATAAGCGACCGTTACTGACTTATTGTGCTCTGTGCTAAAAGAATAATGCAAATTTTCCGTACAGAAGTTATATTTGGCATGCAAAGATCATTTATAAACATTTATAAAGGTAACATATGCGGTGTAGGATTAAATTTAAATTTTAAATATTGTATTTTTATCCTTAATTTACATTTGCAGCGTACAAAAGAAACACCATTAAATTGATTTATAATTCTCCTTGTTGTATAAGAGTATATTCATTATAAACTACACGTTTTTGCTTTAAAAAATATATTAATAGCTCTATAAAACATTCTTCTTTATATTGTTAAATTTTCATTTTGTATGGTAACTTCATAAAATATAGCTGAACGATATTCATCTGTTTTCGTGAAATCACCGCCTGCCTGATCCATTTTTCTCGCTCCGCTTCGCAACTGTTTTGTTGTCGTCGCTTGCTATGATTGATTCAACACCGCGCGAAGTTTAAATTCTATTTTTACTTGAGATCGGGGCAGAAACTACTTTATTTTGCTTATGCTGAGGGTGTATCAAATTTTGAATACATTTTTGCAAGATTACAAAGAAGAAAATTTTACTTAGAGAATATTAATCATGTTTTTTGGTTAATCCTGTAATTAACGAAGATGTAGATACAGATCTGTTCAATACAACTATAATTAATGTTGACTGTATTACAAGTTTCTGGAACTATTGATCTAAACTTTTGTAATTATAACGCTGTGACATTTGATCTATATCTTCAAAATTGTTACATAAATCTCAAGAGACGGAAGAAATGGTTCTGTATCTATGCAAGATACAAATTTATGCAGTACTTGAAATTAATCAGCTATTATCAAAATAGATCTGTTTTAACAACACATGTGGAAAATATACAGAGTGATCATAAATAATAATTGACCGTGCCACGTGACACATCGTTCTGATTTTATTTTTGCCACGTCGGTGTGATTCCTACTAATCTATAACTATACTCACAATCCTAACCTTAAAATGTCAAAAAATTACAGTTCTTTTCAATATTAATTTATTAATAATAGTGTTCTTCACTTGCTCTTTGCCTTACCAATGACGGCGCCAGAGGAGGGCCTGGGCGGGTCCAGGCCCACCCTAAAAATTCTGGAGCCATCATGTGGCCACGCGCTCAATTCCATATAATAAAATATAGTTTTTATTGTTAAGCCATCCGAGAAAATCAAATAACTCCGTATTTACGAAATCAACAAAAGCAATAGAAAATCATTTAGGAAGAAATTTAGACATTCTAGTGAATAAATTCGCTGAAGTCAATGAAACAATCTTAATTATTCTTCTTACGTAATTTTTTGTACATAGATTTATTCTATATTAAATAAATTAATAAAAGCAATTTTTTAACTCAATTTATTTTTTCATACGGGCCCATCTAAAGAATATTGGCCCGTGTCCGGCTCACCCGAATATTTTGGGCTAGCACCGGCCCTGTACTATAAACTCTCAAATTTCTCGCAATGGTACCTACAACATAACGTTCGTTTGACAAGTTTGTATATAGTTTAGATTTAAAAAACTGACTTCTCCAAGTCACGTGACGGTCAATTATTTATAATCACTCTGTATATAATAATAAATATTGCCCATTTAACCGACCTCGTAGCTCCTATAGTTTCCGGGATGCCAGTGGTGACTCAATCAGTTTGGGACACTCTGTATACTTACTCTTAATTTTTTTATTCATACTGGGATAGAAAATTCGCGTCCCATATTTTCATAACAAAGAAAGTAGTGAATTTTAATAATTTTTTGATTGAATTTTATTCGTGTAACTATGGTGTAATGTTGTTTTGTAAAGTGTGGATTCGTTCGACTAGCTTAATAGTGCTAGTTCGTACGCTCGGACCCTTTTACCTGTAGAATTCTTAATCCGTCGCAACGTGGGGATACCAAGTCCGTGTTAGTTTGTATTGTACAACGTTAATCGCACACAAATACTTGATATAGTCGGAGATCCATTGACCCTACCTAGTGGTCATGCTTCGACTACATTATTTTAATTATAGTTGAATTTTTAAATATATTTGTTGAGAACAACTAATAGCAAAAACGAACTAGTATTTTACATTACTTCAAAATACGATTAATTAGGTACTAATTGTTATTTAATTCTTCCAAAAGAATTCTCCAACCACGAAAACCCTAATTCTCTATAATTGGTACATTGTGGAGAAATAAATAAATAATTAATAGTATTATACCTATAAATGCCTTGAAAAAGCTTCTGTTTACAACAAATTAAAAGAATAATTTATTTGCATTATTTATATTGATATAAAAAATATGCTTAAATACTAGTTCGTTTTTGCTATTAGTTGTTCTCCACAAATATATTTAAAAATTAAACTATAATAATAATAACGTAGCCGTATCATGAGCATTAGGGTCAGTGCATCTCGTAACTCCCCCCTACCCGTTGCGACGGATTAAGCGTTCTACAGGTAAAAAGGTTTGAGCGTACGAACTAGCACTATTAAGCTAGGTGTACGAATTACACCATAGTTACACGAATAAAAATCAATTAAAAAATTATTAAAATTCACTACTTTCTTTGTTATAAAAATATTTGAAAATATGGGACGCGAATTTTCTATCCCTGTACACGTAGTCGTAACTATCTCTTCCCAGATAATTTTCTTCTACGCCTATTCTAATCTTGTAATTAAAGTGACAGTAATTGCTTTTAAGACAGTCGCACAAATAATATCATAACAAAACTAATGAGCATTACAAGAAGAAAATACTTTATTTTCCAATATAACCCGTCATTTCCACGTACTCTGAACCACCCTCCCCACTTCTCACCCCTACCCGCAACCGGTAACCGACAAGTGTAACCACGTCTGCGTGTTACCGGTTAGCGATACGGGATGAGGGCAATATACCCTACTGAGTAACCACTACCAGTTACCAGATTCTATTATGATCGAGTGGCGGCTGACCGTGTGACCGGCATTGCCATGGCAACGCAAATGCTTGCTTCTGACATCTACAAGGAAAGAAGAAAAAGGTTTATTATTGGAAATAAATTGCGAGGGGTGTTGATAATTGATCACAAAGCGAGGAATAATAAGATGTTCAGAATCAGTTTTGTAATCATTGTTTATGTTCCATTGGTTCAATCACTTTTTTCTTCAGACAAAAAAAGGTTTATTTTCATTGAATAACTGAATAATGGTTTTTGTCTACAATCGTTGTACAATATGAACATTGTTATTCAATTTTTACTTAGGATAAAGGATATGTACAAAAAACAAAAAAAACATTACTTCGTCTCAACCTCTCGACTGAACAAATTTCTCGCCGCGTGCAACAAACAATGCTCTATGCGTATACTTGATACTTGATACACAAATAACTATTGTAGTGTGAAATTGTTTGCAAATGTTTTGCAAATAAGGACTTCAAAAAGATTGTCTCTTTAAAAAGCGATGTTTTTTTAATGGTAATTAGTAAAAACTGTTTCTTTGGGCGGTCAAAACAATGGTCATATTTGTAACATGTGTGGGAAATGAATGATTCTGAAACGAATGTGTGCGAGTTTCGGTAGTCGCATGGACTCAAAATCACGTTTTCCGCATGTGTTACAAACAACATTTCGTTTGCAATCGTCCTCAAAAACATAATATTAAATTTAAATTCGTTTTTGACAGCTAATAAAATGCTACTACTCGTTAAAGTTATGCATAGAGCATAGTTTGTCTTTTACTCATCATGACGGTTGCTTATACAACAACAATAATTAAATAAAACAAATTATTTTATTTTCCTCTCAACTAGTGCTAGAATTGGTTCTTTCCCGCCTGCATTTTGAGTGTCAGAATGTCTATTTCTGACAATTCAATTTCAATTCAAACACATTTCAGTTTAATTTTCAAGTCTTTTCAGTGCCACTGCGTCAAAAAACGTTGACATTTTTGAATTGTTAACAAAGCGCACGAAGGTATATTTTTCATAATCTTCTTTTTGTTATGCCTTTTTCAAAACCATGAAAAAAATATTTTTTCACGTGCGTTCAAATAACTTATTTTACTCGGCAAGCTTCGTCAATTAAGTGCCATTCTCACGCACAAAAAACATCAACTTCGTGCACTTAATGTAAATATAAAAATATCTATTTTTCATTGGTAAATAATACATACCTATTTTATTTATTTATTTATCAAGGGCATTATGAAGATGTCCAAAGGCGACAAATTTACAATCAGTATCGAGGGTTTGTAAATCTCCTCAGGGGTATATTTTTGCTGGTAACCATTCAACAAGATTTACTCCCAATTACAGAGTAGTCGATTTTATTATAGTGGAATCCAACCACTTCGACCGATTCGTCTTGATGCAGTGAGACCCAATCCGTGCGACGACCTGCAACAGAGATATTCTTATTAAACCAGGACTAGATTTAAGACGATCAAGTGGTCAGCTTGATTCATCCAAGTGTGATTTAATTGCAAGATGTTTTTTTTACAATTTAACGTCAATCACACACTGCCGACCAAGAGACTTTAACCACGAAACTCTGAGTCCGTACGTCATCACGTGCAAAGAACTGTGCTTAAACCCGTGCAGCTACTGCCTCGATAAACATCAAGTAAATGCTCACGATGCAAATAATACTTTTTGTCTTCTTACGTACAGTGAACGTAAAATTTAATAACGGTTTAACAAAATTACATGATTACCATAGTAATTTCTTAATTAAAGCATAATGTACAACGTAATATACTTTAGTATTCAAAGCATAAATAAAAATAATGTATTTCGTACTAGATATAGTAAGACATATATACTCCTGTATTTTTTCTGATGTCACAGAAATGCATCGCCTGAATTTATCGATTAACAATTGATAAGTAATGGTTAAATTCTTATGTTATTGTAGTAGCTGCTTAAAATGTTGTTAGCGTTGACTCGTTTCATAAATTCAGGAATTAAATTATTACACATCTTCAAAACTTATCCAGTTATCTTTTATCTAATTTATAAACTGTCTGCAACAAAGTTTACCGTCTTGTTCTAATTTATTCATCTGTCCTAATTACTCCAACAGTTGTCATAACTTATTAATTTGGTCTTGTTTAACCAACTCACCCATTTAATTTATTAATATGATGCGATCTCCTGCTCCTGTACCTTTCTAAAATTTAACGCTTAATGCTTCCATATTTTACACAATTTTTAACAAAGAATCTTCTAGTTTTTAAAGAACGGACAAAAATTAGTACATATTATTAAACTTAACTTTTTGTACTACCTAAATTATTTATTTTGGAAATAGTTCTATGTTATATATACCTATTTTATAATAATAGTTATTATTAACTTTTTAAATTACAGATTTATTGTAAACGTATATACAGGTGTTTCAGTTTGAGTGTAACAAACTTTAACAGCTTATTCCTGATGTTATTTTAAGCAGAAAATGTAATTTAACTTTAACATATAAGTAGATCCAATTCCTTCTGGTTAACAAAATACAAGAGATTGAAGTCTTGTAAAAAAACGAGAATTAAAAAAAAATTGTATAAAGACAGTTTTAAAAAGCAAATCATTTTATAGAATAATTAATTATTTTGACAGCTGTGATTTAGTAACATTTACAATTCGAGATTAAAAATGCATATTATTATGAGTTACAGAAATAATACAAGTAATATTTAAATTAAATATTATTTCTATAAGTTTTATTTCTTAATCTCAAATTGGTAGCTGTCAAACTAATTAACTTTAGCTTTCCAAAGTGTCTTGATTACAAAATTTTTAAAAATTCGTGTTTTTTACAAACTTCAACCTCTTGTATTTTGTTAACCAGAAGGAATTGGATGAGACCTATGTTCAATGACATTTTTGCTTAAAATAACATCAAGAATAAGCTGCTAAGGCCCATTCCCATCAACAAAATTAGTGGCAACGGTAGAATTAGTGGCAGTGGTTGTGGTAATAAAATTATAAAATTAAAGTCTAGCACCACTCGCCGTTCAGAATAGAAAAAATTAGTGTATGGTAGTAATAAATAGGGATATTTCATTCAACCTGGTGTGAAATTCTAAATTTGCCTATACTAGCTGTCATTCTGAACTGTTCTTGTTGTATACGTTCGAAGCCGAAGATTATAGACAAAGATATACTTTCTAATTTCAATAAAGAATGGATGATGATAAATTAATGAGTTTTTTTTTCTTTTTGATTTATATATTGCACATGCAGTCAAACATAACATAAACATCTTTCGGTTTCTGTCACTCATGGTAGAATTAGTGGCGAAGCAGTGGTAAAAGTTTGGAGCTTGCAAACTTGTACCATTAGCACTACGTTACCGATACCGCTACTTCACCACTAATTGTTATAATTTTTATAATGAATGGTTTCTATTACAAACAGTGTCAAACTTTTACCTCTGCCAATACCGTTACTACTAATTCTACCACTGCCACTAATTTCTGATTGTGAATGCTACTTTACACTTGGCTTGAAACACTCTGTATAGTAAAAAAAAATGTGCACTATTCAATAACGGATAGAGGTAAATGATGAGAATTATGAATTTAATTAATTATTAATCATTTATGAGTAATTGAATGTTAAATAATTAATTCATGTTATATAAAGTAAATTTTAAATAACATTAAATTTTTGAAATGTATGTACCTTTTATTAGTACAGAGACAAATTTTACTAATCAATAATTTTTTTAATAACTCTTAACCTACTAGACAAATTTACACCAAACTAGAGCATTACATCCTCTGTGTACTATATTATGTTCAATGTAAATGAGTACAAATCGCACTTAAATACGCGCAGTTAAAAAAAAATTGTTTGTCTCATTGTGGAACACTCTCCCCTACATAATATTACCTTACCTACTGAAAATTAATAATAATAATTAATGTTTTCATAAAGTTTTTCTTGACATCATATTAAATGTTCAAGTCAAAAAATTTAATATCTTGCGAACTATAAGCTGGTAATCTTTATGCTTTTATAAAGAATTTCCAGATCATTTTTTCACTAACGATACAATTTAGCATAAATTTGAAACTGCTTCATATATACTGAAATCTGTAATTTTGTGATTGACAGTAAAATTTGTAATTGTTTATAATAATTAGAAATGTATGAATCTGTACAACTTTTGTTGTATAATATTCTTAGCTTTCTACGAACTATCTTATAAAAGAATAAAATGAAAGTGGCTGTCAGTTCTTTCCGCACAGTAAAGTTTAATTTTTATAGAACTTGTCAAAGTGTTATCTTCACCCTTGTCACGCATTTTATAAGTTTGTCATAGGTTACTAGATGGGTGTAGACGCTAGTGTATGCTATGCTTTGAGCTTTCATAACCAACGTCAGAGCATCAAAGGGTTATTAATAATGTTTTATATCAAATTTCATTTAACCTTTACAACGGAGTAGGGTGATTGTCATTATCACACCCTGTCCGTGCCACGTGTGATGCCATTATGAATTTATCAACATGCAACTGGGATGAAATTTTAGTGGAAATTGTTATAATTACCTATTTAATTTCACCCCTGCTATAATTCACGTACACTAGCTGTAATTGAGTAGCGAACAACGACAAAAGCTCATTATAGTCATTTACCATTGTCTAAATAAATTTTACTTTTCTTGATAAATAAGTCAAATTATCTGTTGAACGTAGTAATGAATATGTGTCCTAAGTTATATCCTATTTTCAATCTAATTATGCTACATTTATTGTTATATCAAAAAAATTCACACATATTTTTTACCTTCCGCCTTAAATTTATAAGGGGAGGTATTGTAACGGGTCAAAATTTTCGAATATGAGTTTTTGATGAATAAGCACGTCTTAGGGTCTCTGCAAAGTCTTGGCCTACCCAGTGGCCCACCCAAAAATTTTACAATATTTTTACATTAGTTTACGGAAAAGATATACTTATATTTAAAATTATTAATAATTCCTTACATAATACTAGGAAAGAGATATAGATTTATACTTAGGCAAGGCAAAGAAATGAATATAAATAGCGGATATATAGATTTATTGCTGGTAAATGTTGTATTTTTGTATAGATATAAATGTATTAGCTTGTCAGTTTACGTGCTCGTGCAATCTTTATCTGTGCATAGGTACATATTTGATATACAGGGTGTTTTAGACCACCCGTACCACCCAAATATCTCGCGTAAAACGGAACGAATCAAAAAAAGAAAAAATACGTCCAAAAAGATTTCAAAAATTCTATTAATTGACACCAAATGCAAATTTTTCCCCCACCCCCTGGGGGCGGAGGGGGGGGTAGCTTTGTAAATTTAAATGGGGACCCCCATTTTTTATTGCAGATTCGGATTCCTAGATTTAAATAAAGAAGGTTTTGTCCGAAAAATTTTTTTTGATTCTTGAAAAATTTTTTTTGATTCTTGAAGTTAAAAGGCAAATTAAATTTTGGTTTTAAACAGAAATTGATTCATTCAAATTTGACAAAAAGAAAAAAGCGCAGTAACTGAAACAAGAAATAAAAATCATTTAAAAAATTATAACTGTGTAAGGTACTTACCGTAATGTCAGTCCTATCCCACCCTTGCGTAGACGATAAATTACGTTGTTTTCGAAAAATCTTAAAAATTTTTCGGACAAAACCTTCTTTATTTAAATCTAGGAATCCGAATCTGCAATAAAAAATGGGGGTCCCCATTTAAATTTACAAAGCTACCCCCCCTCCACCCTCCAGGGGGTGGGGGAAAAATTTGCATTTGGTGTCAATTAATAGAATTTTTGAAATCTTTTTGGACGTATTTTTTCTTTTTTTGATTCGTTCCGTTTTACGCGAGATATTTGGGTGGTACGGGTGGTCTAAAACACCCTATATACTTAACTGGGTACAACTGTTTTTCTACTAAATTAATTTCAGAAGAAACTAAGTCAAATTCCTTCTGCAGTGAAAATTTTTTTCCAAAACAAAAACTTTTTTACTGGCCCACCCTTGGCCCACCAAAAAAAGAATCTCTGCAAATTCAATTTAAAGGTTATTTGTTTTTGAATTTAAATATATATTTAAAAAGTATATTTTTTAAATATATAGTTCGCTTTTATTTATTTTTTTCTGCCAGGATATGAACTATGGAGGCTGGGCCGCCGAATTGTATTTTCTACTGGTTCAAAACGTTACCACCTGTCCGCCTCTTATAGTGCTGTATAAAACAAAATTTATAAGTTTAAAATTTAGAATATTTAAAATTCCCGTAATTTAAACATAATACCTCATATCCAAACTTAAAACTAAGTTAAGTAGGTATAATAATTGCAATAAGTTTATATTTATATTTTGCTTCTTCAAATAAGCACAATTTAGCTAAGAAACCCTCGGCTTTTACTGGTATAAATTATTAATCAATCGTGAACTTTTATCTGTTTATATTGCATGTAAGTTAGGTCCATTTTCCTTTGTAATATATTTTCACATTTTATGGTTTCAATTTTTAAAGTAACACTTGACATGTGCGGATACTTATATACAAGCATTGGCGGCTTTAGGAGTGGGGGAAGGGGGCACCCGGACACATTCCCCCCTGTGACTAAAACTTGCTTTGTTAGTCTTTGAAAACAATACGGAATAACAGACATTTTACATTAAATTGCAACATAATATAAAGATATCTTCTTTAATCTAAAAAAATTTCGATTTAAATTATTTATAATCACTCCTTTTCCCCATTATATGAACTTATGGATACTTACATAATTTGCGATAGAATACTATAAAATCATCGATCTTATACTGTCTAGATACCGCATGACTGTCCATAGCATTGTTGTAAAGTGATCGCAACATATAAGAGTGAGAGGGCATGACAGTTGGATCTTGAAGTGTATTGCGGGTTGCATTCTGATAATAAAAACGCGTATGTAACGTCGTAATAAGAGATGATGCACTAAAAATGCATTATTTTGTTCGTTTTAATTAGTCAAACATCAAAACTCAATGTCTTATTACAAAATAATTTGTTATTTATTAAACGACAGACAGCACTGACATTACAGGTTAACCAAATTTCGATTTATGTCAAAGCTGCCAAAGCGTCTCCATGGTTATGAACTAAATGCAACCCGCAATATACCCTCAAGATCCGACCGCGGTATCCTCTCACTCTTATATGTTGCGATCACAAACAAATGCCACATGCGGTATCTAGACAGTATAAGATCGATGTATAAAATTAATATTTTTATGCAATTTACATAATTATAATACTTAACTATTTTTCAATGTTTAGATTTGTGCCCACCCCTGTTAAAATTTTCTAAATCCGCTACTGTATACAAGGTACATCCAAACAATCTTATTTACCTTCCGGTATCTTCCATTTTCAAGCTTATTAACGAAATGAACATTGTTATGTATATCTTGTTCTGTACGTAGGTGAGAATTCAACGTGAAAACAGTTTTTTTCCGGCAGCGTGCACATAGTAATACTGTTCAGGTCGGGTGTTATCTGATACGATTTGAATATATCGAGCGGAATTCAAATTAATGCAGAATTCAGCGAATCGGGATTCCGGACGTAATTTCAAACTACACGGAATTAGTATTATATACGATTCGGCTTTTCAGGATTTGAGAATTCCTATTTATACATTGTCAACTTTCATTCAAACTTTTTGCATTAGTTGTGACTCTAGAACAAAAAACATTATTTGTGCGCTCTCTAGTCTGTACTACTACCTTTGTTTTATGCGAATAGCTTGTCATGAAAATGAAATAAGCAAAAAACAATATCAAAGGCAATAAAACGTTTATGAAATTCAGGGATTACATGATATTGCAATATTGCTGCAATATTGCGAACTGTTGAGAACATGGATCAGAAAATCATTTGAAGAGATTATTTTCTCACACCCTTATACGATATATCATTCTTTTAACAACATTCTTTATGTATATGCTTCAACTTTTTTTAAAAAGACAGAAATAATTGGAATACTTGTTTTACATTTGTATGTACTACATAGGTATATACTGAACAAGAATTTTACTCAAATGCTCGACAACTGACAGCAGTTCATGACATTTAGGAGAATTTGTTTATGTTATGTGAATTTGTTTTACAATTAACCAATAATAAGGTAGCAAAGTTTACATATAGTTATATATTTTTTCTAATCGTATATAATTTAACATAGAACTGGCAATTTTAATTCATTTTTATTATGCAATATGTTTCTCACAGCCCTTGTTAATACTATATTTATATTACATAAAGGTTCACGTAATACAAAGAAAATGAACATAATTATTTTGATTTATTTTTATACTAAGGCCATAAAAAGAACAAAATAGTATTGTTCTAAAGGTATTTCAAATTTGTTAAATAAATATATAAATTTAAAAAGAATCTTTCAGACAAACTGTAAATTTGTATTTGTCTGTTTTTGAAATAGGTAACACTTTTATCTTAAAATTGTTCTTGTTCGCTAAATTACGTAGGATCTAAATTTTAACTATAAAATTTGGTAAGTAAATATTTCTAAATTTTTGGTTAGGTATAATGTATCGTAGACGTAAAAATTGTAACACAGGCACACACACTTGACTTACATAGAGTGTTTAAGAAATGCCCACCGGTCGGAACGACATTTGTAATTTTAATTTAAAACGTCTCAGACTCAACAACTTTTAAAAATTTATTTAGATTTTTTCCGATTTTTAAATTTTTTTTATATTTTCTGATATATTTTATAGAAATTCCAGTTAATCAATAGGGCGAAGGGGGTTGGGGCGCCAAAATTATTATACACGGGCGCCATATACCCTAGAAACAGCCCTGCGTAACACAAATTAGAAACTGCACTTATGTTTTATGGAAAATGCACACACATAAAATCCTTTAATACCATATTCCATTATTTACTTATTAACAAAACGAGTGCAGTTGGATTTATATTTCCTACAATATAAATGCTTGGAAATGGCAGGTAGACAATTTTCTCATTTATATTTCTCTTATTTTGCAATACTCTTGCAGTAAACAATCTCGAATCTCCTGGCGCAGAATGTCAGTTGTTTATATAAACATCTGAATCTCGCAGCACCAGAAAATCCAAGTCAACTTCTGGTTGAGTAGAGGCGAATTTCCCGAAGGCAACCAGTATAACGAATTGGTGTTGCGTGTTACAGTTCTCGACAACGTTAGCGGTTTATTGAGACAGCGAGTTTTTAAGTTTGTTTTTATCAACTGTTTAATTGCAACTTCAGGTATCGATTCATGGGTTATTAGAGCTTGAATTAAAGCCGGATGCACACTATACCCAAACACCTACATCACAATACCTATCTGGCAAATATGAATGGAAGGAAATATCATTTTTCGGCGATTGACATTAAAAGTGCTGTTTTTTTGACAGTTGACAGTCAGCAAAGTGTCACTTTTGGTGTCTAGGCAGCAAAAATAGGAAAAAAGCCTAGGCAGCAAAAGTAATTATTGTTACTATGGTGAATCAACAAATTTGACATTTATAAAATTCATCAACATACCTAACCTATTTTGTTTTTCATAGCAACTGTCAACATAATACACATAGCAACATAATTTGATTGCGATACCTATCAATATTATTTAAAATAATCACTAAATTAATATTAATTAATAACAATCGCCGAAAAAATAATGTGTTTAACATGGCAAAAAAAAAACAAATTTGCTGCCTAAGCTTATAGATTCATATCCTCGGCTGCGCCTAGTTAAACAAATTCATTAATATTTTCGGTCGAATATACATTTTTATTGTTTATTACTCTGCAAGCGTTTAATATTATTCATGAAAATATTAAAAGCATGTATTTTATTGTAACTAAAAAACAAATAAATTGGATATTGTTATATTACAGGAAGTTTTGTTGACCAAAACATGTTAATTTTGTAAAATTACTTATGCGCGTGAGTAATGTGTACCTATTATTAAAATATTAATTAACAATAAACTAATATACATAAATATAATAACATAATATGGTATTATGTAACAGTCGTACTTAATCTAATATAATCACTTCGTTTTCAATACATATAATTTTATTGATATTATGTAGGTACTTATACGTGAGGTCTATGTTATAAATACATTCTATAAAAATACAGAGTTTATCGTAATATTTATTGTATGTCGTTTACGTATGCACTGTCCATAATTATTAATATTAATTTAATCGATCAAATAATCTTCAATCACCCCTGATTGCAATAACACAAACATGAATCCATATCTCAATAATTTATTCATAAATTCAGCTATAATAAACAAGTAGTAAAATCAAATAAACAGATTAATTTGACATAATCTCACTTTGACGTCATAATTCATAACAAAACATTTCAGAGGCTAGGTTCATATTTTTTGCTGTTGACGTTGACACTAAACTTTAAAAAAATCTAAACTGGCTTTGTTTTTTTTTTCAACTGTCGCCATGGTGTACTTTGATCAACAACTAAACAGAAAATATGAAAAGGATGTTTCTGGCCGCTGCGAAAGAACATCAAAGGCGAAATTAAAAAGTGATGTCGAGAGCAGAAAACTTGTAACCCTTCATCTATAAGTCGGTTAATTAAATTTACGCACGGGAACACATACATAACTTCATTTTTTTCATTGGCGTAGGTAACACATATAAAACAATCTTATAATTAATTTTGACGGAGCCACGAGTTTTCTTTTGCAAATAAAAGAAATTCTTTTTACTCGTAAATACGCTTACAAAGACGAGATATGCATCTTCTTATTTACCAAGATCCCGGGAGGTGAAATTATTCAAGCTTTTCATGACTTCTGAAATGTTCGAATTTTATTATATTCTACTGATGCCTCGACTTATTACCGAGAGAATAAAAATTTATCTTTGATGTCTAAGCAATTTTACATATTTAATTCTGGCGGCATTTCTTGTTTACAAAATGGCGCCCAGCTACCCTAGCCGACCCTAACCTATTATAATAACTAGAGTATTTAATAATTAAATACTGTATTATTATATGTCTTAAATGCGTAAGAATAAAAGGGTGATCAAAACTGACCGCTGAAACGCTGATCAGCTTTTTATTCTTTATTCAGCGTTGACCATTTACATTAAACAAAAAATTCTTTGTCACATAGGTACTCGGTTTTGATAAATACTTTGATTAAACTTAACCAAAGAATGAAACCTCTAATACCTTTCTTGAGTCCCACATACTCGGTTTTAATTGATTTTATTCATTTTACGCGTTCATTTGTGCATCTCTATGCAAGTCAACGTTTCAGTGGTCAGCGCTGATCAGCGTTTTATTCACACTCGTCGTAAAATTATACATATAGCTATATGATAATTAAAATATTGTTAAAGTAGGAGTAAAGTACTGATGTAAATGCTTACGCAGAGTATTATAAGCATAATATAATTACAAAAATACAGGAGATATAACTACAATTTTGTTTCTTATTTTCAGAGCAAGCAATGTCAGCGGAGAAAGATCCCCCTTCGACGGTTCCTGCTGCGGTTCAGGGTACCACACCGTCGACAGCACTCCACTAGGTTCACCTGAAGAGCGAGAAATTCCTAAATATCGAGTAGTACTACTCGGAGATGCTGGAGTAGGCAAAACTGCTCTTGTGTCTCAATTTATGACATCAGAATATATGAATACTTACGATGCCAGTTTAGGTGGTATTTTAATTAGAACTAATTAAAAGGAAATTAGTGTTACATGTTTTAGTTGTTACAGATGATGAGTTTGGGGAGAAGACAGTCAGTATTTTACTAGATGGAGAAGAGTCCGAAATGATATTTATTGACCACCCTTCAGTAGAGATGTCAGTAAGTGTTATTTTAGGAATATACATTTATTATTTAAATTCTCGCATTCCAAAATTTCCCTGAAAATGTAAAGTACTTCTTTATTCAGGTCAAAAAATATATACAGAAGTTAATAAAAAACTTTGTGATAAATGTGTATGTTTTGATTGTCAAATTTAAACAAGTTAGATGTTTAGGGGCTACTTTACATCTGTTTCTTATTGATTTTGTTTTCTCCAGGTTGAAAACTCGTTAAGCACCTATGAACCTCACGCTTGCGTGGTTGTTTATTCAATAACCGCCCGAGAAAGTTTTCAAACTGCCGAAGAAATTTTAAACTACTTGTGGAGGGAGCGCTACACTCAAGAAAAAAGTGTCATCGTAGTTGGCAACAAAGCTGACTTGGCAAGATCTAGAGTCATCTCAGCAAACGGTATTACCATTACCTAATATACTTATAAACATAAACTAAATAACTTTTCTTGCAGATGGCAAAGCCTTGGCGGTTTCAAGAGACTGCAAATTCATAGAAACTTCAAGCGGAATCCAACATAACGTCGACGAACTTTTAGTTGGGATCTTAAAACAAATCCGACTAAGAGAATCCCGCGACCGGAAGCAGCAGCAAAAATCCTCCAAACGCGAGAACCACAAACTACATGGTTCCAAAACAAGTTTAAGTCTGAATATAGCTAGAGAAATCCTCCAAAAAATCTGCATGAATGACATAAGTAAATCAAAATCTTGTGAGAATCTCCACGTGCTGTAATGTGACGGTTCCTGTATTGAAGTAAATAGAATAGTGTATCTAGGAAAGAATGTAATCTAGTAGAAGTAGAATGAGGGAAATGATAGGCTGGACCTAGCATTATAGCCGTAAATGTAAGTGCACGCTTTTCTACTAAAACTTTACTTCTTTTAGCCAGTATCGCGCAGGATTTTCGCGGTATTTTTATACTCTAGGCTCAGTTTTCTCGAGCCAGTTTCTTTTCTTACGCTTCACAATTAAAACATTAACAGTATATTTTCCCTAAAATTAATCAACATATTTTTAAAGCACAAAATGAACCGTTAGAAATATTTTTAATTTAGTTAGCTCATTTTTACATATCAAAATCGGGATTATACTGTTGATAAAATTTATATTGTGATATGAAGAGATGGCCTAATATTTTATCCATTTTCTAAGAAATGTAAATAATAGTACTTTCCATATCATCATAATTTCATGAAATATTTTCTTCCAACTGTCATTCATCACATCTTTATTTCTCAATGTATGTGCGAATGTTTTTTCAACTTCAACATGCAAATTTCCGGTGATTCTTCCTTCAATAATGTCTACCTTATCGACTGTAGAAATGTTATGTACTGTCAATTTTCAGATCTGAGCGCTGAACTAGTGCTCTAAATATATTTTTATCTATTTATCAGAGGAAGGACAATCATTCTGTTAAGTGTACATTGTCTGTAACCAATATCATTGTTGTCAGGACAAAATAAACTTATGCAACTGATTGTTGGTCGTTACTTGGAAACCAGTGTGCAAATAAGAACAAAGTTATATTTATTTGGGGATTTTTCATTTATTTAAACACACATAACACAATATTATTTATTTCAAGTTGTTTGATTTGTTTGTAAGAATAACAAGTCGGTTATAATTTTGAAATTATTTTATTCAACCTTATTACAAACATAATATCTTTTCATCTATTCATCCATATCAAAAAAAAATATAAACCAAATATTAATCGATAAAAATAATTTCTTACTGTGATCACCGATCAGCAATATAATATAAAAGATAATAAACAATCAATAATAAAGTCTGAAAGTACAGGTTCACGGGAATATTTTGGTAACAGAATGGTAAACGGAGTGAAGTATTTTTTTGTTGGTGCCGGAACTATTCAAGTTCGCGCGCGTCGTGAGTGTCATTTGTTTCTGTCAGGTGTGTGCGTAACGAGTGCAAGCACGCATGCGTACTCGCATAGGTCTAATATTAATTACTTCAATTGATTTCATGATTAATTCGTATTGAACCGCCCTACTTCAACTTATTCCTCAAAAATAAAAAATAAATCTTACTCCATTAAACTTAGTATATTATCTAGGTTAAACAATACTAAATATTTAAAAAAATTTGATTGCATGTATGCTTGCACACTTAAAAACGCAAGTGTCCAATTATACAAATATATATGTTTATGTATATAAATCTATGTCGTAAATGGTGATTTCAATCACTTGATATTACTTTTGGTTGCAGGGCGCAAGAAGAAGTAATACAAAGTGGCTTCCCAGTATTAGTGTAAGTGATTTTTTATCCTTCCCGTTTGATTGCTTGTGGGGCCTCGGCCAGGCCCTTGACTTTGAGCCTGTCAGCGGTTTTTAAGAATGCAGGTAATTGTTCTTGGCTCACGTTCACCTCTCCCGCGTACATGAATTCCAATATCGCTTGCAAGTGGCTGTACGCGACATCTTTCAATATTATTATTGGGTGTTTCGAAGGATTTTCCTTTTAAAACAAAATACGTGTCACTGTTGCTCTTTTGTTTTTCATGCGCCACTTACCTCTAGTAAACTTTTAAAATAAGGGCTACAGGCCGACAGAACCATTTTATGTGCTTTGCAGGTCTGTCCTTCGCAGGCTAATGTTACATCCGTGAAACTTTTTTCGTCTCTTAAGTGTCGGAATGAAGAGACCATATTACTTTGAAAATCGTTCCATTTTAAAAAGAACTGTTGTTGATCCGCCATTTTTCTACTGTAATATAAACAAAATTAACGATGAAGCAACTTGCAAATATGCCAGAAACAATGGAATACGAGTTTATGATGTTTACAACAGAACAGTTAGGGTTAACCTATAAATATTATTTTACTGTATATATTTCTGCGGAAAACATACTAAACTGTACTCCAAATGATGTTGTTTTATTGTAATTATACTTACATAAATTATGTTACCTTAATATACAATGTTTTACAAAAAATAAACTCTAGTAGCCTTCATGAATATTTTGACAAACATTCGTATTACGCAAGCGCAAAATACCAAACGTCTCAGTTGGCAGTGGCACTGGACACATAATTCCCCAGTGATGGAGGCAGAATTTGAATTAATAAATTATCCAGGAAAGTTATAAATACCCTAAATCAATAATTACAATATTAACTACAATTTTTTTAAACATTTGTTCCTATTCAATCTTAGTATGGCATGATCTACATTAGAATAAATTACGAATAAGAAATATAGAACAAAATTAATAAGATAAATATTTAATGTTTAATTATCTTGCTGCGCTTATTTTTAAAAATCAAAACATATTTTACTTTTACTATTTACATTTTTTATTTAAAAACAGATAATAGACACAGAAATAATTAATTTTATCGAAAAACGAAATAAAAAAGCAATAAAAATTAATTTTGAAAGAATAATCTTATCATATTATAACACCAATCTTATTATGTGTATTGTGTGTACAGAAAAGTTTTGTACTTATTTATCATAATGTTATTACGTTAAAATTTAAATAATAACACATTTTATCGTTAAAAACACAAAATTAAAATGCTAAAGCTGCATTTCTACTGCAGAAGTAAAAGTAGGCGATTTTGTTGCGTTTGTAACTAATTTCAGAGTTGGCTATAAATACGAAAACAGGAATAATGCGGGAAATAAAAGACCAATGAATAAAAAAACATTTATATTTGAATTATTTATTAGGAGTATTACTTTGCAAACAATATTTCACGTTTTTAGTGTCTAGGTACATTATATAACATCTCTTTGCGAACACCAAAACAAGTTTTTTATATCTACGACACACTTTAATAACATATTTATTACCAAAGACAAAAATCCGGTTTTTATCTACTTATGATAACATAATGCATCTCTCTTGACCTGTAGTTTCCAACTTCCATGAAATCGATTACCAAGTAATAGAAATAAACATTAGTGGTAATTCCAAAATCGGTATATCTCATCTCAGTGGTAAACTCCTTAGTTCATTAGAAATTACGAACATGTGTACTTTAATTTATAAAAGTTTGTGCGGTTTTGTATTTATCTACATTTTTTATTTGAATTATAAAGTAGCTGCAACAGGTAAAATGAGTTATTTATTTAATTACTTGAAAATATAATTCATATTTTACAGGACCAAGTCATGGAAAAGTTGTAGTATGTTATCTTAGTTCCTGGTCCGTTTACAGGCCCAGTAAAGGAGCATTTTCTCTTGAAAAGTTGAACCCTGCACTATGTACACATCTTGTGTATTCTTTTGCTGGCCTAGATGTAACAAATGATTCAGTTAAATCACTAGGTATAAAAACTAAATAAACATTATTATCCTTATAATGTAAAGTAATGTTTTAGATCCGTGGCAAGATCTTCCTAATAATTACGGCAAAGATGGGTACGCCAGGGCGATAAAATTAAAAGAAACGTATCCTCATTTAAAAGTTACTATAGGATTTGGAGGTTGGAACGAAGGTTCGGCCAACTATTCAAAATTAGCTGCCGATGCGACCAGAAGACAGAAATTAGTTGCTAGTGCTGTAGAATTCGTAAAGTAAAATCTCAAAAAAAAATGTGAAAATCAGAAATATACTCGGAGTTTGTTCATATTTTAGAAAACACAAATTCGATGGCATGGATTTGCATTGGAAATATCCTGCAGAAAGAGGTGGTGCTCCACAAGATAAGCAAAACTTAGTCATGCTAGTAAAAGTAATAGTAAAATAATTGTCTTAATGCAATCATTCATAAAAATTCTTATAGGAATTACGCCAAGCTTTTAATTTGGAAAATTTACTCCTAACAGCAGCTTTTGGAGCGATCAAAGACACTATGGACAGAGCTTACGATGTAGCAGAACTGTCCAAATATTTAGATTATGTTCATCTTATGTGCTTTGATTACCATGGTCCTTGGGAAGGAAAAATAGTTGTTAATGCCCCTTTACGTAGCAATGATGTTTACAATATTGTAGGTATAAATATTTTATTTAGAAATGGATCTACATAAAAATGTTTTAGGAATTTAGTGTCAGCTACATGATTGAAATGGGTATGGACCCATCAAAATTAATTATGGGAGTACCACTTTTCGGTCGAACTTTCTACCTAATAAATGAACTAACTTCGAATCCCCTGTTAGGTTCTCCCGCCAAAAATACTGGTTTCAAAGGGCCCTATACATTAGAAAATGATTTTATGGGCTACAATGAAATCTGCGTCGAACTACAAAAGCCAAGCTGGAATAAATTTTGGGACGCAGAATCACAAACACCTTCAGCAGTAAATGGAGATAAAGTTATCATTTATGACAACGAAAAATCTATTACTGAAAAAGTCAAATTTGCAATGCAGAAAAAATTGGGGGGACTTATGGTTTGGTCCATTGATACTGATGATTTTCTTGGGGAATGTCATGGTCAAAAATATCCGCTCATGAGAACTATTAACCGGGCCATCATTCAGAACAAGAAAGATAATCAGATTTCTGCAGATGGTGATAAAAAACCACAGGACAACAAGAATAAATTTCCCCTTATAGATATATTTCCGCAGAGTAAATAATTAATATCAGTATGTAAATCATATTTTTAATATGCAACAAAAATTATATATTCCATAATTTGTATTCATACCTGAATAAAATATATTTACTTTTTGGCACAAATGATTCAACAAACCATTAAAAAAGGTTGTACGCGCATGCGTCCGAAATAATATTTTTCCGCTACTATTTTGAAAAAAATTCACTACTAGATGACTAGGTGCTATATTCTAATATTTCGTTTAAATCTGCAACGAATTAACTATTTTAGATCTAAAGCTTCGTTCTCACTCGAAATTAAATTATTTAGGTGCGGCATGTTCAAGCATCAGATTGATCTAAATAATTATTGGATGATTTAATTTGAATTCAATTTAGTTTATTTTTGGTAAGAATGTGTACTAAATGAAATAAGTAGCATATTATAAATACAGGTAACAATTTGTTGATATCCTATATTTTATTAGTTTTAACACAAGGCTTTGACCTTTCTTCAAAAATATAAAAACAAGTTTCCTTACATCTGCATAAAGTAACGACACACTTTAGTAACTGAACCATAGCTTACGCACATAACAGTACAAATAAAAGTAAAAAACGTTTGTCGTCACCATCAGACAAGAACCCAGAGTTGAGGTGAAAGGCAGTTACATTGTCCACGGCATTATCTTTTACCCGTTATATGAGTAACCATAGTGCGATCTTTGTCTGTTGCCTGTAGTTTCCAACTCATCGGGTAGAATTTTAGAAGTTAATTCCAAAAGTATAATATAACGGTGTACCTCATCAACGAAAAGTTCAGTCTAGATTCTAGTGTGATTCATAGTAGAGACTTAAAATATGTTAAGTTTAATTAATAAAAGTTTTTGTGCGTTAGTGTTTTTGTATTTATTTTATTTGTGTTTATCAGAGGCTGCAACAGGTAAGAAGTATTATTTAATACTTATACTGGATTTTCAAGAATGTGAAAAGGTGGTACCGGTAATTTGAAGTTGATGCATTTCTGCGTAGATTTCCTTTTTGGTTTAATTGTTAACATTACATTAGTTGAATGTCCTTTGTTGGGTTTTTATAAATTTGAAAGTTCTTAGAAATAATTATCATGTTCAGTAAAATAAAATAGTATAAGTAATTATTTATTAAATTATCCATTGATCAATATGTTCACATTCTAATTTTTTGTCTGTACCAATTGAATAATTTTGTGTAAACTATTATAAATTAAGTATAAAAACATTTGTTCTAATAAATTTTATCGTAAAAACGCTATGAAGTGTGATGATTTTAAATAAATGAAGTGGTTTATAAGTCACTTGTGAATTAAAAATACAAAATCATAACATCGAATAGTTATCGTTTTACGATGGTTATTATGAATGGAATAAAGTTTAACATATTTGAACAACCCGAGTTATCTACACACCTCAGTACAATGTATTCAAAAATCTATTTTTATTTGCTATTATATTGATATAAGTTTGTTCGTTATTAATAGCAAGCAATATATAAATAAAGTCAAACAACAATAAGCAACTAAAATTAAGGCACTAGTGACTTTAGAACCGATTTCTTTATTTAAAATCATTAAAGTTATATCATATTTACGTAGCATTAAATATGTTTGTCCGGTAAAATACAATAACATATGTATCATTTCTGTTTACATTTTAAAGTTGTTTATTCAAAACCACATTTTATAATATTAATTGTTACTTTATTCAAATTCAAACAACTCATCTTTATTTTCCTTAACATATCTTACGCATTTTAATGCACCATTCAATGCCTTTTCTATATCTTGAATACTAATTAGTTCCCCTTCTTCAATATACGTAGAAAATGAAAGTAAATCTAATCATATTTTACAGGGCCGAATCATGGTAAAGTTGTAGTGTGCTACATAGGAACCTGGGCCGTGTACAGGCCCAGTAAAGGGTCATTTTCAATCGAGAATTTGGACCCTTCATTATGTACACATGTTGTGTATGCTTTTGTTGGGTTAAACGTTACTCATGATTCAATTAGATCATTAGGTATGTAAATCAGTCTTTTAAAGAATAATTTATCTTTTAACAATTAACATTAATTTGTTTTTAAAAGTGTAAAATAATGTCATTTGTTTATAGTTGAATTGATCATTCTTATCATTTGGAAATTCTAAAAATTTTGTTATTCTATTGTGGTTAATAATTTTAAAGTAATTATAGCGCTATTTTGACTTCAATATACCGTTTTAATTTGATACTATTTACTTTTAGATAATTATAACATAGACCAATTATTATTTCTTTCCGATGTGTCATTTTGATGATTTAACGGTTCATTTATTTAAATTCAATGAATAAGTTAATTTCTTGAGTTAAAATGAGTCATAGTAATTCTCAGACTTACATTTTTGTTATGTATTTGTCACATAAAACTTGTGCGGAAGTGGGCTATAGGAATACCTCATATCCGCTGTATTAATTTTCTCCAATTCTGTTTAATTTATTCAGATCCCTGGCAAGATCTTCCCGATAATTATGGCAAAGATGGTTTCGCCAGAGCGATAAAATTAAAAGAAAGATACCCTCATCTAAAAGTTACCGTAGCTATTGGCGGATGGAATGAAGGATCTTCAAACTACTCCAGTTTGGTTTCCGAACCTGGCAGAAGACGAAGATTTGTTGCCAATGCCTACGAATTTGTAACGTAAGATCTTTTTCTTATTATTGGTAAAACCACCTTGAAATAAAATGATTTAGTAGTGCTTTGATTAGAACTAAAATTTAATTGTTTTTTAGGAAATACAATTTTGATGGCCTGGATTTAGATTGGGAATTTCCTGGAAAAAGAGGTGGTTCACCACAAGATAAACAAAATTTTCTCCTGTTAGTAAAAGTAAGTTATTATACTTTTATCTCTAGATGTGTTTATTTTTCATTGAAATTTTTACAGGAATTACGCCAAGTTTTCGATGCTAAAAATTTACTCCTAACAGCAGCTTTTGGAGCTGGTAAAGATACCATTGAAATTGCATATGATGTCGCAGAATTATCAAAATATTTAGATTATGTCCATCTTATGTGCTACGATTATCACGGTACCTGGGATATGAAAACAGGTGCAAATGCACCTTTACGCAGTACTGATGTTTTAAATGTTGTATGTATAAACAATAGCTTTACTAAAAATAGATCTACATAATTATTAATGTTTTAGGAATTCAGTGTCAACTACATGATTGAAATGGGCCAAGATCCATCAAAATTAGTCATGGGAGTTCCTCTTTATGGTCGTACCTTCCACCTAACAAATGAATTAACTTTAGATCAAGAAAATCATAAATTAGGTTCTCCTGCCAAAAATTTAGGCTTCCAAGGACCCTATACACGAGAAAATGGGTTTATGGGCTATAACGAAATTTGCGTCGAACTGCAAAACGAAACTGCAGGCTGGAAAAAATTCTGGGATGCAGAATCACTCACACCTTTTGCAGTAAATGAAGATAAAGTAATTGTCTATGACAACGAAGCTTCTATTGCAGAAAAAGTTAAATTTGCCATACAAAAAAAATTGGGTGGGGCAATGGTATGGTCAATTGATACCGATGATTTCCTCGGAGATTGTTCTCTTGGTAATACTGCTGCAACTAATGACCAAAGATTTAATGATAACTTCCCACTTATGCGTACTATTAATGAAGCTATCGTAGATGCTTTGAAAGATGTGGAAAATGAAATTCCTGATGAAAGTTATAGGGATGTAAATAAAAATCAAGAAAATGGTGCTTCAATGAACATGAGGAGTTACTTATTTGTGTTTTTAATGGCTGTTTTATATTTGTATTAGTTTGTTTATTTTAAGTATATTAAATCTTACTTTTTATTTGTTGCTTTTTTATTATTATGTAAATTTTGTAAATAAATCTTTAAAAATTAATATTATCTTGTATTTTTTACGTGCGCTACTTACGTAATTGGTAGAGTGAACGCAGCTTTACAAATGAAATCAGCAACATGTATGTGGAACCAACTGGCATATGAAACTAATTTCAAGTCAGTGTTCTCTTCATCTGTTCGTCATTGAACACATGTGAACTGTCGTAAAGACTGTACGACATTTCACAAAAAATTATATTTTAATATTAGTTTTCTACAAATTTTTTAATTTCCTAACAAAACAATGGCGGATTTAGATGATTTCTTTGCCAAGAAAGATAGAAAAAAGAATAAAAATGTTAAGAAATTTGCCACGGCAGATGAAGTTGCAAAGAAGTTAGAAGACACCACGAAAAAGGTGGATAAACCAGTTAAAAAAGATAGGGTGCCACAAGGGCAAGAAGGAGATGAAACTGGAAATCCTGCTCACGTAAGTAAAAAATTTCTTTTATTAAAACTTCCTCAAATTTCAAGGGTTAAACGGCCATATTGTAAAGTACATTCTCAATTTTGTTTTTCTTTACATCTGCATTCAGTACCAAAGAAGTTATTTTCATCCTTACACAAAAACATATTTTAATATATCTACATTTTACTTTTTTGTCTCTTAACATCACAAATCGAATAAATGTCATGTCATGATATATTGATAAGCCCTCCAAAATTACTTTGATTTAATTCGTTATTACTTAATTATAGGAGGTAGACGAATGGAAAGACTTTGAAGAAGAGAAAAAAGATTATTCCGGTTTAAAAATCGGCCACTTAAGTATATCCGGGAATGGAGAAGATTCTTCAAACAATGCAGATGGCAACTCTGAGTCCGCGGAAGGTTCCAACGAATCTGGCAACGAGCCAAATCGGAAAACAGGGCCCTGGAAGAGAATGGCCGCGGAGGCGGCTCCAGAGCCCCAGCAGCCCCCTCCAGAGCCACAACAGCAACAGCCGCAGCAGCAGCAACAGCGTGCTGCTTCTGGGGGATACATTGCGCCACATTTACGTAATCAATCTGCTCAGCAGCAGCAACCGAGTCGCTTGAAGTCGAAAACTGCTCCTGATATCCACAATGAAGAGTACTTTCCTACATTGTCTGGAGGACGACCGAATGAGCCCGGTGGTGCTTGGGGCCGGCGGTAAGTTCAAACTAAACTAATTTTCAGTATTCTGTAACTGCGATTTCATTGTCACTGGGTGATGTTTTAATTGGTTCGTTGAACTAGTGTGGAAAAAAACAGGCTAAAAATAGAATATTTGCTATACGAATTAATGTAATTTTTCACTTTTATCTCATGTGTTAAGCGTGATACCAAATCATTTTATTCTTGCGAAATTAAAACTTTTTAACAGTATAAATTATTATTACGAGTTTTTAATTTATGCAAATACATGGTTGTTTTGAAGATTGAATTTTAATTAAGAAGACACGTAAACATTTATTTTCGCGCTTAAAATTATTTAAAAAGATCTAACCTAGAAATGATTGAACATCAAGACATGCAGTAGAAGATTGCTAACACCTAGAAGAAGATTTTATGATGTTTATGTATTTATTTTTATAAATAGTAACCGGAACGAAGGAACATTCGAAGAAGTGCGCCACAACAAGGCAAGTTCCTATCGACAAGCTGAACAAACCAAGATGTCTAGTGGTCAGGGCCCTAAACTCAACTTGGGTAACCGCTATGGGACTCTCAGCAACGAGAACAGTAGCTAGTGTTATTGAACGAGACTGTACATATAAAATAAACGCTAGGAAACTTTCTAATCGCAGTGTACGGCCGCGAATGCGATGCTATCATCTAATTGTGTGAGTGAGACACCGTGAGCGTATTTCTATCTTGAAGGACGATTAGAACTGTTAAAATATTATCAAACGATTTCAATTTTTTTATTAAATTTTTCATTCAGTTATCTGTTGAATATGATTTAATATGATAAGTTATTTAGATGATAATTCGAGGAATATGTTTATTTATCCTTTAATCATCAAAAATACTGAACGAAACAATTTAAATTTCCATTTAAAATAAGAAATGGCCAGGACCAGATTTAGCCATGAATATTTATTTTAAATAATACAAAAGGGCCTATTGTATTATATTCCCTAATATTTGTATAAGTCGTATTAAATATAAATGGGAATTTAAAAAGTTAAATGAGATTAAAATAAATTAAGCACTTTTTAGAAGTGGGTCAACAGTTATTGCTATACAAACTGTACAGTCTTCGATTGCTTTCCATTTTTATATTGTACGCAGTGCCAGTATTATAATTCGTATTTCTAAAAAGTGTCGATTCCTAAACTTTAAGGGATAAATAAATGTAACTAAACTGCGAGTAAATAATATGGCGTTATTCAATAACTTCATATGAAAAGGTCGTATCTCTATAGCTTCGTGGAAAAAGTCTGGTATCAGTGTTGTAATATTTTATTTATATAAATTTGTTACTTGTAATATTATGTACTCAGTTTTCGTAATTTTTGAAAGGAACCATTTATATAATAGTTTGAAGAAAGTCATTGAAAAAAATGTATGTTGACTTTTAAATTTATTAAAAATTGATATAATATTTCAAGCTATTAATTTAACAGTTTTAATATCATTTAATAATCAGAGATCATCTATTGTTGACTCATTGTTGCTGAAACAAAAAAATATAATTAATTTTAATATTTTATTTTTAGATACACATTACTTGGTAACTTGGTGCGTTACTATTATTTAATTTCACTTCTGCTACATGATCATGTTCTTCACTGCGTAAGTACCTTTCCATATATTTTAATCCATGAATTCCTTTATTACTGTAAGCTTCTAGCATTGGTCTTTGTAGAAGCTCATGTTTATAATCCTTTAAGAAATATATCCATGTATTATTGTGTTCTAATTTATCAGTTAACGATATAACTGTTTTCTGCTCTCGTATATAATAATTAGGGTGGTCTTCCAATTCATCTAATTTCTGCAGAGTGACGTCATCTACTTCGTACAATTCTCCTTTAACGTTATGCCCCGTACCTAAAACAATAAAAAATTTAAAAGTATTCAATAACAATGAGATATTTTACCTGGATTAAATAAGAGAAATGGAATGTTATATTTCGTGGCAATAATTAAAGGATATTTTTCCGCAGTACGCGCTTCGCAGACAAAATTTGCTATAGCATTTTTCTCTTTGCTAAACCAATGATGATTGGGTTCTCCTCGTTTTAAAGTTCCATAGACAAACATTTTTTGTAAAGTTGACATTATTCTTTATTTTAATATTTGAGGATAAAATATTCCAGTTCGAATTCCGATTTTGTACTTGGATTTAGCTGATGACTGATAATAACATTTCATGTCATAGTTCTTAATTTTTTTCCGTTGGTAATAAAAGAAAAAATACGAGTTGTTGATCTGGGTGTGGTGTATTTAGCTGTGAGTTGTCAAAATATTAAAATTTAAAGGTAAGAATGAGTGAAACTTACCGAGATAAACACATAAGTAAATGATAGCGATAAGGAGAATAATAATGTGTAATTTACACAATTTTATCACGATAACCTATTGAAGGTTAGATTTTTGACGTTCCTTACAAATGCATGGCGCTTGATTCAAAAGAACAATGTTTGACATTTGTAATAAAAAATTAAGAATAATGTAAGTTACAAACGTCATATTTTATTTAAATCAGAAAACGTAACTGCTGAACTATATTTAGAAGCTGAATGTCTATTTAGCATAGTACTTTTACTTGCACTATATGATAAGGATAACATTCGTAGTTTCTTCTCCATTAATATTTTGTATATTTCAATAAACTCTGGAGAAGATAAGTCTTGATTTCCATCTAAAGCAATAAATATCAATCCCGTTCCCATATAATCATTAGTAAGTTGATAGTTCAATGCATCTAAAATAAATTTATATCCCATATAAGTAATTTTATTATCTGAAAATGATTCAAAATTAAGCAATGAGTTATTATACCACAAATATAAATAATTTACATGAGAAGTTTATGTAAGATAACATAAAGTTACCGGAACAATAAATTTCGCTATCTTTGTCAGTGATATCTGTTGTAAAGGGATGAGTTCGTGACGTGATGTTATCTTCAATAAATTGTGTTTCATCAATTGGAAAATAACAAGTAGAGTTTGATTTTAATGATTTTCTACTTCCTTTAAGATTTGATGAATCCGTTTTTAATAAATTTTTTTTACTATCATTAGTAATACTTCGTGAATTTAATTGTAAAGCAATTAAATTGGCTTCATGTTTTTTAAATTGTTTAGCCTGAAAGCATTATATTATTGTAAAAGTTAACATTATGTATGTTTATATAATTTACCAATTCTATTTTTTCCATAAAGTAAGTCATATTTATTTTCCGTTTAATTACAATTTCATCATGTGTTAACACAAACTCTTGTAATGATCTCATAATGTCGCAACATCCTACATCAGTTATCCAATTATCAGCTAAGTTTATTGTTCGTATATTACGATTCTGCCTGAACATTTGTGCTAAATGTATAGCAGCTTTATCGTCTATGTAATTTCCGGCAAGATTCAGTGTGATCAATTTTTCAGTAGGACTATACCCCAAATTTTTGCATATGTTCTTTAATCCATGTTCATTAATTTTACATCGTTTTAAAGAAAGGTATTTTATACTTGTATTTTCCAACACTACTCCGAAATTTTGACGCTGATTTGGATTTCCATCGAGACTCAAGTCGATTATATTTTGAAAATCAGTTAAAATTGTTTGGATAAATTCTATTTCATTGGCTGTTAAATTACAGTATTCTAATCTGGAATAAATAAACGTATAATAATAAATATTATTAATGCTGTTGTAGCACTAATACTTTAAGGTGTCAATAATATTGTATTTTGGAAGTAATATAAAAAGAACTTCTAAAAATCTAATAGAAACTGTTTGTCCTTTTATGTAGAATTTAGTTACATAGCCATTTTTTTCAAAGTTCTCATAACCAATGTAAATATGAATAACTTGGTCCATAAAATAATAATATGTTGGTGTTGGTCTATAAAGTGGGTACGTTGACCACGGAAGTCCAGCCGTTACTTCCGCATTTAGCACAGAATATGTTACGAATATATTTATATCATAATCTCCACATAATTTATTTAATTCTGAAGCAAATAATGGACAATTTGCATCTTCTGAATGTTTAAATTTCTTTGAAGACACTTTTTTTGCCATTTTCAATGAAATTGTTACTATAGTTATTACATTCTGTTTCAGATGGACAACTGAATTCCAAAGAATGGAAGTAAAAAATTAGATAATTAAAAATAAAAGATAAAAACACAACAATGTGCTACGTAATTGTCACAAGTAGAAGTCTACTATGGCTTCTATTAAGTCTTTTAGCTTTATTAGTAATGTTAAGTTCATTTATGAGTTCGTCTTGGTTGGTTGGACCACCACAAAAAAATAAATATGATGTGCCATCTGAAGGAATTTACACAAGATGTAAATTCATGACCTCTGAAAAACAGTTGCATTGTGGACCGTTTGCTATGGATGGGTTGGCAACTTCAGGAGCGGTTTTTCCAGGATTTTGGAAAGCTACAATGTTTTTCTTAGCATTAGGTAACGAAGTATATTTATCCAAGAATTTTTAATTTTATAAACCATTTTTTAGGTTTGTCAATAATGACTCTAACAGTTTTCTGTGGTATAATTGGTTGTTGCTTCCAAAGCGTATTTAAGAAGAGTATTTTTAACATCTCTGGAGCAGCGCAAGCAGTTGCAGGTAAGAAAATTTTACTTAAGGTGTTACACTTGTCTTCACGGTAATTGCATCAGAATTTCATCAATTCTGCCTATATTGTTCAAAATAAATATTTGCAATTGAACATGAGTAATGACAAAGCATTATTTAATCGAAAAATTTAAACAATACATTGTTTCGACAACAATTAAAGAAAATAAGAGTTAATTTTTGCATTTTAATATTAAAGATTCTTACTTTATTAATGCATAGGTACAATTAAATTTTGTGTGATATAATCGATTCCTTACGTCCGAAAAGTGCTCAAATGCAGTAAATTAAAAAATCTGATGTGGCTAACACATAACCTTCCAAATAGGCATAGTAATATTTGAACTTAGTAATGGACTTTAATTATAATTAGGTATGCAATAAACTTTATGTTTCATAAGTCTACTCAGCTCTCGTTTAATATATATTTTAATTTATAAATACCTTATATACCTACATAATATGTCCAGTTAATATTTTAAATATGGTGCCACTAACATTTCAAAATTTCCGTAGTAGTAACAGCTGGTTTTGTTGGAAAAGTGAGTCGTTGATTAGGGTCAGTAGCGCGTGACGTGGGGAACATAACACTATTTCAAAAATACCGCGCTACGTTTAAATTTCTATTTAGGGTATGTTCCAAAATTAAACCACATGTACCATGGTAATTTTTTTCAAGATGTCAGTACTAATTTGAAACGCGGTAACTGAAAATGGCGGTAAATTTTCGCATATATTCGTTACCACGATCACCGTGCTAGAGAGCACGATATTTGTGGTAAATTTGTATTTGTGTATCGCGATCTCACAGTTTTAACTTAAAAACGTTGGTTTGTTTGTTGAATGGCTGATTTTTCTTGGGTGGAAATGATTATACTTATACAAACGGATTTATCTATTCGAAAAATTTACGAAATCGTATGTATACATGTATTATTTGTGTAATATTATATAATGCTTCTATTTTAAGGATGAAAAAGTATATTTTTGTGACTTTTGTGCTTCCATTTCAATAAATACTCTAACCTAAATGTCAAAATTTTACCGAAGCGTTTCACAAGTTACTGAGAGAAACGTCACATTCAGTTACCAAAGAATTACCGTAACATAATACCACGGTAAACATGGTTTAATTTTGAAACATACCCTAAATGTGTGTAAAACGGGCAGGCTCCGCAGCGCCATCTACTATACTCTTATTTGGAACCGGGTATAGACTCTACACACCTCTGTTCATCTGTCATATTGACATTTTTATTTTCAATTTGTTATTTATTATAAAATTTCAGTGAATGAATTTTAAATAGATAAGCACGTTTTGAGATCCTTAGAACAAGATTTGATAGTTTCGAGATGATGTCTGTGTGGCTGGATGGAGGTACGATAACTCAAATACTATTGAATAAAAAAAAATTTTGTATAGGTACATATAACATTCTTACAACCTAGTATTTTACTGAGATATCTTAACAATTTATGGATTAATGGAAATTTTTGTTATAAAAATTATACTAAATGCCATTATCTACAATTTGTATTTGAATTTTTTTTTCTAACACCGTTTAGCAATAACAAGAATTTAAAAATTCTACAAAGGGTGTAGCGCATTAAGATAGGTATGGCGGCTCCCGAAGATTCTTAATTTTTTATGTTTAAATTTCGATTTGAACTTTTAAAAAACAAGTTTTATTCAGTTTTCGACACTATATACTCGCGCTTTTATATACAAATCAAAAAAATGTGTTTTTGATCGTCCCAGTGCGGTTATAATTTTTTAAATCACAACGGGCCTATCAATTTTAACTTCTGACGTTTCTGCGATATTTGTTAGGTTGTAAGGATGATCTGTAAATTTTTTCAGTAGTGTTTAGCACCATTTTGACCTCAAGAATCAATCATTAAGCCTAAAAAATGCGAAAAAACATATACAGGGTGTAAACCAAAAGCGGGCCATAGGCGTTTAACATGGGAAATCAGTTAATCCTTGCTCAAAAGTGACCAGTTAATTTTAGACAAAAATACTTCAAATAAAAGATTTTTTTGATTTTCGATAGAATCTGAAATATGAATCAAAATACGAGGAAAAAATGTTTTTTCGCATTTTTTTAGGCTTAATTATTGATTCTTGAGATCAAAATGGTGCTTAATACTTCTGAAAAAATTTCACTAGGACGACCATAAACACATTTTTTTGATTTGTATATAAAAGCGCGAGTATATAGTGTCGAAAACAGGATAAAACTTGTTTTTTAAAAAGTTCAAATCGAAATTTAAACATAAAAAATTTTAATGCGCTACACCCTTTGTAGAATTTTTAAATTTTAAATTTAAAAACTTGTTTTTTAAATTTTCGATAGAATCTGAAATATGAATCAAAATACGAGGAAAAAATGTTTTTTCGCAATTTTTTAGGCTTAATTATTGATTCTTGAGGTCAAAATGGTGTACATCTGAAAAAATTCACAGATCATCCTTACAACCTAACAAATATCGCAGGAACGCCGGAAGAAAACATTTTTTTGCGATTTAAAAATCGCGGTAGGTAAAATTATATATTTAAAAAAAATTATATTTCTTTGCTGATAAAAGATATAGAAAAGAAAAGATCAAAAAATATTATATAATGTAACTTATTCTTGCATGTGTAGTATGCAACTATCGAACTTTTTTCTAAGATTTTTACAAGAAATGTTATAGTTCTTCAAGCAAAGTACCATTTCGGGTTGGCAGATTTTTACCAAAATCTTATCTGCTCTTCGTTTAGACGTACAAATTACAAATGTATTATACACAAAATTAGAATTTTATGTTCAGTAGAATTTGAGATAATGCATGACAAAGAAAGCGCACGAAAAAAAACCATGCACATATACATAAACACACACACACATATACACAGGCATCCTCGTTAAAATACTCAAAATAAGTTCTAGGGTTACTAGTACGTGCTTATTGATAAAAATCTTATGATGCTTATTGATAAAAATCTCGACATAGATCCCTTTTGGACGGGAGGTAAAAATATTTGAAAATTGACAAAATTAATTGTTTTCAATTAATTACCAGCAGACTATTGGGTATTTCCAGAATATCGTCATGTGGCACCCTTGGGACAGGCTTTATAAACTTAAATGTCAAATATGAGTTCATATAAGAACAAAGTCACAATCTTGAATATTGTAGTATCCTATTTTGCTATGAATTTCATAGCAGTATTAGCCTTAATAATAAATTAACATTAATGAATACTCCTTTAGGTATTGCGTATATAATGGGCGTAATGCTCTACCCAGTAGCATGGGGCGAACCACGAGTTGTCCGTCTTTGTCAACCTGGTGCAACAGCATTCTACCCTAACCAGTGCTCTATTGGTTGGGGCCTCTATGCAGCTGCAGTTGGAACAGCGCTGACTTTCCTCTGCGCCTGTTTATCTGTCAGCGCCGAACGAGCTACTAGCAACGACAAAGTTCAAGATAAAATTAACGAGGGCAGAACTTTAATTTGTTTAGCATAAAGTACTTAAACAATAGTCTGAGGTAGGAATTCAAATTATATACGTGATCGTCTCTATTTGTCATTTGTATAAGACTGTTAAGCGGAAACTTTAGATCATATAGCTATATGATCTAAGGCGGAAACAGATGCACTGCCTGTTTATAATATTTACACTTTTGACGTATTTTATGACTGAAAACATTCATATTTAAATAAGTGTATTTTAATAAGTGCCTAAAAAGTGCACAAATACAGGTGGTACAAAATTAGATTAAAAATTATATTTGCACAATTTACAATTGAGGATCTTATTTTCAAAGCGCAATTTTTCTTTTTTGATGTTTTTGAATGGCAAAACGATAACACAAATACGTTAATACTATAGAAATAATGAAGTTTTGAATAGAAATTTCTATCCGAAATATTAAATTTTGATCAAAACTCTCTGAACCAAACAATATCCTTGTTTTGACGAACAATTTGATTTAATCTTTTTTCAAACTGGAATAATTATTGAGTTATGTAAATATGGTCCCCAATTTCTTCCAAATCACACATTTATTGTTAGCCGGCATGTCATGTATATTAATTAAATGTAGTCCATTTTCTTCCGCCAAAACCTTCAACTCACCAATATCTCGGATACCCCATTCAGTATTTTGACTCCGCAGCATTTTGTCAAATCTTATATTCGATTCTGGTTCAAGTATTCCGTTGATTGCGTAAGGTCCATAAGTAATTAGTAATCCATCAGATTCCAGTAGAATTCCAGCATTTATAAACAAATTGTCCGTGCATGCAAATGGGGATATATGTATCATATTTATGTTTATCATGTAGTCGAACTTTTCTGTCTCTAAATTCCATGTTTCATTTGGAGTAGTTACGTCTATATGTAAGGGATCTTTAATATTGTTAGTTTGGGAATCTTTACTGTACAATTTGATGTGAGGTAACATTGATTTGTCGTATTCAGACGGTTGGAATGTTAAGTTAGGAAAATTTGGGGCGAAAAATGCGATGTGTTGTCCAGTTCCAGAGGATATTTCCAAAACATTGCCTGGTTTATCTGTGGTAAGGTAATTTTTGAGTATTTCCAGAATCGGAGCCTTGTTGCGATCTGCTGACGGGTTTATAAGTTTTCTTTCACTAAAAACGTACACTAGTTTATATCTTTTATCGAAAGGTGCTTTAGTTTTAAGTAATTAATAAATACTCAATATTTTATTTAAAATTTACCTCATTTTATCAATTCCTTGTGATATTGCTCGAAGGGGAATTTGTATCTGAAAAGATAAAAATTGTCATAACACAAAGTTCATTTTAAATATTTTATATTTAGCTACGTAACATACTGTCAAATCATATTACATAAATGTGTTATATCTCATACAGGACCAAAAATATTATATAAATACATATTTGTGTACTAAGATACCAAAAATTATATTGTAATATTTTATACAATTTTATAATTTTCTAAATATAAATAAGTATAATTTAATTTTACTCTAATTTCCCTACCATGTTAGTTTACTTGCTTTTTCTTTGACTTTGATATTTTTTGAGTTGGTTGGGGTATCAATACACTATGGCCAGTTTTTTTCAAATGTTCAAATAATTTGTTTTTAGAATTAAAATTTGATTTACAAGTTACACAACAATGTGATACATCTACATCTGTAACATCTATTGGAACTTTATTCTTATTATTTTTAATAGTTTTATTGTTTATATTTTTATTTTTAGTAGATTTGTCAATATTTGTAGGTTTTGGTAGAGTACTAGTTTCTCCATTTGTTATATCTTGTAATTCATTTGTTTCAGTAGTATTTGTTTTCTTTTGTGATGGTGTTTTATCTTGTCCTGGTTTACTTTTCGTATTTTTCTTCTTTTGTTTTTTAGAACTACCGAAATAAAAATTATCATCTAAATCTTTTTCTGGTGTATTAAATACATGAGTTTCTTTTTCTGAGCCATGATTATCGCTATCATAGTTATGATGAATTCGTATAACTTTTTTGTTCTTTTTATTTTTCTTTTTAGATGACTGGCTTATTTCTTCTGAATCAGATGGAAGACTAATTTCTGAATCAATGAGATCGTCGATTTTTACATCGTCTACAGTATCTGATATTTTTTCATCTTCAATATTTTCACTTTCTGCTTCAACTTCAATTTCTTCATCAGCTAAACTTTCTTCATCTTCTGATTGTTTTCCCTCTTCATTTTTCATAAGAATTTTCAATTTTTCAATATTTTCTTTATGCTTTTTACTAGATTCATGGTTTGCAAAAGCTTTAGGATTTCTAAAAACCTTATTACATGCTACACAGTACAAATCATCACATTCTTCTTCAGATTCAATTTCTGAGTCAGTTAAGTTTTCGCCAAATTGTTCTGCTAACTTTTTCTCGATTTCCTTTAACTCGTGCTGTACATTATCAAATTTACTCCACTCAGCTTGTGTTTTTGTGTTAATTTCTTTCTTACGTTCAATTAACTTTTGTTTTCTTAATTGTTCTTGTTTTTGTCTATTCTCTGCATTTCTTGCTTCAAGTACTTTAGCGTATGCCTGTACTCTTTTGTCTCTCTTACGAACAAAAGCAACTAGATTCCTAATTTCATCGTTGCGCTCTTTTTTCGCCTTTTGGCGAACCTTTTTATTTTCCTTTTCAATAAGTTTCAATACTCTTCTCTCTCTTGTTTCATTTATATTATATGGATCTAACCAAACATAACTTTTTTTCGTATTATAACTCATCCAATAAGCGTAAAATGAACCAACAACTTCTTCATAATCACTTGTACTATTCCCGAATGTCGGAATTTCATCATAATCAGATTTTGAGTCCATGTATTCGATGTCTTCCTTAGCAATTTGTTCAAAAACGTTTCTATAAACGAAGTAAAATCCCTTTTCGTCATCCCCATATCCTTTAAAGCACTGTGTTGTGAAATATGGGAAAACATCCAAACTATCATCTTCAAAGTTAGAATCGGAACCGCGTAAAATTTGATCTCTGTGGTTATCATACCAAGCTCTTTCGTGCTTGTCGCTCAATACTTCATATGCTTGCTGTACTAGTTGAAATTGTTCTTTAGCAAGTTCGGTGTTATCTAAATTTTTGTCTGGATGCCATTTCAAAGCCGATTTACGATAAGCTGTTTTAATTTCACTGTCGTCGGCATCTCGGGAAATTTCTAATATTTCGTAATAACACTTCATGATTTCAGATTTACACAATATACATAATTAAAAATAAACACATACAATAATTTAAAGCCTTTTGTTTGTTTTTGAGATAATTTTGAGTGAAATATACTGGTAAATTTATCAATGTCTTACCAAGAAGTGCTCCACGCGAAAATGTGACAGCACACAGGTGCAGAAACGGGTAGCGGGGAATATGGCGGGAGGCATTGTAGTTTCACAATATGACAATGATGACAACCAAAGATGAAACTGCAATCAAATTTGCCAAAAAACCTTTCCAAACTTTCTACGCAATAGTATAATTTTGTTAGTATATTTTAAACTGTTTTAAATTTTGTCACAAAAATTGTTTTTGCTGCTAATTTCATATAATGGTACAAAAATTCAAGGTTAGGGTTTGCTGGATACAAAATGTTCTAAAGATTTATTATGTCAAAGTATTGAATGTGACCCAAATAAACTAATGAGTGATTAATGTCTAAACTGTTGACTATATTTGTTTAATTATTGTGTTTAAAGGTGTAACAATGTGTTGCTAATTTCAAACAATGATGCAATAATGGAAATGGATCAGGGTCACAATTAGTTATTGAGTGAATCTTGTCAAATCAAGAAGGGGGAAATCGAACGAAGATTGTTTCGAACAGCTGATTGTTGATGAAAATGGCGTTACTCGACTTGCGAAAGTACACGGCTAGCATTTACATTTAAAGAATCCGTCCGTGCGAAAATTAGCAGCATCACAGGTACAAATAATGTCATGTGATTTTATCTGCTTATTGTTAACAATCTACATTTGTTCGTTGTTGCACACGTATTTCGATTGCTGATTGGCCACATGTAATATTGTTGACCAATTAAATGTCACTGCCAAATTGATTTGACATTTATGTTATTAGTTTATCTTTTTGCATTTCATTTTCTGTCAAATCTAATAATATGTGAAATAATAAATTAATCGTCATGTGTCGTGGATAAGCTGAAGTACGTAAACAGTCATACTTAAATATTTGTTATTATAGCGTTAATTTGATAAAATTCTTTTCATATCTCAAGTACAATTTCATCTAATTTTTATACTGTTTAATGCTTACATTTAATGAGATGTGAATGGTTAAAATAATAGCACAGTTTTTTTAATTGTGTTATTTTCTTCTGTCAAAATAATAATATAAAAAATGATAATTTATTTTCAGAGTACTACTATGCCGGGCACGAATCTCGTAGTGCCCGTAGTGTTATGGGGCAAAACAGCCCCTACGCATTGTATTTCATGCATTTACTTATCAACAGATCAAAAAACTTTAGTAACAGGATGCTACGACGGTCAGATATGTGTCTGGTAAGAAAATACCTTTAACATTCAAAAGTCCATAATTTAATATTGGTGTATATTTATAGGCAGGTAGATCCAGACACATTAAAAATGATTCCACGGTGTTTACTTGTGGGCCACACTGCTCCTATATTATGTATATCGAAAGCATCAATTTTAAAAGAAAATAATTTTATTGTAACAAGTTCAGAAGCTGGAGAAATGTGCACTTGGGACTTGGTAGATGGAAAATGTAGAGAAGTCATTAAAACTCCTTATGTTCATACAAATATACAGGTTTGTCTTACATAATTTAATATTTTGCGCTTATTATAAATAGTTTAACTTGTAGGCGTATCATATGTGCAATTGTGAAGATGTTAGATTATTTTGTAATGGTTATTATCCGGAAGTTTTAGTTATGGATCCTTTTAGTTTAGAAATTTTATTCGCTTTATCTTCTAAAGTTAACCCAGACTGGATTAGCGCACTGCACGTAAGTTTTTATCCTCTTTTTGCAAAATTCAAGTTAATAAATATTTATAATTTCAGGTTTTAAGACCGAACCAACGTAAAGATGATATAGTTTTGGCCTTAACTACAACCGGATCTGTTAAAGTTTGGACGTTACTTGGTCATGAAAATAAACATTCAGAACCAATTTATGAAAATGAAAGCAAACAAATTCGGTGTTTGAACGCTGTTAGTATGCATTGCTGTTCGTATAATCCTAGAACTGTTCTAATAGTTTGTACGAAATATTGGCAAATATACGATGCAGGTAATATATTTTTATTTATTACTCATATGATATCTTTAGATTATAATGTTAATTTATATTGTTCTTTCCAGGTGATTTTAGCGTTTTATGTTCGGTAATTGCCCCTAGAGGCGAAAGGTGGTTATCGGGAGACTTTTTAGCCCCTGATAGAATATTAGTTTGGTCAGATGATGGGAAAGGTTATCTTTATAAACTTCCAGCAAAGTAAGAACTGAATATATTTTGTTTTTCAATCATTTCATTATATAATTTAATTTGAAAAGTATATCATTGGGTGTCACATAAATAATATTGAACATATTTTATTTCAAATGTTAGAGTTGGTATCTTTTGAAAATGAAATATGTTTCATAGTAAAATGCTTTCATAGATGCTATTTTCCGAAATTCTCAAAAGGTTATTGGAAACCGTTAAATTATAATTTATGCACCCTATTGGTTTTTATGGTTTTATTTGACAGCACTGATAATTAACACATTTGTTTTTGTTTGTTTTTATCACATCGGACGTGTAGCAAGCTGCGAGGAAAAGTCATTAGTAGGTTAGCAAAGTCATTGATCAATTTTTTTATGTGTTTCTTGTAAACATATTTAGTTGCAACCTCGCTTTTTACATTTTCATTTTAGTTAATGAGATTCAAGTACGTGAAAAGATTCTGCGATGAATTGTTTACTTGTTTTATAATTTGTTTTAAAAAACAAATTGCCGAAACAAATTCATTTGTTTACATCATTCCACTAGGTTATTTGCATTTTTGCTTGGTTCTTATCTGTAGGCGCCTATCGTTTTCTCAATTCTGAAGTTATTTAAAACATTTCTAGGTATTTACAGTAGTTAACTTTTCTACATTTTAATAGTGTTATTGTTAGTTATTATTATACATTAAGCTATTAGAAATCTTTTCACGTATTCAATTTAAATTTTTCCTGCACATAACTTTTTAATTGCGCTTGATAATGCTTTATATTTTTGTATAAATATGGGATGTTTATTTGTATTGTGACATTGTAAATCACATAAGACAAGTACAGTAACTTTTTGCTTCGTTTATCTTTCTATCTTAACCTTAGTGGACTGTTACTTGTTTTATGTACTCTGTACTGATTTTTATTATTTTTCTTTTCTTTTCGCAGTAGCATACCAGATAATAAAAACTTTCATACGGCTACTATTGAAAGTGACAATCCGTTTCTCTATTGTGTCCTAGCACAACCTGGAGATAAGGTAAATCTACTTTTATTTCTTTCTTACTCTTAATATGCTGACAATTTTAATAGTTTATTTTTGTACCATTGATGTTATAAAATTTGAAGGAATTTATTTTTGGATGTTTCATTTTACATAAAAACAAATAAATTAAAATAAATTTCTTGATTATTTTATGCTACAATAATAATAATTAATCAGGATTGTAAGTATAAACCATTTTTAAATGCATTCCGTAATAGGTAAGCATTTAATTATTTCTATTAGACTTAATTAATCTACCATACAATTTGAACTTGTTCAAATTATATAATTTTTTCTAGCCGTTATCATGCCCACCAGCAATGCGCTACGTAACAACTCAAAAGCAGACGAAAACATTCAGGTATCTTCTCCGAGGCGATTCAGAAGGAAAAGTCATGATTTGGACGATACCTGAAGTATCAAATGCACAATTGACTCAAATTCAGCAAGAGTCAGTGCTAAAACCAGTGCAGATGACCGCCACGCTAACTACAAGCTTAACCCACGCTTGGGCGAATATGACACCATCTCCAGTGGGGATTTTGGATCAGTTGGACAATCAATGTGATCCTCCAGTTAAACTAACATCTAGTATTTATTTGCCGCAACAAAGTCGGTTAGTTCTTGGGCGAGAAGATGGTACAATAATTATTGTTCCTGCTACACAGACTGTAATGTTGCAAATATTACATGGAAATCATCAACAATACGACAATTGGCCCCCTCACCAGCTTCTAGTAGGCCATGGCGGGCGCGTTAATTGTTTATTATACCCTCACCATGTAAATTCGCGCTACGATAAAACCCATTTAGTTTCTGGTGGCGTAGATTTCGCAGTCTGTCTTTGGGATCTCTATGCTGGAACTCTTCTTCATAGGTTTTGTGTCCATGCTGGTGAAATCACACAACTCTTAGTTCCACCAGACGCTTGTAGTGTAAGTTTCTAATCAATAGCTATTATTTTCGTTATTGATTGTTTTTATTTTCAACAGATACGAATACAGAAATGTATATGCAGTGTGGCATCGGACCATTCGGTAACTTTGTTAAGTTTAGCGGAAAGGAAGTGTGTTTGCTTAGCAAGCAGACATTTGTTTCCTGTTGTGACAATAAAATGGAGGCCCTTAGATGATTTTATGATTATCGGATGTTCTGATGGAACAGTATATGTTTGGCAAATGGAAACTGGACATTTAGATAGAGTACTACATGGTATAGCTGCTGAAGAAGTATTATATGCATGTGATGAAAATACTACTAATTATACGAATGGAGCTAGCTCAGAATTAGGGCTTGCTAATCCAGCTGTACATTTTTTCCGGTAAGCATTAAGTTTTATAAAACTAATTATATATTGCTAATATATTTTATTTACAGAGGATTAAGACATCGTAACTTATCAGCAATTCGACATGCTACTCAACGAGGGTTACATCAGCTACAACAACTAGGAGTCCACACGAACAACGAAGATAATATTCACCAAAAAAATCGTGGGTTTCCACTTTTAATCCAAGGTTTACGAACAAATCCCAAAGGTATTTAACAATTCTACCTTTTAAATACGTGAAACTTATTTGATTTTCTTTACAGATCCCGAAAGTCATATCCTCTTCTTCGATATTGAAGCCCTCATCGTCGAACTACTCAGTGAAGAATACTCGGCGATGTCGCCGGGAAGTTTAGAAGCCGCAGGCCTAATCAACCAGTCCGAATACAACAAAGTTGCAGCTCTCACTCATTCTGTGAGTCCTGATGCGCATAAGAAAATCGCTGGTAAGTAAATATAATTTATATTATGTTTAAATTGTTTTGGAATATTGTTTGTAATTCTTCGATTCATTGTTCACGCTTACGTAAAGACTTTTTTGGAAAAGTCAAAGATAAAGCGGAAAATATGGAGCGGATACTAAAGGAGAAAGATCGACATGGTAAAGATGTTTCTATAGTTTCGTTTGGCTTATTTTACTCTGGTTTCACCTGCATTTTTAGTTTTATTTCATATTTTTCTTATTCATTTTCTTGCTTTAGGTATTTTGGCGAAAATGAAAGAAGGTGCAGAAACTGTCCATACAAAAATTCAAGCGAAAGCAGAGATGGTCCTCAAAGGCACAGATTCGTCGAAAGGTAGGAAAATTTAAAATAATTAATGTAAATTATAGTGGAAAATGAATTAAACCGGGTTTAAAGAAATTTGCTTTAATAAAAACTAAACATAAAATGTACAGGTCATAACTTAAAACAGTTGACTGAAACAATTGTCGTATTCAAAACAACAAATCTCTGAAACTATCTACTAGAGAAAAAATCAGCAATTGTTGTTTGAAGCTTGCCTCCTTAAGTTCTTCTTAATAATATCTGTAAGCGTAAGCGTGAGGAGCAGCAACGTATCCATGGGCATATCCGGATCTGGCCACAACGGGAGCAGCATGATAGGTAGCAGCGTGGTAGGCGGACACTGGGGCGGCATGGTAAGCCAAGGGACTACCATAAACAGCCAAGCCAGGGCTACGGCGGTTGCGGTGTTTCACAACCTCAACTTCAGCGAGGTGGGCAGCGCGGGCAGCCACAATATCAGCAGATTCCACGGGGGCGGCATTAGAAGCCACACGGTAACCAAGAGCATCAGCGACGTAGTTGGCAGCAATCACTTGGCCATCGGGAGCTACGTAAGAGTAAGAACCGATCTTGTTGCCATGAGCGTCCTGGACGGCGTTGTGGGCTTGGAAAGCTTCAGAGTGTCCGTAAGCAGCCTGGCCGAGTTCATCTTGAGCGTGGTACTGGCTCTTTTCTACTCCGACGACAGCAGCGTGGTGGGCCACGACTGGGGCGGCAGCCACGACGGCAGAGTGCACAGCTGGAGCGACAACAGAGTGAGCGGAGTAGGCAACGGGAGCGGCTACATGAGCAGCGGAGTAGGCAACAGCGGGAGCAGCAACATGAGCAGCGGAGTAGGCAACTGGAGCGGTCACATGAGCGGCGGAGTAGGCAACTGGAGCGGCCACATGAGCGGCGGAGTAGGCGACTGGAGCGGCTACATGAGCAGCGGAGTAGGCAACAGCGGGAGCAGCAACATGAGAAGAATAAGAGTAACCGTAACTGCTGGGGACGATGCCAGAGTAAGCAAGAGGAGCCACTACACCAGGCTTGGCGCAGGCGACGGCCAGGAGGCAAGATACGACAACCTAATCAATAAATAACACGTTACAATTCATTTTCCACTATAAAAATAAATGATTGTTATGGAACCTACCAAGAATTTCATGTTGCTAGCTTCTGTAGATCACTGAAGTCAACTGATTTGATCCTCAGTTTACTGGCTATTTATACTAAATTTACATAGGTGTAAATCAGGTACCCCGGTATCGCGTATGTCTTCAGAGGAACCACGCCCTTGCTATCTTTAATTCTTGTTTTACATTAATGTCAGCAACATACTGGTTGAGTTCCTGTTTTTCATTGTATTTGGACAACATTTAAGGAGGTACACTCGAGTGGTTGGAGGTTAGGGGCATCTCCTATACTCGCAATGTATTTCATATCAGGGTTTCAACTTATAAAAAATAAAAATAATTTTTTTTTATTGTATGTAAACGCAGTCTATTTGAATTTTTGCTAATAAAATGAGATTTAAATAACTTAATTAAGAATATTATATATTTTTGTTATGTAAAAATTGTTTATTTTATAAGATTTCATTCGGCTAAATACCAGTGTAAACTACGGCAACGCTGTGCTGTACATGTCATTTTTCACGGTCTTATGTCAATCTGACAGATAGTAAAAATGTAAGCTGAAGAGAATTCTGCACTTGAAATTTCATTTAAATCGTTGGGTATGGATTATTATTTATCATTTGTGCATATTACCTTTCATTCTTGTGAAAAACTTGTGATTATAGATAGATAATGTTTTTTTTCTGGTTAAATTCAAATTTCACGCTTTTCAACGTTGCCGCATCTATATTATGTTCTCGCCAATATTCTCCAGTAGGCATAAACGTCAGTCTTTCGATTAAGAATTCTTGTTAATTACGTGGTGAATGATGCTTGTATTACTTTTATCCGGTCTATGAGATAATAATGTACGTTTTAAAAAAGCAATTGGAATTTTCTGTCATTTCCTTAAATGCTTTTTACGTTGATTTAACAGTAGTCCCATAAGAGGCCATGTAAAATGTAGTTTTTTAATATTTATTTTTTGATAATCTACGTGGTGAAAAATTATGAAAAAATTCAGGTAACATTTTTACAATGTTTTGATTAATTTTGCAAAGTTTCATTAAACTCTCTCATTATTTCAAATGTCGAGTGTACCTCCTTAAGATTCTGCAGATAAAAAATGACCGTGACAATAAAACACCCAGATACTTGATCTTAAATTTAAATCATTAATTAACATTCGCTAAAAATTATCTACTTACTATGTAACTTAATCAAAGATTATCCAATTAGAGTTAGAAGTATTTATTTTCTGTTTAAAAATTATTTTAAAGCAATTACACATTTTGATTAAATATTAATTTCTAAGGTTTCAGAAACATTTTAGTTAAAAATTCTGCATAATATTATATTTATTCTACTTTTTATCATTTTTGAGCAGATTGAGCAATTCCAATTTTATCGGTGCATTCGAAGGTCGTTCAATGAACTTTAATTAAATATGATCCACTTTTTGGCATTGACATTTACAACAAGGCTAACAAGAAATTAATCTTAAATTCAATTTATTTTAAGTGCTATTGTATGAAAACTAGATTCGATAAACGGTACACCTTTACGGTTGCACCGCGTCATATATTTTTTGTTTAAAGAATTAATTAAAATAAAGAATCCGGATGTGTGTATTCAAGTACTTATTCTTTACAGATGGAAGTGAAACATCAACCAAATCAAACAATAAATTAAATTTGGGGCTCATCGAAACTAGTCACGGGATGGAAATAGCACAACTTTTGCTGTCACTACTTCATGCTTGGGGTATGGATAATGACTTAGATAAAGTCTGTAAATCCAAGTTAGGATTATTAAGACCAATGGTACCAATATCCTTTGGCGTTCTGTCTAAAGGTGGTTATATGTCTTTAATCCTTCCAACTTGGTATGCAAGTATACCAGTCGAAAATGCACCAAACGATGTAGGAAATGATAGTCTAGCAAATAAGCTACCACCAGAATTAGTCCGCCAAGAAAGCTTAACACAGTATTTTACCTCTCGATTACATTGGGAACTTAGCACAACATTAACTAGTAATCATTTAATGGCCATAATCGCTCTAAGTAATACTTTAATGTCTATGAGTAACGCAACTTTTGTACCGGAACAAGAACGAAATAGAAAATTGCACAGGCAATCTACAAGGCTAAATTGGTCAAAAACAGATGAAGAACACGAAGAAATGTTCACACAACAACAGGCGCAAATTAAACAGGGCTGGTCGTTGTTGGCAACCCTTCATTGTGTGTTATTGCCAGATAAAGTGGTAGCAACAGGAGCCAAGAACTTTAAGAGGCCTCAGGTTGAAATGATGGCAAGAAGATGGCAACATCAATGTTTAGAAGTTCGTGAAGCTGCACAGGCCTTGCTTCTTGCTGAACTTGGAAGGTAAGAATATTATTTGTATTCATATAAATTTGTTTTAAATTACGTAGAATTTTATTTTGTTAGTACATTTACATTCTTTTAGAAAATGTTGAAATGTTGTGTTTTGCAATTTGGATGTATCCAGGTTAGGTCCAAAAGGTCGCAAAGCCTTAGTAGACGATTGGGCCCAGTATCTACCGCTGTACACACAAACGGAGACAATCAACCAACACGCTTCATCTCCTCCAGGAAACCATGTCAACTCTAACTCTAATACACCGGCAAATACGGGCGAACAAACTGTAAGATTTATTTGTATCAATTTTTGCTTTTTACTAATATATTTATATTTTTATAGGAGGAAGAATATGAAGAAGAAGAGGAAGAACAAGTTCGGAAACCTTCAAGTTTGGCCGAACTTAAACGAAAACAAACAACTGCAGTGGTCCTTCTCGGAGTTATAGGCGCAGAATTCGGCCAGGATATCACCGACACAAATAAAAAACGACAAGAAGACCAGCGCAGAAAAAGCAGCGTTGTTGAAGGTAGAATACTATTATACCGTCTAAAAATAGCAATTTTTTCAAATTGTTTTCGTAGGTTTTGGTATTGGTAACAATAATCTCGCCCGTCTAACGGCGATGGCGTTGTCACATTTACTTCTATCGCCTCCAACGGCTAAGCTCCCGGCCCATACGCCGTTACGAAGAGCAGCTATTGATCTCATAGGCCGTGGGTTCACTGTTTGGGAACCCTACTTGGAAGTTAGTAAAATTTTATTAGGTTTACTCGAAATGTGTTCGGATGCAGACAAACTCGTACCCAGTATGACGTACGGTTTGCCTTTAACACCTAAAGCGGACTCTTGTCGAACTGCGAGACATGCGCTTACGCTGATAGCAACTGCAAGGTAAGATATATTTTTTTTTTTAAAGAAAAACATTAATTTTGTTTTGAATAAAGACCTGCTGCATTCGTAACAACAATGGCAAGGGAAGTAGCGCGATTCAATGCTCTACAACAAAATGCTCAAACGCTAAATGTAAATTTAACCAATTCTGTATTGTACAAAGCTAAACCGGAAATTTTAAGAGGAGTAGAACTGTTAATTGATAAAATGCAAAACGAAATGTCAGACTTATTAGTCGAGGTAATTCATATTATACTTTTAAACCTTACAAAAAATTAATATTACATTTTTAGCTGATGGATATAATATTGCACTGTCTTGACCCCGGTCATTTAAAAGTCAAAGGGTTACCGGAAGTATTTCCTGCTGTTTGCAGATTTAACCAAGTTTCACATTGTCCTACTACTAGAAGAATAGTTGGTATGTGAAGACACATTCACACTGATTTCGTTCATTTCTGTCATTCATTTTTTATTATTTGTGTTCTACAACTGCGTCCATATATTTTAGTTATTTTACTTTATACGAATTTGAAAGAATTTTTTAAAAATTTGCAATGGAGGTTTCCACGATATTTTGTTTTTTTTATTAAATACATTAAATATTAAAATATTAGACCCGTAAAACGATGCCGTGTGTGACATCATCGGAATTGAGAACATACGTTCAACGCGCTGACGAGGATCGATACGTAGGTCTTACCTTACACATGCAACATGAACAGATACAGAAACAAGAAAAACACATAACACTGTTTCATGCCGTTGAAACAACGCGAGGTTTAATCATTTTTAAATACTTGTTTAGTTCTGTTTCCTATGTGTTTCCACGTGTTTAATAATTAAATCATATTTATAAAGATAGTGAAGTGATTATGCATATCGATTTTGATTAAAACCAACTCAAAATTTCTTCAATAAACTGTAAGTAACCGCGTTTGATCCTGTAAACTCAACTCGATTACGTGAACGTGTCAAAAATCGAAAAATTAACAAGTGGTCTGTCGTCCATTCCGTAGTCAAAACGACAAAAAATGAACTTACACGAACAAATCTACTCACGGTTTGGTTTCAATGTAGTCTGCGTCGCATATGACGCATTTTAATGCACGTTTCAGAAGAGTTACATTTTAATTTAGATAAAAAGGCAATAAATCTATCAAAATTAATAATTATTATCACTTTCCTTTAACTTATATATGCTGAAAATTGATATCCAATAAGTATTTCTTTAAATGCCGTAGGCTTGGAAACCTTCATTTAATTTACATGTCTTTTAATCACGATGTATAATACAAATACGGTGAGTGCACTTGGCAAAAAAATGCGTTCCTACTTTTTCAACGAATATTGCGGGTTGCTTATGTCAACTAGATGTGTTTAGAGTACCTATTTAGGTACTCTAGATGTGCTAAATAAATGCACAATGCAGCACAGTGGCATCACCTACTAATATTTTTTTGTTCTTCCAAAAATGTGTTCCTTGCAAAAAAAAAATCTTTTTGTTTCATGATCAGTAAGTTGACTACTATTATGCCATTAACATGTATACACGATGTTGTGAATCACTCTGTATAAAATATGTACATGTAATATATTAAAAATTAATGACAGAAATGGTTAATGGCTATATTAGCATTATTGTTATGTGTTTTGGTTTTTTAGTTGGCTCAAATTCTGGTTCGCTGACTTTGTACGAACTGCGGCAAAATAAGTGTCAAACTTTATCAGCGCATTCGAGTCCTATAACAGCGGCTGCATTTAGCCCTGATGGAAAGTTCCTAGCTAGTTATTCATGCGGGGAAAATAAATTAAGCTTCTGGCAAACTAGTACAGGTAGGTGTTCTCTTCAAATGATTTGAATTTTATTTATTTTCCGATTTTAATGGTGTAGGTATGTTCGGCCTGGGAGCATCTCAAACCAAATGTATAAAATCTTATAGCACGGCGCCCATAGCCGATGTAACGCGTTTAAATCCAATGAGACTAGCTCGGCTGCACTGGATCAACAACCGAACGGTAACGTTGATGTTAGCTGATGGATCAGAGACACGATTTAACGTATAAGCGTGGCCTTCCTAGTACTTGTCTTTCAATCAGTCCCCCCGAAACCTATCCTTTCCTTACTTACGTCCCTCTACGTTCAAACGCCGAACCACTAATTATTGGTACAAATTTTCTTTGCTATTTATTTTCGTTTGTTTCAACAGACTCAAGCCTTATCCGAGAAGTGTGTGCCTGTGCGTTATATTTGTTATCAAAAAAGATATAAATAACAATATTGAGTATAGTAACAGATGCAGATTGTTGAAAAAGCAGACTTTCATCGGCCGTAAGCCTTACATCGATTTGTTTTAAAGAAAAATAAACATATTATTTTTAAGGTAAAGAAGCTTGCAAACATAATGCAATTATCATTGTTATATAATCAGTCAAGAGTATTTAGTCAGTGTTTTTTGTTTTATTCCCAAACACTATATTTTGGGACTTTACATAAATTATAGAGTTGAATATAATATATATTTATTATAAACATGTGCACTAACCAACCATTTAATTTGGTGGTTTATATTCTTATGAAACCGTACTTTTTGGGGAAACAACACAGGTTCAATTGTTTATTGTGTCATGTTTTAAATCTTTACTATTCTGACTATTAATTATTTTTAAATCTTTTTGTATATTGCAAGGTTTCATTGTATGTCGTATGTTATCAGGTTTTTAACTAGTCATATTAAGTCTTAGAAATAATATTGTTTATATATGATTGTTTTACCTAACCTGTATTGTATGAGAAGCTAAGATTTTAGGGCTCAGATAGACTGCATTTTGTAGATACTAACGGCCACCTGTTGATTCTGAGCTCTGAGAGACCTGTGTTGTTTCTTGCGTTAAAAACGGATACAGCAATCATCCTTCGGTTGCGAGAATCCTACAAGAACCTAGTATAATATTTGTATAAATTGATTTTTTAATTGTTTATAGAAGAAACTTCTACCTTTACGTATCTTATATGTATATAATATTTCATTTATTTATTTATAATGATTACGCTGTGGTATCTAGTAAATAATCTCAAACAAATATGTTTTAATTTTATTTTTAGTATCATCACTTTATGAGTTGTAGATTCATATACAGTAAATTATTTCAGTGTGGTAGAATTTCTCAAAAGAAATGGTTTCATGGCGGAAATTTACAAAAAGAGTGCCTATTTCTATTTTATTGACGAAGTTGATTATTCAAATTTTAGAGAAATCTATCAGCATTAAAATATTTTACTGGATGCTTGTATACTATCCAGATTGGAACAATTTACTTTGCTATCAGTTATACAGAAAACTGAATATTTATTAAGATAAAATATATCCCGACTATTATTGTAGAATATTATATATTATATTTCATTGTGATCGTTGAGTTGAACTCACACTTTATCCATCTTGTTTTAGATAAATATTAGTTGAAATTTTAATTTGTTGTTAAACGTTAAATTTTTATAGTAATACTTCCTAGCCCTAGTTGTATGTTCTCTATTTATCAACGCTTCAAAATGTTATGAATGTCGTATTTTCTCATATTTCAGACAAAAATCAAACGAAACAAATAATCTGGAAAATTTATAGGTTAATCCTTGAACTTATAAATTTTCTTAAGAAGAATAAATTGAATCTATATAAATTATGTAAAAAATAACGAATTATATCCCGATAAGCAATATTTAAAAGAAATACTTTCTGTTCCTGATCGTTTGATTTGTGTCTGATTAGCATCTATTTTTATTGATGGTGTTAGGTACCTATATGTGTGAGTTTGGTATTGTTGCATGCTGCTCGTCAGCTGCACTTCTTTTGACAATATGAAAGACACGAAAGTGGTCACTTTCTCCGAAGTCTTGTCTTAATATCCTGCTAGCAATCGTGCGATTCAGATGATTGAAGACGCGCGATTTTCTTGTTGATCCCGAATTTTTTCTCATTAACACTGTTCGTTAATTATGTGTATGTATATGTATATAATTATACATATAGCTAGCAATATTCTACATGTTATCTCCTTCATAATACTGTTGTATTTAATCATGAGAAATACACTATCTGAAATATTTATCAATCAAATCTTTATCTAATCTAATAGATTTTAATTCGTTTATATTTTCTTTGTCATCAGTAAATTTATACTGTAACAATGGTATATTTACTAAATTGTGTATTTATTTTCTTGGCTTTAATTTCTTTAAGTCAACAACAAATTCTCTGTACGAAATCAGTTTGTGAGGTTTGTATGAATTCATTTTTATAGTACATTATTTAATTTAATAATAAATATTTTTTAGGATTACATAGAAAAGAACCCATGTTCAGAACTATCAGACAAATGTAAAACTCAAAATACAACTTATAATGGATTAGTATTACCACATCCGTCTCCATGTAATTGTTGTGATTTCTGTATTGATAATTTAGGTATGCTTAAAACTTAAATTGTAATATATAATCGACAGTAAATTAAAATTTGTTATTAGCTTTGGATGATGTGTGTATACTTGGATCCCCCGATGGACCGGTTCCAGACAAAATTTGTGGAGATGGATTATTTTGTGATAAAACTACAAGTAAATGTGTTGCAAGTAAGTCATGTTATTTTTCACTTATATACTGCTTCAGTAACTATCAATTGCGATGTTAGATCCACTTCCATGTATGAGAGATCAAGAGAAATATAAAAAGAAAAAGAAAAATGGTCAACTGGGATATTTAGAACTGCAGCCACAATGTGACCGCCGAGGAATGTACCTACAAGTTAAATGTATACCAGGAGAAATGTAACTTATTTAAATCTTATCTGTAGAACATTATAATTAACTGGTTTTATTTTAGTTGTTTTTGCGTGGACAAAAATGGCAACAGAATTTTTGGAGAAATGCCTTACAATGTTCAAGCTTTAGACATTACAAAATGCGGTATGTATTTCATAATAGTCATTTATGTTATGAGGATCGTAAGTCAATCATTATAGTACTAGTGAAGATTATCAGACGAGGTCAAGCAGATTTTGACAACACGACGTGATTGGTTACGATCCTTATTGCATACAAAATTTTATCTGCTGGTGTAAATTAGTCAAAAAGTAAAATAAATTACTTGGTATTGAAACAAATTTAAATACAAAAAATCTGGAAGGTATGCTATTTTTTAAACTTCCTCACTAAGCTTCCTAAAGCTCTGTTCGCACGGGGATCTTTGGAGATTCTACGGAGATTCAGAATCCTGGAAAAGAAGAAGTTTTTTTTCTAGTGATTTTGAAGTAATCAATAAATTATAAATTCTTCTTTTCTAAGACTTATTGAAGATTCAATTTAGCGACACCGCAATTCAACAGATAATTCTCACTAGAAAGAAAAAAACTGCGGACAGGGCTTAAGTTACGATTTGTTTTTTTATTTCATTATGGTACTGAATACCATACTGGATTCATTATGGTCCTCTGAGACAAATAACATTGTCATTATGCCACTGCATCAAATAAAATATTTTAACGTAATACTTTTGTTAAAGGATGTTCCCGAAGTGTGGAAAATATAAATGAAGTATTAGGAGGAAATAGGTTCTCAACCCTCAGACCAAAATGTTTGTCAAACGGGAATTTTGACAGTATTCAATGTACGGACGAATCTTGTGTCTGCGTTGATGAATTTAACGGAAGCCCAACAGATTCAGCAATGCGTCCAGTTAATATATATTTAGCTTCTGAAATGTCGTGCTGTAAGTTATTTAAATTTAAACTTTTCATATTTTAATTTTTATTCTTATAGTTAATAATGAAAGCCATCCAGAAGGAGTATACTTAAATGCTTGTGAAAGAAAGTACATTCAAATTTTAAAAGATATTAATAAATATAAAAATGCAGGTTTTAAAGATGTTTTTGGCTACATTAAACCAAATTGTCAGTTGGATGGAAGATTTGCTGCTGTTCAAGAATCAGAAACTGAGTAAGTCAATAAATAAATATTTATTCATATAATATATATATATATATATATATATATATATATATATATATATATATATATATATATATATATATATATATATATATATATATATAATAATCTTTTGTAGAAAATATTGCGCAGATCCCGATGGAAAACAAATTGAGAATTTCAAAGTTGCCAAGAATGATAAACTATCAAAAACTATGAATTGTTGTAAGTACATATTTTGATTTGAAAAATTCACTAAAATTAATAGAAAATGTATTTAAAGATTGTGCACGAGCGAAAAGCATTATTCCCTGGCATGAAAAACCTAGTTGTTGTGCTAATGGAAATTATAAATGCATGCAATGTAGACGAGGACAGTGCCATTGCGTAGATACAAATGGGTTACAAATACAAAAAGAAGTCCCTTATGAAAAGAGGAAAACTTTGTCTTGTTCAAATTGTGATTGTACACAGTAATCAATTATTATACGCAATATCTTAGTACATAACAATAAGGTAACCTTTAAAATAACAAACTTTCAATAAAATTGCTTATATTTAGAAATATAAAAATTGTTATGCAATTTTATTATTTATAAATGTTTTTTATCGACAGGACGTTTACTCGCAAACTGTGGTTAACCTTCTTTTTTCTCAAAATCTGACCAAAATTTTGAGACCTCTCATAACTCGAAAACAAAAAGGCTTATCAAAGCGCGGTTTGCGGCATTGGATACCTCCTAATTTACTTAGTATAATCCGCGACTTTTTAGAAATTTTTAAATTTTCATCCTTAAAAGTACTAAGTGGTTTTTTTTTCGATTTCGGCCCAAAACTTTGGGAGCTTCTAACTCAGGAACTAAAAGACATCAAAGCGCGGTTTGCGGCATTGAATATCTCGTAATTTACTTAATAAATACCACATTATAAAAGTTGTGTTCAGCCGTAATTTAATTATTTTTGCAAACACATCACTTTTAAAATGTGTCTTTTTTATTTCTCAGGGCTCTATTTCCTAAACGGTTAAAGATATTGGCCTGAGCGTGACATTTTTCGGTTCCTCGTACTTTTTTATGCTAGAAAAAACCACATTTTCAAAGTTGCGGAGTCACTGGTTAAGCCATAATATAATTATTATAATTAAAACTATTTACTATGTGACAAAAAATTTTTCTAAAGACTAATATGTTTGTGTTTGTTTGTCACAGGAACCCAAAACTAAACTTAATCTTCTGGAATCTTCCTAGACACCTGGAAGTCTTCTACGAAGAGAATGAGATCCAAGACTCAGAAACCCGCCGAGTCACTAGGATATCCAAATAATAAACAATTTGTTATAAATTATGTTTTATTTTATAGTATACTTTAATATTATGTATTCTTGAATAAATAAATAAATAAATTATATTATTGTTTAATCTTTCAAATATGATTTATTTAATCCGTTTTATCATAACCTTCCAAACGAGCTTAGTGCTGCCATCTCTTGGTGGTGACGTCACAAAATGTTTTTGTGCAGCGGGTCTAAAAATTGAGCTGCTAATTAAAAATCACACTAGGAAATTAGAGTTAATTTAATTATTTTTTTGATCTCCAATAATTTATGTTATCCTGATACCAAATTGGCGATTTCAGATGAATTTTTCTCAGTTGTCAGTGACAAATTTTTAATGATTTTTTTGATCTCCTTCAAGTTATGTTATCCTGATACTAAATTGGCAAAATCAAGTTGAACTCAAGCTTCGGTTTTGAATATTTTTCAACTCAAAATCACAAAATTGGTATCAGGATAACATAATTTGTTGGAGATAAAAAAAGTCATTAAAAATTTGACACTAAAAACTGAGAAAAATTGATATGAAATCGCCAATTTGGTATCAGGATAACATAACTTGTAGGAATTAGCAGCTCATTTTTGGACCCACTGCTCAAAAACTTAAATTAGTTAATTACATTAAACGCTATATAACGGGACGCAGGACTTAGGATAGGTTGTTTTATAACTATAATAAAGCAAATTTATTAATCTAACAAAATGATTTATTTGATTTAAAAAAAGCAAGTAACAAAATAATATATTTACTGACTAACTTGAAGAAAATAAATAAACACAATAAATATACATTAAATACAACACAAGTGTAGTATTTGTTACAATATAATTAAATGACTTGCCCCGAAAGATAAATGATTAGTTACATTAGAATTGAATTTTATTGCCAAATGTAATTACAAGTCAATATTGTAATAACTCCATTTATATTGATAACTCACAGTATGTGAGGCTACCACACCCAAGCTGGATGATAGGCGAAATAGGTACGTATGTTTTGTATACAATTGTATCAAAGATTAAGTTACATATGGCAATGTCTAAAAAAATTGAAGGAGTGGAGATTTCCCAACACGCAACCAACCAACATGGTTCTTTTCTCCATATAAATGGCCCTGTACATAATTCATAAAAGGACCATTAAACACGGAATAAACCGCACACATATTTTAGTAGTGACAATTCCTATCTGAGTTTAATATTGACCGCGGGTGATTTTAACTTGATACCCAAGAACAACCGATGTTGTTCTACAAATGTAAATATCGTGAAGTGTCCTGCCGACCTCGCGATGCAGAGAACCCGCCACGCCTTGCTCTAACCTCATGCGAAATGCAATCACTGGAAAGCCGCTGAGAGGTGAGAGGAGACCTTAGGGTTTCCGGAAGCATACAACCGACGCCACCGTCTCTAATCGTATAGAGGGCGTACACCGAGAGTCTGTGCGAACAACGGAGCACACACAGCCCCTTGTCCTTAATGTAAAGGACTACGAACAAAAAAAATCATCTAGAAACTAAAAATTTTATGTGCAACCCTAACCTGCGGGTGTTGTTTAGTAAACCAATAGAACATGGAAAACAAACAACTAAAAACAAAGCTTATCACCCCCAATTATAAAATACTTTAATCAATAATAATGTCACCAATCTCATTAAAATTCTGTATAACCCGTAAATCTGTACTATTAAAGTAATAGTACAGTTAAATGAAGACGGTTTATTCCTTGTCAACTTTTTGCTTACTTAAACCTAAGTTTGAAATATGATAGGTGAAATACTAGTGACTTTGACCTAACCCATCTACACCCAATATTTAACATTTACCACGCGCGCTTTTTGATTCTAACCCTAAGAACAACCGATGATTGTTGTTCTTGTGCAAATGTCGTGGGTCTTCTTGCCGATCGCCGAATGATTGCTTAGTACGCGGTAGACAGCCAGGGAAAGACTTTCCACGGTCCATCACCACCTTCATGCTCAGGATTGCCGGGATGGATTCAGTTTTGCATTCTAGTGACTCAATTCATCCAAGCTATCGAAGGCTGACTGACCTAAACCCTACAAGCTGCTACATTCCGACTCCCCATGGAGTGCACCGGAGCCCTCGGTGATCCTTACACGTGCAAGGACGTACGGTTCGATGTCATCTGCGACCAAGTACTATACTGCCCGCCAATGACTCACCGACCACAACATTGACTTATTGGTTCCATCTTGCCCCCTGGCGTCTAAGCCATCCGAGGCACGATGACGAAGGCGCCAGGAGGTTGGGGTGCCAAAAGCGGTCTATGCAGAGGGTACCGTGCCCTCGTCGGCCCTTCAACGGAAGGACATGCATACAAATACTAAAATGCGGTTTAACGGTTCCTATTGGCTTTAAGCCATTCCCAGCCCCGAAACCACTCTAGTTGAATTGTCCTAAGTACATCATTGTACATAAATTTTGAGTTACCCGGTCGCTGATTGATTCTAACCCTGAAGAACAATCCGGCCTAGTGTTGTTCTTATGCTTAAAAGTTTACGTTAAATATTTAATGTCACTGTAAGTTATTTCACCTACCAAAATTTCCTAAGTCTAAATGGTCCTGTACATAATTCATTAAAGAAAGAGATGCATGCTGTCTGCTGTCTCGAAGCTGCCAGTTACTTCAAATTAATTCATTTGTTATTATTCAAAAGTCTACAACATTCAACTTATAAAAAATTAATTCTGCTCAAATTGTCATCATTATGTTCGCAACTTAATGTTAAGTATCTAGCAACAACGAATTTATTCATCACTTCTTGTTCTTTATTTATTGTATTGTCATATTAACATCTTCAATTTTATTGGCAGTTTCAAATGCATCTCTTTATTTATTTTGTTCGTTGAAAAAGGGCCATTGAACAAGGAGTAAACCACATTTATTTTCACTAGTGACATTTCCTATTTAAGTTTAATATTGACTGCAATTGATTTTAACTTGAAACCCAAGAACATGACAAACAAAACAATCAAAGGAGAAGCTATCTCCCCAATTAAAATTATTTTAAAATAAATAATAAAGTTACTAGTTTCATCAAAATTCCGTTGATCCCTTAATCTGTACTACTAAAGATCTATTAAAGTACTAGTAAAGTAAAGACGATGTGGATTACTCCTTGCAAACTATTATCTAAGTTAAAATTAATTATTGAGATCATATTCACATGGTCATTGGCAATTGAACCCAAGACTGTGCCCCCTGTTTTCATTTAATTCCAATCTCAACATTATTATCAAAGAGAAGATTAAAGTCTTTATTATTTACGTTAAGTATTATTTCGAGTTAAAGAATGATTCACGCAAAGGGAAAAGACTGGAAAAACTATCTTTGATAATTCATTTATCATTAAGTCTCTGGAAGGCTGCTGGAGTTGATGTCGCCTGCAGAAAGTCCCATAATGGATGTTGAAGTTGTTCAATGTAATCCCTCGACGACTCTCGTGGTTGATGCCATGTGCAGAATATTCTTCCATGTCCTTCGAAGACTGCTTGGCTTGTTCACATTCTTCTTTGCTCAAATACCTAGGAACCACAAATCATTTATTTACATTTGATAAACACTATTTGCTTATCCTGAATATATTAAATATTTATAATAAATGAATTATTTTATATAGAAAGTATCCAACAGTTGTTGATGGCTGGTAATCGCACACACGATAAAAAATAAATATATATATATATATATATATATACAGGGTGTCTATTTAACTCGGGCCACTGTAGGTAATTCCTAAACTAGAACAGATACGACTTCGATTAAATTAGACAAAAGTTGCCTTATCAGAAGGCCATTCCAGTGATGTATTTGTTTATCCAAAAATATGCACAGGTAACTAGATAGAGCAAAAACTTTTATTTTTTTAAATGGTAACCATAGGTAGCTATGGCATCATTAAAAGGAGTATTTTTTTCTCTTTTCATCTGTATGTAATTTTCATCATTTATTTTTTAAATAAATGTTTTATTTACACAAAACCTAATACACTTAATTCTAATGGCACTTAAAGTAGTCTTTGATAAAAACAATTTAAAACGATTTATATTGTTTTAAACATTTTTCTCGTATTGCTGTCAGTTTTATATTGTTAAAAGTAGTTTTTAGTACTGTTGTCATATTAAATTGTTTTTATCAAGGCCTACTTTAGTAAGTGCCATTAGAATTAAGTGTATTTGGTTTTGTGTAAATAAAACATTAATTTAATAAATAAATGATGAAAATTACATACAGTTGAAAAGAGAAAAAAATACTCCTTTTAATGATGCCATAGCTAACTGTGATTGCCATTAAAAAAAATAAATGTTTTTGCTCTATCTAGTTACCTGTGCATATTTTTGGATAAACAAATACATCACTGGAATGGCCTTCTGATAAGGCAACTTTTGTCTAATTTAACCGAAGTCGTATCTGTTCTAGTTTAGGAATTACCAATAGTGGCCCGAGTTAAATAGACACCCTGTATATATATCTATACTGATAACTCAATTCGTTGTGTCATAGTATCTACAAGTCATAAACATACTTTTTTACAGAAAAAAATCCCAAATATTTTAAAGTCTGTGTCATAATTCCTCAATTGTCCTTGTATAGGACGATGTTTCAAATTGTTTATTTTATTCAGTTCCATAAAGTTTCGACTGTTGATTTTAATTGAGATTGTGTAAAATGTATTGCAGATTTCAATAAATAGAAGATATAGTACATTATATTTGTATCTTGATTTTTATTTAAACTTTTGTACAAAAAAACGATTTATTTTTACGTCTGGGCCATGTGTTATGTTTCAGTTTCAAATTCAGGCAGGTACACATTTCAGATAACTGCACAAAAATCTCCCCTGTAGTGTACTCTCCACAGTCATGAGTGAGTGAGACTGACAACCGCACACACGGTTAAACATATACCTAAACCGATGACTCACTGTTGTGTCGTTAATTCTAGTAAAAACACTTTCCATACAAAATGTTGAATCGTTAATTCTAGTGAAGCTATGTCAGTTTATTATTTTTCTAAAAACAATACAGGAATGTTGTCATAGTTACATTATTTTAGCTACTACTAGATTCCCTAATATACAACAATCTCCCCCACTTATATTATTTTTACTATAATAGAATGAAATGTTATAATTTATAATCATTAAATCTTAGAGGCAAATGACTTTGTCTTGTTGACCTCCGGACTGGTGGATTTGGTGGTAGGTCTACTGGTAGCTGGACAGGTAATTTCGCCGGTGGAGGATCTACCGGTTGCTGAAGAGGAAACTGTGCAGGGATTCTAGGGACATTGAAAGACTGGGTTGGTTCAAATGAAACAGTTTTTTGTGTTACCAATGTTCCTCTTAGCTGATCAATATGACGTTTTAATGATCTCCCTGAATCATCTAAAACTACCAAGTAATGTCGCTGGCCATACTTTTTTAATACTTTTCCAAATTTCCATAAATACTTATTATTTTGGAAAAACCGAATTTGCACTCTCTCCCCCACTTGGAAGGAACGAACCGGCTTAATTACGATTTTTGAAGGTTCAGGTCGAGTTGGAAAAACAGCATCTAAACGTATTCGTATTCTTCTATTTAAGTACAATTCAGCAGGAGACTTTCCACATGCAAGCGGTGTAGCTCGATATCTGAATAGGATGATCCGGATTTTTTCATAAATTCTTGTATCATCATTAGAGGCTGCTCGCAGTCGATTCTTTAATATTTGAACATGACGTTCTGCAAGACCATTTGTTGACGGATGCCCAGGTGCTATGAATTTTTGGAAAATTCCATTTGTTAGACAGTAAGTGCAGAATTCCTCACTTTGAAAAATGGTTGCATTGTCTGATACAAGGTTTTTTGGAAAACCATGGGAAGCAAAAATGTCATTTAACATAGAAATTGTAGAAGCACTTGTGGGTGCTTCTTTTGTAATTTTTATTTCTGCCCATTTGGATTTGGCGTCAACACAAATTAAAAAATAGTGATTTTCATATGGACCTGCATAATCAATATGAACTCTTTCCCAATTCTGTTGTGGTTCATCCCAAGGATGGACGGGTGCTTTTGGCGGGTTTGATTTGGTCATTGCACATCTTTGACATCCTCGCACGAGACGTTCAATATCCCGATCAATTCCCAACCAATATACATACCTACGTGCAAGCTGCTTCATTTTTATTATACCTAAATGGGTTTCATGTAACTCATTTAAAATTTGATTTCGTAATGTAGTAGGAACAACAATTCGGTCTTGTTTAAAAAGAACACCATCATTTATAGTGAATTCAGATTCAGTGGATTGTTTCTGTAAATCATTAATAAGTTTGCTCAATTCGGGATCTCTATTTGTCTCATTCTGAATAATTTTGAAAGTGATTTTTTCACTCGAAATTTGGAAGATTTGTTCGGTATAGAACTGATTTACTTCATCTCCAATTGATTTTTCTGTTGTTTGGTATGTTTGCTTTATGGGAGCTCGTGATAAGCAATCAACGTTCTTGTTCTCTACACCTTTCTTACATTGAATTAAATAATCAAAGCCTGATAGAAATGACGCATAACGCAACAAACGAGCCGATGTCATCTGTGGTAGAGCTTTGTTGTGATGAAATATTCGTGCAATTGGCTCATTATCAGTTACCAGAATGAAATGCTTACCAAAAACATAATTGTAGAAGTGGTTAACAGCGAAAATTATTGCTAAAGCCTCTCTATCTAATTGACTATAATTTTGTTCTGATACCGTTAGTGATCGTGATGCATAGGCAATCGGTTTTTCTTCTCCATTAATCAAATGACTGAGAACTGCTGCAACTCCTGTGGGACTGGCATCCGATGTTAAAATCAGAGGTAAATTGGGGTCATATGGTGTTAACACTCGATCGCTGCACAATTCTTCCTTTAACTTTATAAATGCAGCTTCACATAATGATGACCATATGAAACGCTGATCTTTGTGGAGAAGGCACCTCAGTGGATAAGACGTACTGGAAAAGTTTGGAATGAATCTAGAATAATATGTTATAAGTCCAAAGAATCTTCGAAGTTCATCTACGTTTGTAGGACGTGGTATTTCTTTGACAGCTTTTATCTTTTCTGGTGATTTACTAATAGTATTGTGTTGAATAACATGGCCTAAATATTTAATTTTCTCACTAAAGAAAAAACATTTGGATTTATTGACATGTAGGTCAAAATCTGATAGTTTCTGTAAACAGTGTCGTAAATTTGTTGTACACTCCTCCATAGATGAGCCGTGAATAATTAGATCATCAAAATACGCTTCTGTTTTTGGAAGATCTCTGAGAATTTGAGAAATAATACGATTGAATTCGGAAGGCGCAGTTTTAATGCCAAAACTGAGACGATTCATTTTGTAAGTCCCACGATGAGTCGAGATGGTCTGGATCATGGCACTGTCGTCATCAACCTTTAAATGTAAATATGCCTTGTATAAATCTAGCTTACAGAAGTACTTGGAATCGCGTAAACTGTTGAGAACGTCGTCAATTCGTCGAATGGGGTAGTTAACTGCTACAATTTTGTCATTTACTCCACATTTGTAGTCCACACATAATCTAACACCTCCGTCTGGCTTAGGAATAACAACTAATGGAGAACCCCAATCGCTTGATACTACGGGTGTTATGATTCCTGCTGTTTCTAAGGAATCTAGCTCCTTTTCAACCCGTTCTCGGAGCGCATAAGGCACATTTCGTTCTCGTGTAAATACTGGTTTCTCACCTTTTCGTAATTGTAAGTTTACCTGAAAATTTGGGACACATCCAATTTTTTCTTCGAACACGGTTGGAAATTCTTTCATGATGTCATCAACTGAACTGAGATAATTTGTAAAAATTGGTTGTGGTGATTTCATAATTTCAGCATCTAATTCCTTCAGCTCAATTCCGAGTCCTCTAATCCACAATCTTCCTAGTAATGCTGAATGATCTTTAGGAACTACATATAGATCTCCTTGAATTTTCTTATCCCTATAAGATGCTGTAATGGTTATTTTTCCAATGGATCTTATTATGTTTCCTGAGTATGAACGAAAAGCTACATTTGAAGGTTGTAAAGGTAAATCTAGATTCAATTTATTATATTCATCTATTGCAAGTAATGAAAAACGCGCACCGGAATCAACTTCGAAAAGTTGTGGCTTGTTGTTCACATAAATAGTGACCATATATTTGTCTGAATCAGGAGCGATTTCAAACAAATCTACAACATCAAAGTTCTGTGATGGGTTAAATGTAGGTTCTATCTTACTCACTCCATATGAATGGTCATATATAGAGTCACAGGGAACAGCTGAGAGTGATTTTGTTGAACTAGGATTTGAATTTGCTTTATAATTTTTCATTAAACTAGTGATACATACCCTAGAGACATGACCTTCTTTCCCACAAGCGTCACATTTTATATTCTGTCTTTCTATTCGGCAATTTGTTATACGGTGGTTTGGCTTACCACATCGGAAGCAGAGATTTTCAATCCCTAATTTTTTATAATCTGGCCTTTCTCTTGACAGTGAACGATTACGACTTCCTGGGCTCGGGGATCGACGATTATTACGAAAATCTGGACTCTTGGAGCGATAAGGGTAGTTTGTACTGTGATCCATGCGTGAACGTTGACTCGATCCTGTTACTTTGTATGAGTCACTGTGGACAAAATCTGAGATTGTAGAATTTGGTTGCTTGGCCAGTTCCTTGCTTTCTATCCTAGATGCTTCCAAAGCTGTAGCCTTTGATAAAATGTCTTCAAAAGTAGTGACATTCGACTGGAGTAACTGTTCTCTTAACCAGTTATCTCGCAACCCACGAATAAATTGGGCTCTTAAAAACACATCTGAAATTGAAATTGAACGATCACATTCACATTTAACAGAAAATTCGCACTCGGCCAAATCACATTGAAGAGTTGCGACAAATTCTGAGATTGACTGTCTCTCTTTTTGATATACATTTAAAAAATAATGTTGAGAAACAAGAGCGCTTTTCTTAGGTACAAGCATTTGTGTGAATAATTTAACCAAATTTGTGTAATTCTGTGTTTTGATTGCTTTATCTGGACCGAGAAATGCTGCTAAGCCATTATAATGACTTGAGCCAATAGAAACACAAAGTAGCTGTGCTTTCTTTTCATCATCTGTAACATTTTTCATTGCGACATAATTTTCGAAACGCTCCATGTAACATGTAAACTTTTCTTTTCTTGCATCGAAATTTTCGAATGGATGAATGTTAGAAAAATTGATAGAACCATCTTTTTTCGTTTCAGTCTGAAATGTAGTAATAAACTGCGTAAGCAGAGCCTGTTGTTGCTGGTTAAATGCGTCGAGTAGTTTTGCAAATTGTGCTGCATCCATTTTCTCGTACGTTACGTTTATCCTCGTCGCCAACTGTTGTGTCGTTAATTCTAGTAAAAACACTTTCCATACAAAATGTTGAATCGTTAATTCTAGTGAAGCTATGTCAGTTTATTATTTTTCTAAAAACAATACAGGAATGTTGTCATAGTTACATTATTTTAGCTACTACTAGATTCCCTAATATACAACACTCACATAAGTGAGGCTGCCACACTTAAATTGAGTGAAAGCATTAGTCACTTTTTGATCTGTAATATCTATACTGATATTCACAGTGACCTGTGAGACACTTCAGCTGAGTAAAAGCATCATGCCCCAAATGGAATAAACAAAGTAAAAATTAGAAACTTACGTGTTGAACTAGTGAACGAGGCACTTAGAAGAAGTTAATCAGGTGAAGAAGATTCAGTCATTCAGTAGCACCAGGAAATGATGTTCCTTGTCCTAAAGACAGTAGACTCCAACTCAAAGAATCTTCAAACTTTGTACATGAAGTCCAATGAAGTCCATGAAGTCCAATTGGCGCTAGTGTTCCAGACCCAAGAACTAAAATTTTTACCCCCTCTATATATTTGACGTTTTAAATATCAGATATCAGATGTTTGTATTTTGAATTTGTAATTGTAATAATTCCATTATTAATTTCTATTTACTACCATACACCGCACTGTTTAAAATACTTGTAATACAATATTTGACATTTCAAATACACGCGTGATATGACACAATGTGTGTGCGTTCATATATCACATTTTTTGGGACTGGATCACGGCTGCCATCTGGAATTGTTTGGCCTGTAAGCCCCCATTAATCTGTAACAATAACAAACATTTAGATTCATATTATAAACTGTACTAAATAACGAAAAATTTCCACTGTGGTGTAATAATAATAATCTATTTTCTTAGACATTTTACAAAACATGTATGAAATACGTCAGATAAGAAAGGTGTCCAAAAACATAATTACAATAGTAAATATAATCACTAAAAATATAAGGAATAAAATTAGGAGTCAAAGAATTCCTTTAGAGTATAAAAACATTTCTGTAATAAGAAAGATTTTAAATCCATTTTGAATATATTAGTACTGTTACAATTTTTTATTTTTTTAGGTAAGTGATTAAAAATATGCACATCGGGTGTTTTCATTATTATTATTATTATTTCTTTATTTTCGTGGACATGTGTACATGTATGGAAAACGTCACAGTAATTATGGCTATTAATAAAATAACACATCAATAAATAAATATACAATACATATAAAGATACTGCGTGTAAAATAATAATATAAATTAAATTAACTAGTCTGCTCTCAATTAGACAATATCATGGGCAGCAAAGTAAAAATTTCATTACACAGTATAGCTTTTACAGTAATCATGGAATTCAGAAGGTGAATAAAAACATTGCTTTATTAGCATGGACTTCAATTTAGTTTTAAATAAATTCACTGTTTTGGAAAATCTTATCTCTGAAGGGAGAATGTTATAAAGTTCCAAGCCCACGCATTCAGGAGACCTTCTTCCAATTACCAACCTTTTGTTGGGGATTCTGAAATTATTTTTGTTTCTTGTGTTTATTTCGTGGATGTCGCTATTTGTAGAGAATTTATTTCTGTTACAGTAAATATATGTGCAAAGATGGTAAACATACAACGAATATAATGTCATGATATTATATTGTTTAAAAAGTTCTCTACATGTGCTATTGTAAGGAGCTTTGGCAATACATCTAATCACTCTCTTTTGAGCTATAAAGACAGACTTCATAGATACAGAAGATCCCCAGAAACAGACTCCATACGATAAAATAGACCCGACTTTAGCATGATAAAACATCACTAGCTGGCTCTCAGTTAAAATATGCCTCAAATTTCTTATCTGGAAGCACATTGTATTTACTTTAGAAATAACGTAAATGCAATGTGCTATCCAGTTTAGATTTTCATCCAGAAATAAACCCAAGAATTTTACGCGATTTTGTTTAGAAATTTCTGTGCCATTTATAAACAAGTTTAAATCTAAATTATTTGCATTTTGGTAAGTATGCTGGAATCTTACATAAAACGTTTTATTAGGATTGAGATAAAGGTAATTGTTATTACACCAACTCATCATATTATTTATGTTTTCATTACAGTTCTCGGTAAGTTCAATATCATTTTTATTAGATATAGCCAGTATATACCTATAAAGATGTTTTTGCAAATGGTATGCGGTATTCGTTTTTATTTCTTGTGTTGAAATGGTTAGCGTTTCTTGGTAGTTGATTCTTCTTTTGAAAAATGTAAAAACTTATTTGTTCTCCGCACATTTAAATAATGAGTTAGAAAAAATAACATAATGACTAATGTATGCAATTCTTGGGAAAACACTAAAACATCAACAGTAGAGATGGATAATTTTCAAGACGGAGGCGGGATAATTTCCTCATGAAATTTTACAGCAAGAACCACATTTTCGCGAATTTTCTACGACAATTACATGTCTCTTTCGTGCTACCAGTAGAGACAGCATAATATTTTAAAGGACAAAATCGGCACTCTCAGACAATTTTGTGCCAGTAACAAAATTTTCACGAATTTTCTACGATAAATAATAAAATAAATAATATAACAACGAAATGCCTCATATGTACTACCTCTAGGGGCACACAGCAGCGTAAAATAGGGCCCAACAGTGGAGGAGGATAATGTTAATGTTGTACGATTATTAACAGATAAATCATAAACTATTTAAAAATAATGGCGGCTCAACAGATTATAGCAGCCATTTTAAATTTTAATTATAAATGTCAAAATATCTACTGTATAATCCCAAATATATAACAAGAGTACCCGTGAGTTGGGAATCACTCATTGAGCTACGACTGTTTAGACTTAAGACATTGAAAGTGTGGTTCTTAATATAGAAATGTCCGAGGAATGATGATTTAAAAATGCTTACATGATTGCTTGAAGATCTGAAGATGATGATTCCAAGTTGACTGTTGAAGTTGACGTTTCCCGAAAGCTGCTGCAGATGAATGTTGAAGTTATTGTCCAGTGAAATATCGAAAAGTCGTTGATGTCAGGTGCAGAATATTCTTCTACGTCCTTCGAAGATTTCTAAAGTCATTGCCAAGTTGCCAGTCCATTTGTTCACGTTCCTTCTTGCTCGAATACCTAGGAACCACAAATCATTTATTAACATTTAATAATTACTAAATAAATATTATTTTATACAGGAATATCTGCACAAATATTACACCTGTGGGGTATTTTTCACTAACAACTATGAGTGAATCTAAAATAACTATTATTGATTCAACCTTGTAAAGTTTAAACTGTAAACATAATAATTAAGTTCCAAGTTGGTTTGTAGAATTACATAATTATTCAATAACATGAAATAAATAATGTTCAATATGAAATTTTGAGTTAAAAATGTAAATATTAATATCTGAAACATCTTACCTTCCATGTTCGGGGGCAGAGCATCTCGTGTTGGATTTTCAGGATGATGAAATGGTAATGGGCTGCTAATCTGTAACAAAATAAATATTTTCGTTATTACACAACAGTTTTACAACTATTCTGTATGCACAAATGTGGCAGACAACTCAACGTACTTTATAAATATAAATAAACACTTATTCAACAGTAAAATCATGTAGATATTGTTGGATATTATTTAAAAACAGCACTAAACATCACAGTTTTAACAATGAACTGCTTCAAATGGCGTCTTTTTTACTATGAATAAATCGACAAACATATTCCTACAAAGCGTTACCGAACAGATTCGTGCAGGCAGTGTTGATAAACCCCTGTGGTTTTACCTCGTCGCTTAGCAATATCCTCGATATTATAAATCGCATAATATTCTAGTTATACTAATAGCTAGTGTCGTCTTTTAATGTACTATATTTTTTGTTATTATGGGTGATTGTTGCATAATGTTCCCCTGCACAATACGCAAGTAACTGTTTTGATAGTTATGACAATCAACAATGTAAATTTATTACTATTGAGCGATTGAGTGAGCGCATCCCTGTCCCGCTCTTCTTCCTTCCCTAACGCCTAACCAGAATAAATATTTCACCGATCGCAAGAATTTTATTGTTGACAACAATGTAGTGATTGGATTTTGTTGTTGAAAAATTTGCAGAAATTGGTACCTACATAAATAGGCTATAATAATTCTGGTTTTAGATGTACTAAATATCTTAATTTGGTACTAAAAGTATTCTAAGGTTGTAAATTTTTAATAATTTTGTTGAACTTAAAATTTGACAACTTCTAAATTACAAATTGTAGGTAAATTTGTGAAAATTAATAAATAAAGAATACCTAATAAAATCTGAAAAATACGATTAAAAATATAATTTAGGTAGGAGTACTTAATAAGTAAATTAGGTCAAGTTCAATTAAAATTTTTTTTAGGTAAAATATGTAATTTTCTTCTGGCTCATAAAATAAAAATACTAAAAGCGCATCTCTATTAATTAGGTAGGTAGGTACTGATTTTCAAGTTATTTGATATTTTTCATTTCTTTCCGTTTTCAAATGCTAACGTTTATTATTTTGAAGATTTTTTTAAATATTCGGTGACTTTTAGCCATTGGTCTTCTAACTGGTGACATTTCAGTTTATATTAAATATAATACTTAAACAATTCAAAACCTATCATCAGATAATTTCTCCGTCGCATCCCTATAAAGCAGAATGAGCACTCTCGGTCGTATCACGAAGACTCACGAGTCACGAACACGAATGGCCTAGGCCGCGCCCACATGAAAGTAAATTTTGATATCTCTAGCGGCTGGTACAAATATACTAGTGGCGCGCACAGAGAGCGTGTTGCGGTTGTTAGCACAAGCACATTTTTTACCGTGTCCTTAATTGAAACTTAAATTTAACGCAAACTCGCCATTTTGTGATCTTAAAACAAAAAACAAACGACTTCACCTTTACAGCGTTTACGCTTGGCGCATTTTGCGCAAGCGCATTAAAGTTCACGCCGATTAAATATTGAGGCGCCAATTACAAAGCATATTTAAAAAAAATTAATTCATCTAGCAATATTTTATTTAAAAAGAATTTTATTAAAAATATTTTATACCAAAAAACAATCAATATTTCTAAATCTTATTACATTCTATTCTGTATGCACAAATGGCCCCTGTGGCGTACTGTCCACTAACAACCATGACTGCGTTGACGGATGATAACCGCACACACGATACAAATTTTTTTTTATACCTAATTCACATGATAGATTATGTAGTATGTATAAATTTTTATTTCCAACAGCGGGGTTCACTCTACTACAATACTACTATTACAAATACAACTTATATAGGTAGTCATAAACAAACTCTATTAGAGCTTGTAATAAATTTACAATTACTATCTTTTGCGCATTATATTTTATTTACATATGTAGCCTAGATTTAGTAAGTCGAAGGGAAATGATCATTGAACATGAATTTGCTTCAAAAATTGACTAAGTAGGTAGGTATCCGGACTTTATAAAAAATTTGACGCTGTGAAAGTACGAAAAGTGCAAATATAAAAATAGAAAATTGAAATGAGATTTTAATAAATTCTTAATATTTATTTTACCATTTTTATTTTTGTTGTAGATATTTTTCCATAGATTATATTTATACAAGTAGGATAAAATATATAGGTACCTACCTATAATAGAATCTAACAAAAGTTGTTTTTTGAACTTATGTATTTTCCTTATTTTAAATGGGGGTCCCAACAAATTCTGTGCCTAGGGACCCCAAGATATCTTAACACGGCACTGTCCATATTGTCTTCATCCTTAGACACAACAGTATTGACCTGTAAATACATCACTTATATAATAATTTAGCCGCAGAAACGATTTAATATTTTTGTAATACCGCATTTACACATTCGCGCTCGTGATTCGCTTCGTCACTCGCCGACATTCGCGAGTGGCATTCGCACGTTCGTCCCCATAACACGAACACGAATGACTGTGTCGTGAATGCAGAGAATTGTTCACTTCACGCATGCGCTTTGTACAAAATAGTACGTAATGTATTTTGGCATAAAGTTGAACTGATTCCAACTTTACGTTTTTCTTATGTAACGTGACATAAACATAAGACATACATAACGACATTGTGAACACTGCCATTAAAATCCATTAGTTCAACTTTATTTGTCGTTTCTTGTGTATAGTTCTTATGCTTTATGGTCATTCGCTCATTGTGAATTGGGACATGTGATAATATATGTGATTCCGTTTCCTTATGTATTTATAAATTAAAAATATAATTTTCAAGTATTTTAACAAATCTTTATTATTACTTCAAAGTTAAATTAAATAGTCTTCATCTAAAGGACTTTCTGTCATCACTGGTGTTGACATCACATCAGGACCATAGATTTCTGTCTGAAAATCTCGTTTACCTGCTAGCCATCCATAAAATCCGCTTGTAGTTATAGGTACTGGTTTAAGAGTTCTCTTATCTATCAAACCAAAAGATTTCCTTTCCATTTGTTTTGACACTTCATCCAATTCCTTGGAAATTTTTCTATTAAGTATATTTGTAATCAAAATCATTATTATAATCATAAGCAATATGTTAAAAATATGAACATACAAATATTCCTGAGGCAACCAAGCTGAATATCTTTCCTTCCATTTCATACGGCAGGTTTCTTCATTTTTTACAGCAGTTTTAAATAACTGGTCAAATCTTACAGAAATTTTTATTTTATCTACACCCATTTTGAAAGTCTATAAGACATAAGACAATACCGCTCGTTTGACATAAAACAAAAACAAAAACAGAATATTATTTCCATACCATAGTTACAAAGAACTTTTTCAAAGGAAACAAGACATAGCACACAGGTGTGCGCAGAAGCAGGGCTCCGGACGGTTAAGGGGCCTCGGCCAGTCTAAAAATGTGCATTTTTATTTTATAAAGATAAATTTTACTTGTAATTTTTCATTAGTGCCCCGAAATTTGAGAACCTTAACTTTTTTTATAAATATACTGACTACTTTTTAAACGACCAATAAGGTCCTTATAGAGAGATAATAAAATATAAAGGACTATTGTACAAAAAACAATGACGATAGCAATGAAACAAATTAAAGTTTATTCCATATTCGACTCACGAAAACAAAGTAAAATGCAGTGTTTCTTCCTGTTAAAAATATAGGTAGGTAATTTTTAGAAAACGTTTTACACTTTTCTTTTGCAAATTTTACAATTTTAGACAATAATTCTATAAAAGTACATAATGTATAAATTAGATGGGCACATTTTCTTGGGCACTTGGGCCGATCTAAAGAGCCCAGTGCCACAGTGCCAGTATCAGATTTAAAATTTACATAAGTATGAAACCATAAATTCACCACTGTATATCACGCGCCTTCTATCACATTTGATTATAACAGCTTCACATTATTGAAAGTTATCGGTTTTATTTACCATGTGGGTGTGTGCGGTTTACCAGTTGTTAACTTACGACTAGTACTTACCTACTTATCGTTATTGTCAACAGTTCAAATTAAAAGTAGTACACTCAGCTCAGAGTGTGCGTTTGGAATAGATTCAATAAATCTTCAATTCTAATCATTATTTTATGATTAATTCATAGCTCTTACTATATTACTTGTTAGTTTTAATAATAATATGGTTTAAAAATAATTATTTCTGTAAAAAAATTTAAAATAAATTTCCATTAAAATTCGGATCATGGACACATTTATTAAAATATTGAATAAAATAACAGACAACTTGTATCAGGCGTTCTCTAATATTAAAAAATCTGATGTGGCCACTGTAATACTAATATAAACTGTAGCTATACCTATACATAAAAACTATTTTGAAACGATCATAAACTACAAGAGAGGATACCGGAGTTTCAAACTAAAAATGTTAATTGTACCTACTTACTATAATTTGTAAATGATAATACAGGAATACCAGATACAGAAAATTAGATTGAAAATATTTTGCATAAAGTACTACTTTTACTTTGGGTAAGTAATGAATGGCAACCAAAATTAGCTCTGGGTTCTTAAAATTATTATTATAGTCTTTAGATTTCAAATTTGATAACTAAATGTATTCTAAACTTTGAATTATCATTGGAGAAAAAATGTACACACATATGCACACATAGAACATAGTAAAAAAAATAGCAAAATCGAATTGTATTGTAGACGTGCTTATCTACCAAAAACTTTATCCATTAAAATATTAATAATATATCTCTCTTATAGCATAAACGACAAGAGAGGTAAATAGTATTTTATTTTATCTACGGCCATATATTTAATAACCTACATTCATTTTGTAGGTAACTATATTAAGATAAACCCCTCCATAAGACACACTATTATTGTATTATGAATTCATAATTAAACACTGTTGTATTATAAGTCCATTATTCAATACAATTGTCATCTGTCATCAGTTAATATTTAAGTAATTAAATACAAATTTGTAAAGAAATGTTTTATTTAAACAGTCGTAGATAAAACGTCTTTTTAGATTTGCACATAATGGCTATAGTTAACTCGGATGATTATACACTCGCCTTCAGCTCGTGCATAAACATTATGTGCTCGTTAAATAATATACTATTATTCTTCATCATATTTATGTAATAGTAATTAATTGTTTATTATTTTCATTTTGATTCTCTAAGTAAGTATTTTAATAGATTGATGTTAGCATTTCAACGACTCTTGCACCTATGCTTAGTTGTTATTCGGCATTACATAACAATGTTGTGAATAAGGAAATTTTGGCTATCCATAGTCCGTAAGATTTCAAAATACTTTCTCCCTCCCGACCCCTACACTATATGAGTGAACGAAGTATTATAAACACCGCTTCACAAACTTACAGATTAGTTCAGTGGCACATATCAGTATTAGATTCGCTATAAAAACATCAAATTCATAAAATTGTTATTCTAGTTTGTTTCCATTTCCATCCAAAACATGCGACATTCCAGTAATTTGCTAGTTTTAAGTCAAAGATTTGTCAGTAAGAGATTGCGATCTACTGCTGCAATCAGTCTTCCGGGTCTTGAAGAAAAATACGAAGAAGATGTTGCAGTTTATCCCAAACCTTATAATGAAATTCCGGGTCCCAAAGAATTACCGTTTATTGGAAATGCTTGGAGATTTGCACCCTTCATTGGTAAGTACATTTTTGTTAATTACTATTTTTATGTTCAATAACTTTTCGGTTCATTTTGTAAACTTGAGATTTGTATTTAATTAGATTTTTGTAAGTGTAGGTATGTCAATTTCTCAAACAGTGTAAGCAAAATTAAAAGTATCACTTAAACGCGATCTTAAAATTATTTACAATAATAGTAGTTTATGATACATGTTCGTAAAGTTAGTATTTTTTACACATGGTGCTCAGGACTAGAATACGAGCGAAGCGAGTGTTCTAAAAGTGATAAAGTGTAAAAAAGATACTTTACGTACATGTTTCATACACTATTTTTGCAATATGTCACGTTATTTCCTTATTAAAAATAATAGAAATTTATTCTGAAGAGATTTGTGTTTTAATTAAAATGATCGCAATACATACGGTCACTTTTTCTATGACAAAAACCAAATTATCCAAAAATTTCCTATCTCTGCGTCAACTGTCAATTTGAGACTTAATAATTTTTTTAATAAAATATAATCAATACAAATGAGTGTGAAGACGATGTACAATGCACTCCGTTATTTGAAAAATAATATAATACTATACACTTCTTCCAAAGTTTGCAAATAATTTTTTTTTGCATAGTTCTTCAAATTGTTCAAAAACATTTTTTTTTGATCAGTTTACAAAAAATAATAGCTTTACGTGGTATTAAAATGTAATTTTTTTGTATGACATATTGCGAAAACAAATTTTTCGTCCAAGTGTTATTATTATGAGTTTTTACGCTTCATTTTAAAAGAAACTTTAAGAATTTAAGAGATACTAATGATTATTATTATGAAAATCATTTCTTTGCTATAACGTTTATATCTATATAATATTAAATCATAAATCTCTGTTAAAAAGACTAGAAAATTTAAAAAAATTGTTATAATTTGATGATTGATTGAATATTATTTATTATTTAATTCATAAATGGTTTAACGCTAACGCTAAAATATTTTACTTATTTTTATTAAATTAACAAACTACTTTGTATCTATATCTATATAATATATCTATAAAAAAAGTTTTATTAAAATTAATTTATTTCGTAAATTTTAGGGCTGAATATTTTTTATCGGCTTCATGAAAAATATAGGTCTAAATTATCATTCATTTCTAATACATAAATGCAAAAATTAATTATGTAATTTTAATTTCAGAAATTTGTATTTAATTATATAATCACACATCGGCTGTTGACAAAATTTCGTCTGCCCGCAAACCAAAAAAATTAAGCAATACCTATTTTTTTGTTATTATATGTTTCACATTAGTTTCTGTAACAAATGTACAAAAAATATTTCAAGTTAACAATGCATTACTAATTATTCTATATGAAAAAGATATTTTTGTGTTACATAATCGTAAAATCGGTTAAGTGTATCTAATGTTTACAAATATTGCCCAAAATGTAAATGACTAAACAAAGCGTTATAATTATTATAACATTAACACAAAAATAATTAAAGTTTTATTTCAGGACATTACAAAATCCATGAACTAGACAAAGTGATGATGCATCTAAGGAAGGACTACGGCAGAATCGCTAAAGTTGGTGGACTCATCGGTCATCCAGATCTTCTATTTGTTTTTGACGGAGATGAAATCAAAAAAGTGTTTAAAATGGAAGAACATATGCCTAAAAGACCCTCAATGCCTTCTTTACATTATTATAAACAGAAATTGAGAAAAGAGTTCTTTGCAGGAAATGCCGGCATTATTGGAGTGTAAGTAAAAAAGAAATTTATCTGCAAATTCATAAAACAGATTTATGTGAACACCGTTTTAAAATGACTTTATAGTTATTTATGTAACAAGTACGCAAAATAGAGTTTTCGAGGACGAATCTATTTACAGACGAGGTGCAAGCCGAGTCTTTAAATTAGGCGAGTCCTCTAAAACTTAGTTTTACGTGTTACATACAAATTTTTTATAGTATATGCTCCCCAAATTTGTTTAGTAACTACTTATACGAAATTATTCTAAAATATAACAAACTTTAAAATAAAATTTTGAAAATCGTAGAAACAATGAAAATCATTGAAAATAATCATATTAAATATAAATAACAATTGATTGCTTAGGTAAAGTCATATTTAAGGACATGATTCACTAAAGTATTATTTTGCGGACTCAAAACAGTTCGCAAAATAACGATTTTAGGGAGCATGTACTAAAAAATATATTTAAGAGTTAAAAAATAATTGAATGAACTATAATTAATTGTGCTTTCTGAATTTTCTTTTAATTTGTTAAAAATAAGGAAAACACACAAACATATTACTATAGTATATATATTTTTAACTTTAACTAATGTCTTATTTAAAAACAAATCCAATTGAGCTTAATAAAATTTTAAGTAGTTTTGCAATAAAAATTTGCATAAGTAGGTATTTTGGTGTTCGCATTAATTTGTTTTGTGAATCTATAAGGACACCTTCCTAACGTTTATTAAATATTTTAGCCACGGACCAGAATGGGAAGAATTTCGAAGACAAGTACAACATATTCTTCTTCAACCACAAACTGCGAAGAAATACGTAGAACCATTGGACACAATTGCTTCAGATTTCCTAACAAGGTAAGGCAATAGTATTTATAGTTAACGCACTAGTCAATATTTTACCTCAAATAAAAATGAGCTTCAATATTGATTTACGATTTTGTAAATTTGTATTTCACACACGAAATTGTGAAGCCTTTATCATAAAATAATATTTGAGTTTTAGTTGTTACTTTCTTTTATACCGTTTACAAAAAATGTAATTTTATATCTAGTTGATGAGTTTTAAATTGTACATTAAATTATTATATTAAAGCGTTATCGTAATCGCGAAACATCTTTTAGTATTTTGTAATAAAATTTGTTTTCCGGTATTTTATAATTTAACTCATAATTAATCAAATGTTTCAATTTATTATCATATTGCCATTTAGATAATAGTTGTTTATATTGATTATATAATAACATGTTATTAATTTTATTGGAATAATGTCACATTACAAAATTTCGTTACTAAAAATTGAGTGTACACATTTTGGATAATATTTCATAAATCTCTTTGCACGCTTATTTAAAAATTGCGAAAAAATCTTTTATTAACCGCAATAGTTAAGTACTTACTTTTTAATTATTTAGGCGTACAGAAAATATTTGTGTCAGTATTACATAATAAATTAGATCAACAAGTTTTATTGCATTTAGCAAACTAATTTTGTCGTATTGGTATCCATTAACCGATATATGATATTTCCTACTTTCTATAGTCGATATGGATCACACTGCATATTTGTACAATATTCTATCAAGTTGATATAAAACAAAAATTAATTTCCATTGTTGTTGATCAGCCAAGCATTTTTTAATCAAAACAATATCATGTCTTCATACGCAACAATATTATGTTCATTATTATATTAAGTTTGATTATTTTCTCTAAGATTGTTGCTAAATCTCAAAGTAAGCGAAGAAATTGTTCGAATTTTTTCGAGACGCAATTGCGCAAACTAAACGCAAAAGGTGCGTTATGACAAGACCATTTCTTCACTGAAGTATGTTTAATTTAAATTGATGGTTTGTGTAGAGAACTAAATAAATAATAATGCAAAAAATAAAACAAATAAAAGCAATCAAATGAGTTGTCATTTATAACAGTTTCGTTTCGAAATTATTTTATGTTACTGTTAAATTACTTTCACGTATGCTTTTATAATTTTGAATGACGAAAATTTAAAAAAAGATGGAGCAATATTAAATCTTATCTTATTATATTTAAGTTATGAAACTGGCAATAAAAATATAACTGTTCCTGGTAAATTCGAACAGAATCACATAACGTACCTTTTAAATTTAAATTGTTTCATAATATGTTTCCAAAAATGTATTTAAATTTATAATTCTAGGATTGATGAAATGCGAGATGATAATTTGGAACTACCTGACTATTTTCTATCTGAATTGTACAAATGGGCTTTAGAATGTAAGTAACAATTTGACATATTGCATAAGTTGACAAAATATCTGTCGAGGAAGTTAAATAATCAAGGTTTATCACCGAATATTTATCAAGTTGACAGCTCCGCCGATCTAATTGTTTTGTAATTCTAGCTGTCATCCGAGTGGCCTTAGACATTCGGCTAGGATGCTTAGAACCAAATCTTTCACCTACTTCTGAAGCTAAAAGAATTATTAATGCAATTAATACTTTCTTTTGGAATGTCGCTGAGGTTGAGTTAAGAATGCCTGTCTGGCGAGTGTACAAAAACAAAAATTTCAGGAAGTATATTGGTGCGTTAGAAGACTTCAGAGAGTAAGTATAGACATCCGTTTGCTCAATTTTTAGAACAATGTTATATATTTCTCTTATTAACAGTCAAATTAAACAGCTATAAAATGGGATACTTTCATTTGTTTTTGTTTAAACAAAGGACAATTTAAGAAACAAAAGAGCGTCAGCATTTTTTACTTTATAAGATTTTTGCAATTAATTAAAATATAACACCTAAATCATATTTTGGTAAAACAATTGACAATCTTGTATTGTAAACAAAAAACAAAAGATTTCTCATTACCGGAATTATTTAACCTCCTACTGAAACTAAAACCGATAATTCACAGTTCAGTACCTACTTATACTTTATTACCAAACTCTAACTAAACGAACGGTAATATACGCTAAGTCTAACGCTAACTACTTTTGTTACATAACGAAAAAATAACTGGAACGCGAATAACCAGACACAGATGCTCGTTTGTTCACCTATTACCTTTTCCCAAGCGCTGAATTTAAATGTTGCACAAAGTAAAACACTTTCACTTGTTATATCATAGCGGTAAAAAATCTTGAACTTGGACTTGAAAGTGAATGTGAGCGTGCGATATTTTTGTGCGTGTTTTTACTATATTGTATACAACGCTCAATGGCAATGTTAATTGTTCGAGAGTAAATGAATATTTGTTTTTATGATTATTGCATGATTGTCACCTATTTCATTACCTTTTGCCAGAGGTGCATAATTATTTACAGTAATTATTGTTTACAAAACAATACATTTATTTGCGAAACGGATTAGCGCTAGCACCAATTTTTGTTTTCTGCTAAATATATTTACTTACATATCTATCACACTATCACATATTATGAGTTATCAGTTCGGTATAGAATATAGATTAGGTATATATTATTTGATCGTGTATGCAATTACCAGTCGGCAACACAGTACAGAGGGGATTTTTGTGCAGTTAAACTTAAATGTGTACCTGACTGGATTCGAACCCGAGTTGTCTGAACAGAGTCGGTTACATAACGCACACGGCTATTCGCCCCATTATTTGTTTGCTTCAATAAGTTATAAACAATTCACATAATAGTGCTAGCGTTATGACGTTTCATGAAACTGGGGTTAATAATTAAAAATGTCAGGTTATGCATGAAATACATAACGGAAACAATGGAAAAAGTTGAAGACAACCCTAACGATACAAGAAAAGAACATGACATTTCCATTATCGAAAGAATTTTAAAGAAAACTGGGAACCCAAAAATTGCAGCAGTTCTCGCTTTAGATTTACTTCTAGTTGGTGTTGATACAGTAAGTTATAAAATAAATAAATACATACTCATTACTCACTGTTTAATCTCCTTCATGGTTCAGACGGCTCTTGCAGTAACCTCGACGATGTATCAACTCTCTCAAAATCCGGAAAAACAGCTGAAGTTGCATGAAGAACTCCGGAGAATTTTGCCGACACCGGACTCAGTCATCGATAATAACATGTTGGAGAAAATGAGTTTCTTGAAGGCTTGTATTAAAGAGACTCTCAGGTGCTGCATTTGTTCTAAGTTGTAGATTTGATGTTAATGCCCGCTTTTTCTTAGAATGTACCCGGTCATTGTTGTAAATGGACGAAGTTTGTCGAATGATACAGTTCTTGGAGGGTATCATGTTCCGAAAGGGGTAAGTAACACTGAAAAAGTATAATTATTACCATTAATAAGACATAAATATTAAATATTTAACTAAAATTAATTTATTTACAAATCAGATTGTCTTGCGCAACAATAACATATCGTCGGTTTGCAAGAATAGTGACACATCTCAAAAACTATAGTTTTGCAGAAAAGCGATTTGAAGTTTTCTGTGGTAGAAAATATCAAAATTCTGTACCATCTAGATCTGAAAAAAGTTTATTTGCTCTTGTCACTTACAAAATAGTCTTTAACTTTTGAAGGTAGGTAATTAATAAAATCTTGTTTAGTGTCTATTGGCTAATAATAAATTATTGATAAACAGCTCCATTTCTAGATGTGACATTATTGTTGATAAATAGTAGAAGTTGTAAGGTAAACTGTGTCGTTCTTTTTTATTGTTATTAAATAAAATACTCCGAATTTATAACAGAATAGGTTATATACTAAAAGCTGAATAGTAAAGAAGTGCAATAAACATTTAAAAGATATTTAAATTTTAAATACTACATTATTCCATAAAATATTATTGTCAGAAGGATTAACAATTTTGTCAAAAAGTGACACAACTAGAAATACGTTTTTTTTCTATAAAACATCATAGATAACACAGGTCTGCGATGGAAAAATTGTTGCATAATTAATAAATGATTTTTATAGTATTTTTTGCACTGATCATGGAAAAAATATTGAAAAATTCCCTCACGTATAGTTTTCTTTCAATCTATATCTCAATTTTATATATTTGAGATTTTTTCAAATTTTATAGACCACGGTTTTTGAATATTTAGAGAGAATATTTGATACTAATGAATAATATTGATTGATTACTGCTGAATGTTGAAAAGAGAAGATATCCGGGATTATAAGAGAAAAAGCACTAAAAGAAGCTTTGATGACAAAAGAAAACATTTTTTTTACAAAGAATTTTAACTCTTTTTGTGTACAGTTCTGTCAATTTTTAGTCGTAAAGTCTTTACTTTTTGTTTATCATATGTATAAAAAAAATTTGAAAGTCGAAAAAGTTGTTATTTTATTAATTTTACCCAAACTTGTAGGTACCTTGTTTTGAAGCTAAACCTTACGTGATAGACAAAAACTAATACCATTTTTTAAATCAGCGCAAAAAACTACATAAAAATCAGTTAACAAATCTCAAACAACTTTTGATTGATTTTTTTTTGCAGACCTGTGTAATAAGTACATGATTTATATGAAAAACTGACACAACACGAAAAGTGTCAGTCTTACTGAAAATGCTGAAAATCCTCCAATAAAATTAGAACAACCACATAAGTGCTTTCTAGCGGCAAATATGATAAGTTTAGAAGTTACACTTTTCCAGCATAAAATAAGCCACTTTTCAAGTTAAATTTTGCTCCTATCTCAATAAGGTCAATTTTTGAGTAGTCACTTTTCTCGCAAACCGACGATATATGTATGGTATAGTGAATTATTATATCATTCCACAAGCGGATAATTTAGTATAACGTATTATTAGTATGTCTTATGATACGAAAACACTAATAGTATTGTAAGATAAGTAACAGTTTCGTTGATTATAATTTATTTCGTAATCAGTGGTGTGAGTGTGTCTCTATTTTAAAAGGATCTTGGCTGATATTGGAATAATTTAAGTGATGTATATCTGAATAATCTATTATAAACTTACTTCAAATGATATATAATTTAGAAAATTATATATAGGTATAGATATGTATATATATATATATATATATATATATATATATATATATATATATATATATATATATATATATCCAGAGCAGAACTAGGTTTAAAGTTGAAATGTAGAACAATATTCTAAATTGTTTTTATATGGATTACTATTTTGCCCGTTTTAAATTACAAATGACAAACATAAACAGCACTAAAACAAACATCAGAATAATGCATAAAACACTATCTAATTATACAACATACAACGTAGCAAACTGAAACTTGAATTAAAGGAATGCGACAAGATTGAACAAACATGCAGTTTCGTATTTATAATCATTGTTGTTAATTGCTTTCGGGCAAGGGAGGATCATTTTGAGAATTGTAATATTTCCGAATATTTATTTAAGTTTTATAAAAAATATATTATTTATTATTCTTATCATTTTATTATTAATATCTATGTCATGTCGCTATCTGATGACTAGTCTTGTTTTCTAAACTAAACGAAGCAATCTGAAGTTGGAATGCTAAAACTGTTCGTTTTTGATTGGCTGATGTAACACCAGTTTTACACCACACAAACTTTGTAATGCCTAGCACACGGAGAAACTTTTTGACATGTTTCCTGGAAAAAGTTTCCGGAAACTTCAAAGTTTTAACGGCGCCTATAAAAATGAGGCGTTTTCAGGAAACATTGTGAAGTGCAACTAACTTCTTATTTGTCAAATCGTCAAATGTGACATGTGATCATAAACATATTTATTGTTTTAAAAAAAAATCTCCATTTTCTGGAAACTTTGTGAAAAGTTTCCCCGTGTGCACTAGGCATTATGTAAACAAACGAATGTTCTCCATCTTGTCTCGTCAGCTGTTGTCAGTGACTGTATCGAGTTTGCCCGCTAATAGGTCAAATTTAATTTTGCCGCCAAAAAAATCTAGTGATATTTTTCTCGTATTTACACAGTGTAAATACGGCTCAGCGAGACAACTTCAGATTGCTCCGTTTAGATTAGAAATCAAGTATAGTAAAATTTAAAAATTATATTTATCAGATAAAACCACTGAACTATATAATATAACGGGAAGGACGATCACCACAGAGATGTACTTCCAGCATGGAGCCCTCCATTTCGGATAAATTGGCTGCACTGCTAACCCCATATCTAGTGTCTTTCATTTTAATCTAGTGTCTTTCATTTTTGCGGTTGCCTGTGTTGCTGATATAATGGCGGGCATTTTAAATAAAATATACTAAAATAGAACATAGTAAAACAAAAACACTGAGAAACACCAACAAACCGAACGACAAAAATACAAAATAAAAACGGTTGTCGACGACCCAACGTGACGTATCGTTACAGAAGTCACTAACTTTAGGCAAAATAAAAAATAAAAGACACTAATTATGGGGTTAGCAGTGCTGCCAATACATCCAAAATGGAGGGCTCCATGGTGGAAGTACTTTTAATATACATGTCTTATGGAGATCGTCCTTCCCGTTATTTTATATAGTTCAGTGGATAAAACGCTAAAATCTTGTAATCCATGATCGGCTCATATTTGTTTCTGAGTAAAAAAAAATCTGACGTGGACACCACATGACTTCCTTGTACGCCTTGTTTGTTCATACTTTTCTTAATAACTAAAATGTAGAATAATATAAAAAATTCTTTTAACTTATTATACTAGTATACTCACAAATATATTTTAGTCATTTTATTTAAACTGCAGAAGAAGATATAAAGCATATTTTACTATTGTCACTCTCATGTCATAATCATTTAAATGTTACATAGTACCGAAATACTAAATTATAAATATATACTTTAATTATTCTTAAATGATACCAGATACAAAAATATTTATAAAATACCGATTGTAGGTAATAATCACATAATCTTTCATTTAAAATAAAAAAATTTGTCTTAAATTAAATATTTATCGAAATATTTGAAAAAAGTACTACTTCCGGTTTGTAGATTGAAACAAAAAATAGGAGGTGCACAACTAGATGCTATAATGCCTGTGGCACACCGGTCGAGGACCATCGAGTAACTCCTCGATGAAACGAAAGAACGCACCCGTCCGCGATGGATTTCTATTTAATCGGTGACAAATACATCAAAGTTTTGCGCGAAATCAAATCCAAAGATACGTCTGAAATGAGATACATTCGTTTCATCGAGGAACAACTCGATGAAAATAGCGGCGCCCCTATTTTTCGTCGAGGACGGGGTGCGTTCTATCGTTTCATCGAGGAGTTACTCGATGGTCCTCGGCCGGCGTGCCACAGGCATAACAGTCCTAAATACAAAATTTCAACTTTCTACGTCTAACCGAATTTGAGTTATGCGACATACATACGTACGCCCGTACGTACGTACAGACGTCACGACGAAACTAGTCATAATGGGTTCAGAAAAGGTCAAAACGGATATTTCCGTAAAAATCTGAGAACCGAAATTTTTTGCGATTACAATATTTCCTTATTACTCCGTACAAGGAAGTAAATATTGGCAGGTGACATTAATGGCCATTTGCACCGCTTCCACTTAAATTTTAAGTGTCACTTAAATGAACAATATCGAATCAAAATCAAATGTAGAAATAACATTGCTGTCATAAGTTCGATTGGATATTTTTCATTTAAGTAACACTTAAAATTTAAGTGGAAGCGGTGCAAATGGCCATAAACGACATAAATCAAATATTGTAGTGATTGTACCTATTGAAGTTAAAATTTCAGTTTTCTGGATAAGGCGAATAGTTGTGTGGTGGACATATCAGAATTTTTAATATATCTACGCTCGTTACTTAAATCAATTATTTGATGAAAATCGTAAAATAAAGTATAATCATATTTCACTCGAGTTTAACATGACAATTACTTACTCATTTAAATGATTACTACAATTGCCCGCGGCTATTATAGTAATCTTTCATTCTTATGAGTAATTTTCATCGTTAAACATTCGTTAAATAAAATACGAATTATTAAGTACTTATACATTTTAGACACATGTAATATTTCCACATCATGTTGTAAGCAATTCAGAAGAATATTTCCATGAGCCCCAAAAATTCATCCCAGAACGGTGGATGAAATCAGAAAAAGACGAGGTTTGTCCTCAACAAAAAGCTATTCATCCATTTGTTTCTTTACCTTTTGGATATGGCAGAAGGGCTTGTTTAGGGCGCAGATTTGCCGAAATGGAACTACAAATTCTACTGGCAAAGGTGCGTCACATCATGTATATTTGATCATTATTGAAATCATTTATTGTGTAAATATATATGTTCGCAGATATTCAGGAAGTATAATGTCGAGTACCACCACGAGCCATTTACGTACAAAATAACACCCACCTATGTACCAGAGCAACCACTTAAGTTCAAGCTACAAAAATATAATTGAAATTTATAGTATTATGTAAGAGTATCTATAAATTGTTTCCAAGAAAGTGTATCATATTATCTAATAATAGTTAATATATGCAACAGGTTGCAATACGTGATAATTTTTAAGTTATGTAACTGTAAGTGACGTTTAGTTTAAGTAAAATATCTTAAGTAAGAATGTAAACAAATATGTGTACTAATTATTTTAATTATGAAGTAAAGAAAGTATTTGCTAGAATGTTTTTTTTTTCTGTTTTGCAAAATGTTTTCTATTTCTCAATACTACATTTTCCAATAAAAAATTGATTGAAACATTTGTCTCTAACTACTAACCCATCACCAAAAGAAACATATAATAAGACGAACACAAATACAATAAGAAAAGACAATTTATTTTAAGACTAACAAGTCTTAATAATCAGTTTACATATTATAAACATACATAGCCTCTACTGTGCATTCTTCAGCTAATCCAGTTGCATATCCTCATCATCTTCCTTCTTATCCTTTTTAGGTTCCTCCTTCTTTTTGTCACCCTTGTCTCCGCCTTCAGGGGCCGTAGTACCGCTGGCAGTGGCTGTATTTTTTTCAAGAGCTTTTACGAAGTCTCTCATATTTCCTTGAGTAGCAGCAGCAACTGCTTCCGGATTGACAGCTAATTGAGAAACAACTGGACCAAGCTGTCCAGACTGCAAAGCGCTTGAAAACTGGGAAACAGCTTGCTGGAACTGCGGAGAAGTCAAAGTAGACCGCAGCTGTTCTTGAGTGGAACCATCAACAGCTGGTAGATGGTTCTGAAGTTGCTCAATAGCATCCGCATTATTTAAAATACCGGAAAGTGCATCGGCGGTCAACGCAGAAGACAAATCAACTGATTGATCTGTACTGGAAATTCCTTGTAGAAAGTTCTGTAGATCTGCCAACTGAATAGGGTTGTTCGATTGTTGTTGAGGACGGCGTGGTGCATCAGGTGTCGATACTGGCACCGTAGCATTCTGCGGAGTGACTGGAGTAGGAGTTGTAGCAGCAGCAGCAGCAGCAGCAGGTGTTGTTGCTGCCGCCGCAGGAGCTGGTGTAGGGGTTGTAGGTACAGTTGGACGATGGGTAATTGAAGCAGGCGTTGAACCTGAGCTGGTGCGACCTCCAGTCGAAGGCCGGCTGAAAAAGGAATCAATTTTAAACCTCAGAAATATCAACCCACGTAGTTTTGTACTTTTAGAAAACAGTATGGTAAATAATATTAACAAAGAAAACCGAAACAAGCTCAAATAAAAATATTGTTCTATTTGTAAATAAATTGGCACAACTCCAAAATTTCGAATATATAAATAATCATGAAAGAAACAACAAATTTATAAATACTATTTTAATTTAGAGTTCTCAAAGAAAGACCAGTCGACGTAACTTAACTGCAACAATAAAAATAAACATTATATAAAAGAATCTACCTCATTGTACCCAGAAGGCTTGACAATCCCCCAATTTGGCCAACGCCGCCAAATAGCTGCATCAGCTGGGATTGGGACATGTTGTTGAGCAAAGACTGCAAATCTTGATCGGTAGCATTACTGGAAGGCAGATTACCTGGTGGGTTGTTCAGGTACTCGTTGATACGCTTGCAGTAATCCTCATCACGATCGGTTCTTGGCTCCTGCATCCAAAAGAACAGTTTCCTGTTCGATGATTTGAATTTCAGGACATACACACGACCTGTTGTGCATTGGGTAACACGAACGTACTCGCAGTCGTCAGGGAATATAATTAAATCGTCTTCGACAACTCCTGAATGTCTATCCTGCCAGCAGAAATGCATTAAGGAGTCCTCGCTTTGGTAGACGTACAATAAACCCTTCCTTTTATCGGGATGAACCATACGACCTGTAGATAAAAAAATATTTTATTTGCGGTGGAAATAGTGAGAAAATTAAATGGCTACCTTTCAGATTCATACGCCCAGCCCGAAATTCAACTAAATGCTTTACACCGCCTGTGGAACCAGGCCCACTCGAAGAATTGCCGAATAAAGCTCCACCAGAAGGCATTTTGATAATTTTTAATCTGTAATTTATCACTTATTTCAAAAAATGAGTACACAATAATTACAGCGTATAATACATAAACAGATGCAAAACTAGGATACTAAGAATGTATAGTAAATATTAGTTTGTTAAAAATTAGTTACAAAATTGACGATAGAACAAAATATACCTTTTAACTGTTGTGGAAAAATGTGTTGTGAGAATGACAGCTCAAAAACCGAATTGACAAATGGCGGATACCGAATTCATACGATCCTTGTCGAGTATGACCGAAGGAAAGTTAAATTTACACTAACAACTTTTCTTTATAAGTTATTTTCAGTCATGAGTCGCATGAGTCATGAGAGTAATAAATATATTCAATCACTATGATATTCGCTATTGTAATTAATCAAAACAAGCCTTAAGTATATTTTTAATTTAACGAAACGAATGCTTTTAATAATCAAAATAATAGGTAACTTTTTTAAGCTATGTAAGCCAAAGCACGTGTTATTTTCAGCTCGAATTTCTAGCAAACATTTAAAATCTGTAAATTGCTTTGAAGTTTGATGCTAATTTTTGTACGATAATCTTTGCAAATAAACTATATTAATAATTAATAATCTTGATTATTTATACAGTAAATGCCTTATTAAGTAAATGTATTTTCTGCACCACGTTTTCTATTAGCCTTGAATTTATTGGCGTTTTCTTTTAATTTCATTCTGTACCGAAAGTTGAGATTGGTATGAGTACTTGTGCGTGAGCGCCGTCAGCTGGATCCCATGCGCAGATGTATATCTGCATATGTTACGTCATATATTTGTGTGACAAATCTTTGGACAAGTCCACATACAGTCCGTACTAAAACCAGCTGATCGAAATGTCAAGAAAACAACCCTACGTTAACATTGTGGCAAATTGTGACTGAACGAGTGTGTGAAATGGATACGGTCGGTGCAAAAAAACATAACTTCTAATCAATTAATAAAAATGGAAACCCAAAATAAACAATGGGCATGTCACCCTACACTCGATCACTCTGGACAATTAGGACCAGAAGATCTGTCCTCCAACAACAAAACTCTGCAGAACAGATCCAGCATTAATGACAAACAACAGAATATTTCTAGCAAAGATCACCAAATCATATCCGATATTCAAAATAAAAATGGCCTTGATCAGTTTTTTGTTCAGCAAGTTGAAGATGCTATCTGGTTAGTTCACTGATAAAACTAATATACAAATTCATTTCACAACTTGCAGTCTTTTTCTTTTATTAAAATTTCCTACTTTACTGCTCACTTTTACTTATTTCTCTTTTTTTACATAAATTAAGCTGTTATATTTTGCAAATAATAGTGTTAATGTTTGTTTATCATGTATGTTAATAGTGAAAATTCGCGACAAATTATTATTCGCATCTTGGACGACGTGACACGGTTAACATCAATCGAAAAGTTGCTACTTTACCTGAAATTACCTACAGATGTAACAAACATATCGGATCCTTTGCGCCAGCCTTTGAATCCATTAGGCAGCCGTACAGAAATCAGTCAGACTATTATGTGGATACGGACGCATTTAGAAGAAGATCCAGAACTGTCACTGCCCAAACAAGAAGTCTACAATGAGTATACGTAAGTTAAATCTTAGTGAATTCTTACCGGAATCTTATAAGGAAGTGCTTGTATAGTATACATTGTGCCAATAATAAAATGAAGCCGCTGTCGACTGCCGATTTCGGGAAGGTGATGAAGCAAGTGTACCCCAGTGTTAGACCCCGCAGGCTCGGGACGAGGGGAAATTCGCGTTATTGTTATGCAGGTTTGCGAAAAAGATTCAAATTGGAAACTCCTCAGTTGCCTGATTTAGGTGATTACCTACAAGTAAGTCTTAACATCCAGAAGTATTGTTTTTGTGTTTATTAACTATTTTCTGTGTTTAGTCAACTGAGGTAATGTGTAGTCAGAATGAGTTAACTTCCGCTGCATGTACGATCATATTGGAGTGGGCTGAGAGTATTCTTGGTACTAGATTTCCTTCTGTTCATACCCTTGCCTCGTATCTTGTTAGACATGCACCGCAAAACGTTAATATAAGCAGTGGAGCTGCAGCTTTACTTGTAGATTATTCAGAGAGTTTACAATCAAAAGGTAATTTACTTATTTGTTAAAAAAGTTACGTTATTAATTCGTTGAATTTATAGATGCCATGTCGCAAGAATTACTTCCGTACAGTAACCACGTAAACCTGAAACATAAAGAGGCCCAGTTACATCTTCAGCGGAAATTACAACAGCGAGAATTTAAACGTAAATTACAGGTAATTTTAAACATAATATAATTTTTTTATAGGTGTAGTTTATAAGTAGTAGCCGATTTCGTATTTTATTTTTTGTAAATTATTTTTATTTCTCAAAGCTGCAGTCTCCGAAAACAGAAGCAAAAGGCAAGTGCAAGAAAAGCAAGCTTCAAAATTGTGGAACCCCAACCCGAGCCGTTAGTATAGATTCAGTGGAGTGCGAAAGTCCAAAATCTCAGGGCTACCAAGTGAACATTGTCTGTGATAAATCAACAAACGAATGCACTAATGTAACTACGTTACCTGACTTTAGCAGTTTTCATCTAAAGAAACCCTTGGACGAAGCCATTGCGAGCGATAAACCAGTCGTTAAAAAAGACAAAGTACCCAGCACTCAAGTATCGCGATCCAATTCACTGGAGAATGAAATCTACGAAGCGCCAGTTGAAGAACCAATTCCAGAACTGAAACCGAACTTCGCAGGTAAGCTTCCGATACCACGGTTGCCGCATAAGATGAAATCTGCCATTCCTCCACCCAAGAGTGTGATTCTGCCAGCTCCGAAGAAGGGTTCGAGAAACTTAAAGTACAAAGCTATCCAGCCGAAACCGACGAAAACGGATGAGCCAACTCAGGGCAACGGAGATAACATTGATGCTGATGTGATTCCCGACGAAACATTGAAAAACACTGATTATTTAACCCGAGAACGATTGATCAGCGTCAGCCAAGTAGACAAAGATGCTTTGGATGATTACTTACATGGAGGCAGCAATTCGCAGGAACAGGAAGAAGAATTGATGCAGTACTTCAAGAACAATAATAACAGTACAAACAATGAGGGATATGAAGCTAATACTATTCAGAAACATATTAAACCCAGTCAAAGTCAAATAGAACATGATGAACTAAGTAACGGAAGTAAATCTGATAAATTATCTCAACTTAGACTATTGCTCGAACAGAATTTAAATGCTAATGCTGGATTAATGGGTGCTCCTCAAATGACTGAACCTTTAAATGCCGCTAAAAATATCATGAATATTAATATCAATCCTGGTTCTAGTGCTTTTATAAAAGCAAATGTTTCAGCTGGCCTGAACATGCCCAAAAATTTACAATTACAGTCACATTTGAATTCGGGTGTCAAAAGAAGAGTGAGTTTCGAAACATCCGTGATGGATAATGATACTGTTCCACCAAGTCCAAATACGCGCAGAAAGAACTTTAGTTTTACTCCAATATCACCAGGCCCACATTCTCCTGGAGGTGGAAGACAGTCTAAATGTAACAGTACGAATGCAAGTCCATTTGTAAGTCCAAGAAATACCCCAGTCCCTCGAGCGAAAGCCAGTCACGTTCAATCTCAAGTCCCCGCTTCGTTTGTTGCTCAACAACAGGTGACTTCTGCGCCACGAAAACATGTTGTGAAACCGACTCTAAAACCAGTGTTGAAACATGAACCCGAACTCTACGCAGAACAAGATAAAATATTCGGAGATTTTATGGAAGAGAAACATTTCGTCAATCCGACAGATATCATGCCTAAATGTAATCTGCCAATGTCCGCCCCGCCCAGCCCAATGCTACCGTATAAACAAAAACTGAACAACTCAAATTTGCTTCAGAAACTGCTTGATTCTAACTCCAAAGTGTCCTACGTGCCAGATTATGATAAAAGTGTACAAAGACCAGTAAACCCAGATCCACTGTCTCAAGAAGTCAGTCAGTTGCTGTCTGAGAACAACGCACATAATTTTAATCCTATAGAGAATTCTTATCGATCGCAATCGGTGCCTTTGCATCAGATGACTTCCTTTAAGACTTTGATGTCTCCATGCATGCCAAATTCTCAACAAACGCACTTTAATTTTAACTTTACTTCCGCTAATAATTCTGTAGCTCCAACGCCAGTGCCTACCGAATTTTCCGATTTCGATACTTTAAATGAAATAAACACTGGATTGAACAATGAAAACTTGAATCAAATTTTAAATATCCTCGAAACTACTCAGTCGAGTCAAATTGATGAAACTGCAACTGTCCAGCCATTATCAGCTGCAAATGAAACCCCGCAAGCTGCAGAAAATGTTTTTACTTTCGACACGAATGCTACAAATATCCTAAACCAAGAATTGCTGAATTCAAATTCTGAAAATCAACCTCAATCAACAGAATTAATTTCAGTACAAAAATTGATTCGATCACAAAGTATAGATTTTGATATAGAAATGAGGGAATTAAATGCTGGACCAAAATACCAACAGCCATCCAGATCTGTACCAAGTACTCCATTACCGTATGCAAAATCTAAATTTCAACTTGAACTAAATTTGAACAACAATCAAACGGTATTGCAGTCACAAGTGACGGATAATTTATTCATAAATCAAGACTTTTTACTAAACGGACAACCTGTTAAAGGGAAATCTATTTTAAATCAAGAAGATACTCAATCTTTCCCTGCTAGTTTGGGGTTTACAATGAATGAACCAATCGGAAATGACAATAAAAACAATTTAGGTGGGAATTACGTTGCCAGGAGAAATTTAAATCCATTGTTGGAGCAACAATATTCAGAAACAGATGAATTTACCGCTGTGCCTAGAATAAATAGTGGTACTTCTTAAAACTATTTTCACTTGTGATCCGTGTTTTAAAATTTTAGTTGGTCGACAACTATCAAAAATGTTGTTCACATAATTGTGCATCTTTTAAGCAGCTATCCGATTGCACATATCTGTGTAGATTTTAACAGACAGCAAAATTTGGAAGTGTGATTTGAATTATTACAAATATTTGTGTAAGTTTGTAACTGTGGACCACACGTACATATATTTGACTTTGTTATTTGGTTTAAACCAACTGTACTGAAATTTGAATCGAAGTGGAATTGATCCGGCCATTTTGTGAGAATATTAAAAAGAAGGTAAGAATTTTGCTACAAGTTTGCCAATTTATTCCTCATTTCTGTGATTGGATATATGAGATGGAATTTAGAATTTAGAAAGAGAGATATTTGAATTTGAAGGGTCAGTACAGTTTAATGATGTATATATCTGTGATAAAATGTAATAAAAAAAAATTAAAAATATATTATAAAATAACAATAACCATAAAAGGAACACAGTTGTAAATGTGTTCAAAAACGCTCAAAAAATTGATGTCCAAAATTATGGTGGTACGATTAGTATCTTAAAATTGTTATTCGTTTTTGTTATTTTTATGTTAATTGCTTGTTGATTTTATTCTTGATGGAGGCCCGACTTGGCAGATCAGAGTACCTAATTTAATCAGTTGTATATTGTTATAAAAAGATGGTACAATATCATTGTGTTATGTAACTATGCTTAGTTATTAGCTATTTCGAGTACCTGACATCATTTTCATTTATTTTGATATATTACTTGCATTTCCTCTATATTTTAATGAGCTTAATTGAAGATTAGGTTTTTATTTTATATACTATCAAATGTTATTTTATTTTCGCTTGTATTTTTGTAACTATAAAATTATTTTTAAACTATACATTTAAAACGTGTGAAATTTAATTTCGTTATGTGTAGCTAGTCTTGGTCTAAAACATTTGTTAATTTTTTATATTTATCGTTATATTATATCTAACCAGTCAATATCAATATTTTATCATCAAATCTATTTGTAAGCAGTGGAACATACATCACTTACCTTATTATTATTGGAACATCGATTAGTAATTTGATCTTAGATGTAGAAAATAGACGTTTCACTGCCCCTACCAATTAAACTAACCAGAACCACCAACCATTTCGATCACAAAACGCTTCAATGAACTGAACATAAAAAATAAACATTATTTTTTCTAAAAAATGTTCGAGTTTATAAAAAAAAGTTGCTTGAGAATTAATTGGAGACTGTTATAAAGAAATATACCTTTCCGAATTAAAGAAATACTAACTTTATAATGTAAGAACAATGTACAAAATATAATGTTGATTGTAATGTTTAAATCTGATGTGTCCAGCATGGAAAGAAAATATATTTCTTATTTTAGATATAGTTAAAGAGCCTAATATGTGCCTGGCTTTGGTAGATAGACCCCGCGACTAACCATTATTATTAAACTCATAAGAAGCCACAGTTATTCATTCCAGTAACAATACTCTTACTACTTGTAACAACCGAACACGAATTGTCATAAATTATAACCATGCTTGTTCAGACTGTCTATAATATATATGTAAGGAATTCAGTTTTATGAATTTCATCGTTAATTGTGTAACCAACCCATGGAAGTAGTACCTACAAATATTGGAACGCAATTAATAATTGTCATACACGATTGCTGTGAAAATAATATTAATTAATTATTAACACAAAAGGCACATCAGACTCACCATTTTATTTCTGTCACTAATGATCTCGTTTCATTTAATTAATTAATGATTTCTGTTTAATATTAACTTTAAGTTGTATTGTTTAGCGATAGATGGTTACTATGATGGATAAAAGTATCTGAAAACAAATCCAATGCATCACAATCAGATATTTTTATACATTTAAAAAATAATGTAACATTAATCTTAACTATGTGTGTTCTATTAAATTGCCTACATTTTAAATTACGACAAATAGATATTATTTAACGGGTCGTTTATGTGATAAGTCTGTTTCTGATTCATAATCTGTAGATTTTTGTTTCAATGTGCTTATTTTACTTACAAATATTGTAAAATCAGAAACAGTAGTGCATTGATTTTTAAAGGGCTTGTGTATGATTTCATATTGAATACAGTCAATTAATTTACCGCATCAAAAATCGTATAATCAGGAAAGATACACAAAGTCGACGGCTGATCAGGTTTAACGCAGTTTGATGATAAGAGTACAAATATAAGAAGAGAGTAATGGTGAGAGGTTATTTTATTATTAAGTCTGGATGTTTGGTGTATGCTATTTGTATGAACAATAGTGAAATAAATAAATATGTATTTCATTACTTTCCGTATTTGTTTTCTAATCATGCATCCTAATAGGATATCTTGGATGGAAGTATTACCAGGAAATCCGTTGTACTATTTAACATTTTATAATTCGAATTAAGTACAATCATTCTTATAAATCCATCACAATCTTTGTAACAACAGCATGTTGTATACAATCATAATATTAAAATTAATACTGGCTTTATGTACATGTTAAAATATAATAATCAATCCTAATATTAGGTCTAAACAATGAAAATAACAATAAAATGATTAGTGAGAGTGAGTATTGTCTAATTGGAACCCATGCGTGACTGAGGAACTATCAACGGCGGCTAGAGCGAATGAAGGAGAATCAGGGCGGGAGTGTGACGGCGGCTGTGGTGAAGGCAACCCGCAGGTGGCAGCGTGTTCAGCCTCATTGACAATAGTAGTGGTGAACCGCGAGCCACCCTGCCCCAGCGACGCCTTCCTGCTAAGTGACAGCGGGGCGACGCTAGCGCTACCAACGGACGGTTGCGAGAGTTGACTCACCAGCTGCCGGTGCACATTCACCGACTTGCCTTTCCCACCCCCGGAACTCGAACATGGAAACATGTTTTTAACCGGAGCGGCCTGCGATTGCGCTTGCGCCTGAGCTTGGCTGGTCACACTGTCGCTAGCTCTACGGGGCCCGCTCGCTATGTTAAGGCTGCTAGAATTAGAAGTTTTACCGTGGAAACTTTTAGATATTCTTGTCATACGAGGAGGCTCAATGAAGCTCTCTTTTACAACTATTGTCCCACCTAATTTTGGGACTTGGAGTTCGTTTGAAATTGACTTTTCGCATTTTGTTTTTATTTCGTCTACGTTTAAATTTTTCGCTAGATCGCACGCTAATTTTTTATCAAAAACTTCGTTCATTAAATTGTACTGGTTAGATTTATTTGTTAATTTATTCTCTTTTGCGCTATCTAAAAATTTTTCTTTGCTCGTGCTCCATTTATCCGAGCCTAAAGCAGAGATATTTTTGGAAGATTCGGTATAATCTTTATCGAAAATGCCAGATGGGACTCTACCATCAGATAAAGCGTTTTGATTCGAATCGGACGTGGACGGACTGCGCTGATAGGAGCTAAACCGACCAAAAGAATTCTGCAAATTTCCTTCCATATCAAATTGCGCCCGTGACGAGCTTGGAGCATTTTGAATTCGTTCTGCGTTTTCAATGTGTTTTAAATGAGGCATATGAGCATGAATTTCGTTCTTATTACTAGAATTTAGATTATTGGCTAGGATACTCAGTCCTAGATTGGTAGGACTCAAAATCGAGTTACCAGAGACAGAAGGTTCTAAGTTATATGCGGATAACCGTTCTAAGGTGAGTGGTTCCTTCGCGTTATTCTTATTCTTAGTTAGTGTGTCACTGCTGACATTACCTGGATGACATCTAGTGTCCACACATACCCCACTGCTACTGGTGTCACCTGAACCTATTAAATGTGGTGTGGTGACGCAGCTGTCAGGGAGGGGTGTTGTTTGACCGCCTAATACATCATCTTCAGACGCATCGAAATCTTCAGTCATTGTGACATCAGCATCAGCTGTAGATCCAGCAGTGGCGTCATTGGTGTTGCAGTCTACTTCGGAACAACCGGACACTGGGGTTATTTCACCACTGTCTGCTGAAAAGTAACTATTAATTAAGTATAATTTTATAGTTATTAGTTAATATCAACCTTGTAATGTGTGCAATCTTCCAGTGGTAGGTGAATAAAATTCCGCAATTTCAACTGTATCTGGTATTTCATTTTCTAAAAGAATTCCTACACTTCCTAAATCTTGATCTAACCCCGGGGCAGTTGGAAACATTTGAGAAATAGCGCTAACATTCATACTGCATCTACAAACATTTCCAATGAAATATTTGACTCTCACAACAAAAATAACTTCGACTCGTACCCGTCATTACTAATGAGACTTGCAGACATATCACTGCTTTCTCTTGAGTATAGATCCGACGTCCCAGTTGGCGAAGAGGGCCCACTACTTGATACAAAACTTGGGGGGCCACTCCAACCTAGACCTAGGAGCGAATATGAATTTTTTCCAAAAATAAAAAAATACATGCATAATAAAAAAAATATGTTTGGTTTTTATTAAATATTTATGGTAACAAAGTTTCAAAGCTATCACTGGGACTAGTGTAGAACTTACTGTTGCTAGGTGACTGCAGACGCAGCGGGGGCGGATGGTTTGATTGTGTAGTGTTGGATGTTGTAGGCGTTTGTGACAAAGATGTAGGTGTAGGCAGTGGTGTTGATGGATACTTGGGCGGAGACGATGCGGGCGTTCTAAACAACTGTGTAGAAGTCATCTTCTCCAAGAAACAATCCAGTTGTCGTAGCGACAACGCGTTGTGCAAAGTTTCCAACGGACGGATTGGAGGCACGCCACCGAAACCTTCAATCGCTATAATTTATGTGTACACATTCCAGGATAAAATGATCAGTGAGTGAATCTACCTGATGCTGAAGCGGTGCTAGGAATCATATCACGGAGGTTGGGCGCCGAAGAACTGCCGCTGATGACGGCGGTGCTAAACAGGGAGTTACTGCTGCCGCCGGCTAACTTCTTAAGCCCTAATGGACCTCCGAATCCGAACCCTAGCATCTTGATGTAACTCATATGTCCGGCAATGCTGTGTCGATGGCGTCGGACACTCGCGCAAGCCGACTCTGGATTCACAGCGCTCGGATTGGTCAAAACTGGCGGTGGGGCATGATGGGGGGAATGAGCGGGACTTGAATGGGGGGTCAAGTCACTCGGGTGCGACAAAGAACGGGAAGGTGGTAACAGTTTGTGGGGCGGGGTAAGATCAATGGGTGTTGATGTGTCATTGCACACAGATGCGGAAAGCGTAGAAGGGTGGCTAGCTGATCTAGATGGCGGGGCATTCAGAGAAGCGTGCATTTTGTTATCATGCGGATAGAAACTAAACGGGTAACATACAATCTCTACAGGGGATAAGTGGCAAGGCTGTGAGAACGACCGTTGTGGCGGTATTGTCAACGGCGGTACGTCTTGAGTTAGTGGAAATGATGGTGAATCTATTGGCGGAAAATAGGGAGGCTTCATTTCCGGTTCGTCCATTGCAGCCAATTCTAACACTTTAAAATTCTTTTTGTTATCTTCATCACTTTCAATGTCTAAAATGTTCGGATCAGAATATGATCGTTTAGGCAAATTTTGTCTCTCACTTATTTCTTTGTCGTCAATTAAATTATCAGTTTTGTTTTCTTGATGCTTAAATTTAATATCAGACAATGGTAATTCATTTGTAGAAGAAATAGGACTGTCTTTATGCGTCTGACAACTTATATCAGATTCAGAAGTAAATAAATCAAGATTTAATTCTGATAAGGGCAACTCATTAGTTGCAGATGCAATAGAACTTCTAGGAGTTTTATACATCTCCTTTTTAAATTTCTCATTTAAATCTGCGATAGAAGATTCAGTATAATCAAACGAGCCCAAAATTGGACTTAAGCTTGGTCTCTGTGAAACAGTTTTGCTACCAAGAGGTAGCTGCATAAAAGAATAACTTTGCAATGATTTAGATTGAGACAATTTTTTGTTCATTTCTTGAAAAGTTGGAGAACAAATAACAGCAATGGACGAAGTATGAGATGGAATTTCTATAGGTTCAGTAATTAAATCTACATGACACAATTAGTGATTTAAAAAATGAGATGAACAAGCAAAATTACGCACGAAAAGGAAAGGACATGCATTAGCAAATAAGGAGTAAAAATTGGCCAGGTAGATGGAAAAGAAAAGAAATAAGAACAGATTCATTAAATATCCCAACCCAACTCATACATAAAGTAATATACAGACAGACAAAAATCTTTTAAACTGTAAATTATAATTACTTACTTTAATTTAAAATCTTCTATTCAGCAAAGAATTAAAATTAGTATTCTACCAATACTTGAAATTTTGACACACTCAACATTGAAATACAAAAAGAAATCAACACAACATGCAAACACCAAACCCATTCAGCAAATAAAAGAGAAATTTCAGAAATCAACGTAAGCTTGCATTACTTCAAAATACGAATAATTTTCGTATTTTGATCTTTCTAAGAATCGGAAAAGTGCACCGAGAGAAAGACGAGCATCGCGTGCACAAAACAAGCGTCGAGATCACCAGGAGGTGGAGTGAGGATGGCGGGATCAAGTGACAAGTTGGTGGCGCGGGTGATCGGTTGTCCTGGACACCGGCGCCGTCGTGCCGCGTCGGTGCCCAGCACAGCCTCGCTCTAAATACACCAATCGAACGGCAACGGCACCAGACAGATGAGATAATCAAAGTGTACAACTAAATACCACTATTTACACCTTCAAACGTTAGTCGAGTAGTCAAAGTAGTTCAAGTTGTTACTAAATACATGAGGACATAACAACTCTAACTTACAGATCAAAAATCAATTTTATCGCGCTCTTGATCCAACTTACTGTGCGAAGTCGTATATGTTAGACTCAAATGCTGTATATTTTAAACAATACAAACAAAATTTTGAACGCAAAAGAAAGAAGATAATATCAGCAGATGAGTGAATTCGATATTTGAATGTAACAAGATTTCAATTAATTTGAACTTTTAACAGATAACAATAGCTAAAATAAAATAAATACTTTACTATTTCCTTCTAATAAATAAAAACATAGAAATGACGTTTGCTAGTACAACAAAACAATTAAAATTATCAAATAATTATTTTTCGTTTTTGTTATGTCCTCTGATAGAAAAATATAAGTGTATGAAATAAACTAGTAAAATAATACAATGTATAAAACTAACAGAAACTTATAAGCTTGTAATTTGAAGTATCGTATAATCTGTAGTACCAATTAGGATTTTGTAGCTATTAGTCCCTGAATAAAGAGATTTAAGACGGTAAGCTGAAATGCAACTGAAACAAGTTCTCAAATTTCATGTTAAATTTAGTCAAAACATATTACCAAAAGTAAAAGGACATTTTATCCAGCTACAGAAAGTATTGTCACTAAATTTTATAAATGATTTCAAACACAAACTAAACAATAACGTTCTGAAACTAGTGCATTATCCTTTTACGTGTTACCCATATCCGTTATTAAATTTCATTCCATGCATTTAATTTAATTGATGAAAAATTTCCAATTTCCATTTTTAAATGGTGTTAAGCCAGATACGAAGGATGAAAGCTGTGCATTGTGTAGAAAGCAAAAACAGTGTAGTCATCTATCTGTTTCATAACGTCACAAGATGAACTGTCAGTTTGAGTTATGGACAACAATCTCAAACCCCGTGAGCCACCCGAATGAATTGAACAAAAGCGAGTGCTCGACGAAGAAGCGAACAAAACACACTTAGCGAGTTAATCAGTGAGTAGACATAGAAAAAAGACATTTATGCACAGCTGCACAAGTAAGAGTGAGAGCCGGCCACAAACAAGCCCGCAGTGAGCAAACAAGTGAGCGATGGTGTGGGTGCTATGCTAAATACATACAAAGCGTACCTTGATGGTGGTTCACAGCGTCCAGGCTCTGATACTGAAGCTGTTCAGCTGTATTAAACAACAAAACGTTAGTGACTGTCGTCTATATACATTGTTCTACGCCATACTAGCCGAGATAATTGCTGCCATCTTGTTTCACTTAAAGAGTTAATAACAATTTTTCAGCAAGTGCATAATTCAAAATTTTAAATTATGTTTGGAAGAAAATGTAATAGTGCGATTTACAGCATATTAAAAAAGATATGATTGCTGATGAAAGAGAGTTAGTTACAAACTATTAAAGGTAAAAACTTGTGAGTAAACTATTGGCAGGCTTTGCAAGAGTTTGAAAGCGACATATTATCACGACTAGATTCAGCACTAATTTAATACTTTTTCCTTCTCGTTGTGTGGGATCTGCACGTTGTTCGTAGCTCCTGGACCTTGGTTCTGGAACTGGGCTGGTTTCTCTCTCTCGATTTCTGCTTCCATAGCTTTGAGGTCGACCCTCAACAAGTATTCCTTCTTTCTCCTGTTGAGCCGCTTGGGCAGCTAACTCAGCGCTGAGTTTTTTAGCTAAGTGGGCTGCTTCATGACCGCTCACCGTATGGGCACTTCTGAAAAAATATATCAATAAAAATATGTTCTAGGCTACTGAGAAAATGATTTACCCTATGGGGATAGGATCAGAGGATTTTAGATAAGACCCTCTGAATTGTGTTTTATATACGGGTGAACTAGGCGGACTGTCAATGTTTAAACTGACAGGTGCGTGTTCAACTTCATCTGCATTTATTTCCGTTTCCTCTTCAATTCTTCCCCCTGAACATTGACTGTCATCTGGAGTAGCAGTAGCACTTGTTTCTCCGCTCTATAAAAAACAAAACACTAGAACAGTTTAAATATAAATAATAGACGACCATACAGCAGATTTGCTGGCAGCTGATTCGTTTCGACTATGCGGTCTAAATCCTGGACCAGGTGGTAGATTTTTCTGGACGCAACAGTTTACTCCAGGACTAAAATGTAGCTCAACATGAAAACGTTCTTCACTACTGGGATCTTTAGTTGGATCTTCATAGAGCATAACAACTACTTGAGACATATAATTAAGCTCAGAAACCATTGATACATATTCCATTGCTCGGCGCCATTGTTCATCTGTTCCGATCTAAAAAAAATAATTATTAAATTGGGATTTACTAACAAAAAAACAATTTTCCTTACATCTAGTAGACCACCATGTCGAAGTACAGTAAGCAGAGAATGAACATGGCTTTCGCTAGTGAAATATAATCTTGTTCTAACATGTCGTCCAGGACTACTAACTCCATGGCTATATCTAGGATTTAATCTATTGACCGTTTCTTCGCCAGATTCTTCAATATTTCGTTGAAGATCTGCTCTAATTTTCTTCAATAAAGGGGTACAAATACCCTGTCCTATTGTTAACTTTTCTTGGGCAGTTAATCCGTATTCTTGTGGAATTACGATATCAGCAAGATATTTTGCGTAGATGTATAATTCTTCGGCTTGTTCAAATTGTAAAGTGTGTTGATTATGTTGCAAATCATATTTGATACAATCGTAAATATCTGGAATCTTGCTAATGTCGAATTTTTTGTTTTTAGTGTAGAAATCTTTCTCTATTTTGCCCCAACGACGGCCCATAAGCTCCCATGTTTCGCCGTGATATAAAATTGCATCTTTAGTTTTGGCGTCATCTTTTTTTAACTTAACTATTTCCATTAAATATTTAATTAGCTCATGAACATGTTGGCAACATTTAACTGGGTTTTTAACGAAATCTAAAGCTGTGTCTATACTTAAAGCATGGCCAGGATTAATTTTTTCTCGTTCTTCTTCGGTAAATTCTCGATCTATTTGCATTAGTTCGTGTAAGCGTGATTTACACCTATAAAATTACGTTTTAATGATAAATTCTATATCAATATGCTATTATTTGAACGTACATATTTTGATATTTACTAGAATCACAGTCATTGTCTAATAAACCATTAGTGTTTGCACTTTTAACCATTTGAACTAAAATTGGGGTAAGTTCTCCCTCGAGAGCTAAGAGGCCTTTTGCAAAAGCAGCAGCAGTCATTTGCACCCGCCCTTCATCGGACGCGTAGATTTTTAAGTCGTGGCGGAATGTAGAATGTAAACGCAGTAGACCCAAACCTTGAGTGCCAGCGTATTCCCCTGTTTTAATCAGAGATTTGTTCATTTTTAAAATAATGTTTGTGTTAGTAATTCTATCTAACATTGTTATTTTTATTATTTCTTTTATATCTTATTACCTTTTGGTATTTTACACAGTATGTGCGAATTGCTTGATATTTTTACATTGCAACATTTAAATAAATAAATAACAGTGCAGCAATGTTAGTAACTTGTGTAAGTTGTTCGTTAATAAAGCCAACGAAAGTACAATGCGTAAAACAACAAAACTCAATAAAATATAAGCGTATATACATACTTAACTCAATAAAAACTGTTTAAAACTAAACATGTACGAATATTTATTAAATAAATTGAATACGTACTCAATACCTTACCATTTTTACATTGAACGATTCCTTTATCAATCAACCCTAATCCTAATCATCAAAACGTGTTAGAAAAGTGCAAAACAACCATTACTTTACTTACTAGAAACCAAAGTATCATCTAGAAATGTATAACAAAACAAATTTGTTTAATTTAATCGTGAATTTATAAAACATTTGAACTTTGTGTCGAAGTTAAATAACTACAAACAACAAAAAGCAATGTATATCCCGAGAAAGCACAAATGTACATTGACTAAAACTGACATTTGAAAAGCCGACTGAAGTCACTAGCGTCTAGCTCTCTAAGATGAACGGTCACGACGTCTGTTCAGTTAAAGTGAGTTAATTAAAAGTAGTAAAGTGTGAGTACGAACCAGCCAGATGTCTACCTTGTCCGCCGGGGTACATGCATCTGAATATCCTACCCAACTCTTCCGCCTGAATACGACCTGCAGGTGTCAGTTCCCCGCCCCACTTCAGGATGAGCACGAGAGACGGCTCGGCTGGCGCGTCCGCTGCCAAACATGTTGGACCAAACGAGAACAATTAACATAATATCACCATTCATTTCATATCTAAGCAAGCGATTACTTTAGTTAATGAGTTTACTAAAAATCAAATCAACTTGGGGGTGCATTTACTTATAAATCAATAAAAGAGCCAATTGTTGAACTCACTGCTAGCATTCAAAATAAAAATAATGGTAATAAGGAAAGGAATGCTAGTAGTAGTTCAGGAATAAAAACATATAAAAAAGTGTCGTACTACTGTTCGTTTTACCATCATCGGAGCTACTGCCCCTAGGTCGTCCGCGAGGCTGATATTTCATCTGCACTTTTCTGTTGATACCAGAAAAGTGTCCATACCTAAAACACATCTTGTTACACTTTATTTCTACATACAAATAATAAACATACATTTCCAAAACACTTTTTAATTGTTCTAATTTTCCCTGTTTTTCCTCAATTTCGGGATCAGCTTCGCGTTGTTGTATTTCTGCTAATAATGATCGGGCGATATCTAAAATTTCTTGAAGTTGTTTCGGCCGTTTTAACTTTACATGACCGTGTTTGTATCCGTCATATTTTTCGAAGATTTCAAAAAATCTAAATACATTTTGAAAATTATAAAAATTGCTGTAAATTTATTATTTTAAACGTACTTTGGATGTCTAACTTCGACTTTCATTTTTTGTTTCGGCGTTCTGTCTCCATGTCTAATAACAGCAACAACGCATCTGAGTTCCATCATCTTTCCAAAAGTTGTAGGAACAATGGGAGGATCATCCAGCTGAAAAGGCACTGACCACGGGATATGCAGCGTAGGTGCAAGTTCCCTAAGGATCATATTTCCTAGTATTTTAGCACAATCATCGTAATATTTATTAGAGTTCTTAACAAAACTAAACCCGTTCACATCACAAACAAAAGACTTGCCATTCGCCCTCAACAGATCAAAACCGCAAACCGCTTGTTTGAAAGCAAGACAAACTTTTCTTGAAATAAGTTTTTCTGCGTTGCTTAAAATAACCGGGTAGCGAATTTCCTTTCCCTCACTATCACGTTCGACTTTGCCGTCCAGAGCTGGGGATTTTCGAGCTTCTGCGTGAGCGTAATCAGGGCCTACTGTGTAGACTTTGACGTCAGTACCGTCTGTGGGCATAAAATCTTCGTAGATGAAGCTGCCCGTCTTTCTGACTCTAGATTCTGGAGAGTAAACGCTACTTCGGCTGCCAATTTTGCGGAAAAGACGTTGGCTGCCCCCTCCAGCAGACGTGGGGTAGTAAATATAAATGTTATGATCTTCTGCTGATACTGGTTTTTCGACGAAAGGTTTGTTGAAAACAACGCCATTCACTTCAACATGATCTTCAGATTCTACGAGCTCGTGATCTACACGATAGCAAAATAGAAATCATTCAAAAAAATAATTACTTCCACTTACGTTTTGGATCAGGAGAATCTCTATCTAAAACTGCGTATCTAGGAATCTCAATTCCTTCAGATTCTAAAATAGCGTACACCCTTCTTCTATCTTGAATATCATACTGCATGTGTAAATTGTTAATAACATATGGGTTATGCAGTTGGGCATACTGGATTGCTTTGTCCAACGGAAAGCCTTTTGAATGAAATGAAATTAAACAATCGCAGACGGGCCACTCTTCGACTGGTTTCTGAAATATACATCGTCGAATAATCATATATCTGACTGAACTCAAGAAACGAACATCGAATGAAAAAATGAGGTATCGTTAGCAGGTTATTGTTATTTGATATTTTGTTTTGATTTGTGTTATGCTTGATGATAAATGAAGGTGAAACAATGCAATGTTACTATTTTTAGTGAATGTGAGAAACTAATTTAGTTGCTTACTGCATACAGTACGTCCAGTTTGAGAAATTATTGCAAAGGAAACATAAATAGTGTTTGGACGTCCTGTAAGTACACTAAAACTATTTTGAAATACAGTTGTTCTAATTGTTCTACTGTAGAACTTGCAAATTGTTAGTTAATATATTATAAAATTAAATTTAAACGTAATTCAAAGTGAAAACAAGCGTTAGAGTCACATAAATGAAAGGGAATTTTAATGGATGTATTTAAAATACTACTTAAAAATCTTACAATTATGGTTAACTTCAAATTTCTGCTACGTTTGGTTAGAAGTGCAATTACCTCACGTGTCTCTCACGCTTAAGTCTGGTGATTTGCAAGTTCTACTTGAAATTAATACGTCCTCAGCAGAAGAATCTACCTCGGAACATACTTACAAGGAATGACCCTCAAATCATAAAATTGGGTGCAACAAAACCTGACCAACAATACAAACATTTCCATTTTAATTTAACATGCCACTCACAGATTTCACGGGTGACACAACGACTCTAAATAAATTCGCCAAATTTTACGGAAAACTAGATAACTGAAAACATTTTCAAACTGCGCAAAAGATTATTCTATAGCGGCAGCGAATGCAAAATAAAGTTTTAAATTTTGATCATTAAATCCAAAAAGCATGTGGATATATTAATTTTGATTAACTGCCTACTGAATACTTACAATTGACTGGGGAATTGTTGCGAATTTTTACAGCGACAAATGAGAAAAAATATTTTAATACAAAAGTCGATGTCACTGATAAATGCAAATTTAGAACAGTTTTAACAAGAAATATAAATCTGAAAAGAGTAAAACAAAAAAAATTATTTTCAGACTTATGTTTGACGCTAAAACAATTCAAAGAATGCATTTATTTTTAAAAGACGCCTCAATTCTATAGTCAATATTTTATCAGAAGCCAATGCAGAAGTCCAGCAACGAGAAAGAAAAATAAAATCGCAGTTTCAAACATCTAACAAACATCTAGAAATACATAAATCTTGTTCCACCCAATATTTTGAGCAAGTGAGACCTTTAAAATAACCTCCTCGGGGAACACCACCATCTTGATGTATTCAAACTCCTGCAGGCGGGTGAGAATCTCTTTCATGGGCTTGCTCTGCGACTTTTTCGCCATGGCGCAGACGCCCACCACCACCTGCTTGCCTCCGCCATCGTCCTCTGTGTCTGAACCGATGCTTCCGCTTCCATCCGTTACGTTGCATAGCTCCAGGTCACCCTGAACACGGTCATCATAAAATAATCGCAAGAAATGATAGGACATGTTCAAAATCAAACAACAAAAGCTATTTGCGTTTAAATATCTCACAAGATATTGTTATTAAAAAGAATAAAATGATGAAAGTCCTGTATCATCAATTTATGTAGCATGCTAGTAGTAAACAAGTTGTAAACAATATTTATAATTAGAATACTGGCTGAAAATATTTGGATATATGTGTACGATGATAAATATTCATTTTAAATTATAATTTGAAACGTATAATATTTGAAACCATTCACGAACAAAGAAATCTTGAATGTATTTTAGCACAAACACAATAAATTTGATCCATAAATTTTGAAATATCTTGTATTAAAATTTGAATGTTTAACAGATAACTAGATGATTTTATTATAATATTTAAAACCTGTTGACTTACTTTTTCACTCATATTTTAAGATTTTTATAACCGTTCAAATTTACAAATTAGAAACGATTTCTTATCAAACGGGGTCAATAGTTACAAAAGATAAAGAATTATCTAAGATCCAGAACTAATTCAGAAGTATTTGCTTAAATTATTTAAATTGAAAACCTACATGTAAACATTCATCACAATAACAAATATCATCGGTATCTTCTTCGTCATCGTCCGTAGTTTTATTTTTTCGCCACTTTTTAAGTCTCCACCAATCTTTTAACCAAGACCACTCCATTAAAATATTTAAAACACCCTGTATTAAAAGTTTAAGGTCACGAAAATTGATTTCACAAGTATTGTGTTCACTTAACAGTTAACATTGAATTAGTAAATGCAGTTAATAATTTTTATCATGCATATGACCAAAACTGGAGATAAGTTATCTCAGGGTATTAATATTAATTACATTTTAATGATTTATTTATCTAGTATTGTTTAAGTAAGTAAATAAACACACTGATTCAACAACTGAAGATTACGCTCATAGTTGGCAACAAACATAAGTCAATTTAAAGTCATGTGGTTCCAAATTAAGTCAATTAAACAAAATGAGTGTGTGTTGTTATTGTTAATCTTTCACGATACATTCAATTAAATTTATTAGTGCGAAACTGCAAACTGATTTCACTGCTCGATACCATGTGCAAAGACCACTGAGATGAATCTGGTGTTATAGGACAACCGTCAACATCATTCACAATAACTATTGGAATGTTAATAGGTTGTGCACCCCCAGAACAGGCCATCAATTGAATTCCTTTGATCACAATCAACCGTAAACGTCAAGATAAATATATAGAATACATAATGCTGTACTTTGATCGATCTTGTACTTACACTCCCGACGTAGAATTGGGTTGGCCGAGCAGCTTTACGAAGTCCTTGATATCCATGTTCTAATTCGGTGTAGGACATATTGTCCCTGGTAATTGTCACTTCCAAACATTAGACTGCAAAGTTTTATCAGGTTTTTATTAATTTCACTTAATTATAACCTAAGAAATCAGTTCAAAGTAAAATCCCGTAAATTAATAGTACAATAATCGAGGAATTTATTTTATAAACCATTTTGTTGTGTCAAGCTATATCTCTTGAACTAGGTCAAGAATTATTGATTTAACAATGAGAGAGAAAAATAGGGTTAAGATATTCGAAGTACGCAAAATCACAGAAACATAATTCATGCATGACTGAAAGCACAAATGACAACACACTTACCCTTAAAACAACACTAAATGAACACATTTACTAAAGGATATTGTTACAAAACACTACAAAAATTACAACTGTCATCAACCAATCGAGAACACAAAGCGAACCAAATTTTGCACAGTTTGCACTTGATCTTGACTGTACTTCCGATGAATAAAATCCGTGAGAAATTCTCACGAGAAAACTAATTGAATAAGTTATTAAAATATTTATTCAGAAAATAAATCGACGTTCTACATTATTATAATATTAATACATACTGTCATATTAACTTTAAAATAGCACTAAATTACTAAAAACTATTTTTAATCTGGCTATGACGTCTTTACACTACTTTAAATAAAATTACTAACAGCGCTAAATTAAAAATAAAATAATACGGGCACTAAAATAATATTTACAATTATAGCTACTTATTTTGCGAGTTAATTGACTTACGCAAAATTATTTAAGACATACAGGAGAAGAAACTTATAAATATAATATTTATTGCAGTCTGTTTAATTATTGTTGATTTGAGAAGCATTTATAAGTCTAATCCTCCTAGTACGTCTACTGTATAAGATCAATAACTCAAATATAATTATTTAAACATAGCGGTTATAAATTTAAAACGCCAAACAGTACCACAAGATCAAGTTTACTCGCCAGCGAGTGAATTTCAATAAGAACTACGACTACCAGATAAACATGCAGTAATAATCTACAGATCTTGTTTAAAACATATAAAATTTATCCCAGTAATCGTTCAATACCAAATCACAGATAAAATTTATAAATGGGGACTCACCTGGTGAAAATGCGTTACAGAAAAATTAAGTTGTACTGATAGTTAAAAATAATACTAGTTTAGTTAATTCGGCCCTTGTGCGTCATATAGCCGTCAAACGCAGAAGCAGCAGGTCCTGCAGCTACCAGGGCGGTGTCGAGGGCAGAGCGTCTTAACCTGGAGCACGTAGCCAACAGGGCTCCACCTAAAAGGCACATGGCACCGCCTCCAAGAGCCAGAAGGGCAGAGAACCACCCGGTTTTGAGACAGACACTGTTTGAATCTGACTTGGAGGTATCTGCATAGAGAGAGTTCCTGAATGTGTGTTTGGTCAAGGAGCCGCATGAGCCTCTTTAGCTCAGTGGCAGAGCACTGGTCTTGTAAACCAGGGGTCGTGAGTTCAATCCTCACAGGAGGCAATTTACATTTTATCCAAATGAATCATTGAAATCAAGGGTTGAAGCCGAGGCCGAGGTTGAACCATGTATTGTAATAATGATAAGTTTTAGTCTTACCTTTTGATTTGTTGGCTGTTGACAATTCGTCCTCTGTTTCACCTTCTTGTAGAACTCGCAGCGACTGGAACAAGTTGACATTCTCGCTGAGAGATGGCGCTGCCGTAGTGGAAGCAACTACTTTTCCTTCTTGATTGTCGACGGATCTTTTAGTTTTCACATTTCGCCAATGGCACGGTTGGCTCTAAATTTTAGAAAGTATAAAATAAATAATTAGTTTTAATTCAGAGGCAAAAGACCTCCCCGACGGGGAATCGAACCCCGGTCTCCCGCGTGACAGGCGGGGATACTGACCACTATACTATCGAGGACATGTGAAACATAAGTTGATATTTCTTATATAATTAATTTCTATAATTGTGATATCCCCAAATAATGAATAATTTGTACTTACGGGGCATCTGCCATGGCACATACGAACATCACATTCAATGTAAAGTGTAGGCGATCCGGTAAACCGGAAAGTTTTCATGTACGCAAACACTTGTGTCTCAAATATTCCGCTTTCAGACCACGATCCACGGAATCTGCTAATTAATTTGTCGTCTACGGGACATCTACACAAATAAATGAAAACAGGCATAAAATTAATTTATAAAAAACAAAAAATAGGTGTCAACGAGGCCCCGGGGGGATTCGAACCCCCGATCTCCTGTTTACTAGACAGGCGCTTTAACCAACTAAGCCACGGCGCCGACGTACATAAAATTATGACTTGTACTAGAAATTCAACTAGAATTTTATTAATTTATATTTTTAAAATAGTATTTTTGTAACAAGTGTTGGAAATGAGTGATTCAAAAACAAATGCAAGTTCTCCGACACGAGCGTAGCGAGTTTCAGAACCACGTTGTTTTACAAATAAGATTTTTTCTGCAATCATCCTCAAAAATATTAAAAAGAAATTCGAATTTTTGACAGTTTATGTATCAACTTGGACGGCTTTAAATCTTTAATTTTTATCATGACGGTTGCTTACATGGCATAACAATTAATATTAATTAATAAAACAAAATAATATAATAATTTTTCCGTACTATTGGCTATTTCCCATACTCATTTTAAGTGACAGAATGTCTATTTTCCGCACTATTGCGGAAAAATAAATTTACAATACTTAAACTATGTAAAGAGTGCAAAAAACTTACCCATATTCATCAATGAGTTGAATCTTTTTCGTAGCTCCATTGTGAGCATAACAATCATTGACAACAATGTCAAAACCATCTACAATAATTAACAACACATTAGTTTATAACTACATTATTATAAATAAATGAATATACCGTATTTGCTTCTCATATAAATGATCAAAGTAAGAGGATCGCCAACTCTTACAGCTCCAGTAACTCGGTTTCCATTTGTCCCATATCCATAACGAATTTCCATGTAGCATTCCGGAGGCGTCAAAGTGAAAACGACGGGATTGCCGGTTGCCACCCTATGAAAAATAGTAACTTTAATGACCATCATCTTCGTGGAACGTCATTAATCGTGGTACAACACGCCTCTTTAGCTCAGTGGTAGAGCACTGGTCTCGTAAACCAGGGGTCGTGAGTTCAAACCTCACAGGAGGCATTCTCTTTATTGTTACCATATATGGTATTTTTTATTTGAGGCTGACGTTGTGACGTTGGTCTAAAAACTAGGTTTGCTATTTTTAGCACGCCTCTTTAGCTCAGTGGCAGAGCACTGGTCTTGTAAACCAGGGGTCGTGAGTTCAATCCTCACAGGAGGCAAAATTATTGTTAATTTGGTCAAATAAAATAATACACATAATAACCTCGTAATAACCATTACAACATAAATCATTCTTAAACTTCTCTCTACCGCTCTTTACAAATACATTGATAATAATTATCGACGGAATCCGAAATGGAATTGACGAAGAATTGCTAATATAAACTGTACTTTATCAGTTAAATATGAATGTGTGTTAATTTATTATCGATTTTGCTATTTCTCGTATTTATAATTATTGTAGTTGCATTTCTATGTTCTGCAATTTGTCTGATTCACCTGTATGTTTTGTGTACAACAAGGTTTGAATAAATAAATAAATAAACTGTTAAAAATGCTATTTCGTTAAAATTCGATTAACCACGTGGTCTTTATCAAAACTTTGACACTAAAAACTGTATTATTTGGTTTTTTGTAAAATAATAAAATTAAATTGATAAAATAAAATAACTCATAATTTAACTATTCCTGTCTAAATAACGCAATTAAAAATTGAAATACATCAATCTTATACTTGTCTGTTTTATTATTACAGAACAACTATTTGTAATTTTACCAATAAATCCATTTTTTGTTTGTTTGTAGAAGAAAATTATATTAACTGTATAAATTGATTTGATTCCAGAATCAAAATAATCTTGCCAGTTGCCAATATTATGCTTAAATTTATACTATCACATATTTTTTAACATTATTGTAAAAAATATTTGCTGTTTTTTAATAAACTAATTAATAAAATAAACTTACTCTACATCCAGAAACGGAAATGTAACGGTTTTCCAAAAATCGTATCCATATTCACAAGTCACTTTAAAATGTTCATCAAATTCTTCTTCAATTAATGGATTATATTGGACTGTTACAGTATTCCACATGAAATTTTTCTGCAAATAATAACAATTATTAACAAATAACGAATCTTTTAACAAGTTTCACATTACCGTGGGCGATTTTCTGCTATCTTCATGATGAGTATTTTTACCCAAAGTTCCACATCGATTTAACTGAATGTAAAATTCGTAGTAATCCCTTCCTGTGCCGTTTATGTACATGCAGTCGGGATCGTAAGCATAACCTAGATTTAAAATTAAAAATTACAAAATAGGTACCTACTACTTGTCAATTTCAAAATAGTTTTAATTGAAAAAAATTAACAATAGTTGCAATAAAATTATTTAATTTAAGACACTACATTCGTGTGCACAAAGCATAAAATTAATATTTTTTTCTACTTGGTGTAACTGTCACTCTTTTTCTTGAGCGTCTTCTAGAAGATAGTTTATTTAATTAGAGAATTACAGTTACGCCAGGGCATATACCTCGAAAATTGTCTCGCGAATTTTTTGATTGTAATAACGGGCTATGTATTTTTGGTGATTCCATGAAATGAGGGAATATAATTAAAATGTAGGTGTTTTAAACTTACCGGCTGAGTATACAAGGCCACTGAAAGTTCCGTTAAAGCCAACTCGGATTTTCATATAGTCATCTTGGCATTCTGCTTCAATATCTAAAAGAAGGAAAGCATAATCAATTATAATTAAAACTTTGTTAGAGTAATTAATAGGAAAATTTCTAATTTATTCCATAAACTTTATATCAATGTTTCGTAGTGTAAAAATGGCTTCAGAAATCGAAATGTAATCGTTATACATTTATAAGTATTTTATGGAACAATAATATATTATTTATTGAATCAAATAATATTTTTATTATTTGATTCAAATTTCAGACCAGAATCATGTTCAGATGGTCTAAAATTTATGTCTTTAAGATTTGTCAATTATTAATCGTCTTTATAAGGTATCATTATATTGCACTGTAAATATTTCAAAATACGATATTTTTTGATATAGCAGCTCCTCAGATTTCAATAGATTAATACAAAAACCACAAATCACAAAAATTTTGCTTATAAAGTGTACAAAAAGTGTAAGTAACTAATTTGAAAGCGTTTGCAATTATAAAAAAATTTCTGTGAAAATGAAAAAAAATTCGCCCAACGTGGGGCTCGAACCCACGACCCTGAGATTAAGAGTCTCATGCTCTACCGACTGAGCTAGCCGGGCGCTTACAAACTATGTAGCTCTCTCATTTTATAACACGTTACACCTGTTGCTTCTCTATCTATAAAAATTACAACAATTTTCTCTTGTAGTAATATCCTAAGTGCATGTATTCGAGGAGTATTCGGAAAGAAAATAACATTATTACTTATTTATAATTTTTAAAAAAATTATAAATGTCTACGGAAATATTTCCGGAAATACTAGCTACTAGACATTATTTCCAGGAACAAATGCGATTTTCTATAAAAACCAATTCCGTACTAATTCCGACTAAATCCTGTCAATTCTCTTAATTCTGAATTATATTCTTTAATTCCAAATTAATTCTTCTAATTCTAAATTAATACACAATGCTAGATTCGGACCTATCCTATTTTACAAGTATAAGTGCTAAATTAACCAACCAGTGCTTCCACAAAATTCAAATTTCAATTATTATAAGTGCGAACGTTGAGCGCTGGTTGGTTGAAGTCACTTATACTTATAATTGGGTAGGTTTGAATCTGAACCTAGCTTAAGTCCTTAAATTCCAAGCGAATTCTTCTAATTCCATTTAATTACTTTATTATTATTATTCCTAAATTTAAAGTACTTATGTACTGCTAATTGGACAATGATATTTTTTTCGCAAAAGCCACCCAATAGGTACTTTAACTGTATGAACAATGCAGATTCTATCGACTGTAATTAAATTATTCCAATTTGCAAACAATTAAAATTTTGAACATTTTTTAAATCAAGTGAGGTGATCAACTTACAGTCCACAAGAGATAAACAAATACTGGATAATTAAATAAATTGCCCCAATTTACAAACAATTAAAATTTTGTACATCGCGCAAATCAAGTGTACGCGTATATCCGGTGACGTAAAGCAACATAACAACAAATAACAAATCATCGCTCTTGGTGGCTCGGCACGCGTCACTGCCCAGCTGATCAGCTGATAAGGCGGCTGTGACCCACATATCGCCGCCTTGTGAAGAACTCGCGTTATCGCCGGATCTGGCACCGCATCACTTTCGCTTTCTCTGAACGTATGTAAGAACGTCTGTGGCTCTGCAGGACCTGCTGATGATGGCCTGCTGACGCCATGTGACCATTGTTATTGTGCTTTGTTCTATGCAGATTTTTACTGCTTTTTGGAAGTTATATAAGAAGTTGTACCTCAAGTGGACTTAATATTCTAGAACAATTCTTTCAGGTGGACAGATATGAACCTTAATGCCTTGTCTTAATATTAACACCATTTAAAAAAATATATCCCGAATTTTATTTTTATTCTTTGGTGTTGTGTCATTTCGTAATAGTCACTTCTAATAGTGATGAAGAAACTTTTTTCAACAATACCTATCTACATAAATTATCTTTGAATTAGGAATGGATAAAAACTTCTGGAATGCAGTCACAAATTTATTTATTTCTCAGTCGAAGAAGTGTAATAATATTTTCATGTCTAATGCCCTGTTCACACGTTGCTACTTTGAAGACGCATACGTGCTACTGTAGCATGAAAAGAAATTCAAATCGAAACAATTACCGCAAAAAATCGCTGTCAACGATGTGAAATTATCAACGAGTAGTTCTTGATACTTTGATGCTACAAATTAGCAGCGCTGCTATTTGACAAGCGACTCAGATTTTTTCTTGCTACAGTAGCACGAATGTGTCTTCAAAGTAGCAACGTGTGAACAGGGCATTATCACATTTTTTTGTGACTGCATCCTAGAAATTTTTCTCCATTCCTAACAGGGACGGCGCCAGCTCAAAATATTCGGGTGGGCCATACTCGGACCAATAGTTTTTAAAGTGAGCCCGTATAAAATAATAAATTGGTTTAAAAAAATTTATTTTATGTATTAATTTCATGAAGAATAAATCTATGTATAAAAATAAATCAAGAACATTTTTACAATAGATTTATACGAGTTGTTTCATAATTACGGGGTAAAAATTAAATAGCAGATACTACAAAATGTGAAGATTATGTAGTACCTATCTACTTTTAAGTTTTTATCCTGATGTTGTGAAACATTCTGTATAAAGCCCTGTTCGCACGAGGATTCTTTGAAGATTATACCAAGATTCTCAATCCTGGAAAAGAAGACGTTTTCTTCTTTCTAGTGAGAATTACCTGTTAAATTTCGGTGCCACTAAATTGAAGCTTCAACGAATCTTGGAAAAGAAGAAATTATAATTTATTGATTGCTTCAAAACCATGATTTTTTTTTCTAGATTCAGAATCTTGAAACATCTTCTTTTCCAGGATTCATAATCTTGGTATAATACATGGACATGGATCGAATTTATTGACTAGAATGTCTAAATCCAAATTTGTTGCTAATACGAAATTGTTATTGTTCAGTACGTAAATATGGAAATTATGAAAGGTATGGCTGCCGGGCTGTTGCTATATTTGTAATAAAGAACATAACTTTGTAGCTTTTGTTGAAATTGTATAAAATGATTATAATAATAAATTTACTATGTATTACAATGTTTTTCATAATTTTTATTTAAAAAAAATACTTTTGATTTTCTCAGATGGCAATATAAACTTTATTTAATATAATTATAATATTTGGAATGAGTGGGTGGGCCACAAAAGGTGGATCAATTTTTTTTAGGGTGGGTATCGCCTCCATCTGGCACCGTCCCTGATTCCTAATTACCTCCACCACCAGTCAAGTACACCAATTTATATTTTTGAAACCTTTTACCCAACTTGGGTGTGACAGCTTCATATATTGTGACATTGTAAGTCAACAATATAAATATAAACCATTTGTGCGGTTACCAACCAACAACCAATAACACACGGGTACTCACGGCACTCATGGTCATGGTTATTAGTAGAAAGTACACCACAGAGGAAATTTTTCTGTAACTTAATTGAAATGTGTAACATTCGAAACTGTGTTGTCAGGATAATAGTCGACTTCAAATTATTTTTTATTATTTGATAATTTAGCAAGTCTGCAAGAACTATATTTTTTATCCTTTAAAATTTATATTATTTAAAAATGTAGTCAGTGAGGCTTTTCGTTATTTTTATTTGTCGGAAATTGCAAACGATCTCTTTAAAATGGATTCATAAATTTGGAAGAGGGTATATTTATCTATGTTCAACATGAACATAACAATTAATTAAGTACGTAAAAGAAGAAAAGAAAAATTGATAAATAACATAACATGCTTCGTAAATTATAGGAATAAATTTCTTACGTTGAACTCTGGTAGTGTTAAACCGAAATCTTCGGTACTCGCGATCCCAAGTATCAACAGAAGGCGGTCTCCAGTCCAGCTCATCAGGAACCACTGGTTGACGGCCTCTGGTTCTGAGCGATGTTACCGGAATGTACCCACTTGTGTCGGATACAAATACCACCTAAACATTCACTAAATTAATAAAATCTTCATTAAACGAGTCGAGTATTAATATTGCAAATATGTAAATTAATGTTTGTTTTGAACGCTAGCAGATCAGCGACCATGAAACAATCACAATCATATAGGTTCCTCAAATATGTAGCAATCTACTTACACATGCATAGATAGCCGAACATAAAAAATATATTTCATTTCAAAGTTTGATGCTCTGTTTGTCGAAGTACGCAACAGAAATGAAAAGTGGAATAGGTAACCTCACTTTCCATCCGGGACGAAATATCATTGTCAAAATTCACAACGATACGCCTCGGTTATATTACCAAAGATTACATATTTTGCATTGAATATTATCTAAGTGATTGATGATTACTTACTGAATCGTGTGCACTTGCTTCATGAGATAGGGCTTCTCTTGTTTCATTATGTATTATTTTTGTGTCGGATTCCTCTAAAGTTGATCCAATACTTGTACTACTGCTACTGCTTACACTGTATATTACTTCTGTGGCTGAATCGTCGCATATTGTGAACTAATAATAAGACAAAACACACTTATTACTGCGATTTGACAGAACATTAGGTTACGTTCATTAGCGTAAAACTGACAGTTGAAAAATCAGGGGTGCCAACTGTACGTAAATAAAAAGCGGGAACTGTCATTTAGATTAGGGCGCTAAATTTAAATTAGGTTTTTAAAGAATTATTGGTGATAAATAAAATTTTGTATGCATATAACTCGTGTGACTAACCGTTTTTTTCACTTGTCAAAAAAATCCTGTTTAGCCTTTTTCTTGATATACTAATGTTAGATGACAAGTTGTGAAAAAGATATAATTACTGTCAATTTCAGTTTTCAGCCAGCAACCTGTTGAATTACTGCCATCAGTTTTGAACAAAGCATTGTCCTTCACAAATTAACCAACAGATTTTGCACAAAACTTTTTCTTTCTAATTAAAAATTCTATAACACCTTTGATTCTCTGATTCGTGAAGGACGGATTGCTAAATTTTCCTTTTGTTTTGTGACTTTATTATATTTCTTCTTTATCTTTATTGTAATAATTAGAATATACGGCGTAGACGTATTATTAAGTTTAAGAATTCCAGTATCAAGTGCAAGAAGATTAAGAACAAAACTAGTGACAGTAAATCTAGAATGTAGGAGAAAGAGATGTTCTGATAGGCAAATAGGATAACTTGAAAACTCGGTGCAAGAAAAACACGACTTGGGCACCCGACCGTGTTTATTGCACTCAATTTTAACATGTCTCCTCCCACATTTAAATAGTTAAGTAACAATTTGTCTTACTTGAAGGAACTGCAAGACGAGGAATGTTGACAGCCACCGATGTTTCCATCTGCAAAAAGAAACGAAATTGGTATTAGATTCAATACTTAGTACCTTCGTCTATCTACTCTTTTAAAGTCAAAGATGCTGTGAAAATTTTACAAAATATAACATAAATTTGTGATTTGCATGAGTGCACACAATATAAATTAAATTATATTGGTATTATACAGGTGAATCACAATTTCGTGCATATATTTTCTACGAGACAGTTATTACGGGCTGTCAAATAGACATTAAATCTTGAAAATCTACGCTTCGTGTATGGTTATATTTATGCAATATTATTTAAGTATTAAATAAAATACCACAGTCGGTCACAGTGTACATATTGCAAAGTTTCGTACGTATGTTTATCTGACAGCTTCTGAAGTCAAAGTCTCCGCTATAGCGTTGCAATCTTAATCGAGATCGCCTATAATAGTGCTCAACTGACTTATCACGGCACTAACAGATTTTTTCCAGGTTTCTTATTATTACCATTGCATAATTGATTAAAATTTAATTTTATTCCAATCATAGTTAATCAGATATCCATTATACAATCCAGTGGTTTCAAAAATGTGCTTTCTTTAAAGATTGCCCTTAAATTTATGAATTTAAAAATCTTTTTGTTCCATGATCAGTATTGAGAACTTAACTTATGCCATTGAAATAGATGCACAAACTTGTGAATTACGCTGTGAATTTCTTATTTCACTGACAAACAACTCATTGCAATAATAATTTTAAAAATGAACTTGTAATTTGAATTCAAAGTAGTCTTTAAAAAAATTCTTCTCAGGAGTACCAATTTCGCAAAAATCCCCAACTAATGTGATTACGCAAGCCTCTTTAGCTCAGTGGTAGAGCACTGGTCTCGTAAACCAGGGGTCGTGAGTTCAAACCTCACAGGAGGCAGCTGTCTTTTACCTTATAAGGATATATAACAGAGAGTAGAGTAGAATAGGTAACGTAGAGTAGAATAGGTATGTTTGCACAATATGTACGCCTCTTTAGCTCAGTGGCAGAGCACTGGTCTTGTAAACCAGGGGTCGTGAGTTCAATCCTCACAGGAGGCAATTCAACATTTTAAGAAATAATCCCTAAGGACAATCAAAAGAATTTATGATTTATGAATCGGGTGTCACGTCTCGTACCGATCTCGTACTTATCAAGATAGTTACGTGTAGTTATGAACCGCTTAAAAAAATCGGCTGAAAACCGCTGAAAACGAAAAAATGTGTTCTTTCCTTGATTCTTTTTTACTTTCTTATGCCTAGTGCACACGGAGAAACTTTTTGACATGTTTCCTGGAAAAAGTTTCCGGAAACTTCAAAGTTTTAACGGCGCCTATAAAAATGAGGCGTTTTCAGGAAACATTGTGAAGTGCAACTAACTTCTTATTTGTCAAATGTGACATGTGATCATAAACATATTTATTGTTAAAAAAAAATCTCCCTTTTCTGGAAACTTTTTTCAGGAAACTTTGTTAAAAGTTTCCCCGTGTGCACTAGGCATTATACACAGTATAAGTAAGTCCAGGTATCATGAAAAAAATCGATGCCGGGATTTTCGCGGAAACATGTTTTGAGGTTCATTGAATCAATTTTGACCATTATCGCAATGGTGTATGTGGGAATGGATGGATGGATGTCTGTGTGTGTATATAATTATGAAACTTGGTATTTATAAAGTTTAGTATAATGCGCAGAGCTGAATAGATTTTGGTCACATTTCGAAAACCGGAAGAGGAAGTTTTCTTAAAACATAACAATAAATTCAATTTATTTCAAATATGGAAGTAGCCAAAAAAATGTTTCAAATATAAAATGTTAACAATGATATAAGGAATAAATATCGCTAAATTAATTTACTATATCTCCTTTTAAATTTGAGAAAAATTAAATTATATATTTAATAAATACATTTCAATAATCATAGTTGGATGAAAACAAACAAGCTAAGTCAATTATGTCAGTTATTCTATTATGTCAAACGTGTGTCCAGTACAATATTTATACGAGTTGTGTATAAGAAAGTTGTGTGATGACCACACCAGATCTTTATGACAGTTTTTATCAAGAACAACTAATACCTAATACCTTTAATCGTATCATCAACCTTTTAATATACAACATATATTGATAATTATAAACAACATAATACATTAGTTACTTATAATAACCTTAGATACTTATAATTCATTAATTACGACCATAATACCTTACATACAACCATAATAACATCAAAACCTTCCACAATATTAAAACTGTCAAATAATTGACAGATAAATTTGTTGATTTGTTTTAACATCGCTGTCGTTGATGATACGATTAAGCTTTGAATATAACGCGAATATATGCGATTTATGCTCCCTTGGATGTTCAAAGAAACTAGGTTTCACCTCGTCACTTAGCAACATCCATATAAATCTATTATAAATCGCATAATATTCTTGTTATATTAATCCATTTATTCCCTCTTTGCAATTTATTTTTATAAAAGTATTACAAGCAGTGGCGAGGGGGACAAATCCCTCTGGGCCAGTGGATTTGAAATATTTAAATATATTTAAAAATTTAATTGAAATAAAAACAATAATCAATCTGTATTATTGTAAAATTATTTTTTTGTTAGTACAAATTTAGTAAAAAAAACATACTATTGATGGCTTCATTGACTCTTTCGTTCATATCGTTCATGGTCCGACCCGTAATGTGCTATTACAGTATTTTGAACCGATACAATATACAAATTACTGAGCGATGCATATTCCATACTAGTGGGTGGATTCTGTTCAAATATGTAAATGCTACAGATTTGTAAATCTATACTAATATAATAAAGAGGAAAGATTTGTTTGTTTGTTTGTTTGAATTGAGTAGGCTCCGAAACTACTGCACCGATTTTAAAAATTCTTTCACCGTTGGGAAGCTACACTATCCCCGGGTGACATAGACTATATTATAATTTTTAAAAAAATCAAAATTGTTTCTTCTTATTACGAAAATGTACAGTAATTTATCACTTAATTGAACAAAATAACAAACAGATTAGATAACCACTAACCAGACATTTAATAAATTAAACTACTATGTATTAGTTGTTGAATAGGAATTTCGAATTCAGTTGGTCTAGGTGTTTTGAAACCGACAGTTGTGGATTGTTAGTATTAAATTTTTTTTATTTATTTGATGTTTCTAACGATGTCAAACTGCATTGCTGTCGGCGGCTATCGAATTCAGAGTTTACTGCACCGATTGGGTTCAAATTTGGTATGGTAATAGCTTAAGATGTAACATATGACATGAGCACAATAAAATGGCGGTAACCGATTGGGTTTAAATTTCATTTCTCAGGGGGTGTGGGGTGTATGTTCAAGCGCGTTCAAATTTGGTACAGTAATAACTAAGAATCTGTCTTGAAACATAGGTATTTATATTAAAATGTTAGTCCGCCATCTTGAAATAAAATGGTGGCTAGCTAACTCAAAATGTACTGCACCGATTGGGTTCAAATTTTTAATGGTTATAACTTATGATCTAACTTATGACATGAGCATACTAAAATATAAGTCCGCCATCTTTAAACAAAATGGTGGTAACCGATTGGGTTCAAATTTGGTATGGTATCATGGACGTAGTTAGAATTGCCAGCATGTATTGTATGGCAATAACTTAGAATTCTTATAACGAGATTCCTTTAAATTCGAGTTGGAGGCGTAGCAACGCGAGCCGGGTTCGCTAGTCTTTAAATAATGAACAAAATCACATCAATGTTTGTTGACAAGTATAAAAATGTTCATATGATTATAGATTTCATTGCGATTTTGTTTCATATTTATAATTTTACATATCTGTAGCACTTACGCAGATTTGAACAGAATCGACCCATTAGTTTGGCATATTACATTTCCTTTGTCATTATCAATATCTCAAGTCGGTTGCGAACGAAGAACGATATCAACTTTAATAGCTATTAATATAAAAATAATATTATGCGATTTATAATACCGAGAATGTTGCTAAGCGACGAGGTGAAACCGAGTCTCTTTGAACATCCAAGGGGGCTTAAATCGCATATATTCACGTTATATTCAGAGCTAAATCGTATCATCAACGACAGCGATGTTACAACAAATCAACAATTTTATCTGTCAATAATTAGTTGACAGTTTACATATTATGGAAGGTTTTGATGTTATTATGGTTGTATCTGACGTGTTAAGTTCGTAACTAATGAATTATAAGTATTTAAGGTATTATAAGTATATGTAATGTATTATGTTGTTTATAATTTCCAATAAATGTTGCGTATTAAAAGGTAATAACAGTTGATGATACGATTAAGTTTATTAAGAGCGGGTTTTATGATAATGACAACAGAGAAAGACATCCTCGAAAATGTTAACGAGGAAGAAATCAATGTCGTGGCAGAAAAAAGTGCATTACTCTCTTGTTATTGTAGTCATAGTATATAAGCAAAAATTATTATATTTCGAAATTTAATTTATTTTTGCATAAAAATAGAAAAAAAATTCTGCTTACTAACAATAATGTAACTTTCAATTTTAAAGGCATTTGACCTTGAAAATTAACAAAATTTTCTCCTGTAGCGCTTTCTTTTCAGAGGGCCGGTCACTTATTCATTATTTTTCCCCTAAACAATTTCTGCCAGTCCGCCCCTGATTACAAGGATATGATCTCAAATTATATTTTAAATTTGTATCAGTTAAATGAGCTATTTTGGACTAATTATTTCTACATAACCTTACTTAAGTTAATGTTTTCCTATGGTCTTTCCTTACACACTTGTAAATTGAAAAGTCATAAGGAAGCAATTATTACTATGATATGTTATCTGACTACATCGTTTTGTAATATTAAATGAACCAAAAATAAAAAATTGTCGTGTACTGAGCAATTTTCTGAAGGCGGAGCAGCAAAAATCCTACGCACGTTTGTGATTATCGGCAAAGAATAGGTTGCAAAATCTGATCAAGGGGTCTTGGGTTCTATTCTCACCTATTTAATATAATAATAATTTTTAAGCTTTTTTACGGAAAATGTTAATTAGGAAGAATAATTTTCATTTATTTTCTTTCATGAGTCTCTCACTATTCTAAATTGTAATTTAGAAGTTTCATACTACATTCGATATCGAACTGGTTTGCGACATTGAATTTTCCATATTTTGATTAATTTAAACAGATTTTACAGTAGTAGTTTTGAAATTTAATTTTTTTTCTTTCTCATAAAACGAAAAAAAATGACCACTCTCACTATCTAGAAATCAGAAATATCTATATATCAACTTAATCTTTTCAACATTTTGAAGGGGCCCGTCTACCTCCTAAAATCCAATATTAAAAAATGTACTGACGTATGACAACATTTAATATCTTACTTATGACTTATGACGTTAGTGCCAACGTGTTACCCGTCGCACCTGTTAATACTTTTTACGCACAAATAAAAATCAACTAATCATGGATTACAAGATTTCAACGTTTTATTTGATAAATTTATTATTTTTAAATTTTATTACAGTTCTTTAATGCTACCAGATAAAGACAATTTTTTTTATAACGTAAGTTGCAAGTAACTTTTCCTCTTATTCTTATTACAAATAAATACTATATTTATCAAAATTTGTAGAAATATTTGACAATTAATCTTTTCAATATTCAAAAAATATCACTTCCGATAAAGATATTTGTACCAAAATCTAATGAGCTTTTCCAATTTGTATACAAATGTAAAATACCAAATATCAACATTTTTGGGAAATTCGTATTTGAGTTATCCGACCTCCAAAATCCGGCCCGGACCACACACATACATACAGACATCATCGTGAAACTATCAAAACTGAGTTGTAAGGATCCTAATTCGTGCTCATCCACTAAAAATTCACTACCAGATTTTTAGCATGATTCCAATACCTTCCTTTACAGGTATGGCGGAAGGTAAAAATTACCACTAATTAAGTTTGTTAATACATTAGATGAGTTTCAAGTTACAAAGCTTAATATAAAGTATGTTATAAAATTATTTAAGTGACATAGAAAAGCGCAGCACTTAGTTCAGTCACTTATGCTACTGTCATTAAATTTTACGTCTTATTATTTTATTACTTACGTGTTTTAATACCATTTAAGTTGCATAAAAAGAGAGTTTTCTCCATGTAAACTAGTTTACTAAAAATAGCTCATGGTTTTTAAATTCCCATTTTGCCAAAAATGAATAAAAACATAAATGCTAAATGAAAAACGACAATACGGCCAACGGGAATTGTAATTTCTGTGTAATTTAATGCTTAATCGCATGCAGGAATCTTGAAGTTGGAGCTATAGTTGTCATTTGGATACGATTATGAAGCAACAGAACTTTAATCGTGCGGGGAAAATTTAAATGTATGATAAAATAGAGACGTTTAGATTCACTTCCATATATACCTAATAGTTGTTAACAGAAAATTTAACTGTATAAAAAATCAAAGTTTATTTTAACTCCAATCACTTTTACTCACTCTCCATATGTTGTAGTACTTAACTTAACTACTCTACTTATAACTACCTAATTATTTTATTGACTTTAACATATTGGAATTAACTTAATTTAGATAGGTATTATAAGTCAATTCATTTATATTTAGTAAACTTAACATAATTTGTAAGATTGATATAGTAAAAGTTTAAAGCTCATACTTGCACTCGGTAGAAGAGATTTACTTTTTATTCCTGTTTCAGTACAGTGTAGTAAAATGGATTTAGTTAAATATTTCTGCAATTCCATTATTTTACAGTAAAATAATGTAATTGCAAAAATATTTAACTAAATCCATTTTCTACTGAGATTAGTAGGTACCTAATAAACGGTAAATACTTGGGCTCATCAACCATAATCAAATTATGGCAAATAGTAATTACATATTAAATATTTATGATTAGAAAAATAAAAATTGTAAAAAATTATTTAGTCATCTGTATTAGCTTTGAAATGAAACATCTCATTGGCTAAACATTGTTTTCTCCGTTTTCTCGCTGTTCGATATTCATTCTGGAAGGCAACAAATTTATTTAAAACTGTCAGTTTTGTAGGTTGAAGTTTGTAAATATAATATAGTATAATATAAGTACCTATAGTTACAAATAGTTATGTTATTAAAAACTTCTTACTCATCCAGAACAAAGTTTTAAACTAATGGTTCTAGTTCAACAACACAAGCTCACCAGCGCCGCTGAAACGTCAAAATCAGGAATGTCAAAATGTATGAAAATGTGTGCCTATGTATAGGTTTTAAAATTAATTTTTATTTTCATATTGAAGAGAATTATCGAACAACTGTAAGATTCAATGCATATATTTATACTTTTAACAAATATAAAAAGAAATAAATACAATATACATTTAAATAAACTTGTTGAGTGCCACTAGTAATACAGTTGACGTCACAAAAAAATAATTTTGAACTTTAAAAATTCATATCTGCCTTAATAATGACAATTTTAAAACCGGATTTTCACTGATCGATATGAAGTTTCATAAAAAAAATAAAAAAAGAAATGGTTGATGAGTCCATTTGGAATTAATTTTTGGATTTTAAAATTAAAAATTGAAAGTCACAAAGTCATTTCAAAAAATCTAAATAATAAAGTATCGCCGGTATCAGGCATAAACTTAGGTATTTTTAGGTTCGCACGAGGATTATTTGAAGATTCTGCCAAGATTCTGAACCCTGAAAAAAAATTCATGGTTTTGAAGCAATCAATAAATTATAAATTCTTCTTTACCAAGACTCATTGAAGATTGAATTTAGCGGCACCGCAATTTAACAGGTTCCTTAGAAAGAAGGAAACTTCTTCGTTTCCAGGATTCAGAATCTTGGTAGAATCTTCAAATAATCCTCGTGCGAACAGGACTATTGGTATATGGTATAATATGCAAATTTAAAATAATATATTATAGCTAGGGGAGACCGGGGATGAAAGTAACAGAGGTAGGTTGTAACATCGCCCATAGTTTTCGTAGTTTTTGGCAAATGACACTATAAGTGCTATTATAGCATTTAAAGACATGAATCTGTCGACACGAAGTAGAGTTTTGCCATTGTCGTTGAGAATACGTTCAAGACAAAATTCGTATCTGCTTTTCGGCTGAAAGTAAATTCGCTGTCTTTCCTTATGAGTGGTTTTACCAGAAGCTCTTAAATAATAATCAAAATGTAAGTAAATAATTTTAATCTATTTTTAGTTAGCTATCAATCGGCATGATACAATTCACCATTGAAATTGTGGTTATGTGTAATTTTCCTCTAAACTTCTTTAGTTTGCCATTGGGGCTGATAGTAACAAAGTGTTACAACCAATCCCAACATATATTTCCATTATTATATTATTTTTATTATATAATTGATGTTGCCACTTGCAGATGAGAACTTATAAACTGAAAACAAATCGAGGAACTGTCTCCTCAGATTTGATAAAAAGAGTTTCTTTGGTCATCGATGAAAACAGGCCGATTAGAGCAGTAACAAAAGAGTTAAATATTTGTCACGTTACTCTCTTTTGCTATGTAAGAAAGAAGCGACAAACTCATTCATGAAACGAAATCCCACTCTATCAATTCGCGTACCTGAGGCTACAAGTTTAAGCCGGGCCACATCTTTTAATAATAATAATAATAATTTTTTTGATAAGTTGGAGGCTGTTGTGAGAAAACTCAAATTAAGTATATCACAAATCTGGAATGTGGATGAAACCGGAGTGACCACAGTCCAGAAACCTAAAAAGATTGTCGCAACATTCTGCCTCATGTGTTATGATTGTGATATTGTGAACCCTATTCATGCAGTTTGCCTGCGGAGCAGTGGATGCAGTGTCTCCAATGTAAATTATGGGCCCATGTTAACTGTGTTAAATTTTAAAAAAATGTTCTTATGTAGAAATTACGACTCGGATGATAGCTTTTCATATTAAATAATTGTCTTTTATGTTTCTTTATATTTTTCTAACAGTTTTGTTGATAAATTATATGAAAAAAAACTACATATTCTTGCTAATTATTGCAATAATCAACTGTTACATCTTACCCCAATGACTGTTACTTTTTGCCCCAACATTGAGGTTGAAAGTAACACATGTCTCTGCCCACATATATATTTTTTTTGTTAACTTGCTTGACAAAACATATCTAATAAAAATTTCCAATGTAACTTGAATGTCTGGTCTATCGTTTAATAAATATGGATGTCCAAAATTTGCAAAGGTTTAGAAAACAAAAATTAAAAACGAAAAAATGTTACTTTCATCCCCGGTCTCCCCTACTATACTAAATGTGTCTACTCAGAGTAGAGAGTACAATCAAATAATAGCTATTAATAATTTTCCAAGCATGGTCCAAAACAAGGACTTTTTGTTTCCCAATACTGTTTTCCAATACTTGTTTGTATCGTGGTAGTGGTACTCTAATATTTCTCTAATTTACTACTAAATCGTTAATATCTCTAAAAAATACAATGCATGACAGATTTTCCACTACATTTATTATTAGTATTAATAGCATAATTTTACTTTTGTATCAAAAATAATTTAATTGTAAATAAATTCAAGAAATTGTAAGAGTAAAATTTGTACTCATGCACTATTATAACTTGGTGTCTATGTTATGTTTAATTTTACTTTTAATAACAGCACACAAAGGATCATATTTCTAGCTAAAAAGAAATGAAACAAACAACGCAAGTGACACTGGCAGGTCATGCGAAGATGTACACATATGTTGATGTTGATTTCCGCGAACTTGTGAATGCGACAAGACAGAGTGTAGTCTATAGCGTGGACACCGTTACCATAGCACGCTCCACGTACGCGTCACCAAGCCACTAACATCACACAAGACACATCAAAGAGATTCGTAGATTTCTTCTTACTGGATTCTCTGTTAATACGAGTAGTTTAGATATTTGTTATATTAAATAGATGTGTCATTAAACTTTAATATTATGTGGGGTAGAATGCTTATAAGATTTTTTAAAGGAAAAAACAATAGATATTAAGAAATTGTATTTCTAATAATTAGATGCTTCCATTATTCAAAACCAGTGCAGAAAGTCGTAACCACTTATAATAATAAGAATAATGTTATCAAAATTGATTCACAGGTAATAAAAATATAGACTGGAAAATACAAAATAAATCCACTTATGGTTTTTGGCCACTGGAACTTTCCTTACTTCCTGTATTTATAGTAGTATGCCTATGTTACACAGGCATGGCATGAAGCACGGTGTTCGATGGAACAAATGAATAACGTAAACATTATATCGCCGCTATTCCATCGCTCATTTACGTACGTGAAGATGGCTTTATCCAAAAATAGTTAAGGATTACTCAAAATAATCGATAAAGTAACATTTAACATCAGCTATGGAAAAATATCTGGATAGCGGATATTTTAAATTTACCTCATAAAATGAATAAATTATTCTATAGAATTATCGTTAAAGTATTGTATTCCATATAGGTACTTGAGTTTAATATGGAAATTATTATTAAGACACTTTCGGCTTGAAATTCTTATTCTTAATTTTTATGAGTAACTGTGGTCCGAGCGGCTAGCGAGGGACATTGTGATTGTCTAAAAATTTGAATTATAATTACAAGTTGTCTGGCTAATACTCAAATTTCACCGAATAATTAAACTTGTCAATCAATTATAGTTAATTTTAGGTAAAAAAATATTGTTTTTTTTATTTTGAACAAAAAAAATTCAAATAAAGTTTAAATGAAGTGCCTGATTTTAAAAGGTTTATTTTGATAGAATAAATTATGTAATTTTTTTACCTTCATTACATTTCATAGAATTAAACTATTTCCAAAAGTATCAAAAACTTTTATACATCATTATATACTAAAATGTATTTATTATAAATAGATTCCTGAAGCCATAGGGAGTGTCCCATTTTAAAGAAAAAATTCTTATGGTAATTTTTAACATTGCTAAACTTTCGTTTTCGTTACATTAATTAAATGATATCTTCATATTTTTATATTATTTATTTCTCATGTTAGTGAGTAATAGAATAGATAATAAATTACCCGCGGATTTTCTTAATAGCGAATTTGTAAGGAAGCGCGTGTTAAAGCCAAATTTTAGTCAATCGCTTAAAAATTATTGTAATTTCCTATATCATATTTTATTTTCAAGACCGCCAACTCGTTGATTAGGTAATCATATTTCATTGCATTTTTGATATAGATAAGTAATTTGTTCCAAGTTATATCGACAGTGAAATACCGACAGGCTAAAGAAATATTAAAATTAATGATATCTGAATTTCCGAAGTTCATTGTCACAATAATATAAAACAAAATCGTTCCGTTTATGAACTCGTCAATGAGTAATGTATCCAGATTAGTGTATGGTGTAAGGTTTGATACAAAGATCGATAAAATGTATGATTCAATGCAAAAAACCAAACACAACACTAACTGGGATACAAGACTCGACACTAGGTTGATCACGACGCGTTTCGATCTTTCGATCATCATCAGGTGACTGGAGTTGGAGGATGGGAGGTAGGGTTTTATATTAGTAATTTTAACGGTTGAAAGATTACGTCCGATTGGCTATTAATTTGAATGTTTATTACCGGTTGACTGATTTTTTCTTTAAATATTTCTAAATTTTCGGCTATGTTTAATCTATTACTTTTACTTTGTTGTTTACAAATTGACATGATGTCTTCAATTTTACCTGCTGTATGTTTATGATTTAGTAAATGTGTCGCGTAATTTGAATCACTTTTAAGATTTTTAAAGGAATTAATGTGTTCTTTATACCGATCTTTAAATTTACGTCCCGTTTGTCCGATGTAGTTTAGGTTGCAAGTTAAACATTTAAGTTTGTATATACCGCTTTTATTATATTTATTGTTAATTTCAATATTATTATTTATTTGATTTTTAAGGTTATCTTCAGTTTTTAAGGCGATTTTAATGTTATGATTTTTAAATAGTTTGGTTATCATGTGGGTTGATTTACCGATGTATGTGAATTTACTCCATTGTTTAATTTCAGTATCAGGTTTAGGTGTGTTATTTTTATATTTAATTTTATATTTTATGTCTTTATGAATTTTGTTTACCGTGTTTTTAGTGTAACCGTTGTTAGTTGCGATTTGATGAATAGTTTTTAGTTCTTGTTTATAATTTTCTTTATTTAGCGGTATAGTTTCAAGACGATAAAGTAAGCTACGAAATGCTGCGAAATTCATAAAGACATAAAATATAAAATTAAATATAAAAATAACACACCTAAACCTGATACTGAAATTAAACAATGGAGTAAATTCACATACATCGGTAAATCAACCCACATGATAACCAAACTATTTAAAAATCATAACATTAAAATCGCCTTAAAAACTGAAGATAACCTTAAAAATCAAATAAATAATAATATTGAAATTAACAATAAATATAATAAAAGCGGTATATACAAACTTAAATGTTTAACTTGCAACCTAAACTACATCGGACAAACGGGACGTAAATTTAAAGATCGGTATAAAGAACACATTAATTCCTTTAAAAATCTTAAAAGTGATTCAAATTACGCGACACATTTACTAAATCATAAACATACAGCAGGTAAAATTGAAGACATCATGTCAATTTGTAAACAACAAAGTAAAAGTAATAGATTAAACATAGCCGAAAATTTAGAAATATTTAAAGAAAAAATCAGTCAACCGGTAATAAACATTCAAATTAATAGCCAATCGGACGTAATCTTTCAACCGTTAAAATTACTAATATAAAACCCTACCTCCCATCCTCCAACTCCAGTCACCTGATGATGATCGAAAGATCGAAACGCGTCGTGATCAACCTAGTGTCGAGTCTTGTATCCCAGTTAGTGTTGTGTTTGGTTTTTTGCATTGAATCATACATTTTATCGATCTTTGTATCAAACCTTACACCATACACTAATCTGGATACATTACTCATTGACGAGTTCATAAACGGAACGATTTTGTTTTATATTATAAAGAAATATTCTTACTAGTTAAATTATTAACAAGACTAGAAATATTATAAAGGAATGAGCGACATGTTACTAGGTACATCTGTTTGTTTCAATTCAAAATTGTTACCATAACAATAAATTGTCCAATTATGGCATCCTTCTTTAAGCCTGTTTTACATTATACTTTTTTCGTCTAGATTCTAGTTTGAAATTCATCCGAGAAGTTCCTAGCCATTTCTAGTATAATGTAAATCAGAAATTCCCATCCGAGTTCCGTTCGATTTCCATACTTTTTTCTAGTATATACGCCCGGCTCAATTTTTCTATTCGAGATTCATACTAGATTTGTCTACGCATGCGCAGTTCAATCTGGAGTCAGTTTGACCAACCTTTAAAAGTTTTGATATTTTGTTTTGATTTGTTCTCGTTGACGTTTATGAGTTGTGCACTTGTACGTGTTATTCAAGTTGTGTTAATATTTTTTCCACTATAAATTCTAATGTCCAAATCTTAAGTTGTCACTTGCCAGAATAAGTAAGAAAATTATTTATTATTTTAAGTTGCCTAAGTTGGACCCTTTCGGAAAAAATCGAAGAATTCCGATTGTATACGAATAGTTTGGAAATAAAGTATGAAAATCGGACGGATCTCGGATGGAAATCAAACGAGAAATCTAGCATGAATCTAGACGAAAAAAGTATAATGTAAAACAGGCTTTTAGAAAAAATTGTGCCACAATGACGCAACTAAGTTCCCAAAATTGGGCTAAAAGCTAAAATACAACATCATCTTCATTATCTGATATCTCATGGCTTGTTGAATTCCTCTAGGTGTGAACATTTTTTACCAAAAATTATCGTAACAGTTACGCAAAACAATACAATTTAAATAGCGATTAAAAAACTGTGGAAATATGTCGTCTTTTAAAAATAATTTAACCCAAAAAGACCATATTAGTGTATTACGAAATACCGCGCTTTGTTTATAAAATCACCTAGTTTTTTGACACTTTTTAATGATGGGAACTTTTTTTGCACTTGACAATGAATTTGTGTAGTACTTAGACTAAGAACATGCTATAATGAAACTTATTTTAATTACGCATAAGGTTATTTAGATATGTGCAACTGTACATCTTTGAATAATAGTAATTGCAAAGACATTAGTTACCTAGTAGGTAAATATGTGAGTTCCTGTGTACTTATTTATCTATTTGCATAATGCATTACAAGTTTAATGTAAAGTGACAGAGTTAGTAATTGCAATAATTAGAATAGTATTGTTTTGCTAGATTTATAATTCGTTACAGTAACTGCTCCAGTTAGATTGTATCTTAAAAGGTGTTATTTATTTATAAACAGTAACACAGTTTTCGTGTGAAAATTTATTGTTGCATAATAATGACATTGAAGGACAATAAAATTGTTACTATTATAAATGATTAAATCAAATAAGACTACTTAGTTAATAATAATTACTATACTTTATCTATGACTAAAGTCAAGTTGTTATTGCAAATTTTTTTAATTTTAAGTTTTATCAGGTCAAGTTCATATGAATCAAGGACTAAAGAGGTTCATTAACAATGATTTAGATATTTAGATCCTTCGTAAATTTTAGTGTTGAAGTGGAAATAGGTTCAACTTATAATTTATCATTTACAATCATTTCAATGGTAATATGAAAAGGGTGAGCTAAATAAGCGCATTTGGCCTTTATCAGTTTTCGCTTATCACATTGGAAAAGCGCATAAAACAACATTAGAAAAGCGCATAAATTGTAGTTACATAAGCGCAGAAGTGCACATTTGAAAAGCACAATGGTTTTAGGGATTGTACGACAGTTTTTCTACAATAATTTTTGAATTTTTTAAAACTAGAAAATATTCTTGCCTAACATTTTTCTGAACTCAACCCTATCATACTCTAAGACGATCTGGACTAACTTGTTATGGTCAGAAATCTCAATGTTATACGATCTGCGTTTATTCAATGTTTTGATTCAATATAAATTTACTGATTATATTTCTGCGCTTTTCCATCGTTTTAATGACCAAAAATGCGCTTTTACAACTCTGCGATATGAAAATACGTTGAAATATGAAATGTTGTTGTGTTATTAAAATAAGTAGTGTAGGTACGTAGGTATACCTGTATATCGAAAAATTTATTATATTGTGTGACTTGGAGTGAAATACCTAATAACCTAATGGTTTTGATTGTTAATGCTTCTATTTAAAACATTATGCGTATAACTTTTAATTTTATGCAAGCAGCTACCATTAACACCAAATGGTGTTTTAAATCTTGTTAATAAATGTAGCGAGTAACTATAATAGTGAATATGCAAATGAAAATAAAATACACTGCAGAAAACTTTATTTTTTTTTAATTACTCAAGTCAGTCGAACATAAGTATAGGTAGGTACCTATATTAGTTTATTTAATTTAAAATGAGTTATGTAACAATTTTACACTGTCGCACTCTATTAAATCGTAAATAAAATTCTTTTTGAGTCATGATCAACTGTCCAATACTATACACCCTTTTAAATCCTGTTACACAGAGTATAAGCGATTGATAGTAAAATTCTTTCAACCAGACTCCCGAGTAATTACAATTTTGTAATTTGAATTATTATGCTATTCAGTAATTATATAAATTTATAAAAGAGACATGACATAAAAATGGTGTATGGTGTGCCATGCCATAATATCTCTTAGTTAGGATTACATTATTTAAGGTTATAAGAAGATTTGGCAGTATTTCAATATTTGTAAATATTTAAATACTATTTAAAATACATTTTAAATGTTTGTATTTATATTTATATATTATTTGTACAGTATTTGGAGAAAAGTTTTTGAAATACTAAAAAACAGTAGGTAGTTCAATACAAAAGTATTTAATTAGGTACCTAAAAAATAATTGCAAAATTATTATTTATTTATAAACTTACTCAATTTTCATTTTATTAACCAAATGTGTTGAGCTTATAATGGCTCAGGACACTTAAACTTAATAAAGAATGTTCGCCAAAATTATTCTTTACCTTATTACTTCCTTGTACGAAGTAAGGAAGTATTGTAATCGCGAAAAATTTCGGTTCTCAGATTTTGACGGAAATATCCGTTTTGACCTTTTCTGAATCCATTATGACTAGTTTCGACGTGACGTCTGTACGTACGTACGTACGTACGGACGTATGTGTGTCGCATAACTCAAATACGGTTAGACGTAGAAAGTTGAAATTTTGTATTTAGGACTGTTATAGCATCTAGTTGTGCACCTCCTATTTTTGGTTTCAGTCTACAAACCGGAAGTAGTACTTTTTAAAAATATTTCGATAAATATTTAATTTTAGACAATTTTTTTTATTTTAAATGAAAGATTATGTGATTATTACCTACAATCGGTATTTTATAAATATTTTTGTATCTGCTATCATTTAAAAATAATTAAAGTATATATTTATAATTTATAGTATTTCGGTATCTTGTAGTCCATGATCGATTAACATTTGTTACTACGTAAAATTTAAATGATTATGACATGACAGTGACAATAGTAAAATATGCTTTATATCTTCTTCTGCAGTTTAAATCAAATGACTAAAATATATTTGTGAGTATTAGTATAATAAGTTAAAAGAATTTTTAATATTATTTTACATTTTAGTTATTAAGAAAAGTATGAACACACAAGGCGTACAAGGAAGTCATGTGGTGTCCACGTCAGATTTTTTTTGTTTAAAACTTTTACAAAACATGAAAGTAGATCTTTGAAAAAGTATTTTAAATTTGAAATGCATCTAGAAAGGTAAGTATTTAAAATTCTTTTCAATTAATGTATTTGTTCTTGTATTTAAATACATTAATTTTGCCCATTTCTGGATAAGTATTGTAATAAACAATTATAGTGTACAAAATTTTAGGGTCGGTGAACTGAAAATAGTAAAATTACAATTTTCGATGCACTCATTTGCAACGCATCAAAAAATAATCATCTTTTAGCTTTAGAATACCGTACACTAGAAGATTCCATCTTTATAACTTCCTAAGGAAAAAGTAAACGAAACCAAGAGTTCACATCAAATTAAATTAACATTTCGTACGTGTCATTAAATAATGCACTCCGTAACTCTGAATAAGAACGCACTATGAAAAAAAGTCACCCGTTACTGCTCTCAAGGCAACGGAATTTTATTTTTAACGATCTGAACCGTACAGTTACTCAAATGTCTTCATTGTTTTAGTTAGTTTCAGATGACCAACCTCACGCGGTAAATCTCCCTAAAAAATCACAGAGTTGTGATAGTCGAGAGCCGTTATGATTTTGTGTTTTAGAATCGTGCATGACGCATGACGAAGTATTATTTAATCGGTGTTTGTTGTAATCGACAACGACAAAGAATGAATAGGTAAAAAGCTTGCTTGCTGAATATAGGTTAGGAAGAACTCTGGGATTTTTAGAATCGTACCAGAACTTGTAACACCTTTCACCACGAAGTATAATAAAGACAGGAGATGACACTCCGACAATCACATATTTTTATACCGTCAGCAACTAGAGGGGGGAGGGGCACATAGTCTGAAGTTAAAAGCATTTGAATGAAAATTAAATTAAACTTGTATTTTAAGTTTCTTTATTCAATATTGAGGTTTTAAACTAATATTTTTAACACTAACATCAATTTTAAATATAGATTTATTCACTTGTGGACTAGATAATATGGAAGTTTCAGACTCGCAAAAATAAATTAGTAAAATGTTATTATTATTTTAAAAATAAATAAAATATAATATAAACCACGTACATAAAGTTTATAAAACCTATGATAACAGATATAATGGAGGTAATATCTATTTTTTAAATTTTAAACTGACAGCTTGCCACTAATTTCACTGCAGCCTCTTAACTCCATCTAGTTTGATAGTTTCGGAGTAAAAATGTGTGACATGGAAACACATACAAAATCAATAGAGTGTCATCTCCTGCTGTCTTATTATATTTCGTGCCTTTCACTAAAGAGAGTAAAGGAATTAATGAAAAGTGTTTTTTACTATTTTTACGATTCCTGAACCATATTGAATTTTGCTTTCTGGATGGATTTTTTCGTTCTTTTTTATGTTAATCTGCATTCTTATATTTCATCATATAACTATTACCATTTAAAGCCCTGTTCATACATGGATTCTTTGAGGATTCTTAATCTTTCATTTTCTTAATACTGAGAAAAAAATCCTGGCGAAAATTGCCTGCCAAATAATTACGCCGCTAGATTGAATCTTCAATGAGGCTTCAAAACAATGAATTTCTTTTTTACAGGATTAAAAAGCATAAAGCATGAAAGAATCCTCAAAGAATCCATGTGTAACTTGTAAATAAAATATTTATACATAACAATTTAAATAGTTGCATTAAAAGATTCATTCACAGGAAAATTCAAATCTAGAATTTTAGATTTGTCGTAAATGCAAAAACATGCATTTTGCTGTGTATGAATATTCTAGAATTGTATTTTCTGGTGTTGAATGGTTTTATAAAAATATTGAAACAAAATAATATCATTAATGTTAATATCACATTTGGCAATTTATCTGATTCACTGTTTAGTTGTGAATTAATTTAAGACAAAAAATTAAGAGAAAAATAACAGTTAATCAATTTCGTTTTTCTGGTTAATATTTTTTAAAGTAAATAACAATGATTGAAAGAGATTGAAGATTTTGATTATATAAAAAATATTGTTGCAGTCATTTTGTATCTTGATTAATTGTAATGGCAGTTTAGGTAGTACTTATAGATAGAAGTTTATTTTGCTCTTTGACCCTTGAACCTGCATCTGGCATTTGTAGAATAGAAAAATGTAGATAAATATTTGTACCTACAAGATCCTGAGAATTGAGAGCAATAATTTATCAAGGGTAATATAACAAGTGGTGAGCTTATTGTCGATAATATTTTGAAAATGTCACGAATGTTAATCCCAACGACTGCGAAGAAGGAGTTGCATTTTCTAAAAATTGGGATTAACACGAGTGAAATTTTCTAAATATTATCGATTTTTAACTAAGTTCCCAAAATTGGGCTAAAAGTTAAAATACAACATCATCATTTTTAAGCCAATCACGAGTTTACATTTAGGAAGAGAATACCTACAATGGATATTTTATTATTTATTATAATCAATATAATTAAAATCTTGAATATTAAATGTACAAATAAAGAAAGATTTTCTTGGCTGGACGGATGCTGGATAAGAAAAAGTTACTGGATATCAGCCAAATAATTTATTTACTCTACTGCCTCAATTAAATGTACAGTTTTGAATGAAAATATTGACTCATTTGAGCAATTTCCCTTTGTGTTTTGAAGTCATATTGACAGTTGTCAAAAGTAATTTTTTGTTTATTTAAATGATTTTGCATTGATATACGTAAGTTGCTATTGGATACACAAAATCCCACCGCGGCAATAAATAAATAATTAAATGTTGTCATGGATGCATACTACTTGTATATTGAACGTTTGTGATTGGCTATCGAATATAGCGAAATTTTTGTTTAGAGTCAGAGATAATTTTTGGCCGAGGCGAAGAAAGGCCAAACATTCTCGAGGACACTAAACACATTTCGCAGACCAGTTATACACAATATTTTTTTACTGCAATGCGTATAATAAAAACACACTATTTTTTCGAACAATAACTGTCAAAAATATGTGACAATTCAATATATTCAACTTCGCAGCTGTTACTAACAGAAATAACGCGGTCGCGAAATACATCCAACACAAAAAATATTTTACTTCGTGGCCTGAACTGCAGACGTCAATGTCAACTTTTTTGACAGTTGCGCAAAAAGCCTTTTACATATATTTTAGAAGATAAACAGTATTTTAATTTTACTGATTCTTGCGTACTTTTCTTAATAATTTTGCAAACATTTAAATATACAAGAAACATATATAAGATTCGAATTTATCATTTTAAACTCAAGATAAAACGTAGGTTTTAAGCGTGCCATCGACTTAAAATAAAATGTTGTATTTACTTGCAATGCATTTCTAATAGCAAACACAAAAGCTTTTAAAAATTAAGTATGTTGATAATTCCAGAAAATGATAACAGTATTTACGCATACTTTTACGTTATCATTTTTTATAAAGTAGCGCCATTTTTGTACAAACATGAGCCTCTTTAGCTCAGTGGCAGAGCACTGGTCTTGTAAACCAGGGGTCGTGAGTTCAAACCTCACAGGAGGCAAAATTATTACCAAATTTGATCCTGCACAAAAGTATAAATAATTACTGAAGTAATAACTCCACAATAACCAATTACCTAGGCAATTACAAACAAAATAGTCGCAAAAATAATTGAAGTTAATTAACAAATAGGTGTATTATTTTTTCTCTGCCGCAGTTATTAAAAATTGTTAAATATTACATAAAAAAATATTTCGAATGCAATTTACAGAAAATGAAATTCTGTGCAAATACCTAATTTTCTCCATAATTCTTTATAAAACTACTATTATTTGTTTCAAAATGTCATTTTATAAATTAAAATTTAGTTAGTTAAAAGCTACAGTTTTTAATCACAAGAAAGTACAGAAATAGTAAAAAACTTCAAATATTTCACAAACAAAATGTGGTATCTAGCAAGAGTAATTATTTTTATACCGTTTTTTCCAACCCGCTGCGTTTTGTTTTCTAATCTGATGAATATTAATGAAAATATACGTGTATAAGAAAGTGAAAATCGCTATTCATTATTAAATCTAGATGAATAACTAATGTGAAACTAAATAATAACGTTATGGGTTAAGGTAACAAATTCACTTTTCAATTATGCAAATTTTACAAACATTCATTCAATGTTTGTTTACATTTGGTGGTTCGTGCGAATTTGAAGGAGCATCCTCTTTGTTACCTTGTTTATATGATAATATCCCGGGCGCATTAAATGCTGAAGTAATTGAGGATATTTTGAAATTGTGATTTGAAAGATATTGGAATTCGGAGCCTTGAATTCTTACATCCTCTAATACTAATTAGGAATTAATCATTAATTTAAATAAGAATCTCGTTTTACTGTACAATGTATTGTCATTTGAATTGACGATTTGTTATTGCAAAACTGCAATAGCTTAGGACTTTAATTATTTAGTGATCCTGACTATATTGTACTTTAACTGCTGACATTTAAGGAGGTTGGGGATGCCTGCAGTGGCGTACTAGTCTTGGAGGGCGAATATGAAAATAAAAATATTTTTGATAATGTAAAACAAAATTCAATTTATTCAGTTGCGGTGATATATTTTTAAAATAATTACTAATTCACTAATCAAAAATGTTTGACATGCCTACATTTTTTTAAATAACTTGCAAATGGCTTAGAAAAAGTACTCAAAATCTTTACGAACTTATTTTTAAAGGTTTATAGGAAATATTAATACAAGTTCAAGTTCTATGAATTTTTCATCATTTTATCACATAGGTTAAAGCATGCAACACAAAAATTTTGTGAATTGCCATAAAAGTCCATGTAAAACGAGTGTAATTTCAACATTCAATTATAGGTACTCAAAATTCAAAATCCGGATATACGAAAATTAAAATTTCAATAGTGCATAAATTTCAACCTCTCATCATCATTTTAATATATGGTCACCAACCTCCTTAACACAAAATTATTTATTTATCTTCAAATTTTGGCGATTTATTGTACCTACCAAAATCATATTAGTACAATTACTACCTATTACAGTAGGCGCAGTATAGGTAACTATTTCATTTTAATATTAAGATAAGTACGTACTACCTAGGTATTTTTTTAAGCAAACAGTAAGTTTAAAATATAATCTTATGCGAAAAGTGATAGGTATTGGTATTTATATTAAGTACTTTTACTACATACTGTATTTAATTACCAAAACACTATTCAGAATTTCAGTTTAGACATAAAGCTTTTCAGCATCCTAGAAAGAATCAAGAATATTCTTTAAGCAGCTGAGAAAAATATAGATATCTAGAATTAAGAATTATTAGGACAAAGCCACAAAACTGAATAGCTTTCAAATTTCATACATAGCATAAATCTACGCTGTAGCTGAATTTAAATCCCGAAGTTATTGATTACAATTTTTAACAATAACAAAAGAATAAAAGTTATAATTTTGCTGCTGTGATTAGCATTATAATCTACACTGTAGCTGAATTTAAATCTCGAAGTTATTGATTACAATTTTTAACAATAACAAAATAATAAAAGTTATAATTTTGCTGCTGTGAACACTAGCGATAAATCCCGTTAGCCAAATTGCATGCATTAGAAATTCATATTTGGTAATGTTAATTTATAATTTGGTAAGTTTGTTTACATCTTTAATGTTTACACAATTAGATTAGGCTCAACTCAAATTCCGAATTTGCTTGAAAATACTTATTTTGAGTAAGATTGTTGGGCGTAAGTTAAGAGGGTTTAGAGGTCTTATTAAAAATGTAAGTGAAGCAAACTTTTAAGGACAAGTTTTATTATTTACAAAATTTGTTAGTTAGATAATAATTTTGGATATCTTTAACAGATAAATTGTTCATGAGATAAAATATGACCCTAGAATAAAATATCCCTTGAAAACAAACTCAATTTCATTCCTTATAAATCAACATGTTTAATATTATTTAAACTTATGTGTTGAAAAACATAGTTTTGATTGATAAAAACCTTATAGTGTACATTTTGACCTGAAGATGGTTACGAACGGAAACGTCAGTATTTATCAAATTATTCTATTATTCCTTATAAATCAACGTTTAAATTTTTTAAACTTATGCCTTTAAAACATAATTTGGATTGATAAAAATCTTATTCTGTAATCTGACAAAGGTAATCATGAAACATAACGAAGATTTAAACTCCGCCCAGATTGTCATATTCAGTAATGCCTGTTTTACACGATTGTTTTTAATTTATTGTTATGTGTAGGTAATACAAAAAAAATCATTCATTTTTTCTTCATCAATAAATTAATGAATTTATTGACATTATTTCTCTACAATATTTTAGGGAATTCTAAGGGATTTTTTTCTTAGTTTTGTCGTTGCTAACCTTTGTGTTTACCAGTTTAATTTTCATTTTATTAAATGTTACGTTTTTATGACGTTTCCCGAATTTAATCCAGTTTAATTTTGTTAAGAAACGATTAGTTAATAGCTTATGAAACAAAAATATTTTTGGCACCGTAGCTTGGTACTATTAAAATTTTCTAAATATATTGAGAAAAACTTGATGTGTGTAAAACGAACCAAAATATTTTTCTACCTGGCAATTTATTGATGAAGGTCAACTTGGCCAATTCGACAATAATTTATCAAATTATATTCTAACAACACTTTCGTTTTTTTTGTCTCAAGCCTTTTTCCAAGATCCTTTAAATAAAAATATCTCACAACAGTATAAGTTTTATAAACTTCTGCATTTATTAATATGTACCTTATTTTAATTTTACCAGACTCCATTGTCCCCAACTGAAATCACCACTTCCAAAAGTCACTAATCCTCATAAATCGTCACTAAGTATCCTTGGTCCTGATCACTCGCACAACGTAATCACTGCACACAATGCGCCACCGTTTGAGTGTCACTGACGGTTCCTGCACTACTGCCGATGGTTTGTGACGTACTGTACTGGATGTAATGTAAGTTTACGTGCACTAGAAGAACTCTAGCACAGTTGTGGTGGCTAGAGCACCGTGTTGCGATTACATACCGTGCCCCACCAAGGGAAGGGGGAATCTGCCACCCGTGAAACTGTGAAGGTGTTGGAGATGAAGAATTGTCTTCCGAAGATGATATAATTTCATATTTGCAATTGTACTCAATTTTATGTGAATCTCTTATATTTTGATCGTACAACTGCCATTTACGGTCCGGTTCACAAAGGATTCTTTGAAGATTCTTTCATGCTTCTGAATCTTAAGAAAAACAAACCTGGTAGAATCGCCAGTCAAATAGCGGAGTTGCTAAATTGAATCTTCAATGAGTCTTGAAAAAGAATTCATTGGTAGCTTCAAATATGTGAATATCTTTTTTCCACGGGTGGCCATTTAACACCAGAAAATAAAATTCTAGAATATTCATACACGTGAAAATGCATGCATAAGATTATTCAAATCTAGCCTACCTAAGTAATAAAATGTCTACATTTAAAGATTCTTCCGCAGGATAGTGTAAATCTAGAATTTTGGATTCGACATAAATGCAAACATAGGAGGATCCGAGGATCCAAACACAGGAAGATGCAAATTAAGTTGAATTTAATTAAATGAAGAACCCAATACACCATTCTTAAGTCCTACATACTCGGTTTTGATTATAATTTTTCTAGATACATATGCATTCCTGTGTTCGCATTTATGACAAAACTAAAATTTTAGATTTAAATTTTCTTGTGAATAAATCTTTTAATGCAGATATTTTATTACGTATAATTTTTTTAAATTTGAATCTTCTGGTGCATACGTTTTCCTATATATGAATATCAAATCTAGAAAATTTATATACGTATACTAAAAAGTCTACATTTGAATAATCTTGCACAGGAAAATGCAAGTCTAGAATTTTAGATTCGATATAAATGCAAACATAGGAAGATCCAAACACAGGAAGAAGCAAATTAGGTTGAACCAAACTAAACGAAGAACCTTACCATTCTTGAGTGCCACATACTCAGTTTTGATTATAACTTTTCTAGATATTCATCATCCTGTGTTTGCATTTATGACAAAACTAAAATTTTAGATTTGAATTTTCCTGTGAATAAATCTTTTTAATACAGATATTTTATTACGTATTAATTTTCTAAATTTGAATCTTCTCGTGAATGCATTTTCCTATGTATGAACATTCTAAAATTTTATTTTCTGGTGTTGAACCCATTCCTTTTTCCACCCGTAAAACTGTGAAGGTGTTGGAGATGACGAAGAAATTGAAGAATTGTCTTGCGAAGGAGACATTTAAAATTTGCATGGGTGCACAATTTTCTTTCAGTTATTGAGACTGAAGGATACATAATGCCCCTGTTCACATATAGATCCTGGTGAAAATCGCCTGTCAAATAGCGGTGCCACTAAACTAAATCTTGGAAAAGAAGAATTTGTAATTCCGTAAGAGCTTCAAACCAGTAAATTTCTTCTTTTCCACCCGTGAAACTGTGAAGGTGCTGGAGATGAAGAAGAAAGTGAAGAATTGTCTTCGGAAGAAGATATAAATTTAAAATTTGCAATGGCACACAATTTTTTTAAAGTTATTAAGTTTGAAGGGTACATAAAGCCCTGTTCACATGTAGATTATTTGAGGATTGTTTCATGTTTCTGAATCTTTTGCTAATCGCTTGAAATAGCATAAACTTAATAAGATGTCAAAGATAATAATAATAATATAATAAGCACCTACACCAAACAAAGATTACCATAATTTGTGAATAATTTTACTATTTAATTATCGAAATTATCACTTTCAATGTTTCCAAAAACTTGATTAAATTTCCGGTCATGTAATAAATATATCCTGTTTCAATTTCTTAAAATTAAATCAATTACAACAAAATTGCTTCATTCATCATTTCAATAGCAAAATATCTGTTAAAATTTTACGGAAATGAATCTTGAAGGCCGAGAAATATACCTATTAGAGATTTTGATGATCCGTCAAGACAGAAGAAGATTGAAGCTGGAAATCATTTGTTATTAGTATTAGCCCTGAATAAGAGAAAATGAGCAACAAAATAACAACAATTGATGTTATATAATTTATAATACCTACACAAATTGCATTTTAAGTTTTTGATAGAAGCATGACAAATTTAACTTCTTTATTAGCAGTAATGATAGCAGTTATTCTGGACATAATATCCTAATACATTCTATCAAATTTTTCCAAATAAGAGAATTTTATTTGTAAGTAAAAGGAGTATGATAATTAATGTAAATTATAAAAATGTTTAGTAGTTTTAAATAACTTTGTAAATCAGTCCTCGCAGTTGTTACGCTTTAACAATTTGAGACAATTTTTAATTTGTACGTACTATTCAGTATATTTTTAATGGATAAACTATACTTACAAATTGCTAGAAATCTGACCATGCTCTATATCAATTGGGTTAGGGTTAGGGGGCCTAAGACCTAAGCCCTCCCTAGAAAAAATTGTAGCTTCTCCATTAAAATTCAGACCTTCCTGATATAATAAAAATTATTTTCCAAAATAAAATGATACATGTTCGTAAAGTTAGTATTTTTTATTCATGTTATGCTCAATATTAGAATCCGAACAAGCGGTTAGTAGCATAAAAGATACGTCCACTGCGCAAGTCTAGTATATATGAAAATTGGATGAAAATAGGTCCGGAACTATTTCTTTAAGATGAAAAAATCTGACGTGGGCACCACATGACTTCCTTGTACGCCTTGTGTGTTCATACTTTTCTTAATAACTAAAATGTAGAATAATATAAAAATTCTTTTAACTTATTATACTAGTATACTCACAAATATATTTTAGTCATTTTATTTAAACTGCAGAAGAAGAATAAAGCTTATTTTACTATTGTCACTGTCATGTCATAATCATTTAAATTTTACGTAGTAACAAATGTTAAACGATCATGGAGTACAAAAGATACCGAAATACTAAATTATAAGTATATACTTTAATTATTTTTAAATGATAGAAGATATACAGAAAAATTTATAAAATACTGATTGTAGATAATAATCACATAATCTTTCATTTAAAATAAAAAAAATTGTCTAAAATTAATTATTTTTTTATCAAAATATTTTTTAAAAGTACTACTTCCGGTTTATAGATTGAAACCAAAAATAGGAGGTGCACAACTAGATGCTATAACAGTCCTAAATACAAAATTTCAGCTTTCTACGTCTAACCGTATTTGAGTTATGCGACATACATACGTCCGTACATACGTACGTACAGACGTCACGACGAAACTAGTCATAACGGATTCAGAAAAGGTCAAAACGGATATTTCCATCAAAATCTGAAAACCGAAATTTTTCGGGATTACAATACTTCCTTATTACTCCGTACAAGGAAGTAAAAAATCTGACGTGGACACCACATGACTTCCTTGTACGCCTTGTTTGTTCATACTTTTCTTAATAACTAAAATGTAGAATAATATAAAAAATTCTTTTAACTTATTATACTAGTATACTCACAAATATATTTTAGTCATTTTATGTAAATTGCAGAAGAAGATATAAAGCATATTTTACTATTGTCACTGTCATGTCATACACATTTAAATTTTACGTAGTAACAAATGTTAATCGATCATGGACTACAAGATACCGAAATACTAAATTATAAATATATACTTTAATTATTCTTAAATGATACCAGATACAAAAATATTTATAAAATACCGATTGTAGGTAATAATCACATAATCTTTCATTTAAATTAAAAAAATTGTATTAAATTAAATATTTATCGAAATATTTTTAAAAAGTACTACTTCCGGTTTGTAGATTGAAACCAAAAATAGGAGGTGCACAACTAGATGCTATGACAGTCCTAAATACAAAATTTCAACTTTCTACGTCTAATTGTATTTGAGTTATGCGACATACATACGTCCGTACATACGTACGTACATACGTATATACGTACATACGTACGTATAGACGTCACGACGAAACTAGTCATAATGGATTCAGAAAAGGTCAAAACGGATATTTCCATCAAAATCTGAAAACCGAAATTTTTCGGGATTACAATACTTCCTTATTACTCCGTACAAGGAAGTAAAAACGGTGCTAAGTATGAAACTTGGATTGAAATTTTCCTGATTTATTTTATCCAAGTGTGCATTCTAGAATTAAGTATAAAACTTTTGCCGTAAAAAGTATAACGTAATTCAAGTTTAATTATATTTTAAGGTTTGATGAAACTTTAACAGGTCTCATTTTAAAGATTGTAATTTAAATAATCTTAAGAGTTAATGTCTTATCAATCAGGAGATAAAGCTCGAAGATCCTGCTTTTAAAATTTGCATACATATCTTTCGTTTTCACTTTTCCTTGGCTCCATCAATTTATAAAAATGTTCAATTTGAATCCTTTGTTAATAGCGATTATCTTCTGTTGCTTCACCGTTTATTCCCGCCTCTTTGCCTATCTTATCGGAATCGGCAGTAACGGTTCAAATTTTATACATTTTGCTTTCGCTGCTAATTCTATAATTATACGAATAGATTTGTCATTAGATTTTATTTGATTTCATTATGACTAAGCGAATCTTCATTAAATTCTCATAAAGTTAACCTGTTTGCAGAAATTTAAATAAGTCGTAACCATGCATCGCTAGATTCATGAAACGGATTAGTGTTAATATTGTGTAAAAAAATATTTTATTTTTATTATGCGTGGATAAATAAGTGTGCATAAAAATAATCTTTTGCCAGTTTGTTAATATTGGTAACAAAAATAATCTTGTTCCTCTATATATTATTCAATCGGGTGATAAAATTTAGAAAAATGGTTTTGTTGTTATGGTTATGTATTTAAATGTTATTTGTTATTATGTGCTTTAGTAAAAATTAATAATTATCTCCAAGTTAGTAACTATATATATGAAATTATTCTAACATATAACTTTAACCCTTAAGGATTATCGTGTTTTTAGTAACATAAAGATTATAGTGGGGTATTTTAGCATCCAATTTAAATATGTAATTTTGAAAAATATATAACCTAACCTAACAATTTTTTTTATGTGTCGATAATGGGATGGTATTTCCGTCAGGTTGTGGTTCCGCATATTTTCAGAATTTTCGTCTGATAGTTCCTCTCGTGATTCCTCACCTCTTCCATGGCATTGTCTTCAATTTCTTGGTTAGAATTACATATTTGTTGCTCTTCACAATACATTCTTTTTCTGAATTGACCTCATGATCTTTCTTTTCTAAGTCATTTAAATCACTTTTTGTTTCACTATTGGTATTACTGCTATACTTGTTACATATTCCTTCAGCAAAATCCTCTTACAGTTTTTGCCTTAAAAATTTATTTCTTGTGCTATCTCACCGGAAAATTTTATTAACGAAAAGACTATCGTGGGGTGTTTCAACATCCCAAGCGCGAATAACAGCAAAACTACTTATTATTGTTATTATTCAAAAATAAAAATAACGCTATGTTTTTAATACTTAGAGCTAGGAGAATACCGAAAAAGAAAAATATTTCATTATAATAATAAAGAAGTAATGCAAGAAAAACTCGTGCTGGGGTGTTCAAACACCTCACGATATCACTAAGGGGTTAAATAAAATTTTGATAAATGTCGGCGATGAAACAATGAAAATCAGTGAAAATAATCCAATAAAATGTAAATAACAGTTCATTTCTTAACGTCATTTTCAAGTACTGGATCCGCTATTATATTATTATATTGCGGACTCAAAACGAGTATACAATAATTTTCGATTTTCTACTTTTGACAATAACCAATTATTATTATTGATCTGCCATTCTTTCATAATACAACACCATCACAGATCATTTCGATTGCTATACTAATTTTTTCAAAATTTCAAAAGCGTTAATCCATTTGGTGAATCTGCAGGTATTTCCAGAAAATGAGAAAGGGTGAAAGCATGTTATTTAGTTACAAATTATCTAAAATGAGTGTTTCAGTGAAACTATTAATACGTGATAGATAAAGCGACCATTAGCGAACAATTTAGCGTTTTTAATAATGATTATGACGTTACAATCACCTCCAAATTATCCTTATTCCGTAATAAAACTTCATTATCCACTGCAAAATTTTCACCTTACGACCTCAGAACAGCTTCCTCGAAAAATATCTTATTACTGCCCTGTGCAGCGAACGGCTATCATAGTAGGCAATTACCAATAAATGTTTAATACGATACGATTAATTTACCGTTTACAAAGTACGTGGCGTTAAAGTAAATTATCCATTTTGAATATGAAGCTGCGGGTTAATATAAAATTCCAGTTCCGTATTACAGTATTTTAATGGATTAATAATTATCCTTCGAAGGGGAAAGGATACGAGACCTTGCGGAAATTATACACTCTGCTACAGTTAGAGAATTATTTTAAAAAGATAAAATAATACGCTTAATATGAATAAAATTGCAGACAAATGAGTAGTTGAAACAATGCTTCATATGTTTCATTGTTTTTCAAATTTATATAACAAGCTTTAAAAAAATGACTGTCAAGTTCATATTTTATTATCATCTATTATTTTGTATATTTTGTTATAATGAGCCATATACGATGATTCACAACTTCATATAATTTAATATAGCATAGTACTGAACTTACAGATCAAATTTATATTTCTTAGATTTTCTTTTCCTATCAAACTGTTTTGGGCCACTGTTTACATATGAAATTTCATAAATTATCTTAGTTTTTAACTGCACAAGTAGGTCCTAATCCTTGTCATTTGCCCAATTAAAAACAATTTAATTTTATTTCATTCTTATTTGGTAATAATTGGTATCACTGAAATTTGAAGAAATTATTTGGATGTCCACAGCTCGAAATTTGAGTCGTAGCACAATCAAGACAAAACATATTCAAACGCTTTTCAGAACAAATCAGCTGTTTACTTTACTTTATTTACTTTAATTGCCTCAACTTGAAAAATTTCATCTAATTTCACCAAATTTCGGACTGTGAATCCGGCTTTTAGTCAGATTTCCATTATGAAACCTCCAATTCTGTGGTACACCTACAAAAAATTTACTCCTTGCAAAATCTGCCCTTAAATTTACAAATCTAAAAAAATATATTTTTATTCTGTGATCATGAAGTAAATACTTAGAACAGATAATATTTCATTTGATATTTAAAATTCGTTATGCTATTGTCCATTTTAGCCGAGTTTAAAAGAAAATTAAATTTCATTAGTGCAACTGGCCTATTTCTACCTACCGCCATACATGTAAAGAAAGGTATTGGAATCGGAATCATGTTAAAAATTCGGTACATAGTGTGAGTTTAGTGGATGAGCACGAATTAGGATCCTTTATAAAACTCATTTTTGATATTTTGCGATGATTTCTGTATGTATACCTACCTATGTGTGTGTATATCTGTGTGTGCATGTGCCAAATACGAATTTTTCAAAAAAATTATATTTGTATATTACATTTATACAAATTGAAAGAGCTGATTAGATTTTGGTACAAATATGTTAACCGGAAGTGTTATTTTTTGAAGAGTCAAAATTTTTTTTTCAAAATATTCGGTAAATTTGAATAGATATTGTATTTGTTATAATGATAATAAGAGGAATAATTATTTGCTACATACTTTATTAAAAAATTCTTTATCTGGTCGCATTAAATATTACACTAAAATTATACTGATATTTGTTTCTGCGTAAAAAAAATATTGACAGGTGACATTAAACGACATACGTGAATAAGTATGTAAGTAATCAAATATTGTAGTAACTATACTTTTTTGTTAATAATTCAATTTTCTAGATAAAGCGGAAGGTTGTGTGCCACATCAGATTTTTTAAATCAACATAGAAGTAGAGGGATAGACACCTTTTGGTGCCGATATTTATATAATATACTTGTCTACAACACCGAAGACACAAAAAGAGAACAACAAATGAATAAAGATATAAGATGTTTCCATATTTTACAAATGAAACCTTAGCTTCAAAAGGAGTTCTGAATATTTATCATAAGTTGATAATACACCGCAACTTTTCTCTATAACTAAATGCCGTAATAAAATCTTCCACTTTACATTTTGCATTCTGCACCATTCTTTCCTGGTCTTCTCACGGCCGTTGAGGCACTTCTTGCACTTCAACGTCTCAACACTTCTTCGTGAGAACTGCAACAATTTGCAACACACGAATCTGAAGCTAGAGGAAGCATAGAACCGTCATCGCCGACAGACAACAGTAAGTTCTGTTGGAGTAGATCTCCACATGATGCTTTAATTGTTAATGTAATATATTTTTAACGGAGTTTTTAATGACAATTGCAGAATAGCGGACATTTTTCTTATTTTACATTGTTTTGTAAACAAAAATTCAACAGGATTTCTCATCCCAATTATAGACTGGTGGATTAGACGAACATTATATCATTGTGTTACCACTGTTCGTAGGTAAAGGAATCTACCCCTACGAACGTGCGCGTTTCGTTTTTTTTACTAATTTCTATAGTAGAAGTATTTTAGAAACGTACCTATAACTTAACTAGGTACCTACCTATGCTTAATATATGTAATTGTTTTAATAATTTTAATTTTTGAAAACTAATAAATAAAGTGGCAAATAATGAGTAATTTTTAATAAATTCACTGCATCCTAGCTTTTATTTTGAAAATCGCATTTGTTCCTGGAAATATTGTCTGGTAGCAATATTTCCGGAAATACCTATATCAGTCGACATTTTAAACGTCATATTATAAAAGTAAGTAATAATGCGATTTTCTTTCCGAATACCCCTCGGCATGGATTAATATCCGGAAAATTTATTGTCGTGCATTGCTGCAATACAATTTCTCTCAGCAATGCACTCGAAAAAAATTTCGGATTTAATCCATGCACTTGAGATACAAGTGACAATTTTCACTAGTGAAAATAACACTGACAATTTTCACTAGTGATAATTGCCGCGAAGCGTTGCTTAGATATTATGTCAGTTGATGATTGTTTTAAAAATAAGATTACTTTTTTTGGAATAAATAAAATAATTCGAGAAATTGTCAAGCCGAATACCATACGTGAATATGATTTTTTGGTAATTTTTGCTGTTTGGTCACACCTGCTCTTGTTCCTTTAGAAAATAAACACTCGTGCTACGCACTCGTGTTTATTTTCGACGCAACAAGCAGTCGTGAGCAGACGGCAAAAATTGCCGGCAAAATCATAGTCACTAATGGTATTATATATGAAAATCGCATTAATTTCTGGCGATATTATCTAGTAGCAATATTTCCGGAAATATTTCTGTAGACATTTATAAACGTCATTTTCAAAAGTAAGTAATAATGCGATTTTCTTTCCGAATACCCCTCGGCATGGATTAATATTGACTCGTGAAATTGACATATTAACAGCAATGCACTCGAAAAATCTTCAGATAATTATCCATGCACTTAGGATATTACAAGTGAAAATAATTTAATTATTTCTACACATAAATCAAATGATGTGTAATGTTTTGGAAAAATGTCTTAATATTTCATCATTTAAATCAAGAACGGAATATATGCATATATTTAAATGGCATGCCATTATTATCTATATGCAATGCATATAGCTCATCTCACTTATCATGGGACTGAAAGAATATTTTCAAAATTTATAATTTTAATTTTCAGGTTTTTTAATCAAACAGTTTTGGGGGTCATCGTTTTCAAGTGGAATTTTGCCATGGCACAATTAATTTAAATTTTATTTTATTCTATTCATAGTTAATCAGATTTCCATTATACAATCATCAATCCAGTTGTTTCAAAAATATACTTCTTGCGAAAACTGCCCTTAAACTTATGCCCTGTTCACACGAGGAAATTTTTCACTAAAAAGTTTCTTGAAAGTGAAACAAGTGCTAGGAGTTGTAATAAAAAATCTGTCAATACCGTTCATACAGGGAATGTAATTATTTTTATTAAATATATTTTTAAGATCACTAGCTTTAATATATTTTAAATGAATAATTAGTTTCCTCCACGGTTCTCCTGTATGACCGGTATGACAGCTCGTAACACTTGTTTTACTTTCAAGAAACTTTTTAGTAAAAACTTTCCTAGTGTGAACAGGTCCTTACGAATATTTAATAGTATTTTGTGCACCTAGGGAGGGAAGCGTGCTTCGCCCAAGGGAGGAATAGCCTTCCCTCCCGTGGGACACACAATATTTTACGTCACGAGGGCCTCGAAATCACCTTTCTTGCAATGTTTTCCTCCCGCCAGTACCGGGAAGAAAACAGTGTTTTCCTCCCTCCATTAGCAAGAGGAAAACACTGCTTTCCTCCCCCGAGTGACGTAAAAATTATTTTTGTTTCATGATCAGTAAGTTGCCATTAAAATAGCTGGAAATCACCCTGTATACAGCAAATATAAACTGTAAACAATAATTTGACGAATCCACGATTCATTATTTTTGCTAGAATGAAACTGCACTCTACTAAGTTTATTAAATGAAACATTATGTGTAAACAATCAAGTTATCAACTTGTAATAAATTATTCAGTAAATATATTCAAATAAGTGATTCATTATCGAGATAGCGTCAGTTCTAACTGGCTAATTAGTTAATATGACGTGCAAAATGGCGCAATCTCCATACATCAAGAAGATAAATGATAAATTAATTAATTCGCGATATCATCACTCAGCAGGCTATGCCAGATCTTCGATTGTTAACAGTTGCTTCATTTTTATTCCACGCCTACTGCAATTTCTGATTCGATGTTGAGGTTTACTTAAAAGAAGGGTATGTCGTAATTTAACAACTGAAGCAAGGTTATACCACGATAACCGAAATATTTTGCACTTGAAATAAACTGTTAAGCATGTTGAAATTTTATGGAAGGATGGATTGTGTGCAACTTAACCTTAAGGCAATTAATGGGTCAGAGACGATTTAATTAGTTTTGAAATTAATATTTCGGGATGACAAATATTATAGCAATTAGACCATGTTATTTTGAAAATATTGACAACATAAAAACACTTTCTTATGATACACATTCATTATCTATCACGACAAATTCATCAACAAAATACTGATTTGCTTAGTTTTAATTTATTTTGCCCATGACAGAGGAACAACCGTGCTAGTATTATTATCTGAAAATTCAATTTTAAGACATTTGACTTTGGGCAACAACAAAATTTTACCTGCGGCGCTTTTAATTGCATTTTTGTGCACCACACACTAAAAGCAAAAGTCGCCGACCCTGAGCTCTCTTATTATATAATTGCAAATTTTCACCTATCTAACGAATTAATAACATCCCATAATGTACTTCATAAATTCACGAAACGTGTTAAAGCAAACATTAATTAGCTTATAAATAAAACCAGAACAAATTTGATTCGTACTACCTATTTGTTCATTGCACTCCTATCCTTTTATTTTTAATTATTTTAATGGTCTTAATCTTTGTGCAGTCAGAATCTCAATTCGTGCGACGACCTTTAAAAGCGACAACAGAGAGATTCTTTATACAACCAGGACTACATTTAAGACGCTTTAAGTGATCAGCTTGAAATGTCCGAGTGAGATTTGATTGTAAGATGTTTTTTTTACAATTTTAACAACAATCGCATACTGTCAGCCGAAAAATTTAGTGAATCTATAGTGGTTAAATGCAAGCATGCGGTTCCCAGTTCGATTCCCAGCGCAACCGACAATAATATCACTCGGTCCGAGTGGTTGGATTCCACTATAATAACATCTACCATTCTGTAATTGGGATTAATCCTGTAGGATGGTTACCAGCAAAAATAAAATGATATAAATAAATAAATATCTATATACTTACTTTTAACCAACTTAAGTATGATATCAGGAGCGGTAGCCATAAACCTAAGTACCTACTAGTTATTTTTAAATAACAAATTTTATAGCTCCAACTGTGTTAGGTATTTTAATAGCAGTTATATATCTGCTAAACTAACTTTTTCACTGTTAATGAGACTTCCTTTTCAACAGAAAAAATGTGTTCGAAAATCTCAGATGAGAGTGCCTACGTTGATTTAATTTATTGTTAACAAGAAAGATCAATAATTTTAAAGAGCTTGTATAGGAAGAATAAATGTCTACGAGGCAAAAGTAGTACCTATGTCAGGATCAGTATATGTGTCGTATTGCTGGTTAAATGTGTTAAATGTTCGGGGAATATTCCAGCATTTTAACGTGACATAGAGATATATGCGTATATAAAATCGATTGCGTGCCTTTTCTAGTTTTCCTGATTTTATAGGCTGCAGGAAAAATTTATCACACTGTAAGATGCTGCAACGAGAAGGATGTCGTGAGTGGAAAACAATTTATTTTATGTACTCTACTTGAGTTTATTAATATTCGCAAAAACATCACTGCTCATTAGTGAACAGAACCATGGGCGTCGAGCACGATAACTTTAACTCATGTTTGTTGAAATTAATTTGAAATGTTAGAATTCGCTCAGTTTTAAAGAAGGCTAGAACTGGAGCTACAGAAAAATGCACAAGCCGAAAATGATTATGATGCAAAAATAATATAAAATTCTGTTTAAGATTTGATGTGACCACGCTTCTAATATGTCCTAAAGATGCTGAACTTGCGCCCAAAAAACTCAAGACGTTGTACTCGTTTCAAAGGAACTGCTAGGATAATTAACAATTTGACAAAAGTGACATATTATAATTACATAACCCTTTTATCCAACTTAGATCTAGCAGCCTTATATACTGTGTATGAGTCATCGATATAAATATACATTATATTTTACCGTGTGTGCGGTTACCAGACCAGTCAACTCATCCGCACGGATGTTAGTAGAGAGTACACCACAGCCACATGGGAGATTTTTGTGCAGATAAACTGGATTGTCTATAAGAACTGCAGTCCGTCACATAACGCAAAAAATGTCAAAAATATAGTATAATATTCTATTGCTAATATAACGTACCAAAATTACAATGTGTGTATCTATTTTCTATAAAAAAAGTACATTTTTTAAAGTGCTGACTAAATCAATTAACTTTAACTGAATATTTATACAGGGTGTTCCACAACGTAGGATAAAAAATTAAAGGGTATATACTGTACGACGTGCTGGCCATGAAACAAAAAGAATTTTTTTTAAATTCGGAAAAAAATTGCATCGTATTGCAAGCAAACATTTTTTTGCCACTGGTCGGTAGTTATTTTTAATTATTTTTTTAAAATCTTTTAATCACAATGAAAGTAATTGTTTACATAATATCTAAAACTTATCAATGTCAAATTATCAAATATACCATCAAAACAGTGATACTTAAAATGTACACACGTCGAGTAAACTATCCTTAACTTTGCGAATTTAAAAAAAAATTCTTTTTGTTTCATGATCAGCACGTCGTACAGTCCCTTTAATTTTTTTTCTAAGTTGTGGAACACCCTGTATAATAATGACCATGGTAAGACATAAGATAATACCTAAATAATGAAAGTCAGTCCTAATAATTTCTAAGGTTAACAGATAGGGTGACAAGTATTATACCTAGATGGATATTATAGAGATTCATAGACAAGTTTCCGATACATTTTTTATTGACTTTAATCTAATGTCACCTCAGGAAGCCGTTTTATAATCCTTTCATAACAATCTAATTGAAAAAGCAATAAAGCAATTTGTTATACATCTGAGCATAATTACAACAATAAAACACCATAACAAAAAGTTAACACATAATAAATAACACGTTAACAGTGTTTCAATGTTTTGCAAGTGTTTCTTATCCTGTAAATAATATTTATGGATGTGACGGGCTTAGAGACATTACCTAGATATCAAAGTTGTGGATTCTACGGTGTTCTAGAGCATATCGTCATAAATTAAACATTAATAACTCTACTACTAACTTCCACTTGTAGTAAGTAAGAGGATACTTTGGTATAGTCTATTCCAAACTAAGAACACAAAATAAAATGTTATGCAATTGGTGAAAAACTTTACTTTGTTTTTAATCAACCCGTCTACCAATTTTATTTCGTTCTTTTAATTTAATATTGTAAATAGCCTTGCACAGAAAAAATGCAGAGTTAAATTTTTAATATTTAAATTCAATTATATTATGATATCTGACAAATTAATCACAAGAAAATTAATCGTAAGGAAAATTCATCGGAAGGAAAATTAATCGCAGAACATTAATGGCAAGGAAAATTTATCGCAAGAAAATTAATCGCAAAGAAAACAGAGTTCGTGGGACTTATGAAAGGTATTAGCTTCTTTGTCTGTGGGACTCAAGAAGGGTATAAAGTTCTTTATTTATTTAGTTCAGTTCAATCAGTTTCTATACAAACCCCAGTCTGTGGGGCTCAAGAAGGGTAGGTATAAGGTTCTTTACTTAGTTCATTATAATCAGAGTTTCCACCAAACCCGAGTCTGTGGAACTCATAGGAAGGGTAAAAGGTTCTTTATTTAATAATTCAGTTCAATCAAAGTTTTCACCAAACCTGAGTCTGTGGTACTCAAGAAGGGAATAAAGTTCTTTATTTATTTAGTTCAGTTCAATCAATTTCCATACAAACCCCAGTCTGTGGGGCTCAAGAAGGGTAGGTATAAGGTTCTTTACTTTGTTCATTATAATCAGAGTTTCCACCAAACCCGAGACTGTGTTACTCAAGAAGGGTAAAGGTTCTTTATTTAGTTTAGTTCAATCTGATTTTCTACCAGATACCAGAACCGAGTCTGCTAGAATATTAGGTTTTAGGTTCCTTATTTCGATCAGTTTTATCAGTGTATTTTTACAAAACCGAGTTCCTACCTACCTAATATATACGGACAGTTTGCAAATTAATAAATCGCAATGAATTTTCCAGCGATGAATTTTTCTTACGATGAATTTTCTTGCGTGAATTTTCTGCGATAAATTTGCCTTGCGATGAGTTTTCCTTACGATTAATTTTCTTGTGATTAATTTTCCTTGCAATGAATTTTCTTGCGATTCATTTTCTGGCGATTCATTTTCTTGCGATTAATTTTCTGCGATTAATTTTCGGTGATTCAAAATCAAAATAAGTTTTGTGAATTTGTCCCCCCACAAGTAATTTATCTAAAATTTGGAACAAACTATACCATCCTCGGTTTCCTGCTACCGTTACTGCATCTAGTTGATTGTTATAGTGTGTTATATTTTCTTATGGTGGTAGTAAAACTGTTATGGAATTTCTGATTGTACAATTTTTGTGCCTGAGGACGTGGGTTATCTAACAGTTATTTTATTAACGCATGTTAATCTACATTACATTCTTAGATTGGGATAATAAATTTATATTTTTAAGAAAAGCGGAATTCTTGAATTTACTGCAAATAAACGGCACATGCAAACGCATCATAACTCATCGACAGTTAGAAATAGAAAACTGAACTCATTGAAATTAACAGTTAATTAAATATTATCATATTTAATAATTGCGTTGTATGACTACATACTTGATTAGCGATAATATTCAATTAATTAATTAAAATATATTAGTAATATAAGTTTCATTGCAATTTAAAAGTTACTGATAAATATTTAATTAAAACTTAAAAAGTGATGTTTATATAGGTACCGGACTTACTAAACATTATTTCAAAAGACCCGTTGTAAAATTGCACTTTTCTACTAATGTTTTAATTTACTTAGTATGTGACATTACATATTCCAGTTTACGATATTTAGCTACACAAAAATTTCCCTGTAATGCACTCTCCACTAACGAAAATACCTACCATAAGTATAATGTATAATTGAGTTGAGTTGTATATGTCTGTATAAATAATATGCGTTTCCGCAGTACTTTAATGACAGTCATTTTGAAACAGATTTTCATTTCAGTACCAAATATTTTATTATAAATTCAGTTCTGAGCTTTAGAGGCACCCAAAACATTCAATGTAATATTCTGATAATAATACCTCAAGTAAATATTATACAGATATAATTTTTCAAAAATTTCAAACATTGCGAGTTGAAGAAACAGTATAGTATGCGACTCGTGTTTAATGCCTATTATTATTATTATTATTATTATGCACTCGTTTGAATTACGATACTTGCTATGACTTGTATCGTAAACTGCCACAGTCGCACCTATAATAGCTATCTTAATAAACTCGTTTATAATATACAAATCAATGCAAAAAGCGAATTCATGTTGAGATACAAAGCAAATATGCTGCTCTATATTTCTCGATGTTATCTAAAGAGTGTCTAATTAAGTTTGTGTTTTTGGGTCTCATGTCGTCTTCCATTTCAGTAAGATTTTGGGCGGAACAATTTTACTTACAGACACAGAGTAATTAGTAAAGTAGTGAATGAAGTTAGGCCAAGACAGTGAAGAAGTAAAAGCGTAGTAAAGATGCTCTTCTGGCCCAGCATCCTCATTTCAATACTTTTCAGGTTGAAACGTCATTTTCCTTGCGCGACAAGCACGATTTCCGATAAGAATCGCCCGACATTACACTATTACAACCATTACCTCAGATAGTTGGAACTTGAGAGTCTCTACCGGGTGTCAATGTCTACTTTTTAACTATAGAAAATACAATGTTAAAATTTTAATTTCGCTCTAAGATTTACTTATCTATTTAAGAGCAAAAGTGTTCATGTTTGGTATTAAAAATAGCTTCCAATAATCCCTTATTTATTGATATAAAACGTTCCTGTCATAACTCACAAGATAAACGTAAATGAAAAATTCTATCTTTAAGCTGTTTACACTGCATTGGAAAATAAATAAAATTAGACAGATCAAAAGTATATTCAAATTCATTTTAAGTAGTAATCAATCTACACCAAACATTCTAAAACTTCCTGGCACACTTCTTTTGTCTCGTCTATTTTCTTCCCACATGAAATCGTTCACAACAAACTAGGCTCCAGCGTATCCAATTAATATACTGAATTTCAAGAAATCTTATATATAATATGAAAATCATCTTTTCCAATTTCCTGCCTGACATGTAAGTGCAGAATGACAATGGACTATTAAACAGAAGGAATCTTAAAACAAGTGTGTATAACAAAATTATAGGAGGAATATTTTAGATAAAAATTATTCTGTTATAAAGTTTCAGTATTTGGAAAATCAATATTATACCTACAACATACTCGTATTTATTTCTACTAATGACATTATAGTTACACTAAAATTTTAAATTTGGGATGGATATACTTTACTTATAAAGGAAGGATTTATAATTATAGGTACTTCATTTTGTTGCTGTACGCACATGAAAAAAAAAAGATTGAAAACTTCGTGACTTTCCTCACATTATAAGTATAACTTGCTCTTGATAGAAATACATTAAATACATACATATCTATCACGTCTATTGTGGCAGCCTCAACTATACTGTAAATCATAGGAGTATTTAACTGTGTGTGCGTAGGTATATCAGCCGACAACTTACAAATACTCATGATTGTTAGTGTAATGTACACCGCACTGCAGATTTTTGAACAGTTAAACTAGACTGTGTACTTCACTGAATTTGAATTTGACGTTTCAGAACTACAACCGGTCACAAAACAATATTAAGGTGTTCGTCTACCCTCAAATTTTACAGCGTTACAGAAGTGTACGCCTTCCATGTTTACTTTAATTATAATTGAAATATATGATGCTTTTACATATGAGGGTATTAACAAAGGATGTCTTAATGCTTCTATATTTTTATTTTTTTTCTTTGGTCTAGAAATTTGAAGTAAAAAAATATTTAAAATGACGTTTTTTGCAGATTTTTGTCATTATTTGATAATATTTTTCTCAGTCACTATAAATGGCAAGAAAAATTTTAAAAAAACAAGAAGCATGCAGCTAAGCTTCCATTTTCGAATAATTTTTTTTTACTTAATTTCTTTAAAAAATGCACAAGTTATTATGGGAATCTTGAGCCATGTTTACAGTAATTTTCAACTTAAAAATGACATTGCATAGCTAGGATGCGAGAAAGTACGAGTTTCGGGCTGGTTTCGGGCAGCCGTAAGTAGTGGGGAAGAGAGTGAAATAGAAAAAAAGTAATATCGAGAGTATTCTAGGAATTCGAAAAAATGGTAGACGAGCCTCTTAAGTATTTCAAAAATAAACATAAACTGGAAACAATTTTGACAAAGAACATAATTATTATTCCTCGTCTTGTGTTTACTACAGATCAGGGGATATAATTTGGTGTATAATATATTAGTAGTATTTATTGCAATTTAAAAGTTACTGATAAATATTTAATTAAAACTTAAAAAGTGATGTATATTTATACCGGACTTACTAATCATTATTTTAAAAGACCCGTTGTAAAATAGCACTTTTCTACTAATGTTTTAATTTACTTAGTATGTGACATTACATATTCCAGTTTACGATATCTCGTCTTGTGTTTACTACAGAATACAGATAAACTATAACGTATTCTTTACAATATTTCATCCATTATACTACCTTGGCCACGCTGTTGACAATCGCATCTCAAAACGACAAAGTCCGCAGAGCGGCAAGATGCGCCAACTTCCATCCACATGTTGACCTACTCTGCGGATCAATTTACCAGAAAAATGTGCGGCAATTTATGTAATGCATCGCGGTGGATACGCTTACTCGCCGACTTATGAAATACAACATCAGTTTTTCACTAGACACAGGCAGAAGCTGCCAGGAAATGACGGAGATTACCTCAAAGTTGATTATCGTTTTTGCAAAAGAGAATACTGTAGACGCGACCCACGAGCGGGCCTTGATCGAGGGATTCGTGTCAATGAGAGGAGGAAATTCAGATTAGCCAAAGAAAGATTATTCTACTTTTGGTTTTGCCCAGTACAGAAACACTTTTTAAATATTTTAAATTGTTTAAGATTGGAGAATGTAAATCTTTGCAGTCACTTCAGAATTAGAATTATTATTAGGTATGTATTACACACATACTTACAACATATGATCATGTGCGCAAGAATAAGTAAGTATTGCCTATTTGTACGGCTATGTTGTTCAATCATAAAATTGATAAATAAAGGTATTCCACAATTTAGGACAAAATATTAAAGGGTATAACTGTACGACGTGCTGATCATGAAACAAAAAGGCAAAAAAAATTGCATCGTATTTCAAGCAAACATTTTTTTGCCACTGGTCGGTACCTAGTTATTTTTAATAATTTTTTTTCAAATCTTCTACAATGAAAGTATAATTGTTTACATAATAACTAATACTAATAAATGTCAAATTATCAAATATACCATGAAAACAGTGATACTTAAAATGTACACACGTCAATTAAGGAGGTTGGTGACCGTTTATTAAAATGATGATGAGAGGCTGAAATTTATACAGTGCCTTCATTTCACTATTTAGATTCTAAAATTATTTTTTTTAAATTTTCGTCTATCCGGTTTTTGAGCAAATAAATGTTGAAATTCGCTCGTTTTACATGGACTCTTATGGCAATTCACTAAATTTTTGTTTAAACTATATGATAAAATGATGAAAAATTCACAGAACTTGTATTAATATTTCCAATAAACCTTTAAAAATAAGTTCTTGAAGATTTTGTGTACTTTGTCTAAACCATTTGCAAGTTATTTAAAAAAAATGTAAGCATGTCAAGCATTTTTGATTAGGGAATTAGTAATTATTGTAAAAATAAATATCACAGCAATGCAATGACATCAGCCAACGTGCGTTGAGGCGTTGAGCTAATTTTGTTTTACATTATCAAAAATATTTTTATTTTCATATCCTCCCTCTAAGGCTAATGTCTGGGTACGCCACTGCAGGCGTCCCCAACCTCCTTAAACTACTCTGAACTTTGCGAATTTAAAAAATATTATTTTTTTTCACGTCGTACAGTATATAGCTTTTAATTTTTTGCCCTGTATAAAAATGTTACGCTTGTTATTTTCTAAAATCGCCACATTGGACTTGCATCCAAAATTTATAATAATTACAAGAGATGAACAAAGCACATTTAAAATATAAATGTATTCTTGCATAATAGCTATTAATATAACAAGAATATTATGCGATTTATAATACCGAGGATGTTGCTAAGTGACGAGGTGAAACCGAGTCTCTTTAAATATATAAATACGCGTTATATTCAAAGCTTAATCGTATCATCAACGACAACGATATTAAAACAAATCAATAATTTTATCTATCAATTAGTTGACAGTTTGCATATTATGGAAGTTTTTGATGTTATTATGGTTGTATCTAACGTATTAAGTTCGTAACTAATGAATTATAAGTATCTAAGATATTATAAGTAACTAATGTATTATGTTGTTTATAATTATAAATAAATGTTGCATATTAAAAGATAATAACAGTTGATGATACGATTAAAATAATAAAAATGATTTGGAACGTGCAGAAATTTTAAACTTGCATGTAAGAAGCTCAAATACTGATATTTCCTGGCAATAATTACATTTTCTTTTCGCTATCGCTTTTATATCGATGTTGTTGGCGAATCTATAAAACAATCTTAGAAATTTAGCCTTAGAGGTTTTAGATCATATTTATTGTGCGATAAAATATTTTTGTGATTTATGAAACCACACAAGATTTTAAATTCTAGAGGCATCTACTTACAATCTTTTACCTATCATCATGTCTCTATTATTGAACCATGACCTGATACTATCGTAATAAACTGCATATAATCATATAAATAAGTTTAATAAAGTCATTTTCTTTGTATATTATTTTACTTATAAAATGATTGAACACTTAAAAATATTACATAAGATTCTGTAGGCATTAATTTTCAGAAAAATGCTTTTGGATGTAGACAATGGGTCCAATATTTAATTCTTCGTTTTCTAGCATAAGAAGCTTTTTGAAAATGAAACATAAATAAATAAGAAATGATTCAAGATGTTTGATGTTTTCATAGTGGATAAAAAAAGTTTTATTAGTTTATAAGAACAGTGCTGAATTCGGCCTATATTATGTAAATAAAGACGCCCGCAAAAATTAAGGATGATTAACAAGTAGATACTTGTTACTCACTTGTAAACGCCATTTAGTCAATCCCTTTATTACCTTTGAAAATTAACCTTTTACAATTAACTAACCTGTCAAATTGACAGCTGACTTATAAAAATTTTACAAGTTAGTAGCTGATCATATGTTCATAATAAACGATGCACGTTGCTACAGTAATATTCCCAAGGCTTATTATTAGAAATCATTGAAGACAATTTTTTTGTTTACAAATGAGTAACAAATAAAATGTTTTACAATACAATACATGCAAGGTAACTATGTTTTACTGCTTCAAGGAGGTGACAGGCTCGCCTAATCGGCTTGCCGGACATTTCCTCCTTTTAGCAGTAAAAACTGTTTTACCTTTTAGTAATGTAATATTATTACTATAAATAAAAAGTTCACTTAAGTTTAATAAAAGGCGTGGTAGACATGTGTATGTATGTTAATAAATTTTCAACAACTTTAGATGAATGTTTTCTTTTAAAAATAATTTATAACCGTGTGACAAAAAACAAAGCTAGCTAATTGTGTATCACTCTTTATCATTTGATCATACTAACAGTAACAGTAGATATGTTTTCCCATGTTTACAATTGAGAAGATCTTTAACATTTTCCTGAAGAATGCACTACAATTTAATTTGCACATATTTCTAACAGTATTTAATGGCAACCTATGCTCACGCTTTAATTTAGCACTGACTCTTTTGCATTTCTTATTTCTTTCTTCTCAGTGGTAGGTAAGTAAAGTATAGTAATCATTCTTCGCGAGTAAACCCTTCAGTTGATCATAGATCTTTGTGCAAATGCCTCAACCACTAACGACCAACCATGTGGTTGTGGTTGAAGTCAAATGCCGATGATGTCTTACTCGTGAGCATCAACGTCTTCCGATGTTCCGATCGTGAAGAAATGGAGAAAAGTGTGCAGAAGAAATTTACATACGTTGATGGAGATTTTAACCTTTAACTTGTGATAATGTAATAAACAAATATTATATTATGGAGGCATTATTGGATATTAGATAATACTATCTTAGTTTTGTATTATACGTTACTTTAGCTATCTCATTTACATTTAAAAAATTCTTGTGGCGTAGGTAGGTACTTCAGTAATTCAACGACCATTTAATGGTTAAATGAAAAACATGTCAAGTGAAAAAATATAAAGCTTGAAATAACTATTGTAGTTTTTTCCGCAAATAGCTATTACAGAAAAAACGGATTGTTTTTTATCAAAATTTGCAATTCCGTGCAATTTTTGTATAGTAGCATACACAGTACCTATACAGGAAGTTTCACAACTTCAGAAAAAATGAATTGGCAGATACTACATTATATATTGATCACAAATCAAAAAGAAAGTCAAAATTCGCAAAATAAATTGCACTCTAAATGACGTACCTAACCTATACAGAGTGTCCTGTAACCCAAGCTGTGTAACAAAATTTGAGGGTGAGTATAGTACTGGACGCACTGATCTTCATGAACCAAAAAGAATTTTTTTGAAATTCGCAAATAAAAAAATGGGTTCGACATTCTGTAAGTACCTACCTACCTACAAATTTCATTTTTCCTGTTTGTAAAATAATTATTACATTAATGTAATTACGCTAATAAATACTGAATAACTATTGTTTATCTTTTTTGTATGTAAATGTGACAACCAGTGGTACTTAAAATGATATTGTTTTGCAAACTAAATTTTACGAATTTCAACAAAATTCTTTTTGATTCATAATCAGTGGGTCCAATACTATACCTACTCTAAATTTTGTTACACATGTTGGGTTACACCCTGTATATTTTAGTGTCACCTGTCTGCTGCTATTGTTGTTGCTAGTGTGTTTGTTCCTTTTTAATTTTTATATATTTTATGGTATGTGCAATTCAAAAAAATTTACATCTCTTACAGAATTATGGATCCAATCCAACTATTAACTATTTGGATCTAGTGGTAGATGGTAGAAAACGAACACTCAACCATTGTGCTACACTGGCTGTAAAAGGTATGAGTAAAGCATAAAGCATTCATAAACGCTCTTTAGTTATTCCGTGTAGTAAGTAAGTAATATAATATGTACTGTAAGTTATCATATCCAAGTTGGGTCAAAGAAAAACAGATACCTATTTTTTAGTACAGTCCGGATATCTACGAAAAACAGGAAATTGCAAATATCTGCTCCCCGCGCGTATCAATTAATTTCTCAATCATTTCTTCTCTTTCCGGGCTCGCCATTAAATGTAACGGCTCGCGTCGCTCGTTTGTTTATTCTTCTTTTGTAAATAACAGCAGAAACAGATTTAATTCGATTTTAATAACAGCTAAAGTTCTCCCTTCACATGTACACCATGTAGCTCAGTTTTAACGACATGCTGTATACTGCAGCTCTTGTTTGTAACAAACTCTTTAACGAGTTAAAGAGCAATCAGCAGCTTGGACAAATGACCACGAGTGCGAAATGGCGCTAGTGTACCGGAAACGAGAGATGCGAGATTATGTAGAGCGAAAGGTTAGAGATGAAAAGATGATTCATGGGATTTTTTTTTGTTTAAAAGAAAATTACCAAGAAATTATTCTAGTATATTTTTGCTGATATTTTAAGGGTATCTTAACTGTAATTTTTTTGCCATATGTGAATTATGACAGATATTATCGTTTTCGATAAAAATAACTGTTTAGTACGTACAAGTGTCAAAAAAGAAAATGACATAAATTTATAAATCACGACGCGAAGCTAACTGTAGTTACTTTTTTTAGCAGACTCATCATTTCTACATTCTACGCGAAAATTATGAAAAATTTTACCAATTAAATTCATGGCTCGAACCCTCAAATTATATTTGCTTCATTATTATATCACGAATGATAGAAAATAATCGTTTCATTTCAAGTGTCAAAAACTATAAATAAAGCTACTACAGTTTTAATAATTTTTTGTTTCTTGTTGCTTTAAAACTATTTTCCTCGGTTAAACTAAGTATTTTATTGGATAAAATATGACGTAGCGTAATCAGTTTATAGTTATTACGCAGGAGTAAATTAATAAAATAATGGTGCGACAAAAGATCAAAACGATTATTATGCCTAAACAATTATACTCATCTTTAGATTATTACTATAATGAGCAAATTCTTGAGCCTTGTATACTAGGTACTCTAAATTCAACAAAATTATTACAAGCCATCAATTTTTGTTTTAGTGCAAATAATAATGTTCTGGTATTCGATTAGGTATTTCGCTGCTCAATGAATTAGTTTTCATTTACAAAACTATATCGTGTCCTAATCAAAATAAAACATAATTTTCCCAAAGAAGTAAAAAAATTTGGGACCAAGAAAAGTTACTTTATGGCCATTTATATCAGTTATTGTTACAAAATGCGCTAATTTTGCAAATTTTGTAACAATAACCGTAACTGAAATTTTTATTTTGTTTTTGATTCTAGTGTGATGCAACGTTTTATATTTAAGCATCATAATCAGTGAGTTTATTTAACGTGAAACATGGTATTCATCATATCCATGGTTACGAATTTGACAGCAATGTATTAGAGATTTCTTTTTAAAATTAAACATAGGGAATAAATTTGAATTTGTTAATTGGTGTCACACTGCTGCTACCTGGAAATACGATTTATACTTCGATCAATTAAAAATTTATGTTGAAAGCGCCCCTTGAAACTATTGCAGCTACCTTATATTGTTCAAGAATAATACAGTTTAATTGATTCTCTATACACCGAGAAAAATGAAAATTTTGAATCAAATAATTTTAGAGTGTTGAATTTTTAAATTTTCGTTTAAAAGTTTCTTTCTTCTACTAAAATTATATGTTTCAAAATAACTGTTCTGCAAGTTTTTACAGAAAACTTAAAATATTTTAAAATATATTTTTTGATTGAAAAAAAGAGTATTTCGTTAAATATCTTCACGTGTTTACATTAAATAAACAACTTTTTGGAATCAAAATAGTTTTTATTGTTCAGTAAAATATAAAAACTTTTTTCTCAATTCTATAAGTTCTTAAATTAAATACATTACTTTTGAAAAGAAATAAAGAAAGTGTACTTCGAAAAGTTATACGTTTTAAATTTATATTTTAAATATTTAAATTAAAATATAAACATATTTTTTTCTAAAACTGCTGTATTTTCGTTTGAAAGTGTATAATTTATTTCAAAACTTTTTAATTTTGAACAAAAACTATCTAGATTTTGTAAGGCACCTTTTGCGATGACCACCGTGAGTCAGGGTCAGGGCACATGGGGTACATGTACAAGCTTGTTTATGTGGACGATCTACTGTTTAAACAAAGTAGAAGTGTATTACGTTGTGACATGTGACGAAAAAAGCATCCGAAACCTTCTTACCGAACGGGGCTTCGAAGAAGCGATACCTACCAATATTTGAAGGTAAGTGTATAATATTTATATGTTATGTTATGTATACTAGTGCATGAAGTTTTGTTCAAATCTTGTACTTGAAAGTTGTTTATGCCTATCTACAGTTGAGTTATTATTCGTTATTCATTGGTTATTATACAAAAGATCATAGCATTTTTATATTTGTGTAATTTATTGATAAAATGTAATATTTGTTAATACCTTCAGAAATTTCTTCTGTATATTATTTTAATTAAATTTAAGAAAAACTGTTTATGATTAAAAACTGCATCTAATGAGTACCTAAGTACCTACTAATTTGTTCTTCAATTATTTTTTGGTAACATGATAACGATGAGTTAGTATCAAATGACAAATAATAATTCATGTACCTATAACGTATAGGTACATCATATCCGTGACATAAACAAACATTAATGTGCTATAGTAAAACAAAATATAATTTTGCTTCTACGCCATGCATAAAAATTAATTAAGAAATTAATTAATACTAACTTGTTGGGTGCAGTTTCTTTTTGTTTTTAATTAAGAATTTTATTAATTTTACAAGTTAACCAATAATCTCCAAACTATACCTATATACACTTTTTTATTTACTCTAGTTTATTATTGTTAATAATTTAAATTTTCTAATATAGAACAAGATATTGATGAAGCTTGTTTAATGGAACTGACGGAAGACAATCTTAAGGAACATTTCCCAAAACTAGGACCAAGGACTAGATTTATGAAAAAATTAAGCGAGTATAAATTGCCAGCCATCGTACTAGCAGATAATTAATAGTGTAAACTTATGTTAATTTTTAAAAATTATTTATTATTATACTGTTATTAATATATGTAAAAAACTAAGTGATTAAAATATTATGGTTTTTCCTATGGCACTTTTTTAATATGCCAAATGGAGATATTTTTTTAAAGCCTCTTGTCATATCACTTAGTTTTGTAAAAATAATTGTGTCTGATTTTTTCTATATTTAAGTATATTTATTGTTCAAATATTTAACTAATATGGGTATTATAAATATACCTATATAATAATTAAATTGATAAAAGTAATTTATTTATTTCAAATTCCATCCATATAGGACTAATGAATCATTAAATTGGTCATCTCAAAAAGTATTGAAACTATAGGTAAAGGTAACTATAGTTTTAGTAACTTTTTTTTAAATTACGTCAGTTTACTGGTTCAGTGAATATTCCATATCAAATATAGTTTTTATAAATTGATAGAAATTTTCAGAACTCATAACATTAATAAATTATAATATTTGGGTATAGTTCTGTATTATTTTATTTCGATTATTTTACGACGTTTCATGAACAATGTGCGTTACCTGATGAAGGAAACACATTGTTCTCGAAACGTCGTAAAATACTCGTAATAAAATAATACAGAACTATACCCAAATATTATAATTTATTAAATAGTTTTTTTGTTTTTATTCAAAAGCTATATTTATTTCATTCTAATGTCTTTCCTTTTGTTACAAAATTCAAAGTTACTTGGTAGAACATTTTATGTGTTTTTAAGTAAAATTATTTTCTATTCCGTAGAAATTACTATTTTTTACACTAAAGTGTAACTAATGTTTCAGACAAAACTTTTTACGTTTTCAGACTACATTTATATATTTTAAGTGAAATACAAGAAATATTTGATTTAATATATAAATGAATCTAAAACAAAACAAATGAATATTTGATTCAAAACTTTTTTTTATTTGGTAGAAACGTTTCTAATTTTCAATTAAAATTTATTATCAAAACTTTAAAACTCTACTGTGAAAATGAATAAGTGTTGCGAACAGGGAACACAAAAAAAGTTTTGAATCAATGCAAAAATTATTTCATTTAAAACTTCCTTTTTCTCAGTGTATGTTTCATTTTAAAAAGAACGCTGTAATACATTGCTATCATAGTCATAACCATGGATATGAAAAATCCCATGTTTCACGGTAAAATAAGCACACTGTCACTGTATTTAATTATAAACAAATAACAAAATATTATGTAGTTTTATTTTATTCCTATCGTACAATAGTTTATTTTGTAGTTTGTTATAAATAATTAATCAATATCGTGTTTTCTGTCATTTATATATTTGTTTATGTCGTTCATTTAAGTAGGTACCTATATAAGAAATAATTTTTGTTCGATACTTGTTTAAATTTTAAAGTAATATAATTTTTGAATCTGATTTAAATCAATGAATATAATTTAAAAATCATTCGATTAAAACCGTTAAAATCATATACACCCAGCTTTATTACTCAATACATGATCAAAAAATATTTAAATCCGATAACTCATACTTTGGTTAGGTTTCGTTTTTGAAAACTTCTGTTTTGAGATTTGTTTCTCCGCATTTGGTTGAAATATTTTGTCATAAAATTGTTAATATTTGTTTTGATATGTATTAATAACATTTCATAATATCCCACCTGTTTAACACAATTTACATAATAACTAGAGCATTATAGGTAAACACAATTTAATAAACGTAAAATTTTTGCATCACAATTCGAAAGCGCAACCAAATTCGCGTGCTAACAAAATAATTAGTAAAAATTAATGAATTACTATTGGCTTCCGAAGGTCACCGCCAACACCTGAACCTGGTTCCGGTGACCGGAAGTCGCCCACACACCGACACAGCACGTGTGTATGTGTAGTAACTGGGTTAAGGTTACCGGGTACTGCCGGTAGTGTGTGTGTGTGTGTAGTGGTGAAGACTAGGTGTCGCAAAAAGTGAAAATGATCTTGTATTGCAACACAGGTGTAAATCATACTACCTAACCTAGTAGTTGCAGATATGCTTCAGTAAACAGCAAGAGAATTATTCTTGAAGATGTTACATTTTTATTTGCAGGTGTGAAACTTTATCCAAGATTTCACGAAGCGGATTTACCACTACCCATATTTTTAAAGTTTGTAGAGAAAAAATAAATTTATTCAAATGTTTAATAGTATGAGTAGCTGGAAATATTTCACGAGGAGTTTATAAAGTTGGTACCACTGGTTGAAGAAAGCTTCAAGTCAGTTTTTGGCTCAAGATCTGAAATATAAAATTTTAGTTCAAAATTCCCACGCGTTATCCAAGTTATTATCGAACATCCAGACAGACCGACAGACACACAGACCCACTTTTTTAAAACCATATCGTGAAGATTCATCAATATATCGAACTGTCTAAAATCACTATTACAATACTTCCCACTATTACATGGTATCAGGACAATATCCTCCCGGACAACATCCCCCTGGACATTACCCCCCTGGACAATATCCCCCTCGGACAATTTCCCCCTCGGACAACATCCCCCTAGAAAATATCCCTCTGCGCTAAATGTGTTTTACTAATTTTGCAAATAAAAAAAAACACTGTTGATGTTACTTTTTTATTTGCAGGTGTGGAACTTTATCTTAGATTTCACGAAGCGGATTTACCCCTACCCATATTTTCAAAGTTTGTAGAAAAAAATTCAAATGTTTAATAATAATATGGGTAGCTGGAAATATTTTGCGAGGAGTTTATAAAGTTGGTACCACTGGTTGAAGAAAGCTTCAAGTCAGTTTTTGGCTCAAGATCTGAAATATAAAATTTTAGTTCAAAATTCCCACGCGTTATCCAAGTTATTATCGAACATCCAGACAGACCGACAGACACACAGACCCACTTTTTTAAAACCATATCGTGAAGATTCATCAATATATCGAACTGTCTAAAATCACTATTACAATACTTCCCACTATTACATGGTATCAGGACAATATCCTCCCGGACAACATCCCCCTGGACATTACCCCCCTGGACAATATCCCCCTCGGACAATTTCTCCCTCGGACAACATCCCCCTAGAAAATATCCCTCTGCGCTAAATGTGTTTTACTAATTTTGCAAATAAAAAAAAACACTGTTGATGTTACTTTTTTATTTGCAGGTGTGGAACTTTATCTTAGATTTCACGAAGCGGATTTACCCCTACCCATATTTTCAAAGTTTGTAGAAAAAAATTCAAATGTTTAATAATAATATGGGTAGCTGGAAATATTTTGCGAGGAGTTTATAAAGTTGGTACCACTGGTTGAAGAAAGCTTCAAGTCAGTTTTTGGCTCAAGATCTGAAATATAAAATTTTAGTTCAAAATTCCCACGCGTTATCCAAGTTATTATCGAACATCCAGACAGACCGACAGACACACAGACCCACTTTTTTAAAACCATATCGTGAAGATTCATCAATATATCGAACTGTCTAAAATCACTATTACAATACTTCCCACTATTACATGGTATCAGGACAATATCCCCTCGGACAATATCCCCCCGGATAACATCCCCCTGGACATTACCCCCCTGGACAATATCCCCCTCGGACAATTTCCCCCTCGGACAACATCCCCCTAGAAAATATCCCTTTGCGCAAAATGTGTTTTACTAATTTTGCAAATAAAAAAAAAACTGTTGATGTTTAAGTGTATTACACATTTTAACTATTAGTTTATGTTAAAAAAACGATGTTCTGTTGGACTCAAGAAGGGTTTTGTTAGCATAGATTAGTATATGTCAAAAAACGGAGTTCTGTTGGACTCAAGAAGGGTTTTGTTAGCATAGATTAGGTTATGTCAAAAAAAACGGAGTTCTGTTGGACTCAAGAAGGGTTTTGTTAGTATAGATTCGTTTATTATAATTAAAACACATGGGGGATGTTGTCCAGGGGGAAATTGTCCAGGGGGATAATGTTCGGGGGGAAATTGTCCTAGAACCCTATTACATAGGTCGGGGAAGTAATAAATAATTTTTATTATTACTCACTACACTAGTAAATATTATAGTATAACATCACTCTAAAAATAATCGTATTATAATACGATCGTATAATAGAAGTGGATAAAAAATTAATATTTTAGAATTAGTTACTGAGCAAGGGATATAATATGCACTAATGCCGAAATTTGTACCAAATTTTCGACAATAAACTGCTGCGCCAAAGAAGTTAAAAAATTTGAATAAATCATTTTTAAAATATAAGAATAAAATAAAAGATATCATGTGGTGTCCACATGGGTTCAACATATAGAATTGGTATACGAGTAGATGTGCGTTGGTTACATGTAAAAGTTATTCCATTTTATGAGTCATTAATCGTCATGGAATAAATACCTATTTAGAAATAAAATACCTGATACAATGTAAAATTCCAACTCGTCTTCACGGTCTCCCCGATTAAAATATTTATTTAACTCTATGTTCATCTTCTGAACAAAATGTTTTTGTCCCATAGATTATGTTCTCGGAATAATGGCATTACTTCTAAGTTCTTGCTCTGCTATTTACAAGATTTGCCACACGTTATATACATTTTCTTTCTATAGCAAAACAGAAATGCATCTGACGTTCACATAATGTATTCTACGAGTTAATTTTAATGCATCTACGCTATTGGACAGTTTCAAATCAATTCGACATGAGATGAGTCTATGAAGAAGATGAAGAATAACACAATAATAGGGAAATATCACAAGTGGTGTAAACGTTTTTGTATGAGGCACGTACGTTAACTTATATTTTATATAAATTTTAAATGGTATATAAAATTAATAACATTATATTGCAAATAAAATCCGTCGATCATAGGCGTGCGTGATTTAAAATAAAATGCAGTAAAATAAAAGCAAATAATTCATTATAAATAGTAGCAAATTAGGAAGTTAATTAGAAATCACAGGTAACCATTGAATATAGAAGAATATTTAATTTAAATGGAACATTAAAATGCAGTATGACGCAGGGGCGCACCCACGGGGAGTGGCAGTGTTAAATCCTTCCCCGAAATTAATTAATGTAATTCACATACCGGGGGAAGACGATGGAGCGATCGCACTCCTTGAGAGAGTTTGTTCTTTAAAAGTTTAAGAAATAAGAAATCGTTGGCTGACAAATTACATACCTATAACAAAATTTCCCAATTTTAATTTCATTTATTTTTTAAATTTGTTATTTATATTAATTTCTACTCCTGAAATAGGGTAATACGTAATTTCGCCTATATGGAAAAAATTGACTTTTAATGAAACAGCCGTTGACCTTGAACCCAAAAAAAAATTCACCTGCGGCGCTATTTTCTCGTTTCCTTCAAAAAACAGAACCCCGAACCCCCCAACCCGAAAAAAATTCTGAGTGCGACTCTGGTATGACGTTAAAATATAATTTTTCGAGATTATGCTTTTATAAACATAGAGAAAGTATGGATCTGCAGATGTGCCCTTTTAAAATATTAAAAATAAATTTTTATCATGAGATATAACCGTGCAAATTTTGCTTAAATTAGAAATTTTTAAGAATTTTTCGGAACTTTTTGATTAAAATTTTGTATTAAAAATTTAAAAGGGCACAACTGTTAATTGATCCTTTAAGTATATAATGCTTGTTGAAATAAAAAATTTCCAATCTTGTACTGGTCACAAAATACTCGCTACGTTAGTACATTTTATACTGAATTTTATAAATGTCAACTTTAAATTCAATTCAAATATCTACGTTATTTAATGGTTACCTATTATTACTAATTTACATCCAAAGTCTACAACTTGTTATGAATATTATAATATTAATTTAAAGCACATTTCGGGTTTGGTGACCATGGACCATGACAATGGATTTACTACCTTTAAAACGAGTTAAAGCAAACACACAGATTTTAGTAACGAAATGTAGGTACCTAGTAAGTTTTATTTTATTTTTAAAGATAGGTACTGCATAATTCAAAGTTTATAATTATTCTAAACTAGAGTTCAATTTCTAAGTTTAATATGGTAGGTGTAGGTACTTGGTATCCTCAATTTATTATGGAAACATTCTTTCTAGTGACTTCTGAAACTTATAGTTTTTAAGATATTGCTGTTTGATAATAAAAAATAAAATATTTGATATACCTGCTTCAATTTTCTGTAAATAATTTCTCGTATTCCATAAAATAAATATTTACAGTTAAAACGGTCCAGTCACAACTGACTAGGCCCCAAAATTAAAACCAACAAATTAACAAAATTTCACGCATTTCGGCTAAAAATTCACCGTTGTGTTAAATCGGTAAACAAAAGCCAATCAAACAAACAGAAAGTGAAACAATCCCGTATTGATATTCGTTTGTTTCCGCAGAAAAACAAAATAGAAAAACGAAGTGCGTTTGAACTGTTCCCAAGGTTTTGCCGCCATTAAACAGTTACGAATCGTGATCGTGATATTCACACACTAGGTAATTTTATTAATAACACGAAGACGAAGACAGAGCGTCTAAGACGTGGGTGTTTTTATATTTTTATGTCGGAATGCGACGATTTCGAAATGTTTTTTGCTGGGCATTGTTCGGCGGCGGGTACAGTTATTGAAATTCGAAATTCGGTTTGCGCTTTGCGGATAATTCCTAGTTGTGGTACTCGCTATGTTTATATGGGAATGCTAGGTCAACCATAAGTCAAGTAACGGATGTAAATCGGTTTCGATTTCACCAAAAAGACAACAGATTCTTCCTCGTTTGGACGGCGCAAATTATAGACAAAGGAGTAATTTGTTTTTCATTACTCACTCATATTTTAAGCTACAACTTATTTAATATCTATAATCATAAAAATGAGATTGTAATAATAATAGTCGCCAATTTTTTTTGCCTATATCTTTATAAAAGATAGGTACCGATATTTTTATTTAACAAACTGCTTGCATACTGCGAGTACTTATTATAAAGTTCGAGAACTTTTTTTTAAATAAGTTAACCTTATTTTTGGGTAAGCTCGCACCCCACTGAATTCATGCCGATAGGTATTATACTAACTCGGTTCTGTCAGGATTTGTCTTATTATTGAAAGAAGAAGAAATTATATCCAGTTAGTTAATAAACTAACTAAGTGTTTAATTATAAGCACCTATATGTTAATAATAATTACTATAACCGCTTACATCTGTTTTTATTGAGATAAAATCATAACCATTTACATAACGGACTTTTATTATACCATCAAAATGTAAATTATATATTTACATAAAATCAAGCAGTTTGTAAACCTACTTATATAGTGAATTTTTATTAGTCTAAAACTAAATTAAATTGTTTTAGTCGCCTTATGTAAGAGAAACTAAATTATTATTAACAATTACTATTATATTATTTGTAAATGAAATGCTAGCAATCAATGTATATATTTTTACTATTTAGGTATATTAACATTCTAAAATCTGGTAAACATGTATAGGTACCTTATAGGTATCAAAAAATTAACTTTTTTTTAGATATTCTACACACTCCCAAATATACATATACCAGCTACTTACTACTAAGAAAGCAACTGCGAACAATGGGCTTTGACAAACAAATCATTCATAGTCGTTGCATTTTACTTAAAAAACTTTTTTTTTATATTTTATTTTCTAGTTGCATTTTTAATCATTCAAATAAATTCATATTAAAGTTTAGAAAATTAATTACCAAATCTAAATAAATACAAATCAAAATGTAAGAAAAATAAAACAAAAAACAAAACAAAAAATTAATCATTCCCCAAAAGTTTTGACGAACAACCATATTTTTTATACGTTTTTACCTGAAAATAGTAAATTTTAAAATGATAACATGGTGTCTATGAAGCACTATAAATTTTACGAAGCGAACGCCATCTCAAAACTTTTTTAAATTTATAGCCAAAACTGCTGTTTGCAGATCAGCCCAGCTCCTCATACTAATGCAAAATATAATTAAAATGTATTTCGAACTAAGTAAAATAACTTAGCTTTTTTTATAATAATTTTGCTTAAATATTATGATTTCAAAGTTAACAATGTTTTACAAGTTGTCGCTTAGAGTTATTTATTTAATTGTCGTTGTTAACACTACAATTTTTGAGAAACTAAAAGTTTAGTAACGATTGGTTTAAACCCAAAATCGAAAATGGAAAATGTATAAAAATGTTGAACGATTTATGTTTAGGCGCAGCCTGCTAAGAAACCGAGCAAATTGAAATCTCTCTTCACCTTAACGGTTGTACCACCTTTAAACCTTTCAACCATATAATAAAACCATTTTCACCTTTAATCATCTATTACATTGTTGCCTGTCGATCACTTCGATTTGTATTATTTTATTCCTTGCAGCTCTTAAGCTGTAATCGTTTTATCAATTGTCGATTCTAAAGAGTACTCCCAAGAGTAGATACCTACATGTATGTAGAGTGTAGGTCTACAATCAATGGGCAGATTTTTCAAGAGATGTAGGTGATCGTGAAAGAAAGATTACAGAGAACTTAGAACTCGAGATATTGATGTGTGAATGTACACTGCACGTAACTGTAAATCGAACAACAACGCTCAGAAATCCTTTCGATTAGCGGGTGGAGATTCAACACCAGAAAAAAAAATCCTAGAATACATACACATACACAGAAAAATGCATGCTCAAGAAGATTCAAATCTAGAAAATTTATAAGTATAAATTAATTATTATTAATTAATAACCGTAAAACTTTTATAGATTTGCATCTTTTTGTGTTTATATATTTTAAGCCAAATCAAAAATACTAGACTTGCATTTTCCTGTGTATCAATCTTTTGATACAGGCATTTTCCTGTATGAACATTCTAGAATTATAATATATTTACAATTTACTGGTGTTGAATTCATTCCCTATATCACATCGCGATCCCCCTATATTTTTTCTCGGGTGCTCAAAAGTAACTCACAACAATTTCATCACAATCGGATGAATGGTATAGGAACGCATAGAGGACAAACATACAGATAAATATTCATTTCTAAATAATACATGATAATTCCACTCCTATATAAAGTAAACTATAAACAAAACACAATTTTATCGATTTGACAGCGGATAAAAAGGAAGGTAACTTTTTGCAAGTGATAAAACCTTATTTACCTTTTTCTTAGCAACCAAACAATAAACAAAAACAAAACACTAAAATGTCATTTGCTTCATATTTCTAATATTTTTCAGTGAAATGTTAGATTTTGGGCATATTTGTGAAGAAGAACCAAATGAGTCGAGAAATTATCTCGTTGAATTACACTCGAGCATTTTCCTCCGAATAAATTTCTGTTTGACATCTCAACCTTGTCACCTGACAGCAATTTGATTCGAAAAATTGTTTTAAAATAAAATCAATCCACCTACGGTGTCGTGATTTTATTAAACAATTTTTCTTTTCAAATTGCTAGGCAACAAGGCGAAACAGAAATTTATCCGGCGAAATAAAAAGCTCTTGTGAAATTACAGTTGATAACATTTTCCAATATAAAATTTTTGGAATACTCGGAAGTATCCGTTAGCAAATTAATCGTTACGACCCTGGAATTGGCTCTTCCAGTCTCCTCCAGTGTCGTGCACAGTGTTTTACCGTTAGGGGCATAAAGCAGCCGATAACTTGCAGATTTCCGTGTTAAATAGAATGCGATAATGCCCTAATGCATAGCGTGGTGAACGAATCAGTGTACTTACAATGCATTCAGACTTTCAAAGTGAATACTGATTCTGTGCATGGTTAACTATCGTAAAATATATAGGCGAGGACGAATAACACGAGGAAACAGACACTAATCGAGAAAAGGAAAATTAACATGAAACTTTCACACTTTGGTGTTTCAATATTTAAATATTTACTATTTTCATTAAAAATGTTAAGTACCTGCCTATTGAATAAATTTTTGATTAAAAAAAATTATTATCTGGATGAAATTATACCTACTTACATTTACATACATAGGTAAGCAGGGTGTAGCAGTCTTACATTTGTGACTCATCGATTTAGATTTATATACTGTGTTTGCTTTACCCACTCGTCCGTTCACAGTTGTTAAAAGAGAAGAGTGTACACCACACGAGAGATTTATGTACAAGTACTTTGTAGGCAGAGCTGGACAAATTACTCAAAAAAGTTATTAATTACTAATTACAAATTACCACGAAAAAATGTAATTCAATTACTCCGTAGGTAGTTTAATTACTTGTCAAAAAATGTAATTTAATTACTAATTACTAGTAATTAAAATATAAATTTAATTAGGTACCTACCTACATTTTTCAACTACTTACTTGCCTTCTTTTTATTGTTTAATATAAAATTCATGTTAAAGGTGGCATACGAATGGCTCAAAAATAGCTCCAAAAATTTTCTAAAAACCGTCTTTGCCTAATGTAATATTTGAGAAAACTGTCAATTAAAATATAAACTTCCAAAATGTTAATAATTAAGAATAATTACTAAATAAAACAACATGTTTTTCTCTTATAATACAGAGGTGTTTAAAAAATTATTAAATTATTTGAATGTAATTCAAATATTAGTAATTGTAAAAACAATTCCTTTTTTCAATTACTTTTATAATATTTCTTAAATTACCAATTACAATTACTTCGTTTTAAAAGTAGTTCAATTACAATTACTTTATGTAGAAAAGTAATTAATTAGTAATAATAATAATAATAATAATTCGAGCTAATATAAAGTTTTCAGAATCACAGTCGGTCAAATTATTGACTACAAGTTATTTCCAATAACAATTATTATTCTTCCCTTTACTATAGTAGGTGATTAGGTAATTACTACTATGTGTGAGAAAAAATACCTATCCTTCGTTGTCTTCTTAGAGATATTAATATTAACTATTTCATATTTTGTAACGTATGTCTACAATTGATTTATTTAAAAAATAGTGTATCGTGCATAATAATTATTCTTTAAAAAATAAACTAATACCATAAATTAGATTACTAATAACGTAGCTTAAAAATTTGTTATACTTAATAAGCAAGATATTGTCTTTTTAACCCAAGTTACTAATTATTCCAAATTGTTCGTATTTAAGTAGGTACAATTTTGTGCTGTTAAATTTTATAAGGCATGAAATTCAAGTTTATTCTCTTTGATTCCCCGTGTCATTATGCTTCACAATAAACACAAATACTACCTATGCAATATGTTTCATGCCCCAAAATCTGGTGAATCAATAACGCGCCGGAAAATAAAATTACTTATGCTTACATTTCTACTGTGAATTACAGTAAAACATGCCAACGCGCTGCGTATTTATATTATGCGGTTGATTATCCGAGAAAATGATACAAATTCTGGGAGAGGTCGTGTTATTATTAAATCATCGCCCGGCTAGCTCAGTCGGTAGAGCATGAGACTCTTAATCTCAGGGTCGTGGATTCGAGCCCCACGTTGGGCGAAGTCTTTTGAAGGGAGCAAAAAAAAGATCACAAACGCGCGCAAAAACGAGCAAAAATCTGAAAAACGCTGGAAAAGCCGAGTAAAGCAAGTACAGTAACAAAAAAATTAAATTTAAATTTATTTGATAATAATTTAAATTAATTAATTAATACAGTTTGCGATAAAAATATTAAAAAATAATAATAAAAAATAATAATAAATAAAAATAATAAATTAGATAATTCCACTCCTGTATAAAGTAAGCTATAAACAAAACACAAATTTATCGCTTTGACAGCGGATAAAAAGGAAGGTAACTCTTTGCAAGTGATAAAACCTTATTTACCTTTCTCTTAGCAATCAAACAATAAACAAAACACTAAAATGTCATTTGCTTCATATTTCTAATATTTGTCAGTGAAATGATTAGATTTTAGGAATATTTTGTGAAGAAGAACAAAAGGAGTCGTTAAATTATCTCGTTGAATTACAGCATCGAGCATTTTATTTTCTCCGAATAAATTTCAACTTTGTCACCTGACAGCAATTTGACTCGAAAAATTGTTTTAAAATAAAATCACGACACCGTAGGTGGAGTAATTTTATTAAACAATTTTTCTTTTCAAATTGCTATAGGCAACAAGATTTCAATACAAAGTACAAACATAAATTTATCCGGCGAAATAAAAAGCTCTTGTGTGTAATTACAGTTGATAAAACATCGGGCTTTTGAAAAGTATATAAAATAATATTAAACTTGTGGATCTGGTTAATTGTAAGAATCAAATCAAGAAAATTTAATTCAATTATTATAATTTTCCAACAAAAAAGGTAAATACGACTACATAAAACATAAAATAAAAATCCATCAAACAATAATTTAAATAAAACACAATTTTATGGTTCTGCAATAACTTCTTCATAAAGAAGTATATTTACAAAAATAAATTCTGAACAATATTTTCAAATTTTAAAGCTATACCTACACTTTGCTATGAAATTCAAAGCAAAATAGGATGCTACAATATTCAAAATTGTGAGTTTGTTTTAAAAATCTATTACCTCATTTTTGGCATTATGTAAGTTAATATAAACTGTCCCTAGTCTATACAATCATTTTTCCCTGTGGTGTACTCTTCAATAACAACCATGAAGCTATCAAGCTGAACACCGATGATTTTACAACCTGTAAATCAGAGTAATCTATCAAGCAGCTACATCCAAATTTTGTGGAACATAACAAAGATATTTATCTATTTTTCAAACCTCCACAGTATCTTCCACAATATTCCTCAACTTCTTGGACAAAGACAACATCGTAGTGACGAAGACAGCAGTGTTGACCGCCCACAAAGCCCGAGGCGTCCATCACTGTCCCCTCGACTAAGCAAATCTTAGCAAATTGCTACCCAAGAAAATCCGATCGCGAATTATGCGCCATAAATAAACCAGCCAGTCTGCAGGAGATCTTACATCAACTTTGTATCATCGAGCAGATGCAGAAGATTCAGAATAACTCAACGAGGTTTAGACGAGAAGTTATGGGAATCGTAATTAGGGGATGTCCGCGGTGCTGAAAGACGGTGAAGATGGTATGAGATAATTGTAAATCAATTATCAGGATTTCTTTTAAACCACTGGTAGTATTCACATAAAGTAAATCAACTATAGTAGAATTTCTATAAGATTGTGCACATAATATTCATAATAGTATATTATTGATATTATGCAACGAGTTAATAATGATACCTAGTTATTAACTGGGCAGTACTTAAGTGCATTTTAAGTACTTTATTGGTACTTAAAAGTTATACTTAAGTATTTTTAAAATTCAGAACAAGATACTTAAATTTCAAGTAGGTACTATGTACTTGTACTTAAGACTTAAATGGTACTGAATACCGCTTTAAAATACTTAAGTACTCTTGTAGTACTTAAGTACATTTTATATACTTAAGTACAACAAATTTGTGGTTTTTTCATTTAAATTAAAATTGTTATGATTATTATTATTATTATATAATGTTTTTTGTTGAAATATTTCATTAGGTTCTTTGTATTTATTAATTAATATACTCGTAATAGGCTATCAGAATAAACAAACATTTTAATAGAAATTTTCAATTTCTGTTCTATATTTATATTTATTTTTCAGTTACCTGAAACTGGTTACTATAGTATGTTTCAAAAGAGTAGGTAAAATTAGAGTACCTATAGACTAAACCTAGATTCAGACCTACCCAATTATAAGTGTAAGTTACTAATTTAACCAACCAGCGCTCAACGTTCGCACTTATAATTGAAATTAGAATTTTGTGGAAGCGCTGGTTGGTTAATTTACCACTTATACTTATAATTGGGTAGGTCTGAATCTAGCGGACAAGGAGTCCAAAATGGTTTAGCTTTTGTTTTCAGTTGTAACTATATTTCTGATGATTAAAAATACACAGCTATGTCAAGATGACATTAAAAATGAAAATAAAATTCTAAGACTGTTTAAACTTTGAAATATTGATAGTAAATATATCTACATAGTTCAAAGAAATTAATTCAGATTACCAAATCGCAATTATTTAGTTCCACAGGTAAATAATTTTTGACAACGTCAAACACTTAGGTATCTAATTATTTTATTTATTTTGTACTTAATGTTAAAAATTGGTTTTATACGTTCATTTTCAGTAGATAAAGTATTACTTTAACATCGAGGGTAGATAAAATAAAATTTGAGTAGATAAAGTAAAATTTGAGTAGATAAAGTAAAATTTGAGTAGATAAAGTAAAATTTGAGTAGATAAAATAAAATTTAAGTAAAATAAGAATATTTTTACACAAATTAACATTAAGTACAAAATAAAATAATATATTGTACACGACGATAAAGAGTCTTTATCGACACGTGAAAGATAGCCCACTCGTTCCTTCGTCACTCGTGAACTAACATCTTTCACTTTTCGATAAATGATCTCTTTATCGTCTTGTATAATAAATTACTAAAAATAGAAAATAGTAACCAAAAGGCAACGTTAGGAAACAAAATGTAACTAAATATTGACATGAAAATATTGTGAGAGTTATGTAATCTGAAAAACAAGTGTAAACACAATTTGGACTATCAATAGAAAATGACCAGTGCCTTGTCCATACTCTTAGTCTATTTAGGTACACCTAGGTACTCTAGGTAAAATCGATATTATATTTTTCACTAGTTCCAGTTATTTATATTTTTATATTATCTTACTCTATGAAAGATTCTAGATTTTACTATCTAGATTTTATTGTTTTAAACGATTAATTTTGTTTAGAATTCAATTTTTTATTTATTTTCACGTGAAACATGGAATTTAAATCCATGGTTACGAATTTATTATATTATAGAGTGTTCCTTTTAAAATGAAACTGGAATAAATTTGAATTTGTATACTGCTGCTACCTAGAAATGGAATGTATATTTTGAACTTTGTTTAAGAATAATTCAGTTTATTCCCTATATGTTTCATATACTTATTAAAAATATCGCTCTAACATTGCTGCCAAATTTGTAACCATGGCTATGAAATAAATTCACTGTATATTATTTAAATATTAAAATAAGAATAAAAATGTGTTGGTATCTTTTGAATAACATCATTTAAAAATAATTATTTAAGTTTGCCGCGAAAAAATTGTGCACATTGCATAAATATCGGCGCCGTGGCTTAGTTGGTTAAAGCGCCTGTCTAGTAAACAGGAGATCGGGGGTTCGAATCCCCCCGGGGCCTAGTGAGTAAATTTTTCGAATTCCAAGAAACGCAAGAAACTTACAAATAAGACATCGCTATTGATCGACTATTGATATAACGACCAATGCCGAGTTACATCTACATAAAACCGCATAAAACAAACAAAAATCGATTTAGTATTTAACCTTTCATGTAACACAAATCCCATTAAATAGACAAATATAACACAATTTGCGTATTTATTATTCATCCATTTTAAGAAAAAAATGTTCTTTATAAAGCTAGGTACGCCAAAAATTTTATCTACAACATTTCAACATTATTCTAAATTTTCTTATAAGAATAATAAATAAAATAATATACCTAACATTTATTCATTAAATAAGAAAGTAATTGTAATTTACTTTTCTCTCCTAAATTAATATTTAGTACCGCTACTTTTTCGTTAACAAGTCTAACAAGTCGAAAAATGAAGAAAAGTGATCTAAAAACCGAAACTAACTCTCAACAATTCCAACTTCCAAGAAATAAATAAATGTAATCCCATTAAAATTTTATTCTCAAAGCGCGAGAGCATTAAATAAAATAAAAATCAGTGCCGTTCGTTATTTTTGTCACGCTTGCGAAAACTAATGAGGAAGAGGAAGAAATTCGCAAAAAATGTCTTCTTGTTGGGCTGGTAAACGTTTATTTAACATGGTTAATTGGCTGCCATTTTGAATTTTGATTAATGGTGTGCACAAGTGTTCATAATAAGCTGTTAACAGGAATTTTAAATTGTTTTTAAAGCTCCTTTAAAGGGTATTACGAGAAGTGCGAATTTTACGTTTTAAATAAAAATTGGTACAAACAGTTTATCAGTTTACAATTTACTAATAACTTTCAGTAAAAGTGCAGTGTGAAATTCTGTGACTGCTACTGCTACGGAAACAGAACTACAAAAACTATAAAAAGTTTCACCGCAATAAAAACTATATATTATATATTATTTAAATGATTACGACTCTGTAAAACTAATTAAATTTTAAATATAATTTTAGCCAACTTGGATATGTGATACTCATAGATCGCTAGATCGTAGATCTGCATTTCTACCATAATCCGTGTGTGCGGTTATCAGCTGTCAACTTACTGGTACTCACACTATAATAACAATAATAATTATAAAAAACATACATATTACTATAATCTGTATTTTTTATATCTCGCATCCTTAAAAGCAGCATTAAAATTTAAAGCTCCATAATAAAAATGCAAATTTCACATTAAAATCTCACAAAAGCAATAAAATTTGATGAACATTTCCTGTACATCAAATAAAAAAACAATTTCTGAAAAGATACGCACAAGGTATAATTTTCCTAAAGATAAATCAAAAATACAAGCTAAGTACAAAGGTCACCGGATAAAGATACCTCCTGTAAGGTCATTAGTGACCTCGCTCGAAAACAAAAGACGAAACAAGGGTCTTCCTACCAGAAGATGACCCCGACCGGGAAATTTGACCACTGAGGATAATTATTGATAAAAATCGAAAATAAAATTAAGTTATTTCCAACGTTTTAATACTGTTGTGCAAGCTGCGAATAAAAAATTAAATAAAAAGCACAAACATTTTATTTCATCTCAAAGTGTCTTTTTAAACTTTTGCAATATCTATATAAATATTGCAAATCCGTGAAGAACAGAATGATATTTCTCAGTTGAAAATATGGCTAAATTATGTCTATTTACTTTGTGAACTTTTCTGTAAATTGTATTACTAATATAAACATAATAAGCGCATAAATGAAAATACGAAAATCTGTTTTATGGTAAAAATTATATCAGTGACAAAGAAAATCTAATGGAAAATATATCATTTAATTAGATCAGCACGATAATAAAACATAAATACTGAATATATTTACTATCATTCCCAGTTCAACCATGTTTTTACTACCAAAATCATTTCTATGTATTGTGTTTCTTTTTTGTAATCAAACAAAAACTAATATACTAGTACCCACAGATAAAAAATCATCACAATGTCTAAAAAATATTATAACACAAACTATGTTTGAAGAAAAATATTTAGTAACAATATTAGATGAGTATTTCGAAGATATACACAAGATAATAAACAATAAAATTGTGTACACTAATTTTGAAATGGATCAGAAAAATGATTTGTATAAAGCAACTGGCTATCTGTTACTGTTAGATAAAACAAAAATTGAAGAAATATTTAAGTTTTTGGTTGGTTTATCAAGTTGGAACCCTCGAGGAAAATTTATAATATTATCAAAGACAAATGATTTATCAACTATAACAAAACAAGCCTATAATTATTATGTATTCAACAATTTATATATTTTAACAATTACTGGACAAGATAAGATTAATATTTATACCTGGAAACAATCCATAAATGATTGTGGTAAACCAAAAAAATTACAATTAATAAATACTTGTATGTCTGGATTACTAAACACAACGTTTACACCAAAAAATATAAAAAGAAGTTGGAAGAATTGTACTTTACGTGTAACACCAACTTTCGGGTCACCCTATATCTACAAGACCCTCCAAAACAAAATCACCGGATTAGAAATACGAACCTTGAATGCAATTCAACAAAAATTAAAATTCAAAATAAAAATCATCAAAAACAATTTTCATCTGTACGGCACGAAATTTTCAAACGGCTCCTACAATTTTGGGTTTGGAGTTTTACAAAATAATTTAGCTGATCTATACATAGGACTTGGCGGGTCATTGAATTCCACCCAAATTTGGGATTTTGATATGAATTACCCGCATCAATCTGATGAAGTATCTTGGTTGGTACCGCATGCAAAAACTGTAGCACCTTGGAAGACGATATTTAATGTTTATCCATTAGATATGCTCATAGTTGAAAATATTTTGATTGTACTTATTACAATATTATGGGTAACTCATGCTAAACTAATTCTTAAATGTGAATTAAGACAGTTTAAAGACTTTTGGCGAAGTATATTTATAGCTTTTGGAGTTTTTACTTCGAATTCTGTAATAAAACCTGTAACATCGTTCTGTAGAGTACTTTTTGTATTAGCCGCTTTCGTTCAAATACATACCGGAAGTGTTTACAATGCTAGGTTAGTTTATAACCTCCAAAAAATATTTTACGAACCGCAAATATCTAGTGTTCAAGAAATTTATGACTCAAATTTAAATTTAGGAATAACTGCTACTTTTAAAAATACAGTGAATTACTTCAATTATACAATAAATCCTATCAAATATTGTAATTTTACGAATTTCTGCCTCAACAGGGCCGCATTTAGGAGGGATATGGCGTTAATAAGATCGCGCAAATTAGCAGAAATTGCAATTTTGGAACATTTTATTGATTCGGAAGGCGTGCCACTAGTTTATAAAATTAAAGAGCCGATAATTGTATTTTATATAAGCTCCATTTTTGTGAAAGGGCACCCTATGTATCAAGAATATGATAAATACTTGAAAATGTTAACTAAATCTGGAGTGATAGAACATTGGTACGAACAAATAAAACGAAATATTACACTGATAAATGTAAAAAAAGTAAAAATGAGAGATAAAATTAATAAGTTAAATATACAAAATATGTTTGCAGCTTTTTTAATGTACTTCTTTGGAATTACTGTTTCATTAATTACATTTCTTATAGAATATTGTAGGTATAATAAGTAGACACTGTTTAATAAATAATTTATTATAAATACATGTATAAATCACTAATAATATAGTAAAAAATATTCATTCAGAAATTTCAATCTGTACAGAAATTTCAGAACAAATTAAAATTTAATAAAGAGTTGAACAGCAGAGTCGTATTTACCAAATTTCCCTCATTAACTAACTAAAATATTCCTGAATACATCTCTGTGCAAATAAACAACTCCTTATCAAATTTGTACTTATGTTATTTATAAACTCTAATAATATAATTAAAATAAACTATATGTAATAAAATCTGAAACAACAAAATGATATGTTTTTCTCTTCTTGGTTTTAAAATTTATAAATATAAAAATTATCGCTAAATTATTGTAAACAGGACCACAGCCGAAAGAAATTAACTGGACGAGTTCTTGAAATTATTTACCCCTAGATTAACGAAATGGATGAGCTTTGTTGTATCCAACTTACGGATTAAACATATAAATAAATATGCGGACGATATGATTCGAATTTTTTACAATAATGTAAAATAAGTTTATGGACATATTAAAAAAATCCGATTCGTGAATCCAGGTGGTCAATATTTTAAAATATGTTGTAATAAAAAATGTGTAAGTACAGGTAAATCAAAAGAATACCTGTGCATAATACAATCACTGGCGACCAGTGGCGCTGTGGCTTAGTTGGTTAAAGCGCCTGTCTAGTAAACAGGAGATCGGGGGTTCGAATCCCCCCGGGGCCTTTGTGGAAATCTTTTTCCCTTTTGTATCTGAATACAGTCCGCAAATAAAAAAAAATATATTGCAACTTTAAAATCTTTAAATTATAGTACATTCCCCTTGATAACTCGGCGCCACTGATTCTCTCTCCCCCAAACCATTATGCAAGCCTCAAACATAACCTACAAAATTCTCCAATGTCTGGTTTGGCCCATGGTAGGGCTCTCATGTAACAATAACTTGCTGCCCCCGTAGCCCGATCCTCCGCTGCTGCTAGAAAACAAACTCCTGGTGTAATACGGCATCCTACTTCCGGTCCTTCGAGCCCTCATCAGCGAACACAGCGCCACTATAACGGCAATCAGAAAAACTACCCCTAAGATGCAAAAGGCAATCGCCATTTTGTTTGGAGATACACAGAATGGTCGGTCGCCTGGAATGTGCAGATTTGGACTGAATCTTTGGGTTCCATCTGAAAAGTTTGTCAACAATTGATTGAGATGATTGTTGAAGAAATAAAAGAATGTCTAGTACCTGAAGGATCAGAGATAGCGTGGTGGAAACAAAAGAGTGCTGCATGTTCATGCTTCTTCTAAATTCTTACATGCAAGTATAGTGATCAGTATGTACATATTTACACAATAAAATTATCAGAAATTAAATATAATGATACACACTAGATACGTTTATTAATTAGATAACAGTAAATTAATTATACCTGTAGTTAAATCAGTTTTGTTTTATGTAACTTTACCTAACGGGTGGGTAATTTTATTCATTTGAACATAAAATAGAAAAATTCACATCATTAGGTGCTATTATACGCTATAAAATAATGAGATGTCATTAAAGTACTACAAAATATGAATAAAAATACGCATATTATTTAATTTGCAATCTTCCAGCTAATGGATAACGAACAAAAAAAACTACATAAACTTCAAATTGTTCAAAGACCGTCTAATAATTCCCATTATTTGTAAATTCCAAGACAAAAGAATCACCATCAAAAACTCGGATGACTTGATTCCAAGTTAATTATTTTCCCATCTTTATCGGCGAAGATGTGATTAAAATCACAAAGACATGTAACGCTTGGGTAGAGAGTTTAACCGCTTGTGTCTGCGGATCTTGCTGCTCTATTGGTTGCACTATCATTCATTGCCAATGCCAATGCTGATTATTGCCAGAACTAATGCAGGACAAGAAAGATGCTGAGAGGTGCTACAGGATGGTAGGAAAGTAAAGTCATAAATCAGACTAAAGAACAATCATTTGCAGATTTCGACTCGTCGTAATTTTAGCAATCTCTAGCCTTGGTCTATAAATAGCAACTTTTAACCCTTGATATTGTTATACTCTATTTTATATTCTTAAATCCATGTACTATGTTCCGACGGTTCCGACAATTCGAGACAATTTGTGACGTTTTTCTTTTCAAAATAATATTTTTTTATTAGCACTAATGAATAAGATTTAATAAACACTGAAACATACTTTGTATGCGTTTAAAGAAATGAAATGAGGAACATTTTTTTCATTTATTTAATGGGAGTTTCCAAGGCTACGGCTTTTAAAGAAATACTTATTGGATATCAATTTTCAGTATAGGTTTGAAAGTGATAATAATTGTTAATTTTGATAGATTTATTACTACCTTTTTATCGAAATAAAAATGTTACTCTTTTGAAACGTGTATTAAAATGCGCCATGTGTGACGCAAAAGGCAAACCGTGAACAGATTTGTTCGTGTAAGTCCGTTTTTTGTGGTTTTGACTAAGGAATAGACGACGGATCTGTGTTGAAATCGTATCAGCGCGGTTCTCAGTGACAATGACGTCACACCGTCACACACGGTATCCTGTTTTTCTTTAACTTTATGAATTTTTTTCTGTCTTATTAGCAACTTTTTGTCAAAAAGAAAAAATACGGGTCTAATATTTTAATGTATAGATTATACATACATATAAAAAAACAAAAAATCATCGAAACCCCCATTTCCGTCTATTCTTCTACTACATTTTTGAACAAGAAAATTATTATTTTAATTTCAATATTTATTGAACTCTTATTCTTCCCTGTATAGATCCAAGAACAATGTTCCCGCAGTTTAAAAAAAATGCAATCACACGGGAAATGATTTATTGCAACCAAGTCGTTCCTATCCTCGTTCCTATCGTTTCGTTTTTATGTAGTCAAGTATAAAACAGAAGCATCTGCGTGAAATGATCGCAAAAGTGTGAGAAATTGATAATTCGCTCTGAGAAGACACAATTGTTTCCTGTACATTCGCGTTTTATCAATGATTTATGACAATTTTAATCAGAAATCTATTCCGGAACTAATCACTTTTGTTTTCGATACAAAAAATATTCAAGAAATAAGAGAGAATCAGCCTTCTTAGCAACCAGAAAATAACAGAGCTAATAAGAATAACGAACTTACCAGCGGACACCAGGTCCGGACTTCTGGGGTCCTCGAGTTCGATCCCTGGCGCAAGAACTTCAACACTGTTGAAGACCTCCAACCGGTCAAGAATTTCACCTGGTTCGCCTTTTCCCATCAGACGGGGTGCTCTAGAATTTGAATCCGTTGTTGAACAATTTATCTACAAAAAAAATTAATTCAATTAATTAAATATTTCCAATTCATTCCTACAGTCAAGTTACGTTCAATTTCATTTATCATCAGGTTTTTACACACGTATTGTTTATAATTTTCGATAAAATTGAGAATAAATTATATCATTCACACAATAAAATACCTAGTTTTAAAGTACCTAAGTAAAATTTTGCACAATCACACAAAAACAGCTGTTATATTTTAACGGTTTAAAATATAATCTTCCGCTTTTTCGAGTTTCTACTAATTACAAGATTAGAGCATCAATTTTTTATCTAAAGAGGGTTTAGTATTTTAGATTACCTACATTTTTAAAAATTATTAAAATCGAAGTAGATTCCACCTGATCCAAGATATAAAAGTACCTATAACGCTAAGCCACTAATTAACAAGAATTCAATTTGAGTGAAATCTGCTGCGTCAGCAGAAGTCGACGCAAAATGGTCCATTTCTTTGTATCCCCACTTCAGCATATAAATCGTTACAGTATTCTACGCATTATTAGCTTCATTTAAGAAATTATTTTAATATTTGTATTGTACCTATTCGGAATGAGCTGTCTTTGTCTTTAGTGCTTTTTAAGGTTAATTATTGTGTTTATTTTGCACCGACTTCAAATCGTATTCTAAAGTAGGTACATAAGTAATTATTTACAAGGGGCAAGTGGATGAAGGGGCTAAGTAACAAAAAAATAGGTTCGAGATAATTTAAGGGTATCGTCTCCAAGTAGCTCCACACCGCGTTTGTCCTATGTTAATGCATAGAAACGCTCGCTAAAAATACGTAAAAGCAGTCTAGCAATTTCTAAAATACTCACCAAGTTTTATAGATAAATCTAAATTTTATAAATTTATTTACAGACGAAGAATGCAACTAGGATTATGCCGAGTTACATTTTTTAATAAATTTCTTAATAATAAGATAAAGCGTGTAAGAAATTGCTGAAAACACACTTTTTTATTAATTTTTCCAAAGATTTTTTCAGAATTCTAACTAGGCATAATCCTAGATTAATTCTTTCACAAACATCTAGTACCTGTTTTTCCTTCAAATTTTTAATATGCAATGAGTAAAGCAGATACTGCTATACCTCTAAACACGCAATATTTTGTTACGGAGACGAGACCCTTAAGTTAAAGTATTTTACTTGGCATTTTTCATTGATTGCAAATACGAACCATTTTTTTATTGTAACAGGTTCATAACTCAAATATAAAAGATATTATAAAGTATTTTGTTAAAACTGTCACTTTAGTTAATTATATCATTATAAGTAATTAATTGCACAAAACAGCTTCATTAATAATTCCCGTATGTGAGCCTTAAAATTTTACAAAGCATTTCCTTCCCGAACTTCAATGGATGAAGGTGTTGTGTGCGTGTGTGTGTGTGTGTGTGTGTGTCACATAGCACGTTCTTTCATGGAACTTCTACATTATTATGCGCATATAACACTTTCTTCCAATATATTTTGTACAAATTTAGGCACATAGCACCTTCTTCTATAAAATATCTCTAAAACTATGCGTTATAGCAACTCTAGACTTTGTACGATGATACATAACACTTTCTTCCATAACAAAATTTCAATTTTAAAAAAAATGTTACTTGCCCCTTCAATTTTTAGATATTTGGCATGGAATTTAGACTTGTGAAACATCATTGGATTTCATAATTATAATATATAAAAATATATAGGTTGTTCCATTTGAAATTTGAAAGTTGATGTCATTTCCGGTTTAATATTTTTGTAAATAATATATATTTTGATGTCTCCTTATGGCTAGTTTCCCCGTATAAAATATTATTGCGATTTCTTTATTAATAAATAAGTTATTCTGAGCGTACCATTTTTTTGGGACACTCGGTATAGATACAAAGAAAGAAAGAAAAGAAACAGGTGAAACTTATAATTTTCCTTTTTTTGGAAGTCGGTTTAAAATCAACGTTCCAAGATATTTAATGTTAAAACGTATGAAACTATGTAAAAAGTCGGCCTCATGTTGTCATATGAATGCTGTAGTAGTATGGGCTATAATCTCGTGCTGCGTGTACATTCGTGCCGAACATTTTTGTTCTAAGTCCCTAATAGTGTCGTTTCGTGTCACTTTACCTGGCTAGATAGATTTAAAAAATATATTGAAGACGTGTTTTTCTGTTCTTCGATCAGATGCGTATTTCTCGAGATATATGACCGTCCCGGAACTTTTTGTACACTCGGTCCTTTCCCAGCGGAGGGTAAATAAGTAAATGTTCTTTCGTTCCACTTTCGTTCCATTTTCTTAGACACACATATAAAAGTCGTCGGATGGTAATACAGAAAATAGATCGAAAGTGGAACGAAAGAATAAAGAACACTTACTTATTTACCCCCCGCTGGGAAAGGATTATATAGCTCAGGTAAAAAAAACTGGCCAAGTAAAATGTCACGAAACGACACTATTAGGGACTTATAACGAAAATGCACGGCACCAAAATGTACACGCCATCATACTCTCACTTGGAAAATAGGGTCCGCCGTGTTTTAACAAAATAAATATCTCCTAACCTGTTGGCATTTTCCGCGACAAAGTTGCAGCGCACAAGTGACATGAAGCCGGTCTCTATCAGGAAACTTGAACGCCGGGAAGCTAGCAACGGCTTCCTGGTGCCGCATGGCTGTCACCCCCGAAGAACCACCTTTTGTTCGGCTGACCATCTTCGGTTCCATGACCTGCAGGCCTGGTAAGATAGAAACGTCGAGAGGGCAGCCGAGGGAGTCGAGTAAACGTTGGGAGACTTCTCCGATGCCGTCGTGAGCTACGCAGTCGACGACGCGCCAGCCTATTCCAGCTGAAGAACAATAGTTGGTTAAATTATTAATTACAGTAACTAATTTTAGTTACATTTGTGTTACGTTTTAATATTATTGTGTTTACAATATTATTTTACGATGTTTTAAACAAAAATTACGGTCTTATAGAAACAAAATTTTGATCAAAAAAATGGTAAATTAGGTTAGATTAAAGTTATCTTGTAAAAACATTTTTTTACATATTTTGATTGTACAGAAATATTTTGTAGGTAAATTTATAACTTTTAAATAATACATTCATTTTATATAAGTTTTTAGTTGCAAATACTCTAAGCTATATAAACTAAACTAAATATTTTCTACAAAACAAGTTTGAACCAAAATAAACAGTAGGTACCTAATGTAAGGAATGTCACAAAAATAAATATTCCTTATAACTATAATTTATTCACCTAAAATGAATTATTTATTTGACTAATGACCATAGTTGTACCGTTTATCGTTTTTATTAAAATTTTGTTAACAATATTGAATCAAATATCGAAATAAAATAGTTAAATGTAAAAAAAACATTTTTATCATGATATAGATTCGATAGTCGTGAGTCGTATTATAAAGTAAGTTTAATTTGGCAAGTACTTATTGGAATAATTTTTGTCGATACAGTAGAGGCACGGAATATGTAAAATTTTTGTTTATGATGACATAGAGCATAGTCATAGCGTCATACTGCCCAACTATGGAGAAAGACAGTAACTAAAAATAGTTATTTACTTTACAAGTGAGCAAAGTAAGGAATTACCCACAAGGGAAAAATCTTAACTCACGCAGCCGAAGGCTGAGTGAGATAATTTTCTCGAGTGGGTCATTCCTTTTTGCCCACGTATGAAGTATAACGTTTTATCCAACACCTCTTAATAACTGCTTAAATATTTTTTCCGTTGATCGTTTATTAATGAGTATCATTAATGTAAAAAAAATCTGCTGTGGCCACCACACGACCTCTCGCCTAATTCTGCTTTTTCTACTAATCTAATAAATAGTTTTACTTACATTTTAATAGTTTCATGTTCATGTAATATGTAAACGATAATGTAAACCAATATGCAAGCAAAAGATGTCAACTGTACTGTCACTGTCATAATAATTCAAATTTTATGTAGAAACAAATTTCATATCATGGACAACAAGATACTTACTGGAATTTCAAAAAAATAGAATATTAATTGTACTTTATTTTATTGTTAAATACTTCCAGATTCAGAAATTTGTATTTATAATTAACTGTACACATAGATAATCACAATTTCTTTTATTTTTAATTGCAAAAATTGTCATAAATAAATAATGTACCAATATATTTAAGGAAAACTTTTCCAAACTTCTAAAAGTACTACTTCCGCTTTGCGGATTTCTACCAAAATCTTATCCGGTGTTAAGATACTTATTAAAACCTTAAATATGAAATTTGGTTATAAACGGTTTGATACTTTTTAAGTTATCGTGGACGAAAAATCGTCGATTCATACAAACGCACAAACACACAAACGCACAAACACACAAACACACACACACACAGACATCATCGTGAAAATAGTAAATTCGTATTCTAGAGACCCTGAAACGTGCTTATCCACCAAAAACTCAAACTCGAAAATTTTGACCCATTACAATACCTCTCTTATAGAATATGAGGCGAGAGGTAAAAATCATACATTAATGACCCCTATAAATGCATGATTTTTTATTAATCAACGATTTATTGGATGCGTTCAAAACACGTAATATTGTATTATATTGACCAGCTCTAAGTTTTACTAAAATGCAAAACAAAATTAAAAGAAATGATTTTCATACTTCTAGGTAAATAATATTTACGTAGAATTGCTTTAAAATGAATATAAAAATAATAACATCATTCTAAAAACGAAAAAACTTGGAATTTAGTACTGCTAATCAATATTAAGTGAACTGACTACACCCGCTTCTCCCTGAAAACAGTTGATTGTAATTGTTGAGTTGTCCATTGTTGTCGATACAATTGTGGTGAACATTTAAAGCGGTACTAACCTAATTTGTTATGGAATAAAATTAATTTTTTTTCAAATTAAAAAGGTATTACCAACGGAAAAATATTGTAACTAACTCATGTGTTAATAGGCGATTAATAATCTCAACAACTAACGCGTTCGCTTTTCTCACGCGTTAAAATGTCTCAATTATTAATCGCTCTCATTAACACACTAGTTTGTTAAATAACTATTTCAATATTAAGTTTCAACCTAAAACATCGTTTCTATGGTGACTTCCAACAAGCAAAGTAACAATTTACCCACAAAGTCAAGTGGGTATAATTTTGATCAAAGCCACTAATGGGCAATCTTTTACTTTGCTTGTTTAAAATCACAATAGTTATGATGCTTTTATTAAGAGGTGTTGGATAAATATAATTATTATTTGTCGTCTATAACAATTCAATGAAATCGTGGTTATCATCATCATGGCAACGTTTATAAACTTAAAAAATATTACAAACTGTTTAAAATCGTATTTAAGGCCAATGGGGTACTTGCATGGTACTGAAAATTAGATTTTTAACACTATGAACATAATGTTAGGTCTAAAGCATTAGTAAAAATACAAATTTTATTTAAAAAAAAATTACCTGTTTTTTAATAAATTGAGAAAGAAATTTTTATTAAAATTTTTGTAAAAATAAAAAATACGGGTCCCAAGTTTTTATCTCTTCTTCAAAAATATTCAATAAAAAAAATCATGCAAGTAACCCATTTGAGGCAAATTGAATAGTTTTGTTTTTGTAGCACTAGAGCGACAAAGTACAGCTGTACAATTTTATTATTACTCACTAGTGAGTTGTTTTACTCAATTTTTATATTTTACATAAAATAATGAAATAAAGTTAAAATTTCCTGATACCTGGTAGAGTGGACTTAACAGCTAAAACAGTAGTTTCCCCAACTTGCACTCTTTCAGTATTAGTCGGTTTCTGTATTGGCGAAATTTCCATCCAGGCTCTAGCAGCCCCTAAAACAATTTCCAACTCTTTATCCAGCAGTTCCTCTGTCATTTCTTCATGTTTTCCGCCCTTCATATTTCTCATTCTTCCAGTCCTGCAAAAAAAAATTATTAACAATTTGTACCGTTCTTTAGGGGAAGATTTCTCACCTGTAGTCTCTCAGCTCAGCTTGATTGACTTCAGTTTTGAGCGCTTCAAACATTGGCTCACTTTTGAGCGACAGTGCGCCATCGCGCAGGCGGCAACGGACGTGCGTTTCCAAGTCGGTTATTTGCCGAAGAAATCTGTCTTGTTGGGATACTAGCATCACCGAGTAGTAGTAGGTACCGTCGGTAGAGTTCGCGCTCATACGCACACCACAGCCAGACGTCGGAATATTGATGGTTACTTGGTTTTCTAGCGTTCCTACACATAAATATACATTTAAATATCATGGTTTTTACCCAATTCGAGTGTGGCAGCCTGACATATTGTGAGTCCGAAATTCGTATCACTGAAATTTGAAGAAATTAATTTGATTGCTAATAGCTCGAATTTTGAGTTGTAGCACAATCAAGTCATTCAAACGCTTTTCAGAACAAATCAGCTGTTTATTTTACTCTATTTACTTTAATTGCCTCCTAACGACTTCAAAAATTTCACCAAATTTCATCAAATTTCGGACTGTGAATGCGGCTTCCGTCAACTCACTCACTTATGTATGTTTTGATATTATAGTGGAGACTGGAGAGTACACCACATTCTTTAATAATCTAAACATTTAAGTATAGTAAATTCCATATACTAGATTCAGTGTGTGCTCTTAATGGATTTTTTTAGAATTCTTTAATGCTTTTGAATCCTGAAAAGTATAATTTCACTGTTTTGAGGGTATCAATGAATTACAAAGAATTATTTTCCAAGACTCGTTCAAAATTCAATTTAGCAGCGCCGCTTTTTGACAGGCAATACTGAGATTCTCACTGATTTTTTTTTCTCAGGATTCAGAATAGAAGCATCAAAGAATCCATGAACAGAAATTCAGTATGAAAGAATCTTCAAAGAATCCATGTGTGAACAAATTAAGTATGAAAGAATCAATGTGTGAACACGTGTGGTGGAATTACGTATAGCTTTATGTTTTGTGTTTCTTGTTTTTAATAATTATAAAATTGTATTGATTTTTCGTAAGTGAGGTTATGTGATACACATTGTACACAAGTCTCGCACAAGTCCTCGATAGTATAGTGGTCAGTATCCCCGCCTGTCACGCGGGAGACCGGGGTTCGATTCCCCGTCGGGGAGGTCTTTTGCTTACCTATCGATCGACATTCCTGGGAAAAATCTTTTGCTGACAATAAACCCTTAAATGGTTTTTCCATATGGACCGTTATACTCATATTCGTTGCGTTACATGATGCTGTTACGTTTATCACTTTATTTTGGGCAACAATAGGAAATCGCAATGAAGAAAGTCGAGTTTCTGATGATGCATACTGGGCCGCTAGAAGTATAACGGCGAGGGGAAACCACATTGAGGAGACTGAAACAATACAGAAATTCGTCAGCATCATACATCACCATAATTTAATATCTTTAACACATACTTCGATAAATTCACGAAATATTCTATCAACATTAACAGCATTTCTACTTGATTTTACTTATTTTTCTGCCCCGTTACGTAAAGTTACAGGTTACAGATTTTTAAATTAATTAATTAATTAATTAAAAAGTTAAACAACCAAGTGCAAATGCTATCATAAAAAAACTGTCATTACCATTTGTAAAAAAAACTGTTCAACATATTATGCGAAAATGCTCTTACATGCTCATGTTCAAATATAAACGACTTATGTACCTACTACTCCACCATACGCCACTATCTAATTTACTAATTTAAATTATTATTTTAGCATCAAAAGTTTAAAAAAATACCAGGTAAAGAAATTAATTTAGAAACCAATATTTTAAAAACAAAATATTCATATAATAACGACGATCGACTGATGTATGGAACAATTAATGATAAAGATAAAATAATCGGGCTTGATAAAATATTTAGAGCTCACAATAATGAATTTTTTTTTATTCTACATAATAATTACCTGGTTTCTTGTATCACTGAGGTAAGTAAAAATTAAAATGTTATGAGAAATATATAATATTTTAGAAAACAACATTTTAAAACAACAATAAATAATATTTACGGTAAACTCAGTCTATTAGCAATGTAGCAATGATTTCTTTGTTTCAATAAAGTATGTGAAAAAATACGAAGCTTGTTGGTATTCTAACGGTGTGTGCTAGTGATTCAATGATAATTCGCGTTCGCGGCGGTGGCGGTCAAGGTGAAGTAACTTTGTCCTGTTGAACGAGTCACCTATATTTACACAGCCAAGTGTGACGTAACACCTGGTGCACGCTGCCGGCAAGGTCAACGTGCCACCATGGGGAAGTCAATGACCGGCAGGTTTAATTTGCAAGAGGAGAGGAATCTTTAAAAAATTAGAGTTTGGGACTCGGCAAATTTCCCCCTTTCATCCAGCTCTGTTGGTTTGCATTTGTCAATTTTTATTTCAATTTCCAGTGCCACTGTTAATTATTGATTTATTATGCATTAATATATTGACAAATTAGCACAAATTATATTTTTTTGAAGATTTTTGCGTACTGGTATTTATTTTATTAAAATAATATATACCTAAGTCGTAGATAAAGTACAGTTGTATTATACAACTGGCTATAATGGCTATTATTCCCTCAGATGATTACAACCTTCGCTCGTATTATAAACTTCATCTTCAGGAATAATAGCATCCATTATAGCATCGTTGTATAATATACTATTATCTACGACACGCCTAATGTATAACATAAACATTAAATGAATGATGTTTGCTACAAATACGACTTTATATTAAGGCACCTTTCAGCGTTCAGTAGTCGTAGTGTAGTTACTTATTAAATTAATAACTCGCCCATTTCGATTGCTTTATCAACCAATAACAGTATACTAGCTGTATGTATTGTCTTTTTCGATTTTTGTTTCACGAAGAAATTCTTGTTTTGAATAATGGAAAATCTAGATAACTATCCAAATTCGTAATTTACCCATAATCCTTTTGTCAGTTGGAATATTTTTATCAAAAAAATTTCACATTATCTGCTATAGTATCTCAATAGCGGTACATCGCTAATTTTTCAAGAAACGTCCCTCATAAAAAATAATCAAATTTTGGAGTCAATATATATATTTTTTGTAAAATTTACCTAAATCAAGTTATTAGGAAACTACGACCACCTGTCGTGGGAAGGTAAAGTAACCAGGGAATAATTCCCTCGTCTGCACCAATCAGAAAAGTACTTTGTCTGAATCAATTTCTCTATGCAAATTATTTTTAGAAAACATTGCAATATTTTGTGATGTAACTATGGTGATAAAGAAATGACATCTGGAAATGTAAAAATTTATGCATAATTCATTTATTTTATTAAAATCTTCTATATTATAAATTATTCTTAGATGAAATACAGTCGTACTTTCCATAACATAAGATATTCGTAAAGTCAGTCCAGTCAATAATATATTGATAAAAATATAGGCATTATTACTTGCTAATAAAGTTATTCTATGTTTGCATTTCTTTGAAGCCACTCAGATTGCGTGATGCCCATAGCCCTTCGGCGAACCAAAGGGTGAACGATCATCGGTGACTGATCAACCAAAATAATTCGATCAATCAATCCGTCTCACGCTCAGAACACCACGCTATCTCTCCTCATCGTGGGTACAACAACTCAAATTTTGAGTTTAAGTAAGTGAAGATATACTACAGAAATGATCCTGTGAAGTATGATCTTGCCATTTTCAACTCAACTTCACCCACTAGTACAAACCCGTGCAGGCATGTAGTATGGAGAAGTACTTTAAACAACCAGCGCCATCTGTGATTCAAATATGACGAGATTTAATTTCCTCTGACAATTTTTTATAATTTTGTTTTGAGGAGTAACTGTTCTAATGTTGAATTGTTATAACAGTTTTTGATTTTAACGCGTATTCCGTTTTAAAACGGAATAAAACCATTTTTACGAAACATACAGGAAAAGTAAATAATTAGGATGCATCCGCCAGTTAGCACAATTCATTGTTGCGCGGCACTCGGCCATTGTTTCAAAAATAACATTTGCATATTTTCACCGTAATTAATAATTTCACAACTAGAAACAAGTGAAACCCGTAAACGTGCAATACTGGAATCCATAGCTTACTTGTTACACATTCACATTAATTACCTACTAAATAAAATTTCTATTTTTAATTATTAATAAACAATTCAATTAAATATTATTGTGCGCGTGTACAGAATAAAAGAAAGTTGGAACAATTAAAATAAAAAATTGAAAAACATTTTTAATTGTTGTTATTATTCTGCAGAAAATTACTACCGAAAACGTAACCGAATTTTAGCGAAAGTTCTTCTCATAATTACAAAATATTTCTGAATTCTTTTAAACAATTTTCTTAGCTATTGATTCGCGATCAATTAAACGGGCAGGGCTGGATTCCAATTATTTCTGGATAATTTCATGGATTACTGCGATCGGATGTTAGACTAAGATAAAGATATAAATGAAATGTGTGCGAGATAAAGAGTGATACTAAACAGTTAGATCTTGGTGAAGGAACTTTGATGCGAGATTATTATAACATAACGAACGGTTTTATGTTTTGAACGTTTTGAACAGTAGAGCTTTTATTTGCAGCCACCTGGCGCCAGAGTCGGAGATAAATATTTTTTTGAGGGGGCAAATTTAATCAGAAAAATAGTGTCAGTACAAATTTTTTGCTCAATATTAATCATTCACACATGGAATCATGAGAATTAAAGTTTACTACATGAGTCGCAGGCGAATGTCATGAATCATTCGAATGAGTAATAAAAGTAATAATGACTAAATTAAAAATCTAGTACTATACTACGTCTATGACTATATGGAATTACACAATTCTTTTCAAATATTGGCACTCACGTGACTTTTGTACATCCTAAAACAACACAACTTGTAAATATTCTGATTTTCCATTTATTGAAACAATAAACGTAGCAGTTAGTAGGCGTGGCCTAAGTTCCCAATGGGAAACCAGTTAGCAAGTCAATTGTTTCAAATTCTGTCAAACCGACGTTAACAATTCGAAATTTCAGATACATTTATCCGACGTAATATAAATAAAAGGAGCAATTTGACAATTATTTTAAGTAATAATAAAGAGAGCACACATGTTTTCAATATTTTCATCACATTTAGTACCTTTTAAAAAATATATATTTAATTTTGACAGCTATTTGTAATTGTATCTAAAATTTTAAATTTGAATCATACGATTATTTGTGATGTCACGAAGTCACATGGGTGTCAAGAAAATGTGAAAATACTATAAAATGAATTTGAAATGATTGATGTCAAAATTATTGGAATTTTGAAATGTAGGTATGTATTCCTTAGCAATTCATTATTTTGTTATGCTATAGGAAGTTCGATTGACCAAAACCTATATTCTATACCACAAGAAGTTTTGTTGATCAAAAAGCCAATTGAGCGCGATTTTGTACTAATTTTTATTTAAATTAAATTTTGTTTTTTAGAAGATTAATTCGTTTACCTATATTTATTTGTTATTAACATTAACTAGACGTGATTAAATAATACATATTACTTATATTTAAAATTACTCGTCAGATAATGCCTCTAAATATACGCTTTAAAACAATGTCAGACTGATTTTGCGAATTTTTAACGCCCTGTATAAAGTCAAACAATAATCTACAAATTCTCTGTTTAAGGTGCTAGTATAGGTAGCGTTAGTAGTTCCTTATTAAATTAATTACTCGTGCATTTCGAGTGCTTTATGAACCAAATTTTGGTTACAGTATACTAAATATATGTATTGTCTTTTCTTACTTTTCGCACTTGTTTTGAATAATGGAAAGTCTAGAAAAACATCAAAAATCGTACTTTACTAATAACTCATGCTACGATTGAAATATCTTTTTCAAAAAAATTACACATAATCTACATTAGTATGTTAACATCGGATTGTCAATATTTTTTCAAAAACTATTCCCAATTTCTAATTTAAAAAAAAATATCAAATTTTGAAATTTGTATTTTTGAGAATTTTGAAATTTTTGAATCAATCCGATGTTAAGCATAAAATTATAGACATTTTTTGTAAATAAATTTTTTCTCTAAAGTGCACCTGAATTAAGTTATTAGTAAAGTACGAACGACACTTTTATAGTAGCTATACCCGAGCCTTAATGTTAATCTTGCTAAAATATTTCCTACTTTTTGTTTTCTTTCTTCCCAAAATATTTTCTCACAATTAAATAGACGCTATTAAAAGGTCAAAACCTCTGACTAAAACACTTGAACATCGCACACACAGAAATAACAAGTAACTGTCGCTATAACCATACGGTACACACTATCATCCTCGCCGGATTTTGTTTCACGTCGCCTGGCAACTAATTACAACAGCACTCTTAGATTTTTAATTATCCAGCAAATAATTAGAAGAAAACGTTAGTTTGTAAAAAATCTTAATTGTTCAACAGTAGATGCGTATCTTAATAAATGGATAATTGACATTGATGGTAATTAATTATTTCTGCACTAAAATCTCTCCTGACCTGAGATTCACGAAATGGTTTTTTTGTAATTCTATTCTTTATGTCGAAAATTGAATTGATGCACCCCTCTTATTCATTTGTTTTTATGTTTAATCCACATATAATTTGCAAGATACTTGATGCTAATCCATTTTGTGAATCTAGAGGCTGTTGTAGTGCAAACAATATCAGCACTAAGCTTCTTATGTAATTCAAGCACACACAGTATCTTTATCAAATTTTACAGTGATCTGTGAGGCTGCTACATCCAAAATTGGGTAAATACGTGAACTGTGAATCTACAGCGTGTTTCACAACGTCAGGATAAAAATTAAATGACATTGATCTACGAATTAAAAATAATTTTTTCAAAACTCGCCAAATAAATTGCACAATAATCAATAATTATTGCACTATAAATTTGTTTAGTTGTACAATATTAGGTAAGAGATTACCTACTTTAGGTACTTTTAGGTTTATTTAATTAATCATATTAACAATGTGTACTTACCTACGTCATTCAGAGTGCGATTTATTTGGCGTATTTTATGTAGTATCTCATTTAATTTGTATCCTGAAGTTGTGAAACACCCTGTATATCACTATCAACCATATGAGTGAATGCGAGTACCCGTGAGTTGTCGACTAATTATTAAACAGACACAGTATCTAAACTAAAATTTGCATAGTGCTCTGTGCAGTAGCTACATCCAAAGTGGGATAAAACATCTCATAAATATTTTTCTAAATATTTTCTTATTTATTTTTAGAAAATTTCGGGACGCTTATGGCTTGTTACATATATATTTTATTATGAGTTTTCAAAGGAAATGGAACAATGTTTTATTACTACCGCATATCTCAGTTTTTTGCTACTTTGTTGATGTTAATTAAGTATTGATACTGTACTAATTAATTAGAAATTTACATATTTCCTGTATTATTATACGTAAGACACTTGTGTTACCTTGTGCATTTAAGCGAAAAGATGAATAAATAGGAATATTGGAAAATCAGTCATGCGGATAAGATCAACGACATAAACATAAATTTTAAAACTTAGAAACTGTTTATAATCATACCAGTTGGTTAGAATTTATTTTAAAAATCGTAAATACCGTAAATTTATGATTCACGGGTACCCATATAGGATGTGCACAAAATACATCAGGTATAATAGAAAATAGAAACTGTCGAAATGACAAAAATTATTAAACTTCAAACTGAAATGATCAAATTTCCTTGCAATTTTTAGCCCACCAACAACGAGAATAAGTGCTTAATATGTTTGTTAAGTTAAATGAAATTAAGACTAACTGAAAGTAAGTACTTACACGTAAAAGCAAGTCTACAAGGTTCCATTATATTTAATTTACCTACTAAATTTAGCATCTATTTTAGCTTTTCTTGTTTTCCTTTTCCAAAATCAAATATACCTAACTTAAATTTTCAGACATAAGTTAATTATTAAGTAAGCACTCATTAAAATTAAGTGAGCTTTCATCTTAGTTTTTTCTCTTTTTTTAGCGTGTTTTCGAAAATAACTTCTACAAAATTTGGCATATAAATAAGTTTTTGTGCATTTTTCTCGTATTAGGTCAAAGAACTAAAATTCAGCAAATTTTTATGTAGAAAATAGAATCATTTAAAAATTAATAATTAATAATGTTTAAAGAAAGTAAATTTCCCTCATAAATAATTTTACTTTTACAACTGAATTATCAAATAAAATTTCTATTTCCATTTAGAATTTATTACACCTTCATTACATCTTGTAATCTTTTCAGAATCTTTTAAAATGTGAAAATCTTCATCCACCGTAACAAGAGAAAATTTTCGCGTCCTAAGTCAGACCGACGTTTGTAAACTCGCTAATTACATCAACTTCGCGTTGTGGGAGTTATAGATAATGACGAACGTCTCACAACTTTCATTGCCACACATTGTTACAGAAAAGTAAAATTCAGAAAGGAGCAAAATTAAATCACTGTCATTCTATTGTTTGCTCTCGTTAGGGAATTTTCTCTCCAAGATGCTAAATCTGTGGAATATGCTGATGTTGATATTTTCTATTTGCGATGCGGTTGGGAAATGTGAGAAATTCTAGTATTGTTTGCATTGGAATATATCAGTCAATGTGCCAATTGGATAATTGTCAATGATGGATAATTAATGAGAATAGATTCAGTGATTGAAATTTGTTACGAAATCGATATATCGCAAATGAATTAATTCAAACAAAATTGTCCTTAATATACATATTTACACACATACAATATCGATCTCGCCTTTGACCTAAAGTGTGGCAGCCTCACATATTGTGCGTCATCGCGTCGTACTTTAATATAGAACCTCGCGTTGTAAAATAATTAACCCTGTCGCACTTATAATGTAAATAACAAACTATTTAAAAATAATACCTAGTACATACTTAAAATATTCCAAAATAATCTCAAATATATTAAGTCTTTTTACCCAATTTGGGTGTGACAGTCCCACATATACATACCTACATACATATTAATATAACAAGAATATTATGCGATTTATAATACCGAGAATGTTGCTAAGCGACGAGGTGAAACCGAGTCTCTTTGAACATCCAAGAGGGCTTAAATCGCATATATTCGAGTTATATTCAAAGCTTAATCGTATCATCAACGACAGCGATGTTAAAACAAATCAACAATTTTATTTGTCAATTAGTTGACAGTTGTATGGTTGTATCGAACGTATTAAGTCCTTAACTAATTAATTATAAGTATCTAACGTATTATAAGTAACAACGTATTATGTTGTTTATAATTATCAATAAATGTTGCATATTAAAAGGTAATATCAGTTGATGATACGATTAAATACATAATTAAAAACTGTAGTAATTAATGTATTTTAATATTAAATAAAATAATACATTTACTCCGGTTCACTTTAGCGCTACTCAGAAATTGACAAAACGGATCAGCGTCCAATTCTAGAAATACCTACCCTAAGTTAAATAAAAATTATAGGTACCTATTCATATTAAATATAGATAAATTAAATTATTAAATGGCATAAATTGGATGTGCCTTTATTTTTTAATTATTATTGAACTAATTATTAATTTATGTATAGTCATTATTATTTAATTCCAGAATAGTAGCCAAATTCGCAAAAAAGAAAACCAACATTTTTTGTTTATAAATCCACTCGGATTTGTCAAATATTATCCTTTCATTTAGAAAACTTGTGACTAAATTACAAAAATGCCAAGTGAAATTTAAATTAGTTTATTCAAAATTGAGAATTAGCTAAATATTTTTGTTAATTCTATTTGCAACTTACATTTTAGTCCAGTTCTTCAATAAAATAATCCACCACTGATAAAATCACAACCCTCAATTAAATGAACAAAACACAATCACGCGTCGCTCATCAAGCCACCTGCGCATCAACTTCTAAGCTTCCTATGATCTTCAGTTGTTGCGCGCCACACAACTGAATCCTGAGCGAATTTCTTAACCTACAAGTGTCAGTTTGCGTGATAGTACCGCTTGGGGTACCGGCATTTCTCGTGCGCGGTACCGTTCGCAGCGGTACAACTCATAGACGTACGTGAACCCGGGCGCACGACAGATGAGTGGGTAGGAGGGGGTTACAAGAGCACACGGTCAAGGTGTGCGTGTATGATGCGATGCTCTACTGTTATTGAGTAAACAAATCATGAGAAATGCCACACTTTAAAGAGCTGTCTATGTTGAGAATTCGTTATTATGTGGGGTTTCATCGTTATTTTTGAAACTGTAACTTTAAAACTTGCATAAGTAATGAAGTATTGTGTACATTGTACAAAATTTGATTGTAAGTTCGCACTTTTAGGTCATTATTTAGTATAATTTTTAGATAGTTTCAAAAATTAATTTTGACGATTTCAAGTTTTCAAAATTTTAGTTAGTTCTATTTCGATATTACCCATTATCAACTATACCACGAGTACCCGTAAATTTACGGCTGATAACCGCTCGCACGATATAATATTATCTTTTTGGTTTCCAATTATAGCAAAAAAATATGTTTTTCTCAACGCTCTTCTGTTGTGCAATTTTTTTGTTCAAATGGGATTTATTTTTGCAGTTTCGTGAACATTTTTCTAAATTCAGAAATGTATAATTTTTTTTATTTTTCGATTTAATTTATTACCAAAAGTCAATTAAGTACCTATTGTTGTTTTGAATTTGTACTTTTAAAAAAATATATTTTTTCGATATTTTCAGATTTGTAAAATTCAGAAAAATATGTGCTTTTCAAAATTGTAAAAATAAATATTCATTTAAAAAAACAAGAGTGTTGCGAAAAAAAAAATGTTTTTGTCATAATATAGAATACGTAATAGGTGTACCAGGTAATACTGAATAAGTTCATATGAAAAACTTTTCTCCATTATTATAGTACTTATCCGAAATATCAGCTGGACACTGAAAATCAAAAAATATATCCTTTATACTAATTTTGTAAATATGAAAAATGCAGATCTGTCCTGTCGACTAGACCAATTTGAGTACGAAAAATAACTCATAAGAATTAAAAATTTAAAAACACTTTGTCATAAGTAAAGCCGCATTCATAGTCCGAAAATTGGAGTAATTAGTATCACTGAAAATTGAAGATGTTCATTTAAACATTCACAGCTCGAAATTTAAGTCGTAGCACAAGCACAACAAGACAAAAAATATTCAAACGCTTTTCAGAACAAATCAGCTGTTTATTTTATTTACTTTAATTGTCTTCCAACATCTTCACCAAATTTTGGACTGTAAATGCGGAATAATTCGAAATTTGAAGAAATTAATTTGTTAAAGCTTGAAATTTGATTCGTAGCACAATCGAGACAAAAAATATGTAAACGCATTTCAGAACAAATCAGCTGATTATTTTACTTTAATTGCCTCCTTACAACTTCAAAAATTTCACCAAATTTCGGACTGTGAATGCAGCTACAAAAATCGCAAAAAACTAAGGTAAACATCTTAATATTTTTCCATAATTTCTACTCGTTAAAGTTCAAGTTACGTACGACACAACACTACATTATTTTAAGACACAAATTGTGAGAAAACACAATTAGTTAAGACAGCATCCAGAGCTTATTTTACACGACATAGGCGTTTGATAGAAACATAATGTTTCGAAAATTTATGAGGGTTCTAAATCAGAAAATGTATGTAATAAAAATCTGATTGCGACAGTAGATCCAAGAGCAATAATAGTTATTTGTGTATTAAGAGCGAAAAGTTACTCTTTGTTATGATGCGATAGTGCAAGAGAAACAAATACACTTACGCTCATAATACACACATAATTTTATCTACGACTAAAATTATTTGTTATGATAATAGAAGTATTCTGTTAGTTCAATCAATGTATGTTTTATTCGTAACCATGACGATACCAATATCTAAATAAATAAATTTAAAAAATTGTTTGATTCTGTCATTTTCTTTTATTTTATGTAATTAAAAAGTAATTTATTGCGCGTTGTCATAAGAGACTCGCAATAAAATGTTTTTTGCTTGGTCCTCAGTAACAATTAACTTTACGTTTTAGTATAAATATAAACTTTTCATAGTAGTAGTAGATAAATAAATTTATATTTAATATTATAAAGACGCTTTCAGAACTCCTTGTTCATTTATTAAATTTTATACTTGTTTCCCGGTTCTCTACTTAATTTTATATTTTAATTTATACAACTTAATTTAAAAGGATTGGGAAAAGGTATAAAGGAATTTTATTTATTTAACATAATTAAATATTAAAATATTTTATTGCATATAAAACATTGAAAATCTATGTAGAAAATTCATTCAAATCACAGTAAGAATATAGAGATAAAATAATCGATGTCATTTCTTTAAATCAAAATGTAGAAGTACCTTTAAGGGTGCCTTCATGGGTCTATCATAGTTTGCCGGTCATCTCTTGTAGTACTGGGTGTTTCTATTAATTTAGTTCGATCAATTTGCACGATGTGCGCATATTTTCTCGCATTCCAAAACAACAGAGCACCTGTTTTGAAAGTCAAAAGGCACCAAATTACTGATATAATAGTGCTGTGGGAAACTGGCAAGATAGCTGTGAAAAACAAAACATGTTTTATTTTTTTATCAAAATGAAAACACAACAATATGCAGTAGAACTTGAGATAAATGACAAATGACTAAATCAAATCGTACTTACGTGGGTGCAGTACTGCTAATATTATACAATTATAGATAAACCCGCTGATACCAAGAGCAAACATTGAAAAACCGATCCATGCTATTGACCATAAGGAATATGCAGTGTAATAATCTGATATTTTGTTTTTGTATTTCAGCCAGTGTATATGAAACAAAATATTTGCTGTTAACCCTAAAACATACAAAAGTTGAGAAATCATTATATCTATTGATATTTCATATTCTTACCCATAGCAAATCCCCAAATACTTGCTTGATAATTCTTAAGTATCATAAAACATAAAAAAGCACCATATCCAGCTAAAATACTAATAGCACTTAAAATTAAATGTACAAGGATCATAATTAAAGCTTTTAAAACACAAAACAACTAAATTAAGTGTAAAACAAACAATAGGTGCTCAAATCAAGAAAGCCGGTACTACATTATTTGATTTATTCACCAACTGTGACATTTGAAAAATCTGTATTTCAGCTTTGCACTATCAGCTGAGCTGTTTGCAAAGACGGATTTACAGTATCAAATTAACACATTTCTTAGCAGAAATAAAACCAAAAAAATTACTGCACTTTATTAACTATTCAAGATAAGTTTAATTACTTAGTTGCCAATTGATGCAAGATTGAATATTTTTTTCATTTTTTATCACCCGCAAATGTCACGCAAATTTTCATTTGTCAAACAAGTGCTGACATCTGCCGGACAAATGACGAACGAAACACCTGAGCACGAACTGTCAATGTTGTTTTGCAATTTTGAACCTTATCAAAAAGGACATTAGAACCTTTTCCGAAACTGGGAAAAACGTCCTTTTATATTCCGCGAACAGCAGGAAAATTGTTAATAACTGTGCCACGTTTTTTAACAGTGCATAAGTTTTAAACTAAGTGGATTAGAAATAATTCAATCAAGATGATAATTCTCACGAATGAAAGTAATCCAGCTGCATTAAAATTATTAATTTGTGCTCATTACGCAAAGAAAAATTTGGAAATTAAAACTGTTAACCTACAAGGTAAGTTGCATCAGTCTGCAATTAATAAAAGAATTATTTATCAATAAATATCTTAGCATTTTACATAACAAATTTTAATATTCTGGTTATAAGCTTCCAATTAATATAACTGATGAAAGTCATCATCACCATATGCCATTTAAAATGTTCAAAAGCTGAATGAAAAACTGTGTTTTTGGTTTTGCAGATCCTGCTGTAAAAGAGCCAAAACATTTGCCAGTTTTACAGTTAGAGACTGGGCAGCAATTGTTTTTGTCAAATGCTGCCGCTTGGTATCTCTTACCAAGTCAGGAAGTAAATGCGGAGGAATGGCTCGAATGGGAATCAGCAATTTTAAGACCAACAATCACACAAACTTTAGGAACATCTAAAGTTGATCCTAATCTCAAAACTTTATTAATAAATTTGCTTAAAAAGCTTGAAAGCAGTGTTGCATCAGGCAATCTTTCCGGGGTAGGTTGTCCTGCAATTTAAATATTTATATCCATTACATAATTATTTTTTAGAAAACTATAACAGTAGCTGATATAGCAGTTTGGTCAACTTTATATCCAGTATTTAGCGACTCAAGTTTAAAATCTGAATACTTATCAACTTTCGAAAAACTTTTAAACTGGCTAAGCCAACTTGAAGCATCTTCAGAAATTAAAGACGCTTTATCAAAATATAAAATGACTGCAGGACAAGTGTCTTACCAATCCTTACTAGCTGGTGAACGTTATATCAGCCAAATATCTATCGGAGATACTAAAACAGACACTCCAAATTCTTCACCGGGTCATCAAGTTGACACTGTGACTCCAGAAGAAATAAAGGCTGCTGAAGAAGCTTGGTTGAATGGGAGCAAACGATTGCCGAAACCGAAAGAAGTGGCCACCCCAGTGTAAGAATTTTTGTATTTACACGGCCTTTTTTGCCGGGAGTTTATGTTGATGAGAATGTTTTTAAATGTATTACAAAATTAATTTAAACAATTTTTAGTTTGCCGGTACCTGGCGAAAAAAATATTTTAGTAACTTCTGCACTCCCGTATGTAAATAATGTACCGCATCTTGGGAATATTATTGGTTGTGTATTATCCGCAGATGTTTTTAGCAGGTTCGTACAAAAATAATACAATTTTGAGCTGTTTCAATAATCATTTTTGTAGATTCTGCCGTTTATGTAATTACAATACGATATTAATTTGTGGTACGGATGAGTATGGTACAGCAACTGAGACAAAAGCTCTTGAAGAAGGGCTGACTCCTCAACAAATTTGCGACAAGTATTTTCGAATACATAATGATATTTACCGCTGGTTTGGAATTGGATTTGATTATTTTGGACGTACCACAACCCCAGAACAAACAACGTAAGTATTATTTTTACTGTTAATAACAACTAAATTATTCCTTGATTGGTATTGAAATTTTGGTTTAAAATTATATTATTTTTATGTGTACAATGAAAAATATTGTAGGTTGTAAATTGGAAACATTCAATTTTGGGCACTTCTTCAGTCTTCTAAACGTAAGCTAATAAGCTATATTACTAACGGAATGCTAGCTACAATTTTTAAAATTTTAATTTAAACATTCATTTAATATTTCAATATAATGTAGATTATATTTCTTTCAGATTGTGTCAAGACATGTTTTTAGAACTCCACAAAAATGGTTTTATGCAAACACAACCAGTTGAACAATTATTATGCGAAAAGTGCACCAGATATTTGGCTGACCGCTTCGTCGAAGGCGGCTGCCCTCACCCAGGTTGCGGTTACCCTGATGCCAGGGGTGACCAATGCGACGGTTGCGGTAAACTCATCAACGCGATTGAACTTTTGAACCCTCGATGCAAAGTTTGCGGTACTCCTCCAGTTGCTAGGACTTCGCATCAATTCTTTTTAGATTTACCGAAGGTAATCAATGAAATCTATTATTTATCAGTTCTAAAATGTTAAATTTATAGTTGGAACCGCTTTTGTACCACTGGATGGAAAAATCTTCCGTTGGTTGGTCAAACAACGCGAGAGTTATCGGTAAAACTTGGTTAAGAGAAGGGTTAAAACCACGTTGTATTACTCGAGATCTCAAATGGGGTATTCCTGTACCCCTGGATGGGTATAGGGATAAAGTATTTTATGTTTGGTTCGATGCTCCTATTGGATATATGTCTATTACGAAACGGTATACGCCTGAATGGGAAAAATGGTGGAAACCATCCAAGGAAACTAATGTTACATTGTACCAGTTTATGGCAAAAGATAATGTTCCTTTCCATTCTGTCATGTTTCCGGCCGTTTTGTTAGGATGCAATAAAGGATACACGATTGTTAGCCACATTATGGCGACAGGTACATTAAAAATTTTTAACATTAAACATTGTTACAACAAATAATTTGTTACAGAATATTTAAATTATGAGGACGGAAAATTCTCAAAATCTCGAGGTATTGGTGTATTTGGAACCGACGCCCAAAATACAGGGTACTATCCAATTTATTTTTAAAATTAACTTATATTTCATTTATAACTGTTTACAGCATTCCCAGTGATGTATGGCGCTTTTACTTGCTCTACGTTCGCCCCGAAGGGCAAGATTCCAGTTTTAGTTGGGTAGATCTCGCAACAAAAAACAATTCCGAACTTTTAAACAATCTCGGAAACTTTATCAACCGTGCGCTCGTATTTTCAGAAAAGTTCTTTAACGGAACTGTTCCAGAAATTCACGCATCTGCCGAAGAATATATATTACTTGCGCATTGTACGCGAGAACTTAAAGGTTATATCGCATCTTTAGAAAAATCCAAACTTCGAGATGGTATCAGATATATTTTGTCCATTTCAAGGCATGGGAATCAATATATGCAAGCCACGCAGCCGTGGGTGCTCATGAAGGGAAGCGATGAAGAAAAGTATGAAAATATAAATAAAGAACTAACCTCATTCTTGTAATTTTCTTTTTTTCTTCTAGAGCTCGAGCAGGAACAGTAATTGGAATGTGCTGCAACTTAGTTTGTCTTCTAGCAACTCTTCTACAACCGTACATGCCCGCAACAAGTCGAACAATTCAGCAACAAATTAATGCACCATCAACAACTGCTGTCTTAACTCCAGAGTAAATATTTATAGTTTTGTCTTCATTTTGTCTCCATAAATAACAATTTTTCTGCACAGGAAACCAGAAATAGTACAATTACTTCCGGCGGGTCACAAAATCGGGAAACCTGTTCCATTGTTTACAAAAATTGAGCCAGCAGTCGTTGAAGAACTCAAGAAAAAATATGGCGGGAAACAGCAAAGCGAAAATGGTGCGCAAGAAAGCGTAGCCGAATTAGAAGTAGCCATCGTCAAACAGGTACTAATCTGCGTGCAAGCAAAGCAAAAAATAAATAAATGTTACACTTAACCTAAATTTATACTCACAGGGAGTAAAAGTCCGACAACTGAAATTAACTGCCGAGAAAAAGGTCTGGGAGCCGGAAGTGGCCATTTTATTAGACCTAAAGAAAAAGCTGACAGCCGCGCAAGGAACTTCCGCTCCTGCGAAAGGCGCCAAAAGTTCCACGAAAAAGGAAGCCAAGAAACCGGTAGCAGCTGTCACAGTTTCACCTGCGCAGAATGGCGTCGCAGTAGACGAAGCGGAAGTTAAACGACTTGAACAAGAAATTGAAAAACAAGTAATTTCACTAATAAATCAATTTAATATGATGAATTAATTATTAACTTTATTACAGGGCACACTAGTTAGGAATTTGAAAACTGGTGGTGCACCGAAATCTGAGTGGCAACCACAAGTTAACATTCTTTTAGAATTAAAAGCGAAGTTAGCTGCGGCATCAGGAGTTCCGGCACAAACTTCAGGAAAAAAGAGTAAAAAATAATTATGGTATTTGTAGTTAGAAATTTAATTTATTCTATCTATAATAATATTTATATTTGGTTGGATGTGATTTTTAAGAAACTACAAATAAAAGACGGCATTAAAAACAACCTTTTGTTTTATTATTACTTTTAACATCAATATAACAAATATAAAACCATTCAATGCCATAAATATTTACAATAACAGTACTTATAATATAAACAAAACTACAAAATATAATTTATGTTCCACCATAAGTCTGCAGCAAGGCTTCTATTGTTTCTTTTGAGTAAGGGCACAACGAATAATATTTCCTGCAGTAAGCTGAACTAACTTTTTCCCCCAATCTTAAAGCTTGCCGAACAATCTTATTCGCTCTGGTATTTTTCTCCGAAGTCGCTCTAGAAATTCAATAATTATTATATCCAATTACTTGTGACAGATGCTATAGGCATATTCTTATCTTACAAAGCGGAGAAAGTTCTATTTTTACCTTATGAGTTTTAAGACATTCCCTTCGTTTTGCGATAAATTTTCAAGAGGAATCGCGGCCAACTGGCAAATAAAATTAGGCACGCAACCTTCAGGGTCTTGAGATAAGATTGATTCCCACTTTAATTGCGGAAACTACAAACAGAAACAATCAATAAAATGTTTTATTGCTCGTTTTCTCTATTACCCCAGGAATGTCAGTATCAAGTTTTGTATCCGACGACCTTTTAGCAATGTTGTATTTTGTGGCAGAATTTGCTGCTCCAGAAAGAGGACCAGATCCAGACATAAATCGATTGCTAATCTTATCATAGTCTTGAGCTAAAGTGTGCAGCATCCACATACCAGCAAGACCTAGTCCCGCTATTATAACTATTTTAACGATATGTAAGGCCCCTTTTACTAGTCCAGCAAGGAGTAAGAATATTATTAATTGGAACCAGGTTGATTTAAACATTTTTGTATTGTGAATCTGTAGACAAATAAGAAACTTATTAGATTAATTGAGAAATAATTAAATAATTAATGAATGAAATAAAGATACGGAGTATCAAATGAAAAGAAAGTGTTATTTATGTGCGCCTTCAGTTTCACTTGTATATTGTAACACGTATTTACAATTTTTCAAAATTCCTAAAGGTGTATGAAATTTGTTTATAACTTTCTCTTTCAAGTTCATGATAATTTGTTCAGATTATTTAATTTGTATTTTACTATTCCTACTTTTCACATATGACAGAGAGAAAAAATAAACTATTTATCATAAGATTCACGAAACGCATTCGCATTTTTCTAGTAGATAACAAATTATGTTAAAATTAAACATAAATTAAAAATAAAAGGGTAGTACGAATATATAATGTACCTACTTTAAGTTTAAATTAATAAAATATTTTATTTAAAATTATGAAATAAAGGAGAGATAAATATAATAAAAGCTAACCCGTTTTGTGAATCTTTTTCTAATTTTCTAATTTATATTAGCGCAAAATGAAAAGTTTAAAAAACTTTGAGAAACGCTATAAATTTTTGTTGAAATATTACGAAAATCAAATGTCATAAAATAGTAGTGGCGCGAAATTACAACAGTATTTAAATTAACGATCTGTAAATTTACAAAAACTAAAATAACAACAACAGTAATAAATTATTTAATGTAAGTAATAAATATTATAATAGAAACAATAATAATACTTCAATGACAAGAAATCTAGATAATGTTAAAGATTTCGTTATTTATTATTGAAATATCGTCACCTTTACATCTATTTGAAGATTGTACCGAAATGCGTACTTACAAATGAGATAAATATAGCAGATCACATGCACTTGCACATTGATACTTTCAGTGAAAGAAGTGCATGTGCATTTCTCCTATTTATAAGCTTGCATCTCGATAGGGAAAGTGGTTGAGCTGGTTCCCTTTATAGTGGAGCATAATTTAAAAGTACTAGAGATAAAAACATAAACAGATATCAAGCGACGAACTTTTAAACGCTAGAGCGGAAACTACAAATCTAATGAAAGGATCTGTTGGATTTGTTGACATTGATCGTAAATTTTTGAACGACTTGTGATTTTAAAAATTGGCGTCGCCATCCCCAGTGGCGCAATTGGTTAGCGCACGGTACTTATAAGGCAGTTGCCGTGAGCCATGCCGGGGTTGTGAGTTCGAGCCTCACCTGGGGAAATTTTTAAAAATTGACAGCATATTCCAAACAATTAAGTTCACAGGTATTCAAACTCGATTCAAACAATAATATCTAAATCAAATGATGTATTTATATCGAAAGTACCTACTTGTCACACAGTACTTACCGAGGTACTTACCACAAAAAATCTACATACTTACATTACATACATAATATCTATCGCGTATTTTATTCAACTTGGGTGTGGCAGCCTCATTATAGGTATATACAGGTTGATTCACAACTTCGTACATATATTTTATTAGCATAATATAGTACCCAATTTACTAATCACAACAATAGTTATTGTACCTATACCTAGGCTGCGAAATGTCTGTTTAGCGTCCGACAGAATTTTTGGCCGAGGCGAAAGCCGACATTAAACACATTTCGCAGAGGAGTTGAGTTATACACAATATTTTTGTGCAACTGCAATGCATATAAATAAAAAACACATTTTATTTTTTGCTCGAATTTTTGTAACAAGTGTCAAAAATATCTGACATTGACATGCAAAACTCAATATAATTATTTCGCAGCCGTTAATAATAGCAACGCGGCCGCGAAATGTATCATACACAAATAATGTTTTAGGGCATTTTTATAAGGAACACATTTTTGAAACAACTTAATTGAGGATTGTATAATAGATATCACACTAAATATGAATAGAAATAAAATAAAATTTTAATGAATTATACAATAGAAGCAGTTAAAAATAAAATAAAATAATGAAATTCCATGACGGAAACAACGGCCCAAAACTGTTTGATTTAAAAGCCTGTAAATTTAATTTGAAAATTTTGAAAGAAAGTTCAGTTCCATATTCAGTAAGTAAGCCATTTAAATATATGCACAAAGTTGTGTATCACCTATATTATATTTTGCCATGTGTGTCGATTATCAGCCATTAATTTACAGGTACTTATGGCTGTCAGTAGAGAGTACACCACAGGGGAAATTAAACCTCTTATTACTGTGGTCAAAATTCGCTAATTTCTAAACTAAAAAGTGGCACCTCCATTACAAAAGCTAAACCAAATTCTTTTAGTCGATAACAGGTTGAGTAGTTATTCCAAGTTATTCAAATAAAGAAAAAACTATAATTTTTTTTTAAATTATTATTTTTGTAATAACTTCATTTTTGCATAATGAATAAATAAATTGCGTAACCAATTTTGCGTCCAAGATTTGTTTACCAGTAGTTGTCACTGTTGCGTTGACGTCACAGTCTAATTTCAAATTTGTGGCTTTTAATTGTTTTTTTTTCAAAATTAGACTGAAAACCCCAATCTGGTATATAATTATTGTACAAGTTTTTAAATATATTAATAATTATTGACTAGCAAAATAAGACGCATCTTATATTCATCAATCAATTATATTTGTTCGTTATAATTAAAATGTACTGCAACATTCTTAATTATAAGTTTATTTTTAAAAAACTGTAAAAGAAGTACTGAAAATAATAAAAATAAAACATTATTCTAACGTCTGTAATAATATTTAAAAGTGGAAGAAATAACAAAAGACTCTACAGGTGGTTGCAAATGAAATCCTTTAAATAAAATTCAAGTTGCACAATATGTTAGGCTGCCACAATGTACTGAATAATAAATAAATTATTTTGGCTAATTCGCAAATTTTAAACTTTAAACCCCGCATGAAATTTACAAAAAACGACACCTATTCACATTGGCATTTAGGTCCTAGTACAAAAATAAAGATCACTATAGGTCAAGAACGTATTATAATCGATAAATTAACACATCCTTTAAAATAGAATTATCTAGAATTCGTGACTAGTTTACCGGTCTGTGACCACTTCTGTTAAATTTTTATTTCCGCTAGATATAATTATATTTAAGTATCACGCATGCAATATTACGTGATAAATGCGTATAAATGTTATTACATAACAATATATTATTCATGATCACCAAAAGTATCCTATTTACTTCTGAAAGGTGGATTCGGTGTATTATCACACACAAATCTATTATTTTCACTTTAAAATTAGTCATAAACTCATAATAAATTTAGGAGTGAAAGTATTCGAACTATGCGCATGGATTTAGATCACGTGACCTGTGCGCGGAATTTGATTGGCAAAGCCGCTGTCAGAATATGACAGCTGAATTCCACACAAAGTTCAGTCCCGGTGTGCCTGTACAAGGCGTGTCTTTCCGATTTTCCAGCTTCATTTTAGTTTTTAGTCGTGTTTGTGATCGACACCACCTTCGGGCGCTCCGTCGCCGTCATGTCTACGGCGATTTTAGCCGCAATTGCTGTTATACTATGTGTTCTGTTTCGGATACTCAATGTAAACAGTCAACCACAGAGGCCATCGATATTTTGTGGTGACAAAAATTTTTTGGAAGCTATTCTCAAAATTGCACCTCTAATCCAAGAACCGTAAGTTGTGCTTTTCCTTATTTTCTATTAGTTTTAATTCAACAACGTGCCAAAACGATTTTAATTACACTTAAATCCTAGGTTAATTGATGCGAATATCTGCATATGTTTTTGCCTTTTTCTCAAGTTCTGCGTAGAAGATTGCTATAATTTAAAATGATCTATCGACTTTAACAATTATTTTAATTACTTGATAAATTTCTCATTCGTAGCTACATATTTGCAGGTAAACAATAATGTTTATTTCCAACGCAGATTGCTAAATTTGTCATTTAAGTTTCGGGTATCTAAAATTTTATTGCATAGAATGTTTGTACTTGTTTGTTAACATTAAATATGTATAATATATTCTAGTTTACATATAATCGATAAAGAAGTCATTAAGTACATAGAAACACAAGTTATACTAGGTAGTATTTAGAATTTTCCGAGGAATTTTCTATAAACTACAAAATCATCAATTACTTTCTTGGTTCGGTTCCTAACAATTAATTATTAATTGCTAAATATACGGAAATGCAATCCTGGAACCGTGTTAAAATTATGAACAGAAAGTATTTAATTGTGAAATAATTTTGTCGCTATTATATTCAATTTTGTGAAACCTAGTTTACAAGTTTAACAAAAATGAAAGTAAAAATCTAATTACAAATTTATTTAAAAAACCAAGTAGGTCCTATTTTTTGGCAGCAATTAACAACAGAAAATACAGATGTGCGGAAACAAAAAATACTAAAATACAGAAAATACCTATGTAAGAAATAATTTGTCATTTACACTGGCTATACTCTTATATTCAATGTTTTCCTAGAATCGCAATTATCTTTCAAAAATATTTTCACCACTCGTGATAAAGAAAATTATGTTTGCACAGACATAAAATTTGCTGACTCTTAGCAAATATACTAAGTAAACTTCTATAAGTATGTTAATAAGTTGGGTTCAGTTATATTAGTAGTTAACATAATTGTATGTCGAATATTAACGTGTTATCAGTGAGTCATACACCTGTTGATAACAAATCAGGATTGCTCAATTTCTGGTATATTTATTTATCAGGAATATTCCACAAAATTGTATTGCATTTGGTTGTTTTTCACTACAAAAATATAACAAATGAATAGGTACCGATTTTTTATTTTATTTAGTACGATTGTCTTTTGTTTTTTCCTTAGAAAGAAAAAAAGAACACTGATTTTGTAAACGGTATGTAACGTGTGTTCCTGTGAATTTCAAGACAACCAAATAAATAATTCATAAATCAATTAACCAAAAAGTTTCTCAAGAAACATTGCTATTTATTTCATAATTTAAACGAGTTCATCGGCATCAAAATACTGCACACGTGACGGGCGCGAAAATTGTCAGAGGTGCAGTTCAATCAATACAAAAGTTTTTTGCTGGAAAATATGCTGAATCCGTATTTTACGCTGAATTAATCCGACAATGTGTTATCAGTTGTCAGCAGGTTCAATTATCGATTTTATATTTCGAGTAAAGACGCAGTTGAGAAGATTCAAGACTCCCTAAGCAGAAGCGACAATGAGATTAGCTATTTTTAGGAATCGGCAAAGCTAAATCTCACACCCCCTCAATTTGCGAAAAGTTTGTTAGAAATATTTAAACTGGAGTAAATTCAATTCGATGAAGTCCTATATGTATACAGGGTGATTGACAACTTTGTGCACATATTTGATGGCATAATAGAGTGCTTAAACTTACTTATCAGGGAACTAGATAAAAGAATCCGTTCAAAATTCGCGATTTTAGTTTCCAGATATTTCAATCAAACAGTTTTGGGCTACTGTTTGGAACAGAATTTCATAAATTTTACGCACAACTGTATCAAAATTGTTTGTTTACAACTTGGTTACCATGGTAGAAACATTTGCTTTACTCCCTTGGGCGGTAAAGTAGGAAAACGCGTCCATGGGTGGTAAAGTAAGGAATTCGTCCAATCAAAATAAGTATTTTTGCGTGTTTTCAAAAACTAATTAGGTACAAGTAATTCACAAAAATACAGATTACACCCTTGGTCCAATATATTTCGTCCGCAGGTGTAATTTTTTTTTCTTTTGGCTTTCGGCCCTCTATACGTAAATAACTATACCATTCTTGCCATTGCACAATTAATTTAAATATAATTGTATTCCATTCATAGCTACTCGCAGATATCCATGATACAATCAACAATCCAGTGGTTTTAAAATGTGCTTATTGCGAATACTGCCCTTAAATAAAATTATTTTTGTTCCATGATCAGTAAGTTGAGTACTATATGCCACTAAAATATATGCACGAAATTGTGAATTAATAATTTGCACATAACAAATCTAAAAAATGTGTGTTAGTGTTATTCCGTGTTGTAAAATTTGTTAATACTTTTTTAATTATCCTTCTCACGGTCAAGTTCACCACAATTTTGTAGATAATCTTCAATTTATATACAGCTTTCCGTCTCAAAAATAGAACAATTTATTATAATTTATTCCGCGTTTAAAAATAGTCCGAATTTGAATATTTTTGCTATGATTTATAGCTAAAACAATTAGATCGATCCAGATTTACAGAGTTTTGCTCTCGATTTTGCTTCATTACTTTAGACTTTATGGTCGATACAATGAAGAATGAAATACAATAGAAAGTAAATTAGTTCCAATCTCACTACTATTAATTTATTCTTTTGTTTGATGATTTTGTACGATTTTTTGTTATTATAATAGCTGCATTTCATTGTTTTATTTATGCTTCAATGAATGATTTATCAATATATTTTTATTATTAAAGAATTAAATTATTTACTCCTAGAGATTCACGAAATAGATCAACACTGTTGATAGATCACTTAAAATTAATATTAAACATAGAAATGTTTGTACTTGAATTTGTTCCAGTTTAATAATTTAATCAAAACAAGTTATAGCCATTTAAAAAATATCACTTCTTGAATCTGGGAGTAAAACTTTAATAATTTATTAAGCATCATGTGATTTTAAAGAGTAACTATTAATTTCTGATAATAAAGATACTAGCTTTGATCGAAAGTGATTTATTAATGATTATTATCTGTCGTTAAATTTATAGCTACATTATTTGCACACGTGATCAAAAATATTGTCACGAAAAAAATATGTGAAACCTGTTTTGTATACATGATATAATAATTATTGAAGATCAAGATAAACCTGACGTCATTGCTTGTTTTATCACAACCTACATTGAATGGAAAAAAAGTTATGAGTTAACGATACGGTGAATCATTTACCACAAATTCTTAATAAGTCTATTATAGCAAGCATTTTATCCGAATTTTATCATTTTCGGAATGTATATTTATTACGAGAAACATATTGTTTTATTTTTATCTGGGAATAATATACAATCAATTGATTTTCAAGTAGAATAATTATTATGTTTGAATATAATTTGAATAAAAACAAAAAATAAAATTAGAGTTATTATTGCATGCTGAACAACTATTGATTCTCAATATATAAATGTTATTATTTACGTCTATGCTGACATTGACAATGAATGTTATTTCCTTTTTAAAAATTAATTGTTAATTTCGATCAAATGTTTTGGTAAGTAAATACAGTTATTATCATGAATGAATATACCTATTTTAATATTTTGTGTGAATATGTAATTTAAAATAATTATATATAATATGTTTAGAGTAGGTATTGTTAGATCTTATATAATAGTTTTCCTTTTTAAATAAAATAATTTCATTCTGGAATTATTTTATAAGATTTTTTTAGTTTGAAGGCTCAATATAGATGAATTAAAGTTTACAACTAAATGTCAGAAATCTATTAATTTAGGTATTTTTATTATTATTTATATAAATAAGAACAATATAAAAAATTTAAAATCTTTTTGTCTAAATAAAACACATCGTTTCAGAAACGTCGTGATATAAATTAAATATAAAGAACTAAATCCCAAATAATAAATCATTTACAAATAATATTCCTATATTAATTTATTTTAAATTGATTTTAGTCTTATTCCCAGTTGACAAAATAAATTCCAACCTAAAATAAAAGTAACTATCATTTTTTGAATCTATGAAACTTTGATATGAAAAATTTCATGAAATTTTGAAAGTGTATCAATGAAATTTTAAAACATTGATCACTTGTTGATAATAATAGAAACAAATTTGCAGCAGAAAAAATTATATGACCATAAATCATTTTTTGAATGGGGCTAACTTTATTTCTTTTTTTAGATACATTCCAACGAGGCTATGGGGTTTCAGCGGCCATGTCCAGACAATAATCCACAGTATTATCGGCCGCGTCCGATGTCCCTGGCCAATCGGAGAGCGCGTTAGTCTTTCGTTATCAGATGGAACAACATTAACATTCGATGTGTATCAACCCTTGGACACCAGTCACGAAGGTATATTACATTATCAGATGTTTTTATTTAAAAACTGGGTAACTGGAAGGCAAACTCATTGTTTACTCACTTTTATCAAATGTTTTGAATAGTATTTTGTTGGGGTAAACGAAAAAGGTCAGACGATGGTTCAAGAAAAGATAATGTTAAGACGAAACATTTTCATGTACCGATAATTTTACTAGCTTGACATTTTACCAGATAACAGACTCGAGACCTTCAACGATTAAAATGTTAGAAACAACAAAAAAAACGTAGTTTTTGTTCATATAGTTCGGAATAAGTTACACGGAAAAATTAAGAAAAGAAATTTGGCATGTAGCTCTTAAAATATCACTCTAATGTTCTTTTAATAATACACTCGGCGCGCTTCGAATATGAGATAATACATTTTGATTTGTAATATCAATTCATATTTCATCAGGCCTAATGCTACTTTGATAACAGTGTAAAACTTTCAAAATACCAATTGTGCGATTTTAATTTTGATTATTTCGTCAATAAATTATCATGAGTCACAAATATAAGTAAGCATTTATTTATCGCAAATTGTGGCCCATTAAATCAAAATATAAACAATGTTGAAATTTTGTTTATGTATTCATTGAACTGTAATAAATGCAAAGTGCGCGCGTAATAAAAATTTTACCCATCAGAATTTTTTCTTGTATATTTTGTAATTCATAAATTGTTTATTAACTCACAAGGCTATAATTCTTCATTTTTTAGATGTCTAGGGCTGATAAGCTTGAAATCTGTAATTAGAAATCGAGAAATGCAATGACGCACACCGCATTTTAAAAAATCATTTACCTAAGTTCTTGGCTATAAAAAATTTAATTGAATTCTTTTGCATGATGAAAAGTATTCAAATGTGATATGCGGCTAAGGTAACATATAATGTAATTTTTATTTTTATAATGTCGAGTGAGCCAGTGAGCGGCATTAGTCACTTTTAAATACTTTCTTATTCGTTCATTAACGGTAATATTTGTTAAACATATGCTTAGTACAAAAACTTAAGTGAACGATAAGTACTTTCAGTATAAATCATTAAATACCATATTGTGTTTTTATTGAACATATTTAACATAAAAACCAATTCATGTCATGTCACACATTTTTAATCTGATTAGTAGCAAAAACTAACTTTCTCTTGTATTAAAACTGCCTAAATTATTTTGTACATGTTGACAATAATTGACGTATTGTCATCGTATTTTATGTGAATCCTAAAAGGGTCAAGGCAGTTATCTAAATTCAAATGATCTGTGTGTAATGTTAGACACTTTTTAGTTCGATATAAAATGGAAATGAATTATAATGACCTTCGTCAATAATGTGCGTGGTATGAGTAATAGAGGCTTATTATAATATCATAAATGGAAAGATAAAGTTTAATGTTCTAAAACTTTTTACTATAATTTACATAATGCATTACTTTGTTATGCAAAAAATATATTGATTATTCTTTGCATCTTAAATAAAGTACTAACTCCTATAATGTATTTTATACATGTTTCAGGAGGTATAAATAGAATAATAAGGGTTGAATCTGGGTTAATACGTTAATTTAAGACTAGAGTGTTTGACCTATTTAACTAATTGAAACCGATAAATTGTTTCTTTTGTACTATTTTTCTTTTCGAACTTAATTATATTCTCTTTCTATGGTTTTAGATGACGTAACAATCGCAATTTGTCCTGGAATCGGCAACACATCTGAAAGTGTGTATGTCCGTACATTTGTACATTATGCTCAATGCCATGGATACCGATGTGCCGTTCTCAACCATGTTGGGGCCCTACAAAGTGTTCCTGTCACCGCTCCGAGAATTTTCAGCTATGGTATGGCAGAATAGTTAATAAAAACCAACCCTTTGAAATGCATTTATATATATTGTTAACTCAAAAATGTGTTACAAAATGTTGAATAACAATTTAAAATGCATTTTGTTGTTTCTTAAACGAGAAAAGTTTTGTTTTAGATTCTAGCACTCCTTAATTGGATTATCAAAAGAATTAAATTGGTAACAAACTAACAAATTTTATGTATCTAAAGTTTCTTGCAAAGCTAACACCTAAAGTTAAGATTTTTTAAATTAAGTGTAACATACTAATTATTTATTTATCTAGGGCACACAAATGATTACAATGAAATGGTAATGCATTTGTTGGAGCGTAATCCAAAAACCAAAGTTGTTTGCGTTGGGTTCAGCCTTGGAGGAAATCTTGTTACTAAGTACATGGGGGAGTCTGGTAGAGAAAGATCAAAGAATATTATTGGCGGGGTTTCTATCTGCCAAGGATACTGTGCAATTGAGTAAGTAGTCAAAATTTAACAAGATTAATAGTTTATTTATGTTAATGATGTTTTAGGGGCACCAAATGGCTTTTAAACTGGCAGAACTTCCGTCGTTTTTACCTCTACGTAATGACAGAAAGCATGAAGTCTATCATCCTACGACACAGACACGTTTTACTATCAGAAGACATTAAAAGTCGTTATAGATTAAATGAAAGAGAAATTATATCTGCAGCTACGCTCCCTGAATTAGATGATGCATATACAAAGTAAGAAAATGTGAAATTTTATATGAATATTACTTTAATAACAAAAAGAAAACTAATTGAAAATTGCAGTTATACATTTATTTACTGATTCAAACCTACGTTTCGGCTGAAACTAGAGCCTTCTTTATGTATCCGTAAATAAATGAAATACTGTAGTCTCCAATCATTATTATTGTTTCTCTTATAATTTCAGTCATAGTTTTTTACTCTAATTATTAATATTACAGGAAAATGCATCAGTTTAAAACCATATCAGAGTTGTATAAATGGAGCTCAAGTATTAATTATCTACAGAATATTGCGACACCGATGGTGTTTATTAATGCTAGAGATGATCCTATTGTTCCTGAGGCGTTGTTGAATCCTATTAAATCTTTCGCAGGTAACCATCATGTTTAAAATCTTATATAATTAAAAGTGAATAATAACTTGAAATATTAGTAATCCAAAATTAATAATTTTTCACGTTTCGGTTTACATTTCAGCCTTTTTCAGGATTATGTAACATTTGTGGGAAATTAGTGATTCTGGGGCGAATGCAAATTTTCCAAGACGAGTGCAGTAAATTTAGGAATTTGCATGTAGTTTCAAAATTACGCTTTCAGCATGTGTTACAAAACCAAGATTTTTTCTTTATTTTTTAACAATAATTAAATAAAACAATTTTTTGAATTTCCTGCCACGTGCTACAATTGGCTATTTCCCTCACACATTTTGAGGATCAGAATGTCTTTTCTACAACTGGCAAAAAATATTGACATTTTTGAATTGTTAACAAAGCGCGAAGTTGAAGTTGAAAACCATGAAAAAAATTTATTCCATAGCTTAGTGCTACTTTATCGACTATTTTGAGTCAATAAAGTAACACTTTAACCGCAAGGGTACCTAGATAAAATAAAATTTGAGTAGATAAAGTAAAACTTTAACTGAAATGGTAGATATAGTAATTTAATTTTATACATTTTTTCTTCAAACTCGTTTTCACATATTTTTGCATCCACTTTACGTTAAAAACAAACTCCGAAATTGTGTTTTAATAATAATTTAATTTTAAATTGGTTTTCTCCAAGTTTTCTTTCATTATCAGCTATAGAAAAAAATATAATTTCATAAAAATAATAATTATTGAATGATTGATATTTCAAGTAATTTTTCTCCCTTCGATTTAACAGTCACATATATAATTTCTTTTCTTACTATTATTGTGTTTTTATTATAGAGGAACACCACAGCGCAATGTACGTGGAACTTGCGCACGGAGGTCATCTAGGCTTCTACGAAGGCGGCCTAATCTATCCCAACCCAGTAACATGGCTCGACCGTTCTTTAGTGTCCATCATAGGCAGCCTGGTGTTCAACCACCACGACAGGGTGCTGAAAACGAACTAATATTCTACCAAATCCTTGATGTTCAGCTTTATCTCTAACTGTCCCTGTTCAATTCTACCCCCAGTTTAGTTCTTTAATTTTTTGATGAGCGGATGACAGAATGCGTGGTTATTTATTACTTTTAGTTGTTAAAGAATTATTGATAGTCCTTTATTTTTTAGTAAAACGCGCTTAATGTAAATTATGTGATGTTAACATGTAATTACTTACAATTTTTTCTTTCTTTATGATTTTGTTTTGTACTTGTTTAATAAAATTATTGTGATTTAATAGAAATTTAAGTTGAGAGCATGTGGTGTGTAAGAATATTACAGATGAATTTAATTAAGTTCCTGAAAGTTTTTATACGATAAATTTTAATAAAAATCAAATGTCTATTGATGTTTGAATGATAAATTAAGAGGGTCGCTACAGTTTAAGTTTTTTTTATACATTAGGAGAAATATTTTTCTATACTGTAGTATTTTCATATATTGTTAAATTTATTTTTACCATTTGTATTTGTTTATATTGTTTTACTGTAAAATCAGTATTAATCGACAGGGTAAAAGTTTCATTTACATTATTAACAACTGCATTTACAGTACTTAATATTGAAGAATTTTACTTTTATATTGTGCTCAAATCATCAGAATTTTATTAAATTTATGTAGAAAATGCAAATGCACACAAAGTTTGTTTCTTGCAAGTATTGTTTATAAAATTGTGTGCATTGTTTCATTATATGCGTGCCTTTTAAATTGTTATACACCATGAAACGTTTTTTATGAGATGCTCACTATAACGCTAGCAAATAGTGTTCATATTGCCGAAATGAATTCAAAAGAGTGGTTGTAATTGTGCCAGTTATATTTATTTCACATAAGTCCTACATTTTTTATGAAACAGATTTGAAACTGATGTGTTTATAAGTCGATGTATAAATGTTTTAAAAATAAAATGTTTCGAAAGAAACATGTAAAATGTTATAAATTTACTTTTGAATTTACCTTTTTTAAATTTTTTTTCTTACCAGAATCTTGCTTGGCGGTAATTGTAACGATTCTTCCCGATGGCAACCAACGCGGCCGAAAATATCCGAATGGAGATTTGTCTTGTAGTGAGAGGAAAGTTTTGTTTGGTTTGTGAGCGAAGTAATTTTGTTTACAATTGCGTATTTTGCCGTATGCAGTGCATAAAAGAAAATATATAACATGAAGAAAGTTAAGCAAATATCCCTTGGTGACAAGGTATTTGCGAAGGTCAAGGGTTATCCGGCGTGGCCCGCGAGGGTGAGAAGCTTTTAAGAAAAAAAATTAGGTTATGATTTAATTGAATTGAATTTACTCCAGGTTGATGAAGATCTTGGAACTGGGAAAAGATTCAAAGTTTTCTTTTATGGTACCGGAGAAACGTAAGTAATAAATTGATTAGCTACTATTGCAAAGCAGTACTTTAATATGCATGGAACTATCTGCCGTCAATACGAGTGCAGTTTACCGTATATGCGTGGAATGTTCCTAGATCAAACGGTTTCTGTCGACAGTGTCTTTTCAAGTCTCAAGACAGTGTGCGATAAAACCATACATTCTTGTTATTATATTTAATATTATACTGACATTAAAAACGGAACAATGCCGGCCATAGTAGCATTTTTGATATAATCCAGATGCACAGTATCCGTAGCACCATAAATTTATATGTACCATAACTTAATTTTAATAGTGATTTAAGTGCAAGAGTGAATTTAATTTTTAATTTCAGTGGCTTAGTGAAAGCTGAAGACCTTTTTTCCTACGTAGAACATAAAGAACAATTTGTTAAATCATTAAAACGAAAGGACTACAACGATGCTATTGAAGAAATTGAAGCTGCCATTGCTCAAGATCAAGATGGACTTGTTTTGGAAGAACCTGAAGAGGTAAGCTATTTCATTACCTATTCATTGATAACAAATATTATCTTATTTACTTTGACAGCCCACTTCTGATATTGAAAAAGAAGAAGAAATTAAACGTGGCCTTAAACGCAAACTGTCTGTGGATTCTTCAACAGCAGAATCGAGAAAAAAGAAAAATTCCGGTATGTTAGCATTGTAAATGATTGATAATAATTATTGTACGATGTAATATTCTAACAGGTCCAAAAAGCAGTAAAAATGCTGAAGACAGGCTAAAATCTTCAGATTCTGGGACAGGCCATGCTCCAGAAGGCTATTTATCTACCGAGGAAAATGAAATGGAGTATCACGAAAAAAGTAATAATAATAGAGAACATAAAACGCATGATGAAAGGTAACGTATTACATATTTGCTATAACTTTAATTTAAAAAAAAAAAATTTTAGTTCCTCTGAAGAAGAATATGAGGAAAATAAAAAGGATACATTACCCACGAAATTTAAAATTATGACACCACAAAATTTACGTGATATTATTGAAGAATTTGAAGATTGTGTAAAGGATGCTGAGAGGGGAAATGGTAAAATAAAATAATCATTTAATTTATTTCAGAATCGTATTGTATTTTTTTCTCATAGAAAAACCTGAAGATGAGCCGAACTTGGACGCACAAAAGGAAATTTTATTAGCACGTTTAACACCCGACCAATATGTTGGCATTAAACTTAATCAAAACCGACCAGACAATATTGACACAGAAGTCGAAAGATTGCGTTGGAAGGAATCCGACGCGAGAACTGCTCTAGAACTCAAAGAAAAAGTCGAAGATGGCACTTTAAAACCGGACGACAAACCAGAACTCTTCGAGTTTGAGCTCGAACTCACTGACGACCAACTACAAGAAGCGATAAAAAACAGAATAATGGAGCGCAAAAGAACTAAACTTAAATTTTTAAAGATAGAAGCTTCATTAGTTGAACTAGATGCTGCAATAAAAACAAATCTTGCTTTAGATAAAGCTGATCCTAAAGAAGCTTTAAAAGATTTGGAAATTATGTTAAATTTAAACATCGAACCGTTAATGTTGAAGAAACATTCACACGTTATGGAAATGGTGAAACGTCTTAGAAGGTATATTGGTAATGTTAAAGAGTGGAAATTGCAAGGGAAAGAATTAGAAGACTTCAAAAAAGATGCCGAACAGATAAGAGCGAAGGCTGATATTGTTTACGCTAAATTTAAGGTATTATTGATATTTAACTTTTTATAAAAATGCTAATTTAATTTTTCTAGTCATTATTCAAAATCCCAGAAGACAAAACGTTCTGGGAAATTTTCAATGAAGAGTGTGAAAAGTTTAAGAACTTAACAAAAGATATGAGTGAGAATCAAATGTTTATTTTATGTGCTGAACCTGGTAAGTTAAAACAAGGAAACATTTAACCGTTGTTTATTATTTTCATCTGTTTCAGGAACAAAACAAGCTCGCTGGGATGAATTAGACGATGAAGAAGAAACGAAAATCATGAACGAAAGAAACGAAAAGAAAACTCATGATAAGGTAAGATTGTAAATTATTATGATGATAGTATGATTAAAATATTGAATTGGTGAATGAAAATTTACGAAAAATTTTATGGTTGTGATTCGATAGGAAAATTCAAGCCAAGTAATCAATTCTGAGGAAAATTTCGCGGATCTATCGGCAGAAAATTCTAATTTAACACATACATCAACAGATAGTCATGGATAGTTAATCTGAAATAAATTCATTTTAATCAGACTTCATACTTGTATTTCTGTTATTTTTTCTGGTTGTTTTTTTTTATATTTAGCGAACGTGCATTAAATAAACTTATTAGTTGTTTCAATACATTTTTAAGACCTAATTAAAATGGATAATAAATACTTTTTATAGTTCATAAACTTGTATAAAATTTTTATTGTGCTCGGAAAGTTTAAGATATTTTTATTACAAGACTTAGTTTGTTAGTTTGCAGATTTAATATAGTTTTAGTTGTAAATATAGTTTGTACGCAGTATTTTCCAGGGAACTGTGACAAGAATTGTATTTTCAAAATAAATTTTTAAGCAAAGTTTGTATTTACCTATCAATATAGCTTTATATGAAAAACAAATTAATTATTTTACAGAATGTTTTTTAATGAATAAGAATATCTTTTGTGTAGTTTTTGTTTTACAATAAAGTATAAGTAATTAATCTTACAAAAATACAAAGAAAGTAATTATCTCCTATCATGTCTATGTCTTCTATCCCTCTCTCTATCACTTCGACTTTTGCTTCTACTGCGACTTCGATGTCTTCCATTTCTTTCATCGTCTCTTCCAGTAATAATTGGTTTTTTAAATGGACGATCCCTTCCTCCGAATCTGAGCTGTCCCGATTCTTTTCTTCCTGCGAAACCACCTCCTAGTCTTCGCGGTTTCCACCCTTTTAGCAGTCTCTCGCACTCGAAATCAATAAACAATTCGTTTCCATCCACGTTCATTTTATAAGCTTTACGGTAAGCTTCTTCAGCAGATGCTTCAGACTCATATTCGATAAATGCATATCCTTTTGGAATACCTGTTACAATATCGCGTACGATACGAAACCGATGGATTTTACCGTATCGGGAGAATATTTCTTTGATGGTCTCTTTTGTAGTTCTTGGGTGCAAGCGGCTAACGAAGATGGTGCATTGGGGTTTGCCTTTAACGTAGCGATTTGGACGGTATTCGGAATTTATTGCTCGAACGATAGCTCGGTCATGGGGGTCAACGTCAGTACCATCTATTGAGCCTATTTTTACTGGGTCGTAGACTTTGGCGTATGGTGACCAATTGGATGAATCATCCTGTAATTTGTTAATATAATATACTGATGAATTTAGCATTGTTTAACTGGTGTTATATACCTTTTCTCTCATTTTAGGTTATCTGGAACGTAAACAAAACAATTACAATAAAGAAAGCTGTATTTTTATAAAAAATATTTATGAATATAATTAGATCTTACTGGAAATTATTCTTTCGAGCAAGGAGAATTATAAATCTTAACATAAAATGCTCAAGACATCAAACTCATAATCATAACTTAAAAAACTGTCAACGAACAGGAGTTTCTCTCTCTATCCTCCTTGCTCTCTCTTCTCTATGAGTTTATGACAGTCCTCATGACAGTGACAGTTTCTGTTGAGTGTGTTTGTGTTTGTTTTAAGTCAATTTTAGGGAAAATATTTGAGCTAATAATATAGGAACTGTATTATAATTTATACGTATTATTTTAATTGAACAAGACATCATAAAATCCTTCCGAGATGAATCCAATGACGTGCGTACAAATAAAATAGGGTTATGCAATTTTAATTTGTAATAATTTCAAATTTTAATTATAGGAATATGAAAAATATCACAAAACTAAGCCAGCAAGAGTTACAAAGAGGCTTTAAAACTTCCTGGCATGATCAATACCGAAGCAGTGCGTGGATATTTGTTGGGGGGCTACCTTACGATCTTAGTGAAGGAGATCTTATTTGCGTTTTCTCTCAGTATGGAGAAGTAGTTAACATAAATCTTGTTAGAGATAAAGATACTGGGAAACAGAAAGGATTTTGTTTTATTTGTTACGAAGATCAAAGATCTACTGATCTGGCAGTCGATAATTTCAATGGAATCAAGGTATTCATTCTATCTTAAAAATTATTATGTGAACAATTACTTAAAAGTTATATAGATTTTAGGAAGAGTAATCCGAGTTGATCATGTCACCGACTATAAAATGCCCAAGGATAAGAAAACTGCTGACTCCGAAACTCGAAAAATACAAGAGGAAGGCTGTGGACCAAATGTTAAATTAGAAAAACGTCCAGCAATGCCAATTCCAAGTACAGAACTTCCCGATTTTGCAAAAGAAATTGAAGCACCTCCTGATGGTTTCCGATTGCCACCTAGATTACCAATTGGTACGGTTAAAATAGAAAAGGAAGATGAAGAAACAATACCAAAGAAGATAAAAGTCAAGAAAGAAAAGAAACAAAAGAAGGAAAAAAAGAAGAGGAAGAGCAAGAAAAAACATAAGAAGAAACAAGTGAGTTCTAGTAGCGAATCTTCAAGCGACAGCTCCAGTGATGACAGTAGCTCAAGTAGCGAGGATGAATCCAGTTCAGAAGATGAGAAAAAACATTCGAAGAAATCTAAAAAATCAAAGAAAGAAAAAAAGAAATCGCAAAGTGATTCAGAAGAAGAAACAAATAATAGCAAAAATTCAAAAGAAGAAGAAAATTATTCTGATAAATATATTAAAAAAGAAGGTGAAAGAGATACAAAAAGAAATTCTGACGAACAACTAGAAGGAAGAAAATATTACAACAGTAGAGAAGATTATCTCAAACATAAGAAAAATCAATATGACGAAATTAGAGTTGATAAATTCGATAATAGAAGAAATGAGAAATATAATGAAAGAAGAAACGATAGATATGAAGAAAAAAGAACAGAGCATTTTGACAGAAAGCGTAATGATTACGGAAGAGAAGACAGAAAAAGGGAATATGATAGAAGAGATCGGGACGACTCAAAACGTTATAGAAGATAAGGTATGATTTTATACACATTTTGTACAAACTTATTAAGTATCATAAAAATTTATATTATATTTCGTATTTTGATATCTTCCTCTTCTTCTATTTGTTCTACATTTTCACTATCCTGAATATCTACATCATTATTTGATTCTTTTTTATGTTTGTCCCTATTTATTCTATATTTTTGAGGAAAATATTCCGATGGTCCGGGATATGTAATGCGAGCGCTGCCTAAACATTCATTATCTTTGTAAAATACAGCATATTGTCCTGCTGTTATCGCGCGAATCGGTTTTTCAATAGTAACCATTAATCCATTTTTCGTTTGACACATAGCACACTTTCGTAAAATTTCTACATGCTGAAATTTAAACTCACATTCGAAAATACAGTCATTGGTTAATTCTTTGGGTTCAGAATGAATCCAATGTGGTTTTGAAGTAATAAATAAATCACTCATTAAAGCTGGATGGTCCCATCTACTTACAACAAATATATTATTATTTTGAATGACTTTTCTTGCAATATAAAGCAATGTTGGATAACTTCCTAATCTACTTCTTTGACCTAATGTCCATTTATGGATTCCTTGATGTTCTCCTACAATTTTAATTGTATCTAGGTCTATAAAATTGCCTGGTTTATTTTCGATATACTGCAAATTAAAATATTTCAATAGATAATTAAAAATTAGAATAATTATATTACTTCTGAGATGAACGTTTGAAAATTGCGATTTCCAATAAAACAAATACCCATACTTTCTTTTTTTGTGGCAACATGCATTAGGCCATTGTCTTGAGCGATTTGTTTAACTTCTGATTTCATTAAATCACCTATTGGGAACATGATGTGCCTCAAAGATTCCTCTTTAACTTGGCTTAGGAAAAATGTTTGATCTTTGTGAACACATGATGCGCGTAGTAATTTAACTTCTAGAAACGAAATATAATAGTTAAATAATAATGATATTGTTATTTTATGAGATACTACTTTTATTTGGGTCGAAATGTTCTAAATAACAACCAAAACTAGTTTTTGCGTAATGTCCAGTAGCAACAGCATCTGCATTTAAATTTTCTTTTGCGTGCCGGATAAAGTAATCAAATTTAATGTGCCTGTTACACAAAATATCTGGATTTGGTGTGTAACCTGTCTCGTAATCTTTAACTAAATTACTGAAACAATAAATTTATTAGGAAATATTAATGATTATGTGAGATTAACACACCTAAAAACGTAATTCCAGTAATGTTTAACGAAATTTACGTAGTGCAATTGTATTCCTAATTTTTCACAAACTATTGTCGCATCTTTATAATCTTTATCGGCAGAACATTGGCCCTGTTCGTCAGCTATATCCCAGTTTTGCATAAAAACACCATGAACATCAAATCCTACATTAAAAATAATTCAGTAATTTATATAGTAGTGGCAACTTTATCTGACCTTTGTTTTTTAAAAGTAATGCAGTTACGGCGCTATCTACTCCTCCAGATAATCCAACAATTACCCTTTTTATTTGTAACATAATTGTAAAGCATTGTTGAATTTAACCTTAAATTTAAATGTCAAAACATGCATCTTCTTCTTGTGCTAGAGGGCTAGAGCTGGTTTTCGCGGGAAGTTAGCTAGCAAACGAGACGTAGAAATTTGTAACGGCCGTGTTTTTGTGGTATATTTTGTTAATTTATTGTTTATACCGTTTATAACTGTTAGAAACAATGTGGAACAATCAGAGTAAGTTATTTTACTACTAAAATTGGGTTTTATATTAAATAACCTATGATATTTCCAGGTATAATGGGAGAATCTGATGCTGGAATCGGCGGGGGCTTTTATGATACTACAAATAAGTTTGATTCACCTGGAGGAACTGGCAAAAAAGATGGCAGTGTAAGTTTGAAATTTCTAAAAGTTTGAACAGTTTTAATAAATTGTAATTGTAGGCTAGGAAAGCACAATCTATAACTCCTATTGTTATCGGCATGATCAATAACAATGAAGCAGAGGATTTTACTATGTGGGGAAATCCTGTATCAATTGTAAGAAAACTATAATATAATTTAAAAATAAGATATCCATATTGTATTTTTGTTAGATTAAAATAGTATGCATCGTTCGCAAATTCGATGTGACTTCCACAACAGTTTCGTATGAAGTAGAAGATCATACAGGGACTTTAAAAGCAGTTTTATGGCTGGAACACGATTCTGTAAGTCATTCAAACTATAAAAACTTAACAATCTAATAACACTTTTTGTATAGGGCTCAACTCCAAATATCCCTGTAGATAAAGAAAATATTTACGTCAAAGCTTACGGTACACTGCGATCAAAAGGAGATGAGAAAATACTCATGATCTTAAAAATTGCACCAATCGATAACATTAACGAAATAACTTGTCATATTCTTGAATCTATTTTTGTGCGAGTTATGTCCGAAAAGAAAACCAAAGGAGAAGAAGTAATGATAAAAGCAAACAATCCAGGTGCGCAGTTATCAAATTCAATGATGGCTTACGGAGGAATGGAAATGGAAGAAGAAGGAATGACCCCAATGCAGAAAGCTGTCTTCAAATATATGCGATCAGTGGGAAGTGCTGACGCGAGTGTGGGGATCAGTCGCCAGTCCATTCACAATAATTTTCCGCCCAACCAAAAACGAGATATTGAGTATGTATTATTTTATTGTAATGTTGAAAGTAGTTTAATTATTTTTTCAATAGTGGTGCGATCAATTTCCTGGTTTCGGAAGGACATATTTTCTCTACAATCGACAATGATCATTTCCAACTAACTGCTGCGTAATCTTATAATTTATTTGTATATATTTTTTAAATAATAATCGTTATTGAGTTAGTTGTTGTTAGTTACTAGGTTGCTAAAACACCCAAATAATATAAGAAATATAACTTTAATTTTGTACAATATACAATAATAAATAACATTAATAAATCGGCCCATCATCCAAATTATCGTCTTCATCTTCGTACTCCTCTCCATTATCAAAATAATTATTTACATAGTCGGTTCCATCATCCATTTCTTCATCCTGTTCTTCATCTAAGAGTTCCTCTTCCTCTTCTTCAGGGTCTGCAGCCTCAGTTTTAATAGTTTTCTCCCCCACGTTCCTTTGTTCAAGTTTTTCTAGTTGTGTAAATCTTGTTTCCAAATCAATTTCTTTAGATTGTTTTTGCTTATTTCGTTTAGCAGTTATTTTGCTTCTTAGTTCTTTTGGAAGTATTCTCCAATCAAATTTGCAGGATTCTTGCATTTTAGGGAGCTGCGCTAATAATTTATCAATTTCTAATTCGGGTTCTTTTATTTGTTGGGGTAGATTTACGTATGTTGATTTATATTGCATGTGTTCCAGAAAATCTTGCTTTAAAATCAACATGTATTGTGCCTCTTTGGACGGCTGAAACGTATTTTGTTTAAAAAAAATTGTTTGGGTGGCTATGTTATTGTTTGCTTACCACTAATGGGACTGGTTTGCTTTCTAAAAGCGGGTATAGGGGCGCAGGCTGTGTTACTGGGCCTGGTAATTGTTCTGTGTTATTTCCAGCCCCCATATAATCCAGTTGTTCTCTACTAAAACTTGAGGTAGTTCCTCGACCTCTGCCTCTTCCACGGCCACCCATTTTGCCAATTTATTAATTCAAGCAACTTCTAATTTCTTTAGCTCATCCGATAATGTTTCAACTTCTTCGGATTCTTTTTGTAAAGCGTCCTAAAAATTATTTTAATTATCATGTGAAACTATAATGTGTTTAAGTTATTGTACCAGATCATATATGACTTTGATTATTAATGAACAGCTCGGACATGTGGCCACTTCTTCGCCTGCTAATAATTCGTCCTAAAATGATTGACAGTTAAAAACTAACCTTTCAAAATATATTTTTTATTATCTTACCTTTGTAATTTGGAATCTGTCACCACACGGACATGGATAGTAATATGTTTCCTCTTCTTCGTCGTATTCAAAATCTTCAATTTCTATTTCATCGTGAAATACAGACATTTCTAAAATATTTTATGACAACCACATGGTTTGTGATTCAAAATTTCGGTGGCGCAGTTGAAAAGATGACAGCTGGATGACGCAAATGACTAATCATTTTTCTGTAGACAATTAAGAATATTTATACTTCGAAACATATTAGTTTTTAAGTAATTATTATGTATAATAGTATAATTGATTATTTAATATAAAAATGAACATTTCAAATAAATGAAATAAATTTATAATTCAGCTAACTTCCGATAGGTGTCACTACCAACTATAAAACAAGTGACAGTCAAGCGCGCGCATGATTGTTAAAAAATATTATTGTTGATTTTCATTATTGGTAAGTTTAGTTTTTATTGTTTACTTTATTTATTGATTATATGCATAGCATAAACATATATTTTGCTGTTGTTGTTATATTTGCTTTTATATATAGCAAAGGTTATTATTTGTGCGAAGCGCGTATTTTATTGTTTGCACAGTCCGATCAAAATTCGGAAGATATTTAATCAAAACGTTTTAATTGCTTCAGCGTAGAGTGAATATTAATTTAAGAGATTTAATGATAAAGTTTTTTATCATCTCATAAAAGTTTGCATTGATTTTTTTTATAATATTCCACCACACGAGGAGGTTATATTGGATACGTGTCTACTGCAGGTTCATTTTCAAAGGTAAACACATTAACGAAATTGAATTTCCCAAATATAAACCAACATTTTGGTTTAATCGTCACATTTACATGGAGATAAGTTGCTAATTTGCAAACTTACATTGGTGCAGGCTTCATATGTGTGTAAGGGTGCACCTTTTCATTTTTTGATTACGCGTTTTTATTAACATTGTTTGCTGTAGAAATGTGTCACAAAAGTCGAGTGTTAGGTGTTAATCTGTAAATCGATTGCTCCGAATATGTTTGAAATTTTAATAGATATTTATGCTTCGAAAAAAGACATAAAATTATTGATAAAAAAGTAAAATAACTCATTTTGGTTTAAATAATTAATGTCTTGATAGGAAATTCATCATGTTGTGTTGTGTTTTTAAGAGATATTAACATGCAAAAATTGAATAATAAATTATTTATTGTTTCTTGATAGTAAAATTATATAATATTGCAGGTAATATGTAAACTTGGTTAATTTCAAGATTAATTTATAAATTAGAGAGATAATTAATATACAGACTATAGCTCAATGGTTTGAGTTTGGTGGGTCCGGTTTATAAAATGCGAGCGAAGCTATTCCACATAAAGACGATTTTTGTTAAAAATTACAAAATGAGTTTATCTTATTTATTTCTTTGATGAAATGAGTACCTGCCTACAAAACTGATGTTTACTTATATAGTATTACTTATTAACATATCATGTGAAGGAAAATAATAAAAAATTGACCAATATATTTTTTAATATCTACTATTATTGAAAAGAGAAAACAAGAACTAATATAATTATAAGAAATGTAAGAAGGAAATGAGCCACAGGCGAAATTTTTTTTTGAACCGTTTCACATAAGTCTAACATTTTTTGATGAACTTTAAAAATAATAATTTAAAAAAGATTTTTTCAAGCTTAAGGGGGATCCAGAAATGCGAATTGTAGTACATTCAGTACAGTATGTAAAAATCATACAAAATATCTTTCAAATTTTTTATCAAGGAGTCTGAAAATCATTACTGTACTGACGAAATCAGTACAAATAGTCACTTAGTTTAAATAAAATTAAGTATGTGAGTTCATCGGTATTTTAATAGAAAGAATCATTATTCCAATGGGTGTAACACCTAAAATTTGTTAAGTTTAGTTGGCTAAGCGACTGAGCAGAGTTTGATCATTAGAAACGCGAATTAAAAACAAGTTCAATTGGATTAGAGTTTTAATTATTGTTTAGTTAGTTTATTTTACCATGGTTAACCTGCGGTTAATGTGAACTGTAATATTTGCTAAATATCAATATATTTTAATAAGGATCTTAACATCGGCTAAGATTTTGGTAGAAATTTATGACAATTTTTGCAATTAAAAATAAAATAAAATATAATTATCTATGGCTACAGATAATTTTAAATGCAATTTGCTGAATCTGGTAGTATTTAACAATAAAATGAAATACAATTTATATTCTAGTTTTTTGAAATTCCAATATTTTGTTGTCTATGAACTATGATCATACAAAATTTGAATATTATTACAGTGACAGTACAGTCGACATCTGCCGCATTTTTGTTTACATATGACATGAACATGAAATTATTAAATTTGATATGTACCTAAGTAATTATTTATAAAATTAATAGTATAGAAACGCGATCAGTGGCGCACCCAGGATTGCATCTTGGGGGGGGCTAAGAATAATTTTTTGATGAAACCTGTAGTACGGCACAAGAAAGAAAATTGAAAGTTTCATTTTTTAAAGATAACCAGTTACACGTTTTACTCTCTTTCTTGTGCACACACATTGTTTTTTCGGCAGCTCTCTTGATATAATTTCATAAGAACGACTCTGAGCAGAGTCATGTCAGTTAGGTATATAGAAAAATTGAATTTAAGTAGGCGTGCATATTCTATACATGCTAAATAGTTATGAATATGGCGCAATATGTTAGTTAATTCAGTTGGGAGTTGGGAGTTCATTGAAAAATTAGTAAATTGTAGTTATTTATTGAAAGTATAAAACAAAATATTTATCACAATTTTAGTTCATATTTAGTGTATCGGTTCTTTCTTTCATCTTTTTAGTTTAACTCCCAAGTGTACCGTTGTTTAAGTTCAAAATTTCACCACAAGGTTCGCATTCATATTAAAATATCCCAATAATCGTACACATGCGTTATACGGAGTGTATATTATTGCATATTTGAATTTAAGATAATCATAAAAACAGAAAAAAGGCGATTATTTTAAGTCTTCAGTGAACTTAAATAATCTTACATAATGTTTAAAATGTGTAATAAAAAAATTTGAAAAAAGTCCAGTCGTCTGGGGGGGGCTCAAGCCCCACTAGCCCCCCCCTTGAGTGCGCCCCTGAACGCGATTCTGAAGTAATGAATACCTTGCGTGTTATAAGAAATTTTGAGACCTCGTTATTACTAATAAAATAATATAAATAATTTATATTTTTAGTTTGTTTGGAGGACGTAATGTTTTCTTATCAATATTTTATATAAAATTTGACATCTGTAACAAAACCCCTCTCGTTTAGTTTCCGGTTCTCTTTCTCTACCGTTTACTCTTCCGGCAAACGTGGTTCGTTCCGCAAGGTGTAATCGTTTGTAAACAAGTTGTTTTGAGCGAATCAATTCCACTGGAGCCCCTCGCCCCTCGAGCCGGCCCTGGCCAAACCACACTCATATTGGCGAGTGACATATGTTGCACACATAACTCAGATGTTGTGCGTCGAACGTATATTACAGACGTTTTCCTTACAACGGATATATTACTGCTGGATTTCTTGCTATCAAAAATCAAATTGGTTCTTATTTTTCTAACTCGATGACTGGAAAAGAGAAAGAGGAGAAATATTGCCCTGTGGTTGATGCAAGAAAAGATGAATGTAGTAAGAATAGTTTTTTTCTGCCAGCGCAACCGAAAGTTGGCGTATGTTTCGTTATATGCGGGTAGAAAGTTAGCTGTTCTCTCTTAGCGAAAATAAATTTTTCCTATTGGTATCTATTTTATTTTATTTTACAAGCTATCTTAAGAGATAGCAACCGTCAGTTTGTATTTGAATTTCCCGAATCAAATGGTCGTGAAGAAAATAGTGTATAATGTGCCTACGATTATTAAATAATACATTTTATCTATGACCATTCAATAGTACATTCATTATGTAGCCAACTTTAGTAATATAAACCATAAGACACATTATTGTATGACGAATTCATAATTCAACATTATTGTAATATGGCTCCATTATTCAACACAACTGTCATCTGTCATCATATCAAAATGTGAGGTTAGGCTAATATTTCAATGAATAAAAATTTATAAAGAAATATTTTATTTAAAAAGTCGTAGATAAAACGTCGTTTTTGACTCGCACATAATGGTTATAATTCACTCGCCTTTAGCTCGTGCATAAACTTTCATCCTCTTGAATTATAGCCTACATTATGTGCTCGTTAAATAATATACTATTATGTTTGATTCATTTTATTACTCCCTAATGAGTATAATAAATTCTTTTTGACCAATTAAACTCCTTTTGTTATGGTTTTGTCCAATAGAACTTTGTGTATTAAAACTTACTCGATCCAAATTCCATAGTCTATTTTGGTAAGTAACACATAAATCTCAAACAAAATATTTTTATCCAACACCTCTTAATAAAAGCATCATAACTATGGTGATTTTAAACAAGCAAAGTAAAAAATTACCCACAAGTGGCTTTGGTCAAAATTATACCCACTTGTGGGTAAATTGTTACTTTGCTTGTTGGAAGTCACCATAGAAACGATGTTTTAGGTTGAAACTTAATATTTTTAAAATATTTAAGCAGTTATGAAGAGGTGTTGAATAAAAGGTTATACATCACACGTGGGCAAAAAGGAATGACCCACTCGAGAAATTTTTAAGATTTCCCTCGTGGATAATTCCTTATTTTGCCCAATTGTAAAGTAAATAACTATTGGTATCAAATTTGTCTCATACATAAATCAATTATTTAATCAAATATAGTATTTTATTCAGGTTTAATAAAACAATTACACATTCGAAAAATAATGATCACTTACCTTGTGCTTGTGGCTTCCCAAGTCCTATACTATCGATAAACTCCCGTTTAAATTCGAATCTATTATATTTTTTCTTCTTTTCTTATGTCAGTACTTACCACTTATTTCAGCAACACTTCGTATTTTGTAACATGTTCATCCTTCCATGTTATAAAAAATGCTAATTTTATAAACTTGAATTTTAAATATTTTAATATTGTTTATTTTATAAAATCTCAATATTTAAAAACAGTAAAACAGTTTGAATGCTAAAAAATAATAAAACTTAGCATTAATAAGAAAATTAACAATATTTTGATTTAGCTAAGGTATATAAATATAATTTCATATTTATTTACCTCAACTGTAACACTGTAAGTAACTAAAAAATAAATATTCCTATTTATTTTAGTGTATCATGATCATAATATTTTTTCGTTAAGAAAACGAGTTTCATTCTGCAGTATTCTGCTAATTAATCTATCTTTTTCATTTCAGTTTCGTTCTGGGGTCTGTCAAACGTGTTTCGTGTGTGTTAGCTAACTTACAATTTTTACTTAAAATTTGCTCTTGTTTTTTGTATCAGTGCTTTAAAATTTTAATGCAAGAGGTTATTATTTATTGTTAATTGGTCAGAGTGTTAGTAATAGTTTAAAATTCGGGAGTGTTTCATTGTTTTCATGTGAGAGGTTATCGAAACGTTGAGGGACTTCAAACTGTGCTGAAGGACATGGTGTACCTGCAGATTATTTCAGCGAGAAATGCAGCTTCTAAATCAACAAGTTAGTACTTTATTTATAATTATCTTTGATCTACAGAATAGTATTGGTTATGTCTATAAAACATATGCTTCATGTCGGCTACATGTTAATATTGTTAATGTATACCTACCTATAGACTCTTTGTAGATTGCTTTGATCGGCAAAGGACCTTTATTTATTTAATGTGTACATTTAACTATACTGTTTTATATTTTGTAAATATAATAGAATTTAGATTTGTGAATAAACTGAGCTGGAGGTGGGTACCCGGCGTTGCCCGGACTAAAGAAACATCTTATTGTTATTTCTACGTTTGACAATTTGATTTTGATTCGTTATTGTTCATTTAAGGAAAACTTAAAATTTAAGTGGAAGCGGTGCAACTGGCCATTACTCGTATAAATCTATACGCATATCGTATGTCATAAGGGGCGGGGCTTATCAATTTGTGTCTTAACGGCAGTAGCAGTACAATTTAGTCAAATAATATAGTATATTCATTATATGAAATATATATTTTTTAAAAAGTTCGTTAAATACCATTTATTGTTTAGTGCGGACAACTTGTCAATTTTCTCCTTCTTGTGCAAAGTGTCAACATAAAATTTTGAGGTTAACATGTTTTGTTATTCAGTTTTGTTCTATTTTATTAATCTTTGCTTATTTCCTACAGAAATAAAAACTATTGCTTTTAAATTTCGCGTATAGAGAAAGACTGCCAGCACCATCTACCAAACTCATGCTGCTGTACTAAAAAGTAAAATCTTGATTCATACAAATAATTTGCTTGTTTTTTATGACGTCACTCCTATATGGATTTAAATCGTCTATATCTAAATACAAGTTTTCTCAGTTTTCTTTTTTAATCACAGACTGTTTGAATATGCTGAATTGGGGACATGTCAAATCAAATCATAAATTTGTATGTTGGTACCAAATTAAAAGTAACCAAATATTTTACTGTAAGTAATAGCGCTGTGTAATACAGCTCAAAAAATTGCATTAATTTCTTGTCGCAAGACTTATTGCATTTTTGCGCAACAAAACTTGCAATCAAGATTGCATAATCTAAAACGGACTTTAGTCCACTTAACTCACACCCAACTAATTTTCTAATATATAAAGCTCGAGGTCAAGGGTTTTGTTTATTTTAAAAGACGAGCTCCACTAAAAACGAATATAACAGCTTGAGTTATGACTTACTAAAAGTAGTCTGTTGCGTCTATAATGACGATTACTTATCATATCACTAACCCCTCACTCCAGTGGCGTACCACTCTCCGGCATATGAGGGGCTGGTGTGGGGGCAGGAGGTTGAACTCTCTCTCGATTTGACTTGGGCCGGCTGTTGCCTGATTGTGACATATAGGGTGGCCATTTATCAAATCACGTTGCGCTTGGTGGCATTCGCTGATTGCCTCTGGACCCGCTGAAACTAACCCCCTCCACACACCCCCGCCTGCCACCCGCAACCGCCGCTCATGTATGTGTGTCATACGGAAATAAATGTGTGGCTACTGGGAGGGGTGTTTCATATAATTAAATTAGTAAACATAGATATCATGATATTAGATTTGAATTATTGGTGGTTATGAAACCAATGTGATTCTGGTGGTATACCACTATGGATAGTATAATGAAACTTGTTCCTATTTCGGATAGTGAGATCATTTAACCGCTACGACATTAGCTACTTGAGTTTGTTCGTGGAGTTTACTGGGCTTAGGTTGTGTATTAAAATGGAAATAAAAAATCATAGGCAGAAGGCATCGACTATTAAAAAATAGCTGTAGAATGCATATATTTTAAAATAAATATTATTTTATAAACGAAACAAAACAGATTGTAAAATTTATATAAATTTAAAGTAAATATTTATTTATAATTATTGCCAAAATCATTTTTAGTGTTTTTATTTTAGTTTCCATAGAGTAGAGTGAAGAGTAAAATGGTTATTTGTATATGCCAAGAGCTGCAACTAGTCGAAGTTTGCAAAAATACTTTGTCAGAAGTATACATAACATTTTTTCTACGGCTAATTGATTTTAATTAGCAATCAACAAAAAATTTCTACTTTTCATTTTTATCATATCTATAGAAGATAAAGTTTTGAATGTAGAAAAACAACACAATACAACTAACATAAATATAAATAAACATTTAGAAAGAATTTTGATTACAAATTGTAATATGAATATATTATATTTAACCAAATCATAGTATATTGTGTAACTAGGGACGAAAGTGGCGTTTTCCGACGAGTGCGGCGTTGGCAACACGAGCGAAGCAAGGGCTGCCGCCGAGTCGCCGCACGTGTCAGAAGAACACTTTTGTCCCGAGATGCACACAATTTTTTTTTCAACAACCTGCACCCAAAAGCAATTAAAAGTTGAAGATAGGGACAGGGAGGGAATGAACCGGATGATGATAACATTAGAAAAAGTAAATAAAAATAATCTAAATAGGTAATCAATTTTGGAATCCCGCATAAAGCGGAAGGAAACGCACTCTTCCTCCCTAGGGAAGAAAATTACTGACCGGTCAGAAATACCTCACTTTCGTCTCTAATAATAGGAATGAAAAATGGCGTTTTCGGTGCAGGTATTGAAAACATAAATTATTTATGATTGGAACAGATTTTTATAATTAAGTTTACTTTTAATACTGATCGTAGAAAAACTTCATTTTTATTAAATTCTGCTCAAAAGTCAGTAAAACGTGCTCTTCTCCGAAAATTTGGTTTTCAGATATTTGACTTTGAACCAAAAATAAATTATCGAGTATTAGCACTGGTGCAGTGCAATGACTTCTTCATTGCTTCATTCCGTTACTAGTAATAAGAATATTAAGAATAACTACTCATATGAATTAAGAATTAGTGAGTTAACGACTGATAAACGCATATACTTAAAAATTTACATTTATTACTTACCCAAGGTTCAGTGATTTGTGAAACATCCTAAATTCAAAATAAAATGTATTACACCAAAATAACAATTTATTATTAAAATAAATATCGATATTATTTAAAATAAACTTCCCTCTAGTGTATACTGGGTATTGTGTAAGTTAATGGCTTGTGACCGCACAGACGATGATGTTTTTTTTACTGGTGACTCAAAATACCTTCACGAATCATAAAGGTAAATACTTACCTAGGTAAATACTTAACTATCCTATTTTGCAAAATTGTTTTCATGCAATAATTATCTAATTTAAAAAATTGCTGTTTTTTACTGGTAATATTAAAAATTAAACTAATTTTCTAATCATAATTAACCTATCGAATACTTAATTAATTTAAAAAAAATTAAATTAATTATATTGTAATTGGAAAATTTGCTTTTAATATTTTATTATTTGTGAAGGATATTCATACAATTATATGATTAGTTATGCTTTGGGTTGTAGCTATGTTAATCACTGCTGGATTATGAAATACAATATAATATTATAATAACAGTAAAATTATTATTAGGTACAAAATAAAATGATAAGTATATGCATATTTAAACTTTTCAATTTTCATTTAACAAATCAGGTTCTTTCGCGTTTGGATCATTTACTCTTTCGAATGCCTTAATTCTTATTTCCTCTGAATCATTTGCTTCTTTTGCGTCAAAAATACCTAAAATAACATTTTTTAGTAGGTATAAGAAACAATAAAACAATAATAATCATTAGTAGGAACAATTAATTTAAGATAATAGCTTTGTTTTCTTTTGTAAATTGAATTTTTTTAAATACATTATTTAGAAGATGTCCATAATTTGATCTAACTTTATTTTTAGTTCAAACAGTGCTTTCAATTATTAGTTAATGATTTATTCATTCACACGGAAACAAATACAGAGTGTTTCTATACCTCTGCACGAAACTTTGATGAGTTTTTCTATAATAATTATATAAAATTGTATTAGTATTTATAAAAATGATTACCTTTGCAAGTTCGTTCGCACTTTTCTTTAGTCGGAAATCTATTTTCATTATTTCCACAGCTTTCCCTACATTTTCCTTTGCTCGAATCATAACTCCAATATACTGAATCACTAATACATTCCCCAATAATATATGCTTGACGACATATTATTTCCGGACTTATTCTTTTACTTTCTGAAACATATAGTTCACAAAATTATTTATTAGTGTCAAAATCAATGTGGCCAATCATTTGGTTGCACGTTTAGTGCGAATTGTGATCAAAATAATAAATTCTGGGGTATAATTCATTAGTTTAATTTATAATCAGTTAATTCAGATTAATTCAAATTGGTTTTAAATTATATTCTCGTCACAATATGGATTTACTTTCATATAATGGGACAACGTACAACACTCGAAAGTACTGACGTTGCCTTGTACTTTTGTTGCTTTGTACATGCGCGGTTTTGTATGAACACTGGAAAGTATTTGCGCCGTATTTTATTTACAGTCTTGTGCAAACACCGAAATGTACTTTTCTCGAAAGCACAAAAGTAGAAAACAGCGCAGACGCAAACCAATGCTGCAAAACAGGAAACTGTAATTATACATATACTCATATACACATCACGCACTCACTACATTGAATAGTTTTATAAGAGTAGTTATCAAAAACGGTAAAACGGAGTATGTTGGACTCAAGGAGGGTTTTGTTAGTTTTATTTAGTCTATTTAGGTAATCTAGTTTTGCTAAACTTAGTTCGACATCTATAGACTAAAGTCCTAAACACCAGCATTGGTTTGCGCCTGCGCTGTTTTCCACTTTTGTACTTTCGAGAAAAGTACATTTCGGTGTTTGCACAAAGCGGTGTAAATAAAATACGGTGTAAATACTTCCCAGTGTTCATACAAAGCCGCGCATGTACAAAGCAACGAAAATACAAGGCAACGTCAGTACTTTCGAGTGTTATACACTCACCCCATATAATCATGTTCTGTAATCTGTATTGAGAACTTGCTGATTAAATAGCACCACAAAATAATATAAAATATTACTGAATCTACTGATTCCCGTCATTGTGTAGATTATTTGATTAAAGTTATTGTATAGAAATAATTGTTTTACACAAATACAAATTAAATTTCGACCCTTAAAAGGCAGAGTAGCGTAAGCGACATTTTTTGTGAAAACGAGTTACGGCGGTTACGATATTCTGCCGGACATTTTCCACATATTCTGAGACAAATAAGTGTTTTAATCCGACGAATTCGAGTATCGTAAGCATCACTGGTGTCTGTATTTACAGACCCCCGGATTTAAATCGTAAGCACCAAGAAAATGTTTCAATATTGTATGCGACAAAAATTCTTTACGATATTTTATCTGTCAATATTTTGCACAGTTTTTGGTGCTCAAGAACGAAGTATTTCGTTTTTAGATTAATGTTGAAATGTTTTGGACTTTCAAAATTTTGGAAATCTGTAGTATTTTGAAGGAAATAAAATATCTTAAGCGCCATTTTAGTGCTAAATTATTTATTTTATATTAATTTTTTCCTACAAATTAAGTAAAGTATACTATATTACAAGTAAATAATTCAAAAACCCAATAAAAAATCACCAAGGGATATGTATATCAGTTTTTTTTGCTTTTCCTGAGAAATTGACAAAGTGGTACTTAAAATATTCTGCTTTTTAGGGGACGATTTGTTGACTTTGAACATATATAAAAAAATATGATGAAAAAAATTTGGATAAATGAGAAAATAGGTAAGTTAAATAATATACTTAATGTTTTTAAATGCCTCAAACTTAATTTTATTTAGGTACTGTAGAGTTAATAAATTTTTATTTATAATAGAAGAATATACCAATGAGGCTACTTGCATGATTTTTTAACAAGCCTAAAACTAATTATTATTGAAAATTGAATATTTAATATGTGACGAAGAATAAGTTTTCATCGCTTCTATACAAAATAATGCCGTCACAGCTAAATTTCTTTCTCAGTTTACAAAAAAACATATAATTTTTTAAAATAAAATTTATATTATTACCTATGTTTTCCACCTGACATTAGGTACAGAGTGATAAAAATCTTTTCAGTACCATGCAAGTTTTGTTCTGTGTGAATAAAGGATTTTTTTCGGTTTATAAATTTATTTATATAATTTAATTATGAAACCTTTTAAAAAGTGTAAGAGTTCACTCATTTTACGAATCTAGTGGATAAGTTAATTTAAAATTATGATATGCCATTTCTTGCTTAAATTATTGTGAAAAATATAAACTATTTCTTACCTCCATCAACCGGGCTGCATCTTACAAAAATCACGAAAGCACTCAACAATGCGCACAAAATTAAACACTTCATTTTTCTAATTGCAACAATAAAATTCGACAATTTCTCTCTCTATCCGTTGTGATTTTGTCCTACAAACTGTATTATCTGACACGGAATTACAGAGGTTATCTCTACCATTTAGAAACACTCATTTTTATGTATTTTGTGAATAACAAAATAATTATTTGTGATGTTAGTTCGCGAATGACAAATGCATTACTGAGAACATGTGGTTTTTGCTCATGTTATGCGAAGCAGTCAACCATTGATTGTCTTTATGACGAGGAAGTGTCATTATAAAGTATAAACCTGTAGTTTAATTTAATTATTGTTTACCATTTCGTAATTCTAGTTTTCAGAAAGATTGTGACAAATACCTACTCTTTATTTTGAGTGAGTCATTGATGATTTAATGTTTTAATTACTTACTAATTAATAAAGAAACATAAATGTAAATGTGAATCAGGTCAGTATGTAATTTATTAGGTAACATATTTTTGGGTGATTCATATTTGTATGAATTTAAAATTACAATATTAAAAATACTTATAATAATTCATCAATATTATTCTTAGTAAACCGAACTGATAGAATTAAATCATTAATATGCTGCAAATTTTTTGTTGATTTATTGTTAAAAATGAATGTTTCAGAATTCATGAGCTGTGTATTAAAATTTTCAAATTATTATAAAAAAATACAATTTTTCATTTTTATATATTTTTAACATTCACTTTATTGGATACCTGTAACAAAAAATAATAATTAATTACAAAAATGTTATACAAGTAATTGCTTATCGATTCAGATAAAAATATGCGAATTGTGAATATGAAAACAAATTAAGTTACTTCCAATAAAATTAAAATAATGTATACAGGGTGATTCGTATATATTTTAATAGTAATAATTGTACTCAACTTACTGTTCTATTAATGATTACATTAAATTTTTCAACATTTTTATCTGTAGTTATTAATGATTTCGTTAATGATTGTCTAATGAAGTCTTTAAGTTCTTACTATTTGATTCGTTGATTCAATTCCCTAATCTTGAATTATAGAGACTAAATGCAATATCCGCGGGTCCGATACTCTGGTATCCAGAACTCAATCCGATATCCGGATCCAGATCTAATATCCGAATTCGATTCGATATCCGAATATCCGATATAATATCCGGATAACGGACATCCGAGTATCCGGATAGTTTCAGATTCGGATATCCGGATCAATTTTTTTCGGATATTGACAGCTCTAGTATGATTTAAAATTTTATAATAATTATGCACATCGATATATTAAATAATTAGTTAATAATAGTTATTTAACAAACTAGTGTGTTAATGAGGGCGATTAATAATTGAGACTTTTTAACGCGTGAGAGAAGCGAACGCGTTAATTGTTGAGATTATTAATCGCCTATTAACACATGAGTTAGTTACAATATTTTTCCGTTGGTCATACCTTTTTAATTTGATAAAATTTCAATTTTATTCCATAACAAATTAGGACCGCTTCAAATGTTCACCACAATTGGATCGACAACAATGGATAACTCAACAATAAAAATCAACTGTTTTCAGGGAGAAGCGGGTGCAGTCAGTTCACTTAATATTGATTAGCTGAGCTGTACTAAATCTTAAGGTTTTTTCGTTTTTAGAATGATGTTATTACTTTTATATTCATTTTAAAGCAATTCTATGTAAATAATATTTACCTAGAAGTGTGAAAATCATTTCTTTTAATTCTGTTTTGTATTTTGGTAAAGCTTAGAGCTGGTCAATATAATACAATATTACGTGTATTGAACGCATCCAATAAATCGTTGATTAATAAAAAATCATGCATTTATAGGGGTCATAAATGCATGATTTTTTTACATTAATGATACTCAGTAATAAACGATCAACGGAAAATTAATATTTAACTGATAGTGTAACGTATCAATGAATCAATGTAAATGTAATGTCAAAGGTATTGGTGTAAGATTTTATTTTGCACAGTAAAAATTAATAACTCGTCGGAAAGGAAAGTAAACTATATAATTTTCATACCGCATTTAACTATCTACTATACTACTACAACTATAATAATACTTTCTGTTTTTCAACTAAATATATATTATTATTATTATTAATACTTCTAATAGTGTTCTAGTTTTGTATACACTACCAAATGAAAAATAAATAAAGTTGGTTAATGACTTAATATTATTAAAGTAATTATATTGTTATTTTTTTATCTTTTGCATTAGCGCACTGAACAAAAATGGCAAATAAATGAACAATTAATACACTGAAGTATTTCATTTTATTATTAAATATTGTTTTTTTTAAATGTTGAAGGACTATCATAAGTCGATAAACTACGTCTACGCAGTATTTATATGTTCTATGTAAAAAGATATTTTATGATCACATTGTTAATAAAATGTTCCCACATGTGCGATTAAACAATGTTTTTTTTACGATTGTTTTTATTTTCCTAATCAAAATTATTTAAAATTTTATGCGGTTTAAAGTATTTTTAAGGAATATTTTTTTGTGTAGGTTATTATTTAATAGGTAATACAAAGTTGGTATGCGTATATTTTTTAAATTAGATACCTATTACCTACATGAAAAAGAAGTACAGGTAACAAAAAATTAATTAGGGTGAAGTGTTTTTGGGGTAGAAAATTAGTAGTATGTTGGGGTAGACAATTAGTAGTATGTAAAACAATATCATTTTGGGTATCACTGATTGTCACATTTAAATACAAAAAACGTTAAATAATAGTTATGCAGTATTTATTATCCTTACATTCTTTACATTACATTCATGTAATAATAATTTTACAAACAGGAAAAAATGAAATTTGTAGGTACATACTTAATGATATTAATTATTTTTCTTATTAGAATATGTAAAATTTTAATTTTTCTCTTATTTATTCTGGGACCTATTCCCCTTTAGGCAACCCTGTTCCTGTTCGTAATTGTATAATTTATTATTATTGTATACCTTTGCATTTCTCTTCACAATCTTCCTTAGTTACAAAATTGTTTCTGTTTCCTCCACAGCCACCGTACACAAACTTTTCACATTTGCCTTTTTACTTCCTTGTACGAAGTAAGGAAGTATTGTAATCGCGAAAAATTTCGGTTCTCAGATTTTGACGGAAATATCCGTTTTGACCTTTTCTGAATCCATTATGACTAGTTTCGACGTGACGTCTGTACGTACGTATGTACGTACGGACGGACGGACGTATGTGTGTCGCATAACTCAAATACGGTTAGACGTAGAAAGTTGAAATTTTGTATTTAGGACTGTTATAGCATCTAGTTGTGCACCTCCTATTTTTGGTTTCAGTCTACAAACCGGAAGTAGTACTTTTTAAAAATATTTCGATAAATATTTAATTTTAGACAATTTTTTTTATTTTAAAAGAAAGATTATGTCATTATTACCTCCAATCGGTATTTTATAAATATTTTTGTATCTGGTATCATTTAAAAATAATTAAAGTATATATTTATAATTTATAGTATTTCGGTATCTTGTAGTCCATGATCGATTAACATTTGTTATTACGTAAAATTTAAATGATTATGACATGACAGTGACAATAGTAAAATATGCTTTATATCTTCTTCTGCAGTTTAAATAAAATGACTAAAATATATTTGTGAGTATACTAGTATAATAACTTAAAAGAATTTTTAATATTATTTTACATTTTAGTTATTAAGAAAAGTATGAACACACAAGGCGTACAAGGAAGTCATGTGGTGTCCACGTCAGATTTTTTACTTCCTTGTACGGAGTAATAAGGAAGTATTGTAATCGCGAAAAATTTCGGTTTTCAGATTTTGATGGAAATATCCGTTTTGACCTTTTCTGAATCCATTATGACTAGTTTCGTCGTGACGTCTGTACGTACGTGCGTACGTGCGTACGTGCGTACGTACGTACGGACGTATGTGTGTCGCATAACTCAAATACGGTTAGACGTAGAAAGTTGAAATTTTGTATTTAGGACTGTTATAGCATCTAGTTGTGCACCTCCTATTTTTGGTTTCAATCTATAAACCGGAAGTAGTACTTTTAAAAATATTTCGATAAATATTTAATTTAACACAAATTTTTTTATTTTAAATGAAAGATTATGTGATTATTATCTACAATCGGTATTTTATAAATTTTTCTGTATCTTCTATCATTTAAGAATAATTAAAGTATATACTTATAATTTATTATTTCGGTATCTTGTACTCCATGATCGTTTAACATTTGTTACTACGTAAAATTTAAATGATTATGACATGACAGTGACAATAGTAAAATATGCTTTATATCTTCTTCTGCAGTTTAAATAAAATGACTAAAATATATTTGTGAGTATACTAGTATAATAAGTTAAAAGAATTTTTTATATTATTCTACATTTTAGTTATTAAGAAAAGTATGAACACACAAGGCGTACAAGGAAGTCATGTGGTGCCCACGTCAGATTTTTAATGTTGTAGTAGAAGTTCAAGTTCATCGCGTTGCAGTTTCCCATAATTTTCGGTTGTTTACATATTTCTTCCGCCGCGAATTCCGCTATAGAAAAATATCATTCATTACATACTACAATATGATCGTCAAATTTGAAGCTATATATTGCATTTAAATTCCAATTAACAGTCAGTTAAAGAATTCAATAATATTATTATTGAAATCTTAATTTTGTTGATAATTTAGTTTTAAATTTACTATCTCAAAATTTTTCTACTCTAATCTGAAACCATCAACTGCTAAAATATCCTATCAATCTAATTATCTAACACATAAATTCTACAACCAAGTATATTCTATTGAGTTTATTGAATTTTTGCTGTCGAACCCAAAAAATTCTAACGAGACAAAATTATTTATCAAAGTTGACTTTCATACATTTATATTTGCTAAATTCTAGTTGCTGTTGTTTTAGGATTGTTTATGTTTTAGCATCTTCTAAATGCAGTATTCATAGGCGTTCGTAGTACCTATATATTTCTCAAGGAAAGGGCATCGCTATATTAAGTTGTCATGTATGAAACCCATTATTTTGATTAAGCTACTTTAAAAGCCATGTGGCATAAACATAATTTTATTCACGTTATTTATTTAAAAGCAATACTTTTGAAGAAAAACACAAAATGGTTTTTTATAATAATGAAAAAAAAATTGCTTAAGACGCGTTGGCGGATATCTTGCAGTCGTTTCAGTGGTGGTGATGTGTATTTACTATATAATTATGAATTATTGTATTGTAAGAAAAATCGCAGCAGGCGAATTTTTTTTGTTTTCCCTCGTCTATGTGCAAAATAAATAAAAACTCCGAATTTACGCATTTTATTCACCATTTATAAATTATTGTAAGTACATTTTTATGATGAATTTTCATAATAGAAAAAAAATTTCTTAGATAAGTATATTTTTTCTTCCTTATCTTCTTCTTACCTTGTTTCCTGCTTTTCTTGCCTTCTGCCCTAGAGAACAGAACAAAAATGACGAATAAAAGAACAAAAGCGCTGAAGAATTTCATATTGTTATTAAAAATTGAACTATTTTGAAATGTTGAAGGACTATGCTATAATAAGCTGATAAACTACGTCTACAGTATTTATATAATCTGTAGAAGGCAGTGCCGGATTTTGACAGGTAGGGTACAAATCTATACGTTGAAAAATGGTATATTAAAATAGGTACCTACATGTAAATTGAATAAAAATGTAATGTAAAAATTTCTGTAAAATTACTATAATTGTTACTGGAGGCCAAATTACCCAGGTAAAATATAGTAAATTTACATTAAAAAAATGAAATTTGAAATCTACACATAATTTACATATTTTTATTTAAATTATGTATTACTGAAATAAAATTAAATAGCTACCTACTCATAATTTTAATTAAACCTACTATATTTAATATGTAACTTAGTTTTTATGAAAATTTACTATTTCCCCTATAGGCAATTTGGACTCCAGTAACAATAAATTATAGTAATTTTACATACAGAGAGTTTTTTTTATAAGTAAACATAGGGCATGTCATTACCATAGTTACAGTGTTACAGAATGACAGCAATGCATTAGAGCGTTTTTTTTATCACTAAACATAGGGATAATTAACATACGAAAATAAATATGAAATATAAATTAAAGAAATGATAAATTATTTATTTATGTTTTCTACACTTAAGAACTAATTAAACTAAAGAGAATTTAAGAACTAGGTAGACACTTAAAAAATGTGTACAATGGTGACAGAATGAATGTTGAACAATTAAAAAATCGAATTAGTGCTGTTTCCAAAAATATTACTCCCCAGCAAATGCTATAAATTATTTTTATAATCGTTTAGGATATTGTTTAGAAGTTAATGGTTCCAATTTTGAGCATTTAATTCGTTTAAAAAAATTCTCAATAGTTTAATGTAGGTATCTACCTATTATAGTTCTTAAGTGTAGAAAATATAAATACATAATTTATCATTTCTTTAATTTATATTTCATATTTATTTTAGTATGTATAATTATCCCTATGTTTACAGATAAAAAAGACGCTCCAATACATTGCTGTCATTATGTAACACTGTAACTATGGTAATGACATGCCCTATGTTTACTAATAAAAAAAACTCCCGGTATATTTTTTTACAGCGTATGACTTAATTACGTAAGTATCAGCAGGTTAATATAATAAAAAAATCTGATGTGGCCAGCACACGACCTCTCGCCTAATTCTGCTTATTCTACTAATATAATAAATAGTTTTACGTACATTTTAATAGTTTCGTATTCATGTAATATGTAAACCAAGATGTCAACTGTACTGTCATTGTCACAATCATTCGAATTTTGTGTAAAACAAATTTAATATGATCATGTACAACAAGATACTGGAATTTCTAAAAAGTAGAATATAAATAATTGTACTTTATTTTATTATTAAATACTACCAGATTCAGCAAATTGTATTTAAAATTAACTGTACCCATAGATAATTATATTTTCTTTTATTTTTAATTGCAAAAATTGACAAAAATAAATAATACCAATTTATTCAAGGAAAACTATATCATGTTTCAAAAAGTACTTCTTCCGGTTTGCGGATTTGTACCAAAATCATATCCGGTGTTTAGATCCTTACTAAAACCTTAAAATGAAATTTGGTTATTAAAGGTTTGATATTTTTTAAGTTAATCATATATACAAATTCTAAGCTCCCTGTTATAAAAATTATATGTCACAAATCATTTTGAAAATTGCACTTAAATTATTTCATATCATGAATTCAACACGGATATATTTTAATATCAATAACATTTCTATTTTTGAGTCAATTTCAACAAACTCTGTTTTAAAATGCATACGAATTATGTACTAATTTTTCTGTTATGAGAAGAAATTTTTAAAACTACTGCAAATCAAGAATACTAACGTGTAGTGATGTCGTGAGACGAAAATAGTCAATAACATTCCGAAAAAAAAGTAGTATTTCCAGATTTTTCCAACTTCTGCAATAATATAAATAGTGATGTTTAAACACTCAATGAATATCGCTAGAGTTATAATTTCTTTTAGTACGCGTGTAATATTGTCTTCTGAAATTTGATAATTTTTTGCTGTCATTAAGAGGCTCGTCTACCATTTTTTAGAATTCCTAGAATACTCTCGATATTACTTTTTTTTCTATTTCACTCTCTTCCCCACTACTACGGCTGCCCGAAACCAGCCCGAAACTCGTACATTCCCGCATCCTAGCTATGCAATGTCATTTTGAAGTTGAAAATTACTATAAACATGGCTCCAGATTCCTATAATAACTTGTGTATTTTTTAAAGAAATTAAGTAAAACAAAAATTATTCGAAAAAGGAAGTTTAGCTGCATGCTTCTTGTTTTTTAAATTTTTCTTGTCATTTGTAGTGACCGACTAAAATATTATCAAATAATGACAAAAAACCGCAAAAAACGTCATTTTAAATTTTGTTTTACTTCAATTTCCTAGGCCAAAGAAAAAAAATAAAGATATAGAAGAATTAAGACATCCTTTGTTAATACACTCATATGTAAAAGCATCATATATTTCAATTATAATTAAAGTAAACGTGGGACGTGGGAGGCGTACACCTCTGTAACGCTGTAAAATTTTAGGGTAGACGAACACCTTAAGTATTCCCTGATAAATTGCATTATTTCAAATGGACAAACACGACATTAACCGTGATTTCTTCACATAAATTTAAGTACTTACTACTTTTGCTGTATTATGTGGTATAATTTAAAAATTTAAATACTTAAAATTTATATTCTTATTCTTGAAAATCTTGTTGCATGTACCTATTAAATTAAAATTATGACAGTGATAGTTGAAATCAAAATACGAGTACGTCCATGAATAAAATGTTGAATATTATGGTCGTCTATATTCGCACTCACACAATAGCATTCACTTTCCGTGTTAATAATAATATACCTATACTATAATGCAATTAAGTATACAGGATGTAACCCAACCTGCGTTACAAAATTTAAGGGTGTATAGTATTGGATATATATAGTTGACAGTTGAGAGTGATAGGTACACGCGTGCGAGTGAGAAGAGCAGAAAAACAGAGTTTTCGCTTAGTAAATTATAAAGAAGCAGCTGGCAGATGAACTGAACAATAAAAAACGCTTTTTTGACCCAAAGAAAATAAATTTTCTGTTTTTTTTTTCATGGTAGGAAAGTTAAAACACTAAACAAACTAAATATAACCTTCAAACATATTTTCATATACCATCCACGTACCAACTACCGAGGAAGGAAAAGGGCGGAAACACATCTGGAGAGGACGTAGTAGAGGCTAGGCAGATTATTACCTTTAGATCATAGTGAACTAGTTATAATTTCGCCAAAAAACGAGGCTGTCACAAAAACAGACAACTAGCGACACACAGCGTACGGTAGGAGTAGCAGTCAAGTCAGCGTCTGCAGATCAACAGAGACAAGGCCGACCGCCATCTAGGAACAAGCGGAGAGAACTGCGACTAACAGAGAACAAGAAATCATAAATACCGACAGAGCTAGAAACCTCATGAACAGAGAACGATCTAATAGTACGGGCACTATAAGAAAGAGGGAAGATATAGAAGAAGACGAAAAAGAAGAAAGAATTTTTAAAAGAAGCACAGCCATTAAAAGAACACCCATAAAAACAAAAAATAAGCCAGGTAGTGTTGAAGAAATGGAAATGCAGGAAATACTAAAGGAAATACAAAAGTCACTCACAAACCTAACGAAAAATGTGGAAGATATAAAGAAAGAAGTGAAGGAAGGAAAAGGAGAAGTAAAACAAGGAAACGCAGAAATAAGAAGAGAAATGGGAGAATTCTTCAGAGATATTAAAGACAACATTGTTAAAATAAATGATGAGATACAAGAACTTAAAGAAAAGGATAAAGAGCGGGAAAATGAAAACACAAATATAAAACAAAGATTAGATGAAATCGAGAAGATGAAAGGACAAGAGATACCAGACAAGGAAGAAACAACAATTATAAACGAGAGACTAAAAGAAATAGAAATGAGAATGGAACAACAAGAAATAGAAAAAAGGAGAAATAATTTCATTATAATGGGTTTAAAGATAGATACAGACAATACAACAATAAGCAGATACATCGAAGAATTTTTAAATAGAAAACTTGGAATTAAAATAACTGAAAACAGCAGCAATCCTAAATCAAGAAAAAGAAATGATAATTGCAACAGTAGACACATAGGCAGAAAAACTTAAGATTATGAAAAACAAATCAAAACTAAACGACGAAAGCCTGCTATGTTCACTTGCTAGTATTGAATCAAAATTAAAGATATGAAAAACAAGTATATTTTGTTTGTATTAAACTTTATCTATAACTTCTAGACCTGTACTTTTGTTTATTGTAAGTATCAATTCTACGCTATATTTATTTTTGAAAGTGTGTTATTTAAATTTGTGTTTTGTATCTACTTCTAGTCACCGGTAACTGATGATGAGTGTTTTAACACTCGAAACCGGTCGTACTATTTAATAAAATTTTTTATAAACGTGGAGTAAGACTATTTTCTCATCCAACTTAATTCCAACCACTTCACTTGGGTTTTATCAATTTCAAATACGAAAGTATCTACATAAATAATGATTTGACAATAGAAGAGAGAAACATATAGAGAAAATTGGTCAAAATACAAAATGAAAAAAAAGAACAAGGTAAAAGTGCAAAAGTCGGGAGTAGGTATACTAGGCGTGTACTGGACCACTTCAAGGTCACTCTCCCCCAGGTGACCTAGAAACTCGCTGATGACGTTGCCCACTCGTTGCTAACTTCAAGGTCATCTTGACTTCCACTTCAAGGTCATGGACACCCTGTATATACCCAGGTGACCTAGAAACTCGCTGATGACGTTGCCCACTTGTCGCTAACTTCAAGATCATCTTGACTTCCATTTCAAGGTCACCTCCACTTCCAGGGTTGTTCCATGCCTAATGCCTCATCCGCATGCCTCATCCGCATGCCTCATGCCTCATCCGCCATGCCTCATCCGCATGCCTCATCCGCATGCCCCATGCCCCATCGTCACCCCTGTTGTCCACTTGTTCGCTGATGACGTTGCCCACTCGTTGCTAACTTCAAGGTCATCTTGACTTCCACTTCAAGGTCATGGACACCCTGTATATACCCAGGTGACCTAGAAACTCGCTGATGACGTTGCCCACTTGTCGCTAACTTCAAGATCATCTTGACTTCCATTTCAAGGTCACCTCCACTTCCAGGGTTGTTCCATGCCTAATGCCTCATCCGCATGCCTCATCCGCATGCCTCATGCCTCATCCGCCATGCCTCATCCGCATGCCTCATCCGCATGCCTCATCCGCATGCCCCATGCCCCATCGTCACCCCTGTTGTCCACTTGTTCGCTGATGACGTTGCCCACTCGTTGCTAACTTCAAGGTCATCTTGACTTCCACTTCAAGGTCATGGACACCCTGTATATACCCAGGTGACCTAGAAACTCGCTGATGACGTTGCCCACTTGTCGCTAACTTCAAGATCATCTTGACTTCCATTTCAAGGTCACCTCCACTTCCAGGGTTGTTCCATGCCTAATGCCTCATCCGCATGCCTCATCCGCATGCCTCATGCCTCATCCGCCATGCCTCATCCGCATGCCTCATCCGCATGCCTCATCCGCATGCCCCATGCCCCATCGTCACCCCTGTTGTCCACTTGTTGACCTATATTTCAAGGTCATTGTGACTTCCATCCCCCAGGTGACCTAGAAGCTCGCTGACGATGTTGTCCACTTATTGACTAATATTTTAAGGACATTTAAACTTCCTCATTAACGCCGTGACGTAGCTGCTCACTCAAGGTCATTCGGACTTCCACGTAGAAAAAAACATTTAGACTTTGAGGTTATGTAGACTTTTATTGTAAGGTCATTTAAACTTCCTCTTGACATAGCTGCTCACTCAAGGCCATTCGGACTTCCACGCAGAAAAAAACATTTAGACTTTGAGGTTATGTAGACGTTTATTGCAAGGATATTTCTCATAAACACCTTGACGTCATGACACATGGTCATTCAGACATCCACGTTTAAAAAAACATTTAGACTTTGAGGTTATGTAGACGTTTATTTCATGGTCATTTAGACTTCCATATATGTTATTTGAAATAACATGTTAGTTAATAAGCTAAAAACCACAATTTGATATGAAACAGGAAGTATGTTAATGAGTGAGTAATTTTTAAAACCACAATGTGATAAGAAACAGGAAGTATGCTAATGAGCTAACAATTTTTTAAACCACAATGTGATATGAAACCGGACGTGCTTTAATGAGAAGAAAAATAAGAAGAAGTATGGAAATTTTTGTAGTGATAAGAATACATATATAAGAGCTGAATTATTGACGATGCTGTTCACTGTTTACGTTTTCGATAATTTACAGAAAATTGTATAGTGTTCAGTGACGTTACCGCTCAAGGCCATTCAGACTTCCATATTTAAGGTGAATATTAGTGTTTTTTTACTGAACATGAAGAGTGAGAAGGATCGTCTCTTAACATACGTCGCCTGGCCAAACCCATACATAGACCCACAAAAGCTGGTTAAGGCTGGCTTCTTCTCTAGATGGTCTAACACTTGCCCGTTCGTTCGCGGAGTTAAAGTAGGGAACATTCCAGTTGTGTTGAGCCTCACCCAAGGCGCGAAACTTCGTGAAGCAAGTAACGTAAACGCTCCGGTAACGTTAGTTGTCACAGCTGAAAAGTTTAAAGCACTTGCTGCGACAGCTGTTTGTGAAGAGAAAGAGCCGAAGAAGGTTGACGATGGCCGACTCTGTAAAATCTGCTACACTGAGGAACTTGGAGTGGTGTTCCTCTCTTGCGGGCATATCATGGCTTGTGTGAAATGCGCGCCATCGCTTTCAACGTGTGCGGTTTGTCGCCAGCCGTTCACGGCCACTGTTGGAGCTTTCCTCTCTTGAAATATGATTGTAATGTTTAGGAAATTACATTTATAAAAAATAATAAGTATTATTGTTGTAGGAATTAGGTAATAGGACATTGAAATAAAAAATAAAATACTGTTTAAAAAATTATTTTTTATTTATGTAATATATTTGACATACAATTTTTATTTTTGTACATTTCAACATATATTTTTAAAACATTCTCAACAAACTCTTACATACTTATAATCTATGTTTATAGTTAATTAACATAGGTATGTTAATCTATAACGTGATGTTAAATCTTTATTAAAAATACAATAATATCTAAATAAAATTGGATCTATATTTAATGCCTGATAAATTGTTTTATTTAAATATTTGTTTATTATTAAATCATATTGTTCTTTATGCAGTTTATAGTTTTTAAACCATATATAAATAAATTGTATTCGTAAAATTTTATTTTTATTATTTAAATGTTTAAATAAAAATTTTGAATATGTAATATTTCTTATTAAAATATTATATATATCTTCTAAACTTAAAAAATCTAAATAATACAAAGATAAATCTAGTTTTGAACATATATTATTATGTAAACATTGTTTTTTAAAATTATTTGGAATTTTCAACCATTCCTTAAGAAATATTTGACCACACTTTGTTTTTTTCACATATGCAAATATTAAAGTTTCAAAATAAGTGTTTAATGTACTCAGTATTACTAAGTCATTGATGTTTAAATATTTAAAAATTATATCTAAAGCAATTATATCTAAGGTAAGTATTTTATATTCCATTTAAAAAACACTAATATTTGACCTTAAATATGGAAGTCTGAATGGCCTTGAGCGGTAATGTCACGATAATGGAAGTCAGGATAACCTTGGAACACTGATTTAATCCTCAATTATTTCAGCTTCACGTAATTCTTCAATAATTGCTAAAAAAAAAATCGTTATCAGTACCGTTGTGACAATTAGTATGATATTTGTTACAAATTTCGTTTTTCTTACTGTAACTTCTAGTTATTTCTCATTTTCTGTAGTTCTCTTAGTATATACATATTACGAATCATATTATATAAATCCATTGTTACTGAACACTATACAATTTTTCTGTGAATTATCGAAAACGTAAACAGTGAACAGCATCATCAATAATTCAGCTCTTATATATGTATTCTTATCATAAAAATTTCTATACTTCTTCTTATTTTTCTTCTCATTAAAGCACATCCGGTTTCATATCACATTGTGGTTTTAAAAATTGTTAGCTCATTAGCATACTTCCTGTTTCATATCACATTGTGGTTTTAAAAATTACTCACTCATTAACATACTTCCTGTTTCATATCACATTGTGGTTTTTAGCTTATTAACTAACATGTTATTTCAAATAACATATATGGAAGTCTAAATGACCTTGAAATAGACGTTTACCTCAAAGTCTAAATGTTTACCGTGAGTCATGACGTCAAGGTGTTTATGAGAAATATCCTTGCAATAAAAGTCTACATATACATAACCTCAAAGTCTAAATGTTTTTTCTAGGTAGAAATCTGAATGAAAAGACAGAATTTATAGTATAATAATGGATGCTGTGAAAATAGAAAAAGAATTTCTTACCGATGCTTTGCCTGTTCGTCTATTAGGAATGAATTGTGATTTAATGTCTCAATATATATTGAATTTGTTGCTGATAGACTATTTTCAGAATTAGAATTGGAAAAAATTTATAAAACAAAGCATCCATTTAATTTTATGGAATCAATTTCGTTAGAGGGAAAAACTAATTTTTGAAAAAAAGTTAGTAAATATCAAAAATATGGTGTAATGAAAAGTAGTAAAAACGATGATGTTTTTACAACAAATGCTGATTTTTAATATGGAGTGTAAGTGGATTATTTAAAAAACATATATAAATATATAAAATTTTATTGTATTATAAAAATAAAAAATAAAATGTTTTTTACAAATTTCAATTACTCCGTAGTGGTTGTGACCGGGCTTGTCAGGTTTCCCACTAATTTTAGCGTTGGGCCTTAAGGTCAGCCCACCGTTTACGCTCGGATGCGTAGAACTTTTGCTTTTCTTTTTTCGACATTTTGTAGCCCGACACCGGTATGAGAACTAGGTGCTTTTCCGGGGTTGGTATGTAACCCACTTCTTCTACGTTGTCCCAGTTTTCTGAACTGGCTACATCATAAGGCTGAACGGGTGATCCTGTCGTTGTGGGTGGTTTTTGTAGTTGTAGGACTGATTGCTCCACTGTTTTGGTTGGAAAAGACGTTTTCTGGGCCACCTCTTCAGTGGAGATGCCAATGTTCTTCTTTGGTGGTGCCATGGTCGGAAACAAAATGTGGAGATGCCGACGTTCTTCTTTGGTAGTGCCATGGTCGGAAACAAAATTGTTGGAAACAAAACATTTACTTATTAGTTTCATCGGAAACCTGACTTTTGGGCTATGGTTGCCCTGCCGACAAAAGGAAAAGGATCAGGGCTGGAAGGGTTTGTGAATATCAAAAATATAGTGTAATAAAAAGTAGTTTATTAATTGTAATTATAAAAATAATAATAAAATGTTTTTTACAAATTTATTATTCTTCTTTTAATTTCAATTACCCCATTTCTATATACATAGGTAAATTCTTGGACGTCATCATCATCCACCTCGATGATTTCGTTTACGTAGGTAAATTCTTGGACGTCATCATCGTCTACCTCGATGATTTCATCTGTGGCAACTTGTTGGTCGTCTTCGATGATTTCGTTTACATCAGTACTGTAATAAATTAAAAACAAAAAACATGAGTACAAAAATAAATCTTATTACTTAAATTTACTTACGAAGTATCTTCTGCTTCTAATAGTTGTTGTTCAACTTCAACGCTGCCTTCTTGACCGAATATATATTTATCAATTAGGGTAATATCCTCCATTGGAGGATCTAATGCAGTTACATCATCCAAATATATTGGAGGATATAATGCATTTACATCCTCTAAAGATATTGGAGGATATATTGCATTGTAAATCGCATTAATTTTTGTTTCAATGTTCTCCAATTTTTTAAAAAATGTATCCATTTTGAAACTATTAAACAATATTATAAAAACAAATTTTATTTTAAAAATAATTTACAATATAACACACACACACACACACACACATTAAACTATTTGTAGAAATTGATTATTTTACATAAATATTTGAAATATATTATTGAATTTTGAAACTATTTATAAAAATTTATATTATTTTTACATAAATATTGTAAACATAAATGTTTTAAAGAATTTGGATTAAAAGTTTTTTGGGGTATAAAATGTGAAAGTTCGATATATTCCGCCATTTTTACTTGACTTGCATCAGTACTTATTCGGTCATATGTGTAATCAATTTGGAAACATGAGCCTAATTTATTATAATAAATAGCTGACTTTGTAATATTATATTTTTTACTGCTTAAAATTTTAACAACAAATATTTCTTCTGTAGCAAATGCAGTATCCGTTATTGTTATATTTAGTCGCATTTCTAAGTTATTATCTAAACCAAGTGTTATTCTGTGCACTGTATACTTTTCTTTGTAAACAGTAGATATTATATTAAAATCATTTATAATATTAATCTCAGTTAATTTGTTTACTATTTGTTTTATATATTTCATAGTATTTATGCAAAGACCAGGTGCTTGTACATATATATCAAGACTATTCACATTAATGGTAAGTTTATTCAACAAATATATTACAAAAGGTCCCGCAATAAAAGCATAAAAATCATTATCTACAAATATGTTTAATATAATGGAAACAATTCGAAATAATTTTATTTTAATGTTTGATGTGGTATGATCTAATTTAAATTTTTTAGAAATAAATTTAGTATTATAAAAATTTAATTGTAGAATATCCATATTGCTTAAAACAAAATAAAGCAATCAGTTAAAAAATAATATAATATTGTATAAGTGTACTTACAGTTTTTTGTTTGGAGAAGTGACTGTGGTACTGGACTGTTGCTACACACAACTATGATATTCAATGTAATTTTTTCACTATATATATAATATCACATCATTTTGCGGTTTTGTTAAAAACCGCTAATTAAAATTTTGTTTCACTGTTTTGATAAAACTTTGATATCAAATCATTTGCGGTTCTGTTAAAAACCGCTAATTAAAATTTTGTTTCACTGTTTTGATAAAACTTTGATATCAAATCATTTGTGGTTTTGACAAAAACCACTAATTAAATTTTTGTTCCACTGTTTTGATAATAATTTAATATCATATCATTTGCGGTTCTGATAAAAACCACTAATTAAAATTTGTTTTTCACTATTTTGATAATAATTTTATTATCAGCTAAATGTACTGCAAAAATATTAGGTTTACATAAACAGGAAATGGAAAGGAAAAATAATACAGAGTTTAAATTTTTATTGTTTATTTTCATATAAATAAATTACATAAGTATTACATATTATAATAATGTGATATTTTTAACAATAATTGTTTCAATTGTTTAAATACACTTACATTAGAACACTCAATATTAAATAAAGATAAATCAAATATTCCTGCTTTAACAAGTTTATTTGTAAATTCATTATATGCATAATACGTACCATTTTTAAAGAAATAAATTAAACCATCTATATAACGAAATGCACTATCAATATTTGTTGGTATTTCAGGAAACTTTTTGTAAACATATGAATTTTCTTTAACAGATAATGTGCATTCATCAATTTCTGAACAATAAGCTTCATTATAAAATATATATGTACGTCCTTGATATGTATTTACAATGCTTGTAATATTGTTAATATGTTGTAAATTTACAATAATGTTTTCTAGTTGAAACGATGGAAATTTAATGTTGTATATTTTCTTATTTGCAATGACAATAATATTACCATTCGGCCTTTGATACACAGCAGATATTTCACTGAAACTGTTTAAAAATGGAATCCAGTTTGTTAGAGGAGATGCTTTGTAATTAAAATTTTTATCATTGATTAAATTTTTTTGCCACATCCATTTTTTATGAATTATATATAAGTTATCATTTAGTATGATAAATGTTTTTAATTTATTATTTATATCACATATATTTGGAGGTTCGTTTTTCGTATATTGCTGTGTTGTTATTACTGTTTTCGGTGTTGTTGTTTTCAGTGTTGTTTTTGGTGTTGTTGTTGATTTTTGTCGAATACCATATAAATTTTGAATTGCATTTATGTCATCATTGTGTAAATAAGGTTCGGAATATTGATATATTTTTGAAAAATAATACGGATACATAATTGATTGTGAATGAAATGAGTGATGTATACCAAGAGCATGTCCAATTTCATGTACAGCAACTTCAAAAAAGTTTGTATGATCCTCGGATAAAGGTTCTTTAAGATCATAATCCCAATTTTCATCAGAATCAAAATGGATTTCTACAGGTCTTTGATCAGCATATGGTAAATAAGCATGTGCTAAAATACCTTTATAACCATCAAAATAATCAGTACAATATGTAAATGATTTTGATAAAAAGTGTTTTTTACTACCAAACGATAAAAGTATATTTGGATTAGAGCTGTTTTGAATAAATTCTATATTTGCTTCTTTTCCCCATAAGTTAAATGCCTTTTGAATTAAACTGATAATATTATTATTGTATATTCTATATGTATACCATTTAATAGTTTTATTCATCCACTTATAATTTCCCAGTACATAATTTAAATTATCTGAGACACCGCATCTTCGTGATTTCATTAAGTTTTGTGTTTGCAAATTAATAGTTCCATCCACAGTTAAATTATGTTTTTGTTGAAATAATATTAAGGCTTCTACAAAATTCGTATCTGTCTCATTTACTGTTTCTAAATTTAATTTGGTTGTATAGTTCAAATAACCATAGGTATGTAAATGAGTTAAAGCATCTATTAATTCAGAAGCTTTAGATATGTATACTAAAAATAGTATGAAATATAATATTACTTGTGCATACATCTTTCATCAATTGATGTACAATAGTAACTGAATAATTTTAAAGAATTCTCAAACATTTTATAATATATTAACAAGCCCGTTAACAGGTGTGTACTCAACGATTCGATCGTGTAAAATTAGACAATATGCTGTAGTCTTGGCGGGAAAATTTTCAGATGCTTCAAAATGTAATTCAATATCTATTGAATCAGATATAAGTTTTTCTTCTTGTTTCGAACAATCAATTACAATAAGTGGTGCCGTACTTTTAAATTGAGCCCAACTCAATAATGGACTGTTAGAAGTACCGTAATAAGATTTTTGAAATTGTGCATACATTTCATAGAGTACAGCATATTGATTCTTTCCAAAATCAATACTTAATCGTTCATAGGGATAACATACAGAATTTAGTGTAACTTTAACATTTTTTATATTACAATGTGAAAATTTACTAGAGTCAGTTTTGGTTTTATTTTTAATATCTGTTTGAAATCCTATAATAATATATCTTGGTGTTTCCAAAAACTTTGTTGTTTTTAATTGCCAAATATTATTCGTTGTAACCGGTAATTCAGGATACTCATACAAATCCCAACATCTAAATGGAACTGATAATCTTTGATCACTATTGATTATTTGTAATAATTTTAATTTTTCCTTTAAATTTGGCATAATATGTTTGATACGCCATTGAATTTTATATATTTGAATTTTTAATTCATTGTCACTAATATAAACATAATTATCATTTCTAGCACGTATGAGAATAAGTTCTTGTTTAACACCTGCAATAATTTGTTTAAAATCTTCTGTAAATCCAAGTAGTAAATTTAATGGTATTGACACTACAAATTCCCCAGTACTATTTATTATATTGTCATTATTCCAACCTGCAGTTTCATAAATTGATTTTTCTGTAGATCTTATAGAAACATAACCTTTCATTATACTTGAAATACCTACATTTTTAACTCTATCTATTTCTTCATTTGACAGTTTATAACGAATTTCATCAAACAAAAATGCGAAACCATTATTTGATAATTTAAATTTTTTTGTTGCATCAAGGTCTTTACCATCAGAATCTAAAAATTTACCCTCAATAATAATATAACTGTCATATGGTGTTGTGAAAATATCTTTATTTTGAATTGGTATACTTATTTCATCGTTATTTTCATACTTTGTAGAGGCGTAGGGATTATATGTGTGCCACTCTTCTCGACTAATATCAGTATTCATTGACACATTATGTACAATATTTAAAACACTCATTTTTTTCTACTTATAGGTTTTAAACCTAGAGATAAAAGAAACTCAATATTTTGAGGTGTTATCACTCTTGCGGTTGAACGTTGATTAATTTTATTTATGTTTTGATTTGTGTTTATATGCGCAACTGATGGTGTATGGAAATCAATACCCATTTTATATTTTCTTTTTTATGTGAAGTCTAACTGTAATACTTTCGTCTCTAAAATTTACTAAATCACCGTCTTGATCAACAATACGTAATGTTATGTTGTTTATCGTTTGAACGTTCATTGGTAAGTAAATAACATTTTGTGGTGTTTCTATTATTTTATACCCAGGTGGTACTGATGGATAAAATTCATGAAGAGTATGAATTAGATTATTATTTTTGTATGCACCCGTTGTAATATTACACTCAACTAATATTGAATTTACTTTTATAATGTTTACTGGAAAATCAGATTCATGAATTTTGTGGGTGTCTAATATACGACTAGAAAATCCTAATAATTTACCAATACTATCACTATGAGTAAAATCTATTTTACATGTACTAGCAATTTCACATTTTAATGTATTAGTATTAGCGTTCAAAGTTATAAAGTTTTTTACGGTATCATCATCATCACTTTTCTTATCAGTATTAATAATTTCATGGAAATGATATGTTTTACTTGCCTTAGGATCATTTAGTTTAAAACGTAAATAATTATTAATATCTTCTATTTCATATGATCCTACTGGTAAACTTATAACATTGTTATCATAATAAAATTTATTATTGTATTCATCTATATTTGGTATTGAATTATATGTATGAAAATTAATTAATCCAATTACATACTCACCATCATTTAGTTCTATTGGTGGGAAGAAGTCACAACTTAGTTCATTAGATTTCCCCGTAATTGTTACTGTTAGTGACATTTTAATAACACTAATATGGAATAACTTATTGCACAACTATTTATATAAAAAATTTAAACATAAATGTCCACATTTAACAGAATTAAAATTTTGATCCTGTTTATAATTATATTTAATGTTAACATTTTTACCAAAATAATTTACTAGCTCAAGTGGAGGTGGTAATTTACCAAAACTATCATAATAAACGATTGAATTATCATATTTTTTATAAGCAACCCAATGTGTTCCAGGACCCTCACTATTATCCAGGTTAACTATAGCACATTCATTTTTAAAAGGTTTTTTCGGTAAATCGTTTCGCATAAAGACACCTCTAAAACATGGAATATCTTTTGTATTTTTTATTAAATCAAAATTAGTTAATGCCCGATTTGGTAAATTTTCTATTGGTGTTTTTTTTTCTTCTCTTTCCTGCTCCTCTTTTATATGGACGTATATATAATCCTTTTCCTTTGTTTAACGCTTTTTTAACAGCATAAGATGCAGCTCCACTAGCAGCTCCAGCTAACAAAGCTTTACCTATAAGCGGTAATAATAATGGTAAAAATGGTAAAACTCCTCCAGTTTTACGTGACTTACGTTTTTTTTTTATTTGTCTACGTTTACCCATTCCAAATTTTGTTTTTACTTTCAAAGCACTCGTAACTATTCCAGCTGAAATTTTTTCACTTTTCGATGCGTCTTTTGCTAAAACTCTTGACCAAGCCTTTTCTTGTAATATTTTATCAGCTATATGTCTATCACTTAAATGATTACTTTTTGAGTATGCTATGTCGTGTTCTTTACAAGCAGCGTCTAAAGGATTTATTCCGGGATCTCCGCGAGCTAAACGTTTTTTTAATTTTGTACCTGGACCACAATATTGATAACCTGGAATATGAAGTTCAAATGGAAGAGAATTTATAGCTGAATTTAGAAAACCTGTCCCCGTTTGATGTTGAATCATTGATAGTCAACACCTGTTTGAAATATATAATAGGTAACATGGTCTATTTATATCATTTCTAGAAAATATGTGATAGAATGCGTTTCCTTCGTCAAAATCAAAGTTTAGTAGTGGAAAATTTTGATATTAATAAAGAAACAACAGAGAGAAAACATAGTAATTTATTACCAAACACAATTAGATGTATTATCTGTGGCCCCTCAAACTGTGGTAAAACTAATGTTGTATTAAGCTTACTAACACACTCAAACGGATTAAAATTTGAAAATATTTATTTATATTCCAAGTCTTTAAATCAACCCAAGTATACATTTCTTAAAGAATGTATATCTCGTGTAAAAGGTATGGGTTTTTTCTCTTACACTGATAACACTAATATTATGAAACCGCAAAATGCAAAAAAAAATTCCATATTTATTTTTGATGATGTTGCTTGTGATAAACAGGATTGCATTCGGGAATATTTTAGTATGGGGCGTCATAATTGTGTTGATTGTTTCTATTTATGTCAAACGTATGCTCGTATTCCTAAACATTTAATTAGAGATAATGTAAATTTAATTGTGATTTTTAAACAGGATGAAATGAATTTGCGACATATTTACAGTGATCATGTAAATACGGATATGGATTTTATAAAATTTAAAGAATTTTGTTCAAATTGTTGGAAACAAAAATATGGGTTTGCTGTAATTGATAAAGATAGTGACATACATGATGGAAGATATAGAGAAGGATTTCACAATTTTTTTAAATAATATTACACACACACACACACACGTATAAATACTTGTTTAGATTTAGAAAACGAATAGTTATAGTATACACGCACACACACACACACCACACACACACACACATACACACACACACACTCTCATATTAATATGAATAAGATAACAAAGTTATCAAATGTATGTGTAAATAATGAAATAAATAAGGTGAAATTACTGAAAAAAATTAACAAACATTTAGAAAATATAGCAAATATTAAAGGGAAAATTTTGTTATATGAAAATTTACGTAATATTACTACTAGTATTAAATCTTTGGAAATTAAAAATCATTCTGATGCATGAGAACCGGCAGATGGCAGCATGGCAGCATGTGGACGAGGAATGATACTTAATGTGTACTTAATCTTAATGTTGAATGTCTTGTAATTAAGTTTAAGTTCAAATAAAATATTGTTAATGGAAATTTTGTTTTATTACCTTTAATGCTCATTTGTTCAATATATAAGTATATGTACTATATATAATTAAATAGTACGTTGACAGACAGACAGACAGACAAACAGACAGACAGACAGACAGACAGACAGACAGACAGACAGATATGCAAACATGAATGTAAAAAATAAAGAAACACTTCAACGAATAATAAGTGTAAGTAAATCTATCCGTGATAAATATAAAAATCTTAAACGTGGTCAAGCTGAAACAAAATATCAACTTGAGGAAACATTTAAACCGATTACACAACCTTTAAAAGAATTAGTTAAATCAGAATTGGTGGATGATGAAAATATCAAGCAGGAAAATGAAACAAATCAACAATTTTCAACACCATTTACTCCTAAGTCTAAAAGAAGGAAACGTAAAAAAGCTAAAATTAGTCTTGAACCAGAAACACCATTTGCTACACCAAGAACAAGATTTTTAAATGATGAAACTGTATTCGAATTAGAAGGAAACGATGAAGCTTCATCACCAACTTCAATTGTACGTCAATCTTTGGAATCAGCAAGCGATGAAAAACATAAATTAATTAATATATTTGGTGATATTGCCGTTAAGTATTTTACATTTTATGTTAGTGATGATGATAGAGAAAAAGATTATATTTATGGAATTCATAAAAATAATGATGGGGACTGGGTTATTGGAAATACAACAGTTAATATTGATAAAAATGATATACTAGTAAACAATAAATGGTATGTAGGTACAACAGGTTTATACGAACTCTTATTTAAAAAAAATCCTGATTCAAAAATATATACTGAAAATGATAAAAAAAATTATATTGATATTGTTCTTAAAACAAACGCGCATAAACGAGGATACAGTGCAAACGGACAAATAAATGGATCTTCAAATATAAAATATCAAACTATTATAAAACCAGCAATAACAAATGCTAGTGAATATAGGAAAAAAACTAGAAGTCAATCCACTAAAGGATTTGGTATTATTCCTAAATATATGAGCCTTACAAACAAAAATACTGATTTAGTTTACTGGGATGATCCCAATGAACTTGTTGACAGATTAAAATTATTAATCGCTTCTAAAGACGCTGGTCATACTGGTCATGATAATGAAATTTTATCAATAATAGAAGAATTACGTGAAGCTAATATAATTGAATAAATCCAAATTTGGCAAAAATATTTGTTGAAAATTATTAAAAATAATTAATCATGAGTAAATTACAAGTTGTAAACGAGTTACATAGACCTGCACGTAAAAACTTTCCACGCAGAAGAGTTATAACTAAAGGATTTGATGATTTATGGCAATGTGATCTTGTTGAAATGATTCCTTACACAAAACAAAATAAGGGATATAAATATTTATTAACAGTGATAGATGTGTTTTCTAAATATGCATGGGTAAAACCAGTTAAAACCAAATCTGCTGAAGATGTTTCAATTGCATTTAAAAATATACTTAACAAAGGTCGTGTTCCGAAAAATTTACAATCTGATAACGGAAAAGAATTTTATAATGCTAAATTCAAACAATTAACTGAAAAATATAATATAAATCATTATTCAACATATAGCAATCTTAAAGCTTCAGTTTGTGAGCGATTTAATAGAACATTAAAAACCAATATGTGGCGTGAATTTAATTATCAAGGATCACATAACTGGTTAAACATTTTAAATAAACTTGTTAAAGAATATAATAACAGACAACATAGAACTATTCGTATGAAACCTATAAATGTTAGGAAAAAAAATGAAAAAGAAATACTAAAAAAAATTTATAATAATATTAAAATAAGTGGCAAATCAAAATTTAATGTTGGGGATCATGTTAGAATCAGTAAACATAAACATATTTTTCAAAAGGGTTATGAACCCAATTGGACAACTGAAATTTTTATAATTCATAAAATAAAACATACAAATCCAGTAACATATGAAATTAAAGATTTACAAGATAATATTATTAAAGGCGGTTTCTATGAACAAGAATTGCAAAAAACCAAATATCCCGATGTATACTTAGTTGACAAAGTATTACACACAAAGGGTTCAAAAGTTTTTGTAAAATGGTTGGGATTTGATGATACACACAATTCATGGATAAATAAATCAAATTTAATTACTAAATAAATTTCACAAAACCACAATGTGTAACCACAATGCGATATTACACCGGATATATGTTAATGAGCTAACAATTTATAAAACCACAATGTGATAAGAAACAGGATGCATGCTAATGAGCTAACAATTTATAAAACCACAATCTGATAAGAAACAGGATGCATGCTAATGAGCTAACAATTTTTAAAACCACAATTTGATATGAAACCGGACGTGCTCTAATGAGAAGAAAAATAAAAAGAAGTATGGAAATTTTTAAAGATAAGACTTTTATATAAATACAGTTTCAGAAATAAGATATTTATTATTCAGTCATCAAAATCAACAACAACAACAATATACTAAATACTAGTACAGTACTACGACTCCAACACACACACACACTGCAAGTATTGTAAGTATTATTATTATTATTATTATTAAAGAAATTGTTGAAGAATGGAAAAATTAAACGAACTTGGACAAGCTAAATCAAACTACAAACCCATCATAAAAATTGTTGATTTAGAAGTGAATACAGAATATTTAATACAAAATGCTAAAATTATACTTTCCAAATTTGGAAAAAAATCAATACTACTTGATATGATTGATTTTATCACGTTTCTACCTTCACGATTTGATGTTTTAGACGAAGAAGACGTTAAATCTCTCCTGATAAATTCCTACTTAACCGTTGAGAAGAAAGAAGATTCCAGTGAAATTAATTTAAAATTCACTAAAAATAATGCAGATAATTAAAGTAAAAATTAATGATGATAATGAACCCGATGTAGTTGTTAATTCAAATTATATGGATAATGTGTTAATTAACGGGGGTATTACATCAAGTTGTTGTTCTGTTTGGCCACCAAAACTATCATTTAGTATAAGTAAATATAGTGAAGTATTTAAGTTTGTTGAAGATGAAGATTTTAAAAAACCTTATCGCACTCATAGTTTTATGGGTAGAGTTTTCGATAATTATGATGTTAATTTTAAATACGAATGGATTATGGTTTTCAAAGTTAATAAAAATGTCACAGTAGAGAAGTTATTTAGCCTGCTAAAAACGTATTATTTGTGGAATCCCAAAAAGAATGAAATTTATTTTAAAAAAACAGATTTAAAATTATTTAATGAGAGATTTGATTTTGGAGATAATGAGTCAGTCAAGATAGAAGAAATTAATGTTAATGATATACGTGTACTATTTGGTTATAAAACTGAAGAAGAGTAATTTTGGAAAATGGCTTTTAATTGTTCTTTATCTACATCTGCTTCTACTGATAGTGTTGACACGTCAGTAGATAACGCTAATGATGATAATAACGATAAAATGTCAAAATTAAGTTATAAAGTAATTAGTGAGAACATAAGAAATGCATTATTAACTATGAAAACTAATATTGAATTATTAATTGAAAATAAAAAAAGTAGTAATATGAATAATATAACTTTATGGCGTAAACATGTAAATAAAATCTTGATAATTACATATAAATATGTATGTTTTATATTAAATGCAATTATCTTTATAGTCAATTGTTTTTGTATTTCTGAAAATAATTAATTTGGAGGGGGGTGATTGAGATAAGAACTTTTTATATAAAGCAAAATTTTAATTTTATTCAGTTATAAACTTTTAAACACATTTAAGAGGAACATTGTTTCTATAAAATGAGTAAACAAGAAAAAAATATTAATGAAACACATACAAAAATACTTAAACGAGAGATAAATAATCAAAATTTGTTTACTTTTGGTGATATAGAAACAATTTCAAAACAAAACACATCGTTTTGGGGTAGAAAATATTTTATTCTACATACATTTCATGATTTTATAAAAGACTTAAATTTAACTACTTATAAATATTATAAAGTATATGATTTAAATAAATCAAATTGTTTTTATGATAAGATAGTTATAAGAATAAATGATTATAAATTATCATGTCGTATTGTTCTACATTATGATGTAAAACGATTACGAGATGATGATGAAATCAAATATTATAATGAATTGTGTAACTTAGGTTTACTCTATATTAGAATATGTATAATTTTTGGTAAATATCAATTACAACTGCTTGAAAAAAAATATTTTAAAGCATAATGTGAAAAATGTAATTTAAAAAATGTAATAAATTAAAATGAATTATTAATTATGTGTCATTTCATGTTTGTATTACACCTTATGATGTTTGTTTACATACACAGTGTTTTAATTAGTCATATGTCAGCTGATGAAATATTTGATAATTTAGAAGTGAATGTGGTTGATAGAAGTATTAAAATTATAATTCAAAATAAAGAGGTATATGAAATATATAGAAGAGAAAATAATTCTGATTATTATGTGATAAAAATCGAAGATAAAGATGAAAGTGAAGTGACTAGTTTTGTGGTACAAAATAATCAAGTGTATTATGAAGATTGGAAAACACTTATACCTAGTTCATATGAATATAAAGATGGAGGACGAAATGTAGATTATTAATTTTTCATATAAATAAATGGTACAACAAAGAAATAAATCATTATAAAAATGAGTGTTAATAAGTTTGGACATTATGAAGCGCATAGTAGTTCTACTACTGCTGCTGCTGCTTCTGCTGCCATAAATACAAGTCATTTATTATCTACTATAGGGATTAAACGTACTAAAAATAACGATTTAGATTTTGAATATAAACAATTGAAAAATATTAAAGAACCAAATGATAATGCGGATGCTTGCACAAAACAGTATGTTGAGAAATTATGTACTAATTTAAAGAATATAGTGGCGACGCATACCAAAAATATAGCTACTTTCAAAAACTTTAAAATTGAAATGCAGCGTAAATTAATAGATATACATATTGAGTGTGTTAAAATAAAACAGTTGGAAAATAGTATAAATATTACAGCGGATCAATTTGCAAAAAACTTAAAATATGGAATCGATAGTATAAAATATCAAACCGATAAACAATTTGAAGAGAATAATGAAAATTTAAAAGATAGTGTAATTGTACCAATTATTAAGGACCAATTGAAAATAGTTCAAGATGACATAAGTAAATTACAAGAAATTAATAAAAATTTAACTCAACAAATTGTTGATCAAAAATTTGAACAGACTAATCAGAATTTAAAAGATAATGTAATTGTACCATTGATTAAGACCCAATTGAAAATAGTTCAAGAGGAAATAATAAAAGCAAATATTAAAGACATGATTTCTTATCGAGGACAAATAAATATTATACTTACTGATCAGTTGATGAAAAAAATAAGTGATTTGAAAACCGAGTTGTTAGAAGATATAAATCAATTAAAATTGAAATTAGATTATAATACTACGCAAAATAAAAATTCACTAGAATTAATAAATCAAAAATTGAATATTGCCCAAAATATTTTCGTTGTTTATTTAGTGTTACAATTAAATGCTGACACGTATGACATATTAAATTCTAAAAACAAAAATGAATATGCTATTCCATGTAATGGTTATATAATTGAAACAAAATATTATGCTGATAATGATAATGAAAAATTTAAGGGCATTTTAAATCTTGAAATACTGCTTGTGAAAAACTTAAAAGTTAAAAAGTATGATAAATTGAGTTTTTATCCTCAAATTGTAAATAAATTGACTTCAAAAACTGTATACGTAGAATTAATTATGTCCACTAATTTAGTATATGATGATGTAAAATATGCTTTAAATGGAAAATAATTAGGTTTTATAAATAAAAATAGAATGTAATACACATGTTTTTTTATTATAATAAAATGATTATACAATATTATATGTTTTTATTATTTTTACACCTTACAATACCTTAATAATAATTTTTAACCTAATTTTGGATGATATTTAAATACAATTCCACATCCAACATAATAAATACATGATCTATTATAACAAGAAATACTTCCTTCATTATATTTAGAAGGAGGAATGAATGTCCAACAATGGCGTCCCTTACATCCAGGACATTTTTTAGGTAAACCCATACATTCTGGTTTTACACAATATTGACAAATCATATTTAAAAAATAGTATAATGAAATTCAGTTATTAAACTTATCTCAACATTTATATTATATACTTAATGCAATTATTTTATATGTCATTTTTTATATTGTTGACAAAATCACTTAACATAAATATAAATATAAATAAATAAAAGTACAATAGCACATCTGTTATATATGCAAACCCCCACTCCAAAGTAAAAAACACTAATATTCACCTTAAATATGGAAGTCTGAATGGTCTTGAGTGGTAACGTCACGATAATGGAAGTCAGGATAACCTTGGAACACTGATTTAATCCTCAATTATTTCAGCTTCACGTAATTCTTCAATAATTGCCAAAAAATCGTTATCAGTACCGTTGTGACGAGGTAAAAATAAAACACAATGTTCTAATTCAATTAGTATGATATTTGTTCCAAATTTCGTTCTTCTTACTGTAACTTCTAGTTATTTCTCATTTTTCTATAATTATTACTGAACACTATACAATTTTTCTGTGAATTATCGAAAACGTGAACAATGAACAGCATCATCCATAATTCAGCTCTTATATATGTATTCTTATCACTACAAAAATTTCCATACTTCTTCTTATTTTTCTTCTCATTAGAGCACGTCCGGTTTCATATCACATTGTGGTTTTAAAAATTGTTAGCTCATTAGCATACTTCCTGTTTCTTATCACATTGTGGTTTTAAAAATTACTCACTCATTAGCATACTTCCTGTTTCATATCACATTGTGGTTTTTAGCTTATTAACTAACATGTTATTTCAAATAACATATATGGAAGTCACAATGACCTCGAAATGGAAGTCACAATGACCTTGAAATATAGGTCAACAAGTGGACAACAGGGGTGACGATGGGGCATGGGGCATGCGGATGAGGCATGCGGATGAGGCATGCGGATGAGGCATGGCGGATGAGGCATGAGGCATGCGGATGAGGCATGCGGATGAGGCATTAGGCATGGAACAACCCTGGAAGTGGAGGTGACCTTGAAATGGAAGTCAAGATGATCTTGAAGTTAGCGACAAGTGGGCAACGTCATCAGCGAGTTTCTAGGTCACCTGGGTATATACAGGGTGTCCATGACCTTGAAGTGGAAGTCAAGATGACCTTGAAGTTAGCAACGAGTGGGCAACGTCATCAGCGAGTTTCTAGGTCACCTGGGGGAGAGTGACCTTGAAGTGGTCCAGTACACGCCTAGTATACCTACTGTCGGGTATCAAAAAATAACTATAGAAGGAATAGCATATGGAATTATTCCAAAAGACTAGAAAGAAGAAAGAAAACAGACAAACTAACAAAGAAAGGAGAAACTACAGAAGTACAGACGGGACACATAAAAATAAGAAAAAATAATAAAAGATATAATAAAAATAATATAATTAAGATTAGTACTTGGTATATACGAACAATGTTAGCGGTAGAAAAAATTACAGAAATAAGCTAGAATTAGAAAAATATGGGGTACACCGGTACACGTAGCAGGGTTACAAGAAACAAAATGGAAAGGAAATGGACAAATAAATAAAGATAAATTCACACTTTTATATTCGGGAGATGAAAAACAAAGCCAATATGGAGTAGCTTTCATGGTAATGAACAAATTAAAAAAAAAACATTATGCAATTTTCACCAATAAACGAACGCTTAGCATATGTACGAATAAAAGCAAGTCCATTCAATATATCCTTGTTAAACGCATATGCTCCAACGGAGACTGCAAAAAAAGAAGAAAAAGAGAAATTTTATGAGAAGATGGAAGAAGAAATTGAGAAAATACCAACAGTAGACGTGATAATGATAATAGGAGACATGAACGCACAAATAGGAAAGGAAGAATATATCAAAGAGGTAGCAGGGAAACATACAATACACAGAACATCAAACGATAATGGGCAAAGATTAAGCAATTTCGCAATAATGACAAACATGATTATAAGCAGCACAAAATATGAACATCCGTGGCAGCATAAAGTAACGTGGACATCACCAGACCAAAAAAGTTACTCACAAATAGACCACATACTAATAAGTAAAAGGCATCAATCAACAATCAGAGACGTGAGAACAAACCGAGGAGCATGCGCCGATTCCGATAGCTACATGGTAACCACAAAACTAAAGCAGAAAATAAAAACAGTAACCAAGAACAACAAGAACAAAGTGAAATAGAACAAATAAAAATTAAATAATGAACAAGAACGAAGTTAATATGCTGAAAAAATGGAAATAAATTTAACAAATCAAGAAATGAAAGAAAAAAGCATAGAAGAAGAATGGGACACAATAAAAACATGTATAATAAGAACAGCTGAAGAAAGTCTGGGAATACAGGGAAGAGAAAACAGAAAAGAATGGTACAATGAAGAATGCAAAGCATTACTAGAAAGAAAAAGAAAGATAAAAATAAAATGGATACAAACAAAAAAAGAAAGTGACAGAGAAGAATATAAAAGAATAAGGAAAGAATGTAGCAAAGTCATAAGAAAATACAAAAGAATATGGATGGAAGGCAAGATCAAAACCATAGAAGAAGAAAGAACGAATAGGAATAGACTTTCAACAAGCATTTGACTCAATAAAAAGAAGACAGCTAATAGAAGCCCTAAAAGAACTAAAAATCGAAGCAAAACTAAGACGACTAGAAATGACAATGGAAAACTCGAAAATATGCATAAAAACTGGAAATGGGGACACAGAAGAATTTACAATAAACAAAGGAGTGAGACAAGGAGACGCTCTATCAGCTACACTATTCAACCTTGCAATAGAATATGTAACAAAGAAAATAAACAGAAATTCAATAAGAAAGAATGGAGGACAAATTATAGCGTATGCTGACGATGTGGTAATCATAACCAAGAGAAGAGACATAATGAAGAAAATGATCGATGAAATAGTGACAGAAAAAAAAGCTAAATTAAAGCAAGACAAAAATAATGAGATATGGGAAACAAAAACAAAACAACAAAATAAAAATAGGAGAACATGAATTTGAAGAAGTAGATAAATATAAATACTTGGGAGTCATGATAACAAACACGGGAGATCAAACAACAGAGAGTAAGATGGTTGGGACACGTATGGAGAGCTGGGGAGGAGGCAATGATACACAATATACTGGTGTGGGAACCTGGGAGAAAAAGAAGAGGAAGATCGAGATCTACCTGAGAATTATGGAGGTCAATCTGCTCGAGGATATATATATATATATATATATATATATATATATATATATATATATATATATATATATATATCTAAAGAGCTTCATAAAGAAGCGGCGCAGTCCCACATGGGACGTTTTTACCTACCGTTATATATATTTTGTTGAAATTCATAAAATTAACAGTAGTATGTAAAACAATATCATTTTGGGTAATGGGTATTGGACTGATTGTCACATTTAAATACAAAAAACGTTAAATAATAGTTATGCAGTATTTATTAGCCTTAAATTCATTACATTATATTCATGTAATAATAATTTTACAAACAGGAACACATGAAATTTGTAGGTACTTACTATGATATTAATTATTTTTCTTATTAGAATATGTGAAATTTTAATTTTCCTCTTATTTATTCTGGGACCTATTCCCCTTTAGGCAACCCTGTTCCTGTTCGTAATTGTATAATTATTGTACACCTTTGCATTTGTCTTCACATTCTTCCTCAGTTTCAAAATTGTTTCTGTTTCCATTACAGCCACCGAACACAAACTTTTCACATTTGCCTTTTGCAATGTTGTAGTAGAACCTTATTTTCAGCATGTTGCAGGGTCCCTCATTTACTGGTTCTTTACATAGACATGTATCTTTATCTTCCGCCGCGGATTTCGCTATAGAAAAATATCATTCATTACATACTACAATATGATCGTATAATTTAACGCTACTGCATTTAAATTCCAATTAATAGTCAGTTAAATAATTCAATAATATTATTATTGAAATCTTAATTTTGTTGTAAGTGCACTAATTATTGATAATTTAGTTCTAAATTTACTATCTCTAAATTTTTCTACTCTAATCTGAAACCATCATCTGCTAAAATATCCTATCAATCCAACACATAAATTCTACAACCAAGTATATTCTATTGAGTTTATTGAATTTTTGCTGTCGAACCCAAAATTATTTATCAAATTTGTTGACACTTTCATACATTTATATTTAGTTGCTGTTGTTTTAGGATTGTTTATAATTTAGCATCTTCTAAATGCAATATTTATAGGCGTTCGTAGTACCTATATATTTTTCAAGGAAAGGGCATCGATATTATTAAGTTATCATGTATGAAACCCATTATTTTGATTAAGCTAAGTTAAAAGCCATGTGGAATAAACATAATTTTATTCTCGTTATTTATTTAAAAGCAATACTTTTGAAGAAAAACACAAAATGGGTTTTTATAATAATGAAAAAAAATTGCTTAAGACGCATTGGCGGATATCTTGCAGTCAGTGGTGGTGATGTGTATTTACTATATAATTATGAATTATTGTATTGTAAGAAAAATCGCAGCAGGCGAATTTTTTTGTCTTCCCTCGTCTATGTGCAAAATAAATAAAAACTGCGAATTTCCGCATTTTATATTCACAATTTACAAATTGTAAGTACATTTTTATGATGAATTTTCATAATAATAATAATAGAAAAAGTTTTTCTTTCTTACCTTGTTCTGCACTAGTGAACAGAACAAAAATGACGAATACAAGAACAAAAGCGCTGAAGTATCTCATATTGTTATTAAAAATTGAACTCTTTCTAAATGTTGAAGAACTATACTATAATAAGCTGATAAACTACATCCACAGTATTTATATAATCTGTAGAAGGCAGTGGCGGATTTATAAATTTTTGACAAATCTATACATTGAAAAATGGTATATTGAAATAGGTATATGTAAATTGTATAAAAATGTTAGCTTTATTCTAAATTCTAGCGCAATCAGTACTAAGAGTAGAAGTAGAAGAGTAAATAAGAGGGTAAAATATAATGTAATTTCTCCTCTATGGAAAAACTTAACTTTTAATGAAACAACCGTTGACCTTGAACTCAAACTTTTTTTCGCCTGCGGCGCTACCTATTTCTTCTTTTTCTTTAAAAAACACTACCCATGTACTATTTTTATTAGGATTTCGCCCCCTTCTTTCTAGATCCGTCACTGCTTAAAGCTCAAAACAAAAAAAAGCAAAGAACCTATAAATGGAAATCTTGCACACGGGCGGCTAATACCCACGCGACGTCCCTGTCCGTACGTCCGTACGTACGTACAGACGTCACGACGAAACTGGTCGTAATGGATTCAGAAAAGGTCAAAACGGATATTTCCGTCAAAATCTGAGAACCGAAATTTTTCGCGATTGCAATACTTCCTTTTTACTCCGTACAAAGAATTAAAAAGAAGTGATTACATTTATAATTTATACATTTAATATTTTTTGAAACAAAAAATTATTTATAAAAAATAAACAGTGTAACCTATAATGCCATTTTTCTAGTTTAAATGAGTGCCAAATCGGTACAAAATAAAATCATTTTTGATATTATATTAGCGATTTAAATGACGTCAAAATAATGAAGTCCAAGTTAAACTTAGTAAAAAATATTTAATTCTTCTCTAAATTATAACAATACAATTCATTACTTAAGTCTAATATTCACAGAACCGCAGGTGTATACTATTTAAGCTGCTTTAATACCTGTAACAAACAAAATTATATGGATAGGTACAAAATGGTATAGATACAACAAATTTGCTAATTTAGAAACAAACTAAGTTATTCCGTATAAAATTAATAATGTTTTCACAACTATCATCAATCCTGGACTGGACTGAATTAAATGCTGCAAATGTACCTAATTTGACATTACAAACTTAATGGTAAAATGGCAAATTTATTTGGGCTGTATTTTTTTTATCTTAAAAATGATAATGTTGGGAATTTTTTAAAAATGCGGATATTTGATTTGCATATAATAATGGATATATTATAAATAATAACATTTGAATATTTTTGACAGATGGTTTAACCAATCATATTGCGTTATGATGACGTCAAACGACGTAATGCAACCAATAGAATTGAAAATGTAAAATGATGTATCTGACAACATAATTATGTAGATTAGGTTTTATTTTGTTATATTACGTTAGTTACAAAAAATAAATTAATTTGTTACATGAAACGTCAAAAATGTTTAGCAATATAAGTCGTTTTGGTAGTATTTTTAACAAGAAAAATATTCTTCCTAAATACCATTCGAGATAATAATTTTTTAAGATAATTGTTGTCTATTCCACGGCAACTTATTGCAATTTCACTCCACAAAGCATCACGGAAAATTCCCCTCAACTTCGTTTCGGGAAATTGTCAGATGATGTTTTGTGTCGTGAAATTGTTAGAAATAAGTTGCCGTGGAAACGACAAAACAATTCTCAAAAAATTATCATCTCTTATGGTATTAGAGACAATTTAAATCCATATAGGAGTGACGTCATATCAGATAAATTCTATCCACCACGTTCACTAAATAAGCTATCTCTTTCTTACACATTTTACTCGTATAAATCTATTCGCATATCGTATGTCATAAGGGGCGGGGCTTATCAATTTGTGCCTTAACGGCAGTAGCAGAACAATTATTTATATAATATGGTATTCATTACATGAAATATATTTTCTTACATATTATTGTTATCTTATAGATTGACAAAAGTTCGTTATATATCATTTATTGTTTATTGCTGACAACTTGTCAATTTTCTACTTATTGTTGTGTCAAGTGTCAACATAAAATTTTGAGGTTAACGTGTTTTGTTATTTAGTTTTGTTCTATTTTATTATTCTTTGATCATTTCCTACAGAATCATGCGATGTATTAAAATGGTAGAATAATGATTAAGTATAGGTACAAATAAAATTAAAAACTATTGCTTTTAAATTTCGCGTATAGAGAAATACTGCCAGCACCATCTACCAAACTCATGTAAAAGTAAAAGTAAAGTAAGTAAAAGTAAAATCTTGATTCATACGAATAATTTGCTTGTTTTTTATGACGTCACTCCTATATGGATTTAAATCGTCTCTACCCCTGAATACACAATTTGATTGTAGGTGTTATGATATTAATTTTTGGATACATATCTGCATCAATTTATTAAGTACCTAATAGTTTAATGGTTAGTATAAGACTAATTAATTTGTTGGGAAAGAAGTATCACACCCATATTATTGTTCTTCGACCCTGTTCGTCATAGTATAATAATAATTGTATACCTTTGCATTTGGCTTCACATTGTTCCTTAGTTGCGAAGTTGTTGTCGTTTCCTCCACAGCCACCGTAATCACCGTATCCAAAGTTTTCATTTTCCTCGAATTTGTGGTTGTCTGCAGATTTCCTCAGCGGTTTTCTCTGCAGCGGTGGATTTCTGTAAGAAAAATATCATTCATAATAACAATGTAAACAAGGATTTCTTCGATGGGATTTTTTTTTACAAAAAGTATGGTCGAATTCAAAATAATACTACCGAGGCAAGATCATATTATTATGTACAAACTTTTTACATCTTCGGTATTGGTTCAATTATTCGACTATACAGAGTGGTTTTGAAGTTAATGTCAAATTTAAGGGTAAGTAATATGCTAGTATGACATATGTGTACATTACGAAACAGAATTTTTTTTAAAAATTTCCAAATTTCCCAGTCAAAAATTTTTCGTTGCCACTGCTACAAATTTAAATAATTGGTTTTTAAGCAATATAAACAAAATAATCTAAGAATACCTATTCAATAGTTATTTTATTTTAAAAATAATTGGTTTTTAAGCAATATAAACAAAATAATCTAAGAATACCTATTCAATAGTTATTTTATTTTAAAAATATTATGGAGTGTGTGTTCAGTAAACAAGTAATATTAATGTTCATACCTCCGCAAAAATTAGGTGTTTTATTATTTTAAAAATTTAAGTATGATTTTTTAAATTATTTTGCATTAATATTTGACAGTATACGATTATAATTTTTATTGATTGTTGTTAAAATTGTTTACATTTTATTAATATTGTTATTATGGCTAAAAATGCGCCTGTTTAGAAATTCCAGTTTAGCGCAGACGTCAACGTGTGATCATGGTAGTCCAATCGGTCCAAAGGTCCCGGGTTCATTTCCAGTAGTCATCCAAATTTCGTCCAAATTCAAAAATCAACAAATAGTGTAATTGAATCGAATTGAATGAAAGCATGGTAGTAAATTGCAATAAAAAGCTACCTTCTGAAATGCATTTTTATACGTTAAGCTTTATGATCAAATTTATTTTTATTTTTAAAATATATTGCAATGAAATATTTCAGTGATATTTATTTATTTACATAACACTCATATTTCAAATTTGTGGCTGATATGTTAAAGTTACATGTCATCAATATGTTATAAACTTATTTATGTTATGTATATGATACAATGTTTCAGGGCGGACATTCCGCCTTACATGTAACTTACAAGTATATTATACATAACATATTACTTTTGAAATCTAAAGAACGCGTGTTTCATGTTTTAAATGTATATGTTATATTACTGTGTTTGCTGGGTACCCTTAATTTTTCGAATTTAAAAAAAATTCTTTCTGTTTCGCAATCTACACATGTCATACTACTTTTACTCTTAAATTTATGACATTAACTTCAAAACCACCCTGTATACAAGAAGTAGTACCCATTATTGGCATTGTCCATAGAGCCAGTGAGTAATGGGGCACAATTGTATAAGGAATATATTCTATAGTCGTGGATAATATACCTATTTGTTGTTTTTGAGATATTTTTATTTATGATTTAATAGTTTGTAATAGTGCAGATCGAGATATCAAACAATAGGGTTATGCACCATACTCGAAAAATGAGAAATTAAAAATTAAAACATTGATAAATTGTAAATAAATTATGTCAAAGCAGAATGTTAAAAAATCATTTTGTTAAAAAGTTATAGGCTTTTGAATTTTGAATTTACTGAGACATGACATCAGGATCAGGATTGTAAACTTTTTAACTGATGGAAGAGCACGACAAATAATGAAAATCAGAAGCCTGCGTAAAAGAAAATGTCGCAAATGTCAAAGTATTAATTTAAAGTTGATATTAATGCTGTTTCATACTTATAGTAATTTTTAATGTTAATTCATTTAAATTTCTTTATCTTACTTATTTTATTAATCGACACAAATTTTCATTTGTCAACACTAGATATCAGAACTAGTATAACATCAAACTGTTTCGTTATTGGACTAACCTTTTAAAAATTTATTATTATTGATAATGCCACAGTGTGAATATTAAAAATTTAAAAATTCATATCTCCTGTATTAATAGGAATTTTTCACTCATGTTTTCACAGAAAAATATAGTTTATCCTGTGTTTTAAGAAAAAAAATCTGACGTGGACACCACATGACTTCCTTGTACGCCTATTAAACTGTTCATACTTTTCTTAATAACTAAAATGTAGAACAATATAAAAATATAATAACCGTAGAAAAAAGGTCAAAACGGATATTTCCGTCAAAATCTGAGAACCGAAATTTTTCGCGATACAATACTTCCTTTTTACTCCGTACAAGGAAGTAAAAAGTTGTGCATAATCCTATATTGGTTCATAGATAAGGTACTTAATCTTTCACGTTTTTTAATAATGATATATTCTTTTATTTAGATTCACTACAATTACATAAATTAATTTTTACCTGTCTGTATACGTCCGTATCAACGAAAATGTGATATCGGAGGAAATATTAAGTGAAATTTATTTACTTTATAGCAAAGAAAATTATTACCTATATAAAAATCTGAACTTTACTTTCAGTCAATATAAATGATTATCGGATTACCGAATTCTGGACTTTTTAAACTTTAAAATGTCATCATTATGTCCGCTGTCAAATACGATATTTAAAAGGTGAATATTAAGATTATTTTTATTAGATCATTTCCTTCATATATTAATTTCAAGTTTAAGATTAAATTTTGAGTAGTAATAATTGATATCTCGTGTGCAGGCAGATATAGCGATTATAGGTATTATAAATTTTTACAGAAAGCGTTTTCACTAAACTCCTTATAGATGGGATTTTATGAATATTATTAAATTGTGGATTATTTTGAAAATGTCTTACCATCTGCACTGGCGAACAGAACAAAAATGGCGCATAAAAGAACAAAACACTGAAGTATTTCTTCTTGTTATTAAATATTGAACTACTTATAAATGTTGAAGGATTGTAATAAGTTGATAAACTACGTCCTCAGTATTTATGTGATATGTAGAAAGTATTTCATGGTCATCACTATTTATTTAACTATTTACTTACTAAACGTCTACACATGTGCGAAAATTTATATTTAAATTTGATACAGTTTGAAGTATTTTTTAGGAATTTTTGTGCTGCTTATTTTTAATTTAAAAAATTGGGATGCGTCACATAATTCCTTAATTAAATACATGAAAAAGTAGTACCTATATTATAATGATAGTAATTTGTACATTTAAAATTTGGAACAAAAAATTAATTATTAAAAATTATGCAATTTACCTAATTTGAATGAGATATCCTCACAAACCTTTATTATTTTTTTTATACTATGGATTCAAATCACGTCACTACAATTAAATTGTCAATTTTAACATTTTTTGAGTAAATAAATACGTGAAATTTTAATTTAATTTAATTTAAATTTAATTGTAAATTACATGAGATATTTAAGTACAAATACCGTGTGTCCCAGCGAAAGTGTGGCATAGGCGTTTAACATGTGAAAACAGTATTTTGTAAATAAAAACTGTCCGGCTAAAAACTATGATACCATATTGCACAGGACAATACTACATCCATTCCTACATCTTATTTAATACACATTACTTCAGTTTCATAATGTAATTTCTTGAAATTACATTATGTAATGTATTATGTATTATGTATTAGTATGTATTTATTAAATAATTTATAACTACTATAATACAATGTTTTTACATATGAATTAAATCATTATTATATTTAATTATAAACTATGAACTTAAATTACTTTGTATGTACATAATTATTAGGCAGTCGATTCAGGTGGATATTATTTGGCATTATACCTCCTACTTCTTATTCCTCATTTTATTTTTTTGCTCCTGTAAAAATAAAAACAAAAATGAAAAATCAATTTGTTATCAGGTTATCACTATAGATTCACGAAAGTGCCCTCAATAATCAATGTAAATTTTAATGATCTGAAACTTAATTTTCATTAACAAACTGAGGTAATCATAAAAATAATAATTATTTCATTACATAATGAGGTAATTTATTATAATAAATAATAATAAATTACCTAAGCAAGAGACGATTCGCACTTGCTTCTCGATTTAAAATTGTTGCCATTCCCGCCACATCCGCCATATTTAAATTCGACGCAAGAAGCACGTTTGACGTCATAATTCCAGCGGGAATTTAAGACGCGGCATTGGCCTCTCTTCATTTGCTGTTTGCATACAGGAACCCCAGATTGTGGTTTTTACCTCTCGCCACTCATATCTGTAAGAGAGGTATTGTAATCATGCTAAAATTTCGATAATGAGTTTTCAATGGATAAGCACGTTTTGAGGTCCCTAGAACACGATTTTGATAATTTCGCGATGATGTCTGTGTGTGTGTCTGTGTGTGTGTGTGTGTCTGTGTGTGTGTCAGGATGGATGTTGGAGGTACGATAACTCAAATACCACTGAATAAAAAAATTTGAAATTTTGTATACAATATTCTGACACCCTAGATTAGATCTGATTAGATTTTGGTGTTGATCGTGCAACCGGAAGTGGTAGTTTCTTGAAGATCTGAAGAGTTTTTCTGGAATATTCTCAAAATTTATGAATTATTAGGAATTTTTTTAATAACATTGTATACTAAATGTTACTATCTACAATATGTATTCAAAACGTTGTTTCTAGCACCATTTTCCAATTACAAGAAGTTAAAAATTCTACAAATTTGTTACAATTTTGATTTGTCTGCCTACCTATGGAAACAAAAAATAAAATATTTGAGTGTTAATGTCATATGAATTTTTGACTTTTTGGCAAATTGAAACAGAAAATATGAAATGTCATTTAGTATTTATAAGGTCATAATAAACTTTAATAATATTATAAAAACTACAATTCCCGAATTCCCTTCTAGTACAATGGTATATTTGTGAGTAAGTACTTTCATACACACTTAAGACGATTTTTATTCACTGCGGTATGCTTTGTGTAAGCTTGGGTATGTCACCAACTACATTTTATTCATGGTACCATGACGTCACGGTATGTTGGGGAATGAGCCGCCATGCTGACCGCAACTTACGCAGCTCTGTAGCTGTGTAAGCTGCGGTTAGTGTATCTATCTTTGTCCGATTGATGGTTGTTATGGATCTGTGTTGTCAACTTTTTGTATTAAGTAAGGTATGAGTAAGGTTGATGTCGTTTGTAAAATCAAAATCGAAAAATGGATTACATTACATTTTATGTGAATAATAAAGATTTAAAAATTCAAGCAAAACATATGAATCAGATAAATAAGTCAAATAATAAATTAATAAACAAACAATAAGCTGTACAGTCGCCCTCTGAAAACAAACACAAATTGAGATTAAGGTAGAAATGTCATTATGAAGACCGGAGCATACCGGACAAATTTTATTCGCCCATTTACCGTTACGTCATAACTGTGACGTTTAACATACCACAACTAAATCGGATCTTACCGACCGCAAGTAACCGACCGGCGAATAAAAATCGCCTTTAGTAAAATAGTAGAGTTTATGGCGAGAGGTCATGTGTTGGCCACATCGGATTTTTGCTCATGTTATGCGAAGCAGTCAACCATTTATTGTCATTATGACGAGGACGTGTCATTATAAAGTACATAAACCTATAGTTTAATTTAATTAGTAGGTAGTAAGTAGGGCTGTCAAAATCCGAAAAAAATTGAATCCGGATATCCGGATATATGTCTATCCGGAATCCGAAAAATCCGGTAACCGGATATATCCGAAATCCGGTATCCGAAATCCCAATATATCCGGAATCCGAAATCCGGATTTATCCGGATACTGAGCTGATTCCGGTTTTTCCGGATTGAAAAATATCGGATTCCGGATAATTTAAAATCCAGGTATCCGAAATCCGTTGACAGCCCTACTGTTTACGTTAGTTCAATTATTATGTTTCTATAAGCGACGTTCACCCACGTGACATGACATCACATGTCACGTGTTCTGAGGGCCCGCTGTCACTATATCAAAATTTTCTCTTTTGCAAATTCAGATCTTCTGTTTCATAATTTACAAATTCGTTGACTAAATTATTTAAAGTATTGTTCAACATGTCTTGACTGTCTTCACTTTTTGTTGACATATCTAATAATTTTTGACGTTTTAATAATTTTTTTAGAATGAAGTTAGCTCCAGGCAGGATTTTATTTCCAATTTTACAAATTTACAGGTTTGTGAACAGAATCGACCCATAAATGTAAACGTTTCAAAAGCCGCCTAAGAAAACTCTCAGATTTCGATGACCAATCACAGTCGTGACTGCGGGCCCTCAGAACACGTGACATGTGACGTCATGTCACGTGGGTGAACGTCGCTTATACTTGTTTGATATCTGCCTCCAAATTCCTTTGTATAGTCCGTCCCAAACTTCTTTGCCGTTACGTCATTATTTTATTTTCAAGAATAACTACGGAATACATTGTCTTACTCTTTCTATCTTATTACTGTCATATATTTAGTTGAAACACGTATGTCATTCGAAATTTGCGAAGTATTGATACTGTTACGTGAAGTTTTGTTCTTTGTTTTTATTATGAAGTAGAAAAAGAAAGAAATAGAAAACGTATATAATTATATTGTTGATATACCAGCAATTATAACTTGTTATTTGAGTAGGCTGTTTTTCATGTTGTTTTATGAAATACATTGTATTGTAAATTTTGAAACTGTCAAACAAATAAAAACTATTTTCACTGTGATTAAATAATTTAACATAGGTATATCGTTGTTTTATGCATACATTAGCTGTTTACATATAGATATTTATAATATTATTTATAAATATGCTCGGCAAACGCAATAATAAACAAACAATTCAGATTGTCTTGAATTTGTACCAATATTTTACTGCTGAAAAAGAAAATTATTTATTCCCGTGTCAGCTGTTCTAGAGGTATTTATTTATTATTAAATTTATATAGTTATTCCAAATATTCACATAATATAGTTTTAAAATATTTGATATCAAAATATAACTTTCCCGCCATAATTTCAAATTGATTCATACGAACTACAGGTATGACGTCACGGCAAAGAAGTTTGGGACGGACTATATGCGTGCAGTAGCATGATAAAAATGTCTAGTCTAAATCTTTAAATTGAAGACCACAGGTGCGCATTGGGACATTTTCATCCATGCGAAAACTGTTACTGTTAGTTTTTTTAAAGTTTTAATTTTAAATTAATATAGTTGTATCCGGATATCGGATTCATCCAGATACAGAATTCGGTTTCATCTGGATATCGGATTTATCCGGATTTATCCGGATACCGGATTTATCCGGATACCGGATTTCGGATTTATCCGGATACCGAACGGATTCCGGTTTATCCGGATACCGGTTTATCCGGATTGAAAAATTTCGGCTTCCGGATAATTTAAAATCCGGATATCCGGATATCCGGAATCCGTTGACAGCCCTAGTAGGTAGTACTAATTTTCTTCCATTTAAAATGCAAACTGTATATTGCCTATTTATATTTATGTTATGTATTTTTGTTTATGTTGTAGTAATTAATTATTTTCGCAATTATTATTTTTCTTAGTGGTTGTACTAGTATTTTGCTAAATAAAGATTATTATTATATTATTATTATTATTGTTTACCATTTCGTAATTCTATAGTTTTCAGAAAGATTGTGACAAATACCTACTGTTTATTTTGAGTGGGTCATTGATGATTTAATTTTTTAATTAATTACTAATTAATAAACAAATATAAATGTAAATGTGAATCAGGTCAGTAGGAATTTTATTAACATATTTTTAGGTGATTCATATTGGTATGAATTTAAAATTTCAATAATAAAAATACTTATAATTAGAGTGCGGATTATATATGCAGGCAAATATGATCAAAATATGCATGCAATATGCATTGAAAAAAGGCCAAAATATGCTCAATATTTGCACAAAATTAAACAAATATGCAATATTTTACAAATATATGTATGCATATGAATGCATATGCAGATATGCAACATAATTTTATTCATTTTTACTAATAATATATTTTTATTTATCAGAAAAATACTACATTTTATCAACTATGCACAAGAATATCATATAAAATAAACAAAACAACATATTATTTCTGGAATACGACTTTAAAATAAATGTAAAAACTACTATAGGTTTTATCAAATTTGAGCAATTATAAATTTTATACATATACAATTTATTAAAAAATTGAAATTTTGGGTTAAAAGGTACAAAATATGCAGTTATATGCATTTTTAATAAATATATGCAAAAAATATTGAAATATGCAAAATATGCAAAAAAATTACACCATATTTCGATCTATTTTTGTATGAAATGCATACATTTGTAAATAAAATACGAATATGCACAATAATACAATATATGCAAATGCATATAATCTGCACTCTACTTATAATAATTCATCAATAATTATTATTCTTAGTAAACCGAACTGATTTTATATAATTAATATGGTGCAATTTTGTTGTTGATTTATTGTTAAAAATGAATATTTCAGAATTTATGAGCTGTGTATTAAAATTTTCAAATTATTATAAAAAATACAATTTTTCTTTTTTATATATTTTTAACATTCACTTTATTGTATAAGTACCTGTAACAAAAAAATAATAATTAATTACAAAAATGTTATAAAAGTAATTGCTTAGCGATTCAGATAAAAATATGCGAATTGTGAATATGAAAACAAATTAAGTTATTTCCAATTAAATTAAAATAATGTATACAGGATGATTCGTATACGAAGCCTTGCTATTAAATAACGAGACTGCGAGTGCAGAGGCGTCCTAGATGGGCAGGAGGTACGAAAACACGTTTTTGTCGCTCTAGTAGTATTTTTACCTTCAGCTTACCTGTAAAGGAAGGTATTGGAATCATGCAAAAAATCGGGTAGTAAGTTTTAAGTGGATGGGCACGAATTAGGGTCCTTACAACTCATTTTTGATAGTTTCTCGATGATGTCTGTATGTATGTATGTATGTATGTATGTATGTATGTATGTATGTATGTATGTATGTATGTATGTATGTATGTATGTATGTATGTATGTATGTATGTATGTATGTATGTATGTATGTATGTGTGTCTGTGTGTATGTGTGTGGTCCGGGCCGATGCCGTGTGTCGCATAACTCAAATAAGAATTACCTAAAAATTTTGATATTTGGTATTTTACAATTGTATACGAATAGGAAGAGCTCATTAGATTTTGGTACACCGGAAGTGATATTTTTTGAAGATTGAAAAATATAATTGTCAAAATTGTATATAAATTTGGAAAAATATAGTATTTATTTGTAATAAGAATAAGAGGAAAAGTTATTTGCAACCTACGTTATAAAAAAATTGTTTTTATCTGGTAGCATTAAAGAACTGCAGTAAAATTTAAAAAATAAATTTATCAAATAAAACATCGAAATCTTGTAATCCATGTTCGATTGATTTTTGTTTCTGCGTAAAACATATTGACAGGTGAGACGGGTGACAAGTTAACATACTAGCGCTATACAGGGTTGGCAAAAAACATGTTTTTTTTATTTTAAACAAAAAAAACTGTTTTTTTTGTTTAAAACTGTTTTATTTGTATAAAACGTGTTTTTTACTGATTTAAAAAATACATGTTTTAAACACAAAAAAAACAATGTTTTAATCAGCAAGGAGTTCTGAAATATGCATCATTACGCACTATGGCGATAAATATGCTGGGGATTCCCCTACCTATACTTATTATTAATTGGAGTCAAACTGATGCTACCTGGAAATACGATGTAGGTAGGTAAAGTTTAACCAATTAAAAGCTTAAGTTGAAAGCGTCTAGGAACTATTACAGCTGTCCAAATATGTTATATTGGTCAAGAATAATACAGTTAAATTGATTCCCTATGTTCGATTTTAAAAAGAACGCTCTAATACATTGCTGTCAAATTCGTAACCATGGATATGAAAAATCCCATGTTTCACGTTAAAATAAACTCACGGTATAAGTCGTAAATAAGATATTAAATGTAGTAATATTGAACGCAGGATGACTTCAACACAGAAGAGTTTTTCTGTGAACGAATCTTTTGATTCAGAAGATGCAAATTTCTGTGTTTGAATATTTTAGATTTTTATTTGTATATTTTAAAGGGACACCGGATTGTATACGTGTACATTTATGTTTATAAGTCTAGATATGGCGGAAGGTTGTGTGATGGCCACGTCAGATTTTTTCTATAAAAGTTAGAAACGAATTTGTCTATGGCGGAAGGTTGTGTGCTGGCAACTTCAGATTTTTATCTTTTGCATTAGCTTACTGAACAAAAATAAAAGAACAAATAATACACTGAAGTATTTCATTTTATTATTAAATATTGATTTTTTTAAATGTTGAAGGACTAAGCATAAGTCGATAAAATACGTCTCGCAGTGTTTATATGTTCTGTAAAAGATATTTTATGATCACATTGTTTAATTAAATGTTCCCACATGCGCGATTAAACAATGTTTTGTACGATTGTTTCTATTTTCCTAATCAAAATTAATTAAAATTTGATGCGGTTTAAAGTATTTTTTCCGTTGATCGTTTATTAATGAGTATCATTAATGTAAAAAAATCATACATTTATGACCCCTATAAATGCATGATTTTTTATTAATCAACGATTAATTGGATGCGTTCAATACACGTAATATTGTATTATATTGACCAGCTCTAAGTTTTACCAAAATACAAATCAGAATTAAAAGAAATGATTTTCACACTTCTAGGTAAATAATATTTATGTAGAATTGCTTTAAAATGAATATAAAAATAATAACAATATTCTGAAAACGAAAAAACCTTAGGATTTAGTACTGCTAATCAATATTAAGTGAACTGACTGCACCCGCTTCTCCCTGAAAACATTTGATTGTTATTGTTGAGTTGTCCATTGTTGTCGATTCAATTGTGGTTAGTGTTTCACGAAAATCAAGAAACAGTTCTTGATCTTGTCTTGATCTTGATAAAAATCAAGACAAGATGTATAAAAAGTAGATATCTGAACTGTTAATCAAGACAAGAAGATGCAATCAAGAATCAAGTATTCTTGTCAAGATATCTTGATTTCTTGGTTTTAAATAAAAGTTAAGAAAAATATTATTTTTAGTAATTATAAATTCTCATAAACGATCTATTTTGTTTAAAATAAGTAGTAGGTAAGAAAAAATGGTTAAAAATGAAAAAAAATATATATATTATGATATTGACATCAACACAAAATTATTCAACAAATTGAGTTTTTATTTAAAATATCAAATAATTAAGCATTAAAAACATTTTATAAGACATTTATTACAACACTAAAACACACATATTACAAAATGAATTTTTATTTAAAACATCAAATTGTAATTAATTAAGCATTAAAAATATGACATTTATTTTTCAAAATACATGGCACACAACATAAAAATACGACGAATCGGATGAATTGTCACTATGTTTATATGAACTACTACAAACAAACTATTAATTTAAACCACGGTTCTAGATTGTTCTAACTACTACTAAATAACGACGCGGACAAGGTACCGTTCTTCTAACTAACATGTTCGCACTCGAAAATCAAGAAATATCAAGAATCTTGATTTCAAGTCAAGAAATGATGTTCAAATTTTAATCAAGTCAAGATAAAAATACTTCTTGAATGAAAAAATATTTCAAGACAAGAAATATGTACCAAGACAAGATTTCTTGTCTTGGTGAAACACTAATTGTGGTGAACATTTAAAGCGGTCCTAATTTGTTATGGAATAAAATTGAAATTTTTTCAAATTAAAAAGGTCTGACCAACGGAAAAATATTGTAACTAACTCATGTGTTAATAGGCGATTAATAATCTCAACAATTAACGCGTTCGCTTCTCTCACGCGTTAAAAAGTCTCAATTATTAATCGCCCTCATTAACACACTAGTTTGTTAAATAACTATTTAGGTATATTTTTTTGTGTAGGTTATTAATTAATAGGTAATACAAAGTTGGGATGCGTATAATTTTAAATTAGATACCTATTACCTACATGAAAAAGAAGTACAGGTAACAACAAGTTAATTAGGATGAAGTGTTTTTGGCGTAGATAATTGTGTATCCTTAAATTACTTATATTACTTATGTCTTTATTTATATCTATTTAATGCTTTATATTATTTCTACATGTCTTATAATAATATATACAAATTCTAAGCTCCCTGTTATAAAAATTGTATGTCACAAATCATTTTGAAAATTACAACACGGATATATTTAAATATCAATAACATTTCTATTTTTGAGTCAATTTCAACAAACTTTGTTTTGAAATGCATACGAATTATGTACGAATTTTTTTGTTATGAGAAGACATTTTTAAAACTACTGCAAATCAAGAAGACTAACGTGTAGACGAAGCGAGAATAGTTAATAACATTCCGAAACAATAAAGCTTGAAGATCGGTAATATTTCCAGATTTTTTCAAATTCGGCAATAATATAAATAGTGATGTTTAAACACTCAATGAATATTGCTACAGTTATAGATTCTTTTATTACCCGTGTAATATTGTCTTCTGAAATTTGATAATTTTTTGCTGTCATTAAATATTTCCTGATAAATTGCATTATTCCAAATGGACAAACACGACATTAACAGTGATTTATTCACATAAATTTAAGTACTTAGTACTTTTGCTGTATTATGTGGTATAATTTAAATACTTAGAATTTATATTCTTATGCTTATTATTGAAAATATTGTATCATGTACCTATTAAATTAAAATTATGACAGTGATAGTTGAAATCAAAATACGAGTACATCCATGAATAAAATGTTTAATATTATGGCGGTGGGAAAAATATTGTACACAACTCTCAGGAAAGTGTCTATCGAATACTCGTGCCAATGCCTCGTTAGATTGCCGAACTCGGCAAGCCTCGTGCGTCTATATTCTCACTCACACAATAGCATTCACTTGCCGTGTTAATTATGTAATACCTATACTATAATACAACTAAGTATACAGGATGTAACCCAACCTGCGTTACAAAATTTAAAGCTGTATAGTATTGGACGCACTGATCATGAATCAAAAAGAATTTTGTTGAAATTCATAAAATTAACAGTAGTATGTAAAACAATATCAATTTGGGTATCACTGATTGTCACATTTAAATACAAAAAATAATAGTTATGCAGTATTTATTAGCCTTACATTCATTACATTACATTCATGTAATAATTATTTTACAAACAGGAAAAAATGAAATTTGTAGGTACTTACTATATTAATTTTTTGTTTTTATTAGAATATGTAAAATTTTTATTTTTCTCTTATTTATTCTGGGACCTATTCCCCTTTAGGCAACCCTGTTCCTGTTCGTAATTGTATAATTATTATTGTATACCTTTGCATTTCTTTTCACATTCTTCCTCAGTTTCAAAATTGTTGTCGTTCCCTCCACAGCCACCGTACAGAAACTTTTCACATTTGCCTTTTTCAATGTTGTAGTAGAACTTAAAGAACATCGCGTAGCAGTGTCCCTTAATTTTCGGTTGTTTACATATTTCTTCCGCCGTGGATTTCGCTATAGAAAAATATCATTTATTACATACTACAATATTAGAAGCTACTGCATTTAAATTCCAATTAACAGTCAGTTAAAGAATTCAATAATATTATTATTGAAATTTGTTGATAATTTAGTTTTAAATTTACTATCTCTAAATTTTTCTACTCTAATCTGAAACCATCAACTGCTAAAATATCCTATCATTCTAATTATCTAACACATAAATTCTACAATTAAGTATATTCTATTGAGTTTGTTGAATTTTTCCTGTCGAACCCAAAAAATTCTAACGAGACAAAATTATTTATCAAATTTGTTGACACTTTCATATACATTTATATTTAGTCGCTGTTGTTTTAGGATTGTTTATAATTTAGCATCTTCTAAATGCACCATTCATAGGCGTTCGTAGTACCTATATATTTTTAAAGGAAAGGGCATCGATATATTCAGTTGCCATGTATGAAACCCATTATTTTGATTAAGCTTAGTTAAAAGGCATGTGGCATAAACATAATTTTATTGGCGTTATTTATTTAAAAGCAATACTTTTGAAGAAAAACACAATATGGTTTGTATAATAATAAGACGCATTGGCGGATATCTTGCAGTCAGTGGTGGTGATGTGTATTTACTATATAATTATGAATTATTGAATTGTAAGAAAAATCGCAACAGGCGATTTTTTTAAATTTTCTCTCGTCTATGTGCAAAATATATAATAACTGCGAATTTACGCATTTTATATTCACCATTTACAAATTGTAAGTACATTTTTATGATGAATTTTCATAATAATAATAGAAAAAGTTTTTCTTGAGAAGTATATTTTTTCTTCCCTTCTTTCTTATCTTCTTTCTTACCTTGTTTCCTGGCTATTTTCTTGCCTTCTGTACTAGTGAACAGAACAAAAATAACGAATAAAAGAACAAAAGCGCTGAAGTATTTCATATTGTTATTAAAAATTGAACTATTTGTTAATGTTGAAGGACTATACTATAATAAGCTGATAAACTACATCCACAGTATTTATATAATCTGTTGAAGTCAGTGGCGGATTTAGAAAATTTTGACAGACATAGGGTACAAATCTATACCTACATTGAAGAATGGTATATTAAAATAGGTATATATATATATATATATATATATATATATAAATTGAATAAAAATGGTAGCTTTATTCTACTCTAGCGCAATCGGTACACTGTAAATACAATTATTTATTTATTTATTTTGTAGACGGTGCAATGCAATTTTTCACTTTAAGTTCTACTTAAATATTAAGCGTAACTTAAGTGGCAGCGGTGCAAACGGCCATTAATTACGTAAGTATCAGCAAGTTAATATAATTGAAAAAATCTGATGTGGCCAGCACACGACCTCTCGTCTAATTCTGCTTATTCTACTAATATAATAAATAGTTTTAATTACATTTTAATAGTTTCGTGTTCATGTAATATGTAAACGATAATGTAAACCAAGATGTCAACTGTACTGTCATTGTCACAATCATTCGAATTTTGTGTAAAGCCTTGTTCACATAGCTTATGTCATGTCATGTCTGTGTCATGTCATTATGTTATGTTATTTCTATTGACATAGACATTTTCAGGCTTGGTCACATAGCTTATGTCATGTCATGTCATTATATACACATTTTGTGTAAAGTATCACAACGGAGAAAATTAATTTGGAGTCGCAGGCATTTACTAATGGAAAATAAGATAAATTTGTATTAGTAAATTTACAAGAAACATTTTAATAAAATTGGGAACGGTATATTTTAAATTGTACCACTTCATTAGTTTACCGTGTGCTCAACATATTGACATGACACAGACATGACATGACATAAGCTATGTGAACCAAGCCTAAAACAAATTTAATATGATCATGGACAACAAGATACTGGAATTTCTAAAAAGTAGAATATAAATTGTACTTTATTTTATTGTTAAATACTACAAGATTCAGCAAATTGTATTTAAAATTAACTGTACCTACCCATAGATAATTATATTTTCTTTTATTTTTAATTGCAAAAATTGACAAAAATAAATAATACCAATTTATTCAAGGAAACCTATATCAAGTTTCAAAAAGTACTACTTCCGGTTTTCGAATTTGTACCAAAATCATATCCGGTGTTAAGATCCTTATTAAAACCTTAAAAATGAAATTTGGTTATTAAAGGTTTGATATTTTTTAAGTTAATCATATACAGGTTGGTGGAGGTGAAATGCGAACATAGGGAAATATATGACAATGGAGTTATCATGCTAGGCATCTTGATATACGTGGAATAAGTACTGTCAATGTCAAAGTACCTGTCATATTATTGAAATTTTTATTTTCATTAAAATATTTTCTTTGCATAATAATGTATGTGTACGAGCAGTATGAGAAAGTTTACATGCACTTTTAGATTTAATTATTATTTATGTTATTGATTACTCTTTTTTCCACACAAATTCACATTAAGGTAGGTGCGGGTAATAAGGCCTGTCGGCTAATAAGGCCTAAGTAAGAAAAATACAATTTAAAATTATTGTTGTCGCTCAAAGTCACCCTCGTAGGTAGCTAACATTCATATAATGGCGCCTCAAACCTGTCGCTACACGTTAGTTCGCATACTGTCACCAGTGCGAAGTCATTCAGTTTGAGGGACGATCGCGCGGCTCGAATAATAAGATATCGTCCGAATCAATCGTAATTATTTTTTGTAATATTACACTTCTATATATAATTTTAGTTTTCTATTATTTAATGCTTCTACGGCCTTTGATGTTAGAATAATATATATATATATATATATATATATATATATATATATATATATATATATATATATATATATATATATATATATATATATATCATGGTTCAAATAATGTTCTTTTCAGTTTTTCTTTTCATGTTGTCGGCGGTTAATAAGGCCTACTAAATTCGACCGTAGGCCTTATTACCCTAATTTTGTTTTGAAACAACATTTGCCTGTTTTATATCTTTTTCAAAATGATAGTCACCAAAGACCTTTTTGACAAAAACAAGGATGAGAAAAAAATTAAAAAGATCTCAACCCCCAAAGGTATTATTGGTACTAAAGAAAACCAGGCGAGTTTTTTTTATATCACGGTTGTAAAGAGGATAAGATGGCTGATATGAACAAATGTTCTAAATGCGACAAGTAGGGATGGGAAAATATCGATATATCGATATGAACATCACTTTTCTTTTGGTATCGATGTATCGATAACTAGATATATGTCGATAATTATCGGAAAATTTCGATAATATCGAGTTATCGATAAATCGACGCCAAACTAAAAGTAATATTTATGTCGATATATATCGATATTTTCTCATCCCTAGCGACAAGTGGGGTGCGTCGGCTTATCATCGGATGATACAGATAATTTTGGGTGTCCTGATGGCTATTAAACAAAGAAATTTGTTGTTAATTTTAAGACTTTAGCTTGAATAAAGCATAATTATTAATTATTGATCTCAATTACCACATATAAAAAGCCTATTTTGTTAATTTATGTGTGTTAAAGTCTTAGGCCTTATTATCCTACTATAGTATAATAAGGCCTACTGAAGAGGTTTTTAAAAATGTTTAATTTTCTTTTTGTTTACGGCAGAAGTTGCCATTTTTGGTTTATATATGACAGCACTTGATGTTTAGGTTTAATTAACATTCAAATTTGTTGATTCAAGTAAATAGTTTTCATTTTATTTCTAATCTCCCTTAGCTAGGCCTTATTACCCGCACCTACCTTACTTCGTTTTGTGACACTACTACAAAATATATCAAGATACCTGGCATGAAAGTTCGATTGTCATATGTATGTTCCCTATGTTCGCATTTCACCTCCACCAACCTGGATACAAATTCTAAGCTCCCTGTTATAAAAATTATATGTCACAAATCATTTTGAAAATTGCACTTAAATTATTTCATATCATGAATTCAACACGGATATATTTTAATATCAATAACATTTCTATTTTTGAATCAATTTCAACAAACTCTTATTTTTCTGTTATGAGAAATGTTTTAAAACTACTGCAAATCAAGAATACTAACGTGTAGTGATGCCCTGAGACGAAGCGAGAAATAGTTAATAACATTCCGAAACAATAAAGCTTGAAGATCAGTAGTATTTCCAGATTTTTCCAACTTCAGCAATAATATAAAGAGTGATGTTTAAACACTCAATGAATATCGCTACAGTTATAATTTCTATTAGTACGTGTGTAATATTGTCTTCTGTAATTTGATAATTTTTTTCTGTCATTAAGTATTGCCTGATAAATTGCATTATTCCTTTAAAATGGATAAACACGACATTAACAGTGATTTATTCACATAAATTTAAGTACTTAGTACTTTTGCTGTATTATGTGGTATAATTTAAAAATTTAAATACTTAGAATTTATATTCTTATTCTTGTTATTGAAAATCTTGTTGCATGTATCTATAAAAATTAAAATTATGACAGTGATAGTTGAAATCAAAATACGAGTACATCCACGAATAAAATGTTTAATATTATGGTCGTGGGAAAAATATTGTACACAACTCTCAGGAAAGTGTTCTTATCGAATGCTCGTGACAATGGCTGAACTCGGCAAGCCTCGTGCGTTTATATTCTCACTCACATAATAGCATTCACTTTTCGTGTTATTGGGCTTTTTAAATAAGAATGCGAACCTAGTGGTGAAAGTTGGAACTTCAGCCAAAGGTACAAGTTTGTTTTGTATACAATAGATTTATATGGACGTGATTTATTTATTTCTGTTGTATTCATGTTATTTGTTAAAATAGCATTATTTTTATTATAAAAAATATAAGTATTGTCGTTTTTTGATAAAGTAAGTATATAATTTAATGCTATATAGTTAATTATTATTGGATACAAGGATAAATTAGATGTCATAATTGCAGGTTAAAATGGAATTTAAAATAGAGATTTGTAGTGTGCACGGTTGTACATCTAAGGCGAATAAAAATCGTACTATAAGGTTTCATAAATTTCCCAAAAAAGGAGAAAGACACTCTGCCACACAAAATTGTATGTCCACTATTAATAATTTGTTGACCCTCCACCATATTCCTTGAAGAAACAGTACAACATGCAAATCTACAAATGAATCTAAATCTAAAGAAATAAAGTTATCCATTATTAGGTATAAAAAAATTAACAAAATACAAGACTGAAGGATTATTCTACTATTCTACTAAACTAACCTACAAACACGTACTTACTTCAACACTAAAAGCTACATTAATTTATAAACTATACGCAATAATGAAAACTGTATAAATAGAAAACTATACTTAACTTAAAATAAATACCTACAACACAAAGTAAACTAAAAGAAACACAAAAACTAAGAAAACACAAATGACTTCAATGCTACTCTTATGGAGGCTAACAAAAAGTGTACCTTTGTTCGTAATATCATATGACGCGATCAGCGCCATCTCTTAGTAGTTAAAAAGCCCAATATGTAATATCTATACTATAATACAACTAAGTATACATGATGGAACCCAACCTGTGTTACAAAATTTAAGGCTGTATAGTATTGGACGCACTGATCATGAATCAAAAAGAATTTTGTTGAAATTCATAAAATTAACAGTAGTATGTAAAACAATATCATTTTGGGGTATCACTGATTGTCACATTTAAATACAAAAAACGTTAAATAATAGTTATGCAGTATTTATTAGCCTTTCATTCATTACATTACATTCATGTAATAATAATTTTGCAAACAGGAAAAAATGAAATTTGTAGGTACTTACTATGATATTAATTATTTTTCTTATTAGAATATGTGAAATTTTAATTTTCCTCTTATTTATTCTGGGACCTATTCCTCTTTAGGCAACCCTGTTCCTGTTCGTAATTGTATAATTATTGTACACCTTTGCATTTGTCTTCACATTCTTCCTCAGTTTCAAATTTGTTTCTGTTTCCTGCACAGCCACCGTACACAAACTTTTCACATTTGCCTTTTTCAATGTTGTAGTAGAACCTTATTTTCAGCATGTTGCAGGGTCCCTCTTTTACTGGTTCTTTACATAGACATGTATCTTTATCTTCCGCCGCGGATTTCGCTATAGAAAAATATCATTCATTACATACTACAATATGATCGTATAATTTAACGCTACTGCATTTAAATTCCAATTAATAGTCAGTTAAATAATTCAATAATATTATTATTGAAATCTTAATTTTGTTGTAGGTGCACTAATTATTGATAATTTAGTTCTAAATTTACTATCTCTAAATTTTTCTACTCTAATCTGAAACCATCATCTGCTAAAATATCCTATCAATCCAACACATAAATTTTACAACCAAGTATATTCTATTGAGTTTATTGAATTTTTGCTGTCGAACCCAAAATTATTTATCAAATTTGTTGACACTTTCATACATTTATATTTAGTCGCTGTTGTTTTAGGATTGTTTATAATTTAGCATCTTCTAAATGCAGTATTTATAGGCGTTCGTAGTACCTATATATTTTTCAAGGAAAGGGCATCGATATTATTAAGTTGTCATGTATGAAACCCATTATTTTGATTAAGCTAAGTTAAAAGCCATGTGGAATAAACATAATTTTATTCTCGTTATTTATTTAAAAGCAATACTTTTGAAGAAAAACACAAAATGGTTTTTTATAATAATGAAAAAAAATTGCTTAAGACGCATTGGCGGATATCTTGCAGTCAGTGGTGGTGATGTGTATTTACTATATAATTATGAATTATTGTATTGTAAGAAAAATCGCAGCAGGCGAATTTTTTTGTCTTCCCTCGTCTATGTGCAAAATAAATAAAAACTGCGAATTTCCGCATTTTATATTCACAATTTACAAATTGTAAGTACATTTTTATGATGAATTTTCATAATAATAATAATAGAAAAAGTTTTTCTTTCTTACCTTGTTCTGCACTAGTGAACAGAACAAAAATGACGAATACAAGAACAAAAGCGCTGAAGTATCTCATATTGTTATTAAAAATTGAACTCTTTCTAAATGTTGAAGAACTATACTATAATAAGCTGATAAACTACATCCACAGTATTTATATAATCTGTAGAAGGCAGTGGCGGATTTAGAAAATTTTGACAAATCTATACATTGAAAAATGGTATATTAAAATAGGTGTAAATTGTAAAATGTAAATTGTATAAAAATGTTAGCTTTATTCTATTCTAGCGCAATCAGTACTCTGTAAATAAGAGGGTAAAATATAATGTAATTTCTCCTCTATGGAAAAACTTAACTTTTAATGTAACAACCGTTGACCTTGAACTCAAACATTTTTTCGACTGCGGCGCTACCTATTTCTTCTTTTTCTTTAAAAAACACTACCCATGTACTATTTTTATTAGGATTTCGCCCCCTTCTTTCTAGATGCGTCACTGCTTAAAGCTCAAAACAGAAAAAAAGCAAAGAACCTATAAATGGAAATCTTGCACAAGGGCGGCTAATACCCACGCAGCGTCCCTGTCCGTACGTCCGTACAGACGTCACGACGAAACTAGTCGTAATGGATTCAGAAAAGGTCAAAACGGATATTTCCGTCAAAATCTGAGAACCGAAATTTTTCGCGATTGCAATACTTCCTTTTTACTCCGTACAAAGAAGTAAAAAGGAGTGATTACATTTATAATTTATACATTTAATATTTTTTTAAACAAAAATTTATTTATAAAAAATAAACAGTGTAACCTATAATGACATTTTTCTAATTTAAATGAGTGCCAAATCAGTACAAAATAAAAACATTTTTGATATTATATTAGCGATTTAAATGACGTCAAAATAATGAAGTCCAAGTTAAACTTAGTAAAAAATATTTAATTCTTCTCTAAATTATAACAATACAATTCATTACTTAAGTCTAATATTCACAGAACCGCAGGTGTATACTATTTAAGCTGCTTTAATACCTGTAACAAACAAAATTATATGGATAGGTACAAAATGGTATAGATACAACAAATTTGCTAATTTAGAAACAAACTAAGTTATTCCGTATAAAATTAATAATGTTTTCACAACTATCATCAATCCTGGACTGGACTGAATTAAATGTTGCAAATGTACCTAATTTGACATTACAAACTTCATGGTAAAATGGCAAATTTATATGGGCTGTATTTTTTTATCTTAAAAATGATAATGTTGGGAATCCGCAAATTTTTAAAAAATGCGGATATTTGATTTGCATTTAATAATGGATATATTATAAATAATAACATTTGAATATTTTTTGACAGATGGTTTAACCAATCATATTGCGTTATGATGACGTCAAACGACGTAATGCAACCAATAGAATTGAAAATGTAAAGTCTGACAACATAATTATGTAGATTAGGTTTTATTTTGTTATATTACGTTAGTTACAAAAAATAAATTAATTTGTTACATGAAACGTCAAAAATGTTTAGCAATATAAGTCGTTTTGGTAGTATTTTAACAAGAAAAATATTCTTCCTAAATAATATTCGAGATAATAATTTTTTGAGATTATTGTTGTCTATTCCACGGCAAATTATTGCAATTTCACTCCACAAAACATCACGGAAAATTCCCCTCAACTTCGTTTCGGGAAATTGTCAGATGATGTTTTGTGTCGTGAAATTGTTAGAAATAAGTTGCCGTGGAAACGACAAAACAATTCTCAAAAAATTATCATCTCTTATGGTATCAGGGGCGCACTCAAGGGGGGGGCTCGTGGGGCTTGAGCCCCCCCCAGACGATTGGACTTTTTTTTAAATTTTTTCATTAAACATTTTAAACATTATGTAAGATTATTTAAATTCACTGAAGACTAAAAATAATCGCCTTTTTTCTGTTTTTATGATTATCTTAAATTCAAATAGTTCAAATATACAATAATATACACTCCGTATAACGCATCTGTACGATTATTGGGATATTTTAATAAGAATGCGAACCTTGTGGTGAAATTTTGAACTTAAACAACGGTGCACTTGGGAGTGAAACTAAAAAGATGAAAGAAAGAACTGATACATTAAATATGAATTGAAATTAAAATATATGTTATTGGAACTAATATCAACATTTATAACTGACATGACTCTGCTCAGAGTCGTTCTTATGAAATTATATCAAGAGAGCTGCCGAAAAAACAATGTGTGTGCACAAGAAAGAGAGTAAAACGTGCAACTGTTTATCTTTAAAAACATGAAACTTTCAATTTAAAGGTGTTTGACCTTGAACTCTAAAAAAATTTCGCCTGCGGCGCATTTTTTTCTTGTGCCGTACTACAGCTTTCATTAAAAAATTATTCTTAGCCCCCCCCAAGATGCAATCCTGGGTGCGCCACTGTATGGTATTACCCCTAAATACACAATGTGATTGTAGGTGTTATGATATTAATTTTTGGATACATATCTGCATCAATTTATTAAGTAATAGTTTAATGGTTAGTATGAGACTAATTAATTTGTTGGGAAAGAAGTATCACACCCATATTATTGTTCTTCGACCCTGTTCGTCATAGTATAATAATAATTGTATACCTTTGCATTTGGCTTCACATTGTTCCTTAGTTGCGAAGTTGTTGTCGTTTCCTCCACAGCCACCGTAATCACCGTATCCAAAGTTTTCATTTTCCTCGAATTTGTGGTTGTCTGCAGATTTCCTCAGCGGTTTTCTCTACAGCGGCGGATTTCTCTAAAGAAAAATATCATTCATAATAACAATGTAAACAAGGATTTCTTCGATGGGATTTTTTTTTTTTTTTACAAAAAGTATGGTCGAATTCAAAATAATACTACCGAGGCAATATCATATTGTACAAACTTTTTACATCTTCGGTATTGGTTCAATTATTCGACTATACAGAGTGGTTTTGAAGTTAATGTCAAATTTAAGGGTAAGTAATATGCTAGTATGACATATGTGTACATTACGAAACAGAATTTTTTAAAAAAATTCCAAATTTCCCAGTCAAAAATTTTTCGTTGCCACTGCTACAAATTTAAATAATTGGTTTTTAAGCAATATAAACAAAATAATCTAAGAATACCTATTCAATAGTTATTTTATTTTAAAAATAATTGGTTTTTAAGCAATATAAACAAAATAATCTAAGAATACCTATTCAATAGTTATTTTATTTTAAAAATATTATGGAGTGTGTAAACAAGTAATATAAATGTTCATACCTCAGCAAAAATTAGCTGTTTTATTATTTTAAATTATTTTGCATTAATATTTGACAGTATACGATTATAATTTTTATTGATTGTTGTTAAAATTGTTTACATTTTATTAATATTGTTATTATGGCTAAAAATGCGCCTGTTTAGAAATTCCAGTTTATAGGTCTATTCTGTATTTTACCTCTATAACGCTATAACTCTATAGTCAATGTAAGCTATAGAGCTCTATAACTCCGACTCCTATAGAGTACCGATTTTCGTATTCTGTATCTCGTTCTATAACCTATCTTCTTACAGCGCCAAATTTATAGAATTACTAACTTCATGTTGCTTCATATAATATATATTATGACAGTTGATAGTTCATGATGACAGACTTATTTGTTAAATAAATAAATATGACTTGATATTTAAAAACATGGCATCGTAAGTTAAATATGATTTGTTCTTTTTATAATTTATTATATACTGATTAACTGATTTATCATTTTTCATGAATCTATAATAAAATTGTTTATTTTTAGACTGAAAAGTAAAGGAAAACGTTCGGCTAATACTGCGGAAGGACAGTATGAACAATATTTAAATAAATAATATGTAAAATAATTATGTTTTCCGCAGTTTAACATTATTTTTCGAAATTATTGTGGTTGAAAATTCTGTCCATTCTTCTATTAAATTTAGTAGACTAATAAAAAGTTGACTTAGACAAGAATTTTCAACTGATGTCTGATAAGACCCATTACCCAAAATTTTAAAGTTGCTAATACATTCAAGTGAAATAGTATAGCAGTCGTATAGCAGTACTTCGCGATAGTGGTAAAACATGAACTTGTAAATTATTAATTAAATTAATTACTAACGGTTTATTTAAACGGTAATAATTTATGTTAATATCATCCAAAATATCGAAGGGGTTTTGTCGATCTCTTAAAAATCTTTTTTCTGATGGCATCATGTAATTTTTGTATTAATATTTTTATAATAACATACTTTGTAATTCAAAACCATTATAAAACATACTCTGTAGTCTTCATTCATTCATTAAAAAATATATAAAAACAGACTCTGGATTGAAATTATCCATGTTCATATAGGTTATAGAGCGCTGTAACGACTTATGGCCAGAAAATCCTGTCCATAAAACTTATAGAAATTCTATAACTCTATAGTGGCTATAGAAACATACAGAATCGCAATTTGCTTACATTCTGTAATTAACGACAGTTATTGAGCTTATAGAAGCGTACAGAATAGACCCATTGCTCAGACGTCAACGTGTGGTCATGGCAGTCCAAAGGTCCTGGATTCAATTCCAGTAGTCATCCAAATTAAAAAATCAACAAATAGTGTAATTGAATCGAATTGAATGAAAGCATGGTAGTAAATTGCAATAAAAAGCTACCTTCTGAAATGCATTTTTATACGTTAAGCTTTATAATCAAATTTATTTTTATTTTTAAAATTTATTGCAATGAAATATTTCAGTGATATTTATTTATTTACATAACACTCATATTTCAAATTTGTGACTGATATGTTAAAGTTACATGTCATCAATATGTTAGAAACTTATTTATGTTATGTATATGATACAATGTTTCAGGGCGGACATTCCGCCTTACATGTAACTTACAAGTATATTATACATAACATATTACTTTTGAAATCTAAAGAACGCGTGTTTCATGTTTTAAATGTATATGTTATATATTACTGTTTGCTGGGTACCCTTAATTTTTCGAATTAAAAAAAAATTCTTTCTGTTTCGCAATCTACACATGTCATACTAGTTTTACTCTTAAATTTATGACAATTACTTCAAAACCACCCTGTATACTCGTACAAGAAGTAGTACCCATTATTTGCATTGTCCATAGAGCCAATGAGTAATGGGGCACAATTATATAAGGAATATATTCAATAGACGTGGATAATATACCTATTTGTTGTTTTTGAGATATTTTTACCTTCCGCTTACCTGTAAAGGAAGGTATTGGAATCATGCAAAAAATCGGGTGGTGAATTTTTAGTGGATGAGCACGAATTAGGGTCCTTACAACTCATTTTTGATAGTTTCACGATGATGTCTGTGTGTATGTGTGTGTGTGTGTGTGTGTGTGTGTGTGTGTGTGTGTGTGTGTGTGTGTGTGTGTGTGTGTGTGTGTGTGGTCAAGGGTTGTTAGTCGCATAACTCAAATACGAATTACCCGAAAATTTTGATATTTGGTATTTAACATTTGTATATAAATTGGAAGAGCTCCCTAGATTTTGGTACAAATATCTTCATCGGAAGTGATATTTTTTGAAGATTGAAAAGGTTAATTGTCAAAATTGTATATAAATTTGGAAAAATATAGTATTTATTTGTAATGAGAATAAGAGGAAAAGTTATTTGCAACTTACGTTATAAAAAAATTGTCTTTATCTGGTAGCATTAAAGAACTGCAGTAAAATTTAAAAAATAAATTTATCAAATAAAACGTTGATATCTTGTAATCCATGATCGGTTGATTTTTGTTTCTGCGTAAAAAATATTGACAGGTGAGACGGGTGACAAGTTGGCATACTAGCGCTATATAAGTCTTAAGTAAGATATTAAATGTAGTAATTGAACGGAGGATGGCTTCAATACAGCAGAGTTTTCCTGTGAATGAATCTTTTTATTCAGGTGATGCAAATTTCTGTGTTTGAATATTTGAGATTTTTATTTGTATATTTTTAATGGGCACAGGATTGCACGTATACATTTCTGTTTAAAATCTAGATATGGCGGAAGGTTGTGTGATGGCCACGTCAGATTTTTATTTATGATTTAATAGTTTGTAATAGTGCAGATCGAGATATCAAACAATAGGGTTATGCACCATACTCGAAAAATGAGAAATTAAAAATTAAAACATTGATAAATTGTAAATATATTATGTCAAAATAGAATGTTAAAAAATCATTTTGTTAAAATGTTATAGGTTTTTGAATTTTGAATTTACTGAGACATGACATCAGGATTGTAAACTTTTTAACTGATGGAAGAGCACGACAAATAATGAAAATCAGAAGCCTGTAAAAGAAAATGTCGCAAATGTCATAGTATTAATTTAAAGTTGATGTTAATGCTGTTTCATACTTATAATCATTTTTAATGTTAATTCATTTAAATTTCTTTATCTTACTTATTTTATTAATCGACACAAATTTTCATTTGTCATCACTAGATATCAGAACTAGTATAACATCAAACTGTTTCGTTATTGGACTAACCTTTTAAAAATTTATTATTATTAATACTGCCACAGTGCGAATATTAAAACTTTCATATCTCCTCTATTAATAGGAATTTTTCACTCATGTTTTCACAGAAAAATATAGTTTATCCTGTGTTTTAAGAAAAAATTTTTACGTGGACACCACATGACTTCCTTGTACGCCTATTAACAGGTTGACTGCCACGGTATAAAATCAAAAAATTTCCCCTGGTGCCATTGGCAGATTTAAAGACCTATAATGTTATTAAGTATATAAATATAGTCAAAAGCAATATTGAGGACTGTTTTTTGAAAATATTTTGAAAAAACCAATATCGGTCATTTATGACCGCTCAGGCATGAGAGACCGCTAGAGATGTCCTGTGCCCGGGCGGTCACCTGAGCGACAGGTAGAAATACCGACAAGTAGATTACTTGCTGGCCATAAGTTCCTAAAAAGAGAAGGATTGGTTGCCAAAACAAGAAAATATTGCAAAGGTTGTTATAAGAACATGGCCGAGAAGAAGAGTTCAAAAAACTTAGTAAAGAAAGTAAACACCTATTGTGCAGATTGCTAAAATGAACCTCACTATTGTTTCCCATGTTTTAACGCTTTTCATTACAAAAACTGTTTTTCTTTAGTTTGTTTTTCAAATTACATAGTCTGTAAGTTAATTTTGAACTATTTTATTTCTGAATTTGATTTGATAAATTAATGTAATACATTTTGGTACTACTATATTTACTAACTTTCAATGATGAAATAACCTCAAAGCTAGAACCTAAAAGTTGGGTAATGCAGTAGAGTCTCTGGTACCCCGACAGTCATATAAGACACACAAATCCTGCATGACCGCTACATGGAAAGCCCTGTGTTCTTTTTCTGTATGCATGCACAGCGGCATTCTGGCAAAATAAGGAGCGGTCATATATGACCGCTCTGGCAGTCAACCTGTTAAACTGTTCATACTTTTCTTAATAACTAAAATGTAGAACAATATAAAAATATAATAACCGTACTTGATTTATGTGGAAAATACCAAAAAGTACCTAGAGTAAAGTGTCCTTTTGGCACAGACGATAGCAACCAAAAATATGAGGTGATGAACTAGAATCAGGGGTCAGCAACCTATGACTCGCGGGTCACCGAGTGACCCATTTACTGATTTAAAGTGACCCACTTCAGTTCCGAAAAAAAGGATAATAATAAGTTACAAAGCGTATTGTAATTATTTTCTTAATAAAATTTTATTATTCACTAAAATACTGTTTTAATATGAAAATATCACTGACCCAAACGTCCCTTTAATATTCACATATTAATTGATTTTGACCCGCAGGCAAAAAAGGTTGCCGACCTCTGAACTAGATACAACATGAGTCTCAAATACAAAATTTTAACTTTCTACGACATACCGTTTTTGAATAATGCGAAAAATACCAAATAGTGCCCCTTTGGCACCGACGATCGCAACCAACAATAGCAGGTGCACAACTAGATGTTATAACAGTCCTAAATATTTGAGTTATGCGAGATACATACGTCCGGACGTCCGTACGTACAGACATCCGTACGTCCGTACGTACAGACGTCACGACGAAAATGGATTCAGAAAAGGTCAAAACGGATATTTCACAATACAATACTTCCTTTTTACTCCGTACAAGGAAGTAAAAAGTTGGTGCATAATCCTATATTGGTTCATAGATAAGGTACTTAATCTTTCACGTTTTTACCTTCCGCTTACCTGTAAAGGAAGGTTTTGGAATCATGCAAAAAATCGGGTTGTGAGTTTTAAGTGGATGAGCACGAATTAGGGTCCTTACAACTCATTTTTGATAGTTTCTCGATGATGTCTGTATGTATGTGTGTATGTGTGTGCGTGTGTGTGTGTGTATGTGTGTGGTCCAGGCCGATGCCGGATGTCGCATAACTCAAATACGAATTACCCAAAAAATTTGATATTTGGTATTTTACAATTGTATACGAATAGGAAGAGCATATCAGATTTTGGTACAAATATCTTCACCGGAAGTGATATTTTTTGAAGATTGAACAAGATAATTGTCAAAAATTTATATAAATTTTGATAAATATAATATTTATTTGTAAAAAGAATAAGAGGCAAAGTTATTTGCAACTTACGTTATAAAAAAATTGTCTTTATCTGGTAGCATTAAAGAACTGCAGTAAAATTTAAAAAATAAATTTATCAGATAAAACGTTGAAATCTTGTGATCCATGTTCGGTTGATTTTTGTTTCTGCGTAAAAAATATTGACAGGTGAGACGGGTGACAAGTTGACATACTAGCGCCATATAAGTCATAAGTAAGATATTAAATGTAGTAATTCAACGGAGGATGGCTTCAACACAGAAGAGTTTGCCTGTGAACGAATTTTTTAATTCAGGTGATGCAAATTTCTATGTTTGAATATTTTAGATTTTTATTTGTATATTTTAGGGACACCGGATTGTATACGTATACATTTATGTTTATAAGTCTGGATTTGGCGGAAGGTTGTGTGCAGGCCACTTCAGATTTTTTAATAATGATATATTCTTTTATTTAGATTCACTACAATTACATAAATTAATTTTTACCTGTCTGTATACGTCCGTATCAACTAAAATGTGATATCGGAGGAAATATTAAGTGAAATTTATTTACTTTATAGCAAAGGAAATTATTACCTATATAAAAATCTGAACTTCACTTTCAGTCAATATAAATGATTATCGGATTACCGAATTCTGCACTTTTTAAACTTTAAAATGTCATCATTATGTCCGCTGTCAAATATTTAAAAGGTGAATATTAAGATTATTTTTATTAGATCATTTCCTTCATATTAATTTCAAGTTTAAGATTAAATTTTGAGTAGTAATAATTGATATCTCGTGTGTAGGCGGATATAACGATTATAGGTATTATAATTTTTTACAGAAAGCGTTTTCACTAAACTCCTTATAGTCCAGTAAATAAAGGGTCCAACCTTGACAAAATAGCTCACCAATGTAATTTTTATATTAATTTGTCAGGATTGACAGGTACTTTAAAATAAGAAAAATTTCTGCAAAAAAACTTTTTGTACGGGGGAGAAAAATGACCCCAAAGGTTCCAAAAATCGGTTTCCCGCCAATATCTGCTAAAATATGGCATTTAGAGAAATTTTGTTTAGGTAAAAATGAAGATCAGTTCATTATCTACAAAAGTGGTCCTTATCATTTTTCTCGAAAATTTGACCGTTTCCGAGATAAACGGGCCCAAGCGCATCCTGGATTTTGAGCTCCTGCGCTGCATGCCGGAGAGTACGTTCCATGCATCTACACATGAGCGGGCAGACAAATTATCCAATAACTTGGGTAAAAATGCATATTTTTTTATAACTCAAAATTTCGGTGAAAGGGGAAATCTACAGCTATCATACCCGGTGACTTGAGTCACGTTTTGATTCTTTGGCCGTATTGAAAAAAGGGTTCAAACATTCTTTTATACCGCATTTTTAGGACCGTCAGGAACTTTTCAGTAAAACTCATTTACTCTGAATTTTTCTTATTATGGGTCCTTGAAAGGCCTTTATTCATCTCAGAATTTTCTATTTTTCTTGCATTTGATAAAAAGTTAGTTTGTTCATTTACGTTTTTTGGCTGTTCTCGGAGTTCCGGAAAATCTTTGAAACAATTTCGAATTAAAAATGTATACATAATCAGATTGCTTTCCAAGCCACGTCATTTTAAAGCTGAGAACTTTTTGGCTGTGCTCTTATTTTTTTTGCCAACATTAGTGGTTTTTCCAGAAATGTAGAAAATGCGTCCGCAAGGAAAAAACAGACATTTTTTTTCATGTCTTTTTTCTCCTTGCTCTTTACTTTTGGCAAAAGGTTATATTCTCACCTTTCCATTCATATACATAAGTCATAGTATTCGATCTTGGAAAAAGAACCGTGCTTCTAAATAAATTCATGTAATTTCGTGCGCCATTTTATTGTTGCACGTTTGCTCCATGCGGTGCACATGTCTGCTACAGTTCGAGCTTCAAACATTTTCCGTCAGATGGCTCTTGTGTCGCACGGGCACGTTACACAACAAAAGGTAATTTTTGTATGTATTTTCAATATTTCTTGTATTTTCAATTCTTTATATATATTCTTCTATACTAAATGAAATTTTTGAAAGACTATTTTTTCAAAAACACGCATTTGAATTGTTGCAAAAAAAATTTGCGAAAAATTGCCGAAAATTTGCAACAATTTTTCGATGACCATTATGAGGAAATATTTGTGACCTTTTAAAGATTATAATTTCCGTTGTGCAAAACCCGATTTACTCCAAGATTTTGCCGCATGGAAAAAACTGATTTTTGCTAGTTTTGGACCAATTTTTGAGATCCATCCTGATGTAATGACTTTTATGATCTGCTTATCTAATAGAGATAGACCAAGCACTCATCTCCAAGAAAAAAAAATAGTTCGAAAACCCAAAAATTGTTGAAAAATAAATAATTCCCAGGGTTTCTCATTTATGGCCGCAAGAATTTCGCGAGTAGAGGGAACGTGGTGGAGTCATCTACAATTAGTCTTTACAGTCCAAAACATGATTATCAATGTATTTTCAACACCCTGGATCTGAAATTTCGTTAAAAACTGCTATATTTTCGAAGTCTCTAAAAATATATAATAGATTAATAAAATTCTTATATAAATGGAATATAATATTCAAGTAGAATACATACAATGTAACTATCTTCAAATAATATATTTAACTATATAAAGAGTATATTATTTGTGTTATATAATTGAGATATATTTTGACATAGATAATATATTCCATTAATAATATCGTAGAGATATTCCACAGTGGGAAATATTATGTATAGTCTACATAAAAATGCTATGTTATATTGAAATTTCTTTGTGATATCTTAACTATATAATTTTTACAAGTGTGTTTGCTGGGCTGCTACATGATATATATGTAGTTCGTATATATTTGTGTTTCCTGGGTAAGCATTTAACGATTATTAGGTACTTGATGTATGCGTGGACTATACCGCCACCAGAGCCACTATATTCATTGGTTTCCGGAAATGGGTCAGATTCTATACATTTTTGACTCATATCCAGAAATACAATATTTGGTTTCAAATGACGTAATTTGGCGCAACAAAAGTCATTCGAGATAATTTTATAAGGTAAGTATAATGGAAACAATAAACTTTTACCACCATGCGTCTGGTGCAAAATACGTTGACAGTTTTCAATTTACATGTTGTAAAGTACGTTCGTAGCTCTGAATTGCCAAAAGCAACCAGAAGTGAATGCGTTTACAGAAGTTGAATGGCAGGGCAACGTATTTTGCCAACCACATGGTGGTACAAATACTTCGCTATAAAATAACCTACTTACATTACATCTACTTACCATTGCAGATCCAGGGTCAAATATATCATCGAACAAATATGTTTTTGAAATAGTTTTTTTTTATTTATTTGATGTTTATAACGATGTCAAAGTGCATTGTTGTTTATAACAATGTTAATTTAACATTTTTGCCGGCAGCTATCTAATTCAAAGTTTACTGCACCGATTGAGTTCAAATTTGGTATGGTAATAGCTTAAAATCTAACTTATAACATGAGCGAACTAAAATATCAGTCCGCCATCTTGAAACAAAATGGTGGCTAGCTAACTCAAAATGTACTGCACCAATTGGGTTCAAATTTGTAATGGGTATAACTTATGATCTAACTTATGACATGAGCATACTAAAATATCAGTTCGCCATCTTTAAACAAAATGGCGGTAATCGATTGGGTTCAAATTTGGTATGATATCATGGGCGTAGTTAGAATTGTCACCATGTATGGTATGGTAATAAAATAACTTAGAATTCTTATAACGAGATTCCTTTAAATTCGAGTTGGAGGCGTAACAACGCGCGCTGGGTCCGCTAGTAATTTTTATTAGTGATTGGATTAGTACTTTGCTAAATAAAGATTATTATTATATTATTATTGTTGTTTACCATTTCGTAATTCTATAGTTTTCAGAAAGATTGTGACAAATACCTACTCTTTATTTTGAGTGAGTCATTGATTATTTAATTTTTTAATTACTTACTAATTAATATACACACATAAATGTAAATGTGAATCAGGTCTGTAGGAATTTTATTAATATTAACATATTTTTAGGAGATTCATATTGGTATGAATTTAAAATTAGAATAATAAAAATACTTATAATAATTCATCAATAATTATTCTTAGTAAACCGAACTCATTTTATATGTCGGGGTTAGCAATCATGTTGATTGTAATAATAATTAATGATAGGAATGCAAGTGTGCTAATGAAGTTATGATCGTGTTTGCTTGTTCGATTACGTTATTATTATTAGTACACTTGGGCGAAGTCTGGGATTTCGTGCTAGACGAGACGTGGAATGAGCCGGAGATCGGCAGTCTTGAACAAGGTCTTGAATATGCTCTGATGCGAGTAGCACGTGTGTCCAGAAATTGCCACCATTCCTTATCGTCATAGTTTGTAGATCACGTTTAACTGATTCATGACATGAGTGGTGAATGTGTGATTTATTTGGTGTTTAGATTAGTTAACTATTCCATTAATTGCGCTTTTAGTAGTTTTGTTGTTCACGTAACTGATCATCTATGGTCCGCTCCGCTCTTACTCCGACATATATAATTAATACGAGTATGGTGCAATTTTGTTGTTGATTTATTGTTAAAAATGAATATTTCAGAATTCATGAGCTGTGTATAAAAATTTTCAAATTATTATAAAAAAAATACAATTTTTCATTTTTATATACCTATTTTTAACATTCACTCTATTGGATACCTGTAACAAAAAATAATAATTAATTACAAAAATTTTATATAAGTAATTGCTTAGCGATTCAGATAAAAATATGCGAATTGTGAATATGAAAACAAATTAAGTTACTTACGAGGTCTAGCTATTAAATAACGAGACTGCGCGTGCAGAAGGCGTCCTATAGATGAGCAGGAGGGGAAACGAATGCAGCGTTGGATAGCTGGAATTCCGGTACGAAAACACGTTTTTGTCGTTCGAGTAGTATTTTTTCTATAAAAGTTAGAAAAGAACTTGTCTATGGCGGATGGTTGTGTGCTGGCCACTTCAGATTTTTACCTTTTGCATTAGCGCACTGAACAAAAATGGCACATAAAAGAACAAATAATACACTGAAGTATTTCATTTTATTATTAAATATTGATTTTTTACTTCCTTGTACAGAGTAAAAAGGAAGTACTTATTGTAATCGCGAAAAATTTCGGTTTTCAGATTTTGATGGAAATATTCGTTTTGACCCTTTCTGAATCCATTATGACTAGTTTCGTCGTGACGTCTGTACGGACGGACGTACGGACGTACGGACATATGTGTGTCGCATAACTCAAATACGGTTAGACGTAGAAAGTTGAAATTTTGTATTTAGGACTGTTATAGCATCTAGTTGTGCACCTCCTATTTTTGGTTTCAATCTACAAACCGGAAGTAGTAAATTTTTAAAAAATATCGATAAATATTTAATTTAAGACAAATTTTTTTATTTTAAATGAAAGATTATGTGATTATTACCTACAATCGGTATTTTATAAATATTTTTGTATCTGGTATCATTTAAGAATAATTAAAGTATATACAGAGAGTTTTTTTTATAAGTAAACATAGGGCATGTCATTACCATAGTTACAGTGTTACAGAATGACAGCAATGCATTAGAGCGTTTTTTAAATCAGTAAACATAGGGATAATGAACATACGAAAATAAATATGAAATATGAATTAAAGAAATGATAAATTTTTTATTGATGTTTTCTACACTTAAGAACTAGGTAGATACATTAAACTAATGAGAATTTAAGAACTAGGTAGACACTTAAAAAATAATGTGTACAATACGCCAAGACAACATCCCATCATGGCGCGTGACGCGACATCTAGCGGAATCGCCGCTAAGTTATTCCGTTGTAATTTCGAACTCGTAGCATGGGCTTTAGCCGGAAACTTGTCATTTTTCACGTTTCCGAGTGTTTGTTGTGGCCCGAAGGCGGAGTGACTGAAATCATTTACCCTGATTATCGCGAATTGCGCTGTTCTGTTTTGAAAGAAACACCTGGTGGTTTGAGTAACCAGAAACTACAATATTAGGACGGAATGTAAAATTGGATACATGCTAAAAATGCGTTTTTTTTAGAAGATGGTTTTTTATGCTGCAATATGACCTAAAAAAACAAAATTAGAGCGCGGAAGAGTATTTTTAACAAGATATTTGGATTAAATTGAAGTTTTTGTAGGTTAACCTCAAAGTGTCAAACTAACTACAAATTTAGCAAAATTCTTGTATTAATGAAAAATGTAGGTATTTATTTCTTGATATCTCCGTTACATAAATGTATAACAACGGTAAGTCAAACGTTTAATCAGTAAATTTTCAGTATAACCAGTGTTGAAACTAACCACACATTTCACCTTAAAAACTTTAAAAATCGCAATAAATCCTTGCTTCCGCGGCCTAATTATTTTAGGTCAGAGAATATTACTGAACCGATAAATACCAAGAAAACTGAAACTCGTATGAATTACGATACTCGCCATGGCTCGTATCGTAATTCCATACTCGCGTATTAATAGCTATCATTATAAACTCATTGCATAATATACTATTTTAGTACGTGTGTAATATTGTCTTCTGAAATTTGATAATTTTTTCCTGTCATTAATATTGCCTGATAAATTGCATTATTTCATTAAAATGGATAAACACGACATTAACAGTGATTTCTTCACATAAATTTAAGTACTTAGTACTTTTGCTGTATTATGTGGAATAATTTAAAAATTTAAATACTTAGAATTTATATTCTTATTCTTGTTATTGAAAATCTTGTTGCATGTATAGTACGTTTCAACTTTATTTGCTTTACCTGAATTTTGGGTTACAAGAGGGGAGATAACAGAACAATAGAAAGTAACCGCCCTATTCTGGTTCAACAGAGTTGTATTAAGTGCAATTTAGTAATAACCATTTTTTGTGCGATACGAAACCAATGTCCAGAGGCAGTACCTCTAGGGTTTCACTTAATACATCTCTGTTGCGGCGGCTTCTTCAGAAGTTTATTTTCTATTGTGAGTGTTATCTCCCCTCTTGTAACCCAAAATTCAGGTAAAGCAAATAAAGTTGAAACGTACTATACCTATTAAATTAAAATTATGACAGTGATAGTTGAAATCAAAATACGAGTACATCCACGAATAAAATGTTTAATATTATGGTCGTGGGAAAAATATTGTACACAACTCTCAGGAAAGTGTTCTTATCGAATGCTCGTGACAATGGCTGAACTCGGCAAGCCTCGTGCGTTTATATTCTCACTCACATAATAGCATTCACTTTTCGTGTTATATGTAATACCTATACTATAATACAACTAAGTATACATGATGGAACCCAACCTGTGGTACAAAATTTAAGGCTGTATAGTATTGGACGCACTGATCATGAATCAAAAAGAATTTTGTTGAAATTCATAAAATTAACAGTAGTATGTAAAACAATATCATTTTGGGGTATCACTGATTGTCACATTTAAATACAAAAAACGTTAAATAATAGTTATGCAGTATTTATTAGCCTTACATTCATTACATTATATTCATGTAATAATAATTTTACAAACAGAAACTCATGAAATTTGTAGGTACTTACTATGATATTAATTATTTTTCTTATTAGAATATGTGAAATTTTAATTTTTCTCTTATTTATTCTGGGACCTATTCCCCTTTAGGCAAACCCTGTTCCTGTTCGTAATTGTATAATTATTGTACACCTTTGCATTTCTTTTCACATTCTTCCTCAGTTTCAAATTTGTTTCTGTTTCCTCCACAGCCACCGTACACAAACTTTTCACATTTGCCTTTTTCAATGTTGTAGTAGAACTTATTGAACAGCGCGTTGCAGGGTCCTATAATTTTTGGTTCTTTACATATTTCGTCCTCCGCGGATTTCGCTATAGAAAAATATCATTCATTACATACTACAATATGATCGTATAATTTAAAGCTATTGCATTTAAATTCCAATTAATAGTCAGTTAAAGAATTCAATAATATTATTATTGAAATCTTAATTTTATTGTTAGTGCACTTATTATTGATAATTTAGTTCTAAATTTACTATCTCTAAATTTTTCTACTCTAATCTGAAACCATCAACTGCTAAAATATCCTATCAAACCAACACATAAATTCTACAACCAAGTATATTCTATTGAGTTTATTGATTTTTTGCTGTCGAACCCAAAAAATTCTAACGATACAAGATTATTTATCAAATTTGTTGACACTTTCATACATTTATATTTAGTCGCTGTTGTTTTAGGATTGTTTATAATTTAGCATCTTCTAAATGATTCATAGGCGTTCGTAGTACCTATATATTTTTCAAGGAAAGGGCATCGATATATTAAGTTGCCATGTATGAAACCCATTATTTTGACTAAGCTAAGTAAAAAGCCATGTTTCATAAAAATAATTTTATTGACGTTATTTATTTAAAAGCAATACTTTTGTATAATAATGAAAAAAAAAAATTGCTTAACACGCGTTGGCGGATATCTTGCAGTCCTTTCCGTGGTTGGTGATGTGTATTTACTATATAATTATGAATTATTGTATTGTAAGAAAAATCGCAACAGGCGATTTTTTTTTGTTTTCCCTCGTCTATGTGCAAAATATATAATAACTACGAATTTACGCATTTTATATTCACAATTTACAAATTGTAAATACATTTTTATGATGAATTTTCATAATAATAATAATAGAAAAAGTTTTTCTTAGGGAAGTATATTTTTTCTTCCCTGCTTTCTTATCTTCTTTCTTACCTTGTTTCCTGGCTATTTTCTTGCCTTCTGCACTAGTGAACAGAACAAAAATGACGAATAAAAGAACAAAAGCGCTGAAGAATTTCATATTGTTATTAAAAATTGAACTATTTCTAAATGTTGAAGGACTATACTATAATAAGCTGATAAACTACGTCCACAGTATTTATATAGTCTGTAGAAGGCAGTGGCGGATTTAGAAAATTTTGACAGGGAGGGTACAAATCTATACATTGAAAAATGGTATATTAAAATATAGATATGTAAATTGTATGCAAATGTTAGCTTTATTCTATTCTAGCGCAATCACTACACTGTAAATAAAATTTCTGCAAAATTACTATAATAATTGTTATTGGAGTCCAAATTACCCAGGTGAAATATAGTAAATTTACAAAAAAAATGTAATTTTGTCTAATTATGTAAAATTAAATATCAACACACAATTTACATATTTTTACTTAAATTATGTACCTACCTATACTAAAATAAAATTATCTCATAATTTAAATTAAGTAGATACTAAATTTATATGTAACCTAGTAAAAATTAAATTTTTTATGAAAATTTACTATTTCCCCTATAGGCAATTTGAACTCCAGTAACAATAAATTATAGTAATTTTACAGAATTTTTTTTATAGCATATGACTTAATTACGTAAGTAACAACAAGTTAATATAATTGAAACAAGGAATGATTACATTTATAAATTTATACATTTAATGATTTAATATAGCGCAATTTCTAGTTTAAATTTTTTATATTCTATTAGCGGTTTAAATGACGTCAAAATAATTAAGACCAAGTTAAACTTAGTAAAAAATATTTAATTCTTCTTTAAATTATAACAATACAATTCATTACTTAAGTCTAATATTCACAGAACCGCAGGTGTATACTATTTAAGCTGCTTTAATACCTGTAACAAACAAAATTATATGGATAGGTACAAAATGGTATAGATACAACAAATTTGCGAATTTAGAAACAAATAAGTTATTCCGTATAACATTAATAATGTTTTCACAACTATCATCAATCTGGACTGGACTGAATTAAATGCTGCAAATGTACCTAATTTGACATTAGGTACAAACTTAATGATAAATAATTTTTTTAAAGTGCGGATATTTGATTTGCATTTAATAATGGATATATATTATAAATAATAACATTTGAATACAAAACTTGATTGTAGGTGTTATTATATTAATTTTTGGATACATATCTGTATCTATTTATTAAGTAATAGTTTAATGGTTAGTAATTTGTTGGGAAAGAAGTATCACACCCATATTATTGTTCTTCGACCCTGTTCGTCATAGTGTAATAATTATTGTACCTATACCTTTGCATTTGGCTTCACATTTTTCTCCACAGCCACCGTATCCAAAGTTAATACTACCGAGACAAGATCATATTATTATGTACATAATTTTTACATTTTCGGTATTGGTCAATTCGACTATACAGGATGGTTTTGAAGTTAATGTCATAAATTTAAGGGTAAGTAATATGCTAGTATGACATATGTGTAGATTACGAAACAGATTTTTTTTTTAAATTTCCATGTTTCCCAATCAAATTTTTCGTTGCCACTGCCACTGGTGCAGTAATTATTGTTTCATTAATAATAATTAAATTTTGTTTGTTTATTTTACTAATACTATGTAATTTAAGATGTTGATTATTTACTTCTATTGTTTGTGTTTAATAGGAAAACGAATCCAGTGCAGTACTACAAAAAATGCTGCACGTAAACTACCCTTAATTATTCGAATTAAAAACAAATTCTTTCTGTTTCGCAATCTACACATGTCATACTACTTACTCTTAAATTTATGACATTAACTTCAAAACCACCCTGTATACAAGAAGTGTAGTACCCATTATTGGCATTGTCCATAGAGCCAATGAGTAATGGGGCACAATTGTATAAGGAATATATTCAATAGACGTGGATAATATACCTATTTGTTGTTTTTGAGATATTTTTATTTATGGTTTAATAGTTTGTAATAGTGCAGATCGAGATATCAAACAATAGGGTTATGCACCATACTCGAAAAATGAGAAATTAAAAATTAAAACATTGATAAATTGTAAATATATTATGTCAAAACAGAATGTTAAAAAATCATTTTGTTAAAATGTTATAGGCTTTTGAATTTTGAATTTACTGAGACATGACATCAGGATCAGGATTGTAAACTTTTTAACTGATGGAAGAGCACGACAAATAATGAAAATCAGAAGCCTGCGTAAAAGAAAATGTCGCAAATGTCAAAGTATTAATTTAAAGTTGATGTTAATGCTGTTTCATACTTATAATCATTTTTAATGTTAATTCATTTAAATTTCTTTATCTTACTTATTTTATTAATCGACACAAATTTGTCATTTGTCAACACTAGCTTACTATAGTAAGTATAACATCAAACTGTTTCGTTATTGGACTAACCTTTGAAAAATTTATTATTTTTGATAATGCCACAGTGCGAATATTAAAACTTTAAAAATTCATATCTCCTCTATTAATAGGAATTTTTCACTCATGTTTTCACAGAAAAATATAGTTTATCCTGTGTTTTAAGAAAAAAATCTGACGTGGACACCACATGACTTCCTTGTACGCCTATTAAACTGTTCATACTTTTCTTAATAACTAAAATGTAGAACAATATAAAAATATAATAACCATACTTGATTTATGTGGAAAATACCAAAAAATACGTAGAGTAAAGTGCCCTTTTGGCACAGACGATCGCAACCAAAAATATGAGGTGATGAACTAGAATCAGGGGTCGGCAACCTATGACCCGCGGGTCACCGAGTGACCCATTTACTGATTTAAAGTGACCCACTTCAGTTCCGAAAAAAAGGATAATAACAAGTTACAAAGCGTATTGTAATTATTTTCTTAATAAAATCTTATTATTCACTAAAATACTGTTTTAAAATGAAAATATCACTGACCCAAACGTCCCTTTAATATTCACATATTGGTTGATTTTGATCCGCAGCCAAAAAAGGTTGCCGACCTCTGAACTAGATGCAACATGAGTCTCAAATACAAAATTTCAACTTTCTCCGACATACCGTTTTTGAATAATGCGAAAAATACCAAATAGTGCCCCTTTGACACCGACGATCGTAACCAAAAATAGGAGGTGCACAACTAGATGCTATAACAGTCCTAAATACAAAATTTCAACTCTCTACGTCTAACCGTATTTGAGTTATGCGAGATACATACGTCCGGACGTCCGTACGTACAGACGTTACGACGAAACTAGTCATAATGGATATTTCCGTCAAAATCTGAGAACCGAAATTTTTCGCGATTACAATAAGGACTACCTTTTTACTCCGTACAAGGAAGTAAAAAGTTGGTGCATAAATTGGTTCATAGATAGGTACTTAATCTTTCACGTTTTTAAATAATGATTTATTCTTTTATTTATATTCACTACAATTATCAATATATTATTAATAATATATCGATTCTATATGAACAGGTGAATTTTGAATTTACCACTCTTTTGGATAATATCACATGAGATTGTTTAACTTCTAACTTCACTTCTAATTTGGATACTAATTAGATTTGCGCATTTGAATTCATTCTGCTACAAACACTGCGAGAGAGAACATCTTCTTCTAGTTCTAGTCGTTGTTGGTGTGGTTTTGTTTTGAACCATGTTGGTTTCACGTTTTTCAATTTTGGTTTCAACATTGCTAGTCTCTTGTAATTAAAGTAAGTTTATTTATAATTTGTTTCTCCAATTTCAATCTTGCAAACTTAACCTCAGATTTTAGTAATTTTAATGTTTCAAGTTTTGTGATCGCTTTCTGATTTGTTTCATCAACAATAAGTCCTTTTTGAATTGATTCAGTTTGTTAATTTAATTTTATCGTTCATATATTGTAATTGGAAACTTGACTGTGTAATTTACAATTTTTTTAAATTTATAATTTGTGTAACACCATCGTTTCTATTGTAGTCTTCGACACCGGACCTGGAGATGACAATATAAATTGTCGAAACCGGTAGTCATTTCATATTAAAGAGTGAAGATCAAGACGTATTTTCAACATTTATTTCCTTCTCCTAAATGTAAATTTTAATGATTTGAAACTTAATTTTCATTAACAAACTGAGGTAATCATAAAAATCATATTATTTATCAATGTTCAATCTCCAGGGGTTAATGAGGTAATTTATTATAATAAATAATAATAAATTACATAAGCAAGACGATTCGCACTCGCTTCTCGATTTGAAATTGTTGCCATTCACGCCACATCCTCCATATTTAAATTCGACGCAAGAGGCACGTTTGACGTCATAATTCCAGCGGGATTTTAAGACGTGGCATTGGCCTCTCTTCATTTGCTGTTTGCATACAGGAACCCTAGATTGTGGTTTTTGCTCATGTTATGCGAAGCAGTCAACCATTTATTGTCTTTATGACGAGGAAGTGTCATTATAAAGTATAAACCTGTAGTTTAATTTAATTAGTAGGTAGTACTAATTTTCTTCCATTTAAAATGCAAACTGTATATTGCCTATTTATATTTATGTTATGTATTTTTGTTTATGATGTAGTAATTAATTAATTTTGCAATTATTATTTTTATTAGTGGTTGTACTAGTATTTTGCTAAATAATAGTATATTATTTAACGAGCAAATAATGTAGGGTATAATTCAAGAGGATGAAAGTTTATTCACGAGCCGAAGGCGAGTTAATAAATCATCCGAGTGAATTATAGCCATTATTTGCGAGTCAAATACGACGTTTTATCTACGACTTTTTAAATAAAGCAACATTTCTTATTTACAAATTTGTATTCATATTAACCTAACCTCAAAAATTGACAATTCATCTGAGTAATTTTGACAGTTCGGAAGAATAAAGTACTCATTATTTAACAGTGTGAAATAATGAATTCATTATTTCATAATGTGTCCTTATGGAGGGGTTTATTATACTACTCTCACGTATATAATGAATACATTATTCTATTGTTGTAGATAAAGATTATTATTATATTATTATTATTGTTTACCATTTCGTAATTCTATAGTTTTCAGAAAGATTGTGACAAATATCTACTCTTTATTTTGAGTGGATCATTGATGATTTAATTTTTTAATTACTTACTAATTAATATATACACATAAATGTAAATGTGAATCAGGTCAGTAGGAATTTTATTAACATATTTTTAGGTGATTCATATTGGTATGAATTTGAAATTTCAATAATAAAAATACTTATAATTAGAGTGCGGATTATATGCAGGCAAATATGATCAAAATATGCATGCAATATGCATTGAAAAAAGGCCAAAATATGCTCAATATTTGCACAAAATTAAACAAATATGCAATATTTTACAAATATATGTATGCATATGCAGATATGCAACATAATTTTATTCATTTTTACTAATAATTTATTTTTTTTTATCAGAAAAATACTACATTTTATCAACAATGCACAAGAATATCATATAAAATAAACAAAACAACGTATTATTTCTGGAATACGACTTGTGTGCCTACCTATCTTTAAAATAAATGTAAAAACTACTATAGGTTTTATCAAATTTGAGCAATTTTATATATTATATATTTTATGTACACTATAAAATTTATAAAAAAATTGAAATTTTGGGTTAAAAGGTACAATATATGCAGTTATATGCATTTTTAATAAATATATGCAAAAAATATTGAAATATGCAAAATATGCAAAAAATACACCATATTTTGATCTATTTTTGTATGAAATGCATACATTTGTAAATAAAATACGAATATGCACAATAATACAATATATGCAAATGCATATAATCCGCACTCTACTTATCAATAATTATTATTCTTAGTAAACCGAACTGATTTTATATAATTAATATGGTGAAATTTTGTTGTTGATTTATTGTTAAAAATGAATATTTCAGAATTCATGAGCTGTGTATTAAAATTTTCAAATTATTATAAAAAAATACGATTTTTCATTTTTATATATTTTTAACATTCACTTTATTGGATACCTGTAACAAAAAATAATAATTAATTACAAAAATGTTATAAAAGTAATTGCTTAGCGATTCAGATAAAAATATGCGAATTGTGAATATGAAAACAAATTAAGTTATTTCCAATAAAATTAAAATAATGTATACAGGATGATTCGTATACGAAGCCTGACTATTAAATAACGAGATTGCGAGTGCAGAGGCGTCCTAGATGGGCAGGAGGTACGAAAACACGTTTTTGTCGCTCTAGTAGTATTTTTACCTTCAGCTTACCTGTAAAGGAAGGTATTGGAATCATGCAAAAAATCGGGTAGTGAGTTTTAAGTAGATGAGCACGAATTAGGGTTCTTACAACTCATTTTTGATAGTTGCTCGATTATGTTTGTATGTATGTGTGTATGTGTGTGTGTCTGTGTGTATGTGTGTGGTCCGGGCCGATTCCGTGTGTCGCATAACTCAAATAAGATTTACCTAAAAATTTTGATATTTGGTATTTTACAATTGTATACGAATAGGAAGAGCTCATTAGATTTTGGTACAAATATCTTCACCGGAAGTGATATTTTTTGAAGATTAAAAAAGATAATTGTCAAAATTGTATATAAATTTGGAAAAATATAGTATTTATTTGTAATAAGAATAAGAGGAAAAGTTATTTGCAACCTACGTTATAAAAAAAATGTCTTTATCTGGTAGCATTAAAGAACTGGAGTAAAATTTAAAAAATAAATTTATCAAATAAAACATCGAAATCTTGTAATCCATGTTCGATTGATTATTGTTTCTGCGTAAAAAATATTGACAGGTGAGACGGGTGACAAGTTTGCATACTAGCGCTATATAAGTCGTAAGTAAGATATTAAATGTAGTAGGTAATATTGAACGCAGGATGGCTTCAACACAGAAGAGTTTTCCTGTGAACGAATCTTTTGATTCAGGAGATGCAAATTTCTGTGTTTGAATATTTTAGATTTTTATTTGTATATTTTAAAGGGACACCGGATTGTATACGTGTACATTTATGTTTATAAGTCTAGATATGGCGGAAGGTTGTGTGATGGCCACGTCAGATTTTTTCTATAAAAGTTAGAAACGAATTTGTCTATGGCGGAAGGTTGTGTGCTGGCCACTTCAGATTTTTATCTTTTGCATTAGCGTACTGAACAAAAATCTGACGTGGCCATCACACAACCTTCCGCCATATCTAGACTTTAAAAAGAAATGTATACGTACAATCCGGTGCCCATTTAAAATATACAAATAAAAATCTAAAATATTCAAACACATAAATTAGTATCACCTGAATCAAAAGATTCATTCACACGAAAACTCTTCTGTGTTGAAGCAATCCTCCGTTTAGTTACTACTAGACCAGTCGGGAAATCCGAAATTCGCTCTATTTCTAACGTCTAGGTGCATTTTATGTAACATTTTGGTAAAATGTGTTTCTAGACTAATTTGACCCCGCTGAATTCGAATCTGCCCGTTACCAAGCCGAATTTTGCATGCAACACCCGGAATCCAAGATGGCGGCCGTTTTGTGAATCTTCACGTAAAACACGTAAATATTGTTGAACAATCAAATGAAAATTGCAAAATTTAAGAATTTTCAATATTTTTTGTGTTTAATCAACTATACTTTCTGAACGAATAAAGATATCGACTTCCGGTTTAAAGCGTTGGATTCCTTGGTAAATTTTACGTAAGATACATTATAATTAATTTTTTTGTAAGGCCATTGATAACCAAAAATTTAATTATTATCTTCAAGTGAAAATTGCAAAATGTAAGAATCTAAAATATGTTTTTGTGTTTAATCAATTCTACTTTCTGAACGGATAAAGATATCGACTTCCGGTTTGCGGCATTGGATTCCTTTGTAAATTTTACGTAATATACATTATATTAAATTTTTGTAAGGCCCTTGATAACCCAAAAGTTGATTAAAATGTTTTTGTATATTCTTTGGACGGTTTAACTTCCGGTTTCTTTGGCCGCCATCTTGAATATTACACTTGAATGTGAAAACTGTGTGATTCAATGAAATCAGAGACACCGAAAACCTAGAAAAAGACTCATCATTCTCAAAAATACAGCAATATTTACGTGTTTTACGTGAAGATTCAAAAAACGGCCGCCATCTTGGATTCCGGGTGTTGCATGCAAAATTCGGCTTGGTAGCGGGCAGATTCGAATTCAGCGGGGTCAAATTAGTCTAGAAACTCATGTTACCAAAATGTTACATAAAATGCACCTAGACGTTAGAAATAGAGCGAATTTCGAATTTCCCGACTGGTCTATAAATTTAATAGCTTACTTATATAGCGCTAGTATGCCAACTTGTCACCCGTCTCATCTGTCAATATTTTTTATGCAGAAACAAAAATCAACCGAACATGGATTACAAGATTTCAACGTTTTATTTGATAAATTTATTTTTTAAATTTTACTGCAGTTCTTTAATGCTACCAGATAAAGACAATTTTTTAAAATTGCAAATAACTTTTCCTCTTATTCTTATTACTAATAAATACTATATTTATCCAAATTTATAGAAATTTTTTCACTATTCAAATTCAAAAAATATCACTTCCGGTGAAGATATTTGTACCAAAATCTAATGAGCTCTTCCTATTCGTATACAATTGTAAAATACCAACTATCAAAATTTTTGGGTAATTCGTATTTGAGTTATCAGACATCATCGGGAAACTATCAAAAATGAATTGTAAGGACCCTAATTCGTGCTCATCCACTAAAAACTCACTACCCGATTTTTGCATGATTCCAATACCTTCCTTTACAGGTAAGCGGAAGGTAAAAATGGCAAATAAAAGAACAAATAATACACTGAAGTATTTCATTTTATTATTAAATATTGATTTTTTTTAAATGTTGAAGGACTATCATAAGTCGATAAACTACGTCTACGCAGTGTTTATATGTTCTGTAAAAGATATTTTATGATCACGTTGTTTAATTAATTGTTCCCACATGCGCGATTAAACAATGTTTTTTACGATTGTTTCTATTTTCCTAATCAAAATTAATTAAAATTTGATGTGGTTTAAAGTATTTTTTCAGGTATATTTTTTTGTGTAGGTTATTAATTAATAGGTAATACAAAGTTGGGATGCGTATAATTTTAAATTAGATACCTATTACCTACATGAAAAAGAAGTACAGGTAACAACAAGTTAATTAGGATGAAGTGTTTTTGGCGTAGATAATTGTGTACCCTTAAATTACTTATATTACTTATGTCTTTATTTATATCTATTTAATGCTTTATATTATTTCTACATGTCTTATAATCATATATACAAATTCTAAGCTCCCTGTTATAAAAATTGTATGTCACAAATCATTTTGAAAATTACAACACGGATATATTTAAATATCAATAACATTTCTATTTTTGAGTCAATTTCAACAAACTTTGTTTTGAAATGCATACGAATTATGTACGAATTTTTTTTGTTATGAGAAGACATTTTTAAAACTACTGCAAATCAAGAATACTAACGTGTAGACGAAGCGAGAATAGTTAATAACATTCCGAAGCAATAAAGCTTGAAGATCGGTAATATTTCCCGATTTTTTCAAATTCGGCAATAATATAAATAGTGATGTTTAAACACTCAATGAATATTGCTACAGTTATAGATTCTTTTATTACCCGTGTAATATTGTCTTCTGAAATTTGATAATTTTTTGCTGTCATTAAATATTTCCTGATAAATTGGATTATTCCAAATGGACAAACACGACATTAACAGTGATTTATTCACATAAATTTAAGTACTTAGTACTTTTGCTGTATTATGTGGTATAATTTAAATACTTAGAATTTATATTCTTATGCTTATTATTGAAAATCTTGTATCATGTACCTATTAAATTATAATTATGACAGTGATAGTTGAAATCAAAATACGAGTACATCCATGAATAAAATGTTTAATATTATGGCGGTGGGAAAAATATTGTACACAACTCTCAGGAAAGTGTCTATCGAATACTCGTGCAATGCCTCGTTAGATTGCCGAACTCGGCAAGCCTCGTGCGTCTATATTCTCACTCACACAATAGCATTCACTTTCCGTGTTAATTATGTAATACCTATACTATAATACAACTAAGTATACAGGATGTAACCCAACCTGCGTTACAAAATTTAAGGCTGTATAGTATTGGACGCACTGATCATGAATCAAAAAGAATTTTGTTGAAATTCATAAAATTAACAGTAGTATGTAAAACAATATCAATTTGGGTATCACTGATTGTCACATTTAAATACAAAAAATAATAGTTATGCAGTATTTATTAGCCTTACATTCATTACATTACATTCATGTAATAATAATTTTACAAACAGGAAAAAATGAAATTTGTAGGTACTTACTATATTAATTTTTTGTTTTTATTAGAATATGTAAAATTTTAATTTTTCTCTTATTTATTCTGGGACCTATTCCCCTTTAGGCAACCCTGTTCCTGTTCGTAATTGTATAATTATTATTGTATAAATTTGCATTTCTCTTCACATTCTCCCATAGTTTCAAAATTGTTGTCGTTTCCTCCACAGCCACCGTACACAAACTTTTCACATTTGCCTTTTTCACTGTTGTAGTAGAACCTAATGAAGAGCGCGTAGCAGTCTCCCTTAATTTTCGGTTGTTTACATATTTCTTCCGCCGTGGGTTTCGCTATAGAAAAATATCATTTATTACATACTACAATATTAGAAGCTACTGCATTTAAATTCCAATTAACAGTCAGTTAAAGAATTCAATAATATTATTTTTGAAATTTGTTGATAATTTAGTTTTAAATTTACTATCTCTAAATTTTTCTACTCTAATCTGAAACCATCAACTGCTAAAATATCCTATCATTCTAATTATCTAACACATAAATTCTACAACCATTCTATTGAGTTTATTGAATTTTTCCTGTCGACCCCAAAAAGTTCTAACGAGACAAAATTATTTATCAAATTTGGTGACACTTTCATACATTTATATTTGCTAAGTTCTAGTCGCTGTTGTTTTACGATTGTTTATAATTTAGCATCTTCTAAATGCAGTATTCATAGGCGTTCGTAGTACCTATATATTTTTCATATTTTAAAGGAAAGGGCATCGATATATTAAGTTGTCATGTATGAAACCCATTATTTTGATTATTGCATAATAATAATAATAATAATAATAATAGAAAAAGTTTTTCTTAGGGAAGTATATTTTTTCTTCCCTGTTTTCTTATCTTCTTTCTTACCTTGTTTCCTGCCTCTTTTCTTGCCTTCTGCACTAGTGAACAGAACAAAAATGACGAATAAAAGAACAAAAGCGCTGAAGAATTTCATATTGTTATTAAAAATTTAACTATTTTTAAATGTTGAAGGACTATGCTATAATAAGCTGACAAACTACATCCACAGTATTTATATAATCTGTAGAAGGCAGTGCCGGATTTAGAAAATTTTGACTGGTAGGGTACAAATCTATACATTGAAAAATGGTATATTAAAATAGGTAGGTATATGTAAATTGTATAAAAATGTTAGCTTTATTCTATTCTAGCGCAATCAGTACACTGTAAATAAAATTTCTGTAAAATTACTATAATTGTTACTGGAGACCAAATTACCCAGGTGAAATATAGTAAATTTACATTAAAAAATGTAATTTTGTCTAACTATGTAAAATTAAATATCAACACACAATTTACATATTTTTACTTAAATTATGTACCTATACTAAAATAAAATTTGAACTCCAGTAACAATAAATTATAGTAATTTTACAGAATTTTTTTACAGCGTATGACTTAATTAAGGAGTGATTACTATAATTTATTTTACCCACGCCAGTGATATAATAGTCATATTATTTTCATTATTTGAGTGAGGTAATTAGTTATATTACCTCACAAGTGAAGTAATATGATGTGCTTTTGTCCTATTACCTTTCGCATATTTATAATATACTTGTCTACCTATTTATTCCTTAAATATTCTTAGAATAAATCAATTATGAAATATATGAAATATTGTCCCATAATAAATCATTTATAAACGAATTATAAATAAATATCACGTATAAACTTACAAATTAAGAATTTGTTTGTATATAAAACTGACAGAATGTCCTGCTGTCAAACAAATTGTATGTACCCTATTGCTTTGATTTTAAATCCAAATGATAGAAACTGACATCTCTATCAATTGTTAAAATATATAATTTTTAAATTTCAAATCTGACGTTTAAACAAAAATATCAATTTTTATTGATTTTGAGAAATCGTGGATAAAATTTTGTATATCACATGTGAGCTAAAGCATATTACAGCACTCATGGGATTACACGACTCGGTGTACGACGTCGTCGTGCAATTCTTCACATTCGACTGCTGTAATAATACTCTTATCCCACGTGTAATATAAATAACTATAATATAGCGCAATTTCTAGTTTAAATGAGTGCCAAATCACTGCAAATTAAATACATTTTTGATATTCTATTAACGGTTTAAATGACGTGAAAATAATGAAGTCCAAGTTAAACTTAGTAAAAAATATTTAATTCTTCTTTAAATTATAACAATACAATTCATTACTTAAGTCTAATATTCACAGAACCGCAGGTGTAGGTACTATTTAAGCTGCTTTAATACCTGTAACAAACAAAATTATACGGATAGGTACAAAATTGTATAGATACAGCAAATTTGCGAATTTAGAAACAAATTTCTAAGTTATTCCGTATAAAATTAAAATAATGTTTTCACAACTATCATCAATCTGGCCTGGACTGAATTAAATTTTGAAGAGATGAAACTAAATTCTGGACTTCCATTATCTTTATTTACGAATAACACAAATATAATATTACACAACGTTTCGGTAACTAAGATCTGTTACCGTCATCAGGTGAACTGATACTACTACAGTAGTATCAGTTCACCTGATAATATTATATTGTGTTATTCGTTATAAAGATAATGGAAGTCCAGAATTTAGTTTCATCTCTTCAAAGTGAATCATTATCTAATAAATTCAAAGTTAAACTGAATTAAATGCTGCAAATGTACCTAATTTGACATTACAAACTTAAAGGTAAATATCGCAAATTTATATAGGCTGTATTTTTTATCAATCTTAAAAATGATAATGTTGGGAATCCTCAAATTTTTAAAAGTGCGGATATTTGATTTGCATTTAATTATGGATATATATTATAAATAATAACATTTGAATACAAAACTTGATTGTAGGTGTTATGATATTAATTTTTGGATACATATCTGCATCTATTTATTAAGTAATAGTTTAATGGTTAGTATAAGACTAATTAATTTGTTGGGAAAGAAGTATCACACCCATATTATTGTTCTTCGACCCTGTTCGTCATAGTATGAGAATACAATTCTTATAGAAACCAATCACAATATTTAAAACTATTGTACTGATATAGCATATATCCATGACAAGTTTTATTGTCGCGATGGCATTTTATGTGTCCACCAGCAACATGATGTAACAATGTAAAAAAAACATTTAAATAAACAAAAATTTTCGTATTTTTTAAAACTGTCATAATGAGTGCAAATCGATGGGGAAATTGCTCAAATGAGTCTATTAATTATGCTGTTGTACAAAATACTCCCAAAAATACAATATAATGACATCTATTCATTGTATTCACTTCCTAAATATAAACTCGTGATTCGCTTAAAAATCGATAATATTTTGAAAATGTCACTCATGTTAAGGAGGTTCCCTACACATGCAGTGGCGTACTCAGATATCAGCCTTTAATTAATAAAAATATTTTTATTAATGTAAAACAAAATTCGGTCAACGGGTGTTAATTGATATTGCAATTCGTTCAGCTGCGGTGATATATTTTTACAATAATTTCTAATTCACTAATCAAAAAATGCTTGAAGATTTTTTTACAACAACAACAATATTGTTACAACTATGTGGTCAACCTTCTTCAAATTTTGGGAAATTGATGTCCGTGCTTGCATACGTTTATATACCAAAAATTAAGTAAATAGAACATTTCTAACATCTTTTTATTTAATCAATTAATGGAAAGCCATAAGAGCCCATGTAAAATATTAAAATTTAACAATTAATTTCGTTCAAACTACGTGGTCAAAAATTTCCAAAAAATTCAGGTATCATTTTTATGACACAGACAACATAAATTCAAAGTTTGGTTGCGTTAGAACATTTTTTAAAATGTCTAGGGAACCTCCTTAATCCCAATCTTTAGAAAATAAAACTCCTGCTGCGCAGTCGTCGTATTTTCGTCGTTGGGATTAACATTCGTGACATTTTGAAAATATTTTCGATAATAAGCTCACCACTTGTTATATTATCCCTGATAGTAATTATTGTATACCTTTGCATTTGGCTTCACATTCTTCCTTAGTTGCAAAGTTGTTGTCGTTTCCTCCACAGCCACCGTATCCAAAGTTTTCACATTCGCCGCTTGTAATGTTGTAGTAGAATTTAGGAATCAAGGCTCTGCACTTTCCTCGAATTTGTGGTTGTCTGCAGATTTCCTCAGCTGTTTTCTCCACTGCGGCGGATTTCTCTACAGAAAAATATCATTCATAATAACAATGTAAACAAGGATTTTTTCGATGGGATTTTTTTTTTTACAAAAAGTGTGTTCGAATTCAAAATAATACTACCGAGACAAGATCATATTATTACTCGTATGTACAAACTTTTAACATTTTCGGAATTGGTTAATTCGACTATACAGGTCATTAATTTAAGGGTAAGTAATATGCTAGTATGACATTTATGTGTACATTACGAAACGGAATTTTTTTAAAAATTTCCATATTTCCCAGTCAAAAATTTTTCGTTGCCACTGCCACTGGTGCAGTAATTATTGTTTCATTAATAATAATTAAATTTTGTTTGTTTATTTTACAAATACTATATAATTTAAGATGTTGATTATTTACTTCTTTTGTTTGTGTTTAATAGGAAAACGAATCCAGTGCGGTACTACAAAAAATGCTGCACGTAAACTATACCCTTAATATTTAGAATTTAAATATTAAAAATTCATATCTCCCCTATTAATAGGAATTTTTCACTCATGTCTTCACATAAAAATATAGTTTATCCTGCGTTTTAAGAAAAAATAAAATAAATAGTTGATGAACCCTATTATATTGGTTCATAGATACGTACTTAATCTTTTACGTTTTTAAATAATAATATATCCTTTTATTTAGATTCACTAATAAATTTACATAAAGAGTGGTATAATGAAGTACATTAATTGACAATTTAAAATTACATAAATTAATTTTTACTTGACTGTATACGTACGTATCAACGAAAATGTGAAAAATACTTACTTTATAGCAAAGGAAATTATTATATAAAAATATGAACTTCACTTTCAGTCAATATAAATGATTATCGGATTACCGAATTCTGCACTTTTTAAACTTTAAAATGTCATCATTATGTCCGCTGTCAAATATTTAAAAGGTGAATATTAAGATTATTTTTATTACATAATTTCCTTCGTATTAATTTCAAGTTTAAGATTAAATTTTGAGTAGTAATAATTGATATCTCGTGTGTAGGCTGATATAGCGATTATAGGTATTATAATTTTTACACAAAGCGTTTTCACTAAACTCCTTACTCCTAGTTTTGCATGCACTACGCGATGAATTATTTGTTCATAAAGATAATTGATGGGATTTTATGAATATTATTAAATTGTGGGTTATTTTGAAAATGTCTTACCATCTGCACTGGCGAACAGAACAAAAATGCCGAATAAAAGAACAAAGACACTGAAGTATTTCATCTTATTATTAAATATTGAACTACTTTTATATGGTGAATGATTGTAATAAGTTGGTAAACTACGTCCCCAGTATTTATATGATGTGTAGAAGGTATTTCATGGTCATCATTATTTATTTAACATATACTAAACCAGAGGTTCCCAAACTTTTTTTCTCGTGGACCACTTTCAATATTTAACTGGTTTTGGTTGACCCCCCTCCTCCCTCCCTCATTTCTACCATATTCCCAAAACTCGTCCAAAAAAATGTGAAGATTAGCTAACGATGGAAATTTGCGTCGCGGCTGAGTTTCAACCCTAAATTCGGAGTGGTAAAAAGAAAAAGAAAAATAGTGTATCGAATATGCAAGTATTTACAAGTAACAGTCGCTGACCTTCTTAAAATACACTACTCAAAAAAATTAAGGAAGACTAAAAAAAAGGAAATGAATGCTAAATAAACAGGCTATCTGATTCATATGCCGGCCTAACTGAAAAAAAATTTTTCAAACCCGTGAACCAAAAAAAAGAAGTAACATTTTTGCAATATTATATTTTCGTGATATCTGTTAGGATTGCATGAGAACCGTAGCTCCTAAAAAATTTTAGCTAAAAAATCTGAAAATAAGAATCTTAAAGCTTCAAAATGCTTTTTTAAAAGTTTCAATACGACCATTTTTCACTGAAATACAGCCTGTCAAAAATCACCGAAAAATATTGATTTTTTTTGCTTCCTTAATTTTTTTGAGTAGTGTCTGCCTACATTGATAGATTAAGCCAAGCGAACATTTTTTTCTTTACTCTCGAAACCAGATAAATTTTCGTGGAGGTGGACCTCCACTTACAACTTGTGAACCCCCATTTTTTTTCACCCCATCGAGTCTCTCGTGAACCACTTTGGGAACCACTGTACTAAACGTTTACACATGCGCGAGTAAACGATGCTTTTTAAGATTGTTTTTATTTTGTTGATATATGGGTTTTTTCCTAATCAAAATTTATAATTAAATTTGATACAGTTTGAAGTATTTATAAGGAATTTTTTGTGCAGCTTATTTTTAAACTAAAAAGTTGAGATGCGTCACATAATTTCTTAATAAAATACATGAAAAAGTAGTACCTATATTATAATGATAGTAATTTGTACATTTAAATTTTGGAACAAAAAATATTAAAAATCACACAATTCACATAATTTGAATGAGATAGCCTCACAAACCTTTATTAATTTTTTTATACTATGGATTCAAATCACGTCACTGCAATTAAATTGTCAATTTTAACACTTTTTGAGTAAATAAAAACGTGAAATTTTAACAATTGTAAATTACAGGAGATATTTAAATACAAATATATACCTACAGGTATATAGGCAATTTGTTAATAATACGCAATTTATATAAAAAATTAAATAGTATGTATTTATTAAATAATTTATAACTACTATAATACAATGTTTTTACATATGAATTAAATCATTATTATATTTAATTATGAACTATGAACTTAAATTACTTTGTATGTACATAATTATTAGGCAGTCGATTCAGGTGGATATTATTTGGCATTATACCTCCTACTTCTTGTTCCTCATTTTATTTTTTTGCTCCTGTAAAAATAAAAACAAAAATGAACAATCAATTATTTGTTATCACTACCTATAGATTCAAAGTGGCAAAACTTCGAAATTAATTAAAATTGGAAAGACTATTTACTCAATAATCAATGTAAATTTAAATTATTAGAAAATATCTCAAAATATAATTTTAATTAAAAAACTGAGGTTATAATAAAAATAATCATTATTTCACCGCCTGTCTATTTATCAATGTTCAATCTCTATGGTTTAATGAGGATATTATAATAAATAATATTAACTTACCCAAGCAAGATGATTCGCACTCGTTTCTCGATTTGAAATTGTTGCCATTCCCGCCACATCCGCCATATTTAAATTCGACGCAAGTGGCACGTTTGACGTCATAAGTCCAGCGGGGAATTAAAGCGCGGCATTGGCCTCTCTTCATTTGCTGTTTGCATACAGGAACCCCAGAGTCTTCACTTTCTGTAAGAAAAAAAAAACATATGTTAAATTTAAAAAAATACTCCGTTAAACATAAAATAGCAGATAACATAGGTCTGATTGATTTAATATATCAAGAACCTGTAGGTGGTAAGTTGGCAAAAAATATTGAATTAAAAAAATATACAAAATATAATAAATGATTTTCGAACATTGTCTTTCAATAATGTATGTAACACATTTATCATTGCGAAAAGTATTACCTACTTACAATAAATTCTTACTAACTTGTATCATTTTTATAGATATTTTATTTATACACCAAGTGAGATACATGATTCGTATCTCACGTGGTTTATACAATATTTTATTCAATTTTGACGAAATTATTTCAAATATATGAATAATAAATTTATTTTGACATAAGAAAAAAAACTAATCAAAGGTAGTCGTTAGTGGCAAGTTGTCATTGTTTTTATGTATTTTTGACGTAATAATAACAGTTTAAGGTGGTTTCAGCGTGTCTCCGTGTCCATGTAAAATTAACGAAATTTTCAGAATATATAACCAAAGTACTAATATATTTATCTTAAAAATTTCAAGCAGATTGACCATGTAGATTCCGAGATAATTGATATCAAAGTTATTGACTTTTACACTGCTAGGATATGTTGACCCAGCAAAAACATCTTAATTTCTGAAAATACATATTGTTCCCTCCATGTAGGTTGTATGAAAAACATTTTCTAAGGTAGATTACACTATTCAAAAATCAAATAAAAAAAATTGCAATTTTTCACCACATGGTTATTTCGTAAAAAATTATTTAACATACGACAAACTTGAGTTCTTGTATATTTCCCGAAAAACTTGGCAACGTTGCACTTGCAAAAATCAAAAATGTACTAACTTAGATACTTTGAACTTGAAGCAAAATAATCTAAACAAACTGTTATTTTGTAGATACTATTAAATTTAATACTGAATCTTAATTAATAATGATAAATAATCAAATAGTACAAATAACGCTCATTCATATTTGACATCTTACAAAAAAATAACTTAACCTACACGTCAAATGTCAAATCTGACGTAGTATAGTAGTACCACGTTGAAAAACACAGTGCTGCGTTGCCACGATTATCATCTAACTACGCGTGATAGAAACCGTTCATAAAATTAATATTTCTCTAAAAAATCATATTCTTAAATATAAAATTAGAATAAATAACCTATATGAACACAGTTCTGTGTCTACTTATATAATATTATAATGAATTTTTTAAATAAAATTTTGTATGCGGAAAGTTGGTATTGGAGTCAAATGAATGACTTTATTCCACTTTAATTTAATGTTTTAGGTTTTATTTAATAACATATATTTCTTTTAAATGGAAAAAAATCTGTTACGGTATTCTTCCAACACTTGAAATATTTTTCTACGGCAGTATTATATGTATTTAAGTTCATTTTTCAATTTGTCATGAAGACTGTCAATTGATTTAAAAGTATCGCTGCAACCACCTTAAAACGTCAGAGTGATTTAAAAATTTGTTGAGTGATTTAAAAAAAAATTAATTCACTTGTGAATAAACATTTATTTAAAGTTGTTGCTATGGAGTTAATAATAGCAGTTTAAAACGTCAAAATTGAATAAAAATATAGAAGCATCTTTAAAATTACCAATACAATTACAAAGGCTTATCCAAGCCATAATAAAAAATGTGATAACAGGATTAAACTATAAATTTATAGTTATTATTATTTATTTATAAATAAGTAAATAATAGTACAAAATCATTCCCTTCTTTGATAGAAGTTTCTTTTATATGACTCGGTTGTAAATAATAATTTAAAAATATTTATTGTATACATTCCTAGTTTGGAAATTACCTTGCGGTGTAGGAAACGACGTCACTAGGGCAAAAAGTGCCAACAAAACAACAACAAAAACACTGAATTTCATCTTGACTACGTCACTTGTCACAAAAATAACCGATAAAACTCGCTTAAAAAAATACAATATCTGTAGCTCTTTCTTCTTTCAAAGCCAACTTGGATATACCATACAGGTAGATGTTGATGGCCGGTATTTATGTTACACACGACACCGTCATTTGTTACGTATGCTGACGTCATTGCTCACGTGTAAAGTGAAACTTTTCTAAAGAACATTCTAGTTACTTTATGCCCCTTTCCCCGTTGGAAGATGACACAGATTGGAAATCGTGTAGGCGTAGGTTTGGGGATTCCCAAAAGAAAAGATTCGTAAATTATTTCCGTTTGGATTCATAAATCAAATTAGTGCTACCATCAATTTTATTTCTGCTCAGATTATGTTCTTTTTACACATACATAACTATAATTGAATTTCCAGATCAGTTTCTTATAAAAATAATAAATAAAATAATCATAATAATTAAAATCGGTGTTAAAGCACCTTTTCGAGAATCTAAGGGTTTAGTTTCGTCACAACGATATCTACTTAGGATCACAGTAATCTGTCAGAATGTCACAGCCAAATTAGAAGAAATACGTATGTGCTAGGCATTCATTTAATTTTATTCAGTGTGAATATAGTATTAACTTATTTTTTATGAAATCGTACAATAATGAGATACTTTAGCCCCGCTAAATCGTAGTGAAAAGCACAACTTTAGCTCCGCATATCGACCAATCAGAGCACTCGATCGCTGACGAGAATCGTTTAGAACGTCGGCTATTATTGTTGCAACCCATGATCATAATTTGTTTTGTGTTTACATTTTGCTTCAATGTTTCAAATTTAAAATAATTTTGCGATTTCATAAAAAATATAATATGTATCTCTGCTGTAAAGATATTTTGTATTATTCACGTAGTTATTTTTCTTGTCTAACGACTCGAAAAATAATTTTCCACATTCGTAATAAAAAATCCTTCTTTACAACCTAGATATATAAATAACTATTTAGTACGCCACTGCAACTCGTAGGTTAACGGCTGCAACATAATGGGTACCATAGTTAGAAATATCTACCTACGACTCACAATATTCTGTCAGGCTGCCACACTCCAGTTGACTACAAAATGAAATATATTTCGTTTTGTACCATTTTGTTATAAAGTAAAATTTTATTCTTTTATTTCTTTCTAAGATGAAAAATGAAAGAAAGGAATGAAAGTAAAATTTTCGGCCCTTTTGAAACGAGAAACGTAATATGAACTTAAATATAATTATATAGACAGGGCAGAAAAAAATTATATGTACCTATATTATAGTGTAATATTCTTGTTCTCGCCTTAGACCCTTGACCCTTTAACTGCTTTATAATTATCATTGGCTCGGAAAATGAGACACCAAATGTTTCACTTTTCTGCCTTGATATGGGTTAAACTAGTAAATAAAAATATAAATTATTAAATTATTTTGAGTACGCCATTGAAAAATTATCTTATCAGACTTGTAAGGATGTAAAATTAAAAATATTTACTAATTACATTTATTTATTTTTTAAAAACAAGCATAGTTTATGGATAAGTTGCATAATACAAGTTTATAAAAAAAAACGAATGCCACTAATTAATTTCTTTAGTAGAAACGATAATGAATAAACAATTAAATAAATAAATGCTAATCCTCTTCGAAAATTTGTTCTTCCCACTTCCCACATCAATTTAGTGATTTACATAATGAAAACAAAAGAACAATGAACAAGTGACATTATATTTATTTGGTAGATAATTATGTAACGATGTATCTAGAATAATAATTAATAATTTATATGTACATAAAATGTTATTGCTTCGAAGAGAAATGGTGTTTTTATTAATATGCAGATTTTGGGCCATAATTTTCATTGTGGGCTATTATTAGAAATCGAAAGCTGGTTGAAAGAATGTTAGAAATTTTCCATAAAGAAGAGTAGGTGTAATAAAAAATATTTATTATAGATAGATGTAATTTGAACCTGTAGTGAGATTTGAACAGTGACGGATCCACATATTATATTTCGTTTCGGAGGAGGAGCCATATTATTGAGAAATTTTTATTGCAAAGACATTTTTCTTAAGCCTCATTTCCACCTATTTTGTTTAATGATTAATTCGACAGAGGTGACATTTGTTGTCGAATTTTGTAATTTAATCATAATCGGAATTTTTGCGATAAGAAATGGAAGAAGAACTGTTAATTTCGTAAGTAAGGTATTCATTTCCATATTTAGAAACAGACTGAAATTCACAACTCGAAACAAATAATAAATATGACACAAATATGACACATGTCAATCATTATGCTTGTGCATTACGTCTTATATGTTTGGAGTCTGCAAAATTTTGTTGTTATGCGTTGCTCTTAGTGCATTAAACATAGTTCTTAAGCATTAAAACAGTCGGTGGAAATGAGGCTTATTATTTGTTGATTTAGTTTAATTTTAAACGGACTTATATATTGTAGTATGAATGTATGAATATAAAGTGATATCAACGTGAAAAACAACTTTGCGGGTGTATAATATATCTATCAACCAAGCCCGAAATCGAACTGCGGTTTGAAGCATTGGTTTTCTCGTGTCTTATTTGATTTATAAGCAAATTTTCAATTTTGAATTTTTCAAAATAATGTTCTCTTAGTCAAATACAGTGCGAAAAACTACGTTTTGATATTTTGATTAGTTATCTTGATTTGGGATCTTATAAAATTACGGTTACTCGGTAACTAACTGAGATAATGAATCGTGCTTTGCAGCATAATTGCATAATTAATTAAAATTTAATTTTATACCATTTAGTATTACTCCGATATCTATTTTGCAATATTCAATCCAGTGGTTCCAAAATCGTGCTCCTTACTGCCCTTCAATTTACAAATAAAAATATTATTTTTGTTCCATGGTCATAGTAAATTGAAATTACGCATGTTTCTACATCCGATAAAATAATGAGTTAATTTCGTGCATATATTTTAATGCCATATAATATTCAACTTACTGGTCATGGAACAAAAAATTATTTTTTTACAAATTCGTAAATTTAAGGTTAAATTTTTGCAAGAAGCAAATTTTTGAAACCATTGGATTTTTGATTATAATGGGTATATGGTTAACTATGAATAGAATAAAATAAAATTTTAAATAATTGTGCAATGTCCAAAATAGTAAATTTATGAAATTCCATTTGAAAACAGTGGCCCAAAACTGTTTGATTAAAAAGCCTGGAAACTCAAACAGGATTGTTTTAACAAACAAACAAAAATGTTCATGATTTTATTGCATACATAGGTAAAAATACGGATCAATTTATGAGTATTGGAAAGAAAATTATTTAAAAGTTTGAACTTTTTATTAATAATTTTGTTAATAAAGTATCGCGGGTCTAATGCTATGATGTATTTGATTCATACGCACACAACTATAACATTTACACACACACTCTCAAGTCACCCATTTCAAGCATAGACAACCCACAATAGGTAGGTACATCAATCATGAAACGTCAAAAACTTTGAGAACATAATTTACAAATTTTTAAATAATAAAACAAGAAAGTTATGTTGCATGTACACTGGTATATTAATATAAATATGTAACTTATTGATATACATACCAATGTTATACTTAAATAGTGATAATTAATTCAATATTTCAAAGTTCATACTTCAAAGTTTGTTCGTTAGGTTTGTAAGTCTATGGATAAGTCATCAGGACTCATTGGAGTGCTTCGTAAATACAAACATACAGCCAATACTCGGAAAACTGGTGAATCAGATATGTCAAGAAGATTTATAATTTGAAGTCGTTTTTAAAACATCATATCTCTTGAACTAATCACTTATGTAATATAAAATTTACACCTACTTATCAAGTTCGTCGTATTCTATCAAGAAAAAAATAAAACAAAAATTGTGAAACAACTCCAATGCGAATTTTGACGTGGTGAGTTGAACAGTATAATGTCAATAAAATATATCCAGGAAGTTGTGAGTCACCCTGTATATTTCAGTGTAGTGTGATGTTGCGTAAACTTCCCTCATATGAAACATTTGATAATACAGCAATGACGTCTTTGCCAGCACGGTGTCGTCTTCGTCGACACACTTTCTCTCACGCACGAGGAAAACTGCACGACAACATGTGTGTGCAGTTTCTGCAGGTTCTCTCTGGTTCATTCACCTGGGGGCAATGAGACACTGACCTACACGCAAATGACGCATGCACTAATCATTGTGCAATTTGTTTATACAAAGAATTGAGCAATTTGGAGTAGGCACGAAGTAATATATCGGTTATTATACAAAAGCGAGGTATAATAAAAAAATCTGATGTGGCTAGCACACAAACTCCCGCCGTATCTAGAAAACTGACTTATAAACATAAATTTTTACGTATACAATCCGGTGCCCATTTAACACATGCAAATAAAAATCTAAAATATTCAAACACAGAAATTTGTATCACCTGAAGGCGGATTTATGCAGCCATTTACATTTACATTTAATTTTCATTTAATTGAATTTAAAAGATAACTATGGTAACAATGGCGCATTTGAAAACTTAAATGAGAATGATGCATGCATGGCTCCATTGAGTTACACACATTTATCTTTTAAATTAAATTAAATGAAAATTAAATGTAAATGTAAATGGCTGCATAAATCCGCCTTAAATCAAAAGATTCATTCACAGGAAAATTCAAATCAAGAATTTTAGATTTGGTGTAAATTCAAGACGTAAACCCGGGAAATAGAAAACGCAGGAAGATTTAAACATATAGGTGCAAAATAAGGTCGAATGAATTAAATGAACAACCCAGAACTATTCTTGATTCTCACATACTTGGTGAATGAATCTTTTGATAATGTTTTTGATATGCAGGTTTTTCATTACTTATTAATGTTTTTGGATTTGCATTTTCTAGTGTTTTAATTTTCCTGTTTGAATAGTTTTTACTCTGTTGAAGCCATCCTCTTTTCAATTATTACTACAACATTTTTTAAATATCTTACTTATGACTTATATGGCATTAGTGTCAAGGTGTCAAGTCAACGTGTCACCCGTTTTTAAACGTTTTATGTGATAAATTTAATTTTTAAATTTGACAATTCCTTTAATGCTACCAGATAAAGACAATTTTTTTATAACGTAAGTTGTTATTCTCATTACAAATGAATTACCTATATTTATTCAAATGTATATACAATACATTTTTGACAATTATTAGTCTTTTCACTCTTTAAAAAATATCACTTCCGGTGAAGGTATTTCTACCAAAATCTAATGAGCTCTTGCAATTTGTATACAAATGTAAAATACCAAATATCAAAATTTTTGGCTAATTCGTTTTTGAGTTATCCAACCTCCGCTCATCCGGACTTGACCACATTCATACACATACACACACACACACATAGGTACACACAGATATTTTCGTGAAATTATCAAAAATGAGTTGTAAGGATCCCAATTCGTGCTCATCTTCTTAAAATTCACAACCCGATTTTTAGCATGATTCCAATACCTCCCTCACAGGTAAGCGGGAGGTAAAAATAAGTTCATTCTCTGTTTCATGGATTCATTTGAGTGCCGGATCTATAATAATCCACATTTTAGTTTGTAATCGGAGTGTATAAATAACGATATAATATATAATTTATTTTAATAAAATATTTTTGAAGAAGAGATAAAAACTTGGAACACGTATATGTATTTTTTAGATTGACAAATTTTTTATTAACAACCCCAAAAATAACTAATGAAAATTGAACATTTTATGTGACGTATAATGGTTTCATTTGTCCAATTTAAAATAATGACGTCACAGAAAAATTTCCATTTATTCATAAATTTTTGAAAAAAATTAACTTTCGTTTTTGTAAACAAATCAATGTTTCAAGAAATTTTCACGAAACTTTCTAGCAAAATAATCATAAAACGGAAAATCCACGTTGTAAAATAAAGTCTTTTTGTATTGTTTCCTTTTAGTGAGTCAAGTCAATGTTTGTAAACTCATTATCAGCTTAAAGTAAATAAATACAATAATTTAAGTGTAAATATTGTGTTCTGACTTCTGAGTAAGCAAAAATTCCGGATTTTCTGTTTTCTACTCATTAAACAGAGCTGATAGCAACGCTTATTTTTTAGTTATTATTTATTTTATGGTATTACCCATTGTTCTGCAAAGTTAAGTATGTTTATGCTCTTTTTTTACTTACTTTTTTGGCATTGAAAACTCGCTTCGGTTAATATAATTGAACGTATATCGTGACTGATAGTTTAATTACTTTTTTCTATTATGATATAACAATTTATGAGATCTATTGATATTTTTTATTAACAAAGTAAATATCTTTAAAAAATTATGTTTGTAAATGACATGACAGAATTTTTAAAAATAAATACATGACTCAAACATTATAAATTACATTTAAAATCTAAATAGTAAATAGAACATTAATTATTAAGAATGTGTGACGACATTTTTGTGATAAATTAGTAATACTTTAACTGAATATTTGGGTCATGTACTACTTATCTCATTTATAATTAGATATTGTTTATAAAAAATTAACGATACATGTGACAAATTTTGAAATTATATGAATAAATATGTCGTGTCGTAGACATCTATTTGTTCTTTGAGAGTGTTATAGCCTTACAAACAAATCTGATTCTTCACAAATTATTGTAAGATTTAATTGCAGAATGTCGAATCAGATCATTGGTTGAAAATTTCAACTTAAATGTGCAATTCAAACAATGAACAGAGAAAAAATGCATAAAATTTATATCAATTATTATCGATCTCGATTAATATTAATATATTAGAGCTATTAGGCCATGGGCAATAAACGAACGTTGTTGTACATACTCGTTTTAAGAATTGCAAGAAAATATTAGCATTTAAGCAAATACGGTAGTAGGTATTTTAGTATAAATAAAAATTTCACAGTTTTCTTTAGACCGTATAACTATAAAATCTGCTGTGTCCACCACAGTACTTCCCCGACTATAAGTTTTAATAACTTATTTCGTAACGCCTTTAATTTTATGCTTTATTCAGCAAAATTTAAATAAACTTATCTTTCTTCAGAAACTATTTAAGTTGATACCAACTTGATTAAATATCGCATAAATGTCATTTTTTACATTTTACTAAACTCGTCTCCCCGAGAGCTTTAAATTGACACTAAACTCGGTATAATTTGAATAATGTAGGTATTAAAAAAAATTGACGATCTGTTAAATGTTATTTTTATCTTTCTAATAGAATTATTTTCCCGAGAGCTTTAATTTGATACCACACACGATAATATTTTAATAAAAATAAAATAAGTTGTATTTATAAAGTTGGTACCACTGGATGAATAAAAAAAATGTAATAATTTTTTTAGAAACAATTGACAATCGCATAAATGTCATTTTTTACATTTTTACTAAACTTATCTCCCCAAGCGCTTTAAATTGACACAAAACTCGATGTAATTTGAATAATTTATAATAAAAAAAACAATTGCCGATCGTTTAATGTTATTTTTGATTTTCTACTAGAATTCTTTTCCCGAGAGCTTTAATTTGATACCACACACAATAGTATTTTGATAAAAATAAAAAAAGTTATGTTTATAAAGTTGGTACCACTTGTTGAATAAAGCTCATTAACGAACTTGAAGTCAGATTTTGGCTCAAGATCTTAAATATAAAATTTCAGTCTAAAATTCCAACGCGTTTTTAAGTTATCCAACATCCAGACAGGACAGACTAACAGACTAACAGACCGACAGACCGACTTTTTTTAAAATTATGTTTTTTGGGTTCAGTAGGGTCTAAAACGTGAAGATTCACCAAAATCTCGAACTGTCAAAAAATCACGATTACAATACTTCCCTCTATTACATAGGTCGGGGAAGTAATAACAGTTATATTCTAGGAGATTTAATACTCTTATTTGTAAGTAATTATAGTTATTTTCCCTTTATGCTTGTCTTAGTTTTTGTATATTTAGTATAATTCTGTTTTTATAATGTGTATCAATATTTTTGTACATATTTTAGTTTGTATTACCTATGCTATTAATGGACTTAAGCCTGTTGGGTAGTATCTTTAAATAAGCAGAAGGAAATAAATGAATAGTCTATTCATATTAAAGAGTGAAGATCAAGACGTATTTTCAACATTTATTTCCTTCTCCTAAATCCAAATCTTCACAAGGGAACATCAATTATTTAAATAAGCAGTTATGGAAGACTTAACAATTATGGTTTGTTCAAAATTGCAGTACACTATTATCAATAATATGAGGTAACTTACTATATTTTTTTCTCTTATGTCTTTATTATCTGACAAAATAGGTGGGTACCTTAGATCCAGATTCTTTATTTTTCTGGCGGTTAATTACTTTGACAAATTATAGCCAATAGAAGAATTAATTACAATAATAGAAACAATCGTTATATAAAAATTTAGCAGGAATTTTTTACTAGTAGCTTAAGAAACTTAACTGTAATTAATAAGCGGAAACTTTATCCTCATATATGTCAGTTTCACATTAAATTAAAAATGGGTAAACTGTCATTTTGAGTGTAAATAAGCAATTAATAAGGTAAATAATACATATTTATTTATGTAAAATACAAATTTAGTAAATATTTCAAATTTCTATTGTAAAAATAATTCAAAAATTGAGCAGCGGTGTCATTACAATTTTCTTACCGAATATGCACTCGTGCATTAATTCATGTGCAGGAAATATTTGATCGTGCATTCTAACAACGTAATTAGCTCTCGTGTACCACTGGAGCTAATTAAGATGTACCTAGAAGGAAAGCTTTCAAAAAAATTTCCGGGAAGACTTAAAGCACATGTGATATTATAAGTGATAATTCAGTCATTCTGTTAAGAGAAGTGAAATGTGAAAAACAATTTATATTTATATGAAATAAGTTTGCAGGGAATTTTATCCATAGCTGGAAAGTCCGCACCTGCAAAAAGACAAAAATGCACACATTTCTCTCTCTTTTGTTTCTGCTGAAAGCCTGTAACTGAAACAATTACGCATGCCCCCATAGCACGGGCGAATTAACACGTTTTGAAATCAGATCAAAGCGGCTGTGACTGGGCACGTATTCCTGTAGTCCGGTAGCCCGGACCCAGACAAATGAACAACGAACAACGTAGAGTAGTCATGGCTAATGTGATTGTTGACAAACGCTAACGGACCTCGTGTTGCTGCGTTTTGTTGGTGCTAAACAATTGATGGTTTCAAGTTGATTGACGATTAACACGACCGGATTGCAAAAGAGAAGGGAAGCTTTGTAAAGCATACAATCAAAATTTTGAGAAATTTTGTAATAAAATATAATTTAGGTACATTATTTATTTTATATTTTAGATTATTCACATCATCTGTCAAAAAAGACTAATAAAAATGCAGAATATTGAATTTCACAGCCAATCAAAACGAGTAGACATGATTATTTTGTACTAGTAAGGTTGTGTGTCGACTATTAACTACTAGTACAGGGTGATTCATCGTAACTTACTTATTTCAAAACGCATAATGCCCATTTTATGAATCAAAAACTTTTTATTTTTATTTTATAATGTAGGTACATATCTAAAGTTTTGTTTCACCCAGTTTTCAAAATCATATCAGGTAGGTGACGCCCCCCATTGTCTATACACAGAATAAGCCGATTCCAGCATGACAGCGGGTATGTTGGCAATTGCGGCCCGGATGTTGGCCTTCAGGTCTTCTAGGGTCCTTGGACGGTTGACGTAAACACGGGATTACAAAAAACCCCACAAAAAATAACAAGGAGCCAAATCGTACGAGCGGGCTGGCCACTCCTTCGAAAGTCATGCTGGGTTGCGATCACAGAACATTCATTGGAAAAGTACCACTCGAGCTAATTAAGATATTATTAGTGAAAATTTTTTGGTTAGATAAATAGCCAATGAAATTCTTCAATTTCTGATCACGTGTGTGAAATTGACCAATGAGACCAACATTAAACTGACAGCAACCCATGGGACATTATCACTTATGTCAAAATGACAGAATTATTGACGGTTATGTAATAATTTAATAGTATTTTTTTAAAAATGACTTTCGTGTTTTCAATAAAATTAAATTACAACTGTAAAAAAATTTCCATCCGAAGTAACGGGCGATTACCAAGCCAAGTACTTTCGGAATGTGACAAAATTACTTATTATTATTACAAATGATAATAAAAACAAAAAATCACAATATCGCATAGTAAAGTAATTCATCAACAAAATGTTTGATTTTATATGCTAATCACCTACTTAATGATTCATATAAAATAAACTACGAGTCCTCTCCCTCTAATCCTTGGTCCTTATTCCTGCTCATACAACTCTTATCAGTTCATCTAATCGCCATGAAACTATCGTTAACTCCATCCTCTCCTCATCACGTCCCATTTTCAATGATTTGTCCTTTGAATGAATGTCCGAGCGTGCGGATCATACGAGCATAATAAAGCGCCTAGATGAGGTGTCCTGACAGGAGGAGGACTAATCCAGGTCCTAGAGGATCAGAGGACAAGAAAGTTCGAGAGGGACACAAATTGATTGCTTAGACAAGGAGAAGATTAATTGCTGCAGAGGGCGGAGAACGAAAAGACGGGTAGTAACATTTTTAAATAAAATCGTGTTAGTATATTATGCAACAAGTTTATAAGTATGAAATTTACGATACGAGCCAAGGCGAGTGTCGTAATTCAAACGACTGTAACAAAAATGCTCCTATAAAAAGTATTATACATAATAAGGAACATACTCTCTGGGTTACGCTAGTGATAAAAATAATGCAAAGGAAACGAGACAAGGCTCTTGTGCATTTATAGAACATATCAAAGAGAATCAAAACTAAAATATTATAAACAGTTTTGCCATACTGCAGCTATTAAAAGAGAGAAGGAAGCTTATCGAAATTTTAATATAAACATTATTAGGAATTAGAAATGTTGAAAAATCTCTGCCTGAGCAGAGGAATATTAATTGGAATGATTCCAAACTGTGGAACAATCTAAAGCGCGTAGGTATTTATAAAACAGCCTTAAAGAACATTGATGAATCACTCCACAAACCTATAGACCTCTATTCTGTAACTTTTAGCAACTATATATGTTATTATATTCGCTATTGCTCTCTGGCGGCAAAATATTTGCAGCAACAGATAGAGAAGTGTTGCTGCATCGAAGCGACAGTTGCTGCAAGTGATTTTTGATAATTAACTTTCGTTTAAATAATTTTTAAAGGTTATGTGTGATTCAAATTAAGTATTTGAGAAAACTTGAGAAAACTATAAAATATTATCTAGAGCTAACTTGTGACTAATTAACTAAACTAAGTGATTAGTAGCTGTTGCTAAGGACGTCATCACTGCAGCAACAGTAACAGTTGTTAACTTACAGAATAAAGGTCCTAATGAAATACGGCCAGTATCTATTAGATAAAGTTGGTACAACAACTGTAAATTCCGAATTATTTCAGTAATAATGTAATACTGGGAATTATTTAAGTTTCAAATGCGTTGAGAGCGATAAGGTAGAAAATATTTGAAATTTAATCAAATCTAACGCTTTAGGTGTTTTAATAATTCTCCCGAAAATTTTAGATTACATAACACACACTTTAAGCTCATGTTTGTTGGACAGAGTAGAGCCAGAATCATGGAAAATTGTTACTGTAAAACCTGTCGCAATAAATACAAATTCTAAAGTCGCATCCCCATTACGATCGACATTACTGTAGTGAGTAGGTACATTTCATACATTAGACACTGTTAAAAAAGATGTAGTCACTATAGAAATATTGTGGATCGATTTTGTCGATCGACTTCGTCGATCGACATTGTCGACCCTTATGGAAATGCGGCTTTATACCTTTGATTATTTGTGGCGTAGCCAGGAATTTTGAAGGGGGAGGGGTTCAACATTAATTTAGGTTAAATAAATATATATATATATATATATATATATATATATATAAATATATATATTTATAAATATTTATTTAAAACTACGAAAATATTGATTAGAGAATCGGACCCGAAACCCCCCCCCCCCTTGCTTACGCCACTGGTGGTCGATTAGCATTTTACTCATCTTATCTAAAGTTTTGGAGAGTCTGTTATAAACAAATCATGTCCTATGCATGACAAAATAATATTTTCCCTTCAACTCACTCAGAGTTCAGAAGTGGACACAGCATTAATATTTGCCTCTTAAACATCGTGAATTCTTTAATAACAAATATTGACATATCTAAATTTCAGGTTTTTGATATGGTGCCTGCACATACCCAATTTAACACAAGCAACCGAAGAATATCCACTTTCAAAACACCTGTCTCAAATATATTTATGGAGTTCGTAAATACGACCATATTTCTAATTACTAAGATGGAAGACATCGACATCATGTCAACACATTTTTTCATCACTAATGATAGAATGAAACAATTCCATCATAAGTGATAGAATGTGAGCATACCATAGTTAAAAATCATGTCGATAACATTCTATATCAGTTGTATAGAAAATATGTTGTGCTATATGAGGATAAAATAATGGTTTTAATGTAAAATGCTCGAAATGGCAATCGTGATTGAAATAAACGAAATAAACAACAATCATCGAAATGTGCACACGAGCTATGGCAATGCCATGATCGCCAACAACAAATTGCAATGAAATTAATGATTTTGTGCATTTTAATTACCTTGTGCATTTACAATTAATTGAATAACTGAGTGATTCATAAAAACGGGGTTTCGCGCAGGATCGCAGTCGCTTGGAAATAAAATAAACAAATGACGAGCGTTTATTGAATTTTGTTATTTAATTTGTATGTTGTCAGAGAGTTATATGAGGTTTGTAATTCGATCGCGCGATGCTCTTTTGTTCCAGCGCTTCCATTTTGTTATTTGTTTTTGGTTTTGTAACCAGTAGCAAAGCAGGCGAAAAACAACAATCAAATTAATTTAAACGAAACGAAAGAAAGGCAATATAAAAATTAGAAATTGATCGTAGAACATAATACATTTTTAAATTTTGAATGTCAGGTTGTATATGGATAATGAAAGTAGGTATTGGAGAAAATGCGATTCATTTAAAACTACTGAAATATGTCTGACATTGCCATCATCCCATTCCTTTCTGCTTCTGCTTACTATTACATTTCAACAGATACTTTAATTTTAATTACACTATGAAACAGAACATTACATTCATTTTTTTATAATATCGATTTACAGATACACTATTGACCAATAAATTAATCAAGTTTTGTTTTCAATTTAATGTTGTGGTTGTATGTAATACGAAAAATTTCACCAATTTTTTTCTTCACCAATAAATTGATCAATTTATTGACGACATATAACGTGTTCTATTTTTCTACAATTATTTAGGAAATTCTGGGGATTTTTTTCTTAGTTTTGTCGTTGCCAACCTTTGTGTTTATCATTTTATTTGTCATTTTATTAAAGGTTACGTTTTCATGACATTTTCCGTATTTTATCCAGTTTCATTTAGTTTAGATAGCGTTTATAGTTAATAGGTTATGAATAAAATATATTGTTGACACTGCTGGCAGATATAGTAAAGTGACAGCTGATATCGATAAGTTGGGACCGTTGGTACTATTAAAATTTTCAAAATATATTGAAAAAAACTTGATGTGTGGAAAACGAACAAAAACATTTTACTTCTTGGCAATTTATAGATGATTAAATTGAGTCGTGTAAAATCGGCTATAAGGTATAAATACGAGTAGGTATATCTCAGGCGACAACGTTACTGTTCAGTTTTAGTATTGTTATCTTTTCCTATGAATACAAAAGAACTACATTCTTTGATATAAACACTTTAGATACATGGCAATTTATTTAATTATAAGTTAATATTTTTAAAGCCCTGTTCATACATGGATTCCTTCATGCTTTTGAATTCTGGAAAAAAGAAATTCACTATTTTGAAGCTATTTTTTTTCCAAGACTCATTGAATATTCAATTTAGCGGCGCCGCTATTTGACAGGAAATTCTCACAAAGATTATTTTTCTCAAAATTCAGAAGCATGACAGAATCCTCAAGGAATCCCTGTGTAAACAGGGCCTTAGGATAGGGGACAGAATATATTTTAACACATAAACACAATATGCATTAGGTGACACAAATTTTACTTTTTTTCTCGAAAATAGTAGAACTTTTACCTTTCCTAAATAAATACAAAACGAGCTAAACTTGAAGTCTCGCCTCCACCACTTGTCTTAATGAACTCGGCGCATACATTTAGGGTTTTTACTTCCCATGTCGAAGGTTGGTAGCAGCAATAAACTCCGCAACTATATTGATACTTTCCAGCGACGCGTCGCGTTGGCGATGGTGCTACTATGATCGTCTGGTCGTAAACTTTTTAACTTATTCGTTCGGTAAACAGTTTCACGGTTTCATTAAAATGTACGAGTTATAAATGAACCCATGTGCATTAGACTGACAGGGGAGAGGGGGCCATTTGATGTTGGTTTGTTGTTTAATAAACTCGTTCATTTGTTATTTACTGGAGTTCATTTAGGGAGAAACAAATGCGAACGATGGAAATTGGCAAATGTTTATGTATAGATTTCGATATATGGGCTTATCAAACAATTTTATTTTACGTCGTACTATAGTGTATTATCAAAGTTTTGGAACGAGGTATATTAGTATATTATACACTACGACATTAAATAATGTTGATATAGCACTAACTTTTTAAACATTATTTGGTAAATATTATATGTATCGCGGCCATTATTCGAAGTTTTTATCCGTCGCAAACTTGTCGCTCTTTAATGATACAAAAAAATTCTGTGAGCTTAGTGATTTATTAGAAAAATATAATATAGGTACGTAAAAACTTATTCAGTACAAAAAATCTAGTGTCGTCACTACACGACTTATATACACGATAATAAACGATAATTATTCCTTTCATTTTTGTTAACATTTTATATCTAAAACATTTTTTATAGCTACTTCCATATTTGAAATAAATTGAATTTATTGTTGTGTTTTAAGAAAACATACTTTTCCGGTTTTCGAAATGTGACCAAAATCTTTTCAGCTCTACGCAATATACGAAACTTTATAAATACCAAGTTTCTTAATTTTATCTTTTCTCGTTCATGAGTTATTGAACATCCAGACATACATCCATCCACACACATACACACACAGGGAAAATTGCGAAAATGGTCAAAACGGATTCAGGGGACCTCAAAAACATGATATATTGCCGCGAAAATCCCAACATCGATTTTTTTCATGATACCTAGACTTACTTAACTGTGTATAAGAAAGTAAAAACGAATAATTGGAAATTAAAACTAGTTTGTTTATTAGAAAAGATGAGTTTAATATTTGTTGAGTACAAAATCGAGTAGAAAGACAACACAGGATAAACCTTCTGCCACATTATTGAGGATGGAGGTTCACGTCAACCTGGTAATATATATGCACTTTGTAAGTTGCAAGCAAGTGCAATGCATCACAGTAAACTTCTATAAACTTTGTAGAATTCGTAATATTCTAATAATGTTTAAATAGGAATCGAACCATTAGTATTCACGTCTCAATATCTAACAGCAAATCCTTCAACGTTCTACAGTGCCACTTCCTTCCGGTAGCAATACACAATTCCCAGCGATTGGTTACCGGTTACCGGTTCGTCTCGGAACTTTGTGACCGGTGACGGACCGTAACCATTAATTACCGCCACAGTTGGTAGCTAAATTTCAATTACCAACTAGTGATTCTTCTAGCTCTACCTGCCTAGCTCTGCTGGAACTTTAGGGAAGTTTGGTGTTTTTGTGGTGGTAAAACTGTAATGGATTGTTGTTGTTATAATTTATCATAAATAAATCGATAAGTGAGTGACGTTCTGACGATTTTTCATTTTTTCCAAGGGGGACGGAAACGGACAGACAGAATACGCGGATTTGTACTCGAGTAACTTTAATCGAAAAATAAGATCTGTTCATTTTATTTTGAAGAATTTCGTTCCACGTTTATCGTGGATTTAAAGAACCGGATTTTCCATTACTAGATAACTGTTCAAGATAACTTATTTGTCAGATAATAATATTATAGTATTATTTTAATTGAATTTTTCTTAGTATTACATGCCATTATAGGTCTTTATATTATGATAAAATAAATTAAGTATTTGCTTTAGAAAGGTTTAATTTCTGCGGACTTATAACCATTTTCACCGCTTCCACTTAAATTTTAAGTGTCACTTAAATGAAAAATATTGAATCTAATAACAGCAATGTTATTTCTACGTTTGACAATTTGATTTTGATCGATAGTGTTCATTAAAGGAAAACTTAAAATGCGGTGAAACTGGTCATTAGAGATTCTTTCGTAAAATTACAGTCAATTTTATACATTCTTTTTTATTGGCAAACGACTTATTAATTATTAGAATATTACTGATGCACTAATTTTTTGAACATAATTTTGTATTAATTATATTTATACCATCTAGGTTTGTGTTTTTTAAAATAATAAAATTTTAAGTTCTTTTCTTTTAAATTTAGGTTTTTAGATTTATTTCAACAAAGAATATATAATCATTTATTTTGAACTTCACTTTGTTTACTTGAAAATGAACAATAAATTGCAGACACATGTTTCTTTGGAGACCGTTGCCAATAGTGACGGTCTGAAAATATTTTCAGACTGCTGCTTATACAAATCTGTTACAGTAATAATAAATAATTTATTAAGATTTGGTTAAATTTCTATGTCTTATTAAGTGTATTTACATTTATAAATTGAAGATGGAGAAACAGTCAATTTAATAAAATCTAATAAAACACCGACGTTTCGACTGTAATTAAGTCTTTCTCAGGGTGCAGATATCTACAAAAACATAAATAAATTACATATAATCATACAATAGTTATTAAAAATTAAAGATTAACTCAACACACATGCACGTACATCTTACTTAACAGTCATCAACTAATTGAATTATGCAAGGAGTTTCAAGCTAAGCGATCGTAAAAATGTAAAAAACTAAAACAGCCAATCAAGGGCCATTTTATTAAATTGACTGCTTCTCCAAAAAATCTTTTTTTTATTTAACATCCAGTCGAGAAATCAATATTCTATTTACATTTATGTTTGTTGTAGTGTTTTTCTATTCAAAATTTTAGCTTCGTAGATTCATGATGATATACTTGAAAAATTACGAAATATCTGTTGATTACTAATAAAATAATTAACCTGAAAGTATTTTTCCAGACTTCAACTAATTGCAGCCTTCGCTGCGCTTGTGCTACAATGTCTAGCCTCAATCTGCAAAAAGCAACTTTCTGTCCTTGGCATACAAATAACTATTTTAAAATATTTTGATGTTAAGCACTAATAACAAAAGTGCTTCAGATCCTCGCCGCATATAACCTCCTTCCGAAAGGGTTGTAGGCCATAAAGTCTCATAAAATCAAACAAATTACCCCCTCCCTTGCTCCTGGCACCCGCCCTCCCACACACCTTCGTATAGTTTTGAGAACAAGTGAACAAGCGAAAATAAATAATAACATGAATATACAGCACGGCTTTTAAGTTTCCGGGCATAATTAGTTTTGTAATCAACGTGTACCGCGACGCACCTGCTATACCTCCCTGTGTTGAGCGCCCCTGCCGCCCCCACCCCCGCACGAGCGCTACACTGATATGACGAAAGTGGAGGATGAGATCTTGACAGGGGAGACACGACTTGTTTGACATAGTGTATGATAGTTTGCAAGCGGGATGAAGTTATGCACGGGTGGGGTTGGAAAGTGAGTGAGATAAGGGAGAAGTTAATAACTTCTGATCGCTATTTTATTTTTTAATTAATTATTTTACTGTCAATTGTAATTATACAAGAGCTTTTTGTTTCGCTGGATAAATTTATGTTTGTATCGAAACCTTGTTGCCTAGCAATTTGAAAAGAAAATTGTTTAATAAAATCACGACACCGTAGGTAGAGAGATTTTATTTTAAAACAAGTTTTCGAGTCAAATTGCTGCCAAACATAAATTTATTCTGAGGAAATAAAATGCTAGAGTGTAATTCAATGAGATAATTTGACGAATTTACAAATATTCCAAAAATCTAATCATTTCACTAACAAATATTAGAAATATGAATAAGCAAATGAAATTTTAGTGTTTTGTTTATTGTTTGGTTGCCAAGATAAAGGTAAATAAGGTTGCAAAAAGTTATTTTCCTTTTTATCCGCTGTCAAAGCGATAAAATTGTGTTTTGTTTATGGCTTACTTTATACAGGAGTGGAATTATAATTAATAATTGTATATTATACAATGACGCTATAATGGATGCTATTATTCCTGAAGAAGTTTGCAAAACGAGCGAGCAAAGCGAGCCAGGATTTTAATCATTTGAGGGAATAATAGCCATTATAGCGTGTTGTATACAGTACTTTATCTAAATTAATAGGTACTTACAAGATTTTAATAAATACCAATACGCAAAAATTTTGACATTTCCATAATAATAATGTGCACGGAGAAATTGATTCAGGCAAAGTAATTTTCTGATTGGTATTAATATATAATTTTACCATATACAACAAAATTACTTTAATTTATGTGGAGAAATCACTGTCGTGTTTGTCCATTTTAAATAATAATCTCTATTTTGACGATCGGTGCTAAAAGTTAGCTTTTTGAACTTCACTTGGTTGTTTGAAAATGAACAAATGCAGACCAATGTTTCTTTGCAGATCGTTGCTAATGGTGACGGTCTGAAAATATTATTCAGACAGCCGCTGATCATAAAAATTTGTCCGAGTATAATCATAAATGATTTTTAAGATTTGGTTAAATTTTACAATTTTCAATTACAATTATTATTTCTAAATGTCAAGTTTGTTTACATATTTTATTGTTTTTCTACATTCAAAATTTTAGCTTCCGTAGATATACATACTATGATGTTGATGATTATACTAAATGAAAAATTACAAAATTTCTGTTGTTTAATTGGTATTGCTTATAAAAATCAATTAATCGTAGAAAAAAAAGAATAGTGCTCCGGAGAGCCAATCATAAGTAGGTAGGTATATAAATATTACCTACCCAGAAATTTGTTTTTACTCCTCCATGTATAAAAATCAGACTTTTTTTCTAAAAGTGAATAATCGAATTAAGTTTTAAATGAGATCTTGACCAAGTCAAGTACAGAATTGTTTAAAATAATTGACAAGTGATGATAGAATATGGAATTGAAAAGGTAATAATTTTTATGGCGAAAATAGTCGAATGGATTAGCAAAATTCTACTTTTGTGTATAGACTTATCTTACAACAATGTAGGTATACCCGTTGGTTGATAGCTGACAGAATTGTGAAGCAGTCACACATAATTTAGATCATTTAGATTTAGATAAAAGACGCGTATGTATTAGTTTAAATAGGCATAAGAAAAAGAGCAACAGGCTTGTTAGGTAAATTTACAGTGTAGCCCAAAATTCAGCCACAAATCTTACCACGGGCGCAGTAAATCAATGTTCTAATTACTAAGTGGTTATTTTTAATTGCAAATAGTGATCGCAATTAGCATGGTGAAATACAGCGCGAATTATTATGTAAATACAGCACCGCTTCCCTCTTAGTTGCCGTTCTTTCCACGGGCGCCACCATCGCTTCTACTTAGCACCTGCGCCGAGTGATGTATGTGAGCTACCCACTGCTACGCCACTGCATTAGCGTTTAATTATTATAATTCACGGACGGCGAAATTGAAATTTGTGTGTCGTATGCTTCCGATCGCTCGATGCGCACTGAATCCAATGAAACACTGCTAGCAATGTAGCTGTAATTGATATCGTTGTTCGTAGATTTATGGACGCGGGATGGTTTGTTCGTAAATGATGCCAACACTATCGAATTTAATTTCGTATTTGTACAAGTTATTGATATTGGAGTGCATCTGTTGCATGAGAGTTTAAATAAATTATTGATACTATAGTTTCATTCTTCTAATAATTAAAAAAAATAATTGATGTGGCCAGCAAGACCTACGCTATACTCTACCAACTCTTTTTACTACCTATACTATAGGTACTCACAAGTATATTTTAGTCATTTTATGTAAACTGCAGAAGAAGATAAAAGATGTGTCAGTATTGTCACTGTCATAATCATTTTAATTTTACTTAGTAACAAATGTTAAACGATCATGGACTACAAGATACTGAATACTGAAGTTTCATACTCTAAATATTCAACAATAATTTAATTTATAAATAGTACCATGTACAGAAATAAATTAAAAATACTGATTGTAAATCAAAAAAATATAATCTTTCATTTAAAATAGAAAATTTAGTGATAAATTAATTATTCATCGAAATATTTAAGAAAAGTACTACTTCCGCTTAGTGAATTGGTACCAAATTTAATGAGCTTTTCAGATTCGTATTAAAACCTTAAATATAAAATTTAGTTGTTAAATGTTTGTTATTTTTTGAGTTATTGTCAACAAAAAAATTGTAATATACGGCCATACGCACAGACACACATACACACACACGCATACACCCACACACACTCACATATATACACACGTACAGACATGTATAGATAAAGTTAAATTCGCATTCTAGGGTCCCGAAAACGTGCTTAATCACTAAAAACTCACTCGAAAATTTTGACCCGTCACAATACCTACAGGGTGAGTCATCGAAATGCCCGTCGTCGATATCTCCCTTGTCGTTAAAAATACAGCATACATTTTTTAACAGAATTTTTCGTCTACTCAAGGAGCATAAGTTAAAATTATTTTCACATATACAGGGTGTTACATAACGACTTGGCAATAATTGTTCGTCGTTTTTTAAATGAAACACCCTATATATTTTTATATATTTTGAATTGTATTTTACTTACCTATACGAACATATAAATTTCATTTTAGTTTTCCGCGGCGTTGCCAAGTTATTCAATTTTTTCTCTAAAAAAAGCCGAATACACGTATTGCTTTATAAAGGCGTACTGAAGTTATTTTAATAGTAAAAATTATGAATTTTTTTTTTCTGTACAACTGTAACTATACTCTTTGTTCTGACATAACTTTTTTTAAATGTTCTTATACAGGGTGTTCAGTACAGAGAATCAAATTTACTCAATTTCAAATGGCTATAACTCGTCATTTTCAAATGGAACACCCTATATTTTATTATTCTGTTGTGTGTATTTTTGCATCTTCTTATGTTATAAAAGGTGTCCTATGCCTAAAAACATTAATTTAATTAATTTCGAAATTAATGTTTTTAGGCATGGCACACCTTTTATAACGTAAGAAGATGCAAAAATACACACAACAGAATAATAAAATATAGGGTGTTCCATTTGAAAATGACGAGTTATAGCCATTTGAAATTGAGTAAATTTGATTCTCTGTACTGAACACCCTGTATAATAACATTAAAAAAAAGTTATGTCAGAACAAAGAGTATAGTTACAGTTGTACAGAAAAAAAAATTCATAATTTTTACTATTAAAATAACTTCAGTACGCCTTTATAAAGCAATACGTGTATTCGGCATTTTTTAGAGAAAAAATTGAATAACTTGGCAACGCCGCGGAAAACTAAAATGAAATTTATATGTTCGTATAGGTAAGTAAAATACAATTCAAAATATATAAAAATATATAGGGTGTTTCATTTAAAAAACGACGAACAATTATTGCCAAGTCGTTATGCAACACCCTGTATATGTGAAAATAATTTTAACTTATGCTCCTTGAGTAGATGAAAAATTCTGTTAAAAAATTGATGCTGTATTTTTAACGACAAGGGAGATATCGACGACGGGCATTTCGATGACTCACCCTGTATATAGAATATAAGGCGGGAGGTAAAAATTGAAGTATGAATCTGGCAATTTCTTCCATTTTTTGACGTTTTAAAAATGCTTAGTTTTATAATTTAGCAATTTAGATACTCCTTTCTTCTTATAAAATGGCAAAATTTGAAGAAAATACCTAAATTATCACAAAAAATAGAGTGTACCTATTTCATATAGAAAAATACCTATAGTTCTCTTATGAATTTGATTCACTGGTTTTAAATTAATATACCCATATGAATATTTGCTGTGGTGAAGTGCTGAATTTACATTTCGATAGGTATTGATCACGAAGTATAATATATTTGACAGGAGTGGGCACTAGGGCGGATGTGTGGTCTTTCTGTTTACTTTTTAGAGCGAGACAGAAAATACGGGCCAGCTCGGAGCATGCACAGGGTACACAAAAATGCCACTAATCTACATTATTGCTAAGATAGGGAGTCTGCACTCCTGTGTTTATATTACACATTGTTTTGAAATATTATATGTAATGACAGATAGAAAACTAGGAAAGATATTATAAAAATACGATTGTGGGTTCAAAAGCCTAAATTATATAACGATAGTCATATTTTTAGCACATTTGGCACATTCTAAAGAAGAAAAAATAATTAAAATTAAATATCTTAATACTTTAAAGCTCTGCCATAGGAAAAGAGACTACCTTGTATGAGTTATACATTGAAGTTCGGGTTCAACAGTAATTTATAACCTATTAAAAATTGCATATATATGTATGTCATCAAGATTCATAATTCATTAATGAGTTAGTTTATGTTGTCTTTTTAAAGACTAATAAAATGTTTATGGTCCATACCTTGCTGCAAAAGTATGCATTCATCACAATATCGCACAAATCACCGGTAGAGCAACAAGGACTTGAACCATTAAGCGGAGCTTCAAACCTGTTACGCTTTACATTGTATAAAACACAAGTTTTATATTCATTTGTCTCTGGGCTGGCTGCGTGGATGTTTTATCCGCACGACACAAAGTCTCCGGATTTATCCACTTTGCTTCATTTTCTAAAAATAATACCGAGTGAATAACGCGGCTCCTTCGTACACCTGGGGCATTGTTTCCAACTACTTAACTCGCGAGGCTTCGCATGCAGCCCCCACCCCACAGCCTACCAGGATAAGCGTTTATAAAAACATGAGATTTAAATAGACATTGAATTTATATGTTACGGTGTTTGACTGAACGTAGGAAACGACGCAGTAGGCGAAGACTGAAGACGACGGTGAAATGTTATTCGGGGAGATAGTTACACTTTAAACTACTTTATGATATGCTCAACTCGCTTAAGAAGCTAAACGATATTGCTATTATTTTTAATCACTTGGAAGAGTGACTGATTTATAAGCAGCTGACTGAAAAGAGTTTAAAATCCTGATTTAAATTTAATAACAAATATTAATATTTGTATTATTAAATGTCCTAATGCCGGATTAAGCAAAACTTGGCACTTCTGGAGACCGCTTAGAACAATTTTTCGTGGTTTTTCGTGTTTTTTAATCAAGACTTATTTTTGTGCCGAAACGGATGTTTATTTTGACATTTAATTTTTTTACTAACCTCTGAGTGTCAAAATGATAAATTTTAGTTGCAGTATATTCAAATCTATATCTCAAATCAATAGGTAAGTAAAACAGCAAAATTTAAAAAATAACTTGTTTTTCTATAGACACCCGGTATGTACCTATTACTTTTCAATTGAATAACTTTTATTTCCTAGGTAACATAGCAGAAAGTAATCCATACCGATTTATTTTTGGAGAAGTATGAACAATAATCTATAATCCCTTTTTTATTTCCACTAATGAGTATATTTACTGATTATTGATCTATTTCCAAACATAATCTGTGGTTTTATTGGTTGCCAGATAGTGCATATACCTAGGTGAAATTATATGCAAAATGGAAATTCATTTTGTATTTGCACATAAAAAGTGTAAACATGCGGGCAATTTATCTGTTCAGGAAATAATTTAACTTTTTATTAGAAGGTACAGGATGATTCATCGTAACTTACTTATTTCAAAACGCAATAATGCCCATTTTATGAATCAGAAAATTTGTATTTTATAATGTAGGTACATATCTAAAGTTTTGTTTTACCCAGTATTCAAAATCATATCAGGTAGGTGACGCCCCCCCATTGTCTATACACCGAATAAGCCGATTTTTGGCGTTTGTCATAACCCTTTCCAGCATGGCAGCGGGTATGTTGGCAATTGCGGCCCGGATGTTGGCTTTCAGGTCTTCTAGGGTAATTGGACGGTAGACGTATACGCGGGATTTAAAAAAATCCCACAAAAAATCACAAGGAGCCAAATCGGGCGAGCGGGCTGGCCACTTCGAAAGTCACGCTGGGTTGCGATCACAGAACATCCATTGGAAAAGTACGACTCAACTGAAAACACACGCTGCCCCGTGCTCCAACGCATGATGACGACTGATCGGGTGGGGAACAAAACTTTAAAAGTGCACCTATCGAATGAGATCACTCTCTCCCCACTACGATCCCTACAGTCTGAATGGCACGCATTTTAAAATGATGAATCACCTGTATTTGGCCTTGAAGTAAGCGAAGAATTTTCTATCGTACAAGTTACTGTTTTATGACTGTAATTTTTAAAGGAAATAACAAAACTATCAAGGTACAATAAGTAAAAGTCATCCATTGTGAAAAGTTCACCCCTCCCGGCCGTGTTATTTTCACTCATCAAACGCAAGTTAGAAACTGCAGAGGCGCGCGTGCCTGGGGTCAAGGGGCACCGGCCACGTACGTGATATAATTACAGGAGGATCAAGCCTCAGGCGTTGGTCACGTGACCGGAAACTGTAACCGGGTTACCCGTCTCACCGGACACAGGTAACACTGGACAAATGCTGCATCCAAGCAACAGATACTGACCACTGGGGATCGAACCTGAACCGCTCCGAGTAGAATTGTTCTAATGGATTTCAGACTGAAATTTTTATATGAGATAGGAATGAAAAAATCTGCTGTGACCACAGTACTTCCCCGCCCATAAATTTGTTGTTGGCGGTGACAATGTGACAAACGTCAAAGTGACGTTTAATATTCGAGATTTTAATTGCATTAAGTTAGACACAATACAACTGTAAATTAAATTAAGTAATAATATTAAAAGCGCAAATGTTTACAATATTTTCTTCAATTCCAGTACTTAATAATTAAAAAAAAATCATAAAGGTGGTAGGTACTACTCATTATATTAAGCTCATTAACGAACTGAACTTAATACGTTAAAACTAACTTTTTTTAAATACCTATAAAATTTCAGTCGAAAATTCGCAAGATTCTCAAGATATCGTGCTAACGGACAGACGGACCGACTATTTTAAAATTATATTTTTTGAGTTCAGTATAGGGTCTAAAACGTGAAGATTAATCAAAATCTCGAACTGTCAAAAATCACGATTACAATAATTAATACTTCTCGTATTATATACGCCGGAGAAGTAAAAATTACCGAAATTATGGTGACCAAAGAAATATATTTTTTTAAACTCAGTATCAATTTAAAAGCCTAAGCTAACTATGTTGTATGTAGAGTATGTAGTATATAAATAATAATAATGATAATAATAATAAATGAAGTCTTATGCAGGTACTTCTGTATTAAATTAAAATAAACGCTTCTTTTAGTTGTCTTTTTAATATTTTGGACCAATTCTTCCGCTTTAGTCAAGTGTGAGTAATATAATAAAAATTAAATACGTGAATTTTCAAATACATTAAAAGAATAATTAAAAAAATTAAACAACTAGTAAAACAATAGATTATTATTAAATTAATAAATTAAAGCATGTAAAGAAAGTAGACTGATTTTCTAAAAATTACAGAAACATGTAAATCTAGAAAGTAAATAAAGTGGAGTAGAGAAATAAGAAATAGTTTGTGAACTTTAAGAGAACTCTTAATGGGATATTATATTTTTTATTTTTACGTAAAAATATAAAATGTATAAATATATTATGTTTATATATTAAAAAAAAACTATGTACCACTATAAATTAACATTTAAGTATAAATATTAATGTTACATTCACCTAAAAATAATAATTAAAATCCACGACAAATTTCGAGCCATTAAATCCACGTTTAAATGTTGAATAATTAGTGGTACACCGTGCCATACGAGTGAATATTTTATACCGACATTATTAAACTACATTATCAAAATGAAAAACTAGTGTATTTTCATTTTTGTCTTCCCCTTTCATCCATTCGTTAAGTATATTCTTGTCTAAAGATCTTTTGCTAATGCGGCTTTTCAGACTTTCAGCGGCATCTCTCTTATTCCTGAAATACAGGGCTCGTTTAACCAATTTCATGAAATTATCTTTTTGCTTGATGTCTGCCTTAGAGTAAGAATCAGCGAGGGTCCATACTTTGTGGGCTTTCGTCAAGTTTTCGTCACTGATTTCCTTTAACTTCATTTTCGACAAAGGGTTGTTGCGCGCCGAGTGCCTTCGTCCGACCTTTTTTTTGCCGCGGTTAAAGAGCTTTTGACTATCTTTTTGCAGCTGGCGCAACACTCTATCCAAAAGGATGTTTTGTTTGTGAAGATAGTAGTAAACATTGGAGTATTTTTCTTGATCTTTTTGGGGCAGACTGCTGTATTCTCTCATTAGGTTTCTGATCTCACGTTTCTTGATTGGTATTTCGGACATGATGCTCTAAAAGGAGAAACGTGATCAATTTTTTTTAATGGTTACAAAATCTGGAATAAACGTAGAAATGATTTTAGGTTTGTTTCTGTGCTACATTAGGACGATGGAATTTAGGACGATTCATAAAGCGGTGTTAGAAGAAATCGGTGTATGAATGAGGCTGTGTCTGAACAAAGCAGTGATTGGAGAAAGCAACGTATGCATGAAGCAGTGCATGAATAAAGCAGCGTTAGAATTTTCGAGTGCTGCATGCGTTCCCGTTTAGGGTACTGGTAAATGTACACATTAAATTATATTTCTTTTATTTTTATATTTTAAGATTTCGTCCTAAATGTGATGTGACTGAAGAACCAAATAGTTTATTTCGAAATTAGGATAAATTAAAATAAAAACCTCAGGCATAAAATCTTCATTAGTAGACACTTCTGATTCCCTTAGCTTTGATGGTAAGGCAGCAACGGATTTTTCCATCTTGTCTGTTTTCGCAGCTTTGGCCATTCCCACTGCCGGCGTCTTTGGCATGTGAGCACTAGATTTTCCTTTTGAATTTTCCAAACAATTTTCTTTAATCATATCTGCATCATTTTTGTTTACTGAAGCTTTTTTATCGCTACTGACGAAGCTGCCTGTTTCTAGTTGTGGTTGTTTTTCAGTATCTTTACTAATGCTGCTATCCATTAGAGGTTCTTCATCTGAACTTGGAGTAATATCAAGACCTGTGCTACCAACAGTAGTTTCTTCACTTTCTTCACTGATAGAGGTCTCAGTATCGTTACTAATGCTGCTATCCATTAGAGGTTCTGCATCTGAACTTGGAGTATTATCAAGACCTGTGCTACAAACAGTAGTTTCTTCACTGTCTGAGTTCTTAGTATCGTTTGTAGATTCAGATTCAGATTTAGGTTCAGTGGATATATTCATATTTACTGAATTAAACAGAATTTTAGCCTCTTGGCTACTTGGAATGGACTCGTCAGAGACGGCGACGGGGCTCACGGCGGTGTCATTGCAGTTGACACTCTGCATTTTGTTTTCCAGATCTAAATTTGGTGGGTTAATGGAAGTGATGGTTTGAAGGAAGGTTTCAGTCTCTGGATCCAAGTGAATGCAGGTTTTTGCGTGGACTTCTTCTTCGATTATTTTATTCAGGCTGGCCATTATATCGTGGAGCATTTCTTCTAAACGGTTGACGTCTTCGCGGATCTCGTTGTTGTGATATTTCTCCAAGTTTGCCTGAAATGAAGAATCATTGTACAGATAATTCTTTAAGGGCTAAGCAAACACCGGATCAGACTAAATAGTTTTTGTTTTATAGTCAACTCTTAGATATTTTTGAAGTACTTGTAAACAATGAACTATTGGCTCCTATTCACAATTCAAACTTTTCTGTCGTCTTCTTATCAGTTGTCAAAAGACAATTTAAAAAAAGTGTCGAAATCGATTATGCAAAAAGATAAACTATTTGTCGAAATCTGTTTTGCCTATGTTATGTTTCAATAATTTAATACTTTGGCAATCTATTTTCCAGTATGATTTAAATTAAATAATATTATTAACAATGAAAATGAAGATTTTGATCGATTGGTTTGAAGGGTAAAAATTACTCAGAACTGCAATCTTAAGTTGCTTTTTTAATTTAATCAAAAAGCCGACGTTTCGCCAAAACTTTTGTCTACTTCAGGACAATGTTTAAAAATAGATTTAAACAAATTAATATAAGCAAACAACAAAATTATTCTTGCATAGTTGAATGTAAAGTCCCCTGATTTGGTTACGTCACTTATGTAAAGATTTACCAAAGAAAATGTGTTCAACTTACAATGGCTTTGGGATACTTGTGCTTAGTGTGCAACCCACTTCCAATATGACCTTTAAATTCTGGACAAGCTTCCATGTCTTGCAGCACCGTTTGAATTATTTTAGCCGTTAGTTCTCCACGAATAATCATATTTTTTTCATTATCACTTTGAGTACTTTGATGAACAAATTCCTACAAAATTGCCTAGATAAATAATTGACAGAGACGATTTAAATCCATATAGAAGTGACGTCATAAAAAACAAGCAAATTATTCGTATGAATCAAGATTTTACTTTTTAGTACAGCATGAGTTTGGTAGATGGTGCTGGCAGTCTTTCTCTATACGCGAAATTTAAAAGCAATAGTTTTCAATTCTATTTTTAAACTTAATCATTATTTTACCATTTCAATACATCGCCTGATTCTGTAGGAAATAATTAAAGATTAATAGAATACAACAATACTAAATAACAAAACACGTTAACCTCAAAATTAACACTTGACACAACAATAAGCAGAAAATTGACAAGTTGTCAGCAATAAACAATAAATGATATATAATGAACTTTTGTGAATCTAAAAGATAACAATAATATGTAAGAAAATATGTTTCATGTAATGAATACCATATTATATAAATAATTGTTCTGCTAAGATACAAATTGATAAGCCCCGCCCCTTATAACATACGATATGCGAATAGATTTATACGAGTAAAATGTGTAAGAAAGAGATAGCTTATTTAGTGAACGTGGTGTAAAGAATTTATCTGATATGACGTCACTCCTATATGGATTTAAATTGTCTTTAGTAAAATTTTAGTTTATATCGAGGAGAAAACCGGTACGGCATTTTACTGTACATATTGATGACATTTTCGCCGAACGAACTGGTAATGTTTCTGCCCAGTGGGAAATATATTTCGCCGGCCCAGCCGAATTCCTATAAAAAAGTATCGAGGTATTGTTTTCCGAAAAAAAAAATAGTAGTGGTGCAGGCGAATTTTTTTTTTGGTGAAGGTCAATGGCTGTTTCATTAAAAGTTTAGTTTTTCCATAGAGGTTAAATAACACATATTTTACTCTTTTTTACGAGTAGAAATTAAAATAACTAACAAATTTAAATATAAATGTTGTCAAAATTGGGAAATTGATTTATTTGTAATTAGTTTAGCGGTTTTTAAAACTTTTAAATAACAAATCCGAGCCGAACAGCCGATTCTAAACGACTGACCAATACAAGCAATGTATACAAAATTTAGTTCTGTTTGTTTATTTGTATACAACGTTACAAATAATTGTGAATTTTAATAAAGAAAAACTCAGAATTGGATTGTTTGCGTTATTTATAAAAAATATTATTATCGTTATCGATAAATCGGCCCTATTGTGTCGGCCCAAAATTCATCACGGCCCAGTGGGAAATATCTGACTATTCCACCGGCCCAGTCCGTCCCTGACTGTGTAGGGGTATTAATAATAGCTCAGTTTGTAATATAGCGAGGTAACTATTTCACTGAATTTTTGGCACAAGTATAGCGCCTCATCCACTCTTGCACTCTCATGCACGCCTGTAACTGGGCTGGATGGAATAATCTGCCTATAGGATACTAATAATAATAATACTATAATTCACATTTATACATAATGACTACAAAAATAAATTTAATTGCAGTTATTTGTGTATCAAGGCTGTAAAAGTGATCTTTTTTGGCCGAATCTGAAGTTTGCAGCCGAGGCCAGCAATTCAGATGAGGCTAAAAACACTTTTAAGCCGAGGTGCACACAACATTTTTTAGGTGGCTATCAAAAAATATATAATTTTATGTCAAAAAAAGTTTCTTAGTACCTATCATAAATAATTTTATTTATATAATTTAGGCTAACTAAGTTGTAGGTATTACCAATTAAAATTAAATAAATTTGTTATTTAGCGGCCGTAGAGTAAATGCGACCGTGAAGTAAAAGCGGCCGTGAAGTAAATGCGGCCGTGAAGTAAATGCGGCCGTAAAGTAATCATTTTGACAGATGTCAAAAAATGTGACACGTTACGGCTGTCAAAGGATATGTAAAGCCCAGTGCACACGGAGAAACTTTTTAACATGTTTCCTGAAAAAAGTTTCCGGAAACTTCAAAGTTTTAACGGCGCCTATATAAATGAGGCGTTTTCAGGAAACGTTGTGAAGTGCAACTAACTTCTTATTTGTCAAATCGTCAAATGTGACATGAGAACATAAACATATTTATAGTTTTTCAAAGAAAATCTCCATTTTCTGGAAACTTTTTTCAGGAAACTAGTCAAAATGTTTCTCCGTGTGCAATTGGCATAAAACAACTATTTATGCAATAGCCACCTAAAAAAAATGTATTGAGTATTTAATGACGACCGCAAAATTTCGATAATTATTATTGATTTTATTAATTAAACTGAAAGTGGCGTTAAATGTTGATAATCCGTTTTAAAAAAGTAAGTAAAAATAAAAGGCTGCGACAACAAGAAAAAATATATGTACAGCATTACTCGGCATTGTACGACAGGTACGTATTTTTAACTGCGGTTCTCCCCTCGGTTTATATCATACCTTCGGTAATTTATCTACTTGTCTGTTTATATGGTGCCCATCGGTATTACGTAGAAATATTTTGTTAGGTGGATGTCTTCTAGCAAAATATCTAGCTATAGATCTGGGAAAAAACCTCCTTTGTTTTTGTTGATTGCGGTATTTATTAGACTTTCTCATTGCTGCGTAAGACATTCTATTTCTATAAGGTTTTCTTGCACGTTTTCTTTGCTTTCTTCTAAAATAGTCATTGGATCGTCGAATCCTTTTCCTACTGTTAGATTTTTCTTTATAATTCAAACGAGGTTTCTTGTGTTTCTTCAAAAATTCGTCTACGAAATTTTTATATACTTGTGGGACACGATGTTGGCTTCGTTTCTGTTTGCTTAGTTCTTTGAATGTTGTTCTTGTTTCCGGAGCAAAAGTTGTGAGCGGAAGGCTAATGTCTACAGCAATAGTAGTTGGTTGTTGCGTAGTTGTAGATGTGGTAGTTGTAAGTGTGGTAGTTGTAGGTGTGGTAGTTGAAGGTGTGATAGTTCTAGGTGTGATAGTTCTAGGTGTGGTAGTTGTAGTAGTAGGAATAGTATTAGTGGTTGTAGAAGTCGTAGATGAAGAAATATCTTGAAGTTGTCTTAAAGTTTTCGAAATATCTCTAGTTAAAGCACTATCTTCGCTTTTCGATTTTTCTGCGGTTTCCACGCAGTTTTCTTTTGCTTCATCTATTAGGAACTTTTCATTTGTGCCGTTGCTCATCGGCAAAGATGGCGACGGCGATAGAGGAGGCGTAGTCAGGGAAGGAGGTAGTGACGGAGATGGTTCCGGAGTTAGTAGAGGGAAAGATAGTTCCGAAGTTAGTAGAGAGAGAGTTGTCGTAGTTAGTGGAGAGAAAGATTTTGAACTGTCTTCTGCGTTTTGGAACTTATTAATCTCTTCCTCCGTGTCTTTTAGCTTTTTTAGGAAATCATCGTCCTCATGGAAGGTTTCGTCTTTGGTGATTTTGGAATGCGTAGTGGTGACGTTGGATTTGGAGGTCTGGATGACGGTGTTGGCGATGGGGGTCTGACTGACGGTGTCGGCGTCAGAGTTGGCGCTGGCCTGTCTGCTGGAAACTGTGATGGTGTCCCGTGAAGTACTTCCACCGGAAACTGAACAAATAAATCATCTGTAATTTCAGAATACGCAGTAACCAAACGTTCATTCGCTAAACGAAACGTTACCTAGATTACACTTGTTGTTTATACTAGTAAAATAACAAAAATTACTACTAATACTGAACGTTAAGGTTGTATTCAATCATTCAACTTTTAATGACAATGATAAAAAATCTGATGTGGCCAGCACAAGACAATCCGCCATATCCTGTACTTTTTGCTACTATACAAATATAATTGCAGGGACTTACAAATATATTTTAGTCATTTAATCAACTAGAAGAAGATATAAAAAATGTCATTATATTGTAACTGTCATACATTCAATTAAATTTTTCGTAGTACCAAATGTTAAACAATCATGGACAACAAGATACTGAAGTTTTATACTCTAAATTATAAATAATACTTGAATTCCTAAAGTACTATGACAATACAAATTATAATTTAAGGAATAAGTTTGATTTAAAAATCACTGTAGTAGTACATAGAACTTATACACAAAATTTTTAATAATTTAATGGGTTTAAATTGTATAATTCTTTATCTGATGCAATTAAACAGGAACCGATAGTTTCAGGATTTAAGAAGAAATGTAATAATTTATTAAATGTTATGTATAAGTATGTAATTAATCTCTATTTGTTTTTTTTTGTAAAATAACTTTATAAATAAACTCATATTTTATTACACTGGCGAAAAAAAATGAAACACTTGAAATATGTCCAATTTCATTTTTAACGAATAAGCAAATCTCATCGAGAAAATTTAAAAATGAAATTGGATATTTCGTGTGAATAACTCAAATTGCCTAAAAAATTAGAAAAAAACATAAAATGCACTCTTTTTCAAACGCCCATAACTTTGTGCCAAATCGTCGGAGGAACTTCGTTTTTTGAGTCCTGCTCAGGTAATTGAACAAATTTCAATGCCCTTTTTGTGGATCGAGTCGACAAATTTTCTCCAACTCGGTACACATCGCCAAAGTTGGACGTTTTTTTGCCCAAAAACGTGTCTTTTTTGTTCGGGTTTTGAAGAGTACGAAAAGAGACCATTCAATTAAATAGTTATTTATGTTACAAGGACGAAAAATGCAAGTTCTCGTTCGGCAACCTTAGGAGTACGAGAGCTTTTTCGTCCGTGTATCATACACTATTTTTTATTCGATTGTAAGTGAGAACTTAAAATAACTAGAATATTAATATTTTATTATAAATTATTCTAAATTTTTGTTTAGTTTGCTAATTGTAGTTATCTGCGAAACAGACAAATGAAACAAAAAAGAACAAAAAATTATTCGACTGTGTCAGTTTGCTTAAAAAACGCGTTTGCGTACGAAAAGTACTTTTCGGCCTAAGACGAAAAGTGGGTCACCTAGCAACGGCAGAAATATTAATACTCTACCTAAAAGGTTAGCTTTTCGTCCGAATATCTTAACCAAAAAACGTCACTTTTTGACATAATCGAATAAAATAGTTATTTATGTTACAAGGACGAAAAATGCAAGTTCTCGTACGACTATGGAAAATTGCCGAACGAGGCAAAGCCGAGTTCGGCAACTTTAGGAGTACGAGAGCTTTTTCGTCCGTGTATCATATACACTATTTTTTATTCGATTGTAAGTGAGAACTTAAAATAACTAGAATATTAATATTTTATTCTAAATTTTTGTTTAGTTTGCTAATTGTAGTTATCTGCGAAACAGACAAATGAAACAAAAAAGAACAAAAAATTATTCGACTGTGTCAGTTTGCTTAAAAAAACGCGTTTGCGTACGAAAAGTACTTCTCGGCCTAAGACGAAAAGTGGGTCACCTAGCAACGGCAGAAATATTAATACTCTACCTAAAAGGTTAGCTTTTCGTCCGAATATCTTAACCAAAAAACGTCACTTTTTGACATAATCGAATAAAAAATTATTTTTTTCACATGGGTGCTAGAGGGGGCGGAAAGGGATGTGCTTAAGTTTGCTTGCATGACTTTAAAGTAGACACTTCAAAGTTTTTCGCCCTCAAAGATTCATCGAAATCGATACGCCGAGTTATGGCGTTTTGGAAATGGTGGAAATTTTTACGAATTTTAAGTGTTTTATTTTTTTTCCGCTAGTATATTATTATTTTTCTATGTACGAGGGTTTTCCGTAAAATAAGGTACCCAGTGATTTTTCATAGTGTAAAACATGTTTAATTGCATGAATGCGTACATTTTTGGAAAGTTCAGACTTTTACCTATTTTTCTACTTAGTCGCCACTACGGTCAATGCATTTATTATTTTAATTATTATAGGTACGCGTATGCATATTATACAAAATGAAAATATTGATAAAGTGTTGTTACATCTCTTATAAGGTTAGGTAATGTATTATGTAGTACGTACATACTATAAGAAATAAAATGAAGGGGACCGATTCAATGAAATATAAAACCTAAATACCATTGATTTACTTACATAAATATTTGGAAAAAGATAAGCCGTAGCTAAAAATAAAATAGTAACAACACCTATTCTAAAACATTCCCAAATCCTCAAAAATAATCAAATCGACGATGTATCGAATCGTATTCCAGATATGTAGCATTTCTTATTTGAGAAGATGTTTAGTATAGAAGTATAGTATGCGAGTCTATGAGTGCATTCTCATAATTTTGGGATTTTACCTACCTTTAGTGGGAGTTTTTGCACTACCCGTATTATTAGCAACTTTGGTCTTGTTATCGCAGTTATCATCCATATAATCTTGAGCCAAGTAGTCATCATCATCTAAATCTTCATCAACCGCACATTTTTCAGTCGTAGTAGTAGTAGATGTTGTTATTGTTGGTGAAGAATAAGACAGAGAATTATCATTCTGCCTACTCATTTTATTTTTTCTCACTTTCCGTTGCATGTATTTGGGCCATTCAAGATGTGAAAATTTATTTCGGTTAAAAAGTAAATCATCCTTGTATTCTTCTTCAGTAGGTATATTCTCTGAAGTTCTAACGTGGAATTTTTGGTGCCGTGGTGTAAAAGTTGGAATTGCTTCCTCGAAGTTTTTTGGGTCTTCGAGCTTGCTTACTATTGGTAGATTCGGTTGGTTACTATTATCTATAATATTATCTAAACCATATATCTTTTCTAATTTGGTTTTTGGGTAGTCGATATCAGCAGAAGAATCTGGTCGGCCATCTGTAAAATCGTCTTCCGATTCGTTGTAGTTATGCTCGTGGCCGAATCCAAAAAATTTTTTTAGTTTTTTTGTTAGACTTTCTTTAGATGCACTCGAGCTTTGGCCGTTTTCGTTTTCGAGGTCTCGTGCGACTCGTTTTGCGAATTCATCCAGATCATTTTCATCATAGGATTGAAGTTTTCTTGACTGAAAAACAGTTGATATTTTCGGTCTAGTTTTGCCATTTTTCAGGATTTGAAATTCTCGTTTTTTTAGGTTTAAAGGTTCGTCATACATGGTGTCTCTGATATTTTCTTCGTTTTCACGTTGTATTTTTCGTATCATTTTGTGATAGTTGTCATGTTTTTGTCCCGTAATATAATCGTCATCACGATTGCTTAAATCATCTTTACCGCCGTAGTCTTCATAATAATCAATATTTTCGTTGCTTAGTTGTGGGTTTGATTGATAGTCAAAGTTATCATTTACTCCTTTAAAGTCTCGATGAAGATTTAATAATCTGTTGGAATCTTCTTGAGCCTTTTTCTGGGCTGTCATTGAACGTTTTTCATCGTCTAACTCAATATTGTTTTGCAAATGAGATGTTTGGGGTTTATTGAAGTCCAGGATATTAGGAGGTTTGTCTATACCTAACCCAAAACCTTGGTGATAGGGCTGTTGCGGATTTTTGTAAGGAATCATACTGTTATCTTCAAATAGATTACGGTCAGAAGTTGGCTCATGATCATCGGTTAATGATTCAAGATAAATTCTACTTAGGGGTGGACGTGGACGAAATTTTCTGTTGTGGATCATGTCTCGTCTTTCTGCATCAAAGACAGGAAACTGAGAAGGCGATTTGTTTATGTCTTTTTTTTCAACATCTTTTTGAATAAATTTATTATTATGTTTCTTACCGTCACTCTTATAAATAACAAGAACTGATGTTAAATTCTTATTTGGTAATATTGTACTTAGATTCCCACAATCAACCTCATTCTCGTCATCGTCATCGTCATCGGCATCATCATCGTCATTGGCATCGTCATCGGCATCGTCATCGCCATCGTCATCGTCATCATCATCGTCATCGTCATCATCATCGTCGTCATCGTCATTACATTTTTTTTCTTTAGCAATAATTTTATTTTTCTTTACTTTGTCATCACAATCATCATCTGCCTCATCTTCTACATCGTCGTAATCTTTGGAACTGAGTTCTTCAGGGTGGTTGTTCATGGCTCCAGTGGCCTTCATCAGGTTTTTCTTTTCTTGTATAGTGCTCGATTCGCTGACTTCAGACACTGGGTTGAAACCCACCTTTCCGTTGTTTATTATCACTGTATTAATACCATTTTCATCGTCTTCTGCGTAGTTGAAGTCGCCGGTTTTTTCTGCGAGCTGATTTTTTTCCTTGGCGATCTTTTCAGAGGTTTTGCCCTTGGCGGACATTTTAGATGTTTTGTCCTTGGCGGACTTTTTAGAGGTTTTGTTCTTGGCAGACTTTTTCGAGGTTTTGTCCTTGGCGGACTTTTTAGAGGTTTTGTCCTTGGCGGACTTTTTAGAGGTTTTGTCCTTGGCGGACTTTTTAGAGGTTTTGTCCTTGGCGGACTTTTTAGAGATTTTGTCCTTGGTGGACTTTTTAGAGATTTTGTTCTTGGCGGACATTTTAGAGGTTTTGTTCTTGGCTTTTTTCTTGGGGGATTTCTTTGTGATAGATTTCTCCATGGATTTTTTAAATTCCATTGTTTTTGGTGTTGTAGTTGAAGAAAACATATTAATATTTTCTTTTAATACATCTGAAGACGAAATTGCATTATTTATCCCAATGAGATCGATGTCTTTTTTATCTGATAATTTGTTTTCTGCTACTGACGGTTTAACATATTTTTGTGTGTTTTTAGCATTAAGTTTATTTTTAACTTGATTTAAAAGTTCAATACCTGACATGTTCTTTAAATCTTTTATATGTAGTTTTCTTGATACTCGTTGTGTTTTATACCCGTCTAATTTTAATACCCCTGTTAACCCATTATCTATATCTCTTAATTTTAATCTCCGACGGTGTGACTCTCGTTTATTTCTCGAATCACTACTTGGTGCATTTTTCTTAAACTTTTGGTGATTTCGTAAGAATCTGCGTCGTACGCCACGTTTTCTCCCAATGTTGTTCCCTCTAAGAAGAGCGCTGAAGTCGAGCTGTAAGAAAAAGATTTGACTGAGTATTTGGTTGAATGTTTGATAGGAGAGCGTTACTTTTGGCAGCATGTGGTCTGGTATGCCTTTGTATTGTTGGCTCAGGCGATCTACCCATTCTAGATCGTGTTTGTGGTCGACTAGGTTTTCTAAGAATTGTTTCACACCCTGAGATTTTATCGAGTCGCTGTTTATTTGTTGGAACAACTACAAATATAATTTAAATATGACTTATTTACATTTGTGGAAAGTAAAAACATTATTTATAATTTAATATATTTTTTGCACTTCCGGGACTAAAACTGTTCTTTAGTCTTTAGTTTTAGGGACTAAGGTTCTTAATTTGTTCCCAAGGAATTATTTCTCATATTTAATCCCGTTGTCAAGGAATTGAATTAATTAATCCCGTTGTCAAGTAAATACGTGCTATTTGTTACAAAGTATCTATGGTAACAATATAAATATTTGTCATGAAATTTACTGTCAAAATTACAAAATGTGTATTCTTTTAAACTATTTTGCATTCGTTTGAGGATGAAGTGCAAAAAATAGCGTATATACCACAGAACTAAAGTACCTTTAATCCCTCAGGTGATTATTTCCCTCACCTTCGGCTCGTGAAATAAACTTCACCTTCATGATTAAATCATGCACTTTAGTCCCTCAATATAATTTACTAATGTTGAATATGAATATCTATTAATAAATAATATGTATATCTATTAATAAAAAGCAGTAAAATTTATTTTAGAAAACTTTGCAGTAACAAAGTAAACTTATTTTCGATTCTCTCAAGGATTGAAGTAAGACTTTTAAGAACTCAATTAATTTTAGTTCCAATTCACAAACTGGAATTAGTAGTTTACTTTCAAAGCAACACAGTTTTCGAAAATAAATATATCGCTGAATTATGATTATGAATTTATGATACTATTTTCCATCATAGAAATAATCTATGGCGCTTCTTCTAAAAAATTTTGGTACTATTTATAAATGTATAATTATTTAGTGTTTAAACTTGTATATGTATTGTAGCCTATGATAGTTTAACATTTGAATTTGAAGAACGATCAAAGTCCAAAAAATCAAAAAATGAGTTTTTAGTACCATCTTGTAGCAAAATAAGTAAATTTTAAATTTTCTTATAGCGTTCAGAAAATTGCAGTAAATCGATCACCAAGACCAAACTAAACCAATACTTGTTATTTTTATGTTTAATTATGGTAAACCGAATTCTACAAATTATTATATTTTTGTTACAGATGGTCTACTATCTCTCGATATCTTGATCTCGATACTCGGTAAGTTTCATTTTAGAATTTAAAACCTAACAAATCTTTTTCTTTCTGCAAAGTTTCTGACGTGTTATTTAAAATATACTTGAGTAGAACAGTGTTTGACAATGAGTATGATTCCGCGATCGTTTAGCGGATGTAATCCGTGTCAGTAATTGGATTAAGCGGAGTTGCGACGTCTCACTACGTTTTAGCGCGAGAATTCTTCGCGGATTACCACTGGCTTAGCCGGATAAATACCGCGGAACCTACTGCAATCTTACTGAGATTAAAATGAAATGTGCACAGTTTACACTAGCTAGGTGTAGTTGAACTATTATTGGAGGTGGTTTCAAAGTTTTTATTACAAAATGGTAACCTTATTTAATTTTAGTATCTGTTTGATTTTGGATCTTCTAAAAATATGGGGATAAGGATTAATAGAAAATTGTACGGATTTAAAAATGAATTTATTTACAGGGTGGGTCAGCTAACTATTCCCTATTTGGATTTTATATAACTTAGGCAATTTTTATCAGAAAGTGACGAAATTTGCAAAACATGAACTATCTAAAGGAATTTTTACTGCCGAAATTTCAAATCGATCAGACAAAAACTTCACGAGTGGTTCACTTCAATGTGAAAATTGGACCAATAAATCCAAAATCTCCAATTGCAGCCCAAACAGTCGTTCTAGGAGAGTGCAAGGATTATTCAGCAATCCAGTGGGGATTTTCATCTGACCAATACCGATGATTGTGTCTATTAAATCCACCATCAAGATGAAAATGTGTCTCATCAGAAAACATGATGTTATTCAGATAACCAGGGTTTTCATTCATTCGTTCAATTTCGTCTTCTGCAAATTCCAATCGGTTTGCTTTACCTCTTCAGAAATTGCCTGCAGAATTTGAATCTTATAAGGATGCCACTTAAGGTCCTTTAAAATCCTACAAATATAGTCGTTTGACTAATCATTAATTAATTAATCATTATTTCAGTCACCAATTAGGAAGCAATAGAGCAATAATGATAAAACTTTGCGAACAAAAACTCCAGTGGCTACTGTATTTACAGCAAAAATTTGGCGGACTTTACACAAAAACTTGAGACTTTACAAACAAATGAAATAGGGAACACTTAGCTGACTCACCCTGTATAACTATAAAAAGCCTACTTTTTTAATGTATCAATTAGTAAAAGAATTTTATTCAAATTTGTGCGAAATTTATTTTTCTAACAAGTAAGAAAACACAACTTACTGAAAAAAAGTCAAATATTCTCACATGTGGCTAACTATTTTATAATAATAATATTAATTTTAAGATTAAAAAAATTACTTGACATATTAGTCATACAACATAATATTACATTACATGTAAACCGAAAGGTTGGTTATGTAGAAGAATATAATATGTTGTATGACTGATATTTCAAGTAATTTTTTTCAATCTTACATATCACCACAGTCGATTACACAGTCACCTTAATAATAATCTTATTTAGTTGACAAAATACAAAGTACCTACTTAAAACTAATAATAAATAAAAATTATGATTTAAAAATTCTTTGATACTATAAAATGCCTGTTGTAATAAAAGCGTTTGTATGTACATGTACATATCTTTTAAATGGTTTAAGGTGTAAATTTTGTATTTCTAATGGAAGTTGGTTATACAATTGACCTCCTACTTTATTGGGTAAATTTTTAGACACAGTACATTTAGTGAATTTCAATCTGATATCATCGTTTTTCCTCATAGGATAATTTTCCTTTACATATAATAAGACTTGAAGAATGCATAGTACATGGTAATGTTAAAATATCGTATATGGTTGGATGAAAGAGCAGCGTTAAGCTGAAGCCTGCCTTTGACGTGTGTCAATAAAGTTAATTTATATTTATTAACACAATTATGTCATATTGTCTATCATCAAGTTACAAAAACTTTTATAATAATAATTATAGACTTTACTAGAAGTTACTAAATTTCCTGTCCGTTTCAGCATGCGAATTTTATTTGTTCCTGTAGAAACAAGTTGTAATATTTAAAAAATTCTATTACCAGTGTCAATTGATTTTATGTTGGATGTAGAAATATAAAGTAAACAAAGAGTATATTATGCAATGAGTTAATAATGTTAGCTATTAATACGCGAGTATGAAATTTACGATACGAGCCATGGAGAGTGTCTTAATTCATACGATACGAGTGTACCCATTATACACGAGTTGCATACACTATTTTTTCTACTCCCATGCTTTAATTTAAAAAACTATACAGTTGCATGAAATTAACTTGGGTTTTTCATAATGAAAATCTGTATCGATATAAAAAGCTGTAATAAAATGAATGTCAATCAAGCAGTAGGTACTAGAGCTGTCAATATCCGAAAAAATTGAATCCGGGTATCCGGATCTCAAATTATCCGGATACTCGAATATCTGTTATCCGGATATTTTATCGGATATCCGGATAAACGGGTGTCGGATCTGGATCCGGATATCTAGGTGTCGGATCCGAATATCCGAGTGTCGGATCTGGATCCGGATATCCGAGTGTGGGATCTGGATCCGGGTGTCGGATCTAGATCCGGATATCAATATCCGGATATAGGACCTAGATCCGAATATCCGATTATCGGATTGAGTTCAGAGTATTGGTTCCTGATCCAGATATTGAGTTTAGTCTCTATAATTCAAGATTAGGGAATTGAATCAACAAATCGAAGCCTAGCTTCTTACTTAAAGTTTCTAACTCATTTGACATTGAAAATTTGTTTATTAAGCCGGTACTTTACACTTTACCTTGATGGTGTCCAGAAAATTTGTAAATAAAATAGTATTGGATTTAAAATTCATTACTACTCACATTTAAAATAGATTTATGATCCGCTTCTTTTCTCAGAATCTGATATCCGAATCTAATATCCGGATCCGGTATCCGGACCTGGTAATCGGATTCGATATCCGGATTCAATATCCGGATCTAATATCCGGATCCAATATCCGGTCTATTATCCGGATCCAATATCCGGATAGTAAAGTATTCATATATCTTGAAATATCCGGATATTCGGATATTTTTGGATCCGATACCGAAACTATCCGGATCCGGATCCCAGCACTAGTAGGTACAGACAATGCGTAGTTAATAAGTAAATTATAGCATGGGAGTAGAAAAAATGAGTTACCTATATTTATTTTATGGTTGCAATTCAATTGAATTATTTTAATTTAATGAAAAAACTGAGACAAATTCAATTATGCATTATGAACAACAAATGAAACTGACTTACAGAAACGGGCCGTGTGTATTCTTTTTCAATTCGATGTAGCCCTTAAACATTTCAGTTACTATTGTATGTAACATTCCGTTCAAATGTAAACATCCCCAATAAAAACTTCGTAAACCCTTCGTAATTCCCTTAATAAACCCCCAATTTTATTTCATTTATTTCAATAATTCAACCCCTAAACTCCACTTAATATTCATACTCTTGCAATGGAAACTTTCGACAATATCCTAACAAATAAAACAACACCGAGTCGGCAAATAAAAAAAAGATATTAAACAAGAACCGAACAAAAGACTGCGGTGGCCTCATCTGTTTTTGCGTTTGTATTAATAAACAGAACACGGTGCAGGGTAAGCGCAACTAATATTCGTGGATACGGGGTAGATTTTGTTGTTGATGGTTTTGTGGACTTGGATTTGAATTTGCTAGAAGAATAGAAGCTAGAAGCGATGACTGGTGGACTGAAAACGATACGGATAGATAGCAAATGACAAAAAACAGACTGCCAACTCGAAACAAGCTCTAGAGGGGGCGTTTTAGTTTCCATTGTTTTTAGATTTAAATCAAACTTTCTAAAAATTCAGTTATACCGTAGGAAATTAACGATGTATTGGAGGAACAATCGCAGTAAAATGTTATCGAAATTGAAATTTTTATATAACTAAATTTTAAAGACGTTATGAGAATCACTTATGTTTCTAATATATTAAAAGTGCATTTATTTATCATTGAAAATATTTATAATTAATTCATATTATGCAAACTTCCATATTTATTAAATTACTGCCCAATGTTATTGTACTTTTTTGACTGACATTACCGTAAACTCAACAGGAGAAAATAAAATTATCATAATTTTAACTACTTTGTCTAATGAAAATAATTAGTAGGTTTATATTGCTCAACCGTCATCACAAAATGTAAAAGTACATTATATTTACATTGATATTAAATAACAATACGCATTTTAAACGAGGTAAATTTTTTAACATTTTTAAAAATCGTTTAAACATTAATAAGTCCTCTTCAGATTTTTATAAATTTTGATAATCTGGGCCTTTGTAATTTGGAATATTTTAATGCAAATTTACATTCCTGTGTAATCGACTGTAGTAATATGTAAGGTTGAAAAAATTACTTGAAATATCAGTCAACAGGCGCACCCCCCAAAAAATTGTATTTATAAGTCAATATCATTTATATTATAGGTTTATAAACTACATTCAAAGGCGGATTCAACTACATAAATTATGATTTTTTTATTACTTCCTGTTTAGCCGGAAGTGACATCAACTTCCTGATTTCAAATTTTGATTCTACATAAAATTCTGAATACAAGCATGTATAATGAGCTACTTTTTCGTTGTAGATTTCTAAGTAAAATAATAATTAAAATATTACAGAAACAAATCGAATCATTTCTAGGTAGACACTGAAGAAGGTTTAATTGTAAATCGAAACGTCGGTTATGTAAGAAGAAGAAGAAGTTCACATCTAGCCACGAGAAATTCAGATAGTATAAAAAGCTATACGTTCTTGAAGAAAAAAATTAATTTCAGAAAATTATATTAAAATTATGATTAAAATATACAGAACTAATCCCAAATAAAATTATTTATTTATTAATATCAGAAAATTTGTTCTACAGATATATTCGATATCTTTTCGAATAGGTAAAAAAAATATAAAAATACAAAAATGATGATCAAAGCATTGACATCCTAATGATTGACTATTATATAATAATAACAGCTCTCAATGTTATTCTTCACCCATTTTTCTTTTCCAAAGTTTCTCTTTCGCTATTAACCGCCGCGGTAAGTTATTGTTCTACTTAAAACTAGCGCTGCTTAATAATTGATAAGATTGCGAAGGCTTGCGCAGGGGGTTGCGGGTGGTTCAGCTTCCCCGAGATGCGCGAATAAACACGGGGGATTATTATAAACACCGCCCGAACCGCTGCCGCAGAACTGCCGTACTCGGGTGCTTTGAATCCGTGTCTTACAAGGAAATGTGCGCGTTTAAAAATAAGTTGCAAACTTGGGGAGTATATTGAAGAAAGAGAGGTATCTCGGTGTACCAGATGTAATACTTGAATGAGTTACGAATTTTTGTAGAGTAGTAATAATAGGTACTAGATATTGGAAATATTGCCGCCATTTGTAAATGTTATGAACATTAATAATAATAATAAATAAAACACAATGCTGGGATGCAGTCAATTTATTAAAATTATGTTTTTAAACTAAGATAAGCAAATCTAATTTCTAATTTCTAAAGTGATTTCTATAATAATTGTTGTAATTGGCATTACCGTTTTTACATCAAAAAAATCAACTGCCAGTTTGAAATGTAGGTAATGAAAAACACTTTATTTTTGTAAATTTAATGTTATTTCGTATATAAAAATACATTTTGTAATAATAGGTAGCACACGGATTGAAGAAATATGTTTGCTGTCAAAAAATGTCACTCATTCAACAAGGTAAATTGTTATTTGAAATTCGTTCATTCTACTTGATTAAAAACTTAATTCAATAACTTTTAAATTACAGTGACTAAAAATACTGGAATCAAAATTTAACATAAACATATTCCAGTTATTTTCTGATTTTGTAATAGTATATTACATTACTAGCAAGGTACAATGGATTTTATTCCTAAAAGGAGAAAATGACCGGCGAGCCGATTAGGCGAACCTGTCACCTTCTTGAAGCAATAAAACAGTTACCTTGCATGTATTATACAACATTTTACTTATTACTCATTTTCATTTGTAAATCAAAATAAAAATTAAAAAATTATAACCAAATTCTGTCATACACACACAACTGTCAAAAATTGTCTTAAATGATTTCTCATAAGCCTTGGAAGTATTACTGTGGCAACATGAATCGTTTATTATGAACATGATGACAAGCTACTAACTTGTTAAATTTTAACAAGTCAGCTGTCAATTTTACAAGTTGGTAAATTGTAGATTCATTTTCAAACATAATGTAGAGATTGATTAAATGACGTTTACAAATGAGTAACAAGTAAAATAATTTACTACCTACTTTTTATTTCTGATGCTATTCATATTCATACATTATGCCCATGTCACACCGGCATAGCACGAAGCACGGTGCTCTATGGGAACAAATGAATAACGTAAAATTTTATCGCCGCTATTCCGTCGAGCATTTTGACATATGGAAATTTGTTGCTGATTTCGCAGTGAGTCCTCAATATAATTTTTAACATTTGGTGAATAATTGATGTCAAAATAGTAACAGTAAGTTATTTGATAATAAGAATATAACCCTTTAAGCTTTTGTCAATATATGAACTAATTATTGATGTAATTAACACAAAAAATTTATGAATTTTAATTCTCAGCTGTCAAAAATAATTTTCAAAACCCTTCAAAGTACGAATACAATACAATATACAATATACAAATTTTCGTATGGCATTTTGCTATACCGGTGTGACATCCTTTTGACAGCTTTGAACGAAGCAAAATGCCACATCGAGCACCGTGCTTCATGCCACGTCGGTGTGACATGGGCATTAGTGAGTAAAGCATTTTACTCGAAACAAAAAAGTAGATAATGTTATTTTACACAATAATTCGCAAGAAAATAAAATAAAATGAGTGACTTATTGAATAAAGAGTAGCTGGCATTTTCTACTCTCGTATAATGGTCGTTTTGTTTTGTGTTACATAATGACAAAGCGACGTTTCTGCCAATATCCAGTCCTTTATCAAGCAAGTTACAATTGTGTCAATTACACATAATAAGTAGAATTGTTTTTAAACATGGAAAAAGTTACATATGATGAAAAATGATGAATTATTTTTGGAGTCAATACAGACTTATTATGTATATAATTGACAAAATTGTAACTTTCTATACCTACATATGTAATGTGTCAGCTAAATTTTATATTAAATAGCATTACAAATAAGAGAGAAAATAAGCATATTTTAACAGCCCAACATTAGCATTTTTGTATTATTTTTGTGTGTTCGAAAATCGAATATAAAGCAAACAAATCAAACTCACAAATAGGTCAGTCGATCTGCATCCCTTCCGTAGTGAGCACGTGACGTGTGACGTCACACAAATAAATCATCGATAACACATCATATCAATGATTTCATGCGTGCAGCATCCCCGCGCCCTAATGATCTGAGATCTCTCGCGATTACAGAGTTTTCAACCCGCTAATGTTTGACATTCACTTAATTTTAACTCCTGTGAAAGAGGAAATATTGGCGGCACTTTGTATGCATCGCAAGTGGAGATTCTATCAGAATTTTTCTTCTTGATGTAATACTTTAATTTCCTGATTGCTGACTGCGTTAGAATTTTTAAATTCATTGCGAAAATTGATTTAAAGTTAGATTTTCTTTTGTAATGGAATAATATTTGCACTTCCGATTAGGAACAAACGGGGCGGGCGGATTAATGGATAGACATGACAACTCGATAAAGAATCTAATTATTGGTGTTTGAAGTGGGGTGCTAAGAAGTTTTTTCACGACTTCTGAGGAAGTTATAAATTTGAAATACTGATTTTTATAGTCCTTTCACTAGTTTTTAATTTAATATGGAAGATTTATTGAATAAACGCAACGACCGCTATTATTAACAACGGAATAAAAGAAATATTCCAGGATTCAACTTTCGGAAACGGGATATTTGATATTTTAATCAATGGACTGAAAAAGTGTGACCATGTTTCGCCATTTTGACTTGACAGCTTTATCAATGCAAGCAGCATAAATGTTTTCAAACAAACGTCAGGATTTTTTCAGACCAAACTAAATAAAAAATCTGATGTGGCCAGCACACAATCTTCCACCATATCTAGACTTTAAACATAAATGTATACGTACAATCAGGTGACCATTTAAAATATACAAATAAAAATCGAAAATATTTAATCACAGAAATTTGCATAACCTGAATCAAAAGATTAATTCACAGTAAACTCTTCTGTGTTGAAGCCATCCACCATTCAATCTTAGATGGCGCTAGTATGCCAACTTGTCACCCGTCTCACCTGTCAATATTTTTTACGCAGAAACAAAAATTATAACCACTTGAACGTGATTCGGTATTTGAATAAATCTGTATAAAACTAAAACTTCCGGAATATGAATATTCTGTAAATGAATATTCAGTTATTATACCACAAGAGCTTCGAAAATAATTGAAAATACTGCCGACTGATGAGACGTATTTCCATAGAAACAACTCGAGACCGGAGGTCGAGAGGTGTTTTGCGGAAATACGTCGAACCAGGAGGCAAAAGTATTTTCTATTATTTTTGATGATCGAGTGGTATACGTATTGACTATTTCATGAATAAATCAAATTTAACAATTTTAAATAACACAATTTTATTTATTAGCATAATTTTTAATTTCATTTTAAATGTTTTGACATTTGGTGAAAAATAAACAAACATTTATTATTGATTGTTGTGTCATGGTTACGGTTGAATATACGCATACTATGTCAATATTCAAAAATATGCACTGGAATAGTTGTTTATATAGATAGTTTCTATGGTTTTTGTGAAAAATAGTACATTTTAATTTGTTAAAATATAATGAGAGGGAAATAGTCAGTTACAATATGATTCGGAGTTTGTATAATTCTGTGCAAACTAAATGCTTTCGGAATTAGAATATTCTGAGAATGGATATTCGGCTGCAACGTATTCGGAATTTGAATAATGCTGTGCAAACCTAAAACTTCCGGATTATGAATATTCGGAAAATGAATATTCGGCTGAAACATGATTCGGATTAGGATTATGAATATTCCGCTTTTGTAATGCCTATGTCACACAAAAGAATAACGTAAAAATTGTATCGCCGCTATTCCATCGAGCATTTTGACATATGGAAATTTGTTGCTGATTGCACAGTGAGTCAATATAATTATTAACATTTGGTGAATAATTTATGTTAAAATAATAAGTAATTAGATAATAAGTATAACACTTTAAGCTTTTGTCAATATATAAATTAATTATTGATTTAATTAACACAAAGAATTGATAAATTTTAATGGGCTTTCCACCATATTTTTTAAATTTTTTAAAATGAAGCTTCATTCTAAAATATGGCGATCTGTGAAACCATGACGTGAAACAGTGCTGTAATTTCGCTTGTGACATCATGGTAACGTCGCAGTGCTAACTAGAAGCCCAAAACTGTTATGTGTAACGAAGGCCCATTATAATAATTTTAAATTTAAAACAGTATATAATTCTATGATATAAGTAACTTTCTACAGTAATAAATACCATTAAATACATCAAACTTTATTTTATTTTTAGTTTTAAGATAATTTTCGTTGTTGACAGTTCAAAGTTAACAAACATCTGATCCAAATGCGCAGTATCTGTATCTCATTGGTTTGTCATTTTTTGTATAACCAATAAGAATAGATCGCACTTGGGACGTCACAAGACGTCAAACAATATTTAAAGCGCTTGTATCTCATGATTAAATAATTTTTAAACAATTTTTTTTTATTTAAAGTTATAATTTGATATGTTTTTCAAGTTTTAAGCACAATTTTATTAAATATTGACTATGGTGGAGCCTATTCTCAGCTGTCCAAAATAATTTTCAAAAACCTTCAAAGTACGAATTGAACATAGTAATATACAAATTCTTGTATGGAATTTTGCTATACCGGTGTGACACCCCTTTGACAGTTTTTCATGTGGCAAGATGCCACATCGAGCACCGTGTTTCATGCCACACCGGTGTAACATGGGCTGGGCATTAGCATTCCCGAGATGGCGGTTGGCATTGGAGTATTGGTAACTAACATACGTAATAGAAAAACTATTTATCAATATTTTCGATTTGTAGGGCTGTCATATTCAAGTTGGATAAAAGGCGCGATAGATATTTTTATTTTGTTAAAAGTCGTCTAGAAACCGGATGAAACAAACATTTTTACAAAAACTCTTATCTATTAAAAATAAAAACAAATTTTCAATACAAACAGAAACTATTTTGAAACTTTGTTATCGCGTTTAACTCGCAAACCGCCGCTTCTATGTTTCATATTCCGCTGCATCCGCTTTAACATTTCAGAGAACATAATAGCTCAAAATCGTAATATTATTTCCCCGCCCTGCGCGCCGCCTGCACCCTTCGTCCCTTAGTTCGTGTTTCGTTTCACTTTAAAGCAACGCCATCGATTTTGTGACAATTTCGGTTGCGACGAAAGGACACAACCGATGCATAGAAAATCTGTGCTGTGCAAGAGGAAAAAATAATCAGAGACGCTGAACGTTGAGTTTATGTTAAGTTTGAATTAAGATGTTGTGATTTATAGGCGTCGCGACGTCTCGGACGCCTGTCAACTTGTTAATTATTAATTATTTTTGCCAGGCGGTCTTAATGTATTTTGGATTTTATAGAAAGTGATGCCTTGTTTTAAGGACGCTAATGGTACATGATGGCAGATTTAATGCTATTTCGTTTCCTTCGAAATTTGTAACTTAAAAACCGAGTTCGAAGACTCTTTATTCAACAAATTTTATATCATTCTTTATCCAGGCCAGTGAAAAACTGGAAGTATATTTATGTCAAAAAGTCAAAACTAAATGTAATGTCCTCTAAATAGGGTAACCATATTTGTTATCTCGAAAAGAGCATGCCGAGCGTAGCGAGGTGGTATATAGAGCCGCAGGCAAATTTTGTTTAAATATGGACGTGGAGAGCATTTTAACAGAATTTGAATTTCAAAACACATTTAAAAAATACTAACAAAGCTAAATAACTTATCTTCTTCAATAAAAAAATTAACTATCGCAGTCGCCACGAATCCAGGATAGCCAACCGGACTAATGTAACCGAAATTTTTTATAGTGGTCCGATTTGCTAACGAGGTCGTGAGTTCGAATCAGGGCATGAATGTTGTGATTGTCTAAAAATTTGATTCGAATTAAAAAATTGTTACTACTAGCTAAAATCAGAATCGGCGGCAAATTTTTCAAGCGAAGCAATCAAAAATAAATGTGAAATTGCACCATTACTTATAATGTTCGATAGTATTAAACTAAAAAATATTTTATTGTACTTGTAAACCCGAGATATTCTTAATTTTAACTATTTAAAATAATTTTTTTTCCGTATTAGCAAACGACGAAAAATTTAAATATCAGAATTTCTAAAAAGTGGACAATTGTATTAAAAATGAAAAACATTCCGGACCCGAACATCTACCCTAAAAAAGAGGATTTTCGGGAAAAAGAAGACGTCTGGTAACCCTAGCCTTCTATTTCATATGTTTATATTGATAGATTGATACTGTACATCGAAATAATCAAATTAAATTTGATGCGGCTAGCACACTAACCTCCGCCTTATTTATATCCATGTCAATGATATACAAACATGACAAAAAATTTATATGATGGAAAATAATTAATATGACGAAAAATACAATCACCGCAATAAATAGTTATTATCCAACACCTCTTAATAAAAGCACCATAACTATGGTGATTTTAAACAAGCAAAGTAAAAAATTACCCACAAGTGGCTTTGATCAAAATTATACCCACTTGTGGGTAAATTGTTACTTTGCTTGTTGGAAGTCACCATAGAAACGATGTTTTAGGTTGAAACTTAATATTCTCAAAATATTTATGCAGTTATTAAGAGGTGTTGGATAAAACATTATACTTCACCTGTGGGCAAAAAGGAATGACCCACTCAAGAAAATTATCTCACTCAGCCTTCGGCCTCGTGAGTTAAGATATCCCTCGTCGGTAATTCCTTACTTTGTCCACTTGTAAAGTAAATAACTATTATCTACGTTTTATGTAACTAAATATCTAATGGTTATATTGTGTATATTTACCGTAGGAAAATCTGTGCTGACTACAGACGCAACGAAAATAAGGACAATGTATAAAACCGGTTGTTCCAGATAGCAAATTGCCATAAAATCTGCAAAAAAATTAATAATAATTAATTATTTGAAGTTACCAACCTAAACAATAGTAATAAAACATAAAACAAATTATAATAATTATTATACATTTCAATAATATATCTATCTGAATATAAATAAGGATATTTCAAACTATTAAGAGTAAGGTAAAATGAACTATTATTTAAATATTGGTAAATTTTAGATAAAAAATAAGTTTTGTTAATAAATTATTTTATTTAGGTTTAGTTCTGTATATTTATGTATTTATACAGAACTAATACTAAATAAAATAATTTATTACTAATTATGAGTTCTGAAAATTTCTATACAATTGACTCGATTTACGGTGTCAAATTCTAAGTATTTTAATTTTAACTCACGAGGCCAAAGGCTGATTGAGATAATTTTCTAGCCTAAGTCTTTCCTTTTTGGTCACGTCTGAAGTACCTATAACGTTTTATCGCACTCCTCTTAATAACTGCTTAAATATTCAAAAAATATTAAATAAAGTCAAATTATTATTACTTGCCACATTCCATCACTAGTAATAGAATGAAACCAATGTCCAATTTTCAAACCATGATAACTCGGTTGCATTTGACCCAAAATCAATAATACTTTGAGTTTTAAAAAGATCAAAGTCTCCTCTTTCGAATGGTGTCCCTGAAAGCCACATTCGATACATCTCATGTTCCGTAAACCACCATAGAAAAAAAAAGTTTTTGACTGAAAAAAATGTTCAATTTTAACAACTTGCACGGGTTTCCAAAAAAATTGTAGAACATATTCAAGGCAAGGACATTAAAGTTCAGACAATTTCCCTTAAAGTTAAAAAAAGAACAAATTTCTACGATGATTTGATCCAAAGTTATGAGCATTTGAAATTTAAAGTATCATAGAATGTCATGTTCAGTATCGCGTGTTTCCTCCGCGTTGCCTACGCACTTCTGCAAAACGCTCTCGCATGTTGATGGGACGACAAATTTTGGCCCGCGGAATGCACCACCAGATTTCGCGAAGCCTCGCGAAAATTTCTTCGGTGTTAGCAGGTTAATGTGAAAACTTCATAACTTTGCACCATGTCATCGCAATTTTTCGAACTTATGAGGGTTTCATAGGAAAATGAGAAAATTGTATTGGCAATAACTCAAATTGAGTCAACAATTTTTTTAGCGTGACCCGCAAGTAGTCAAAGTTAGAAACACAGCAAAAAAACGGTGTTTTTCTATGGTGGTTGGGAGGAGGTAAAATGAGTTTGACCGAAGATCGGCTCACACAGCTGTAAAGTAGAGATATTGAGCTTTTTAAAACTCTACTCTTCATCGATATTGACTCATACCCATCGGAGTTATAACCTAAAATACCCAAAAATCAATTTAAATTTCAAATGCTCATAACTTTGGATCAAATCATCGTAGAAATTTGTTCTTTTTTGAACTTTAAGGGAAATTGTGTGAACTTTAATGTCCTGGCCTTGAATATGGTCTACAATTTTTTTGCAATCCGTGCAATCCGTTAAAGTTGAACATTTTTTTCAGTCAAAAACTATTTTTTCTATGGTGGTTTACGGGACATGAGATGTATCGAATGTGGCTTTCAGGGACACCATTCGAAAGAGGAGACTTTGATCTTTTTAAAACTCAAAGTATTATTGATTTTGGGTCAAATGCAACCGAGTTATCATGGTTTGAAAATTGGACATTTTTCGTCAACAAAAAAGTGTTCCCCTAATTTTTTCCTCGAGTGTATATAATTTATTGTGATACATTCATGCATACCATATTTCCGACTGTCGACTAGGATTCGTAGATAAATTAAATTAAAAATTTCCTGCACTATTTTTTCACCCTCTGTTTCCTCATCCCTATCCTGTTCTCCCTCTCATCTAGAGGGTTGAAATTACAGAACAATTAAAATTATGTTCTGTTTTACCTCCGACTCACGACTCAGCGAAACGGCAACGGTAAAGTGAAATGCGGGAATATATGACACGCGTTCCTTCCTTCACAATAGTAGGCTGTGCTCGCTTTCAAACCCCTACCCCCACTCAGCTTCTGTGGGGTGGAACGGTAACAAGTGAACGTCTAGGAAACAATAACGAGAACAAGGAATTTATTGATATGTTATTTATGGCTGGATTTTAACGGTGAAGAGAACAAACGAGAGAATATTAGTTAATGAAGTTTCAAACTGAAGCTTCGTTCACAGTTGCAGCATTATGCGTTTTAAAATAGTATATTGTGTAGTATCATAATAATGTATCATATATTCTGTAACAAATTCAGCCAATAATACCTAATGAAACCAACACAAATATTGAATAAAGTAAAATTATGATTACTTGTCACATTTGATTTCATCACTATAGTGATAGAATGAAACCATTCCGCAACAAGTGATAGAATGCAACCATTCCAGAATTGAAAATTATGTAAGAATGATAACAAAAAATTGCTTCTTACATACAAGTGTTTCATTCTCTACATTTCATTGTTACTATTTATATTAATTATTGATTTGGAATAATGCGATATCATAACACATTTCTGTTAAAAACGTCACAAAGAGCATGTACGAATATATTTTTGCCATGAAAAGTACACATAAAACACAGAAGGTACCTATATTTATTATCAGGCTCAAGAAAAAATTAAAAGTTTTTGTCCGATTATGCAATTTTTTTTTTCAACATAATATTAAAATTTTGAGATTTGTCTCAAAAATATTTTAGATACGCATGCTCTTAGAGAAATTTGGACTGTTACTCTATACAACCGTAGTATAAAATTCATCCATTTGCGTTATACTTATTTTTAATATTTTAATTTTTTCTTTGATTTTCTTGTTTTTCATTACTTCGTACTGTAGAACCGCCTGCGGGTCTGAATACTGCGATATAATGAAAGAAGAAAAATAATAATAATTACAAAATGATACTTTGAGTTCAGCTTTTTGCAATTATTTCAGTTTCTCTTTGAAAAGTATGTATAGTTTCTATTCTAATTTCGTAAATAGAGCACCAGTCTCTCTCTCCGTAATTATAATCCTCTCCTCAGTCATAAAAAAGTCAGTCATTCTGCATACATAGACCCATAGTCGCCCGTTTCTCGGGGGCAAGGGGGTTATGCAACGCTTAAAATATAGAGCTCCATTCGCATATTTCTTAAACAATGCATCAACTGTAAGCACAACGCAATTCTAAAGAGATCTAAATTAAAAACGCAGAGCGGTCAGAGATTGCTGGAGAGCGAACCCAAAACTTTTCCACAGAAAGAGGAAAAGGAAAAGTAAATAATAACAATAATCATAATATACTTACTAATACCAATCATATAGACCAAATCGTGTAATTTTTTTGCGTCATTTAGGGAAAAATTTAAATGATCAATTTTCCATTTATAAATATTTTTATAATTCTAAAATTATCAAAACTTTCAGCGGTCAACACTTTTTATAATTTCTCTAAATTGAGACAAATTAAATTTGATGAAGTTCTCTGTTTTCTATTTAACAATAATCTGTCAGTTAAGCAAGTATACATTACGTTGTAGAAAACTATGATGTAAGCGTTCATTTTTGTTATAGTACTATTGAAATGAAGAGTCGCTTGCGCGAACTACTAATTTTTAATTTTGGTCTTAGAGAAAGATATATAGATAAAAGAAAGAGAAAACTTATCTACTCTCCATCTCAGAAACATCAGTCAGGAATTTTCTCATACTGATTCTTGCATCCCTTAGTGAATAATTTGTTTTGATAGTTGTACTACGTTCAGTGTTCTATTTGTTGTTGTCGTTACTTATACAGTGCTTATGGTGTAATAATAGTAAGCGGTACTAGTTCAAATTGTGTAATATGTGTAGTACACAAAAATTAGCTCCGCCAGTTTGCGCAGCTGAACCGACTCTTCACTTCAAACTACCTATACTTGAATCTAAAGGTACCTACCTAATAGTATTACGGAAAAGGTGAATAGAACTGCGGTCAATAATTTATATTATTTTGATTATTAAAATAACCTTACTTAAAAAAACAAGAACACAATTTGTCAATCATCGTTTTTACATCATTATAATATACAATAATTAATATTTTTCAGAACGATAATAATTTTTTTGTCTGGTAATATACAGGTTGGTGGAGGTGAAATGCGAACATAGGGAAATATTATGACAATGGAGTTATCATGCTAGGCATCTTGATATACGTGGAATAAGTACTGTCAATGTCAAAGTAGCTGTCATATTATTGAAATTTTTATTTTCTTTAAAATATTTTCTTTGCATAATAATTTATGTGTACGAGCAGAACGAGAAAGTTTACATACACTTTAAATTTTATTATTATTTCTCTTATTGATTATTCTTTTTGCCACACAAATTCACATTACTTCGTTTTGTGACACTACTACAAACTATCAAGATACCTGGCATGAAAGTTCGATTGTCATGTATGTTCCCTATGTTCGCATTTCACCTCCAGCACCCTGTATTTAATACATATTTTTTTCGCAATATATGAAAGTTTGAGAATCCCTTGTCTCTCAGTGGCGGCGCGAGAGGGAAAGGGGTAGGAAAAATAATTATGAAAAGAGCATCCCCATCAGTGTTTTGTTCAGCAATCATGCAAAGAATCAAAGTCGGTTGCAACGTAGTAGTATAATGTTTACTACCTCTTTCTCAAATTACATGAAAGTATATTTTTACCTCCAAGTAATAATTTTTTCCAGGGTAATATAATTTAAACGAGATGATATTTCTAATGAACTAAGCTGAAAATATGAGATTTTAATGAAAATAGTAAGAAATTAGGTTAGTGTTAAAATTCCAGTCGTGTCCTCGCAAATTATTCTAAACAAATTAGTATCATTCTCCTCAAAAAACTTTCATCTTGTCACAATTCTTCTTAATTCATCGTTCGGCCCCTCATCCCCCTGATCCCACCCTGGAAGCTTCGCCAAGGCACTCTGATAATTGCGGGACATTTTTAAACCCGCCAAAGCGCTGCTTTAAATCAATGACATGATGTTTAAGTTTCAAAGCTCGAGGGAACGATTTCTTTAAACGAACCCCTTCCGCCTGCTCTGGAGAGACGGATGGGGCTGGATTGTGGGTTACGGGGTGCAGGAGAAGAAAAAGAAGACCGGAATTTTATTGTGTACATATTTTTCGAATTTAAACTGTGGGATCTATAATGGAACCTGTAACTATTTTATCTATCATTAGTAAATTACTATTATTGTTGTTGACAAGAAAACTTTGTCAAAATTTTAATATATTATAACTATTGTAAGTATCAATTTAATATTGTTAGCTTTACAAAATTTACATTGGAACCGTTTTAGTTTCCCTGATGAAGCACCAAATTTGGTAGCGAAATATTGGAAATAAATACAAATAACAACTACCTATATGAGTATTTCCTAACTATCTCATGCCCTTTCATCTTGCCTCTTAATCCATTAACCAATTTTATCACTATTATTATTGTTATTATTATCTTACATCAATTATTATGATATTGTTTTAAGGTTATATTCCTTATAATACTGAAATAATTAATGTCAGGAATTTGACCAGTCAGTAAAACTTCCAGTTATCCAGTTACAGTACAAAAACATTTTGTAACTAAGATCGGATACCAGATATCGGATTTTTTAATTCTTCGGCCGGATAGCCGGGATATCCGGCAACTGAATATTTGACATCCAAGTACAAACTTAATTATATTCAGTTATGCGAGTATTGTAATCAATCGACTATTAAAAATTAAAACTTTGAAATGATTTATTACTCAATTAATAAGTATTCTTATATGACCAGTGCTTAACCCAACGGTGCTGGCAGTCTCCAGTTAGATCCCAGAAACCGACAATAATACTACTGGACTCGAGTGGTTGGATTCCACTATAATTAATAACATCTAACATTCAGTAATTGAGTTAATCCATGTTAGTGGTTACCGTAAAAGTAAAAATTAGTACTCAATTAAAATATTACAACCTGTATAGTAATTCGCATAAGTAACATTACAAAGGTTATACTCTCGTTTAACTATTTTGAGAAATGCAACTCGCTTTATTGATTACTACGCTCTTTTACGCAGCAGAAAAGTATTGTTAGCATTAATCCATTTAGTGAATCTGGTTATTTATTATATGTTTTGAATAGTGAGCCATAATGTAATCGTTGATTCAATTTTATATTGGATAAGGCTTCGAAAAATAAATTTTAAACAATCTTTTTAATTATAAATGTTTAATTGCGACGTTTCGGTCTGGTTTTGACCATTATCTAGCCAATGAATTATTTATATGAAACAGAATTACATTGTTAAATTTTGAAATTTGAAATAATTAAATTTGATTAAATTATAACAATTATGTGACCCATCTTGCAAGATGGTCAAGCCCAACGCTGAAGTCGTGACTGAAGTTGAAGTCCACAATCACAACCCAACCGACCACATGTCATGACATGACTCACCATCTTGCAAGATGGTTTACATAATTGTTATAATTTATTAAAATTTAATTATTTCAAATTTAACAATGTAATTCTGTTTCATATAAATAATTCATTGGCTTGATAATGGTCAAAACCAGACCGAAACGTCGCCATTAAACATTTATAATTAAAATGATTGTTTAAAATTTATTTTTCGAAGCCTTATCCAATATAAAACTGGTTATTTATTGTTCACTACTATATATTAATTTACCATCTTTAAAATGAATGTACTAGATAAGGTTAAATTCTTGACTGAATGCTTGAATGAGTGAATAAATCGTCAAAGGATTTTTTCATCATTTTCATTCGTAGATGATGAAGGAATGCATTATTTTGTACAGAAAGCCAAGAGTGACCATTCTCTTTGTCTTTTTCTGCGTCTAGTGTCTGCATCTATCCTGTAGTATGATGGCGTCCTGCATATAATGGATGCAAACAAAAGACTTGCGTTTACAAGAGGACGTTGTTTTATATTAATTTTGCCTCCAGACGAGCTGTAAGTCTTTGCTGATTGAGTCCTTAGATTAAAAGCCTTTTGTTTGGCGCAACACGCATGCGCATTGAAATATTGTCACAAAATTTTCAATGTCAAAAATATTTACGCCTTTTTCTTGTGTGTGGCTGCTTCACATACTGTGTGTATCGGTATAGATGTCGTATTAGGCTGTCGTTTTTTAAAACGAATAGTCTTTTTCTAATGACTGCATATAACGTCATATAATTTTGTTAGTTGTTACACAATATCTCGAGGCTATTGGTAGAAACTCTGAACTGAAGTAAATGAACAACTCAATATCCTTCTTGAATTCCACAGACTCGGTTTTGGTAGACACTCTGATTGTATTGAATTAAATCAAAATCCAATACCCTTCTTGACTCTTAAATACTCGTTTTGCTACAAACTCTGATTGACCTGAACTAAATAAACAACCCAATACCCTTCGTTAGTCCCACATACTCAGTTGATTGATTGAACTGAACTTAAGGAGGTTCCCTAGACATTTTAAAAAATGTTCTAATGCAACCAAACTTTGAATTTATGTTGTCTGTGTCATAAAAATGATACCTGAATTTTTAGGAAATTTTTGACCACGTAGTTTGAACGAAATTAATTGTTAAATTTTAATATTTTACATGGGCTCTTATGGCTTTCCATTAATTGATTAAATAAAAAGATGTTAGAAATGTTCTATTTACTTAATTTTTGGTACATAAACGTATGCAAGCACGGATATCAATTTCCCAAAATTTGAAGAAGGTTGACCACATAGTTGTAACAATATTGTCGATTGAAAAAAAAATCTTCAAGCATTTTTTGATTAGTGAATTAGAAATTATTGTAAAAATATATCACCGCAACTGAACGAATTGCAATATCAACTAACACCCGTTGACCGAATTTTGTTTTACTTTACTAAAAATATTTTTATTAATTAAAGGCTGATATCTGAGTACGCCACTGCATGTCTAGGGAACCTCCATAATAAAGAACCTTATACCTTTCTTGTGTTTTATAATATGCCTGTTTATGCCTGTGGCACACCGGTCGAGGAGCATCGAGGACCATCGAGTAACTCCTCGATGAAACGAAAGAACGCACCCGTCCGCGATGGATTTCTATTTAATCGGTGACAAATACATCAAAGTTTTGCGCGAAATCAAATCCAAAGATACGTCTGAAATGAGATACATTCGTTTCATCGAGGAACAACTCGATGAAAATAGCGGCGCTCCTATTTTTCGTCGAGGACGGGGTGCGTTCTATCGTTTCATCGAGGAGTTACTCGATGGTCCTCGATGCTCCTCGGCCGGTGTGCCACAGGCATTAGGCTTTTTGCAATTTTACAATCTGCCTACGACATAGATACTAATACTACTATATAAAATGTCTCAGATTTGAGTTTACAAGAGAAAAAACAAATTTTATTTTTATGAGTTTGTCAAAAAATGTCAACGGAAGAAATGAAGAATACGAATTTAAAATGCGATTTTGAAATGCCATTTTAAGTTCAAGTATTTTTGTCTTGGCTAGTCCACTGAAGTACTTAAAAATGTATTTAAGTATACAAAGACAAAAGTACTTAAGTACTACCTGCCCAGCTCTGGTTAGTGGATAGTGATACCGTGAGACGAGACGAGACGAGACGAGAAATGACCAATTCTCGTCTTGTCTCATATTCTTGAGACGAGAAATTTAAGTATTCTCGTCTCGGTCATTTCTGGGCTGTTCAATTCTCGTCTCAAAGAACTCGTTTCTGGTCTCGTCTCAATTTCTGGAAAAAAATTGCTATACCTACTATATTTTAAAAGCAAGAAGTGAATTTAGGAAATTTTTTGTATATTTCTGTTATGCCCTGTTCATACGAGAAAAATTTCACTAAAAAGTTTCTTTTGAAAGTAAAACAAGTGCTAGGAGATGTCATAACTAAAAACTAGCAATGCCGTTCATACAGGAAATGTAATAATTTTTACTAAATATATTTAAGATCACTAGCTTTAATATATTTTCAAGAAATAATTAGTTTCTACCACGGATTCCCCGTATGGCCGGTATTAACAGATTTTTATATGACAGCTCCTAGCACTTGTTTTACTTTCAAGAAACTTTTTAGTAACAACAGGGCATTACATTTTCACACAATCTTGTTTTAGAAATAAAAATATTTAAATCAAAACAAAAAAATGCTACGAAAAAAGCAAAAAGAATATTTAGAAATTTTTTTCAAAGTTTTAGTTTCGAGAATTCTCGATTTCTCGACTACTATTCTCCTCGAGTAGTTTTAAATTCTCGTCTCATCTCGAAAATCCGAGACGGTAAACGTATTATTGGTTCTTGTCTCGTAATTTCGAGACGAGACAAGAATGAGACGAGAAATATCTCGTCTCGGCGGCATCACTATTAGTGGAGAGTACAACACAAAACGTGTATGATTTTTGTGCAGTTAAATTTGAATTTGAATTTTCTAAACCACAGTCGGTCACATAACGCACTCGGCTATCCGCCCACAATAATATAATATTTTTAACATTCTTCTTGTCTAATTGTATTGAAACAATGAGTAATTTGTCTGTCATTTTTGAATCGCTCGTCTTGGAAATTTCTTTTACATTTATTTTAAAGGAGATTAAAATGAAAGATCCATTAAAAAGATGTTCGTGACACAAAAGACATGAAGAATTATCCCAGGACAATAATTGAAAGAATAATAAAAGATGTAAAATTAGATAGCGCCATTTTCTACTGCTATCGACCGCAAGAAATAATTTTAATAAATTTTTACCCGTCTTCCATTTCTTTAAGAAAAAAAACCAGTCAAGCACGAACATACTTCATGCGCAGAGGGTTTCGTCAAAGTTTAAAAATAAATATTGTTCTAATTTAATTACCAGTCTTTTCTATAATTGTTTATATTTACTGAAAAACGTTTCCCATGTATAAGCTTGTATGTACATACATTGCCTATAAGAAAATACAAATCAAATACAAGTTATATGCCGCGTTGTCGATTTTTCAATGTTCACTTTTTCAGACAAATAAAAAATATTGGTACCCATATGTCAAATCAAAGTAAGTTTAATAGGTCTATTCTGTATTTAACCTCTATAACGCTATAACTTTTATTTTAAGCTATAGAGCTCTATAACTCCGACTCCTATAGAGTACCGATTTTCGTATTATGTATCTCGTTCTATAACCCATCTTCTTACAGCTCCAAATTTATAGAATTACTAACTTCATGTTGATTCATATAATATATATTATGACAGTTGACAGTTCATGATGACAGACTTATTTGTTAAATAAATAAATATGAATTGATATTTAAAAACATGGCATCGTAAGTTAAATATGATTTGTTCTTTTTATAATTTATTATATACTGATTTATCATTTTTCATGAATCTATAATAAAATTGTTTATTTTTGGACTGAAAAGTAAAGGAAAACGTTCGGCTAGGGCTAATACTGCGGAAGAACAGTATGAACAATATTTAAATAAATAATATGTAAAATGATTATGTTTTCCGTAGTTATTATTGTGGTTGAAAATTCTGTCCATTCTTCTATTAAATAAAAAGTTGACTTAGACAAGAATTTTCAACTGATGTCTGATAAGATCCATTACCCAAAATTTTAAAGTTGCTTACATTCAAGTGAAATAGTATAGCAGTCGTATAGCAGTACTTCGCGATAGTGGTAAAACATGAACTTGTTAATTATTAATTAAATTAACTACTAACGGTTTATTTAAACGGTAATAATTTATGGTAATATCATCCAAAATATCAAAGGGGTTTTGTCGATCTCTTAAAAATCTTTTTTCTGGTGGCATGTAATTTTTTTTAAATATTTTTATAATAACATACGTTGTAATTCAAAATCATTTTAAAACATACTCTGTAGTCTTCATTCATTAAAAAATATATAAAAACAGGCTCTGGATTGAAATTATCCATGTTCATATAGGTTATAGAGCGCTGTAACGACTTATGGCCAGAAAATCCTGTCCATAAAACTTATAGAAATTCTATAACTCTATAGTGGCTATAGAAACATACAGAATCGCAATTTGCTTACATTCTGTAACTAACGACAGTTATAGAGCTTATAGCGCTTATAGAAGCGTACAGAATAGACCCACAAATTAGTTAAATTCTCTTGACATATTAAAAGATAAATAAATAAAATTTTACATATTTTAGCAACTACTTGTAAAGAAAGTAACCTAGATAGCGAGCGAAAACTATTGACAGCAGAGTTATTCTGGACATTTTCCTTTAACTGTTTTGTGTAAAATTTCGAAAACTAAGTAAAATTATAGACCTTCGCTATAGTTTTCCTATAATTAGCATTATTTTATTATACCTGATTTTTTTCAACATTTTAGACAGTAGGTACTTTCGGAGATAAGGGAGGAATGCACTTTTTGATACATTTTTATAAAATAACCTATCAAATACTCAATAGCATTCCAGGAAAATAGTTCTATGGATAATTGAAGTTAATAACAATTTACAAAACGGGTCGTGTAATTCAAGTTAACATATAATTTTGAATTTTATTGCACGTTGCTAACAGGAGTTTAACTAAATTATTTCGATCAAGCTTTTATGATAGAAGCAATAAAATTTTCAAATGTATTTGTGTACAAATAACAACAATTTATAGCAAAAATGAGCTATGATTTTAACACATTTTTTGAAACTGTTAATTTGAATGACGTCTGTTGTTAACTTCATCCAAAAAATTCATATTTTGGTATAGTGTAATCATAAGCTTTGTTAAGTAATTTGTTCACGTAATTTTTTTAAAATGTTTATAAATAAGTGAATATGTAAGATCTTGGATACTGGTAACCTTATAAGATTCAAATTCAGGTTAAATATGCCTTATATAATTATAAGAAAGAACTCTTAATAATTTTTATTTTAAACTTATTATATGAATTTTAATATTTTTTCTTCTGAAAAAGTTATACCGAGAGGATCCATAATTTCAGAAAAAAGATATTAAAATTGAAGTTATAATTTTTAAATAAAAACTATAAACAAATCTTTTTATAATTATATAAGGCATCGTTAACCTGAATTTGAATCTTATAAGATTACCAGTAACAAAAATCTTCCATATTCACTTATTTGATTATTATAAACAAACTATAAACATTTAAAAAATACGTTAACAAATAACTTAACTAAGCTTATAATTATACTATACCAAAATTAGATTTTTTTGCATGAAGTAGGTATATTGAGTAAACGTCATTAAAGTTAACATTTTCTTAAAATGTGGCAAAATCATAGCTCATTTTTGCTATAAATTTTTGTTATTTCTACATTTAAAAATTTGAAATTCTATACAATAACGTAGAAATGTGAATACTTTAGTATAAGGTTTTATTTAAATTTTTTTGATTATATTTAAATAGGTTATTCAATTTTACATCCGATTGACTATACGAGTACTTATTACTCCGATAGTAGATGAGTTGTGTGAAACCGACAGTGCGTTCCAACCAATCACAAGCATAGAAATACTACCAGACTTTTAGTTTTACTCTTTCTAGTTTAAAAACATACAGGAAGACTTGAAACACGAAACTCCGGGTTCATACGTCAGCACATGCAGAGAGCTGTGCCATGCCTAAACCCGCAAAAATATTTTGCAAAATAATTCCCACCCCATCCTCTTCTATTGTCTTACCACTCCTCCAAGTCAATAATTACCCTCACTCCTGCTACCAACACACACATACGCACAGAGCTATTCAATCCCAGGTCGACGGCATGCAGGTATGCTCGTTAGTATGTGTGTTATGCGAATGAATTCTGCAGTGCGAGATCCTGCGCTGCAGACAGGATTCTGTGGTCGCCAGCAGGAGTGAGAGGACCTAGCAGGAGCACAAGACGCAACTTCCAGAAGAGAACATTGTTTACATGTTTTTATTACTTGGATTTTGGAGAATCTTGAGTTGAATATTGGATACTTTTGCTGTGCTAAAGATTATGGCATAGGTATTGAAGTTACGCTTATTTAAGGTAGTCGACTACTAACTTTAAAATGATGAAAAGTATGTTTAATTTTCCCTACAAATTGAAGTATAAATATTGAAATTTTTGAAATAACTAAGATATTTTTGAATAGTTTAAAAGGCGAGTTTAAGGATGCTCTCTCCTTGTTCTAATGCCAATTTATTCTTCACTCTTTTTATATGCATGGCAAAACATTTAATATTTTGTAAATATTTTATGTGTATTTTCCTACAATCCTATATACAAATTTTTAAAAGTGTCATTAGAACAAAAATAGGTCAACTTCAAGCTATTCGAAAACGTAGGTCAACTTCAAGCTATTCGAAAACGTGTTATTAGTTTAAAAAACTTACTATTTTATCCGATTTTATGCGGAAAACTACATAAATGTTTTTCGCCATTTTGACGACTGGAGTTGATCCATTTTAAATTTACTATTCGGTGTTACAAATTGCAAAATGAGTTTAATTTATTTATTCAAATAATTTGACTATGCAATGCAACCGCCTTAAGCCCAACTGCTTTCGTTTTTACATTTTTTTTTACGTAAAACCTACATATTGTGTTTATTAATAAACGACAGTAAAAAGGGTATATGAAATGAATTTGTTTAAGATTTAAATCTAGATTAAACATTGTGTAAATTTAAAAGATAAGCGAAGATAAGTAATATACAAGCAATACAGGATGATCATAACCTCTGGTACGTTATGGGTTATGGTAAGGGTATATATTTTGATAATGCTGATTATGGATCAAACATAATTTTATAAAAATCCGGAATTTATTTTAGCGTACTTATTTGGAAACATTTTTCGTGCCACTGAATTTTCCAGTTATAAAATAACTTACCTACTTATTGAAGAACTTCTAAAATTTTTGTTAAAGATGTATAGTAATGCGTAAATTTTGCTGATAACAAATCAACAGAATTTATTGCCAATTATAGAACAGTAGATGTTATTATAGCGTAATCCAACCACTTCGACCGTCTCGTGTTGGTGCAGTTAGAATCTCAATCCGTGCGCCGATATTTGAAATGGGTGCATGTCACTGCGTCAAATTGCCACTGTGCCAAAACGCATCCCCACCACTTACATACTTGTAATAACGTATTTCGAGAGACTACTGCAAATTTATTTCGACACAGAGGCAATTTGACCCAGTGGCAATTTGACACAGCGGCAATCCAACACAACAGTAATATTTAGACATACTGGCAATCGGGCATAGCGACAATGGGGTACTTGCATGGTACTGAAAATTAGATTTTTAACACTATGCACATAATGTTAGGTCTAAAACATTTGTAAAAATACAAATTTTATTTAAAAAAAATTATGTTTTTTAGTAAATTGAGATTAAATTTTCTGTGACGTCATTTGTGTGAACAGAAGGTAGGGAAGCATAGTTAAGAATGGAACCTGTAGATGGCGTATGAGTCAGTCAACAAATGTTTGAATTTGACATTTGCTTGTCAAAAATACACATAAAATTTAATAACAATACATTATTTTATAAATGTAGATTATTTGGTTTATGAAAACACAAATACTTACTTATATTTTACAGCATTAAAACATGTACGAAGTACAAATGTCAAACACATCTGATCTGTCACTCGTTCCCGCGCAAGCCGTAGTTAGGGGCGTTCACTAGTACAGCCTTTGCTATGGCTTAACGGCCATTCATTGGTTGGGTTAGTTTTTACGTCACATATTGAATATTTGAATTTAAATAATTTTTTTTTGGTCTTATAAATAAAATTTTTGTCAAAATAAAAAAGTTTTGATCTCTTCTTCAAATATATTTAATTAAAAAAATGCATGCAAGTAGCCCATTGGACATAATAGGAGCATTTTGACATACACTAACAAAGCTAACAAAACCGTACTAGAGCCCCATAAACTCGGTTTTGATATTTACTACACTAACAAAGCTAACAAAACCGTACTAGAGCCCCACAAACTCGGTTTTGGTCGCTATGCCCGATTGGTAGTATATCTAAATATTGCTGTTGTGTTGGATTGCCGCTGAGTCAAATTGCCACTGGGTCAAATTGCCTCTGTTTCGAAATAAATTTGCAGTAGTCTCTCGACATACGTTATTACAAGTATGTAAGTGGTGGGGATGCGTATTGGCACAGTGGCAATTTGGCATTGCGGCAATTGGACACAGCGGGTATTTGACATTACGGCAATTTGGCGCAGTGGCGTGTCGTGTTCCCTTTGAAATTTATTCAAAGTGGCAACTGAGAGATTATTAGGTATACAACCAAAACTACATTGCAGACGATCAGGTAGTCTTAAACTGTCGAATGTAATAATAATTACTTATTTTTGATCCGTAATTAGCATATCAAACTTTGTGTACCCATAACGAATATGCACTTGAAATTATGATCTAGCTACATTCACGAAACAAATAAGTATTACTAACACCAATTTTCGGTTGCGTTCGCACATGGACACACAGCGGACACATAGAAGACACATTGGTACATGCGACACAGGCAAATAAAAGCACAATGAAGAACGTGTGGAACGTTTGTGGCCTCAAAAATGATTTTTTCTTTACTTTATAAAAGCCACACAATAATGGCGCCTCTATTTCACAAGCAACACACACAGTATTTCTTACTGTTGCGTTACTGTTACAACATGTCTTCTATATGTCCGCTGTGTGTCCATGCGTGAACAGGGCTTTACAGATTATGTTCATTTTAAACAAAGGGTATAGTTGAAATTATTTTGCAGAGGAGGCACGTCATCAAAACATTACAAAATAAAAAATAACTGTAGTAATGACCTAGTATGTTAAATGAATAAAATAAATACTACTTTTTTGCATACTATAAGAATAGTGCATTTTCATTAAATTTACAATAATTTTAAAGCCGAACATAATGTTTTTAATGCATTTTTAATTTATTTCAAATAATTGTAGTTTGTTTATTCACCACACATTGGCATTACTGAATTAAGAATTGTGTTTTGTGTTGTACGTTTACATGACATTCATATTTTTTCTGTAACGCTATAGAGTTCTAACTGGAAATATATTAAATTTTACAATGATATTTAAATATTAATCGTCTAATAATTCAATTAAATTGATCGAAAAATAATAAGCATCGCATGTAAATTTAATGATGCAACATACATTACATTTTTTAAATTTAAATTAGTATACTATGTAAATCTAGTATTCCGTGACGTCATTATCTAGTGACCAACATTGATGACGTGACTCCTCTCCAAAAAAATTTTTACTATAGCACGAATTGAATTTTCTTCAGGTTCAGTTTATCTGTACATTGATGCAAAATAAAGTTGGAGCCCATACTAATGAAAGATATAAGCGCTGACATTAATCTTATTTAGTTTTTGCATGTAAAACATATATTGTAACTTATGTTTAATACAAATTGGTATTAGTGTTTGTCCATTTCGTAAATCTGTGGATTAAATGGTAGTTTCGTTGAGGTGAAAATCGAATGGTTTCTATTTGACAATTACAAATTTTTGACAGACTAATATTAATGTATCTAGAAATATAATAATTTATAAATAAAGTATAATGATTTGTTAACTTACTTATATCAGTAGAAAACACTCTAGTAGTTGTCAGGATTTGTAAAATACAAAAACTTAAAATATGACACATCAGTTGAAATAAGAATTCACTTACATTGTTTTATCTGTACATGGCTGGCTCGGAAGATTTTTTTCTAAATTTTGACAGATAACTTAAAGTTTTTGTAGGGAATTTTTAAAATTTAATTTGAATATTGAATAATTTACAAGTTGCAGTGATTTAGTGGTCAAAAAATTTACATGGAATTAATTATTTTCGAATAAATTTGAGATAATTTCATACACAAAATACTATATAAATATAAATAATCTATCACGCCTCTTGCTCAACTTGGGTGTGGTTGTGGTTCACTATGTAGTCTTCTCGCTCAACTCTACTCACTCATAATAATAACAACCGACAATGAGAAGTCATTTAATTAGTAATCGAGAATCGAGACCACTTGCACTTAAATATGTAAGTAGGTATAATTTATTGAAATTGGACTTTGTTAAATACCGTAAAACGAGGTTACTTGGGCAGGTTTTGATGTTTTTTATTGATTTTTTGCGTAACTGAAAAACGTGTTGTTATATTCAACTTTTTATAAAGGCATCGTACCGACCCTGTAGGATTTAGTTACTCTTATTAGGTACGCATAAAAAATCTTGAAGGATATCCGAGAAAAAAAATTGTTTCTAGGGTGCCAAAGTAGGCAGAATTTTGGGGTACTTTGACAGGGCATATAAATTAAATTTGTTCGAAATTAGGAGCTGTTTATGATCGTCTTTGGCATGGAAAAAATTCTGCAACGTTCGTTCTCGTTCTACCTGCAGTTTTTTTTCTATTATAGATATCTTTATTCTAAGTGGTTCAAAATAAATATTAAACTTCTTTCACACTTGGGTGATCTCTCTAATTATTAAACTTTTAGAACGTTTTTTATTGTTAACAAGCACAATTAATTTTGAACTATAAAATAAAAATCTGATGTAATTAAAAATTAAATAGTAATTCAACCTTTTTCAAAAATTTGTATAAGTAGTTCTTATTTCTTTAATTAGCTCCTTGTAGATAAAATTTTACTTTATTATTTCCTGTTACGTTATGTCCAGTTAATAATATTTAAAATGGTACCACAAACATTTCAGAAATTGTGTATACGTCTGTTTATCTGTCACATTGGCATTATTCATTTTTGTTTTTAAATTTTTTGTATATTGTGATTTACAAATCGTGGTAGGTAAATTACATATTTTTGAAGAATAGTTTTCGTTTATTGGTATAATATATAGAATAGATGTTAAATAAATATTGTAAGAAGTAATTTGTTCTTGTAACTATCGCAGAATTTCCTATATTTTTTTGAAAAAATGTTAGAATGCTTCAATAAAAATACCACTTCCGGTCAAAGTATTTGTACCAAAATCTTAGCATCTCTTCCAATTAGTCTATAAATGTAAAATACCAAATACGACCAAATATCAACATTTTGGGGGAGTTCGTATTTGAGTATCCGACCTCCAGAAATCCGGCTTGACCACATCCCATACACACACACACATACATAACATACAGACATCATCGTGAAACTATCAAAATTGAGTTGTAAGGAAAGGACCCTAATTCGTGCTCATCCACTTAAAACCCGATTTTTTGCATGATTTTAATACCTCCCTTAGGTACAGGTAAGCGGGAGGTAAAAGGGCTTCAGGATCGTGTTTTATTCATACAGATTTATGGTGGGATTCTGTGCAAATCTATATGTTTTACAAATATGTAAATCTTTAAATATTGAACAAAATCACATCAATGTTTGTTGACAAATATAAAAATGTTCATATGCTTATACATTTCATTGCGATTTCGTTTAATATTTATTGTATTATAGATCTGTAGCAACTACAGATTTTTTCAGAATCCTACTATTAATTTAAGGACGTTTGGGGAGGAATACTTCACCAGCTCTCGTGTACCACTCGAGCTGATGAGGACGTTGTTGGAAAGCACTCAAAAATAATACAATGTGAGTTTATAAGAGAAAATTTTATTTTAAGTTTGAGTAGAATCTAGATATGAACAAAATTAAATAAAATACTTTAAAGTTTTCGTGCTCCTCCTAAAATTTTCCACATCCAGTAAAAAGTCCAAGGTTACCTGAGTCGTAGAAACACATCTAACTTCATCCCCTTGCCGACCCCCGTCTCGACAGTCCGACTTGAGACGTAATACTAAGATATGGCCAATAGAGGGCCGGTTTTATATCCCGTACCTATGTTGCATATATAACAGATCTCTCAATATTTTAGTGCGGTCTGGCGGTGCCCCAAGGTGTCTTAAAGTCGTGGCTGGAGCAGGGGCGCGCTGCCCCCACAGCACGGACGCCAGTGAGGTAACCTTGAGTTAGGGGTGGATGCAACGTGCTGCGCGGCGCACCATTACGGGAAGTTTCGGTGTTTCTGTAGTTTACCTACTTTAAAATATTGAAAAATTGTATTTATCTATTTTCTGGATACAGTATTATGTCAATTATCTGGAAGATAGGTATAGGATATGATAGGATTACTTGATTCTGTCTTTTACTTCTTCAGAAAATTTCTGAACAGGGCAAAAGACAAAATTATAGTCAAAGTACTCTAAGAATGGCATTCCAATCATTCCAATGTACGAATTAAGTTCAAACATATGTTTAATGTAGCTGTAATACCTTTTTAAATAAACTTTGTAATACACAATACGTGACGTGTGTGAAATCTTTATTCAGGCAGTTATTTTGGCAACTATGTTTACATTCGTACGATTTTCAATTTTCACGGCATGTGATGTAACTGTTTACGTATATTTTTAATAAATAATAATAAATCAAATTACAACATTGTGTTTTATTATTAAATTAGTAATAACGTAAATCCAATTTCAATCTTGATGTTTAAATTTAACCTTCTTGATAATATTTTTAAAATACAACGTAAACGTAGAATTTGACGTAATTAGAGTGAAATGCCATTCTTAGAGCACTTAGACTTGTAACTCTTTTGTTCGTTATATAATGCTTCAAATAAATAAGTTTGTAAAACGATTCAGGGGCACAGGTATAGATTTTACTAAGATTCTCATATGTTTTAATTAATTTGTTGATAAATAATTGCTGAGATATTTTTATATTGAGTTCAATAAAATGTACACTTATACAAAATAATTTAATCAATAATTTGTTTAAAAAATCAGGGGCTCAGGTATAGAAATTTAAATATATTTCTTATATAACATAGATTTTCCTAAGATTAAGTAATATTTATTTGCTGCGATATTTTCATATTAAGTATGTAGAATAATGTACACTCATACGGAATATTTTAATCATTAATTTGATTAAAAATTCAGGGGCTCAAGTAAAGCAACTCAAATTTATATCTTAAATGACATAAATTTTCCTAGGAATCTTATATGTTAATAATTAATTTGTTGATACATAATTGCTGTGAATCCTTCAGATTAAGTACAATATAAATGTACAGTCAGATTCACTTTACCACTTGTTAATTGCTTGGTTTGTCACCTCTTCCAAGCTTGTATAGTAAACACGTCTGTACTCTGTGGCAGTCAGAAAAATTAAATATAATGTTATATTGGAAAATTTTTGACAAAGATAGAAATAAATAATCATACCCTCAGTTTTTCACAAAAATAATTATTGTCAAATAATGTGAGTTGCTATGTTCAGCCCGTGACTATAAACGGCCAAAACCTCGTTTTGTCGAGGTGTATATAAAATATTATTTGCGCAAAAGGAAACCAGTTCGTTAAATGATATTTAATACCAGGAGTAAAAAATCTGACGTGGACACCACATGACTTCCTTGTACGCCTTGTGTGTTCATACTTTTCTTAATAACTAAAATGTAAAATAATATTAAAAATTCTTTTAACTTATTATACTAGTATACTCACAAATATATTTTAGTCATTTTATTTAAACTGCAGAAGAAGATATAAAGCATATTTTACTATTGTCACTGTCATGTCATAATCATTTAAATTTTACGTAGTAACAAATGTTAATCGATCATGGACTACAAGATACCGAAATACTATAAATTATAAATATATACTTTAATTATTTTTAAATGATAGCAGATACAAAAATATTTATAAAATACCGATTGTAGGTAATAATCACATAATCTTTCATTTAAAATAAAAAAAATTGTCTAAAATTAAATATTTATCGAAATATTTTTAAAAAGTACTTCCGGTTTGTAGACGGAAACCAAAAATAGGAGGTGCACAACTAGATGCTATAACAGTCCTAAATACAAAATTTCAACTTTCTACGTCTAACCGTATTTGAGTTATGCGACACACATACGTCCGTCCGTACGTACGTACGTACGTACGTACAGACGTCACGTCGAAACTAGTCATAATGGATTCAGAAAAGGTCAAAACGGATATTTCCGTCAAAATCTGAGAACCGAAATTTTTCGCGATTACAATACTTCCTTACTTCGTACAAGGAAGTAAAAAGAATATGTAGTAGAAAACAGAATTTAGTTTTTCTGGGTTGTAGCTTAGCGACATTTTTTCGCTAATGTCAAGTGTTTTATTTCTAGTAGCTGATTTCACACCCCACTTGTACAGCAATTAAAGTCGCACCTTATCTTTAATTCCTTTATCCCTCCCGCCCTTATTTGAAGCGTGCGGCGTCTAAACTCACTCATTTGCCTCTCTGTGTAAATTGCTACAAATTAAGCGATATTTAATCACGCACAGCGAGGTAGGGGGTGGGGGGAGTGTTCCACGTCTACCGGAAGTGCACGTGTCGCCTGGTTTATGAACACCCCCACCCCTCGTTTGCAAAGCCAGGCCTACTTGACGGAAAGTAATACTGGGATATTGTAAATTCAGTTGTTTAAGAACAAGGGTTCATTCTTATTGGGAGTTCATGATTTTAATGGCGAGAAGGTGACAAAGGTGGATTTTTAATCAGAAAAGCAGGAATAATCAAAATGTTACAGAAAATTGGTCAATAATACTATGTTTAATGGACACACATAGTAAGTAGCAAATTTTCTAAAGTATTCGGAAAAAAACTGCTAATTAAAATAAAATTCCAGGAGCTTGGAACGTATTTATTGAAAAGACTGGTGAAATATTTCGTTTTGGCAACACTGGTACAGTTCCATTAAGATGTAGAAATCGTAGCAACTGAAAATTTGTGTCTAAAGGAAAGGGTAAAATATTTGGTTTGTCTTGAACAGTAAATTATTGTACTACATTTCATTAAGCTACGTCATATATTTTCTTATTTACACCCCTTACACGTTTCAAACTTATAAAATAATTGGGTAGGTACCCATATTTCAAATGGGGTTAGTTTATAAGACTAAAATTAGGCTGTAAATTATAAAAACAAATATTTTAACTATAATTCACACTTAATAACAGACAATAGAAGATTTGATTTAATTAGAAGTGCGAGCGTAGCGAGCCTACTTAATTCAAAATATGGAAATCCATTGTTTTACCGCTGCTAGGGTACAACAATTTTTAAACTTTAAGGGTATCGACTCCACATAGCTCTTCACCGCGAAACATTCGCCTAAAATACGTAAAAGCAGTCTGGCAATTTTTAAAATGCTCACGAAGTTTTACAGATAAAACAAAATGTCATAAATTTAATTACAAACTAAGAATGGAACTAGGTTTATGCCGAGATACATTTTCTAATAAATCTCTTAATCATAAGATAAAGCATGTAAAAAAATGCTTAAAACACTTTTTCATTAATTTTTTGTATGGATTCCAAAATTTTTTTTAGAATTTTAACTGAATATAAACCTAGATTAATTATTTTACAAACATCTAGTACCTTATTTTCATTCAAATTTTTAATATGCAATGAGTGAAGCAAAAAGTGCTAAACCTCTAACACGCATTATTTTGTTACGAAGATGAGACCCTTAAGGAATAGTATTTATGTACCTACAACATCTTAATTCAAAAGCAAAGTTTAATATTCTAGTACATATCTATATATAAAGTACAGAACCTTTTAGATGTGGCAACCTTACAAATAATTAATAGTGAGTCGTCGCGGTATAAATTAATGTTTCTACAGCTTGTTTTCATAATAGCCACCAACCCATGAGTTACTCATGTATATTAAATTTCTTTAACTTCTTGTTCAAAAGATCTGCAGTTCTAAAATTTTATTTCAGAATATAAATAAACAAATCACCAATATTCTTCCGGAGTATCGTAATTACGAAATGTAAACCTGTCTGTAAAGGTAAAGCACCACTATAAAAATACAATAATACCGGAGGTCTCCCACTGCCTATATAAAGTGTAATACTTTTAACACAGCCGCACATAACCTTTCAGCGTTGCACTTGGAACATACTGTATATAGAAGTATAAAGTATAGTGTGCCTACACCTATATACGTATCAATAACACGACCGATGTTATTGACAATAAAATGTAAAAAGGAAGTAAAAGAGAAATAAAACTAAGCTGAAACATGCCGTAAAACATACCCGATGAGAGCGGCCACCAAATAGAGGCCGACATGTCTTACATCTAGTTTTATTACCGCTATTTTTAATAATTAATATCAAAATTAATTGAAATTTCAACTTAAACTATTTCATGTTTTGTTACGCAAAATACAATACTGGAACAAGAGATAGGTACAATTTGTCTTTAGCCATTAATTTTATACAACATAATATATTTGCTTTTATTAAATATCAGGTTAAATACTTGCAAATAAATAATAGACACAAGTAACTTTGCAACCAATTCTCGATAACCACTATCCCAAAAACTGAAATTACAAGATTACTACTACTACATTACTTAAGAAATAATACTAATTAATCAGCAACACTAATTATTCACCACACCCAATAATGATTTTTCTGCATCTAATACAATGTAATTATGACGTTACGGCATCTCAACACTTTATTTAATACCATATTCCTGTCGACTAAATAGAAAATATATAATTTTTGATCTGATTCTTTGATATATAGAAAGTTTTATGCACTACAGAAATCGTTAATATTAAATGAACTGTTTCACAAATTTAATTTAATTTTTAAATTTTAATGGTCACTAATTACCTCTCGCCTCATATTCTATAAGAGAGGTATTGTAATGGGTCAAAATTTTCGAGTATGAGTTTTTGGTGGATAAGCACGTTTCAGGGTCTCTACAATACGAATTTACTATTTTCACGATGATGTCTGTGTGTGTGTGTATGTGTGTGTGTGTGCGTGTGTGTGTGTGTGTTTGTATGAATGTATGGACTGACGATTTTTCGTCCACGATAACTGAAAAAGTATCAAACCTTTAATAACCAAATTTCATATTTAAGGTTTTAATAAGTATCTTAACACCGGATAACATTTTGGTAGAAATTCGCAAACCGGAAGTAGTACTTTTTGAAGCTTGATAAAGTTTTCCTTAAATATATTGTTACATTATTTATTTATGACAATTTTTGCAATTAAAAATAAAAGAAAATATAATTATCTATGGGTACAGTTAATTATAAATACAATTTGCTGAATCTGGTAGTATTTAACAATAAAATAAAGTACAATTAATATTCTATCTTGTTGTCCATGATTTGAAATTTGTTTCTACATAAAATTTGAATGATTATGACAGTGACAGTACCAGTTGACATCTTTTGCTTGCATCTTGGTTTACATTATCGTTTACATCTTACATGAAAATGAAACTATTAAAATGTTAGTAAAACTATTTATTAAATTAATCTCGAGATTAAATAGAATAAGCAGAATTAGGCGAGAGGTCGTGTACTGGCCACAGCAGATTTTTTTTATTCAATTTTGTAACCTGTCCTTTCGCTATCAATCTAGTGGCATCGAAAATATTAGGATCAAGTAATGTGCAATTATTTTTGCGAATTCTCCTAATTTTGAAACACTTTGTAGGTATATGATAAAATTTTGCATTTCCGATTTCATTGTTGGGAATGTGCAATAAGCACAGGCAGTTACAAATCTACAAAACTAGTTTGTCTCTTCGACACAGGAGAGATACACAAATTAGGTTGAACCGTTGAACTGAACTAAAATAACCAATCCAATACCATTCTTGAGTCCCGCATACTCAGGTTTGGCTATTTTAATTTTAGATTTAGCATAGATGCAAACACAGGGATGCAAATCTAGAAAAGTTATATTCAAAACCGAGTATGTGTTCAGTTAAATCTAATTTGTGCCTCCCTTGTCCCTTATGTTACACAGAGCTAAAGTAGTTTGCTACATCTGGATCTTCCTGTGTTTTCATTTATGTCGAATCTAAAATTCTAGATTCGCATTTTCCAGTGAATGAATCTTTTAATGCAGGTATTTTATTACTTACAAATTTTCTAGATTTGAATCTTGCATGCATTTTCCTGTGTATGAATATTCTAGAATTTTATTTTATGGTGTTGAATGGCCACCCCTCGGTTTTTACTATAACTTTTTTAAATTTGTATCTTTCTATGTTTGCACTTATGCCAAATCTAAAATTCTAGATTCGCATTTTCCTGTGAATGAATCTTTTAATTCAGCTATTTTATTACGTATAAATTTTTTAGATTTGAATATTCTTGTGCATGCATTTTTCTGTGTATGAATAATCTAGAATTTTATTTTCTCGTATTCAATGGCCACCCCTCGGTTTTGACTATAACTTTTCTAAATTTGCATCTTCCTATGTTTACACTTATGCCGAATCTAAAATTCTAGATTTGAATTTTCTTGCGAATGAATTTTCTGAATGAATCTTTTGAGGCATGAACAACTTCTGGTGTTGCACTAAGCTATTTTTCCACCCCAAGCAACTCTACGCCACTGAACCATCCCGTCCACCTCGCGACCCCTCGTCCTAGTCTGAACTGAAACTGGAAGTCTCGAGCTACTTGGGGTAATGTATGTCGATCACAAATTGATATAGTCTGCAATAGGAAATATGTGTTCGAGTATTATAATTTATGTGCACGGTGAGACGGATCGCCTTGGCTCTGGACTCGCCGTGAGCTTCATGTGCCCAAGTTGCTCCCAGGGCAACCCACGGGGCGGACAGACAGCAGGGTGATATGTTGGCGAGCGAGAACCCAACGAGTTTATTTATTTCTTGTGGGGAATCGTTCATTAAATTCAAAATTGTTTTTGAATTAAGTAACTATAAATATTTACTGAAATATTTAAGTACCGCATTAAGACGATCCTCTACCGTGCCAGAAAATAGGCAAAATCATAGATTTCGTGCGCCACTCCACAGCGTTTATTGTTTTGTTAAATATAATAATCTAAAAATATTATTGAAGATAGAAGTACAATCTACAAAATGGTCGATTCTTTAAAATCGACATAAGTAATTTGAATTTTGACAATTTTTGTAATTTTTTTGAACACAAATATCTTCTATTTAAAAAGGAATTTTAAAAATTTGATCGGTTGTTTCGCAGATACAAGCTTTGTGGACAACATATTAAAATTAATCTTAAGATGTCAAAGATGAGGATAATTTTCTGTCAAGTTACAATCTAAGTAGACGAATGGCTTTCAGTAAGATAAAAATTTACAGACAATTTTTACTGAACTATACTATTTTCAGAATATTACCTACAATAATTATCATTTTATAAGATAATTAATTATTCTCTCCACAATCTTAAGAACCATGTTGAATACGTCTTAACCGATTTTTGAATGATATTTCTGTATTTAATTAGTTACAAATTAAATATCTATTAGCTTATACCTACATAATTTTTTCATCACAAAACAATATGACGAATGATTATATGTACAAGAAAAGTTTGTGGGATTACTTTACCTATTTTATATTTAGTGTTTTTGGAGATTAAACTATAGTTTGAGAGCTCGAGTACAGTGGCGGGATTTCAGCAACTTTATTGGTGTGTCAATAGGATCGTTTACTTTTGGTAAAAGTATAGTAAATTCCTATAAAAATTGATAATAGGTAACATTAGTGTTAAACATATAAAAGTATAAAATAAGGTCTTATTTCAAAAGTATTTTCATTTGTACACTTGGGTTTTTTCTGTCACATTCAAATCAGTCCAACAGCGACAAAGTACTACGCCACCATTCCAACCGTGACGTTACGATATTCTAACCTTTTTCAAGAACATTTATTTAAAAGTCAGTTTCTGGAGGTGCGTGAAGTTGGCGAACAGGGGTGAAGCACAAACGATGAAAATAATATAGAAAGTTAGTGCTTCGTTTGTGCTCTTTAGTGCCGCTAAAAGTTTTATAGCCCACCCTAATTTAATGGCGTAATTGACGTTCGACTATTTTGGTGCCAAGTTCACACTATCCCGGAGTTTTTCGAATAAATAAAAAAACTTGGTGGCGATGATTAGTGCTTTGTTAGTGCCTCTTAGTGCTTACATAAATTATTTTTAAAACCCACCTCCTCCTAAGTTATATACGTTCAACTTATTTGGTGCCAAGTTCACACTATCCCGGACTTTTTCGAATAAATTAAAAAACGTAGTGGCGATGGTTAGTACTTCGTTAGTGCCTCTTAGTGCTTACATAAATTATTTTTAAAACTCACCCCCTCCTAAGTTATATACGTTCAACTTATTTGGTGCCAAGTTCACACTATCCCGGACTTTTTCGAATAAATCAAAAAACTTGGTGGCGATGGTTAGTGCTTCGTTAGTGCTTATTAGTGCCTTGATTAAATATTTTTAAAAAAATATCCCCTTTCATTTTATTTGTAATATTCATGGAAAATGAGGTATAGGAAATACGAAAATTTGATTCGTATATATGGCCAGGCGAGTACATACCGTAACAACGAAGTCGCATGCGAGTCAATTTTTATAGCTCCTATGAAGGGCGCGTATCGTTGCATGTAATATTTTTGTGAATATAACAGTATGTTATTTATTTTTTAAATGCATAATGGTGTAGGTACCTACCTAAAATATTGAATAACGTAACTATACAAGTTAACCACTTTTATATTACAAAAATGAATTAAACGAGTTCATCTATATTAATTTTTGATGAGGTTTTTGTTATGTGGGTACAATAAATTATTTTATTCAATTTTGACGTTTTAAACTGCTATTATTAACTCCATAGCAACAACTTTATATAAATGTTTATTCACAAGTGAATTAAATTTTTTTTAAATCACTCAACACATTTTTAAATCACTCTGACGTTTTAAACTGTTATTAGTACGTCAAAAATGCATAAAAACAATGACAACTTGCCGCTAACGACTACTTTGATTATTATTTTTTGTTATGTCAAAATAAATTTATAATTTATATTATTATATACCTATTTGAAATAATATCGTCAAAATTGAATAAAATATTGTATAAACCACGTGAGATACGAATGTTTATTTCTTCTCTTGAATAAACATTCATGTATCTCACTTGGTGTATAAATATCTATTATTTTTATTTTATTATTTATTTATTATTATTTTATTTTATCATTGTAAAATCTTTATAATTTTATTAGGTTTAGTCAGTTATTGCCTGTGTGTCTTAAAATCTAATTAGATAATGTATTTATTTCCTTATACAGAAAGTTGGCATTTAGGGAATTAGAAGAGCTACGAGATCGGTTAAATAGAACTTATTGTTCGCATTCATGAGGTCACTTCAGATATGTTTTGATTGTTCCAAAAATTCTTATAGATGTTTAGAAAATGGCGGAAAATCTCCAAGAATTCCGAAACAGGTAAAGATCGGAAAAAATGTTCAATACAAAATAGTATATTATGATAAAAGTACATAAGTAAGCTTCTAAAGCACGCACGGCTCTTCAACAACACAACGCGAAGCGGAATGCTTTTAACGTTGTAGTGCTTTAAAAGCACTTGTATCGTACACTATTTTTATTACAGCTGTATCCTAATTTGGAAACTAGAGCTGGAAAGTAGCATTTTGTATTGATTCATATTATAAAGTAGTATGTGTGATGTGGCAAAATATCGGTACCTTAGAGATAGTACGCATTTACAATGTTATTACTTAGCAACCCTTTAAAATACGGCGTGTTTTAATCATGCGCTTTCGCAGTCTTTTGCTTGCTTTAATCCTCGATTATGATGCAGGTGTAATAAAAAAGCATTTATACACGTGTATCATACGCTATTTTTTATTACACCTGCTTTCTAAATAGGAAAATAGAACTGGAAAGCATCATTTAGGTTTTGATTCATTTTATATAGTAGTCTGTGTGATGTGACAAAACATCGTTAACATGGAGATTATTAATTAAGGAAAAAATTTTCTTAACTGATGTTATTTTTAGGAATGGAAAGAAATTACTGGGATGCAGTCAAATTATTTATTATCTCATTCTCTACTAGTTTCGACACCCCATGTGTCTTCTTCAGGAGCTAAATTTACAGAACTAAATTAGAACAATTTACGGTAAAAAACATTTTAACTTACATGAGATTAAAGGAATAATATCTTACATAATATAATAAATACAAAAATATCTTGTAGGTTTGAAGCTCTCATATGGAAGTCGTAATGATTAAAAATATTTACTAGACCAAAAGGATAAAGCAAATAAGTCATAGAAATGTAACCGTTTTCACCCATCAAGGAAACTTATTTAAGTAAAGTTGATTCTTGTTTGAACATTGAAGGTCGTCATATGAAATCGCGCCAGAAACCGCTGCAAATTCAACACTAACCCAATGTGAACTACACCGTACTCTGTGATGTTTAGTTGGTTTTAACTTTTAACAAATTATTGTATATTTTGCTTAAGTATAATGTGTCAGTTTTTAAATTAACATTATTTTTATCATTGTTAATATGTAACATTTCCAATGTTAGTCTTTTGTGAAGATTGTGTTCAGTGTCTAGTATTGTAGTGTCTTTAAAATTGAAATTATGTTTATTATTAATTGCATTATTAACTAGAGCGCAAGTACCACCTGATATATTATTTTTGTTGTTACAGTTACGTTTATGTTCATCGAGGCGTGTTTTTAAGTATCTTTTAGTGTGTCCTGTGTATGTTGCTGGACAATCCGAACATTTTATTTTATAGATGACACCTGATTGTAAATTTTTATTTATTTTTGATTTTAATTTTGTGAATAAACTACCAACTGTTTTAACTGGTTTAAAACCACGATGCGAACAATGTCAATGTTCCTAAAAACAATGCAACTCAATATTTCGCTTTATGGTATGTAGATGGCATGGCAGACAAATTGGGAAAATTATTCAGGAATAATTTAAATATAGGCATAAGTTTTAAACCAGTAAAGTACCCTACTTTACCAGTAGCAATTTAGCAATTCAGTCAATTATATTGAAAGGAGACCTCAAAAATGAGTTATTGCCATGAAAAAAGTTTTAAAAAGTTAATAGTTTAATAGAGATTTTACGTATCGATACATCTACGTTACAATAATGCGTTTCACGTGTATTCTTACTTACCTATAGTAATAAAGAAACTACCAAATTTTATTTTATATTTTATAACACTTAGAAACAATTAATTTTACATGAGTACATGTTAATTCCAGCTCCATGGTTTGAGAAGATTTTCATATACAATATCCCAAGTGCCAGGTATATTACCGACAATTTGCCCGAGCTGTCACTCAAGTGTTTGTTGCAACGAAAATCGCCCAAGCGCGAAGCGCGAGGGCAATTTTCAGGGGGCAACAAACACGCGTGTAGAGAGGAAGGGAAAATTGTCCGTAATATGCCCGAACGAGGGATATTTGTTTAGAATATCGCTCGAACAATATTACAAACTGTATAACTTGAATACCTGTCATCCTGTCATTGACTACCTTGGTTACGCATCATCAATTTTTAATGTAAAAAATATATTATAAAACAATCTTAGTTACCATTGCGGGAGATTGTCGACAATTTGCCCGAGCAAATTGTCGCTGTCAAAAAATCCGTACAATTAATTCGTGATTGGTTAGTTTTGAAAAAATACGTCAATTTAATTGGTTGATTTTTTGACATTGACAGGTGAGGGCGATATTCAGCTATACATCTACGTCACACAAACTTTAGAAATTAATTTCAGCTTTATTAAGAACAATTAAGGCTTAGCAGTACTCTCAATCGTTTTCAAATAACATGAAGTTTCATTAAAAAACTTTTTAATAAAATGGGTAAACTACCCTATTGTAAATTTTTATTTATTTATTCTTTTATTTGATAATTGCCGTTATTTTCAAATTATCTTGTAGATTATGTTTTGTTTCGTAGTATATTTAATAAAAGGAACTGGTCAAATTGTTTTTAAAGCGCAGTTTTATGGTAAAAATTAGTTTTATTAGATTTTGTAAGTAATGCAAACTAAAATTGTCAAATAATTATGTCATTGAAAAGGAGAAAAAATAGCAAATATTTTGCGGCTAAAATCAAATATGCCTTCCGTTTTAAAAATCCAAAGTTTGTGTCATAGGTATTTCGAAAATGTATGACTCGAAAAAATATTTACATTCGCCACTGGATATATTTTCATAGCATAAAACTTTTTTGTATTGAACATTTTTTCCGATCTTCAACCGTTTAGGAGTTATTGGAGATAGAATAAATATACCGAAATCAGTTTTCCGGTATTTTCTGCCCATCTATGAGAATTTTTGGGACAATCAAAACATATTATATGAAATGGCTCCTAATACACACATTCTCCATTTAACCAAATCTCTATCTCCAATAATAAACAATATAAACCCATGGTGGGCTACTCAATTTGGGACAACCTGTATACTTGTACTTCTAATTGTTTAGTACTTATAAACTTTTGTGCAAGCTAATCGGGTGTTTCCATTGTCCATCTAACCAATGTAACGCAACATCGATGCAATGAGAAATTCATGCAAAGATACGTAGTACTCAGTATTCTAATGTAGAAAATAGAACGCATTATTTATGTTCATCATTAAAATTTACTTAAGGTAATAAAATCTTTATTTTTTAAAATTTCCATTGTGTAATTTAAACAATATCTTTGTATATCAACATGCTTGTATTTTTAAACATACCAGTAAAAAGTAAAAACATTCTAAAAATATTCTACTTAAATTCCAAAATTATAATTTCACTGTTCCTTAATTTAATATTATGAGGAAACGGAAGGGTAGGTAGTACGTAAGAACTTAAGTGATACCACAACACACGGCTACTTCTACTAAATGAATAAGAATACGATACAAGAATTTCGTACTAGAATATTACTAATAAAATGAAAGCGAGTGATTTTTAAAAATATTTAATCAAGGCACTAATAAGCACTAACGAAGCACTAACCATAGCCAACCAAGTTTTTTTATTTATTCGAAAAAGTCCGGGATAGTGTGAACATGGCACCAAATAAGTTGAACGTATATAACTTAGGAGGGGGTCGGTTTTAAAAATAATTTATGTAAGCACTAAAAGGCACTAACGAAGCACTAACCATCGCCACCACGTTTTTTGATTTATTCGAAAAAGTCCGGGATAGTGTGAACTTGACACCAAATAAGTTGAACGTATATAACTTAGGAGGGGGTGGGTTTAAAAAATAATTTATGTAAGCACTAAGAGGCACTAACGAAGCACTAACCATCGCCACAAAGTTTTTTGGTTTATTCGAAAAAGTCCGGGATAGTGTGAACTTGACACCAAATAAGTTGAACGTATATAACTTAGGAGGGGGTGGGTTTAAAAAATAATTTATGTAAGCACTAAGAGGCACTAACGAAGCACTAACCATCGCCACAAGGTTTTTTGGTTTATTCTAAAAACTACGGGAAAGTGTGAACTTGGCACCAAAATAGTCGAACGTTAATTATGCCGTTAAATTAGGGTGGGCTATAAAACTTTTAGCGGCACTAAAGAGCACAAACGAAGCACTAACATTCTATATAATTTTCATCGTTTGTGCTTCACACCTGTTCGCCAACTTCACGCACCTAGTTTCTGGTAATATTATAAATTTTTCAACAGTATATATTTTGTTTTGTACGTATTATTTACCTCTATTTTCATTTAATAAAAAAAAATTGGTAAACGACCCTATATCGGAGCCTTGTATTAAGGAGTCAGGCTCATATTAAAAGAAGAAAAAGAAGAAATGCTTTTGTTATTGAAAATCAAATGTCAAATTAAAAGTTACATTTTATTGACGGATATGATATCTTATGTTTTTCCCTCTTCCATGTGCAAAAATATTTTTTCTTTTAAATAAAAGTTTCTTGAAATGTATCATAGTTACAAAATGTAATTTAAAATGCGCAGCAGGCGTTTATGTAGTAAAAATACTTAACTGAGTTGAGTCATCTAGAAACCATACATAAACAAAAATTGCCCAAACTTTGGTTGGCAACTACCTGAATCCTGCCACTGGCTCGAAACCCGAGACAACCAAAATCTTATCTGATGACTATATTAAATACTTGGTTAGTACCTAGTACTCATTTTAAATTACTTTAACAATAATAAAGATAATGTTAGATCAGAATTTTTTAAAGAAATTTTTTAAACGTTTTAAGAAAAGCAAAATTTAGTAAATTAAAAAGTTTTAAAATTCAATTATTTCATCGTGGCCATGAACAAACTATATCGAATAACATATCTGCCAAGTGTCATAAGCAAGTATGTAAGAAATTCCTGTAAAAGTTCATGTTCTTCTTGTTCTCCACGTCTTCGACGGTCATAATCTCCTGCGGCAGACGTCACGTACCGTGGCCGCAAGGTGGAGGTCGCAACCCAGCAGCGGCACAAAAGAAACAAGTCAAGTATATATACACACGGTGGTCATAAATTCCAGACACCACAGAACCACTCCATATTAAACAACACAACTGACTGTATTATTGATAAAAATGAACGTCGCAAATTGTTTTATACGAGTGCCTAGCGACACACCAACCATCTTAAATAAATTATTCAACCCCTAAACCCAACCAAAGAGCGAGAGAGAGGGCCGTGGTAAGATGCTGGGGGTCTTTTTCTAGAACAGCGGTTTCCAACAAGTTAAAAATGGAGAATGAGAATTGAAAATGCAGTGAAATCTTTGGCATGCTATATCTATTTGATTTTAACTGCAATGACAAAAAATAAATACCTACGTCTAGATCTAGATTTAAAATTCCAAACGACCATAACAGACAAATTTGGATAAACTGCATTACTCCAATATTGCAAAACTTATTCCTAAATAAATAACTCATTTATTGGAGAAAATAATAAAATATTTAAAAAAAAAACCTTTGATTTGTGGTAATAATATTGTATCACAAAACACAAGTAGTTATATTTCATAAACAAAGAACCAAAGAAGCCAGTAAATTGTGCTTACGTCTTCTTATTGTCACTTAAGTGTAGCTCAGTGCTGCCACCTATGCTATAATGGTTTTATTTCGTTGTATTTAAGTTCAGTGAGCTAAAAATGTTGTACTTATTAGAAATTAAGAGTAACGGAAAATTCCATTAAAATTATTGCAACAGTTTAACCAAGTTGCTGTACGCAGTTCTCAGAAATTTTACTGTTAAAATTCAATAACTTGATGATTAAATACAATAATTTACCTACATACATTTAGACTCAATTGTTGATATCTTTAAATAGAGTAAATAGAATAACTCGCGTTGCTCACAATTTTAATTGGTCTTTAAGGCCTATTCTCACAAGGATTCTTTGAGGAATCTTTTATGTTTATGAATTTTGAGAAAAACAAAATACTGGTGAAAATTACCTGTCAAACAACGGCGCAGTTAAATTGAATCTTCAATGATTCATGGAAAATAAAGGTTTCCAATTCATTTGATAGCTTCAAAGCAGTGAATTTATTTTTTTCCTTATAATTCATAAGCATGAAATAAGCTTCAAAGTATTCATGTGTGAACTAAATTCACTTTTAAATAAAGTCGGGTCGTTGAACTTGTTTTAGTGGAATATCTCTTTATAATGAGCGTTTTCAAGCATACGGCTTTTAAAGAAATACTTATTGGATATCAATTTTCGGCATATCTAAGTTATAGGAAAGTGATAATAATTGTTAATTTTGATAGATTTGTTACCTTTTTATCGAAATGAAAATGTAATTCTTTTGAAACGTGCATTAAAATGCGCCATGTGTGATGCAAACGGCACTGAGACCAAACCGTGAGTAGATTAAATTTGTTTGTCTAAGTTCGTTTTTTGTCGTTTTGACTACGGAATAGACGACAGACTTGTGTTGAAATAAGGGAAGACTTACGTATTGTATTCGGTCCTTGTCAAGACGTATATGTTCTCAGTGCCGATGACGTTACACCGTCACACACGGTAACAATGTTTTTACAGTTGAGCAATAGTTAAATGTTTACAAAATCGGAAAATTCAGTTGTTTTTGAATCACTGGTATGATGCATTGCAGCATTGGTAAGGGTTGAATTTAGGAGGGAGGAAATACAGAGTCAGAATTTATGTATTTTGGAAGATGCAGTTTAGTTGGGGTGTATGTTTGGATATATTTGCGCAGCATAAGTTGAGGTAGATTTTCAATGGATTAGAAAATATTATAAATTCAAGTAATGTACATTTATGGATATTAGGGGAAGGTAGATGGTGGTATTTAAATTTATTTTGTAATTTAGAAAATTGTGCTTTTAAATTCAAGGTACAAGTATAACTTCATAATAAAGAACACCTTTCAAAATAAAGTAAGTACTAATAATGTATTTTATTAGGAGATATTCATTGAACGTGAATGTTGATTACAATTTTCTATCTAAAAGAAGTATCTACGAATTTCGAATAAATATAAGTATGTATTATTGGCTACTTGAAGAGCTAATTAAAGAATTAAACCGATTCACAAAAATACATGAGCACATAATATTTTTTAATTCACAGACTTAACAATTACTCTTCTTCGAGAAAAAATGTTTGAAACAATGTTGAAGAAATCTTAAGTATTTTTGCAATGCGTTGTTTGTCAGAGTGACATTACAAATATTCAAATACGAGTAATAATAATAATAATAATAATGCTAACTGCAGTTCGATGGCATAATGTTTCCTCGTAGACCTGTTAATTTCTGATCTGATTGGTAGGAATTTGTGTATTGTTTTATAAATACGTACCTATTATACTACACGAAATAAATAAAAATTGTCCATTCTTAAGTTGCCAATACTTCTAAACAATTGATAAAAATTAATCTTCTCTACCTTGGCGCAATGAATATCCATTGGTTCCAGGGTTGGTGTTTTTCCGGGTGTAAATACGGCTTACGCCATGATCCCGGGCCACATATCTTTATGCTCTTGCGTCTTATACACAAGTCCGGGCGGCTTGGCGGCTCGACTCCGGCAGGAAAGAGAAATATGTTCATGTGAGTATTTAAGTTCACCCTTGGGGCCCTAATCGTGCTCATTTTTAACCCCTGAACACGGGGGAAACGCGGAAAGAAACCTCAAGAACGGAACAAGTCACAGACGGAGGATTTTTTTGGGTAAATTATGGAAAATGATTACCTAAGTTATGTTTAATATTTTTATAAACTATTACTGCAGATATTATATTGATGAATAATTAAAACTGTAGAAATATAAAATGGAAAGACAATTAAGTTGATTAAAATAAATTGTTTACTCTCTACAATAATGAGTTACTTTATACTTTATTCTAGCTCTGCAAAATCTTAGTGAGATGAAGTACTAATTTTTCAACAAATCAGAATTCTGCCTGTTTACCAATCGCTAACAAATATTATCAAAGCAGCTTGAATACCATTAAATAAAGCCAACTATAAACAATATTCTAATCTTAGTATAGGATGAAGTTCAGAAGGTTAAAGTTTTTTTTAAATTTACTTGTATCAACGCATATCATATATCCATGCTTTTTATAATATACAATTCGGCCAAATAGTTATTTGTATGTCTAGGCTTTGAAATGTCTGTTTACAGTTCAACAGAATTAAAAAATTCTAGAGTACACTAAACACAATATGCAACTTCAATGCATGTAATTAAAAATACAATTTATGTTTTGTAACAACTGTCAAAAGTATCTGACATTGACATGCACAGCTCAATAAATTTACTTCGCAGCCGTCACTAATAGCAACACGACTGCGAAATGTATCTTATACAAATTTTTTACTTCACGACCTGAATATTGCGCAAAAAATTAATTGTATTATTATTCACGATCAGATGGCCATTTCCCTAGACTAACACTTCAAAATAGTAGGTAAATCGCATTCCTAATAAAAAATCTTAGTTTTTAACTTATAGATACCTACAATAAATATTAAACGTATGTAAAATACCTAACTATCAAAGTAATGAACTCAAAATTTTAATACAATTTACAAAAAGGTTCAACCAAAAAGTAATTGGATAATTTTTTTTAATAAACCTGGAAAAAGCGATAGGGATATGAGGGGAACGAATGTATTATAAACAAGATGAGATGAACAGTATGTGGGGAGAATAATTGCTTATAAAAAATAATAGGAACAAGTGCCGCTCATCACGACAAATTTTACTTTTAAAATTAAAGCCAAATACAAATTAATTTTACAGTTTTAGTAAATTTGTTGAAAAAATAGAAACAACGTTTACAATAATTTTACTATTCACTGACGAAGCTAATGACTTATGGAGTATAGGTAAGGTATAATGATTTTTTTTAATAAAAAATAATGTTTACTCTTTTGGTTTCATATACTGTTTTTCTATACCCTGATTATCATGCTCTTACTCAAAATGTAAAGTAATTCTTGTTTAACGTCCTGATGTTAACTCTTAAAATAGAGTATTATATCTCTCAAGTTATTGTTCCCTCCGTATATTTTAATCTTCCCTAAAGTTTATAAATAATTTTTTAATTGTTAACTAAGTGTACGTTAGTGGCAAGGTGCATGACTTATGTGTGAAAGTTTGAACATAGATTACTCGTCCTTTTGCTGCTGTTATCCTTGTCGGTGTCCGAACTCAGGGTTGCGTTCTGTACTGCAACTTGACGCATAAATTTCACTTGCTAAGTCCAACTAAGGGAAGATTTTACGTAAATTGGACACGGAACATCACAAATTTTAACAGATATTGAACTTAAAATCTTCTTAAAATTAAAGAAATTCACAGAAAGAAAGTCTTTTAGATTTTAGTTAAAGACATTTTTGTGAATCACGTAATATTCATTTATTTAATTTGTTACTGATTGCTGGCATAAATATTATTGAATTAGAATTTTGTTCTTGAAGGATCCACGAATCTAGATTGGTTTAACAAAAGACTTGAGGAATTTTTTTGTACAGTCACTGACCATTGTATTTTTGATATAATTTTTTTATGTTTTATTGAAAATGAATAATTTTGATTACAAAAGATAGTTTTAATCATGAAGAGTTTTAAAAAAATTAAATTTCAAAATAATGTCTTTTAGATGCCTGGCATCAACCTCTTCGAAAGCTGCCGCTGCTCTTTGCTGTATCTGTTTCTGTCCATAACTGAAGCCAAAACAGGTTGATCAATCGCAATAATTTAACATTTCCAAATCGTGAAACGATACGGTTACCAAAAATCGTTCGCAGCAAATTCATTGTTTCCCCAGTATGGGACGTATAGTTCCGTCTTGTTGTAACCACATTTCTTCAGTTATGAACCAGGTACAGCAAAGAGCAGCAGCTTCCGAAGTGGCTAATGGCAGGCATCTAAAAGATATTATTTTTAAAAGTTAATTTTTGTAAAACTCTTTATGATTAAAACTATCTTTTGTAATTAAAATTATCAATTTTCAATAAAAAATAAAAAAATTATATCAAAAATACAATGGTTTTCTGAAGCCTTTTATTAAACCAAATTATTATTGAATTAGGTAATGTAATTGTTAATTTCAAAACACTTCACGAATTCTTTAGTCAGTTGTTAGTAGAATAATAATTAGTGCGAGTGTGGGTGCAAATAGTTTAATAACACAATATACAATTTAACAGAAAAATTTTTTTTTTTCGAAAACTGTCATAAAAAGTAAAGATTTACATGGCAACTATCAACACGCGGACTTATTGTTTTTTGTCTACGGAACGCAAAAGACTTTTACATCCAGCAAGTTTTTGGCAAAAGAAAGGGACACTTGACATTTTGCTTCAAATACAGCACGAGGCAGATTGTCTTCTTCGCTTTCTGATATCATTTTAATGGTAGTATTTAAATATTTCACTTCAAAACTGCAAAAAGGACAACATTTATAGAAAATCGTAGAAAATATTTTTTGGTTAGTTTTTGTCACGGAAACATTGCATTTCACATTGATTAATTCGATTATATTAATCCTTAGCGTCAAAAATTTCTCTTTACATTTTTACTAATATTGGGACATTGTTGTTTTATACTCAATTGCGAAATGAAATTCTCGCTAATATGTTTTAAAAAAATAAACAACACGGAATACATTTTCTTTCGTATTTTATTTATTTTTTCTTTGCTAAACGATCTATTAAAAATAATTTACAACTTAATAATAACGTATTAAATTTAAGAAAGCGTGTAATAATAATTTTTCCTACTTCTCATATCTCCCTGTATTCAGCTACAGTTCATAAATTTGTAAGTCAGTGCTAACAATATCTTATAATATTACATAATTAAATGCGGGTTAGCGCTGAACCGGAACCGGTAAAAACCGCAACACGTGCCAACTTCCCCCACTTCACCCTGCACCATTACGCACGGAAATATCGGTTAGCAGGAGGGGAATCAAACAAATTTTACCACCAAAACTTAAACATAGAAAGATAGTACCAATACCAATTCTATAAAATTGTATTGTCACACTAACAAAATTTTTATAATAACAGTAAAATGCGATGTACGAAAATGTGGAAAAAATAATTCTTTGATATCTACTTTAAGACATATTTTGGATTAATTTTTTTTCCACGACCGTCTACGAAAGTAACAGATTCCACAGTTATCTAGCTACAAAAATAAATAATATTATACATCCGTACAACCCGTTTGTTGACACAACAAACGTGATTTTTGTTTCACTTTCTAGTAGGCGTGTGTTTTCTTTCTGGCATATGATATTTTTTTCCTTTTATTTAGTTTTCCGAATAAATTATATTATTACATTAAAAATGAGCAAACACAAAGTGATTTATCGTATTCATATAAGAAATATAAGTATGACTTAATAATAATTTAAATATAATTTATATTTTCCATGATTGTCGCATATTTATTTCAACGTAAATTTTAAATAAATAAATAAAAGTAACAATTGACATCAAACACAACTCACGGAAAGTGTAGTTAAGATCTTAAAATTGAAATGAAATAATATAACCAAGTAGGAAAAGTAGGTACTTACATAAATTTGGTCATCAGAGCTACTTAACGAATGAAAGTTGATATATTTATTATACCTATGTATAACTATTTTACTGTAATTTAAATCTAGGAGAAATTTTGTGTACATTTTTAGTAAAGTTAATTTGAGGATATACCACTTATGTATGTAATCAGGGGCAAAATAATTATGTAGGTAATTATTTCCAGTAAAAATAATGATATACAGAAGTAAAACAGTAGGTATTTTAAAAATGAAAGCTATAATATCCATTGTCCAACTAAAATTAAATTATATTAATGGAATTCTCGCTCAATATAATTTGCAACAATTAACTGATGCTCTATTTTCCTTTGGGCCAGTCCGACCCTGCTTCATCATAATCGCGTATAACATAAACGCCAGGCATAAGCAATGAGTTCCTAACGTATATTAATTAAATCTGTTGTATTAATTTATCACAAGGCAAGACGCAACACAAAGGTTAGTTTTCAGCACATAAACATTTTTATTACCCCTAGTAACCGACCCCGCGCCCTCCTAAAAGCAATCAGCCAATCACTGAGGTCGTTACAAGCGGCCGACCAACGACCAAGGAAGAAAATTAACTCAGGAATATTTGCAGGAATATTGTTACTGGATCAAATAAGAAATTATTTGCAGGGTGATTTTTTTCATTTTGCAAATATTAAAATTGCATTCGTCTCATTAAAATTTCCCCAATTTTAAGTTACCTGTATTTTCAACTTAAAAATTTAAATGTAATTTTCAGAACTTCTTTTACAATACAGGTAAAATCCAGTGTCATTATGAACCGTAACATAGAAATACCTATAGCTCATGTTAACAGAACACAGAAGAAGTCTTCAGTTACATCCATTATAAACCAGCCTTTATACTTCTATGGTTAATTTCTCAATTAGTAAGTTAGTTACAGCACTTACCACTGTTACCACTAGTTAAATATACCCTAATATTGTACTTCAAACTAACATTATGTTATATTATTTGAAGTCTCAGATAAACTGAAAGACACATGACGTTTTTTGGTTCAGTGGAGCCTAAAGCATGTACGAGAGAATAACCGAAATCTCGAGATCGGTAAAAATAAAACTCTCAACCACAAAATATCTACTTACCCTCTACGTACAGGGTGTATCATAAATTCGAGGTCATACGCTAAGTATTTAAATTTATATAACTTCAAATGATGATTAAGTTTTTTCAAAAATTTCAAAAATAATTTTTAATCTTAAGAGAACATTTCTGCTTCATTTTTCGAATTTTGTATAAATTGTTTTAGATCTGTAATCAGCATATTCGAAGTTACGATACATCATGTATGTAGGTTGGAGAAGTAAATGATATATAGGTACCTACATTAAATTAAATGGAAAACATTATGTTTATTTTCTGTTCTTTTTGTAGCTCATGTGTGGTGAAACCATTCTCTTTTTGTGCACTCGTGTCTGACTGACATTTCTTACCCCAGCTCCATTACAAATGTTAATAAAATGTTATATAAATGTCATCGATAAAATGTGAGAATGATGCATCGACCCTTGTTCTTTCTCCCTTCTCTCTTTTACAACATTGTATTATTATTTGCTTTCTTTGTTCCTTCGTGCTAGATTTCTCCTTTATCTAACAGAATTCAAGAGAAATAGAATTATAAGGAACTATGTGCGAATATGAACAATATAGGAAGTGGATGGACCCAAATATAATAAAAAAACAATAGAGACGAGAAATTTATTTTTTTTGTTATCCACAAATTTTGAAGCTCACGGATCTCAACTTCCTTAAAAACAACCTTGTTCGTAACAGAAACATACGTATACATCAAGTTCAAAACTATGAAAAAGAAAAATAGTAGGTAGGTAAATAAATAGTAGGGTTACTATATTATTTAAGACTGCCTACATTTTTAAAGACAATTTACGAGTACCTACCATATGAACGAAATTAGAATTTTATTTTTATATTTTTGACATTCTTGCAATAACGAACAGAAACTTTGATGTGTTGTGTGGTGTATGTCAATATTACCGTAGTAATTTTTTATGTTCTAGGAAGGTGTAATGTCTCTTTTATACATCATAATGTGTACGTCGTTAGAAGGTTATAATATGTAAATAAACAACTAATTAGACATAAATAATGTTCTTTTCTTCGGGTAATTTGTTATGTTTATGTAAAACATTGTATAGGTCACAATTCAAGTTTTTTCAAATTTGGTGAGTTTAAACCTATACGTATTAAAGAAGCTTTAAGTGTATGGTAAGAATGGCAATCTTGGTTAGTTGAAAAGAACGATTTCGTTTTATGTATTTCTACTATACAGTATAAAGATTGTAGGCATAATTTCCAAATTGGTGAATAATATTTACAGTGAACTCTATGTGCGAGCAGAAATAATTCTTACGGCCGTTTTTTGCAGACTAAAAATTTGTATTGCACTTGTATTCGTTTATTCACTCGATCATTTAAATCAGTTCACTCTATTCAAATCAGGTGGATCTACATATCCTGATGAAGTCCATTTTTCTAAAAATCTCCTCGGCTTGATTTGTTATGACGGGCGTGCGTGAGCAAACAAAACACTGGCGACACGCGTGTTTACATGCTGACAGCCGCCATATTTCTCCTACATGCTGCACTCATATGTGCGCTGTTCACTTGTTTTGTTTTAATTCCGATGCGCGATGTTTTCCAGTTAATTTTTTCAATCACACGCACCGCGGTGATTTATCTTCAGAGGGGGTAGTTTACATAAATTGTGAGTTTATCGAGATTAATCTTATCTAAATAATAAATACAGGACGATTCAGCAATTCAGGGCTACTAGTGTAAAATTTGGAACGGTTTGTAGAATATAACATGTCAGATTAATTTAATTATTATAATAAAATAGTGTGTAACGTGAACAACTATGGTAGTACCTTAAGGTTTTAACAATTCGCAGGTTAAAATCCAGTAGGTACACATTTCAGTTTAACTGCACAAAATCTACCGGGTGGTATATTCTTCACTAACATCTACATATTATAAATACTGATGACTTACATTATATATGAATCTGGCACACCAAAATTGCGTAAACTTTTGTAAACTATAGGTATTGGATTTTAATAGTCTAAGAAGGAATAAATAAGGCAAAGAAACCCATCTTAGTCTTGACTCTCTTTTATTTAAAGATGGGTTTATGCTAAAAAAATTAAGAATAAGAATTGAGAATAAGAATAGTTTTAAAGTTAAAACAGTTGTGTTGTAACATATCAATCGGTTTATGCTGAAGAAATATTCTTAATCCATATTCTTTATATTAACTCCTGCAGCATAAGCCGACTCATAAGTTATAACTGTTTTAACTTTAAGGCTATTCTTATTTTTAAAATTTGTGAGCATACAACCCACCTGAACTTGCTACCAGTACCAGCTTCGACAATTTAGATTGTTATCATCAGGTAAAGAGATGATGATGAGAATCTAATTTGTCGAAACTGGTACTGGTAGCAAGTTAAATAAACGAGAGTGAAGACTAAGACTTATTTATTTCTTCTTGGGCAATATTAATTTCTCATCTTCGCAGGATTTCCAACTGTATTGGATTTTAGTAAGTAACATGAAATGGAAACCTAATTTTTTATCACAATACTTGAATTTGTTCCAAAATTCGTTATTGGGTCACTTCTAATACTAGCTTCTAATAAACTAACCCTTAGCCTACTGAACTAAATTTAATTTCACTTGTTTAAAATACTACATACGAGTAGATGCGGTTGGTTGGTATTCGATTTGTAATTTTGCTTATTCTCGAAATATTCATATCATTTTTTTAACAGATGGTATCAACCAGAACCAATCATATTGCGTTATGACGACGTAATAATGTAACCTATAGAATTAAAAATATAAAATGATGTAACTGACAACATATAGATGTAGATGTAGATTGGATTTATTTAGTTACGCTATTAATTTGTCAAATTAAACTTCAAAAATGTTTTGCAACTTGAGTCGTTTTGGTAGTGTTTTGAACAGGAAAAATATTCTTTTGAAATACTATTCGAGATAAAAAAAATTTGAGAGAATTATTGTCTATTCCACGGAAAATTTCCCTCAACTAAGTTTCGTGTAATAATTGTTAGAGGATGTTTTATGGTTTTGTGTCGTGAAATTGTGACATATCTTATGGTATTACCCTTGAACATCAGTCTAGAAATTAATAATATTTTCGAATCATGTTAAATTAAATAAAAAAGATTCTGTTGTGTTTAGAATTTTTCCAAAAATTTTAAATTTCTGATTAGTGATTAAAAAGAAATTAGTTTTCTGAAGTTGTAAGAATAACAAAGTTTTCTTTGGTAGATGGTCGAGTGCAGAGAGCTCAGAAATGACCATATTTGTAGTATTTAAATTAGTTATACTAATAATAAACCTTGAAATGTTGATTAAAAATATGTAAAAAGTAATTATGCGGGCAGGTTATGACAAAACGCAAATGAATGAAAGAAAAAGAGCACAAAATCATGATTCGATGTAGTACACCACTACTGCAGTGTATAATTAAAATGTCTAAGTTAAGAATACAGTTGATGACAGAAGAACAAATGGTGTAGGCGCTATTCTTTTATTTTCTTTGTTGTGTTTTTGTCGACTGGCCGACTTGATTAATAACGCCTTTTAGCGCATTTTTATTTTGTTTGGACAAGTATTTAATTTCAATTATGATGTGTTACGAGGATGGCGCTCGTAATGAGATGCAAATTGGTTTCCTGCGGTGCACAAGAGGCGGGAGCTTCCATTGTCTTTTGCAGGAGAACAAAAATACTATTCAGCGGTTATAACAACTACCGTGATTATGAAGTGCTAAACATTCAGCTATAAGTGCAGTCGTTTTTAAGTTATGGCGTAGGTACGAGATGACAACATAATATAAAGATCTCGTAGCACCTATATAATTCTGCAAAACTACCCACCTATCTATTGATACTTCAGTAAAAGTAATTCTAATCCTAAGAAATACGGGTCTGTTCATCTGCTAGGTCAAATTTGTTGACAAATTCAAAGCAAAATAGGGTAATGTACATTTTCAAAATTTTGATTTTAGTACTACTTTATGTAGGTACTCGAATTCAGAAAACTATTTGCAAATAATAATAAAGTATGAGCTGAAAGAAACAGTAAGACAAAAATAGTTATTGTCCAACTAGAGAGAAAAACGCTTCTTATTCTCACACTCGAGCGAAAGTGGAAAAAAACTTATCTCTTGTGTTAGACAAAACTTTTTTTTCACGACATACATAGTTAGGTTATAACTGGTTATAACATAACTGTCAAAATTACGTTTAAAAACAATGCAATGGTCCAGTGCCCAATTAAGTTTAAGTTGTCAAATTGTGAAAATAAGAATGTATTAAGATTTAAATTGTGAAATAATAATTTTTAGACGACGTCTACAAAAAATAATAGATATCGCGGCAGCAGCCTACTGAAGAAAGCTGAAAATATGAACTAGCATGATTTGAATATCGTGCTAGGACAGGACGGTATGGATATTATCGTAATTAACATAGCCCTGCAGCTTTTGCTTTGTTTATTGATTGTTTGAAATGGCAGTAGAAATGTCATTCGAATGTTGTGTGTGTATTAATAAGTTATATATTATGTGTTTTATTGTAGTCGTCTAAATAGCGTTCATGACTCGTTCGAAAGTAAATATCGTATTGCTCGTGTGTTTTCTCACTCGGTTCTTGGTTGCTTTATACTCGCACGATATTTCTCATTTTAGATTCTCGTTATGAAATATACTATTACATTAGCTATCACCATTAAATACAAATTTTGTAAAAAATAATGAATTTACTTATCATTTAAAAAAAAAATTCATTGTAAAATAACACTTGGAATAATACTGCTTACTTTATTCTCTAAACAGGAAAAATTAACTTTCCTCAATATTTCACGAACCAGAAAAATTGAGTTTTTGTCGTTTGTCGTGAAAAAATAATATTTTTGCTACTGTTTGTCACCATTTAGAATAATGTAGGAAACAAAAATCAAACTGTGTGTAGGTAAATAACAATATGCTCTAGTTCTGTTCCAAATTTCACATGCAAGAATATCTATAAACAAATACATGCTATGAGATATTCAATCCCAAAAAACAAAAAACCACAGCACCCATTTGATTCGTACAATCTTTCTAATCTATCTCCCACCACTAATTGAAACTCCCTCCAGTGCCTCCTCACTATTATCTATCTGTCACGGTGTGTCTGCATGTCTCCGGACTAGTTCCGGTGTTCCGGGCGGCTCCGGGCAGAGCTTCGTCACCGCCGCTCGCTCGCTCGCGCTATCTTCAACACAGCGGCGGGGGAGGAACAATGACACCACGTGACCACTTCACGTCAACCTCACAGAATCGTAGAGTAGAGAGTGTATTGTTTGCCAAATGAACAGCGGTATCAACAGGAGGGTTGTCAAAATGTTACAGGGGAGGTGATGTGAAGGTTTCTTAGTTTTGGTTTGGTATGTGGCAAATTTATTTTGATTTTGAGGATTTATTTATTAGTATTATAGTGGAATACAACTACTTCGACCGATTCGTTTTGATGCAGTCAGAATCTCAATCTGTGCGACGACCTTTTAAATTCAAAGCGGCAATAGAGATTCTTTTTGCTACCACTATTTTTACAATTTGACGACAATCACACACTGCCGACCGAGAGATTTGAACCACGGAACTCCAGGTTTGTACGTCATCACATGCAGAGAGCTGTGTAGAGTACGCAGACTCAGAGAAGAAGAAGCGTAAACTTGATGACGTAGGCACCGAATCTCTCTCCTAACCTATGACTAGCGGCGAATCTCATTTTTTCGAATTTTATACTGAATTAATGCAGAATTTTCAACATTATAATCAAAATAAACACCCAAAAAACAACAATTGCGAACTACACGAACTACTCGTACATTGGCTTAAGCTTACAAGGTTGCTATAGCAACGACTAAAATGTGTTTCTGTACATATGACGTCGGTGCCTTCTTTTCTCTGCTGCTGATTAAGACGTTGCTGGAATGCACGATAAAAAAAATTCCTGGAAATGAATTAAAATGCACGAATGCTAATTCGGAAAGAAAATCATAATGACACCAGTGCTTTATTATTCATGATTTTTTCCTATCTTGGATGTGACAGTCTTATAACCTCGTGTACATCGGTATAGATTCATATGATTATTTCCCACGTATGCAATTATTAACTTACCTGTCATAAATTCACAGGCACACATGATTGTTAAGAGAACACACCACAGGGAATTTTTTGGATTCGAACCTGGGTTTTCGGAACCAGAGTTGGTCACATTATCCTTATCCCTCTCGGCGACCAGTCGGCTATCCACTCCATATTGTAACAAACTTAAAATTTAACTTTACTATTAAATCAGTTTTTTTAAATCTTTAGATATAAGTGAATATAGTTTTGGTGTGAAATAAGGGTATATTGTTCAATATTTGGGAGTGAAAAGTTTGGCAACCACTGTCCATGTTGCTCTTTCCTCTTCACGTCATTTCAACACAATCTGTCTATTGAGACCGAACTGGTAATTGGTCGAACATTTCTACAAATTGTTTACTTTACCAACAATATTTCTTGTACACTTACAGGATAACTACTTCAATGAATTAAGTAAGTATACATATAGGGATAAGTTCTAAGGACTTGAGTTGTTGAGTTGAACATAAATATTAGTGACGCTATCGAGACGTGAAATTTCCCATATAATTCTCGTAATTTCGAGACGAGAATCAATAAATTTCTCGTCGCGGATTTTCGAGACAAGTCGAGAATTCAAAACTACGAGACGGGAAATAGTTCTCGAGAAATCGAGAATTCTGGAAACTAAAACTTAAAAGAATTGATATTTTTCTCTTCTAAAATGTCAAAATATTTATTTATTTTACTTTGATAGTAGCATTTTTTGTTTTGATAATAATTGGGTGCTTTAATGAACCTTATTCATATAACAGTTTAAATTTTAAAATGTATATGCACGAAAATGATGTTCCAGGATACCGACTGTCCGAATTGCAATCTCTAAAACAACAATGTTTTGTAGGCATGATAGTGGATTCATAATAACATTTCGTCAAATAAGGCTTATTGATATGTACAAAAAATCTGCTGTGGCCAGTACACGACCTCTCGCCTAATTCTGCTTATTCTACCAATCTAATAAATAGTTTTACTTACATTTTAATAGTTTCATATTCATGTAATATGTAAACGATAATGTAAACCAAGATGCAAGCAAAATATGTCAACTGAAATGTCACAGTCATTATAATTCAAATTTTGAGTAAAAACAAATTTCATATCATGGACAACAAGATATTGGTACATAGTTGCACTTTATTTTATTGCTAAATATACTACCAGATTCAGCAAATTGTATTTAAAATTAACTGTACCCATAGATAATTATATTATCTTTTATTTTTAATTGCAAAAATTGTCATAAATAAATAATGTACCAATTTATTTAAGAAAAACTATATCAATTTCCAAAAAGTACTACTTCCGGTTTGCGGATTTCTACCAAAATCTTATCCGGTGTTAAGATCCTTATTAAAACCTTAAATATGAAATTTGATAATTAAAGGCTTGATACTTTTTAAGTTATCGTGGACGAAAAATCGTCACATAATGCATACGTCCATACATCCATACGCACACACACACACAGACATCATCGGGAAAATATTAAATTCGTATTGTAGAGACCCTGAAACGTGCTTATCTACTAAAAACTCATACTCGAAAATTTTGACCCATTACAATACCTCTCTTATAGAATATGAGGCGAGAGGTAAAAAGTTCCTAAATTCACTTTTAGCTTGTCAAATAGGTGGCAACAACATTTTTTCGAGAAATTGAGACAAGACGAGAATCGAGTTTTTTGAGACGAGAATTCAACAGTCGCGAAATGGGCGGGACGATTATACTTAAATTTCTCGTCTCGAAAATTTGAGACAAGACGATAATTGAGTATTGGAGATGTGATATCTTTAGTTCAATTTATGGAGATGTGATATCCATAATTCAATTATGGAGATGTAATATTTTTTAATTCTATTATGGAGATGAGATGTGATATTTATAATTCAATTCATCCCGTCTTACGGCATCACTAATAAATAATTTAACGAATATCTTTCAAATAAAATGGAATTTGTTTACATGTATAATAACTTTTCTATTAGTTTTTAAAATAAACTGCACTTAATGTAACTGATGGAAAATGACAACAAAATTGTTGAAGTAAAAGAAACTGTAGAAGAAAAGTTTTCCTCCATACATCATTTCAAATTTTAAAACTCAATAAGTAAAAAATAGTGATAGTCTCAAGCGTGCCCCAAATATTCATAACTCCATCTTACATCCCTTAAGGAACAAAGTTACCCCATCATTTCAATTTCGCACAACAATATGATTATTTATCTGTACATAAATATCAATCCAGCATCAAATCTGGCCCGTGTTAACAGATATATCAAAATCTCGACACGGGGATTCCCCTCCGTGCCCCCTCCCCTGGGCTCCCCTGTGGCTTGGACAAGACATAGGGTGACATCTATACGCTGCGGCGAACATTAATCATGTTCTGCCGCCTTAGGCCGTCCCTGGTGGGCACGGCACACTTTGCCGCACCTGGGTTTCTTACGACGACGAAGAGATACTCGCAAATAGAGTCGCTGGCTCTTTGTCTTGCTTGTATTCATGCTATAAGAGTGTCTTTGTTTAAAGGAAGTTTCACAAGCTAATCGTTTGAGTTTTAATTGAATTACGATTTTGTTTGGAGTTTGGATATTTATAACGAGGGTTTTTTTGCAGGAGGAAATTATGGACATGCATAAATGCGGGCTACTTTAAGAGGGTTCACTGCTAACAGCAATAGCATCAGGATTTCCATGATTTTGGCTGTATTATTGAAAATTACGGATTTAAATTTTATACGAAAAGGAAAGAATAATACATCCGGTTTAAGAGGGAGGATTATTGGTTGTAGCAGTAATATCAGATTTCCTTCGTTTCGACAATAATTATTAATACGAGTACGAGCTCAAATTTTACAGGACCAAAAATAAAAGAATATTTTTTACAATTTTAAAGATTATTCACATCATCTGTCATCTGACAAAAAAAGATCAATAAAAATGCAGAATATTGAATTTCACAGCCAATCAAAATGGGAAGACTTGATTATTTTGTAATAGTAAGTTTGTGTGTCGACTATTCACTACTAGTAATTTTAGGTGACTATTAAACAAAAATGAACATATTTATCATAATCTAAATTTCCCATTTTTATTGCACCATTTCGATCTCTGGGTTTTCTTCAAAGGTCTAGAACATTTTTCCACTTGAAATTCACTATTTTATTTACAAAAGTGTGGAAATTGATTAATTGAAACACTAGTATGAAAGTTGGAGCATGAGCGACAGCGAGTTCTCCTATTATAGAATACGAGTTTTTCAATGACCATTTCCGCAAGTTGTTACATAATATATTTTCTACGAAAGTGTGAAATACCTGTTCAAAATTTATTAATTTAATAATAAAAAATTTAAGAAAAACAAATCAGAAAGGCTTGCTGCCATATAGCTGAAAACAATAGCAAGAGGTACATAAACTGACAGTTCATTTTTGTAATTTTACATTCATTGTATGATTTATGATAAAAATTTGCAAAAAGTAGTAGAGATAGTAAGAGCTTTGATCGTTCAGTAACTGCACAATTTTTAGTTCAGTAAAATGTCTCAAATTAAGTGAAAATCTTCCATTTGAATACTTATTACAGAAATTACTACAAATAAAATGTTTAAGTTATGATAAATGTACTTTTAAAAAAGTGCACAAAAAGAGTGTGCAAATTTTTTTCTACACTCAATGTAGCATTCCTGCTTTCACCATCAATTTTAATACCAGAAAGCATGTGAAGACGCACTTTCGTAGAAAAAAATGTTAATGTTTATCTTATTTCCTTATAATATGACACATTTATTGATAATTATAAACAACCTAATACCTTAGTTACTTTAATTCATTTGTTACGAACAACAAAATCTTGAATAATACCTATGCAAGTTGTCAAGTAATTAACATAGATAAAATTATTGATTTGTTTTAATATCGCCGTCGTCGATGATACGACAACGCGAATATATGCGATTTAACCCCTATCGGATGTTTAAAGAGTCTCGGTTTCACCTCGTCGCTTAGCAACAACCTTGACAATATAAATGTTATATTAATAGCTATAAACTTATCTACCTATAAATATGGGTTATTGAATTGTACCAAATACCTACTTTAACTTCTTCTCTTCCGGATAATTTACACCCACTCTTTTCCATCTGCCACCCCCTCCCCCCAGCAACGCTGTGTAGTACTGTGTCGTGCCACAACGATACGAAGGCACTTAGCCGTTCGTACGTGATCCCATATCACCATCTCTCATCCCACCCCCGCGAGCACCCCCGCGCAACCCCAAGTAACCGAGACACGGTGTGTGGCGGCACGCGCTACGCCCGGAAAATTGTTTGCTAGTCGAAAACTCGAATATTGAGATGCAGAATTCTGATCGCAAGGAGGAATATGTTAATAGGGTTTAGAAGAGAGGTAGGTAAACAACGATGGAGTTGATAATGTTAAACTAGTATAGGACTGAGCTTAAATTTATTAAGTCTTAAGGTGGGTCACTATCGGCGTAATTATGCTGTATGTTTAGTTTTTTCCTTCAAATTGAAGTAAAAATTCACATTTTTAGAATAAGAAATGCATTTTTGAATAAATAAAGGTTGTCCTCAAATGCGTCTAATGCCACTTGTTTTCATTTTTGTATTCTATTTTTTTATATTCATGGCTAAACATGGCCAATTTTAGCTATTTTGTGAGTTTTTTTATACGTATTTTATCACATATTTAAAACAAAAATTTAAAAAAGTGGCATTAGGCGCACTAGAGGACAACCTTTAGCTGTTGAAAAATATCTAATTTGTTTGAAAAATCTTAATATTGAAACAAGCTTTAATGGAAAAACTAAATATCGTTTTTCGCCATTTTGACGGCTTATATTGAACCATTTGTAATATAATTTTCTGAATTAAATAGTTCATAAAGAATAGTAATACCTATTTATTTATTAAAATTAATATTTTTATCCTTTGTTTATTTCTGTGCAACAAGCCGCACAGTGGAATCCGGCATTTAGGTGTCGACTCCCCTGCCGGTAGTCAATTTTACCAACACCAAATTTTAAACCGTCATTTTGACTTTTTTTTTTATTAATTAGAAATATGAATGGAAAATGAAGTAAATAACAAAAAAATTAAAAACTTTATAGAAATATGCAATTTAAAGAAGTCAAGAACTCGAAGTCGCTTCAGGTTCTTGATGTTGATGTCGATATATGTACAGAAGGTTGGCAACGCAAAATGTGCGTTTATTGCACAGGTCTAGTATGAAACTTAGATGATAAATAGGACCGAAGCTATTTTTAAGTCAAAAAAGACGTTTCTATATGGTGTCTCAAAGAGTGCACTTTTTCATTTTTAAATAAAAACACGTATTTTTTGAGAGAATTGGGATTTTTTTATTGCATTGTAAAGAAGGTATGTTCCGATTAAGTATGGAATAAAATATCCGTCAAATGGCCCCCACGGTTCTGATGAGAGGCCATTACTCTTTTCATGAAATTTTCCATGATTTTTTCACAGAGATGTGGCTGTATTTCACCGATGACGCGTTGGATCTCGGATTTGAGCTCAGGAATTGTTTCTGGTTTATTCACATAAACCAGATTTCACAAAACTCCAAAGAAAAAAATTGCACGGCGTTAAATCGCATGATCTTGGTGGCCAGTTGACATCAGAATTTCTTGAGATAACTCGTTCTGAAAATCGTTATTGCAATAAATCGATTGTTTCATGCACGGTGCGGCAGGTGGAGCCGTCTTGCTGAAACCACATGTCGTCCAGATCCATTCTATCCAGTTTAGGCCACAAGAACTCCGTTATCATGTTCCTGCAAAAAGTCATGGAAAATTTCAAGAAAGGAGTAATGGCCTGTCATCAGAGCCGTGGGGGTCATTTGACGGATTTTTTTTCATACTTAATCGGAACATATCTTCTTTACAATGCAATTTAAAAATCCCAATTCTTATAAAAATACGTGTTTTTATTTTAAAATGAAAAAGTGCACTCTTATTGAGACACCCGTTAGTATGAAACGTGGATAGAGATTTTCGTGTTTTACATTATCATAATTTGCATTCTAAAATCTGGTAGCTATGAAACTTGTTAAAGTTTCTAGCCGAAAAAAGTATAATTAAAATCAAGCTTTAAGAGGCTTCAATTGAATATTTCATGCTCCTGGGAAAAAGAATCCTATCGTGAGAATCACCTGTCAAGAAGCGGTGTCACTAAATTGAATCTTGAGCGAATGTTATTGGAAAAAAAGAATTTAAAATTAATTGATTCATACCAATTAATTTCTTTTTTCCAGGATTCAGAAGCGTGAGGACTTAACGAAACTTTCTTTAATCATTCGTATAGAAATGGGTGTTAATTCAACACAATAATGTTTTTCTTAACAAGATACCTATATTTATTTAACTTAAATAATATAAAAAATATATAAAACGACTTTTAAGTAATTTATACAATTGATATTTTAGGTCGCAGCAGAAAATGAGTATTTAAATTTTTTTATCCAACACCTCTTAATAAAATCACCACGACTATGGTGAATTTAAACAAGCAAAGTAACAGATTGTCCTCTATTGGCTTTGATCTAAATTATCCCCACTTGTTGTTCTTGGTTGGAACTTAATATTTTTTGAATATTTAAGCCAGTTATTAAGAGGTGTTAGATAAAACGTTGGCAAAAGATTTCCCTCGTAGGTAATTCCTTATTTACCCACTTGTAAAGTAAATAACTATTAATATATCTTAAGTTACACACTTTCCGTACTATTTTGTATAGTCTGAGAAAGTAGTGATGCGTCGAGACGAGACGAGACGAGATTTTTCACTTCTCGTCTCGTCTCGTCTCGAATTTGAAAATGTTGATCTCGTCTCGATTATTTCTCGTCTCGATTATTGTTATCTCGTCTCGATCTCGATCTCGTCTCGATTTCTCGATCATTTTTACTAACAAATTTTTTTGCCGATTGATATTAAAAGTGCTATTTTTGACAGGTGACAGTCTGTGAAATGTCACTTTTAGTGCCTAGGTAATTAAATTATTTTTTTCAATACCTCCACCGAAAACGCCACCTTTCGTCTCTATTACTAGGGACGAAGGTGAGGTAACTCAGACCGGTCAGTACATTTTCCACCTAGAAAGAAAAGTACTTTTCCTTCCGCTTTATGTGGGATTCCAATTTTATTTTCTTCCCTAGGGAGTAAAAATACTAACCGGTCGGAAATATCTCACTTTCATCCCTAATAATAAAAAATTTAGTCTAATAATTTAACATGGTCAATGTCAGTAAAATAATAGATCTATGTTGACAGGTTGAATTGACAATTTAGTTGAGTTTGACTATGACAATAACAAATAGACGAATTGGTGGAAAACAAATTAAAAATTGTTGAATAAAGTATAAATAATTTTAAAAATTCGAGAATCTCGACATTGTAATCTCGTCTCGAACATTTTTTACAAAATTAGTCTCGTCTCGACGAGACGAGAAATTTCGAGACGAGATGAGACGAGATTCGAGAAATTCTCGTCTCGTCTGCATCACTATGAGAAAGTGATATTAAATTTAAAATAACAAAGGTTACACAATCTATATAACAATACCTCATTGCTTGGTTTACTATAGTAGGAGGTAATTAATAATAAATAACCATGTTCCTATCATTTGATAATTCATTAAAACCAATAACTTTTCGTATAAATGACAAACAACCAAAAAATAGTGTACATACTGCAGCTCCTCTTTTCGTCCTGTATATAACTATATTTTTGAATTTGAATTTGAATTTATTTATTGCCAAAAACAGTACAAAAAATCTGCTGTGGCCACCACACGACCTCTCGCCTAATTCTGCTTATTCTACTAATCTAATAAATAGTTTTACTTACATTTTAATAGTTTCATCTTCATGTAATATGTAAACGATAATGTAAACCAATATGCAAGCAAAAGATGTCAACTGTACTGTCACTGTCATAATAATTCAAATTTTATGTAGAAACAAATTTCATATCATGGACAACAAGATAGAATATTAATTGTACTTTATTTTATTGTTAAATACTTCCAGATTCAGCAATTTGTATTTATAATTAACTGTACACATAGATAATCACAATTTCTTTTATTTTTAATTGCAAAAATTGTCATAAATAAATAATGTACCAATATATTTAAGGAAAACTTTTCCAAACTTCTAAAAGTACTACTTCCGGTTTGCAGATTTCTACCAAAATGTTATCCGGTGTTAAGATACTTATCAAAACCTTAAATAAGAAATTTGGTTATAAACGGTTTGATACTTTTTAAGTTATCGTGGACGAAAAATCCTCGGTTCATACAAACACACAAACACACGAACACACAAACACACAAACACACAAACACACAAACACACAAACACACACACACACAGACATCATCGTGAAAATAGTAAATTCGTATTCTAGAGACCCTGAAACGTGCTTATCCACCAAAAACTCATACTCGAAAATTTTGACCCATTACAATACCTCTCTTATAGAATATGAGGCGAGAGGTAAAAAGACACATGGCACGTCAAAACAATACAGAAGAGAAAAGTACATATTAAAAAAAAAAATACAACCTAAAACATTAAAGTGTGTTGCAATTTAAAAATTCATGTATAGAGTAAAAACAATTATTTATCAGGGTGATCTTAACTTCACGAGAAAAAGAAATAATATTGGTTATAGATTTAATTCTCTCAGGTAAGTGATTGAAAATCTTAATGGGCATGTAGGACACATTATTGTGGAAGTTTTGTGTTCTGTGCTTAGGAATGTAAATCTCATTGGCTTTTCTAGTGTTATAAGAACCCTGAGATTTATTGGTAGGGAACAGGTCAGGATTTTTTTTAATAAACAAGGCACACTGGTAGATATATATTGAGGGTAATGTAAGAAGTTGGAGATCTTTAAAAATACTTCTGCACGATGATCGTGAACAAGCACCAACCATAGCTCTTAATATCATTTTTTGAGTTTTAAAAACATTAAGCGCGTGAACAGAAGAACCCCAGCAAATGATACAGTAGGATAATTTGCTATAAACATAAGCATAATAGTATATTTTAACTATATGTGGACTGACATGGATACGCAAGTGTCTTATGACGTAACAAGTCGAACATAGAGTTTTAGTAAGTTGTTGTGTATGTTCCATCCAAGCAAAATTGTATTCAACATTTAAACCCAGAACTTTAGTTGATGTAACTGGACTTATAGTTGAATTACCAACAAACGCCGAAGTACCGAAATTATTACCTCTTAATAAAAACTGAATTAACTTAGTTTTATTGGCGTTGAGGAAGACACCATTAGAATTACACCATGATGACATACGGTTAACACATTCTTGAATTTTGATATTCAGATCAGCGATTGAATCCGCCGCAACTATAAGGGAAGTATCGTCTGCAAAAAGGCACACATCAGTATTATCAAAGGATAATTTTTATGAAATTATTATGTATCCATCTAAGTTTTCTAGAAAATTTTAAGAGCGCGTTTTTTAAGTGAAAAAACCGTAACACGGAGTCTGTAATGGTAATATTTTTAACCCGATAATAGTCAAAATCGTATTATGAGAAACATGGGATCTTTCATATCCATGGTTATGAATTTGACAGCAATGTATTAGAGCGCATTAGAGCGATTCATTTAAAATAGAACATAGGCTGTCATTATCAAGTAAATATTACCTGTCAATTAGGGTTGTGTTTTTGAAAATAAGGTATACAATTAAAGAAAAGGTGCAAATGATCCGTTGATATAATGCAGATGTTATATAGCCTCAGACAAGTACCTATCTGATTTATTTCGTGTATTTGAGAATTTGATATAAATTGTATTCTGAAAAAATATCTATTAAATGTTTATATTTCTTGCAACTTTTTTCATATCTAAAATGATTAGAAATACATACATATTTCATTTGCTATGGTCTATTTTAAATGAAACGCTCTAATACATTGCTGTCAAATTCGTAACCATGGATATGAAAGATCCCATGTTTCAAGTTAAATAAAACTCACGGTAGATACATTCTTTAACAATGCCCTCTTAATTAACTGTTTAGCTCAAATTCAACATACCCCCCTAGCATTTACGTACTGAATCAACCCTCAACCCTACGCCACTGGGTTCCGTTCCTGCCCCCTACTTCAGCAGGGTTGAAGTGTACCTGTACCTGTATCGAGTGCGACCATAAACTAGCATGGCAAATAATTCATGCGATCGCTGCTGCCGCCTCTACCACCACCGCCGCCGCCGTTTTCAGAGCACTATGTTGTAGCTCAGTGCCACCCCCTGCTCTTCCACCCCCTGCCAGGGCTTCGTAGCAGGAAGAGAACTCTTGCACGCTAGATGAAAAAGAAGTAAAATTTTATTTTTGTGTTAATGCAAGTTTTTTGATGGGAACCATTCTACAGGATTAAGTCCCAATTACAGAATGGTAGATGTTATTATTGTGAAATCCAACCACTCGGATTCAGTGGTATTATTGTCGGTTGCGATGAGAATCGAACTGGGGACCGCTAGCACTGGGTTAAGCGCCAACATTTTGATATTTAATAATTTGACAAATATTTCAAGAGCAAAATGTGTAGGTAAAATTTTGCAGGATAATTGCACACATTTTCTTAGATACTATAATTTTTTTCTGGGATGGTTTAAAAAAATCTTAATATTTCAATAATTTTGATTTCCTATGGCAGTTTAATTGTTTTTTTGTGTGTATACTTACCAAATGTATTTACTACTTGGCATTGAATAATTAAAAGAATTTATTATTTTTTAATGAGTCAAATATTTAAGGAAGAATTGTGTATATTGAACTTCTTGTGTTTTGAATAGGTACTTATCTTATCTCTAATTGATGAAACGGTTAACTATGCTAAAACAAATTTTCTAAGTACAACAGGTTTTATGATTTTATTCAATTTTGACGTTTTAAACTGCTATTATTAACTCCATAGCAACAACTTTAAATAAATGTTTATTCACAAGTGAATTAATTTTTTTTTAAATCACTCAACACATTTTTAAATCCCACTAACGATTACTTTGATTAGGTAGTTTTTTTTTGTTATGTCAAAATAAATTTATAATTCAAATATTTGAAATAATTTCGTCAAAATTGAATAAAATATTGTATAAAACACGTGAGATACGAATGTTTATTCACTCGAAGTTATTATCCCACTCGCCCTTCGGGCTCGGGGGATAAACTTTCTTCTCTTGAATAAACATTCATGTATCTCACTTGGTGTATAAATATCTATTAAATGTGTCTCATAAAAAGTATATTTAATCTAATTCGACATTATAATTTATATTCGCTATTGTTAATTTAAGGAAAATTAAAAATTAAGTCAGAGCGGTTTAACTGGCCATAAAAAGGTAATATCGTTAAACTAAGTTGTGAATCTTTTAGCTAATAGTTTTATGTATACTATCATCATCTTCTAAAATGCTCTAAGTAGGTAATTTTATTTTGAGTAGATAGTAATGAATAATTAAGTAGGTATATTTACGAAGTACAACTTTCAGGATCAATACCGGGTAATAATTTAATAGAGTTTAAAACTGGTAGGTAAAATGATGATATATTTATAATTATGAAAATGGTGCTCCATATATTTCAAATATGTAACATAAATTACACAACTGACATAAATTTAAAACAGCCCAAATAATATTTCACCTGAGCCTCGTTTTACAAATTTATCTGTTAATGTTTTCCTACCCTCACGCATATTAACGCAGGGAAATGCATTTTCTGACAACCCTGGTTTGAATCTAGTCACATAGGTACTTGTCTTGACGTTGACGTCTAATAACTATAAAGCGCAGGGATCTATGAACCTGTTACAACCCAATCAAGATAATTTTAATTTTTTACGAAAATAATTAAGTGTATGATAAAAATTTATTACATCTTTTGGCTAGATAATAGTATATTTTTAATGAGTTTAATGATAGAACTTACTCATAAAAATAGAAATTTACTACATATGCCACTGGACAGGCAAGTGTCGAAATCAGTCGAATCAAAATTTTTTTCACTGACAATATTGAATAATTTTTAAAAATATCATTTTTAAACCAAAGCTGTCAGAAATATTTTATTTTTTAAAATATACTTTATTGAATAACGGATTATAATGAATGAATGAATGTTTTGTTTTAAATACATAGGTAGATAATAATACCTAACAAGGGCGGACTGGCCAATTGAGAAGCAGCGAGATCACACTTTACACAAAATTCTTGTAAAATTTAATAAGCCTCGGAATAAATAATTGGCGTACGTCCTCGAACCCAAATTTTTTTTATCTGCAGCGCTATTTTTTAATGCCAATGCATGTACAATTGGGTCCGATTACTTGAAAGCTCGATAAAAATTGAGTTCCAGTCCGCTCCTGATACCTAATGTGTAATGCATTTCAAAAAGTATAGTTTATTTAGAAATAAGCTGCAGTTATTTCAAATTTGGTTAATAAATAAGTTTTAGAATAAAGTCATGAAAACAGTATTCTCCTTATGTGTATTTGCCATGAAGTACAATATAAACACAGGAGTGGACATTCCGTATCTTAGCAATACTGTAGATTCGTGGCATTTTTGTTTACCCTGTGCGAAAGAGAAAGATCACTACTAGGCCTATGCGTTATCGTATTATCGTCATAAAATGCATGTTAAGAGCTGGCCCGTATTTTCTGTCTGTCTCTAAAAGGTAAACAGAAAAGCCACACTTCATCCGCCCTAGTGTTCACGCCTGTCATTATACTTCGTGGTATTGGATATTATGAACTCATATCTCTCTGCATAGATGACGTAGGAACTCGGAGTTCCGTTGTTCAAGTCTTTCGATTGGCAGTGTGAGATTGTCGGTAAATAAATAGTAAAACATCTTGCAATTAGATCGCATGGCACTCCAAGCTGACCGCACTTGATTGTCTTAAATGAAGTCCTGATTGTATTATAATCTTTAAAAGATTGTCGCACACGGATTGAGATTCTGACTACATCAAGACGAATCGGTTTTGAAGTGTTTGGATTTGGATTCCACAATAATAACATCTTCCATCCGTTATTAGTACCAAATCCTGTTGAATGGGTACCATAAAAATTTTAAAAAAGTAAACAATAGCTATATCATAACATCTTTGCACTCTTTGAATAATAGATAATTTAAAATCGCAATTCTCGCGTTTTCAATAATTCCTTTAAATAAAGAATAACTCGCTTCCTGAACTCTTCTCACGTAGAATTACATTCTTGTCTAAGACTGCTAGATCTTATTTATTCTGGTAAAAATATTTCTCTGTGGCAGACGACACAACAGTAGTGTAGGGGCGGGGGCGCAGCCCTGCGGGTACAATAAACGGGCCACCGCTAAGACAACAGCGCATCAAATATTCACTTGGACACTAGATCTAGAGACGTGAGATCTCCAGGATAGGATGCAAGGACGAGTGGACTTTGAACTTGTGACTCTATTGGTAGTTCTTGGTTGAAGCAGGAGGGGTATTTTCGAAGAATATTTGGTTGTAGTGACATGACCAGTCAAAATTAAAGACTGATTTTGAATTTAAGAAAATATCAAATTGAACTCCTTGACTGGGATGTTAAATGAATGAAGAAAATATAATAATTATTGATTTCACAGCAAATGTTCATTTAATTCAGTTCTGCGGGCTTATAATTCTTTTTCCAGTGTTAAACCTTTATTTTCTAGACTATAAAAAACTACAACATTATACCAATCTTATAGTTTTCTCTTTATAATCTATAAAAAAAATTAAAAAATTGATGTATGCAGCCAGTTTAAGTCTCTTTCGTCTACTAATCTAATAAGTACTTATAATAGTATGTACAATGATAATAATAATATTTATTTCCATCAAAATCAATAAAATTACACGTAGAAAAATAATGATACGAGTATTAGTACATACAAACATACACTATGATTCAAAATCATGTATACCACCAAATTTAGAATACTAAAGATTTATTTATATATTATATCTGGTGTAATCTTCTGCTTATAGGTCAAAAATCATCAAAAACATAGCAATTTAATGATATTTTATTGGACGTTTCGAATCTGGCACATGGTTCATCTTCAGCTTAAAGGCTGTTACAAAAAACGAAAGTAAGTAAAAACAAATACATTTGTTTTCATATAAAACATCTATCGTCACTTAATATAAAATGTATTTATTCACGCTTAAAATTTTGAACCATTTGCAATTATTAGCTAAATTTTCGCGCAACGAAATTTTTGCGTTTGATCTGTACAAGAATATTGTTAGAAAATGTACTCCTGTGTTTACAGTATAGTCTACGATTCTGCAATATAGTCTTGTGCAAATCAATCTTGTACATTTTACACCTTTAGTTTATTTAAAAGTCGGAAAAACAATACGATTCGAGATGTAATGTCTCAAAGTTACAATCAAACTTTTTCATTTGCTTCAATTTGATGCAAGATATTACTTTATTAAATACGAGTAGGTACCTTGCATATTATTTTTTATATTCACTGAATATCTTTTGAATCCTGGTAAGTGATTTTAATAACCCGACTTTAGTCGAAGTTTCCCGAAGCACTTTCCGGAAATTCCGGCGGTCGGCCGTGCGTACGAACGTTCAGACGCCATGTCAAAAACAGTATACTTGTAAAATGCATACACAAACATTACATTAGGAAAATGTGGGCGCTGGAACCCACACCGAATAGTAAACAGCGTCGAATACTGGAAAAGGTTCCCCTCTTACTCCTCTGACAGAATTTAGCGCGGCCTACGTGATGAAAATAAGCGACGAGATATTTATAAAGGAATCAGTCACGACCAGGTATTGATACATTGGAAAAATTTCATTATTTCACAAAATAAATCAAAAAAATGTTTATGTCATTGTCTGTGAATTGTCATTCCTCTTCGCAAAATCGCAACCATGGAATTTATCTATTGTGCGTTTATTTAAACATTGAATATGGGGTTTTACTATTCTTAAAGTTACAAAATGACAGAAATGTATTAAAGTGTTTTAACTTACTTATACCTACTCAATGTGCAAATTATACACTTCTTTTTCACTATTCTGAAAAAAGCTGCTCTAAAATTATCCCAAAAATCTGCTGTGGCCACCACAGGACCACAGGAGGGGAGACCGGGGTTGGTTGTTATACGGGGATAAGTTGTTACATGGCACATTACAGATTTCTAGTGCAAAATACTTGCAGATGAGCTATAAAGACATAGACGATCATTGCAATGTCTGCTATCGCCTCCTGTACTCTAGTGGCGTCTACATAGTCACTGCGTATACGTGGTGACCAAAAACAGCATGTTTGTAACTTGTAAGTTTGGTCTCATGTTGTAAATATTTGAGATAATTTATTGAATTTAATGATATTTTTGTTCCTGTAAGTTCTTTGTTTATGGAATCACATTGTTTATTTAAAAATAATTGCGTAGTTCTTATTTATTATACCTCAAATGTTTCATTTTGTATTGGGGTAAAAAGTTAAATACAAATGGGCAGATTGTTACGCGTGTGAACCCTTAAAATTTGGAGTTATTTTTGAAATTTTTATTATTTTCAGGACAAGAACTTACTTAACAATGATAAAGCAACTTTTTCTCCTAAAATAATAATATGCCTTATTCAAAAAATGCGCCAAAAGCAAAGAAGATCACACGTAAGACAAGAAAATCAGCAATTTTGACAGACATCAGAAAAAAATGTTCATTGTTAATCAGAAAGAAATCAACATTGAAGATTGACTAATTAAAATGAATCCATTGATTAAAATTAGAAATTAGTGATTAAAATGGTAAATACGCATCTGTAATTTTTTGCCCCGTATGCTGTAACAACCTACCCCAAGGCTGGGGTTGATTGTGACAACTGCAAACTTTTGAGAAACAACTATTTTCATCTATTTACCATTACATTATTCTCCAAATAAATATCAGATTGTATAGCCAGTAAGCTACTTTTTAAATCCTAACAATTTCATTTAAATCGTTTTACCCAATAAAAGATTAGGATAAATTTTATAAAAAATGTAACAACCAACCCCGGTCTCCCCTACCTACAATGTGTATTAAATATTTTGAATGACGAACACACGCAGTTTTGTCGTTGTTATCTAGAATATTTAATTTTGAGACGTGATTAGTGAGTTTGATACTAAAACATTAACATTTCGATGAAAAATCTGACCGTCTGACACAGGCCTGTATACACTTGTATTTCGTTTAACTTTTGTTTCCCCCAGCAACAATCCCGCAGAACCAAGAACAAAACAGCATCACATCTCCGAGACAATGCACACTCTGGCATTCTAGTAGTACAGAACAATCATCTACGTAGCGTAGAACGGACAGCAGCATTCATCTGTGTATGTGTTAGTGTTCGCATACACAAACTAACTACATCTAGTGGGTGTTGGTATCTGATCGCAGCTCCAGCAGGCCTTGTAAACACGTCACCGACGTGAGGCACTTCCGCTTCCTGCCGGAGCGTTATCTGCGTCCTGCTGGCGTCCTGCTGGCGTCCTGCTACCGTCCTGCTGCCGACCGTTGCCACCTGGTGCGAGGGCGCGTGCGCTCAAGACGGGATTTGTCCCAACGGTGGAAATTGTAAAATATCAGATTTGTGTGTAATCCTTTGCGGACATGAACTTGTATGATTCACGTCGTACCGTGACAAGATATCAGTTGATTGATGTCTTCAGGTTGGTTTATAATGTATGTAACCGGTAACTTACTCATTATTCTGTAAAGTTGACGACATTTTTCATTACGGTTCAGGGTTTATAACACTGGAAGACCACATAGGAAGAATGATCAAAGTTACATTTTGATAGTTTAGATATACCTAATTGAATTTTATGATTTGAAGACTCGTATATTGGAAATATGGGTTTATTAAAAATAACAGTTTATTTTATTCCAAAACTTACAGTTATAGGTATTGATAATAAAAAATAATAACATTAATGTTCTTGTAAAATAAACTAATTTGTTATAAACAATTAACTAAAATCGGTATTCCGTTGAACAAAGTGGACTTGGATCGTTCTTCCAGTGGACACAATTATTTCAATGCCTGAAAATCTTTTTTACTGCAATTTTCTAAACGCCATAAGAAAATTTACTTATTTTGCTAAGATGGTACCAAAAACTCATTTTTTGATTTTTTGAACTTTGATCGTTCTTCCTATGTGGTCTTATATACTACCTGAAACTTGCATATTCCATCTACCTGCATACGCTGAACTGAAGGCCTATAGTACGCCATTGTTGGGCTGTTCGTGTATTTTCGTGTCGAACCATGGTACCATATTTTTTTTATGACAACTTGTATTGTAAATATTTTTATAAGTTTGATTTTGGGATAATTATTTTGTTTCGCTATTTTTAAAACCCAGTTCGACAGTTAAGTGAAGTCTAAAGCTGATCTATTTGTTTTTTGAATAAAGAGGTTAGACATGTAGGTACTTATATTTTTCAATAATGTTAACAAGTTGTTAACGAGTATCTAACTAGGTAATGTAACAATTTTGTAAAACAATACCTAGGTACGCACGCAAACTCATTCAACTCTTCAATTTCGTGACTTTATTTTCAAATAACATATTTTTAAAAAATTGCACTGCACATAAATATAATTTGTAAATTTTATCAATATTCCAAGTATTATTCATAATTTATATAATTGGAATTGCTTTGTTTTGTTTAATTTCATATAATAGAGGTAGGTAGTTATTATTTGTTGTATTTCTATGATAATGAAAATATATCGAACATTTTGAACTTTCGTTTTAAATTTATGCCATGTTCACTAAATGAACTCGTTATAGAACACTCAATTGTTTCGAAATTAACCGATTCACCCAATCACCTGCGTTCTATAGGCCTTCACTATTGTCAACCGTACCACCGTACGCGAGTTCCAGGTAGTATATATTTCAGTGGTTTATAATGACACGGAGCCGTAACATAGAAATGCTTTTGTTCAACTTTATAAAATACATAATATAAACCAGCATTATATGTAAAAAATAATAGTCCAGTTGCAACAATCTTGTTTATATTTATTGGTATTTACTGAGAACCGATCTGAAAACAAAGATGGCGGTTTTGCCCCACCCTGTAGTACTGGACAGTTTATGATTTTTGATGCCTAAGATAACGTTCAACTGATATGATGCTCGACACTAATTATTATTATAACCAAATTTTTTCAGCTCTGCACAATATCATGACACTTATTACTATTAAATTTAATTTCTCTTTCTGTTAAAATTTATGACTTATGCGAGTAATTGCATATATGGACAAAAATGCAAAAAAAATGTTAAAGTAAATCCCTAGGTAAATCCTGACAATATGGGCAAGATTTGGCCAAGGTTTCTATCTAACCCTGTCTCGCAAGCCCTTATTGCTTGTTGCAACCACTGCTCAGTGCCTGATAGTTTTGTGAATTGTATCCCAACTTGGAATAGCGACGAGAGTAGATACCGATCAGTATCAAGCTGTGAAAACTTCACACCACTGTGCTAAGATAATTATATTTCAAGAAAATTTTTTGTGATGTCCAGTTCACACGAGTTTTGAAAATAAGTTTTTTTTAAAGAAAAGGATGCAAACTAATAATAAATAATAATAATAATAATCTGACAAGCAGGTACTTCATTAAAAAAATATTATTTGTAGAAATTTTTTTCGTGTGAAATGGGCATAACGTTAATAATCTCATTTTGCGGACAAAACAGTACTGTTCAAATTTCCAACCCTGCGTAGTACAACTACCTGGTGTCTGTCTATTCTCTGTTGTTGGTAGTTTGTTCTGTTATGTTTCTGCTACTGTTTGGGGGTAGTATTCAACAGTTGGTACACCTGATATGGAATTTTACTCCTGCAACAGGACACATTGTTTGCAACTATCTATTGAAAATGCACTGTTTTTCCTCTTTTTAGGGTAGATATCATGTTAAACAATGGGGAGAAATAGATAATAGGTGCAGATGAAAATAACAACAAAATTTTAACACATTGAGCTTTATTTATCGTTAAAATATTTTTGTTTGTTCTACGAGTAAAATGCTGGTCCCAAAAGCATAAACTTTACCTCAGAAACAACTCCGCCAATTTTAATAAATATTTAAGGAAGATATCATGGGCCCTTAGCACGCATGATAGTATTTTTGCGTGCCGTCAGAATATTTTTACTCTTTCGTAACTTTTATTTCTTGTTAATTGTAACTATAAATTGAGATTGGTTTCGGATGGATACTCTAGAAGCAAAATATAAGAGTGTGGGCAGATAATTTTAAGAGGAATCTGGCGGAAAATTACTGAAATTTATATTGATCTATTTAAAAGGTACTGTAAAAAACTGGAATAGACATGAAGAAATTCAATTATATGTAAAAAAAAATCAAATATACCTTAAGCGGCTCGTCTACGTTTTTACCGAATTCCTAGAATACTCTCGATTTTACTTTTTTTCCATTCCACTCTTTTCCTCACTACTAGGGCTGCCTTAAACCTGCCCGGAACTCGTACTTTGCCGCATCCTAGCTTTGCAATGTCATTTTGAAGTTGAAAAATACTGTAAAAGTGTTTTCGTTGCGAGTAAACTGTCAGATTATTATTGGCTTTAGGATAATGTTTTTATAAACATTTAATAGAGAAAAAATGGATCTCACCGTGTAATGTTTGCATAAAATTGGATTTTTTTGAATTTATCGGAATTTTTATATTTATGTACAATTTTTTAATCAAAATTTTAAAAAGGCACATCTGTAGATCCATTTTTTCATTATTAAATCCGTGTTGAAATAAATTTTTACCATTCTTGTACTGGTCACAATACACTCGCTACGTTAATACATTTTATGCTGGATTTTAGGTAGTAGACGGGCCTCTTAAAATGAATCAAATAGATATGTAGGTATTATATACACGGTGTACCATACTTGACGTACTGATCAGGGAACAAAAATAATTGTTTCAAAATTCGAAAATTAATTTTTGAGGTTTGTGATGGAAACAGTTTTGGGGCACAGGTTGAATAGGTAGTTTTAATATTAAATATTACGTTGTAACTAATTAATTAATAACTATGTTTGCATAAACAATAATTGAATTTAGTTTCCAGTAATCCGGCCACATAACTCTGTCTTTATTCAAAATAAATAGTATTCATTGGTAGGTACCCTTATTTAAAGAATTTCGAAAAAAATCTTTTTGTTCCAGATTCAGTACATTAAATACTATTTGCCATTACAATATTTTATGTACGTCAAGTTTTGGAACACCCTGCATATTCCTACTTCTAGTATAATTTTCTACTCGAGATTAATGATTACGACACTCGCCTTCGGCTTCGACTATTATAATCCAGTTAGTTAAAGAGAAATTTTACTACATCCCTAAAACACAAACTTAAAAAATTGATTTCGAAAATTTCGAGGTGTGGAAGTAACAGATTCATAAAATGTGAGAAATGTAAAACAGGTTTTAAAGAGAGGGCTCTAGAATTAATTTTGATAAATCAAAAAATATGAATTCCTGGTTCACTAATTTTTCTCTTCTTTGCCGCCCATTTCTACCAATGCTTCGTTCTCCGTAATTGAAAAATACGGACAAAAAACAGGGTACCATAAATATAACTTTACAAAATTTAAATCAATTACAATGAGTCTACATCTGATTTCCTGGGAGACATCATAAAGCACTGGAAAGTCCACTGCCATTCTTTCTCCTCACATTGCAGGATATACCTCACATTACAGGCAGAGGTATAAAATAAACTAAAAGAAAACAGACGTAAACATTTTATTGCTGGTAGATTAACAACACGATGCATTATTTAAAAAAGAAATTGGAAGGAAGGTTAGTATCAGTTAGTGGCCCGTAAAAAGCTGCTAAACTGCCGAAATTGCCACGAACATAATAAGAAGGTGCATGCGATATTGGCTAATTTTCCGGAGGAACGGTGGAAAAGAATTTCGACTTTATTGCGCAAGTAAAATTTATTAATTTGTTCTCTAATTTATATTTACTACCCATAAAAAAATTTGTAAATTGGTGTGAATTGTTTATCATGTTAGGATGTTAAACATTTTAATTTTACTTTTAAAACATAGGTTTTATTGGAATAATTTTTTAAATCTTAATATTGACAAAAGTTTGTCAAATGCGGTATTCAAATAAAAGAAAAGAGAGCAGGTATACAAAATTGTCGAAAAAATAATAAAAGGCCTGACAAATAAAAATAAATATTTTTTAAACAATTTTTTTATATCGGATTGACCAACAAAATCAATTTAAAATTTACTTTATATAAATGAAATATTTGTTTTTTTAATTATTTATTTAAATTCAGTTTAAATTGAAAATGCATTCATGCAACTGGAAATCAACTATTAAAAGTAAGCATTTAATTTAAAAATAATGGAATCTGTTAATGTATGTATGGTAACATAGCTTCTTTAAATTGTAATATAATAAATGGTGAATACGTATACCTACTTTCAATAACAAAAGATTCGGCATTTTTTATGGAAATTGTGCTGGTAATGCCTTAGGTGTTTTCTCAAATGTAACTCAAAGTAGATACTATAAAATAAAATCGAACATTCGCTCGCTTTTACCAATATAAACGGTACCTATATTATTATTTATAAATAGTAGTAAAATAATGAATTACTGTAAATTTTGGCTTCCTGAAGTGTAAATACAACAATTGCACATTGTTGACGTCTATGGTAGTTGCGACTTTCCGCATCAAAGCGGTAAAGAGCATCAAATTTTATTGCTTTAATAGGCCGTTAAAAAAGTTGCTTTGTAATAAAAAAGATCATCATTTACACAATTTATTGTTCAAATAGAATCTAAAATATTACAAAACAGATTAATTTTAAATGTGACACTTACTGGTGACATCTCTTAGTAGTTATTTCAAGGCTACTTGACAGATGGAAATTTTAGTGCAAATGTCAAATGCATCTCACTTAACCTCATAGAAAATAAGATATTATAAATAAATAGGTATGTCGGCCAAAAAATATAATTCATAATGTGTGCGTTAGGTTTTATTAAAGCACTCTCTGCTTCGCGTCGTACTTTAATATAGAACCTCGAGTTGTAAAATTTACTCTACCGCACTTATAATGTAAATAACTATTAAATCCCTTTAAAGTCTCCCACACATGTACCGTTGACACCGTAAAAACGTTTGCCGTTGACGCCGTTCTGTGATTTGATTCGTTGACAATCAATGACGCAGTTTGACAGCTGTCATTTAGTTGGTTGTCAACGAATCAAATCATAGAACGGCGTCAACGGCCGCGACGTTTGCCGGTGCCAACGGTACATGTAAACTTAGCTTAATATTAATAATATGCTTTTTATAAATAATAATTTTCTGCGAAATTAATCTCAATTTCGTACTTATAGTAACATATAATTTTGTTTTGTAATGTTTATTAATTATTACTAAAAACATGATTTAATTTTCCGATTCCTCATGCATTCAGCAAATAATTTCAGACCAAACCCCTTTATTTCTTGTATTCTTTCTTCTCAGTAATAAAACTCTGATATTACCGGTTCCAATACCACCTTGGATTCACAATAACAAAATCACAGTCACAAACAATCGAACATCAGCTATCCTGCGTCCCAGGAGAAATCAACAGCCGTCAAATAACCAGCCTCCTGCTATAAACAGGACTTAGACGCTTTCACTTAACAGTCTCTCCACATACTCGTACCTCCACCTACATGTCGTGATTTTACATCACGTGGATCCTGCCGAGGTTATCCTGCCGCTGACATCCCGCAGGATTCAATCCGATCCTGAATCCTGTTATCACAATAAAGAAAATCCTGCGCACAGATAAGATACAGAAAGGAAACTGTTTTGTTGTAGTTTTATTAGTCTCGTTGGTGAATTTTAGGAAGAGCTGGATTGTAAAAGATTATGATAAGGGCTTTAGTTTGTCAATACCATACTTTACTATCAGATTGTCTGGTGACTTTGTAGGAATTTGTGACTGCTGCAAAAACTACGAAACTATGATTCAATAATTTTGTGGCCTCCTGAAGTGTAAATATAACAATCACACATTGATGACGTCTATAATACTTGCGATTTTACACATATCATGTCTTTCCGCATCAATGCGGCAAAGAGCATCGAATTTTATTGCTTTAATAGGACGTGAGTTGCTTTGTAATAAAAAAGAGAGGCTACAAAAACGCTACTTTACATAATTTATTGTTTAATAGAGTCTAAAATATTATCAACAGATTAATTTTAAATGTGACACTTATTGGTGACATCTCTTACCAGTTGTTTCAAGGATATTTTACACAGACGCGGCTCCAGTCTTTTGTTTTGAGGGGTCAAACTAGAAGAAATCTTATAAATGGATAGGGAAATAAATTTCATGCAAGGTCAAATGCCTTATAATTAAAAGTGAAATTTTTAAATGGATGTGAAGTAACAAAGTTTTTTTTCCTATTTTATGTGCAAATTTTTTTTCTTGAGCCCATTCAAAATAAAAGTATTTCAAATTTGAACTTTTGGTTATGAAAAACTTACTTTACTCTCGTTTAGGTAGTTATAAATGTAATGCAACCGGATAATAGTGGCACTTCTCTCGCTCTGTGTCAAACATTAGGTACCCATTTAAATAAAACATTCAAGTCAATTCAATATTATCAAATCAATAATTTAGATTTTTTACAATTAATAATAATAATATACATATAATTTTATATTTTACGTTTACATTCTTTTTTCTACAAACACTATTAAAAATTAAACTTTTAACACGGCCTACTGCTGTTAAAAATGCAATATTATAAGACGCCGTGTTAAAAGTGAACTGTCAATCACTTTTAACATGCGTTAAATGTAAACTGCCAATCACTTTTAACGCACGTTAAAAGTAAATTTCATCTCTTAATAAACAACTCTCAATTTTTATTGAATTCATAGACTACGTGTTTCATTATATTACTATATAAATATCTTTTGTTACTGAACTGTCAAAAATAATTAAATAAATTATTTCTTATTTTAAAATATAAAACGATGTTTGTAGAAAAAATAGTGTATGGTATACGTGTTAAAAGTGCTTTTATTTTGTTCGAAGTGTTACGCCACTCCGCTTCGCGTCGTGTCCTAAACTTCCCGTTTCACAAAATAAAATGTCACTTTTAACACTTATATCATAAATAACTATTGTGAGTGAAATTTAATTTTTTTGTCAATACTCTTGGGAGGGAGAGGTCATTATACGCGTGACCGCCCCTCCTGGATCCGAGCCTGATTTGCAGAAGGAAATGTTAGTGGAAATGTCAATTGCATCTTACTTAACCTCATAGAAAATACGATATTTTAAATACATAGGTATGTCGGCTAAAAAATATAATATATAATCTGTGTGCTAGGTATTTGACAATCGCTTGGTTTAATTAAGCACTCCGCTTCGCGTCGTACTTTAATATAAAACCTCGTGTTGTAAAATTAACCTACCGCACTTATAATGAAAATAACTAATGTCTCATGGTTACAAATAAGTAGGTAAGTAGTTTCACAAAGATAATTCTAATTATTAATTAATAATAATCCATTATTCACTTGAAAGAAATTCAAATTTTTACTGTAAGCTCATTTGATTAAACAGTAAATCATGTCAATATAATCAGTATTTTCTACTATAAAGAAGATTACTACTATTATAATTTAATTTAAAATTTGCCATTTGAAATTATTTCTCAAAGCAAATCAAAACTAGCGATCTCTGTTATTCCTGCAAGGTACTACAATGACAACGTTAATTAGTTCTCCACAATATGGAGGTGGTGGTTTACTGGGTGTTGTTGTTTGTTCTACAATTATTGTTTTTGATGTTCTGCTAATGTTTTTCAAGTGTTTTGTGCAGCACAGGAAAAATTTAAGTTCCTGCCGAATGCTGACAATATTAAGTAAGTTTGCTATTTGTTTAATAAAATAGGCGAGGGCATTAGCATTACTTTAAGTTTGGTTGTACACTACTTCTAGGAGTACATCGTAATAGAAACGTAACAATCTATGATTTATACACGTATTTATTAAGATCTAAGTGAAAAGTGATACCTACTTAAAAGCATAGAAGTAGAATATTTGTAGTAAACTGCGTATTCAAATAATTATATCTACACATTTTCAATGAATTACTGTTTGGTGTTAATCATTAAAGCTGCTACACAGCATAATAAAAAGTATCTTAAATTGAGCACAATAATACTAAAAATTAAGGTAACTATTTGCAGTACTACTTTTTAGAAATTTTATTGCGGATTCATACCACTATAGTAGTATAATGTACTAATAATGATATGTAAGTAGGTATAATTTAGGGCAAGATCCATAAAGACGTTTATATCGTCCAAGGGTCTCAGGGCAAAGGGTTTATAAATTGGTTGAGGCCGAGGGAAATATCATCAAATAATGCTCGTGGAGCATATGTCATAAGTCATACTTTCATACAATTATAGTATATTAAGTATCAAGGGCGGTATGTGAAGTTTACCGGTTGAGGATAATGTTTGGAGACAGAGACGTAGTCGAGGTTTCTGCAATATTATCTGAAACAAAAAGTACATAACGTCCGTGGTGCTTAAAATATTTTTTATCCGATCGATACTATAAAAATAAATTTGAAAATAATATTTATTTTGGTTATGTAGGTTTAGTTTGCATTTTCATGTTGTTGTCTTGGTTTCTATTATTGTTTCGTTCTTACCGCCTTCTTCATGAATTCTTACCGCCTTCTAATTTGTAAACAAAACCTACTATCTTAGAAACAGAGCCAGTAAACGCTACAAAAATTACCGATCGTACAAACATGTAACTTGAATTTCGAATTTGACATTTGATTTTTCAGTTCGAATTTTGTTGATATTTTTATTAACCAAGAATGGTCAAGAAATCTTTGAACTTTTAGTAAAACAAGTTAATGATTGATAACATTGATTGTTGTTATAATATCTGAATACCAGAGAGAGTACAACATAATAAACTTTGTATGCAAAGCACAAATAAACAATAATGTACTTTAAGTACAAATATAAATATACTTGTAGCTCCGCAATTCGCAAACAAATTTAATACAACTTAACTCCTACAAATCATAAAAATTCGTGTAACATGTGAATAAGCAACGATGAGATTTGCATACGGCTCGCAGGAGTCCTGCTTCGTGCAGCCCTTCAGGGGCGTAGCGCTAACGCCTCTCATATCTCGTAAGTGGGCCATTAATAACACCTAGCAGCCCCACACGCGCCGCCCCTGACTACACGCGCCACGCGCCGGCAATCAGCCAAGTGGGCCATTCGTCTAGCAAACAGCGGCGTACGTGAAAAGGAAACATTGGTTTGGTTTTCTAAGACTTCTGATTGTTTACTATTTCAAGGAAATATGGAACGTGGGTATGACTGCCTTAAGCCCTGTTCGCACGAGGATTCTTTGAAGAATCTACCAAGATTTTGAATCCTGGAAAAGAAGAAGTTTTCTTCTTTCTAGTGAGAATTACCTGTTAAATTGCTAAATTGAATCTTAAATGAGTCTTGGAAAAGAAGAATTTATAATTTATTGATTGCTTTAAAACCATGAATTTATTTTTTCAGGATTCAGAATCTTGGTAGAATCTTTAAAGAATCCTCGTGCGAACAAGGCTTTACAGATCTCGAAATCACGATTCTTTCCTTCCACTTTGTATGTTACGCATATAGTAATATTTTAAGTAAATTATTATAGTTCACTGAACTTATGTTCAACTAACTCAAACCGTTATAAGTACTTAGTATTAGTATAGAATGGTGGATATTGTTATAATGGAATGGTGGATATTGTTATAATAGAATTCAACCACATCTAGACCGATTCTTTTTAATGCAGTGCAGTCAGAATCTCAATCCATATGCGACGACTTTTGAAACTGAAAGCGGTATCGGAAAGTTTCATATGCAACCAGGACAACATATATTTAAAACATGGTGTATTATAATAGAGAATATATAATTCATGTATCACGTGGTACATATTGACTAATTTGATTGGCTGAAATAGGGCAGTAAGAGGCTATCAATTCGAAGATATTTATTATCACCGCTGTTACTTGTCAACTGTTTTGTTTATTAGTTATAAACTGTCAGTTTCTCAAATTGAGATTGCTGTTTGTCAAAAATCAGAATTAAAATGTATCAGGATAGAGACAATACTGAAAAACACGCCAAATTCAGAAAGGTAAACAGAATTTAAAACGTTTTTGACAGCTATTGAAAAAATATAACCAAACATATTGGACTCATTCATTATATATTCTCCCCAAATATATCTCGGGCTATGATTAATCATAGGTGATAGCATAAATCCGAGACGAGAAATTAAATGGTTCTCGTTTCGTAATTTCGAGACGAGACGAGAATGACACGAGAAATTTCTCGTCTTCTCACATCACTAGATAAATCAATGCTAATCAAATTATTTTTCTTTACTTATCCTTATGGTATGTTATTTCGGTTTTTTTAAATCTGCTACAGACATATAAAATTGTAAATATTTAATAAAACATCTTTATACTCTTGTCACCAAAAATTGATGAGATTATTTATACAGACTAATGCGAATCTTAAATTTGTACAGAACTGGCCTATCAATCAGAGTTCATAGCGGTCCATTTTTCGTATTTTAATTACAATTCTCCCCGCCATGTTTATTTCCTCCTGTGGTCCGTCTCCCCAATAAATAATTTATCAATCTTTTGTCCCCTTTTCGTCCGATGTCCACCGCCCTACTCAATTTCACTTGACTATGTATTGATAGGTGCAAGAGCCAATATTTCCGCTCCGGAGCGAGTCTGGGGTTCCAGGCAGGCGGAAATGACCCGACCGCACACAAATTGTGTACCCCACCCCTCGCAGAGGGACGAAGGCCTGGACAGAGCCCTAGTCCTTGTGGAGTAAGAAGTAAACCAGAAAACAGGAGATATTAATACTAGTTTGAGGGAAGCTGTATGCATTGAGGTGTTAAATATAATGGTCGAGTGTATTTGGATAAATTGAAGGGATTCAAGTTTATTGTTATAAAACTGGTATACTAAGAAGTTTGAAAAGAAGTTTCTTTTAATTTGACACTCACAGAATGTAACTAAATGCTGTATTTGTTTATATCTGTATAAAAAACAAACAGTGGTATCAACTTGTCCATGATTCTACCAGTTAGTTTTTAAATAAATAAAATTATGTCCTATACTTAATGAGTATTATGTAAAAGAAAATGTGGTCTCCTTTTGAGATATGGGTACAATGGTCAGGCCATACAGCTTATATTAAAAGTATATTCCGTAACTACACCACGATGACCATGGTTGCGGTTACCCGTACCGTATCCTAACCAAGAAACAAGTTTCAGGATTTGGTTAGATTAAGGAACGCGGTTCCTGAAAGTTTTGGATACTTTTTCGTGACCATGATAACCAACAATAAACTTTGGTTGTGGTGATTAGTTTGTACGTTTATATGTTTTGTGGATAAATATTGAGTTTGTGTATGGTTTCATATTAATCGTAGTAAACGCCATGTCTGTTATGTTTCTTTTCATTGTTTCTACATTTTATTAATAAATAATATGTTGCAATACCGAAATTAGTGATAGTGATAGTAGCACTATAAGTTAAAATAAAAGTTTCAAAAAAATACCACGAATTCTGTCATAGCTTAGAGCCACATTAACAGTCCGAAATTTTTGAAGTTGTAGGAGGCAAAAGTAAAATAAACAGCTGATGTGTTCTGAAGAGCGTTTGAATATTTTTGTTTTGATTGTACCACGACTCAAATTTCGAACTGTGAACATTTAAATGATTTTGTTCAAACAGTAATACGAATTACACCAAATTTCGGTCTAAAAAGTCAAAAAGTAAAAAAAAATGTCAAACACAAGCAAACTGTAAATAAAAAATAAATTTCCTATATTACCATCGTACACAACCAAATATGAGGTTTAACTTGTTCCGAATCATGACCACTTTTTCAGGAACCATAATTTACGACAGATTTACCATTACCAAAACCGCGGATATTCGCTAATGAGTTACAGAATATACTATAAACTAATGAAACAGTCACATCGTGTATTCCAAATGCTCGGTGTAAATTCTTAGTTATTAATTAGTTACAATGTAATATTTTACATTATTTTTTTATTAACTAAGTACCTATGTATGTACCAATGTACCTATTCAACCAGTGGCACAAAACTATTTACATTACAAACTTCAAAAATTAATTTTCGAATTTTGAAAAAATTCTTTTTGTTTCGTGATCAGTAACTACGTAAAGTTCTATGTGCCATTCTAATATGTACCATTATGGTACATTGTGTATAATGATGTTTTTATAAGATTGTCTCGTTATCTTACCATACAGAAAATTTGATTAGGCCTTTTCAAAAAAAAATAAATTTTGTACTCTAAAGAGTTAAACGTAATTTCAGGATTTTTTAACCCGTAGTTCCGGATTTCCGGTTATTAATAATTTCTGCGATTACGCGAAAATATTTAATTACAGAAACACTCTGCATGCGTTTAGTGATTCCACATCACAGGGCTGTGGTGCAAGGGGGTGGGGATGAAACCTCGACCGTGTCATGCAACGTGTGTGGCCATTCACTGGTCATTAGCGCAACGGCTAATGACGAAATAATAAGTAGGCGACGACCGATAAACTGTCAACTGTTAGTGGATTTTGCATGAAATTCATCCGACGAGAGAAGGCTGTGCACTGCTGATAGAACCGTGACAAATGAATGTTTGCGTACTTGATGCAGTTTTTACGATCATTCCAATGTTAATTTGTTTAATAATTACTTCGATTTTTGTAAGCAGGATTTGCAACGCTTTATGACCCAGTTTTCAGAAATGTGTATTCGCATAAACTATTTTATCTACGACTAATATATAACATTAACGTTACTTGTGTGATGCTTGCTACATAATATCGTATTATATATTAATCCCGCAGGGAATAATACCAGGAAATAATAGTCAGTATTCCCTCCTCTGCACCAATCAAAAAATATTTTGCCTGAATCAATTTCTCCATGCACATTATTTTTTTAAAACATTGCAATGTTTCATGATGTAACTATGGTGATATAGAATTGACATTTGGAAATGTCAAAATTTTTGCTTATTGGTATTTGTTTTATGAAAATCTTGTAAGTAATAAATTAGTCGTAGATAAAGTACAGTATACAACTTGCTATAATGGCTATTATTCCCTCAGATGATTAAAACCCTCGCTCGTGTTGTAAACTTCATCTTCAGGAATAATACCATCCATTATAGTGTCGTTGTATAATATACTATTAGTTAATGTTCAATAATATGTATTGCACAATAATTTTGTTGCACACTTAGGTACTTTGCAACACACTTGCGACAAACAGCTGCTTTCAACATTAAAAACAATGTAGAAACATGAACTTTCAGAAGCAGGCGTAGAAAAATAATTTTTTTCTACGATCGGTATTAAGAATTGACTTTTTGTTTTTGGACTTCTGCTTCTTTGAACATAGTGACGGCCTGAAAATATTTTATCAAAATCTGTTCCAGTTTATAGGTATCAAGAGAGGTATCATAAATGATTTATTAAGATTTGTTTAAATTTCTACTAATATTTTTATTTGCAATCAAAATTCGTTCTAAATGTCAAGTTTATTTTTTTACATTTATGTTTGTTATACTTTTACTGTTTTTCTATAATAAACATTTTATCTTTCGTAGATATGATGATATAAATTAAAAATTACAAAATTTCTGTTTGCTAATAAAAATCAATTAAACGTAGAAAAAATGTTGTGTGCTGAAAGTATTTTTGCAGACTTCGACTAGGTGTAGCCCTCGCTACAATATCTAACCTCAATCTGCAAGAAGCTACTTTCAGCCCTTGGCATACAAATAACTATTAACACGTATCTTATTTGAAGAATTATTTCCCAAATAATTTCATAAACAATGGACTGACACTGTCACCTAACGGTTGTTTGTTATTTTCAGCGCTCGTAGTTTATTTACCGATATTTCATTTATAGAGGCGTAAAAATCTAAACGTAAACTCTACCGCCTACCTAAATAAAATAATTGTCAAACCCTTGAAAGGTAGTTCGGTGAGCAAAATCTGCGTGTGAAGGGATGAGAAAATCATTAGTGTTTGATTAGGGGTGAAAAACGCTTAGACCGGAAGCGCGTACGGCGTAACGTGTCCGTTCCGGTGTGTGACACGACTTCCGTCAAACATAAATCGGTATTAGCGCCCTCTGGAATGTCCTAATCGGCCGAGATGTCACACATAAAACGACCACGAAACATGGAGAGCTTTAAACATTTATTAGATGGAATTAGTTCGCACTTTGTTAGAAGAACGTAACAGAAATACCAATGAGTGGCGAGGACAAAGTTGATGAGAAATAAATATTGTACCTATTCTGCACTTTTTTCTTTGATTCACGAAATTAATTAGCACTAACACCACATAAATCAGCACGTTCGTTGTAATAAATGGCTTTGTTACAGTTTGTTAATCTATACCATTATTCAGTTATAATAGCTTATATCGTATAATAATGCATTATTAAATTTTCTAGCCTCTTTCTACTAAAGAAAGATTGCCTGTAGAACTGAAAAAAGGTATATGAAACTAGTTTTTACGTATAAATTTTTAACAATTTTGAGGTCAGAGAAAAGTAATACGTAAAAAATACAATAGACATTAAATTTTGTTCATACCTAGTACCTAGTGCTATTGGATAAATCATTTAATCAATGGCAATACTAAAGAAACACTGCCTGTAGAACTGAAAAAAAAATGAAACTAGTTTTTACGTAGAAATTTTTAACAATTTTGAGGTCAGAGAAAAGTAATATGTAAAAAATACAATAGACATTAAATTGTGTACATACCTAGTAGTACTTAGTGCTATTGAATAAATCATTTAATCAATGGCAATGTGTTGCATTCTACATACATAGGTACAAACCACGATGTAGGATATTATGACAGGAGTGGACACTAGGGCGGATGAAGTGTGGTCTTTCTGTTTACCTTTAAGAGCGAGACAGAGAATACGGGTCAGCTCGAGCCATGCATTTTGATTCTGTACCTTCTGTACATATTATGACGATAAACAACGGTAACGATGGTAACGCACGGGCCTAGTAGTGATCTTTCTCTTTCACACAGGGTAAACAAAAATGCCACAAATCTACAGTATTGCTAAGATACACGGAGTGTCGAGTTTATATTACTTATACTTCGTGGTACCTACATAAATATTATCACGCACCTTTTACCCAACTTGGGTTTTCGTGTTTTCCAGGTCAGGCTAACATACTGTGAGTTTTCGGTATAGGTATAGGTAGATAAATATCGGTTAGCGGTTACCGCAGTCGTCAACTTACGAGAAAATACTCAAGGTTGTTACATTACATCATAGAGAAGATTTTTAGAACCTGAGTGAACTCGAACCTACCTAAGAAAAATTTAACCAAATTTTACACTAAAAGTGGTCCCAGGAGGCTATTTTTTTTTTAATGGTAACCGACCTACAGAATTAACTTCCAATTACAGGATATTCACACTAAACAGAGTATTCTTGAAGAATTTATGATCCGAAAGTATTGTTTATAATGAGTGATTAAATGGCCAATCCGGGATCGATTGATGAAAATAATTGGTTCACTATTTTCATCAATCGATCCCGGATTGGCCATTTAATCACTCATTATAAATAAACAGAGTAATGAAAATAATCGTGTACTCTTAGACATTTACAAATTTGGTTGTAATTATTTACCATTGTGTAACTTTTTATTAAATTTACACGAACAAAATTTCACCAAACTGTATTTTGTACATCGAGTAAAAATGTACTCAGATTTGTGTTAAATTTTACCCTAAACTACTTTATCACTTGATTTGGTTAATTTACAGGGGCAAAATTTGGTATGGCATGGTAACGGAACAAATAACCACATTCGATATGCATTTCGGTACCTATCCCACCCCCTGTATGGGATCTAAATTCTACAATCATGTTTAGCGAATATCTATAAACTTGCACAAAATTGACAGTTGTTTACAAATTTCAGATTGACAGTTGTACCTACTTGTTCTACTTAGAGGTTTATTTGAATCTTCAAAATCCCTACTATTACAGAAAAAATATTGCAGTATTTACTTATTTGTAATCGGATTTAAAAACGTTATACATTTTAAATAGTTCGACACTTTGAGAGTGTTCATCAACTATCAATTAATTACTCACTGGTTTCTACATAACCTTCTTACCACCCCCCGTTGCCGCGCCACTGTCACCTAACCCTATCCTCACTCACCACACCCTCGCCACATATGACAGGCGTCGTAAGACTTTTGGCCGAGGGGGCGGGTTGGCGTCGGTGTGCGGCATGTAAGACGCGGTTGGCCGCGACGCTAGGTCACGCGACGCGCGCGCCCAATGCGCTACGACGCCAGCACGGCCCACTAGACCACCCACCGAGAAAACGCAACCGACAGGTGGAATACAAGACATATGAGTGCGATATGTGGCGGGTGGCGAGGGGAGGGGGCAGGGGCGGATTGAGGAAGATTGTTATGGAAATTTGAGTAGAGTGCAATTAGGCCAGGTAAATTAATGTGGAAATATTGTTTTCCTGTGAGTATATACGAAACAAACAGTTTCCATACAGGTACATATAGCTACGAAAATAAACAATATCACATTTCAAGTTCAATCCGTTCGATATGTTTTCTGACAGATCATATCACCTTTTAGTAGACGTGCGTTGTCTTTCTGACAGTGATAATTTTTCCTGTCATTAAGTAGGTATTTCGTTATAAATTGCATTATTCCATTAAAATGGGCAGACATTAACAGTGATTTATTCACATAAATTAAAGTAGCAGGTACCTACTTTCGCTGTATCAAATTGTCTGATTAAAAAAGCTGGAAATTTGAATTGCGAATTTTGAAAACAAATTTCCAATTGCCATTAAAATAATGTTGTTAATCGTCCTGTATAGATAATTCATTAGTGTGTGTATTTTAAAATTAATCACCTGTCATTTTGACTTATTAATTTTCTTGTATTATTGTATATAGTCAATTAGGGGCCGTTCACATAATACGTCACACGATTTTTTGCCATTTTTGACGCCCCCCTTGTCACACTACGTCACAAATCGGTAACCCCCTCCCCCATGTGACGTCACAAAAATATAACTTTAAATTTTGAAAGAAGTGAAAATTTATATAAATACATAAGTATTAATTATATCAGTTTATTTAATCACAGATGCTTTACAAGCTTTATAATATGATAGATATGAGATCGTTACGCCTTTTTCAAACACGATGTTACAAAATGATAATAACTCATTCTTTCATAATTTAAGTCCCTAACTCCGTTGCAGCAAACATTCGACAGCATCACCGTAAAGTGTTCCTAAAGACATGTTTGTATTATACTGATTTGTAAGTTGTCACAACTAAAATAATTGTTTTATTTTCATATTAACTGAAAATTCATAAGTAAAAGTTTGGGACGTCGCATCATGATGAACACCCCCCTACCCCCAAGTCACATTTCGTCACAAATCCTGGACCCCTCCCTCACCCAAGTGCGTGACGTATTATGTGAACGGCCCCTTATAATTATTAAATTATAGCATAACTAAACATACTTCGTTTGAATAAAATATTTCGAACAGCTCTCATTTCTTTTTTTTACTTAAGATGAACTAATTACTAATCAATTTAATCCTAGAGAATGTATAGTATTCTACTAATAGTATGACAATTATATAGCACCGAATGCGTTATATGACTACTTTTAGTAATTTTCCTGAAAATTTTTAATGTTTCGAGTTTCGACTCCTTGTGGCAGAAGTAATATTCAATTTAGTTAACAGATAAAATTAAAACTTAATGTTATGTCCCACAAAATTCCAAACAATACCACCCCAAAAATAGCTCCCCATCTTCCAATCTCCGTAATGAAGTTAGCAATAGTCTCTCGGCGGCATTGTCTGAACTTAGCAACAATACAACTTCATTTAAGAAAACTTTCGATTGTGCAACATCCGCTCGCTAAACGAATCATTTCACGCGCGTAAAAAATAATAAACCATCTTCATCTTTTAATTAAGCTTGAGTATTAACAGACAATTCTGTCACGACTGACAATGTGGAACTCACAATGCTGTGTGTGAAATGCAACCTGATAATATTTCTAATTTCCTGTTTCATTTGCGCCCTCCTGTTTGCCCCACATTCGCACGCCACTGAGAGGCGGGGGGACAGGTGTATTAGCAACGTGTTTTTGTTGTTGAGGCTTTGTTTATCTTTACGTAGTTGATTTTTGTTGAATGATTGAACAACGTAGATGTTTTGTTTTTATCTGTTTTGTACTTGGATGGGTAATGGGTAATAAAGTTACGGAAATAATGTTTTTGAAGATGTGATAATTATTGATAAATCAGTAACGATGAAAATAAATAAAAAATTATTTTGTTGGTAAAACAAGGTACAGACAGGATTTAGATGATGTTTTCAAATGAGGGAAGTAAGTTATCGTAGTCGTAATCGAGAAGACATACATAGGTATTTGTTTTTGCCTATAATAGTATATTAAGTATCAAGGGTGGTATGTACAGTTTACCGATTGGGGATAATATGTTTGGAGACCGAGTCTTAGCGACTGGTACAAAATGCACAAAACGTGCGTGATGCTTTAATATTTTTTGCCCGATTGATACAATTAAAATACATTTGAAAATAATGTTTATTTCTGGTTATGTTATTTGTTTTTTAGTGCTTACCGCCTTCTTCATGAGTTCTTATTGCCTTCTAAGATTGCTTGTCGCTTTCTAATTTGTAAACAAAACCTTCTACCTTGGAAACAAAGCCAGTATACGCTAAAAATAACCAATTGTGTAAAAAATTATAAATACATATTACATTACTAGTTGCTAGTAACTTTTTGACCAATAATAATTTTAAAAATGTTAGCACCATCTATTCACAACAAATCTAAAATAATAGTCTTTTGATTTGATAAGAAACGTAATAAATACACTGCAAAGAATAAAAAACCCGCCTTTCCTGAAAACTGAGACAGGACTCAATTTCAACAAATTTGGATGAAATATGTCAATGTTGAGGCTGACAGAAATAAGAATTATTTTGGTTGCTTTGCAATTATTACCTACTTAGTAATAACAATTATAATGAAAAGGAATATGTAGAAAAATGTGTTTCATGTTCCATTATAGGTCTAGCTCTCGGTGTAGTCTTAATTTCTCAACAGACATAATGTTAAAAAATTGCATGAGAATTTGATATTTGCACATAAAAAATTACTACTTTTTGGCTGCAGTATTGCTAGCTATTAAATTAATTTTGACATTATTCTAAAATTGTATTCATGGTCCTAATTATTGTAAAAACAGTTTTAAAAAGTAAATAAAAAATAATTATTAAAAAGGACGATTATTTCTACAAATTAAATTTTTTAATGCAACATAAGCATTAGCAATTTTCCTAACCATTTTTATTTTCTTAAACTCAACATTAACGAGCATTTAACATTATAAGCCCCATTTAATCGCGCACTTTATCCCTTATTTAAGTATTTAATTTCCTTTTGACACTTTTCTAACCACTTCCCAGGGCCGTAATGGTTTTAATTGCATCTTGAGGCATCTTATGTTTATTCGATAGCGTTAAAAGAATCTAGCGCTCTTGTTTGGTGGCAGAGGGGTGCGGCAAGGGGGTGGTATATCATAACGCAATGTGCGGCGCTGGGTTAAATATTTACAACTTCATTATGGCGCCTTACGCGAACAGTTAATAGAGTTTAAATAATTGATAAGTGCTTAACAGCAGCGGTGGACGAGGGGGTGTGAAGGCGGGCGGGGAGGTTTCACACCTTCAAACCCCGGAAGGGAACCGAAGCCCAGGGGATGCAGGGATATTGTTAATTTGTGGATTGCTTTTCAATTTGACGCCATGATACGAATTTAAGTGTAGATTTGAAAGAATTGCACGAAAAAATTCTTCAAAATTTTTGTTGGTATTTCATATTTTCAGAGTATAGGTTAGGTACACATTTTTTAAACTTCATATTAGTAAGAACGAAAGTTAAATATTTGATTTAGTTTGGACTATAGATTCGCCGTTCGACACCACATCCACATTGTGTCTTCTTCAGGAGACAGGAAATGAGATTATATATTTTTATATAAATTATATACAAAAAATATATGAATTATTATTATTGTAAAATGAAAGAATAGTTATTTATGTAACAAGTTTGCAAAATAGAGTTTTAGAACGAATTTATTTACGAATGAGGCGCAATACGAATCTTTAAATTAGGTAAGTCCTCTAAAACTCATTTTGTTACCTACGTGTTGCATACAAAATTTTGTAGTACCTATATTCTCTCTAAATTTGGTTAGTAACTATTTGAAATTATTCTAAAATATGACTTTAAAATAAAATTTTGAAAAACGTAGGCGATAAAAATGAAAATCAGTGAAAATAATCCTATAAAATGTATCTAAATAACAGCTCATTGCCTGGGTTACGTTATTTTAAAAGACTGGATCCCCTAAAATATTATTTTGCGGACAGTTCGCAAAGTAACAATTTTAGAGAGCATAATATTAAAAAATATACAATTTGATGCATCTTCTGAAGAAGACACCATGTGGTGTCGAAACTAATCGAGAGTAGAGAAATATATTATTTGAATGCATCCCATAACTAATTATTTCCATTCCTCATAATTAACACTTCATGTCAATATATTTATCTATTCTTAATAAACAGGCTGTTAGACAACTTCAGGAGAAAAATTAAATAGCTGATACATCATATAGATCATGAAATCACTGATCACGAATCAAAAAGATTATTGTAAAAATTTCATATATACACTGAAATTAGGAAATTACCACATTACCTCAATTATTTTATTAATTGGTTTATTTATAAAACATTAAGTAAGTGATTACTTGTGTTACTTGTTGGTTCATTTAATTTAATCATATTCAAGATAACTACTAATTAAAACAGTGGCTGTAAAAATTTATTTTGCGAATTAAAAAAATAAAGTATACGTGATCAGAATGTTACGTACTTCTTAGTTTCTATGCCATTTAATTTTTTCCTGAAATTATGAAATATTCTGTATTTGCATTTAATTGTTTTTAGTAGTCTAATTTTTTTTCGAATAATTAAATAAATCAGACCTGCAGACTTTACTAATCAATTCTAAAGGAAAAACTAAATTTGCATACACATTTTCATCACCGATTACTCATTATGTTATGAATTTAGCTTAAAATTGAAAAGAATCCGGTACTATGACAATTGGTTTGCCATCTTATTGAGTCTATTCAGGTCAATAATAAATGGAAATGGAAACATTAATTTTAGAAATAAATTTACCTGGTTAGAGTTGATTTAAGTACTGTATTTTGTTGGAAAATGTTCAATTTACAACTACTTATAGATAAACCATTTTTTAAGAATTATTTTTTGTGTTAAATTGTAAATTATTACATATTACAAAGTTTGCCGGTAATAATTTGCATTGCTTTAACTTAACAAGACAATTTCAAAAAATGTTCATCTCCTGTAATTTTACTTTAAATAGTTTGTAATCCTGATACAAAAGTTAATTAATAAGTACAATAATTATGTACCTATTTAGTGCCAGAAATATAAATTTAATAACAAAAAACACAAGCGCACGTTTGCTTTACTAAAATATATTACAAAAAAACATGTAATTAGCAATAACTTAAAATCTTAATTATATTATCCTTATACCCATGCACTTAGAGTACATCATATTAACTTTCTTTTTTTTTCAGGAGTGCAATATCAACCAATCACAAGCGGTCTCAGGTGAGTCTCTCAATAGCAATAACTAATTCCGCTTAAAACGGTTTTAAATTTCAAACATCTTCGTAATTATCATATAATAACCCTTCTAAGTGGTGCACACTGCTGGCAACTTTGTAAAGAAAACATTTTTTGCGCTTCCGGGTGGCGTTTCCGGTTCTGATATACGGTAATTATGCACGGAAGAAGAAAATAGGAAGATCGAAACTTCTAATTTTGTAATGAGAACACCTGGGAAAAGGTGGATATTGTTTATGGGAATTGAAACAACAGGAGGAGGGGAAATTGTGGAGAAGGGGTTGGTAGTAGTTTTTGTTTGTCTAGTGGCTAGCTAGGAGACAGTGCACTTAAAACAGTTTATATGTGTTATAGTTACATCGTTTTTGTGTATTTAATTCCACATTTTATTTTCAGTATAATGCATTGCAGCATTAATAAAAAATATTAGTCTAGTTGTTTCTAAATTACGTGCATATTTTTAAAAATATATCAAAATTTCAGACTATTTTGTAATAAAAAAATACGTATGAAATAAGAATGCGATTAGGTTTATGCTTCATTTTATTTTCTTATAGAAAAAATATCCAACAACTATATATGTTTGAATTGCACTTTATTCTTTATTTTTGATATGGATTTTTAAAAATATGCACTCGGTGTAATTCCAGATTTACTTACTCTATATTTTTGCACATTTTTTATTTTTTCAATACAGAATTTAATACCTATGTAATGAAAAGGCAGGATTTGATACACTTCTATACTTTTTTGCAAAGAGACCTTTATATAGGTTATAGGTATCTAATTAATAGTGAAAATGACTTTTTTTCACGGCATGCGACAAAATACAATTTTCTTCTCCCTCTCTAGAGAGGGAAGTAAGCAGTGTTACCACCAGTGTTATTTTACGATGAAATTGTAAATTAATTTATTATTTTGTTGAAAATTCTTATTATATAGTGATATACGGTTAACTATTATTTTACAATTATTATGTTTTATACTTTTTCTACAATTTTACAACTTAAATATAATTTGGCATATTGGCTGCAGTGAAACATTTCATTGTTTTTAAACGTTAGTTATAACTTAAGTTATAGTTTTGTGTTTATTTAACATTTACAATGTTTTTAAATATGTCGTAAAAAAATGTTGTGTCTAACACGAGAGGAAAGCTCATTTTCCATTCTCGCTCGATTGCTCGAGTGGGAAAAAGAAGCGCTTCTCTCTCTAGTTGGGCAAATAACTATTGTTTTTCACCGCTGAATAGAAAAGGAGAGAAATGTTCATATGCACAAAATGGTAATTGCATATTTTTGCCTTTGTTAGATACTACACAAAATACATATAGGTATTATTACAATTTGTGAGACTGAATTTCAGTTATTTCATATTCTGCTTTGAATTTTGATGATTTGCAGTAGTAAACTTAAAAATACTTTGAGCTCTAGAATAGGTATGGCTTTGCCCGGTCCGTAAAAACTTCTTTGTTGCTACCATACCTGATTAAAACCTTTATTAATGAAGCTGAGGCATATATTCTCCTGTAATGAACTCCTCCGGCTCCTGCTGTGCACCATTTTGGCAAGCACTGTTCTGTATCATCATCACTATGCATAAACACATACATTTCTATACAACTGTGTATATAGCCCGTTTGCTTATCAGCACCAGATGACATATAAATCTCGTGGCGGCCACTAGATGTCTGTGACAGCGCTGTCGCTGGTCGCTCACTGTGTCCTGTATCCCCGGTGCCCCGCACGGACCGCCAAACAACCCCCTAACGCCGCCCCTGGTGCAGTGAGAGGAGGATAGGCAGGGATGAGGAATTCAAATTGGGTTGAGTTTCAAACTGAATACTGACCTGGTTTTAAAAGGGATTAGAATTTATTTAAGGGAGTGAACTTTCGGATAAAGACCTGGATAATTTCCTAGTTATAAAGTACAAGATACGAACTTGCAAATAAGCTAAAAATTATCTAAATTGCGCAAAATATAAGTTTAAAGACTTTTCTGTTTTTAATTTCTTACGACCAGTATTGTGACTGATGTAGTCCAATTTGTGTGATCTTTAATCTGATTTAGATAATTTAATCTTTCAAGATCCTGACTTGGATTTAGATCAAATAAATTCGATCTATGATCTTAAAAGAAGATCAGATTTTTATCTACGCTATGCACGTTAAAACTTGTTCATTATTTGATGGTACCTATACGTTTGCGCATTTTTACTGTCCGTTCTTTTGTTACCAAATAATGTAGTGCAACGTAACGTAATTTAACAATTAAATATTTTGATTAATAATACGTAGGCTTTGATTTTTGTATGATCTAAAGAAGATCCGTAGTTCCGGATCTGATTTAATAAAAGACTCAATCTAAATATTTATCTATTATGATCTAAATCATAAAGTCGGGGCAGTAGCTGCGCATGTTTAGGCACAGCGCTCAGCTTTCTGCATGTGATGACGTTTGAACCCGGAGTTCCGTGGTTAAAGTCTTGCGGCCGGCAATGTGTGATTGTCGTTAATTTGTAAAAACATCTTACCATTAAATCGCACTCGGACAGACAAGTTGACCAGTTGAACGTCTTAAATATGTAGTCCTAGTTGTAAAAAGAATATCTCCGGTGCCGCTTTGAATTTTAAAGGTCGTCGCACGGATTGGGCTTCTGTCTGCAGCTGCACCAAGATAAATCGGTCGAAGTGGTTGGATTCCACTAACATCTACCATTCTGTAATTGGGAGTAATTCCTGTTGAATGGTTACCAGCGAAATTCAAAAAATAATGAAACGTGAAGATCTCGTTCTCGAGCTAGATTTTTTTTTGCTTACGACTTTTACTACATGCACTTGCATTTAGTGTAGTTATGCACAGTATAGTATATTTTCAAATTGTTCAGATTTAAAATTAAAACTCGTGTCTTGGAATTCACTGTTTTGGGGTTCACTCCTCTCATTTATTTTATTTATCAGCCTTATGTTGAGGTACAAGTTCTCAATGCAGAAGGATCTGTTTCGGATAGTGACATATGGCGGGTCTTGCGAGGCAATTGTAAAATGTAGCCGAGCTAGTGAAAATAATCTGACGTACGGTCAGTGCCGTGCTGCAAACCCTGAACCTCTTCGGGGAGTAAATCGATCGAATAATCGGGGCAAGAAACGGGCTGGAAAAGAATTTATGAATAGAAGTTAAAGAGTAGTGTATTGTTAGTTGTCAAACTGCGTATGCCTGTCATCATTCTTCATTTTGTAAATTATTTGTTATTGAGTTATACAAGAAAATATTTCGTTCTGAGGACATGGGATTATTTATACGCCCCTGTAGGGTTGAACTACGAAAAGAAACCTTTATCCTTTTAAAATTCTTAGCGAGAAGCAGGAATTTTAAAATTTATGATTTAAAAATTGAATTAAGTATTTCTGAAATAATAGGGTAGGTGTAGGTACAGTTGAACTTGAAATATTCATTTTAGAATTGGTTATTGTTGAGCCGAAATGGATGTTAAAGAAAGAATTAAAGAATTTTTAATTCAAGTTTTTGGATAACATGGCTCTACTTTTATTAAGTAATTGATATTGTTATGACAAATCTGACTACCTACTATACTTCCACAGGTCAATATAAAAATATTTTACATCTGTTTAAGTAATTTAGAATTGTTGCTATTAATTGGTTGACATCTAACCTTACTTATTGTTTTGGTTAATCTCGACCATTTGACGTTTGAGATTTTATATCTTCTTCTTATTGTCACTAAATTGTTTAGTTCTTATAATTGTGACTAGAACACGAACTGGTTAGTATTTCTGCTTCAACCATAATTAATTCAATCAGTATTGATTCGTAGAAGTGATCACTTCTACAAATATGTATCTATTTTAAATATTAAAATCTTTGCTAGGCTCATTTAGTTTGTAAGTTTTTACTGTTTCAACTATTTAAAAAAATTGTAACATAATTTTGACTTTGTAATTTAATTATAGACCAGACCTGAAGATGGTCATAATCATGACCGAAACATTGTCATAACTGAATATCAATTAATAAAACTAGAGCCATGTTATCCAAAAACTTGAATTAAAAATCTTTAATTCTTTCCTTGAAATATTCATGTTTTTATTTTGTAATAAAATTTAATTCAAAACATTCGTACGGACCCAATAATTATTGTAGAATAAGTATTCGTTGTCCATAAAGGTGACCAGGACTTACATTTCATCTGAAATTGAACATGCCATAAGTATGTTTTTCATTTTAAAATAAAAATTATTTATTTCATGATGCTATATAATACAATATTCATTATTTCTTAGTAGTAGTGCAAGAACATAAATAATTATAAAAATGTTTACATCGTATTAGGTGACAAAATTAAAAAGACGTCTTATTTATCTTAAATCATGAATTAAACATGCCGAATACTCTTCACTTTGTCATTTTTGTTAATATATTTTGGTATTTGGACAACGGTCAGAAAATTAAAATTTAGTTTCTTGTGATAAAAAAGATAGAAATGTTACTAAGACATAATGAATTCTAATAATATACTTAGCGAAAGATTATCATATTTGTATAAATGCTATAGTATAGGAAGTTCTATTGGCCAAAAACAATAATACAAGAAGTTTTATTAGTCAAGAAACCAGTTGAGTTGTTTGTTGATATATTTTTGGTATTCAAGGAATGGAGAGGGAATTTAGTTTTAAAAATTCTTAATGCATTAAGCCATATTATTTAAACTATATACTTACCTCGTATTCGAGGTTTAATTAAACAACAAATATTTTTGTAAGTACTATAGTACTATAGGTACTATAATAAAAAAATATATTTCAACATAATTGTCCAGTAACGTTAGTTTTGAAAAAAATTTGAAACGTTTTGAAGAAAATATAATAGTCTTTGAAATTGAGTTGAACTAAATATATTACAGAGCAACAGCTTAACCTGTTTTATGAACTTCTCTTTCCAAAAAGCATTCCGTGTCCATTTTTTCATCTTATTTTCGCACCACGTTATAAATACACCCCTATATCAATTTATTTCTTCCTCATAACAAAACATGTTCTCGTGTCGACATTTTTATAGCAGTTCGTGTCGAATAAAATGAAAACGAACGTTGGACGTTTGTTAGAAAGATGCGTAGTGTAACCTATAGCCCTGTTGAGCGATTCAATGCGTATTGTGACGTTGCGTGCCAATCACCCGGACTTCTGCTCCGGAAGAACCCGGACCATGGAAGATTGGACCCCGGAGCGATTGTAGACGCGATCTTTGCACCTTTGTGAATGGTGACACGTGCAGAAATATTATTAAAAGATAATCAAAATGCATTGATTAGATTTAGAAAAATAGTAGTTTCTAGTTTGCTATATTATTTATATGGCGAATTTATTTTATTTTGGTGAGAATATTATGTGTTACGATATGCGTTTGAATATTATTTTTCTACAAATTGTTGTATTTAGTAATGGATTGTTGTTTAGATTACACTTATCGTTCGAATAACTGTAAAAGATACCTGTAAGATCAATTTTAGAAGATATCAAATTGATTACTTCAAATGCATTACTTTATGTTCATAGTATTTAAGATATCTTCACTATGACATCCTAGGGATCGTTGTTAAGATGTTATCTTTCGAATAACTTTAAAAGATACCTATAAGAAACATGGGCTTTTTCATACTCATGGTTATGAATTTGATAGTAATGTATTAGAGTTAGAGCCTGTGTTAGTTCATCTTTAGTGTATGAAACTTCCACGTAAAGTGTCCATTTTATACTTGTCTTTTTAGAACACTCGCTTCGCTCGTATTTTAACCTTGAGCAACATGTGTAAAGAAAAATACTATAACTGAATTACTCTTAAACAACACAACATATGTCTTTTACACAATTAAGTGCAGTAGTCTTACATTACATACTGTAAGTCATCAGTGTATCTAGGTTTATGTCCAGTTAGAATTATGAAAAAATCTTTAGAATGAAAAAGTGTGTTTTAAGCAATTTTTTACATTATTTATCTTATGATAAAGAAATTTATCAGAAAATGTAACTCGGCATAAGCCTAGTTCCATTGTTCTTCCGTAAATAGATTTATGAAATTTTGCTTTATCTGTTAAATTTCGTGCGCATTTTTAAAATTGCTATAGGTACTGCATTTACGTATTTTAAGCGAATTTTTCCATTGGGGATGGAAAAATATCGATATATCAATAAATATCGATATGAACATCAGTCAATATTACTTTTTGTTTGGCATCGATGTATCGATAACTCGATATTATCGATATTTTCCGATAATTATCGCATATATCAAAAATCTGCTGTGTCCACCACAGTACTTCCCCGATTATAAGTTTTAATAACTTACTTTCGTAACGCCGTTAATTTTATGCTTTATTCTGCAAAATTTAAATAAATTTATCATTTTTCCCCAAACTATTTAAGTTGATACCAACTTCGGCATAATTTAAATACCATAAAAATCTGATACTTATTCCCTAAAAACTCACACTCGAAAATTTTAACCCGTCACAATACCTTATAGCCTTATAGAATATAATGCGGAAAGTAAAAACAACTGACCATTGTTTAAATGTTGTTATTGATTCTTCGACTAATATTTTTTTCCAGAAAACTTTAATTTGATAATACACTTGAACAAATTTGAATAATTTTTTGAGAAACAATAATTGATTATCGCATAAATGTCATTTTTTACATTTTTACTAAACTTATCTCCCCGAGAGCTTTAAATTGACACCAAAATCGGTATAATTTGAATAATGTATGATAGAAAAATTGACGATCAGTTAAAGCTTTAATTTGATACCACACACGATAGTATTTTAATAAAAATAAAATAAATGTTTATAAAGTTGGTACCACTGGTTGAATAAAAAAATTTGAGTAATTTTTTGAGAAACAATTGAAAATCGTATTAATGTAATTTTTTACATTTTTAAAAAACTTATCTCCCTGAGCGATTCAAATTGACACCAAACTCGGTATAATTTGAATAATTTATAAAAAAAAAACAATTGACGATCATTTAAATGTTATTTTTGTTTTTCTACTAGAATTATTTTCCCAAGACCTTTAATTTGATACCACACACGATAGTATTTTGATAAAAATAAAAAAGTTTTGTTTATAAAGTTGGTACCACTGGTTGAATAAAGCTCATTAACGAACTTGAAGTCAGATTTTGGCTCAAGATCTTAAATATAAAATTTCAGTCCAAAATTCCAACGCGTTTTTAAGTTATCCAACATCCAGACAGACTAACAGACTAACAGACTAACAGACCGACAGACCGACAGACCGACAGACCGACAGACCGACTTTTTTTAAAAATATGTTTTTTGGGTTCAGTAGGGTCTGAAACGTGAAGATTCACCAAAATCTCGAACTGTCAAAAAATCACGATTACAATACTTCCCTCTATTACATAGATCGGGGAAGTAACAAAAAGCGAGTTATCGATACATCAATACCAAAAGAAAAGTGATAGGAACTGATGTTCATATCGATATTTATCGATATATCGATATTTTCCCCATCCCTAGTTTCCATTCGTTACCAACAAACGCGGTGTTGACCTACGTAGAGTCGATACCCTTAATAAAAATGACTTTTATTTGAATATTGAGATAACAAAACAAAAACAGTTAAATGAATTATTGTGCCCATGAAAATGGAAGTTGATGATGTCAATAATAATATTTAACAATATTAATTTTCGGTCTCTCATTTTGAAATTTGTGAAAATCTGTTCCATCTTTCGTAACGGTCAGTATGAAACAAAACCACCACAATGGCCTTTGCATCCTTCTCTTTTATATCTCTTTCTCTGTCTGGGTTCTTAACGCTGGTCTTTTGTTTAGCGGTGCAAAATTAAAAATCTTCATTGCTGTTGTAATGAAAACCAAAGAGTTTTCCATCTCTTTCACTGAGTGTAGCTGAGCTACAAACCACTGACAATGTAATGGATACAAAGACTCGAATGTTGAATACTGCGCTGCATTACTTTTGTCTGCCTCGGCTTCGGGTTTGAACCATTGCAGTAAGTAGATATTAATTTGCACTGTTCAATGGAGGACTATTTTTATTTTTATTTTTTACTGGATTCTAATCGGAGTATTCTACCAGGGTGTGGATAGAAACAAGAGAAATAAATCGGAGAAAGATGTAAAGTTTTTTTAAATTTTTTAAATTATTCAACGAAAATGAATGGTGGCTAAATTAAAATAATTCACTTTCTAACAGAATTTAAAATATAATTTAATTATTATTTCAATATTGTAATTGTGAATTGATTGTTAGTGATAAATTAAATCTACAAATAAAAAATTTATACGTTTTCGAATTCAGAAAAATTCGTTCTTTACGAAACTGTAAAAATAAATATAATAATAGTTCTAATTTAAAAGAATCTGGTGTGGTCACCACAAGACTTTCTTATACACAACAACTGTCGTATAATTATTATTGCACTTGACACAATAGAATAACTATCGTAACTGCCGAAGCTTGTTTGTTTTCAAGCAACTATAATAAAAAATGATTGAAATGTACTTATTGAATAATATATAATTTAGTTTTTCTCAAAATTTAAACAGATACAGGAAATGAATTTAACAGTATTCCTTATTTTATTGTTAATATTTTATATTTGTAACATTTTTATGGCTATTTACATATTTGAAATAAATTAAATTGATTGTTGTTTTAAGAAAACTTCCTCTTCCGGTTTTCGAAATGTGACAAAAATCAGCTCTATGCAATACCCTAAACTTTATAAATACCAAGTTTCATAATTCTCGTTTATGAGTTATTGTACATCTGGACACACATCCATCGATCCATCCATCCGTCCATCCACCCACACACACAGACATCATTGAGAAAATTCCGGTATCAATTTTTTTCATGATACCTACACTTGCTAATACTGTGTACTTATAAGAAGGTAAAAATTGCATAAGCAAAGGGCGTTGCGATAAAAACAATTTTTTCTTGCTAGAATGTATAATACTGAATAAGTTCACATGAAAAAATGTTCTCTATTGATATTAGTTTACGAAATATCAGCCGGACACTGGAAACCAAACCACTCTGTATATCTCAGTAGAAAAAAGTTTTTTATTTATTGCCTTATCAGGATGATGATTACCTACATCTTTATCTCGTTAATGGTCCAGCAAAACTGCATTTTCTAGCCTATTGAAATAAAAAACTAATCATAGCATAAAATTTTCACTTTAATGTGATTATTTTCGCGTTATAAAATGATATAAATATTGTTATAAACTGCTGCTGCTGGGCATTTGATCCGCTTATGAAAGCAAAATCAAAGTGGAACATTTCCTGCCAAAATCGCTCGTTCGGCCGCCATCACATGTCGATGTTTGAACATATTTCAGTGGCAAAACGCGCAATCATCGCTTCTGTACTTCGCCATTGTTGTCACTCATCGAGTCGACATTTAAACCTGGTTTACGCAGCACAAGTACATGTGAATCAGCTTTTTACATCGCAAGGGATTATGGACTTTAGCGAGCCGGGTGTTAAGGGTGAGAACTCGCTGAAAAATCAAGTACGCCCCACGAATTTTCCAAACAATGTAAGTGGCATCGACTGTAATCGCCAAGCAGCAATAAAACAAGTGAGCCCAATTAACGTTTTAATCCGTATGGGAAATTTTAATTCTTGTTTCCAACTCTGATTTTTCGATACTGGCAGGAATGGGACGAAACAATCAGGGCGTTGATTCATGTGCGAAATATTTTATGTTTTAGTAAAAATATAAATTAATATTTTTTACGATTATTGAAGAAAATACATGCACCTATTGATTTTAAAAAAATCTGACGTGGCCATCACACAACCTTCCGCCATATCTAGACTTTAAACAGAAATGTATACGTACAATCCGGTGTCCATTTAAAATATACAAATAAAAATCTAAAATATTCAAACACAGAAATTAGTATCACCTGAATCAAAAGATTCATTCACACGAAAACTCTTCTGTGTTGAAGCAATCCTCCGTTCAGTTACTACATTTAATAGCTTACTTATGACTTATATAGCGCTAGTATGCCAACTTGTCACCCGTCTCATCTGTCAATATTTTTTATGCAGAAACAAAAATCAACCGAACAAGGATTACAAGATTTCAACGTTTTATTTGATAAATTTATTTTTTAAATTTTACTGCAGTTCTTTAATGCTACCAGATAAAGACAATTTTTTTGTAACGTAAATTGCAAATAACTTTTCCTCTTATTCTTATTACAAATAAATACTATATTTGTTCAAATTTATAGAAATTTTTGACACTTAACCTTTTCAATCTTCAAAAAGTACCACTTCCGGTGAAGATATTTGTACCAAAATCTAATGAGCTCTTCCTATTCGTATACAATTGTAAAATACCAAATATCAAAATTTTTGGATAATTCGTATTTGAGTTATGCAACATCCGGCATCGGCCCGGACCACACACATACACACACACGCACACACACACACACACACACACACACACACACACACACACACACACACACACACACACACACACACACACACACACACACACACACACACACACACACACACCACACACACATACATACAGACAGACATCATCGGGAAACTATCAAAAATGAGTTGTAAGGAACCTAATTCGTGCTCATCCACTAAAAACTCACTACCCGATTTTTTACATGATTCCAATACCTTCCTTTACAGGTAAGCGGAAGGTAAAAATAGTAAAATTATTACCATTTGTGCTATCAAATAATCTGATAAATAATTAAGATCCAGAATGTTTTAGTCTGGTAACAGAAAATTTAACGAAGGTTTCATGCAAAATATAGTATCAATTTTATGAGTTGTTAATTTTGAAATAGGTTTACATTTTCAATTGATTTTCAGAATTAAAATTTGCACATGATGAGCTGCAAAATATGAAAATAGTAACTTGTAGGCTTCCTGCTAAAAATATAGGTTAGGTACTAATTTTTTCAAAACGTTTAACTAAAACGGTGCTTTACACCTTTTTACGATTTCTATAATTCTAAACAATAATTCTACAAAAGTACATATACCTAATATATAAACTTAGATATAGCCAGTGAATTCATATTCCTAGGCAGATGCCGATATAAAGAGCACACAGCCAGTATCAGATTTAAAAACTTAACGTGTACGTCTAAGGTGCGTGAAGTTAGCAGTAACATTCTTGTTGAAATAATCACAAATGTGCTTAATCGATTGTATATCGTTTGTATTTGATTGTAGATTATGAAAAAATGTTTGTATTTCGAAATTAATGCCAATAAATAGCAATTTATGTTTATGCTGCTAACTTCACGCTAGCAGCAAAGTTCTCTTAAAAAATTGAAAAATCGCACAGAACGTTTGTATTTCGTTTGTATTTGATTGTATTTCTAGTAAAAAAAATTTTAAAAAATTCTACGGCGAGTTATAACAATTTAATTTTTATGCTGCTAAGTTCACGCTAGCAGCAGACTTCCCTTAAAAAAAATTGAATAACTACACAGAACGTTTGTATTTCGTTTGTATTTGATTGTATTTCTACTAAAAAAAAATTTTAAAAATTCTACGGCGAGTTATAACAATTTAATTTTTATGCTGCTAAGTTCACGCTAGCAGCAGACTTCCCTTAAAAAAATTGAATAACTACACAGAACGTTTGTATTTCGTTTGTATTTGATTGTATTTCTAGTAAAAAAATTTTTAAAAAATTCTACGGCGAGTTATAACAATTTAATTTTTAAAAGAATTAAACAAACACACAGAACGTTTGTATTTCCTTTGTAGGTATTTGGTTGTACCTATATGTAGTAAAAAATATTTTTTTTAATTCTACGGTGAGTTATAAAAATTTAACTTTTATGCTGCTAACTTTACGCTAGCAGCAAACTTCTTTAAAAAAAATTAATTAAGCACACAGAACGTTTGTATTTGATTGTATTTCCAGTAAAATAAAATTTTAAAAATATAACAATTTCATTATTGTGCTGTCTATTTCACACGCTACCAGCAAACTCAATTTGAAAAAAAGCACACAAACTATATATACAGGGTGTTAATACTAAGTTGTAACACCGGAAAACGGCAGTTAGAACTCATCGAAACAAACAACTTTTCTTATTAAAATTTTTGGATTTGGAGCCCCAGTTCCGAGTTATAGGCGTTTTTTTGTTTTTCGGATAATCGTCATTACTCCGTTATTTTAAGGAAAATTTAAAAAATACAAAAATTTTCAGCATTTGCTTTCGGTTCTCTAAAATATTTGTATTTAGAATTATTTTCTATTTTATCAAATAACAAAATGACGACCGATCAAAAATTTCAAAACAAGATATTTTGAAAACCACTCGATTGATTTTTGAAAATAAAACATTTATAAAATCCTTAAACTATCTAATATTAATAATAATATTTTTATTATGTAAAGATATAAAACGAATACATGGTTGAATTCTGAAAAAAATACTCTATCGGATAGGCCTAGAAAATATATTCCCTTTTGAAAAAATATAACTTTGTGTTGTAACTTGAGAACCACTGGTTTAAAAAATTATTTTATTCTTTAATCAGATGTTCTTCTTGGTCTCCTACAACTTTGCTATTTAACATTTTTTTGTAACTATAATAATAAAGAAAATATAGGCGTTGGTTGGTTTCGCTGTTACACCCTATATATGTATATATATATATATATATATATATATATATATATATATATATATATATATATATATATATATATATATATATACATAGTTCTGTGCGTTTCATTTAGTGTTAGTGTAGCAGTAAGCAAGTAGCACGCAGCACAAAAGATGCATAATTCCAGGACAAATTTATTTACTGTATATTTTATTTTCACTACATTTTTATAACCTATCGTATTAAAATTATTATTATTTTTCTTGTTTTATTCCTGATCACAATAATTTTATTAATACGATATGTATTGGTGTTTATTTTTGTTAGCTCATAAGATAGATACCGCAGGTATCAAAAATATAATAATATTTTGTAGGGGCAAAATCAAATATTACGTCCCAAAAATTTATCAGTGAAACCCGACAAACACACCCAAAGTTGATTGAAAACATAAGTTTTTCATTAATTTAAAAGAAGTTGTCGGAATCTGAATTTGATTTTAGTTCTGTAGGTTATAGTTAGATATTAATAAATATTCGTTAATATTAAAAAGAAATCGGAAATAATTTTCTTATTTAAAATAAATAATTATCTTATTAGTTATTAAGGAGGTTGGGGCATGAGTTTGCGGGACGAAAGGCAAGGGGGCTATGCCTATGCTAAAGCATTGGGAAATAAATCAATTACCAACTTTTAAAAAAAATATATGAGAGCATATATTTTCGATTTTATAGCCATAATACAGACATACAGATAATTTTTTAGCAATAAATTTTCATTGTTACATATATACATTCAGGTATTATTATTGCTTCATTATTAAATATGTTGTTTAATTTCTCAAAAAGGTGAACCGACTTGACAACGTTGCAAACTTTTTGAAACGCGCTACAATTGGCAGTCTTTAATTAGTGGCAAGAAAGTAGAAATGTCAAAGCAAACATAACCTTTTTGACAACCGCGGAAATAAGAGTGGAGCAATTTCATCCGATAAAGTGTATCGCTACAAAGGAAGAAACGTGACGAAATATTCTAACAAAGTATTCTTTTAATATTTGCATATATTATAAAAAATCTCTTCCAATACGCCAAGACAACATCCCATCATGGCGCGTGACGCGACATCTAGCGGAATCGCCGCTAAGTTATTCCGTTGTAATTTCGAACTCGTAGCATGGGCTTTAGCTGGAAACTTGTCATTTTTCACGTTTGTTGTGGCCCGAAGGCGGAGTGACTGAAATCATTTACCCTGATTATCGCGAATTGCGCGGTTCTGTTTTGAAAGAAACACCTGGTGGTTTGAGTAACCAGAAACTGCAATATTAGGACGGAATGTAAAATTGGATACATGCTAAAAATGCGTTTTTTTTAGAAGATGGTTTTTTATGCTGCAATATGACCTAAAAAAACAAAATTGGAGCGCGGAAGAGTATTTTTAACAAGATATTTGGATTAAATTGAAGTTTTTGTAGGTTAACTTCAAAATGTCAAACTAACTACAAATTAAGCAAAAATACAATAAAATCAGTATAAATTCTTGTATTAATGAAAAATGTATTTATTTATTGATATCTCCGTTACATAAATGTATAACAATGGTAAGTCAAACGTTTAATCAGTAAATTTTCAGTATAACCAGTGTTGAAACTAACCACACATTTCACCTTAAAAACTTTAAAAATCGCAATAAATCCTTGCTTCCGCGGCCTAATTATTTTAAGTTAAGTCAGAGAATATTACTGAACCGATAAATACCAAGAAAACTGAAATTTAAGCATGTAACCTATTCTACAGTTTAGCCCAATCCATTTTTTCTTCCGTTATTTTTCCCACTCACGAGCAAGAAATGAATAAAATGACAGCTCCGGGTTTCTTTCGGCACTATTCTTGCACCCCACAACACTGCACATGTGCTGAGCGTAAGGTTTCTTACTCATTTTTGGATAAATAATTAAATTCCGGTCTCAGCCGTTCAACGTGACAGCTGTTTACCACAGACGTTTTTACACTGAAATCCGCTAGGTGTCGCCACGGACGATGTTGTCTTGGCGTATTATTATTTTAAATTTCGTTCCTTGTCATCGTGTCTGATCGTGCACGAGCACGATCTAAGTAGCGGTAGCTTCGGCGTTGCCACGTTTATTTCAAGAACAACTTTATTTCACGGTTTTCTTACTTATTAAAATCAATTGTAATGAATATTGTTCAAATTTCGAGACATTTATCAACAGATGTTTCTCCATTAGGTATATTAAATTTTCATTAGATTCCTATCATGGGAACATCTCTATAAATAATTTTAACCTGCTAAATTTAGTTACGTTCCATTTTACTCCATACATTTGTCGTTAACTTTGTGATTTATTTTCTTGCGAACTAGCGGGTCGATTTGATTGAAATTTTGGGAAATGAATTGGGAAATGATGCTCTACAAAATATATTTTTTTCAAAAATAAAATTTAATTTGGAATAAACAAACCGATTATATTTGTAAAAGACTAGCTACCGCCTGCTTTGTTTTACATAGATTAAGAAATATTGTAAACATTGTTGTTGTAAAAAATTACTATTTTGCATACATTCATTCGATTTTAAACTATGGAATTTTATGTTGGGGTAACAATTCACACTCTGAACGTGTTTTTAAACTGCAAAAAAGCCATCCGAATTATAGCAAATGCACCGTTCAATGCTCACTGCAAACCATTATTTAGGCAATTACGCATTTTACCGCTACCTTGTCTTTACATACTAAATGCATGTTGCTTCATTAGAACAACTAATCTGAGTCTACCAACACAGAGTGATGTTCACAACCATAATACCAGATATAATGATTATATAAAAGCCCCATCTCACAGACATACAAAATTTGAATGTAATCCGTATTATTCATCAATACAAATATATAATAAATTACCCGCTAATATTAAAAATATATCTAGTTTTAAGTATTTTAAACACCAATTAAAATTATATCTACATGAAAATATTTTCTACAATGTATGCGATTACCTGGAATCATAATTATGTTATATATGTTATTATTATCTTTATATCTCAAATATGTACTGACTTATATTATACCACTTTGTATGGTCTACAGGATTAATAAAGAATTATTATTATTATTATTATTATTATTATTATCATGAAGCAGGTCATGCCGCAACCTCCTTAACTACTATTGTTCAAAATGATTACAGTAGGTACACTATTGGGCCGGTATTTACAATATCAAATAAACTGCGGAATAATTTTATCAGTCGAATAAAAATAGTTTCAGTTAGAATAAAAAATTTCGTTTAGGTAATTACTTAAAGGGTATAGAGGTAACCGGATAAGAGGCTGAAAATGAAATGTCTTTCAAAATAAACTCATTTTTATGGGCTTTTTTCCATTTTATTTTTTCTCCGATTCTACCGCAAAAATCGAGCTGAATAGATTCTACCAAAAAGAAAAACTAATTTTATACCTAAAATAACTTTTTTAATTCATTTTGGCGCCAAATTCAAATAGAAAAAATATTTTAATTTTTTTTAATCAATTTTCGTATTGTAGGAATACGATTATTATTTCAATTTATTTCGTGTAATTTATCTGAGAGAAATCTACAATATAATTATATTTTTTCAAATATTTAAAAAGTGTTAGAAAAAATAAAAACTAATTTTATCACTTTATATAATTTAAATTTCTCGCTTAGATTGAAATAAATTGAAATAGTAATTGAGTTCCTTCAATACGAGAATTGATTTTGAAAATTAAAAATAAATTCTCTATATGACTTGGGAATCAAAATGAATTGAAAAAATAATTTTTAGGTGTAAAATTGTTTTTTTGTTTGATCGAATTTTTCAGTTTGATTTATGCGATAGAATCGGAGAAAAAAACGTAATAAACACGTTTTCATCATAACTCCCGTAAAAATGAGGTTAGAAAGCTGAATGTTTGGGAATAGACGGGATTTTAAAAGAACTTTTATCTAAAAATCGCAATTAATCTTTTGCTTTGGAGGCACCTCTTTCACCCTCTTATTCTGCTATATCCTTTGATATATTTGTATTTATTTCACTGTTATACTATTAAAACAGGGGTTCAAACCGCACAAAATAACGGTTCAAGTTCGATTCAAGGCCTTTTAAAATCCAGTCTATTTTCAAAATTTTTTGTTCTTAAACTCATGTTTATGGGACTTTTTCCATAAAAAAACCTATGTTACACCTAAAATAATATTTTTATTTTATTTTGGCGCCAAATTCAAATAGAAAAAATATTTTAATTTTTTAAAATCGGTTTACGTATTGAAGGATCTCGATTAGTATTTCAATTTATTTCGTGTAATTTATCTGAGAAAAATTTAAAACATATATTTTTTTCAGATATTTACAAAATGTTAGAAAAAATAAAAACGAATCTTATGACTTTACATATTTGAATTTCGCGCTTAGATTAAGAAAGAAATTGAAATAGTAGTAGAGTTCCTTCAATACGAGTATTGATTTTGAAAATTAAAATTACATTTTCTATATTAATTTGAAACCAAAATGAATTGAAAAAAATATTTTTAGGTGTCAAATTGTATTTTCTGTTTGATAGAAATTTTCAGTTCGATTTACATTATGCGGCAGAATCGAAGAAAAAAATAAAGTAATAAACACGTTTTTATCATAACTCTCGTAAAAATGAGGTTAGCAAGTTTTCGGAATAGACGTTGCCAAGTTATTCAATTTTTTTAACTCGCCGTAGAATTAAAAATTATTTTTTTACTAGAAATACAATGAAATACAAACGAAATACAAACGTTCTGTGTAGTTATTAAATTTTTTAAGGGAAGTCTGCTGCTAGCGTGAACTTAGCAGTATAAAAATTAAATTGTTATAACTCGCTGTAGAATTTTTTTAAATTTTTTTTAGTAGAAATACAATCAAATACAAACGAAATACAAACGTTCTGTGTGGTTATTCAATTTTTTTAAGAGAAGTCTGCTGCTAGCGTGAAGTTAGCAGCAAAAAATTAAATTGTTATAACTCGCCGTAGAATTTTAAAAAAAATTTTTTTCTAGAAATACAATCAAATACAAACGAAATACAAACGTTCTGTGTGCTTTTTCAATTTTTTTAAGAGAACTTTGCTGCTAGCGTGAAGTTAGCAGCATAAACATAAATTGCTATTTATTGGCATTAATTTCGAAATACAAACATTTTTCCATAATCTACAATCAAATACAAACGATATACAATCGATTAAGCACATTTGTGATTATTTAAACAAGAATGTTACTGCTAACTTCACGCACCTGTACGTCTACCCTAAAATTTGACAGAGTTACAGAGGTGTACGCCTCCCACGTTTACTTTAGGTAATTATAATTGAAATATATGATGCTTTTACATATGAGTGTATTAACAAAGGATGTCTTAATGCTTCTATATTTTTATTGTTTGTCTTTGGCCTAGGAATTTGAAGTAAAAAAAAATTAAAAATGGCGTTTTTGCGGTTTTTTGTCATTATTTGATATGATTTTTTTCGGTCACTATAAATGGCAAGAAGCATGCAGCTAAGCTTCCTTTTTCAAATAATTTTTGTTTTACTTAATTTCTTAAAAAAATACAGAAGTTATTATGGGAATACTGGAGCCATGTTTACATTATTTTTCAACTTCAAAATGACATTGCATATAGCTGTAGTAGGGTAAGAGAGTGAAACAGAAAAAAAAGTAATATCGAGAGTATTCTAGGAATTCGAAAAAAGGTAGACGAGCCCCGTAATGAAATGAGGCCTCTAAAAATTTTGTGTACAGGGCGTCCTCTCATCAACCATAAATACGCCATAATCGGGCACCAGCTGAATCTCGCCTATTGTCAGAAGACAATAACATTTTTCAATAAAGCTATAACTGTAACTTTGAATTTAAATAATATCTTGAATGTTTAAATTCTTACTGATTGTGATTACATAATAATTTCGCGGACGCCCATGTCCAGTATATTAAAACATCGGGTATAAGAATAAAAAATGATAGTAATTGGTGTAATTAAGCGCTAAGCAACCCCCATGCCACCCGTGCATCCGGTTGCATACCTGCATTCCATTCGACCACATTTAAAATCTCACCTCAGCTCACAACTCATGACTTGGCTCACTTCGCTCCCACTTCGCTGGCGAATGTCCACTAACATTCCAACACACAGTTTTTCAAACAAATGGTGCTAGAAATGATTTTAATTTAAATCATAAAACACAGGCACTCGCGAGGCAAAAACACACGCGTAAAAAGATAAATATCAGCAGGTCCAGAGGAGGCTGCGGACAATTCATGAAAACAAAACATAAAACATAATAAATCGCAAGTGCTGGAGGGGCAGGGGTGGGGGTTGTAACGCGAGTGGCACGCGGCATAAATGTAGCATCATGAGAGCTCTATAATCGGCAAGAGGCACACTGTATGCAGGGTTGAATCAGAGATATTCTCGCTGGATATTATTATGCAGTTGTTGGCTCATACAACAACGGGGGTAGGTAATATAGGTGGAGTTTTCTCTACTTTGAGAAGGGAAAAATGGCCGCTAGGTACCGCACATGTAGCTACTATTCAACATTAAAATATTAACTACAATAAAAATTATTATTTTAATTGTAAATTTTAAACTATATATTAAAAATTATTGTAAAAAAGCAATTATAATATTTTTTGCAATAATCTACAGCGTGTTTCATAATTTTAGGTACATCCGTTAAGGATATAAGTTGTTTCATAATATGCGGATTACGATTCATGTTTTCCAGTACAAAAATTTTTCGTTGCCACTGCCACTGAGTGGAGTACCTAACTATTGTTTCATTAAAAATAACTAAATTTTGTTTGTTTATTTTACTATCGTATTATGTAATTTAAGATGTTGATTATCTACTTCTATTGTTCCAGTGCAGTACTACAACAATGCTGCAGGTAAATTACCCTTAATTTTTCGAATTTAACAAAATTCTTTTTCATTTGTAATCAAACAACAACATATACCTTTAACGTATGTACTCGAAGTTATGAAACATACTGTATAATAGAAGTTATACAAAACAACGACATCAAAATCATAACCTTACAGTGGTTACAGATACATTTAAATAAACAAAGAATTAAATTATCGTATTTGAATAAATTAATTAAAATATATTGCAATTTATAACCTAGAAAATTTAAATTGAAATGAAGCAACACGAGTGGTCAAAATTACACTGGTTAAATATGAATTTTATTTACTTTTTTACCTAAGCAAATTGCATTAAAATACATATAGGTACAATATTTAAAAATAGGTCATTGTGTGGCCATATGCACATAAAGAAATGAGAAAGAAAAACCTAAGAAGGAGGCATACTTGAATTATTCAAAATGTTTAATTTTGCTTCAATTTCAAGTGGAAAACGATACATATTTTTCATATGCACATAAAAAATTGATAAAATACATAAAATAAAAAGGAAGCATCCTTGAATTATTCAAAAATATCATAGTTATTTCGAAAATTTTAATTTTTACTACAAATTTAACTGGAAAACGAAACATACTTTTCATTCACCAATTAATGACTAAGTCAACCTTAAAATTAATATAATTACCATAAGACACCGACCTAATGCTATATTATTAACAACCTTTTTATTAACTCACTAATTCCAAAAATAATAATCAAAATAACTAAGGGCCCAAAAGAAATTCTTAGCAAATCTCGATATTTCTCTGTGGTTTATTACTTTTGATCAATAATATTACTTACCAAAATAACAGCTATACTATGTCCATCGAACACATAGAGTAATAAAACTAGTGGGCAGAGCCAAACCTGCGCAGTACAATGTGCGCAGAAGTAGGCTTTACTAGCAACAAATTTTAAAAAGCAGAAAAATTAAATAGTTTTATTTGAAATAAATATGGAAGAATTATTTATTTTATCATTTATGTATAACATAAATTTAAAAGAAATATGAAATACAATTTTTATTTACGAACGGTTTTTTTGATGACCGATCTCAGCAGTTGAGTTTGCCTAGCAGTGTAAAACTGGCTTACCAATAGCAATACCGTATTTCAATTTCGCGCACATTTGTGGGAGGAGCATGTACTCTATCTGTTCGGTGGACATAGTAGGTATTTATAGTGTCATGTAATAATAGTATGGTAGGTAGTAATCAGTTTTCATATAGTTATTTGAATTAATTATTCAGAATCGTGCTATCACACATAATGCTAAATTACAAAATAATGACCAAATTATAACAACTAATAAAAATAAATTGATTGTCATTTGAAACTCATTGTTACGGCAAATACAACTAACGACCTCTGTTATCCCTGAAAGTTTCTACAAAATGTCAAAGTTCATAACAATATGGTGGAAATTTGTATTGGTGTTCTTTTGTGGAGTAAATTTAGTGTTTATAGTTTTTCAAAAGTGTTTGTGTTTTTGACACAGCAGAACAATTTTGCAGAACCTGCCATATGCCGAAAATATAAAGTAAGTTTGTAATTTGTTAATTTATAGCAGGAATCGGTCTTGAAAATTATTCTGATCTTTACTGACTCACAAAATGAATCAATTGAATACTTGGTCATATTTATTCAAATAAATGACTGTAGATTATAATAAAACACACATTTCAAAATGAACTAAAGCAAGAATTAAAAGTTTCACTAGGATTTGATTTGAGCAAAATTCTGTACTCGTTTTTAAGTAAATGAAGCATTAGCTGCATTTTTTTGGAAGCAATAAATTGTACCAACTGATCGTCAGTCAATTCGTTTGGAAAAATCATTTAGAACAATCTTACTGAAGATACTAACACAATAGAAATTTGAAATATTCACTAAATTTGTATTTAACATTTAAAATATGTATTATTCACCTTATTAATTGCTTATTTACACTCAAAATGACAATTTAGCCAATTTTTAATTTAATGTCAAACTGACATATGACAGAAAAGTTTCCACTTATTAATTACAGTAAAGTTCCTCAAGTTACTAGTAAAAAATTTCCACTCAATTTTTATATAACCATGGTTACTATTATTGTAATCAATTCTTCCATTGGATGTTATTTATGCCATGCGATTTTCACTTGTTATATCCCAAGTGCATGGATCATTATCGGAATTTTTTTTCGAGTGCGCATTACTGTCAATATGTCAATTTCACGAGTCGAAGACGAGTTAAATTGTATTGCAGCAATGCACGACAATCAAATTTTCTGAATATTAATCCATGCCGATGGGTATTTAGAAAAAAAATCACTTTATTACTTACCTATCTTTAAAAATGATGGTTATAAATGTCTACAGAAAAATTTCCGGAAAAATAGCTACTAAACAATATTTTCAGAAATAAATGTGTTCATGTAGGTACAGTATCGCACCACATTTTTTGTCGTTGTGAAGTTTTTGATTGAATTTCAATATCTGCCACAAAATATAAAAATCCGGTTAAAATTTTTATGAAACCAAGTTAAAATTAGCTCCACGTGACTATTTTTTCACTCCACCCCTGTGTGAAGGTGAGCGTTGTCCAATGTCCACCTCACTCACACATCCACAGAGCAGGACCGTACACCAGCGGTTTGTATAGTCCTATATAAAATATACATGTATCACACGGCCGTGAATAACATAGGCGGCTTTGGAATGCCCCTGGAATGTCCGATAATCCGGGCTGACCCGAGTTACGTCATCAACATTCCAACCCCCAGTGGGCAAGGCCCCTAGCACCCCCCGACCGGCACGCCACTGTCCACTGGCATTTTTGTCATAACTGCCACAAGAGAGAACAGCCAGAAGAATTAAAGAAGAATTAGAAGATGGGGTAGAAGTTTTGTGTAGGAGAAAAGGGATGAACTAATTATGGTCATCAAGATTCATTCTTATTGAATATTTTTGCCTCCTGCATTATGTTCTATAAAGCACTGTTCACACAAGGATTCTTTGAGGATTCATTCATATGCTTTTGAATACTGAAAAAAAAGAAATTCAGCGTTTTGCAGCTATCAGTGAATACGAAATTCTTCTTTTCTAAGAATCATTGAAGATTCAATTTAGCGGCGCCACTATTTTTTGACGAACAATTTTCACTTATAATCTCACAATCAGTTCGAGTGGTACACGAAAGATGATAACGTTGTTGGAATGCACGAGAAACAAATTACAAGAAAAGAAATAATGCATGAGCAGATTCGGTAATAAAATCGCAATGACACTGCCGCTATATTTTTGAATTCTTTTTACAATAGAATCGTGTCGAGTTGAAGTTCAAATATGTACTGCCTTGTGAAATGTTTCTATGCATTGCGGGCGCAGTTAACGTAGCTGGCTGAAATTAAATCACAGAGCTCGTACATGTACCTACCTTTTTATATCTGTGCTTATATTATATAGCGAGTAAAGCATATTTTTACTTCGCGTCTCATATTCTATAAGGAAGATATTGTGATGGCGTGATGGGTTAAAATTTCGAGTGTGAGATTTCAGTGGATAAGCACATTTTAGGATCCATAAAATACGAATAAAGTATTTTCGAGATGATGTCTGTTTGTATGTGCGTGTGTGTACGTGCGTTAGGTTGTATGTACCACTTTTTCCGGGTTCTATAAGTCAAAAAGTACAAAATTTTAAGAACCCAGTTATTTTTTGGAAGCAATCTCCCAACCGGAAGTAGTACTTTATACCACATTTCTTCTCTTCATATATCCAAACCAGCCAATCATAATTTTATTAAAATATTTAGACAGTGACAGTTGGCATTGATTTACACACAAAACTATTAAAATGAAATTGTGAGCATTTGTAAAGAATGGAGAGTAGGGCGAGAGTCAGATTTTTAAATTTGCAATGCAAGTAGATAACTATTAATTGTCGTGGCCTACTAGAATCCAAAGCCCCCCCTAAATTCCTATATCCCCATTTGCTGGGCCATTACCGCGATCGCATCTGCACATCGTAGTCGACTGCGGCGTTGACTCTCAACTGTCGAGTTCATTTGTTTGTTCACACTCTCGCCTGCTAGATGGACTGATACCACTAACACATTGTTATTTCACAGCCTGCTATGTGAAACGTAACGACATTGTCACATTTTCTTTCATCGCCGTGTGGCGTGTGTGGCAGATAAGCATGCGCTATTTTTTATAACTGTGCACGTCACGCAAATGGCGGTAATTTTCAAACTTCGTTACGTTTATGTGGAGTGTAACTCATGAGGAATATGGGTTTTATTGAGATCTTTATGGGGAAAAAGGAAATATATCTGATTTACTGTTATTTGCTATTGTTGAGAGTGCTACTTACAGATTTAAATTGCGCATTAGTAAATGCATGCATATGTGTAAACGCATCTTTTACAAATATGCTGTATTACAGGTATTCACTCATAAACTACTACATCATAATGACGTAGGCTTCTCCCACAGTAATAGTAATGCCACAAAATAGTAATAGTACCTAACTTACTAGAGGGGTACTAGTAAATAAATAACAAACAAACAACAACATGCCTTTGGTTAACGTTAAACAAGTAAATATATTCTAATGTAATATTGGAATTCTACTCGTATAATTAAACGTCAAGTGTTTTAAAATTTAATTTACAAATTCATATTCAGTTGAGAGAAATATTAAGATGAAGCATGAGATTTGAATAACCTATTGTTAGTTGACTGCTCAATGCTATAAAATAATAGAGGAAACAGAATTTTATATAAATATACCTATAAAAATATAATTAATTTTCATTCATTCTGGTCTACTTACATCTTATTTCATCACTCATCAGTTCCAAAATAATTTGTATTTACATAATTTTAATTTTTTAGTTTTAAATGCATAAATCGTATAATCTGTAGTTTTGTGTAAACAATTATGTTTTTGCTGTTTTATTCATAGTGATTTTTGGGAAATATATTCGGAAATATTGGAAATATTCGGAAACATTAGAAATATTGAGAAAAATGTTTTTATTAAAAAAGAAAATATTTCAGGAATAAAAACTCCTGGCAAGTGGTCAGTGGTGACTGCAAAAAAGAAAAATTTTATTTCACTGCATTCTCTAACTGCATTTTGAAAAGTGTTGCAGTGGTTTTAAATCGAAAGAATCATCACTCTGACTTCCTCTACGATATTAATTTCTTTCTTCGTTAACATTTTCTTCTTTTACTTCGTAATTAAATTAAATCACTGATGATCGGTCTGACAACGTATGTTTATGCTATATAAATTTGTATTGCCATTATGAAGCCACCTTGTCAATAATTTATGATTTAAGTAAGAATGAAAGGTATCTGTCTATGTTTCTTAACAAAATATTATTGAGAAATGAATATTTCCATTGTTGCCAATATTTCCACAAGACCTTCAGAAATTTACAACACTATTCATTCATCGTCCGATTTATAAGTATCTTGTTATCATATTATTTTTAGGTTAAAAATATTAGCCCTTCTAAAACATAGTTGTGTTTACGTTTACTTATTATTAACTGGAGAGATATTTCTGGGTAGGACTAGCAGGTCTGCAAGAATATTGTTAAATCTCTGCGTCCATTGTCACCTGGAGGCCATTTGACCAGGACACGAACATCCTGAGGGCCAATTTTACCTAACACCAGAATCTCATTACAAGATCCTGTTGTGGTTGTGTCCATTTCTTGTTATTCATCCTAGGATATCATTTCCAGGACCATACAATATAATATACAACTTGTGTAGAAATAGATTTAAAATATAAGGTGCTAATTAGATGGCACACACTTGTAGAATCAAATTTCAACAATAATTCTGAATATATTATTAAAGTTCAGTTAAATTATTATTGAATGGATAGATTTGTGAGATGCATACCACAGATATCTGTTACAGAAGTAACAGTAGCTATTTCAATACAAAACATAGGTTTTTAGATATTTCAATATTCAAAATTATTCCATTTAGCATAAAATCGAATTAAGTTTTATATATTCGATGAACGATAAATTGTTTTCAACGATGAGGAAACAAGTTCTTTTTGATTATATTTATTCGTTTTTAGTTAAATGGGTGTTTCAAATATATAACCGTTTCGTAGTACCCTAGGGACGGTCTTGAATAATTTTATACAAAATATGAATTCATAGATTTCAAAGACAAAATAAACAAATTATAGATTGTAACATTACTGCCATTTGTAGCACAATGGTTAAGTATGCGTCTAGTATAATGCTAACGCTCTAGTTCGATCTAAAAATCAACTGACAAAATTCCACTGATAACATAAACCTACCGCTCTGTACTTTTGTTGAATGATTGCAATTTTTTTAAAATCCTATTTCATGGCAAGTGTAGAGCTTAAGGATTGTATGAAAGAAAGAATATAATCGTTAATTTAATTAATTGCCCCAAATTAATGTCCTGTCAAACAATAATACTGAGTAATTGTAAAAAACTTGTTATTAATTATTGCGGCATCGGATTAAAAATGAAGATATTCAGCGACACCAAACCAATTTAATTCCAGTTAAACCAAACCGGCCGGTTTTTCTCTCCAGTTTAAAAAGATAAATGAAAGTCTAGCAGGCCGTGATTTATTGTTTTGTGAACATTTCACCCTGGAACTATAGCCCCCAACCCCCACCCTCGACATTTGTTAATAGTGCAATGCTGGGAAATAATTATTGCTGGCCGAGTTTAAATAATTGTGAAACAAATTTGAGAACGTTTTTCAGTGAGTGGATTTTTTTATTTACTGGTGTCTCGCTCGACGGCCTGATGAATGGTGATAGATTCTCATTAGCTCGCGGTGTGGTGTGTTTCAAACATTTACACCCTGCTATTTTTTACATATTTTTGTTTTATGTTATGTTGCTAGTCATTCCACTACCTTCACCCGCGATATATGCGGTGCTCACTGCAAATATGTGACCGGCATTCGTCATATTTTATAATAGCGAGAGCGACATATGCATGCTGGTTTAACAGCATTCTGCACAAGAAACATTCATGCACTTTGCAGAAAAACATCGCACACGGAGGATATTTGATATTCTATCTAATATTGTATTTATTTATTTTCTTTTTATATTGACTTCTATTAATTGAGCAAGATTTAACCTAGAATGTTCTTCCATCTAACCCTCTGGCGCCCTCTGGTGAAATCTCTTGTTACAATCGCCAGCCAGTTTCTGATAGCTTTGCGGTTGCTAAGTTAATTGTATCCCAACTTAGAATGTTGAGGGGAGTGGATATCGATTCAAATCCAGTTTTCTCGAATTTGAATTCACAATCAGAGCCAAGCGATTTAACATTAACATCTTAATAGTAAGAAGATAAAACTTTATGGTCAAAAACCATAGTTTGAAACTAATTACTAATGAACTTGTTCAACAAAAGAAACTAAAATTTCAAATTTTGACAGTCAGAGGCTAGTAAAAAATGTCAAAATAAACAATCGCATCGGCACAAAAAAATAGTTTTGATAAAAACACGAATAATTATTCTAATCGGTCTGCAGCGGTGTCAAATTTTGCTTACTCCGGCATCAGAAAACATTTAATAATAAAAATATTAGAACACTCCAGCGTAAGTTCGATTAGTTCATATTCTGTGTCTGTTTATTTGGGAAACAGTCTAATAAAATATATCCCGTTCTCATTATTTTGCAGGTAAAATTATTTCTTCAGATTGTTCCTTATAGGTAACATTCCTCGACAAATTGAATGATAAAATCCTTCGCCTTTATCTCGGGATTTTTATCATGTCATTTGTCTCGAAATGTTACCAATCAACAATCTTTTGACATAAATTTTTCCAGCAAAATAATGGTCCCTTGGTATATTATTACTATTAATAAATTCCAACAAATATATAACAGTTAACATAAATTATATTAATTAATTACTGCATATCAAAATAAATTATGTAATAATAATAAAACTAAATTATTAAATAGCTTACACTACGTACACACACATTTCACGCCTTTTGCCCAACTTGGATGTGGTAAAAAATTTAAATAATATGCTACTGCATATAGAATACAATCAACCATAACTTGCAACAAAATATTTTTACTATTGCTTTTATAGAACAGATTAAAAAATAATAAATCGCTATATCTAAAAATTTGTTTCAGAGAAGTAGGTACTGAAACAAAGTGTTCAGAATCCTGAAAATAATTTTTAACAGCATTAAAACATTATTCTATGATCTTTACAAATATAAAATTGAAAATTCCTCCACATTATATCATGATTTAAAAGGTCATAATTTGTGAACATTCAATATAATTCTGTTCCATCTTTCCATGAGCCCCAAAAAGGAAATATTTGCCATTTTTCACAAATCGCGATTACGCATTGGGATGTTACGTGTGAGCGAAGCATTATCTACCTTACGCAGCGAAACATTTATGCGAAATTGAAACAGAAAATGATGCTAAACTTTTATAAATAATACAACAAGCTGCAGGAATCATGGTTGATTTCGAGAAAACATGAAGGACGCAAAATTAACAAAAGTTTGTTCCTACCTATCATCTGTCATCTGATTGACCAAATGCTAGAATATTTATGGCACGGAAAAAATTAAAATATTTGTTTCTATTTGTCAAATTTGACAGCAAAGCGAGTAACAACTTAAGTTACCCAATAGGAGTAAAATTGTACACATTGAAGTTATTGAATTGACTAAGATGTTATAAAACAAATGTAATTTACCTTATTTTTTAAGAAGGCAATACTGTTGTAATAGTTTTGAACCTATTATTGATCAATCGTAAACTAAGTTCACAAGCAATGCTAAATTGACAAATAAATGTCATGAACTGCTGTCAGTTTTTGAATGTTTCATAATATTATATTATGCAATGATAGCTATTAATACGCGATTATTTCGATTGTATTAATAACTATTATTGCATACACTATTTTTTCTATTCTTATATTCTTGCATTTAAAAAATTATTCATTTGCTCATTTTCATGAAATTTACTTGAGTGTTTAATTATAAAAATCTATAGGTATTGAAATGAAAATCTGTGTCGAAATGAAAATCGAAAATCGAAATGAATGACATTCAAGTACAGACTATGAATATTTAATAAGTAAATTAAAGAATGCATTGGTTGAATGATATTAATTTCGATACATATTTTCATTACGTAACATCCAAGTAAATTTCATGCAAATGAATAGACTTTTTTCATGAAACTATGAGAGTAGAAAAAATAGTGTATGCAAATCGTGTATAACTCATTGCATAATATACTCTATTGTTTATGTAATTGCATGTAAAACCGGTGTGTCAAATAGTCTTCTTAAGAAAAATAAAGTATAGCTATAAATTATAAACAAAACTGCATCCACAATTTTAAGCTATTTTGTCCGTAAACCGCAAGGTAGTCGACCCCTTAATTCAAATAAACAATACTTAAACTTACCTCCCGATTTCCCCCGACTATTCGCGAGTAAATCCCATCCTGTTTTCTAATTCCTCTATGCGCCACCAGAGCGCACGCTCTCCCGGAAACATGGAAACATCCCCTCCCCCTGCTCCCTGAATGTCTCCGATGCCCCCACAGCACGCACGCCGCTGCCAGACCACAACAAGCGGTATGTAACATTCAATTACATCTGCAGATAACTATGCACCGTGCTCCCCTCACCGCCCCTTCACGGACGCTACTGCCAGGGGGGGGGGGGGGGCTAGTTAGAGCAGGAGTAGTAAATTTAGAGTGATGTTAGTAGATGAGAGTGTGATGTTGGTGGAAGTGGGGGTGGTTGTAATTAGGAGAAAGTTTTGAATTTGTTTTGTATATTTTGGGCTTGCAAACCTAAATATAAATTTAGTCTCTGGAATAGGTTCTTGTTTAAATGTCCGGTTAAAGTTCTTGATAGCGTATTTATCTTATTATATCGTAGTCGTTCAAAATTGATTTAGCAGAAGATGAATATTAAATGGAATTTTTAAATATATTTAATTTCTGCATATCAAGTGTTAAAGTCATGAGGAATGTTGCTCCACTTTCGACTAAAGTTGCTAATATCTATCTATGAGATATTAAATTTATCTATCTACTTTAATTTTTTAAAGAATATTCAGTTTCTGCTATTTATAGAGTTATTAAAGATAATATGAAAATTGTTGCTTCACTTCTGGATAAACTTATGGACAACTTATCTGTACGATTAGTGGCGGATTTAGGGGGAGAGGCATAGGGACCCTCCTCCCGAAATAAATCTGAAAGATGATTTTTTCTATTTGATTTAGTAAAAACCAAGCGTAATCTCTAAATTGAAGGTTTAAATCATGAACAAATAAATAAAAAATAATTTTCTATTATTCAGACACGAATATGAAGGGATGCGCAAGGAAACTTTAAATTACAGGGCATTTCACCTTGGATGGATTTTATGACCAGCACCAGTATAGTTTTAATTTTAAAATCTTTGGGTCCCTTCCGTCAAAAAATCCTAGATCCGCCCCTTATTCGATATTAAAAATATTTGGCCAAAATTGACTTATTCGCATCTAGATCTAGGCCTCTCTGTTTTGTAAAATATTGAAAAATTTAATTTAATTTAAAAATGATTGAATGGAGTCGTAAGAGACTACATTATAAATAATTTATTTATAAAATATCATCAGTATACTTATACTAACATTAAGATACTATAATACCATGAGAGACATAATAATAAATAATTATTACAATTTTAACTTTTATAATATCCACGTTTCTCGGTGTCTATTTAGAATAAAGATAATTTCTTGTTTTCTGAAGTAGAATAATAATTAGAACTATTAAATTCACGAAATTGTTAAATAGTGTTTTATAAAAATATCCTAGTTAGATACTGCTTTTACTTATATTGTTATATTAGAATTTTTCAGTTTTTAGTACATTATTTGAATATTTACATATAATTTTATTAATTTTATTACAATTGGATTTTGGTAGTTAAAGTAATACAATAAAATTTGCTGTGTAAAATTTGTTTGAAAGAAGAAGTCCAAACCAAATTAAAAATTTGAATTAATAAATACAAACCATAATTTACGATCAGCAATCAAACTGCATCCATAAACATACATAAAAAAATTTATTGCAATATTTGTATTCATTTTCTAATTTATTCTCAAAACATTCATGCACAAAAATATGCTTCACAAAATTAAGGAAGCCAGCCGAATCCAAACATTGCAGGTATTTATTAATTCAAATCATAATTTATGATCAGCCAAATGAACCTCCAGTATTTTTATTACATTTTATTAATTCATTCCCCATATTTTACAATCATCCCTCCATAGCCACCCACATAAAATCACAAATGACTCCATAAAACCTCAAATAAAAATCTGACGTGGACACCACATGACTTCCTTGTACGCCTTGTGTGTTCATACTTTTCTTAATAACTAAAATGTAAAATAATATTAAAAATTATTTTAACTTATTATACTAGTATACTCACAAATATATTTTAGTCATTTTATTTAAACTGCAGAAGAAGATATAAAGCATATTTTACTATTGTCACTGTCATGTCATAATCATTTAAATTTTACGTAGTAACAAATGTTAAACGATCATGGAGTACAAGATACCGAAATACTAAATTATAATTATATACTTTAATTATTCTTAAATGATAGAAGATACAGAAAATTTTTATAAAATACCGATTGTAGATAATAATCACATAATCTTTCATTTAAAATAAAAAAAATTGTCTAAAATTAATTATTTATCAAAATATTTTTAAAAAGTACTACTTCCGGTTTGTAGACTGAAACCAAAAATAGGAGGTGCACAACTAGATGCTATAACAGTCCTAAATACAAAATTTCAGCTTTCTACGTCTAACCGTATTTGAGTTATGCGACACACATACGTCCGTACGCACGTACGTACGCACGTACGCACGTACGCACGTACGCACGTACGCACGTACGTACAGACGTCACGACGAAACTAGTCATAATGGATTCAGAAAAGGTCAAAACGGATATTTCCGTCAAAATCTGAGAACCGAAATTTTTCGCGATTACAATACTTCCTTACTTCGTACAAGGAAGTAAAAAATCAGGCCTACCAATTAATAAAATCGCAGGAAAATTCCTTCACTGCTGCTGTAGATGCAGTGCTACACCTGCCAGAGCATTAAGCGACCGCAAAAAGAACAATATCGCATCGTTCCCCCACCACTGAAAGCTCGCGAGAGAGCGAGACGCCCCCCTCCACTAGCCGAGAGAGCTGAGAGGGGGCTGCCCCCACCACTGCGGGAAAGCGTTGTTGTGAAGTTGCCCCACTACTGCAGAGGGGAGGGGGTTCTCCTGCTGGAGCTTTGGATGCTAGCATCACATGAAGGTGGATTCTCGATTGGCATAAGAGGGGTATACGTTGTTGGAATTCTTAAAAAGAAATAAGTATCAATCATTTTGGAATAAGTTGATATTTGGCGCGCCCAATTAATGGGTGCTTATGGTTACGGTTCTTACTTCTTAGAAGATAGTATTTTACAGGAGAGATTGGTTAATAGCAATTCAAAATAAAAATATTATTTCAGAAAAACTTGACATATTTGGCACGGTAAACTCATATACTTGGAAACAATAAGATGTTAAACATTATTTTAATTTACATTTTAGTACTCGTATTAGTGGTATTTTGGAAGAGATAATCTTAAAATAAATTGTGTGTATTTCAAGCAAAAAATATGGTGTAGTTTTTGCAAAATTAAAGAGCTCGACTGTAAATTTGTCATCACTCATCAGTAAATATGCATGAGCGTTTAGACTACTTTATTCTGCTTTTAATATGCAGAATTTTTTTACGCATGAATTCTAAACTTATGTCAAATGTTTACTAAAATTGTAGAATCGAATTAATGACAGAATTATTTATGTTAATGCCAGACATGATAATTTAATTTACACTCGGCTGTTATTCAAGAAAAGGTGATTAATGAAACAGTATAATGTTAATGTTACATTATTTGACAATGTTGTTTAGATTCGATATTATTCTTTTCAATAAGTTATAAATCAGGCAGAAAATTCGAAATTAGTTTCAATAAATTAACAAAATTAAAATTATGCATTTTTACTTTACTAGCCTCAGGTTTGTTTATTAAAAATATAATTGAGTAAGATAACAAAGAGTTATTTAATCTAATTACTAATTAGTTTTTAAACGAACCAAGTTTAGACTTTTCAACAAAGGCACTACACTAAAAATCAAGAAAGAGCATTTCAATCTGCCGGCGTTTCGTAGTTTCACAAATAAAAATTTTAATTTCAGTTGACGGAGGTGACAATAATATGTTATCAAATGTATGAAATTTTATAAAATAACTTTTAATGTCAATTTTGAGTTTATTTCTTTATTTCGTAGGTATTTTTTATAAACGTCATGAAAAGGAAATATGGCTTTTCCGGACACGTGCTATGTGTATCAGAGTATAATCAAGATTATCCATAGACTTCGGACTTCGTAATCAAACAAACAGACACGATAATAACTTCATTAGCACACTTGCATTCCTTTACCAATAATACTATTTTTACAATAATTAATAATATTAAACATAATTATATATTTATTTGTGACTAATTTTGATCATTAGAGTTGATGTGATTTTAAGCAAAAAATTTAATTAATTCATGACTTAACAACAAACTTAATTATATTCTGTGATTTTGACAACTTAGATCTGATCCATTCAGGCACACATTTCAGATTGACAACATTTTTATGCAGTGCATCTTATTCTTCTCTCCTGCGTTATGCCTACAAGAATCCCGCCCAATGCCTCTCTCCCTTGCTACCGGACATCCTGCCTCATGTAACCACCCCTCCCCCACCCTGCGTGCAGCATCCCCGTCTGTGGGGTGCGGGGCACGTCGTATGATATGATTATGATCCCGGCGTCGCTTGGCAACGCGCCCCCCTCCCCCGTACCCGCCATATATAAACCCGCGCTCGCTCCAGAGAGGGCACTCCGTGTAGTGCGTCCAGACGCCATCGACGTACAGCGCCGTGGCGCCGTGTGTGCCCTACACATCACCTAGTGAAGTGATAGTGCGACCAAGGTAGGAAAGAGTGCTGTGACTGGGACGGTTTAGAATTTGTAGAAGTGTACATTTTTGTAGACTGTTGTGGATACATTTTTGGATGCTATTCCTCTGTATTTTTGTTTAATTTGTAAAATGATAATACGTTTTCTTAATTATTTTCTTCTCAAATTCATAGTGACATAACATATTTCTTATTTCTGCACGTTACTTGCGTTTTGTTCTTATAATTTCTAACTTATATTGTTATATTTCATTAGTTTTCTATTTTTGAAATGTTTGAAACTAGAACTAAATCTTAAAAATTACAACTAATATCTCAGTATTAGTGTACTCTTTTTGATACTGGTGTTGTGTAGAATTGTATAATTTTTATTTTTTGCTCGTATTTGAATGATATTTTTAGAATAATCAGGAACACGTGGTCGAATGAATCTTAGTATTATGTATACCTACTGAATTATTTTATAAAATATTGAAAACTGACGAAAAGGTTATTTTTCTGTGCATGTTTATTGAAGTATGTGTAACAAAAAATCTTCAAAATAACTTTGGACACTTTCTTGTAAATGTATGGTTTATTAATATATAAATTTATCATTTCAAAGGAAAATGTGAAACAAATATTAGATCTAATGATGCAGTAGGCCAAGTTTATCGATTTAGTAAAGATTCATCATTCTTGTTGCAATATGGTCAGAATCATTGAAACTATGATGTTTTTGCATGAACTGGTAAACATATAAGAAATAAAACAAGGATGACTGTTTTATTGGATTAAAATTAAATATATATAAAAATAAATGAACAACAATGCAGTCAATAATTGTTAAAACTATTTTCTAAGACCTTTTAACAGTTATTGACTACATTCCTGCTTATTTATTTTTATAAATCATTTATCAGTCACTCATAAAATTTAATTTGATCGAAATAATAAAAAGACTTAAGGGCGCGCTTAAAAATGAAAAAACCATAACACGAAGTCTGTAATGGAAATTTTTTCAACCCGATAATAGTCAAAATGATATTAAAGAAAGTTTTTTTCTGTATCTACTAGCGCACGTCAGCGACACTTTAAAACTTTTGAATGGCTCATTTTGTACGAGATTTCTGCATAAATTTCGGATAAACGATCTAACCTACAATGAAAATTATGTTGCACAATGAAAATATATACATTCCTGCTTTATTCTAATAATAATATCTGTAATAATAGTTCATTCTGCATAAAATTCATTGCAATTTGATGAATTTTGCTCCCTTTTCTTTCATTTCTTCTGCAAATTAGATATATTTTCAGGTATTCCTATTTAGCATAAGGCAATCTAGAAACTCTAATGATTCTATCCATATAGTACTGCCTATTGCTTGTTCCTATTTGCAGAAATTTATACAGATAAAGTGCATAAAAATGGCTATCTGAAAACGGTTTCGAGCGCGACCTTAACAATAATTTGATACTCGAAATTGTATCGATGTTCTAAACAAATTCAGCGCGTTCGAAAAGTCAACCTTACGCTAGCTCTAGCGCTAGATCCTTAAATTATGTTGATTCACAAAACGGATTACTAACTTACAAATATAATATATTAAAGTTAGCACTAACGAATGTTATTTAAAATTAAAATGTTTAAATAGTATTTACTTGTTTGATTCGAATGCCAAATTGTTGTAACTGGAAATTGAATTCAATACTAGATAATTCAAATAAAATAATTCCCTTTAAAGGGCAAACGCAAAATATCATTCGCAATGAATATATGCGTGAACTATGCGTCGATGCAATTGTTCTGCATGATCAGCCGCTTTCTGCCGGACTCGTGTCAATATCATAAATGCGTTAATATTCTCTATGCATTCTGTCAAACGTCATGAGCGTTAAATATGTATGAAAAGACTTTTGTGTGCAGTATTTTTACATGCGCATCCATTCAGCGGCTGTTTACGTATTTTACTGTCGTTGTTTCCAACTTATTTGAATTACAATAGGGATTTTTAGCTAAATTGACAGCGGGATGGCGTCGAAATGCAACCAGCAGTATGGCCGCACTATGCGGTATGCATGCTGTGAAATGGGGCTCTAACTTCTAGTGCAATTGAAAACAAAATAGGATGTTTTTCACTCTACAAGATCACTTAAATTAATTAGAAAAGTCGTTTTACTTTGTTTAGGTTGAGAAGATAATAAAAACTCAAAACAAAATAAGGTTAGTGTGTATTTTATTTTATTATTTACATTTTACAAGATAAATGCACACTCACTTTACATGTTTGGAGTTCAGATGATTTAACAATAATTTAGTTTGATTTTTGAGATACACATCAATTTAATCTAAATTATTAAACTTTTATTTAAATTTGAACACTTAAAATAAATGTTATGTAACATTCTGGATCTAAACAAAATGAATTACATCGGAAGGTGGATGAATTCGTTCAAAACTGGATCGAAATTTCTTGTGATAAAAGTAAAGTGATCCAAAAATTTTAGAAAGTCATAAAGTTATTTAATTATGCTTCATTTTGCACTATTAAGTTTTATGACTTTTCGCAATTCGATATAATAAAGGAGTAAACTCATTTAAAATTTTGCATTTAAAGATTGTCCCTCGGTCTAATAATCTTTTGGTAATACTAACAACGATTCATTTAGTCAAACATAAATCATATTTGCATCTTACTTTTGTCTTTCTTCAATAAATGCTTCATTTAGAACCATTCAGAACAGTGTAGGAAATCACAAAATAATTAAATCATGAATCGATGATTGCAGAGAACAAAGTTAATTTTATGCATTAATGGGAACAGATATCATTTTGAATATAAAATGCAATAACCAACAAGAATTTTAAAAATATATTTCAATGTATTTCTTGAATTTTATAGCAAATGATTCAGTATTCTTTGTACATAATTATTTAATAAGAGACTTGCTATTTTTAAATTCTTTTTTCTGGTGGTGTAGTAGCAGTTAGGCTAGCTGCATACTATCAATTTTTAATCGTTCGACTATTTAGTTTTCTGTCATAAAACTATTTAATCAAATTGAGATGCACATACTATCAACACTGTAGTTCCATTTGATCAATATTCTTTTGACAGACAACTAAACAGGTGAAAGATTACAAGTAGATAGTATGCGGCTAGCCTTAAAATGCAGTATAGAATATTGCCAGACATTTCAAATTGCTTAGCAGAGATGCTGTCACAGAATTGGTTTAATAACTTCATATCTTGTTTATTATTACAAATTTTTTAGTGGTACATAAATTCTGTTTCCAATATCTTTTAATGGAATCAACGCAATTCAGTCAATTTTCATTAAGGGCGCACTTAAAAGTGAAAAAACCGTAACACATAGTCTGTAATGGTAATGTTTTTAACCTGATAATAGATAATCTTATTATACGTCATAATTCGATTTTTTTTAAATGTTTTATTTCTGTAACTACTAGTACCACGTCAGCGACACTTTATAATTTTTACATGACTTAATTTGCACATGCATTCTGCATAAATTTTTGATAAACGATGTAACCTACAATGAAAATTATGTTACACAATGAAAATATATTTATTCCTAATTGCTTTATTCTAAAAATGATATCTGTAATAATAGTTTATTTTGAATAAAATTCATTGCAATTTGACTAATTTTGCCCACTCTAGTTTCATTTCTATTGCAAATTATATTAATTTTCAGGTATTCTTATTTAGCATAAGGCAATCTAGAAACTTCTATTGATTATTTGTGCCTATTGCTTGTTCCTATTTGCAGAAATTTATGCAGATAAAGTGCATAAAATGGCTATCGAAAACTGTTTCGAGCGCAAACGTAACAGAATATATTCATTAATATCTGAAGTGTACCTAATATTATTTTTTATGCAAAGCACTTAATAGTTGTTTGAGGGTACTTATTTACCAATAGTGAAAATCGTCGGTATATTGCAGTAAAACAAGAAACTAGTACTCTCCATCTACAGTAATAAAAATCCCCCTTCTTGAGCCAACTTCACACCACAAAATCTCGCGAGATCATGGCAGCCAACCCAACAAAGTGAATCTGCGAAAACAATTAAACAACTGCGAAACGTAAACGTCGCTCTATTCAGATGATAATTATGAATTAAATTTGGAATTGTTCTGACGATCGCGAACAAAAGACGGAGCTCTGCTCTCTGTTTGTGCCGCCACGTTGTGATTGTGCTTGTGAGAGGGTAGGAGCAGGAGCCGCTGCATTCAGATATTGATTCGGAGTAGATGCGGTGCGAGTTGTACAGTTTAAAATGGATTTCGTGTATTGGGGAATGTTGCTGATTTTCATTATGATTTGCATTACGACACTCAGACGCAGTTGGAATTTTTATTTTAGTTTAATATTTCGGGAAAAAATTTAAGGGTAACATTACATTATGCGCTGAACGTGGAACAGATGGAATTGTTGAAGAATTCGCAAAATTAAGGAATACCTAAAACCGTATGTTATTAAAAAGTGGTAGATTTGAATAAAATATTTAGAAGAAATATCTACCTCTAGTACTTAAAATGTTCACTTTACTTTAAGGGCGCGCTTAAAAGTGAAAAAACCGTAACACGAAGTCTGTAATGGTAATGTTTTTAACCCCATAATATTCAAAATCTTATTATATGTCACAATTTGATTTTTTTTAAATATTTTTTTCTGTGTCTGCTAGTGCCACGTCAGCGACAATTTAAAACTTTGACATGGCTTATTTTGCACATGTTTTCTGCAAAAATTTCGCATAAACGATGTAACCTACAATGAAAATTATGTAACACAATGAAAATATATTATTCCGAATTGCCTTCTTCTAAAAATTATGTCTGTAATATAATAATAGTTCATTTTGCATAGAATTCATTGCAATTTGAAGAATTTTGATCCCTCTTCTTCCATTTCTACTGCAAATTATATTTATTTTCAGATATTCTTATTTAGCATAAAAGGCAATCTAAAAACTCTAATGATTCTATTGATATATTTTTATGCGAATTGATTGTTCCTATTTGCAGATATTTATGCGGAAAACAGTTTCGAACGCGACCTTAAATAATAAATAATAAAAACGGCAGTACCTATGCATTCAGCGTAGTAGTATAGTATATAGTTTTAATTTCACACTCTAAGTTCAATATGGGAAAGATGGGTAATAATATTAGATGATGGAAAAGTTTTTCGGATATCAGTCTTCAAAATATTTACTAATGCCTACGTTTCGGCTAACTCTTTAGCCTTCATCAGGGCAAAATTTTTATAAATTTAAAACGATAAATAGGTATATCAGTTCCAAATCAATTATATTATACTTAATTATTAAAACTTTTTCAAAATTTGTTTTAGAAAATCGTTAACCGATGAAAAGCAGCACTTTGAGCAGCTAGCAAGTTCAACGGTTTGCATTAATAAATATTTTGAAGACAGATATCCGAAAAACTTTTCCATCATCTATAACTATTCAGTCGATCAACAATTACCTCTCAATAATATTAGATGCTATGTGTATAAGTACTATGTTGCCAATTATCTCTTTTTAGGCTATTTGTTTGCTTTCTCTATTGCAAATAAATGCAAAGTTGTGAAATATTGTATCCCTGGACTCTAAGAGTCCACACTGAACCTAGAGTGTGGAATTAACTATAATAGAAAATGTACCTGCGTATTTCCAGTACTTGTTCTAATGATGGTAAATAAAAAAAACATAAATCGAGTTGTCACTAAATTATTAGAAGACTATGTAGGTATTATTTGTTTATTCTCTATCGAAAAATTTCTATTTCATTCAATTTCTGTCCAAAATAACAACAAATTGCCATTATTTTCTTCTGTGATACAAGAAAAAACAATAAATCTTGTTTAAAACTAAATTATTTTTATTTATCATACTTTGTGAAAAATGTCTCTTTCGATTACAGTGATTTCAGTGCGTTCTCTTGCAATTTAACAATCTTCAGCCAGCTTTCAAGCTTCAAGCTGACTTCCTGAATGGTTAAATGGAAGATGAAATCCTGAAAAACGATTTATCTGAAACATGTACGCGAGCACAGCCGACTGCCGGTCTCTTTCAGAGTTTCATTCGCGATCAAAACGTTTCAGATTGAACTACATTAAAACGTGAGCAGAATTAGGATGCTTTGCAATTTACGAAGAAGAGGGAACTAATTTTCATATTTCGAAAGAGATCTGATTAATTTGGATTAACTTTACAATTTTGTATAACCATGGCTTATTTATAATAACAATTTTATATTATTGATTTCTTAATTTGACAATTTCAAATCAATGAAGTGGTTTATGTCGTAAGTCACTTGTGGGAAAGTGGGAAAGTTCATTCCGGTTTTTAAACCAGTTTGGGTTCGGTTCGAGTCTCCGAATTTTTTCCAAATATGTATCGACGTTAAATATCCTCATTATATTAAAAATAAAATGGAAAAGTTATTATTACTGAAACATTAGGGCCAATAGATCCTTTTGTTTCCTATCAATAAAACACAGAACAATCCAATAGACCTTTTTCACTGTTGTAAAGCCCTGTTCGCACGAGGATTCTTTGAAGATTCTGAATCCTAGAAAAGAAGAAGTTTCTAGATTCTGAATCTTGAATAAAAAATAAATTCATGGTTTTCAAGCAATAAATAAATTATAAATTCTTCTTTTCCAAGACTCATTGACGACTCAATTTAGCGGTAGCGCAATTCTCACTAGAGAAAAGAACACTTCTTCTTTTCCAGGATTCAGAATGTTGGTAGAATCTTCAAAGACGTTTAGAGTGAGAGGTCCGAACTTCTCTACCAAGTTATTTGCAAGTATTGAATCATGAAATCATGTTTCAGCTTACCTACTTCATAGTAGTTTATGAAAGCTGTCAAAAGCAATACTTATTTGCTTTAATTTCTTGAAAAATTGGTTGCAAGATCAAATCAAACGTAAAAAAATGTTTCGTGGCATTTGTTCCATGATAGACAAAAAAAAATTCATTTAGATATAAGGTGATCTATAAAATGTATGGCCTTTAGCTTAGACCAACCACTGTCTCTTATCCATATTTTTATATCTTGTCACTTCTTACAGTTGACTGATTTCCGGTAACAGATAAAATAAAAATGTAGATGTCGCTTTATAAAGATACAAGATACTATTTGAAGTTTTAAAAATTTGCAATAGATGTCTCATTCTCAGTGAAAATGATCCATTAAAATTGTGTTAGTTAACGAATTTAGGGTATACTTATTAACACAACACAGTAAACCAGATTTGTTACACCCCCTCCTCTTCCTAAACTTCCCTAATTCCCTCTTCTTCTTCTCCTGCCACAAGGCCATGTACCGTGTATACACACAACGTAACATCACACATAAAGTAAAACGTAGCGTTATTGAATTTCCCCGCTCCGTTTTCTCTTCTCTCTCGTCTCGTCATCGTCGCTACATTGTTATGTTGTGTGAAGTAACGTGATGTGTGACGTGGCAAGCAACAAGGGATGATGATGATGATGTGACGCACAAAAGACCGCTGTTAAGTTGGAGATATTCACGCTCACGCGCCTGAAATTAGCTGCGGATTTCCTGAGTTCAACCTGAAGTTAGCGGCGGGAGCATAGGATGGAGAGGGGTTGTTTTATAGAATAATAGACTAATAATAATAACAATATTATTATATCATTCCGTTTGAATACAAAATTTTAGTCGTATAGCATCTTATAAAATAAAATTTATGACGGAATCAATTTTCACATCCTTTTGTATTTGTATCTAGTGAAGTAAAGTAAACAAGCTACAAACTTTTATGAACACCATTCGATTTCACGTACTATCTTCTGTATATAAAATATAAACCAAGTTTCATAAAAATATCTTCAGCTTCAGTAATAAAAGAATGTATTGTAAGATGTTCAAAGATGTGCAAAATATTACTATGCATTCGAGAGTTGTCAATTTAGAGATTAACATGTTTTCAATATTTGCTAATTTGTTACTTTTTGAATAGATTTTCTTTTGTTTTTTCAAAAAATAAAATAGTTTAATTTCTACCGAGTATAGACTTTTTTCTGACCTATTAGGAAATACTCAATGTTAAAATTTTTATTTCGCTCTATAGGTCAGAAAAAAAGTCTGCACCCAGTATACCAAGATTGTCAATTTGTTTCAAAACCGTTCATTTATTTGTCAAATAATAGGTTAACCGTTAAACGATTAAACTGATTAATAATAATTCCTATACATGAGTATAATATTTTTGTGCATATTTACAAGAAAAACATGCTTTGTCTGACAGTTGACAGTAATAAAAATCTGATACACAGTCAAAAGTGCATTGATAAAAATTAACAATTGACTCTTTCAATAATCTTCATCACTTATTTTGCTTTTAAATATAATTACAAAAATAATAATGAAAAAGTTATGTAGGTATTCAACACGCAAATAAATCCAATTTACTGCCTTGGCTAATATTATTGCCTCAGCTTAATAAAACACTGCTACTTTCCTACGCGGACATAAATAGCCTAGTCCTAGTTAAGCAAATTAAATTTCTATACTTTTGTAATGATCTATTTGGTTAGTTACATCAACGTCAAATATATTCCTACCTCACCTACACCAATAATATATTTTTTTCTTCTTTTCCAACAAATTAATGTAAAAACAGCGATTACAATTCTACAATTTCTACAATAAAACTCAACGTCTGTTTAGCATCTCCACAACAGTTTACAATTTGCGCTTTGTAGCAAAATGTCAGGGTGTTAATAACAAGCAGGCTGCGCTTGGGGGCGACAGAACTCATAGCATTATACAAATGACATTTACTGAACATTGTGTCACATCATTATGGCAGGGGCGGTGCACATACTTGCGGGAAGGGGCCGCAGTATCATAAATGTAAAACAAGAAATTATATTTGAGAATACAGAAAAAAGTTCATCGTTTTTTAAATGGTGTACAATCGTATAGATTGTTATAAATATTATTAGGTATCTTTAATTCTTCGACAAAATTTCAACTGATAGACTTGTATTTTAAATCCAGTTTCTAAATTTTGAACAAGATAGTGTTTCCGAAATTTAATATTTTTATTGCGCGTCATTTTACTTACGAGAAAGCGAATAATACCCATTTTACACGAGTCACAAGTCGAATACTAAATATTTTCTACGACTATATTAAAATTAAAAACATTGATTTTTGATGGTAACACTGGGGCCCAGTGGTATTATTGTTGGTTGTGCTGGGTATCGAACTGGGGACCGCTAGCAGCTAAGTGGACCCCTTACCGCTGAGCTAACCACTGGCCGTAAATAAAATTAATTCTCAATTAATTTCGCAATGGCAAGAATATTAAATTTATGAAAATTCATTTGAAACAGTGACCCAAAACTGTTTTATTAAAAAACCTGGAAACTAAATACCTGAATTCTGAAAAATTCTTTCAGTTCTGTGATAAGTCAATTGGGCACTATATGCCATTAAAATATTATGCACGAAGTTGTGAATCGTCCTGTATACCTAGTTGAAGCCTAGGTGGTAATTTAATTCATTTTTAACTGTTAATTATTTATCCCAGTTCAGTGGTACTGAAAATAGACTCTGTATGTAAACTGCTCTTAATATTTCGCATTTCTTAAAAATCCTTTTTGATCCGTAATCAGCATTAGGTATATCAAACTATATATTAATACCTAACGTACCTATGTAGTCGAAGTTACGATATATCCTATATTATTTGTGCAAATTATGTTATAGCAATTTACTAATTTATGTCATTGCTATTAGCAGAATCAAAATATATTTTTGCTATTAGTTAATATTTGTTACTAATGAGTATATTATTAAAAATCATGACTTTAAAAACAGAATAATTATTAGAAAATGCATGTATGATGATTGATTTTCTATTATAATATTTGTTGAGCAAGAAATCATGTTGTGTAACCCTAATTTATTCTAAACGGATCAACGAAAACACGTTTACAAAACTTATTCAAATTTACATAATTATTCTTCTTTAGTTTAAACATAATATATAAGTAAATTCTGTTCATAATGAAAAGAAAAATTAGTGCTATCGCTTATCCGTTTAGTGAATCAATAATTTAAACTGAGTTATTTTTCCTAACTAATGTATATATTTTTTTTTGTTTCAGGCCATGGCAAAACACCGTCAAACTAGGTGAGTCATCTAATAATTTATGAACTGTTTACTATTAAAGTTTAATTATTCGCTCATCCAAATCATGTATACCTATTTACAAATTAATTATTAACTGTTGACGCTGTAAATTAATGTTTATGAATCTAGTAAATTAATTTAATGGTAGTAATATCGTTCTGGTTACTTTATTCTTACCATAGTTTTAGTACTAATAATCAATATTGGATATAAATTTAAATTTCTCTAGGGATACAGCTAATTCCATTTAAATTTTCAATATCAATTATCTTCGAAAATCTAATAAACATACACTGCAGCCAATATTGAACCGATAAAAAACTTAGTAGTGAAATTGTCAAGCGAAATTCATTATTTTCTAGTTGGAATTTTGATGAGAATATTTTGCCAAGAGTACTGGAGAAAGCAAAATGTTTATTTCATCAATGTATGTACAGGATATGAAGGATGAAATTAGGATGAGGGGGAACGGAAAACGGAACAACCTTTAGTTAATGTCAAAGGTTGCTAGGATAAAATGTCAGATGTCAGATTACGGGTATCAGGAAGGATAGATCAGATAGTTCTTTATTTGACACTTTTGATTATTATATGAGGTTCGCAACTTCATTGATTCTTAAATAAGTAATAATAATGTATTGTAATTATAATTAACAATAAATTCAATCAAGTTTAATATTATTCTTACAGGAAAATGTAGGTCTTTAATTTCGTTCACAAAAAACAAAATTAGTAAATATGGGCAGAGATTTAAATTGATCGAATAAAGACAAAAGGAAAATATTTTCTTATACCTATTTACTATTTTTTTAAGAACATAAACTGACCGTAATGTTTTTCATATCAAATATGAAATATGGATAATTATAGTATAAACCAAATTGGTAAATTCTGCTGTGAAAATAATTGAGTTAAATAAAGATGAAATCATTATAAATAATATTGGATTTTAGTAGTTTTTTCGCAACAAGGGTGCATCTTTAGAATCTCATATTCTATAAACTATTTTCTCTTATTCTATTATACTATTATATAGGATTTTTTCGTATTAATTTTAAAATGGCGACCACAAAAAACGATCCAAACTGACAAAGGCATTTTCTGTGGAGCGGTATTCGGTATTTACATAGCTGCATTTGTAGTTGCGTTAACTCGAGTCGGCATTAAAGGCGCTTACTTCAACGTTTTTATTATTTTTATACAGGAATAATTTTTAGTCTGCGACACACAAATAGAAGAAAAAGACGCGTTTTGTGTAGGAACGAAAAGAGTTCAGCAGAGAGAAATGTACCGAGGTTTATTTCGTCGTGCTGGTACCGGACTGTTTTATATTGTTCATATTCATTTCGATTTTTTGCATCCTTAAATAATTGAAGTAATCGCTTTCCTACGAAGATTAGGGAGATAATATAAGCATTTTTATTTTTAACTATAAAACGGATATCCGTAAGATATTTATTCATAATTAAAGCAAATTCATTCGATAAATTCTTAACGTAAGTAAAAAATATGGTAGGCATACTTTAAAAGAGTGATTTGCTGAAAAATAAGGTCTTGCAGAACAAAAATTTAAATCATTTCATAACAAACCAATGTAGCTGTCAATATGCCATTTTACACATTATAGAACAGAAAATCGATTGCATTATATGCATTATCTGAATTCCGGGTTCAAATCCAGTCAGGTACACATTTTTGTTAAACTGCACTTAAAATAATATAAAGCATACTATAAAAAGATGTTTTGCTGAAAAATAAAGTTTTGCGGAGCAAAAATTTCATAAAATATTAATTTGTGAATGGGCAGATGTCACTATTCCATTTCGCACATTATGGAACAGAAAGTCAACTGCTTTATGTGACCGACTGTAGCTCGGATAACCCAGGTTCGAACCCAATTACTGCAACGAAAGAAAAACACCGCCCACCCTGAAAACTTTAAGAATCGAGAAATTGCAAACCGCTGTAACATTGAGCTATTTCATCCAAATCACTTGAAATTTTGAGTTTCTAAAATACAGCGGTTTGAAATTTCACGGTTTTTTAGGGTGGGCATTTTTTTCTCGTTTCAGTATACTGAGCGGTGGTACACCATACATGTGTACTAGGGGATTAGCATTGCATTAATTAATCTTACATTGCTATAGTTACTACGGTACATATTTCAATTTCCCTGTACAAAAATCTGCCTTGTAGTGTACTCCCACAAATAACTATAAGTATCCATGAGTTAAAGGCTGGAAACCACACATATACAGAGTTTCTCAAAATTCCGGGACGGAGCTATAAGTTTTGAACGAGTGAAGAAAAAAAATCATAAAAACTACATTCTTAGATAGTTTTGAACTTCCATGCAACGTGAAGTTTTTTAGGGGATGACTCCAACATTTTTAAATAGCAACCCCTGCCGAGTTTCACCTTATTTTAAAAATAATGAAAAAAGAAACAACCCCATAAACCAAAACCCGATATCGTAATTCTTTCACGAATTTAATTTTTATAACAAGTGTTCAAATTGTTGACCTTCTTCGGTTTCGCAATGACCCAAACGATTTAGTTATCCCCAAATTTTCAATTTTTTTTTTCTTCACTCGTTCAAAACTTCCCGGGACTTTTGGAAAACAGTGTGCATACGGTATTATGGTATCTATAACGATAGCTCATTGTGAAAAGGCGTGATAGATATGTTTAACTTTATAATAAACTAAATATTGTACAGTTTTGTAGATATTTAGCATCCTTGAGTTTGAGATATTATCTAAATAATGAATCAAAAATAAATCAATGAGCATTAAATGTATGGTTAAAATTCTAAGTTGCCCTTTCTTTAGCTATTATGACATTTTGAATTCTATGTAAATAAATGTTTCGTGATTGTATTATAGGGGCCAAAATACTCGTAGTAAATAGCAACTTCTCTCGTGTGCCATTTGGCGATCATTTATATCCGCCAAACAATTTAATTTCCCATTCTGAAGTAACACAACCAAAAAGTAAACCTCCGAACCACAGACGCAATTTCTCGGAACAAATAAAAACAAAATGGCTGGCAACCACGAGAACTTTCGCTCCATACGTTCTAGACTGGCTTGCTAGATGACAAATTGCACATATTCTGATGTGACGGATACAATTTTCAGAATCACTAGGACGGGGTGCATACATGAATGACTGATATACTACTTGAAAGTGTAGTCGGGCTTTAGCGAGAAAACAACGTTGTTGATGGTCACCATTACGGAAACGGGGGTGGAAATTTTCAAATTGATTTCAAAAATTTATGGAGGGTAAAGTTTTCTAACAATATGGTAAGCAAATAAATACAGCAATGGCAATTTCTACCACCTACGTACTACACCACAAACATTTGTATTTCAAATGGTTGTTTATTTTCAGTAGTTAGCCAAGCCATGTACCGAAATTTTTATTCGCTCTTATTAAAAAATATTTTCTAGGTTTTCTTCAAATTACTCCTATAATGATTAAAGGCTCTCTACAGATACCTGAGTAAAGCCCGTTTTACATTACACTAAATCTTGAACAAGATCTTGTTCAATTTTTGAAACAATCTAAATTGTGTAGCATCATACAGCAAATTGAGTGAAATATCTCATTGCTTCGTAAATTGTGTTCAATATTTAGCGTAGTGTAAAACGGCCATAACAGCAATCTTGTGCTGCAAAATGACATGACAATGATAATTTTAAATGGGTTACCGGTTACAACTAAACGATTCGGTTTATCTATTTCGGTTCGTTGATCTTCAAATATAACGTTTCGGTTTAGGTTCGATGAAAATAATTGTTTTTTCGGGTTTATGGTTCAAGTTCGGGTTCAGCTTCAGGTCCCTGCATTATAGGTCACTTAAAGTTATACATTAAATTTAAAAGTTATTAATTACAATAGAAATATTGTACATATTTTAGAATCGAGTAAATTAGTTCATAGTGACGAATGATCCGGCCGCCGAAATATCAGCAATCCGGCTAAATAAGAGGTCGGAATTCCGAAATCCGCGATCCGTTATGAACAAAAAATGGGTCATACTCATAACAAGCATTAGTTTACTGTACTTATTTATCTTTGATCCAACTTATGTGTGATAAACTCACAGATATTTTAATTTTGTATATAAGTACTAAGAACCACTTATACTAGTGAGTCAACGGCATAATAAAAACCATTTGTACCAATGAGCCAACGGCATATAATACAATAAGAAGTCAAAGATATCCCCCCTTAACAAATTAACAAACGATTTCAAAGCTCCCACAAACTTAAATTACTTCTTACGAATGACTTTTACCTTGTCCCCGCAAAATCTTAAACAAACCCATCCAAAACAATTTAGCTCTCCACCTCTGTAGCGAGGTTCACAACCATACATCACCACAGACCACAACCCTGTATCAGGGACGCAAACCTCGCGAGAGTAACGCGACACTGTTAATGTGCCACCGAGGGGACGGACACAGCTGCGTGTTTTAAACTGTATTTATTGCGAAAGTTTGGTTGCCACTGGGACGCGAACTAACCATGAAACGCTTTTAACGCGGTAGCGGACAACGGGACAACGCCATCTTGAGTTATGGCGCTTCGACTTTGAGGGTTTTTAATTATTTGAGGTTATTAGAAAAGTTGGCGACAAATTGGGCCATTAAACGGAAAAAAGGGGAAGGTAGCTTTGTCCGGATGTGGGATGTCTTTACATTTTTATCTGTATTGTTCTATAGGTTATTAATTTATTTCACAAGGGTTGTAATTTGTAATTATCAGCAGGGTTGGAATGATGATTTTAAATATATTAATCTGCTTTCTGTAATATAACCATAAGGCCGTTAATTTTTATTTTTCTGTACTTGATCTTTATCTCTATTATGTGATAACAAGTGGTCAATGCCATTAATCATAATATCAATAGTACCACTTGTACCCCTAGAGTGTATGTATAACTTGACATTATTTGCTTCTTGCAAAATGAAAATTTCTAATTTCATAATCCTACGGGACTCGTCTACCTTTTTTTCGAATTCCTAGAATAATACTCTCGATATTACTTTTTTCTATTTCACTCTCTTCCCCACTACTATACGGCTACCAGATACCAACCTGAAACTCGTACTTTGCTGCATCCTAGCTAATGTCATTTTGAAATTGAAAAATATTGTAAGTATTTCCATAATAATTTCTGTATTTTTTAAAGAAATTAAGTATAACAAAAATTATTCGAGAAAAGGCTTCTTGCATTTTAAATTTTTCTTTCCATTTACCTATAGTGACCGAAAAAAATAATGACAAAGAACGTAATTTTTAATTTTATTTACTTCAAATTCCTAAGCCAAAAAAATATAGAGGCATTAAGACATTTGTTAAATACACTCATATGTAAAAGCATCATATTATTTCAATTATAATTAAAGTACACGTGGAAGGCGTACACCTGTAAAATTTTAGGATCGACGTATGTCATAATCGTAAGGGATAATTTTGGAATACATGGTAAATAAACAGTCATAAGAAATATCAAATTTATTTTGGTATGAGTAGAAAAGGTAAATAATAAACTGTGACATACAGTACAGATCCTTTTTCATCAGTAAACTTACTAGGCCTATTTACCAAACATTGTTAGTCATCAATATAAATATTTATACCTTGTGTGCAGTTACCAGTCGTCAACTTACGGGTATTCATGGTTATTAGTGGGGAGAACCTTACCATCAGATAAGAAGAATTGAGAAAATAAATTGACTCCATCTCAGAAATTTGTACTTTCCTTCTCTTTTACCAAAATTCTGTTGAAAATAACTTAAATAAATTTTGTTTGTGTTCAATTCTAAGTTACGTTAGTATCAAAATTACATAAAGAGTACAGGATTGCACAATATTTAAGTTTTTCTTCGCTGAAGTTACTTTAATTTACAATTCTGAATCTAATTTTATTTACCCTTTCCAGTAAATTTCTACGCACGCCACTGCACCCTCACTATCTTGTCTCTGTTCTCTATTTCACATCGAAAATCAAGCGATTTAATATCAAATCCACCATCGGAATCCTGATAAATATCACACATTCAACACATTGTCTCCTGCGCATAATTCCTTCCAAGCGTCCTGTCCAGCATCGTGACGCTGTTATCGGCTAGACGCGATCTACCTTACCGACCGGGTTAGGGGAGGGGCAGGTGACATTTGTGGGGAGACGGTAATGCACTTTGGTTGCGAACGACTGGTGGAGTTCTTTGTCTTTAGAGGATTTTGAATTACTTGCAGACCATTTGCCCGAGAGATTTTCACCATAGAAAGTAGGATTGGTGGGGTGGGGGTACTTGGCGGTGGAGGGGATTTGGGGAGAGGGGAGTATTGATTGGTTTTGTGTATTGGATTAAGCAATGTGTTGTTTTTAATTGTAGTTTTGCAGCTACGTGATTTTTTGTTGTCTCATAAATGAACTCAACATTACCTATTTGATTGAATTTGAAATGGCCAGTTTGTTTCTAGAAAATGTACTGATCCATATCTTTTATTTGATTTGATAATACAAATTATAGTACTATAGCTCCTGCCGACTTTCAGCATTTATGAACGATTTAGCAAGTCAACGAGTAATGGCTGGTTTATGATGGATTTAATTTACGAATTTAGATTTACAAATTTAGATTTAGAAATATAAAATATACATATTTGCCTTTGCAGGTTCATGATGAATTTAGATTTATAATTTACATTTAAAATATGACCATATTTTATATTCTAAATCTAAATTTGTACATGCGTCCAATCATATCACATTATATTAAAGTGATCATAGAGAGTAGAAATAATAATTGACACTTTAAAATGACACTTAAATATTTTGACTTGTGGTTGTCGATTTGCTAAAATGAATATCAGAAATATGGATATAAGATTAATATTATGTAGGAAAATATAGATAAATATCATAAAGACAAAAATGTAATAAAGTAATTCGTTACAGGATAGAAGATAATTATCTGTCATCTCATTTACGTCAAATCACGTGACAAAATATGAGAAGATGATGGAACGAATTTAATATTTATAATCCACTATAAACCAAGATGATAATCATAAATTTTAAATCTAAATTTGTAAATCTAAATTCGTAAATTAAATCCATCATAAACCAGGCATAATAAAAAATATTTCGTTGTCAATAAAAAATTTCACATAATGTGATTAAGAGCCGGTTGTTCAATATCAGTTTAAACTACGTTTATGTTAAAACCATGGTTACGAAGTTTTCCTGTTGTATTGTGGCATCTCATTGGTTAACTGTTTTATTTTAACGCTGGAGATTGGCTGAGAAAACTCAGTTTAACTAAGCTTGAGTTTATGTTTAAGTTGGCACTTAACTTGAATCGTACAACTGGTCCTAAGTATCACAACTTCGAATATTCCGGTGCGTTGGTTACGCACCGGACTGGCCCTGCAACTTGGAAAAAACTGCTTCCATCTAGTTTATCTCTACCGTTGGTTTGGTTTTGATCGTTGTTTCCAAGAGACGTGAACATTTATTAATCATTGACCAATTTACAAAGTTATCTGCAGAATTAAAAATTTGTTTTGTTACATTTATGTAAAATTACAAGGATGTGTCGAAACGTCGTTTTTTTTTAGTTAAAAAATATCTTGGAACTGCATTCTCAAATAATTACATTCTTGATTTTAAATATAGGAAATAAATAATAAATTGAACTTCTGAGTTGTTTGTATTGCGTATGTAATTTTTGACCGTACTCCGCAGGATTTATCTAGGATAGACTAGTAATATGACTTAAAGTACAAGAATAAGATTTTTCAAACATCCCACAGACATAGACGATTCATGTCAAGTGGGTAGTGTCATGTAGTAATTGAATGTTGGGAAACCCAAGTTGAGTTTTTTTTTGTTAATAGACGAGATAACATTAATGTGACATTAAATGAAACATACATTTTGATTTAAAGGTCTATTTTAATTAAAAATCTCAATGTTTTGGCCAGTGAACGTGACCCTTCTTTAAGAGGAAATGTAAACTAAGTAACAGACAGAAAAATTAAACTTGAAACACGAAATGGTGTTCTTAAATTTATTTCGAAGTATGATTCGACTTTATTTACAACTGCGAGGAATTTGAGTCACTTTCTCTGGTGGCGACAGGAGCACTCCCCATGACAAATGATCCCCCAGAATGCATTGCGGTGGACCTTAAACCTCCCTTAAAAGAACAGCGAAAGAATCTCGAGAGGGCAGCGATCGCAGCGCCACTCATATTTCACACGGTGATGAAAAATAACACTATCCTCTACCTCTATACGCGGCCGGATTTATTCCAAGCTGTTAAAAATCCACGATTGAAAGTTAAGTAGATGAAAAGAAATCGCCCAACGTTCGGTTGAGTGAATTGCTGCCAGCCGCGATTGATGACAGTGGCGTACGTGAACGAGGGGAGTAACAAGTGGATGCTGAAGTGTGGTTTTACCTTTACAGGATTCTGACTAATGGTGCAGCGTTTAATGCTGTTACTGAATTAAAAACGCTTTCGAAAATCTTACCATTTTTATTATTTGTGGTGCTAGTATAATAAATTGTTATTTGTACGCCTAGACTGCGGAAATCTCACTAGTTACACAATATTTTTTGTGTAAATACATTACCTATACCTAACTATTTTTTTAAATTGCTAAGAAATAAGAAAAATACAATGTTTTTATGAAATCGTACAATAAAGGTACTTTACCAATGCAAAACCGTAATTTTGAAATTTTAAAGAATTTGGTTCCAAATTTTAAAATGAATTCCTCTACAAGTTTAACAATTTTAATTTTTAATTTTGCACTTATGGTATAGTAGTGATACAGGTACTTGATTTAAAAACTAGGAAGATCAAGCTCAAGTTGGAGTGCTAAAAGTGATCGTTTTTGATTGGTTGATGTCACACCAGTTTTACACCAAACAAACTTTGTATAGAGTAAACAAACCCCGTGGTTTTTTGGTAATAAATTAATTTGTATAATTGAAATAATATTTGTGGTTAATTAAAAGATAATAGCTATAAAATAAAAGTGAAAGTGATCTTCACGCTGAAATGTCAAATTTATTTTTGCCGTAAAAAAATCTAGTGATATTTTTCTCGTATTTAGTGTAAATATGGCTCAGCGAAACAACTTCAAATCGCTCCACCTAGTTTTTAAATCAAGTATAGTGAAAGTGAGTTTATTTGTATTCCGTCAGACAATTTGCGGTAGTAGTGTTGCCTCAGAAGTCAAAAATATTCCGACAGCTTTTCCTAGAAACTAAACAATTTCTAGTTCAGCAAAATTATTTGTATCTTAAATTGTCCATTTTAATACTTATTACAGAGATGAAAAATGTACTTTATGAAAAACTTGTACAAAATGAGTTTGGAAATTTGCTTCTGCACTCAGTGATTCAAAAGCCTACTTTCACCATAAATTTTTCTCACAAAACATGTGAATTCGCACTTTCGTAGAAAATATATTTTTAATTACTCACGTGGTTATTTTACTCAGTTAAGCCTTTTCTAGCTCACGTATTTTTAAACAATATATTTTGCATTCGTGGCAATTTCAACGACCGCAAAAACTATTGTAGGTACATAAAATAAAAGTTAAACTTGGCGGACTGAATTCAATACGTCAATGTCAACTTTTTTGTCAGTTGCACAAAAATAACAGGTTTTGTTAATTAATGCTATAAATTAGCTACTCCCGTGCGAGTAATAAACTAAACTAAAAGTCACTGGTTTTTAACCAAGAATACTGTCTATGTGGTAAGTAATCCATATAAATATTTTAATATAAAAGTATCTACGTTGATTTTTTCATCGAAAAACAACGATACAAAGGTATTATTTTGTGGTCACAAAAAAGTAATAAAAACGAGAAAAATATCTGACAGTTATGAGCTTTTAAAGTAAACTTCTTAGCTTTCATTAAAAATTACGTAATGAGCTTAAATTTTGCGATTTAGAAACGCTTGCAAAAACAGTCATTATACACAGTCACAACAAATTTTTTAGTTTGACTAATTTTTTATAAAATTAATTGGCATTCTATGGTTGAAAATAATACGGACTTATCAAACAATGAAAATAAAGCTCACCACAAATTTTACATAAATCCCCAAAAACAATTGAACCTATTCACGGCGTAATTCCTAGAAATCATTTAGTAAATTCGAATTAATTTCACAGTTAGACGACTCCGTATAATTTTATTATCCCTATTAAAACCATTTCAACATATCGTTTTCTCAGTTAGCGAATTAATATATCAAGGAACAAAAGGGTGGAACTTGTGCGCATGCGCCAGCCGACACCATTATGCGTGAAAGCTACGAAAGCTCCTGTCAGCTGTCAAGGACATTAAGAGCTAAGTGCCTCTACTGTTAAGTTCTAATTATTTGTTTAAGTTTATGAGTTATTAAAACTGAGTTGAGTGATTATTATGAACTTGGTTTTGTCGCGAGAATTGATTGGATTTAATGGTCTGTGTGGAAATAAAATAAATTGGAAATAATTGAATTTTTGTGTTTTATGGCTCTTTTAATCACTGGTCTATTGATAATGGCAATATATGATTTAGTCGATTTCATTAAATAGAGTTTTTATAACTTCAAAGCTTATAATTCAATAAGTCTTTAATTTAGCATGCGCATTATTATCTACAATAACAAATTTTGAGCAATATTTATAGAATTGTTACTATCAGAATTTTCAATTTTTGTCACTTTTCAACAATAATAAATTGAACGAACGGGAAAAGAACATTTCTGTAGATATTCAATATTTTGTTAAATAACTTCAATGAATTAAATGTTTTTTATACTTTATCGAAAGTCGCGCAAAAATACGTTTCTGAGTACATTATTTTTTAAGGTTTGCTGATAGTAAGAAACTTAGTTTTGAGTAGCGCACAAAGCTTTTTTTCGAGAAATCGACGATGGAAATTTTGCACAAAATTTACAAAAATATGTTTAAGGATCGATACATGTTTCGTAAACCAGAATATAATATTAATCAAAAACTAGCGATAACCCGTCAAAAATTACGGAATTTTTATGTCCTAATGGATATACAAATACAAACACATAATTCTCTTCCATAAGATAATAATAATTCTTTAATGACAATATTTTTGTTTCACCATCACGATTTATTTGCAACTTGCGTTCGTGCGGAGTTTGAGATACCGATTTATTTTTATTTAATTTTTTTAACCTATTTTTTATTGTAAACTGAAACAAATTAAATTTAAAAGAAAAAATTACTTCTCTAGACACAAATATATAAATGAATAATTGCGGTCAAATACCATTTTAGTAGCGTTAGTACTGAGGTCCTAACTGACAGACATTGTTACATAACGAATTAAGTATTTTGATTATAAATGCGGCACTGGATTCTACGGTTTTTAAAAATCTATTTAGATATATAGCCAGAAATAGGTATGTCTATTTATTTATTATTCTTTAGATAAGTTTTAATACTTTATAATATGGATTCGCCAGTGAAAACTGAAACGACAAAATATTGATCAAATTTTAGTAGGTGCTAAATAAAATATCTGAAATAAATTTCACCCGTGGTGTGAATTATAAATACATTTTTAAAGATTACTCGTCGTCCCTTGGCTTCCACTTTCCCTGCATGGAAAACTTTGCAGAGAAAAGCGCATTCTGGAAACCTTTCCAGTATTCCAGTTTCCAACAATTTCAAAACTCATTCAACTAAACATCCATAAAAGCCAAAAACCAACACCGCCCTTATTCTCCCTTTCACGGGACTGAAAATCGCTCGCCAACTTCAACTTCAGCAACTGTACTCCGCATTTACGTTGTCCGTCCAACCGTGAAGTCCTAAAGTGCTAAATAGGCGTCCGGAGGGGCGGGAAAAAGGGAGCTACTCCAAAACCGCAATGGAGCAAACACATTTTTTTTGTAGAGTTTCTTAGAAGATTATAGATTATAATGCTATAAATACATCGTAATTCCATCTTTCATATTGGCTTATTTGTGTTCTATCCAGTACTCTATAAATAATGCTCGAGATGACAACTTTAATCGCTTATACCAAACTTAATGGGCCAAACTCAGCACTTTTCGCTAAGTTAAAGAAGCTTATCTAAAAATAACAAACAATAAACAAAACATGCTTTCACCTGTAAATAAAATAGAGATAAAAGATGTTTCCATGGTAATTAGAAAAGCATTATTAGCTAAGAGAAGAGTGCTGAATTCGGCCCATTATTTACATACATATTATTATTTATACTTATATTCCAGTAAGGACTGGTTTATAATGGATGTAATCGGTTACCTACTTCTTCTGTATTCTGTAAGATATGTGATGTGAATGAGAAGTGTGTGGTTCATAATCATTTCAGTAATCTGCTAAATTGACGACATAACCTTTCTTTTAACTGTCAGAAATGGATCCGTTTGTTGAAAGTGACATAATTGGATATGCAATGTTTATAACAATAAATATTGTAGCGAAATATACAATACTCATCAAAATGTAAACAAAGAACAAATAGGACTTGCTTGTTATTTGTTGGAAAAGAGTGAAGTATGTAACAGAGTATAGAGTGGCTTTATACTGAGTATGGTTGACAGGTTGACTTTAGTAAAATTGTATTTGAATAAAATAATATGTTTGGTAATACATGAAGAGTTTAAAAGTTAGATACTGAACTAATTTTTTGATATCATATTGTTACAGTTAAACATTTTTTAGAGTATGAAACCATGGCTACTTGTTTGCAATATTACAGTACCTATAGGTAAACCAGTGTCATTATGAATCGTAACATAGAAATACCTATTATAGCTCATGTTAACAGAACACAGAAAAAGTCACCAGTTACATCCATTATAAACCAGCCTTAAGGGGTGTCAGGACCAGTATCAGTTGTGTCGCTTTGAAAGCTCGAGCTACACACGAAAATATTATTTGAGAGATACACATTCGTAAATAACAAATAGTGACCAGAATCCTGGCTAAACAAATAAAAATAAAGCAAAATTACATACGTCAAATGATAAAATTAACATTGATACCTATCAAACATTCAGTTTGCTTTTATTTAACCAGGATTTTGGTTACTGTTGATTATTTACAGTACAGAATATATTATTAATATGAATCACATCGCCGTTTTAAATATTCATGGCCGTATTCGCAATCTCTAGATCTTCTTAAACCAATTATTAATGAATGGTTTTCCAAATGTTGCGTACGAAGTTCGTATTTACACTTTTCAACCTATGTTTTGTCAAATGTATAATTGAAACAAAGTTAATGAACTAATGATCGAAGATCCAAATGGACACATTGACATATTTTATTCTGTAATATATTTTTGTTTATATAATATTATATATTTAACCGGTTAATTAAACCGTTTTAAACACCGGTTTAGCAATAAGTAAACCGGTTATTGTTCAAAAACCGTTAAAAGATTTCCATCGTAGTTTCGGTTAACCTAAAACCGAATTTTTCCGGTTTCTTGTCCTGATTATGATACACACAAGTAAATTTCATGCAAATGAATTTAAAAAAAAATTAAACATAAGAGTAGAAATAATTGTGCTTGCAACTCGTGTATACTGGCTATTAATAAACTCGTTGCATAATATACTTACTATTTGGCATGTAATTTCAAAATCGCTTGAGACCTAAAAACGAGTAATATCTATATTAATTACAAAATTTCAGCATTAATGTAATATTCTCTTGCTTAGTTTCAAATTTTGGTCAGTTGAGCCAATTATGCATTTCAGTTCATCATATATCATATCTATATTAAATTGATACATGCTACATGCATGAAGTAAATTAATCAAAAATGTAAAATTTCATTTTATATTAAAAACGTCAAACATTAATTTGTTTATTTTAATGAATTTTATGAATCAGTAAGCAAAAACTATCCCAACATAATTAATAATTAATTACATTTCAGTTGATGTCTAATAACCACCAAACAGTATAATATTTGCTGGTGACAAAATTATAATAAATCACATGCATAGTCTATTTACATGATTATCGCGACAAAACATAAACAAATATAATTAAAAAACCGGGGAAATGTCACATGAAATTAATAAAACCTGATAATTATCTTATCAGACGCGTGCAGGCCCGGTACACATGTTTACCGAATTCAGAGCCAACCTGACGTGTAAATACGCGTTTCCGGGCACGCGTGGAGCGTGCGTCAGGGGCGGGGGCACCGGAAATACAAATTAGGGGGTAGATTTATCACCAACTATGGATATTTGGAATTTTGTTGCTGCTTCTGTAAATTTAAGGGTGTAAAATATCTCGCAGTTTAATTATAACCTTTAGAATCAAATAAAGCGGTGAGGGGGAGGGAGGTATCTGTCAGTCAGTTCGGTTTTAAAGCTTTCACGATTCGCGATGCAATCAGTCCTTTATTTGCAAAGAAGAAAAGGTCTCGTAAATATTTTAGATTTATGTTTCGGGTCCTAATTTTGTAACTTTTAATGCAATCAATTCAAATGAAGGACGAGTGAGGAATTGGCAAAGATAACAAAAGCAGAAATTGGAATCGACGTAAACGTAAAGAAATAATGAGAAACAGTTTTTCATTTAAACAAAGCGCGTAGAAATTATTCAGATTAATTTATAATATTTATTTATCTATATTTTGCAATATCAACAAGATGACAGCTAATAATGACTAAATGGTTAACATGCCAGACTAACATTCTATCTAAGGATTGCTTCACATATTGTTTTTCTTGATAGTGTATAAAATTATCTGGGGAAATTTAAATTTAAAAATTATTGTTATATAAGCAATTTATTAATGTTTTTCAAATCATGGTGACATCTAATATTCGATTAGTTTGAGCAGGTTAAACATTTATATTATGTAAATTATAAAGAATTTCATTACTTTTTCACTAATACTTCGAATTTTTTTTACCTGAGCTGAAACGACTGAAATTAAATTTGTAATTGAATTCAAGCAACGTTTCAAATACGCCTGTTACGTATGTAGGTATCCTTCAAAGTAAATATGCGTTTTATCCTGGATACGGCAATCTTACCCATAAACGTTAATAATCCGGTGATGTAAAATGCCTGAAAAACTAAAAAAAATGAATTGTGTTAAATTTTATAAAGTCATTGAATATTGAATCATTCTTTTGTTCTAGAGCTGGGTGCGTGAATAACATTTTGTGCACGATCACGCACGCTCATGAAACTAAAAACACAATTACGCAATTACGCTCAATCACGCACGACATTTTAAGTTTGATTCACGATCACTCACACTCACGAATTTATTTTTATAGTCACGCCCGATCACGCACGACGGGTCACGTTCGAGTCACTTAAATTTGTTAAAATGAAATTATACAATAAAATGTTACTTTGGCACAGCAAAATCGTAGTGAGATGAACAACTTTAGCTTCAATTTTTTGCTATCAATCAGTGTACTCGATCGCTACAAAAACAGTTACCACCATTAGTAGTAGCAGTAATTACCATTTGTTTTATGTTGATATTTTGTAAATTATATATTATGTAGTGACATGAGATTTTTACTCACGCCCGAAAAAAATTCACTCACGACAGATCACTCACGATAAATTACATGTTTCTCACGCTTACGCCCGTTCACGATCCAAAGTTTCAAAATTGCTCACGTTCACGACGTGACCAGAAAATTTCACGACACGTGCCCACCTCTATCCTGTTCTATGGAAGTATGACTTCTAAACGATAAAACATAATAATAATAATAATAATAATAATAATTTTTATTATGGTTCAGAACATTACAAAATCATGTATACTGAAGTCAAGTACAATAGGTATATAGATGATATAAGTACAGATACAAAACAGTGTAGTAGTAAAATTTGTTTAATTTTAGAATTGGAATACTTTTTTTTACTCTTTGTTAAGTTTTTTAAATACTATTGGTCCCCAGTACTCAAACTGTTTTTACATTTATTTAGTTTCATAAATTTGGTTACAATATTGATTTTTTGTCTTGTTTCGTAATTATGCACATCTGCGTGTTTGACGTAGTGCATATTTATATTGTTCTTAACATAAATTAAGCATTTATATATGAAAATGCAAGGTATAGAGATATGATTTGAAATTTTTGGCTTACAATGTGTTCTGGGACTTGCTCTTGCAATAATTCGCACTGTTTTCTTTTATAACATGAAGACACTTATGGTTTGGGTACCAGATCCCCATATTAAGATTCCATAAAGATGGCTATGGAATATTGCAAAATAAGTTGTTAAAAGAGCTTCTTCAGGTGTCACGGAGCTAGTTTTCGTAATGCAAAAATATACGAGGCCAGCTTGTTAGAAAGTTTATCAAGTTGGCACACCCAATTCAAATTTTTACAAATTAATATTTTTCTAGAAATAGAAAATACGCGTTCATCAAGGAACTCTATATCTATTCAAATATAAAGGATTATACGGATCATTCTAATATAGTAACAAAAATGATGCAATTTTTACAAAAATATTTTATGGGGCAAGGGTAAAAAATATGGATGGCATCTCCGTGTTAGGGGCGGCGAAGAGGTGACAGATGCCTCTATAGGCGGCGACACCATCTCGGTTCATGTCTTGAAGGTTTTTAATTTAGCCCGTTGGCCGTCGCTCGCAATTTCTTGCCTTAAATTGAAAGCAATTTCGCTGGTCTTGTGCAGTTTTCATTAATTCGCCCTACGTTTCTTCGACAGTTCGAATTCCAATATCTGTTGGACATATTTAAACCAATTTAAACCCATTCATTTTCTTTTTTACTTATCGGGAAAAAGAAAAAGGGGTGACTAACTAAACGGAAAATTATTGTTTGTCTAACATTGAGTTAAAAGAGGGCTAAAAGGCACTGACAGAGGTTAAAATTACGTAAACACAAACATGTTATTATGTTTCCCCTAATATAGGTGTGGCAGTATGACCATCTAAATAAAGGGCGATACCTTGTAATCAATGACTAACTGTTCACATCCAAATAAATATCATTAAAATGCATCATAATATAAAGTGATGCTATCAAACGGATCAACTAGCAATCTCATTTCATAATCATTTTTTCTAAATTATAAAAGGAAAAATTGTGACCTTATAATTTTCATTTAAAACTTAATTGAAATATTGTAATTTGTCTGCTTGTGCCGTAAGTATTTACCTAATAAATTAAACATTATAATTACTAAAAAATGGTAAAAATTATAATTACTCTATTGCAAAGTCATCTACAAAAATCTCAAAAATTCAATGTTTCTGATAATTGTGATTTCAAATTTATCTTATCAATGAATTAATCAAAATAGTCGTAGATAGAGTATATAAAGTATTCTTTTCTAGTTTAATACTCCACCCAGTGGGAGTGGCAACGAAAATTTTTTGACTGGGAAACATGGAAATTATTTTTGTGATAAAAAAAAAAATATTTTTGATTCGTAATCAGCATATCAAACAACATATACCCTTAACGTATGTACCTAAAGTTATGAAACACCCTGTATATTGAAATGATTGCTTGCTAAGTCATGTACAGTTTAATTTAAAAAATACAATATTTTGTCTTTTCAAATTTACCTTATAATAAATGAATTTATCAATATAGTCGTAGATGAAGTGTAAATTATTTATTATGTTTCTAATGAAAACTAAATGATTATTATATTTACCTGCGACTTGTACAGTAAACTTTACGTGATAATGAGGTTGTGATATTAATTTCAATGTTTAATATTCTATGTTTAGATTATTTTTTCTGGATGATAATTCCTCTTTTACAAATAATCCCGTATAAAGTTGTATTAATTAGATACATTTGGCTGTAAATTCACCAAGAAGATTAAAGTAAATAAGCCCCGGCGTCTCTAATTTATAAATTTCCAACAGAACATTATTAGCGTCTATACAAAATTCACTCTTGTGATGTAGCTGAAGCCATTCATTCGACCATCGCTCCATCTTTGAAATTATAATTAAACTTTACTTACCTACACAAAATACTTCATCAATAAGTTTCATAATAAATCTTTCTTAACGTTGCTAAATTATGTCAACTTCTGAGCAAGACAAAGGATAATTATGTCAATAAATTTAAAATGGATATTGAAATTCAGAGAATTCATTTATCATGTAAGATATAGAAATGTCAAACGCAATAAAAGTAATATGACATTTAGAAATATGACGAGACTAAGCTCTGCATGCCGAAGAAGATAAAATCAATAATAAGTTTTTAAATTAAATTGTTTATAACTACATTCAAAGTAAACTTTTACCAATTAATTACCAGTTTTTCTTTATTTTATTTACATACTTTTAAACAAGAAACTTGTAACAAGAAACTTACAGATTATAAAGTTTTTAGTTATAAAATAGTTGAAATATTTATACAAAATAAATATCTCTTAGATTCACGAAACAGATTAGTATATTCATCATAAAAGGAGAAATGTTCGCTTATCAGGTGACAGGAAAAAAGTGATGAGTTAAAAATTATTTAAATTTTTTGTTTATTTTATATAAGTTCATAAAAACATAATTTAAATACTGATACTTAGAACATTATTTTGTTACATTAATAGTCATATGTTATTATTTGTTGAGATAAAATAGTTATTTTAACGAAATCTCCCGTTTTCTAACTATAATATAGGTACTTGAGTTATTTACAATCAAAAATTCGTGTGTAAGATAAAATAAGACTCATTTTATTTTATCTCAAAATTGTTGCATTATAAAGTAAATACGTACCTACTTATGCAGATTCAAAAATACTTTTTGAAGTACCTATTTAACACTATTTTAAAATAAATATTAGTGTTATTTTAATATTTATTTGATAAGGTTGGTGTCATTTTGACACTTAAAAGATTAATTAGGACATTTTTTATTTGCTGTGTTTATTTATAAAATGTCCGGCAATAGTTATCATTATATAACAGTCTAGTTTAAAGTTTAAATTTTTAAAATTTGTTTGTTACAACACAAGACTAAAAAGTTGAAATTCCTTGTTAAGTTTAACTAAACAATTGTTTTGCAAATTCTAAGACAAACAAAATTCACTGTTTAATTACTTCCAGAGCCCTCTTCATTTAATCTGATTTCGATTTCCAAATTCTCTCTGTGACCATATCCAATGTCCTATGTCCACTACGTTCATGGCACTAACATTTAGTGTTTAACACACACAAATACACTCATACGTACGTACATACGTGAGTTCGTGACGCAATCAATTAGTGACCACGTGACCAACATCAATTATTCACAAAAGCATTAGCAAATGAGCCATCTGCCGTTCGAATTGAGAACTTACCATCGTTGGAGTGGAGACCAAACTGTTAGGAAGATTGCCTAGACCCTAGAGAGTAGCTGAAAATTTTGAAAGGTTGCAGGTATTTTGTTATTCAAGAAATTTATTTATTTATCCACATGATAATACGGCTGCGTTGTATCGAAATCTAAATTCATAAAAAAGTTTCTCATATTACATGCCAGTGTCCTGAAATTAATATTTCCCACTAACTGCAAGCAAGTAAGAAGTATGGTTATGTTTATGCTACACTAATTCCATTCTGAAGTAGCTGTACAAAAAATGTCGTGTAGTATTTGGATCCCATAACCAAAATAATTAGTAAATTATTTTTATGCTGATTAAAATTACATACAGGATGTCAGGGTGATATGTATAAGTACACCGCCAACGCCAAAAGAGCAAAAGAAGCAGTAAGAGGTCTTTTTATTTGTCCAATTAAATTGTTACATATATTAAAGAAAAAAATCAAGAATCATGTTACATGTTTATTGTCATTTGTATTATTTGTCAAATTTGAAGTTTAGATCAGTGTCGTAAGAGTAAGAAAAATAGATTTATTAAAAAATTAACACGGAGCTTCAAATCGCCATAAATTAAATGCATATCAGCATAGTACAAAACGTAAATCTTCCTGTAGGTATCCATCCTATCAAAATTGTAACGAACTGACAGTTTCTTGGGACTCCACGGCCTAAAAAAATTACAATTTAATCAATATTGCACTGGAAATAAAATATACCCCATTTGATTTCTCTGATTGTTCTATAAAAATGTCCTTTCTCTTACATTTTCTGTTATTTATGTGCATTTTTAGCTACCGCATATTACCCCAATTATCAGTCATTTGGAAGACAATTATTTAAAATCACCTTATAGGTTATACTCGTATCTACAGTACCTATCTACTTTACATAACATTTAAAGATAGCATTACCTACTGTAATACGTACAAAATAAAGTCAGTAAAAGGTATCTGATGCACCAAATAACGGTTTCGGTTCGGTTACCGGTTCATTGTGATTTACAGTTTTCGGTTTTGTTTCAGATTTCAAATTTCTTTTATATGAACAAACCGATTTTCAAAAAGTTCAACCGGTTATGGGTTTTCCAAAATATTTTTAACGGTTCAGGTTTAATTCCGGGTTTACTAAAATAGCAGTAGTTCGTTCCGGTTCGGTTCGAGTCTCTTATTTGAGGTTAACTTTCAGCTAACATTAATTTATAATTAATACCCGTAAGTTGATTTATTATTACTCACATCTATAACCTGTAGTGATCTGTAAGGCTGCTACACTAACATATAACTTTTGTCAAACTTTTAAACTTTTGGCAACCGCTGGTTCGCCCTAGAATGATTCCATCTCCTCTGTATGACCACACACATGTACGAGAGAGATGGGTATATGGGGGTGGACCTCTCACGCACACAGTGATGCTCTTTTGGTTGAGCAAGGAACCCTTAATCGTATGACGTATGTGTTTCTGTGTGGCGATGTGTTAGTGTGCCCTTTGGACTATAAAACATGCTTATACAATTTTGTGAAATGTGAAAGACATGGGCTGCGTATAAATTTCAAATGGAATAAGAGAAATTTGTGAAATTTTAACGCTGAAATGCGGAGTGGTACTTTAAGGGTAAATAATCTTTTGTTATATTGTTAATGGATAACAAAACTAATTGTACCATCACAATAAACGCATATTAACTGCTTGATTCACAGAACGGATTAACCCTAATACAATAATAATTATTATTAATTGAATTATTATTATTAATTATTAATTTTAATGGTAATGGTATTGTAAGATATTTAAAGAATGCATTATAAATAAGTTTTGTTTATGTAAGATGTTGTTAGAACTACTATACTAACTGGGGTTGTATTATAGTGTTGAGAGTAGTCAGTACCTATATATCTGGTGTTGTTGCATGAGTCAGTAAAAAAGCCTTATAAAGTACTTGTTTTGCTCAAATTTTAATTAAACGCAATATGCTCTCAATAAAATTACGTCCTACAAACTCAAGTCATTATAGATATTTGTATGCCAAGGGCTGAAAGTAGCCTTTTGCTATTGAGGCTAGAGATTATAGCACGAGCGCAGCGAAGACCGCAACCAGTCGAAGTTTGCAAAACTTCAGCCAGAATTATACACAACAATTTTTCTACGAATAATAATTTTTCATCTATATCATCATAATCTGCGAAAGCTAAAATTTTGAATGTAGAAAAACAATACAACAAACACAAATTTAAACAAAATTAACATTTAAAATGAATTTTGATTGAAAATTGTAATAAATTTAACCAAATCGTAGAAAATAATATATGATTACTGTGGAATAAGTTTTTACAAGCAGCGGCCTGAAAATATTTTCAGACAGTCACTATTAGCAACGGTCTTCAAAGAAGCATTGGTATGCAATTGTTCATATGCAAGTAACCAAGTCAAAAAATCCCAACATATTTTAATACCAATCGTTAAAAAACTCATTTTAGTGATACTCCGTCTTTAGTGTGTTCTTGTTATTTTGTCTGATCAAATGAAAATTTTCAGAAGTTGAAATTTGTGTACCTACTTGTATATTCAAATTTTGTAATATTACCTATAATATTAAAATTAAAATTGAAATAATCTTTTAATGAGTTTGCTTTACTTGCACGTAATAAGTAAATTATAAATTCTATCGTACTCGGGTCAATAAATTCAAATTGTTATACTTTCATTTTAACTTTTAAGCGGCACTCTCACTTATAATTGAAATTAACAATTAAGCAAACAATAAGGTTACGTAGTACAAATTCAAATAAGATAATGATAATGATAATGGGACGAAACGACACTTTAAAATCCGTGCAGCAAGCTCCAACATTCTCGTATTTGGCTCTTAGTTCCTTTCTAATTTCCATAGTCTAATATTATATAATTTGTCTTTGTTGAACTTGTCTAATTTATAACTAAAGCAGATTATCAAATCCAAAACGTACCATCATGTAAATGTTTTTTGTGAAAAATAGTGGATAAATATAAATAAGGTATTATAAGTAACTCTATAAGAATTCTGTTTTCTTGTGGTATGCGTTATCATTTCCCTATAAAGTATTTGCGTCTCTAGTGAAATAAACCCTAATCTAATCCCTTGAGGGAGTAGTCTATCTCTCACCACATAACTGCACACCCTGTAGGACACCCCCGGCCCTGTGGTGTGCCTTGCACTCAACGTAGATGTCGCACAATGCTTTTCTCGCTGGAGAGACAATTTTCCTTTATTTGAAATTGAAATTTTATCCCCCGATGTTATTGGTAGCTACAGTAGAGCATGGAACACTGAACACTGGAAAATGGAAAGATACTGTGGAAACAAAATGGAGGGATATTGTTACCGAGAAATTTTATCTAGTTGTCTTTTGTACGCAAATAACAAGTTATTAATTTTAAATTACTTTCTATATAAATAATTCCATTTTATCTATAGATTACTGTATACTGAAGACGGAACAAGAAGACTCTAATTTTAAACTTCAAAAATAAATTAATCTATATACTATTATAATTTAATAATCACAGACAATTTTTAAAATCTGAATATTTCAACGATAAATTAGTACACTTGTCACTGCAATAGTAAAATAATTTCATTTTGACGGTACGTGTTTTGGCATGAATACTGTAAAATAACTCACTCGGGAGAAAAAAATTGTGAAAAATTATAAAACAATAGTCTATTTCTGCACTACAAATTGTACTTCCTATAGGATCAGACACAAATTAAATTAAAAATTAATATAACATTGTAGTAATAATTTAGTTTCACATTTTAAAACAATATCTTATTAAAAGTAAAGTAATTATGAAACTTTACGGAACAACGGAACAGGTTTATTATAATAAATTGCATGCATTGTTTAAGATGTTAGTACAATATTATATTAAAGGCTAGTTTATAAATTATAATAGATGTAACCGGTTCCTTGTTCTGTATTCTGTAAAGTTACGGTTCCGGGGCATTATGAAGCGTAATCCGGCTCAATCTGACAATGGCGAAATCGATGATAATTTTTTGATAAACTGCCGGCAGGAGTGGGATTCGAACCTGAAAACCTAACAACCGAAAGCCAAGACGATTCAGCTGGATCAAACTGCACACATTCATGAGTTATGAGCTTTGTGCTGATAATATAAATATTGAGCAAATGATGTAATAAGCTTATTAAATTTAAAATGTTTAAAATAGTTGCAAATATTTGTTACTCAATTTATGTTCAAGCCTAAATTGAACAAAAAAATTGTTATTTAAATTGAATTTACGAATAATATGACATGTTTTTATTTTCTGTTCATATTGTTTGAAATATTGCTACAATTTATTGAAGGAAATATTTTTAAAAATATAAAAATGAAACATACTATTCAAATATTTAAAATAATATTATATTATTTTATTTAGTGGATTCAAAATATTGCATAAATGTTTGTAGAAATGATTTCTCAAATTGTTTTAAAATTCTCTACAATAGTTAAAAAGTCTATTGCTTTGTAGTATAGGTACATAACTGAAGCAATAATAATAATTCATATATACTTTACTGTGCAAGATTAAAAAATATATAATATATAATATTTTAGAGTTTAATAAAGTTATGCATATTTATAAAACAACCCGTTAGAAAGTTTTTGCAACACGACATTAAAAAATGATAAATATTGTATTTACGTAACTATACAACAATTATTATAATAATTTAGTCTACAAACTTTTAAATGTGATTTTTCTGTGTGGGTTATTTATTTTCTAAATACTCATTATTGTATGTATATTCTATTTCGGTTCGAATTTTTCCGGCAAGAGATTTCAACTAAGGTATAGGTTGTCAAACTGGAAACAATTTATATATAAAAGTAATTTTTTGTTCGTTTCACAGTGATTTTTTCTTCTTCTTGATTTGTTTCAGTAAACTTTTAATTTACCTCTCTTAATTGCGTCCCAGTCCAGTTTTCACGTTTTTCAGGGAGTAATTCAGCTTGTTATTAGTTACTACCCTGTACAAACTTCAACTTGAAATGATTACTCGCAGTTCAGAGGCATTTCGCTTACGGCTGAAGGAGCCTTCAATCTTTCACAACGAGATCTAAAATTAATTTTTCATTTCTTTTTCATTTTTAAAACAAACACGATAGCAGTCTGCTGGGAATTACATGAACACGGGATCGGGATCTTTCTACTTCTATACCTTGCGAAACGCCGAGAGAGAATTAATAAAAAAATCAATAAAAATAAATTGCAAGAGATATTATTGAGCGCGCGGAAAAACATTGACACAAGAAAGAAGTTTTAAAACCACTGTTTGCTTGGCTACATTCTGCCAACCTGCAAGTATCAGAAAGTTCAACTATTTCCAAAGAAATTCATGTCCGGTTAAATCACAAATTCGAATCTAATAGGTATTTTAGTCTAAGTGGTTGGATTCCACTATATTAACGTCTACCATTATGGTCTTATGTTATTGGAAGTTAATTTGGTTGAATGGATCCCATCAAAATAAACAAATAGTAGTCCATTTGATATTTAAAATCGATTTGGTTATATTTTTTTAAACAAAAGTTAAGTCTGTTTGGCATTATATTAGCAAAGGAAATCAAAAGAATGGCTTACTTATGATTTTATTTTTGTGTATGAAATACTAGAACGATATCATGAAAATTTGGTGGAAATTCGTAGCAAAGCAAGATTTGACATTTTACATTATTTATATAGTGTAAAAATAAAGTTGAATAATTCCCAGACACATGACATGAAGTGGTTAAATTTTTACATTTCACGAATTGTTTAGTTTTAGTTTATAAGAATTAATTTTTGCTTTTTAATATTACAAATATTGGCTTAATTAATGTATATTAATTAGTTTTGTTTTAAATAGTTGAATCTTTGCATTGTTCCTAAGGGTGGTATGAAACGATTTTGTAAAAAAAAGCTGGCTAAAAAATAGTTAACTGACCAAATTTTTACTAATAAACTACTGAGTATTTCACAAATATATCTTTATACAATTGCCTATTTTATGTTTTATTATTTTTGTGAATATTCCTCTGTAATTGGGATTTTTAAATCCTGTTGAGGTAATAACAATAAATAAATAAATAAATACCACTCTAGTGTCATCTTTTAACTATCCATATATAAAATATGAACAAGGTAGGTGTTATAGCTGGGGCACAATTTGTAATATAGCGAAGTCACTTTTTCACTATATTTTTGTTACAAGTGTACCGCCTTAAGTATTTTTATTCATCTACTTTTTTGCGAAGCAATCATGTGTTATTTCGATTAGTTACGGCTCTATAGTCTCAGTCTCGATTGTCCATATGGCACATGTCTGCTTTCTTTTTCTTTTAAAACACTTAACCCAATGCTATGAAAATCACTTTTTTGTTGTAAGTTTATCTATTTAGTCTCAGTGAAATTACAATTATCCAATTACCCGGGTGGATTTCTTCTTATTATTACACCCTCGGACACGGGACTCCCGCAAACAAAGGATAAAGAAATCCTTGGCTAACTGGGTTATCCATTGGGAGAATTAGTGCACACTTAGCGTTTATCTCTTCGCTAATAGCTCTAATTCTGATTGATGTCTAATTGAATAAGGCTCTTGTTTTAGTACCCATCTCCATCTTGCCTCTCCCTCGCACAGTGTCTGTCCTTATTAGGAGAAAGCCTTCTTCTTTCTCTTTTCCTGATTTTGTTTCCAATTAAAGATAATCCTATTATCTTGCGTCTAATTTATGTGAAAAAAGTTTGAATTTTTCGTATTTTTTTCTTTTACCGGAGTCCGACTAATTTCTTGTTTTCGGTGGTAGGCGAAGTTGGAATTAGCTACATTTATTTACTAAATGAAAGCCATTTTTTCCAGCGATATGAAGGAAGGGGAATTGTAAAGTATTTTATATTCAATTTTAAACCGAGAGGGAAATGTTTCATTAAAAAGACTCGCAGGGATGCAATACAAGTAATTAAAAACGGTTGTAAAGGTGTTTCAAATTATAACAACCATATTTTATATGTTTGTAACGTTCATCCGTTAATGCGCAGACCTTTATTTCGAATTCGCTCAGTTGAGAAAGTTTTTATTAATCTAAATACTTAGGCACAAAGGAATATACACAAAAGACGAAATAAGAATAACGAAAATAATCTTACAGATTAATTAATTAATAAACTACAAGCCTGCTGAACTCACACAATACCACGGTGAATTATAATTATATAGGCGATGTACCGACCATATAAAAGCATTACGCGAAGTTGACGTCTTAAGTAGGCTAGTTCAGATATTTGACCGCTAGATGTCTCTCCTTACTGGGACCCAGTTCATGATTTCTATATTTTAAATTCGAAATAACTGTCAAAATACTTTTCACACACAGCATCCCGTGGAGATTAATTTCAATCATTTGTAAACCGTCTTACAATTTGGCACATAACACTTCCTATTACACGAAGAGATCTTGTATTTTATAAGTACTGTCAATCTATCAATTTTGTATTTTTGTTTCAATTGTATATCTAGTGTTACTATTATTTTTCCCGGCGCTTTGGCGGCCATCTTGCCCACTTAATCCGTCAGATTTCAGTTTCTCATAACACCTCACCTATAATTTGTTTATACACCGTGCACAATACTAAAATGGTTGCACTTGTTTTTAGTGAAACTTGCCTTTAAGCAATTGGCTAAATTCCGGGCAAATTAGACATTATAAGTCAAAGAACAAATAACTAGGTACTCTCTTTCTTTGAATGGTCAATAGTCATAATTATTAAGTAGCAGCAGCATTATTCGATTGTTTGTATTTTATGATTATTTCAAACTTTCTTAAAATATTTATATGATACAAACAATTTATTGTCGCTGCTACAGTTATTTATGAATCTACTACCCTAAATTTAGCAAATATATTACAGTAAAAAATGCTTGTAAAACGTAACAAATCTTCAACTAACTTATCAAATATTTAAATACCAAAATACCTACTATTCAAAACGAACAATAAAGTGCTCTTATATAAAAAATCTTTTAAATACAACGAACCTTATGTTGTAGATATAGGTAGGTATTTCAAAAGTTTTCGGTTGCAATACAACAAATTTATGTCTTGAAAAAAAGTTAATAAACCATTTCATCTAAAACGGACTTACTAGGTATTACTATTAGTTGGATCACGCTAATAAGAAATGGACTAAGATTTGGCAATTGCAATATAAAATTGCGTGATTGTGTACACTAATAAACTATTGTGTTGACGATTATTTGAAGCTTGGTATTTACAGAATAATATTACAGGAATTTGGTTTCATTTTCATAAAAATTTCCATTACTTTGTTTCTGATTAGCATGATTCAGATAGCGGTGTTACAAGTTACAACCGTGTCTAAAATATGCAAGATACACAAAATTTATTTCTTTTGTAGAATATATTTTAACCCTTTACTAATAAAGAAAACAAACTTCTGACAACAATTTGAAGTTCATAAACAATGAATCCTAATAGATATTTAATTAATTGAAACTTTTTACAATTTCCTCTCTTTATTTTGCGTACGATTTTCACTCACAACCCGTGCGTCTGGCAGCGTAGTTGGTGCAGTCAATGACTCACTACGAGATGCCCGTGACGTCACGCGTCACCTAGCAACGACGCCGACTGGTTCCCTCCGCCAACCCGGAGTGCGCCGGAAAGCGTCGGAGTCCCGTCCATAGTGCGGGTCAGGTGATCACACAAGCGGCACACGAGCAAACCACAGCGGAATGATAACGTCATGAGAGATGAAAATAGCTGTACAGGTATAGATGTTCGAGATTGGCTAAATTTATTTCAATACTGAGATACATTTGATTGATTGATGCCGCAGTGAGTAATAATATATTACTCTTTGATTCTACTCGACTTTTGTTTCGAAATCTAGTGATTTTGAAATCGAGAATAAATATATCACTGCGTGTTAATTCATTATTATTTATTAACTGTAGAATTCTTGTAGGCTATTAGTTGACAAACCGATGAAAATACAGTATAATTCTTCTCTTTGGAACGACTCGATATTATCACCGAAGCTATAACATCGCAAATTGGATTTTAGCCAAAATTGTACTTTTCTTTTGTTAAAAGAAATCCAAATATAATAATTATGTAAAAAATATGCACTTCGTTTCTGAGTAAAAGCAGTCTAGAAATTTTTAAAATTCTTACAAAGTTTCACCAGATGAAGCAAAATTTTATAAATATATTTACAAACGACGAATGGTACTAGGTTCACGAAATTACATTTTGTAATAAATCTCTTAATCATAGGATATAGCATGTAAATATGGTTAAAATACACTTTTTCATTAATTTTTTATATGGATTCCAAAGATTTTTGCAGAATAATTCTAACTGGGCATAAACTTAGATTAATTCTTTTACAGACATCTACTACTTGTTTTCCTTTAACTTTATAATATACAATGAGTAAAGCAGAAACTGCTACACCTCTAAAAACGCAATATTTTGTTACGGAGACGGTGCCCTTAATAAATATACCTGCTTCACTGCTGCTATTTGAAATATATTTATTAAAATTCCTCGCATAGCTCACAATACGCTTAGTAATTTTATGTGCGGTAATGCGGTCTAGTATTCTCCATTAAAACATGGTGCATAAGTACATTCGTGACTTTTTATATCTTTTTATACCTATACCACAATTTACAATAATCTGTAAGACAGTTAATTGTATTCCTACTTGTAATGGTGACGACAGTAGATCCGATCCAAATCAAGTCATGGAAATTTCAGATCTGGCCCGGATTTGAACCCACAAACTTTGTAACCAGAGCCAAGCATTCCGAAAGCACTCTACCACTGTACTATTTCGCTATTTAAACTTGTTATGTGATGTACTTTTCACTAAAAATCGTGACTATACTCTATACTTGTAACCTTACATCGGTTACTATACATGCTCCCACTTGACAAAATAAAGTCCCCAGAACATTTCAAGAATGTGAACATGTCGGCTTGTTAATTGCTATGTTTGCCTATTTACATCTTATTAATATTCTAGCGATTTCTAATGTCCGCCCTTAGTAACATTATCTATGTAACATCCCAATGTTAATAATTTGGTAATAATACCCAATGTTTGCATTGAGTATGTAATTTTTGATCGTACTCAGGATGAGGCTAGGATAGGCTTACGTAATATCGCTTAAAGTACAAGAATAAGATATTTTTAAACATCCCATGGACGATTCATGTCAAGTGGGCTGATGTCTTACAGTCATAGGTTAGGTATAGAGAGCAATATAAACTTAATATTTATAATAATCGTTTGCATTTCGTACAAAACACATTCCGCCATTTTGCAGACCCTCCGAGCAATAATTCTCCTTCTCCACCGTCTCGTTTTTTCTTTTCTCTAGCTACAACTCTTCGTAACTGTTGAAAATTTCAGTGTTTTGACCCTCTGACCTCTGGCGCTCTAGCAGGAGAGCTTGGAGGACTTGGAGGGTATGTTCTACGCTGTAGAGTTGTGTGAAATATTTACCAGGTCGATTTAAAGTGCTGGACGAGAACGAGAACGAGAGAAGAGGTAATGGTATTAAACGGCGGCGCGCTGGCGGATGTATACCTCAGGAGGTATACCCTCATCCGGTAAAGAGGAAAAGAGGAAATGTTGCAAATGTATCCTGTAAAATGTACAACGTAAAGACGTTACAGTGAAGAGAATCATTTTTACTAGCTTGAAAAATGTTGCACAAATTTTTATCCAAAGTTGGTTCGTTGTTTTAACTTTTCTTCTTATTGGATTTTTGTTCGTTTTCAGTAGTACGTACACTTGAACCGTACAAACTAACAGTTCATGTTCGGTTCGCGGTTCATTGTGCTTCAAAGAGTTCTGTTCTGTTCCGGTTTTCATATTTCTTCTTGAAATAAACCGGTTACCGGTTTTCAAAAAGCGGTTTACGTTCCGATTTCGTATCAATGATTATTAAATAAAGCAAATAATTAAAATAATTCGTTTTAGTTTTGAACTAAACAATAATTTAACCTGTCGGTAAATTATATACTTTTGTTGTAGTTGCATAATTAGCAAAGTAAGTCGATAGGTACTTAATACGTAGGTACTGAATTTGGTCAAGTTTTGTAATTCTTGAATAATCATAATCATACAAATTATTAATCAAAGAGTGAATTACATAAAAGCAAAATTAATTATTATAAACTCGTCTTCTCTACATTTTTAGTCCCTTGAACTCACATTCAACAAATTCATTTGTCATTTTGTAAGCTTAGTTTCTATCGTATAAACAAATCTAAAGCCTTTTAACCATATACATTGAGCAAATTTAAGCGGTTTTATATTATTTTATAGTGGAAGTTATCTTTTGGATTGCAAAAATTTTAAGCAGTTACCTAAAGTGAATTGCAGCGAATTAGGAATTGAACGAAATATTTTCAATTTAGCAAATTCAGCAATAATTGATTTTATACAAAATACACCAATAGGGGAAAGTAAATACAAGATTAAAACCAATTGAGAAATATTCATTTTATATAAAATCAGGAGCCGTTCACTTATTTTGTTAATGAATAAAAATATAAACTAAATTGATAAATATTTCATAAGTATATTGAAATGTCTTGTAGATAAATTTTGAACATAAGAAACGTACTAAACACTTCAAGTTTATATCTTCAATATTAAAGATCTACTTATCGTTATGTCTGATTGAATTTTTATTGTTTTTTTTTATTATTTACTAAGGTTTGATTTTTATGAAGTTTGCTCGGTTCAAAATCATCCCTTATCAATCTGAAACGTAGCGAAATTGAGACCAAGGTCAAAAAGTTAAAGTAGATATCCGGTTTATCGATTCATATAAAAGTCACTCAAACAATAACATGTTTCAGTAAAAGTCCAGCTGAAATATCCGTCAAAAATATGACTCAACCATCTTTTAGATGTCAAATGAAAGTCACCATTTAATACCACGAGTGATAAATACCCCCAAATATTTATTATACTTTCATTAGAGCATTTCTTTCCTGAGAAAAATCGCCCAGTGTTAAAAACATCTTAGAAAGAAATTTTTCTTTTTCTCTGTCCGCCGCCGGGAAAGCGTCCATGTTTGGCGGGCTGTATCTGGGGCGTGCCCCTTTAAGTCGGCAGCCACCACACCCTACCAAGCCTACTAGATGTGTGTAGAAATAAAATTGGAGCATTGACAATTTTCTAAGAAATTAAAGCGATTTTGAAGAGGAAGTGCCCGGCTAGCTCAGTCGGTAGAGCATGAGACTCTTAATCTCAGGGTCGTGGGTTCGAGCCCCACGTTGGGCGCATATTTTCCCAAAATTTGAAAAAATTTAATAAATGTAAATACTTGATAATAATTTAATTCTCAAATTACAGATTGTTATTAAATTCGAGCTTAAATTATACCCAAAACTGCGGGTCAGCTTTGTTATATTTTCCTTGTTTCAATCCAAAATTTGAATTCCTTGAAAAATCACAAACATCCCGAATACAGTTATTTTCGTGACAATAAAATGTGAAACAATTTTTCAAAACATGCAATTATTTAAACATTTTGTTAAATTTATACAGTTGAACCAGGTTGTTATCATCATTTACTCATTTTTACTTCAAATTTGAATTCGTCAACAATTTTATATCGATATATCAAATTTCATCAAAAAATAACATTATTTTTAGCAACAATAAAGATTTTATGTTTATTCTTGCGTTTTATATCTATTCAATGGACGAATTTCAGACGAATATTTTAATTTCAGTACGACTTATCCATCAGATAAAGTTACCGATGGCTTTATCCTTTATCAGCATGTGAAATAATATTGAATGATGTTATTCACACTTCCGGATAATGTCTCAGATAACTTGTTTCTCACTATATCACTATCTAGTGTCTATATCGATTCCGATTCTCATGAATAAATTCTAAACCAACGTTCTAAATTTCGAATACAATAGCTAGCTAATACAATCTATTTATTGAAATTGAAAATAGCTACCTTAAATTTGAATATGAATTAATAGAAAAATATGTAAATTTCATTTCTTTTTCCCACATTGGTTTGAAATACGTCCGTCTGATTGGTTGGCGCTGGTAGTAGGGAACTAAAGAGTGGGGGCAAATTATAGGAAGCATCATTCAGTATAGCACCAACGTTTAGCAGAAGTGTTTGCGTTTAAAATTAGAATACTGCTAATAATTAAATTTGTGTTTGTTTAAAATAATAATCGTCATAACTGTGTTGATATAATTTGGTTAATTTATTCCTCACATTTTGAGGTTAGATTCGTGTCTTAAATTTTAGAATAATCGTGATCATCATTATTAAATTCTTGCTAAAGTGTTATAATGTATTATTTATTTATCCGGTATGAAATCGTGTAATAATAGTAATGTGTTTCTTTTCGGTTTTAACGTATTAAGTTTTCTAAGAACCAAAAAGTGTGCCTTCAATTTTGGCGGTTTCTCGAAGCCCGTAAGTACCTAAATTGATTTTTTTCTTTGATGTTCCCAGACCATTTACGTTTCATTTGGCACATTGTTGCATCTGGAATTATTTTTCCTTGTTCCTTCTGTTCTCAGAACTGAAAGAAATTATTTCTGCGTAATGTTTCATTTGGCCGGGTACATTGTTACAAAAATCTTTTCAAAACAGCTGTAGTTTAATTGATAGTGCTCTCTTCACTGAAGAGTTGAAAGGTTATTTAGATGCGCTTTTTTTATTTCAATTTTATTTAATAACAATAGTAAAAATTAATTCACAACAATGCTCTACATTGTTATTTCAATGTTCTTCAACAATATACAATCTGATTTTCGGTCCACAATCCACATGGTCAGAGCTGTGCGTGAATGGTCTCGCTAACGGTAACGGTTGTAATTTTGATAATGTACTTGTGGGTTCAGGCTAAACGTTTAATGACAATTATTCGACTCATAAAGGGTGATTCACACTGTAGTGCCGAATTTGTGGTGTGTATCAGTTTTAAAACATCCTGCTTACGAAATAAACCATCCGAACCCTTTTAAAAGTAAATAGGATCTGACGAATAGTTAAATAAGTGCCGCGAAAAGCATAGGCGTACGGATAAATTTTTCAGTGGGTTTTTCTATTGAGTGTACACACAGTGCTATCTAATTTTGTGTTACATGAAACGTGGTAAATAAATCTGATTTGTTTAATTTTTGTATCAAGAAATAATATGATAAGAGATATTGTGTTTACAAATGTAGCAATATTTGAATTTTTTATCTGTTAGTTTTGGTTGAAATTTGTTACTTTTTATATTCTTACAACGTGGAACCTCGCATTTATATTAAATTATTGAAAGTATTATTAAATTATAATTTAAATTTGGCATTAATAATTGTTTTTCACTTTAAATTTGAAACCAATTTATTGGTCTTTTTAAACAATTAGGTATAGGTACTAAATTTACTTTATTTTCTGAATAATATTGTGACACATCGCTAATTTAAAAAAACAAGGTGCAACCAAGTGAGGCAACACACGAGCAATACGATAAGTATATTTACTTTCGAACGAGTCAGGAACGCCTAAACAAAGCAAAAGCTGCCTGGCTATGTTGATTTGGTCTCATAATTATTACGATATAACCATACCGTGCTAGCACGATATTCAAATTATGTTAGTTCATGATATTTTCAGCTTTCTTCAGTAGGCTGCGGCCGCGATATTTATTACTTTTTGTAGAGATCGTCTAAAAATAGTATTTTGTGCACCTAGGGAGGGAAGCGTGCTATTACTCCCGCGGGCGAAGCGGCGGTCCGAGCGAGGGCGCCGGCTTCGCTCAAGGGTGTAATAGCTATTACTCCCGCGGGCGAAGCGGCGACCCGAGCCGCAGGCGAGTCCGAGCGAGGGCGCCGTCTTCGCCCAAGGGAGTAATTGCTATTACTCCCGCGGGCCAAGCGGCGGCCCGAGCGAGGGCGCCGTCTTCGCCCAAGGGAGGAATAGCCTTCCCTCCCGTGGGACACACAATATTTTACGTCACGAGGGCCTCGAAATCACCTTTCTTGCAATGTTTTCCTCCCGCCAGTACCGGGAAGAAGACAGTGTTTTCCTCCCGCGCGGGAGGAAAACAGAGTTTTCCTCCCGCCCGGGAGGAAAACAAGTACGGTCCTCCCGAGCGGGAGGGAAAACTCGCTTCCCTCCCTCCATTAGCAAGAGGAAAACACTGCTTTCCTCCCCCGAGTGACGTAAAGCTTATTTCATACTTATGATCAGTTGGCCTAACATAACCTGGTTTAAATAAACAATAACATTTCAACCTTTATTGTCAAACGAAATTACGATTAATTAATTGTAACTAAGTTTTATTGGAATAATGCATTTTACAATAAATCCTCGATTAAATCATTTTGTGCCTTTGGTTTATAATTCTATGATCTCATATATATTATAATGATGTTTTTAAAGGTTGTGCGAACACGGCTCTAGAATAAAATTTGCAAAACTCCTTCCGGTATTTTGTTATATAATTTCTAAAATTTACTAGAATCGTTGAAATTATGAAGCTTCTGGGATCACAAAAATGTTGCACCTTGAAGAAAAATGTTAGATTAGATTCAATCGGAATATAATTGGGTATACTTATTAATAGTTACTGAGTGGTCAAACAATTTGATTTTTGATGTTATGTAAAGACTAAAGAGAAAACAAGCAACCCGTTGTCCTTTTCAAACAGAGGCCTCTGCCAGTCAGGCGTTTGGAATACAATCAAATATTTATAACTCATTCCGGAAGTAGAAAATCTCGTCTTCAAACACGTTTATCATTCTCCAAACAGTTGCAAAATCATATTTACCAAGCCAACCGTCCTAACTGTGATAACAATACTCTAACAACGTTTCTATCGGGCTCCAAATCCTGTTTACCCGCACATCTGTCCTTGGTTTAGGGAAATATGAATTTCCCTGTATTCAAAAACAGAATAGGGAGGCCTATTGAAGCTTCGAGAGGTAGAGGAATTGTAGAACACATCTGCACTTAGAAATTAGGAAACTACTAGTCAGAGCAGCGACAATGAAATAATTAGCCTGTGATGAAACGGGAAGGGACAATTAAAATCTATACAATTTTCAATTGTTAAGATTAGCCTACTTATGTTGGCGGTGCTCACATTTTCGGTAGAAATAACTTAAGTAAATGCCACGATTTTAAAAGATTCCAAATCCTACACCATTTTATTTTATCTGAAATTTAAGATATTATTGAATAAGTTATTCTGGTTACCTTAATATTGAAGTGACATATTGAACACGAATATTGCAGTGTCGATGTAATAGTAGGAACAATTTTTTAAAATCGGAAAATTATAAAAAAAAAACAAAGGAAGTGTGTCAGGATAGAAATATTTGGCGAAAATTGATAGCAATTAAGCATGAATGCTTGAATAGATGTTTGTTGAAAATATGTAGGTACTAATACACTAATAGTGTACTTATTAAGTTTTGTTTTGAGGAGATCGTGTCAACATTTTTTTTGAAATAGCGTACCTAATTCGAATTCATGTGCTATGTATGTGAAATTTATGTGTGGAACACTTTTTAATGAAGTCTTTCATTTTATTTATTTCAAATACATTTTAGGTTCTGATTCCTGGTAATGTAATCTCCCAGATATTCCGAGTTATTCTTGTTTCATGTCATGTTTTCATTTTGATATCCTTATAATCCTTGATTCGTTGAATCCTTTATGCTTTGAACAACAGCATCTTTTACCTTAGAAATCCAGTACCTAAGTACAAGTCGAGTACAAGTATTCCTTACCACTTATATTCAGCGGTAACATCGTTATAACTTATGCAAGAGTTAAATATTTTGTTATCTGCGAATACTTGAGATCAAGTTTCTGGAAACAATTCCAGAACTGTCAAAGAGGAAGATTTCATAACATTTTTATGTTCATATTAAACAGATGATGATAATAGACAAATAGAGGTGTGCAAGAATTTGAATTTACCTTAGTTTACAATATAAATTACCTATAAACCATTTAAAAATAGGGTGCAACAAGAAGTAAACCAATCATATAAATCTTTGTACATTTTGATTAAAGTCCTGTTACCTATATAAATTACTAACACGGTAAAACAGTTTACTGCTGAAAGGAGGAAATAACCAGCGAGCCTGTCACCTCCTCGAAGCAGCAAAACAGTTACCTTTCGTGTATTGTACTTGTTACTCATTTGTAAATCAAAATTTAAAAATTTGAAACCAAATTTTCTGTCTGTTCTGTCAAAAATTATCTTAAATGATTTCTCCTAAGCCTTGGCAGTATTACTGTGAAAACTATTAACTAACTTGTTAAATGTTTGCAAGTTACCTAGCTGTCAATTTAACAAGTTAGTTACTTGTAAAGATTTATTTTCAAAGATGTAGATATTGATTTAATGACGTTTACAAGTGAGTAACAAGTAAAAATCTTAAGTCTTATTGAAATCTTTTCAACCTTTTGTAAAAGCCGGTAAAATAAAAAAATCATCCAAAAATTTTAATTGTGTTTTAAAATACTAATAATAATATTTACAATCACTAAAAATCTTGTATATGGTAGGCTCGGTATATGGTAAAGTCTCTGATTTCTGAATATTTGTACAAAACTAATATTTAAATATCTTTGTCCACTTCATATGAAAGTGGATTACATCTCGTTGTCGTTAACCCGTTTCGTGATTCTGGGGCTAAATGTTCTGTATCATAGCAAAATTTATTAACTAAAACAGTTCGCTATCGAAACGTAGTTAAACGTCCTCGCCGCTCCATAAAAAATATTTATGCCCGAACCCTTTTTCGCTTTTTCCATTTCCACTACAAAACCAGCGAATATAAACAACACTACAATGTTCTCGTTTCTGTATTTCAGTATTTCATATCTGTTATCGTCCGTTAAAAGCCATAATCAGGCAGGGCAAAAAATCTATTCAAAATATTCGAGTATGGGTTGTTGGTTGCGGTAATGTTCTCATTTTTAACAGATTAAACTTCCTGTTCATTTAGCGAGCGTTATCAGACTACACCGGAAAACAGTCGTAACCGTTTGACGGCGGTCACACAGTTAGTGAGAGAGTGAGACACCTCCCCCTGTCGCCCTGCCTCATTAACAGAAACAAAAACAGATTGAGGAGATCATAGCTCACTTGGTTTATGATGATTATTTCTCATTGTTTTTGGTTAATGGGTATTCGTAATTCGTACAGTTGCTGTACCAGATTTTTTATGCAAAGTAAATAAGCCAATACTGTGGCAAGACGTCAAATTTTCCGTGACAATATTTTGTTGGATAAATATATCTAATTATTAGAGTTGATTTATTTTTTTGCGTAACCATTCAATAGGGTATACTTCCGATTACAGAATGGTAGATGATATTATAGTGGAATCCTACCACTTCAACCGATTCGTTTTGGTGCAGTCAGAACCTCAATCCATGCGACGACCTTTGGAATTCAAACCGGCAACGTAGAGATTCTTATATGTAACCAGAACTACCAACATTTAAGACGACAAAGTGGTCAACTTGAAGCGTCCGAGTGCGATTTAAGTGCAAGATTTTTTGTACAAATTAACGACAATCACACACTGCCGGTCGAGAGACTTGTACCGCGGAAATCCGAGTGCGTATGTCATACATGCCTTGCTGAATAATCATGCCACTCAAGATCAAAAAATTTTCTCTTCGGGTATTACCTCTAATAAGAAAACAGCAGTAATCTAACAACTATTTTCTCTATTTGCCATTTATTACATATCGAAATCATAATGTACATTACATACATATCTAAACTTAAATGGGGCAGCTTCGCATAATATTGGACATTCGATATAGATATACCCAGATATACCTACCTATATATTTTACTGTGAGTGCAGTACAAGTCACCAACTTACCCGGATCTGTTAGTGGAATTGAAAAGTATACCAAATGTGAGTTTCTTATGCATTTAAAATGGATTGTATACCTTGACTGGATTCGAACCTGAATTGTCAGATTGTCAGAACCACTGTAGGTCACATAACCCACTTGGCTTATGTACAGTACGCAATATGAGATGAAATTGGTATAGGTACAATAAATATTTATCGAGCGGACATAGATTATCATGAAGTTTTTCTCTTGGCTCAGTTGCGTTTTTGCGTTCAGGCGACTAATAAGTTGGCGAATTGTGACTCATCTCTGTGTGGAACATAGGCACATTCTTTCTCAGTTTCTCTCCCTTACTGTGGCTGCATGAGCGTATGTATTTAAACGCTCTGAAGGTACCTAAGGTGTATACAGAACCAGTGATTAATTGACGATATAGTTTTCGTTAATATCGTATATTCTTTTAAGTGTTTATTGAGGGGTTTATTTTTGGGAGATGTTGGTATCACACCATTTTCAATTTCTCGTATCAAGTGAAAGAAAAATGTGTCATTTCTCCGAAAACAATTTCTCTTTGGTAAAATTCGGCAAGTTCTAAACCACTTTCGGTGTAAACTGATGTCATTTGTCCGTTGGATGACTTCCCCTATTCTACGCCTATGAATTCCCGGTGAGACTCGATGTTTGAAAGAGCACCATTAATTTTTCTAGCGCACGTGCAAACCGAGTGCGACTAACCTCTATAAACGGCTGAACCGTAAGGCCATTATTATTTGAATAGAGTAGAGGTGTGCACCCCTCACCCCCGGATACTTATCACCGAATTCTTCGTCAATGTCCTCGTTTGTCAACAAAAGAGGGACGGAGACAAGATTTCCACAGAAAAATCATTTGATAAAACAGACACCGGCGTTCAGGATCGGTTCAGGTCAGGATATCTTACAATATTTTGAATTAAATCTTGATTAACATCCCTAAGTAACGTGAGTTCACGGCTGGTATTGTCACATGCAGTACTTTTTTTTTATTAAACTGTAATATCTACCTAATGGAACCCTTAGCGCAAAGCTTAGCATAGGTGACAGCATGGAGCTAGTCTCCGAAGTACGGTTTACACGATACATACCTACTTAAGTAAAAATAAGAAGACGTATACGCATAATGTTACTGAGTGTAATTATGACTTCTCTGTTAAGTTTATACAACAATATTGCAATTATCATTATCACAGTCGGAAAGTCGTAGACTTATAAAATGTATTATTTCAAAGAGGTGCCAAAACATCGGGACGAAAAATCGAGTTAAGAAAGGTTACTTAAAATTTAAATTGTTTATTAGTTATTTTAACAGATAAATCAATTGTAGACTGGAGGCTTATGACAGAAATAATAATTTCGGCATATTGACATTTGTTTCATACACAGATTTGACGTTTCTAAGTCATTTTGAAGGTTAAAAGGAACTAACTCACTAGCGTACCTATTGCGCTAAGTGTCCCATTGCCGCAAATTTTTATACCTAAGTCTTAAGCTTGTAAATAATAGAATTCGTCTTCAGAAAGCCTTCTTCCAAATGTTAAATTTGAAGCCCACTGAACTTTGGCCAATCAAACAAGGCATATAGGTACCAGTTTTTAATGGAATTCACTCTCTTATATCTACTCGTAATAAACTGTAAACGCTTTAAACCCAGTGATAACATGGATAACAACCAATATACCATCAGTGTTTAGTGTTTTTTTTAGTAGAATTCGCTCATATAATAAACAAACCATAAACCTCGCCATAAACCCATTAAACTATTGTCCACAAAACTTAAAAAGTTTTTGGTTTTAATTGCTCTTTAACTAATAAACAAACCGAACTAATATGGCAATATCTACATTATTGTAGTAATGAAACAGAAACAAACCTTTGATCCAATATATATATATATATATATATATATCCAATCAAATAACCAGTACACTCGTTCTTAGTGGACTTTGGATTTGCACTCCTTAAAAATATCCTACCCATACTTCACACCTTAAAAATACAAACTCAAACCGTATTATTCTAGTTTACTTTTACAACACAAAAATCTCCTGTAAAAAAGAGTATAGTTACCTACTTACTTTTGTTTCATTACATTTTACCTCGCATTTTACTCTGTTAAAATTAAAAATGATCTACAAACATATTGAAGTCAGGCTCAACAAATATAAACCGTTATGCTCGTTTTACTCAAACTCGTGTTTAGGTTTTTACGAGGTTTGTAAATTATTTTAACAGTGGACAGATTTCAGCACTGGTTGTAACAATATTTCAGCAACTGAATTCGACATTTGATTCCGTATAACGTTTCTGTTCTCTCTTCTATCATTTTTTGCTAATTTAGTTCTGCGGATTGCGTTGTTTTTGCAGTTCTGTTTTGTGCGTGCTCACGAATGTCCAGTATTTTGTTTTGCGATATTTTGCGGCTATATTCATATCAAATGCCGAGTGTGGAACGGAAATGAATTCGGTGACCAGCGTGGTGATTACTTGGTGATTTCATTGTTAATCAAGTGGTTTTTACTGATATTGTTTTGTTAATGTGACCATTTTAACTTTTTTGTGGGGATGACGTTCTATTGTTGGCGCTGGTTGATTAATTTGCGAATCGTAGAAGTTTTTTCGGATGCAAATGCAATATGTGGAGTTTGCAATTTCATATCTGGAAATTTTCAATTGAAAGTTTGTAACTTTAGTTATTTTGAATGAACTGAAATTTTGTTGATGCAATTGGCTTTTTACATCTTGATAAAGTTTTGAATAACTTGTGCCCACCAGATAAATGCATTATTGGGACGATTTAATTCAATATTATTTTTCCTACGACCTTATTTAAAGTAGGCTTTTCTTTCCTTATACTCGTGTTTAAAAATTTGCTATTCTTTCATTAAGTGCAGAAATAATATTTTGTTTGTTTCTAGAAAGAAATGCAGCGTTTCTCACCTTAATTTAGCTACAAAACTATTGGTCAAGTACCTAATTTATTAGTTTTTATTTTTATGCGAGTTTTTATGTCGCAAATAATTCTGGTCATTATCGAGTCATTATGAACTTATGTGATGACTATCCAAATCGGTCATCCGCGGGATAAAATGATCACTTTTCTCTCTTATTATAAAGGCAGTAACTGCGCGTGTTTAGACACAGCGCTTAGCTCTCTGCTCGTGATGACGTATGAAGTCGAAGTTCCGTGGTTCGAGTCGGCAGTGTGTGATTGTCGTTAAATTGTAAAAACATCTTACAATGAAAAAATCGCACTCGGACAGTCAAGCTGACCACTTGATCGTTTTAAATGTAGTCCTGGTTGCAAAAAATAATATCTCCGTTACCGCTTTGAATTTCAAAGGTCGCCGCACGGATTGAGATTCCGGCTGTACCAAGATGAATCTGTAAAAGTGGTTGGATTCCACTATAATATCTATACCATTCTGTAATTTGGAGTAGGTAACTCTTGTTGAATGGTTACCAGCAAAAATTAAATTAAAATATACGGCTATAATAGTGCTACTATACAATGAGTCAGTGATATAACTGGGGTCTAACCATGTTATAGCGGTTCAGAACTACAACCCAAGCAACTGACTAAAATGTCATTGAGTTCGAGTGGTTGGATTCCACTACTAGTATAATGACGTGTACCATCCTATAATTGAGATGCAAAATCGTGGTTCTCCGAAAAAAATGTAATAAATATTAATAAATTATTATTGGGGTTTAGTTCTGTAATTATTTTATTTAATTTACGACGTTTCGAGAACTGTGTTTCCTTCATCAGATAACAAATCATTTTATTTATTTCGTAATTTATATAAAATAATTACAGAACTAAACTCAAATAATAATTTATTAAATGAGTTCTGAAAATTTCTGTCAATCTATAATAAATATTTTTTCTTTTGTACCAGATTATTCAGTACTAATTTATTATTGTTGTTACAGATCGCAAAATGACGGCTTCAGATCATTCCAATTTTCAACACAACTGACGGTAAGTCCTCTCATTTTTTCTATTGTCTCGTTTCACAAACCAGATCAATGCTTGAACAACGTACACAGATAACGTCATATTAGAATGTCATAAAAACTAACTTCTAACTATTCTAAATAAAGCAACGTATATATTATTTGTTAATGTATCTCTTCCTACATTTTAAACCAATTTCGTGAATCTCGGGGTTAAATTATCCCCGTTTGCCAAACATCCTCGCGTCTGTGTTTGCATCGTTGCATGATTCAGAGCATCTTGTGCTGTAGGATTTAACCGCGAAATACTGAAACGGTAACCGGACCGGTAACTTGTAAGCAGAGAACGGTAGACGTGAAACTTGTGGGAAATAGGGGAAGGGATGAAGGAGCAAGAGGGGTAAAAGGTTAAAGGATGATGACATGGTAAGGGTAAGGCGCGTGCGCCAACTTGCAGGGGTTGCGAAAATGTTCACAGGGGCGCGCGCTATCGTAATCTAATTTGTGTTTTGTCAGTTAGTTAATCTGTTATACCTTTGTGTTTACGGTTAGCTACATACGTGACATGTCTCCCTTTACATTTACAGATCCTGATATCTAATTTATGAATGGTACATGTTCATACGGAAACAGTTTTATAAGTCAAGTTCTAGTAGTATATCGACTTAAGAATAATGGGCATAAGATACGTTGTTAGTGCGAGTAGGGTTTATTTATGTGTACCTACATTCTTTTAATAATATTGTTGTATAGGATTTGAATTTGTTGGGTCTAAGTTCTGTATACCTTTTATTAAATGTACTTTTTGAATCTGCTGAGCGTTGAGCAAAAGTTTAGTGGAGTTGTTATATTTACTACAAATTTTGGAGTTTATTTATTAAAAGAATATGAATTCTGTTCCGTTAATTAGAAGGGAATTAAGTGGGATTCGATCAAAACATCGAAAGAGCGAGATCCAGTAAGACTTAGTTTAGTGACTTGACTTTATTTGTCGTGAGTTCATATGGGCTTAAGCGGTTCGACCCGGTTTTTTCCGAATTCCTGAAATATTGTCGACTTTACTTTTTTTCTATTTCACTCTTTCCCTCCCTACTACAGCTGCCTGAAACTTGTCCTTTACCGCAATGCAATGTCATTTTGAAGTTGAACAATACTGTAAAAGTGTTTTCGTTGCGAGTAAACTGTTAGTTTATCATTGACTTCAAGATAATGTTTTTATAAAAAGAGGATAGAGAAAGAATGAATCTACAGATTTATTTTAAAAATTTCTATCAGGAGATATAACCATGTAAAGTTTGCATGCATAAATTGGACATTTTTATGAATTTTTCGGAATTTTTATGATTATGATTTTAAATAGGTAAACTAAAAACGACTTAATTTCATTGTCATAGTTCTGTAAGTTTGCTGTAATATAAATCCTGCTAGTTGAACAATGAACATAGCTTGTCAAAGTTCGATTTCTGTATCGTATATTTTTGATCTATTTATATATTTCTTTCCGGTTTCTTTCATATCCGGGATTCTTCTTTTATTCTCAATCATAATCGTAACAATCGAGAAAAACCAACACTCTTTCAAAATTTTCTTTTTCATTCCTTGCTTCCTATTTCTGGTATTCTGGTAATCCCTTCCCGCTGAATGTTGAGTACCACTGTTCGCTTCCCTCCGTTTCCCGTTCGTGCTGGGATGAATGACGTGGTGCACAATGCTTGACAGGGGGTGCCCAGATGTTCCCGGACATGGGTACCACACACACATACACACGGACAGACAACACACAGGCCAGACTCCACACAGTAGCCGGCAGCACGTGTGTCTGTCTCACTGTTCTCTGTGTGCGTGTGGAGTGTAAGTGTAGTAGTGCTGTAGTGTATAGTGTCGTTTAACAAACGCTGATTCTTTTCACATCTGCCATGAGCTGAGTGAAGTCAGTGGCGTGCGGGGAGTTATCAAACATGAATGGTAAACACATATTTTTACACTGAGAAAAATGTATATTTACGATAAATATATTTATATTTATTTACCTCTAATATATATTATATTGACAACAAAAGGTACACAAATACCAATTTAATTACGGTAGCAATGCACAAATATTAGAGAAGATTTTAGCGGCAAAAATAATTTATGTTAGTCGTTAAATATCACAAATATGTTTTTTGAACAATTGGTCTTTTTATCAACTTACCACGCCTGTTTCCAAGACAGTATGTTGATCTTACCGGTTGCTAGGCTAAACAAAACGGTAAGTAATTTACTTACCGTTCACTGAACGGTTCAACGAACGGTAATTTACGGTAATTTACTTCCCGTTCTAGAACGGTAAGTAAATTTAATATTAATTATGAAGAAATTAATATTTGCGTATGGATAAAAAAGACCAATATATACTATTGCAGTATATTAAGTATCAAGAACGGTAAGGACGGTTTATCGATGGAAGACAATGTTTGATATCGGTAATTCCTTAACGTTCGTGATGCTTACATCATTTATTGTACTATTGGTCTTTTTTATTCATACACAAATATTAATTTTTGCGTAATTAATATTAAATTTACTTACCGTTCAGTTTGAATTTACTTACCGTTCGGTGAACGGTAAGTAATTACTTACACAAAAAGTGCACAAAAGTAACTCACGCGCCCAGCTCTACTTTAAACCTAAGAGGAAATTATGTATCTGTCATCTCATCTCATTTATGTCAAACCACGTGACAAAATATAAGAAGATGTTTGGACGAATATAATATTTATAAATTAACTAGAAACCAAGAAAGTTATTCGTAAAATCTAAATTTGTAAATCTAAATTCGTAAATTAAATCCATCATAAACCAGCCATAAGGAATATGGAATACAGCTTATAACATAAACGACCACTGTTCATCCCTTGCAGATGCTAAATCCATCTAACCCTTATCGATCTTCTAACACTTAAAGCAAAGCAACCCTTTAATGTTTACTAGCCTAAGACGTAGCCCTTTCCCTGCAAGGAATATTTTGTTCCAAAGTCCCAAGTTACCCTCTTTGTACTACAAGAAGCCTGGTGCTAAAAGGGTGTCAAAATAGTTTAAGTTTGTTCACTAGTGTTCATCACTCATATTACTTGTACCTTTGGTGTGGCAGTGTGAGAAGGTCATAAAAATTAACGAATATTTTTTCAAAATTCTGTTCTATTCCATAATCAATAAATATTTTCCTAACATATTGAATCTTTTTTACCGGTTTCGCTCTACTTCAACCGCTTTGTGTCGGTTACCGGTACGAAAAACCTCTGAATTTCTTTTCTTATAATATGGACGGCGTTTTAAAATACGTGTCACACGGTTTTTATTCTGGACACCCTTGGAATTTTAAGCAAAATGAAAAGAAGTGTACGGAAAATTTAAAATGATGAAAGGTTGAGAAGAATTTTTTTATTACGCACTACGCAGGGTTTTTTTGAAATATTTTTTGAATAGGGGTGGAAATTAATTTAAGAGATTTATTTGTAGAAGTTTGAAGTTAATTTTAGGGATTTATAATTGCGCGAAGGGAATAGTTAAATTAAAAAAGTTTTTGTAACTATTACAATATTTCATTAGAGTTAAATGAAGGTGTGGTGAAAATATTACTTTAATTAATAAGTAATATTGACTAACATTATTTTTCATGCGTCACACTAGTACAATTATTTTAGAGAAAACTTCTTTTATAGTTATTAATTATATTATATAAGTATTTATCACGCATTTTTTCCCAATTTGGATAATATGGCAGCTTCACATAGTGTGAGACAGGGTTTACTTTTTCTATGCTTTTTTCCCCACTGCACATATCTACCACAAAATGAACACACCGTCTTTTAAATTATTTTTTTTGGCATTTAAATTTTTCCCCATATAGCTGATATTAAAGTGTAGCACTGTGTAGACCTCGGTGTAGACTGTTTTGAGTCGATTAAACACTTTAACCGCGAGGATAGATAAAGTCAAATTTGAGTATATAAAGTAAAATTATATTTTTAACATTTTTTCTTCAAATTCGTTTTCACCGAGGTTTTCACATTTCTGCATTTCTGAAAAAGTAGGACATTATATACAAACAAAATTCGAAATTGTGTTTTGATATAATAATTGAATTTAAAATTGGTTTTATTATAATTTTTTCTTTAGCATAAGCTATAGAAAAAATATAATACAATACACAACGATAAAATTATATTATCGACTCGAGAAAAATAATTCACTCTCTCCGTTGTCTCTCTCTTTCATCGATAAGATTTTTGTGTAATTAAAATAGAAGTACGTAAATACCTGACTGAATTTAAACCAGAGTTGTAACTAAAACCACAGTCGGTCACAACGCAGGCTGTAATAGTTGTATAATATTTTATTTGGCAGATTTTTTATTTGAATCTTTTTTAAAATCTATGCTTAGTCTTCACAATCAGCTGTTCTTCTTCGCGATTATACTAATTAATTTTATGTTGACTTGTAAGTAGTTTAAATTATGGTCCAAACCTTCCTCAAAACTATTGAGGAAATTTTTACGACACCAAACTTCTGAGAAAAATTGCTGTACCGCTTTTCCAAGAACTGTTTTATGTAGGTATTGGTTTTCAGTTCCGATTTTACAACTGGTATGTTTCAAATTGTAAGATGTGTTGTAAACTTTACAGTCTTTGCCTCTTGCTTCCATATTGTGTTACACTTTATTTCGAACAGTTACAGATAATTTTAAACAATTCTTGGAGTAAGCATGAGAAAATTTTTCAAAATAAATAGGTATGTATAGTAGGTACTCGTTTTTAGGTTGATACGTGCTCAACTAACTCAAGCCGCTATACTCATTTTAGAGTAGGTATCCAACTCGTCTTAGGATTGTTTTAGCTACCTAGCGAATTTGGCATTTGGATTTGAGTATAACATACACAGTTTTAAAAAGGTTAAAAATAAATTGTTTTGGTACGATTCATCATCGATATATAATTAGGCATATTTTGAACTTGCTCTTGATATATTTAGCTTGTAATCGAGCATGATGAGTAAAAATAATCATGTAACAAAATCTGATTCATAGCAGCGCGCAGACCTGCAGTCTTCAAAATGTTTCTTTTTTCATAGAATGAGGTGTTTATATCGTTTTAAAAATACTTTAGTCTACTACAATTTAATAATACCTACTAATACATTCATTGTACGATTGTTTTCAGAGACTCAAAAGATATTCAACTTACTTTTGATCAATTCAAATTTTATTATTATTATTTGCCAAATGAACTTAAGTCTGTTGCTGAGTAAACGTAGGTATATAAATTCCAAAAAATAAAAATATGAGCTGTCAGGTATCCTATAATAATTTAACTTGTATTGTATAAATACCGATTAATAAACAATTGTAATATTGTAATTTATAGATAGGTACTTACTAAAATCTAGATTCAAAGTGAAAGTGTAAAATAATAATTATATTACATTGGGGTTTCGTTTATATGAATTTCAAAATATAATGATACTTTACAAACTTACAAAAATAGTTACTTAACATTTTTTCAATAATTACATTTATTTATTTACATTAATGGATTATAAGAATAAGTAATGTAGGCACTAGACAAAACAAAATTTCTCGCAAACATCGTATTGTAAGATTTTCCGTTCGCTTGGAAGCATATTGCGCCAATCATCTCTAATCTTTTACATACGTCTGCTGATCTTCCTTTTCTCAGTCCTGGCAACTAACGACATAAAATTCCCCCAGTGTCCAGGCCTCCAACATCCCTAAACTAACCCAATTTGTAACGCAAGCAAAGGCAAAAAACCCTGCATTCGTCAACTGTAGACACTGCGTCTGACACAAAGCTCACTTTGATTCTTTCTCTTCTGGAAACAGTTGAACGAAAATAACATCGTAACGCGCCGTTTACAACGGAAGGGATAAAGGGCCCTGTGCACGGGGCCATAAGGCCGAAATTGGGGTGAGTGACAATGTTGCTCTGATTGATTTTGTTGGATTCGAAGAATTTTCGACAGCGGAGTTTTAATTTTGAACTTTGGAATTTCGTACTGATCTCATAATATTGTTTTATGTGTCTAACTTTAAACATAATCTGAGAGTTACGTGTATCAAGTTTAATTCGTTTTTAATACCCGATAATAGACGTTTTCACAACTAACGACAAAAAATCGGTACGACAACGATGTCGGAGTTAACATGAGCTATAGGTATTTTATGTTACGGTTCATAATGACACTGGATTTGACGTAAAACCTATACTGTAACAATAAGGTTCGCCAACTTTTAAGAAAACTTCCTAGAGTATCATTATATTATGTAAAAAGAGTGTGGCCATAGGCGCTATATTTCAAAGAAGTAGCCATGGTTTAATACACTAAAAAATGTGGAATTAATTAATGTTTAAGATATCCAAAAATTAGTTAGTATCTAACTTTTAAACTCTTCATGTATTACCAAACATTATTTTACTGAAGTCAGCCATACTCAGTATAAAGTCACTCTGTTACATACTTCACTGCTTCACTCTTCACTTTTTCCAAACAATTAACAAGCAAGTCCTATTTGTGAAATGTTAATTTTTGTTTATATGTATTATGATGAGTATATTTCGCTACAATATTTATTGTTATAAACATTGCAGATCCAACTATACTTATGTAACTTTCAACAAACGTATCCATTTCTGACAGTTTAATTGTTTAATTTAATTTAATTTAATTTTAATAATAATTAAAAAATAGGGGCGCCGCTATTTTCATCGAGTTGTTCCTCGATGAAACGAATGTATCTCATTTCAGACGTATCTTTGGATTTGATTTCGCGCAAAACTTTGATGTATTTGTCACCGATTAAATAGAAATCCATCGCGGACGGGTGCGTTCTTTCGTTTCATCGAGGAGTTACTCGATGGTCCTCGATGCTCCTCGACCGGTGTGCCACAGGCATAAGAAGAAGTAACCGATTACATCCCTTATATAAACAAGTTCTAATGCTTTCACACTCACCGCTAATATCGGTACATATTCCGCGTCCATCGACATGTCGTCGTGCCATCGTGTCGTTAAATGTGAAAACGTCCAATATTTTAATGCAATTTACAGAATGGTTTTGTCTAGTAAAGATAGATTCAAACCTATTCAATTATAAATGTAAGTGGCTAATTTAACCAACCAGCACTCAACGTTCGCACTTATAATTTAAATTGGAATTTTGTGAAAGCGGTGTTTTGTTAATTTAGCACTTATACTTATAATAGGGTAGGTCTGAATCTAGCTTAACTCCGCAATTTTGGCTGCAAAATAATGCATCTTCATTCTTAGTTGTATTTATTATTATAAAAAGTTCCAACAATCTAAATTCTAAAGGATAAAATGTAAATTAAAGTGTGTTCCTTTTTGTAATTTTAAATGGCAACCTAGTATGAAAACGTTTTATTTAAAATTAAACACAAATTAACCCAACAAGATGTAAACCTTTTATGAAATCTAGTTTTCATTAAAATTCTGTTTTTGAAACGTTCTTTACTTATTATGGTGGTGTACCTACAATTCATAGGATTTGCATCTTAAGTACTGGTGGTGGGCTTTTTCGTCCCGTGGCGATTCGGACTAAGGCCCAATGTTAATGCATAGAAACGCTCATACTAAAAATACTAAAAGCAGTCTAGTAATTTCTAAAATGCCCTCGCAGTTTTATAGATAAAACTAAATTTCATAAATTTATTTACAGACGAAAAATGCAACTAAATTTGTACCGAGTTACATTTTCTAAATAAATCTCTTAATAATATGATAAGGCATGTAAAAATTGCTTAAAACACACTTTTTCATTAATTTTTTATATGGACTCCAAAATTTTTTTCTGAATTCTAACTGGGCATAAACCTAGATTTATTCTTGCACAAAGATCTTGTACCTGTTTTCCTTCAAATTTTGAATATGCAATAAGTAAAGGAGAAACTGCTACACCTCTAAAAGCGCAATATTTTGTTACGGAGGCGGGACCTTTAAGTATAGAATGAGAATCGTAAATGTTATACTGGCTCATCCAACCACTACTAGTTGATCATTGTAAAACCATATTTATATTTACATACTTTTTTAAAACCTGGTGAAATCTAAACATTGTCAAGAAATCTTTTAAAATTCTTTTAAAATAATTTGCAGATTTGCATGTTTCATGTTTTGTTAGTGGCAATTCAAATTAATATCTGAAAATCAGGATTTAAATCTGATAATCTGAAATATCTGTCAAATTTTAATCATTGTAATTTTAAGTAAATAAAGTATCTTTCGGTGAATATCAAAATGTAACATCTTCTTTTAGATAAAGCCGGATAAAGCTGTTGAAACAATTTGCTTCTTATACCTTAGTACACATGACACATGTATCATCAGCTTTAGAAGTTAACTCTACATAAACAAAGATATAAACTGGTCACGGTGTTAATGGCGAAAACACTGTCCAAGCTGATAAACATGTTCTCTTTGTTTTAAAAACGCGTTGAGAAGTTCGAGTTGACGGTTGTCGCTGATTCATCAGTTGGTGAATGAACTTATCGCTCATAGAAGAGATTGGTTTATCTTATCAGTTGTCCTTTGGCCGAGGAGATGATGTACCAAGAATCCGCGAACCCACGGACGCTTACTTCCAGGGGTGACCAAAAGATTGTCACGAAAGTTTGGACTCCAAAGAAATCATAGATATTTTTCTCAGAATTTAAAATTATTTTTCGTGTACATCGAATCATATAATTAGTATACCTACTATAAGAAGTCATTTTTTTCAATTTTGATGATTCTTATAAGGGGTAAGGTAAATAATCTGTAAAAGACTTGAATTAATAAATCTTGACTTTCTCTCTTGACTCTGCTCTGTAATATAAAAAGTAATCTGCAACATTTTTAGCGTTTGAAATATCTAGCCGAATTTAATTCTGAAACATTTTTATCACAATAATAACATTTTAGCTTGAATTGATGAAAAGATTGTAAAGATTTTTACGCTTTCACTAGTATTATTTTACTTTATTTACATATTGCTCGTATTATGTCTATAAATGCAATTAAAATCTGGAATTTCAAACATGTTACATAATGACTACTGTCACTTTAACACCGCCTACGTTATTTCAAAATTTGTTCAAATTTTGCTGAATGAAGCATAAAATTAACATTTGTAATTTTATTTATCATTTCTCAAGTGTTATGTGTGAATGTCGTTAAGGTAATATTGAACGCGGTTATAGTATTACAATGGATGACAATGACAGCTTGGGAACCCGTACCATTGATCGATAACATAAATACGAGTATAATAATGCAGTCAAAAATATCCCATTCACATTGACCATTTGGTTTTATTTCGTCTTGTTCTGGTATGGCCGTGCCACTTACATAATATATGAAGTATCGCCCCTCCTATTCAGCGTCCAAATGCAAAATCACCCCCTCCAACATTCCCTGCTAACTTCATGCTACTCGTCTGAAGTGCAGAATCCTTCTGCTAATTTCATTTCCAAATCGAATGACATGAAATCAGCGTCAGCGTCAAAATATCATGGTGTGAACCTGGCTTCGCTGTCGGTCGTCGGGTAATGTAAATGGGAATTGAAATTTTAAAGCCATTTGAATAATCGAATTTTTGAATTAACAATTTAGATTCTTTATAATGAAGGTGCAGAACATCATGTTGCTTATAAAAAGATTCTTTTATTAAAATATCGTTAGCTTATTAAGGAATTCTTTGAATTATTTAACAAGGGTCAAAGTGGGGAAATATGGAATTTGATTTGCATACAATCCAGAACATATTTTTGTAGTACCTACTACTATCTGATTTGAAATTTAGCATCATGATATCTTGAACTTTACATAATATTGTATGATGAACTAATTAGGATGAAATGAAACATAGGATTTTTTTTTATTGAAAAATAATTTGTGGGTAAACAGATACCAGATAAAACAAGGATCTTCTAGCGCCGATCAGAATTTAAATGAAATTCCCTTGTTTTTGTTTAAATTTAAATCAAGATAGAAAAATAGTTTTGAAATCTTATGTTTATAAGTAACATTATTCGAAAATATAACAATACCTACTTATTTTTAACAGGAAATGTTTAACCTAAATTTAACTTTGAACTTTAAACCCGATTATTTCAGGAACTAGTCCTTGTAAACCGCGTTTTTATAAAACTATTCGTCAAAATATATTTTAACCTCTTTTCGTTTACTGTACTACACAGCGAACTATTAGTATAACGTGCACTTAACTCTTTAAACTAATTTGTAATCATCTTTAATCCATGATTAGAAGCATCTTTAGTTTTAAAAAAATGGTTGCTTAATTATGCGTACCCACTGACTGTAACTAGTATTATTTTAATAATCGATTAGTGTAAACAATGCTCCTAGAAATTATTATAACAAAATGATGACATTTAGCATAATTCAATTCATATTCAACCTGCGTTAAACAATTCAACATATTCACTGAACTGGCAACATCGCATTTGTGACGTCACAGTGCTGCCACCCTGCCAAAACCACCCAACCAGCAGCGACACAAGAACCTTTGTTATTAGCTCCATTTTTGCTGTGTTTTGTTTTCTTTGTTGTTTAGTAAACAGCTGACGATGTTTGGAAGCTTGCCAGTAATTTTGAGGACTTCTGTTTAGCTCATTTCAATTTCAAAATGTAAAAAACCCAGTAAACAAAACACTGCGATGGTTCGATTATATCTGTTTGAAGGTCTTGTAAGGTCAGACGCTCTGATTATTTATGATTCTGTTGACCTGTGACCTCCTAACCGGAAACTCTGCTTCGTGACGTCACAACCGTTCAACTTTCAGCACCTCGGTCACATATGTAACACGTACACTCCGACACAAAATTAGTTCATCCCACGGTGTCGACAAACCACAAATATTAAATTTAAGGTGGTCTACCTACCCTACACCGAATCTACACCTTCATCCTGGAAAGCGTGAACATTTTTGAAGTTAATTTATCACTGTATTATACAAGAAAATTTGTTTACATTCAATTTATGACTTTGTTTTTGAAAATCTTTACTTTATTCCTTGCTTTATTCAGAACATAATGATACAAGATTGACCCTTGTATGCTAAAATTAAATTTTTTAAATCGATTGTACTTGTATTGTATTTAGAAAGCAGACAAGCAAATTTTTAAACCTGAGAGCACCAAATTACAACTATAAGTCAAATAATTAATAAATTAATTCAGTGTAGTACCTATACTTCTTTTAGTATAACTCGTCCTTAGGTTGTTTCTATTAAACTAATCATTAATGCAATGACTTCATGTCCATAACAGATTTAAGCCAAATTATTGTACCTGTTTTAATATAAAACATTTATTTTACACACATCTTGTTGCTAACTTAATTCGCGTTAATTCGTAATCGTAGTCTTAAAAGAAACCATTGTGTTTAATTCTTTTAGTCAACATAAAATCATAAATATTTTTACTGATTATTTATTCTCCAAAGCACATCACTTTGGACCATTCAAAAATTATTAAAAACCTCGTTTAAAAGAAAATTGAATAGAGACTAGAGAGACTAGTAGGTACTAGAAATTGACTCTACCACATATTATTGCCTTTTGATTGCCTTAGTTTATCATCGGTTTATCACTAACAAATGATTCATCATTTAATTTCAGTTATTTAATTTCAGCAGTAGTAAAAAATTTAAAATTCAGATGGATTCCAGTTCCTCTAGCTTAAAGCTACAAATATTTTGAAATTTATTGTCGACGGTGTGATTTGTCGACAGTGTGACTAGCACCGCACATAATCATGTCAAACGTCAAACTTATACAACCGTTTGTTTACGAAAACTTAAACTTCATAAACAACGCGGTGTCATTTATTTACTAAAACGTTTCTAAGGAATGCAGAAAGAAAAGAACAAGTGTGCCGCTCTAAGTTGATGGTGATTTGACGGAATTTTGTTGACAGACTGGACGCATATGTTTGGTTGAAATAGTTTCGGTTGTAGTAGATGGCCTAAATATTTGGCTCAAATAAATTGGGAGCGTTTGACCTTGTTTCAATTGACTTGTGTGCAATTTAACTAAATAAGTCATACTGCTGACTAACTCTATGGCGGAGCCACGCCAAGCTGACTAAATAGATACTAAGCAAAACCATAAAGCCTCATTTCCACCGACTGTTTTAATGCATAATGCATAATGATTTGTTCGTAAGGCGTAATGCATAATGATTATTTATTAGATGGCCATTTCCACCTATTTTGTTTTATGATTAATTCAGCAGAGGTGACTTTTGTTGTCGAATTTTGTAATTTAATCATTTCCGGCATTTTTACGAATGGAAGAACTGTTACTTTCGTAAGTAAGGTATTCATTTCCATATTTAGAAACAGACAGAAATTGACAACTCGAAACAAATAATAAATATGACTCATGTCAGTCATTATGCTTGTGCATTACGCCTTATGTTTTGGAGTTTGCAAAGTTTTGTTCTTATGAGTTGCTCTTAGTAGGTACTTATGCTTTAAACATAATTTTTAAGCATTAAAACAGTCGGTGGGAATGCGGCATTAGTGTTTCAACCAAGACGAATGCAATTCTAAAGCCTGTTCTATATGATTATATACTAATTTCGTTCTTTTTATAAAAAGCCTAATTTTACAATCTGCCTACGACATGTAGGTATTAAACGTAAAACGTAAATCATAGTGAAAAAATAAAACTATATTATTTCTATTATATTTCCTGTATTGCTCTTAGTCACAAGAAAATAATTATCTTAATGCCCCCAATCCCTTGGGATAAACTGCGTGCACGTCACTGCCCTCTCGGAGGGTGATTTCATGTACCAAGCGCATAACGAATAAAAATATCATGTCACCGTCGCATTACTGTTTTTGTAATAATAAAATAATCCAATGTCTCTTTTGAATTTAGAAACGAATGAGCGTTAAAAACATCGAGCAAGGCAATGAGGGGGTGGGTGTATAAACCCACCACTGATCTCTTCCAGTAATGAATCAGCACGTATTGTGGAGATCTCGCGTTCGTCTTTTATTTTTTGTTTTCGCTGTGCGTTTGTTCTTTTTTATGTTTTATTCGCACGCTAATATTCAAGGCACACTGAGATTGAAGTTTTATTGTTTTATTTTGTATTAATAATAACGAGAGAGGAATAAATAGAACGTGAAAATTGAAATTAAACAAGGGGAAGAAATTTATAATGACTGAAATGTAATTTTGTGGAAATGGGAATATTGTGTAATGTATATGAGTTGTGTGTGTTTCTTGTTTTATTTATTAGAATATAGGATCTGTTGTGAGCAAGTGTTTCGATTGTATGACGTCATGTCGTCTAAATTAAGAGGCACTGGAACAAATACACGCACATGTGACGGCGTGTGTATGTTTACTTGATGTTGACGCATAGACTTGCGCATTCTAATTTATAATATTTTTTGAAGACTACTAATTACATAGTTTTTATTTCTTAGAATATTTTCGAAATATAATCACATCTGCCAAATGTACAAAAAATTGATATTAACATTAATTAATTTGCATTATTTTACCATCAATTTTTTAAAAAAATATACAGGGTGTAACCCAACCTGTGTAACAAAATTTAAGGGTATATTGTATTGTATCTGATCATGAATCAAAAAGTATTTTGTTGAAATTCGTAAAATTAACAGATCTAAGCAATGTAATTTGCTTTTTTATACCTATTAGTGTCAGTTATTATGAAATACATTTCAAATTGTTAAATTCAACACATATAATCAATTGATTGTTATTTGTATTTAGCATTTTAAACTTATTTATCTGAAATCACGAAAAAAACTGCTGCACTGCTCTGCCCTTATTTACAAAATATAGGTAAAAATTTTCTTATCTGATACATATTTTTATATAATTTGCCCTCATTATTTATCGCGCCCGCCACTGCTCCTCTTAATTCCCTCTCACAGATTGCCCCCCTGCTTATGCCCACCAGTGGCGTAGAGAGGGGGGCATGGAGTCCAATCATCATCATCATCACTTCCGAACTAAATTGCACATGAAATGATCTGGCGAGCAAATACCCAATGTTAATTTAATAAACAAACGCGCATCAAACAACGACATTCACTTGTCACTCAGCGAGAGAGAAACAATCGACACACGATGAGCAGACGCAGATCATGGCCACCTACGATGTAAACAATCATATCGAGTTAATTGGAACAGATGAAGGATCGATTTGTGTCAATATGATTCAGGTAATTTACCCCGAACATCGGAACGGGTGCGTCAAATATCGAATTATGTAAATGCCGGCAACTGAATACTGAAACGGAACAAATGCCACGGAAATTCGAAGCGCGAAACTGAAACACCAAATTCGGGAATAATTTACATATATTTTTGTTGTTTTCTCTGTTTATGTAATTTACATTGCAATGGGCTTCAGGCTTCTCAACAGAAGTCGTTTTGTCTTTTATTTACAAGGCCGATGTAACACTAAAAGTTGCTTATTACAATGTCTCAAATATAAATTCAACTTTATTTTAGAAATATTAGGTATGAATATTAATACTGACACACATTTGTAATTATTTTAATCATTTACGTAAAAAATGCCAGTCAAAGCTTTTTATAGGTAGGTACCTATGCAACTAGATATTTAATTTATACTGGACTTGGTATAATATAAACCACGGTTAAAAAATAATTCGGTTTACCGACTGGCCACGTTTTTTCATTGACAACCCAGGTCAGAAGTTGTAATTAGTTAGTAGATGTTTCTGCTGGTCACTACCGATACAAATTAATTATGTCACTTGCTGTCATTGAATAATATTTCTGAAATTATATAATTTATGCGTTATATAGTAATATAGAAATGTATGTAAAATATAAAGAACACATAAGCTTATTAGTAGTACATTATAAAAGGAACGGGTAAATATTGCTGTGAAAGTGTTTCAGAAAATCTGTCAATGTGAATATATAGATTATTTTAATTTTAGGAGAAATGAGTAAAAATCGACATGTTTTATAATCTGAATAATGAAAATGAATAGATGCACTACAACACTGTGTTCATATTGTGAAATTATTTATTTATAACAACGATCTTCCTCGTAAAAAATGGAGGATTTTCAAACACGTTTTGTCATAATATTTTCGATCTAACGGTAAATTATGGAACATACCCGCTTAGATAATATTTAAATTACAATTTTAGTTACAATTTATAGTATTAAAGTGTATTTTTACATTTAAATTAGTGTCAATATAGTATCCCTGATTCAGCCAGAGAATTAGATCCATTACACATTTTGACCGCTAGAAACGATCATGTTGGCAAACCTAATTATTCTTTAACCGTGGTATAAACATATAATCTTACTATATACTCGACTATATATTTGTTATTGATAAATATACTACAAATTTACCAAGCAATTAAGTATTTGATAATTAACGTCAAAAAATTATAATTCGAAAATATTTCTTAAATAAAACTAAGGACATAATAATCTTCTGGAGTCTAAAATTCAAAAGCAACAATTTACTCTATTTCGCGTCAAAATCTTCTCAACCCTTGTCAAAACAATCGCACATTCCTCTAATTTCATCCCTCTTGCCTCCATCCTTTAGCTTTTGGCACCGGATCTTTAATTAACACATTCAGTCAGCACCCCCACCCCTTAACCAGATCGTACGTCACGAGTTAGTGACGTCACAAGACATTCACTCAGGATAAACTTGTATTTCCCTTGGCTAAGAGGAGGCAGCCCTTTGCTTATTAAATAGTAAAACAACGAGAGAGGCGGCGAGGCGATATTGACGAAAGCGCTGAAGGAGGAAGGTTAGGGCAGTGGCGGGTGTGGGAAATTTTCTTGGGGCAAACTACGTGGATTTGGATTGCTAGAAAAAGGTGAATTAAACACCGCGCTACCTATGTGTGAGAATAGTGAGCAAATAAATTGTATTTTAGTCTATTTATTTTTTAAAAATTATTTAATAAACGGGCATGGCAATAAGTGGAATTGATCCTTTGGTTTGCAAGGTCTTTTACCTCTATTCTTATATTAATTGAAATCATTAACAAAAATAGGTTTTCGTTATATCCGGGCCATTATTTTATAATACATTTCTAATGAATCCGGTCACATAATGTCAAATGCCTGTACTAAATTAATGTAAGTACAGGATTTAGAAGTATAGACTGATCGGTTCCATTATTTCCGAACCATATAGCTTATGAAACTACATATCGTTCCCTAAAATAGTTTCTAAAGTACCACGTTGCCAATTTCTTAGAAAACGCAAACAACTAATACACTATCCATTGGTGATTTTATATTGGGTTTTTGGATTTATTTGTAATATAGTATACTTTACTTGATTTGTAGGACAAAATTAATATAAAATAAATAATTTGACGCTAAAATGGTGCTTAAGATATTTTATTTCCTTTAAAATCACCGTCAGTGGCGTCTAGGAAATTCTATTAATCCATGCTTATAGTTCAACCCGGTTTTCTCACTAACACCACACATTTTCAAATTTTTAAGAGCCCGAAACATTTTAACATTTGTCTAATTAAGAAATACTTCCTTCTTCAGCAACAAAAACTGCAAAATATTGACAGATAGAATATCGTAAAGACTCCTCCGAGTGGTGGTTACGATATAGAATTTTTGTCGGATTCGATATTTTGTGAAACATTTTCTTGGGGCTTACGATTTTAATCCGGCGGTTAATATATTTACAGAAACCAGTCAGATTCGTAGGATTAAAACACTACTTTCAGCGGGAAAAATGAATTTGTCTCAGAATATGTATAAAATGTCCGAAAGAATATCGTAACCGCCGCAACTCATTTTGAAAAAGAAATATGGCCTGGCCATTGGACATTGCAATACAACTATAGTTTGTTTATAAGAATAAGTACCTACTACAGAAAATTATTATTAGTTTCGTAACTATTGAGTTGTTCCTAAAAGGAGCATTGGGTCGGAATTCCTCCGATTTTATTGGCCGATTTTACTTGCATTGGCTATATAATACCGCTTGCAAGCAAGTTTCATCTTATAGTACTAATGGGTTCTAAGTGTGAGACAGTTCTATTTTCGTTCTATATCTACCGTGATCTGCAGTTCTCTTGCTCTAAAATCAAGCACTCTCGAGGCTGTAGCTGCGCGGATTTAAGCACAGCTCTCTGCATATAATGACGAAAAAACCCGGAATTCCGTGGATGCTTTAATCTGACCAATTGTTCGTCATAAATGTAATCCTCGTTGCGAAAATAATCTCTTCGTTGCCGCTTTGATTCTGACTGCACCAAGACGAAACGGTCGAAGTGGTTGAATTCCACTATAATTACCATTCTAAAATTGGGAGTAAATCTTGTTGAATGGTAACCAGCAAAATAAAATAAAGTACAACAAACTATCTAGTATAACACTAAACCAAACATCCATTATAGACTTCCGGTGAAAACTCCCACCAAATTTGTAAATCCCGCGTAGAACTTCATCAAATCCGTAACTCACCTCAATTCCTTGCTCTAAATTCTACCCCTACTTTCCTCTCCCACCCTTATCTCATCCGGCCGCACTCACCCAGACGTAACTAAGATAAAGTTCATAGTGTTGGCAGCACTGCTTGCCTGAGTTCACGCTACACCGACAGTGGCGACGTGTAGCGGACGTGAGCCGAGTTAGTGATAGTCAGAGTGAGGTAGATATAGCAAACTACCCGGTGAAGACAAGGATAAGACGATATCACGCAGGTAGGAATTTGAATCTTGGTGGGGAATTGTTTGCGCGGTTGATTGATTAATGATTGTGGGTAAATTGCATTGCAAAAGGGTAAAAGTTGGTCATCCTGCTTCTGGGTAAGGTTCTGGATAAGTTGTGTGTCAGATAAATGAAAACTAAAATTGAAATCATATTTTTACTCATTAATTTCTAAACCCTCTGTCCAACTCAAGTCGTTTTAGTTTACTCTTCACTGCATGTGGTGACGTACGAACCCAGAGTTTTCTGGTTCAAGTCTCTCGGCCGGCAGTGTGCGATTGTCGTTAAATTGTAAAACATCTTGCAATTAAATTACGCACTCGGATGCTTCAAGCAGACCACTTGGTCGTCTTGTAGTCCAGGTTGTGTTTGAATCTCTCCGTTGCGGTTTTGAATTTCAAAGGTCGTCGCACGGATTGAAATTCTGACTGCACCAAGACGTATCGGTCGAAGTTTTATGATTGGCAGTAAATCTTGTCGAATGGTTGCAAGCAAAAATAAAAGTAAATGAAATCCTGCTGAACAAATGCAAATACCCTCCAATCTTTACCAATTTATACTAAATATGGTCATATAATTTAACAGTCTTTAAGTGGAACTTGTCTTTCAGAATTAAAAGAATTTTTAGCGAATTTGGAATTCGGAGATACCTACCTATTTTTTGTATTTTAATTTTTAATAAATTTAATTTGTTTATTATGTATACGATCATAAATCCAAAAATATTACCTACAGAAGTGCTTTGTCTACAATAAATTTTATTTTTGTTTCAGAATCCGAAGCCAAAAATAAACGACCGTGCGGTGCGCTACATTGTAATAATGTAAGTAAAACTTTATACTCATACCTAGGTACCTACCTACTTTAATTATTTCCGTATTATGCTTCCCAGTAATCTGCAATCCAAACAAAACATTTTAATCTAACAGACTTCTACCTTAAAAATTCTCATTTTTAATATTTTCATAAAATTATTTTCCCCTAATCCAAAATCACTTAACTCTGGCAAAAAATCCCTAGATGTGAATATAGATAAGCAAACGCCAGTTCATCAAAATATTCTAAAAAATCTTTTGAGTGGTAAACAAAAAATGAATAAAAATCAGAACGGCATAAGTACTGCGCCGTGTGCGGTTATGTTAATGTGACACTTAATGCGCATGCGTCGTGAATATTCATGAGTGAGTGACCCTTCACCAGCCCTCAAGCGGGGGGAGGTTGAACCACCCATCCTCCCGAGAGGCCGGGAAAATCTATAATTTATTTCTGTACAACTACCTACTCATTTTGTATGCGTTATTTAATAAATAAAACCATTCTTGGGATTCAGTCAAACAATTTATTTGATAGGTAACTACCCTCAACGTTTCAGCCTAAAACGTTTTTCTGACGACCATTACTGATATATTTTTCGTTTTATGTCTCCAAATGTGTTATTATTATTTGCATTTATTATGTTTTTTAAACTGCTTTTCAACTAATTTTTAACGCCACTCTCCTGAAGATGACCCTGGTAGTGTTGAAACGTTCAGGGTAGTTCTCAAATAAATTGTTTAACTTAATCCCAACTTTCCAGTCAAGAAAAAATCCTTCACAATCTGTTATTTAATAACTCAATATGTACTCATGACGACTAAATAATTAACTATTGCTCACAGGACAATTCGTTTCTAACCTAACATAGTATATAAATGTTTCAGTTTTAACATATTTATTATTTACATTCAGGGCTCGAAATGGAAATATTTTCGAAACGGAACGCAACGTTTCTTGAAAAAGTCAATTTTCCTGAAGTCTAGTAAATTTTTCATTATTACACATAAAATGAGAGCAGGAAGCCTGTTACTTAGACACTTTTCTGTTTTCGGACGTAGGTATATATGTACATATTAGTACAATTTTTTCAGTACTAACTATATTTTATTCGTTTTTATTATCCAAATGATTTAAGGTAGCTATTACATAATTGACTTCATTACTATTGATGTTTAAATAAATTGATCTTTTGTTACTTTCGCCAAGATAATGATCAAAAATAATCTTATTAAGTCTTTACATAATTAGTTCGTAATGAACACTTCTCTGTCGAAATTTAATCCTTAGTGAATACTTACACAAAATTAAATCAGTAAGTACATTAACTTTCAAGTTTCCCATGCATTGATTGGCCACAGTAATAATTTAGATGGGTTTGTTTGTTATGCGGTTGTCATGGTAACATGATTTTCTAACAACCAATAGTTGACTACCTTACCGGAACAGGGGAACAGGTGGAAGTTGATTGGCTGGCATTTCCTAAGTCGCTTACCATACGTGGAAGTTGTAACTAATAAAAAGTTAACTGTGGTAATTTGAATAAGGAATTACAGAGGGGCTGTCTTTAGCGTACGGGGATTTTTTAAGGGTATGGGAAAAATTGTTGTATACAATAATTGAGGAAAGTGATTTTCGATTAGGTAGTTATTTTGTATTGCGTAAATTGAGGATTTCTGTATTATGTAGGTTTATTTTTAGTTATATTTTAGAAACTGACTGCTAGTATGAACTACTGAATAAGGATATATACCTATATATGAATTTTATTGGATCAAAAAACTTAAAAAAATATATTTGCAAAGTGTTTTCCTTAAAAGTTCCTACCTTATATCCGTAACCGTACTACTTAATTCTAGTTTGTCAACTTGAATCATTTGTTTATACTAACACTCGTACTATAGCAGTTTAATGTCTAGTTACATCTCTGTCCCTTAAATTCATAAGTTAAGTACTAATTTAAAAGAAACCCTTGGTAATTATTGTCTAAAGCAGATGGTTAAACTGTCAATATCTAAAATGTCAAATTTACTAATGTGACCTGTACGCGTAGTCTTGACATTTTGTAAATTATATCACAAGAGTAAGTTTGGCATTCAAAATATTGACAATTTAAACATAAAAACAATCGTGAGTAACCGTAAAATACTTAATCTGTATCGATGACTCACATTGAATTACATTATATATTGCTAATTTGCGAATGACTCCAAATTTAAGTGATACCGAATCAACTAGCTAGTTATACTATCTAAGTTTTATTATTTTATAAGAGTATATAGGTACATCTATTTTATTGGTTACTACAATAGCGAGTCAATTTCTTTTCTTTTTAACTTCTTGTTATAAATCTTTTGTTGTCTCGTCTGTAGTCCACCGTTATTATTTTTATCTCTTTTGCTCTTTTAAATAAATAAAATTGTATTGATGTCCAGTAAGCTGTAATAAATCAGCGTATCTGAAAATGTCTGCCTGAAAGAAAGACGAATGATGATATTTGTCGAAGATTTGATTCAATTGCAGGCCATTTTTTAAAATTGTCAGCGAATTTTTTATTTGGAGTAATGTAGCAGTAGCTTAAGCGATTGCCATCTTTTACAAGAGGGGTGAAAAAGCAAAAGCGAATTTTGAAGAGGAACTTTTTTGATAAGAATGGAATTTTGACTTGAAACTTCACTTGATGAAATCGTTCAATTTATTGCTAAAAACGAGTATAGCAGCTTGAGTTTGCTGGGCGTGCTAATAGACACTTTGTTAAAACTGTATATTTATATCGACTGTTATGCAGATTTTTCTTACAGTCAGTCCTAATATTATTCAAAAATTTTCATGAATTCAACTGTTCCTGATAAGGTTCTTTTTTAGTAAAGTTCCATTTACTTATTGATAAATAACTGTTTTAGTTCCAGCTTATAAGATTTTCTGTACTTCCACATGTTTTAATTTGCTTACTTAATTAAATGTGCTTCTTTCTATTCTGTAATTATAATAATTTAGATTCTAATGTTTATTAAAGAACATCACAGTTTCTGTTAATTTGTAAATAGATCATGGAATAATGCGTATTTTGAATATAAAGTATTTTACCCTCTCTTGCTAAGTCATTGCTGGTTTTGGCTGCGTTTACTATCAATATGCGTGCACAAGCAAAAATGTACTTGTCTTTTGGTTTTAGGTTTTAATACACAAATAATAATAAAGATTAGACTTTTTCAGTTTTTACACATGATTTTGTTATTATCAGAACGTTTATAGTATTTGAGATGAAAAATGTCTGAAAAAGGTCATATAGTAAAACAGTACAAAGTAAGAGATTATTCAGTAATAATACCTGAACTTACGTTACAGTGGTGAGTGGAACGAGCAACGCTTTGCTATGCATGTCGTAACTTACTCGATGAATTTTTGAAAGACAAACGTGTTCAATCCATATACCATTAGACAATGCCATTTGTTTATTAGTTCATGATACAGGGATGACCTTTTTCAGACTTCTTTTATCTCAAATACTATAGTCGTTTTTATGAAGCAATTGATTTAAATGGAACTATATCATAAATCCATTACTTATTAAATACTACCATAAAGTGTCTATGGCAGACTATACCAATAATTATGTCATGAAGGATGGGCCATTGACATTTCTTTTTGAATCGATCTCGAACTGTAGCAAAACTAGACTGGTACCATTAGAAATTTACATGATTTACTTCATGACATAGCATTGGGTAAGTGTGACATAAGTTTCGTATAGCGCGGTTATTAGTTCTTACCAGGGCATTCAATCGAGAAAAAAATCGGTTAAACGTTAACAGAAATCAAGAATGTTATTTTAAATCGGTTTTTGCTCTTAAACCGGTTTACTCTTTACGAATCCGATTTTTAAACCTGTTAAATGAATCGGTTTAAAAAACCGTTCAAAAGATTATCAACTAAAGAAAACTGACATTTTATTAAAGACTCATCCGGCCAAAAATCTTGAACTAAATTTGACATGTCGAAGAATGAACGTAAATTTACGAATTAAATAGTATTTGTTATTTCAATTTTGTATTTATTAATGAAGCAGTCATTTTTGAACGGTTTAAATTTATTTTATTAATGGTCACTTGTATATATGTATTTTAGTAAATTTTAATACCGGTTTCGGTTAAAAATCACTTTCTGGCACCAAAAATGGTTGTTAACCGGTTTCTTGCTCTGGTTACTATATAAATTTGACAGACACGAAGAAACATAGTTTCTGTATAAAGCGAAAATAATTGATGTTCCGAAGAAAATGAAGAAAGAAGTTCATCACCGCATCATATGCGTTTCTCCCAGACCCTTGTCATTCTCTGGCCCGGTGTTGTAGTACTACTGGACGGAGAACTGATAAGGGCTTGTGGGAAACCGATCATCTTCAAATATAACAACAACCAGAAGAAGAAGAAATATCCATCACATCACGCACTGCACGTGTGCGCGTATAATATCTCTCCTATCTTCGGCAACACTGTATTTGCAGGGCAAACACGAAATCGACGATTGTCGATTGTCAATATTGAAATAAAGACTTTGATAAATGTTCTGTGTGTGTTCGGCGAGCAATGTTTCCATGTTTTCTTTCTTTATTTCTCGATATTATGCTGTACGTTGTCTTGAAGACTGGAGATGACCGGATGGAGGATTGTTTTAGTGCCACTGATTGAATTTTGAATTATGTGAATTGGATGTTAATTTGAAATGTCTGAGGTGGCTCAGGATCACTTCGACGAAGAACCAAATACAAAAATAATCATACTATAGAAAATAAATATTATTTATAAAATAGACATACTTCGTTTATGATGTTATTTAAGGGCTACGAATTGTACAGTCTATATGTAATCATAGAATTTTATTCGATAAATATCAAGTTGTAGTATTTTAGATAATAGGGTCTATTCTGTAAAAAAAAATGTTAAATTAAATAACATGTTAATTATTAACATGATTTTCTAAAATCTGTTGTTTTTCTGTTAATTATTAAAGGCATTGATTTAGATGGCTTTAAAAATAAACATCATGTTATTTAATGGAAAATGGCAGCTGCAGGCTATATTATATCAACAAACCATTGGAGAAAGACGAAATTTTGAAAATAATATTTCTTTAAATAACGACTGAGATATTTTTATTAACTTTATTTTATGTCTATATTGCAAAATATCTTAAATTCCTCAGAATTAAAATGGAGAACCATTATCAGTGACGATTTCATCTATAGTTAGTAAACCAAAACAGCAATTGATTTTCTTAGACAATTAATTACTTTGTTGGCAGTAGTTAATTTTAAATGCCAAACATCTACCTACCCATCTAGTATAACTATCGATATCGACAAATAAATATTAAAAATGTTTTGCCATTTTTCATTGCAAAATCTAAATGTAGGTAATCTGTGCCATTTTTGTTTTGACCAAGTCCAAGAGAACACATCAATCACCTATACCTACTTAATTTCAAAAACTAATATCATAACAATAAGGTTATGTTCTATGTCAACTAAATATTAAAATATGAATGATTCAAGAAACGACGTTCATAGTTTCTTGGCAAATAAATTCACAGAGAATTTTAACACGTAGGTATGTTAAAATTTCAAAGTTTAAAAAGGGAATGTTAAAATTTTACAGAATACCACTAACACTGTGTTTAAATCAATTTTTTTACAGAATAGACCCCAATATCATGTTATTAGATAATATAATGAAAATATCAGACAATATTTTTTTCCTCACAAAATTAATACCTAGGTAGGTAGGTACATAAAATAAAGTACCTATATAAGACCTCAATATTATGAAGCCTTTAATAAAAATAACAATATAACCGAGGTCTGACTATGTTATATAGATAAGTAAGGTACTCGTAGAAATATGTATACTATAACCAATACTTATATGAATCATGTCTCTTAAATTAAAAACCTATTGACACATGCCTATAATTTAAAATGTAGGAAATAATGATACTTATACAGAAATTTCTCAATTTACGTGTTAACAAAATATGTCATTTTTCTGATGTATACAAACTTTGACATCATGTATTATATAATCAAAGTTTCTTATTTTGGATTTTTATTGCAGGTACTGCTAGTAGAAAATATGCGGGTAGAAAATCAGTTTTTATTTCGGTGAATTTTCGACTCTGCGTAGAGAAAGAAAATTACCGGTAAGCCATTTTTATTATTCTGTTTCTGTCAAAATGTTACCGTATAAATTGCGCACTACGTTGTTAAATCGTTGTTTTCTATAAAGATATCTGCAACAAATTCTCTCTCTCAGCAAATATTGAATTAATTTCCTCCGCCCCCTCGTACGCTCCCTCTTATCTGAGTTATTTATTTATTTCCCTCCTCATCACTCATTTTGAAATATCGTTTATCTCGACAACTGCACATCGCGTTTCGCGTTTGTTTCGCGCCTCGCGTCATTTGTTTTCATCGTTTGAGGAATTATGGGTAATCCAGGAGATGTTGAACTTGTGTTACTCAATCCTTGAGCATCACGAGATTTTATCCAACTGTAATTTATTAACAATTATAACCTAATCTTTTTTTATTTCGTTGCAGTATTCTTGTACAGTTGATATTAATTAAACAGAATGGTAATATTTAATATACAGGGTGTATCATGACTTCGAGTACACACATTAAAGGCAAATATACAGTTTTATTTTCTGATTGCTAATCAATTTTTTTTCAAACATTCCGAAAAGTAAATTGATGAACGTATATTTGGAGAACATTTTACGTGCCGCACTGGATTGATTATTATTTTAACTTATTTACTAATAATTTAATTAAAGTTGTATTAGTCCAGTCAGGAGAGTCAAAAATTGATTGAAACCCAAGACTAATACATAACCAAGTGAAATTTGGTATGTGAGTAGTTAAGAACATGAACAACAACTTAAGAAAAATTTTGAACGACCATTTTGGTAGCAAATTTCCTCAGCTTTCATCCTGTCAAAACCGTTTACCAAAATCTTTGATAGTTTTTGAGGAAAATGCGTTACAAGAAAGTTTCCACTGAAAATTTTTTGGGAAGCGGAGCATACCGAGGTGGAGCGAATTTTTTTTCTGTTTCTGTTTGTTCGTAACAAGTCACATGCTAAATTTCACTTGGTTATGTATTAGTCTTCAGTCAAAACCTCTCCTAACTGGGCTATATGATAATGAATAAATCTCAATATACTTAGGTGTTTATTAATTTTATTTTTAATACTAATTATGCGCCTAAAATTTTTCGAATTTCTGTAAAATTCTTTTAGATTCGTAATCAGCGTATCAAACTTGACGAACCTTAAAAGTATGTCCTCGAAGTTATAAATGATACACCCTGTATTTATTATAAATTATATGTGTTACTGATACTATTAATACTGTGAAACACACATGCTGGGTTCACACAATCTCTGAAAATTTTAACCAGGGACTCGAACTGCACAAAATAACGGTTTAGCTTCGGTTCGGGGTTCAGTGCGCTTTATAGGTTTCGGTTTTGTTCCGGTTTTCATATTTCTGCTTGAAATGAACCAGTTACCGGTTTTCAAAAAAGTGATTCAAGTTCCGGTGTCGGTTAAATGATTTATTAAATAACAAGCAATTAATTTAAAAAACTCGTTCCAGTTTTGAACTAAAATATATTAAAATTTCAAACAAAATAAAAACATGACTAAATCAATGAGAATACAACAATTTTCATAAAAAGTTAATAGCATTTTGACGAAAAATCGTTAAATTTCAATTATTTCTTTAAATCGTACCGTGGATTTCTCAAATTATTTTTTAACGGTTCGGTTTGGTTCAAGTTCCTGATTTTTACAATTTTATGATTGAGCAATAGAAAAATGCATTAATGTCATATAATATATTATAGATAAATTTCATCATTAGGTAAAATTGTACCATCTCCATTATACTTAGTAAAAGGATTAATTCTATATTTTAAAATTATTACATACCTAGATTACTTTTACTTATAAATCGAACAATGTTTTCTATACATATGACCATATTTATTAAGTAATAGGTCCATCATAATATATTTAATACTAACCATTATTTTAGTCTTTAAAGCTGTTAAATTTTGTTTTTGTTTGCTAGTTTATTTTATAAAAATGCTGCGCCAAATATACGGCCAGTGTTAGCTCAGCGATAGAGGGTCCGCCTAGCATGCTAGCGGTCCGCAGTTCGATTCGCAGCACAACCGACAATTATACCACTGGGTCCGAGTGTTTGGATTCCACTATAATAACATCTACCATTCTTTAATTGGGAGTAGATTGGTTACCATAAAAAAATTACTGCGAAAGTAATACTTTTGAACAAATTCTTTTAAAAAGCAGATACCTACGTGTAGTTTTTGAACGTGATTAAGGATTATCTTACTTTCCAAACTATTGAAAAATTGTTAATAATTCTACTAATGTAACAATACATCGCTGGAATTTATCGATTGACTAATAATTTCCTGCAAAATATCAGTTTGTAATTTATAGTCAAAATTGTTGAAATTCTGGTGGTATTGCAGTAAACTATCCTAATATGCGGAATATGTAACACGTAACAGGTCTTCATATCTAGAATTTGTAGTATTTTCACGGTCTCTAAAAGTCAGTCCTGTTAAAAACCCTTTCTTCCGTCTTTCTTAGCCAACTCATTCTGTTTTTTCACTTTTTCGTCTCATTTCGTTTCCATCTTGTTGCTTTCTTTGTCCGATCGATCTCCTTCACATGCTCTCGTTCTACCGAACTCTTTTTGTTCTTCTTCTTCTTGCTGTAGCCAAGTTCTGGGAGAAAAGTTTTTGCTTTGGTCAAATCTGTTTTATTGGAGGAAAACTGAAACAACTAAATTATTTTTTCATCGTAGAAATTAGATTATATTTATGTAAGATATTATTTCGCTGAGTAATAGATAAGATTTCTTATATTTGAGATAATAATTGTATTTTACCTTTATGTTATTTGTCAATATTATGATTCATTAATTTTTATCTCTCGAATTAATTATACGAGTGATGTCAAATTATTGAAACTTAATACAATTATTAAATTTCATGAATCTGTAGATTTTATGTAGATTTCTACAAAAGTTATGTAAGTATTTTATTATTTTGAGGTTATCCAAATAATCTTATCTAAGAGTAACAACAATAATGTCAGTATCTTAGAGGAGACCGGGGTTAGTTGTTACGGGGGTAAGTTGTTACAGTGCATATTACAGATAATACAAAAGACAGAGATATGCTATAAAGACACAAACGTTTGCTATCACCTCCTGTACTCTAATAGCGTCTAAGCCACTGAGTACATCTGCGTATACTGCGTATACGTAGAGACCAAAAACAGCATGTTTGTAACTTTTATTCTTTTTCGTAATTTTGGTTTTACGTCGTAGATAATCCCTTATTTATTTATTATTTGCAGTAACCATGACAATATTGATTATACAAATCTTTGTATTATCGATAATACAAACCTTTGTATTCTCACTGACGTCACTTGAGTAACAAAATTTGTCAATTTTGAATATAATATTTCGGTTTATAAATAAAATTCCATCATTCAGGATATAGTCCAGCCGTATACCACTCGACAAAAAAAGTCTCGAAATTCGACGTATTGCCAGATGGAAACACCACTCGACATTCTGTTTCCAGGCAATTCGTCTCATATAATCGAGAATTTTCTATAGTCTAGTGATATAATATTATGATAATTTATTATTATTAGTATTAAGTACTTTAAGTTCCTTTTTAATGAAATCACCTTGTTTATGGTAGCAGAAAGTTACAGATAAACGAGGCAGGTTGTTCCGCTTTAAAATCAACCCCGTTCAAAAGTTTTGAGTTATTGGTTCGAAATTTTTGTTCTTTTCAGGAAGAGAATTTACTTAACAATGATAAAGCAACTTTTTCTCCTAAAATAATAAATTATTATAGACCCGATCCAAAAGCTGCGCCAAATGTAAAGAAGATCACACGTAAGACAAGAAAATCAGCATGTTCACACATGTTCATTGTTAATCAGAAAGAAATAAAAATTAATTAATGTGATGCCATTGATTAAAATTAGAAATAAGTGATTATTCAAGACGCTTTCTGTAACTTTTTGTCCCTTATTCTGTAACAGGTTGTGACTCCTGCCAAATTTTGAAAAACATTAATTTTCATCTATTTACCATTACATTAGCCTCCAAATAAATATCCTAACAATTTCATTTTAATCGTTTTACCCAAAACGTAAGGATACATTTTTTTGTCACAACCAACCTTGGTCTCCCCTATTTTTCAAAATAATACGTCCTTTCCTGATTCCAAATGAAATAATATTTTCCAAAATGTACTAAAACTATTTAATTTAATCCTTTCATTAACTTCCAACTTAATTAATCCCTAAAAAGGCCATTTCTCACAACAGTTCCTAAATAAACTTAAAATTACAAAACTTTAAAAACAAATAACTGTAGTCCAAAACAAAACTTCGCCACTTTGATTTGCCCTCTTTGTCGCACAATGTGTTTTAACTCGTTGCATAAAATCATTCAGTTAATTTGTCACTTGGAAAGTTCTGGGACTTAATTTAAGTCTGCGTTTTGCGCTATTTCTTACGTTGCGTTAAACAACAATGTTTCTTTTGGTGATTATCTTACAGAAGTTTATTTCACCTGTGAGACGATGGTGAACATTTGAGGCGGAAAGTTAATAAGATTACAGTAGAACTTTATTCAGATGTTATAATAGTATTTACACATTTAAAAAGATCTACTTATTTACCCATACTATTTAAATAAGTATACTCACAATGCAGTAAACCACAAATGCACAAGTGTAACGTAGATATAGGTACTTGTAGGAGGTGTATAATTATTGCTTACACTAAAGATACTCTCAAATTCTAACTACGTTAACTAAAAAATCTTAAATTTTACAGGTAATTCCATCTATTTGCTTATTATGTGTAAGTCTTAGGTCAATTTAAGTATAATCACAATGCAGTAAACCACAAATGCACAAGTGTAACGTAGATATAGGTACTTGTAGGTGTATAATTATTGCTTACACTAAAGATACTCGCAAATTCTAACTACGTTAACTAAAAAATCTTCAGTTTTACAGGTAATTCCATCTATTTGCTTATTATGTGTAAGTCTTAGGTCAATTTAAGTATACTCACAATGCAGTCAACCACAAATGCACATGTGTAACGTAGATATAGGTACTTGTAGGTGTATAATTATTGCTTACACTAAAGATACTCGCAAATTCTAACTACGTTAACTAAAAAATCTTCAATTTTACAGGTAATTCCATCTATTTGCTTATTATGTGTAAGTCTTGGGTCAATTTTCCGTTACTACTCGTACATGAATTTATGCATTTAGTTTTCTGCATTCTAATTTAATTACACAAATATCTACACTATTAAATCTTTTATTTTCAATTTTTTGAAGCAGTTTGTGATTTTTTTAAAGTTTACGAAACTTTTGTGTTTTGCCGATGATAATGGGAGGTATAGACAATACTCTGATCCTCGTCTAAATTTAATCTAGATAAGTGAAATGATTCATCTAATCTGACACAATATGTGAGTGAACTAATCCTTATTGGGACATGTGGAATATAACTGACACAGTGACAAATTTAATACAGCTAATAATTTAAAGATCCCGTCAACTCTCTGTCCAATTCAGTTTAAAAAGCTAAAACATTTGATATAAAATATCAGCTTATGAAGAAAAATGATAAAATTTCAATTTATATTACTTAGGTACATTAACAGAATAAAATAGCAAATTTATATTTTCAAATGTTAAGAGGCCCGTCTAGATACCTCCTAAAATCCAGCATATAATGTACTAACGTATAGCGAGTGTTTTGTGGCCAGTACAAGAATGGTAATATTACATTCCAACAAATATTGTATACTTAAAGGATCAATTAAGTTCTGCCTTTTTAAAATTTTTATAAAAGAAATTGTACATGATTATAAAAATTCCAAAAAATTCATAAAAATGTCTAATTTATGCAGACTTTACACGGTTATATCTCATGATAGAAATTTATTTTTAAAATTTTAAAAAGGCACATTCTGTAGATCCATTCTTTCAGTAAGAAGTAAATGTTTAAAAGAAGCATTATCTTAAAGTCAATAATAAACTGACAGTTTACTAGCAGGAGGCGGCAAAGTACGAGTTTCGGGCTGGTTTTGGCAGCTGCAGTAGTGGGGAAGGGTAAAATTAAGAGTAGGTATTCTAGGAATTCGGAAAAAACCTAGACTGGTCGATTAACCAACATCATTCTTATCGTGTTGAAAATTTGAATTTATTGATATACCACCTACCTATTGAGATTAATTTAAAAAGATTATAAGACATTAAACATAGGTAGTAATAATTGTATGTTAGTGTTTTTTGAATATTCGCATTTTTGAAGTTATTTTTTATAGGTATAACTATTTTAAATCTGCATTATACTCGTATATGGGATATTACAGTTTTATTTTAAATTATTTTAAACATTCTATTCAGTATTAATATAATCAAGTCAACAAAGTTCTTGTAGAAGTTCGACTGTATATGCTGTCCAAATAATCTAAATTTACGCATTTTAAAGCAACACTCTCTTGTGGGAAGAATTTATTTATTTACGAATTAAATTCTCTTTTCCTTTGAAAATTTCAATTCTGTCGGGGATTTTGGCATATAAAATTGTTTATTCTTGTAGTTACCTCCGTGAAGTGTATTCCATCTTGAACCGAATGCCGAATAAAACTTAAAATATTAAAATTCAAAACAGCGTTGCTTGAATCTGTCAAACAATACATCTACCGCGCAAACAAAAATTTGAAATTCATATTTCAAAATGCCCTACACGTCCTTGAACCAAACAGAACACGAAGAAGGAAAAGAAGAAGCTTTTGCAGGAGATATTTCACCATAGGCGCTGCAATTCTTCTCCTAAAGAATAAATCTATAATCCCCAGATTCATGAAACTTTTAAACATTTTACTTGTTACTCACTTGTATACGACATTTAATAAATCCCTACATTAACTTTGAAAACGAATCTTTACAAGTTACTAACTTGTAAAATTGACAGCTGACTTGTTAAAATTTAACAAGTTAGTAGATATAGTCATAAATGTTCATAATAAACGGTTCACTTGGTCACAGAAATACTTCCAAGGCTTATGAGAAATCATATAAGACAATTTTTGACAGAATAGTTGTGTGTGAATGACAGAATTTGGTTCTAATTTTTTAATTTGATCTACAAATGAGTAATAAGTAAAATGTTGTACAATACAAGCAAGGTAACTGTTTTACTGCCTTAAGGAAGTGACAGGCTCGCCGGTCGTTTTCTCCTTTCAGCAGTAAACACTGTTTTACGTTGCTAGTAATGTAATATACTATGTACAAACTTAATAATGATTGCCTAAACTGAATTAAATATTTAAAATTTGATTCCCGTACGTATCGAATACCTTGTGTCTTTGCTTTATTTCATTAAAAAATATTTAATAAATTTTTAAACTAAATTACAAAAGTCCATGGACAATAATTATGAAATTTACACCATTTTCAAAATATTTTAAAATTTATTTTTAATTAAACAGACTAACTATAAATCGGCCAAAAATATAAATTATTTTATTTTAACGTGAATTGATTATTATTTTTACAATTCCTTGTACGTAATGTGTTGTAAAGTAGCTATAATGTTTTGTGTGTTTTAATTAATTTAGTGCAAAATTGTAAAAAATTAGGTAAAGCCTACTGTATTTGCTAAGAAAATCTATTGTGATGTACATAACAAATAATATGGTTAGTAAATAATTTGACAGTTTACTCGGACCATTACTATGTTTATTAGTTTGTCCAGTTACTTTGTACAGTTGAGCCTTAACCTTATTAAAAATTCAAGATCGTACCATTGTACTTATTTATACAAATTTATGATTGTGAAATGGAATCAAATGAACCTCTTAAAATAAGTCAATTTAAAAATTTGGAAAAATGTACGCATTAATATATTTTTTATGTATGATATGAAAATAATCTTGTTAGGTCTACCTACGCACGAAGCAGAAAGTAAAAGAAACCTTGATAAAGCTATATCAAATGATTATTTAAAAAGCATAAAATATCTCCCCAATTTAGTGCCCCTCTACGCCCATGCCATCTTGCTTCCATCTTCTGTCTCTGTTTCGTCGCTCTATCTCACTTTGGTTTGTCAGATTTTTTTCGCAAATTGCCGAATTTGTAACTCCGGGTGACAGAGGCAGCTCCGCAGCGCTGCCATCTGCACGCTGCGCGGCAGAGAAGAGAACTAAAGCGGCGGAATGTCGAGTCAAGAAGGCTGTGGATTTAGAGTCAGTCATGCATTTGTTTGTCCAGGCCAACTTTGATACGAAAAGCGAAACACAATGGGGGAATTCAACAGAGAATGCTGGACTGATAAATTTGTTTATTTGGATTGTGTTTGTACTTGGACGACTCTGGTAAAGGAAATTTCAATATGTATGGGGAGTGGGGAGGTTTATTTCACTATTATGTTTTAACTTTATTTTCATTTTATTTTTGCTTCCATTCAACATAACAGACTCATCTCATAAGTAGGTAAATACAAAGTGTTGAATATTATCAAAAATTGAAAGTAAATTAACAAATTAGTGCAGATTTTTCTATTAATCTAAATTAAATTAAAACCTATTGTGAAATTAAAACAAATTAGTTTATTCCAATAATTAGTATTGTGCCATTGTGTTTAAAACATTTTTACATAGAGATATTTTATATTATTATTGTAAAATTATTAAGGTAACAGAACACTAGTATATTATCTAAATAAAATACTACTATGGTAAAAAACTAATTTTGTCTATTCTTAATTAGTATATTATTTAGCCTACTGTGTAATTTTTTTTTTAAATAATAAAGGAAAACTTATCATGGACATCATGAAAAACTATTTATGGAATCGTCTTTATAAAACAATATTTTATTAATTAATTATGAGATAATCTGGAATATTGAAATGCAAAAATTTACTTTATTTTATGTAATGTTGACTCGCATCATTATGTATTTTAATTTCATTAATTCCACATGAAACGTACCTATATTAATCTAAATTTAATTAGAACCTATTGTGTAATCAAAACAAATTAGTTTATTCCTATAATTAGTATTGCGCCATTGTGCTTACAACATTTTTATATAGAGATATATTATTATTATTGTAAAATTATTAAGGTAACTCTAGTATTATTATCTACATAAAATACGACTATAGTAGAAAAATCAATTTTATCAATTCTTAATTAGTATATTTTAGTCTGCTGTATGTAATTTTTACTACAAACAAGAGATTACTTCTCATGGCATCATTAAAAACGATTTAAGGAATCGTCTTTATAAAATAATATTATATTAATTATTAAGGAATAATCTGAAATATTAAAATGTACGAGTAAAAATTGTCTTTATTTTATGTAGGTAATGTTGATTCGCATCACATGAATTTCATTTTCATTAATTCTACATGAAACATATAGGTACATAATTATATTAAAATAATAAATGTGTCTATGCCTTAACAAATTTAAAGATAATATTACCTTTATAAAGTTTAGAGATTTAATTATAATAATTATTAACGATTTAACAGCCAGTAGATACATTGCAGTTCAATCTTTTTATAGTAGGTATTGTAAGTTTTTTGAAACATGCCTCACTTACATATTAAATGTTTAAATATAAACAAAAATAAACTAAAGGTAGGTAGGTAGGTATGTATAAAATTGAATTTGCTCTATTCTGTTAAATTAAAAATTAACAATAAATATATGTCAACATTTTCATCTCTTAACATTCTAGACGACTTCTCCACTAAAATTTCTACTCATATTTGTTAAAATTTCTTTTATCAACATTATAAATAAACAAACCCCAATCTGTCAATGTCAATTTAAAAGTTTATTTATGAAATTGAATGTCGGTGGTGCGTTAGTATATTTTGATATAGAAATTCCATTTTTATCAGTTATGTAAAGGTTATCAACGTATAAATGTGTTGCTGAGAAGTTATCTTAGTTATAACCGCAGAGTTATATTATATGGACCAGTGGTTTAAAACATTTTTGAATAAAATATTATATTCTACACATTTAAGTTAGTTTTCTCAAATTTGTAAACATAATTTATTCACTATTAACTACAAAGAAGGTAAATTAATAATTATTTTGATTAATATATGTTATTATAACGTGTCATTTATTATCAATTGAAAAAATATGCAGTACCAACCTATGTATATTACTTTCAGTAACATGTTATATAGTACTATTTTATTCTAAAAAGAAGACAAAAAATGTGTGATAACTTTACAAAACTAAATTAATTTCTACATTTATTATACATAAATTGTCAAACATTTAATTTAAAAATAACAATTTAAAATATTATAAATATATTAATAAAATATTCTTATCTTATATTAAAATATACTATCATAAATCAGAACTCGTATTTGTATATAAAATAATATGTATTTATTTGAGGTTCTATATAAATACAATTTTTTTTAAATATTCTTATCTTTTCTTCAATATGTACAAGTACAGGCTTTCAGAGAAATTATATTATAGGGAAGTAATTTAATACTTCTAGGGGGAAATGTAGAGAACCACTGGTACATTTAGACAGTTGTATAAACACAGACCAGACTGAAGAATTCAAAAAACTCAATTATAACATCTGTTGTAAAGGGTGATTTATTTTGGGATATGATATGCTTATATATGGCTGTCTTACAAAATAAACATTTCAATTTATGACAATATTTGAACGTTTTTAACTTAACTATACTTTGTCCCACCTCAAAAAATAGCAGAAGATACTATTACAGTAAAATATAAAATTTTACAATAAACATAAATGTCACAAAAATAATATTTTACAGCAAAATAAACTCACTAATCTGCTTAATATATTTTTTAAATAAACGAAACAAAAATAATTTGTACCTATCTACTTATTATATTATATAACAAATTTATAATTAGAAAAAAATTACTTTTTACCTCTCGCCTCATATTCTATAAGAGAGGTATTGTAATGGGTCAAAATTTTCGAGTATGAGTTTTTGGTGGATAAGCACGTTTCAGGGTCTCTATAATACGAATTTACTATTTTCACGATGATGTCTGTGTGTGTGTATGTGTGTTTGTATGAATGTATGGACTGACGATTTTTCGTCCACGATAACTGAAAAAGTATCAAACCTTTAATAACCAAATTTCATATTTAAGGTTTTAATAAGGATCTTAACACCGGATAACATTTTGGTAGAAATCTGAAAACCGGAAGTAGTACTTTTTGAAGCTTGATAAACTTTTCCTTTAATATATTGTTACATTATTTATTTATGACAATTTTTGCAATTAAAAATAAAAGAAAATATAATTATCTATGGGTACAGTTAATTATAAATACAATTTGCTGATTCTGGTAGTATTTAACAATAAAATAAAGTACAATTAATATTCTATCTTGTTGTCCATGATATGAAATTTGTTTCTACATAAAATTTGAATGATTATGACAGTGACAGTACAGTTGACATCTTTTGCTTGCATCTTGGTTTACATTATCGTTTACATCTTACATGAACATTAAACTATTAAAATGTAAGTAAAACTATTTATAGATTAGTCTCGAGGTTAATAGAATAAGCAGAATTAGGCGAGAGGTCGTGTACTGGCCACAGCAGATTTTTTAAATATACCTACTTACTTCAAAGTGCTGCAGACAAAATGTAACTTTTAATAATAATAATTAGAGATGTTGCAAACGTATATAAACAATAGTTATTTGTCCAACTAGAGAGGATTATTTATTGTTTTGTTTTAATGCAATTGTTTAACATTTTTAATAAAATTTAGATTATAAATACAAATATTGTTATGTTAAGCATACATTTTGGTATATGTATATGCCTAATACCTATAAATTTAACTTAGGATGTTTAAAAAATTTTACTATCGAATTTACCGTTGGATCTAGAATGTAAAAAATAAGTCATATTGTCAACAGCAACACAATATTAATAAAAAAACAGTTTGGTTTCACAGATTTATTCAATTAAATTCAAATAATATTTTCAACACAATATTCTTATAGAGGACTAAACCTGTCCAAACCTTAATTGCGCTGAACTAGGAACCGATGTTTGCAAGTTCAGTATTCAGTGGATTGTCGTAGTGCATGTATCAATGCTTATAAGGTAAAATTAAAATTTTTGTGTATATTTTGATATATTTGAATGTAGAAATGTCTATAAATTGCGTGTAATTGAACTTTTTAATGCCTAAAATGATATAAAATTCATAACGACTATTTTAAATTAAAAGTGCAGTGCCATAAACAATAAAGACTTTCTACTATTTATATAGGATGCACCATCGTCCGAGGTCAGAATACACCAAAGGTTAGCATTTTTATTTATAATTATAATATAAGCTAGTAGAACCCATTGGACAGAATCCCTTTTCCAACCATATGGAAATTTAAAGGTTAATATAATGAACTGCCCAATTGCCGAATTTGTGACTATATTTATTTAAATTATAATGAGTGTTGCCAACTTGTAGAATGGCAAAACATATTTATTCTTAAATAAAAATAAATTACAAAATATTTTTAGTTAATAGTTTTTAATTTGCAATAGTCTCAAGATGGGCCCATAACCCAAATGGCCATCTCTGCTGGTTCGTCTCTTACACGATGAATTTTGATCATAGTTCCTAATAAAAAAAAATTATCTTAATAAAAACTAGACAAGTACACCCACCTAAATATATCATAACTACATAAATATACGATAAAATTTACGTCAGTTAAATACACGTCTGTAGGCCTTAAACAAAATATGAGTCCGATGGTCTCTCTGGTTCGTCTACGTTACAAATTTTGAAATTGTTTATTCATAAATAATTAACAAGAAAAAAATGTTTATTTAACATCGAATACAACATAAGCAGGAGGATTCTCGTATATTACCGGATTAAGAGTATAGTATAATAGCTAAACATGTTAAAATGAGACCGTTGGACTCACCTATCCCCGATAAGGGTTAATAATACTTTGTAAATATGTAAACTTAATTATAACGCATGTTTCTCAGAAAACGTTAAAAAGCATTTTAGATGCAATTTCACAATTCCCATTTATACAAAAATATCAGGATGTCAATTCTAACAATCCCATAAGGTTAGTTAAACGGATTTTATTTACAAATTCGTTCTCTGTTAACGACTCGTTGGGATATAATTTACAACAAAGTTAGCTTTTGATTTTCTTTTCATAACCTTTTTATTCTTATTTTTCGCAATTTGCAACCAGCCTATCATACCTACACAGCGGGTGGCCTGTCACCTATCAACTTGATTTTATTACTCGTAAATATGTATAAAAGTTTTATGACACACATCGTAAATATATACAGACTTGAATTACCTATTGATCGATATGTTGCGGAACTTTTGATGACGTCACTCTGCACAGAAAAAGGTTATAGCCAACGATAGAAGGTTAATGTGAATATTGAGGGAAATGTCATCATTTATAAAATATAATTATTTCGAGACGAATACAGACCTTTTGAGTGATAAATGTACTTTTAAATTGGCTCATCAACTATTGTTTACGTTAAACTAGAAAAGATAGGTTATAGAAGTTGATCAATAAATATTGATAATAATTCTCGTATAGACATAATTATTATGCCCACGAAAATGATTCTGTCGTCTCATTCAGAGTTACTTAAGTACAGTTAAAAAACATCTTGTCAAAAGTCTAAAATTTGAATAGCAAAGAATTTGCTCATAAATTATTTATTATTTGTGTATAATTATAATCAAATAATTTTTAAAACACTAATTTTTTAAGATTTTGGTGTCGTCATTATGTCCGACAAATTTAAGGGTTCAATTTAACACTACCTATTATTTACTTTGATAAGTATAAAATTTAGCATTTTTCTGATATAGTGTCTTAAGACGATCCTCTACCGTGCCAGAAAACAGCTAAAAACATGGATTTCGCGCGCCACTCCACAGCGTTTATTGTTTTGTTATATATATATATATATATGTATATATATATATATATATATATATATTATATATATATATATATATATATATATATATATATATATATATATATATATATATATATAAAGACGATGTTGAAGATAAAAGTACAATTTACAAAATGGTCGATTTTAAAAATTTAGCTTTAAAATCGAAATATGTTAATTTGAATTTTTTGAACACAAATATCTTCTATTTTAAAACGAATTTTAAAAATTTGATCGGTTGTTTCGCAGATTCAGGCTTTGTTAACAACATATTACAATTTGAAGTTAATTCACTTATAAATAAAAGCTGTACAGTGGTGCGCGAAAACCTCCTTTTTTAAAAATATTGCAGTTTTTTTTACAAATATGGGGCTCTAAATTATTTTTTCCCGTCAAACTTAAATTAATTGTTATTATTATGTAAAACAAAACAATAAATGCTATAGAATAGCGTGCGGAATCAATGTTTTTGACTGTTTACTGCCATGGGTAGAGGATCACCTTAAAATAGGTGAAAAATTATTTTAAAGTGAATTTTATAAAAGATAAATGATTCAGTTTTCTCATATTGTTTTTAATCAATGTTATTTTTAAAAATACTACGAATTTAACTGAGTGCATTTTTTACTATTTAATTTCAATATTTAAAACATATCTACATTATGTATCAAGTTTTATAAATGTATCATTTTAGTCAAGAGTTTTGTATTAACGAGCGCAGTGAGTCACATATAGGTAAGATACTTTTTCTACGACCACAAATTAATAGTGGGATTCTGTGAAAATTTGTAGTTGCTACAGATCTATAAAATTGTAAATATTAAACAAAATCGCAATGAAATTTATAATCATATGAACATTTTTATATTTGTCAACAAACATTGATGTGATTTTGTTCAATATTTAAATATTTACAAATTTGTAAAACTTATAGATTTACACAGAATCCCATCATTATTCATAAATATGTAAAATTTTATTTATAACTGTACAAAATTCTACTTAAACAAGTGTATATTAACTGTTATATTGGAAACACAATGAACAATAATTGAAAAAATTTATTAAATTCCCTCAGATTTTCACAAAAATTAAATATCAAATATAGGAGCCAACTTCACCCCGTACTTAACATTTCAGTTGCTATGTTCAGAATGTGACTAAAAACGGCCAAAGCCACGGCTTGTCAAGGTGTGTTTAAAATGTTATTTTGCGGCATGGACACCAGTTCATTAAATGATGTTCTAACACCAGGAGTAGAAAAAGTAATTAAAATTATTGTAGAAGCATAATATTTATTTACTCTACAAGTGGGCAAAGTAAGGAAATCTTAACTCACGAGGCCGAAGGCTGAGTGAGATAATTTTCTCGAGTGGGTCATTCCTTTTTTCCCACGTGTAAAAACTAAATAAAAATAATATAATAGTAGGTACAACGTTTTTTCTCGGTTTTATCCAACATCTCTTAATAACTACATAAATATTTAAAATATATTAAGTTCCAACCTAAAACATCGTTACTTATGATGAAGAACAATTTACCCGCTAGTGGATATAATTTTGATCAAAGCCACTAGTGGACAATCTTTTACTTTGCTTGTTTACAATCACCATAGTTATGATGCTTTTATTAAGAGAGGTGTTGGATAAAAGCTTTTCCATTATATTTATGTTTTTTACAGATTTGGATTGATACTCATAGTGTCTACCTACCTAAAATTCCTGTTCATCAAAACTATAAATTCTATAATGCTCTTAAGACTACATTTTGACTAAAACTGCTTTACATACTTAATTACAAATTTAATAATAATAAATAAAAATATCAAAAAGTTAATGCCTTTTGGCAATCGTAACTATGCATATTCCAGAATCCCAGTGGCATATTCGCTATCTCTAAACATCGCATATTCTCATATTCAACGTAGCATCTTTTAATCCCTAACAAGTATCACTCCCTTGCCCCTCTGTACCCGTTCTGCCTTGGGTGTTGCACCCTTTGAAGTTTTTTTTTGCGTAGCGAGCGACTTTTGATCGCAACACTTTTCCATATCTTGCTTCTGTCTGTATTTATCCCCTCCTGAAGACATCTATCTTTGTTTAGAGGTTTCTTTCTCGCTCTAAGAGCACGGAAAGCAAACTGGAAAGTAGCGTTATGAGAAAGAAAGGCTGAAAGGATACAAAATATGAATTTGTTTAAATTATTTGAAAAAACTTTAGATAGACACAAAGATTTTGAATCTTTTATTTATTTCAGGCTTACCAAACAATTTGTATGCGATTTATAATATGGAGGATGTTGCTAAGCAACCAGTCTCTTTGAACATTCAATGGCGCTCACAGCTCATATATATTCGCGTTATATTCAAATTCAAAGTCTTAGTATCATCGACGACGGCGATGTTAAAACAAATCAATAATTTTATCTCTCAATTACTTGACAATTTGCATAAATTATGGTAGGTTTTTGTGCATAGAGTACTGATACTTAAGTATTTTGGTTGCGACACTTGCCCACCTTTGATATAGTCATAGTGTCATAGCCATTTATAGGCCATTTCTTTTGATTCCCCACCTCGTCTGATTCCATGCCTCTATACTATAGCCACTAGTGGGTATAATTTTGAGCAAAATCACTAGTGAGCAATTTTTTACTTTGCTTGTTTAAAATCATTATAGTAATGATGGTTTTATTAAGAGGTGTTGGATAAAAGTAATTTGTCAGTAGATAAAAAGTTAATTAAGAAAACACGTCTGAGCGGCGGTAAAAAAGTTATAGTTATATAGTGTCATGATATAACTTTTTCACTTTTCGAGTCCATCAGATTTGTCCTTACTCCTCACTGATTTTAAAATTAGGAATTGACGAATCAAGTACCTACTACAGATATAATTTTTATAAAATTCAATGACGTCATAATAATAATATCAGCTTTATTTATTTTTAGTTTAACAATCATTACATACCTACTATATGAACTATGAGAAATTCATAAACTGCACTTTGACTAAAATTGGATATACCTAATGGACTTTGATTTATCGGTGGCCTGGGAATTTGTTTATTAGAAATTAAAGATGATTGCAATTAAAATAGCCGTTTAGATTAAGTTTACTGCTCCCAGTTTGATACTGTCATTAATTTTAAAATGTGTAGTGTGCTCTGTTCAAATCTAATAATTTGAGTAGGTACCTAGTTTAAAAATACGTAAATTCTATAAAAAATGCTCTGCATTTTGACTGGAGTTATTTGGTTATAAATTATAGTAAACAATTAGTTGAAGATTCCAATTAAATTTGCAACGTCATTGTAAAACGATGCATGTTCAATTAACCCTTTATCGGGCAAAGGAAAAAGTTCTCCCACGAAAAATTTTATATTTAAAATACGCAGTGTCCTGCTGACTTAAATATTATATTGTAGATATTGGCGGTGCGCTAATTAGCACAAATTAGGTAATTAATAATTGTAACCATATGGTAACATTGCCCGATAAAAGTTCATATAATAGTACCTATTTATAATTACACATTCATAATTGATTATAATATAAAAATATGGTATAAAAATTATATAACTTAACATAAAAATTATATATTTACGCTGCTGCACAAAAGCAAAAAATTTAAAATTCAAACAAATGCCCAAACACCGGAGAATTTCCCAACCAATAATAGTGGATTGTAACCATACGGTAGCATTGTCCTCTTTGCTGTAGAACTACAGGAACCAGAGTTATATGATAAAGGGTTAATTTGAGTAGTTATACTATAAAAATTTATGCAAACCGTATTTTTATAAAAACGGTTAATTTTTCATGTACTATTGTTAAAAGAATAAGATCGTTTGACGAGCCCTATTAAAATAAGTTTTTAGCTAGTAGCGTCAGGTAGACCCAAATTCCCTTCCATGCAGAATTTTCCCGCATACCCGCAACGATATATTCTTCGAGTTAACGTAGCTTAAAGTACATAATTGCATCGAAATTAACTCTGCGGCCACAATTACCGGCTCTGGGTTTCGCAGACCCAATCGCTGTTGTTTACTGTGTTGCCTAGGCAACTGAAACATGGCAACACTGTATGGAGGAATGGAATTCTCTACTGGGGGAGTGAAGCAGATGGAAGTGAAGAACAAGACGAAGAGGTGGAAACAGTGACGGCAAAAATGCCAGAATAACAAAGCTAGAATTTTGGTGGCAGCGATGAAATTTAAATAAAAATTTGTCACTTATTTACTAGTGCGTGATTCGATACCTAATTAATAAAAGCTGTAGATCCTTAGCTTGCTGACCATCTGAATTCTACAAAAGAAGCTAAATTAATCAAATTGCTACTTGTACGACTAATGCCCAGTTTTAGCTGTTTTAGAGTTACCTAAAAATTACAATAAATTATAATTTATCCACAATCATCTCATAATTAGCATTTATTTGTGCTCATTGCAACTATATAATGTGACTTATTATCTACTAGTGGAATAAAGTAACTTTATTCCACTGTTCATAGCAACAAATACCAAAGCATCACAGCAATGCATTTATTTCTTACAATCTTGATCTATAATTTGATAAATTATAAAATGACATTTTGTAAAACGAATTAATTTTGAATAAAAGTTTTTATTGTGGATAAAACGTTATATTGTATTCGTGTTTTAGTTGCGCATTATCCACTCAAAAAATTAAACGCTCGAACTTCGTTCTCGCACGTTCTCGCATTTAAACATTTTTTCGTGGATAAAGCGCCATCTAAAACACTTATACAATAAATAACTATTACAATTAGAGAATACAACAAAGCCATCAAAATCCTATTTTTTTGCTGTGTATAGCAGGGTTGTTTCTTAGACCAAATGATGAGTGTGCTATAACCTTTAACAGAAAATTTTTAGGTTAACTAAATATCCAATGAAATTCTTTCATTTCTGATCACGTGTACGAAATTGACCAATGAATACAACATTTAACTGATAGCAACCCATGGGACATTATCACTTATGTCAAATATGTTGCTAGGTTACAATTATTTATGTTCATTTTTATGTTTATAATAATAATTGAATAAAATGTCATTTGCAAGTTTTGGTAATGAAAATTATACTTCAATTAATAAAATTTTCTGTCCGAATAATCCTCGACCATTGATAAATACTTATAATTTTGTGACAGCTACCTCAAGCACGTTGCTTGGTAACAGCCCTCCGCCTGCGGCGTCGGGCGGTTACCAAGCAACGTGCTTTCGGAATGTCACAAAATAATTTCGTAATTATCAATGTCCTTGGGTTATTATAGCTGATAATTATTTACAAATAATTTGGTTGCTCTAAATTAAATACATCTGATGATGTACTTTCAATCTCGACTTAAACCGTTAAGCATTCGTGAGTTGACAGTTTGTTAAACACTGTAGACTATTAGATTGTCACAAAATAACAATAAAGCAGCCCGAAACTTGTTCTTTACCGCATCCTAGCAGTGCATTGTCATTTTGAAGTTGAAAAATACTGTAAAAGTGTTTTTGTTGCGAGTAAACTGTTAGTTTATTATTGATGATGTTTTTATAAATATTAAAGAGATAGAATGGGTCTATAAATGTGCCTATTAAAAATCTTAAAATTAAAAAAAAAAAAATTTCTATCAGGAGATATAACCGTGTAAATTTTGCATAAATTGGAAATTTTTATGAATTTATCATCATGTACAATTTTTTTTTAAATTTTATAAAGACGCAGCTGTTAATTGATTCTTTAATTTACCATTTTTGTATTTGCCACAAAACACTCGCTACGTTAGTACGTTTTATGCTGGATTTTAGGAGGTAGACGGGCCTCTTAAAACTGAAACAAATCAGGAAACGCTGATATTTTAGTTAACCTGAACCGATTTAAAAATTAGACAGCATGGAAAACTGTTACCGGAGCTAAAACAGTTTGAAACGTTTTTCTCCCTTAAAAATATTAAGTAAATAGTTACCATACATACATACCATTATTGTTCTGGTAAGTATAGGTAACGAAAGTTTTTCTTGCAGCTAATTATAATTGAAATAATTATTTTATCAATATTGGGATTAATATTTACAATACAATTGCAATTGATTATTATTCCGTAACCGGAACTTAATCATCTTTTAAAATTAATTGCAGTTCATTTCATATTTCAGAAACAAGTATGAGAACCGGAAAAACCTTAACCATATAAGAGACGTTGAACCTCAAACCGTAATTTTGCGGTATTCAAGTTATCTTTATAGCTCTCTCATTTTGAGCTCATAAAAGAATTCCACCCACTGTTTGGGCACCGCAGTCTACCCGTATACCTACTTGTACTTCTGTTGTGTGTGTGCGTGTGTAATTGTACGGAATCTCAGTGGAATTAATTTAAGCGGGATTTTTGCCGAGATACAACGCATTTTCGACATTGTTGAAGCTGTTCCGTTGCCGCAGCTTCATTATACGTTTTTTTGTCGTTATGTTGGCGGCCTTGTGTACAGAATGAGGGAGAGATACCTTTGCTAATGTAGAGGGAAACTGAAATTGTTTCTTTTTAATATGACACACGTTAAAATTATAATATGGTGACATCAACATAGAAACTTTAACACTAGCCCAGAAAATAAAAGGAAAAATAGTCAAATGACGAGAATAATTAGGGGGAGCTGACAACATTAGATTAGACTATTTCATTAAAATTTCTCTCCTTTGTCCCCTAACTTCAAATTCGCAGACTTTTGTGTTTATCTCGTTAACGGATTTATGTATTATGAGGAGTCATAATTTGGTTTATGAAAACGTGTGTTATTTTTTACAAACAAAAGTTACTGAAATTAGAGCCGTCGATCATATTTTTACTTGATTTATGATTACGTTTGATATTCTCATATGGAAATCGTCTGGCATCTGAAAGATATTAGATAATAAGAACCTCCACCAACTAAAAAAATATAATTTATGAAACTTGATTTTATTTAAATAGAAGTATTTTTAGTAAAGCTGTAATTAATTTTTAAAGTTTTTGCAAATCAAATAAATTCATCTATTTTTTAAATTTTATGATATATAATACAATTTAGTATTTTCTTTACTACATTATGTAAGAATACATTTGCAAATATATTTCTTAGAAATATAATTTATAAATTTGCATTCTAAACTTTGATCCTGCGCGTTTCGTATGATTGACAGTCGTCATTCAACTTTAAATTAAATAAGTAGGTAATGTGTTCTGTGTCATTTCGATTATGTTATTTTGTTTTATTTCTTAATATTATCGGCAATAGAAATTAGATTTAGCAAAGGGGATTCCAATAATGAAACACTTTGTTTTGTGTTAGTTTGACATATCATGTTCATGACAGTTAGACGTCATACACGTATAGAAAGAATTCAGAATAGGATAGATGTGCCGATGTGCGAGAGAGTCAAAAAGATTACGCAATATTGGGACGTAGATGTATAGCTATATAAAATCTCAAATATTTAAAAACTATACTTCATTTCAGCTAAGAAAATAGCAGATGGCACTGCGAATGCCAGTAAGTTTTACACTCACACATTTTATTAGTTCAAAATTTGACGCGATTTTAAATAAGTTATGATGTTTTGTGAATAAAGCTGTCATGTATAGAATAATGTAGAACTTCGATGTAACTATGAAATTCAAAATAAGAAGGTATAAGTAATGTTAACGGAAATGAAAATGTTTGCTAGTGTAAATCTACCTCTCATCTCAACCAATCAGATTCAAGAATATCATTGCCCTATCTAACCCAACGCTATTTTCTTAGCTGAAATGAAGTATAGTACCTAACTTTTTAAAAACTTTTATCATCGCAATAAATTTTTTAGGTCTCCTTTCAATATAATTGACTAGATTTCTAATTTCCTGTTATGGTGGAGTTCTCTATTATGAAAAGCCGCATAGGTTCAGTAAAGAAGTCACACAAGATTAAAACGAAAACGTTATCACTCATCAACGAAACGTACTGAAGTAATAAAAGGTGTAATATTCTATACCTACTTCAAATATTTTTGAATTTACTGTAAATCCAAATCAATTTAAAAATCGTGTGACAAAAAATAATGTTAATAAACCATTAGGTACTTAGTACGCTTTAAACTTTAACCATACAATTATTAGTACGTGTTAAATTAAAATTAATATTATTCCCACAACAGACTACCACCCGTCTTTAGTGTGCCCTGCCTGTTACCTGAAACATTAATAACTATTTGAAACTTCATTCTCAAGTATTCCCAGCTCGACCATATGTTCTCTAATTTCTAATTTAGCAATAATCTCACTAACACTTCATTAACACCATGGGGTACTTTTATATTAGTTCCGCTACCCTCCGCCGCTGCACTGATGGCGCTACTGAGCCGTGGCGAGGCATCGCCACGTTTTCCATTAATTTAAATGAGTTTATAAATTTATATATGTAACGAGGAAATTGTGTATGAATTCATTAATTATAAGCGCGGGGTCAGGGGTGTTAGGGTGAGGTACCTCCCACTGATGCACACGGGAGGGGAGTATATTTAGAGGAGGACGTAAACAATTTTCAGGGGAGGTTACACTATTTTTATTTGAGAATGGAAATAAATTGAATTATTATTAAAGGCACAACAATTGGGAATTCAGATACTTCACAATTTCAACGATTCTATCTGTACTAATAAAAATTTAAAACCAAAATTTAACACTAACATGAAATTGCTGTGACATCAATTAGCAAAACTTGGAGCTAATTTTTATGAATATAGGTCCATTCGGACTTCCGAAATCACAAGCTTGAAACTATAAATCCAATCTTGTGCTATCCTTTCGTGCAACAAAATCAATCAGTGCGTTCACAGTTCCGAAATCACAACCGTAAAAATTTAGTTTGTGCTTCTGTCAAACCTGTCAAATATATTTACCAGGAATTTATTAATACTAGGTAAAGTAGGTATGATTCTGTAATACAGAATCTGTAATAGTAATTGCAATTTATTTTTAATAGATGAGTGAAGAAAATCTGTTAAATTTACCGCAATGTTAGGGTTAATCTAGCTCCTTCAAATGTTGCCTCCGTTGTTTAATTAACAATTATTCACTCTACAATACATTCAGTTTTCGGTTCACGGTGTTCATTTAAAGTCAGGTAATAAATAAAAATATACAATGACATTAATTTATTGAACTGCCAGAAATGTACTAACTATCATTGACGTATATTATTTAATTTTTGATTGGTGCAATCAGTGCCGAGAGCGTTGCACAAGATTGAAGATTGAAATGTTTAGCGTTTGTATACTTTTTGTCTGAAACAAATTCGTTGCACGAAACCACTGCACACGCATTCTTATTGGTCGAACGACTGCATAAGATTGGATTTATAATTTCAAGCTTGTGATTTCGGAAATCCGAATGAGCCTTTAATCATTTACGTTTATTAAGACGATCCTCTACCTATGCAGTCAAAATATTGATTCCGCACGCTATTCTACAGCGTTTATTGTTTTGTTAAACATAATAATAATAACAAATCATTTGTTTATGACTTATTTCTGGCACGGTAGAGGATCGTCTCGGAAGACATCTATAGACTCAAACTGTAAAAAATGTGCAAAACTCGCATTTTCATTTATAAATTTTTTAACAAAATACCAGAAGGTGTTTTGCTAATTCCATTCTGTAGTCGTGTACACCTTTAAGAATATCAAACATCATTGTATAATATAAGATATCATAGATTTTATAACCAAAGCCACGAAATGATTTGTTTAATTTATTTTTTTTATTTTGAATTTCATAGCAAGAGATGTGCCTTTAAACATACACCGATAGGTTATCTGTACCTAACATAACATGGATGAATATTTTATTATACTATTATAAGAATAGAGGACTAATGGTTCGCTAATTAAAAATAACGTAATATAGTTATGACTGTTTTGATTAAGTTCACTGCTTATGCTTATAAAATGACGTTAAAGTATTATTCAATAACTGTGGTTTAATTTGCAGTTTAAATCCAATAATTTGTTGCTCGTTTAGATTCAATCCTTTTTTAATTTCGCTTAAACCTGCTTCAACGATCATAATAATTTTGTTATTAAATTATATTCAAATCGGAAATAAAATTTGTGTAAAAGATAACATGTCATCAAGTTCATTTGCAACTGAGCATAATGAAAGTTAAGTATAGTTTTAGCACCAAATAAAATTAGCGCTAATCAATTTAGTGAATATTCTAATCTCAAGAGATTAACAACAAAATTACTAAAACACATTACAACCCAAAACCCAATCATTCCCTAATGAAGTTTCACAATTTCATAACTGCAAATAATTTCAGTAAAAATTAACATAAAAACTAGTGAAACAAAGTGAAAGCTGTCAACTTGAATCAAGTGTTTAATTTTTAGTGCGCCTGGCTTTTCGGCGTCGATATGTATTTGCCGGCGCCGTCGCCGCCGCTGTAACAATAATTAAAAGTGCGCCGTGGCTATTAGCAGTGCAGGGGTGTGGGGTAGGGGGTGGCGGTGCTGTATTAAGGGCTGATCGATAGCGGGGTAAATGTGGATGCCACCAGCATAACACTGGTGCTGTGAGATGTGCAGTTGTAGAATTGTTCACTTATTATTTAATGTTACACATTACAGTAGTAGTAGATGTCTAGTTTTGTTGTTGAACTGGACTATTGATACGATCATAATATTATTGTAGAGAAATTTAAAAAAACATAATAAATTTTTAAAATAAATAAAATTTTGGTCTGAATTCGAAATTTTCGTAACGTTACTTCAAAAAGATTGATGAAATAAAAATATAAATTACTTATAAATTACTCTTGTAACTTAAAATGTAACTTGCTTTAAAATGGCCTTAACATAGGTCGAAACATTGCATTTAAATAATAAATAAATAAATTAAATCCTGAAATGCAACAAAATAAATTGAAATTTTATTTCTTCGACCTTTAGGACAACTATATAAATAAATTTTATTGAAGTTACTTCAAATAAGCTGATCTTTTAAAGTCTATAAATATTAAGGAAGATCAGAACAATTTTTTATAGTATTTCTACATCATAATTTTTTATATCTGTCAATCCTTAAAAATTTTGAATTTATTTTAGCGTACCATCTACAATATGTAGTTAATTAATTTTCCAAATAAAATTAATCGTATCATCAACTGTTATTACCTTTTAATATGCAACATTTATTGATAATGATAAACAATATAATACATTTGTTACGCTAAAAAATGACCGATCGTGCAAAAAATAATAAATTTATAAATTCATAAATTAATATTTGTCCCTTTTCTGTACCTTACTGACATATACGAACAACTTGATACATTTTTTGGCAAATACAACAAATTAATGTTATTAAGTTCATATTGCATTTATTTTGTTAACATGTTTATATTGTTTATAGATTAAATAAATTTATGTTTGTACCATTTCCAAATATCAAAATAATTCCATACAATAAAGTACAAAAATAGTGAATAGGTTCCTATATTCATTTGAAATTTTAGTTTTGAGGTGGTAACCTGTAAAACATAAATAATTAAATTTCTAAACCTCAAAAACATATAATGGTAAGAATATTTTAGAATTTTCAATATTGAACGATTTAACAATAGACAATTTTATTCAGTTTTGAAATAAAAAATGTCCAATTAGCAACCTTGTCAATTGTTTAAAGATTAAAGTTCATATCTTTAAAATAGAATTAACTGCAACAAATAGTGCACATACCCCGTAACATCTGTTAATTGCATCCAGAATCGTGTTAAATTTATCTCCAAAATTAATAACATTTCACTCACAGAGCTCCATAAATTCCAGAACAAATAAACAGTAACACTAACAATTATTTCAATAATTACATGACATTCAGTGTGTGAGTGAATGACACTACGTGGCTCATATGTCCTCCGTTGAATACCTTCAATTTGACACTTCCTGTCACGGTGCCCCCCCCCCCCACCCGCGTGGGATTTATTCCTCTCCTCGTAACTGAATTAATGCTGTCTGAATACCGGTTATAATTTCAATAGAATTGTTGCAGTTTTGTTTATGGTAAAGCGAGGGCGGAGAAGTGGAGTGGGGTGAAGGGGAGACTGCGCGTTCGCTTTTACGGAAATGTGAGCTGAAAATGGAAAACGATTTTTTGCGAGAATGATACTTGTATGTTTTGTTATGAGTGTTTTTCGGCGCCGGGCAGGACCGTAACCTAAATTTTAACACAATTTGATCTTTGAAGAAAAAATATTTCAGCGTTTGGAGAACTAAATCAACTCCATTTTATAAAAAGTATCGTTTTATGGATGTCCTCTATAATAAATTTTTTTTTGGAAATATGGAATAAGCATCTTTTTGAACTAATTTCATTGATTTAATGAAATTATTTATTAATTAGATAGATCAAGTTGCTCACACGAATACGTTTAAATGTTGAAATCGAGTTGAAAATTATATTTCTTGGTGATTTCATTCCTTATTAGCCATATAAGATTCTACTTCTGCAAAATAGTTATGCCAAGGGGGGAAAGTAGCTTTTTGCAGATTGAGGCTAAACATTGTAGCACGAGCGCAACTATGCAACTAGTCGAAGTCTGCAAAAATTCTTTCATTGCGAAATATAGGTACACAACATTTTTCCTACGATTAATTGATTTTTATTAACCAATCAACAGATATTTTGTAATTTTTCATATACAGATTGTACCATAACTTAAAATCACCTAAAATGGGGGTTACCTTGCATCAAATGGAGTAGTTATGATTTTTTGATATGTTATGTATACAGGATGTCTCTGTACTTCGGGAAAAAAATTAAAGGGTATATACTATAAGACGTACTGATCATGGAACAAAAAGAATTTTTTTAAAATTCGCAAAATAATTTGCATGGTATTTAAAGGAAACATTTTGTTAGCCACTGGTTGATAGCTATTTCTAATGATTTTATTTAAATCTACTAATAATACAAGTAATTGTTTACACAACGCCAAATAAATGTCTGATGTTATGTAATTAAAAATTATGTTTCTTTTAATAAAGTACGCTGTTTCAGTGGTTCTAAAAATGTTCATTTCAAGTAAACCATCCTTAATTTTGCGAATTTAAAAAAAATTCTTTTTGTTCCATGATCAGTACGTCTTACAGTATATACACTTTAATTTTTTTCCTGAAGTACAGAGACACCCTGTATAATAACGGTGGCCTTATGATAAATTCAAGTTTTCGACCTCGACAGAGCTACGGATCTTTGTCAAAAAAAGAAATTATTTTTACTTTTTTTCAATTTTTGACAATTTTGACCTCGAAGGACCAGCTTTCCGTCAAAAGTACTTGAATACAGTTGTAGAGAATAAAATTTCCTACAACTTTTATATTCTAAAATTTTTTCTGAGGTCAATAATTGTTTACAAGTTTTGACAGAGCTTTTTACAAATTAAATTAAATTGAATTCGTGATACACAAAACGGCTGTAACTTTCCAACGGATAAAAGTATCGTCGTCCGGTTTCAAGCATTCGATTCCACAGATTTGTCTATCTAAACTAGTGCCTCGAAAATTATAAAAATTTTGAAACCGAACAACCGAACGACGATACTTTTATCCAATGGAAAGTTACAGCCGTTTTTTGTGTATCACGAATAAAACTAATGTCTTGACATTATTTGTTTAAAATTGCTGGACTATAATATGGTTTCGGCCTAACATTAGTGACAGAAATAGTTATTTATGTTACAAGGACGAAAAATGCAAGTTCTCGTACGACTATAGAAAATTGCCGAACGAGGCAAAGCCGAGTTCGGCAACCTTAGGAGTACGAGAGCTTTTTCGTCCGTGTAACATACACTATTTTTTATTCGATTGTAAGTGAGAACTTAAAATAACTAGAATATTAATATTTTATTATAAATTATTCTAAATTTTTGTTTAGTTTGCTAATTGTAGTTATCTGCGAAACAGACAAATGAAACAAAAAAGAACAAAAAATTATTCGACTATGTCAGTTTGCTTAAAAAAACGCGTTTGCGTACGAAAAGTACTTCTCGGCCTAAGACGAAAAGTGGGTCACCTAGCAACGGCACAAATATTAATACTCTACCTAAAAGGTTAGCTTTTCGTCCGAATATCTTAACCAAAAAACGTCACTTTTTGACATAATCGAATAAAAACTCATTTTTAATACCATACAAGCTTATTGTCAACTTTCCGTATGACGAAAAATGACTCCTAGGAAATACAAGAAACCTTGCGAATCCTCTTCAAACAACCCTTCCCTGCTTCTATCCATACGATCATCAACTATGTAAATGTAATACACATGCTAATGACTAAATTCCCGTCATCTCATATTATTTGCAACATCAAATAAATCTCCATCTTCCTTATTAAAACCAAACTAACGATATATACTCAATTTCTGCTTAATTCTCTCACCTATATGCGCGCACACACTCGCACACGCCGCATGCGTGCGCGAGTGTGTGATATAGTCACTCCATCCACCCAGCCTGCCTGATTGCGCGGATATACGTTAACGATGTAATATATCACAGGCCGTGTTTAAACATTTGGCACTTGTGTCTTGCGATGCCATTGGCTGCAGAGGCGCGGGAGGGGGCAGTGGTGGGGCGCCCCCACCCTCGGGGTATAATCTCGCAAGGAAGTATTACAAACTTTTCAATCTGAAATTGTTTTTTGAGCTTTTGTTTTATTTGTAAGTGAGAGAGTTTTTTTGTGTAGAAAATTTGTAATTTATTTTTTAAAGGAAAATAGACAGATAATGTGATACTTTTATATAGATTGCGCTGCCACCATTTTGCTCGTTTTTAATCTACATTTTTTTAAATACTGCTTAACATACTTATATGCAAATACGAGATTTAAGTCTAAAGCTCATTTTACACTATAGAAGTTTCTGTACAAGTTCTGGCATACGTACTTGTTCAAGTGATTTTTCTGTTTTACACCATACAAGTAGGTACCTACCTATATGACATTTATGCAAGTTTTCGTCATAGTTTCAATTATAGAACATGTCATATTTTTTATCATAAATTACCTACTCCGAGTTATGAAAATTTGTAGGTTATTGTTATTCTTATTAAACAAGAAATATAGTAATGGATTAATCAAAATGATTGTTTTGTTTATATGAACAACAATCAGTGTTGCATAAGGTGTCCCCACCAATTTTTTTTTATAATTTTTTTTTTTTGGCGGATCGACTAGGTACTGAAGTCATTACCGCCGATAAATTTATTTATCTTCTTATTATGATGGCTTGATGGCATGTGTTAAAACTGTCATTTATTTCTATTATACTTCAGTTTATTTGATAATCTTCTACAATAACTTTGTATATTATATACTCATAGTGTAAAATGCGCTTTAATAAACAATACCATACCATAATAAATATTACTTACCGGTCTAATACCGTAAATATTTACTTTTTGGATGACCAATACAGATAATAAATTATAGATACCGCGGCAGCATGATATGCTGGTCATATAATAATTATGAAACCAAATCAACATAGCCAGGCAGCTTTCATTGTAAAAAAAATTATTACTGGAATCCAACTTGGCTAGGTGAAATACTACAGTAAATTTACTTAAAAAATATAATTTTGTCTAACTATTTCAAATTACATACACATAATTTGCATATTAAATTTAAGTAGGTACATAATCTAAGTAAAAACAATTAAATTTACTTAAATTATGTACTAAATGTAATATGCAAATTATGTGTAGGTACCTATGTAATTTTATATAATTAGACCAAATTACATTTTGTATGTAAATTTACTACCTATATTTCACCTAGGCAATTTGGATTCCAGTAACAATTATAGTAATTTTAAAGAATTTTTTTACAGTGTTGATTTGTGTATTGATTGTTTTTGAAATGACAGTAGAAACACTTGAAAAATTGTGTGTGTATTAAAAAGTTAAAAATTGCCTACCTATGTTATTTTTTGAGATTGTCTAAAAAATAGCGTTCATGACTCGTTCGAAAGTAAATAACGTAAGTATTGCTCGTGTGTTGCCTCACTCGATTGTACTTCGTTCGTCAAACTTTACTCGTACGATATTTCTCACTTACGACACTCGTTAGGAAAATATTATTTCACCCGTATACCTAGTATAATGTGTAAATAAAATAATGACTTATTTCTTGTACGGTGTATTTCCACTCCGCCATTTTGCGCGTCTTGCTGGTAAATGACGCTAAGCTGTCATAACGAATTCTTAATTAATTAAATAATGCCTTAATGGTGTCGCGTCGTGCTCAATTTACCCCCATACTCCCGCTCCAACCCGCGCTGTCTACGAAAGTTGACAAGATGTATTAAGTTTTATAAGATTAACTTACTTATACAAGGTATCTGTAATTAATTATGATCATCGGAGGCATGGGACGCCGGATGTTGGGAGATGTCAGAGGAAGTGACGTAGTGACGGATGTCGCCTGTTTTGAAATAATTAGAGGAGGGAGATTTGAATTTGAAACGGAAAATTTAGATTTTAAGTAAACAAAACTAATGATCGTGATAAATTATATCTTAGCGAGGTCCAAAAGTTGGAAGTTTAAAAACTTAATAATATCTATAATAATAATATTAAGGCGTTATACTTCTTGAGTGCAATATTCCTGCAATAGAATCAGAATTCACGATTCTGGCTATATTGCTCAAAATAAAAATTTTACATTATTAATGAGAAAGCATTGTTGAATTGAAAAATTCAAACTATATATTGTTCCGACAACAATTAGAGATAAAAAGGAATTAAACACTAGAATTTCGTGAGGATCTCATGAATAAACTATAAAAGTTATCATTGAGTTCAAATACAAAATGAGTAGAACATAGATGTAAAAAGTGCGAAAAAACAATAAAACTATAATTTTATCAACAGAATTGCCATAAATTCTATCTAAACTTGTACAATTTTCGCCGATTTTCGCATAATTATTAAAGCCAAACTAATTACATTGATTAAAGATTTTGAAGATTCCGTACTTTATCTACATACAAAAATTCAACATCATACGTATAACATTATTAGATTGAGATCATAAAAAAATTGTTCGTTTTTCAATTCGTATTATTGCCATGCAATAGGGTCTTAATAACTTTTGTAAGGTGAAATATGTTTTAAAATTAAATTTTAGATCCTTTCTTTCTTGAAAAACTGCAGCTTTCCCTAATAGTTTGAACGTCATTTTAACTATATACGCCTGCCAATAATCCTGATTCAATACAACCGTTTGGCAGTTAGCCCAGTAATAAAAACAAAATGCCGCCCGTGTGTGATAAGAGTACCGAACTATTACATTACAGGAGGTTAGAGGCATAGGCTCCTGTTCCAACCCAGAACTAGAGCCAAATATTAGAGATTTATCATTTACACTTAACTTAAACGCGACAATTTTGTGATAAGTTAAATATTATTTACGGTGTGGTATACCTATATTTTTTAGTAATAAATTTGGTGATATACATCTACATCAATAAAGAATAAAACTGTCGTACTAGCCAATAGATTCATAAAATGGCTTTAACACTGGTACCAAAGGAAGTTAATATTTTAACAAAAATAAAAGAGCGAAAAATATACCTTCCTTTTTAGGTATTGATAACTTTCTTATTCAATTTTGGATTTAAGTTAAGCTTAAGCAGTGATGAAAGTAGGTCGGTACGTTTGTAATGACTCTAATAATGATATTGTATTAATATTATGTTATTTTCATATTTGTAAAATTTTAAATTTCAAATTAGCGCCAGACCTCTATTGGACTAGACTTAAACCATTTTTAACAAAACATAAATATCGCACAGAGTTTTTTTTTGCGTTTGAATGACCAATTTTCCAATATACAGGCTGTTCCACAATTTAGGACAAAAAATTAAAGGGTATATAGGTACTGTAAGTACGACGTCTCTGATCATGAAACATTTTTTTTTTAAATTCGCAAAGTTAAGGGTAATTTTCTTGACGTGTGTACATTTTAAGTATCACTGTTTTGATGGTATATTTGATAATTTGACATTTATTAGTATTAGATATTATGTAAACAATTACTTTCATTGTAGAAGAATTGAAAAATATGATTAAAAATAACTATGCCGACCAGTGGCAAAAAAATGTTTGCTTGAAATAAAATACCATTTTTTGCGATTAAAAAAAATTCTCTTGATCAGCACGTCGTAGAGTATATATACCCTTTAATTTTTTTATTTACCTGTGGCTGAATATAATCATGATTTTTAAATAAACTGGTTATTTTCTATCGATGGAAAACATGTAAAGATGTATTAAAATTTAAAATTTGATACTGTAACTACGGAGATAGGTAAATACTTCTTATAAATAGACAAATTTTCACACCTGTGGGAAAAATTAACACCTGAAGCAAAAATAGCGTATCGGTAAAAAAATTAAATTCAATAATAACATGTTTAGCTTAGAGCTAATTTTAAAGTTTTTTTTATTTTGTGGATTTAAAAAACAGTATTATTGTAATTTTGTAATTTACCACAATTCAAACTAAATATAAGGTTAACTATAACAGAAATTAAACGCTAATCCGCTTGCAGCGGTGTTATTTATTATTATAAATGTATTGGCGAATTGAATGGCGCAAATTATCTGCAATTATTTAATTATTTTGGTAAACAATAACTGGTGGAAAATATAATCCTTATGAAAAAACATATTGCGTTTGAGCGGAAAATTAATTTTTAATGAAAACTGTCGTTTCCAAACCCAATATGACACGAAATAATGAAAGAAAATGCAAAGAATGGAATCTTCGAGGTGAGAATAATACATCCATTGTGTTTAAAATAAGAAATAAATCGTTTAACTTATTTATTAACGCCGCGGAATTTAATGAAATGCTCGCTTGAATATTCGTTTTCTTTCTTATCATTAAATTATTTGATAACACGATTTTTTTAATGAAATTATGCCGCGATGAACAAAGAATGCCGAGAGGAATTTTTTCGTGGAATTTTCGCCCTTATTTCATTCATGAAAAAGTTTTCTTTTCTTGAGGGTTTTTATCGAACTCTTGCAAGTTTTCTAGGTTAACTACTACTTCAATGTTTGTGTAAATTAATTTTTAGATAAACTCTTTTAAATTTTTTACGAGTGTTGATACCAAACTGTTGACGCCAAAACGACAATTTGTGTTTTAATGTTGGTCATTAGGACTCGTAAAATTTATCTCGAAACTAGGGACATTTCTGTCCAAACAATTTCAAGTTTTATATAGGAACAGTCGTTATTTATACTAAAATATGTTTCAATCTTCTAATAATAAAGCTGAATGTTTGTATGTCTGTCTGTCCGTTTGTTTTGTATCTACATCTAAAACGTTGGTTCGATCCTCACGAAATTTTGCATGCAAGTCAATTTTGTAGGTATGTTTGATTTCGATCGGACTATTACGGCTGAAGGTAATACTTAAAAATCGGTCTGACGGGCGCAATTTTTGTTTCTTTTGTAACGAAACTTGGTATTTGTCACAGTTAAAGAATAATTAGGTTTACCGACTGGCCACGTTTTTCATTGGAAACCCCGGTCAGAAGTTGTAATTAGTTCATAGGTGTTTCTGGGGTTTCTATGTGTCTCTGCTAGTCACTACCGATACAAATTCGTTCTGTTCGTTCGTTCGTTCGTTTATGCAAAATATAAAGAACACGTAAGGTTATTAGTATATTAAAAAGTAACAGGTAAATATTGCTGTGAAATAATGTAAAGTGTTTCAGAAAAACTGTCAATGTATAGATATAGGTTATTTAATTTTAGGAGAAATGAGTAAAAATCGACAAGTTTTATAAACTGAATAATGAAAATGAATACGAGACTACGTTCATATATTGTGAAATTATTTATTTATAACGACGATCTCCCTCGTAGAAAATGGAAGATAAATTATGTAAATTATGGAACATAACTGCTTAATATGTAAATTACAATTTTAGTTACTATTTATAGTGTGTGTATTTTGTTAAATTTATTATTACTATTTATAGTATTAAAGTGTATTTTTTCATATAGATTTAAATCAGTGTCAATATAAGTATCCCTGATACAGCCAGAGATATCTAGATCCATTACACATTCTATGACCATTAGAAAAAATCATGTTAGCAAACCTAATTATTCTTTAACCGTGGTATATGTCATTGATATATCATTTTAAATCGGATCATAAATTATGATTATGTTTAAATTCGTTTTTATTAGGTAAGGGGTGGGGGTTAACCTTCAAAATCTAGACCGTTTGCCCGATCTTCAGAAAATTTTGCATACAGATCTTTTTTGACCAGGGTAAAATTTTGATGTATGTTTTAATTCAAAGGAACAATTAGAAGTGAGTTTTAAAAATGTAGAATTTAGACCATTTGGATCGGATCCTTATGAAATTTTGCATGAAGCGAAGGCCTATTTTGACAAGATTTTAAGGTATGATTTTTTTACTCTTCGCAACGCCGGGTAATATTATATAAAAATCTGCGATTTTATTATTAAGCTGTATTCAGTAGATCACTAATACGTAATAGGTAAATGACAAAAAATGGTGACAAAAAGAGTAACTTGAATTTTTCTTTAGAAGGATCTTAATTATTTTCTTCGGATGATATACTGAACCCATTAATATACGTATTAACATAATAAAAACCTTAGAGGTTGCAAGTGTCACATCTAAGTGGGGTAAATATGTTCTGCGTAAAAATAATTGAATTTATAAATATTCATCAAAAGTGTAGCTACCTAGATTTGTAAAAAAATTAGATTTAACACTAATGATTATTTTATGCCCAAAATATATTTTATTCCTTCGAAAAATCTACTGACATTTATGTGGATAGTATTTTTACATATTCGGATGATGTGTTATTTGAAATTATTTTCAATTTAGTTGGCAGATTTTAAATAATATTTTGTTACAAATGTATCAATTTCACCGTTGAAAGGATTGAATTGTGAATTGATTTGAATTTTATTTTATTGTTTTGTTTTTCTGAAATATGAGAAGTCTGAAAATTTTGCCTAGAGCTACAGCATTGTCGATTTTTTTGCAAAAGTGTAACATGAATGATTACTTTTTTATTTTATTAACTTAACTACACCTGTAATATGTAAATCATATTGGATCTAATCTTAACTTTTTCAATTTAAATTTTTATTTACCTACGCAGATGATGACAGATTTTAAATAATATTTTATTACAAATGTATCAATTTCACTGTTGAAAGGATTGAATTATGAATTGATTTTAATTTTATTTTATTGTTCTGTTTTTTTGAAATATGAGAAGTCTGAATATTTTGCCTAGAGCTACAGAATTGCAGATTTTTTGATAAGGTGTGACATGAATGATTACTTTTTTATTTTATGAACTGAACTACAGCTGTAATTTATATAAAATCATATTGGATCTAATTTTAACTTTTTCAATTTAAATTTTTTTTCTATGCGAGTAGGTACTAGTTTGTTTAAATAAGGTGGGGTAAGAACAAAATTTTAGGGTGATTTATATGCTTGTAATTGGATCATCTGTTTACACTCAACCTCTAAATATCAAGTTTGAAGTATCATGTTTATGTTTATTGTTAAAATGAAATTTAAAAATAGATTGTGCAAGGTGGTTATGATTCGTTTCTAATTTTATTTCAGTAAGTTAAATAACTGTGAATGACATAGTGTGTATGTGATTTGAGACAATAAAATTTTATGAAAATAGAAATGAGAATGGGGTTAGAATGTTTAATTGTTCATACACAGAAAAATGCAACATCCGAAGATGGAAATCTATAGAAAGTTCAATAAAATACCTGCATCAAAAGATTGATTCACAGGAAAATTTCAAATCTAGAATTTTAGATTGGCAAATGCACACACAGGAAGATGCAATTCTAGAAAAGTAGCCAAAAGTAGTCAAAAGTAGTGGGACTCAAGAATGTGTATTGGGATGTTCATATTTAGTTTAGCTCAATCTAATTTGTGTATACCCCTTGTTTAGTTTAGTTTAGTTTAGATTTACATCTTCCTGTGTTTGCATGCAAATCTGTGTTTGCATTAATGTCGAATATAAAATTCTAGAGTTGCATTTTTCTGCGAATGAATCTTTTAATGCAGTATTTTAATCTGAATTTTAATCTTCTTGTGCATACATTTGTCTATGTCTGAATTTAGTGATGCAATGAGACGAGACGAGACGAAAAATAGTCAACTGTCGTCTCGTCTCAAATTTTCTAGACGAGAAATTTAAATATTCTCGTCTCGGCCATTTCTCGACTGTTCAATTCTCGTCTCAAAGAACTCTATTCCTGACTCGTCTCAATATCTCGAAAAAATTTAGCATCTATTTAAAAGCTAGAAATGAATTTAAGAACTTTTTTACATTTCTGTTAAATTTGCACTCAATTCTTGTTTCAGAAATAAAAATATTTATATCAAAACAAAAAATAGCTACGAACAAACTAAAATAAAACAAATACTTAAAAAAAAATTTTAAAAGTTTTTCGTTTCGAAAATTCTCAATTTCTCGAGATCTACTTCTCGTCTCGTAATTTTGAATTCTCGTCTCATCTCGAAAATCCAAGACGAGAATGAGAGTAAAAATCTCTCGTATCGGCTGCATCATTATATATACAACTTTCTGGTGGACCCATAGAAATCCTAGTAATTTCTTGGATTTTTGAAGAAATCTGACTTTTGTTTCATATTTTTACCCCTAGAGTATAAATAGTGCTTAGAATTTTCCGTGCAGGTAGGTACTACTTAAAAAAACTTGGTTGATGAGTCCGTTCTCTTTACTGTCCCCCTCCAACCCTCTAATTATATTCCCATAATCTTAAGCCCCTCATATGTTTATACAAACCCACACACACACACACACAAATATTCCAGAGAGTATGTTATGTAGAGTACGTTACACGTCCCCACACACACGTTATATTAATTGCGTTAGAAAACCGCGAGCACAGAGGCGTAGAAACCGGGGGCAAAGGGGGCGGTGTTAGACGTTAATTAACGAGCCGGAGTCGGTAATGCAGTTCCGTTACTCAGCCGGTAACCCGCAGTTCCTCCAGGATCTCAGGATCTGTCTGTGAGCATGTGTGAGTGAAGAAGAGAAAGTATCACATGAGCGCGATTCCCAATAGGAATAATTATTTCATTTAAAAATTAGGAAACTGTGTACCTATTATTTTATTTAGTTACATGCCTAGAATTGTATTGTCTTTTAATACAGTTTTTTACTGATTATAATTAGTTCAAAATTACACAACGTTAAAATCGTCTGACGCGCTATGGGTAAGAAGATAAAGGAGGAAATGGATCAGCATACTTACTTGAGTAAGTTGAAAAATTATCTCGATTGGTATTTGAAAAGATCATTTAACAATTTTAAGAAGAATGCCTGCACACAAAATTATTTAGCTCAGTTCCAAATAGTGTTGTAAATGGAAATATTTCCTTGAAAATGGAAATGTTATAAATTTCCGAAGGTCTTGTGGAAATATTGGAAACAATGAAAATATTCATTTCTTAATAGTATTTTATTAAGATACATAACAGGTATATTTTATTCTTACTTAAATCTTAAATTATTAGCAAGATGGCTACATAATGGTAATACAAATTTGTGGCATAAACGTACGTTGGCAGATAGATCAACAGTGATTTAATTTAATTATGGAGTAAAAGAATAAAAAGTTGATGATTCTAAGTCTAACGAAGAAGAAATTAATAGTAGAGGAAGTCAGAGTTATAATTCTTCCGATTTAGACCCACTGCAACACTTATCAAAACGCAGTTAAGGAATGCAATGTAATAATATTTCTCTGTATAGTTATTGAACTTTCTTGACTGGGATAATTCTTATTGCAGCATTTCAGGAATTAAAACTGTGTTACAGAGTGAGTAGGTTGCTTTATGACACCACCGGTTTCGGCCCTACGCCCTACTGAGTAGGTACTTTTCAGGAATTAAGTTTTTAATCCTGAAATATTTTTCTTTTTCAATAAAAACATTTTTTTAATATTTCCAATATTTCTGAATATATTGCCCAAAAATATATATCCAGAAATTTTACATCACCAGTTCCAATACACTCCTTTCATCTCAAAACTTGAACCTTTGTGATATTACAGTAAAGTGATCATTCGTACTGATAAACAATTTAAAATTGAAAAGATATTTTGTATTGATTTCTTACCTGGACTTGGACTTCCCTAAAGCTTTAAGAAAAACTTGTTTTGTACTGATTTCAACAAAAAAATAAATGGCCATTCTATTACAGAATATTATATAGTATGGTAAATTGCACTCATATATCGAGTATTTAACGATTTAGATGTCAAAAAACATCATCAAAATATTATGACATTATAAGAAGTGGTAATTAGGTAGATATCTGTTTTCTATTCAAATGCGTACTTAGCTTTATTCGGCCAGTATTTAACAAAATACTTACTTATCCGGTACATATAATTGGCGTTTATATTAAAATGTCAAACAATGTAATTGTCATGCTTATGTTAATATAATACCGGTATTATCGCTGTATGACAGGTCTTCGATGTGGATTAGATTAGTAAATATCAATAATTATAGTAGTTATTGTTTTGGCTCTGCATTGAATAGTTACTTAAAAACAGATTAGGTTCATTATTTGATGCTGTGGTTTGAACTTTTACTTCGAAGTACATATTATCGAAATGTTAAATAGTATGAAATGTATTTTGGGAATTCGTAGCAAGGTGCCATCCCAAAAATCAAACTTTGCATGAGCATATTAGTGTTCTGTTCGCTATTTGCGCAATGGCTTAACAGAGCGTCGGGACGACCACAAGCGTCGTCAAAATGTCCGCCAAACTACCCTCCGACCCCCACCCTTGCTTGATATTACACGAACCACACATGCGATATGTGTACCTTTTCCACCCGTGTCAAATCAAGACACTAGTGAACTAATATCCGACCGAGAAAACAAAGAGAACACCAAACCTGAAAATATTAATCTACCTACAAAACTACACATTACCATTTATTACGTCCCTCGCTTTGTGCACAGATAACGCAATAAGGACAAAACATTCGCAAAAAACATCCTTCACTTGTTTTTGCGTCCTCAGAAACAATTTCACAGCCTCCTACAACAATGTGCATCTTTTTACACCACGTGCCTACAGGGACCAAAAAAATGACTGTCGAACTTTACTCACAAAAGCGGGGAGGGGTAAATATCCCTCGAGGTGCTAGGACCTCATTAGTACTCGCTAATTATCATGTTCATGAAAAGGGAGGCAGGACAGTAAAAGAAAAGTTTTTTAGAAATTGTCACATTAGGTACCTACCTACTCAAAACCTGAAATGAACTCTTAACGAATTTTTCTTTATTTCATTATCAAGTTGAGGAAAAATAAGAGTATTAGTTAATTACCTTTTTAATTTAACTTGCAAAAAATCGCAGGAATTTGAAAATATTCAGGTCTTTTTGCGGTAAAATCGAAGCATTTATACATGACGTAACATAACATAATTAAGCTTTTTATTTTCGAGTTATTTTATTTATTATTTCATCCACTTATACAGATAATACACAACTTCGTGCATATATTTTAATGGTCACTTATCAAGGAATTGAAAAAATTTACTCCTTTTGCCATTGCATTGTTGATTAAAATTTTATTTTATTCCATTCATAGTTAAATCAAATATCCATTAGCAATCAACAATCCAGTGGTTTCAAAAATATGCTTCTTGCAATAACTTCCCTTAAATTTATTAATTTAAAAAAAAATTGTGACATGATCAAGTAAGTTGAATGCCTTTAAAATATATACACGAAGTTGTGAATCATCCTGTATAACTTAAACTTTTCCTTTGATTAATTTTTTTATTGAAATCACTGAAATCTTTGTTTCTCATTACTGTTTTTTTCCACTACATTTTCACTTTACTTTTTACTTACATGCACCAGGAAATGTTCATGTTACTGCAAAATTCTAAGCTTGGCTATAACTGGTTAATATTTAAATTAATTATCTGTTAATTATTTTGTTCGAATTTTTAAATCCAGAGGCCGACTACTGTGAACTCATATTTAGTGGAACTTGTCTTTAGGTAGTAGGGTAGTAGTCGATTTTATAAACAAACCCTAATCCCCGAGAACTTCTGCATTTCTCATTTATCGCACAAAAAATATAGTACGAGTATGATTTTTAAATTCTAAATGCCATTACAATATGTACTACCTCAAGTTATGGTACACTCTGTATAAATAAACATAGCACATGAATGAAAAATTCAAATTTTTTTGTTATTTGTAGGTATATCTCTGATTAAAGCATTTAGACTAGATGTAGGTTGTAACTTTCAGCTAAAGGTTACATGTTATTTTCATCCCTACAAATAACTATTTTATACATCTTCATGTAGGTTCATTTATGAAAAAATGTTTCTAATATTCCTGTTCTAATTTTGCTCTAATTCCTGATGTAGCAATAATCCCTTCAATAACAAAATAAAACGAGGTCATATTCTTTGTAAACAAAATCTGAAAATCTGCACTCTGGTCCGAGTAAACAGAACCTGAAAACATCAAAGATATCACAACGTACAGTCCACACATTCATCGCAGCTTCTGCCAACAAATATAAATCTCCACCCCCTCCCCGCCCCCTTGCCGCTGCAGCCCGTAGCGTCGTGATAAGTAATTAAAATTCTGCCACACGTTCGGAACATATAATCACTGAAATTACTGTTGTTTTAAAACCATTAACGCTTGGTAGAGTATCTTACAAACTGAACCGGCAGCGCCGCCATCTTGTGTGACGTCACCCGCTGGCAGAAACAGCTGAAAGTGCGGCCGTGTTATCGCACTGGGTTAATGTGAGCGCGCGCGGGTTATAATAATGCGAGTAGACTCCGAGTGAGAACATTAATTTTCAGAGGTTTTAAATTGTTTGTTTAATATTTATAGCGGGTTATGAGGTATTTGGTGAATAAATAAATGACGCCAAAGTGGGCCATGGACGAAATGAGAGATGCTGTTGATTATTTTTTTGTTTTATTACACCAGCACACTTTGATGCTTTGTACGAAGTAATGTATCCTAAAATTTTAAATTAATCTTTATAATGTAACACAAGGTGTTTGTCAATTTATATGGTTCTGTTTAAAAGCTACATTAGACAGTATTGAAATATTCAGATGACTCTACCCATAGCTTGCTTTGCTCGCCAACCTCTATTAGTGATACTCAAATTTAAATTTATCAAATAGACATAGTAGTAGCTGTTTTAAAGTAGGCATTTTTTTAAAAAGAAATAATAATTAGATTATAACCGGCGGCTAGTTTTTGTAACAGCTTCTTTTCTATATTACTAATTTGATACTAAATATGACATTATTCGAAGCATTTTTGGAATAAACTACTCTACTACTCGTACTCGGCAGCTATTTTTAACAGCTATCAGTTCGTCTCTTCTAGGTGTTTAATTTTGCATCAAATAATATGTATAACGTGTTTTGTAGTATTTCTGAAAACTAAAAAGAACTATAAATTGTCATAAATATAATATAGCAAGAGTTTAAAAGTTGACGTTTAAATTATTTTTGTTGTAGTTTGAAGGTTTCTTCCAGGTACGCAGCTAAGCACTAGATTTGGAAATCCCAAAATAACATTAGCATACCTAGCTTAAGATAGATGGAACACTGTGCGAAATGAGAATAACAGAGCCCTCCTGTCTTGTTTATTCTCTTTTCGTACAGTGATCCATCTAGGTATTTGAAACTAGGCATGCTAATGCTACTATGGAATTTTCAAATCCATTTCTTAGCTGGGTAACTGAAAGAAAACCCCAATACCTACTTAAGATTTCTTACAAATCTATACCCCATAGCAGAATACGTAAAGGTCACATTTATTTCATAGCAAAAAGTTATGAAAGGGAACTACAACCATAAAATAATTTAATGTCAACTTTTGAGCTTTTGTTGACTAAAACACAAATACGAGAATGGTGGCAATAGCACTAATCGCAATAACTGCCTATTTAATGCTTTTGTTGATAATTTTATCTTTATGTAAAAAAATATTTACTTAGTCACTTACTTTTTCCGAATAATATTACAAGGATTCTGACGAGTTGATTGGTCGCATATTAAATATTTTCATGAAAATTTAGCTTGGTCTTTTTCTGATAAGCATGATCCAATTGCCTTTTAATCAGAGACCATATGTATAACACACATACACACACAAATTCAGTTGGATTAATATCAATTATAACCAAAATAAACAGTATGTTGGAGGTTGGGACGACCATTTTGAGAAACAAAATGATGTGTGATGTTAGAGAAATGTTTCGTTACAGACTTTTCGACTTTTGCATTTTTTTTATATGTATTGAATCGGTATTGAACTTGCATTCGATTACTTATCCTTATTGAATATCTGATTGCTTTTATCATATTAAGCCTTATTCACACAAGGATTCTTTGAGGACTCTTTCATGCTTCTGAATTTTGAAAAACATAATACTGGTGAGAATTGCCTGTCAAATAGCGGTGCCGCTAATTTGAATTTTCAATGAGTCTTGGAAAAGAAGAATTTATAATTTATTGATAGCTTCAAACCAGTGAATGTCAGTTTTCAGAAGCTTGAAAGAATCCATGTGTGAACAGAGCTTTACAAAATTCTCCGATAAATTTCAATTTAATCCTAAAGCGACCCATTATGTTCCTCAGTGACATAAGTATTATTAAACTCCTGTTTTATTAAAAGTGCAATTACATAATTGTCCTATTTCTTTAAAAGAACAAGATCAGATCCTCATCTCTGACACTTAAAACGCTTCACCATAAAAACTACAATGTACAAGAAACAAAGTGGTCAAGAGAAAACGATTCTAACTTCCAAATAAAAGAGCAGAAGAAGTAGAAGAATCCTGCGACATCTTTGACTATACGACTGCAAAACTTCTAGAATAAGAAAGAAAAGGGAAAAGCATTCTGAGTGATCGCGCGAACTTATCAGGTTCTACAATTAGCACGTCTTGAGAAAGAAAAAAACGCTGGTGGGAGGTTGTTAGCGGGTCACGTGACCAAGTTCTACCCCCTGGGAGAGGGGAAAATTCCCAGACATCTTGTGAGATTAAAAGCGGTGATATTAATGTTGTATTTCGTCGAGTTCTCGACTTTCTGGGTTTTCCTTGATACAGGTTATTCTGTCGACAATTCATATCATCGACATACAGTCTTCAAATTACCTACTTTATAGTGTATAACACCAGGATCCGCGTAACTTACTTACAACATTTGAAAAAAATTTCTATAGCAAATTCAAATTCTCGCTTGTAGAATGTAGAAATCTAAGAAAATTTCAGAAGTTGATCGAATACGTTATTTGAAAATTGAAAATAATAAAAATTCTTAAGGCACAACACTTTTTATGAATCCCTTCAAAATTTCAACGATGCCGCCGATTCTGACTTATTACAAATTTCAAACTGAAATTAGCCAAACTTGGCGCGAATTTCCACTCATTTTATTATCCGTTTTATACGTTATAAACACAAATTTTGCTTTTGAAATCTATAATGTACATTAGTCGCAAGACAGCTATAGAGAGATTTTATTAAACAGTTAACCCACTGACTTTAAACATTCATACAAAACTCGCCTTTACAGTAATTCATAGAAATTATTTAACATAATACAACAAGGTGTAAATTAGAGTTCAAAACCAAAGTCATAAAATGACATATTCTAACATGCCCTTTTGTTTAGAATTTTATAGCAAGAGATGCGTCTCAAGAGTTCATGCTAACCTTTAGGGATATGACGTTATTTTATATATGTATGTAAATGTAAGAGTAGTTCAGACCAAGGCTTGAAATTTGTGAAAACTATAACTAGCAGAGTTGTAGCAAAACAAGCTAATTGATGGGACAAGATGATTGGGAATTACTTTAGGAGGATATGGAAATACCAGTCTTGGCGTAATTGGGTAGGGATGAATTGGGAGCGGCACTAAAAATGACATAAAAAACAAAAATAATATACTTATTTATTATACGTGCAGAATATAATATGTTTTTCGCTAGTGATAGAATCTAATTCATTCAAAAGTTGATAAATATAGCTGACGATGAAAATGAAAGGGCAAATGCGCTCATTAAACTGGAAGAAATGCAAAAGTCTGGTTTCAACGAAATATTTTATATTATGGAGAGCAGGGAAGTCACTATACGGTTGCTTGATAAATACGATAAGGGTTACACTAATTAAACTAAAAGAAGATTAAAAACGAAAACCATAAAATACTTAAGCCGGGTTTATGCAGCATCATCATAGTCACTATCATAGTCACAGTCTTAGTCTTAAGAATTGAAACTATCCAATTGGTTATCATAATGACTATGACTGTGACTATGGCAATGCTGCATAAACAGGTGTATTAAAGAAACAAGTTTTATTTCTTATGACTAAGACTGTGATTATGATAGTGACTATGATGATGCTGCATAAATCCGGCTTTTTATTATACATAAATGCGTAAGCGCACACAAACTACATCTTGTAGCAAGACTTCAGCCCGAGTAGGTACTCTACAGTTACTGACAAATACTCTACAGTCTGCAGTTGTTGTACAACTGACCGTTTTGGACGCTACAGTCCACTATGAAGTGCGAGGGTGTGTTTACCTCGAACATGTGTTATCGGGTTTCTTAGAAAACGCCAACACAGAACAGTGTGGAAAATTCCACCATGTTACAGAGTCGGGATCTGCAAAAAAATCTTTGAACCCAGAGATAATCCAGATACCTAACCTATTTTCAATTGTTCAATCAAATGTTGATTTGTGAAAAAAATCAGATTATAATTTTATAAATGAACTTTGCAGTGAGTATACCGGGAAAATGTCGACACTTTCAAAGTTCTGGTGAGTCGACATTATGATTTGTCGACATAGTGCACATCTCCCGTTGGCGTTCTCGGTTTAGACTGTAGAGAAATGCTGTTTAATTATTTTTTGCGACTAGTTTTTTGCGCGTTTTTTTAGAGGGTCGCAGAGAGGTATATATGTTAATTTAGGGAATATATTCCAGAGAATTTAATGAACATTAAATTATTTTTCATCTAGAGTACTTGACAGGAGATATGTAAATGAAAATAGATTTTTTGATGCTGGGATTTTAATGCAGAAGAAAATTTTTAATTAATTTTATTACTGCGAGCGACAAAAAATTAGAAGTTATTATAACATTTTTTGAACCTTCAACTGGATAATTCGACGACTGTTCACTTTTTTAGATAAAATATTCCCAATATAAAATTTTAGAACAATTCTAAAACAAATTTTTTTTCAAAAAAGAAAAGTTTCCTACACTGCAAACGAAAATAAGCGCATTATGGAGTTGTTCGAGTAAGTAACAGTAGAAGGAAATCGATTCAAGTTAATCTCGAAACCTATACCTATTTTTAAAAATATAAACTTTAAATGTAGGTATACAATTTACAAGTTAAACCACAAACTATGGACAAAATTTGGATTTTTTTAAAATCATAGTCATATCGTAATAGATAAATTTATCATTTTTAATTATGAAACATCTTAGTTCGTTAGTTCTAGCCTAGTCTTTTCTATAAACCGTGAAATATTAATTATAAAAATGTAGGGACATCTATCATCTATATTTGCACCTTAAAATTATATTTAATAAATACAGCTTTATTTTTTTTCATTATTTAGAAATATTTGAGGAAGCTACCTTCTTAAATTATGGTAGGTAGGTAGGTACTTGTACATTTTATAATATAACATGGAACATAATAATAAAGAAACGATAATGGTTATTTATGTCATAAAGGATCGTAAAGTCAATTATTATGGTACTAGACGTGACAATTTTTAGACGAGGCGAAGCCGATTTTGTTAACACCACTTGTAACATAAAACATATTGATCCGCATTTCATACAAAATCTGCTGGGCGTAAATTAGTCAAAAAGTAAAATTATAATTAAAATTATTAATTGGTATTGAAGAAAAATAATTAAATCTAAAAAATCAGGTATGCTATTTTTGTAAAGCGTTGTTTGGTATTTCATTATGGTACTGAGTACCATACTAGATTCATTATGGTCCTTGACCTATAATGAACGCTATTGTGCTCCTCAAATTGAAGCTTATAATGTTGTCATTATGACACGGCATCAGATAACATATTTTTCCTATAAATATGAACTAAGATGGCATATTTTGCTGTACGAGTACAACCGTATGCTAGATAAGATATTTCATTATAATTTCAGGGCTCGACATTAAATTTGTTACGAAACGCTTATGTCAAATTTTTAAAAGAAGTTACTAGTTAAGCAAATAATTTATAAGTCAGTTTGTATATTCTTGAAAAATTGTAACCAGAAATAGTATATTATTTTTCATTTCACGAGATGGATCGTAAAAATTGGCCAATTTCACGATACGGAACGGTATAGCTGATAAATTTTACGAACCGGAACAGCATTCCAATCCGCTCCGATCTATTTCGAGCTGTGAATATTGTTCGTTTTATTATTAAACTTTTGTAACTAGTTAGAAATACTGCAATTAGGTAATTTCGAACAAAAAGCAACATGATCACAGTAAGTAGTACTACTCCACTACTAGTATTTAGTATTTTAATTGCTTCGAACCGTATGCAAATTCTAGCACCTGCAAACTTTCGCCAAAATTTCTGCATTCGCTCATCCTTTAATAACAATCGCTATCTGCCACCCCCTCCCTCGCACCTCTGCTCTCTGCGACGTCTGAGGAACATTTCTCTCTAATTATTGTTCGTATTCAAAGGCAGCCGAGAGACGTACGTTCTCGCTGAACGTGTAGGAATGACAATTAATAGTGTCGCTAGTTACTCTGCTCGATATTGTCGCCGCCATCTTGACAGCGGCCATTTTGTCACGAATGTGAGGTTATGTAGATTGGTGCGGTTGTTTGCAAGTGTAAATTGTTGTGGATATAACGGCGCTAGTGGTTAGTTTGTAATTGTAGAAATGATGAAATCATTTCAGTGATGAATCTGCGGGTTGGTAGGTGACTAAGATTGAAAGGCACTTTAACTGTTTGTTGTTTGTGTAAATGCACTTCGCTGTTTCTAATTATTTAGTAATGATGTAGTATTGGCCCTGTGGAAACTATTAGAGATTAGGAATTGATAGCTCGTTGATTGATCAAGCAATGGATTGAATTCGTAATGTAATTTATGTCAAATCATCAATGAAAAGCAATAAAATTATTTGCTACATACTTCATTTCGGGCTTTTATGTTAGAATAAAATGTTTTTATAATTTTATTTCGTCTTATAAAACAGAAAATCTTTTCATTTCAGCCTTCAGAAATATTGTCGAGAAATCATGAAAGCTTATAATTTCATACGTTTAAAAATAACAGTCGTATAACAATTATATTTTTTCGCGACATGCGGAGAAAACACAATTTTCTTATCGCGAAATATTCAGGAAAGTAAGTTTTCCCTAGAAAGGAAAATAAACAGTAAGTATTACTACCAGTGTTATTTTACGATGAAACATTTTTAATGAAAATTTTTAGTTTAAAGTGATTACTGTAAACTATTATTTTACAATTATTATGTATTATTTTTATCTACAATTTCACGACTTTACAACTTAAATTTAATTTTAATATTGGCTGCAGTGAAACATTTCATTGTTTTTAAATATCATTCTGACAGATGGCAGTTATAACCTAATTTCTAGTTATGTGTTTCTTCTAAATTTACAATGTTTTTTAATTATCGTGAAAAAAATGTTGTGTCTAACACGAGAAGAAAATTATCTTTCTACTCTCGATCGATTGCATCACTCGCTTCGCTCGTGACACAAACTTCTAGTTCGAGTAGAAAATAGAAGCGCTTTTCTCTCGTGTTGGACAAATAACTATTTTCAGACGACCTCTACAAAAAAAAAATAGATATCGGGGCAGTAGCCCAAGGTAGGTTGCGCCAAAACTGCTTAACCAATCGCAGCCCTGCTGCGAATACGTCACAGGATTCCGAAATATGACATTTTATGATATAAAAGGTGGTTGTTTTGTTTTTGTTCTAGCAGACGTCATTCTGGAAACCTGTGACGTGACGAAATCATCAGTTTGTTTCCCTAAGAACGAAAACTTACGGCGCAACCTATATGTTCTATAAAACTTGGCAGCAGTCTACTGAAGAAAACTGAAAATATCATGAACTAGCATGATTTGAATATCGTGCTAGCACGGTATGATAATATCGTAATTATGAGACCAAAAGCAACATAGCCAGGCAGCTTTTGCTTTGTTATAAGTTATAAATTATGTGTTTTTTGTGGTCGTCTAAATATAGAGTTCATGACTCGTTCGAAAGTAAATATCGTATTCGTCAAACTTTACATTCGCATGATATCTCTCACTTTCGATTCTTGTTATGAAATTTTACTATATACTACATTTATGTCATTGTCATTCATCTGTTTTTTATGTTAGAATACAATATTTTAAAAATGTAATTCTATCTGAACAGAAATAATTTTGAAAAAGTGATATTATATCGGCATTTAGTATTTTAAGTATTAGGTACAAAATTAATAGAAAAATGATCGAGGAATTATATGAAAAAGCTTATATTTTAAGCACAATTATATTATTTATACCTACTTATTGATAAGTTTACGATTTCTAAGGAAAATGCTTTATAAAATATTATTATTATGGTTAAACTTGCAATTTTAATTTTTTTAAACTTTTAATAGAAAAATGTTATTATATATATTTGAGATTCTTGGACGTAAGAGTTTAAACGATTTGTTAATGAAACAATACAATATCCCAAACATTTATTTTGTTTTTCTTTTTGTTACAGAAACAGTAGCTCAACAAACGGTAAGTTTTATTCTTTGTTGTAATTATTCTTAATTATGAACTTAAAATTACGGTCTCAAAGTTTTCTCCATAAACAAAATAGTACACCAGTCAGGAAAACATTGCAACAGAAATGAACTTTCCTTGCAAATAATTAAATTATAGTCACGACTTAGCTCCAACAACAGCTCCAAATATTAATTCAACTCTCCCATAAGCAAAGTTATATTTAAGCGACTTCTCAATACTTTCCCTAATAACTGGAGTGAACTCTGAAAGCTGAAATTGTCATTTGTCGGCTCGTTACATTTCATCTCTTTCTTACATTCGGAGCCCTGTATATTGCTGTCTCTGTTTAACCATGATAAGTTTGAAATTAAATAAATTGAGGAGAATCAGTGAAGCAACTGAATCAAAAGAAAATATTTTATGATTTCATACAAAAAAGAAGCACGAATCATTGATTTATTTTATTATTTTTATTACTTTAGTAATAAATGCAATGCTATTGTCCCTCGGTTTAATAGTAAACATAATGCTAAATTTAAATTTGTTCAATACTTAACAAGTTTTATTAAAAATAATATAAGTTAGTGAGCATTTATTATATTTTATTTTGATGGTAACCACTCTACAGTATTAATTCCCAATTATATAGAATGGTAGATGTTATTATATTATATTATTTCATTGAATTTGTTTATTAAAAATCTAGAAAGTTCTATATTTTACAAAATTTTGCAATATGGGTTAATTTATGAGTATTGGAGTGAAAATTATTTTAAAAGCTTGCACTTTGTATTTATAATTTTATTCATAAAGTATCGCGGGTCTATTTTACTATGACGTATTTGATTTATATGCACACAACTATATCATTTATATACACACTTTCAAATTACCCATTCCAAGCATAGACAACCCACAATAGATAGTTACATCAAACGTGAAACGTCATACACTTCACGCGATTTCTGAACATAAACTACAAATTTTTAAATAATAATAACATTGATAAATATGTAACTTATTGATATAAATACCAATTGTTGTTATACAATACTATAATAGTGATAATAATTTAATATTTCAAAGATATAGCGTAAACAAACATAGTTCAAAGTTTGTCCGCTAGTTTTGTATGTCTATGGTTAAGTCATCGGTACCCATTCCGAATGCTTCGTAAAATACGAAACATTCACCTAATAAACGAAGACTGGTGTATCAGATACGTCACTCAAAGTCATTTTTAAAAATCATACCTCTTTAAACATTTATGGAGCATAAAATATAAGTACACCTACTTATCATGTTCGACATATTCTTTGAAGAAATAAATAAATTTAAAGTTGTGATACAACTCCATTTTAATTCTTCTGTATTTTTTATTTGTTCATTTTTTAGATTCTTTAATTTTTTCACTTGAATTAGTTCGGTATTTGATTCTATAAAGTTCGATCTTAGATAACAGCTACTTCGTTTTCCTATCTACAGGAAAGTGTATACACTCTCGTATTATTTACGTTTTATATTATTTTTATGTACTTTACATTTTAGTACACACAGAACATAGCTATGAAAGTTTTATTAAGTCTAATGTAAGAGGAAGTGAATATTTCAGGAGTAAAGCACTAAAATTTTATTTAACGCTACATTAAAAATAAAGTTTTTATTTTGTTCCGAAACTATTGCAACTATAAATGAAACTAATTTGTATTATGTTTTAACAACTATTGTTCACACGATATACTTCTATAGAAATATTTTTATACTTATCTATTTTGACGGAAAAAGGAAATGAAACTGTAAGACTGTCTCACCCAAATTAAATAAAAGTCGTGAATATAATTTTTCCTACAGAATAAATGAAGACTTTGATTAAAATCCTAAATGTTTCATGACCTTATAAATTAATTATTATAAATATTTGGTAGGTACAATTTTTGTTTATTTATATGACAACTTTATATGGGACTCTGGGATTTATTCGGTGTGGACATTTTATACCTAAAAGCTACTATTAAATATCAGTAAATTAATAAATAATTTTCTGGTTTAAATTCTGTATTTATTATTGAATATTTTATTGTCATATCATGGTATACAATTTCGAAATAATTTTGTTAGTGTCAATCATATTTAATAAAACGCATCATTGATTTTTATATTTCTTTATTTTACTGTTTAATCGTTGCTTATAACTCTAACCATATTTCTATAAATTCTTCGTCGCTAGGGTCGCTAGCTTTGTCCAGCATAACTAGTCACAGTATGTTCAATTAGTGATCACTTCTGTAGTTTCTGCTGTTGCTGTTCTTCTGTGTATTTATTTCAAATACAAATGTACAGTTTTTGTGGAATAATAAACCATTTCGTGTAGTGTAAAGTGTATTGTTTTCGAAATAGTGTAAATTTGACCAAGACTGAACGTCGAAGGATTATACAAGTAATGTCAATAATGGTAAGCAAGCAGATACCTATTTCAGTTTTTAATTAGGTACTTTTTCTTAAGATAGATAGCCAAATTGCAGTATACAACAATTGAATATTACTTCTGAGATTTGGTATATCAATATATTTTAGAGTATGAAAACTATGATTCTGTTACATTTGTTTTAATAATATAATAAATTAGCTGTACAATTCACTATTTATAAAAGTTGTGGGTTATAATGCAAAACTAAAAAATTAAATTGAGCTTTTACATAATTCAAAGTTTTACTATTTGCTACACTGTTGTTTTCGTATGGTTAGACAGAAAGTTTTGTTTGGGAATAAAATAAAGCGAGCTAGGTATTTGATATTATGTATTAATCATATGAACTAGATTTTCTAATTAGTTATAAAAAATGATATGTGTTAAAAGTGATTTTATTTCGTTTATGGGGTTGCTGCACTCGGCTTCCTCTCGATTCGCAAACATCCCCACTCACTCATAAAATATCACATTTAACACATAATAAATAACTATTATGCAGTTATATAACAAAATAAATAAATGAGACCATAAACAATCACAATTCTGAATATTACAACATCTCATTTTTCTAAAAATTTCACAGATGTAGATGTAAACTGTGTTTTAGTGACTAAAAATAATGTTCTATAAGAACAACGATAATTTCATAATAGATGAAGCATTTCTGTGACAAACATCATAGCTCTTGCGTCTCGGAAAAATGGCATCGATTTTCTACGTCAACCTGTTTTTCGGTTAGTTGACCTCAAAAAAAATCGTTACACCCCTGCCCTATAATAAGCACTAAATAACGTCAAACAAACCTGTCATCTCCAGTGTTACCAACAACCTATTTCCCCCAACAACAATAAAAACACGAAAAAAATCAGACCGCAAACATCATCGCGTCGTTTGATAAGTCTTCTGATTGGCCAATACTTCTCGCGGGAAACTCAAAACTAAATGAGTGTGTTGTTATATTTATCTGTGACGTCACACATGTCGGGATGTTTGTGACACGGGTTGGGGGACGGGATAGTGATTGCTCGGCCGGTAAAACAGACAGCGATGTTCGATGTCCATTTCGTGGTTTGAGATGGTTATCGACTATTGTGGACTTGACTGGACGTCGCAGCAATTGGACGGCATTGTTTGTGGGTAGAGGGGGGTAGTTTTTAATTATTGGAACGTAATTGGTTGTTATTATTTACCAGAACTGCCCAGAAAACGTGGATATAACTTTTATGATAGATATGTGTAACTTCTAAACTATAAAAACTAAATTATTATTATTTGGGTTTAGTAAATAAATAAATAACAGAACTAAACCCAAATAATTCAAATAAATCTTTTTGAAAATTTAAATTCGTTAAACAATTTTTGAAATGTATATTTGCAATAACTGTTTTTTACGACAATATTTAATATTCATTCTACAGTGCGACGCATCGATTTTACCAAATTTTGCCATAGTATTGTTTTAAAAAAAATGCCGAATAAAGAGAAAAATATTACTTTTACATGTTTAATTTAGGGCACAAACAAAATGTATTAAAATTCGTGCGTCGCCCTGTAGGTAAAATGCGTTTGATTATTTCTTTTGTCTTATAAATACAATATTTTACAAATACGATGCCACTTTTAGAGCGCGTTCGCTATTGCTGGCTTTTGTTCGACACACTAAATCTGTATATATCTCTCCTTTTTCTCTGCGAAATCGTAGTAAATATCCTACCCCTACCTACCATAAAACATAATATAAGTTCAATATTTTCTATAATGTCTGCACTTATCACCTAGAATAGTTCAGTAATAATGTACTTTTACAGTGACAGCGACAGTTAAATAAATGGAAATATTTATGTCACCAATAATATCGTAACACACCACATAAATTTCCTTAAATCGACTTGTGTATATTGTAGCAGTATAATTTAAATTTTAATATTACAAAGACACCAAATAGAAAAATTGTATAAAGAACTAATTTTATAAGACTTATTTCGCACTTGTCTTTTAGTTAACTCACACGAGGGCTCGTTTTTCTAAATTTCTTATAAAACTTTAATGTACTATTTTTGCATAGGTTATACACGATGATTCACAACTTCGTTCATATATTTAAGTGGCATTACTCAAAACTTACTGATCATGGAATAAAATTTTCAAAATATTCGTAAATTTAAGGGCAGTTTTCGCAAGAAACACATTTTTCAAACCACTGGATTGTTAATTATTTAATTGATACTAATCTAAGATTCTAACTATGAATTGAATATAATTAAATTTTAATGAATTGTGCAAAGGTAAGAATAGTAAATTTATGAAATTCCATTTGAAAACAGTTTCCCAAAACTGTTTGATTAAAAAACGTGGAAACTAAAATTGCGAATTTTGCAGAAATTCTTTCAGTTGCGTCATTAGTGCGTATAATGCCATTAAAATATGTACACGAAATTGTGAATCACCCTGTGTAACTTCAAAACTATAAAATCAAATAAATCTGTTTCGAAATTTGACCAATTTTCGAAAATTTATATCTACATATTTTCATTGAATTATTTGGTATTATTTTCTATATAACTGTAGGTACGAATATAGTTATTTATATAAAGTAGGTACGTAAAATTAAGTTTTAGAGGATAAATCTGGGTAGGCACGAGGCATAAGCGGAGTTCTTCAAAAAGTGCGAGAAAATGTTTGAGGGCTGAAACCGATGGGTCAAAAACCGCGCTAGATAATTACGTGAGTCGATTCAGCGAGGTCTAATCTTAATCGTAAAACATTGTCCTAATGTTTAATGTGTGTGAATTCACAAACTAGACTCAGGATAGTAACTGACCACAAACCGATTTGTGCTATCGCGAACAATATCCCTGCTAACTTCTTATTACAATAGCGGATAGCTTTATCAGTTTGCCCGATATCTTGATATCAACTTAAGCAAATACACTTCCAACTTACTGTAACTTGCATGGGGGGTCAAAGGTTAAAATTCTAAACGGGTATCTCTCAAGTTATACGATATCTATGAACCTATGGAAGCAATGGCTGGTTTGTGATGGCTTTTATTTCCGAATGTAGATTTACAAAATAAGGCGCTACACTTGTTGACTGCAATATTGCTGCAATAGAATCAGAATTTACGATTTTGGCTATATTTTACATGAGTAATAACCAAGCATTGTTTAATTGAAAAATTCATACAATACAGAGTGTAACCCAACCTGTGTAACAAAATTTAGGGGGTATAGTTTGGACGCACTGATCATGTTCAAAAAGAATTTTGTTTAAATTCGTAAAATATGACAGTTGTTTGCAAAATAATATCATTTTGGGTACTATTGGCTGTTACATTTAAATACAAAATAGGTACATTAATACATTAATGTAACAAACAGGAAAAATTAATTTTGTAGGTAGGTACTTACAGAATGTCTCATTTGCTTGAAAGTCTAGTCAAAGAACGGTTTGTAGACGGACTTTTTGATCCTAAAGATTTTATTTATGGGATGTGTTTGGAGGTCTTTGGTGATGATTATACCAAAAGTCCCCGGCCCTACGGTATGTGCTAAGTCCGTAGCGTAGCAAAATGTGTCACTGTTTTTGGTTTTTTACATTCATCGTGTAATTGGTTAAGGCTCGGGTATAGCTACTATAAAAGTGTCGTTCGTACTTTACTAATAACTTAATTCAGGTGCACTTTAGAGAAAAAACTTATTTACAAAAAATGTCTATAATTTTATGCTTAACATCGGATTGATTCAAAAATTTCAAAATTCTCAAAAAAACAATTTTCAAAATTTGATATTTTTTTTATTAGAAATTGGGAATAGTTTTTGAAAAAATATTGACAATCCGATGTTAAGATACTAATGTAGATTATGTGTATTTTTTTTGAAAAAGATATTTCAATCGTAGCATGAGTTATTAGTAAAGTACGATTTTTGATGTTTTTCTAGACTTTCCATTATTTAAAACAAGTGCGAAAAGTCAGAAAAGACAATACATATATTTAGTATACTGTAACCAAAATTTGGTTCATAAAGCACTCGAAATGCACGAGTAATTAATTTAATAAGAAACTACTAACGCTAACTATATTAGCACCTTAATGATACGCGAAAAACTATTACATATAATTATAGAGCACTAAATTCTCTACAGAAAAAGTCCTTAGCAATTTTCGAGAAAATTTCGAATATTTAAATCATTTTTAAAAAGTCGAAATTTCGTCTCCTAACACAAAAATTAATGTTATTTATAAACTGATAAAAATAACGAACCCTGCTTTTTTGCATTGAATTCTCCGAACATTTTTCTATGAAGTACATTATTTTAAAAACTTATGATGGCATTACTTAAGCCAAAATTTGAAGATTTTCTCCAAGAGAAAGTTGAGAAATTCTAGCGTTTTTTCGTATTTCTTGTGTTTCATGAACTGTAACTTCTGAACGGATAAAAATAACGACTTCCGGTTTTTTGCATTAAATTCTAAGTACAATTCTCTACAATATACAATATATTAAAACTTTACGAGGGCTCTGGTTAAGCAAAAATATTAAGATTTTGTCCGAGGGAAAATTCGGAAATTTTAAAAATTTTCATATCATTAATAATTAATGAATTGTAACTTCTAAACCGATACAGATAACGACTTCCAGTTTCTGGCATTAAATTCTACGTACAATTCTCTACAAGATACATTATATTTAAACTTTACGAGGGCCTTAGTTAAGCTAAAATATTAAGATTTTCTCTGAGGGAAAATTTTGAAATTTTAAAATTTTTCGTATATATTCATTTTAATGAACTATAACTTCTAAACGGACACAGATAACGACTTTCGGTTTCTTGCATTAAATTCTACGTACAATTCTCTACAAGATACATTATATTGAAACTTTACGAGGGCCTTAGTTCAGAAGTTACAGTTCATGAAACACAAGAAATACGAAAAAACGCTAGAATTTCTCAACTTTCTCTTGGAGAAAATCTTCAAATTTTAGCTTAAGTAATGCTCTCATAAGTTTTTAAAATAAAGTACTTCATAGAAAAATGTTCGGAGAATTCAGTGCAAAAAAGCAGGGGTCGTTATTTTTATCAGTTTATAAATAACATTAACTTTTGTGTAAGGAGACGAAATTTCAACTTTTTAAAAATGATTTAAATATTCGAAATACGTTTTAGCGATTTTCTCGAAAACTGTGCCACTTTCAAGAAAATTGCTAATGACTTTTTCTGTAGAGAATTTAGTGCTCTATAATTATATGTAATAGTTTTCCGCATATAATTAACCAATTACACGATAAATGTTAAAAACCAAAAACAGTGACACATTTTGCTACGCTACGGATTCAGCACATACCGTAGGGCCGGGGACTTTTGGTATTATCATCACCAAAGACCTCCAAACACATCCCATAAATAAAATCTTTAGGATCAAAAAGTCCGTCTACAAACCCTTTTTTAGCGCTCGTTGACTAGACTATGAACTCCTTTTTTAATTTGCGAATTTCAACAAAATTCTTTTTGATTCATGACCAGTTACTACTACATCCTTAAATTTTGTTACACAGGTTGGGTTACACCCTGTATTTTGTTTATTTATTTAATATTACAAATCGTGGCTTTATTAATGCATATTAATTAGTTTTGTTTTAAATAGTCGATTCCTTGTATTGGTCGTAAAAGTGCTATGAAAAGCTTTTGTGTTAAAATATTTCTTAACTGGTTAAGAAAATAGTAAAAAATTGGCAAAATAGACTGTTTTTACTAATTTATAACCAAAAGACTATTAAATATTTCAAATATTTAGCTTCATATCCCTCTTAAGTCATCTTTTAACTAACCATAAATAAAATATGAGCAGTACCTAGTGGCACAATTTGTAATAGGTAGGTCACTTTTTCACTATATTTTTGTCACAAATGTACCGTCTTAAGATTGAAAATTTACGACGAACCTTTTTGGATTTATAGTGAATTGTAAATATTAAATTAAACTACGGTGCAGCGTGCAGCATGTGCGCAGCAGGATTGGCAAAAAAATTAATAAGTAATTATACTTTTCAATTCTTGAAAAAATTAAAACTAAAAAAAATTTTATTGTAAAATTTTAATAAAGGGCCACCTAAAAATCGTAAAAGGGTCACAAGTGGCCCGAGGTCCAAGAACTACTGCCCTAGAAAGAGATAGAAAACCGTCACGTTGTACGTGTTGCATAAATATTTTTTGTTGCACCAAATCAACCAAATTCAACGTCTCTTCATGTTCATTATGTATTAGAGGTCACTGACCTGTAGTATATTCTCATTCTCGAATCTGTTTTTGCTCATTTCCCGGTAGAAATTCTGTAAATAATTGCCCTACTCTTTCATTTAGCAATGTCTGTTTTCGTTTTGAAAAATTTCCGTTGCACAGGTGATATTTTCATTCGCGTTAGCAACTCACAAAGCAGATTGCGCGCGCGAGAACTTTTACCGAAATAATCAAATTAAATTCCTCAGTTGTAAAAAAAAACAATTTCCAGTCTTCACTCTCTTTCCAAACTGTAGTTTGGCGTGTAGGCAAATATTTGCACAGAGCCAGAGCACACTAACAGAGCGAGAGAGAGAAAGAGACCACCAACACCAGCCGCCGGGGCTGTGCAAGCGCAGCAAAGAAAATATTTGATTACAAAACGCTTTTTATTGAAAATCAGCGGTTAGGGAGCTTAAACAAAAACACACCAAATGCGAAACAAAATCAACCAGAGATTCACAAACTTTATCTGTAAGGCCAGTCCTTGTATCACTGGAAGTTTCGGATATAACTAATCTATAACTATAAAGCCCTGTTCACACATGGATTCTTTCATGCTTCTGAATGAGAAAAAGAATCGTGGTGCGAATTACCTATAGCGCCTGTCGAACAGCGGCTTAATTGAATCTTTAATGAGTCTTGGAAAAGAAGAATTTCTAATTCATTGGTAGCTTCAAAAAAGTAAATTTCATTTTTCTCAAGATTTAGAAGCATGACAGTAGGTATCCTCAAAGAACCCTTGTGTGAAAAGTTTACGAAAGAACTAAATTATGCCCTGTTTATGTTATGTCTTTTTGTTTAAAGATATTTTTAAATTACATTTTTTATTTTGAAAGATAAAGTAACATTTCAAAAAATTATTTATACATATAAATGGTACCTAACCGACTAAGGTTTGTGTCTCATTACATTTTCTTGTAAATGTTAGTTATAAGAATAATATGTTGAATATTGCTCAAAACGTATTCATAATTGAAGAGGCAAGTGGTCAAGTGGATAAAGGAGCTAAGTAATAATTTTGTAAAAATTTACATTTTGTATCGGAAGTAGTGTTGCCGCGAGAGTCGAGACTAGTCTCGGTCTCGTCTCGTCTTGTCGAGAAAATCGAGACGAGACCATGAGGCAACTCTCGACTACAAATTCGAACCGAGACGAGACCAGTATCAAGTCTCGCCGAGAGTCTCGTCGAGACTCTCGAGTCTCGTCTTATATAATTGATTATAGTAACTATTTATTTAAAATTAAAATTAACAGAAATATGCTTTTATGAATATGATAGGATTAAACAATTACTCTAAAAAAAATTTCATTTCTTGTCCGTGACGTATTTTTAGATGCTAATGATGCTGGAATATCAGGACCAGATCATAAATGGGATCTCTTTCACAAAAAAGTTGTATTTTAAGTAATATTCTCAAGATCAACAAACAATAAATGTATACAAACTTACATGTTTAAAAATAAAATCTTTATTTTGATCTACATAATCAATTAGATATTTTTAATAAAAATAATACCTATTCCTAAAATTATGTAACAGTTATTAACAAAATATTAAGTTCAGTAAAGATATAGTAGGTACCTATACGAAACATTTTTATTAATTAACCAAAATTAATTTTAATTATAAAAATTATAAATTTAGGTACCTAACTAGTCAAGTATAGATGAAGTACCGTGGAATAAAATAAACATGTATTAGTTAGAGTTAAATATATCACAAAAGAGTTTCGTACAAAATACGTATAAGTAATCCCATAAGACTAGACCTATAGGCCGCACTAACACTAACAAACTAATACTGACTTGTTTTGCATGTCAAATAAATAAATACCACACAACCCAAGTTGATTCGAGATTTTCGAGACTCTCGACTCCATGTCGAGATTAGTCGAGAAATTTCGAGACGAGACGAGAGTGACTTTTATTAGTTTTGGAAATTCCGAGTCGAGACGAGAGTCGGGTGCACTCTCGACTACTCTCGACTACTCTCGACAAACAGCATCACTAATCGGAAGAAAGTGTTATGTTGCTATAACGCATAGTTTTATAGATTATAGAGATATTTTATGGATGAAGGTGCTATGTTCCCTAAATGTGTACAAATATATTGGAAGAAAGTGTTATGTGCGCATACTAATGTAGAAGTTCCGTGAAAGAACGTACTATGTGAGACACATAACACCTTCATTCGATGAAGTTCGGGAAGTAAATGCATTTTGAAAGTCTCAGATTCTTCTTATGTAATGAAAGGTGTTATGTGCAATTAATTATCTATAATGATATTTAACTAAAGTAACAATTTTATAGCAAAATACTTTATAATATCTTTTATATTAGAGTTATGAACCTGTTATAAGAAAAACATAGTTCGTACTTGCAATCAATAAAAAATGCTAAATAAAATACTTTAACTTGAATTTTCTCGAAACTATGTTTTTGTTAGCACCTGCATTCAATTGTGACTCTGCGGACACCTATATTAACTTTTTTTTAAATTTTATTTATACTTTAATTATTTCCTACTGACAGGGGGCGAGATTCAGTCAAAGTTGATTGTCCAACTAAGCAGCTCGTGCAAGTCCTTATTGTTAAGCCGAGTTTGCATTGGTAATAAATGGGTTAGTTGCTTGTACCAGTAACTTGTAAGACAGCTATTAATCCAATGTAAACCTAACGGACAAGTACTGGTACTTGTAGCACTTTGCGGACAGGCAAGTGGAATAGCTACCAGAGTTATTTACTTACCTACTAGCCTTCCCCACTACGCACATTTTCACTGTCTGCACTACTAACCACGTCAACTTACCCAATGTATACACTGTAGGATTAGTGGTTAGTGTAGAGTTTTGACCTTTCTTTTCGAACGACAATGCACGATTACGCTGTTACGACAAGTAACTTAACCAATGTAAATTCGGCTTTATCACCATACTACCCGGTACCCGATATCTTTATGGTTGCCGACATGGAATGGTGATGAAAGTATATATCGAACTAAATCAAGACATGCAAATTTCACATCTTATCCGGATTCGAAGCCACGTCCTTTGTAACATGTTTTTTGCCACAAAAATTAATTCCTACCTATCTAGTAATAAATAAATCACTTTCACAATACCATACACATAATATTATTTGTTGCGGAAACAGCACCCAAAAATAGTGTACTTAAATTATAATATTAATTTGGTATTTGACTCGAACATAATTTCTTTATTACATGCCGGTTAAATAATATACTATTGTCACGTTTTTCTAATCTTCTGTGCGGTACAATCTGTCCTCTGTCGATAACTGGATTATTTAAGTATCGTATCTCGTATCTTTAGATAAAAAACACAGCAGCTTGGTTCTTTCTCGTTTGTAGTAATTAAATTCACAGCATCCCTACTTGGCAGAAATTCGTCGTGTGATATTTTTTGCGTGTCCTCGCGGCTGTCCTAATCAGGATAACGAAGGGCAATATCCGTTCGGGAAATCGAATCCAAACACAAAACGTGTCCTCAAGGACTTTCGCTCCCGAGATAATCGACAGAGAAAAATTTCACAAATCTAAATATATCGCCCAAGAAGAAAAGAGTATTGTCAAAAAGTTAAAAATATGATTGGTTACATTTATGTAGGTAACATAAGAAAGCGTTTATATATATATATATATATATATATATATATATATATATATATATATATATATATATATATATATATGACACCGAGCCGCAGGCGAGTTAAAGGATCCAACCCCCGGAAAAACATTGCGTGTGACATGGAGCAGATTATGTTTTATTCATTATACATATTTATTTTAATGCACCTTACTTTATTAGTTATTTGAATTAAGGCAGAAAAATACAATCATATTAGATTTTACAAAATTTCTTGTTATCGTCGCACACTTCATTATTTAAAAATTTGCATTTAATTACGAATAAATTTTTTGTTCAAATTGATTGTTGCTCCTTATCGCTCGTAGCAAAATTTAAAAAAATATACGACAGTAACTCAACAGAGTTACGTTTTATATTTCATTTAAAATAAAAACTGGGCAAAAAGCTTTAAGTATACATAAAAAAAGGAATTTTGTAAAATATATTAAGATTGTGATTTTCCAATTCATATTAAATAGCTAATTAATAATCTAATGTGCATTAAAAAGATAAAATTTAATAGAACTAACGACGTTGTGCAAATATATGAAATTTCAGTTCTTGTCAAGATTATTCAACAATGTAATTCGAGCGCATTTAACCACCGGTCCAATGTAAGAGCTTTTACTTGTAATTCTCGTACAGCTAATGATTTGCTAGTATAAAGGAGTAGGTTGAGTCGAATAGTTTACCCCCATCTTGTAATAGAATGATCTGCGACCTAAAATCCTAGGAATCCTAGTTGATTCATAGAAGTGAACACTTCTATTAATGTTAGATCAATGTAATTAGAAAATTTAAATTCAAACAAATTTTTTGTTCATCATTGTAGCACTATGATCACGGTCGGAACGTATTTGTAATTTTGACTAAAACGTTTTTAACCAAGAATCGGAAATTTTGTTTCTACCTTCAATTCCTTTACGGCTTAAGGCGCTACACTTGTGTCAAAAATATAGTGAAAAAGGGAGCTTGCTATATTACAAACTGAGCTCTTGTTAGTACACCTACACTGTTCATATTTTATATATAGATAGATAAAAGATGACTCTAGAGTGCTAAGAAATTATATTTTTGAAATACTTAATGGTATTTTAGTAATAAATTAGTAAAAATAGTCAATTTGGCTGATTTTTTACTATTTTTTTCCTCAGATGTGTAATTTTTTTGACAAAAAATATTTTCTTAGAACTCTCACGAAGAATGCAAAGTATTGACTATTTAAAACAAAATTAATAAATATGCAATAATAAGGCCGTAGTTTGTAATATTAAAATGCATAATTTAATTCTTATTTTCTCTAATTGTTGTCGCAACAATGTATTGTATGAATTTTTCGATCAAATAATGCTTCGTAATTATTTTATTATACTTATGGTAAATTCCAGATTTTTATTTTGAGCAATATAGCCAGAATCGTGAATTTTGATTCTATTGCCGCAATATATCTTAATAAGTGTAGAGCTAAACACTAATTTGAAAGTACATTTTTATTATGTAGGTAGGTAGGTACCTACTGATGAGTTTAAAACTTTTGAACTTTGGCACCGATCCGATTTAAATGCCAACGAGCAACTTGTTCTCCTCTTCCTTTGCGAACGCCTCTGCTTCCATGTAACGCCATTATAGTCGAAAATACACCAAGTACAAAATATTATTACTTCTGTACCTGTCGTAAAAACTTTGAACTTTGTCCCGTCTTTTTTAATCAAGAACTTTTCAAATAAATAAATTTGTTATCACAACCATAACTCCTTTGCGTCCACCAGTCCACCGGCGAGTCCGCGCCGTGTCGTGGACTGAGGACGATAAAAAAGCCAAGTTCAAATTGATTCATTCGTTATCTGCAGGGCTGAGCTGCCGGGCTGTGCTGTGGAGCAGTCGAACGGCGACGCGATAATGGGGAATTGAACTTCGGCGAAATGAATTCGGTAAATCATACCGCCGGGGAGTCCGGGCAGCCGTCCGGTGCGGTGCTCGTGGTTTCCGGTCAGCCGCGGAAGTAGATGAGCAAGAGGAAAGGAGCATTTTTTATATCGCCCATGTCATGAATTTACTAGAAATTTACCTTGATACTCATAATTCGAGTAACATTCATTGTTTAAAAGAGAGTTAGAACTGGTTTATAATGGATGTACTTGTAATCGGTTACTTCTTCTGTATTCTGTAAGATGTGCAATTTGAATGAGAAGCGTGTGGTTCATAATCGTTTCAATAATCTGCTAACTTGACGACATAATCTTTCTTTCAAATTACGGTGACGAGTCTATAGAGAGTTATACAATAAATGGTTTCTACATTCTTATATTCAAATATAAATTAGTATAATATTTCTTCAACTTAATATTATTTCTAAAGTACTTAATGCTGGTTGAATTGTTTACTGGTTCAAAACTCAGATGGCAATCATTGACTTGCGACGTAGACACCCTGCTGAGCTCACAGATAATCCTAATTTTCAAAAAGGGTTTTGAAAGGTATATGGGACGAAAAGACACGATAAGGGCCTTAGTCCGAATCGCCACGGTATTTAAGATGCAAATCCTATGAATTGTAGGTATACCACCATAATAAGTAAAGAACGTTTCAAAAACAGAATTTTAATGAAACCGAGATTTCATAAAAGGTTTACATCTTATTGGGTTAATTTGTGTTTCATTTTAAATAAAAAGTTTTCATACTCGGTTGCCATTTAAAATAATTACAAAAAGGAACACACTTTAATTTTCATTTTACCTTTAGAATTTAGATTGTTGGAACTTTTTAAAATAATAAATACAACTAAGAATGAAGATTCATTATTTTGAAACCAAAATTGCGTAGTTACTTAGACAAAACCATTCTGTAAATTGCATTAAAATATTGGACGTTTTCGATACCGGAACGACAACGACATGTCGATGGACGCGAAATATGTACCGATATTGGCGGTGAGTGTGAAAGCAATAAAACGGGTTTATAATAGATGTAATCGGTTACTTCTTCTTAATCTTCATAATCATTTCAGTAATTTTCTATCTTGACTTATAACCTTTCTTATAACTGTCAGAAATGGATCCGTTTGTTGAAAGATACATACCTAGTTGGATCTGCAATGTTTATAACAATAAATATTGTAGCGAAATATAGAATACTCATCAAAATGTAAACAAAAATTAACAAAGAAGAAATAGGACTTGCTATTTGTTGGGAAAGAGTGAACAGTGAAGTTATGTAATAGAGTAGCTCATTAAAATTGTATTTGAATAAAATAATAATATGTTCGATAATACATGACGATTTTAGATATTGTACTAATTTTTGGATATCATATTGTTTTCAGATAAACATTAATTAATTCCATATTTTTACCTCTCGCCTAGAGAGGTATAGGGATCGTGAAAAAATTCGATGTCGAGATTTTTGTCAATAAGCACGTTTTAGCACCTTTAGAACCTATTTTGACTATTTTCACGATGATGTCTGTGTGTCTGTGTGTGTGTGTGTGTGTGTGTGTGTGTGTGTGTGTGTGTGTGTGTGTGTGTGTGTGTGTGTGTGTGTGTGTGTGTGTGTGTGTGTGTGTGTGTGTGTGTGTGTGTGTGTGTGTGTGTATGTATGGAAGTCTGTATGTGCGCCTACTATAGTCTTTCGTTCTGATTCATTATCTCAATTTCTACTGAACATAAAATTCTAATATTTTGCAATATACATTTGTATATGTTAATGAAGAGCTGATAAGATTTTGGTAAAAATCTGCCATCCGGAAATGGTATTTTCTTGAAGAATTTTAACATTTTTTGCAAAAAATATAGAAAATACTGCGATAGTTACAATTTGTCATTCGACATTTGAAAGAACAAATTATCTTTTACAATATTTATTTAACATCGTTTCTATATCTCTTACCAATAAAGAAAAATTAATTTTCAAAAATTTGTAATTTTACCTACCACGATTTGTAAATCATAATATAGGAACAAAATTTAAAAACAAAAATGAAATGTCAATGTGATAGATGAACAGACGTATACACAGTTTCTGAAATTTTTGTGACACCATTTTTAAATATAAATATATTATTAACTGGGTTTGAAACTTAGAACCTATACCTATAGGAGCCGAAATATAATAAATTAAAAACTGACTGAATTCCATTACGTTTTTATCTTTTTATCCTTCCATTAAACGTATTCAGTCAAGAAGTATCATCGATTCATTATTATTATTATCACTGGATATAAGGTAATAAAAATAAAAATTTTATCTACAAAGAGCTAATTTGATTTCAATGCCAATAGAAATCGGTACTTTGCTTGAAGAACTATAACAAAAATTACAAAAAGTAGCCTAACCAAATCCAAATTCACATATTACAGTGTCAAGGCGGGAGGTCATGTGCTGGCCACAACAGATTTTTTTAAAGTATGAAACCATGGCTACTTGTTTGCAATATAGCGCAAGCGCCTATGGCCACACGCTTTACATTATAGTGATACTCTAGGAAGTTTTCTTAAAAGTTGGCGAACCTTACTGTTACATTATAGGTAATCGTGAAAACCAGTGTCATTATGAACCGTAACATAGAAATACAGCTCATGTTAACAGAACACAGAAGAAAGCACCAGTTACATTACATCCATTATAAACCAGCCATTAAATGATAAGAATTAATGAAATAACGATAATCGACCGAGATGTATAAATGAAATATATATAGGAAATTCCTTGAAGCTGCAGTCAATATGTTTAATGAGGGATGTAGTCAGAAGATATTTCTTAACTAAAAAACCGACGTTTCGTCACACCTTGTGTCTCCATCGGGGTAAATTAGTAGTTAGTTAAAGATGTAGGTAAATAATTTTACATAATAATGTTACAAAACAAATTTTTAATTCTACAGATAACTTTGTCTAGATTAATCAATGATTAATACATTTTCACGTCTCATGGAAATAACGATCAAAACCAAACCACAAGGATGTGTCGAAACGTCGTTTTTTTGGTTAATAAAATGTCTTCTGACGTTCTTACTGCATTCCCGAATAATTACATCTTTGCACCAGACGGGCCCCTTAATGTAACTTGTATTTTTGTTATTTTAAAAATGCATACATTTCTAGATAATAATAAATGATTAAATTTAAAGTTCCTACTTTCTTCAGAGTTTTATTCATGGTAGATTTCCAGAGGTAGTCAAAACATGTAAACAAGTATAAACTCTTCTTTAACGTATTCTATATATCTGCCCGAAGTTATGACATCTGATTTGCTTCAAACAATTTATATCTGTAATGCAGTGAAATAATAATAGTAATAATAATATACACCCTAACTACAAATATATTTTTATTATTCAAATACATGACGCCTTGTCTAATACTCCACATTGCTTCACATTCTTAATTTTAAAAAATCCTTTATTAGTCCAGGTACTTACCTACGAGTATATGAAAATAACTATTATAATAATATTAAAAATTTGGAATGATAACAAACTGTAATAATTATTTAATTTTAGTGATTTATTACAAGTATAACATAGTTACTTATATGTTTGGATGTAATAAACTAATACCTAAGTCTGAAATTAGCTCAAATAAATTCTCCCAGACCTTAATTTCGTATCACAAAGACAAAACTCTAATTTCTTGTAAATATTAGCACCACATCTCCTCTCTCGAACACTAACAAATGATTCTTTCTTACACATTCTCTCACTCAGACAATATTGGTGCTATCGATTCGCTTCTTGGCTCAGCGGCGTCTCTAGCAGGGCAGGGGGAAGGGGCTGTGACACTATTCTTTCCTTGAACGTCTTTGCGACACTTCCAAGCGCCCCGTGTCCCTCACAGCGCCGCGACGGCCCGAGAAAGACGCCAAAGCTGAAGATAGGCAGTGTGATGTCTTTATACTTTGCTTTGAGTTAGACTTGAAAGAATTTACGAGTAATTAGTGGATAGAAAATAAGAAAATTAAGAGGTTTTGAATGAGGGTATCAGTTGGAAAAGAAAATAAATATAATTATCTAGCGCGCTGGTGAGCTGGGTTTAGACTGAGTGAGACAGCGTCACAGATATTTACCGTTATATTAGTAAGTAAATAATAAATAAATTATCTGTTATTAAGTTTTTTAATGTTAAAATTTGACTCTAATTAATGATAATATGTGTTACTTCAACCTGTAACTCTTGATACAGCACAAAAGGCAAGACTAGTACCTCAAATTCATAATCCATATTATTTAGCAAAGTTCAACTGGTCTTCAACTTAATTTCTTCAGCATTCAATAGATAAATTTTAGTTATAGCAAATGTTATTATTATTACAAACTAATAATTTCAATATTCAAATAATCCAACTGTTTATATTTACGACGATGTAACCATGAAAAATTGTAAAACATGAATCAAATTAATATTTAGCATTATCAAAGAAAGAATTAAACACTGCTCTTTTATAATAGATTGGTTCCATTAAAAACATGAGGTTTAGAATTTATATAGGAACCAGTGGTGTACTTACGGGAAGGGGATAAGGGGGATATGTCCCCCTCTAATGCTCAAAGAAAATGTTTTTTCAACTATTATTACTCAAATTCATCGAAAAAATGTTGTATAATTTGTGAATGGTGATTAGTGAATAAAATGCATAAAATCGCTTATTTTTAATTGATTTTGCTCATAAAAGATGGAAAACCGTGCTGTGAATATTCAATTTTAATCGAATTTTAAGGTATTTGACCTTGAACCAAAAAAAAATTTTCGTCTATGTGGCGCTTTTTCTTCAAATTATAGTTTACTATAATTGTTATATTTACAACAAAAATTAATAATTTTAGTCAATAAGTATTTTTCAGTTGTCTGATTTTACAATTTTACTAATATTTGTGTTTTCTCAGTCGCCCTGAGGAAGCCAATAGTGTTGGCAAAACGTCGACTCTTGATTAAATAAAGAATAACTTGACTGCAGTCCTGAATAATTTCTACCTTTCAACAATATTAATCCCATTAATCCTCACGACCACGATATAGTATATTACATTACTAGCAAGGTAAAACAATTTTTACTGCCGAAAGGAGGAAATGACTGGCGAGGAGACCAGGCAAGCCTGTCACCTCCTTGAAGCAGTAAAACAGTTACCTTGCGTGTATTGTACATTTTACTTGTTACTCATTTGTAATTAAAAATTATAACCAAATTCTGTCATTCACACACAACTGTTCTGTCAAAAATTGTGGTAATGTAAACCGTTTATTATGAACATTTGACTATACTCTGGACGCCGAACAGATAGAGTAATTAAATAAATGGGCAGAGCCTGAACTGCGCAGTACGATGTTCTCAGAAGTCTGCTTTACAAGCTACAAATTTTAAAACGCTGAAGAATTAAATCGTTTTATTTGAAATGAACATAATTAAAATTAAAACATTATAATATTTTACCATATATGTATAACATAATTTTAAAAGTAATGTAAAGTAAAATTTAAACATTATGTATCTATTTATTCATACATAACTTCATCAGCTGTCGAATTCGTCGATCAGTGTAAAACTGGCTTACCAATAGCAATATTGTATTTCAATTTCGCGCACATTTGTGGGAGGAGTATCTATCTACTATATCTGTTGGCCGTCCAGAGTATAGCTACTAACTTAACTTAACTTGTTAAATTTTAACAAGTTAGCTGTAAATTTTACAAGTAACTAACTTGGGTAACTTGTAAAGATTCATTTTCAAAAGTAATGTAGGGATTGATTAAATGACGTTGACAAGTGAGTAACAAGTAAACTATACAAACACTAAAATACCACTGTATATATTTATATTTTACAATAATTCTATTGTTCTACATCTACTTCGTAAAAGAAATTCATTCAAACGAAGTTTTCACATTTACCAATTTGTTATTAAAAGTTTTACACTCTCCCTGCAACAATGATGTTATTTTAATGTAACGTATTATATTTAATGAAACATTAATATACGTTAACGTTAAAACCGTGCCGCAATAATTTCAGAAAATGTCTAATAATAAAATATATTTCTGTTGGGAAACCTGCAGGTTTGCATGGAAATATTTTCGTATATGTGCCGCGGGTTCAACTTTTTATTAATTACAACATTCCTGAAGCATATTTCAAATTTTCGCGCTTTACAGGAATAATTTTAATCGCGTAATTAATAAAAAACGCTCAACTTTTTTCGGACCACACGAGAAGCGAATTAAATAATTTTTAATTACGTTTAAAAAATAGTTTCATGTTTCAAAAGCCTGAAATAAAAAGACCAGTGGCTTTATGGATTTGCTAGGATTTCCGTCAAATTCTGATAGTGCTGACTTAGTTTATTAATTAAAGAATTATTATGAACATAATACAGTATAATGCAAGGATTTCATAATATTATTATAATTGGGCATACACTATTTTTAATACTCACATTCTTGTGTTAGTGCTTTAAATAATTTATTTATTTACATGATATTTGGTGGCCTGTGTTATACCATTGTTAAATTTAGATCTTGCAAATTGATGTGTCAATTAATTTAATAAATGATTTATAATACCTAATTATAATGAAAATCTTTATCTACTGAAATGAATGTCATTGTGCGTGTAATAAGCAAAATATAGGAGGAATAATAGTTAATTTTTATACAAGACGATAAAATTATATTTTATTCACGAAAGAAAAATGTTAATTTACAAGCGATGAAGGAGCAAGTGAATCATATTTCTCGAGTCGATATTGTAATTTTATCATCGTGTATATGAATTATTTTTTTTCTATAGCTGATATTAAAGAAAAATAGAAGAAACCCAATTTTAAATTAAATTGTTATTAAAGCGCAATTTCGGAGTTTGTTTGTATAGTGTTTTTATTTCTACTTTTTTCACGGAGTGGATGCAGAAATGTGTGAAAACGAATTTGAAGAAAAAAAGTAAAAAAAAAACTCTAATTGTATACTTTATCTATTCAAATTTTATTTTATCTATACTTAAATTTTACTTTATCTATTATAATTTTACTTTATCTACCCTTGAGGTGTAAAAGTGTTACTTTATCGACTCAAAATAGTCGATAAAGTAGCACTGTGTACATTATAAAAAAATTTCTTAGGTGACCAAAATAATTTAGAATTTACGATTGCTCAGAACGGATATATTTCGTGAAAATATCGATATCCAATTTTTTATAACTGCAATAGGTGCCTCCTTGTAAAGGGAAATATGTTTATGTTTATTCTACTTTTGGACAAAGCCCCAGATAAATAATTATCAGTCAGATAAGTAACGACAATGTTCTCTCCTAATTATTTCTTTTACGATGCTTGTGATCTGCTCTGTGCTAAAATAGATAGACCAATTCTGGAGTGTTACAGAACTTTGCCGATAGTTAGCGCTAGTGCTGCTTGTCGCAGGGGTTAGTAAAGTGTTGTTTCAACAAGTTGTCCATTTACCCCCTTAACGCTTAACTTTCTAAATAAATAAACAAACACGTAAGAAATTATAAACTTCTTATTGTATACTATCTGAACAAAAATTTACAGACGTGTCAAGGAGTGTTTGAACTTTAACAATGTTTACCTGAATTATAACTTATTGAGAATTGCTAGCCATTTTTACGAAGGACTTTTTGTCCACTACATTACCTACTTAAATTACACATTATTTTTGAATTAGTACGAGTAAAAGGATGATACGAATTTAATGTGCCCCAGTTTATATATTTAAAAATATGTTAAGGACATGTAATCGTTACTCCGTTTCGGGAATCTTAAATTTTATTAATAAAAAATTTATATTTTTCAAGATATTAATTTTTATAAAAATAGTCAAAATGTTCAACTGCAATTGAATAAAATTTTAAGTTTCATTATAGTATGCCTATAATTATTATTTATGTAGCAAGGACATTATAAAGATGTGTATGCCGTCCAAAGGTGACAAGTTTATATAGCCAAGGTCCTCTGGCTCGACAGTTTATAAATTGCTCGAGGGATGCAAACATTAAGTTATGCCTTCGGTGTCGGTGCATACAATACTTTAGGTTTAGGTTCTGTTCGCAAACATTTAATGAACGAATAATTATCATCCCGAACATATATATATATATATATATATATATATATATATATATATATATATATATATATATATATATATATATATATATATATATATAAAATGGCAAAATTATTAACAATTTGTCGTCTCTTTTTAGTGAACAATTGATGTATCTGCCATCATGGACTGTGAATCATACATGTATCCGTGTACGACAACGACTTGTCAGCTTAAACGGTAAGTAATTTTGTTTATAAAGATTTATGACAGACGTTCTTCTTATTGTTAAACGAAGGCAGAGTTCGAAATGGACCGGAACACTGTTCCGATCCGTGAAATTGAACAACATACCGTTTCGACGCGTGAAAGTGTCCAGTTTTGCCGTTCCGTCTTGTTAAAAATGAAGAATAATACCCACCATCAAATATTCGTTCAACCCCTTCGATATGTTATCCAACAGGTCATATCGCCACAGTATTATTCGCCTTTTAGTAGGAATGTGATGTCTTTCTGACATTTGATAATTTTTCCTATCATTAAGTATTTCGTGGTAAATTGCATCATTTCATTAAAATGGACAAACACGACATTAAAAGTGATTTATTCACATAAATTAAAATATAAGTATTGTATTGTATTGTATTAGAATTTCGGGATTTGAACCTCACGGGTACATAAATTAAAATATAAGTAGTATAGTACTTTTGCTGTAATTGGTATATAATTTAAAAATTTAAATAGAATTTATATTCTTGTTATTGAAAATCTTGTATTTCATGATCGTGGTATATTATTTGTTTCTTCGTAAAATTACAGCTATAATATAACTAGAATATTATGCGATTTATAAAACCTAGTCTCTTTGAACATTCAAGGGAGCTTAAATCGCATATATTTGCGTTTTATTCAAACAAATCAACAATTTTATCAAACATATCAACAATTTTATCTATCAATTTAGTTGACAGTTCGTATACTATGGAAGGTTTTGATGTTATTATGGTTGTATCTAACGTATTAAGTCCGTAACTAACGTATTATCAGTTGATACGATTAAAATTATAACAGTGACAGTTGACATTAAAATATATTCATGAATATAATATGTTTAATATTTATGGTCGTGGGAAAAATACTGCACATTACTCGCCAAAAAGTGTCTATCGAATGCTTGTGAGTCTCGTGCGTCAACATTCTCATTCACACAATATCATTCACTTTCCGTGCTTGTTATGTAATATACTATATCAATATTATGAGAATCTCAGAAAAATCTAAATAAATTGAAATATCTAGTTATTTGAAAACTAGTAATAGATAAAATATGTCAAAATTCCACCCAATAAACTCTTCCTCTTTGGAAATCCTCGGTAAGTCGTTTACGTTTTGCGAATTCCATCGGTAAGCCTCGTTTGTCCGTAAACTGGTAAACTCAACATCTACATTGACAAAAACGTTACAGCGGCGCTGCGCTGGCTGCTGCCGCCGTTCTGCGGCTACGAGAGAAAGTAAACTGCATTATTTTGATCCGATTTGATTCACTTTAGCTTCTCTTTTATGTGCTGTTTCCCGAATTTTACTGCCCTTCCAGGGAGGCCGGTTGTAAGGGGTCTGTCAAACGCTAATTCTTCGACAAACGTGGAGATGGGGCTTATACCACGGCGCAATATCATTTTTTGGATGAATAATTGATTTACTATTGCTTTTTTCTGTCAATCGCTTATGGAATATTTTGGAGAGAAATGCTTCAAACGAAGTACATGTACACTGTATAGTCCTTCATAAGAATTTTTTAAACCTTTTTTTTATATAAAAAAATAATATTACGGTTAATCAGTCACTTTATAAAATTAAATAATATTCAAGGGTAATAACTATTTATAAATATTTACGAATATCCTAATATTTCATCTACAGTCCATTTTAGTTAAGGAAATAGCAAATGGCACTGCGAATGCAGCCTGTTTTACACACATTATATAAGTTCAAAACTTGGAACGAACTTAAATATTATAATCTTGTGAATGTAGGCTGTCACCTATAGAATACAGAAACACACGTGATTTTACTACTTCAGGTTGTGAACTGAACACTTGAAAGAGCAAAGGGAAATTAAAACGCAAGGCTCTCCACTCCAATGTTCACTAATGTAAGTCCACCTCTAGTCTCGACCTATAAGATTCAAGGATACCATCGCCTTATCTTATCATACGCTATTTTCTAAACTGAAATGAACTATACGTTGAATAATGATATAATGAAAGGACAACTGTAAGGCATATAATGAAGTATATTTTAAGAACTATACTCGCATTACTTCACAACCAGTTCTATTGGTAAAATTTGTGATTTGTCAGAACCATAGTCGATCACCTTACGTACCTACTCAAATACCGGATAGCCACCCAATTAAGAGTTGTATTTATACTTTGTGCTCGCGAAGAAGAGTCTTATCTGTTTACATGCATTTCTACTTGAAATACAATGTTACAGAGGTTTCGTTTTAAGTACAGATTTTCGTGTAATTTACATACTTTTATATTTAAAACATATTGACAGTAGTTGGTTTAAGGTTCGTCTATAGTGTTTAAATTTTGAATTGTATTATATTACAAATTTCTGTTGAAAACAAGCTTTTTTGAAAGATTTCTTAATTTTTTTTTCGATTTAAGACAGAATAAACAAAAAACTATCACTAGACGAACATAGATACATTCTTTAAAACTTTGTAATAGTTTTTGAATGAAGTTTATATTTTATTATTTCTGTAACACTTTTTGAAGTCATAGAACGGGTGTAAATACTGCTCTTAAGGATTAGATTAATTATTGGGTATTTTAAATACCGCATTTGAGAAAAGAATGAGTTCTGTATTTTGATATTGTTAAGGCAGTAGCTGCGCGGGTTTAAGCACAGCTCTCTGCATGTGATGACGCACGAACCCGGAGTTTCGCGATTCAAGTCTCTCGACCGGGAAATTGTAGTTAAATTGTAAAACATCTTGCAATTACATCGAACTCAGATGCTTCAAGCTACTTGATCGTCTTAAATGTAGACTTGCTTGCATATGAGATCAAAGACTTCAAAGATCGTCGCACGGATTGAGATTCTGACTGCACCAAGACGACTCGGCGAAGTGGTAGAAGTAAATCCTGTTGAATGGTTATCAGCAAAATAAAATATATAATACATTTTATGAAGCTTTCCAAACTTTGGCTCAAGTTCAAAATAAAAAGCTATTGGAAAACTATAGCTGACAGAATATCGTTATACTTAATTAAATAATTAATATACGAGTAAACTTGAATCTGACAGATTGATGACAACCTAACTTTCATAGCACTCTTGTAAAACACACCCCTCATGGAACGTCTCACATCACCATCATCATCATCGTCATTATAATGATCGGTAAAGTAGTATGGTGGCGACTCTGTCGTTAGAGCTATCGACTGAGTCCCCCCACCCCTCGCACCGAGCAGCCGTCGATCTATCGTGGTTGCCATGACGACCAGCCTCCACTCAGGTACACTCTGCGCCAACAACCGCGCTCCGGACACCATTAATAACCAGCATCATAAATAATCCAAAACCGTTTCATGCCTGTACCACTACCACTACCAGCCGAGCTCCGGAGCGCTGGTGCTGCCCTCTCGTGAGGACGAGAGAGAGCTGTGTTGGTCGGGGGCAGGACTGTACTAGGGAGATTTTACCGCGAGGGCAGGAGTCAGGAGAAAATGTGCTAGACGGTCACTTTTTTCACCAATGAGGGTTTCCAAGCCTACGGCTTTTAAAGAAATTCTTATTTGATATCAATTTTCAGCATAATACAGGGTAGTAGGGTAGTGAAAATTATAGTTGCATAGGTTTGAACGTCCATTTAACTATTTATTAATTAATTATTATATAAGAAGTGACTATTTCTAGATACTCTGATAATGTTTATAATTTTATTTTATAAATTACATCATAAATAAACAGTTAAATGGACGTACAAACCAATAGAACTATAATTTTCACTGCCCTTATTTTTGCGAATTTTGAAAAAAAGTTACGTATGCAGAGGTATAGAAACACCCTGTATAAGTTATAGGAAAGTGATAATTGTTAATTATTATAGATTTATTACCTTTTTATCGAAATGAAAATGTAACTCTTTTGAAACGTGCATTAAAATGGGCCATGTGTGACGCAGATGACATTGAAATCGTGAGTAGATTTGTTCGTGTAAGTTCGTTTTTTGTTAATTTTTCGATTTTTGATTTGACACGTGTACGTAGTCTAGTTGGGTTTACAGGTTCAAACATAGTTACTTACAGTTTATTGAAGAATTATTCAGTTGATTTTGATCGAAATCGATATGCACAATCACTTCACTATCTTTATAAATATTATTTAATTATTACACTAAACAAGTATTTAAAAATGATGAAACCTCGCGTTGTTTCATAAAACGGCATGAAACAGTTTGGTTCCGTTTTTCTGTTCATGTTGACAAGACAAGATGTTGACTGTGTAAGGGTAAGACCTACGCATATCGGTCCATGTCAGCGCGTTGAACGTATGTTCTTAGTTCCGATGACGGCACACCGTCACATACGGCACCTATTTTATAAAACTTTATGAATTTTTTTCTGGCTTATTAGCAAATTTTTGGCAAAAAAAAATACGGGTTTAATATTTTGATGTGTAGATTAACCCCCATTGAAGCCTTCCCTCGAATAAGGATTAAGGATGTAGGTTCCATTTTGGCGATTTGAGAAAATAAATAAAAACGATTTGCTGTGATTTTTTAAAGATAACCAAACAAGTGGTTTAACTTAAGCCCTGTTCGCACGAGGATTCTTTGAAGATTCTACCAAGATTCTGAATCCTGGAAAAGTAGAAGTTTTCAAGATTCTGAACCTTGAAAGAAAATAAATTCATGGCATTGAAGCAATCAATAAATTATAAATTATTCTTTTCCAAGACTCATTGAAGATTCAATTTAGCGGCATTGCAATTAAACATGTAATTCTCACTAGAAAGAAGAAAACTTCTTCCTTTCCAGGATTCAGAATCTTGGTAGAATCTTCAAAGAATCCTTGCGCGAACAGGGCTTTAAACGTACTTAAGAACACAAAGAAAAATTTTAAACATTCAGTTTTTAGTCTACATAAATTATATTATTTTTAGTCTATCATTAATAATAATAATAATAATATAAATATTTACACGTAGACTGTTATTCAACGCTAAAGAAATTATTACCGCATAAAATTATTTATATGAAGTAGATCGCACCAAAATAATCGGAATTTTTAAAATACATTATTGTTCTTAGATCCATTTTGCGCAAAAATCTCCAAATTTGCAATATGCAACATAAAATAATCCTTATTAAAAGGATGGCTTCGTTTAGCACATATTCAGGGTAACAGGGTGTAATTATACTTCGGGAAAAAAAATAAAAGATATGACGTGACAAGCGTGGAACTGAAAGAATTTTAGAAAAATTGGCAAAATTAGACGTAGGTAGGTACCTACCTACCAGTTAAATTGAAAGCACCATAATTGAAATTAATTATCAACACCAAACAATAGACGTTGTTTAAATAATTACTTTTGATTTTGTAAACGATTTAAATAAAATATTTTAAATAATTATCTATTTACTCGTGCAATTAAAACTTAATAATTTTTAAATATTTAAGCAGTTTTTAAAAGATGTTGGATAAAACGTTATACTTCACACTTGGGCAAAATAAAATGACCCATTCGAGAAAATTATCTCACTCAGCCTTCGGCCTCGTGAATTAAGATTTTCATTGGATACATTTTTATAGAATCTCATACTTTTGCTATTTGCAGTGGTGAAAGTAGGCCGGTACCGTCCGGTACACTAAAAAAAATAGAGACGGTACGGAGTACCGTCAAGAAATTTTTACGAATTAGTTTATTTTTAACAATATTAATTAATATTTGTAAAATTTTGAATTTCAAATTGCGTACCAGAACTTCGAACTTCTATTGGAGTGGATATAAACTAAAGTATATCATATATGCTTGTTGCAGATAAAATATATTTTTCCCCATTTTCCAGCACAAAAACAGTCACATATCACATTTGAAATACTCATTCTCATTTAACAAACCTCGTATCTCCTATAATTTTCTCCTCGATGTTGTAACAAATAAATTACAAGTTTTTCCTTATCCCTAATTTAATTGATATAAATTACCCTAGTGGGAAATAATCCCTTACGGCTCTGTCCCTTCTCATCACGTGCGCCCATGTGTACATACATGCGGGGTATAGTCCAGTCCACAGTTACAGTGTAATCGATACACAGTATTTGTCGGGGGAAGCAGAACTAGTGGCACGATTCGAATTGCGGTTTTCAAGTTGTTTGGCTGTTTGGGAATGTAATTAAATTATTTGATGGCTATTTCATATGGGCTTGGGGTATGGATGGATCCAGTTATTAGGTTATCCGGTATTGATCTCGTTTTTTATATTAAATTAATCATTAATGATGATATTTTATTTGGAGAGCACGCTGATTGGGGATTATAAATTTTGTACCTTTTATTCGCTGTTAAATTATTTTTGCTACGATTATTTAATAATTACATTCATTTTTTTATTATATACATTGGAGGTTATTCTATATTTATATTACAGGGTTTGTCCAATAGCTAAATTACATTTATATTTTATTTTTACTAATATAGCAGCGTATAATTTAATATTCAACAAACAATTTGTTCCTAAGTATGAAATCAATAAATATGGGAGCTGTTATTTGAAATTTTTTTGTAAAATAATAATAAGTAATTAAAATATTGCTGCTCAACGAATTGCAATACACGCTTGGGCTTCTTGTCTTTATAAATAACTATATATATATATATATATATATATATATATATATATATATATATATATATATATATATATATATATATTATATTGGGGTTAGCAATCATGTTGATTGTAAAAATAATTAATGATATAGGAATGCAAGTATGCTAATGAAGTTATGATCGTGTTTGTTTGTTCGATTACGTTAGTACACTGGTGAAGTCTGGGATTACGTGCTAGGTGTGAGTCGGATATGAGTAGTCTTGAAGATGCTCTGATACGAGTAACACGTGCCCGGGAATTGCCATCTTTCCATATCGTCGCAGTTTGTAAATCATGTTTAACTGGTCCATGACATGAGTGGTGACTGTGTGATTTATTTGGTGATTCGATTAGTTAACTATTTCAATAATTGCACCTTTTAGTAGTTTTATTGATCACGTAACTGATCATCTCTCTAGACCGCTTGTACTACGACATACTTAATATATATTTAATACTCGTTGAATACGTAGGAGTAAAATGTGACTCGTTGATAATAAAGTAGCACGATACTTTATGTCAAGAATTTTTTCTAGACTACTAAAATTATTTGTATTTGTTTGTGTAGATTTCAACACTGATACTTATCGACTCATCCAAGAAATATTGTAGTGTGATGTCTAATTTTTAAAATTTGTTCGTGAGTTGTAGAAACAAGAAACAAACAAGGATGTAGTAGAGGATATAAGTGAGCGCTCAGTTATGTGAATACTTCATTAATACTTCATTATATGAACAGTCAAACAGTCAAAATTTAAGACATTACTACATTAGGTTCTATAGAGTGAACACGGTCAATTTCAATTATGTGAATAACACAACAGTATAATGCCTGGTCAGTCAATACGGATCAACTTGCTACCTTGAACGCTTGAACCTTGATAGATATTGGAACTGCCCCTGAATACGAAATTTTCAAAGATTTACTAGCTCTAGAGAGCTCCATTTCCTATTTCTAAACCTATGCGAAAGAAATATTTTTGATATGATGATTGCGAAAATGTAGAGATATGGCAGACATAAATATGAATTAAATGCTTGAGTACTGAGACATTGTAAGAACAAATAACTAATTTATTATCTTACGGTATTATAAACAATAATATTAAATACAAATATTTGAAATACATTTTAGATTATTTGAACAATTTGGTTTTATGAATTGCCCTGGTTTTTATTAGTTCACAAAACCGAGCGCCCACTTATAAAGGTAAACGACGTATATCCTCTGAATTTTAGATGCCATTGCGTATCCCATTTCATAAGTAGAGTGCGGATTATATGCAGGCAAATATGATCAAAATATGCATTAAAATAAGGCCAAAATATGCTCAATATATGCACAAAAGTAAACAAATATGCAATATTTTACAAATATAAGCATGCATACAATTTTATTCATTTTTATAAATCAGAAATATATCGTACTACATTTTGTCAACAATGCACAAGAATATCATATTAAATAAACCAAACAACGTATAACTTTTGGAATACGACTTGTGTGCCTACCTACCTTTAAAATAAATGTAAAAACTACTGAAGGTGGTATCAAATTTGAGCGATTATAAATTTTTAACATATAATGTTTTTTAATTGAAATTTTGGATTAAAAGGTTCAAAATATGCAGTTATATTTTAATTTTTAATAAATATATGTAAAAAATATTGAAATATGCAAAAAAATTACCTATACCATATTTTGATCTATTTTTGTATGAAATGCAAACATTTGAAAAAAAAATATGCACAATAATACAATATACGACAATATATGCAAATGTAAATATTCATAAGTATTTAAGTCATGGTTACAAATAATACTAAATTCACTAAGTCAAATAGTTCGAATAAGGTTATCAGCATACTACAAATTTATAATCGTTCGACTTTAGTTATCTGTCAAAAGACTATATGGGATCAAATGGAGGTGCGCATATAGTATCGACACTGTAGTTCCATTTGTTGATCCCATAGTCTTTTCAAAGACCAACTAAACGATTAAAAATAATTAGTATGCGGCTAGCCTCAGTTGTTATTTTGCATTGTATCATATGATGTTTTCTAATATGATTGTAGTATACTATTGTACTAATATGTAAAGGCTGAAAACGTGCTGTATATTTTTTGAATCGTTGCTAAGCGCAACAAATTCAAATAAAGCTCCTCCTCTCGATCAAGACACCTCTAACACCTGGAAACATTCGAAACTGAACTTCTCAGGGTAGATATATACCCTGTACGTGCTTCAGAACGCTTTCCTCTTTTTCTTTTCTTTCCCTTCAGTCGGTGGAGATAAGCAAAAAGAACCGCCTTACACTCGACAACTCTATAAATCTTCCTTTACTTTTCTATAAATTTATTAACTCCCAAACATTAGTACGCTGTTTTTCATCGTTCTTTTGTTTTATCGCGCCCTGCTGCGATGCTGTATGTTAGATTAGATATTTGTGTTAATTGCGGGGAACTTTTCCAGAGAGAATAATAAATGACGAACGAGAGAACGAAAGATTTGGAAAAGTTACTCGCATAGATCCCATCAACAAGTTCCTTGGATATTTTCTCAAGGATATTAGAGGCAACAAAGTAATAAAACATCTATATTCTCTGTGAAGTGAACGTGGTTTCCATATTCTTATTAAGTTTAATACAAATAATTAAGTACTTTAAATTACTAAAAGTTAGATTAGAAGAGATTAAAAGTTTTTTGTGATTATTCGAATTACTACTTCAAGATTTTAAAACTTTTTGGCAAAACAAAAACGAGAAGATCGAGTGGTATTTGATAAATTTTCTAACGAGATAGGTATTTTAATAATTTGCAACAAAAGAAATTGATTTCGAGTGGCCATTGAAATAAAAATATGACAATAAAATAAGCAGTGCAAATGTCAAAACGCGCAAAACGTTCCGTAACATAATGAACCTGAAATTCCTGAAAATATTGACTGCAACACAAACAACACGTTTGAGTTGCTGGTTGTAGCACTTGATTTTAAATGAATTCATTTTTTTGTTTTATTTCTCTAGTTCTCTAGTAATAATAATTCAAATTGCAAACTTAACGAAAATATAATTTATTGTCGATTTTAATTATTAATAATCACAAGCGGTTTAGCTATGGGGTTAACAGTAAAGCTAATATGCTCGATTCCCGGGTGTGAGATCCTTGATTCGATTTCATACTTTACTTGAATTATTATTATGTATTGCTACGTGCAACTCTAAGGGCGTCAAACTTGCTAACTCTGCCTTAAGAGCGCCGAATAACTATGCTACGGTACCGGTGTCAAATTCCAAAAGCCGGCCGAACCACGGACTAAACTCAGTGAAGAAAGGGGTGAGTCTTGCTGGTAAATTTTGGACGCCAGTTGATCTGCCTGGAAATGGTTCAACCTTAAGGGTTGATCAACAAACCGGAGGGGAATCAGGTAACGTAAGAATGATGTACCAGTGAGTTGACAATTAACGTGAAACATATATTGAAAATTTAAACAGAGTGACGGTGAGTATAATATTATGTACAGTAATGTATGGATTAAGTGAATTCAGAATTGCATAAATATAATTACAAAATAAAGAGATATAACCAGACATGTAAAGTTCAAATATGTACCACAAAATAATGACAAATAGCTACGATCGGGATCAGATCAAACGATGACTAGCAATCAATAAAAGTAACTAAATCGCGTAGTGAGTGTACAGGTAAGCTAACCAGGGCGTCGCTAACTTGTGCAATAATTACGTGCGCACAACGAAGTCACGGGGGGATACCGTTAGTCGACTAAGGCGTTCCTATGACGTACTGCGCTAACTTAGATGACTACGAGTGCCCTAACAGCTATGGCCGTCGTACTACAAACTACGGAAAGCTTGCGTCAACTGTACGCATAAAATAAACTACAGTGAAATTCGATTGATCAGACTTTACATAAGATCGGCTGTTACTATCATAAAGCGAATACTCAATATTCTGAGGAAAGTACGATTTAACAAAATAATTAGTGATAAGTTATTTAGCGACAATATAATCAAATTATAAAACAATAGGTGGCTTATCTGTGTTTCCTGATGACGGACAGTGGCGTGGGAGTGGGGAAAATGGCGGTACGCTCGAGCCTGGTTCCAGATGGCGGAAGGAAAATGGCGGCACTGGACTACCACTGCACGCGTCTCGAACTCAACCCTCTCCGACATCCAACTCTCGTACAACTCAAGAAAACTTCCAGCAACCACGAAAATTCCACAACGGATTTTCCAACGACAAATATTCCGATAATAAAATATGCGGAAATCCAAATGATCGAAAATATAATAAGAATCAAATGAGTTAGCAATGGAAGCCTAGGTTGGTGAGCGGCTTCAAAGTGCGTGACTGGTGTGTCTAAAAAAATCCGGGCAATGTCCCGTGGAATAAATTCCCAATGAAATGCCAGCGTTAATCCTCAAATGTGAGTAGTTAAATATTTCCCAAAACTCCAATAACTTCAATACAAATCCAATGGCAAAATACTAACTATCGCTGAACAATTCCAGCGTTAATCCTCAATGTGAGTAGTTAAATATTTCCCAAAACTCCAATAATTCCAATACAAATCCAACGGCAAAATACTAACTATCGCTGAACAATTCTTTTCACACCAACGGTCACTTACTAACTGACTTAAGTCGTTTTAACCCGCCAAGGTTAAGAACAATTAATATTATAAACTAATTAATATTGCATCGGGGTGCTTCGCCGTCGACCGGGGCTGCGTCCGAGTTCTTTTGGTTGCCTAACCAACAGTAATTCAACAATACGTCACCTACGTTTGATTGCGCGGTTACCAGCCTTCAGAATAAATATAAATTAATTATACAATAAGGGAATATGAATATAAGTGATATTTAGAAGTGAAGCTAATTGCTGTAGTATTTTTAAATAAAGTTACAAATTGAATTTAAACTAAGCGGGAACTCTTGGAACTACAACAAGAATGTGTCAATTACGAACTGTCAAGCGCTAGAAACAACAACACAATATTTTACAGTGATCCTACGGTGAAATAAAGCAACAATAGAACAATTATGTAATATTAAGGTATGAATTATGAAATATGTTAAGCAGCTACTATATTTAATATAAATTTTAGGATACAAAAGAATGAAGTCTTGGTGAACCGTAACAGTATATTAATTTGTTTATCCAACACCTCTTGATAAAAGCATCATAACTATGGTGATTTTAAACAAGCAAAGTAAAAAATTACCCACAAGTAGCCTTCGGCCTCGTGAGTTAAATTAAATAAAGTAAATAACTATTATCCAACATCTGTTAATAAAAGCATCAGAACTATATGGTGATTTTAAGCAAGCAAAGTAAAAGATTGCCCACTAGTGGCTTTTATCCAAATTATACACACTTTGTTGTTTTTGCTTGTTGGAAGTCACCATAGCAACGATGTTAGGTAGGTAGGAACTTAATATTTTTTATTCAAATTTGACGTTTTAAACTGCTGTTATTAACTCTATAGCAACAACTTTAAAGTTTAAACTACTGTTTTTTCGCTAGTGAATTGAAATTTTTTTAAATCACTCAACACCTTTGTAAATCACTCTGACGTTTTGAACTGTCATTATTTCCTCAAAAATGTATAAAAACAATGATAACTTGTTACTGACGACTATACTTTGATTAGTTTTTTTTGTTATGTCAAAATAAATTTATAATTCATATTTTTGAAATAATTTCGTCAAAATTGAATAAAATATTGTATCAACCACGTGAGATAAGAATGTTTATTCACTCGAAGAAATTATCTAAACTAGCTAAACTTTCTTCTCTTGAATAAACATTCATGTATCTCACTTCGTGTATAAATATCTATTATTGGGTTAAAATGTTCTGAAAAAATGTATATATTGACTAAGAGAAATCCCGAATGACCCGGAATGGACTCAGGGGACTCAGGATGGATCCCCTTAGAGCAGTACACATTGTAATAATCCATCCATTTATAACTTACGTTTTGTGCGTCGCATAAATCGACATATCCACAGCACTTTGACTTGAGGCAACGAGGTTAATCCAACTAGAATCTGTAGTGTGATGTGTAGAGTGCGGATTATATGCATATGCATCAGTGCACTCCATACTCGCAACGTACATACCTGGGCAGGACGCGCGCGGTGGAGTCGCTGAGGCAAGTTTGTATTTAAATACGGAAGAATTTTGCCCATGTTCTACATGAGATAAACAGTGATAGGGATACTCCCCAAATGCTATACCACATAAGTCTGTTTCTCTCTCAACTTGCCTCACTGCTGCTGTTTTGTGGTGCGCTACGGCTCCCTTCCAGGTACGTAGTTCACTGATTTGCATAATTATATTGTATTATTGTGCATATTCGTATTTTCTTTACAAATATTTGCATTTCATACAAAAATCAAAATATGGTTTAAAATGTTTGCACATTATTTACATTATTTTTATTATAAATGCATATAACTGCATATTTTATACCGTTTAAACCAAAATTTCATTTTTTTAAATATGAAATTGTTGTATAAAATTTATGTTCGGTATACCTATATCGTTAATATTCGCTCAAATTTGATACCACCTAACTCAATACTTTATCTTACGTTGCAGAATATGTAAACAGTGGCTCAAGAGTAATGCATGCCGCTCTTCTGAAAAATGATGTGTTCATTTACACTTATTCGTATTATCGTATTCCAGAAGTTGTACGTTGTCTTATTTATTTTATGTAATATTCTTGTGCAAGATGACAAAATCTAGGTCATTTTGCTGATTTATTAAATAAATTAATAGTTAAAATGAATAAAATTAATTGTGAAGAAATATTGGATTAAAAAAAAATATATTGACGAATTTTTTTGTGACTTTCGACCAGTTTTTTGGTCATTATCAAACACTAAAAAATTGAAAAAATATAAAATAAGTAATAATACTGATGTATTATTACTTATTTTATATTTTTAAGTTTGTTCTTTACCACATCTATGTAAGTATATTTTTTCTCTATTGTTGGTTTTGTTGTTGTATTAATTTTTAAAAAAATTCGGACTTGTTTGTCAATTAATTGGTATTAGTTTTATTATTAGGTACTTTGTATTTTTAAAAAGTTAGGTGTATTATTATTTATTTGGTATTTTTTAAATTTTTTAGTGTTTGATAATAACAAAAAAACTGGTCGAAACGTCACAAAAAAAAATTGTGAATAAAAAATTAATGGTTTTTTTTTCACTAAGCTAATAATCGTCAAATCATTTAATGAATAAAATTAAGTCGCATATCTGCATATATTTGTAAAATATTGCATATTTATTTTATTTTGCACATATTTTGGCCTTGCTTCAATGCATATTGCATGCATATTTCAATCACAATTTCCTGCATTATGATTCGCACTCTAGTGATGTGTTTTACGATTAGAGTATCTGTACCTACATGGTTTGACCGGTCTGACTTAGCAATTCTACCTGGTTTTTCAATAATATTTTGTGCTTCATCAAATATAATTAATCAATGCCTAAATATGAAATAAAGACTAGTGTATTCAAGAACTGTGTTGTGTGAAGCATAATAATTACCTATCCTAAATTGTTTACTCCAGAGGTGACCACCATTTAATGTAAAATGTTTTCTGCTAACAAACTTTGTCATAAATTAGTAACTTAAGTTAAAAACCCTTCCATCTATTGTGTATGAACTTATTTGAATATTTAGTTATTGTTCCCTTAACCGTTTTGTTACCCAAACCTCAACAATGGCCATTCCCCCCGTTTCGCCCGCTCCACTGACCACATCCCCCCTTTCATCCCTTTCTCTTTACATCTTCATCTAACAAAAGGCTGAGGGCTCATTCCGCTCAACTTTCCGCCGCGGCGCGTCTACTCTTTGACTTGTCCAGTGGCGGCGCGTGGGCGGCCTCTTTGCCCGCATTCCTGCTGCGCTCTACGCCCCTGGAACAATGGCGGCAGGAATGCCACTGTGATGATTAACTAGAGCACAGAACGGTGAAGTATGAGCGCGCAATTTGGGGCCGTTGCGGCTATTTTACTATCGTTTCCAATGTTTCTGCCTTTAGTGGGGCGATATATCATCGGAATTTGTTGCGTATTGCGCAGAGAAGCGATTATTGTACTGCTAACAATATAGGTATTTAAGCTTCAAGCGCGCGAAGTCTAGTGCAGTTGAAAATAGCCGGATGTGATCTGAAATCAATGCTTATTTAATAATTATTTTGAGTTCGTTTGGTTTATTTGCATTCTGATGTAGTTGCAATGTTTTTAGCTTCTATTCCGTTTTTTCTTTTCTTAGGAACCAATAGATGATCAAAACACAAAACCTGTCTCAACCGTATTTTGTCAGATATAAATTTGGATTCAATATTAACGTTTTTTGTAAACAGTAAACTGTTATTATTAATGCTATAACAACAATTTAAAATTAATGTATACTATTAATTTGTTAATTTTTTTATTGTTTCATTTTTTTAAAATCAATTTTAAACGGTCATTGTTAATTAGTTCCTTATTAAGTATGTCAGAAATAAATTCTAAACATTATATTTCAACAAAATTTAATAGAATTTCATAAAGCACGTGAGTTAAGAATGTTATTCATACTCTAAAAAATTTGCTCATTCATACCTTTTTGGCTCAGGGACTAATCTTTATTTCTCTTGAATAAAAATCTATTAAACTCACTTTTGGTGCACCTATATAAATAAGCAACTAGAATTTTTGAGAAGAATTCAAAATATTACAAGTAATTAAAACGTTCAAACCGAAATCAGATAGTTTGAATAGATTGTATACATAACGTAGAAAACTAGCGGTCAAAATTATACATTACTAAAATATACCAAATCTCGCAAATAACTATTCGTTGTAGGTGCATGGGAGAAAAGGAAAAGGACGTTATTTGCTCCTCCGGATATAGAATTCAATACCCAAAGCTAAGTCAGCAAATACATAAAGAAATAAATAATACTTTACTGCAGTCATATACAAAAAATCCGATGTGGCCAACACATAACCTCTCGCCATACTCTACTATTTTTATTTTTCTAATATAAGTATATATTATGTAGTACTTACTCACAAATATACCATTGTACTAGAAGGGAATTCGGGAATTGTAGTTTTTATAATATTATGAAAGTTTATTATGACCTTATAAATACTAAATGACATTTCATATTTTCCATTTCAATTTGCCAAAAAGTCAAAAATTCATGTGACATTAACACTCAAATATTTTATTTTTTGTTTCCATAGGTAGGCAGATAAATCAAAATTGTAACAAATTTGTAGAATTTTTAACTTCTTGTAATTGGAAAATGGTGCTAGATAGAAACAACGTTTTGAATACATATTGTAGATAGTAACATTTAGTATACAATTTTATTTAAAAAATTCCTATTAATTCATAAATTTTGAGAATATTCCAGAAAAACTCTTCAGATCTTCAAGAAACTACCACTTCCGGTTGCACGATCAACACCAAAATCTAATCAGATCTAATCTAGGGTGTCAGAATGTTGTATACCAAATTTCAAATTTTTTTATTCAGTGGTATTTGAGTTATCGTACCTCCAACATCCATCCTGACACACTAACACACTGACACACACACACACAGACATCATCGCGAAATTATCAAAATCGTGTTCTAGGGACCTCAAAACGTGCTTATCCATTGAAAACTTACTATCGAAATTTTAGCATGATTACAATACCTCTCTTACAGATATGAGTGGCGAGAGGTAAAAATTAATGTGTCTCTATACCTCTGCACGCAACTTAAATAGGATATATAATTTGATACTGATCAAATTAAGTTGTTTGCAGACTGTAGAGGTATAGAAACACCCTGTATACATTTGCTATGTTAAATCCTAAAATGAGGGAAGAAACTAGGTTCTTTCCTCCCTAAGGTTAACCTACTTTTGGCCCGCATAGTAGGGAACAGTGTTAAGAAAAGAAGGCATTTTTTATTAAAGTTGTAAAAAAATAAAGTCACTTATATTTATTTCGATCTGCGAGTCATTCTTCTGCATCTATGTCTTCCACAGGAAACTACTTATTTAATTAAGAATATGAAAATTAATATTTGTAAAACATTTTCTCTCGCATCATATTCTCCTCTCTCTCGCCGCGTGAAGTTAGTCTCGTGTGAAGTTGTCTGCTCGTCCAGCGCGAACTTCACGCCATTATCAGCCAATTTGCTCCAGGTGAAGTACTTAGCAGCGCGTCTGCTAAAAATAATGGAAAGCATCTCCTGCAGAAGTTCTCTCTCACCACCGCACCGCCCGAGTTTACACGGTAGAGTGTCTAGTAATTTTTTATCATTTTAATACGGCGCGCGTTAAATATGCAAAGATGGCAAGAAGAAGAAGAAGAACAAGAGGAAGAGTATGTAAGCAGAGAGAAATTGTTCGAGACAAGAACCTGATAGTGAACAAGGTGTAGAGAGAATTAAAACTGACTTTTGAAATTATTTTTTGGCAGCTACAGCGTGTTATAATTTAATGGCAGGTATGCAGAGTGGTTCTGAACACACTATTATACAAGTGTATAAATCGTAGGTCCCAAGCTGCCTGTGACTACAAGCTAAAGTTTTATCTTAACCTAAAACTGAAACCTTGTTAATTATAACTATAGTACTAAATTCAAATATATCGCGATCTTTCTAAATTATTTTGGTTCGTTCAAATTCGCTAAGTGGTTCGGTAATAACGTTATTATAATACTATTAATCACAGGTCCCTTGCTGGCGGCGACGTGCTATAGTAGTTGCATATTTGTCTAATAAACATAAAACTAAAACCTTGTTAATTAGAACTGTATAGGGAACAATAGTTAACTTATTTCTTAATAAGTAAAATAGGTACTACCTAAATTGCATGTATTAGTAAATGTAGCTTTTATACTAAATTATAACTTTTAAACCTTGTCCATTTTATGGTATCATTTATCATTATTATTTTTAAATATATTACTCTGGCCCGACAAAAGGGCGAGGGAGCCGATTCAAATTATCGGACTAAAGCTAGATTCAGACCTACCCAATTATAAGTGTAAGTGCTAAATTAACCAATCAGCGCTTCCACAAAATTTTAATTTCAAAGTACGAACTTTGAGCGCTGGTTAATTAAATTAGCCAATTACACTTATAATTTAATTTGGTAGGTCTGAAAGTCTGAATCTAGCTTTAGGCTCTTATATTCTCTATTTAAAACACTTACGATAGGTATTCAAAAATATTGCAAAGTAATTGCTTCCGTTATTTTTATTTTAAGGCTCAGTTTGTTGTTGGAAATTTTAATTCAAAACTTCTGATAGTATTTGAGTTTTACTGAAAAATATCTCTGCTATAATTTTGTTTCGTTTGATTAAAATTAAATACTATGGCAATAATATTTATAGAGTGCTCGAAAATGTGTTTTTCTGGAATTCGAATTTTTCTTGGCGGCCCTGGAACGTACTTCTAGAAGAATTGGTACTTAACAAACTGTAACATGCTATCATGTTTTTAAAAATATCTCCATCTATTTATAATTAATATAAAGTTTATTTTAAGTTATAAATATAGCAGGAATAAAAATAGTTAATCTATGAATTAAATTTTATATTATACTAGGTCAGAATTGAGAATTAGATCTGGGTGAGTGACTTTTCGTGTACAATCACGCACGCTCACGAAATTAAAAACTAAATCACGCCCGATCACGCATGGCATTTTACGTTTGACCATCGCCTACGTTATTATTCAAGGCCTGGAAATACAATTTGCGTTGCTAGGGACAGTTGAATGCAAAATTTTGTCGATTGAGGGCGCTTTTAAGGGACCCTGTCCACAACCGGAAGTGTGAATTAGGAATTAAGTTATCTGTGAAAAGAAATTGAAATCGAAAATAACTTACATCATATTTGTCATATACGCTTGACCCGTTCCTCTCAGCGCGACGCGAACGCCGCTCTAGCGGTCGCGCTCAGCAAAAGTTGGCTGAGAAAATTAAAAAAGTAAATTGACGTTTACGCATAAAAATTAATTTTATTATAAAACGCAGGTATCATAACTTGATATAATGACTTATTACATTGTAACTTGCGGTTTTTAACCAGTTAAAATTGATATATTTGAAAATAAAACTTTAAATAAAGGAACAAAACTAGTTGACAGTTGTTATCATATCAGCGATGTAAAAGAAATTCAAAATTCATATTTTAGAAAAATTAAGTGCTGCAAATTTTACTGGTCTTTGTTGGAATCCAAGGGCCATGTTTTGTTCTAATGAAAATTATTTTGTTAGTTATACGAATACATAAATTATCGTAAAATAGTGTAATGCTATATTCCATGAGTTATTTCATAAAATACCGATCTACAGTAGTTAAATTACAGAATATTTTTGTATGTGATACTTTAAAAAGTTATTTTAATAATATTATAATATTTTTAAAAACTCGAACAAGCTCGATATGTTTCAGTTGTAACGGCTCCAAAAGGATAATTTAACACGTATAGCTTATTACTTCACAAAATACAATAACGAGAATAAAATATAAGAGTTTATTTGTAGAATTAAGTGAAACTACACGAAATATCCAAATTTTCTTTCGCTCCGTTTTATAGTTGCGATTCGGAAATGAATAAAACTTAATTTCGCGATTGTCACGCTGGTTATTAGGACAACCAGGAACACAACACACCTTCCCAACGCTTCCCCACTGTCTTTCATTCATATTAGCTAAATTGTAGCTAAATTGTACAGAAAACTATTATTTCTTACTATAGTCCATATACTGCAATTATTGACAGCTCGCAGCACATAACTTACGAATTTCACCACGAGGTGTCACGTCAGGCGCTACGGGTCAAGCGTATTGCATTATGACATTTATGCGTCCGAAATTATAAAACTGCCAGTGGTGCCAGTGTCGTTACAATAAATGTATTAATTTATTAAAAATCATACAAATAATAAATCAGTATGTATTTAGTCATATTTTTAATATTTTTCTATTCAATGGTTTTCCTGCAATCTTTTTAACATATTCATTTTTATTTGTTACAGTGCTTGCAATGTTAAATCTAATCATAATGATTAGAACATAACATCCCTCTCCTATAGATACGTCATTTTGTATAGGAAATATACAAATAATATTATATTTTTAATTTTTAGATAGGATAAAATAATATAACAGCGGCTTTAGATTTCAAATTATTATTAAGAAGAATTAAGACGCCTGTGAAATAAATTGAAACAGAAAATAATTTGTCTCATTTAAGTGTCAGTGTCAAATAGTGAATTAATATTAAATAATTTGAAAAATTATAAGATAATAATAAAGTGGAGTATATTTAAAAATATATATATTTTAATAATATATTAAAATTATTTTATATTATAACCGGAACCAGGTCCCTTAAAAGCGCCATTCGGCAAAAATTTGCAACAGAAAATGTTCCCCAATGTTTTGTTAGCAACCGGCCTGTATTTCCAGGCCTTGAATAATAACGTAGGCGATGGTTTGACTCACGATCACTTACGCTCACGAATTTCTTTTTATAGTCATGCCCGATCACGTATGAAGGGTCACCTGTGTACTTGATCTCTAACGAGTATTTATTTATAGCAATAACCCGTAATTACCATTTGTTTTGCGTTGATATTTTGCAAATTATGTATTATAAGGTGACTTGTTATTTCTACTCACGCCTGAAAAAAATTAACTCACGCCCGATCACTCACTATATACTTCATGTCACATGTCACTCACGCTCACGCCCCTTCACGATCCAAAGTCGCTCACGCTTACACAGGTCACGGTGTGACCCGAAAATTTCACGACCCGTGCCCACCTCTACTGAGAATATACCATAGATTTTCGGAATTGAATTTTCAATACTTTTGTGTGATGGGTCTTTCAAAATATTATTAAAATGCAGCGTTTTTTCGCGTTTCTATTTCCTGCGTTCAGATCGAAACAATCCATTGTTTAACCAACACACACTTGATTATTTCATCAAACATTTTTACGATAACATTTCCCAGTTTTCGTGTTTCCTTCTTCCTGTCTCCTGAAAAGATTGACAGTCGCTGGTATCATTCGTCGCCATCTCTAAACATTGCAACATAGCTAAAGCTTCGTCCACACTGTCAGCGTGCAGATAACCACGTATAAGCAAACACCGAGGACAAAAAGACGTAGGATAGAGGATATTAACACTGCGGTGTGCTTCCGCTGTCAATCAGAGCGCTCTGGTGGTGGACGGAGTGAACTAGCGCACTCTCACACCACTTCTGCTGCATGTATTATGTAGATAGTCAATACTCCCGCCATATAATATTCATGCCATGAATGTATGATTTGCTTTAGTGTAGTGTAAGGATGATACGGTGAATATGTTCACGTTTCCAGCTGGCAATGACGCTGTTTCCGGTGGGGAATTCAGCGGGAGATTTGAATCTTGACAACCTACAGTTTTGTTTTTTTTAAATGAATCTGTTTAATGAATAAGAAATGACACGATGATAAGACAGAACGCAATTTATTGTTTTGTTTGACTTTGACATCAGTTTTGTTTTATTATTTAACATTCAATTGCATTTACAGTTCTATTATTATTTTTGTAGTGCACTTCAAACACTCAGGATTCAAACTTAAATATAATATAATAAAATTTCAATATTTTGATGTTAATAAAAAAGAAACAATTTTAATAATTTTGAGATTAGAAATTTCCAGTAAAATTCGACATATTTGAGCTCTTCAGAGCGCCCTTAACTGAATTCAGAGTTAGATAGGTATACCTATACAGATTTTGTTTGTTTCCCATAAGCTAAAGAGCGTGTATTGGTGTATTATTTGTAATTTGTAATTAATATTACCTATTATTTATATTTATAATTTGGTTGCTCTGAATAGAGCTTAATTTCTTCATTTACGAAACGGGTTAATGCGAATGCGAATGCGAGTATTATATTTTTCTTCTAAGAGCTATGTTGTGTAAAAATTTCATGTATTGAATTGCCTTCAATTTGATAGTTTGATTTTAAATTTTAATTTGAAAAAATAAAGCTGCTATTTAAACTCCACCCCGCTTCGTGAATTTAGGTGTTAACTATGTCGACAATAATTACTGCCCTCCTCCACGTGTGATGTATTTTTTCTCTTCGGAATTAAATTCCTTCGGCGCTGTTCATTTTTCCATTTTCTCAGACATAGGCGACTAGATTGCGTCGCCCCGTCGTCGAATCTGTTAGAATGAAGCAAACACCTGGCGTATTACTTTCTACAAACACAAACAAAACTTTTTTCTCTTCTTTAAGAGTAACCAAACATCGGCCCCTATCCCCGACCCGCCCGCACGCCCCTGGTTTACACAGTCGACATAATAGAAAAATTTACATTTTGCATATCGCAGGTGGCGAGGTGAAACAAAAGAGAGGAAAGTTTATTTACTCGATGTGCATTTTGTTTGGTGGGATTATTGTTCTCGATTATAATATATGTGAACATTTACTACCCTGCGTGATTCACAAAATTTGATGTAACAGCACCTGTACACCACTTATAAAATATATATTACGCATTTGTTATTTGTTTTAATGCCACTAATGAAAATCATTGACATCGAAAATCATTTTACATCTCTTCTTGCAAACGTATCGGTAACTTAACTTTATTTTACCTTCAACAGAGTGTACACAAACACACCACAAGGATTATTTGAGGATTCCTTCATGCTTCTGAATTTAGAGAAAAATAAACCTGGTGAGAACTGCTTGTCAAAATAGCGGCGCCGCTAAATTTAATCTTCAATAAGTCTTGGAGAAAACCAATTTTAATTCATTTATGGCTTCTAACCAGTGAATTTCTTTTTTTTTCAGGATTCAGAAGCATAAAAGAATTCTCAAGGAGTCCTTGTGTGAATAGAGCATAATGAAATTTAAAAATTCACATTATAAATAACATGTATAATGTATATGCATTATATAATAATCACGAATAATAATTTTAGCAATAGGTACAATATTAGGAGTACAATGCTAGTAACATCAGAAATAATGATTAATAATTACTAATTAATTAATTAATTATGGTCAAAATCGAAATAACTAAAACTAATCTGAAATAATATAGCTAAGAATTATCACTCGCAGTATCATAACTGGAGTAGCTAAAATGAATAATTTTTTCAGTACATCTATACTTATTTTCCATGTCTATTACATGTTTGCCACTATTTGACCAATGTTCTGTGGAAACGTTGTTAACTTCACGTTTAATTAATTCTATTACATTGCTGCAATTAGTCGGTGAACTGTTATTTATTCTTATTTTGGTCTTTACTTGTCCCAATACTAATTCAATTGCATTCTTAGAAAATTTATGTTATGAAAAGTAGCATTTTAAATAATCCCACCCTGATGACGTAACAGGTAAGAAAACTCCTTGCTGCTTATGTTATAACGTCATAAGACAACACTGTAAGACAAGGACTTCTTCTTTTACTTTGTATAGCAATCTGTGTTTGTGTGTGGCTTATAAAACCTCCGTAACGAAAATGCTATGCGCTGTGCTGTGATTTGTTGTGCTAAATTATTTTCTATGCGCTGTGCGTCTTATAAATGGATGTACTAATTTCCATATGACCAATTCATATGCTATGTTATGCTAAATTATTTTCTATGCGCTGTGCGTGTTATAAATCTAGCTTTCGCCGACCGATTATCGGGTACTGCCCGTAACCTTGTATTTTTGCGAGAACTATACTGTAAGAAACGTGTACTAATAGAAACTGAACTACCATTTGAAATAATTTAGGTACTTTATAAGATGAATTAATTATTCTATATACGACTGATTCGTGGTTCCACTTGTTTCACTCATGTTGTCATGTTCACGTCCGGTTGTTGTAGTAAACTTATGCACTTCTATATTTTTTTATACTTATAGGTAGGCATATTTAAAATATTAACATGATCTATAAGTTAGTTGTCACAATCGGAATTTAATATAAAATGTAATATTCAGTTTATAAAAACTAAAATATTTTTCTACCTATCTCCATTCTAAAATTTTAAAAAAATGATATTTCACTGTGGCAAGTTACAATTTTTAATTTCGCATATTTGAAATTTTCCATTTGGTGACACATCCCCTGCCTTGCTACGTTCGCACGCCACTGGTTCATGGCGAGCCCGATTTTTGAATTATTTCTACATGATGGAATATCTCGTATCGGCGATAGATTTTTCTTTTTGGGATTTTTATCTGATTTCATGCATTTTTTATTGTATTGTTGAAATTGTGATATAATTAAATTGTTAAAAATTTCAATAATTGCCCGACTTTTTATTGGAAAGGATAAAAAATATAACAAGAGTCTCAATTCTATTCTACGGTTTATTGGAATAAATAAGTATAAATAAATGATGTAATACCTTAATAAATCAGTAAGCCTGTATTTACATAGCGCTATTTTCTAAAAAGCGGTCTTATGATCTCGTCTTTTTTAAGTTGGTAAATTTTTTTGTCGACAAATATTTATATATTGAATTGATTAAATTAAACACCAATACATGATGTATTCTTTATCACTTTTTAGAAAACAATGCAATGTATTTGCAGGTAAAGACTTTAGAAATTATTTGTTCCACAACTTGCGCCGTATAAAGTTGTATATGTTATCTGCCAACCATTTTCATTATCTGGAGCTAATGGTGGATTTACTGCTGCAGTTGGATCCGGAATAGGTACATTATTTTGATCTAATACTCGATCATCAGTTTTGAAAAATATGTAGAAAGGTCCGGGAGTGACAGCTGAAAAAATATTTATTTTTTAACATTGAGATCGTACCTATTACCTGTCTATTATGCAATATATTAATTTAAGGATATGTTATGGCATGGCTATATTCACATGCAAGCACAAGCGGGCGCGGATCGAAATATTTTTTAAAAAATTATTAAATTTAATTCACAAAAGAATAGAAACGTAAAATATGAAATTGTATGTCTATATTATTAAAAATTGTAAAAAATCTAAATTATTGATTTAATAATATTGAATTGACTTGAATTTTTTATTTAAATGGGTATAATGTTAACACAGTAACACAGCGCAAGAGAAGTGTCACTATTATCCGGTTACATTACATTATAACTACCTAAACGAGATTAAAACATGTAGTTTTTCATAACCGAAAAGTTTGAAAAAAACAAAAGCCAGAATCCGCGTCTGTTCTTAGGAGAGGTATTTATATGAGAAGATTTAAAAAAATGCGCCACATGCGAGATTTCTTTTAGTTCAACAACACTCTTTATATGTGCAAAAATAAATAAAAATATAAGTTTTACTTCTGCGTTCTGCGTTAGTAAAAAATTGTATAATAATTGGATTATTTGTCTATTTTTACAAAAAAAAAATCTTAGGGGGTAATTATCCCCTTTACCCCTCCAACCCATAGATCAACCGCTGGTCACATGTAGTGAAATTATTGTTCACTTTACGTTAATATTCGCTGTTATACAGGTGATTTATAACGGATGTAAAAAATTAAACAGTATGTTTGGGTTTGAGTAAAAAATGCCATGAAAAGATAGATTCAGAAACAGTTTCACAAATAATACAGTTACATCCAATCCACTATAATCAGAGTTATTCACAGAAATATATTTTATATATTCAAGGACTGTAACTTTTTGGCTCAATTAACAAACCAACTAATATTGTTGTACTTGTTATGAATCACCCTGTATAATTATAATAAAATCCAACCATTTGTAAAAAAATATACATCTATATAGTAAATGGCAAAATGTCCGGTATCTTACACGTTAAATAAATGTTAAATTTTACAACAAGATAACGGCAACTGTTGTTTGGAAGAAACTAAATAGCTATGGCCATGTTGCTATGGGCTATACTATACATTACGTGCTTCTAGACAGTTTTAAATTTTAAAAAAATATTATATTCTACGTACATCTTATGACGGTGTTGGCAGGAAAAGATTTACAGTATCTACTTCGAAAATGAGTGCTGGCCGCATTTGCACCAGGATCAACAGCAGTGTAGACACCATTAATAATATACAGAAAATCTGTATCTACTCGTATTGGTGATGTACCAGCACTACCATCAATAGGAATAGAACAAGAATCACCTACTGGTGGTGGATTTGCTGTAGTGTAGGTGCTGCTTAATTGGAACTGATTGAATGCATAACTAAAAAAGAAACAGGCATTTTACATGATATCTTAAAAATGAATAAGCACATACATAGGCAAATGAATATAGAAAATAGATACAAGATATTTTTATGTATTAATAATTCATTTTGAGAATGAAATATTAACAGCTTAGTTATATAGGTAGGTATCCTATTGTAGTTATATTTGCCAAATTTTATTTAACAAGAAATTTTATTGGTGTAATCGATAGTTGAGCGCAGTTGACCCGTTTTTAATTGGTCTCTTTTAATTTTTTAAAGAGGTGTCTAACTATGAGGATGATTATACACTACAACGTTTTGCGTTAAATTCAAATATAGTTATTTTATATAATTAAATTATTCAAATGTATTAGCTAACATGAGTACAATTATGATACCTAATTAACTAATTTAATTTTGAGGATATTTTATTATACTCCTATCTTCTCTACAGAGAATTCTAGAAAAATTAACTCGTAGTGACTAATAGATAATTTATATAAACGAAAAACGAATGTTTTAAAACAATAATAGTACAATGGGGTCGTTTACACCGGTAATTTTTTTTATAATTTTTACCAAATATTGATAATAATAACATAATTTTACTATTAGTAAAATTAAAGTTCTTGAAAATTCAATCATACCCAAGTATTTAAGCTTTGAAATAGGCGTTTTTTCGAACGCATTAAAAACAGAAACATAGCGGCTCGCAGGTGTGACGTCAAACATTTCGCAAGGGCACGCCGTTTTGTTCAGCGTTAGACGGAGACTTCACCGAAATGTTTGTCGTCACGAGTTTAAGGTGTTTTAAACTGAGTGACATAAAAAAATTGTTTTCACTTATATTTAGTACTTTTAAAAGGTGAAAAATATATTTTTGGAAATATTAATACCTACCTGAAAATTAATTTAAAATTTAAAAATAAATGGTAAACGACTCCAAATCTGTGCTACATGATCACTGTTTAATGATTTATTGAAATAAAAACGAATTTGCTAAATAGAATAAAAGAATCATAGAGATATCTAAACTATTTCCGTTACATTAGAGAGTTTGTTTTTGAAAACATTTACAATTTTATGAAAAAATTAACTAGTACTTATTTGTTTAGCAGTTTAATTATTTGTAATAGTTGAATTTGTTTTGTTATAGATCGACCATATGAAAGTAATTTTCAGTCTTCCAAGTCGTCCAAGTTGAAAATGTAAGTAATTAAATAATTCAAATCTCAACTTACTCCATTCCACACATATCATTAGTTCTTCGGAAACAAATAGCATAATTTAAATTAGATAAGTAATGATTAGTATTCGCAGCTCCTGTTCCTGTTGTACTCGATGGACTATATCCTAAATTGGTAATAGTGCCAGTTGGTGCTTGCCAGTATTGTAAACAGCCATCAGGAGCTGTAAAAAATTATCCTGTAGACTGTAGTAAACTCAGTTAATAATTTGATAAAACCACGTACCTCTCAAAAGAGAATCTTCCCAGACTCTTATAGATTTTTGGTGTTTGCCAAGACCAGGACATTCAATTTGAGTAATTTTTATCTTCCAATTAATACCATTTGTATTAATGTTTGTATTTACGAGATTATTTACTACTTTTATTACTAATTCTCTTTCGCCTCTGCTTGCATTTACTGGGACGTAAACTAAAAAACATTAATTCATTTGTAAAATCTGCGAAAAAAAATTACTGAAAGACATTTTTGTTTACACCGTTGAATAAGTAAACTTTATTTTTGATATAAACGAAATTTTTTGAAAACATTATAGAAATAAAAAATTTACAGAAGCTGTTCTAAATTCGATCCTTGTAGTATCCAACAAATATACCACTACCACTACTATCGGATTCATAATAATAATAATTATAGTCAGTTGGGTTTAAAGATAAATGCCTTTTTATTAAATAATCAAACAAATTTAAACTAAACTTTATACTAAAGTATGCTCATTTTTACGTTATTTTGTTACTTATGTAAAGATTCAAATTTTTAAATTGATTTGTGTAGAAATAACAATTTTATAGCGAAAATGAGCTATGATTTTGACATATTTAGAAACTTTGTAGAAAAAAGTTTTCATCCCTTAATATATTTAGAAACTGTTAACTTCAATGATGTCTTGATGTCTTATATAGAATCATAAAAAAAACATATTTTGATATAGTGTAGGGTAGTTATAAGATTTGTTAATTATTATAAATAAAATATAAACATATAATAGTTATTTATGTTAACAAATAACTTAACAAAGCTTATGACTACATTGTTACATAATATGAATATTTTCATGATTTATATTGTTACTTATAACATAAGTTATAACTTATAGCATAAGACGTTAGCGAAGTTCATAGTTTATAAATAACGTAAAAATGTGCATAGGTACTTTAGTACCTATATAAAGTTTAGTTAACATTTTTTTGAAAGAGTTATATGAAGGACTTTTTTATCATGCGCAAATTTTAAAACCAATCATTATACGACCCGTGAATGCGTTTAAGTGTTAAAAAATAAAACAATGTTAACACACGATCTTTCGAGACATATTTTTTAAATCTATTGTACCTCCTCTCTTCTTTCTGAAAAAATTCAACACAAGAAAGTACTTCTTGAACTTTGCAAAAAATTTAACTTCAAAACTTTTACATCTTACATAAATGGGATACACAATTTTTACTTTCCAACTTGCAACAAACAAATTGTGTTACGTATCCAATTGATTTGAAATATTCGAACAGTCTTGTGCCTTCGGAAGGAGGGACGAACAAAGAACCCAGGAGTCAGGTCAGGGACGCGCATATTCTAATTTTTTTAAACTTACTGTGTTGTCCGCTGTTGGGTCCGCATAAAGTAGGAATACGTTTGTTAATGTTAGGAGTTTCAACCTCAAAATATGCATCCCTACATTCGTAAGGACCTGTAGGAAGTACTATTGGATTATTAGCAGCATCAACACCGACATATGACAACCTTGTAGGGTTTGGAAGAGTCAAAGAATCAAAATCGAGTCTAAAACAGATTAAACATAATTTAATTATTAAATTCTTGACAACATAAATAACTAATTACCTAATATTTATTTTATTATTTTAGAGAAAACTGTATAATAATTTTCAAGAAAATTTAATTTCTAAGAAAATTAAATACAACTAACAACTACCTATTTGAATAGTTTTTCTCTAAAGTAACCCTTAAATAACCAAACAGGAAATTGAAAACCAATAATTACCTCATTTGACAAATATTAACATTTTCGGCTTCTACTCTATAAGTGCAAATGTTGTTAATATTTGCGGTGGAGCCTTCAAAATAGGACACGCGTTTACTTGTAACCTGGTTACATCCACTAGCATCTACAAAATAAATTTATCTATCAAAAATCTATAGAAATAAACAACACGGTAAGTAATAATTCTCTGCACAAAATAGAAAAAATTGGCTGTAGCCATCACAGAACTTCCGCGACTATAAGTTTTAATAACTTGCTATCGTAAAGGTTTTAAGGCGCTACACTTGTGTCAAAAATATAGTGAAAAAGGGAGCTTGCTATATTACAAACTGAGCTCTTGTTAGTACACCTACACTGTTCATATTTTATATGTAGATAGTTAAAAGATGACTCTAGACTAGAGTGCTAAGAAATTATATTTTTGAAATATTTAATGGTATTTTAGTAATAAATTAGTAAAAATAGTCAATTTGGCCGATTTTTTACTATTTTTTTCCTCAGATGTGTAATTTTTTTGACAAAAAATATTTCCTTAGCACTCTCACGAACAATGCAAGGAATCGACTATTTAAAACAAAATTAATAAATATGCAATAATAAGGCCGTAGTTTGTAATATTAAAATGCATAATTTAATTCTTATTTTCTATAATTGTTGTCGCAACAATGTATTGTATGAATTTTTCGATCAAATAATGCTTCGTAATTACTTATGGTAAATTTTAGATTTTTATTTTGAGCAATATAGCCAGAATCGTGAATTTTTATTCTATTGCAGCAATATTGCTTTCAACAAGTGTAGAGCCTTAATGTTATGCATCCTTCAGCAAAATTTAAATAAATTTATCTTTTTTCCCGAAATATTTAAGTTGATACCACCTTTGGCATATTTTAAATAACATGTGAGAAATATTATTATTATTGTATTGACCCTTGTTTAAATGTTGTTATTGATTCTGCGACTATCTCACCAAACTCGGTACCTACCTATAATTTAAATATTTTATATTTAAAAATGTTTATTTTTATTATTCTACTAAACTTCCTTTCCCGAGAGCTTTACTTTGATATCACATTCGATAGTATTTTAATAAAAATAAAAAAAATTCAGTTTATAAAGTTGGTACCACTGGTTCAATAAAGCTCATTAATGAACTTGAAGTCAGTTTTTGGCGCAAGATCTTAGATATAAAGTTTCAGTAGAAAAGTACGCGTTATCGTACTTACGGACAGACTGACTGACTTTTTTTAAATTATGTTTTTTGGGTTTCAGTAAGGTCTAAAACATGAAGATTAATCAAAATCTCGAAATGTCAAAAAATCATGAATACAACACTTTCCCCTATATTACAGAGGCCGGGGAAGTAAAAAGCATAGGTAGTTCCTAGAATTTATGAATGTCGATTTTCGAATCAGAAGTGAGTGATCGTGAATCAAACGTCAAATGTTGTGCATTATTGAACGTGATTTCGTTATTAGTTTCGTTTACTTACGCCCTTACGCGCCTAGCTCTACTAAGTTGTTTTCTATACTTGTGATTGACTGGATTACCCGAGGATTGTACCGCTGTTTTGACAAGTCCAAATATCAAATTAAAATAGCATGTTTATGTTTACTACCAAAATGTCAATTTGAAATTTATTCTACAAGTAAATTATAATTTGAAATTCATTATTCTAACTTGATTTCAGGATAATTTACTAACTAATAGATATAATTACTTAAGAGCAAAAATCTTCTTAATATTCGGTGTCATTTTAAGTGCGTTTGTAATAAATTGAAACTGCAGTTTCATGTTAAGAATTCTCCCCATGTGTACGCCGCTGTTTTTCCTGAAAACCACACAACTTCTGTGCCGCTGAAACAGTTTCTGTTATTCTCTAATGAATGCTACGCCAACTACGTTTTACGCAAATGAGAAGTGATGAGTCTGGGCTGTCGAAGCATCGAAGGCGGCGTTGAAATGTGTCAAAAAACAAAACAGCATCGCAGCAACGCACCCTGCGATGTGCGCCACCCGCCAACCATGCAGAGATAGATGGCAGTAGTTGTCAATACGGAATGCGCTGTTTTTTCAGGAATATAAATTCATTATTTTCAGCGCTGAAAGATGGGGATTAATTGAGTTACGCGGTTGTAAATAAATTTTTTTGAGAGGGCGAAATTTCACTCTACTCGGAGATTTAGATTCATCAAACAAATTCGCGCTTACACCATAATTTCATAACGGACTTGTTTTATTTACATTTTCTTGGGCAAAAATATTTATTGTTAGTCTTAAGTCCGATAATTGTACTCCATTTTATAGAGTCATAAATGGAACATTTGAACTTCATAATATTCGTTTAATTTAGTATAAGAATGAAAGGTATTTTTTACGTGCACCCGTGCACGATCACGCACGCTCACGAAAGTAAAAACGAATTCACGCCCAATCACGCACGACATTTTACGACGTGTCAGGGTCGGGTCACGTAAAAATATTTTTATGAAATTGCACAATAATAAGTTACTTTAACCAATCAGCGCTGCCTGTGTAAGTACTCGATCGCTAACGAGTATTAGAACAATAACTCGTAATTTCAATTTGTTTTGTGTTGGTATTTTGCAAAGTAGGTATGTATTATGTCGTAACTAGTAATTTTTACTCAAGCCTGAAAAAATTGCGCTCACGCCCGATCACTCACGGTTCATTACATGTCACTCACGCTCACGCCCGTTCACGATCCAAAGTTTCAAAGTCACGCGGGTCACGCCATGATACGACGTGATCCGAAAATTTCACAACCCGTGCCCAACTCTACGTTGTAGTTTATTTATGCCGAATACCATTCATTTAATAAACAAAATTTTATATGGATTACAAAGTTAAAGGATTAAAGGATATATTATAATAATTTGTACCAATTTCAAATAATGTATTATTTGACATATACTCGTAGCTATATACATTTAAAACAATAATTAATCATACCTATTTTCATCATACCTAAATTACAGTGTAAAAAAACAAAAATAGTATTACGCCTAATAATCTTTTTCAACTAACAGTGTATCAATATATGAAATAAAAGCCTAAGAACGATGTTATGTTTCTTACAGTTAATTTTATCCAATTAATTTGTACTTGAGGTTTTCTATATAAGAATTTCAATTTCATATTTTGATTAATATAAAATATAGGTTTCGATATTGAGTTGGAAAAATAATAGAAAATATGGAATCTATGGCAATTATTATTGTCAATTAACTAGGTATCAGTTAAAATTTAAGGGTCACCAAACTGCCTATTATAAATGAATATATAAACAGTGGATTAAATTTGTTCCAGTTTGTGAAATAATTATAAACAAGAGGTATTTTATGTTCCTAATTGAAAAGCATCGTCGCCAGTGCTGTTTCCGGTTGAAAAAGCTGTGTAGCGAACACATCCACATCCGGTTATATTTCAGAGTCACCCGCTAAGCGCTGCGCGCTGACCAAACGTCGAACGTTATTGTAATAACGTATTTACCCCGCATTCCACAGATAGTTGGTAGTTGGCTGTGTAACAAATGTGCGTCTGCCAATACTGCTAACAGGAATCTGTTAATTTGTGCGCCCGCCCACCACCCGAGTGTAGGAATGTCGGGATTAACCCCTTCTAACTAATTGGTGATTGTTGTAGCCCGCTCCGCTTTTCGGTTATTTGAACTATCTTTTGTCTGTGATGAATGTTCGATTGTTTTTAGAAATGCATACGTTGCACGGAGCTGTCAGCTTTGTTTTTTGTCTGGGGCTGTTTTGTTTTTTTGATGGATTGAACAGAAACATAGAACGCTATGGACGGTACGGAGCTGTCTGTTTCAAACTCTGTTTGTTATTATTTTTTTGATTTAGTTGAGCTGCTATTGATTTTATAATTTATCGGGGTGGTTACTTTTGGATGTAGGCCAGGTGGATTTCATGCATATTCATTGCGAGAATTTCTAACTTTATAAATAAATAAAATATTCGAGCTTCGAGCATATTTTATGAGAAACGCGTGCGCTCTCCAACGCATTTGGATTAAACAAGGATTATTGGAAAGCTATTTCCGCATGCTATTATACCCGCATTTTAATATTACCCCGCATTCTGCATATTATTAAACAAAAATAATATAACCTTAATCGCTTATTTTTAATAAGAATAAGAATTACGGCCAGTTGGTAGCTCAATAGTAGAGTCTCTAGTTCGATCCCAGCAACAGATAATATAATATCACTATCACTGAGTCCACGTACTTGGTTTCACTAAAATAACATCTACCATTTTGTAATTTGAAGTTAATCTTGTTGAATGGCTATCATCAAAAATAAAATAAAATGTCACGCGTCAATGGTTAGTCTTAGTTCTGTACAGAAACGGATAATTTTGGTACCAATCCATAAACCGGAAGTAATCCTTTAATTGAAGGATGTCTTTATCTTAAATATCTCGATAAATAATAATAAAAATAAGAAAATATTATTAATAACTTATCAAATATTTTTCTGTAGTAGGTATAGGTTTTGTAATTTAGTAGGTATTTGTAATATATTTAAATTATGTATAAAACTATATTTGATATACATACAAACGCAGCAGGATCCCAAAAGACAGTTCTGTCGTCCAGAAGGTTGTCCTCCACTGAAAGTACATTCAGGGCGAGTTAAACATACTCCTTCTTGATTGTTTCCACCTACATTTGTTAAACAACGACCATGGTGTTGCCGTATTGCCACTCCCGCTAAAACAGACAAAACAGCTTCTTGTAACACTGTTTTTCATAAAAATAAAAAAATAAAATTATGTGTTAAAATAATAAATAAAAAGAATTTGATAACGTCATATTTCTGGCTAGTTTCATAGTATACCTGAATATCTTTTGATATTAAAAAAATTTTAAAGCGCTTTTTCACTTACCTACTGTTAGATTTTCGTGTATTACTTAATAAGAAAAGGGTTGTATTAAGCTTTAAACGATTAACAAATTATTGTATTTGAACAATACATTAAAATACTGCTGTTATCTTGTAAGATTAATGATTGAATACCAAACTGTGACTATGAGCACCAAATATAGTCAAAATGTCAAAACGGTTATAATTCAAGTTATTGTATTTGTTTCGTCTTGTAAGGGTTTTTACATATAAATTTAACATACAAAAAATTCTAGTCATTGCACTCCATATAGAGTGTGTATGATAATTATATAGTATACTCAATAAATAATATCAATATTCATTCTTACGCTTAGTGCACACGGAGAAACATTTTGACATGTTTCCTGAAAAAAGTTTCCAGAAACTTCAAAGTTTTAAGGGCGCCTATAAAAATGAGACGTTTTTAGGAAACGTTGTGAAGTGCAACTAACTTCTTATTTGTCAAATCGTTAAATGTGACATGTGATCATAAACATATTTATTGTTTTTCAAAAATAATCTCCATTTTCTGGAACCTTTTTTCAGGAAACTTGTCAAAATGTTTCTCCGTGTGCACTGGGCATTAAATTAATTCTTCTTTGCAAAAAATATATTCAATAAGATATAAAATCCTAGTTTTGAGACTTACGCCTGTTAAAAAAGTAATTATTGGTATTAAACGGATCATCAAATTCCATAAAATCAAAAACTCCACCAACCACGCACTTCACCAGCGCTAACACTACAAATAACTTCCACATCTTGGCACTAACTCTACGCTAGGAAACTCCACAGATCTTATATACCTAGAGATCATCTCCATACGCAAATAATTGTTTTATTAGTACAGTAAAACCCGCGAGTTTTCGTGTGTCCTCTTCGATAACGGTAAACTAATTGTTAAACAAATAGTCGTCTGTTAACACTATTTGTTAAACTTAAATTTGAACCGTGTCACTTGAGAACATAAACTGAAAAGTGTAATAAAAGAATTTGGTAGGCAGGATTGTGTGGGTTTAACGGTTTTAGTAAATTTGTTCGTTAAATTGGTTTTTGTTTGTTGAGATTTTTAATTCTTAGAAGAATGTGCACACATCACATATTTTATTGCAGGAATAAAATTGTGTGATGATGATGAAAAATGCTATAAACAGGTGTTATGTTCAATTTATACTTTATATCATTAAAGTTTTCACGAATTTAAAATGGAAAACAGTTTTGGTAAAACATAAACAAAAATATACTACTTATTTTATAATAGTATATTATGATACACGTACTTACGCTTTTAAAGCACGTACTACGTGTTTAAGAGTTCGACGCGAAGCGAAGTGATTTTAACGTCGGTAGTGCTTTAAAAGCACTTATATCGTGACGCTAGTTTTATTACACCTGGCATTCTAATTTGAAAAATGAGCTGGAAAACAGCATTTTAATTTTGATTCGTTTTATAAAGTAGTCTGTGTGCATGATGTGTCAAAATCGTTACCTGAGATTAGTTACAATTTTCATAGTTGTTGTTTAACAACCTTTAATACACAGCGTGTTTTTGTCTTGTGATTTTGCACGCATTTGCGTGTTTTAAAAAAATATTGTGATTTGTGAATTTTTTATTATGTAATATTAATGTTATAGTTTTTCAATGTTATAACTAAGCCAATCTAAAATAGTAATATTTTCTTTAAATTATTTCACTTAAATTTTATTAATTAATACAAGAAAATATCTGCACAGCAGCACAAACTGCTAGAAAAATTGGAAATTCAAACAATTTTAACTTTTGATATAAGTTATTCATTATATTATTGATATAAGAGAATATTTATGTTTCGCAAACGCAAAATAAAAATTATTGAGAAATTATTGTTTTTGATCTTTATTTATATTAATTTTTACTTCCCGCAATATAATTATGCTACCTTATTTTATAATTCATGTATCTATAGATTCAAGCTTGAGTGCGTTAATCAATTCGGACATCAAGAGGCTCAGATAGTATCATATAGGTACCATTATTCCAAATAATTATTATAATTGAAATTATCATTATTATCTTATTATTAAAAATTACATTTATTTTAATTTATTGGAAACGATACTATACTATGTCCATCGAACACATAGAGTAATAAAACTAGTGGGCAGAGCCAAAACTGCGCAGTACAATGTGCGCAGAAGTAGGCTTTACAAGCAACAAATTTTAAAAAGCAGAAAAATTAAATAGTTTTATTTGAAATAAATATGGAAGAATTATATATTTTATCATTTATGTATAACATAATTTTAAAAGAAATAAGTACAATTTTTATTTACGAACGATTTTTTTGATGACCGATCTCAGCAGTTGAGTTTGCCTAGCAGTGTAAAACTGGCTTACCAATAGCAATACCGTATTTCAATTTCGCGCACATTTGTGGGAGGAGCATCTACTCTATCTGTTCGGTGGACATAGTATAGCATTCACTGCGTCAAAATAAAGGGACTGTCGCTGTATTAGTAGATTTAAATTTCTTTTATACCCTGTTTTAAATAACGAAAGACTTTGACAGTTAATTAGGGCGTGGTTTAGGAGTTTGGTTTAAACCAAAACATTCTCGATGTTTAAAACGAAACGCTTATAGTTCACACCGTAAAGCCCTGTTTGCACGAGGATTCTTTGAAGATTCTACCAAGATTCCGAATCCTGGAAAAGAAGTTTTTTTTCTTTCTAGTGGTGAAACTTCTTCTTTTCCAGAATTCTGAATCTTCAAAGAATCCTCGTGCGAACAGTTCTTAAGAGAAAAATATATAAAAATAGTCAGGTAAAATTAAAATCTACAAAACAACAACAAATAACAAATAACGAGCAGCTCTTAAAAAGAATGAGATCCGATTAATTGACAAAAAATTTGAATTGTGTTTGTGTAAACCGCTCTTCACAACAGCACGTAGCAACCAATAGCATCACAAGAATTTATCTATCTAAATTCTTCCGTTATTTCAAACAGGGTGTATAGTGAATTTAATGAATATAAAAGCATTAAAAAAATTCAAAAAAATATAACTATTTTAAATTGAACACGTCACAACCAATCCTCTCTCTCTTATCTCTTAATCAAATGAATGGGTGCGGTTCCACCTCTTCGCTTGCTCTTGAAGCACTTAGCAGCACCGGTGAAGATGCTGCACAACGGTTAATTAGACAATCAGTGACCGAGAATGTTTACAACTTGTGACTTGAATTGTCAAATAGTTTACTCTTTACCTTTACCTGCACCTCGCTGAGCTTGCACAGTTTATATGCTGAAGACGCCCAGAGATATTTAGGCTAAGAAGGTAGAGAAATCCTAAAGGATAAATACATTATATACGCAAGAGGATTCGTCATGCCCTTAGATTCACGAAATAGATTAGTAGTTTTACTACTACGAACATGGCTTATAGAGTTATAATAGTTATAGGTATATAAAACATAAATAGAAACAGGTGCTTCGACTTTAATTTATCTCAATTTAATTTAATATTAAATATTTGTTTAAATTCTGTTATATTTATAATATATTACATTTGTAAACTACCGCACTTAGAACAGACAATCAGAAAGAGATAACCATTTTGTTTATAAGGAAAGGTTTCACAGCATAATATTAAAGTGGTGTTTTATAATTGAAAGTAATTAACATAGTATTATGCGAAAATAGTATTATATTATACAACAAGTTTAGAAATGTAATGCCATACGAGTAAAGTTAAACAACTTTTTCGCATTTTTCTAAGATATTTAAAACAAATAAACTTGACATTTAAGAAATTTTTTATAGCTATGCAGTAATGGTTGCTATGCTGTAAAGTATACTACTTTACTAAATAATATTGTTTTTAACAGGGCGATTCAAAACTTCGTGCATATTGTGCTCAACTTATTAAAGTACCGGAACTAAAATAATTTTTTTCAAAACAAAGCAGTTTTGAGTTTGGATCACTGTTTTCATATTGAATTTCACAAATTACTATTCTTGCTATTGCACAATTACTTCATTGAAATTTTATTTTATTCCATTCATAGTTGCAAATAGCCATTATACAATCAAATCTAGTGGTTTAAAAAATTTGCTTAAATTACCGAATTTTTAAGAAATTATTTTTGTTTCATGATCCATGACCAGTAAATTGAGTACTTATTACATTATCCATATGTCAAAAAAATATATGCACAAAGTTGAGAATCACTCTGTATATGTCATTACTATACAAAATGCGACAAAAAATATTACTACTTATAATAGTTTCTTTATATTATGATTCATAAAATGTAGTCGTTTATGGTATTATTTATTTATTAATTATTCGTACAATAGAAAATAGCTTCTCAATTAAAGTCATCATAATTTAGTATTAATATTAATTATAATAATAACATATTTATACAGTCTTTTCAAACACTTTTGTAAATAAAATATATACAAAACACAAACTACGTGTGCAAACCAATTATAAGCATAAAATATTTCACAGAATATTCATAACAATCTTACACTAAAATAAATTATAATCTGTGGGTCAAAATTTCTTTCACCAAAGTCTTGCATCACTTGGCGATAGAGCCAAACTTTATAGTTCAGCACATAAACTAACTTATTTTTGGCGCTAATTTCGAAAATATGGGGCCCTACCCGCCGTGTAGGTACTCATGGGGATTCCTGGGCCCGGGATGTGTTTGTAAATGTCGTTCTGCTCGTAGTCGACGTCGTAATATATTCCACTTTGATTCTGAAAAAGAAAAACAAGAATAAAATACAACTTAATATGCTGTGCTCTGAAAAATATTTCTTATTAATTCACATCATCCTATGTTTTATTATTTTTATACGGTTTATATTAAAATATCTTTGGAATGTTTTACAAAATAATTCCATTTTTGCTCGGAAGGTTCGATGGTATAGTTGACGCAACGAACAAACGCAGGACGTATTGTTATCACATTGTGACATGGCGGCCTGCATTGATTCGTTGCGTCAACTATAACAGTAAGCCTAAAAGTTATTACATTTTTGTTCAACCTTGCCGAATTCCACAATTTAATTAATCGAATCTCAGATCGTTTAGTTCATTTCGTATGCCATAGAAGCAGAAATAATTCATGGATGATAAATTATTGTTCTGATATTTTACTAGTGTTGTGTATGCTTTTTATAATTATTCACAATGACCATTTTGGTATTAATAGTTACATCTTTCAGTTCGCCAACGTGTAATGGGTTTGTAATTTGTATTATGTTTATATTTTAACTATAAGAAGTATGTGGGAAGTAAATAATCGGGAATGCAGTCAATTTTCTTTATTTTCTACACAGGCAGTGTAGAAAATAAAGAAAATTTGACTGCATTCCCGATTATTTACTTCCCACATCAACTTTCCAGTCGCATATTCATCTTTTCATTTTATAAGAAGTATCTGTAATAAATTTAAAATATAATTTACTGTATTTATTAAAAACACATGAAACTACATTCCTATATCAGCATTGTGCTAGCTAAACTCTGGTTACACGAAGGATAATGACAATCCATTGAAATTTAAAAGCAATGGAACGACACTTAAACCTATGCAGCATATTACTTTCTGAAAAGATTTGAGTAAATAACTCATCAGGCAGGAATTTTATATTGTTTGTGACCTTTCACCCTCTTCCCTGCTTCGTACGTTGTGCGTGCTCTTTTGTCTTTGCTTTAATGTCGCTCGTTCAACGTTTCGCTACTGTTTACGACCCTTTTGTTTTATAAAGTTCAAAGTATCATTTTAATATGAGTTTTTGAACACTGCAAATTGCAATTATTAATGGATTTTATATTTTATACTCTAATAATCTCCCTTCATTAACTGATTTATAAATAATTAACGCAACATAGCTTTCATTAAATTATTCATTACAGCAAATACAATTTTGTTTGCTACACAATTTAATAACAGTATTCAATATTTTCCCCTTACCGCTATACTGGCATTGCTTCTGCTTTTAGGTCTGGGCACATGGAAGTTCCTTCCAAGTAAATCTGTCCGGTCTTCTTCTTCACTCGAACTGGAATTGTCCAGCGGTCTCATACCATGGATAGAAGCTGCACGACTTTGCAACGTCATTCTCGGCATCGGAATCGGCGGTAGAGTGCCATGGACTGTACCACCCCCTCCTGGGTGATGGAGTGTCATCGCAGGGTAGCCGAAGATGGCACTAGATGGCCGAGTTGGCATGGCGCCTGGTTCAGGCTAAAGAGAAAGATAAATTAGTAAGTTGAAATCGAAGGTTATGGTGTTTGTGTTAGGTGTTAGTAATATTTACACTTTTTAGGTTACTAACGGCGTAATGGTTGGCCTGGGCCATAACATCAGCAATTTGCGCCCATCGCATGCGATCTTCCAGTGAAACTTGATACGGCGGTCCTCCAACATTTGGTGTTTTTATTGTATTGCCAGCAGTAGCCATGTAGCCGAATACTGGACTTCCAACTGTAGTTTTTTGTTCTCTATTCCATCGACGGCTGTAAACCAAACATACAATCAATATTTGAGGTTAAAATCAGGTCAAAATAAATACATACCTCCACATAACCAAACAAACAAGTGTCAAAACAATGATGACAACAGCAGCTACGCTGGCACCAACTGCAACACCTAGAACTTCACCATCCACCTCGCATTGCGATCCGTAATAATTGCCAGAACACCTGTAAGTAAAATTAAAATAAACCATCAACAATGTACAACAATTATTTTTCTTACACGCAGATTTGTTGTCCATTTGAATATTTGCATTCGCCGCGATTGTTGCAATACTGCGAAGAACACTGGTCACATTGTCGTCCAGCTCTGTGCCTATTATCAGCCCAAGGATCTCTGTAACCGTCAGCGCATTCACATTGGAACGAGCCGAAGACGTTGATGCATCTTGCCAAAGCATGGCAGTCGTGGAGTTCTGTGCTTGAACATTCATCCAAATCTGCAAAAGAAAGTGTTATTATTGAGGGTAAGTTTAATATAAAATTAAAGTTTTTACCCTGTAAATTGGAGACGCTTCCTGGAGGGCTATCTACCCAAAGAGCGCTATTTCCTACGTTATTGCTTCTGCGCTGGATTACTCCTAGTAAATGTTTTTGTATATCGGCGCGTACTTGAGGTCTAGCTGTATCAGCATTCTCTTCCAGTTGTAAAGTTACGTTTACAAATACTCCAGCTTGTCCTTGTGATCTCTCGCCTTTGTAAACACTGTTTACTCGCGCGCTCATGAATTCGTCACTGAATGGAGTCATTGACATTGCTGAATCAATCTGGAAATATTTACAATAGATTATTTTAAAAAGCAACTCGATGTAGGACGAAAATCAGAAGCGAAAGTTATTTTTTGATTTAAAATAACTAGATGTACCTATACTAAGTTGTTTTTTAAAATACACTTACCGCTCTAATGGTTTCATACGCCAGCTGCTGATATGGCTCACTAGTAACATCCGCCAAATCTGGCCCCCAAGAGATCCGGTGTTCATACATTCTATCAACCCGTAAAGACATCAAAACTGCAACAATTCTTCTGCAGGGCTCTCGATGTTTCCTTCTAGCAAAACCGGGCCGACAATGACACGAACTTACTCCCAATTCAGTTCGGCAAATTTCATTTTGAGTTTGATCGCAAGTTGATGCGTCACCAACAATGCAGGTATCAATTCTGAAAAACAAATATTAATTGTCGAACTTGAGAACATGTTTGAGGGTTTAAATCTACCTGACGGGAGGTTGACTCGGTCGGCGGTTATACATCGGTGGCCTTCTTTGAGTTGGTTTAGTTCTAGATGGTTCTGTATGAGGAACAGCGTAACCAGTTGCGCTGATTGAATGTGTTGTACTTTTAGTTGGCGTTGCTTTAATCTGTTGGGATTGTGATGTAGTGGTGGCATCTCCGAAGAGGTTTAAATAAGTTCTTTTTCCGTCGATTGAAACAAAACCTTCTGTTCCACTTGCTGCTGTTATCACGTCTTTTGAACCGTGTACTTGCTCAATTTCAACTAAAAAAAAGAATTATTTAACTATTAGGTATTTCTTTGTTGACATATATGTTTATCCATGACTATTTCAGCGGCTACTTGCATGTTACTGAAAATGAGATTTCTTTATTTCTATTGCTATGTGGATACCTAATGTTAGGTCGAAAATATATTTTAAAAAATTTAAGAAAAATACCTAATATGTATTTTTGAAAATTGAGAAAAAAAATTCTATGCAATCATTATTTTAAATAGGGGAAAGGGAAATGTAAAGAATGTAACTTGTGGTTGGCCGTTTTAGCTTCCAGCACAAGCCGTTGTTATGTGTCGGTTGTTGAGTCTTTGCTTTACGACTATTCATTGTTTCGGCGTGATTCTACGTCACATATCAATGTTCATTAATTTTTGTTGGGCTTGTTAATAATTTTTTTGTCAAAATAAAAAATTCGTGTTACCAAGTTTTTAACTTAAAAATATTAAATAAAAATATATCATGCAAATAGCCCATTCAGTGAATAATGTATCCCATTCCATTACTAGTGAGTTTTTAAAATTACTTAACTGACTCTTCGACCAATAGAACTTCTTGAAAAAGGATAAATTCAAATATAATTATCCGTTTGCTAGGTAACGTACACAAATTTTAAAAATAAAAGATTTTTCACTGCAAATTGAATTATTTAATATAGTCGTGGCTAAACTATAGTATTTACTCAAGTTTAACATAGTAATTATTACTCACTCGAATGAGTGCGATATTCGCCTTCGACTCGTATAGTAAACTTTGATTCTCGTTAGTAATGGCCATTGTTAAACAAACTATTATGAATGTGTTATTAATATAAAAATAAAAGGTACCTGGAATGATAAATGGTTTTCCCGAACCTCCCGAACTTCCGCCACTGCTCGCTCCATTAGGCCCTTGAATTGCAGAAACTGTAATATCGAAAATTTCACCGATTTGACCAATCGGGGGCCGTGCAGTAATAATCGGAGGTGGTCTATGTACGCCAGGTTTGTATTCAGTATCATCCAGAACTATTCCGGGTCGTGGACGATATGGATAGTAAGGAAAACCGCCAGTACTTGAACTTTGTTCTTTACCTACAAAATATCCAGTTATACTAATGTTACAAGTTAAAATATTGTTCTATTACTTGATGAACTGGTTTTCATTGTTGGTTGCTGTGTTTGTGATGCTTCAGTTATGTTTAAAGTTGTTGAAATGCTTGGTAAAACTTCAGTTGCTGTTGAACTTAATGACGAAGAAATAGATTCAGTTGTTGATGGTAATATATCTGCAATAGAAGTTTCTAGAACTGGAGTGGCTTCCCCAATACCTTCTCCTAATTTGTGGAATTCTTCTGGTGTATTGATTGTTTCATTAATTGTTGATATGCTTGTTTCTAAACCATCATTTGTTGTTGAAGGTGTCACGTTGTATTTAGTTTTTTCATTTACTTCACTACTAGTACTGACAATATATTTTTTGGAAGAAGTTTTTTCTTTATCTTTCTTTTTCTCCAATTCGTATTCTTTTTCAACAACTGGAATAGGTGGTGTGATCAGTTCAGTTGGAGAAGGTTCAGGCAGTTTTGTAACTTCTTGAGGAATACTTTCATTATTTTCAACTAGTTCTTGAGCTTGAGAATCTTGCTCTAGTTCTGGTTCTTCAGTAATTGGAATAATCTGCATATCAGAACCTAAGTTAAGTGTCAAAATATCTTGCGAATTATTCGAGAACGTCACAGAGCCTCCTTCTGCGTAACTATCTCCGCCAGTATACGGTGGAAGTGGTTTATACGGTGAAAGATTCCCTGGAGGTCTTCTGGGTGGACCTGGAGGTCTTCTTGGAGGTTTCCTCCATGGAGGAATCGTTACGGGTCTTCGAAAACCATTGATGGGAACAATTTGTTCTGGAAGAGGGATCCCGTTAAGGTATGGTTTAACTGGAGATGTATTTTGATTTTGAGGTGGCATTTCAAATGGATATGGAGTCGGCTGTTTAGTCGTAGTTCCTGGCATCGGTCCAAGAGGTGGAGGAACTAGCGGTGCAGGGATGTCGAAATCTGGAGGAAGTGGAGGAACGTCGGTTATGCGCGGCGGTCCACGATTGTTAATTCTAGTGGATATTGGCCGAAGAGGTCGGCCCATAGCTGGCGCAGTGTTAGCCTGCACATTGACATTCCCGTTTAATAGTTTAACAATCCCTGTGATGATGTCTTGGATGTCTGGGCTAGCTTGTCTCGCTTTACCCAAGTCAGGAGAGTATGTAACAAAACCCTGAGTCATCACCGCAGTGGGCTTCACTTCCAGGGGCTCCAGCAGTGCTCTGGCCTGTGGAGCCCCTTCCCCTTCCCCCGGAAACTGACCAATCTCTGCTTCCGTCGCCGATACTTTCTTCATCTTCGCGTTATCTTTATACGTCTTTGTCGGTTGAATTAAATTCACAGATCGGCCGCTCATTTCTATTTCATTTTGTTCAGAGTTGTCTCCAAAGTTTTTAAACACTAAGATGTCGTCGTCAAAGCCGTTGGTTTTCGTAGGGGCATCTTGGTTGACAGACCTGCTGACTATTATATGCGAAGGAGTGAATTCGCTTGCATCAATGGGAGCTAGATTGATTGTTTCTTGAAGGAATAATTCTTCTAAGTTTGATGTTGTGATTGGTGGTAATGTTTGAGATGTTATTGCTTCATTATCTTTAGCTGAATTTGGTGATATATGAGAGTTTGAATATAATTCGGCACCTGAAACAAAACATATTTTGTTACAATTGTCTTATGAAGGTCAGGTATTGTTGTTGACCACTAGATGTGACATATTTGTACTAAAGAATTTGTTCATTACGAAATCAGACTGGTCATCACGTTGACCCGGATTCGGACATATCGCGCCTTCTTGTCATGTAATTGTTACACGCACGTTAACATTTGTACGAAAAGAATTTTAAATGTAACATGTTTAAAATTTATTATTTTAGTGAGTCTAACACAGTTAGAAAGAAATGTATTTTTAGTTTAACTTGAGGATCATATATCTCGTGAAATTATTATTTGATTGTATACATATTTAAACTACAAAAGAATTACATTTAAAAGACAAGCAATCTTTTTCCAATTACGTGTAGGTAGAGTTTCCGTCCGCACTTAACTCATCAACTTCCTGTTTTCATCGTTTAACAGTTACATACATTTCCGGCAACAAAATTCTTAATAGTTTGTTGTAATTAAGATTCCGTTAATTTATGTATACTTAATGAGTAGCGAAAGTTAAAATAATTTACAAAATATTCTTGATATTGTATAGTTGTTTTCGAAAAAAATTGGTGATGGTCCCGCTAGAAACTTTTAAAACAGTTTAAATTGTGCAATGTGCATTTTCAAATATCGTACTGCTCATGTGCTCATGATATGCTTTCAAAATATAAAACAATGAACTGCAGTTGCGAAAAATGTGACAGAATCTGTAACCAGAACAATTTAATTATGATTATTAATATTGTAAAAATTAACCGACTAACCGAACCGTTATATTTGAAGGAAAGAATTAATTTTTCAAGTACGGTTATTAGGAAACGTTACACAGTTTAATTCATAAATAAATATTAACTTAAATGTACGGTAATTTCATACGTGCAAGAATATTATTTGTAGATATTTTATTATTTATTTTTTTTACAGTTGTTATCAAAGAAATTGCATTAAATATTACTTAGTAGGTGAATGAACTCATAAAAACAATACATTTCTTTCGTATTGTATTGTTAATTAGGCATTATTAAATAAATTGATAATGATTAGAAAAAAGATTCACGAAATAGGTTAACATTACGAACAGTAAAGGTAAGTTAGTTCTTAGCGACGTTAAAGATTTGGTAAAGGAATTAAAATTGGACGAATTATTAATTTTTATTTCTAAATTTTTTGCGATTTTTCGGTATTTTATTTACAATCGCATAACCAGCAAATAAAATAATATTTAGAAATAATATTTTACCGCCACAAAAATTTCATATATTCGATATAAATCAAATAATATAGGTAAACTCATGCCTCATTTATTTTATTTACCTATAAAAATTAATTTTTGAGTAGGTATTAGGTATATTTAGAAACACGATGATAACACACACCTAAAACTTTGCAAAAGGTATATTCAAAATTTATTTTATTTTCATATTGTATTTATCGTTCAAATAAACTTTGCGCGAATATTATGCAACGGACAAGTTCAATCAGTTAAATTAAGTGTTTATTTCTTGTATGTTTTGGTCCAACGTTGTAATTTATTCAGTTGTTTGCTAAATCTTATAGCGGAATGTAGTGTTTGACTGCCAGACAATGTCTCAGTTAACTTATCTACCATCTAAGCCTATCTAATTAATATATTATTAGGTACGTAGCATATACGTAAAATTAGTGACCAACCAATTTGTGAATCTAAATAATAATTTGAGAAGAAGGAATAATATGGGTACACCTGCCATTTACGAGCTGTCTCATTGGGATTTGGGATTTTTTCTCCAGAAAAGTATGTTTAGGACTTGTAGATACTATGTGCCACAATGAATTGAAACAATTTTAAAAATTAAGGTGGAGTTAGTTACACAGGGGTAAAGTCGTTTATAGTAATTAGAGCAAACAATATTTGCCAACTGTATACTGTATTATCTAAGTTGTTATATTTAAAGTTTTAGTTTACTTAAAATATATTAAAATTCATGTAACTTTAAATATAACTTAGAGACTGAAGTATACAGTATTGTTTGCTCTAATTATTATAAACGACTTTACCCCTGTGTAACTCCACCTTTATTTTTACAACAGTTTCAATTCATTATGGCATAGTAATCTCTATCTACAAGTTCTAACACACTTTTTTGGAGAAAAAAATCCTAAATATTGTACAGTTTGTGTCACAATTCGTTGACTGTCCTTGCATAGGACAATGTAAAAAATATATATTCAGTTCCATAAAGTTTCGACTATTGATTTTATTTGAGATTGTATAAAATGTATTGCAGTTTGCAATAAATATAAGATACAGTACAATTGTATTTTGATTTAAACTTGTGTACAACAAAAAACGACTTTTTTACGTCTGGGCCAACTTCAATGAGAGTATTCTATTGTTAAAAAAGTACACATAATAGTAGGTATCTAGTATTTTTATGCCTGGTATATCCAATGTTTCTCCTTCTTAAATTCCATTACCACTCAATATTGTCTTCACTAAATAATAATTTCTTTAAATTTTTAGATTCCAATCTGCAAGAATCATCAATGACCAGCATCAATAATTATTGAAAACTTTCTTGGAAACCAAACTGATAAAGGTAAACTTTCACTCTCTTCAAATAGATATTTTGTGACTCATTTAAATTACGCAACCCCTTTCTCTATAACTGATGAGTTAAAACACAATGCTAAAGCCATATCAGCGTCCGGCTAAAACGTAAAACCCGACAAGGCGGGTGTTGGTTCTGACGTAGGTACATTCTGACCCACTTTCTGATTTCACCTGAGGCGTGCGGGTTCCACAGCTCACATCAACACACGTGTTAACGAATATCTTGTAACTGTACATTGAGCTAACACCGAAAAGAATATTTGATTGTTAATAATAATAACAACAAAGGTTGAGTGGACTTATACATATAGAAGGACCTAAATTGAGGAGTAAGATGTGCTCTAAAAGAAAAAGCTTTTGTTGAAACTGGTAGCTTTTATAGTTAACTTAAATTAGTTCTACGTTGTTGGTAAAATGGAAAATAACTTAAATTTATGTAGCAATAAAATAACGGCCTAAAGTAGACTACTATTTTTGAAGAAAAATATTTGGTTTAAGTCGGGTTTAAGTTATTTAACATAATGTTATTTAATAGTAATAATATAAAGACAGCAAATAATAAAACAGTTAAATCAATAAATAACAAATGTTTTAAATTTACAATAGCCATTTGCTTTGCGCTTCGCTTCCCAATTTACAAGTATTTAAAAAAATATCTGAAACATATTTTTTCAATTATTCATTTTTCATTTGTAGACAGAATATTAAAATTAATGTTAGTGTCGCATAATATACTTAAACTGATTCTACCTTTGCTGCATCTACTATTTGAAGATAATTATAGAAATCATTAAACTAACTGCAGATATTAGTAACAGTTCCTCAGTAGGCATATCCACCATAATCGAAATAAGGAATATTAACGATGAAAACATAAATTACATGCCCAGTTATGACTAATAGTGAAAAAAGAAAGTTTTTAAATAATTTCATTTAAAAGATATAAATTATTTAATCGTATCATACATACATTAATTAATTATAATACTTTAGATATCAAAATCTTCCATAATATGCAATCTGTCAACTAATTGACAGTTAAAATTGTTGATTTGTATTATAAATCGAAATTATATTAATAGCTATAAAATATGATGATGTAGATACATAGTATAGAGCGTGGTTTGTTTCAAATGTAACGTTATGATTGGCCGTAAAAATTTTCGCGCGATGAGAACATGAGAAGAAGACACATGATGCGGCAGACAATGTAACTACCATCTGTCATTATTACATTATTCGTGCTTATTTAATTTGTGTTTGATTTTATTTTATACTTTTAACTGCTACAAAACATGTTTTTTAGCATACCTAGACGACTTATTTGTTTTAAGGAAAGGAAAATGTTAGTGAAACAAACTGATTGAGTGCACTGAAGGTACCACCGACGTCACCAGTCACCACTAAATACCAGACTTTTAAAAAATCATATCTCGCTTAATAAGCGGAAAATTTTCATCGCGTTTTCACTAATCATAGTTTCTTATGTAGTTTTGTAAAAAAAATACATTGGAGGAGCCTAACTTAACTTAACTTAGTAGTCTTATATATTACTCCAAGTCTCAAGTCTTGTTGCAGATACCAAGTCCAAGTCATCAATGGGGCCCTTAGCGCAAAGCGTAGCATAGGTGGTAACACGGAGCTACGGAGCTAGTCTCCGAAGTACGTTTTACACGATAACTACATACTTAAGTAAAAATAAGAAGACGTACCTACGCATAATGTTACTGAGTGTAATTATGACTTCTCTGTTAAGTTTATACAACAATACTACAATTATTAAAGTTGGAAAGCCGCAGACTTAAAAAATTTATTATTTCAAGAGGTGCCAAAACATCGGGACGAATAACCGAGTTAATAGAAAGAATACTTGAAATTTAGTTTGTATATCAGTTATTTTAACACATAATTCAATTGTAGACTAGAGACTTTGACAGAAATAATAATTTCGGAAACATTGTTATTACGCATTCGCGCATTTTGACATTCATTTCATACACAGGTTTGGTGTTTCTAAGTCATTTGAAGGTTAAAAGGAACTAGCTCACTAGCGCACCTATCGTGAGAAATATTGCGCTAAGGGTCCCATTCACGGAAATTTATGGTTTTTAACCGAGAATAAACTACAGAGTTGTTCTTTAAAAAATATATAATAGAAGTTAATGAACGGTTATGTACTTAAATAATATGAATCTACTATTTATTTTGAAGCGTTTTATTTAAATTATGAATACGTAGGTATCTAATGTCTGTAAAATCTTTCTGCATTTATACAGGATTATTCACAACGTCGTGCATATATTTTAATGGTATAAAGTAGAAAAAAAATATTTAAAAAAAATTCGTAAATTTAAGGGCAGCTTTTGCAAGGAACACATTTTTGGAACCACTAAATTAAAGATTGTATAATGGATATTGAACTAAATATAAATAACATTAAATTATATTTTAATTAAGTATACAATGGCAAGGAACACATTTTTGGAACCACTAAATTAAAGATTGTATGTATAATGGATATTGAACTAAATATAAATGACATTAAATTATATATTAATTAAGTATACAATGGCAAGGCAGTTAAAAATTAAATAAATTTATAAAATTCCTTATTGACACAGTATCCCAAAACAGTTTAATTAAAAAATCTGTAAATTAAAATTGTGAATTTTGAAAAAAATCTTTCCGTTTCATATTCAGTAAGTTGGATATTATATGCCATTTAAATATATGCACGAAGTTGTGAATCATCCTGTATGAAATTAGTTAACTTTTCGAGTAAGAAATTTTACGAACACATGTAAATAATTTAGTTTTTATGTCTGTAGTACTTGAAATAACGGTGTAAGTTGTTTCATTTATAACTGCAATCATAAATTTCATCCATCATTCTATTGTTGGAAAATAACTAACTAATTTTCTACTTTGTCGCGTCGCATTTCAACTCAATAATTTAATTTGACGGTATCAATCTCCGATCACCGTTGATCGCAGGTTTTTTCTTCAGTTCAAGTAACGGTGTTGAGTTCTTCATCGTTCTCTTCGGCGCGAAGAAGCAGCTATGCTTGGAATCCGCGAACAAAATGGCGACCATGCGTTACTTTTTTTATTGTGTTTGTTAGTTTGTTTGCATATTGTATTGTACAGGTGATGCATCTTAGATACATGATGACATATTACTTTCTTTTTGTATTGTTAAGATGAAAGGAGAAATTGAATTAGCAACATTAAGATTACTTTATAATCGACTGGATTCACGATACGGATTGACATTGACACCTTTTTGCTACGCATTAACGTAACATTCTGTGCAATAGCATCAAAATATTATTGATTCTGACTATAAATTGAAAATTAGGAAATTGAATTTTATATTAAATCACATAATATCTGCACGTATCTTTACTAAGTTTGAATATTTTGTATCATCATTTTTATTAGACATATTTTTTCCTGTGTTCGTTATTCCTATAAAATATCGAACAGAATACTAATTTTCATACGACGCTATATGTGTTAAGATCTTAAGATTAAGACATTTTAAAAGATTATTGTTTCTTTACTAACACAATTTGTAAAATTCTTCCAATTATTTGACTGTAAAATATATTATCGGTTAATCATTTAATAAGTATAAATAAATATAAGAGCACATAGAATTGAATATATTCAAAAGTAGTAACAGTAGTAAATGTTATAATTAAAAAATAAAAGTGATATCGCATTCCAGCCCACTGTTTCCTAATTTATTTTCTTGTCTCTAGGTTTCGGGTTCAAATCCCACTCAATCCACCTCTGCAGACCATCTTCGATGCCTCCGATGAGGTACCCGTACCACAGTGACCCGTATCCGAGATAAAAGGTTGGTTTACACTATACAACATGTAAAGTGTGAGAATGTGTTACTAAGATTAAATTACACTAACAGATTAAAAATCTAACGTTACTCTTAGTATAACATGGATAATTAGAGCTGTGAGATTATATGCAGTACTGGTAATGAGACATTATGAAACAAGAGAGAAGTGTTTTTTAAAGATTTCAAAAGTACAGAAAGGATTTTTAATTATTATGCGAAATATGCAAGGACAAAGTTGTAAACAAGAAATACAGTATTTCCACTACAATATTTTTAATAAGTTTATTAATCTTTGACATAAATAATCATTCATACAATTAGTAACTTCTCAAAAACCATAATAAACTTGCAACTAGGTTCGAATACCGTAAATTAATTCACACGGTTAATGTGTAACTAATATGAAACGAATTGTTGAAGCAATAAAGCGATTGTGAATGCCTTTAGATGTTAATGATTTCAAACTTGACATTCACATGGTCATTACCAATGACTAAAACTTTCTAAATTGTTACAAAATTATCCATACATAATCAACATAATCGACTGACATCTTAAGACTGAGAAATTCAAATCAAACTAGGATGCTACAATATTGAATTTTGTCGCTTTTGAAATCTGTGCTATTTTGCTTATATTTGCTTAAATATTGTTTCTTAGATACTTATTTAATACTTACAGTAAAACAGTGCATTTATGCTATACCGGGTGTCTACTTTATATAGGAAAAACAATGTTATTTTAAAATTCTGCTGTAGCTACTTACCTATTAATTTGAGATGAAAGTTATAAATACAAAACTAGTCAAAAACTAAAAACTATACACAATTTAATATGAAATCTCCGTCGATCATATTGCTTTGTTAGTTCACAAGAAAAACGCAAAAGAAAATAACCATTATAGCATTATTTGCCATATGGAACTAGGGATTTATTTTTTGGACAAATTGTATCATTTTATTATGTTAATAATTTGCCATAATAATTATTAAAAGTGTAACAAAACACAGAAAAGAAAGTATTTTTTAAAAATTTAAAAAAACATCCTTAATTCCATTCATAAGGTACCTACTCTTAAATAATGCTATAAATGACTAGGTATTTTCTTTTACGTTTTTCTCGTGAACTAACAAAACAATATGATCGACTGAGGTCTTAAAATTATGTAGTTTTTAGTTGTTAATAAGTTTTGTATTTACAACTTTCGTCTCAAAGCAATAGATACATAACTACGGTTTTTTTTAAATAACATTGTTTTTAGCTCGGTTTTTCTTATATAACAGATTTCAAGTAGACACCCGGTATAGTAAGCTTTTTAACTTACTGTTTACTTCTCTAAAAAAGATTATTCAAATCAAATATTGGAAATATTAATATACTTAAATAAATAAGGAAATAACCGAGAATATGGAATGCAAAAGTAACTATTTTGATACGTTTATTGTCATCCATTTACTAATGATTCATCATTGTTCGTGATAAATTACAGTTTTTAATTAGTTAGAATCGTTGAAAATTTTCCACGAAATCAGTTCCTTAAAATATTTTCTGTTTGCAACATAAACTCTTCTGTTTTATGACACGACAAAATTCGTGAGTAAATAGTTTACCAAGTGAAACTACGAAAAGGAATTTATACAATACAGGACTAATTCATTTTAACAACCTCTCAAGTAGAGAAACTCAAGTAGTTTATGTGACATATGTAAGACGTTGCTCCAATTGCAGTTTCATTTCAAGAATGTAAACACGAAATATTAATTAGAAATAGTAGTAATTTTTATAACAATGGACGGAACACATTTCATAAAATTCATTACATGTGTTGCAGAAAAGTAATTAATAAATCGAATTTGCTTAATTACCATAATTATTACTCAATAGCTGAAACTTTTTTGCAATTCTTCAAAAATAAATTCCTATAAAACAAATACAACAGCATGAGTTTGTTGGGCTTGAGTTTAGCAAACTTAGGACATACTAAAATTTAAAATGTGAGCGAAGCAAGTCAATAAAAAGAGTTTAAATATTTAGTTACAATACCTATTAACCATTTAATTCACCTTCAATGCAACTTTTTGCTCAAGTCTAAGTTTGATCGAATTAGGAATATCACACCTTTTACCCAATTTGGATGAGACAGCCTTACAGTTTAACTCACCGTGAGTCATCTGTACAGATATATACTATCTGACAAGTATCCGGTACTCATAATTGTTTATACGATAGTAGAGAATACATTATAGGAAGTGTAGGTAATTTTAGTAAATATATCTTTAAAGATATAACTGTTTTCGTTTGATACATTCTATCCGACGATGTGTAGCGATTGTAATCAATTGTGATTGTAGGATATCCGCTTAAAAATAGTTTTAAAAAATAGATCTACTGCTCAACAATATAATTAACTGCAGGAAGACAGATCAGAGATCGTTCTAAATGCATCAGTTAGTGCCAATAAGAGCAGAAACTTTCCAATTTCTCCTAAGTACGATCGCAAGCCATTCTGTCACGATATTAAGCGATAATTAAAAAATAACACATTCTATTTCAACCATAACACATGCAAATGAACATTTTTACACTAATATGTTGCGAGAAATTTCTAGAGCATTGAATTACTTTCTTAAGAAGTCTTCATTTGGACGACAGTTCGATTAAGGGGAGAAATTCAAATGAAATTGAATTTTTGCCATTACTTAATATAGATTAAGGCGAACATAATGGTTCTTAAATGCTCACTTCGCTCAACTACCGAAAATTTTAAGCAATATAAATATGTAAATAATGGAACTCGTCTTTAGGTAGACTAATTCACTTACACTTTCAAAAATTTCAATTGAACTAAACTCATGTCCAACAAACTCTAGCCGTTATACTCGGTTTTCGTTCTAGTAAAACTTATTTTTAGGATTGAATCTTTTACTTATTTTTTAATAACAATCTGACCCAATATTAATTTTATGCAGTCATCTATTTATACATGTTTATTATAATTTGAGTACCTAACCATTACTAATTCGTTCCCGTGTATTTATGAATTAACTTTTTATTTTGGAACCTGTTCTGATTGCCCATTGATATCTTTGTTTCCGATTTACAAATTGGTGATTATTACTGTAGATATGTAGGTAAACAGAACATTTAATTTTACTTTAAAAGTTTTTCTATGCAATATATGTCAACTACATGCGTCTAACATATGCTGTATATGATTCAAATAACTTATAAAGCAATCAACAAATCTATAGATGTTTAGAAATGTCATTGTAGAATTTTTAACAATAGTTAAACTTTCTTTTCGCCCGTTATATTGAAATTGACTTTCAATAACGCATTTCTAAATTTTCATATTTTGAGATTTGAATATTTATTTTAGAGTAATTTCAAAACAAGAGAGAGTTGTAGTGTAATTTTTGTTTTATGCAAAAGTTGAGCTAGCGGAACAAATTTTTGAATAAGAATATATTCTACTCGCTTACTGTTTTTATACTACACTTTTACAAATATAAAACGCAGTAATATGCTAAATAATAGTCTCAGGTTTCTCATTATTATTCTGAGCTGCTTATTAAAACACGAACTACATTTTATTCACTAATAAAATTATGGTAATTTTACAGCAAATACAAATCAGAGCCTACTTAAATATTAAATTGCACTGTACACTGAGAACCACAAAACGGAGTAGTAACACTTTTTTAAATAATCGTATCTTAATATTAATAACTCTCTATTAAATGTACATGAACCATGAACTAATGTAATAAACGTAGCGAAAAACTGTTTTGTGAATCTAGCGTTTTGGCATATTAAATTTTTATTTCAACTCGTAGATATTCAGATATAAATAATTTTATTTTGTATTCAATTTAGATCATTTTAATTGTAAGATACACGTTTACTAAATATTTACTTAATAAGTAGGTGCCCAAATCTAATTAACAATACAATTAATTACTCCTCCAATTAACAATTTAATTGCTTTTATATGCAATGCTCTACATACAGCATTGTAACAAATAAATAAGTAAGATAAAATGCTGCTGCATGTTGCTTACTAATAGCTTACATTATTATGCTAAATTTAATATGAGATACGAATATGTTGGTTTATTTATTAGATATATAAAAAATAAATAAAATTGTAATGTTAGCGCTACCCCATTTCGTTAATCTTTCTCTGTTTTCTATCTCTTTGCCGAATAAAATTGAGCAAGTATTCTGGTTGCAGAAATGTGTCAGTAGCGAACCATTTTTTCTTTATTTTTACCTTTTGTGAACGTCGTAAACAAAAGCGCCACCAGGCCGACTATGCGGATGGTATTTGATCCTACATCCGCCATTTTAAAGTCTTGGAGGTCACTAACTTAGTCTTAGATACACGTTAACATTAGACAGACACTAATACACCTTATTACACCTGTACTTAGAGCGCACTTTGACGGAGAACTTTTAATTCCGCTATTTTGTTCAATTCACGTAAAACATTGTAAAGTATTTTAAATTAGACTTGGATAATTTAATGTAGTGTAGTTCGTTCATTTTGACACAATAATTAACAATTGTTTTGCACCGTGCGCCCGCATTAATGAGTAACCCACTTTTACAACACTTTGATAAGGGTACAGAAATTCCCTCACAATTTCACACACTGAACTCAATTATTAAATTTGATTATTTTTTCAGGTATCGATGTTTTTCACTTATTTTTCTCTCGACTTCTACGCTTGGCAGTCATCTTCCTAGGTCTTCACCGACATGCAGACTGAGTTCTTTAGGCTAACGGGTCTTCAGCAGAGGTGGGAATGTTTTTTTGCGTCGACTGTACTCCAGGTATTCGGGTTGGTGGAAGGAGAACGACTTACCTAGACACAGGTGAGGTGTAGTTGTCTTTAAACCGTTCATTTGGGCTTTACTAGATATTGACGAGTTGATTAAATTATTAAGTAGGTTTGTTGGAAAGTAACTGTGAATTAATTTCCATTTTTGGGTAATAATATACTTTCAAAAATTAGCTTATATTAATTAAATATTGTATCCATTAATCTATTTATGACAACACTAATTTTTATTTTTTGCTACGTACCTATCTAATTTATCCAATTCAGGTTAATTTATGTTTTAAATTTAAGCCTGGTTTACGTAAAGTGTAACTTTTGCATTTGCCTTATAATTACAAAAAAACTCTTCTGATTTAACATTAGCCCTATTACTCAGTCAAAAATTCGATAAACCCTTATATTTTAGGATTCTAGCATAATGCTCATGCAAATTCGCGGAAACATTAGTACTGTAACACGTGTTTTATAAACCAGGCCTTATTCATAAATTGAAATATATTGAATAATCTTATGAATGAACAAACATGATGTACTTGTCACCTAAAATTGATTGTTTATTATTTATAAATTTACAAATAGGTACAGAATGCGCTTTTAATTACCCCAGTTCAATTTGTTATTCTACTTTAAATAAAAATAAAATTAGCAACATTAAATAATATGGTAGAAAATTACTCGAAATGTAGTCTATTAAGTTTCTTTATTCACGAATTCAACGTTTCGGCACACACTTGTGCCTTCATAAGGGGCTGCAAAAACATATTATTACAATCTTGTAACCAGAAAAATATATATAAAAATATAAAATATTTTCAAAATGAAGTATTTTATCGTCTTATTTGGATGTTTGATGGGTTAGAAATACTTAGGACTGCAGTAAAATTGTTAATTTATTTAATCAAAAGCCGACGTTTCACCAAGACTATTGGCTTCTTCAGGGCGACTGGAGAAACACAAAAGTCAGACAATTAAAATATACTTACTGACTAAAAATAGTTAGTAATGATATGTAAATATATAAATATTGTTTAATATAACAAAATTATTAGTTGTCATTTTGTATGTAGCTTCTGGAATTTACATTGTTGTATAAAATAATTTAATAATTAAATTTAAATAAATTAATCTGTCAGATTCAAGCCCTCATATTCGTTTTTATAAGATAAGGATTTATAAAACTGATTATAAATAACTTGACCAATTTTCATAAAAGGTGGGTTGTAATTTTATTTTCATTAAACATGAGCTAAATATTAATTAATTTTCGCCATTTTTAAACAATATGGCAAAAACTATCGAATATATTATATGTATGTGTGTAAATATATAATCGCCTCAAATATTCAATTGATAAACATTTATTGTATTTTTATTAGCTACTTACTCCGTAGAATATTATTTGCGAAGGATAGTTAAGAACATTTTAATTTACAAACAACATATTTCAATTTACACAAAACAATATTGACTTTATTCTTAAGGGCCATTGGCAGCAACAACATCTACTTACTATACAATATAGTAGTTTGTTTGATTACGAAACATTTGGCGTATCTCGGATTTTCCCGTTTGCATCCGGCTGTAAGCACATTCACGGATAGCGTCTTTATTCATATATTAGTATAGAGAGCTGCTACAATCATAATGGTAGCTTACTATGAATCATATACAAAAGAGAAAGTTTGAAAGCGACCGAAATTGACTTTCAGATGATCACGGATCTGATTATTTAATTGTTACCTATTCATTTTTTAAAAAGATTGATATTAACTATTTCCTTAATACTGTTATCAATATTAAGTAATGAATATATTGATGTGTTTGTTATTTTAATACGAAAATTAATTACGAAAAAAATCTGCTGTGGCCAGTACACGACCTCTCGCCTAATTCTGCTTATTCTATTAACCTCGAGACTAATCTAATAAATAGTTTTACTTACATTTTAATAGTTTCATGTTCATGTAAGATGTAAACGATAATGTAAACCAAGATGCAAGCAAAAGATGTCAACTGTACTGTCACTGTCATAATCATTCAAATTTTATGTAGAAACAAATTTCATATCATGGACAACAAGATAGAATATTAATTGTACTTTATTTTATTGTTAAATACTACCAGATTCAGCAAATTGTATTTATAATTAACTGTACCCATAGATAATTATATTTTCTTTTATTTTTAATTGCAAAAATTGTCATAAATAAATAATGTAACAATATATTAAAGGAAAAGTTTATCAAGCTTCAAAAAGTACTACTTCCGGTTTTCGGATTTCTACCAAAATGTTATCCGGTGTTAAGATCCTCATTAAAACCTTAAATATGAAATTTGGTTATTAAAGGTTTGATACTTTTTCAGTTATCGTGGACGAAAAATCGTCAGTCCATACATTCATACAAACACACACACGCACACACATACACACACACAGACATCATCGTGAAAATAGTAAATTCGTATTATAGAGACCCTGAAACGTGCTTATCCACCAAAAACTCATACTCGAAAATTTTGACCCATTACAATACCTCTCTTATAGAATATGAGGCGAGAGGTAAAAATAATTTTTGTAAATTACATTAAAATAATACCGATAGTTTGTTTAGAAAATCACAGCAATAGACACTTTAGATTTTTTTAAAAGCTTTACTTAGTTATTAGTACAATTTTATTATTATTCAATTTGACTGAAAATGTGATCTACACACACTGTCTTTGACTTCTTTAATTCCATTTTGAATTCATTGCTTTTATTCAACTTGAGTGTGGCAGCCTCGCAGATCTCTGTGAGTGTATGTATGCATACAGGAGATAAAATAAACTGATAAGATAGTTATTGTTCTTCCTTAACTTGAGTGTGGCAGCTTCACATATCTCTGTGAGTGTCAGCATACATACAGTAGATCAAAAACTAAACGTATATTACAATTTTATTTTAAAAATCATTTAACTAAGCGAGATATTTGCTTTTACTTTGTACTTTGTTAAATATGTTATCGTTCTTACTTAATTTGGATGTGACTTATGAAAGATTATTGTGAGATAAATATAGCTTATTTATATGTGTTTTCTAGGAATGGAGGATCTTATATGCATGGAAGAAATTGTAAGTGTCCTGTTACCTTCTAAGGATACGAAGCAGTTGTAGCGGCCTTCAAAAACATGGAAGGATATTTTTCGGTAAGTTTCTTTACTCCTTTCTTTAGATTAGCCGTCAGCTCACTCATTTTTGTTTGTGGCAAAAGTACGCCACAAGAGAGATTTTTGTGTAGTATTAGTTGATTAGGTACATTAAAATCAAAAACATAAAAATTCTAATAAAAATTGTGTCCCTAGAATATAGAAAATTATTTAGTTATTTACTCATGTGCTGTGCTGTCTGTATTATATGAATCAATGCATGTATTCCCGTATGTTCATTTTTTTCGCTGTGCTATGCTATGCTTTGTTTACTACGCAATCTCTGAATCACAGACCAAAGATAGCTTATAGACTACCGACTCCTGTGTTATCGGCTGTAATCGTGTAGGCTGCGCCATCTCGTGTAGGGTGCGACAACTAATTGTTGGTTCGCACGCTTGTAGCACATTTCAATATTATAAAATTATTTGAAAAATATGAATAAAAAACAAATTTAACAAAAATTTATATTTATTTATTTGTTATATTTTGTCATATACTTTTTATGCAACTTTTAATACAATTATTGAAACTTATTCAATTCACAATCGATATTTACAATTTTCCATCCACAAATTGTCGTTTTCTTCGTTTATGTAACAACTTAATATTAACATAATTGTCTTCTTTTTTATTTAACAATAGATTTATGCTCTTCGCATGTTATTAAATCAAAACTAACATTATTAACTACCTGTTAGTGTAACAATTTATAAACATTTTTAACATGTAACTGGTCACTTAAAATATTTTATGTTAATTTATTAATTTCTACGAAGCACCCTGTCGTTTTACAATTTGGATAAATTAATCGTTGCACATTGTCGTACTCCATGTTGTGTTCCTACTGTACTGGCCAACAAGTCTTCTTTACATACTGCATAGTTTTTGACGTTTTAAAATGAAGTCAGTACAGTAGGAATAGGAATACGTCTTAAATGCCAGGGAAGATTCGTAAACGCTCTCGGTTTGTACAGCTGATATCGGATTCTCCTCCTCTTCACTCTCAGCAATCTGATAATCAAGCAACTTCAATTATATTGTTGTAACTCTAACCACTTCTCCATTTTATTCTTCAATTCTTGCGTTTTAATTCTTCTTATTAAACAACAAACACTGAACGCATTAAACATCAACAAACATTATAACGATTATAACAAGATAACCAAATAACAACTGTCAGTGTCAACAACTGTCGTTCCACAATTTGAACCGCTTGTACGCTTGCGTACTTGAGCAATTTCACAACGCGGCTTTTCTTTCATATTTGAAATTGAAATACAGCGCCATTGCGTTCGGTGCGACAACTAAAATTTTAGTCACGTGATGGTTACAGCGGTTCGTATAAGAGTCGCACTAGCCTGCTCTGAATCCAGCTTGCAGATTCCGTAGTAAACATAGCATGGAAACATAGAAAATGAACATTTTGGAATGCATGCATTGATTCATAGAATACAGACATAGCACAGAACAACATGGAAATGGGACCGTTAGCGCAATATTTATCCCGATAGGTTCGCTAGGGAGCTAATTCCTTTTAACCTCCAAATGACTTTGAAACGTCAAACCTGTGTATATGCTGTGTATGAAACGAATCAGTGAAAGTCAAAATGCGCGAATGCTGTATTGTAGTACACTGCAATGGCAAAAGTAATTCGCTATTTAAAATCCCAAACGACCATAGGAGACAAATTTAGATTTAAGTAGAGAAAATAACTTAATATTTAAAAAAATAACTTAATATTTAAAAAAGATGCTGTCTACAATGGAATTATGTATTAAAATAACTATTATACAAATTAAATTTCAAGTAACCTTTCTATTAATTCTATTTTTCGTCCCGATGTTTTGGCACCTCTTTGAAACAATACATTTTTTAACTCTTCGACTTTCCGACTTAAATAATATGACATAGTGACATGGTTATAATAATTGTAGTATTGTCACAGGTATTGTTGTATAAACTTCAACAGAGAAGACATAATTACACGCAGTAACATTATACGTACGTCTTCTTATTTTTACTTAAGTATGTATCGTGTAATACGTACTTCGGAAACTAGCTCCCTGCTGCCACCTATGCTAAGCTTTGCGCTAACGGTCCCATTGGTCATGTTTTATTTCGAAGCTGTGTTTCTTACGTTTTACTATGCTCGGACAAGTACGCTGTATTTCGTGAGTACTACACCTACCGCGACTGCGCTGTGGTTGTGATTTACTACAGAAACGCAATAGATATTAAATTGAACTGCTTATTTAAATATAGCGAGTAATTATAAATGAAATCGGGATATTTAAGCTGGATTCATAGATTGCGTAGTAAACACAGCATAGGAATACTCAACACAGGAAAACATAGAACCAATTCAGAGATAGCATAACGTTACTATAGTAATGGCAATTTATTATTATGACAGTTGTAAAAATATTCAGATTTGAGAACGAATTCATTTGTACTCGTTATATTTAAATATTTAAAACAGTTCAATTTATTGCGTTTCTCTAGTTAATCACAACCACAGCGCAGTCGCGGTAGATGTGGTTTAACAACGAGTACTCACAGCGTACATGTCCAAGCATAGTAAAACGTAAGAAACACAGCTTCGAAATAAAATATGCCCAATTAACATGTTGTGCTGTGCTATGCGGTGCTATGTATGTATTCTATGAATCAATGCATGCATTCCCGTATGTTCATTTTCTATGTTTCACTGTGCTATGCTATGCTGTGTTTACTACGCAATCTCTGAATCCAGCTTTATTCTTTCCCATGTCTGAATATTTTTACTACTGTCATAATAATAAATTGTCATTACTATAGTAACATAAAATAGTTACGACACGCTATGCTTCTGAATTGGTTCTATGTTTCTATGTTTTCCTGTGTTGTGTATTCCTATGCTGTTTTTACTACGCAATCTCTGAATCCAGCTTAATTCAGCAGCAAATAAGGCCGTCGTAGATAAAATATTGAATGATACACGTTTGATATAGCTAGTGTAATGAAACTTGGGTAATAAAAACACTCGGCTAATCGCTTCGTGATTTAACACTGACCATACATTTTTCTAAAACTTCGTGATTTGCATACGTCATCACATGTAATTCAACTCAAAATATATTTATTTAATACTATGATATAAAGTGACATTTTTCGGACGATTTATTGTACAAAAAGTGAAACTTTAAAATCCTAGGTAAATTTGGTAATAAATTACTGTTTACCTAAGAAGCTTCAATTAATATATCTTCTGGTATGTACTTTTCATCCATTATTACGAATAAATATAACCGCAGTACCTACCACAAAAATGCAAAACGTCAGTTTATTATTTTTTCATTATTTATATACAAATACTTGTCCTTATATAAATTGTTATTTAGCCTACTTGTATCATATTTCTACGAATTTTTGAAAATTTCTATGAATAAATTTTTAGATTCCTCGTACTTTTTTGTGTTAGTTTTGACTTCTAAGGGCTCTATCTTAATGATAGCGTTATGAGTGTGACATTTTTTGATTCCTCGTCACCAGCTTACGAAAATTTACTTTAAATATATATTTTTTGGCCAAATGAAGCGTTGTATCGTGAAACAAAAAAATATGTGTTTAATTATTTTTAATGCCGAATAGCAAATTAAAAAATTAAAAATAATCTAAATACCCTATTAGCGTTAGCGCCCATTTTATGCACATTTTGAAATAGTATTACCTACATACATATGTGAGTCATCGGTCACTCATATTTTGTGCAGATATTTTTGTATAAAATAATATTAAGTCATTTTACTCATGACTTTTTGTGGAGAATACACAACAGGGAAGATATTTATGCAGTAAACTGGCATATATGAATCTGCTTAGTTTTGAAACTGAAACAGTTGTATAATAGTATTACGTACATACATATCTATCAAGTCTTTTATCCAGCTTGGGTATGGCAGCCATTATACATTATAACATGTGTGCCGTTACCTATTCATATGTGATAACTGTTTTAACTTTAAAACTATTCTTATTCTTAATTCTTATTCTTAAATTTTTTAGCATAAACCCACCTTTGACTGTTATTGGAGAGTTGTTACACCACAGGATATATTTTTGTACAGATATTCCTGTATAAAATATTTTCTGGATAAACAAATAGTATTTATCACATCTAAATAATTGATTTGTGGTTCCTAGGTATTCGAGCATAATACAAGGAGGAATGTGAACAAGTCAAGCAGCCTTCGGACGTGGAAGAATCTTCTGCACATGACATCAACTACGAGAGTCGTCGAGGGATTTTCTACAGACGACATCAACTCCAGCAACCTTCCAGGGACTTAGTGCTAAGTGAATTATCAAAGATAGTTTTGCCAGTCTTTTGCAATAGGTTTTCTCTTGGCGTGAATAATTCTTTAACTCAAAATAATACTTTACATAAATAGTAAAGACTTTAATCTTCTATCTTTGATAATAATGTGGAGATTGGAATTAAATGAATGTAGGCGGCATAGTCTTAGGTTCAATTCCCAATGACCATGTGAATATTATGATCTCAACAATTAATTTTAACTTAGATATTAGTTTGCAAGGAGTAAACCACATCGTCTTTACTTTACTAGTACTTTAATAGTACTTTAGTAGTACAGATTAAGGGATCAACGGAATTTTGATGAAACTAGTGACATTATTATTTATTTTAAAATAATTTTAATTGGGGTGATAGCTTTGCCTTTGGTTATCTTGTTTGTCATATTCTTGGGTTTCAAGTTAAAATCAATTGCGGTCAATATTAAACTTAAATAGGAAATGTCAATAGTGCAAATAAAAATGGTTTACTCCTTGTTCAATGGTCCTTTTTCAACGAACAAAATAAATAAAGATATGGATTTGAAACTGCAAATAAAATTAAAGATGTTAATGTGACAATACAATAAATAAAGAACAAGAAGTGATGAATAAATTCGTTGTTGCCAGATACTTAACATTAAGTTGTGAACATAATGATGACAATTTGAGCAGAATTAATTTTTTATAAGTTGAATGTTGTAGATTTTTGAATAATAACAAATGAATTAATTTGAAGTAACTGGCAGCTTCAAAACAGCAGAGAGCATGCATCTCTTTCTTTAATGAATTATGTACAGGACCATTTAGACTTAGGAAATTTTGGTAGGTGAAATAACTTACAGTGACATAAAATATTTCGGTTCGCGAATTATTCTTTTACAATTAGGTGTGGCATTGAATTGAATTGAAATTTAAATTGGGATTAGTATAATCGGTTGTTCTTGGGGTTAGAATCAAAAAGCGCGCGCGGTAAATGTTAAATATTGGGTGGAGATGGATTAGGTCAAAGTCACTAGTATTTCACTTATCATATTTCAAACTTAGGTTTAAGTAAGCAAAAAGTTGAAATGGAATAAACGGTCCTCATTTAACTGTACTATTAATTTAATAGTACAGATTTACGGGTTATACAGAATTTTAATGAGATTAGTGACATTATTATCGATTAAAGTATTTTATAATTGGGGTGATAGGTTTGTTTTTAGTTGTTTGTTCTATTGGTTTACTAAACAACACCCACAGGTTAGGGTTGCACTAAAAATTTGTAGTTTTTATCTATTTTGCCTATCATCCAGCTTGGGTGGGGCAGCCTCACATACTGTGAGTTATCAATATAAATGCAGTTATTACAATATTGATTTGTAATTACATTTGACAATAAAATTCAATTGCAATGTAACAAAATGTAACTAATCATTTATTGTATTTCTTTCAAGGCAAGTAATTTCATTATTTTATATTGTAATAAAATTACAAAAACTTGTATTGTATTTGAATATTTTATTTGTAAATGTGTTGATGTTTGAGATAATGATTCTGTGAGCGAATGAGTTTGTGAAATAGTTAGTGTGCGTTTGCGTGAACGTTCTGCGAATTAGTGGATTAAAATGATTGATGGTTAATTGCGAGTGCAAATGATTTCTAGTGAACGAAGCAAATGAAGTGAGCCTACCCAACTTGGGAAATGACACATTTATGTGTGTTTTAAAGAGAATGTGTGTGGTTGAGACGAGCTTTTGTTTGGACGTCCGGTGAATATGTTGATTGGAATGACTGATGATGTATTAGAAATGTAAATGATTTGAGTGGAAAGAATAAAAGAACTTGAATGAAAAGGATAATAAATGTGGATGACGCGAAAGAAGTGTGTCAGGATGGAAATGTTTGACTGCTTGGTGAGTTTAAATGTGTGACAAGGTTCGTGCCACCCAAACTTGGTAAATGGCGTGATATTATTGCATGTAGTATGTATGAAAGTATATATTTCTCTTATGTATTTGTGTTGTATATAGAAAGAAAGAAAAATGAACAGTTTTTATTTATTTTCCTCATGTTTCCTTTTAAAATCGGTTAATATGCAGTATTGTTGCATTAATTATTTAAATGAAATGTTTTTTTACAATAAATAAATAATTTAGTTGGAATAGAAAGTTTGCTTTATTATAATTTATTATTAAACAACTTACCGTTGTCCTACGTCCCGTTATATAGCGTTTAATTTAATTTTTTAGGGGTGAATTCGCCCAAAACGAGACTAGTGCTGCCATCACTTGGTGAGACGTCACAGAATATTTTTGAGCAGTGGCCTAGAAAATGAAGCTGTTAATTAAAAATTTACCATCACAATATTTGTAATTAATTGCCTGGAAAATTTTTAAGTGCTTATTCCTCGTAAACTAAGGGTAGTATGATAAAGAGGGGTAGTTTACCTCCTCAATTTGGACCTGCTGAATCCAAATATGCCTTTGGTTTTGTTGTATAACCCTTAGATTTCGAGTTATAAGCCTATTAAAATTTTCCTAGCGTAGTGTCATTTTTTTGACGATTATGCTAGCAAAATTACAACTACGCTAGGAAAATTTTAAAATACTTATGACTAGAAAACTAAGGGTAGCAGCTATCCTCTCAACTAAGACCTGCTGAATCCAAATGTGCCCCCAGATTTGTCGTACAGCTCTTATTTTCCAAGTTATATGCGTTTAAAAATTTTCCTAGCGTAATTGCAATTTTGTATATATAAATATATCAAAAGGGTAAGTAATTATGTAATTCCGAGGGTAGATTTAGAATCAGGAAGTCCTAATTAGGGGTATACGATATAAACAATCCATGAAATCAACTCATTTTTAGTCGATTTTGGTGAAATTTTGCTGACATTAAATAATTATTATCTCGTAAACTAAAGGGCTAAGGGCCAAAAGTTAAATACAAAGATTGCGTAACTTTTCATTCTCTATCTGCCTGTCTATAGATAAGGCCGTTTTGGTCGATTTTTAATTATTTTTTTGGTCTCCCACCATTCATGTTCTCCTGATACAAACTTGGTGATTTTTGTTCGATTCAAATCTGCAGTCGAGTGAGGGTAAAAATTTATAAACGCAATTACGTAAAAACTAAGGATTGGGGAGTGATTTACGGGTCATATTCGTACTCTACGCGTTGAAATATACCAGTATGCATATTGCCACCCTTAAAAGTTAATTAGCACCGGAGATATTCAACCCTTATTTGTATCTCTGGTTCTAAGGGTCGCATCGAAAAAATCTACATTGCATTCGATAGGGGATGAAAAACTGAGCATCTTTTACATTTAACTTTTTCCTCTACGACTCTTAGTTTAAGGGTTAATGACTATGTTTAGACGACTTTTTCACCACTTTGATTGCTCATAACCCTTAAACTAAGGGTCGTAGAGGAAAAAGTTAAATGTAAAAGATGCTCAGTTTTTCATCCCCTATCGAATGCAATGTAGATTTTTTCGATGCGACCCTTAGAACCAGAGATACAAATAAGGGTTGAATATCTCCGGTGCTAATTAACTTTTAGGGGTGGCAATATGTATACTGGTGTATTTCAACGCGTATAGTACGAATATGACCCGTAAATCACTCCCCAACCCTTAGTTTTTACGTAATCGCGTTTTTAAATTTTCACCCTCACTCGACTGCAGATTTGAATCGAACAAAAATCACCAAGTTTGTATCAGGAGAACATGAATGGTGGGAGATCAAAAAATAATTAAAAATTGGTCAAAACGGCGTAAGAATGAAAAGTTGCGCATCCTCTGTATTTAACTTTTTGCCCTTAGCCCTTTAGTTTACGAGATAATAATTATTTAAAGTCAGCAAAATATCACCAAAATCGACCAAAATTACGTTGATTTCAAGGGTGATATACACCTAATTAGGACCTGCTGAATCCAAATATGAAGCTGTGTCAATTTTTTTGACGATATACATCGATTTTTGAAGCAAAATTACAACTACGCTAGGAAAATTTTAAAATGCTTATATCTCGTAAACTAAGGGTAGCAGGATAAAGAGGGCTAGTCTAACCCCTCAATTAGGACCCGCTGAATCCAAATATGCACTCCATTTTGTCATGCAACCCTTAGTTTCCGAGTTATAAGCAATTTAAAATTTTCCTAGCATAGTGTCAATTTTTTTGACGATTTTACTAGTAAAATTACAACTACGCTAGGAAAATTTTAAAATGCTTATAACTCTTAAAGTAAGGGTAGTAGGCTAAAGAGGGGTAGTCTAACCCCTCAATTAGGACCCGCTGAATCCAAATATACGCCCCATTTTATCGTGCAACCCTTAGTTTTCGAGTTATTTGCAGTTTAATATTAAGGGTTGTTTAAGAAATAAAATTAGTGCAATGATGTAAGTATTACTTATTTGTTTTTATTAATAATATATACAGCTATTTCATCTCGATTATTTAATTTTTATGATAGAAAAACATAGTTCTATCAATAAATACAATAAATTGCAGACATTTCTTCATTGGAAGTCAGTGGGTCCATTGAAGAATGGTAAGTTGGATTTCCTCCTGAGAAGATAACATCGTCCACGAGTAGAAAACCTGAACACACAAATAAATAATTAATATATAAGAAAGTCAATGCCGCAAACCGCGACTATTCGAACGAAACTAAATAATAATGAACCAATCAGGAAGCTCCATTTGTCTATTTGGTAAAAATAGAGCTCCCTGATTGGCCGAAGGAAATTAAATGATAATGAACCAATCAAAAGGCTTCATTCGTGTATTTAAATCGCAAAAAAACTAAGGTTGTAAGGTTAACCAATTTTTTTAAAAGTAGCGGATTATACTAATTAAATTACGAGGAATCCAATGCCACATACCGCACGACAATATGTAACTAGCGCAGAATTTCCGATATTTTTTCGCAAAAATGTTAGAATGCTTCAAAAAATACCACTGTCGGTGTAAAATACCAAATATTAAAAATTTTGAGTAATCCGGACCACATCCAAACATACACACACATACAAACATACAACCCGTGTGAAGTTGGCACCCCTATGTTGGAATTTCAAAACGAAAACTATTGCATAATTTTGCCCAAGTTATGCCCAGTTTTGCCCAATAGTCATTTCGTTTTGCCCAGCCACCGTTAACCCATGAGTCAATAATCGAATTTCTATGGTGTGGCACCCCCATATGCGACTTCGAAAAAATGACATATGCCAAAGTTTTTCCCAAGTTATGCCCAGTAGTTTTGACATAAACTAATCTATGCTAACAAAACCCTTCTTGAGTCCAACAGAACTCCGTTTTTTGACATAAACTAATCTATGCTAACAAACAAATGGGGGTGCCACACCATAGAAATTCGATTATTAAATTATTCGATTATTATTAAAACTGGGCATAACTTGGGTAAAATGAAATTCCAACATGGGAGTGCTAACTTCACCCGGCAAAACAATAAAAAATAAAAAAAATTAAAAAAAATTCGTGGTTATCCACTTCAGGTAAGCGGGAGGTAAAAATTAGTTCTCAAAAATAAATCTAGTTACTAGTCATAAACTGCGATAACAAAGTAGACTCTATGTAAACAATTAATCATCGGCCATCATTAATTGTATTATAAAAGTCTATAAAGTGCTACTAATTTTTATCTAGATTTAATTAGTATGACACTGAAAAATACTGGTCGTACGAAACTTAATGTAAAAGTTCATACAGAAAACTGTTTACGAGAAGGAGACCTTTACTTCAGTTGGAAAAGAAAATGGAGTTGGTTAGTTCCTGAAATAAGGTAATAATAAATAAAATATAGAACAACATAAATACATATATAAATATACAAAGAAAATTACAGCAAGAATTAGCTGCCACTAATGATAAAAGAATAAGAATAACCGAAAATAAAACGATTCATCCAGTACCACAGTCAGTAAATCATGAATACGGATGGATATCAACAAAACCAGAGTTTCAACTACAAAAATGGGGGCCAGATCTGTTTACGTTCCCCCTCAAACCCCCAGATGATGATGATGATTTATAATTTTTACCTTTATTGTAGTGTTATTTTATTATTTATGTACTATACCCAGATTATATTTATAATTATACATATTTTACACACGTGAATTTTGAAGTATTTGTATTCCTCTTGGGGGTTTCCAAGCCAGCCTACGGCTTTTAAAGAAATTAATACCTACTTATTTGATTAATAATAATTTGATTAGTAATAATAATTTTTAAAATCCAAAAATAAACATAATATTTTTTGTTTGTCAAGGAAATATATAAAGCGCTTTCAGGAGCAGTTAAAGGCAATCGCATTTCAAGTATTGTAACGTCAGACTATTCGGTATTCGGCCGAATAGTAAACTAATATTCGGTATTCGGTCGAATAATGAATAACCTGCCGAACAGGCAGAATACCGAATAGTTGCCTAATATTCGTTGGAACTCTATTCAAAACGCTCTTGAAAAAAATCAATCTTACTGGTGCGTTTTCGCACCATTGGTAAAATATGGGTTAATATTAAGAGCCTATTGCATATAATTCGCCATGTATGACGTAGACAACATTGAAACCAAACCGTGAGTAGATTTGTTCGTGTAAGATCGCTTTTTGTCGTTTTGACTACGGAATGGACGACGGACCTGTGTTGAAATAAAGTAAGATCTACGTATTGTATTCGGTCCTTGTCAGCGCGGTGAACGTATGTTCTCAGGGTATATTAATATACCTACTCTATATAAATAATTTGTATAAACATTTTGTTGGCCAACAGAAAAAATCTAATAAATGAATACCTAATAGCCAAAAGCTGCAAGCTGCAATAACAAAGTAGACTTTGAGAATATTATATCATAAAATAAGTCTACAGATTGGTGGAGGTGAAATGCGAACATTAGGGAACATACATGACAATCGAACTTTAATGCCAGGTATCTTGATATATTTCGTAGTAGTGTCACAAAACGAAGTAAGTAATGTGAATTTGTCTAACAAAAAAGTAATGAATAACAGAAAAAAATAATAAAATCTAAAAGTGCATGTTAAATGTTAAATAAATTATAAAACTAGAATTTTTATAATAAATATTCAAACAAATTTCCTCCCTCTGCCAAATAGTAGCCTAAACGATTGTAAAATCCAGTTCTAACATTGTTTAACATTTGTGGCGTAATTGTTGCAAAAGCATCTAAAATTTTAATTTGCAGTTCATTCAGAGTTGTCGCTCTTTCTTCTTGACAACTATAAATTTTAGATTTAATATAACACCATACAAGTAAAAATCTTGGGGAGCTAAGTCTGCAGACCTATTTGGCCAAGGAATTATTCCACGGGTAAAATAAAAATTTCAATATGACAGCAACTTTGACATTGACAGTATTCCACGTATATCAAGATGCCTAGCATGATAACTCAATAGTCATATATTTCCCTATGTTCGCATTTCATCTCCACCAACCTGTATATGAAGTGTTACTAACTTTTATAATTTCAATGTAAATATGTTCATAAAGACAACATTTTACGTACAGAAAGAATTAACTTTGCTTGGACAAAATAATAGAGTGGGTTACTTCCTGAAATTAGGTAGGTATAGTACCGGGTAGTAACTACCTAAAATAAAAAATATTAAATTGATAAAAATGTAGAACGAAATATATATTAATGTTAACAAAGGAATTTACAAGAAGAACTTGCTAAAGCAAATTTAAAAGAAAGTAGTGAACCCGTTGATCAAAGAACGATTAAACCAGTAGTCAGTAAATCATGAATATTGGATGGATATCAACAAAACAAGAATTTAAACTACAAAAATGGAGGCCAATGGCCAGTTCTATTTACTTTCCCAGTTACGCCCCCCGATGATGATTTATAATTTTTACATTAGTATTATTTTTACCTCCCGCCTCATATTACATAAGAGAGGTATTGTGATGGGTCAAATTTTCGAGTTCAAGTTTTTAGTGTATATAAGCACATTTTAGGTTCCATAGAATAGGTACGAATAAAGTATTTTCGAGATGATGTCTGTGTGTGCGTGTGTGTGTGTGTGTTAGGTTGTATGTAACATTTTTCCAGGTTTTATAACTTAAAAAGTTACAAAAATTTTAACAACCAAATTCTATATATATATATATATATATATATATATATATATATATATATATATATATATATATATATATATATATACAAATCTTAAGAACCCAGTTATTTTTTAGAAGCAATTGCCAAACCGGAAGTAGTACTTTTCTTAATTTTATAAATTGTTCTGTTATAGAGTACTTACTTCAGGAATTAAAGTATTATTTATAATTTAGACAATATAAAACTTCAGTATCTTGTTGTTCATGAACCATGATTGTTTAACAATTGTTATTACGAACAATTTAATTTATTATGACAGTGACAGAGTGACAGTGCCGACACATCATTCATATCTTCTACAGTTCTTATACAGTTTGAGTTGACTAAATGCCAATATAGTTATTTGTGTATCAAGGCTGTAAAAGTGATCTTTTTTGCCGAATCTGAAGTTTGCAGCCGAGGCGTAGGCCGAGGCCAGAAATTCAGGTGAGGCTAAAAACACTTTTAAGCCGAGGTGCACACAACATTTTTTTAGGTATCTATCACAAAAATATATCATTTTAAGTCAAAAAAAGTTATTTGTAAGTATCTACCTATATATTTGTATAGTAGTAAAAAGATTAGGGTATGGCGGAAGATCTTGTGCTGGCCACATCAGTATTTTGTTTTTTTAATTGTTTACGTACATTAATACAATTATTTTATTGTTTATGTACTTAGCCCAATTTATATTTTTAATTATACATATTTTACACATGCATTTTCTATTCTGTTATTATACAAAGTCGTCTATGTACAATAATTCATAAAGAGGAACGAACTGAAAGTTAGATTATTGTATACAGGTTCCCTGACAAAATACAATAATAAAAAAATACAAGTAGAAGAGTACAGATGTACAGAAAATAAATAACGGTAGGTACTTTACACAGAGCAGTTTTGATCTAAAACTAGTGTTAATCCTTATTTTTCAATATTTAGCAGCTATTCTTGGTGAAAAGAGCGATAATATTTGAAATGAAATCAAAAGAATACTGCAGTAAAGCTAGAATGTAAAATAATATTATCTCATTGAACAAAATAATTATTTATTATTTTTATGTTTGGCGGAATTGAAACACAAAAAACTAATTTGATATACCTACAACAACAAAAACAACAAATTACTACTATTTATTTGACCATACTTACAATCATATTTTACTTTTTGATAAACTAATCGGCCATTATATTATCTTATTAATCGTTAAATATATTTACAATACTATACCTATATTACAAAATTTATCGTACAACGTACAATATTAAATAAATGATTAATGATTTGAAGAACAAATTTTTAAGAAATAAACCATTTAGTTGGAAAAATAAATACCTATAGTTAATTGTTGGTTCTGGTTGATTTCTGAAATCCGTAACAAATAATATTTTCGAATTGTAACTAAAAATTAATGTTTGGAAAAAAGTTTTAGTCTATGCTATAATAGAACAACGAAACCATTAAACCGGTCCTACTGCAGTTTATAAATCATGAATTAATTCGGATAAATCTATTATTAATAATACAAGAATTAACTCGAATAATGAGAGACACATAATACATAATAATAATTCAAGTCTCTATCTTGATTATGACGGTTTTAAATTTTATATCTCTTAGTATTATTGTAATATTTATATTCATAATTTTATATATTTTATTGTATTTAATTCGAATTTTGCATTGTCTTCTTTCAAAGAATTCCATACTTTCAGCACTACTACCTATTATTATTTTTATTATTTTGGTTTCGTTCGGTTTTGTTCCAAAAGTTTTCTATTTGCAGTTTTGTAGTTCAACGTGAGTATCGAGAGGTCGCATCGCAATGCATCCAGTAAACTTTCTGACTTAACCTTAAATATTTTTAAAGAGTTGCTTTGAGCGTGTGTTGTTTATAAGTAGTGATACATTTTTATATTTTTGCAGACATAAAACACCATATACAACAAAATAAGTATGTATATCTTTTATGTAAAACATGGCACAAGAATCTTGTAAACAGAAATAAAATGAATTTACTTTTTTGGAAAAGGAACTGTCAAAGTTTATCTTTAATATTTTTAAAATAAATTGTTTTTAACAGTACAGTGATAATTCCATTGCATATTTATTTGTATTGAATAATTGCAAATGTTTCTCTTGACAACAAAGATACTTCTTGCAAAAATTAGCACATCTTATCTTTATTTACATGTAGTAGTTTTCTTGTAATACGGAAGTGCTTTAAAATTATGTAATAAAAATATGGCCTTCATAGACTAAATATAGTTTCGTACTTTTATTTCACGGAGATAAATCAAAGTTATTTGAATGTTATCAAATATTTTCAATAACTGATAAGCATTCATTCATTCATAATTTGGTGCATTGAACTTTCCGGTTTGTTTTATTTTTCTTGAGTATTTTAATCTATGAATCATAAAATTTAGTATTTTAAATAAGCGTTAGTTATTTAAAAACATAAAAAATATTTGCAATTATACTATCCTGTACACTTCTCAGTTTCCAAGAATTTTGGTATACCACGTAGGTAAATTAAAATAACAAATAGCTAACTTTATTGTCTATAAATATGAATATATTAAGAAACAGTTAATTAACTGTACTGACATCAAAGTTAGCTAAGAAATTCATATTCAATTGTTCGGTACAGCAGATGTTCTTCTGTTTAAGCAGCTGTCATTCTGCATATCCTGTCTTTCAACTACTGTTTCTTTTAAATGCAGTCATAGCACTCTTGAGCAAAGATAATGCAGGATGTATTAAAATATAAAAAGATACTTAAGTAATAAAATTAAATGTAATTCATCCCTTTTCTAAAATTATTTCCTGATAATTTTATCACATAATTGATAACAAAACACAATAAAATTTAGTACATTTGGCCATGAAAAATAGATTTTTATCTCTAAAGTTTATTAATAACTACTACTGCATTAATTCATAAAAATATGGATACCAATATCATGAATTATTTCCGTTAAAAATAAAATAGCATATTTACATGACATCATATCTGTTTATCCGAACAATCTTAGTAATACATTTCAAGAAAAAAATAATTTATCTCTGAAACATGTTATTTGTTGCTGATTCGTTGAGTAACCGTCATTTAAATAATACTTGGCAATTTGTTTTCTTTAGTTTAAGTAATGCAAGCAGGAATACAGAAGAAAAATGGCAGGGACTTCTAAAAATCTTGGCGACAATACAGGACCATTTCGAAATTTGTCAAACTATGAGGAACTAAATTTAATTGGAAATGGTAAGATAATAAAATAAGACAAATACCCAAAATAATATTGTATTTTTAGGTGCATATGGAACCGTATACAAAGCAAGGGACAGGACCAATAATTTAGTAGTAGCTTTAAAAAAAGTTCGAGTTCCACTTACAGAAGATGGAATCCCAATGTCAACTTTAAGAGAAATTTCATTACTTAAACATTTAGATACTTTCGAACATCCAAATATCGTTAGATTATTAGACATTTGTCACGGCAAGCGTTCGGAAAAAGAAAATCAACTTGTTTTGTTTCTAGTTTTTGAACACGTTGATCAAGATTTGGCTTCGTATCTAGAGAAATGCACATCGAAGGGTGGCTTAAGCAACATTAGGATTATGGTATGTTTTCGGTATAAATTATAATGAAAATCGCATGACACAAATAACAGCCAATGAAAAAAATAATTACAACCATAGTTATATAAAAATTTAGCGAAAATTTTTTACTAGTAGCTTGAGGAAACTAACTGTAATTTTTAAGTGGAAATTTTCCTGTCACATGTCAGTTTGATATTTAATTTAAAAATTGGCTAAATTGCCATTTTATCTGTGAATATACAAATAATATGGTTACAAATAGAGTGGCGGTGTCATTCCTATTTTCTTACCGAATCTGCACTCGTGAATTAATTCATGTCCAAGGAATATTTTATCGGGCATTCCAACAACGTAATCAGCTCTAGTGGTATACGAGACGTTGGAAAGCACTCAGAAATTTTTCCGGAACGAATTAATGCACATGTGAGATTATAAGTGATAATTTTCTAAAATTTGTCTTGTAGCAAATTATGAAAGAAGTTATTTGTGGTGTAGATTTTTTACACACCCACAGAATCGTTCATAGGGATTTAAAGCCCCAGAATTTGCTGGTAACACATTCTGGACATATCAAATTAGCTGATTTTGGTTTAGCCAAATCTTATGACTTTGAAATGAGATTGACATCAGTTGTAAGTATGAGTAATTAACAATAATTGAATAATAAATAATAAATTACTATATTTAGGTAGTAACTTTATGGTACCGCTCTCCAGAAGTATTATTAGGAATGACCTATGCTACGCCGGTAGATATTTGGTCTTGTGGTTGTATTATGGCCGAATTATTTCGATTGTCACCTCTATTTTGTGGTACATCTGAAGGCGACCAGTTAGACAGAATTTTTCAGTAAGTCAATAACCAGTATTTGATTGTAAGTATTAATTTTCTATTTTTTAGAATTATTGGTACACCAGCAGAAAATGAGTGGCCAGAAAATGTGTCTATTATGTGGAATTGTTTTGAACCTAGAGTTGCAGTACCTTTTAAGCAAATTTTACCACGATTATGCGAAACTAGCGAGGATTTACTAAGAGTAAGTCACATATATTTCATTGGTTTAAATTATAATAAATATAATTTGTTTCAGAAAATGTTAAAATTTGATCCCAATCAAAGAATTAGCGCAGCAGATGCTTTAAACCACCCGTATTTCAACGAAGAACCAATGCCTTCATAATTAGATTTAGTTGCATGTTTAGTTTTAAGTCCGTCACATCGAATTTTGTACTTTAACCATTTTAACAATAGTTTAAAACAAGCCATGATGCAATAGACTGATAGAATATTTTAATTTATAACACAAACTTTTAACATAATGACTACGCGCCAAAATAAGCTCATTCCACTTTTAGAATAAGACAGAATATTTTTGTATTGAATAAAATATTTTTTTAGTTTAGGTTTAGGAGGTCGGTTGCTCCAACTCCAAAAATCATGATAAAATAGTTACGAATTTAAGTATTAACTATAGAATGACAGTACATTTATGCAATGCAATTAGTATAATAGAGAAACGAATTTTTTGGAGCAACTGATGTTATGATAAGTATAAATCGTAAGAAAATTTTGTGCCATGTCCTGTAGATGGATATAGTTATTTACGCTTATATTTTTATTATGAAATTATCAATTGAATCAGTTATACTTGTTATAATGTTGTTAGTAAAATTGTACTTAATATTTCGAATCTCCCCCAAAAACTTCTGTAAAATAGACAATAAGATATATTTATTTTCATATTTACATTTTGTATCAGTATAATGTACAATACATATAAAATATTATAAAAACTTATTTTATATATTATTATAGAATTATTATTAAAATATAAGCATTTTTATATTAATTGTTCAGTTCTTTTTGTACTTATAGTTGGTAACTTTATTTAACTTAATTATCCGGCTCGTGAATATTTGAAGATAAAAATCTATTTACTCGTTCCTGATATTCAACGTTGCTCTCTGGTTTGGGAAGAGATTCATCTTCTTTCTTTGGAAAGTATTTCGCGAATTTCTTCTTTTTAGGATAATGGTTTAAAATATCTGGAGCAATGGTCTTATTCTTTTTGTTACCTTTTTGGACTGTGTTTACTTCTATTTTACCGCGGGAAAGCACAATATCATCTGGATAACTATTTCTCATACCTTTCCAAGCAATTTTAGAAGACAACATCGACCAAATTAATTCCAAAAGTGTTGCTATTAGCAGATTTATCGCGAGTACCGTTCTAATATTCGGAATTTTTGAGTTTGATTGCTTATTAGAAAATATATTCGACTGAGAATTTTGATTGGGCTGTTGTAAACGATCAATATATACATTATTTTCGTTAAAACTAAAAATAAAAGCGTTACCGTTTTGTAAACTGTTCGAGAAACTTGTAGCTTGATTTTGTTGTTCCGTAACAACTCCTAACATTAATACAGTAAGTGCCAGACAAGCTAACGAAGTCACAATAGAAACTGATGACATAAAAAAGAACCATTTTATGTTTTGGTCAATATACCATCTTTTCCAGGCTAAAATACCGGTTGTGCCGGCTAAGAGTGCTCCTAGAGCCATAAAACATGGTGTCAAAGTTAAACTTACAAATGGATTATAAATATCCTCAAACTGGAGACCCTCATTCTCTAAAATAACAGCTTCCTCTTCTTCAGGTTTCGAAATGTGTTCCGCTGGATCGCCATCTTCGTCTAGGAAGGCCATATCGTCGTTCCGAAAGTCGTCATGATGAACTTTCGTTGAGTTCTTAGCTGATGAATTGGTAAAGTCGGTGAAGTTTTCGTACTGGATCGGTAGATCTGATTTTGTAGTTATTTCAGTTGAAAATGGTCTATGAGCATTTAGACTTAAAGATGCTAATAAAAGTGCTGTTGCAGCTAAAGCTATATGTACTACGCTTAATCCTAAAACTGTTGAAGCAGAGTATCTTCTTTCTGATGGGTACAAATCTCTCGGATCAGGATTTGTGCGAACTTTGATTGTGTAAATGTCCTCCATTTTGTTGGGCGTGCAGTATTATTTCATTTTTTAAACAATACTTTCATAAATACAGTAGTTTTTCTTAAGTCATTTGCATATGTCGCAAGTTTACATTTTTAATTATTGAAGAAACTTAAAATGTTCCCAAGATGCTAACAATAATGTTTATCCTTTCGTTCACTAACAATGGCAGTTAGTGTTTAGATCAGATGTTGCAACTCTTGCTTCACCTTTGCTTTATGTCACGTTCGAAGCTCAAAAGATTTCTGTAACAAAAGATAAATAAGTTAGTGATTGGTGCATTACTTCTCGCGCTTTCAAATAAAAACTTTGATTATAATTTAATTAATTGTAATAAACAAGTCATGCTTTTTAATTGTTACATTGATATTTGTTTATCTAGATGTTACAGTTTGGTAATTAAATATATGATTGTGCAAAGTGTGTGTAATTTTCCGTATTTGGAATAACCTTTTGCTTTAACAGACTGGAAATAAAATAGTTATCAGTAGCATCAACAATCAAACATTTTTTTGATTTTGTTTATTGAGCATTGAACTAAATACATTAATGAGAGTTCATGTCATGGCAATAGAGAATTAAAATCAATTTCTTGCTATTACAAAGACCTTGTAAGACATTTAACTTGCTATTAGGTACTGAGATGCTTAAAGAAAATTATCCAGCACATTTCTCTATAGAAATTGTTTTTAGTTTCTTAGGAAAGTTAATTATTAAACGAAAAACTGATTTATACTTGATTAATTTTATCGAATTTAGTAGAAAGTTATATTTATTTTTCGAGTATTTAAACTACTTAAGTACAAAAAAATCTTTTACAATATACCACGGTCTATTTGTTATCGATTTCTTTATCAATAAAAAATTACACAACGGTATAATTTTTTTCAAAAATCTTTAAATTGTTCACAAGGTTATTTTCTTTTTATATTAATAATTGTTTACAAATGTAATTAAATATTTGAAAACCGTTACAAATGTCTTTAATTATAACATAATTTTGGGTTGGTCTATATAAATGTTAATAAAATGCCAGTAGAAAATGACAAACATATTTTTTCTTCTTAAATTTCAACCTTGATCCTTGCGTGGATTTAACGAAGATTTAACCATGAACAAATGAAAGTAAAGAAAAAAATGTTTAATCATCTTAAGAACGATCAAGAGTTTATTCGTGAGGAACAACTGATGTTACCGTGTTATGCAATATGGTTCTATTTTTATTTTCACAGACTATTCTTTAAAACTACCAAGTTTATTATTTTTTTAGTTGTGAAAATTTTTCGTTTCCGCGTTAAGAAGATGCTGTAACATTTCAGCAAGGCTAAATACTGTAACTTAAAAAGATCGCATGCAAATAATTGTTTATTACGTTTTAATTATAATATTTACTGAAGTTCAAGGGAAGAATACGATTTACGTTATTTTTTTGCAAGTATTCTAAGATGTTAATGCTGATATTTAAATGAAATATCATTTATTCTTATAGCGTGCAGTCTTGTAGTTATTAGAATTAATTTTGAAAATATTGTAATAATTATTTATCTTATTATCATGTTGTATGTTGTAATTTAATCTATAAATATTTATTACGTTAACATTTGTTTATAATTTAGTGATTATACAACGTTGTTAAGAGTTACGACAGGTGCTAACTTTATTATAAATTACAAAGGTGCCAAAATAAATATTACCAAATTAGGACTGCGGCAAATTAAAATCTTTATCCAGCACCTCTTAATAAAAGCATCATAACTACGAGTATAGCGATTTTAAACAAGCAAAGTACAAGAATGCCCACTAGTGGCTTTGATCAAAATTATACCCACTTGTGGATAAATTGTTACTTTGCTTGTTGAAAGTCATCATAGTAACGATGTTTTAGGTTGGAACTTAACATTTTTTTTAAATATTTAAGCGGTTATTAAGATTTGTTGAATAAAACGTTATACTTGGGCAAAAAGGTATGACCCACTAGAGAAAATGATCTCACTCAGCCTTCGGCCTCGTTAAGATTACCCTCGTGGGTAATTCCTTACTTTGCCTACTTGTAAAGTAAATAACTATTCTACGTCTCTAAATAATTATTCATAAGTCAGGTTAAAATTAAAACGTATAATACTGTATTTTATGTGACATAACTATTGTCAGTTTTGCATAAAATCTCAACATTTAAATACAATTTCTCTTATAAGTTATGATCTGTGTAATTTTTTGTTTTAGTTTCATGAGTTTCCCATGTACAAAGTAACAATAACCTGTAATTATCTTATGTAAGTTTATATGTATAGACAGTTTTTTTAGTAAACAACAATTGTAACACAAAAAAGATGAACTGTATTATATTGCAAAATTTTATGAGAAATAATTAATTAAATTTTTTAACGTAGGAAATGATTAGTTTTAAGAAATTTCACTTGTTGACATAAATATATGATAATTATATTATTATTTTTACCTAAATTGAGTTTGGACAGCTTCACAAAATAACTAAGATAAATTATAATCATTTCTTGACTTGGAAACTATTGGGAAATATTTATTTGATGATAACAACAGCTAAAATTGCACTTATTTAATAAAAACTAAATCACAGTATAGCAAAAATAATACATTTCACCATAAGGTTCAATCACAACTGAATTATTTACAGCGTAATATCGAGATACAATACTAAGAAACAAGTCACTAATTAAACAGAACTTGTCTGTTCGACAAAGTTCGGCGCGTAGAAACGAAATAAAATTAATATAAAATAAAAATCTAAAAAGTAAGGATATTAAATACAATTTTTTTAAAATCGCTCATTTTATTATACGAATATTTTGCTGCGAAATTAAGTTTCAGAATGAAACATTTTTTAAGGAATCCAAATTTAGTATTAAAATTTGCTTAAAATGAGAAATTTATTAAATATTTAAATAATAATATAATTATGTGTGCGAGTTGAATTTAATTAGTGGGGACTGGAGAGTACATCACAGAGCAGATTTTATTTTAGTGCATTATTATATTCGTATCCTTGAGATAAATTACCAAATTGTTGTTTACTAAATAAATATATCCCAATATGTAAATTCAAATACTGATTGATTTTTTAGCCAATCTATTTTACACATAATTATATGGGAAGAAAAACATGACATTGAAATAAATTCTTTACGATTGTATGATAGATTGATTCACGGTACAATAATGCGTCACGCCTTCTTTAAAGGTATTCTTTAGCTGCTAATAACGTGTTAATTTAGATTTATCTTCTTGTAGTTGAGGGAGTGTTGAATACTTTCAGGTGTGGAGCATTGCAACATTATGATATTTAATAAAGGAATTTTTAATAATTAACAGTAAAATAGAAAAATATACTTAGTCAAATTTTTATTAATAACACCACATGTATGAAAACCTCAATTATCTACTGCTAGTAGATAGACTGCATAAAAAATAAATACTACAAATGCAACCCTATTGAACCCTATGTTATGCGTTATATTTCCTTCAAGGGGTGCTCCGCCCGTCAAATATATAGTACAACTTTAATAGAAGCTCTTTTATTGCTATTAAAGTAAATTAAAACCACACAATTAAAATTGTTATTACACGTTATACCAGTGGTGCGCAAGTGGTGGCCCTAGAGCCACTTGTGGCTCTTTTACAAAATTTGGGTGGCCCGTTATGAAATTGAAAAAAAATAGAATTTTTAAAGTTTTAAAATATAAAATGAAAAAAATTCTAGATATATTAAGAGTAGAAAATTATAATTAATATTTATAGTATTTTTATGTTTATAAGGGAGCATTTATTCATGTTTGATGTTTACTTTTGATTGACTGGCGTTTGTCTTCCATGAAAATTATAAAAAAAATAAACATAGGTTACGAATCGGAATTTCCGATGAGCAGATGACAGTTTAAAAAATCTTTCGTTTCTTGCGACCACTGTTTAATTTAGATTAATATTATTTTTGCTATTAGGTATTTCTGTAATAAAATATTTTGATTTGCTACCGTCCACTTATTTTTAAAATTTCGAATTCAAAAAGTTCCTATTTACCTAGATGGCCCTTTTTAAAAATGAAATTTTGTTATTGGCCAGCGATTTAAAAAGTCTGCACACAACTACGTTATACGATAATGCAGTATCTAAGCTATAGCTACCTATCTAAAAAGTGATTTTACCGGGATTTTACTTAATAATGTAATATAAAATTTCCTGCACATTGATTCACAAAAAGGATTAGTATTAATCCAAATTTCCTACTAAAAAGTAAAGAAAAGGTTACAAGGTACAAACTTAATTTATTTTAAATACTAGGTGGCGCAAAATACACGTAGACGAACTATGAATCGCTATACTCTTCAGAAACGCGGAATAATTATTGTGTCAACATATTTTTGACAAATAATCGGTCGGTGGTTTTGGCTCAACGTAAGTTTCGTTGCCGATTCCCTGGTCATGTGGACAAACATTGCGGCGTTAAGACGCTGGTGCCGAGGAGACTGGTTCAACACGGGACAGTAGCAGCAGTTTGGTCGTGAATATCGCTGCTGTGGCAGCACTGTTACTGTGATTGGTGCATACATGCATAGATAATTTAAAGGACTGGTAGTGAGCGCTACATTACCATTATCAACGAATTCTTGCTGCAGCAAATTGACGAATTGGGTTTGAAGAACATGAGTGGTTCCAGCAAGGCGGTGCTGAGAGAGACAATATTCATTCTGCAGCAAGCGTTTCCGGCCGCTTTATCTCGTTTTGGCGATTTGCACTGACCCGCTAGATCACCCGATTTCACCGTTTCAGACTTCTTTCTTTGGGTCACGGGTCTATACGAACAAGCCACAAACCTTGGCGATCCTAAAGGAGAACATCCGACAAGAAGTGTATCGCCAGAAATTTTTACACAAAGTCATGGAAAATATTGTGAAACAAGTCCGAATGTACCTACATCAACTTGACCGATATGATCTTTGCGCCTTAATGGGAAAATATGTACACGTTAAAGTAAATATAATCAACAAACAACCAAACATTTTATTTACAAAGTTACTGCCTTCGGAAATCGAGTGATTACTTTTGCGCCACCTTGTAGAAATAAAATTGACCATAATTTTAAAATAGTAGGTAGGTATAAGCTTTAACCAGTTTTTCGAATCTAGTTTTATTTTATTTTTCACTTTTTATAATAATAATTTTATAGATATTAACAGAAGAAGAAATATGAGCAGAAGGAACAAAATAGCTAACCATAAATTAAAATTTCAAATAACTAATTATCATGCAACTCATGAAATAAAGTTTTAATAGTAAAACAGATTTACAAATACCTATAAATGCAAAACAAGACTTAAATATCAAGATATAGTAAATATTACTTTTATTACTAGTACACCTACATAATAAAATACTCAAGGTGTTTGAAATATACTTGAACTCAAAACACAAAATTTTCCAGCATAAATATTGCCTGAGTCAACAACAAAATCAATAATTTATATGAACAATTACATAAGATAGAAAGTGAATTACTTAATTACCAGTAAACAGTGTCATCTAAAATTTATGTTTTCCTGATATGCAAAACAATATAACAAACCGGAAATAATATTTAATATTTAGAACAATCAACTAACAGTTAAACAGTTAACTAGTTAATCGGTTTAGTTTAACACTATTGTATTTAAAATTCGTATCACCTACTGCAAATCAAAACTGTTCATGCATAAGAAGAGAAATCTATTCGAAACTATAATTTATTGATGCTTTATTAACATAACATATGAGTTAAACGTTAGTCAGATGTTAAATACAAGCAAAAGTTTAGGTAATCTTAATTTTATTAAATTCTTGTGGTTAGTTGAGTAGTGTGAAATCGATAATAATATACAAAATATTGTTATGAAATAATATTTTCTTAAGAATTGCAAAATTGGGTGTTTGTTTAACAGTTTTTTTGCATTGTTTACTAAACTTAATACTTAAGTGTACCTATTTAACACATTAATCAGTAAATAAAGCATCTAAATTTTGGCGGAAATCCTTCAACCGGAAGTAGTACCACTTATAATACGATAAAATTTATTACATATTTTGATAAATGATAATTTTTATAGAATGAAAAAATCTAAAAACTGTTGTCTTTGTCTACAATTTATCTGATTTCTTGTAAAAATGTGACAGTGACAGTTGATATATGTGTACCTTCATAGTTGATATATTATTAAATTAGAGTTAAAAGAAAGGGGATGAAAGATTCCTGTTACTATACATAAGCCAAAGATATTATGTTGTTGTCGTTATCAATAATTGATAACTCAAATATTCAGTGAGTAATTGCCATATTAAGCTTGAGTAAAATGCTATACCTACAAACTTAATATTGACTATTATGTTTATAGATGTTATCGGATGTTATAGTAGGATAAAATTCTATGGGCCAAAAATCATAAAACCTACAAGAAATTTAATTTATAAATAAGCCAGTTGAGTAATTTTAAAAAAAGGTCACTAGTGACCAGTGAGTAATACAACAAAAATTTACTTATTGAAACAACAGTATAATGAATTTATTATTTAATAGTCGCAGATAAGGTTATTTTACTTTTTCATGTTAAATTATTAACTTCATTTAAGATCCTTCATCTTCCTTCTTGCATCCTACGTATAAATAATTGCAAATCTATGCAAAAACGGCCTACTGCCATTTTCTAATAAGTTTCATTGCTATCAGCATCTATGTATAGATAGTTCAAGATAAACTACAACAAATTTTTAGGGTATGAGTAATTATAATGACAGAGAAAAATGTAAATAATATATGTGGTCAAGTACACTGGAAATTATTAACGATGACACAATTATGTATTTACTTTTGCAGTGTACTTGAACTGTTTGTATTTATGTGTTTGGATATTATGGTAATGTAATTATTTTTCAAACATGCAATTACTGTTGAATTTTGAAATTGTAAATAAAGTCGAACTTCCATAACTCGAATCATGACTTCGAGTTATCAAATTAAACATTCTGAACAATAAACAAGAATGAAATATAAAATTGTCTGCAAAGGACTATTTTCACCCCTTAAAAGTACCTTCATCTTTACAAAAATAAATCTGGTTACATTTATTTGTCAATCAATTTTTTTTGAGTTTTAGTTAACAAAAATTCAATTTATCGAAATAGGTGTTGCAATGCAAAATGTTCAACTTTATAAGATTATAATTTTTATTATTTTGTTCTTTGTATTATACACAATAAATTAATTATGTATACAATTTGATTTGTAATTCCGAAAATATTGTTAAAATACGTATAAAATATAAATTTGTATTGTTGTCAGCAGTAGCACCCTCACCCTACGAACCAGGAAACGAATTACGCCCAACCTCATTTTGAAAATGTCTTTTATTTTAAAAATAACTGGACTAATTATATGCACCTGTCTTTTATCTATGTTTAATGTGAACATAATAATATAAGTTAAACTTAGTTAAGTAGGTAAAATACCTACTATTGCATTACTGCATTTGTGTACATATAATAAAACAGCAATTAACAGTAAAAGTAATTTTTTGAAAGTATTTTAATGACTCAAGTAGAAAGAAAATACAAAATGTGTATGCCTGCATATGTACATAATATTATTTATTTGTTATTATTAGTAGTATTCGTAAACGGTGTTTAAAATTAGCATGTGCAAATCTATAATAACTATTTACATATTTTATAGTTCTATGAAAGAATAAACAATATTTATGTGGTATCATTATGAGTGAACTGTAATTAAAAAAATAATTATACGTAAAGCACAAAGAAAAAATAAAGATTTGCTGCTTCAAACTCCTATTAAAACACAAAAATCGTTAACATTAACCTACTACTCACTGCAATTAAAGAATATCCAAACACCTAATTACTCTCACTCTAATTTCTTTGTCACAAAACTGACAATCAGCTGCTGGTAAACAACAGAAACGACTCAACGGAGTGTTGCGCTGAGCAACAACAACTTGCAATGAATACTGAGTCGAATGAGCTAAGCCGCGAAGCCAAGCAGCTGAGACTACGGAACTCGAACGGCTAGCATGTTGGCGGCACGCCCCCCTTTCCCCCTTGTGCCGCCACTGGTGGCAACACATTTGATACCAGAGGAAGAGACAAAGAGGAAAGGATGGTAATTTTGAGTATGAAAAGGAAAAATACAAGAAATGGATTACTTTTATTAGCTAATGGTGCAATTCTGCTAAAATCTGTAACTGAGACCTATTTATAAAACTATAAATGGTTATAGGTTATACAGGTATTTATAAATGAAAGAATCTCAACGAAATCTTTCATAATTATTTTTGTACTTGTCAGCAATCGTTGGTATGATTATGTTTTATTTATGGATTTCAAAAGAATTCTACCATAAATTTATGATAATTTGCAGATTTTTGCATTAAAACGAGTGGGAAATGGAATGCATTACCTATCAAATTTTAGGGTGTGAATTTTTGGTGGACTCTCAGGATTTGTTCATCAGGTCGGATGCCACTACAATTGGTAACAACTTTTAACTGGAATGGGGTTGTTTCACAATTTTAGATTTATTTTTTTCTTGAAAGAATACGTCGAACTTGATAAGTAGGTGTATATTTCATGTTTCATTAGTGATTAGATCAACAGGTATAATTTTTTTTAAAACGACTGCAAATTTCAAATATTCTTTGTATGACGTATCTGATTCACCAGTCTTTGTGTATTGGGTGTATGTGTCGTATTTTACGAAGCATTCCGAATGAGTCCTGATGACTTACCCATAGACTTGCAAACCTAGAGGCAAACTTTGAATTATGTTTATTTACGCTATTTCTTAAAAACTATTAGTATTAATATCAATAAGTTACATATATATGCACATGCAACCAAACTTTCTTGTGTTATTATTTCAAAATTTGTAGGTTATGTTCACAAATTATGAATGAAAAGTGCAAGCTTTTAAATACATTTCACTCCAATACTCATAAATTGATCCATACAATTTTATCTACGCAATAAAATTATCAATTTTTTTATAACAATCCCATTATGATTGCTTTAGTTGCTAGCCTTTTAAAAATGTCTCTAAGTTTTATTACTTACAAAAGGTAAAACTATTTAGTCGAGTCAACAATGGAAAAATACAAAGAATAATAAATTCAAAAAGTCCAGAAACCATAAGTACCTACTGTATTTTGACTAAGTAACCTATGAACATGAACATTATAAACAATATAGATACTTACTGAGAAATTTAATATGAACTTCGATTGCTGTTTTGAAAAATATATAGGATCCGGAATAGTGGTACCTACACTACTATAAAACTAAAAACTACATTTATTAATAAACTTTTAAATTTTATTAAAACTAGACACTCAAATTAGACAAATTTAACTTTATTTGACAGATTACTTATCCAGAATAATAACTGGTACATATCTCCTCTTATTAATTATTCAATTAAATTTAATTGCGAGTAGGAAGAATGAAAGATCATGTATACGACGTATGACGCAGTGTATGTTTATGTATGTATATATATAAAATAAATTATCTGCTATACCATCTAAAAATACATTATATATTTCTGCTTGCAGCTTCTAAGAAAGCAATGCAATAAGGATAACGTGTTAAAATCTCCGTTTATCGACAATTAGCTAAATTTTAGAATCCGTGATTTCACTAATAAAATGTTAAGTGCATACATAAGGATGTTTTTACTTATTACATAAATGACAAAGTAAACGGCACTTTTTATCGTCAATTTATATCTTATTAAGCAGTAGCGCTAATAAATTTAATTGTCATCAGTGTGATTGACGTATTTTTTGCAATTTTTTAACACTTGTATCATAAGTAATTTGTCCTTGAAAGTACTGTTACAAAAATTACATGTATGCATTTAAATAAACATCATGTGTGAGTGATTATATTTTATTTTATTAATGGAAAACCAGTAAATTTTGTAACCTTAAAATATATCTTCTCGTATATTTTCGTATGCAAATAAGCCAAAAATAGCTCTATGAAAAAAATTTATTATTTATTACATAAACTTGATAAAAAAGTCGACAGTCGATTTTTTGCGTCATATGTGAACTAGATACAATACAAATTTCTTCAAGGCAACCGTGATAAATCCGGATAATATTTCTAGAAAATAAATCATTCAATTGTTTCAACGCCTACTATATTTCACAATATAACTAAATTTGTTTTCCAATTAATTAAGATTTCTAAGTAATTAATTTTATAGCGTAATTATTGGTGAATTGTTTTAAGGCGTGAATGGATAGTAATTTATTTAATAGCAATTTTAATACTTTAGTGTTTTTAAAATATTTTAGTCAACCGTAAAACTATTTAGAATTTATGTCCTAGTTTGTTTTTATGGTAGACTATGCATAAAATATAGTATGCTCTGAATTGCGAAGTAAATGCTCTTTGTTCTTAATTTTAAATAAATTTAATGCAAGTGACATTAATATAAGAGTGAACAGTGTAGACACTTTAAACCGGGTTACTATGATTTTATCTTACCTTTAGATTTACGCTAACACCAACTTTTATTTTATTTTTTGCTACTTAGTGCTTATGCTTAACTAGAATATAGATTTATGTATCTATAAGTGAAAACCATTTATATAGGATGATTCATCTGTCTGTTTGTATTTTTCTATATTCTATAAGAGAGGTATTGTAATGGGACAAAATTTTGGAGTATGAGTTTTTGGTGGATAAGCACGTTTCAGGGTCTCTATAGAATACGAATTTACTATTTTCAGGATGATGTCTGTGTGTGTGGATTATGTGTATCAAACCTTTAACAAAATTTCATATATAAGGTTTTAATAAGGATATTAACACCGGATAAGATTTTGGTAGAAATCCGCAAACCGGAACTAGTACTTTTTGAAGTTTGTTTTCCTTAAATAAATTGGTACATTATTTATTTATAATAATTTTTGCAATTAAAAATATAAGAAAATATAATAATTTATGGGTACAGTTAATTTTAAATACAATTTGCTGAATCTGGTAGTATTTAACAATAAAATAAAGTGCAACTAATATTCTACTTTTTTGAAATTCCAGTATCTTGTCCATGACCATATGAAATTTGTTTCTACACATGAATTATTATGACAGTGATAGTACAGTTGACATCTTTTGCTAGCATCTTGGTTTACATTATCGTTTATATATTACATGAATATGAAACTATTGAAATGTAAGTAAAACTATTTATTAGATTAGTAGAATAAGCAGAATTAGGCGAGAGGTTATGTGCTGGATACATCAGATTTTTTCTTATTTAAAAATCTGACCATTAGAGATAGATGATACGATTTGAATTGAATTTTACACTATCTGATAAATGAAACATTTATTTTATAATTAAATGAAGAGAGAAAATTTACACGACCGCCGAGATTTGAACCCGGGACCTCTCAATCTCGGCAGTTGTGTAAATTTTCTCTTTTCATTTAATTCTATTCGGTATGATTTCCAAAAATCAATAGAAATTTCTAATTTCTAACAACCCTACTTGTGTAATTTAATTTATAATTTGTAGCGTTTTAGTAACTTGTTATTAATAATAATAATCCGTTTAATGAGCCTCCGGTTCTTCATCCGGAGGTTAAAATACAATTTTCAAATTCTAAAAATACATACTTAGGTTTCTCTGAAAGAATTCCGGGTCCTCAATCATTCAAAGAACAACAATTAACTATTTAACAGAGTTCAGATTCTGACATTTATTGAGTCACTCTGCGTTTAAACTCCTAAAGAAAAAAATCGTCAACTTCCACTTTCTACAGTAGTCAGTCGTCACACCCGTAACGTGAGTTTACACACGTGAAACGACACTGGCGTACGTTGCAAGGGGCACAGTTATGATTTATAGCATACACGTGATGGTAAAATCGGTGGGCTTGACAATATGAACGATTGTAGTGTTCTTTCTTTCGATAACCACAAGGTTGTTTTTTGTAGCAATAATCTGTAATCGATTGAAAAGCGATTGAACAATTACCACACACCCAGCTACCTGAGATAAAATTGAGAATTTAATTAAATTAAAATTGATTTTAAATCTTACTTGACAGCAATCCCACAAGATCTTAATAAAGATTATATTATATTAAGTACAATCACAACCAGCTGAATGTAGGCGAAATGATAAAGAAAATGCTATTCAATATAAAGCTAAAGGTTTAGTTAAGTTATCTATTTATGAATAACTGAAAACTTTATAAAAATGTAATACTTTAAATGGATTCAAACATTTTCTAGCTACGAACTCTAGTGCCAAACTTATGTTCGTGTTAAACGTAATAAATAGAATTGCATTAATTTGCCCTTTGTTTGACCGTTACTCTGAACTTTCGGTAATAACGAACAATTTGAAACGTACAAATGCAATAATTTTATAAGTATTATATTTGTCCTTAAAAACTAATCTTATCTTTTAGTTGAATTTTATTTTTAAGTGTTTGCGGTGGTTATAATGAGTGGTTTTCTCAGCAAAGAAGTAAAAATAAAAATTAATTAGTTATACTATTATGTATACGTGCCGTGTACTGTGTACCTAAATAATTATTATATATCTAGCATCTATCTGTAAAATATAAGAAACAAATTAACTCAGTAAAACAACCAAGCAGGTTGCTCAATAACTTAAAAAGTATCAAATCTTTAATAACCAAATTTCATATTTAAGGTTTTAATAAGGATCTTAACACCGGATAAGATTTTGGTAGAAATCCGCAAACAGGAAGTAGAACTTTTTGAAGCTTGATATATATTTCTTTAAATATATTGGTACCTACATTATTTATTTATGGCAATTTTTGCAATTAAAAATAAAAGAAAATATAATTATCTATGTGAATAGATTATTTTAAATACAATTTGCTGAATCTGGTAGTATTTAACAATAAAATAAAGTACAACTAATATTCTACTTTTTTGAAATTCCAGTATCTTGTTGTCCATGAACATATGAAATTTGTTTCTACACAAAATTTGAATTATTATGACAGTCGGTTAACATTATTGTTTACATTTATTACATGAACATGAAACTATTAAAATGTAGATTAGCAGAATAAGCAGAATTAGGCAAGAGGTCGTGTGCTGGCCACATCAGATTTTTTTATATACTGAAAGGAAAACTTTCAATTATAAGGGATTTGACCTGAAATGAAAAAAAATTAAGTAGGTACCTGGATTGCTTGTGCTTTCCTGCATATTTTCAAATTATGCAAAAACTTTATAACTAAGTAAGATGCTATCATATTGGATCACTCAATCACTCTTGATAGTGTATCAGATAAGTATGTGTAATTCTTGTAAATGGGGTTTTCAAATTCAAATAAAAAGATTGTTTTGTAGTAACTAAAATTTGCATCATCAAGTAATAAAAATACCTATTTACCTTTGATTAAGTACAAAATGAAATGTATTTTTTTAAATCATAAAGTTAATTTATCAAAAAAAACCTTTGAAGATGGAAATAAAATTTTGTACTCGGCTGAATTGCAAATAATCTTTACTGGGCTCACTGGGACTGGATTAAGGAGTCTCGCTCCTTCGTCGCTCACCCCCCAAATTTCCAGTTCGCCCGTAAAGATTAATTTACTCCGCTCGCCACATAATTATTGCCATAGTTCTTTACAAGGAATGATTCCCATATTTAGATTACTAGTAATTTAAGAAATATTTGAATTGGCGATTGGTAGAAAATAGTATTTCTCCTCTTTATTTGTCCTTCAAATAATAACAAAAGAAAGTCCTCCTGTGACATTTGAACCGCGACAAGCATCACGAAATCATCAATCATCATGAGTTCACTTACAACTTACAAAATCGCTTTACCCGTGAAACAAACGACGATCTAACCCAACCTAACCTATAAACGTGACGTCGCCATGATGGTTATCGCTATAATATTTGTATCATGCGGAGTGCTTGATCCAAGCTCTAAGATAATTTTATTTACTCTCATTTTCAAAAGCGAGCAGTTTCTGTTTGTAAAACAGATGAAGTGAGAGTTGATGGAAAGATTGCGGATTTCGTTAGACAATTGAAGTTAGGTTGTTAGATAGTAGATTGGCTTTTAGTTTTAATTTTTGTTTTGCTAAGAGCATAAACAGTAGTAGTATATTATTTATTGAAAGTAGAATTTGAAATCTTTAAATTTTTGAGATAAAATTGTGTACGTTAACTTTTTAAAATTCACAAGTGAGAAATACTTATATAACATTACCGTACCGCCAAAAAACAATAATAATGAATATTCTTTAATAGTCGCATAAAACCATTTCTGCAGTCTTCATAAATTCGTAAAAAAAAAACTAGATATCTCTACCATTATAACATTATATATTTTATGCCATCGCTAGTAATTTATTTCACACTCAAATGACACTTATTTTTAATTATTGTTTACTAGTCTTCAACTGTTTACAGAAAATGTCGCAAAATAAAATAAAAACACGTGAGTTTTCTGCAGTCAACACGAGACTGCAGTCAACAATTTCTTGTGTCTTTTGCATAATTAAGTACGCAGTTAACAGTACACGTTGAAAGATATTGTAAAAAAGTATGTGAATTAAACTTACAAAGAGAAGATGAAAAGGTTTTATTTTTCTCTGGCCTTCACCAGCTGAAGACAACATCAAAAATAGACGTGACATGAAATTTAAATATGTACAATTGTTGCATGGAGTACGTACTTTTTATAATTGTTTTTATTTGAGAAACGAATGACGAAAGAAAATAAATTTTGATTGTAAAATCATTGCTTTGGCTAGTTTTATTACATCATGAGTGACAAAGTAACTGAATTTGAGTAAAAAGTAAAAATATCGTCTTTTTACCCAGTTCCAGATTTATGAAATATATATAAGTCGTGTTATAATTTTTCTTTTCTGCTACAAATTATTTATAAGGTATAGTTACTCACACTAATATTGTTATAAACTTATGTATCCAAAACTAGGTTTAGCTGCGACCTTTTGCAAATTTAATCTGGATTTAAAAAAAAAGGGTAGTAAGTAACACAAGTTTCACAAAAATATTCGTAGTTTTTTAACGATTTTTAAAAATTAATGCTTTGCAAAGAATTATTTAGGTATTTATTTTGGAACCGAATTTTGTAGACATTTTAACAGTTACTCAAACAATAGGAGAAATAATTTAATAATTACAGTGTTGCGGAAAAAAATTAAGAAAAGAGAATTTAATTTTTAAGGTCAAATGTGTTTAAATGCAAAGTTAAATAATGTAGAGTTTTCTTTACAATGGAACAAATTTAACAAATTGTTAAAAAAAATATTTAATGCGATATTAAAAATTATTTGTTGTGCACTTGTTTGGTAACTGAAAACAAAACATTAAAACTTAAACTTATTGTCCCGGTGCTTAGATGATTGACGCAAATGATTACGTTACGAAGCAAGTTAAAGCTCTGGAGATCATACTCTGTGAAATACTGCATAAAACAAAATCAGATGGAGATTGACGTTGACTCACAATCACATTCGCTCATTAGCAAGGTTCGAAACTCTTGGATTATACTATACTATTGGAATTACCAGAAAAGTGTACATAACTACTATTTCTTTAAAAGCGTGCGTAATAGCGTACACATTAATATTTTAAAATGAAAACGCGTATGTATACCTACCTACGCTCTAAAAGCGTACAGTTGATAACCCTAGTTGCAGATAATGTCCCAGATAACTTATCACAGAGTCCGACAAATCTATTATTTATCTGTTCCCAATTTTTAAAAAATTACCATCATCGCTTTATCAAGAATAAAATTTACATTCGTTTACTGGTTTTATCTACAACAATAGAATAATGTATTCATTATATACGTGAAAGTAGTATAATAAACCCCTCCATAAGGACACATTATGAAATAATAAATTCATTATTTCACACTGTTAAATAATGAGTACTTTATTCTCTCGAACTGTCAAACTGCCATCACTTCTGTTACATCAAGTTATCATTTTATGACGTTGTAAGCAGAAACAGTAAAAATAATAAAAATTTGTAAAACGCTGTATATGACTAGCCTATAATAGTTCTAAATTACTCGGATAAATTGCCATGTCATCACACCAAAGTTTGAGGTTAGGTTAATATCAATACAAATTTGTAGTAAGAAAATGTTGTTTTATTTAAAAAGTTGTAGATAAAACGTCGTATTTGACTCGAAAATAATGGCTATAATTAACTCGGATGATTTATACACTCGCCTTCGGCTCGTGAACAAACTTTCATCCTCATTAATTATAGCCTACATTATTTACTCGTTAAATAATATACTATTATCCAACGAACATAGTATGTTTTATTAGCTAGTAGGTAATAATATTTTACCAAATTTTGTAATAAATTGTAGTTTAAAACGGTAATCATTACAAATATTATTATGAGTTCGTGACAACTGTTTGGAAAACTGTCGTGATTTTTATGTTGATTATTCATCTCACTTAGATCTAGTTCAAGATTATATTACAACACCAATAAAAAACTAATGTTCATGTTGTATCATTATTTCGCAATAATAAATACATAAAGCATTAGTGTACCTATTGCTACCTCTATTAATATCGTTTGTATTTGTACGACACATATCACACTATGACAATAAGAAAACGTGATCAAGAATACGTCTCCGAAGGACACAATACCACATCAGCACAGATCCATAAAAACGGGTTTCAATTTTTTAATTTTGCTGTCTACACGTGAGACAAAACGTGCGTGTGTGTCATGGATGAATATTACATGCATTACGCATTTTTAATTTTTTATTGAAGGTTGAAAGAGAGCATTTTTATGGTCTGTTTATTTAAATAATGTTTGGAAAATTGTAATGTAAATGTTTAAATTATACCAGCATATCTGTCAACTTCTTTGCAAAAATATAAACACTTTTTATTATTTAAATACGTCTAGTTTGTTGAACACAACAATATTTAATTGTTTTACAAATAACTTAATTATTAAATGTTTATAAACATTATTTATCAGAGTTTAATAACAGTTTATATTGGCTTTTAATAAATCAAGACCTACTACTGATACAATATTTTCGTTATTTTATAACCGTTATTTTCAATTTGCTAAGGTATACTATCACCATACATACAAGTTAAACTGGTTCACTACATTTCCGACCCTCAAAACAACAATTTCATTTTTTTATTTATTTTTTTCTTAGAAGAGGTCCTGTTAAATTATATATATACATAAAGTTTTGACGCCGTATATTTGTTTTGTTTATGTGATATAATTTTTTGAAAATGCACATTAATTTTAAATCTTAATTGGCTTAAAAGCACTACGTCACTCATTCGAGCGATTAATTTCACCCTAGCAGGCAAAATTAATTTTTATTTATCATATTATAATTTTATTTTCGGATTCCCCATAATTAATATTTTGAAAATTTCAGATTTATTGCATTACAAATTACCCGTAAATATTAGTAAAATAATACAATAGATTAATAAACGGTTATATTTTGTCGAAGTAAATATTGTTTTCTTGCTCTTTATAAAAAAAAAATGTGCGTATTATTTTAAATAGGTACAGCTGAATGTATTACATATAATTTGGTACAGCAATATTTTTTTTAAATATTGTATTGATATTACACTACCTGATCAAGAATAAAAATATGTATTCGGAAAGTAGGCATATACCCAGCAGTAATATATTTTGTTGTATATCTTTATTCATATAAAATTTTTACAAAGCAACATATCTAAATGTTTACAAAAATATGTACAATCCAATAACATTACTTTATACTTTAAAAATATATTATATTGTGCGAAACTAGATTTTTATTTGGTTTTTGTCGTTAATATAATAATTAATCATTGTATGATATGACTTACATGATATCATGATGACTTAGAAATACTAATAAATAACATTAGAACATTACGTTTCTAAAATTATAATAACCAACACCAGTTATTAATTAAGTAGTAAACAATTTAGATAACTAACGCCCTGTATTATTACTCTAATTAAGTCTTAATTCATTCAACTCTAAGCACCATACATTACTTTCACTGCCTCTAAAATAAATAAATACTGATCAAATTATAATACAAATTTTTGGCATTTTCTTCTTCAAACGGTAAATCCGCGGGCACAGTGCTGCACTCTGTTATCAGGCGGTGGATACTTCAAGCAGAAACTGGCAACAACTCCAGCGGAAGCTAGAATAAGCGACAGACCGGATATGCCGCAAACGGCGCCGGATGTGACGTCAGCAAGCGGGGAACCTGGCTTTGGTTGAAGAGCTAGAAGAACTACTAGGCCTGCGCACGTTAGGAGGCTAAAGGCACTGAGGACTATGTATCCTAGAACAAAGACAACAGTTTTATAAAAATCCTTAAGATTTAATTAACAAAACGGATTATCAACTTTTCTTTTATATTTTATAATTTAATATAATAATATAGTACCTACTACATTGAAATTATTTAGTTGTATGTTACTTAAAAGTAAACAACTTTATTAATCCGATTCGTGAATCTACAGAGGCAAGTAGTGAAAATACAATTTTTAAATTTATTTTAAATTTAATTTTAATCGACTTAATTTAATAAATATCTTTAAAAAAATTAATAGGTGTCATACTGTTCTTTTCGAAATAAAATAAAAAAATTCATTGGTCTAATCCGTGAGTAATAGATATTAACCACGGGAGTGAGAAATGAATAGTATTGATTATAAAAAAACATCTATTATTTAATAGGAGTAAATTCAATTTGTAACCCAGTAATTTTTGTTGAAGATGAAACAGAAAAATGTTAATCCGTCGTAGTAATAATAATTACAATATTACTTACCACTTATGTAATTTCTGTTAGGCAGCCAATGACAATTCCTCGACCTAAACCCAACCAGCCCCAAAAGCAAGCACGAGAATCCAGAAATGGTTCCAAAATCCAAATAATACATCCTGCCCACTACGGAAACCATATAAAAACAAAGTCCAGCCGTGAGGCCCCCGCACAAAATCATCATCACCGCCGCCACTGCCAACGTGGCCTGCACAGGGGGCTTCTGCATACTCAAATTCATCCAAGATTCAGTCTTATTTGAAAATGTCGTTTCACTGTAAACAGACTGTACGGGGCTAGAACAAATTGGAGCTATGACAGCAGTATGGCGTTTTTCAATCGGTTGGCGGGTTGATAGAGTATAATTAAGTTTCTGTTGGGCCCTCGGAGGGGAAACAAGCTTCGGGGGGGATTTTTGGGGGGTGCGGAACGGATCAGGAGACGCCATACGCCGCTGCGTCGGCGGGGAAATAACTTTCGATGGCGTCTTCATCGAACTCGATCGTTGAACCTTTTTAGGCGTAGTTAGCAATTCATGCAGCTTTTGAGTAGCTATCGGGTTACCCTTTCTGGGTGTTTGCGGGCTGGTCACACGTTGTTGTTCTTGGTAATATTTATTATTGTCAATGTAGTCATATCTTCCAGCATTTTTGTTGATTTCTTCTGAAGTAATAACAGCATATCTGTTGTTGCCTTTGATTTCGTTAACCGGAACTAAGGCATATCGGTTTTTGTTGATTGGTTTCTCGATCTCTTCGTCAGCAGGGATGACGGCGTAGCGATGAACCCTTCCTTGGAATTCTACTTCTTCTTGGTTGTGGTTCGCAATGGAGGGTTGTTTTCGAGGTGAGCTTGGGTAGCCTGAAGGCTCTTGCATTGGAATGTACTCGTATCTGTGTTTTGGACGATTCTGGTTGAGATTATGGTTTAGGTTATGGTTTAGAGTTTGGTTTTCTTCTTCGTCATTGACTTGTACAACGGCATAACGGCCTTTGTTGCTTGTTGGTTTAACTATTGGTCTGGCAGTTTCTTCATATACATTTCCGTTAGATATATCTAAATATTTTTGAGAATCTTTATACACCATAGGATCATCAACAAGCATTTCTTCTGATTCAACATGAGGTCCTATTTTGATTTGCACGCTATTATTGCGCTGCACTATTTTAGGTTTGGGTCCAATTCTAGGCGGGACATCTTCCCTGATGTATCCTTCTTGTTGTACTGGTTTGTGGGCCCCAATTGGGGGGTGCCTCCTCTCTGGGCTAAGGGCCCGTTCCCGCTGTCTCTGGTTGTAAAACTCACTTTGTTGGCAGAAAGCCGGGTTGCTATAATAGTTCGGATTCCCGTTGGCCATAATGCCGCACGTATCACTGCACTGTTATCACTGAACACTGAACTGACGCATATCACGGTGGAAGAAGCATTCGAAACTGTGATAAGAATAATAAAGAGAGATATTCGGAACGGTGTTACTGCGAGTGTTTTTGGACGAAGACTGGTGGCTATAGGTGGTAACGGTTGAAATACCGGCCAGCTGCATATGTCTCGCGTCATATGTGAGTGCACATGGGGTAGATAGCATAGGCGTGCGGGAGATATTTTTGCGGGAAAATTGCTAATTAAGATCAAGGTATTTATTTTTGCTTGATTGTAATTAATAATACAACAATAAAATACAAATTAATTTTAAGGTAATATAAGTAAGTTACATACTTTTATTAATAAAATCAAGAATATTTTATCCCTCAGATAAACATAAAATTGATTAAGCGCAGTGCCTTACCTTACCTAAATCTAATTAATAATAATTTCAGAATTTAAAAATAAGTTTGTTGGGTTATAAAAATTACTAAAAATGTAAAAATAACCTTATATTCACAAATCGAGGTAAAGCAACTAAGTGACACCGAAGCTGAACCGATATTTTGTGCGGTTGGTTGGTAAAATAAACAATATAAGAAAAAAATTATAAGCACTAATCTTGATTTTATTTTGTTCATTACTTGCAAATTTGCTGTTTAACACTATTAATCGACGAATAAAACAAATAATAATTATTATGTAATATTTGCAATAAAGCAATTAATACAATTAACTTGTATCTTGAAGGAAATTTAACATTTATTAAAATTGACAAAATGAAACAAATTGAGCTGGTATACAACCGATATACTACCTCTCTCTATATTTATTTGATAAATACAATCTGTAAGTAAACCTACGTAGCAAAAAAATACTTATTTTAAAAAACTTCTTGGCTGGAATGTATATAATAAATTTAAAAAAACAATTTCTACCCAGAGGTAGAAATAAATAAATCCAGAAATTGTTTTTTTTATCTAATAGTTATTATGATCAAAAAAATTGAATATTATTAAATTTATAAATTTATGTAGAATTCAACTGTTTTAAAAAATAGGTTAGGTACCTATCTAATTTTAAATGCATTCGTTTTATAATCATGCAAATAACTATATGCAAAATGCTATTCATTTGTGTATGAGGCTATAGATCACTGTGACTCATTGCTAACAGTGTGTCATTGTATTCGGATTGTATGTACCTTATTTTTTACAATAATTAAAAAAATTATCTCAATTAAATAAAGCAATATTGACCTATTTTTCGTCCGCACATTATCATAAAACAAACACATTTATCACGAAATATCTGCCAAAAATGCCTGAATTAATCAATATATTCCTCTAAAAATAATTTTGCACGTCCCTGGAATCATCAAGGTATAACTCCCCTACTGATACGTTAGGGGATACAAATTACAAATCCCTAAACCTTATGCCCCCCTACTTAAGGATGAAAATTCTTAACAAGAAGGGCCCGTGCCACTAGCAAAGCTAAAAGCTATAGAATAATTACACAAGCAAGGGACAATGAGAAATTAAATTTTGAGCGATGTAAACAAAGAAAAAATGGACGATATTTTGTTTCGTGATTTTGTACCCTATTGTTTTATTGTTTTCTGGGCGCACTTGATGTAGTATTGTTAATATAACCCTTAGGCTGAATTATAAATAAGATATTTTAATATTTTTGTTTGAAGTGGCGACAGGAAATAACTGTTAAAACTTGTTGGATTTATAAAAATAGAAGTTCAATTTAATTTTATGGTGCTATTGTGTAGAATCATACGAGTATACAAATGAAAAACTTCAGTTTAATACAGGGACTCGAAACGAACCGGAACAGAAACGTGATATTTAATAAATCATGGAACCGAAACCGGAATTTGCATCGCTTTTTTAAAAACCGGTGATCGGTTCATTTCAAGAAGAAAGAATATGAAAACCGGAACAAAACCTAATCCTTTAAATCAAAATGAACCTCGAACCGAAGCTGAACCGATATTTTGTGCGGTTGGTTGGTAAAATAAACAATATAAGAAAAAAATTATAAGCACTAATCTTGATTTTATTTTGTTCATTACTTGCAAATTTGCTGTTTAACACTATTAATCGACGAATAAAACAAATAATAATTATTATGTAATATTTGCAATAAAGCAATTAATACAATTAACTTGTATCTTGTAGCTAAATTAGCTAAACATGTAAAATAACATGTTTATTTTTTGCCATGTAACATCATGTTTTTAAAATGTTGCGTACGGAGTGAAAATAAAAGCATAATTAAAATTATTATCTCATTTACTCTATTGACAAATTAGAAGCAATGTACAGTAGTTTTTATAGCTGCATTTAATTTATTTCCTAGAAATTCAATACACAAATAAAATCAACCTATAATCAGGGGATTTATTTTTATTATTAGAATTAAAGAACTACTCGTATGTAAAGCATAAAATGTGCGGAGACTTATTCATATAAATATGAATCAAATTAATCTGTAATTAGCTAGACATTAAATAATTAGTGAACTGATTTAAAAACTGCAAATGAAATACAATGTACAAATTGTAACAAAAAATGAATTAAGTACAAGATTAATTTCTATTGTATACTGATCCAATATGAAAACAAATCAGCTACAACATAAAGCTGGATTCAGATTTTCCGTAATGCCCATGTCACACCGGCGTGGCACGAAGCACGGTGCTCGATGGAAAAAAATGAATAACGTAAAAATTTATCGCCGCTATTCCGTCGAGCATTTTGACATATGGAAATTTGTTGCTGATTTCACAGTGAATCGTCAATATAATTTTTGACATTTGGTGAATAATTGATGTCAAAATAGTAACAGTAAGTAATTGGATAATAAGAATATAACACTTTAAGCTTTTGTAAATATATGAACTAATTATTGATTTAATTAAAACAAAAAATTGATGAATTTTAATTCTCAGCTGTCAAAAATAATTTTCAAAAACCTTCAAAGTACGAAGTGAAGATAGCAATATACAAATTTTCGTATGGCATTTTGCTATACCGGTGTGACACCCTTTTGACAGCTTTGAACGAAGCAAAATGCCACATCGAGCACCGTGCTTCGTGCCACGCCGGTGTGACATGGACATAACATAACGTATAACCGCTACTTGGCTAAAATTTTATATTAAAATTAAAACTAAGTTTTTTACTTGTAATTTTGTCGTAATGTAACATAAAAACATAGTTATATTTCAAAAATTAAATTACCTACTTAAACTTGTTTTCATAAATATATAGGTATATAGGTGTAGGTACATATAGAATGTAGATCCGGTGGTAAATTTACAACATAAGAATAATACATTTTAAAAATACAAAATACAACACACATTCATCTCTTGACCTTTAATAAATTAATACGTTCGTATGTTTGTAGTATTTGGTATAATTTTATAAGCCTTATTAAATCATTTGCTCGTACATTTTGTAATTTTCTACAAATAATATAATGTAAATAAATAATGCATTAAAACAAGTTCTGAATTATAAAAAAGTTCACAAAAAGTAAAGAATAATAAATCTAATTTCTTTATTCCCCTAAAAGTGCATCTTGAATCCACTCTTGACTCTTGTACACTATTTTTAAAATTCAGCACATTGTATTAGAACAAAACATGTCTAAACAGGCACGAAAATATAATTCTATAAATACAATCCCGATAATCTTGTCCACGTGCGAAAAAATAATTCTCTCCGTTCGTTTCTTGAATCCTACGTGTTGTTATTCAGATAACAAGAAGGCGGCATTCTGCAGCTGTTGGGGCACGTGCCCGGCGACTGCGACATCTGCTGAACACGTTCTCTTGCTGGATATGATCCCCCATCACCCCCCACGTCCACAACTTCATACAATGTTATCCTTATTTGCGGAAAAGAACGGAATCGACAGTCGAGAAAAGATATAATTTAAATGGGAAATATAATGTAGCAGTTGTGAAATTATCACCTGAATAAAAGGCGGTGTTTCAAGCAGGAGGTTCACAAATTGGAATAGTTAGTTTAACAATTTTGTTCATTAAGAAATTATATTATACCATGACGTAGTACTGAGCATGGAACAGATATAATATTTGAAAAATTTGATAAAATAAAGGAGGATTATTTAAAGACATTTTTATTTTTAATGCCACCAGGAGAACCTGGTACTATGGTACTACCTAGTAAATTTTATTCCAAGGATCATAATTGAAATTAACTATCAAAATTAAATTAGTTGAAAACTTGGAAGGATCCAAAAATTATATTTTAAGAAATAAGTGGTAGGAAGGTCTTCAGAATCCAATTAAATTTGTTTTATTAAAACATATTTATTTATTTATTAGAACGTTTCGAGAACAAACTGTTCTCATCAGCTTCAAAAAACATTGGTAAATTCAGTATTTCTTCAACCACGAAACTAATCGCTTCGTGATTTTACAATGTAATCTGTCTAAAAGTGTTAGCGATGCTTATATTTTTGATTGTATACTATATTCTTGGTTATTTACCAATGTTTTTTGAAGCTGATGATAACAGTTTGTTCTCGAAACGTTCTAATAAATAAATAAATATGTTTTAATAAAACAAATTTAATTGGATTCTGTATACCTTCCTACCACTTATTTCTTAAAATAAAATAAAATTACATTAACATTTTGCTAATGTAAGAGATTTAAATAAATTATTCAGAATAGTTATATTAAAAATGACCTACCCTTACTTTTGCGAATTTTTCAAAAATTATTCCCGTTTTTTTTTCTCAAAGTATAAAAACATCCTAGAACGTCTCTCGTGTCAAGTCAACATTTAATTATTTTTGCCAACAACGTAAATTTATATATTTATAATTTAAAATAATACCTAAACCTAATCATAAAAATGTATAAGAAAGTTTCGCCCGTATCGAATTTTCAACAGATGTTTTTGGATTATTAATATTTTGTGATGTCATTGTAGTAACAGTAGGTAAGTTATTTACAATTTAAAAATTTGTATCCGTGTTTTCACGGATTAAAAATTTTTTAAACTTATTTTTAATTGAATAATAAAATGAACTAATACCTACTATATTATTAATTTAGCGAGAACATTAATGTAGGCTATAATTCAAGAGGATGATAGTTTATGCACGAGCTGAAAGCGAGTAACTGAGTAAGTGAGTGAGTAAAGCCATTATGTGCGAGTTAAATACGACGTTTTATATAAGTACGACTTTTTAAATAAAACATTTCTTTACAAATTCTTATTCGTTAAAATATTTACCTAACCTCACATTTTGGTATGATGACAAATGACAGTTGTGTTGAATAATGGACTCATCATACAATAGTATAGACCATATTAATTATTATAGCGCCTCTACCGACTGATTTGTGAAATAACAAAAAGCGTGCCAGGATGCCAACTGTTTCTTATTTTTGTAAATAAGTTGGCAATGATCAGCCCATTCAGTGTTGAAAATTGTAATTTTTAAATTCTAAAACATGATTTGAAACACAATATTTGTAACTAAGAATATTGATTAAAATTATAAGGCACTACATCAACAGAAAAATACACTTTTAAGTTATCTATCACTCGAGCTGTCGGGATCCCGCTAAAAAAATTCAAATTTTCATAGTTATTTTCACATAATAAACTAATGATCATTTATATTAAACACGGGCAGAATTCGATACTTCGTTATTAAGTATAACTTATATTAAAAAACGGCCATGTGATTCTGTCTGCATGAATTACTATTTTACTTTAAAAATTCACTTTTTCCCATAAGGAAACATTAGTTCCATTTCGGTAGTACTCCCTGCTTTGTGAATGGTGATTACTGAGCATGCGCATTGAATAATTAATATGGTCATAATACAATAGTGTGTCTTATGGAGGTGTTTATCTTACTGAAGTTGCCTACATAATTAATGCATTATTCAATCGTCGTAGATAATTCGTATACGAGTATTAACGAGCATAATAATGTAGGCTATAAATTCACGAAAATGAAAGTTTTTGCACAAACTGAAGGCGAGTGTACAATCAACCGAGTTAATTATAGTCAATATGTATACGAGTTAGCGAGTTAAATACAACGTTTTATCTACGAATTTTTAAATAGAACATTTCCTTACTTACAAAGTATTCATTAAAATATTAATCTAACCCCACATTTTGATGAGATGATAGTGACAATAGTGTTGAACAATGGACTCATAATACACTAGTGTTGAATTATAAATTCATAAATCATAATATATATAATAAGTAGTGTGAATTATGGAGGGGTTTTCCTTGCTACAGTTACCTTTATGAATATTATTCAATGGTCGTAGATAAAAAAAATTAATAATACACTTCCTTCTTTTTATTTATTTTTAATTTAGATACCTACGCAGTTAAATCTGATTTGAGTGCTTATCCGTTTTGTGAATCTAAATTATTTTTTCTTCCCCAGCGTCGAAATCTCTTAGCTTCTTGTTAACAACTGCAACCCCCTGTACGTTACAGCGCAGAGGGCAGTATCGACACATGTGGTAAGGGGCAACATATGGGTTCGTTCTAAGAACTATATAACGGAAGTTTGTTGTACATGTACGTTGCAATGTTTGCTTCACCAACAGGCGAATAATCGACATTTTTTCGGCTTATATGGAAGACAGAAAAACTAGTTTTGAAGTAGAATTCAGTACTGGACTAAGACAGAGGAAATAATATCTAACAATAATGAGAATACTGGAATATTAAAAAGAATAATGTAATAAGTTCAATTTGAGATAAAAAACAAGTGTAAAATTATTTGAATAAATAAGTTAAGCATTTGCATATATTATGCACTACTACTGATTTTACACCAAATATTTTTTCAAATATGCGATGACTCACCAAATATCAATGAACTCAATAATATTGACTTAGACAGATTTGCATTCAAAATAATATTATTCATAATTTCAAAATAAATAAATAAATATGATTTGACTTGTAGGTAGGTACCTACTCGTGATAAAGTACAGACAATAATTTTAAATAATATAAAAGGAGGATTAACAATCAAAGTTGTAAAGTATCTTATTTGGATGGTCGTAAAATCTACAAAATTTTGTATCTTATTGGTATATACTATTCAGCTATTTATAATGTGAATGCTGGTGAATGGATTAATAATAATCCTCAATACCGAAATAATATGGCGTATTTATTATTTACTCAAAATTAAAAATCTATTATCTTGCTGACTCCATCAATTTTCATAAAAATCAGGGTTGTATGCAAAAATAAGTATATGGACGTGGCGAAAGATGTGTTGTTTAGTATTAGTATAGATTGATTGATGGTTGAATATTTAAATAGTTACTTTAAAAATATTTGGTTAATCTTATATTCTTTTATCGAGAAGTAGAGGTAGTATAAATAGGTACATTGAAAATTTCTAAAGTAGAAGTGAAACAGAAATTTTCCATAATTCACATGAGATATTGAGTAGGTAATTTCTATATTACATACTTAAATTAAATAAATACCATAGAAATCATTAAAATTAATAATTTGCTTATAATATGTATACCTAATATTATATACTATTATGAATTATGTAATACGTTACTATGCAAAAAAATAATTAATATTATGTCATCCTATATGATAACACTAAATTCTAGACAAAATATTATAGTATCTTTTACGAAAACAATAGACTAAATATTCTTTTACATATTGTTTTCAAATATAAATTAAATTTAAAAAAAATGTTTTATCGAATTCCTATTGTGAACTGCGTCCGGAAATAGTTATTTATGTAACAAGTACCAAGTACGCAAAATAGATTTTAAAAGACGAATCTATTTACGGACGAGGCGCAAACCGAGTTCTTGAATTAGGTAAGTCTTTTAAAACTCACTCTGTGTCGTGTCACATTCAAAAAATTTAGTATATGCTCTCCAAATTTTTTTAGTAACTATTATTCTAAAACATAACTTTAACATAAAATTTTGAAAAACGTTAGGCGACGAAAAAACGAAAATCAGTGAAAATAATCATATAAAATATAAATAAGAGTTCATCGCTTAAGTAATGTCATTTTAAAGGACAGGATCCGCGAAATATTATTTTGTGGCCTTAAAAGTAACGATTTTGGAGAGCATTAGCCTAAAAAATATTATTATTTGTATCGTAACGTATCATTCAAATCTCCACCAATTTTGAAATTTCCAGTGGCCAATCCAGCATTACGGTCCTGTGTCAGAGCAACAACCATCGTTGGACCGGAGAGGGGTGGGGTGACATTCCACAGCCACCTCAAGGTCCGTGGAAGCCATCTACTCCTCTCTATCTCTGTAGCAAGCTCTCTTTCTCTGCCTCTGCATACTGTTCCAAGTCTACACGCCAGGCTAACAGCACCGCGGCCTCTGCAGAAGAAGAGGCTTCGCATACCAACGAACTTTCAACACTTCCAGAGGGTGGAACCACCACGAAGAGGCCTTCCAGTCGTGGATACGTGACACACAGTGCGCAACGGGTTGACAGAAGTTCAGTGGTTGTTGTTGAAGTTGACCGTTAACACGGAATGCGAATGTGAACGACATAAGTGCGCGAGAAGTGAACTGTTGGGAATAACTGCAGTTCAAACGAACCTGTGATCTTTAATCATTTGTGATTGTGAATAACAAACTTCAATTTAAATTGTTTAGTTCAAATTCAAATTAATAGTTAACGATACATGGAACGAAGTATAAACAAAACACTTATAAATTCTTTGTGAACTCGAATTCTAAATAAATACACAATAAATGTTTCAACAAACTAAAACACAAATTACAAAATCTAATAAAACTGTAAGCAAACGAAAAACCAAAAGTTCATAGTTGAATCGAATTAATATTATACAGTTATGAATGTTATTGGCCTTAGATCTATAACCAAACATATCTTAATAGTGTATTGAATATTGAAATTTGAACCATATAAATATTTATCAAAAATATATCAATTTTCTGAATAAAACAAATTCAGTACTAAAATTGCTGGCTTGCTGTCAAACTTTTATAATCCAAAACCCTGTCCAAATTTTTATGACTTAAATACAGTGTGATTATACTACAGTTCATAACTACTTGCTAAATTCTTAGCTGAAACATTCTCCAATCGTTATTAAATAAATTACAGCAGTGTGAAATTCATCAACCCTCTAACAACTTGTGAAAATACTTGCTTCTCTTTTCTCTTCTTTTCGTTCCCACGCACTTTTACCGCGTGCAGCAACGAGTTCTGCAATTACAAAAGTACATACGTTGACAACAGCACAACAACGAAGGCTGTGCTGTTCGTGTGCAACAGTTCCTTGGAAATTATTAGCAAATGAAGAAGCTATCAAGACCTGGATCTTCTAGGTTGCTGTCTACCAGGAAGAACTTCGGTAAGTGGTGAGAATGTGAGAGTGAAAGTTGAAAGAGCGATTTTTGTTGAAGGGTTGGAGAACTTTTTGTTTTGTTTTGTGTTTTCGTTCGCTAATAAATAACCACTAAAAATATGTAGAACCGATGTTGCAAGTCGTTACTTGCGTATTTTCAACTATAAAAGCAATTGTTAAACATTTCCTCACAGCCGACGAATAAAATTAGGATTCTGTTAAGATACATTTTCTAATAAGTATCTGTCTTGATATATCATTGGTTATGATTATTGTTTTATTTTGATTTTTTCTTTTAAACCCTGTTCACATGGATTCTTTGAGGATTCTTCCATGCTTCTGAATCTTGGACAAAATTAAATGCACTGGTTTGAAGTTATCAATGAATTCTTAGAAATTCATGTTTGTATTCCAAGACCCATTAAAGATTCTATTTATTAATTAATTTATTTGACAATTCTCGCCCTGATTCTTTTCTCAAGATTCAGAAGCAGAAAAGATTCCTCAAAGAATCCATGTATAAACAGAACTTAAAGCCCTGTTCACACATGGACACATAAAAGACAGGCAACAGAAGCAAAATGAAGAACGTGTGGAACGTTTGTCAAAATTGTTTTTTTACTTACATAGAAGCCACAAAATAGCGGCGCTTCTATTACACAAGCAGCACAAACAGTATTTTTTTACTGTTGCCTGTGTGTGTTGCTTGTGTAATAGAGGCGCCGCTATTTTGTGGCTTCTTATAAAATATAAGTAAAGAAAAAATAAATTTTGAGGCCACAAACATTCCACATATTCGTCACTTTGCTATTGTTGCCTGTGTGTCGCTTGTGTGTGTCTTCTGTGTGTCCATGTGTGAACAGGGCATAGGACAACATAAAGCACATTTCTTACCCCCAAAATTAATGTAATGAAATAAACTGCTACCTTTTAAACACAGCAAATTTTGATATATGAAGATGACAACCTGAAGACGATTGAGTGCTTTTTGATACCAGTTTATACCGGTCGACGACAAAAAATAGTGCACTTTCATCCGAAGATTATAAAGTAATCCTTAATCCCTTGTCTTTTAGATATCCAAATCTACCTGTTTCCCAGCAGGGGAGCAAGCAACTGCATATGACATCTGGTGACTTACATGGATCTTATAAGATTTGTTTTTTGTGCCCTATTTTTCATGAAAAAATGAACTTTTCTCCATTATAACTACAAATTAGAAACATATATATTATAATATACTTGTCTTCAAATAAAAATAAACAATAGGGCATAAAAAGCAAATCTTATAAGATCCATAATATAAGTCACCAGAGGCCATGAAGTTGTTGGGCGTCACCTAGCTATGGAATCCTAGACGACAAGGGATTAGGATAAATAAACTTTGGATGAAAGTGCACTATTTTCGTCTTCGGACGAATAAGCGCGGATCAAAAAGCACGACACCCCTTAGGACAAGAGTTTTGAACCAATTAAGTAATAATGACAAGAATATAAAAGATATACAGCCGAATTCTCCACAAATATAACAGTATTGGGCTGTATTTTAATTTCAGTTATTTATTAAAACACGATTAAACATGTTCTTTGCATCAAAAGAAAACCAAAGATTAAAAATACCGCATATTATGGAGACTAGCAAAAAATTAAGTCTGGTGTGCAATTTACGAGTACCTATATAAGTTCCTGGAAAACTTATCACTCAGGTAATTGACGTTTATTATAACAAAATAACTTATGAAGTTAAGTGATGTATAAATTTACAATGCCAAAACCAGAAAACCACAATGCAATATACAATGTTGGAAAACATTTATTTCTATTTTCATAACTTCTCTGTGCTTTATATGTATGATAATTTTGACTTATTCATCATTGAATTATTGTCAATTGTCCAGAACTTTAACACGACGTCTAGTTATTGTCCTGGATAACTTTTGAATAAGTTAATAAGATAATAATAGAAGGAACATTACCTACTCATTTTTATTAAATTAAGTAAGTAAGTATTTATATGTATGATAATAATAACACGACGTCTATAGTTATTGTCCTGGGATAACTTTTGAATAAGTTAATAAGATAATATTGAAAAGAACATTCTTAATCATTTTTATTAAATTAATCAAATTCCAGACTCTGAATAACTAATCTTTCAAAAATATTGAAAATTTTTATACTGACGGTGTATTTCGAGTTGTTGTCATTTAATTTGACTGATAGGTTAACCAGAAGTATGTCTGGAGATTTAAAAGTTCCGTTAAGAAATTTCTTTGTAGTTGTAGTTGATTTTGAAAGTTTCATGTTAAAATTTCTCAATTCAAGATTCGTAATTTGTCGAATAACAGTATTATCTTCTGCAATCAGGACTGAGTCAAATTGATGGATACATTCTCATGATTAGCATATTGAGTTAAAACTGACAGGTACATTTTTTCTGCCTTCTAATTTTACGCTTTTTATTGTACACACTCTGTAATTTGAAATGCTGGTCTGGAATTAACTTAAACTTTATTTAATTATGCCGTTTCTTTTAAAGATGCCTTTGCGATGATTATTAAAATAATTGTTGCCAAAACGAGCAAACTAATTACCCAATAATTAAAAATGCTAGTTTCACTTTTAAATAATTTTCATCTTACACTGAGAAAAACGTTTATTTAGATTAAATGATGTTCTATAACAGTTAACGTATAATTACTTTGAATATGGCGAACCAAATGAATATTGAGTGTTAACTTAGAATAAGTTTAAGCATTTTTCATGAATTTGTTTATATTTAATAAATATATTGTATCCCTGAAATAACATTAATTGAATAATAACATTACATTTGTTAGCATTAAATAAAGAAATATTATATGTTCATAGAGGCAATTTAAATAATAACATTTTTTTAAATAAATAGTAACTATTTTCTAAATTATAATAAACAATTATTTATAGAAAGCATTATTATAGTATCAGTTACATTGATATTGTTGTAACCAATATAGAAATTTTATTAAAAGAAGAAATAAATGGGTAATAATAAATAATGCGATATTTTAATAAATAATACATAGTTTATTAATAAAACATTAAAGTATTTTTCATACACTTTGACACATGTTTTGATTATGGATATTATATTCTTTCCTTCGAAAAATGTTGCTTTAATAGTTTTTTTAATTGATTCCGTCGCCCAATTTTTGGAATTAGTTCCTTTAAATCGTCGTCCGTTAATCCTTGCAGATCACTTACGTTTATTTCGTTATATAAAATTTGTTTATTATACTGGAAAACAAGTGCAGACGTAGATACCAGTAATAGTTATAACTTACTCTCAAATTTTTCTATGAGAGAACTAAAACCCCATCTGGTAAATAAATAATTAAGTTCATGAGTAGCCAGTATAAATAATTAATTTTATATTAATAGTAACACTAACACTGCACTAAGAAACTATTAACTACTGACAACAACGTGCTATGATTGCTGCATTCGATCACAATATAAAGTTCGCCCGTAAAAACATGTTTGTTAAATAATTATTTAATATTCAACAAAGTGAAATACATTTAAAATATAATTTGGTTACTGTTAAACATAATTTATTCATAGTTAATATACTATTTTACCTATCAATATGATTTGTTAACAATTAACATTATAGTGTATTTATATGTTAGTAAAATTATGTTAAGAATAAAAAACTAATATTTCAATATAAATAATTAAATTGTTGAAATTCAAATAAAAATAATTTGGAGTAAATAATTTTACGATCAATTTAAATGAAACAAATTATATTAACTGTGAACTAATTTAGTTTGAACTAATCGTTTGCTAAAAGACAAGAATTGAAATATAAAGATTAATTAGTATTAAGCATACTTCATTATCTTTCACCATGTCATATTAATTCTTAAAAAATATTACTTGAACTAAGGGTATTTTAACTATTACTACTTTATTTTTCTCAGTGTATTTGAAAAGATAAAAGGAAACAAATGGAAATACTAATTATTATGAACAAACAATAATTTCATTTATTAACTCTATGTCAACAAAGTATCTTACTGCTAATCCTGTCATTATCCTTTTTCTCGGAATAACATAGCTTTAAACACAGGTAGTCGCATAAGCATTACTTTAAATCTAAACTATACTAATTAGTTGCATCTGTTATCTGTGAAGGCAATGTACTCTAACAAAGATATGATCAAGAAACCGTAATTTTGTTCGACTTAAACATATCGTGCATAGAAAATAGTTCAAGATATTTATTTACTTGTCACAGTACAGTAATGTTTATTAAAAGAATATTTTAAACGAGAATTTCAACCTGTATTGAGATATTGCCTTTCACGGAATAATATACGAGTTTATTATGCAATTAAATTGTTATTGCCAAGTGCTAGATTATTTATAATAAACAATAAAATAAAACCTTTATATTCAAGAAGCGGATTGGCGCTAATTTAACTTGGAAATGTCTCTGCTAGACTCAATCTAATATTACAAAAATTGATGGCTCTTTTTAATTGTTGCTAAGAGTTGGTCTTTAACCTCCAAATAAAATTCTAAATAAGTCCGTTATGCGGTAAAATATTTAGTAAAAAAAATTAGTTCACTATTATATCATAACATGTTTCGAAAAAATATCTTTTCGTAAATTATTTTCCGCAAGTTACAATTAATAAATTTTCCGCCAAAGTATTTATATAATAATTAATGAGTCCACATAAAATTTCAAACGTGAGAAGCCTCCTAACTCTAAAATAATATTCTCCTCATTATTATTGTCCTCTGCTTTGACAGTTCACGCCAAGAATTTATAATCACTTCATTTGGAACCGCCAATCTTTGTTTGAAAAGAGTAGCTCACATTTTTGTGAGCTATTAAAATAGTAATAAAGATAAAGAATACAGTAAATGATTACAAATTATTATTGTACTTCCTGATTCCTGAGAGCTTATGGAAGATTTTATTCTCAAGAAAAAAGTATAACAAATTTATAATTTGATGAGAATGAGAAATTATTTTCGTGGGACTCTAACTAGTATATTTTTGTGTGAAATATAGCGGGATTTTTATTAAAAATATAATTAAACGTATTCTTATTTCATTTTTTTTTACTCAGTCTGGTGTTATATATTTCTTAGAAAATCCTTTTGATTTCTTATTCTTGCTACAAACTACAAGAATCTGTCCGAAGTCCGAAATTTTTTAATGTTTAAAACTCTAAATAAAATGGTACAAAAACAACAGTAATAAACACTACAAATAGTGTAGGTGGGAGGTGGCCTGCTAAGACACTACCTAAGGTTATTATTTTACACTCGATTTTACATAAACCAAAATAGATTATATATTCATATAAATTTTCAGAACTTATAATTAATAAATAAATAAAAATAAGTTACAGAACTAAACCCAAATAATAATAAATTACTACGTATAGATTGTTTATTCGAAATAGATATTCAATTATTTGTCCTGGTAAATTAATTTTACGTCACTCGGGGGAGGAAAGCAGTGTTTCTTGGTAATGGAGGAAGGGAAACGAGTTTTCCCTCCCGCGCGGGAGGAAAGCAAGTGGGTTCTTCCCGAGCGGGAGGAAAACACGGCTTTTTTCCCGCTACTGGCGGGAGGAAAACAGTGCTTTCCTCCCGCTATCAAGAAAGGTGATTTCGAGACCCTCGTGACGTAAAATATTGTGTGTTCCACGCTCGGGCCGCCGCTTTGCCCGCGGGAGTAATAGCACGCTTCCCTCCCTAGGTGCACAAAATACTATTAATTAAAATATTTGTTTTATGCAAAAAATCTGAGCATCTATAATAAATAATTATTACAAATTAACAACTAAAAGTTAACACAAAAAAATAATAAATCAGTAGTTATTCGATAAATTCAGGTGGTTTTAGAGTATTAGAGTTTGGACGAATTAAAGATTACATGATTACTCAAAATGATGGCAAAGGATGTATTTTTTGGGACAAGCATGCTTATTTACAAAAAAATATTGTTCAAATTAATTGTTTTTATAGTCACAACAGACTATTTCCAATAATACAAAAACACCCTAAAAGTATTTTGAATTTCAATTATACAGCAATAGCAGACCCTAACAAATAAAAAAATGTCTCTTCAAAGCTGCTATGTATTTTTTGTAGCCCGCTTAAACGTTCTTCAGCAAAAAATGTATTTGCAATTTCCGGTAAAATTACACACCTGCTTCACCTGCAAAAACTTCTGTTCATACTATATCGTTTAACAACACTTCGTTTTAACCATAGAGGCAAATTCATTTAGATACAATGCGTCAATTAAAAGGTTAATTAATGTAAAAAAATAAAAATAAATACTTGCCTCCTGTGAGGTTTGAACTCACGACCCCTGGTTTACGAGACCAGTGCTCTACCACTGAGCTAAAGAGGCGGGTGAGACGCAGAAATAATTTCGCAATTTTCCAGTAGTTTATAAAATGTATAATACTAAAGTAAATAAAATTAAAGTACAAAATATCAATCGCGCTTTTTACCAACTAACATAGGAGTAACAACATAACATCATTAGGTACTTTAAGTAGCCGATAGAGATATAAATAAAATCAATAGGTAATTAAATTATAAATACAAATAAATGTACGTATTCTTTGATTTCAATGAAATCATCGACTTGACCTAATATCGACATAATACCTATTTGGTACCGGTACCTAAATTATTTTTTCACTCTTCATAAATTAGACCAATCAAACAGTATTATATTCCTTTGTAATCCATTTTAAATAAGGAATTAAAGAAAAGAGCCTAGCGTTTTATCAGCGATTATTTCATTCATCATAAATTAGACTAATCAGATAATTGAAATATTTTTTTTAATTTACAGCTTTTCAAGGTATTGATGTTTTATTTTTTTTAAACAGCTGTTTATTCGCAAGTGAATATTTTTTTTTTAAATCACTAAACACAAACGCTGACGTTTTAAACTGTCATTATTTCGAAATGCATAAAAACAATGACAACTTTCCACTAACGACTACTTTGATCAGTTTGTTTTGTTATGTCAAAATAAATTTATGATCCATATATTTGAAATAATTTCGTCAAAATTGAATAAAATATTGTATAAACCACGTGAGATACGAATGTTTATATACACTCGCCCTTCGGGCCCGAAATAAACATTTATGTATCTTACTTGGTGTATAAATATCTATTATTTACTTATTATGTTTATTTGGCAGACATAACAAACTTGTTATTGTAATATAGGATCCATGGTAATTTTCTTTAAGAATTTAAATGCAAAATATAGAAAATTGGTTTCAAAAACATATTCAATGTAAATAAATTGAACAGCAAGTGAAATATTATCTATCTTCTTCATTGTTAAGTCGTCATAAAATCAATGGAACATTATTAACTCTTACTCTTAACAGCGGATAAATAAATCAAGAGGGCCAGCGACTTTTATCTGTCGATGAGAACAAGTTTCAAATCTCAATTAATCAAGAATGTCGCAACATTGTACTTTATTTTAATGATTGTTAACAAAGGAAGTTAGTTTTTTTATTCCTCTAGCTAATTATGCATTTAAAATAAATATGATTATCGTCGTGTTTAGAACAGGTTGTAAGAAAGTGGAATTAGTTTTACATATTAATGGCGATGTTCGACTTTTTATAGAGGATTGTTATAGTTAGTAAACAGTTTCCTGTTTATTGTTCACTGTAAATTACGATTTGCCCGTAGATGCAATTTTCTTCAATTTCATAAATTGCCGATACTTTGTGCGTCTTTACGAAACGAAATTGCATGCAATATAAAATCAACACTTTACCTTTAATTTAACGAAGCTGCTATTTTCCTTGAGATCTCAATAGAGGATGGATGACTACGCCTGAAAAAAAGAAAATAGTTATTACTTTGTGTGGTACTTAGGCGAAGAAGTTCAATTTTTACTACAAATTATAAGTTTAGTAAATGAGACAAATAAACTATAAAAATAAACTTAAATTCTAAGTGTCTCATTAATTCTTGAATGAAATCGGTAAATCTCAAATTAATTGTTACGAAGAAATTACAAAATTTGAAGAATTCTATATTTTTTGCATTAACTCACGTCCAGAAAAAATTTTATTGTGCATTTCTGACAACGTACCTAATCAGTCTCTCGTGTGCCACTCGATTCGATTAATGCGTTGTTGGAAAACAGTTTTTTTAAAATCCGCAAAGAATGATTGCACGTATGAAATTACCATACATAAATTATTATAAGTGAAAAATATTATGCCCATGTCACACCAACGTGGCATGAAGCACGGTGCTCGATGTGGCATTTTGCTTCGTTCAAAGCTGTCAAAAGGGTGTCACACCGGTATAGCAAAATGCCATACGAAAATTTGTATATTGCTATGTTCACTTCGTACTTTGAAGGGTTTTGAAAATTATTTTTGACAGCTGAGAATTAAAATTCATCAATTTTTTGTGTTAATTAAATCAATAATTAGTTCATATATTGACAAAAGCTGAAAGGCTTATATTCTTATTATCAAATTACTTAGTGTTACTATTTTGACATCAATTATTCACCAAATGTCAAAAATTATATTGAGGACTCACTGCGAAATCAGCAACAAATTTCCATATGTCAAAATGCTCGACGGAATAGCGGCGATAAAATTTTACGTTATTCATTTGTTCCCATAGAGCACCGTGCTTCGTGCTATGCCGGTGTGACATGGGCATTAGAAGATATGCAAAAAAATATTTCTCATTTTATTTTTTAAACATTTAAACATTAGGATCGGTGTACCAAGTATCGTAAAAATATCTTCAGGAATAATTTTTTTTTAAGATGTGCATTTTTTGGGTTTTCTCGATGACTCGATATGTAATAAAGTTAAATGATTAATTTTTAACTTGTTCTCAAAAATTCCCAAGTACAGCTCTGTGTTCCCACGTACCACCCAAACTGTCACAATAAATTTGTTGAATGCCCAACCTTCATAGTGTAACCATAACCATAGAATCTTTTACTTCTTGCACTACTGAGATCTTAATGTCAGGTAAAGTCGAAGGCATTGTTCAAAACCACGCTCGACTTGAGTTCAAATGTTCAAAACCCCGAGAATAACGTACAAGAGAATTTTTATCTTTGGTGGAAAAGATGAAAGAAATACGCAAATATGAACACACATTGTTAGAAAGAGAATGGAATTTTTGAAAAGGGAGAACTTGGGAATGTGAGAAATTTTTTCAGTTCATTTGTGGGGTGATTTATTTTGTAAAATACTTTGAAGTTTCCAAATTTTGGAGGCTTGGTATTATAAGAACGGGATACTAATAAAATTTGTAACTTATTTCGGACGAAGTTAAACGAAGTTATATGTGAATTAAGTAGAATATAATTTGTTTATTAAGGTGTGAAAAAGGTGAACCTATCAAGTTTCACTTATAAAATTATTTTAAGTTTGTTGGATATGACTAATTCACGGTTCAATAAATAAACTACCTTAAGACGAGTTTCACTAAAAACGTGTAGATATAAACTAGAAAAGTTTGAAATGTGTGTTAAAAAATACGAGATATTTATGAATTGAGTTTATTGGACGTTAATATATAAATTTAGTTATTTCTGATTTGTGTATTATTAAAAGTATAGCAAAAATAAAACAATTATTTTTTAATGGACTGCAGACTAATTTCACTTCAAACAAGTATAACGTCTTAATGGAACCGACTTCGTAACAAAATATTACGTGTTTAGAGGTGTAGCAGTTTCTGCTTTATTATTTGCATATAGTATTAATTTGGCGGAAAAACGGGTACCTAATAGATGTTTGTGAAAGAATGAATCAGGTTTATACGTAATTAGAATTCTAAAAAAAAAAATTTTCACGACATGCGGAGAACACATAATTTTCTTCTCGCGAAATAGTGAGAAAAGTAAGTTATCCCTCTCTAAAGAGGTAAGTAAGCAGTGTTATTTTACGATGAAATATTTTAAAAGTAAATTTATTATTTTATTGAAAATTCTGATTTTATAGTTATATAGGTACTGTAAACTATCATTTTACAATTATTATGTTTTATACGTTCTTTTTCTACAATTTCACGATTTTACAACTTAAATTAAATTTGACATATTGGCTGCAGTGAAACATTTCGTTGCTTTTAAACGTCATTCTGACATATAACCTAGCTTCTATAGTATGTATTTCTTCTATACATTTACAATGTTTTTAAATATGTCGTGAAAAAAATGTTGTGTCAAACACGAGAGGAAAGCTCTTTTTCCACTTCGATCTCGAGTGAGAAAAAGAAGTTGGACAAATTGTATCCATATAAAAAATTAATGAAAAAGTATATTTGAAGCTATTTTGATATAACTTATGATATTTATGTAACTCGGCATAAAACTAGTCCCATTCTTTGTCTGTAAATACATTTTTGAAATTTTGAGCATTTCAGAAATTGCTAGACTGCTTTTACGAATACGAGTTCTAGTGTTCTTTCGCAAAATTTGGCAAATCTGTCTTTGCTATTCGTGCTGACAGTAGGTAGGTAGGTACTACATGATCTTACTGTCGGAAATGGGAACTAACGAAGTACAAAATTCCATTTATCTACTTTCTCAATTAAATTTGCAAATCTAACCATCTACACATTAAAACTCACTCTCGTCGAATAAGATACAAATCTTCTTCATGCATATTACAAAAAGAATTCTCTTCAATACGGGCAGATTTAATTATACCCTTGACGCTTCTTAGTCGCTACAAAGCTCTGAATAAAGGTTACCTACAGGTAGTTTAAGTTAATAGTAGGGTTCAAATCCCTCATGTTGGTATGTCGGCACGAAAAGGGCGCAGGTAGAACTAATTTCAAAGGGAGAAAGAAACCACATCATTCGGTGAGTTCGGTCGGTGAGAAAAGAACAGGAGTTTCCTAAATTCCAAGCGGGGATTAATTTTTTTTGGCATTTAGAAAGACATTTGGACTGGACGACTGTTGCGCAAAATGTACAAGTAAATTAATAAATGTCAGTGTTATTATATTGGATAGAGATAGTTTTACATTTCTTAAATTCACGAAACTGATTCTCTTTGATTTAAAAATTATGTTCATAATTAAATATTAAATACAAATACACAGAGGGATGGAATTTGAATTGATGTATCCCGATTTATCCTATAGGTAACCTGTCTACTACCAAAGGAGTAAAACGTCGTCGTTTTTATACCCATAGTAAATCGAAATATTACGATTATATTTACTATCAAAATGTCATTTAAAAATTCATTCTACAATCTGATAAATAAACGTTTTTTTGTTTCGATAAAATTGTTATGAGTAATACCTAAGTGTAAACAATATTTCCACTGAAGTGAGAAGATATTAAAGCCTCATTCACATATGGTTTACATTTACGTTTAAGAATGTTTAAATAAATTCATCCAAAATTTAGGTTTATGTGTGTGTACATTGTACAGCCTCATCCACATAAGCATTTAGTTCTTGAACCATTAGTATACACTGTAGGGCAGAGAGGTAGAATTTTTTTGTAGTTTCAGCAAGTATAAAACCGTTAGTTTTTCAACAAATTTGAAAAGATTATTATTGTCTAGGTACCTATCTTATTTAAGCAAAATTATTCAAAATCGGTCACCAGGCAGATCTATATTAGTTTAAACCTAAATATAAATTTTCATGCGAGATGTATTACTGAAAAGTGATTTTGGATCTCTAAAGAATGCTCTAAAACTAATGTGTCTTTTTCAGAACCCTAACTGTGATCTGTGATGCCTTCAAACAAGTACCAAGACTGGAAATCTAGATTCAAATCAGAAACCACCATCCTCCATTACTAACTTCCATTCCACCCATCAATATGTCATCCCCATCACCAGGTCCACCCGCCACCGAGGTGAGCGACACCCCCGACACGCTGCTGTCTCACTCGCACTCGTGCCTGTGCCCTGAGAAGGACCCCCAGGTGCAAGCCGGGCACCCCAAGCCCCACCCCCACCACAACGTCATCGCGCTCAGCGCCGCGCACGTTCACGTGCACGCGCCCTCGCCCGTCAGCCACGCGCCCAAGCAGCCGGTGGTGACGGCGCCCACCAGCGGATGTGGCTGCCATCACCTGGAGCGGACTCCTGAAGGGGGCGAGCACCACGTCACCGCGGCTGTGAGGAAGGTGGACGATGATAGCATTGAGGTTAGCCCGTTGCCTCCGGCGCTGCCACCCAGACCGCCCCCCAGGCCCAGGACCGAGGGCGGGACGCTGCCTACGAGGAGGAGGCCCAGGATGAGTAAGTTATTGTTTTTTTTTCAATAACCGTTACGCTTCGATCTGATTTTATCTTTGCCGCTCGATGTGATTGCATTCTGAAGTATCTGAACTAAGGTTCCCACATGACATGAATCGTCTGGGATGTTTAAAAATATCTTATTCTTGTACTTTAAGTGATATTACTTGTCTATCGTAGCCACATCCTGAGTATGATAAAAATTTATATACTCAATATAAACATCTCAGAGAATTATATGGGATGCATAATTGGGATATTATTACCAAATTACTAACATTGGGATGTTACATAGATAATGTTACTAAGGGCGGACATTAGCAATCGCTAGGATATTCATAGGATGTTAATAGGCAAATATAGCAAGTAACAAGCCGGGATGTTCACATTTTTGAAATGTTCTGGGGATTTTGTCAAGTGGGTTACCATCCTAACCTCAGAATGTCAAAATATTACAGTTTTATTTCAAAATTACTTAGTGATCTTCACTTACTTTCTGGCTTTCTGCTGTACTGAAAGTATCCAAAAACTAACAGTATGTTCAATTTAAATTTTATCGCACGGTTTAATTAGAAAACGGACGGTTAATCATTTATAATATCACTCTGTATAATGTCAGATGGCCATGTTTCTTGATTATTAATAGAGGAGAGATGTGCCACATGCATCAAGTTTAAGAAGAACGTTCATGCCAAAGATGTATGGTCGAAAATAGCTTGCGAGTGGCGATCGGCTGTTGGAAGACAGCCGACAAAGTAAGTTTTGCGCAACAAAACCATAGGTAACATTAAAAATATGAACAAGTATTTGTTTGACTGATTGGACCGCCTCTTCCAACAGCTGATCACAAGCGATTTTAACCCACATCTACATCTATAGCATAGTGCAAAAGTTCCATGCCTTATCTCCCCACTATTAATAATCAAAGCAGTCAATGTTTTGAATGTCAAAATCACAAATTAATTTAAATTGTCACCAAAATTTGACCGATGACCGCCAAGCATGGTAGTGTCCCCTAGTTCAATCCTAACAACCAACAATAATACTAAGATTGGACCTACTGGATCTGAGTGGATAGATTTCACTAGCACTATAATAACATCTACCATTCTGTAAAAATTGGAAGTTAATGCTGTTAAATGGTTGATATTCGAATAAAATTCTAAATTGAAGCCGCAATATACCACATTAATGCATTTTTATAAATTATTCAAATGGCTTATAAACCAATTAAACTTCTTGTAATATTATTATTATGGTTTTTGGCTAAAAGAACCTCTTGTATTATAATACCACATTACAAAGATTGTTTCCCATTGTCTGATTTAAAAAATCGTTTAAAGAGTTTAACTTTTATCATAATCATCATTGTTATTCCGTAAATGCACATTTACGATAATTATTTAGGTATATACAGGTTGTTTCATAACTTCGAGTACATACGTTAAATGCTGATAAACTAATAAAAAAGATTTTTTTTAATTCGAAAAATTAAGGGTAGTTTACCTGCGGCATTTATTATTTATAGTACTGCACTGGATTCGTTTTCCTATTAAACACAAACAATCGAAGTAGGTAATCAACATCTTAAATTACAAAATAACATAGTAAAATAAACAAACAAAATTTAATTAATGAAACAATAATTACTTAACCCAGTTGCAGTGGCAACGAAAAATTTTTTACTGGAAAACATGGAAATTAATTTTGCGATTTTAAATTTTTTTTTACTTCCTTGTACGAAGTAAGGAAGTATTGTAATCGCGAAAAATTTCGATTCTCAGATTTTGACGGAAATATCCGTTTTGACCTTTTCTGAATCCATTATGACTAGTTTCGACGTGACGTCTGTACGTACGGACGGACGTATGTGTGTCGCATAACTCAAATACGGTTAGACGTAGAAAGTTGAAATTTTGTATTTAGGACTGTTATAGCATCTAGTTGTGCACCTCCTATTTTTGGTTTCAGTCTACAAACCGGAAGTAGTACTTTTAAAAAATATTTCGATAAATATTTAATTTTAGACAATTTTTTTTATTTTAAATGAAAGATTATGTGATTATTACCTACAATCGGTATTTTATAAATATTTTTGTATCTGCTATCATTTAAAAATAATTAAAGTATATATTTATAATTTATAGTATTTCGGTATCTTGTAGTCCATGATCGATTAACATTTGTTACTACGTAAAATTTAAATGATTATGACATGACAGTGACAATAGTAAAATATGCTTTATATCTTCTTCTGCAGTTTAAATAAAATGACTAAAATATATTTGTGAGTATACTGTATACTAGTATAATAAGTTAAAAGAATTTTAATATTATTTTACATTTTAGTTATTAAGAAAAGTATGAACACACAAGGCGTACAAGGAAGTCATGTGGTGTCCACGTCAGATTTTTTTGATTCGTAATCAACATTATCAAACAACATATACCCTAAACGTATGTACCTGAAGTTATGAAACATCCTGTATTTATACCAGTAATCTGGTAAGGATGTCACATCACACTCAGTTGGGTTCCTAATAACACCAAATACTTATATATTTTTATGTAATTTTCGGATATTTCTGCCGCTCCCAAACCAGGCCCAATGTTGTCATATTATGAACTACTATACCACAAAGTTTGTATTGTGTACTTTTTCTATATAATCTATCAAGATCTTACGACAGATTATCAATTGTTCTTCTGCCACCTGACCTGGATACTGTAAACCAGTAAACAAAACAGTTCTCAAAATGCGTAACAAAAGCTTTTGAAATTTGATCCTACATTTTGAGCAGGTTTCATTCAAGTAAATAAAGATCTTTTAACAGTAGGACTTATACCTGTTTAGATTGAAATATTATAGTTTAGATAAACACCTTCTCGAATATAAAAGAAGAAGAATAAAAGAACTAGAATTTGGAAACATTGAAATTCATTTAGTTTGAGTTTGTTTTGTACATTTTGTATTTTATAATGCCTTGATCTAATTATTATTAAATTTGATTTAAAATTTATCGGACGTAAATACTTAATTTTGTAAATTAGGGTACTACGCCATGTATGACGCCACAGTATTTAGACCAGCAGACAGACAAAACTTACAAACTGAAAAAAAAAATTAACAATAAATTTATATGCGACAAAAAAGTATTCAATACCTATTATATTTTATTGTCAGTAACTATTCCACAACAAACTGTAAAACAAGATATTATTCAAAAATCGTTTAGTTTATAAATTTACTGGAAACCATAACATACGAATTTAGTTATATTTTGTTTTGAATAAATTTCAATATGTTGCCAATGGTATAAGATACGCTCGTTATTATTTTATTCATAACAAACGCTTATTTATTAATAAATAAATTATTTATTTATTAAAATAATCACAAGAAATCAACTACATAAAAACAAACACTTCTGCTTCTGCAATACTTTATTCTTTCTAATTTTTCTCCCCTTTGCTAAAAATCACATCTCTGCTCTGTAAATTACCATTAAACTATCGTAAACTGCAACAACTGAACTGAATACAATGGTGAATTATAATCAAAGTGACCTGGTTCATTTCGATGATTCAGTAGCGCCACTGTCTCACTTGAAAACCAAAGCGAGAACTCGGGTTTACCCTCTGGATTATAGGGGCTGTAGGAGGGGTAGGAATCGAGTGGGGATGATATTGACTATTAGAGTGAAGAAGGAAGATGCTGTTGCTATGGTTACCGCCGCAGCGGGGGAGTAAGGAAAATTGATAAATATTTTCAAAGGAAAATAATTTTCCGCAATCGTGCGGGAAATAGTCATTCTGACACTCAAAATCAGTGTAAGAAATAGCCAATTCTAGCACTAGTGCGGTGGGAATAAAAATTTAATTGTTAATAAATTGTCCAAATTTTAATATTATGTTTTTGAGGATGATTGTAGAAAAAATCTTGTTTTAATTGCATGCGGAAAACGTAATTCTGAAACTCCATTCAAAATCCGAGACAAGCGCAGCGTTTAAGAATTACTCATTTCGTCATTTCCCACACGTGTTATAAAAATAACTGCTTTAGGTACCTAATATATCATTTTATTTTTGTTTTATTGGTAACTAATCATTAAATATTAAATATCTACCATTAACAGAATTAACATTCGAATCCCTTCTTGTTAACTAAATTAATACAATTCCGAATCATCAATTCTTAAATTAAACCAGTAATATTTTTTGTGACGAAATAAACTCTCCAGGCAAAAATTCCTGAATACATCCCTGGCCGGTTTCAACCTTCCCCTACTTCGGTCACCACCCCCGCACTTGCCGCTCGCACCCCTCTCCAATACCTCAGCCACTGAAGCGGGTAGTTGCACTTCTTCAGTTCAACACCTGAAATCTAGATCAGTTACTGGATAGTCGGTAGTGCACTATTTATTCTTACATTGCTTGAATAACAAATATCAGCTCAAATCGATCAGATCAGTTGCCGGAAATCGAACAGGGTAGTTTATAGTTATTGATTTGAGGTGAATCACCAGTGATACCGAGATAAACTTAACAAATATTGTGATTTTGTGCGATATTTTATTGTTGTGTTTATTTAATTGTTGTTTCGTTATTGATTATAGTTGTTCTGAAGTGTTTTGTGGTGCAATTGTCAAAAAATTAATCTTGTAAATGGTGAAAATGTCTCCTCTCGTTAACAAAGAACTCAAGTGCGGTTAAAAGTCAGCAAAAAAACGTTTTTAATTACATTAAAAGCGCCAAAAGCAAAGATGTGAACAATACTGATAGTCCGTGCCACAATCAAAATGCACGGCTACCCTGTAATGCAAGTGGTGCAATACCACGTGCCTCATCCTATACAACCTTTGCCGCCTCCTATACAACATGGTATGTACTAACAGGTGCTCGGGAGATTCATATTTTATTAATCTACGGGTAAATCATTAAATGTGAATTCGAAATGGACTATTTTTACCTCTCGCCTCATATTCTATAAGAGAGGTATTGTAATGGGTCAAAATTTTCGAGTATGAGTTTTTGGTGGATAAGCACGTTTCAGGGTCTCTAGAATACGAATTTACTATTTTCACGATGATGTCTGTGTGTGTTTGTGTGTTTGTGCGTTTGTGTGTTTGTATGAACCGACGATTTTTCGTCCACGATAACTTAAAAAGTATCAAACCGTTTATAACCAAATTTCATATTTAAGGTTTTAATAAGTATCTTAACACCGGATAAGATTTTGGTGGAAATCCGCAAACCGGAAGTAGTACTTTTAGAAGTTTAGAAAAGTTGTCCTTAAATATATTGGTACATTATTTATTTATGACAATTTTTGCAATTAAAAATAAAAGAAATTGTGATTATCTATGTGTACAGTTAATTATAAATACAAATTGCTGAATCTGGAAGTATTTAACAATAAAATAAAGTACAATTAATATTCCATTTTTTTTAAATTCCAGTATCTCACTGAGAAAAACGTTTATTTAGATTAAATGATGTTCTATAACAGTTAATATATAATTACTTTGAATATGGCGAACCAAATGAATATTGAGTGTTAACTTAGAGTAAGTTTAAGCATTTTTCATGAATTTGTTTATATTTAATAAACATATTGTATCCATGCCATAACATTAATTGAATAATAACATTACATTTGTTAACATTAAATAAAGAAATATTATATGTTCATAGAGGAAATTTAAATGATAACATATATTTTTTTATAAATAGTAACTATTTTCTGAATTATAATAAACAATCATTTATAGAAAGCATTATTATAGTATCAGTTACATTGGTATTGTTGTATCCAATACTTATAGCAATTTTATTAAAAGGAAGAAATAAATGGGTAATAATAAATAATGCGATATTATAATAAATAATACTTACATAGTTTATTAATAAATCATTTATGTATTTTTCATACACTTTGACATGTTTTGATTATGGATATCAATTATTTAATTTAATAAATATTATGAATATATTCTTACAAGCTTTCCTTCGAAAAATGTTGCTTTAATAGTTTTTTTAATTGATTCCGTCGCCCAATTTTTGGAATTAGTTCCTTTAATTTAAATCGTCGTCCGTTAATCCATGCAGATCACTTATTTATTTCGTTATCTGAAATTTGTTTATTATACTAGAAAACAGTGCAGACGTAGATACCAGTAACATTTCTTACTCTCAAATTTTTATATCAGAAAACTAAAACCCCATCTGGTAAATAATTAATTAAGTTCATGAGTAGCCAGTATAAATAATTGATTTTATATTAATAGTAAAGTAACACTAACACTGCACTAAGAAACTATTAACTACTGACAATAACGTGCTATGATTGCTGCATTCGATCACAATATAAACTTCGCCCATTCACCCCGTAAAAACATGTTTGTTAAATAATTATTTAATATTCAAGAAAGTGAAATACATTTAAAATATAATTTGGTTACTGTTAAACATAATTTATTCATAGTTGATATACTATTTTACCTATCAATATGATTTGTTAACAGTTAACATTTTAGTGTATTTATATGTTAGTAAAATTATGTTAAGAATAAAAAACTAATATTTCAATATAAATAATTAAATTGTTGCAATTCAAATAAAAATAATTTGGACTAAATAATTTTACGATAAAATTAAATGAAACAAATTATATTAACTGTGAACTAATTCAGTTTGAACTAATCGTTTGCTAAAAGACAAGAATTGAAATATAAAGATTTATTAGTATTAATCATACTTCATTATCTTTCACCATGTATTATTAATTCTTAAAAAATATTACTTGAACTAAGGGTATATTAACTATTACGACTTTATTTTTCTCAGTGCTTGTTGTCCATGATATGAAATTTGTTTCTACATAAAATTTGAATTATTATGACAGTGACAGTACAGTTGACATCTTTTGCTTGCATATTGGTTTACATTATCGTTTACATATTACATGAACATGAAACTATTAAAATGTAAGTAAAACTATTTATTAGATTAGTAGAATAAGCAGAATTAGGCGAGAGGTCGTGTGGTGGCCACAGCAGATTTTTATTTTGTACTTTGGTTCGAGACACGGATAAACGTTAATCTCTTCTAAGCGCCAAATTTATTACAGATAATATAAAGAAATTAAAATCATTTTATTACTAACTTATTGAATTTACTATAATTTATCGATTTATTTAATTTAAAATAAAGTTAATTGTATGTTCTTATATTAACAATCAATCGTCTAAGGGATAGTTTTTTAAATAAAGAAATACCTAATAAAAATATTATTACAATACTTAAATAAGCTCACCAATAATTAATATTATTGACTTATTTAATTAAGATAAGTAAGGTTTTAAAAAATTTGCCAAGTTACACTAACAAGACCAAAATTAATTTTGCTGGTATCCATTCAACAGGATTTACTGCCAATTATAGAATGGTAGATGATATTATAGTGGAATCCGGGCACTTATAGACCGATTCATTTTGATGCAGTCCGCAGTTGGAATCTCAATCAGTGCGACGACCTTTGAAATACAAAACGGCAACAGATAAATTCTTTTTGCAACCAGGACTACGTTTAAGACGATCAAGTTGTTAGCTTGAAGCTTCGGGGTGCGATTTAATTACAAAATGTTCATACGTCGTCACATGCATCATAATTTAAATTACTGTCAAATAATATTTGATTTTCATTTGACTATTTGACTTCATTCACTCAGATTAAAATATATATTTTATTACTTCAACTATAACTTGCTATAAAAGTGTTGTAGTTGTGAAGATAATTATATTTTTTTAAATTAGGTACCTACTCAAATTGGACATCATCAAAGTTATAAAACAATATCTTGCAAACTACTTTGACATCATTTTCACAGATAACTTAATTTACTACATACTTAACTTACAAATTAAATTCATATTAACTGTAACTATTAAATTACAATTTATCACATAATTATAAATAAACGAGATAAATCTATTTTTATTAATTTCAAATAATTAATGTTTACAGGCAGTGGCGGATCAAGTGGCGGGGGAATAAGAAAATACGTATTCTGGTGTACAATATGCGGGGGCTTCGCTACAATCCTTGGGGCCCTATTTCTAGCAGTATATTTCATGCTAAGATCCTATACATCAACTTTAGGATATTTCGAAACGATACCTACTTTTGTACCCGCTACAATGGTAAGTTACCACTTCATACAATAAAATACAAATTATTAACAAGCAATTTTTATAGTTAATTCTGACTGGATTGTGCGTCATGAGCCTGGCTAGAAGAAGAAACCGATACAGCTATTTGGTGAGTCTTCAAAAATATTTTATATAACAATAACTAAACTCTTATTGCCTTTCAGATAAAAGTATGCGGGGTTTGCTGCCTAGTATGCGCACTAACATGCGTATTAGTAACCATAACGACTACTGTAATCCATATGAACCGTTTACAAACCCTTCGAGAATGTGTTTATACTCAAAAAACTCGTACATGTACTTGTTATTCTGTTCTACTTGAAGCACATGCTGACGCCGGAGAAGGTACGTTACATATTCACGAAAAAATAAAGCTAACACCCAATTCTGAGATTAAATTATATTATGTTTGTTAAACTAAATTACCAACAAAATTTTAACAAGGTACAGGCGGAGCATGAGAATTTTTTTTATTAATAATGGTACTCGTCTTCTGACAGACTCATACTTTTGTTTAAATAAGTATTAAGCTCGTCAAACTAAGTCTTAATTAACTTATTTAAGTAACTCATCTTAAGGATTGCAAGAAAATTACAGCAATTCTTCAAATTCAATATTTAAGCATAACACAATTTCCGAAATTATTCAAATTTGTAACTGCTACGTCTATGAAACTATGATTATTAACAAAATCTTAATTACCTTAATCGCTAAATCTAATATTTTCGTAATTTTGTATAAAGATTGATGTGATTATCTTTACGAACCTGTATGTTAAAAATTTTACCTATAAATCTAACAATCAATTCGTTATCGGTTTTGTGAATTAAAGAACTAATTCTAATTATTTTTATGTTGTAGGTATGAGATTTGTGTTCGACTCAACGCCAGATTGTGAGGTGATTCATGGCGCACTTTATTCATGCTTAAGAGCAATGTTTGGATTATCAGTTAGCGGAATACTTGTCTGTATATTTTCATGTATGCTGGTGTATCAACTACTTAGGTATTTAACTTATAATTTATTGTATTTCAAAAAACTAAATAAATCAATTTGTAGTCACGAACGAAAGAAAATGTACTGGGAGCAACTAGAACTGCGTTGCCGCTCGTTGTACCAGCAACAAGGCAGCACAATAAGCACGCAGGGCTCCGGGCGAGGGCCCCCCGTAGCGCCCGCCCCCTACTGCAGCTGCTGTGAGGAATGTCGCTACCCACCAGTACCTGCTGGTCACGTCTATCCATGGGACACTCACCATGCTCTGGATAGATTCTGGACTCCTGGACGAGTTGGGAACTTCTATTCTCCAAATCCTGGAGAAGAAGGACTTCCTGGAGGAGCAGAACCCAGAGGAAGGGAACGAGCGGCCAGCGGCTGGAGCTGGAGGAGGCTGCCGTGGAACCGCGGGAGTAACCAACAGAACATTAGCGACAATCAACGGTTAGAAAATATTTTTACTCATGCAATATTTTTACAAAGTTGACAAATTAACCAAACTATAACGCCTTTTACTGACTAAAAGCTGGAATCTTATAATTTTTTATTTTCCAGAGACGGCAGTACCTTGGGCTACCACGGCAACGTTAGCAGCCCAGACAGTCAATACGGATTCAGCAACCGATCAGGAACAGAAATGATGCCCAACACTCTAAATGACCCAATGACTGGTTCAACTGGATCATACAGTATACTAGACAACCGTCCAGTAGGTGGAGTATACGTTTGGGGCCCACCACCACCCTACAGCAACCCTAACTCACCAGCCAGAAGACTCATACACTCGCCTGCAAGGTATCATCACGTGCATCATCATCCTCATGCGCATACAGCGCACTGTCAAATGAACGAAGAAAGTCAATCGCAAAGCTCGTCCGACTGTCAAATGAGAAGAGTACGTTGTAACTTCCCCTCGAAGGACAACTACGAAAACACAACTGAAAGTGAAATGCACCAAACGAATGAAAATGGTGAAAATACTGACACTTCCAGTTGCGTAGAACGGATAAACACTCTTCCGGCTAGAAAATCCAAAAAGAGAATGGATATATTATCACCGAGTTATCCAGAAGAACAGCCAGATCAAGAAACCTCGGAAGAACACAGCTACCAAGAACCAAATGTTAAACCGGAAGGTAATAAGGAATCCCAACAATGCAGATTCCTTCCTAGGTTGCAAGGAGTTGAGAACGCAGCTTTTCAGAACCAAGAAGGTGTTCCACAAAAAACAGAACCAACAGAATCTGAAGTTTACTTCGCTGATGTTAGCAGTTGCTGCAATATTTCAGTCAGAAACGACGGACAAGATTCATCGCTGTACGATGAAGCTCTAGAGGCCCAAAAACCAAGACTGATGTCTTTACATTGTGTTCATAAGCAAAACCGGCCGAATGAAACCGACAATCTATTACAAAACAACCAAAATCCGAATTTCCAAGAGCGATCGAACGTTGCAGAAAGTGAAGATTACTTAGCGCAAAGAATCGGTAAAAGACAAATGTCTACAAGAAGTCGACTGCCTTTTCCACTGCCGAATTCCGATAATATGACCCTTTCAGACTTAGGATCGGATTCATGTCTGCAATTATTATCCAAAGAAATATCGCAAAATAGTTTGGGAAGCATTCAAACACCAATGACTGAAAGTACGGATGACGCCATATCACCCATGACTCCTTCGTTTGGTCAAAACGAATGTTGCATGAATTATTTCCCGGAAAAAAATACAGAACAATCTCACAGACATAGAACGTTTTCTAACGCAAGTATCGACCAATTTTTAGCCCCTGATGCGCAGTACGAAATAATTCAACAGCAAGGAACTACGCAAAACTTTAGACCAAATTACCAAGATGAATCAACTTCATCTCAACAAACAGCTTCGTTCAGTAATCTCACAAACACCATTTCCGGTTTGAATAACTTTAGCAATCAGAATTTTCCACCACAGGGTTTCAACAACACCAATCCGAATTTCACGAACAATCAACTAAGCAATAAACAAGTCAATCCCAACTTTAACACGAATTTTCACCCCTCAAGTCCTAAAAATATGCCCCCTAAGACTTTAAACTTAAGTAGTTCGCCTAGAAGAGGAATTGGATCAAATATTTCGACGTTAATTCAGAATTTAGGAGTGAATCCAGTTGGTTTGTTATATGGAGAAGCGAATAGTACAGACGAAGAAGTGCAAGGACAAGCTTGCCACAGTGATGGAACAATGGATTCTGGGTGGCAAAGTGGTTCCGAAAAACAAGACACTAATAGAAGTGAAAATGCTGAGGCAACGGTGCAAAGACCTGTTAATGTTTAAATTAAGTTTCAAATAATTTATCTTAGAGTTCTAAAAGATTTCATGGACTCTGGTATAAATAGTAATAAAGCTTTAAGTAGATACATCAAAGTGGACCAATACGACTATTGATAACTATTTATTATGTCTTTTTTATGTACCTAATGTAACTTTTGTGGTAATGAATTTAAATTTATTGATGTATTTGTCGTTGAACCTAAAGTTGTAATTTCTTTCTCGATTGAGTTGTTTCTGTTGGACTTTTAGATTGTAAAATGTTAAATTATTTATGTTGAATTTCTAGAGACTAAGTCGTAATTTTTATTTTTATAAAATCTAAACTTAATAAATGTTGACTTAGTAACTTTTATTTACTCTATAAATTATTAAAGATTCATTTTTAATCTCTAAACCCTAACTTTTCTTAACCGGCATACAAAATAATAAATAATTATTAATCAACAAAAATGTGCAGATTATAAAATTATAAATCAGCCAGATACTGGTAATGCCATCTAGCGAAAGAATCGTGAACTACTACAGCATATTCAAAGACAAATTATTACTTAAAAATTTAATTATATTCCATAAATAACTGCAAATTGTAATAAATATTATATTTAACATATTATCAAATTTAATTTACAATTAATCAAATTTATAAATGGTAAACAAAAACATATTGCGTCACAATTTTTTACAAGTAGTTTACTGAACGCAAATAAAGTGCTGAATGTGACTTATGGGAGAACATTTTTCACAGAAAATTAATAGTGTCGTTAAGTTGTTTTGTATGTTTACTTAACAATAAGTAATTCATCGACATATAATTTAATATGTAATGCAAACAGACTAAGAACTTCTAAGATCTGAAGTATATGTTTTGAACCTAACCTACGTGACAATGTCTGACAACAAATCAAGTGGAGGGCAGCAGCCCTTGGTCAAAATTGGCCACTACACCCTCGGCCAAACCTTGGGCGTAGGCACATTTGGTAAAGTAAAAATTGGGGAACATCAACTTACCAAAAGCAAAGTCGCAGTGAAAATTCTGAACCGTCAGAAAATCAAGAGCCTTGATGTTGTGGGTAAAATCCGCCGAGAAATCCAAAATCTCAAGTTATTCAGACATCCGCACATCATTAAATTATATCAAGTAATCAGTACACCTACTGATATATTTATGATTATGGAATACGTATCTGGAGGAGAATTATTCGATTATATTGTAAAAAATGGCAAACTGCAGGAACATGAAGCACGAAGATTTTTTCAACAAATTATTTCTGGAGTAGACTACTGCCACAGGCATATGATTGTTCATCGTGATTTGAAACCAGAAAACTTACTTTTGGATCATAATATGCACGTAAAAATCGCCGATTTTGGTTTGTCAAACATGATGATGGACGGAGAATTTTTACGAACAAGTTGCGGGTCTCCAAACTACGCAGCTCCTGAAGTAATTTCGGGCAAATTATATGCAGGACCAGAAGTAGATATTTGGTCTTGTGGAGTGATTTTATACGCATTACTCTGCGGTACTTTACCGTTTGATGATGAGCACGTCCCAACTTTATTCCGCAAAATTAAATCAGGAATATTTCCAATTCCGGAATATCTAAATAAATCCGTTGTTAGTTTATTGTGTCATATGTTGCACATTGACCCAATGAAGCGCGCAACTATTGAGGATATTAAAAAGCATGAATGGTTCCAAAAAGACTGCCCAGCTTACTTATTCCCGTCTCCAGTTGAGCAAGATTCTTCAGTAATCGACACTGAAGCTATTTCTGAGGTATGTGATAAATTCGGAGTTACAGAAAGCGAAGTGCACAGTGCATTACTGAGCGGAGACCCTCATGACCAATTGGCAATTGCTTATCATTTAATAATTGATAATAAAAGAATCGAACATGAAGCAGCAAAAGCCGAAATTAAAGATTTCTACATGGCGGGCAGTCCACCGCCTGTAAGTTTCAGTCCGAGTGAGCTAAGCCCCAGTCCAATACGCCCTCACCCAGAAAGAATCGCACCACTACGGGATCGAGTGATAGCTTCGAACCACACAGCAGGGGAAAGGGGCCGCGGAACTCCGGTTAAAAGAGCCAAATGGCATTTAGGAATCAGGTCTCAAAGCAAACCGAATGATATTATGATGGAAGTATACAGAGCTATGAAAGCACTTAATTTTGAATGGAAAGTTATTAATCCTTATCATGTACGAGTAAGGCATAGGAATCCTATGCATGATAAATACGTTAAGATGTCTCTGCAACTTTATCAAGTAAGTGTAATAATTTTCAAGTAAGGTTATGTATTATAATTTATTTACTATTTTATAGGTGGATTACAAAAGTTATCTGCTCGACTTCAAATCTCTGAGCAACGAAGAAAGCGAATCAAATTCTTTGGGAGCCAGCCTCAACAACCTGGGTGCGGTTCCCACGCCAGTTCTGTCGGGAGTTGTTCAACCAACAAGTGGTCACCACACCATGGAATTTTTCGAAATGTGTGCAGCACTTATTATTCAACTTGCTCGTTAATTATTTCACCATTTAAAACGATCTTCTCAAATTATTTCACATAAATTACCGTACTTCTTAATAATTTACTTGTTTTGACAAGTGACTATCAAGAAATTAAGATCGTTGTTTATTATTTAAAATTTTCGCGCCATATTATGCACATGTTGTTATCTTTGCACAATAAAATCCCAAATTAAAAAATCTGAATATTGTGCAGCTTCTGTGATTGACAGAAGTTGTACTTATAATATAACTGGTTAAGGTCTGCAAAGCAAATTACTTATTTGTTTTATACAATATAATGGATAGATTTTGTTTATGGAATCCCTAGTAGAGCTTTTATTACAAAATAGCTATATATAAATGTAATCGTGTGATATTGTAATATTAATTAGTGTAAATAGGAAGTGTAACAGGATGTATAATGTAGTACTTGATTTCAAAAATAATATTTATATATTCTTTACATGTAAATATTATATTAAAATGTATTATTGTTGTATAAAATTAAACAGAAAATTTTAAACTTTCGTTTTATTCAATGTGTATGTTAAAACTAGTAAGCTAGGATATTTATTTTAAGATAACGTACCTAAGTACCTAGATAACACAAATCATGGCGTGGGTATCATTTCTTTCTACAAATTATTTTTTAATATTAGCATCATTGTCTAGTATTCAATGTGTACCAGACATAAGCTTGTTAACACGAAAAAATAACAGTGATTATAGTTATTATTGCGTCATAGGAAATAAAGACGTACATTTGTCTACAGTAATTCTTTCAGAATCAGTGTCTTTACTAAATCATTGGCCAGGTAGGTGCTGTTTTATTTAGATAATACAAAAATTATGAAATTGTAAAAAAATTGATATATTTATCCTAGCAAAATTTGTATTGCTTCCAAGTTGGGCATTTAATAAGTTTAAGTTTTGTTCGATAGTTATAAGGTTGACTAACGTTTAATCTATATTATCTTTATGGATTGTGTTGACATAATAAAGGTTGTCGCATACTATCCGGCACGGCACGAAACTGCGCGTTCCGGCAACGGATTGATCACAGCACACTTGTTCGTCAATTCTCGTTTTCCGATGTATACAGTGATCATTGTGATTTTACGAGTTTAGTTTCATTTAATAGTTTTAAGATGGACTACAGATCCGATGAAGAGATTATAGTTATTTCAGCATTATTGGAAGAAGAAGAAACAAAAAAGAGAAAAATTGGGGTTCATCTAATAAATTTAAAAAGAAATACATACCTAAATGGAGAATTCCATCATTTATTCCATGATCTACAAAACTGAAAAAAAAATTCCAATATTTCCGAATGAGTTTTAAAAAATTTACTGAGATAGTGAATTTACTCAAAGAATAGTTGACTGTTGAAAACATTACTTTTCGAAGAGCTATTACGAAGGAAGAAAGACTTGCTGTAACATTGGGGTACCTACATGAAATTAATATCTGAAGAAATTAATTAATATCTAAAGAAAGCAACACAACACCTTCAGTTTTTGCCGGAAAGGATCGGAGACTGAGAATGCTGTCAGCGCCGGAACGTGCCGTGCCGTGACGGAGAAGTCAGCGCAGCTTCACGAATTTTGATGGGTCGTGCCGTGCTGTGCTGTGCCGGATAAGTATGCGACAACCTCAAGTGTGCGCCGAAACGTCGGATACGTGAATAAAGTAACTGTATGACTGCGTTTCCAGAAATTTTCTACCTCATTCATTAACTAGTCGAGTATTTATCCTTATTCATAATATTTAAATTTTATAATTCTACGATTTCATAAAAATATGGGTAATGTACTTTGGCTATAAAAGCTTACGTAGGTATATATAATACCTATTATATTTAAGTATTAAATATAATCACATTTATTAATTTGAATTTGAAAACAAAGATATCAAGATTGAACTAGGTATTACTAATTATTTTTTAGAATCTGAATACCTCACACCCGAAGGCAATAAAGTGCCCGAAGAACATAACTATGAATTTGAAGTTCATACGCCAACATTTACAAACAATGACTGGGAAATTGTACCTTCAGAGAACCATCTTTTGCAACTTACAAAAGATGTTCGTTTTGAAAGTAACAACAAACTTATTCTTACCTTCAAGATAAGATTAAAACAATCTTATTATTTTATTAGAACTAAGAACCCTCACAACCCAGGATTCAAGAGAATCGTTTGAAAAAGAAAAGGATTTTTACTTTCCATTTTCTGTACGTGCGGAAAAGCAACCACAAATAATATTTTGCGAGGAATCGTATAGTATTTACGTAAAATGTTACTGGATTCGTATTGAAAAATATTTAATCGCCATACGATTCTGTCCTCAAGTGCATAAAGAAAAATTTGACATTAATAGTTCAGGATGTTATAGAGTAGGAAGTCCACAGGTTTTTGAAAATAATTTTATAATTATTATTACGAGTACCTATATAATTTGTTTTAGCTCAAGAATGATACACAACTAAATTTAGATTGGTTACATTTCATTGCGATTAGAAACGGAGACAAGTTAACTTTAAAAAATGGATTCAATAATGAAAATTATGATACTATAAATAATGTTACATTGGATATAAAAACCATATATTTGATGACTAGTGAATCGTATAGAGCCGAATGGAAAATTCATAAAAGTAATAAATACCACTACCTCGAATATGTAATTCATATTTAAATATTTCTAATTTTTAGATTCCTATTTAAAATTAAAAACTTTTGAAACTGAAGTACAGTTAGGACCAACTTTTACGTTAAAGAATAATATGAAATTCTGTACTTCTATGTTAGCTAGTATTTGCAAGGGTTGTTCTCTTGAAATCAGAATTAATAATGGACAAAAACAGGTATTATTATAAACAGTTTTATTTATAAATGATTTATATATTTGAGACTTTCTTTCAAGTTTTACTTATCATTTTAATATTATTCTGTTTTAGATATTTTACGACAGTTCCGAAATATGGCAGCATATTAAACTAGTAGATAATAATACCGAGAAAAAAGAATATAAAATATTTGTCCGAGGATTAAAAAATAATAATTCAGACACTATAGCTGTCGATAATATTAGATTATGTCATGAAAATGGTACTAATAGCAATGAATCAGTGCTATCACTAAATTTTTATATTTTATGCTGGACTCAAAGTAGCTCAATTACCGAAATTTTTAACAAGGACTTGTTATTGTTCATACTTTTAATAAATAAACCTAGAGCCCACAGAACTTATATCGAAAAACGAATACGGTTATATTTATTTTTCATACAAATTGTTTTTAAGATTACAAAGAAATTTTAGTAGCTTAGTAATATCAATAGTTTATTTTATATTTATTTTATTTTGGGTGGTAGCCATTCAACAGAATTTACTCCCTATGACAAAATGGTGTATGTTATTATAGTGGGATCCAACAACTTGGACACAGTGGTTTTATTGTCGGTTGTTGGGATCGAACTAGAGACCGCATAAATGCTAGGCAGACACTCTACCGTTGAGTTGTTGAGTTAACCACTGGCTGCAAAATTTCGGCAATTGAGTAAATTCAGCAACTATATAAAATGGTGTTAGTTTAACTCGTTTTGTAGGGCCTAACCTTTATTATATATTTTTAGAAATACGATTATTAAAAGCAAATATTGAAAGCAGCCATGAAAAGGAAACCCCTAAAGTTTATTGCAAATCTTTGAATTATTCAACTTGGTTTGCTGGTTTGTCTGCTCCAAACAACTCAAGTATGTTTTCATTAACTTTAAAAAATCCATAAATAAATTTAAAACTTGTAGTTCAAATATGTGAAGATACAAAATACATAGGAAAAAATTGTGACTTACCATGTTCAACGATCTTCGGAAAAGGGCCCGACATGGAATTCTGCAACAAAAATTTAATTTGTAAACCATCTGAAAATATAGGTGAACAAACATGCACTTGCGCTTCGGGATACATGGGATCGCATTGCGAAGAAAGTATAAAAACATTTTTAGAGTAAAAATTAATATGAGTGAAACTAAACTTATCCACAAATATTTCAGCTTGCAGTCTGGGCAATTTCGGTTACAATTGTAAAGAACACTGTGGGAAATGTAAAAACGCTAAAGCATGTTTAAAGTCTTCAGGAATTTGTCCTGAAGGTTGTGCTGACGATTATTTACCTGATAAATGTTTATATAGTAAGTTTAATTTTTTATCACAGGGGTAAACAACTTTATACAATATTTTTGCTCTACCATTAAAATCGGGTGAAATTATTTAATTGGTCTTATAAATACTAGGTTTATGCAGCAACTAAATTATGCAATTAATAAATTAAATTAAGAAGTTGAATAGCCAAGTATTGACGAAAGTTTAGTTTGTGAATTTAGTTGCATACTTGTATAAACGATTATATGGGAAATAATGATGTCTATTTTTAAAATTTAATTTAATAGTGCAATATCTAAATTTCGTCAAAATTGACCATTCATGTACTAGAATGGGAGTGTTTTTTTGCTTCACTTAAAAAACAATAACATTTACGTAATATGAATAATGAAGATAACAGAGTCCTCCACAATATTAGAAATCCAGTCAATTACTTATATTGAAATGGTTTTATTTTCAATAATATTAAGAAATAAAACAAAAAAAACACAACCGAAATGACAAAACTCTTAAAGTTTGTTGGGATAACGAATTATTCACCCAACTTGAATGTGCGATATTGTAGGTTTCAAGTAATTGTATTATTATTTATGTATTATATTTTTTTAGAAAACTGCCTTGCCACATCAAACATAAACAGCTTAATAAACGTAACATGGACTGCTAACAAAGCATCAGCTAAATATTTTAAAATATTAGTCGAACAATCTGATTCGGACACTCCTAGCAATTTTTCTAGGCGTGAAAATGTTGTGACATATGAAATGGACAACAAACAGCGCACATACATAATAGTAATAATGATTCGTTTTTTTATGTTTTACCATTAATACACAATTTTGTTTTAGAATCAATTACCCCCTTCTTCAACTTATAAAATAAAAGTTTGTGAAAATAATACGAATGATTGTACTGTATGTAATGTCACTACTCCTCCAATTACGCCGAAATTAGAAGAAAATTTTATATATTTAGAAGATACTGTTGATGATACAAAGATTATTAGGATACCTGGATTTGTTGCGAACTCGATAAGCAAAAACAGGTACTCTAAGAGGAGTTAAATTTAATAATCAATCAAAACATCAAACAAATTATTAGATAGAGTAGAGGCACGGAATCAGACGAAATCAAAAGAAATTACCTATAAATGATCTGTCATAAACGAATATTTTTACAATTTTTGTTTATGACGACATAGATCATAGTCATAGCGTCATTTATAGGCCATTTACTTTGATGACATACCTCGTCTGATTACGTGTCTACTATACCTCGGATACCGATCGGACATCGAATACATATTAATTGTTTATGTTATAAGGATCGTAATACTATAATTATGGTACTAATCTTAGAAGGAGTTAAACAAAAAATCATAATGAACCTATGTATACTCTTTAAAAGGTCCCAAAAAGTTCAATTTTAATTTCTAAATAATCAATTACAATACTGTATTTCGCAAGTTATTTCATTATACTGAATCGCAAGCATTGAAATCACTCTAGAAATTTGTTTTTACTCCTTCTAGTTTACAAAACAAACTACCTATATAATAGATTATCAGACGAGGCGAAGCCTATTTGATTGTTTACGATCCGTATTATAAACAAAATTTTATCTGCTGGCGTAAATTAGTCAAAATATAAAATACATTATTTTGTACCAATTAATTGAACAAAAATAATTACTTCTAAAAAATCAGTTATCTCTACTATTATTGAAACTTTCTTAGTATCGAGTTGTTTATTTCATTATGGTAGGTACTGAGTAGAATTCACTATACTGGTTTCATAATGGTCCTTGACTTATAACTCATAATGATTGCCATCACGGTCCTCAGATTGAGGTTTATAATATTGTCATTATGACACGGCACCACGGCAGCAGATAAATATCAATCACACTAATTAACAAATTTACCTAATTTGGGTAAAAGTAAGGCAGTCTCACATTCATTTTGATATATTATTGAGGTTATAGCACAAATTGCGACAACTTTAAAAAGAAATAAATTTAGTACCTTTTGATTTCAGGTGCAAGATCGTCATTCTTTGACTTTGGTATCCCTTATAATCATTTTTCTGGTGATTACTGCACTAATATAACAATTCTAAATCAAACCACAAAAATCAATGCTATTCATCGTGAAACACAATCACTACTGAATTATTATTTGCAGCATTCGACCAAAATATACAAGAAACAAATGCCTAATCAGACAGAACGGTTACAAGTTTGGCGCGAAAAATAAAATTTTGTTTTAATTTAAAATAAAATAAGCTTTTTAAAAAACCAATGACATAATTATAAAGATTAAATTCGGTTAAATCTGAGTAGGTATATTCAAAAACAGTTTATTTAAATTAAAGAAAACTATTTTGTATAGTTTACTCAGTTATGAGAGAGTCAGTTACGATGGCATTATCTGACATACAAAATATCAGACGAAAAATGAATAGAATAAAATAAAATTTTGCGAATTTGAAAAAATTCTGCAAACTCCGTTATCACTTAACTATAGTTGTACTATGCCATTAATATATTCATGAAAGTTATGAATCACTCCGTATACAGTAGCAAAGCAATTATATTTTTAATAAATAAATAGGTAGTTTGTTTGTTTGTTTCTTAGTATGATTAATTCGTAATTTTGATGCACTGATTTACTATTTATTACTTTACAAAATTTTAAACAAATGAATTTTTTAAATTTTGACTAACTATAATATTTTTCAGCAATATATTCGTTACAGTTTGTAATGAAACTAGTGAAATGATTTATATTCGGAAAACAAAATATTTGGAAGATCAACAAATTTTATCTAAGATAGGTTGTGCTCGAACATCATGGATAGCAGGCAAATTAAAAGTATGATATATTTTCAATTTTCCATTAATTTATTTATATTATTTATTTATTTGCAGACCAATACAGCCGAAGTAATTTTTACTGCTGGCGAAGGAAAAAAATCAGCAAACATTTATGAAAATCCTCCTCTTGACAATATTTATTACAACAAATATAATATTTGTGTTGTAGCTGTTAATGAATATAAAAATTTAAGTGCTTCTAATGTATATTGTGAATTCGATGATGGGTATGATCCTTTTATAAATCTGGTAGTAGGAGCTACAGTTATAGGAATAGTTCTCTTGGGAATCATTATATTTTTAACTATCTTTGGAATTCGATCTTGCAAAAATAAAAATACAGAAACACAAGATCAAGCCCAAGATATTACGTAAGTCGAAATTATATGACATTAATAAATGATTTAATTATTTCATTTTTATTTAGGGAGTCGGAGCCAATGAATCGGAATATTCCAAATGAGGCACAAACCAATCAAGGTCAATCTTCTAGTTTATAAAAAAAGTTAGAATATTTGACATACACCAATAATAATATAGATGTGTTAGAATGTAGGAAACATTTCAATTTGCTGTTTTGAGCAAATTAATACTATAACGCATTTTACCTATCTACTATTATAATCTCAGTTTCATAATGCCCAGTGCACACGGAGAAACATTTTGACAAGTTTCCTGAAAAAAGTTTCCAGAAAGTGAAGATTTTTTTGAAAAATAATAATATGTTTATGATCACAACATGTTACATTTGACTATTATTTGACAAATAAGAAGTTAGTTGCACTTCACAACGTTTCCTGAAAATGCCTCATTTTTATAGACGCAGTTAAAACTTTGAAATTTCCGGAAACTTTTTTCAGGAAACATGTAAAAATATTTCTCCGTGTGCACTAGGCATAAGAATGATAATCTTATTCTGAATTCAACAAACGGTAAATTTTATAATATTTAAATAGATAATAGATAAATATATAATTATGCTCAAAAAATATTATTTTTATATATTTTTTACATGTAACACGAGTTTTAATGATAGCTGCTAAAGCCCGTTTTACATTACACTAAATCTTGAACAAGATATTGTTCAATTTTTGAAACAATCTAAATTGTGTAGTATTATATAGGTACAACAAATTGTGTGAAATATCTCATTGCTTCGTAAATTGTTTGAAATAATATACTGGCGAAAAAAAAATGAAACACTTTGAAATTCGTGAAATTTCGATCATTTTCAAACCGCTATAACTCGGCGTATTTTCAATCGATTTCGATGAATACACATGGTCAAAGTTAGACGTTTTTTTTTGCGAAAAAACGTGTTTTTTTGTTCGGGTTTTAAAGGGTATGAAAGAGATCATCCTAATCTGAGATTATCCCCTTGAATACACCCACATAATTTGGTTTTTCCCCGAAAGAATCGTCTAATTTGGTTGAAAAGTCGCTGAGTTATGTGCAAAAAACCAAAAAATGCCCTTTTTTAAAAAAAATTCATAACTTTGTTCCAAATCATCGTAGGAACTTCGTTCTTTGAGTCCTGCACAGGGAATTGAATGAATTTTAGTGCCCTTTTGATGGATCAAGTCAAAAAAATTTTTAAAGTCCATACACATCGTCAAAGTTGGACATTTTTAAAATTAAAATTTATTATTTTTCACCGGGGTGCTGGAGGGGAGTGGAAGGGGTTGCGCTAAGATTCGCAGGCATGACTTTAAAGTAGACACTTCAAAGTTTTTCGCCCACAAAGATTTATCGAAATCGATTGAAAATACGCCGAGTTATGGCGGTTTGAAAATGGTCGAAATTTCACGAATTTCAAAGTGTTTCATCTTTTTTTCCGCCAGTGTAGATAAGCGCGAATGTCAAATTATTATTATATGCGAACTGCGCAGAATCACAAACTAAATATTGTAGGTAGCTATATAAAATTGTTTCAGTATAAAACAGAGTTCACTAAAAACAAAGCAATTTATTGCTAAAGATATTGTTCAATTTGTTGCGCAATTTCTTGTTCAATATTTAGCGTAGTGTAAAACGGCCATACACGAGTGTGCGAATAATATAAATAACACGGAATCGCATGTATTATAGTTTTTCTATAATTTACTATGCATTTCCCTTTAAACTGATGATTTTATTATTTTTTACAATAGTTTAAAATGTGTTTGTTTGAATTTAAATCTGTAATAGTAAAATGAATCTCTACTTTCATACGGTCTATATTAGTAAATAATAGTTTATATTTTAGTTTTATTTCTTAATTTGAAAAATATGTATTTTTATGAGTTTATGTAACAATTTAAGGATTAAAAATATATAAAAAATCGTTCTTATGATAAATTCAATAATCCTTTTATCAGGTACTTTTCGCTTAAAAGACCCTAATGCTAAATTTCTTATCTAAATAAAAATACATGATTCAGTCTACAAATAAATACTGATATCATGTAGTAAATGTTTACTTACATTATCAAAGGTGAAGTTTAAAATGGGAGTGTTATAATAATACCTACAGGAAAAGGTAAAATGTACAGATAATATTGATTAGTTGATCATTTAATACTGACAAAGTGTAATGCAAAAACTACAGTTCGATGATTACAACATTAGAATTTCCAAAATGATTTTATTGCTGTAAGTAGAAATTATTATTTAATGGTAAGGAAGTAGACGGAATTTGGATAATAATAAACAATCGTTTCTTAATTTAACTTATCTGCATGCAAATGTTTTGGTTTGCATTTTTAACCTTCATGAGTGCTGTGAGATATACTGGTGCAACAAAACAATGTGAAAATTGTAAAAATCATTAACAGAATTTTTACAATTTAAATTTACACATTGTTTCGTTATTATATCAAAATGAGTTTAGATAATATCGGCAAGGAAGTATTTTTTTAAAACATAAACATAAAACATAATTGAAGTAGGTAGCTCATATAGAAGTGAAATATTATTGTGTTATGCGATCCGTTAATATTAATAACAATCAGTACTAAAAAAACTACAATGGATGTATCAAATTAATATTAATAAAATAGAATTGTCGTAAAAGTGTTAACTTGCCAGCCTTTAGCCTATTCAAATATCGGATGTATAAAGAAAGTATCCTGTTTGGTAATTTTTATCGACCTTGACGAATCTTAACGTTTTAGACCCTTAAAACATAATTATTTTAAAAGAAGTCTATATCTCTATCGATCAATCTGCCTAACTGTCTATCAAACGTCCTGTCTGTAACTTTTAAAAATGCGTTAGAATTTTGAATGATATCGTATTAAATATAATAAATAAATTTTATTCTTATAAAATAAAAAAAAAACTGGTTGTAAGTTCAAAAATGGACCATACGTAACCAGTGTTATCATTTTAAATTTAACCGTTTATTTATAATTGGCAATTTTATATAAAAAATTGTAATGAGAGCAACAAATTGATTTTTATAAGATTTTAAACACAATTTTATTTTAAATATTTTAATAAATTATTCAAAATATTTGATTTATCTTTGAAAGAATTTTTGAAATAATTAAGCAGAAGAACCAAAAACCAAAAGAAATGCAACAAATTAGACGTTAGGTAAATTGATTCATGTTTTCATGTTTTAAAATTAAATTCATTCAGTACGATTTAAATTTTTTTATGTACTAATGCATAGTACTTACTAAAAATAATAAATAGGTACATGGTAAATAACAAGTGTCAATCAGGGCATCAAAGGGTAATCTTCATCAGAGTTCTCATTGAAACCTAGATATGGAACTTGAGAAGGGTATTGGTACTGGGTTGTTTATTTAGTTTTGTTTTACATAAGACAAGTTAGTGTAGAACTCAATGAACATTATTGTATTATGCATATCTGATAAGTTTACCATTCATTATTTTATACTGTATAACTTACAAATTAAATTATGAACAATCATTTCAAAATTGTGATTAGGTATATTTTCTTACCGCTAGTTTTTATTATCTATTTTGTAAAATTTAATAATTGAAATACCATTTTTAAGAGTTAAGAATACATAAGCTTTAGATTGGGGTAGTTTAGCATTGACCACAGCAGATTTTCTAATCTTTATTCCACAATTGAACAAATTTTCGATTTCAGAAAAAACTTCAATATATCATAGATACAAGTATAACTATTTTATCCAATTATATAAGTTGTATAATATTCACATGCTACCTAAACTTAATGCAAACATTTAATTGATAAGGTATAGAAGAATTTGCAATGTAAATTTAATATTTACATATTTAATCTTTATTGAACAAACCTAAAATATTTAAAATTCTATTCCTCAATATTCAGTTATTTTTTATACGTTTATCATAATAGTAAGTTTTAAAAAATCATGATTCTTAATTATTTTATATATTTGTGTAGGTATTTCATTTTAAGAGCCACATTATTAGGTAGTGCAGAAAAAGTACCTGATATTACTCTTCTATCATCAGTAGTAAATAATACAGTTCATCATACTTGTGTAGCAGGAAATAATGTTGAAGATAGTGCTATTACTTTTATTACACCTTTTTCCGACGATTTAAAACCCAATTTAGCAGGTAATGTTTTATTTTATAATCGTAATTAAACTCGATGTTCGTTTTCTTACCAGACAACAAAATTCTGCAAATAATTTTAAATCCTTGTAATATAAATTATTTTATAGGAACAAAATACATTTTTGAAGGTATAGAATATTCCCCAGATCTTGACTATGATTGTAATTTTGAGACTAATAGTAACTGTACGAGTAAATGGATTAATAATGATAAAGATTACTTAGAAGTAGAATCCACCATGAAAACATATCGACTTTTAGATCCTACGTTAGACGAACGATGGGAAAGTAAGTAAACATAAAAAATTACAAGATTTTCTACTCCACCTTTCAAAAGAGTTTACTACTTTCAGCCAAACTATACAAAAACCAATTGAATTACCAGCAGGCGATTTTACTATTGGTGTATCAGTCAGAACCAACACTGAAACGTCTATAATACTTTGCAATAATGATGAACCTATGAAATGTCACTGGATTGTATTAAACTCAAAACAAGATTCCAATAAACAAATATTGAATTCCTGCGATAATGTAGTACAAAAGACAAACTTTTTAGTTACCGATTCTGGGTGCGGAAAAGAACACATTACAACAATGGTGAATAAATAGATTTACACAACTTAGAAAAGAGAGTGTAGTATAAAAAAGTAAAGAGTAATATTTTACTATTTTATAGAATACAACTCTGAATGGAAAAAATTGGATTCATATAACTGTATCCAAAACTAATAACGAATCTTATACATTTAAACGACTTGAAAATAATAGAATGATCGATTTCATAAGTTACAACATTCCGCAAAACCTAACTCTAAAATATATGTATGTTCATATGATGGAAGACCATAAAGGATTTTGGAAAATTCATAATTGTATGTATCATATTCTTCATACTTATTTAATTTAACCTTGGATTCACAGAATATATCAACTTATCAAATTTAACATGGTATGAACTAAAAAGTATTTGTTCTTATTTTGAAGAAAAACTACAATAGTGGAGTTTTTACTTACAGTATTTTCTCTAAATAATAGCAAGTTGGTATATGTATCATTACACAAGAAATTAGTGTAGTAAATACTACGAAACAAAAAACTTCTACTTCAAACAAAGACAAAAGCTTTTCTGATTCACACCTCACACCTCTAATAATCTATAACTTAGGTTTAATAAAATAAGAGCAAAAAATAATTCTTAAATTTGTTTCGTGAATCTTTAGGAATTTAAAATAATAATAATATTATTGCAGATGCATACTTATCGTTAAAGAAAACATTAGCAAATGGAGAATGGCATGATTTAGGTCCAAAATTGGAACAAAAAAATGAAGACAAAATATGTATGACTTTATACGCAGCTGTATGTAAAAAATGTACGGTCAGTTTTAAATTCAATAATGAAGAACAAATATATGAAATGAAGGAAAATTCTAAAACGGTAAATATAATAGATATAGGTATACTTATCTATTGATATTTTTTCAATATCACCTAAATAGTACATACATACTTCATTTTAATTTGCCTTACAGCATTGGCAGTTCTTTAAATTATTACAAAATTTCACAACAGACAATAATCAGTTGCAACTGCAAATAAATGCAACATGTCCAAATTGTGAGGAATCAGAAGGATTTTGGTATATAGACGACATAAGGAGATGCCATTCAAATGGTATGTATACAAGAAATGACGGGATATCCATGTAAATTAATATTGTATTGTTTATAGAAAGAAGAATCATTAACATCACTACAAATAAAAATGATTTAATTTCTTGTGTAGCTGTTAAAGAACCTGATTGGCACAGTTCAAATAGAGGTGGCGAAATAAAATATCAAAGTATGTAACAAAGTATCATTATTGCATTATATTTTATTCATTGATTTATTTTTAGCTAACGAAATATGTGATAATTCTAAATTTATAGGACAAGATTGCGATATATCATGTTCGTCAATACTAGGTACTAACAATAAAAATATGTATGAATTTTGCAACAAACACGTAATATGTAAGCCAAGTAAAAATGATTTATCTGAATGTTCTTGTGCTTCCGGATATTATGATAAAAATTGCAATAAAAGTAAGTAACAGTATTCTTAATTTTAAATAACAAGGGCGGTAAGTATAGGGGTGATAAAGTTAGTTTCTTACTAAATAATTTTTATTCAATTTTGACGTTTTAAACTGCTATTATTAACTCCATAGCAACAACTTTAAATAAATGTTTATTCACAAGTGAATTAAATTTTTTTTAAATCACTCAAAACATTTTTAAATCACTCTGACGTTTTAAACTGTTATTATTACGTCAAAAATTCATAAAACAATGACAACTTGCCACTAACGACTACTTTGATTAGTTTTTTTTGTTATGTCAAAATAAATTTATAATTCATATATTTGAAATAATTTCGTCAAAATTGAATAAAATATTGTATAAACCACGTGAGATACGAATGTTTATTCACTCGAAGAAATTATCCCACTCGCCCTTCGGGCTCGGGGGCTAAACTTTCTTCTCTTGAATAAACATTCATGTATCTCACTTGGTGTATAAATATCTATTAAAATATTTTATTGGAAACTATATTGTCACATTGAATATTGATTTATTTTCCGTTAATTTATTAAAAAACAAATCAAACGTAACTTTTATATTTCTCAATGTTATCGATATAAAATATAAAAGATTATTGTCTTGGATGACTTTGTTTTAAATTAACAAAATTTTCAAGTTTCCAATTAAACTAAGCTAATCCATTTTACAATAAAATTTCATTTTACATTTACTTCCTTGCTAATGTCGGTAATTGTGTATTTTATTTTTATTTCATAAAATGTAGATATTTTAAGTCATAAACCATTGTACACTGAGCATGTACCAATGTACCAGAGGTATGTACCATTGTACCTCTCTCTTGGGGGCACATTGGAACGATTCTGAATTTTTTTTAAATGACTAATACGGTAAATAATGATTCTAAATATATTATATATTTACATAATGAAAATAAAGGCTTAAAGTATCGATTACATATAAACATATTTAAAAATATTAAATACACCGCCGAAAATAAAATAAAATGTCCAAACTGTACCAATGTGCCCCCTCACTCATACAGCTTACCAATTGAGGACATTGGATATTGTTTCTGTTGGAGACTGAGACGTAGTGAAGGTTTCCAATATTATCCGAAACCACAAAAAATGCAATTTACATATCCGTGATACTTATAACATTTTTTGCACAATCGATACTAGACAAAAAAAATAAAAACACTATTAAAATATTTTGGTAACATTCAGTTTGTTTGCATAGATAGGTACTAATGTTTTTGACATGGATTTTAATTGTTAATTGTATTAAGTGCCACCTTGTGACCGGTATATTAATTACTTATTTTTATTTGTTCTTAACCAAAATTTACAACCTTAGAAACTGGAGCCAGTAAATAATACTAAAAAATGTTCGATCATGAAGCAAAGCTGAAAATAAAAACAATTAGATATTTTATACATTATACTTATAAAACAAAAGTAAATAGAGAAAAGGTACGAATTAAATTTGCCCGCAATTTTAATGTTCATCTACCTTATACAAAATATTGTTTAAAACTCGAATTATCGCAGTAACCTGTTTAGTACGTGTAAAGTGTAAAGCTTTAGGCTTTCTTAATTTATAGTGTATTTTTAGGTTGTACTTTAGGATTCTATGGCTACAATTGTGTAAATATATGCCCATCTTGTAAGAATGACTGTTTAAAGTCAGCAGGTGCTTGTCTACCGAATGACACATGTGAAGAAAATGATTCTGGATTTGAATGTAACAAACGTAAGTTATAATAATATATAGAGTAACTAGTTAGAAAAGTAATATAATTCTCGGACGATCGAGGGTGATTGATAATAATTATGGAAAGAACCACGAGACATATTAGGGAAGTTTTCGTGGTACATGTTACACGCACTATTTAAAATTAAACCAGATCAGAGATAAATAAAATAATTACATATTTTTTTATAGTTAATTTAATGAACTTTCTATTTTTCTAGCTGAAATACTACAATTACTTAAACCTCCAAGAATTATCAATGCAACTCTCACAACAATTACAGTACAACCGGAAACAAATCAAAGAAATTTAAAAAATCAAAATATCGAATACCGAATTGAATACAAAAAAGTAAGAAACAGATTTTATTATACTTATAAAAAACTAAATTATAATGATTTATATTGCAATATATTAAGAAGAAGTCGCCATGGAAATCACATGAAGAAAACAAAAGTATATCTCAACTGGAAGTAACAACTATAAGAAATCTTGCTTGTAACACTAAATATAAAGTTAGAATGGTATTATACAGTGAAGATGGCAAAAATAGTACTAGTTATAATATCGAACATATTTCTACAACTATAACGACAACATGTATAAGTATGTTTTAAACTATAATTTAAAATGCTTGTATAATACTCGTGAATGTGGACGAGGTGAAAGAAGTATGTTAAGATAAGAATGTTTGATATTAACTGCTGGTTAAAATTTACAGAATGTGACTTGAAATTTACGCAAAAATGTTTTAGATATAACTTCATACACAACATTTTATGAAGATTTAAAAATTGAAACTAGTTCAACAAAAGCAACTATTACCTGGACTCCAATATGTGACGGAAAAATTAAATTTAAAATTGAACCTATAACATACAATTTACATAACTGTACGTCATCGGCAACCAAAGCAGAAAGTACTAGTAAGATAACAGATGAAAGACATGTAATCGAAACATTGATTCCACAAACAGAATATAATCTTACCGTTACTGTTACTCATAATGGAGAAAAGTTTACATCTTCTTTCCAAATTACAACAAAAGAACCAGGTAAACGATAGCATTAAAATGCGTTGCAAAAATATATAGTAGGTAATTATTTTTACAGAACTTCCTGTTTTAAAATCGTCACCAAAAATAATTTCTACAACTTTAACTAGCATTAAAGTTACATTTGACCGAAAAGATATAAAAAATGAGATATTAGCAAGAGAGTATTTAGTTCAAATTAAAAATGGTACAAGTAATTGGAAAAATGAAAGCAGCACAAAAGAAAAAGTAAAAGAAAATAATACATATGACCTTAAAAATTTAAAAATGGAGACAGTTTACGAAGTACGAGTTGTACTTTACACAGAAACAAATGAATCTTATGATGAGTGCATCCCAATGGCAGCAACAGTAACAATTTGCACAAGTAAGAATAATACTTAATGGTAACCCAGATACTTTTATTATTTTTCTAAAAACACGTATCAGATTTTTACTGTATCCAATTAGAAGAGACATTCTAATAGCGGTAGCAAAGCCAACGATTTTAAATAAAATATATATTTACTACTTCGTGATATTACCACAAATTTTTACGTCCCATTTATTATTGGCAGTAGCCAGCTCCTCGATATTGATTGTTAATACCAACTTTAAAAATACATGTATCAATTATATATTTTTAGATTTGTCGCAACATAATCTTATACAGAATTTAAATGTAGTACCAAACCAATATGGAGCACACGTTACTTGGAGCCCAGTGTGCAAAAATATGTTTCAGGTTAACGTTATTTGTAATGGAGATAGTTGGTGCAAAACCCCCACTGAAGAATATAAATTTAACAGCACAGATAGTATTGGTCATATACAAAATTTGATACCATATACAAATTACAAATTAAAATTCAAAGTAATTGATTCAGGGAAAAACGAAATGAAAAATAAAACATTTCGAACAACACCTGCTGGTATAAAATTAATCATTTTGAATTTTTTTAAAATTAATATTCTCTTACATTTTAGCTGCACCGCCAGTAACTGAACTACAAGTATATTCTTTTAATTCGAGTGGTGTATCAGTGCGGTTTAAAAAACCATATCCACCTCATGGTGAAGTAGAAAAATATGAAACAAGTATTAAACCATGTTCTGAAGAAACAAAAAACAATTCTACAACAGAAAACTGCAAACTTTGGGATGATTTTCAATGTGTTACTATACCACAAAATTTCGATACACCTTGCCAAAAATATATATCTGTATCTGTACGTAATGATATTTAAAGTTATAAACAGAATAATGACGTGTTGAATATTATTTTTAGATTACCGCTAAGAATAAAGATGTTACCGAAGATGAAAATAAAGCAGAAATACAGTTTGATACAACAAAAGGTACCTATAGTTGATTCCACGTAAGTTTGTGATTGCGCAATAATAGACGAATGATTTCGTGCAACATATGTAAATGTATAGGTTTCTAAAAAGCAAATAATGGACCCACAATTCCTATTTCTGCAAGTAGGGAGGTAAATATTTTTAAATAAAATTGAGGATATGTCACAAATTATACCTGTTTAAACGATATAATGTTACGCAATAACAAACTTACGTGGAATCAACTATAACTAGAATGTAATTAATTTAAAATTATTTATAATCTAAACTCTTGCAGTAACTGACGCACCTGATAATTTAAACATAAATATTAAAACGCAAGATATTTGTTGGAGTCATCCAAATTTTGTAAAAGGCATCTTGACAGAATTTCAAATTACTGCTAAACAAATAGATTCAGAGCTAGTTATCAATCCAAGAACATCTGCAGAAGAAGTTGAACTATATAAAGTTGAATCATGGAACAAATCATACTGTGACAAAGTAAATTATATGACAATTTTTAAATAATTCACATTCAACGATAATATAGTTTCAGCTCAATCTTTCACTTTCATCAACATACGAAATTGTGGTACAAGCCAAAAACGGAAAAGGTAAATTTGGACGTGAAGTTAAGAAAAAACTTATAATGTTACCAATAAAACCCGAACTTACTCGTAATATAACTAAAGAAGATCGTACAGATCACACTCAAAAAATAATAATTCCACCTATTATGAATACCACGAAAACTAAAAACAGGTGATTTATTCAGTAAAAACAAATTATTTAAATTACATTTATATTTTTTAGTAAACTGCATATAGTAGTTTGTGATCCAAGACATTCTAAAAACGAGAAAAATAATTTAAATAGTCAACTTATTTCAACCTCAAATTGTGCCGGTACTCTTTGGCTAGCTGCTACACTAAATGTAAGTACATTTTCCACAATTGTATAATTATACTCGTATCATACCGAAATTTCCTAAAGAATTATCAGAGGAAATACCACAAGAGATGATAAATTTTTAAAAATTATAGGCTAATTGGGTCGTATCCACGGCGACTTATTTTATCAATTTCACGACACAAAACATCATCGGAAAATTTCACGTAACGAAGTTGAAAGACATTATCTATAATGTTTTGTGGAGTGAAATAAATAGCAATAATTTGCCGTAGAAAAGACAAAAATGTTCTTAAAAATTATCATTTTCATTGAAACTTTAGGAAGATTATTTTATATCTGACAGTTGAAGTTCAATTTACAAATTAATTGAATTACGGCTACTATAACTATAAAAAATTTAGAAAACTTAATTTACATGCTTGTTGTCGCGGATATTTAATTTATATTGGCTAATTGCAAGTACAGGACATAATTATTCAATATGTTTGGCGAAAAAATGAGTTAAATGCCTGGTTACATGTCAACATAATTTTATATAAAATTTTATATTTAAAAATTTTATTGGTTCCGTGAATCTAGACATCTAGGGCATAGATATTAAAAGTACTAACTGAAATAGTATTTCAAAATGTTCACAACTAATATTCTATTGCAACTTTTTTAGAACTCTAGGAGTAGGTAACATTTATCTAATTACAAATTTCTAGGTGAGCACGATTGACATCGAATTTATTGTTGGAGATAATAATACATTTGATAATAAACCTCTTCGCCCTGATGTGAATTACACAATAAACGTTATTGTTATTAACGAATACAACAATGAATTAAGCACGGCAAAATATTCTACTGTTATATCTGCTCCACAGCTTCCTGAAAAAACAAATCCAGCATTATTTTCACTGCTTCTGCTATTATTAATAACTCCTGCTATTGCATACTTTATTTACAAGTAAATATATCAGCACATCATCTAAGTAAAATCGTTTAAAAATTATATTTTTCAGAAAATTTAAAAAACCTCTCGTTATTCGAGAACCTGGTACATCATTCGAAGGTAGGGATCGAAATTAAATTTTTTTAGTTCATATTATTAAACTTTATTTTACAGAAGCTGCCATACGAAATAATAACTTTTCACCTAGAAATTTGGTTAATACTTTATCACGGTATATGCCCACCAGGAAGAACAATAATGTGGTAAAATATAAAAATCTTTTAATTAAACTTATTGTCCGACTTTAAATTATTTGAATAATAACAGTAATTTAAAACTGGATTAAAATAAATAAATATTATCATTCATACATCTATCAAGCCTTTTACCCAACTTGGGTATGTGGCCTCATAGTGTGAGTCATCGGTGTAGATATGGTATACTGTTACCAGCCGTCAAATCAATCATGATTGTTAGAAGGGTACAACACACGGGAGATTTTTGTGCAGTTAAATTGTAATGTGTGTCCGACTGAATTCTAACCTGAGTTGTGAGAACCATAGTCGGTCACATTACGCATTTGTTTATTTTTTAATTAGCAGACTGACACCGAACATGAATTACCGTTAATAAACGAGAATAACTCTAAGGATGACGTAGTATATTCCCAAGTTGTCAACATTACTAATTTATCACAATATGTAAAGGACAGTATAGAAAATGGAGAACTGAAAAAACAGCACGCAGTAAGTTTTATATATTTCTACGACTATTAAATAATGAATTTATTATACTATAAATTTAAGTGAATTATGTGAGCTTTAAAAATTGTTCTGCAGCGCTCATCTGCTATTTTCAACAATATACAACGTCTTACCTGTACTACAGCATAATAATCTTTTTCTACAACTGCCAAAAAATGTTGAAATTTTGTGGACAAAGTGCGAATTGGAAGTTTTTTACAAGCTTCTTTGTTGTATTTCCTTGATAACATTTCAAAATCATGATAAAAATCATAAAAATTTTACTTAATTTAACAAATTTTAATTAGAATTTAGAATTAAAATACAGTAGTTATATAAAAAAATGTTGTTTGCATTTCAAGCGGAAAATGTTTTAGTGCGTTCGAATGACTTATTTAATTCGGCAAGCCTCGGCATATAATTCTCACGCACAAGAAAACATCAACTTCACACACTTAATACATACTATTTTCCAAGTAACATATATAAATTTTAAAAAGAAAATGACAGTTGTTATTTTAAATTTATTTTATAATAGTATTATATTATTCACTGAATGTATATTAATGGCAATTACTCATGAGAATAAGTAATACTTATTAAACTCGAGTAGAATACTATATTTCTATTTCACCACGCACGACTATATTGAAATATTATTAATTCATGTCATTTATGGTAAATTTGAAATTGCATGTTTGGATTAGGATACTATTAATAGCACAGGAAATTCTATTGACCAAAAACCATAAGAAGTTTATTATCAAGTTGAGTGTTGAATAATTTATAATTATGCAATAATAGTTATTTGTGTATTAAGAGCATAAAGTGACTCTTTGTTACTCGCGCACGGTAATTGCAGCGCGAGCCAAAGGCGAGAGCTGCAATAGTACAAGAGGAACAAAGACACTTTATGCTAGTAATACACACATAATTTTATCTACGACTAAAATTATTTGTTATAATAATAATAGTATTCAGTTAGTTCAATCTGCGTTCAATAAATTTATGTTTGATTCGTAACCATAACGATGCCAATAATATATAAAATAAATAAATAAAAAAATTTGTTTGATTCTGTCATTTTCTTTTATTTTATGTAATCAAAAAGTACTTTATTGAGCGTTGTCATAGGAGACGCGCAATAAAATGTTTTTTTGCTTGGTCCTCAGTAACAATCAACTTTACGTTGACAATTGAAAGCATAAATATAAACTTTTCATAGTAGTCGTAGATAAAAATAATTATAAAACGCATGCGTTATTTATAGTCGTAGATTAATAATAATTATATGCTAATTGATAAAAAAATACTTTCAGTTATTTCCCAAAGGTGGTACTAAACCTTGGGACTACGGTATGGCCAAGGAAAATAAATTTAAAAACAGATACAACAATTTAACTGCTTGTAAGTATCCAAAAATATAAATACATCAACCATTTCCCTTCTGTGTGATCTTTTTCTCTCACAAATAAATAATTTTATCCAACCCCTCTTAATAAGCATCATAACTATGGTGATTTTAAACAAGGAAAGTAAAATATTACCCGATTTGCCCCCATATTTACCAATTCTTATTTACCACCGTCCCTTTTTTACCACCGTAATTATTTTACCAATCCATTTTTTACCAACATTATACTTTTACCAACCCATTTTTTACCACCGTCCCTTTTTACCACTAATTCTTTTTTACCACCCACGTATTTACCAACGTATTCTTTTACCAATCCGTTTTTACCACCGTCCCTATTTTTACCACTAATTCTTTTTACCACCAACATATTTACCAACGTGTTTTTTATCAATCCATTTTTACCACCGTCTCTTTTTTAACAAAGCTAACAAAACCGTTTTTGGTATTTACTACACTAACAAAGCTAACAAATCCGTACTAGAGCCCCACAAACTCGGTTTTTGTTTTTACTACACTAACAAAGCTAACAAAACCGTACTAGAGCCCCACAAACTCGGTTTTGGTATTTACTACACTAACAAAGCTAACAAAACCGTACTAGAGCCCCACAAACTCGGTTTTGGTGTTTGCTACACTAACAAAGCTAACAAAACCGTACTAGAGCCCCACAAACTCGGTTTTGGTATTTACTACACTAACAAAACCGTACTATAGCCCCACAAACTATTAATGGCAAAACGGAATAGCAGTAAAAAAGTATGGTGGTAAAAGTTGTAATGGTAAAAACGGAGTGGTAAAAATGTATTCGTGGTAAAACGAAATAGCGGTAAAAAGTATAGTGGTACAAATGCAGAGGTAAAAGTTGAAGTGGTAAAATTTGAGTGGTAAAAAATGGGTTAACGGTAAAACAGGATAGCGGTAAAAACGAATGGTGGTAAAAATGCTGTGGTAAAAGTTGGAGTGGTAAAAATAGTATGGTAAATATGTAGCACAACGATATTACCCACAAGTGACTTTGATCAAAATTATACCCACGTGTGGGTAAATTGTTACTTTGCTTGTTGGAAGTCACCATAGAAACGATGTTTTAGGTTGAAACTTAATATTTTAAAAATATTTAAGCAAGTTATTAAGAGGTGTTGGATAAAACGTTATACTTCACACGTGGGCAAAAAGGAATGACCCACTCGAGAAAATTATCTCACTCAGCCTTCGGCCTCGTGAGTTAAGATTTCCCTCGTGGGTAATTCCTTACTTTGCCCACTTGTAAAGTAAATAACTATTATTATTATTATTATTATCATCTGCAATAAATATTTTACAGATAACCACACTAGAGTCATTTTAAATAAAATACCTGGTGACCCATTCTCAGATTTCATTAACGCCAGCTATATAGACGTAATTACTATAGAATACATTAACATTTAACAATATTAATTCTAGTTTTGTAGGGATATAAACAACCGAAAGCATACATTGCGACTCAGGGACCTAAACCAACAACTCTGAACGATTTTTGGAGAATGATTTGGCAAGAGAACGTCAGATGTATTATTATGTTAGCTAATCTGGAAGAAGGAAACAAAGTACGAATATTTGAACAGTTTTAAACAGTATTAATGTTTAATATTTCAGAAAAAATGTGAGAAATACTGGCCAGATATAGGCTCTACACGGGATTATTTTACAGTATCGGTTACTTTTGTTCGTTCTGATGTCTACGCTGATTTTGAGTACAGATACTTTGAAGTTAAACGCAATGATGAAACCAGAAAAGTAGGTATTATTTAAAAATATATGCGCGATGTTTAAAATGTGGGTTTTAGATTCAACAGCTTCATTTTACATCATGGCCTGATCATGGAGTTCCACAGTATCCTCAATCTCTTGTACCGTTTTTGAGGAAGATTCTCACCTTCCCTGTTTCTTCATCAATTGTTGTTCATTGCAGGTAAAAATTTCCACAAAATTTAAGAATATGTTTCTTATAAATATATGCTCAGGTATTTATTAGAGCTATGTTCAAATTGAGATTCTTTGAGGCCACTAAATATAGAAACAGTGAAGCTTCCAAGTTGTTATCAAAATTAACAAATTCAGATTAATTTATTTACCATTTTTTAGTTAAAATAACAAAATTATAAAACTATCTACTATAACAAATTGTTAAATTTGTAACTACTTACAGTGTTAAGTTTTATGACGTTTCTAAAATTGTAAGTAATGGTGGATAACTTCTTCAGCTTTCAAAAGCATATATGGTCTGGTCAGGGCTCTTTATGAAATTCAAATTTGTATGCAGATTTATGTTAAAAAAGGTAACATTAATTTGTATTTGCTAAGTAGCTACCTTACAGATTAGGTTTATAATAAACATGTGTATAAAGAAAAGTACCTTAATAGAAATAAAAGTATTTCAGTTTGCTAATTTTAGTTAAAATTATGTTATATGAATAAGAGCTAAAATACTTAACTACATTTAATTTTATTTATTTGTTGCTAACTAATAGTTAAAATGTTCGGTAATTTGTGTGTTTCAGTGCTGGCGTAGGTCGTACAGGAACTATAATTCTTTCAGACATTTGTCTTCGTATGGCAGCAGTTGAGGGTAAAGTAGATATTCTTAAATATTTACAAAGCATTCGAGAACAACGAGCAAATCTAGTTGACAATTATGTAAGTATATTTTATCAGCTGTCGTCTGCAGTGTCAAGTGTCATAATGACAACATTATAAGCCTTAATTTGAGGACCATAATGGCGTTCATTATAGACAAAAGACCACAATGAATCCACTGTGGTACTTAGTATACCTTAATTAAATAACAAAGTTTTAAAAATAGCATCATTTTTTTGTTCAATAGGTACCTACAGAATTATTTAGATACAATTTTGTATGCAATACAGGTCGTAAGCAATAATTATGGTAGGTATATGGTACACGGTAAACGTCGTGTAATCGTATTCGGTTTCGCTTCGTCCGATCTTTCGACTAGTACCATAATAGTCCGGGAGCTGGCGTCAAATTTTCATAGATGATTGCAGCAAAACTTTTCTTATATGTAGATGGTATATTTTGTTGGTTTAACCACTTAAACATGTGTTAGCCGGCATGACCGTGCGGCCTGCAGATTTTAAGAGGCTGTGGAACGCAAAAAAATAAAATATTTTCAAGTGAAACCAGCAAAGCTAAAATTTTGTATAATGATAATTTACCAATTATATTTAACAAAAAATATGTTAGCTGGACAGTGCAGGTGGATAACCTTGTTAGCTGTCCAGGTGAACAGTAGCAGTGTCAAAATAGTGACACTTAATTTTCATTTTATGTAAACTGTAGAAGAAGATATAAACGATGTGTCACTATTTTGACACTGTCACTGTTCACCTGGACAGCTAACAAGGTTATCCAGCTGCTCTGTCCAGCTAACATATTTTTTTTGTTAAATATAATTGGTAAATTATCATTTTACAAAATTTTAGCTTTGCTGATTTAACTTGAAAATATTTTATTTTTTGCAAGTTCCACAGCCTCTTAAAATCTTGAGACACGCTTTCGGACCGGCTAACACTGCAATTCTTAATTAGAACTAATTATATTACAAAAATCAGCTTTGCTGAAATGGTCCGGTCAAATTTGACGGCAGCTCCCGGACTATAATAATGATTGACGTTATAATATAAATAATTATTGCACTAAATTCTTAAAAATTAAATACTATCCACTATAATAATTGAATAGATTCTAGAATCTATACAAACGACTAATAAATAATTGATATTTGATATATCTTAGGATCAATACAAACTAGTACACATGGTACTTTTGGAATGTCTGCTTGCTCCAGAAACAAGTCTTCGTTGTGATAATTTGGCTGATGCTGTTCATGAACTAATAGAACAAGATGAACTGCAGAAACAGATGAACTATTTGAAGGAAACGGCTTGGCACAATCAAATTTTGAAGACAAACTTAGAGATGTTTACGGACAATATTTCAAAGAATAGATTCCGAAATATTACACCAAGTAAGAAACGAATATTGAATACTCGTAATTATAAGTAAATCGGAGTGAATTTTGTATTTGAGTTTTAAATTTAGTCAAGTCAAGTCAATAAAATTTCTTGTAAATGTGGTTTTTGACTAATATAATTTTCTGTTCTAAATAATCAGATGCTAAGTAACGAAGATAAAATTAATAATTACTCAATATAGACGAAGATAAAGTGAAGTATTGTTTTATATGGCAATTAGGTCAAATATTTAATTAAATTTTCATTCTCTTGAATTAGGTATAAAAAAATAGATACTTGATACAATGAATAAAAGTAAAGAAGTAACTTGGAGAGATCAGTAAATTTATTAAAATACAATTACAAAACGTTGGCGTGTAATAATTGTGTCCTAGAATTTCTCAACTTTAATTTTTCATGTTGGATGGTCGTATAATGGGTAAACCAGTCAATAGTTATTGTAGATTTTGTTATTTATTCATACAGTCGACGTTTCGGCTACTTATTTAGCCTGCATCTGGATAAATGTAATTTACAAAATCGAGTCAACAAATGGCTCAGGGAGCAACATAATCAATTTCACGATGACCATTTGACATTGCTCGTCAGTCATTCTCGCCGATAAGTACTCACAAAAGTTTATTAAGTTCTTGATTTCTTATTAAATGGTCATCGTGAAATTGATTATGTCTCGTCCTGAGTTTCATTTGTCCCGATGAAAGCTAAATAAAAGTAGCCGAACCGTCAACTATGAATAAATAACAAAATCTACAACACTGGTTGTACCCATTATTCGACCTTTCAACAACAAAATTTCAAAAGTTAAGATTTAATTTATATTTTAATTTTTGAGTTATCATTAAACTCACAAAATACCGGATGTTCACAAAACGCGGGGATCCGTATTATTATTTTTATTTATAAAGATATCCAATGAAAAATGTATATGCGTAAACTTATCATTTGTGGCAACATTTTTATTATTATCCATTGGGGAAAATGGGCTATAGCCCCGGGGGCACTGAAGAACTGAGTTTTATTTTTATTAAATCCGTTTTATAAATTTCTCTTAATTATTTCAAGAATATAAAACTCATGTACTCAGTGCGGGGCTACTAATACTTTTAGGTGACTATTTAACAAATGGACATGGATATGAATATTTATCGTGCTGCGCACTCGTAATATTCATATTCAAGCACAAGGAACATTCGTAATACTACCAGAAAAATAATCGATATAACTATGATTAATTATAAGTCATTACCTGCATTATTTTAGGATATAAAAATATTAAATAGATTTACAGATAATATAATAATTGCAAAAAGGATAACATAACCAACCAGCTTAAATTAATAATTTGTACTTATCTACCCAACCTATGCTGAATAACCTTATACAAGCACAAGATGTTTCTTTTAATCAGTTTCTCTCGATGTATAATTTTATAAAAACAAGCAAAAGGAAGATAGTAACATGATTTTTTGTATTTGATTGAATTTTAGCTACAAGAAGAATCTACATTTCGCGTTTCCCCTTCGATGACGAATGTTCGGACTACATTAACGCAGTCCCAGTCGACGGATTCAAGATAAAAGATCAATTTATAGTAACACAGACTCCTTTACCAACTACTGTTCAAGATTTCTGGAGAATGATATATGAAAACGATGTGAGAGTTATTGTTTCTCTTAATGAAATCATTGTTAATGACGAGGTGAGTTAATTATGACCGCTGGCATGATTAAAGTAGTACCCAGTTGACTAACATTGTCTTTCTGTTATAAATGATTAAATAATTTCAGAGCCGAAGGACACACTAATTTTTTTCTGAAATAGGAAAATTCTTTCAATTATGATACTACAAAATTTAAATGAAGTTATTTATAAATACGAGCGTAAATGTTTCTTTGTTATGGCTGGGCTGGGCCTTATTTGATATTTTCTCTATGCCAAGTAGAACTTTAACATTTCTTATGGAATTGATCACAAAATCTTAGTAAAGTGCAAATGCCTGTGCCTTGGACTGACAGAACTAGCACCAAAGACGTATTTATAGGTATGCGCAGTGTGTGCAGAAGTAGGGCCCCGGACAATTAAGGGGCCCCGGCCAGCCTAAAAATGTGCATTTTTATTTTATGAAGATACATTTTATTTGTTATTTTTCATTGGTGCCTCGAAATTTGAGCACCTTAACATTACTTATAAAAATGCTGGCTACTTTTTATTCGACCATTGACGACTGTAAGGCGAGATAATAAAATAAATAAAGTTTTAAGTCTAGGTTTGCTTCATTCGACTTACGAAAACACAGTGAAATATAGTTTTTCTTTCTGTTAAATATATAAGTAGGTAATTTTAAGGAAACGTTTAATTTTTTTAACGATTTCTACAGTTCTAAACTATAATTCTACAAAAGTACATAATGTAAACTAAAAGTAGCCAGTTAATTATTCATTTTCCTGAGCTGATCTAGGGTATGTTCCAAAATTAAACCACATGTACCATGGTAATTTTTTTCAGGCTGTCAATACTAATTTGAAACGCGGTAACTGAAAACGGCGGTAAATTTTCGCAAATATTCGTTACCACGTTTACCGTGCTATAGAGTACGATATTTGTGGTAAATTTGTATTTGTGTATCGCGATCTCACAGTTTTAACTTAAAAACGTTGGTTTGTTTTGCTGTTGAATGGCTGATTTTTCTCTGTTGGAAATGATTATATACAAACGGATTTATATATTCTAAAAATTTGCAAAATTGTATGTAAGCATGTATTATTTGTGTCAAATCATATTATGCTTTTATTTAAAGATGAAAAAGTATATTTTTGTGACTTTTGTGCTTCCATTTCAATAAATACTCTAACCTAAATGTCAAAATTTTACCGAAGCGTTTCACAAGTTTCTGGGAGAAACGTCACATTCAGTTACCAAAGAATTACCGTAACATAATACCACGGTAAACATGGTTTAATTTTGGAACATACCCCTAATGAGCCCAGTGCCAGTATTAGATTTAAAATTTACTTAATGAAATGGAGCCCAATAAATTTTGCGGTCAGGACCTCGCCAACCATAAATTCGCGACTGACTAGTACAGGCATATTTGACATAGACTATACCTGACTCTGACTGACTTCAGCATTGGCGTGACATAAGCTATAGATTTTAGTCTATTGGTTACATAGCACAATTATATTTACAGAAGTTTACTCATTTTTAGCTATAGCCTGTTTCTAAACTAAGAGGAGTCAAAACAAAAGTCAGATAAACTCTTAAAACAAAAAATCACATGGAATTTTTTTCGTTAATTTCAATTTTTAATGCCCCAAACCACATAAACTGTAATTGACAAGTTATATAATTATACTGATATCAAATTAGAACAAATTTCAAATTATATTCACCTTGTAGAATGAATTTTCAAAAATGACATTTTAAGAGAACCCAAAGAAAACACAACAATATGACAATTAAATATGTTGGTTGTAAAAACGGCGGTTTTCCAATCAATCACAAGCATAGAAATAATAGTAGACTTTTGTTCTTACTCCTCTTAGTTTAAAAACAGACTATAGTCTATAGTCAGCTTTAGTTATGTTATTTTATGTATTTGTCGCAGGCTAGTTATAAAATCAGTCGTTTAAAAAATGCCTTTTTCTAAATGACTCAGCATATGATGCCATATCATTTTATTACACAAAATGCTGAGGCTTTTGCTACAAACTCTGAACTGAACTAAATAAACAACCTAATACCCTATTTGAATCACACAGACTCGGTTTTGGTAAATAATTTGATTGAACTGAATTAAATAAAAAAACAATACTCTTCTTGAGTCTTAAATACTCGGTTTTGGTACAAACTCTGATTGAACTGAACTAAATAAACAACCCAATACCCTTCGTGAGTCTCATCCTCAGTTTTGTCTGTTTGACTTGAACTAAATAAAGAACCTAATACCTTTCTTGAGTGAAATAAAATGAAGTACGACATTGTGTTCTATAATATGCCTAGCCTACATACCTAGACTTTTTACAATCTACCTACGACATTATGCATTTTCAAAATATTACTTATTACTTAGTTTTAAGTTTATTCGAGAGTAATTTACAATCATGTAAGACAGTAGTCAACTATTTAAGTACTTGTTACTTTGAATTAATTTTATATAGTACTAATAATATTTAATTTTAGACTTGTTGTATTTTCTGGCCCCTTGAACAAGGTGATAAGTCCGAACCAGTGCCACATTTAACCGTGACTTGTCAGTCGGTTAAAGAAGGACAAAATTTCGATGTTTATAATATTAATGTTTTACATTCTACTGAGGTATTATTTACAGAAACGTTATCTTTGTGTTTTTAATAGATTTGTTTTAGGATAATGAATTAAATGTGCGATTAATGCAATTGAAAAATTGGAAACGAGAGCAGATAGTGCCAGATGATGAAGAAATGTTGATAAGGGTTCTAGAAGAGGCTCAAAATTTCTCAAGACAAGGATCTATGGTTGTTACATGCTAGTAAGTGCAATTTAGCCTAGTAGGTAACACAAATAAATATGAATCATGCTGACATTAATTTATCAACTGAGTCATACGCAAACATTTCCCGTAACGATATTTATAACTTATCATGAGTTTAAAACCACATTTAAATTATAATTTCACCACATTCATTGTTTACCGGTAGTTTTCAATGACACAATGAATAATTATTATTTGTGTTTGATGTTTAAACCTAATAATTGCACTTATATATTAATATTATTTTAAATGGTACCTACTTACACAAAATATTTTTACGTTAATCAAATTTATAACTTCAAATAAAACCGAAAACAGCTAGTTTTTAAAAGTATCGTCTAAGTACCTTTCATTTTCAAGAGCAAAATGACTTACCTCTTACCACTTACTAAAATTTTAAATTTAACATGAAATTAAAGAATATATTTCGGGAACGATGTGCTTCTTTCTTCAAGTGACAAAAATAATGTACTCGAATATTTATGTAAATAATATTAAAATTTCGAGTTATATTTTTAAACATATTTTTATTATTTATTATTTTTTTAAATTATTTAAAAAAAAAATTAAATACAGGGTGTTTCAGGGCTATTAATTTAACAAACTTTAACAATTTATTCCTATGGTTAATTTAAACAATAAATGTCATTGAACATGCTCCTTCCTTCGGTGTATGTAAATTGAAAACTTGTATTAAATGCATTTTTAATCTCGAATTATTGTAAACGTCACTAAACCAAACCACGAAGGAGTGGACATTCCGTAACTTAGCAATAGTGTAGATTCGTTTACCTTTAGCGAGAGAGAAAGATCACTACTGGGCCTGTGCGTTACCATTGTTACCGTTGTTTATCGTCATAGAATGCATGGTCCGAGCAGGCCCTATTTCCTGTCTCTCTCTAAAAGGTAAACATTTCATCCGGCCTAGTGTCCACTCCTTGTCATATATTACTCGTAACTACTTCGTGAGTCAAAATAATTAATTTTTCTATAAAACGATTTGCTTTTCAAGTGTCTTGATTATAAAAACTTTAAAAAACTTCAACCTCTTGTATTTTGTTAACCAGAAGGAATAGGACCTATGTTCAATATAATTTTTTGCTTAAAATGAAATCAGGAATAAACTGTTAAGTTTGTTACACTAGTCCTGAAAGATGAAACACCCTGTATAATAAAAAAATGCAGGTATTTCATACTATATTTGCGTTTTTCCCTCATGTACCAAATGTGGTCAAGTGCTCAAGAGCGCATTGTATTTCCCTGTAAGTGCACAATTTTAACAATTATGGCCATTAGCCTGTAATTATATAATGTAACCAAGAAAATGTTAATAAACGTATTGAACTGAACTGTACTACGATATTTGCGGACGGAAACTATATAGTGGTTTGGAAATTGGAATGCGGAGAAATATATAAATTATTATTTACGGAAATTCGTATTATCTTGTAAGTGTTTGTTATACCTACTCAAATGCCTATTACCAAATTGCCGAAAATTTTAAACTAAACCAGAGAAAAATACATTAAAATCGAAATTAATTTTTTTAAACAACTATATTTTTACAAAATAAAGCAGATACACTAATTTTAATATGTATGTATCTTGTTTTTTGGTTACAAGGAAATTTCTTTCATTGAGTGAATTCGCAAAAAATCGACATTTAGTAACACAAATTATTATTGAAACTAATTGATGGTATATTTTCTCAGTGATGGCGCGCGAGCATGTGGACTTTTCGTGGCTTTATCCTTTCTGATCGAGAAAATAAAACTAGAACAAGTTTGTGACGTCTGCCAAGCTGTTCGAACTGTACGAATCAACCGACCACAGTTCGTTTCTCACCGAGCGCAATTTGAATTTTTATACCGTGCTGCAGTGCACTATGTTGCACAGTTTGAAACTTATTCTAATTTTGAAGGCCTCAAGAAAATTTAACTTATTGTACTGTTTTATTTTTTACTTGAATTATTTTTATTGTACAATAAAATCTTTAAAAATATAAATTGTTACTTTATTATTCTTGAAATTTCAGATACAATGTATTTCCGCAGAGATAAAACTTTATCAGAAGTAGGTATACAGAAAGTAAAAAACTTTTTCCGATCTGCGGATTTTAGTCATCTTGACATTTAAACACACGGAGATAAAATTGTTTTATTTCAGAATGTCGCTAATGTAAGCAAGATACGAGTGTTTGTGGAATCATAAAAAGTTAAATTATTGCAAACCCCAGGACGGAAATTGATAAGAAAGATAATGAACCACAGGAAAATCCGTTGATATTGTTTTACTTCAATTTCATTTTAGTTGTATTGACATAGTGTTCTTGTGTGCTAATGTGCTGGTATCTGAGAAAACTGATTTAAAAATGGGTGTACCGCGGTATGAAGGAGAAATAATTTTTAAAAAGGTGTTGTTTGTTAGTGTGTGTGTGTGTGTTGCAGATTGTTCACTCTGCTGTGTGTAGCGAGCACAGTTCTGTGCAACACGCCAGGGACGGACCGGCCCGATATCACGATGCTCTACAAGGGAAACGAGAAAGTGTGCGTTGCAGGAAGTAACACACAAGGGTACGGCTTGGCTTTCATGAGTAAATATATACAAGACTACGAATATGTAAATGGTATATTTTATACTACATAAATATTAATAGTGCTCAAAATATAAATAACTCCGTTTCATTTACGTAGATTTTGAATACAGAGATGAAAAAGGGGACGCAATAGACATAAAAAAGAATTGCGATTTTGAAAATCGTGACGGAGACGAATGCATATACGACTGGTATAGTCATGGACTAGTGTCACAATTTTCAGACACAAACACATTACCCATAGCTCCCATTACAGATGAACGTTGGAACAGTTAGTAAATTTTGTATCAATTTGTTTCTGTTTTCTTTAAAACGTATTTTGTAGATTTTAACGTACATCGTACAAGTTCAAGTAGTTATAATAATTATGAACATGATTATACAAAATCATACAAAATCACAAATAATAATTTTTTCATTAGTTTTTCTATTCGTTCTAAACAAGATGCTCAGATTTTATTATGCTCTACGTCTACACAGCAGCCCACATCTACCGCTTGTTACTGGATTCTCATAGATGCATTTGAAAATAAAGAAATCACAGCTATCAGAAAGTGTACCAGGGGGGTGCCAAATACGTATCCACGGAACGATCCTGGGTGTTCAGAGCGTAAAAATCAGACTGTACGTCTTAAATAATAATTATAAACACATATTTTACATTTAGATTCTCATTAATTATAATTATGTATAGATTTCAGGTAAATTGTTAAGCGAATCAAAGTGGGCACATTTTATATTATCTAGAGTGAGAGGCAATCTTATTCGGTTATGGTTGTGGGATATAAACACAGGTGCACGAGATCTTCTGACTTATAGAGATGATGAACCCTTGTCTCTTTCTAATATATACGTCAGATCATTTAACACCATAGCAGATTGGAAAATTCACACTTGTACGCTATAACCATTACATAAAATCATTAGAATTGTAGTAATATTTTAATTTTTCAGATCAATATTTAACTACTCAAACTCCAACAAGATTCGTTTATCCTTTAGGACCGCGACTCGATTTTGTATCTACCTCTATATGTGTTTCATTTTATGTATTTATGTGTAGCAAGTGTAAAATGATGATCAAACTTGAAACAGAAGACAGTATAGAGATTGCGCGATCACCTATTATAGAGGTAGAATTAATAGTGGCAATAAGTTACAATTAATATTAATGGCATTGGCATTATATTGTACAGGGCAATCCAGATGAAAAATTTATAACGTGGAGAAATGTAAAAATACAAAATATATCTTCTGTCTCTAATGCCAATCGTAAAATTTTAATTTATCCTACATTAAGTATCACAGACCCGAACTACAAAAATCCATTTTGGGCAATTGATGACTTTCGTATATGTTCTAACAATGGTACCTACCTAATAATAAATTTATAAAATATATTTTTTTATAATAGATATTATTTTTTTAGAAATAAGAGTGTCAAGATTCAATAATGATAATAAAGAATTAATATGTCAATCTTTAAAATATCCAGATTGGACGTTTAACCCAAATAAACAATTGAGTTCTAATGGTAAGTAAATTTATCAAATAATTTTAAAAAATGATGCATTTCTTCATTATAGTATTTATTTTAACAGAACCACCAAATTGTTCAAATGGAAGTTACATTGGTCTACATTGTAACATTTCATGTTCTGTGTCTGGATATTTTCAATGCAGTGATAATTACAAAATATGTTTAGCAACACGAGAAGAAAATGGAAAGGGAGCATGTACGTGCATGGCTGGCAACAAGTGGACATATAAGAATGACTGTACACAAAGTAAATGATTACAACAAAGAAATTTCATTTTTCTAAATTTATTTATTACTATTTAGATTGTGATTATGGTACAAAATATGGATACAATTGTAACAAGGAATGTGGAAAATGCAAGTACCGTAGATGTGACCGAGTTACTGGAGAATGTTTAGATGGTTGTGACTATGGATATCTACCGCCTTACTGTCAAAATAGTGAGTTTCTTTTCTAACAAGAAATTTATTTATAATAATATATTTAACTTTATTATATTTTAGCTTTTCCCCGTCTCCTTTATCCACCCATGGTAACTAAAGAATTGTATACAAGTGTAAAAGTACAATTTATTAATGTAACAATAACCGGTTCAACAGATACGGTGGCTAATATTTACTTAGAGTGCAAGGTACTTATATTTATTTTTGAGACACAAAATTGCAATAAATATGTTTATTACATTTTCAGACAGAAAATGAACCCTGGTACACCTGCAGCAGTCCAATACCATATGACAATCTTAAAAACGAAATACCTATTCTAAACTTAACAAAAGAAACGTCATACTCCATAAGAGCGATAGTTTATACCACTAATGGAGATTCCTATAGAAATGATGATTTGCCAATTGTTAATGCTACAACTATCTGTAAAAGTATGTAACATTTTCTTGTCTTAATTCTTTCCGAATTGTGTTTAATGCAATTTTTTCAGAAAACTGGAATATAGAAATTACCAATAATTCAAGAAATGTAACTATACATTTTATTGTAAGTCTAAAAATATGTAAAATGTATTAAAATAATTACATAATTTTCTGTTTTCTTTTGTTTTAGTACTCCGAAGAAAATTGTAGATTGCAGAACTATTTAGTACAACTGTATCATAAAAACACTTATGTACAACAATACTATGCAAAGGAAAAAACTGTTTTTCTAGAGCTAAAACCCTTCACTGATTATGAAATTATACTGACGAATAGTAGATATACAGATTACACATATACAAAAAACTTTAAAACGGAACAAGATGGTAGTATATTCATATTATTAATAATTATTATATTATATAATATTACTTACACTATTTTAACTTTAGCCCCGGGTCAAATAAAAGAAATTAAATATATATCTACTGGTGATCAATTTATTTTATCATGGGAAGAACCAGAAGACAGAAATGGCATCATTCTAAATTACAATGTAACATATGAGGTAGTACCTACTGAAAAACTGAAATTACATGAAAACGTTCTCATTTAACATCTTTTTTAGTTAATACGACGTATTGACTGCACTGAAACACCACAACCTCATAAGTACAGTTTTGAAGTAGCACCTACCGGTATTTCCAATGTAGTTATACAAAATCTTCAGCCATATTCCACTTATTATATAACAGTATTTGCGCAGACCATCTTACCAGGCAAAGCAGTTGGACTTAATGCTGATACACAAATGATTAGTATGAAAATAAATTTACAGTAAATTATTTAGTTTTAATGTTATAAATTCGTTTAAGATGATATTAGCGAGGAAGAAATACCCGACTCTATTTTTATATATACTATAACTTCGGAATCAGTTACAGTTCGTTGGAATACAGTAAATTGCAACAAACAAAACGGACCTTTATATTTTAATATTGTTTTCAAATGTGTATCAGATGATTGGTGTAAAGAAATAAATGATACAGTTTTAGACAATATAACTAGTAAATACTCTGATATTAAAACTTCAAAGCTATTTCCATTCACAAATTACGAAGTTGAATTGCGAGCAAAACGAGAGGAAAATGGAAAATTGGCAAATTTCGAACGAACTACAAAATTATTTACTGCTGCAGCAAGTAAATATTTGGAATTTTTAATTTGTTAAAGGTTATGCTTAAAATATTTTTCAATAATTACAGAACCACCAGCTGTTAGAAACTTCACTGCTTATTCAAAGAGCACAACTTCAATTTCATTACGCTGGCTAGACCCATATCCACCACATGGATTGTTAGAAAATTATTACATTAAATATTGCTACAAACGGTATGCATATAGCTATGCAGATACTTGTACTGAAGTAAAGCCTATTACTGCTGCACAACTCTCATCGTGTGATCTATGGAATGAATCATTTAAATGTTATGAAACATTATCACAGCTTTTCTCTAACAAAGATTATACAATTTATGTAAGTTTGATTTTTTTTAAATAGTACAACATAAAATAAATTTAAAATATTCATGATTTTTTTAAAGATTCAAGCAAAAAATCAAGGCACTGACTATGGGCGTGACACGAAAATATACGTAAAAACAGCAGAAGAAAGTATGTATTTAATAATAATTAGGTACCGTTTATTATACACTAAGAGAAAACATAAAATTTATGTAAACAGTATATTCCGTAAATATCTTAAAGTCATCAAAATGTGATATGCTGTACCGATAATATTCAACACTTTAAAATTTTAGATTTTTGAAAGTTGATAAATTTGATTGAAACAACTATTTGGCATTCAGTCAACAACAAATAGTTGTTTCATTATTCATATTTACAGTCGATTAATTCATTAACAATAATGTTAATAAGCTTGGTTCGCCAGCAAACTTATCCCGCTAAAAGTTAAGTCAAGCAAAAAATTCATTAAAATGAGATATCTATATTTAATTTATTAAAAACATAATTCACTATTATTCAATATCCAATCATATTTATTTTCGTTTCTACGTGAGGAAATATTGTGTTCACTACAAATTAATAATTATAAATTATTTTAATAGTAACGGATGATGATCAAAAATGCTTAATCTTATTGTTAAAAACATTTCAGTGAATGTCATATTTATCTTTTTTTATGTTAAACAAAGCCATTTCCGATATATTAAAATCGCTTTCAATAACCAACTACCTACTCTTCTACATAAAATTTACGAATTACGATTAAAATAATTTATTTATGGAAAATACTAAAAATTTGTACAAATTTTTTTAGAACCAAGCGCTCCATTGAATTTGACACATAATTGGAAAAACAATGAAATCAATTTATATTGGAACCACCCAGATATTCCAAACGGTCGAATTCGAAAATTTGAAATTGTTTTAGAACAAAATGGAACCGATCTTACAAATCAAGATGAAAATAGAACTTATTTCCATACATATGATGTAAGCCAAGAAATGAGAAATTATACTGAAAAAGTTAGTGAAATTTCTAGAAATAAATATTAGGTTTATTACCTGTATAAGTTTGTTATCATGTGTTATCATTATTTTTTTACTAGATACCAAAATTATATAGATATTCTTCATCATATGTAGTTACGGTTTATGCAGTGAACATAAATAAAGGAGACAATGCTACTCTAATCATAGACACGCCGCCAGAGACACCAGAACTCGAGGGTGAAGTCACCGTCGACGGTGAAAAAATCACAAACACCACTGTAACTCTCTCTATACCTGGTGCTAAGAAAAATACAAGAAGCCATACTAGGTAGGTATTTACTCTATTTTATATACATAATTCGAAAAATGACTGTATTTTCTATTTTGTATAGTTTTCTATATGTGATCGTAAGTACACCAACAAAAAGCATTTCAAAGAGAGAAACTATGAAACCAAGTGTGAAAGAAGAAATTCTAAAACGAACTGGTTCCAATAACAATTCTTGGATTGCAATAGAGAATGACGTAAGTAGTAATTTAATAGGATTTTGTCATAAAACTACATTAATTTGTTATAGTTAAATGAGGAAGAAATTACTTTAGAACTAGGGAATGGCCAGATAAAATTTTCTGATAATTTGCAAGCAGATATTAATAATAAACCATTAGAACCCGACAGTACGTACATTGTAACAGTTTTGGTAATGAATCAGTACAAGAATGAAATAAGCTCATCTCATTATAATTTATATATTAAAACTATTGCAAATGTAACTTCTTCAGCATTGTACGCTTTACTGTTACTTCTTTTGTTGCCAGTAGTTGGTTACTTTATCTACAGGTAAATATAATTATGGGAATGTTTCATAAATAATAATTACAAACATATAGAAAAACATTCATTCATATTTTTATACAACTAGGATGATAGTATAACAAATAATTAGTATTTTCTTGTAGATACGTCTACAAAAAAGGTCCAAATCGAATCTCATTGATGATGATTCCTGGATTAAGGTCCGTACGATCAGGTATGTATTCCTTCAATTTAGGTAGGGGAGAGTGTTCCACAATGAGACAGAAAATGGTTTTGTTATTCTAGAACTTATGTTCATTAACAAATATAAATTTTCAAAATATAAACATAAACTTTATTATAAGTAGTTTTAATAAATTATAGAAAAGAATTTTTTTTACGGTGTAAGTAAAAATAAAAAATTTCAAAAAAAAATTGAGATCCACAATGAGACCATTTTTAATATTTAATGTAAACGTTAATTGAAATTCCTTGAGTGACAGGTTTTGGTAAAATTATTTTTATGTCTTTGTCGTTTACTACGGATATAATGTTCAATCGCAGGATACTTCTTAAACTTGTCCGTACATTTATAAGACCTTTACCGACGTAAAAAATATTTCAAACGTCATAAGAACAACAATGTCTCATTGTGGAAATATTTTATTGTCTCATTGTAGAACATCGCGTCAATATTTAAATAAATATCCATATCTCGTGTTAAGAACAGCAGAATGAACTGTAAAGTAGAGTGAAATGAACATTAACTTTAATATATCAAAATAAATTCATCTTTTCCGTTTATCGTTACGTGTACCTATACAAAAACTTGCATAAGTTAGTTTAATAAAAAAAAAACACACACACTCAACTAAAATACATTTTTTAAAATAACTCTTAACCTACTAGGCAGATTTACACCAAAATAGAGCATTACAACCTGTGTATTATGTTTAATGTAAATGAGTACAAATCGCACTTAAATACACAACATTGTGGAACACTCTCCCCTATAACAAAGCTGTAAATTTTTCCTTTATTAAACAAGTATTATTAATAAAACTACATTTATCGGTTTAGAAAATAGTCAAACCATGTCGAAAACAATTTCAGAAGATCAACATGATCCTGACGTTATTCCTTTGACAGAGGCAGCAGAGCCTGACAGGACCAAGCCGAAGAAGCCAGCCGCCCCAAAACCTGGAACCAGCCCCAAACCTCCAGTAAGTCACATTTTATATACAATTATTATTATTATTATGTCGAAGTAACGTCACCTTCCGAACATTTATAACAGAACTATCCTAAAGTTTATTAAGATTATAAGATTATAATAAGATGTAACAAAACGATTTTACCGACTGAATGATAATTTAAAGGAAAAGTAATTAATCGGATTTTTTAATCATTCAATAATTATTATTTAATTTAAACCGACGTTTCGGATGACTATAGCCTTCATCAGGGTTAATAATTAATGTCACAAATTAATATACACAATTATTGTTTAAAACAATAGTCACACATAATAAATAATTAAAATTTACAAATATCCTATCCATTATTTTATTGTTGAAACGTTATTTTAGCTTTGTTCATCAATTCTTCCCTGAATAATTATTATTTTGTTAATATTTAGGAAAATACTGCTACTGAAGTAAATGCAACAGGTACGAATTTCTTCCATTCGCGAATAGTTCTGCTAGAAAATCTAGAAGATTATTTGAAAGAAGCTTTAGAAAATGGAGAATTAAATGAACAACACGCAGTAAGCATATTTTACTCATTTTAATTAATATTACTATACTATATGGATTTATTTTTGTAGTTGTTCCCGCGTGGTCAAACGAAACCATGGGATTATGGAATGTTGAAACCTAATAAATATAAAAATCGGTACAACAACTTAATTGCATGTAAGATAATAGTTATTAAGTTGACATATCAATTGCGTTAAATAACGCAAACATTTATCTAATTTTTCTATGTTAACAAACTTGATTTATTTACCATATCACACGCGTTGATATTAACAACATTGGGTTAATTAATATAACAAAATGTTGCTTTGGTTATCGCTTTTTAATACAGTAGTGATTTGGACCATTTTATTTATTCAAATACCTATATAAAAAAAACATAGTATTACGATAAAAGCATATAACTTGTCGAATAAATTTGACCACTGGTTTGCGGTTGATTTACAAAATTTTCAAGCACATTATATCACAAAGTGTAAGATTATCGGTCAAACAACTTACATGATTATGGTGTTAAATTAGATGAATTGTATTAAAAATTAAGAACATAAATAAAATTTAATTATATTTTTAGATGATAAAAACCGAGTCAAATTAGAGAAAATAAACAAGGACCAATACTCTGATTACATCAACGCAAGTTACATTCATGTAAGAATAATATAAAATTAAAATATCTCTCATAGTAATAAGTATATTTTTAGGGATACAGACAAGACAAAGCTTATATTGCTACCCAAGGGCCTAAACTAGCAACAGTCAATGATTTTTGGCGAATGGTTTGGCAAGAAAAAACTCAATACATCGTCATGCTTGCAAACGTAGTTGAAGGAGGAAAGGTAAATTATCTTCAACTATTCAAAAACGAATTGACGACATTTTAGCTTAAATCATTTAAAATATATATTATTATTATTTGACTTCGCTGTCTACGCATATAAGGGTAGCAAGATTCCTAACAAGATCAAGAGCAGGCATTAAAAATAAATTTTCTTTGCACTTGCATAAATTACCATATAAATTAACGGAAAAATGTTTGAAATAGATTTTGAAGATGGTGAATTTCTGCATTTCTATAAACAAAATTTATTTCAGGTATACCTTACTCGTATACTGAAGAAATCGAGTTCATATAATATTAAGTGCAGTTTACCAACAGAGGAAAAATCCGAAACCAATTCAAAATGCACTTAACGTCCATCATGATAATAATGATAATACGAAATAAAATTTAATTTAACAAATATTTTAAAAATATTTAGGCTCGATCGGTTTGTTTGCACTCTAAGGTTTATGGTTCTTTTCTACATACCTACATAAAAGTTCCCTAGTTTCCATGTTGGCATGAACATTCTTAAAAAACAAAAACTTAAACCATTCTCTATATGCATCTATTTAAACATTAAAACTCAACATTCCTATTCTGACACATTTGTTTTGCCTCGTCCACATTACAATCCTTTATTGTACGACTGTTTTGTTCTTCCCTTACCGGTATGTAAATCATTTAATGATCAGTAGCTAATTTGTAAACAAAACTACAAAACTACAAAACCAACTGCCTAGGAAACTGAGGGGTGCGTTATATAAGCACATTTGGCCTTTATCAGTTTTTGCTTATCGACGTACGAAAAGCGCAGAAATTGACGTTATATAAGCGCAGAAGGGAACATTTGAAAAACACAATGGTTTTAGGGATTGTACGACAGTTTTTCTACAATATTTTTTGAATTTTTTTAAACTAGAAAATATTCTTGCCTAACATTTTTCTGAACTTAACCCCATCATACTCGAAGAGTATTTTTAACAAGATTTCTGGAATTTTTTAAAACTAGAAAATATTCTTGCCTAACATTTTTCTGAACTTAACCCTATCATACTCGAAGAGTATTTTTAACAAGATTTTTTGAAGTTTCTAAAAATAGAAAATATTCTTGCCTAACATTTTTCTGAACTTAACCCCATCATACTCGAAGAGTATTTTTAACAAGATTTCTGGAATTTTTTAAAACTAGAAAATATTCTTGCCTAACATTTTTCTGAACTTAACCCTATCATACTCGAATAGTATTTTTAACAAGATTTTTTGAAGTTTCTAAAAATAGAAAATATTCTTGCCTAACATTTTTCTGAACTTAACCCCATCATACTCGAAGAGTATTTTTAACAAGATTTTTTGAATTATTTAAAACTAGAAAATATTCTTGCCTAACATTTTTCTGAACTTAACCCCATCATAGTCGAAGACGATCTGGACTAACTTGTTATGGTCAGAAATCTCATTTTCGAAAAATGCGCTTATTGAACGTTACGATCTGCGCTTATTGTACATAAATTTACTGATTATATTTCTGCGCTTTTCATACGTTTTGATGACCAGAAATGCGCTTTTACAACTCTCCGAAACTGAGCTAGTAAAGCGTTTACTAGCTCCAGTATGAAAAAAATATTTTTTATATAAACGAGTAGATTGAGATGCAAAATTTTATTCTCTCCAACATCTAATTATACAAACATTTTTCTGTCAAGATTTATGGTTTTCTAATGAAGAATCAACAAACAATAATTTTCCTTGTAAAATGACATGGTCTAAAATGTAGCAAACTCTCCGACTTCAATAATTTATTTTTCCAGAAAAAATGTGAAAAATACTGGCCTGACATAGATTCATCTCGCGAGTACGGTAACGTGGACGTCTATTTTGAAAAATCCGAAGTGTACGCTGATTACGAATACAGAACATTTGAAGTGACATGCAAGGGGGAAAAACGAATAGTCACTCAGCTTCATTTCACATCTTGGCCAGATCATGGGGTGCCTTTGTACCCGCAATCTTTGGTGCCATTTTTGAAGAAAATGCTCACAATTCCGCAGAGCACCGCTCCAGTGGTCGTTCACTGTAGTGCTGGGGTTGGGCGCACTGGCACTATTGTTCTAAGTGACATTTGCCTGAGGATGGCTGCCAGAGAAAAAGCTGTAGATGTCCTCAGATATCTTCACGAAATTCGAGAACAAAGAGCGAACATGGTGGACAACATTGTGAGTAGATACCGTATTTATGATTTTCAATTTGTTTTTATTTTATTTTTCGACAAAAAGGAGGTAACAAGAACACAGTGATAAAAATCTGACGTGGCCATCACACAACCTTCCGCCATATCTAGATAAATTTATTTTTTAAATTTAACTGCAGTTCTTTAATGCTACCAGATAAAGACAATTTTTTTATAACGTAAGTTGCAAATAACTTTTCCTCTTATTCTCATTACAAATAAATACTATATTTTTCCAAATTTATATACAATTTTGACAATTAACCTTTTCAATCTTCAAAAAATATCACTTCCGATGAAGATATTTGTACCAAAATCTAGGGAGCTTTTCCAATTTATATACAAATGTTAAATACCAAATATCAAAATTTTCGGGTAATTCGTATTTGAGTTATGCGACTAACAACCCTTGACCATACACACACACACACACACACACACACACACACACACACACACACACACACACACACACACACACACACACACACACACACACACACACACACACACACACACACACACACACACACACACACACACACACACACACACACACACACACACACACACACACACACACACACACACACACACACACACACACACACACACACACACACACACACACACACACACACACACACACACACACACACACACACACACACACACACACACACACACACACACACACACACACACACACACACACACACACACACACACACACACACACACACACACACACACACACACACACACACACACACACACACACACACACACACACACACACACACACACACACACACACACACACACACACACACACACACACACACACACACACACACACACACACACACACACACACACACACACACACACACACACACACACACACACACACACACACACACACACACACACACACACACACACACACACACACACACACACACACACACACACACACACACACACACACACACACACACACACACACACACACACACACACACACACACACACACACACACACACACACACACACACACACACACACACACACACACACACACACACACACACACACACACACACACACACACACACACACACACACACACACACACACACACACACACACACACACACACACACACACACACACACACACACACACACACACACACACACACACACACACACACACACACACACACACACACACACACACACACACACACACACACACACACACACACACACACACACACACACACACACACACACACACACACACACACACACACACACACACACACACACACACACACACACACACACACACACACACACACACACACACACACACACACACACACACACACACACACACACACACACACACACACACACACACACACACACACACACACACACACACACACACACACACACACACACACACACACACACACACACACACACACACACACACACACACACACACACACACACACACACACACACACACACACACACACACACACACACACACACACACACACACACACACACACACACACACACACACACACACACACACACACACACACACACACACACACACACACACACACACACACACACACACACACACACACACACACACACACACACACACACACACACACACACACACACACACACACACACACACACACACACACACACACACACACACACACACACACACACACACACACACACACACACACACACACACACACACACACACACACACACACACATCGTGAAACTATCAAAAATGAGTTGTAAGGACCCTAATTCGTGCTCATCCACTAAAAATTCACCACCCGATTTTTTGCATGATTCCAATACCTTCCTTTACAGGTAAGCGGAAGGTAAAAATATATATCGAGATTTAGACAAAAGCATGTTTGATCTTAATATGCTAAGTTTTTGGCATTTATTTATATGCCCTAGAAAAGAACGGATTAGATTTTGGTAAATTTTTATTATAATTGGTCCCATTCTGTAAACTTAGAAGTTTTTATTTCTAAAAACTTAATATTGTTTATAAGAAATCGAAAGAAATGTAACAATTGACTACAAATTAACGATTTTGGATCGATATTTCAATCTACCTACTACAAATAAACTAAATTATGGATATTGAATCAAACTTTACGAAAAATACCTACTATCTTAATACAGGATGATTCACAACTTCGTGTATATATTTTAATATAAGTGCTCAACTTACTGATCATGCAATGAAAAGAATTTTTTTTATATACGTTAATTTAAGAACGCAGTTTTTGCAAGAAGCACATTCTTGAAACCACTGATTGTATTTAATGAATGGATATCTGACTAACTATGAAGGGAATAAAATAAAATTTTAATTAATTGTGCAGTGAATTTGAAAACAGTGACCCAAAACTGTTTGATTAAAAAATCTGGAAACTAAAATTGCGAATTTTATATATGCACGAAGTTGTGAATAATACTGCGTATATTGTATTAAATCAATCAAAGCGAAATTTCCCCGATAAACCGATATTATCAGCATAACCAATATTTTATTTGTCGTTTAAATATAAACGTCAATTGAATGTCAAGAAAAAAAATGATTAACTTTAAAAATGCATTTCTGGAAAAGTTATAAACATAGAAACCCTGTTCTAATGATCATTTAACATTTTAGGATCAATATAAACTCGTTCACATGGTCCTTCTGGAATGCTTGCTCGCCCCAGATACGAACATCCCCTGCAATGCAGAATTGTCCAACTCAATTCAGAAGCTAGTTGAAGAAGGTGGTCTCCAAATTCAACTCAACTATCTGCAGCAGTCTGCGTGGCAAGATAAAGCCCTAAACTTCTCCTCTTCCAAACAACAAAATCCAATCAATGAATCTAAGAACCGATTTAATGATATTGTACCTTGTAAGAGTTTAAACATATTTATATTTTCGTTAAAAAAAAATAAGTAACTTTTTAATTATTCCAGCCGAGAATCAAATTTATATCTCACGATACCCGGTTGATGATGAAAATTCAGATTACATAAATGCTGTACCAGCAGACGGATTCAGATTTAAGGAACAGTTCATTGTGACTCAGTTGCCAATGTCGAATACTGTTAAAGATTTCTGGAGAATGGTTGCTGAAAAGTCAGTCAAAATTGTTGTGTCTTTAAATGACATACCGCTAGATGACCAGGTAATAATACATCTTGTACGCTTATTTTTCTTGTTGGTGCCTTAAAACATCGTAACCCACATTTCTTATGACCGAGCGCACCATCAAAACTTAAATTTGGTTTAAAATGTAATATGCCTCATATGACATTTAAGTTACAAGTGTTTATTTACGTAGACCTAGTTTAAAATTGGTGGAACCTTAATTTAACATTGAACTTGAACTAGTAACTTCTCGTGAAAATAATTAGTGATGTATTTAATACCAAGTACTAGAGCTGCACAAAATACCGGTTCAGGTTCAGGTTCGGTTCGTGGTACATTGGTCGTTGCACTGTGACATGATGTCTGAGCTTGTCTTTTTCTTTTCACATGTAAATAAGCTAGTTATTATAAATAATACTTCTGAGCACTGATGATGGTTCAATAAGAACCGAAACTTGCAACTAGAAGTGTATTAATTTATATCCTTCCAATTATCCATCATCCGACGATATTTTCACTTAATTTATTCACAAAAGTAATACCCACTGCGGCTCGGTGTGCCCGGTCCCCTTACACCGAAAGGTATAAAAAGGGGTTACTATATATATATATATATAATATATATTTATAAAGCTTTATGCGAAATATTTCAGACGTGCTGCGTGTTTTGGCCAGGAGAAAATGAAGAAATGAAACCAGTACCTAATATAAATCTTAAACACCACAAACTGCAGTCGCATGAATACTACGACGTTCACAGTGTAGTTCTAGACATCAGATCTACTGAAGAATCGTGGATGGTTCAGATTGTACAGTTCAAGAACTGGAAGCATGGTAGCAAACTGCCTCCACGCGAAGAACACTTAGTTATGCTATGGGAAGATACAGAAACATTATCCAGAGGAAACTATCCCATGATTGTCACGTGCTAGTAAGTTTATTTTGTCTTCCGAATTACAAGAAAATTTTAGTAGGCCATGTAATCGTATCTAATAGGTGAGCCAATATTGCGTTGGAATGATTCTAATTTCTTTATTGAGTCATGCTTATTGATCGATATCGATAACAATTATGTGTGAAAGATACGGAGAGTTGGAATCGAATCGAATCGTCAAGCAGTTCAGGACTGAAAATCGATTACGTTGTGGTAAAAAACTTTCGGGAAACAGGATCTGTTGTCGGGTGTTCGAGCAGTTCGAGGTCGTCCACCACTCTTCCTGACAACAGATCCTGTTTCCCGAAAGTTTTTTACCCGCAACGTAATCGATTTTCGGTCCGGAACTGCTTGACGACGGGGAATTTGGAATCGAATACGAAACGCGCACTGGGCGGCGATTATACGAGTCTGTTCAAAAAATACGCGGACTGTTTGAATTGCGCGGATCCAGTTGAAGCCAGGGGAATCCGCTTGGTGTCGCTAGATTTGTACAGATCTGCTGATGATAACGCCATTTCCCTATTGCATATATCTTCATTTGTTGATTAGCTACGCGGTTTTTAGTGAAGTGAGATTTTTTCGTTTGGCGCATTTCAGAATGAATGAGCAACGACTTGCTGCGAATTTTTGTGTTAAACTTAAAAAATCTGCGACTGAAACATTTGCTATGCTCAACACGGCTTACGGTGATGTTGCTATGAAACTTACGGCATATTTCAAGTGGCATGAACGTTTTAAAGGTGGTCGACAGTCGATTGAAGACGATGATCCAATGTCAAGGTGATGCTGCCAGTTTTCTTTGATTCTAAGGGTGTTGTTCGCCACGAGTACCTTTCCCAAGGCTTCACAGTGAACCAAACTTACTACATTGAAGTTTTGAAACGCCTAAGGGACGCCATCCGTCGCAAAAGGCCAGAAATGTGGAGGAGTGACGATTGGTTTTTTCATCACGACAACACTCCAGCCCATTTAGCCCTCAGAACTCGTGATTTTTTGGCCAAACAATCGATCACTGTTCTTCCCCACCCCCCTCCTCACCTGACCTTGTTCCTTGTGACTTTTTCTTGTTCCCCAAACTCAAAATACCCTTGAAAGGATGAAAGGAAGAAGATTTGAGATGATTCCGTGAAATGCGCCAAACGAAAAAATCTCACTTCACTAAAAATCGCGTAGCTAATCAACAAATGAAGATATATGCAATAGGGAAACGGCGTTATCATCAGCAGATGATAATGATCTAGCGACACCAAGCGGATTCCTCTGGATTCAACTGGATCCGCGCAATTCAAACAGTCCGCGTATTTTTTGAACAGTCCTCGTAGACTCGTTTCCGCGTATGTATGCTTCTACGGCAAAAGCGCGTTGCTCGTTCGTCCACATTATGTTTACGACTGAAACTTTTTTAACGCAAACTATATATATATATATATATATATATATATATACCGGCCGCTATACACGCCATTCCCATCCTTTTACGACCTCTGCTCGCTTCACAATTCTCTATTGAAACTAGCGAGGTTGTTTTGCCCATGCCTGTATAACGCACCCTGAAAGATAATATCAGCCAAATGTCCACCACGGCTTTAGGATGATATCCTGCCATAATTGCTCCTCCATTCCATCAATATGCCTTATTATTTCGTCCTTTAGCTCTTGAATTGTTTCTGGCTTATTGACATAGACCTTACTATTGAGATAACCCCAAAGAAAGAAATCCAAGGAAGACAAAACGCACGATCTCGGCGGAAAATTGACCTCGCTGTTTCGAAGATAATGGGTCCCTTCCACCAATATGCCTTATTATCTCGTGCTTTAGCTCTTGAATTGTTGCTGGCTTATTGGCATAGACCTTACTTTTGAGATAACCGCAAAGAAAGAAGTCCAAGGATGTCAAATCGCACGATCTCGCTGTTTCAACACGCTGTTTCACGAGATAATGCGTCCCAGAAACTTCTCGTGCAATAAAGCCATTGTTGCATTGACTGTGTGGTCGATATTATCTTCCACACATAATTGTTATCGACCAATAAACATGATTCAATAAAGAAATCAAAATCATTCCAACGCAATAATTTTATATTTATTATTCACATGATGAAACTCGTATTGGCCCACCCATTAAAACAAAGTTGTGGCAATTATCTATATTCAACACTTATTGAAAAGTGCATTTAGCATTTCAACTAGCAATTAACATGTTTTGTGTAATTTCAGCGATGGAGCAACTGCTAGTGGATTATTTGTGGCAATGTCGTTCGTTATTGAAAAAATTAAATTAGAACAACAATGTGATCCGTGTTTGGCTGTAAGAGTAGCGCGAAGAAACAGAAAACAATTTGTTTCTAACAAGGTAGATATTTAAAAAATTCAAAAATAATACTCTTATTATTATTTTATTATTTATTTCAGGTGCAGTTCGAATTTCTGTACAGATCTGCTGTGATATATTTAAGTATGTTTGAAACATACTCAAATTTTCAGCCTGTTGTAAACAAACAAAATGACAATTAAAACTTTGTTTGTTAAAATAGTTAGAATATTATATACTATGTAACTATTTATGTATTTTTATATTTAATTTGTAATAATTCTAATATATTATTTCATAAAATCTAACATTTATGTTCATATAACAGATGTCTTACTTTTTTAACCTATAGGAAATTCAATTTTTCTCAAGTTACTTATTTATTTTAGAGTAAATAATGTACAAAATATGATGCTAAGGGAACTGTGACTAAACTCATAACTAAGTTTCTATTTAAAATAGATTACCTACCGATGATTTAAACTTTGTTCGCTATTTGAAACTGGATCGTCGGAAGAAGGATATCTAATGTACCTATCTATGTTAATCGCTACTTGAAATAAAGTAAAATATTCGTAATTATTGCAAACGTATCGATTCTTATTGAATCTTCTTCAGTGCGAAGCTGGAGTGGAAACTACAATCACTAAAAAAAATTAACATAAGAACATTCATGGCGCAAGGTATATTGACATCTTCCGACGATCAAGTTTTCAAATTTAAATTTTTTTGGATACGAATACGTTATTAATTAATTTCCTTGTCAATGTATCTTGCACCAGGAATTTTCTTCTGTTCAATTTTTTTAGTGATAGTAGTTTCCACTCCAGCACCGTACTGAAGATGATTCAATAAGAATCGAAACATTTGCAATAATTAGTATTGACTTTATTTCAACCCTTATCCATCTTCCGACGATCCAGTTTAAAAAAATTTTTTGGATGCAAATACTTTATTTATTTGTTCGCTATGAATAGTTAAGATAAACCGGTAAAAAAATTAACAATGTTCAAAATAGCCCTTTTTCAACTGCTCCTTTACCATCGAATAAGCTTAAATTTATTGTTCAAATCGATTTCGTTCAAGAACCAATAAAGAAATAATAAATATGTTCTTTTTCTTCCCTATAAAGCACACTTCATATTAATTAATTGAAGAATTAATAATTTTTTTGATAAGTCTAATTTTATTTATTTTCCATGGTAGGTACTCTACAAACAGCTCAAAGATGGAAATTTTTATTTAAGTTTATCTCGAGGCAGGAACGTTTTATATTATAACGGCTTATTGGATGCAGTTTTTAATTCTAAACACTTGCTCTCAAATCAATAGCTACGTAACAAATTTTAACATCGTATTTCCTACAGGAAGAAGACATCGGGTATGAACAATTCTAAATAAACGAAAACCACATCCCGGATAAAATTTGACATTTGAATTTATTATCTTAATAAATAAACATGATGATGTTTAATATTAATATAATCTTATCTTATTGTACATCATGCAGTAATTTTTTTATGAACTGAAAAAATCGTTTTTACGAGTAATTTGCATGAGTTAATTATAATAATACTGTCATAGTTATTAATAATTTTGTAAATATCTAATTATATTAGCGATATTAACGTTAGGTATATACCTAAATTCAATTTATTATGTTTTATTTAAACATAACTATATCCTGCACCCAGGGGCGGATTAAGAGGTGGCGGGGGGCAGGGGACAAGACCCCGCCCACCCCCGAAGTAAATCCTAATGATTATATTTTCTATTTCTAAGCCGCGTACTGACTTGAGCACTTTTGCGCGCACGAACGTTTGCGCGTACAGACTTATGGCTTTTAATAAAAATTCTTTACGTGCGCGCAAATTAGTGCTCCAGCCATACGTCCAAAAATGTCTGAGACGGCAACAACATGCATTGCATAATAGAAAAAAAGAAGAAAAAATCAAAACGATGGTGGGTTACTCAACTATATAAAAGTAGAGAAAAATATGGCGGTAACAACTTATTATGTGACTTAAAATTTCAAGAAAATAGTGGATTTAAATATTTAGGATCCCATAATATTGGGTATTTTTCATAATCGTCAATTAACTGCAGAGCCATACCATTTGACCACTCCATTGCAATTTCTTGTAACTTAAATCTTTTCCCTCTGCTGTCAGTTGCTACGTACCTACGTGCGCGTAAACTCTTAGCTGCCAAATACACGTCCACACTGAGCAAGCATACGCGCAAAAATTCTTTGATGTACCGACAAGCGACGGATAGCGTTCGTGCGTGCTTAGACTGTGCGCGCACAGACAAAACCTACGTACTGACTAGAGCATTCTTGCGCGCAAACCGTTCGTGCGCGCAAAAATGCTCAAGTCAGTACGCGGCTTAATAACCAGCGTAATGCGTAAATTGAAGCTAAAAATTATGAACAAATAAAACAAAAATATTTTTTATTATTCTGAATACCAAAGTGACTAAGTCAGGTAAGTACCTATGAAGGGATGAGCAGAACTTTCAATTACAGGGCATTTGACCTTGGATGAAAAAAAAATTCGCCTGTGGCGCATTTTATTACCAGCACCAACTCAATTTTAATTTTGTAAATCTTTGGGCCCCTCCCGTCAAGAAATCCTAGATCCGCCCCTGCCTGTGACATTTAAACTTAAATTTATCAAAATATATATAAACATAATACAGGAAATAAAACGTGATTAATCATAATAAAGAAAGATAGTGCACCTCAGGAAAATCCGCTGAAATTACATACTTTATTTTCATTTTAGTTATTTTGAAACAGTGTTATTGTGTGCTCATGTGTTCATTTTAGAGAAAGCAGATTTGAAAATGGGTGTACCGCGGTATGCAGGAAACATAAAATTTGTAAAAAGGTGTTGTTTGTTAGTTAGTGTGTGTGTGTGTTGCAGATTGTTCACCCTGCTGTGTGCAGCGAGCACAGTGCTGTGCAACACGCCAGGGACGGACCGGCCCGATATCACGATGCTCTACAAGGGAGACCGGACAGTGTGTGTTGCAGGAAGTAACACACAAGGGTACGGCTTGGCTTTCATGAGTAAATATATACAAGACGAAGTATATGTAAACGGTATATTTTATACTACATAAATAATAATAGTGCACAAAATATAAATAACTCCGTTTCATTTACGTAGACTTTGAATACAGAGATGAAAATGGTACCGCAATAGACACAAGATACAATTGCGATTTTGAAAATCGTGAGGGAGACACATGCATAACAGACTGGTATAGTCATGGACTAGTGTCACAATTTTCAGACACAAACACATTACCCATAGCTCCCATTACAGATGAACGTTGGAACAGTTAGTAAATTTTGTATCAATTTGTTTCTGTTTTCTTTAAAACGTATTTTGTAGATTTTAAAGTACATCGTACAAGTTCAAGTAGTTATAATAATTATGAACATGATTATACAAAATCATACAAAATCACAAATAATAATTTTTTCATTAGTTTTTCTATTCGTTCTAAACAAGATGCTCAGATTTTATTATGCTCTACGTCTACACAGCAGCCCACATCTACCGCTTGTTACTGGATTCTCATAGATGCATTCGAAAGTAAAGATACAACAGCTATCAGAAAGTGTGCCAAGGGGGTACCAAATACGTATCCACGAAATGATCCTGGGTGTTCAGAGCGTAGAAATCAGACAACTGTAAGTTATAATAGTTTTAAATAAATACATTTTCATTTAGATTCTTATTAATTATATATAGATAAAATTGTTAAGCGAATCAAAGTGGACACATTTTATATTATCTAGAGTGAAAGGCAATCTTATTCGGTTGTGGTTGTGGGATATAAACACAGGTGCACGAGATCTTCTGACTTATAGAGATGATAAACCCTTGTCTCTTTTTTATATGTATGTCAGATCATTGAACACCATAGCAGATTGGAAATTTCACACTTGTACGTAATAATCATTAGAATTTTAGATGATATATGTATTTCAATTTTTCAGATCAATATTTAATTACTCAAAATCCAACAAGCATAGATATTCCATTAGGACCGCGACTCGATTTTGTATCTACGTCTATATGTGTTTCATTTTATGTTATTTTGTGTAGCAAATGTAAAATGATAATCAAACTTGAAACCGAAGACGGTATAGAGATTGCGCGATCACCCATAATAGAGGTAGATTGTACAGATTGTAGATTGTACAAGTTACAGTTAATAATATTAATTGCAATATATTATACAGGGAAATCCAGATGAAAAATTTATAACGTGGAGAAATGTAAAAATACAAAATATATCTTCTGTCGCTCATGTCAATCGTAATATTTTAATTTATCCTACATTAAGTATCATAGACCCGAACTACAAAAATCCATTTTGGGCAATTGATGACTTTCGTATATGTTCTAACAATGGTACCTACCTAATAATAAATTTATAAAATATATTTTTTTATAATAGATATTATTTTTTTAGAAATAAGAGTGTCAAGATTCAATAATAATAATAGAGAATTAATATGTCAATCTTTAAAATATCCAGATTGGACGTTTAACCCAAATAAACTATTGAGTTCTAATGGTAAGTAAATTTATCAAATTATTTTAAAAAATGATGCATTTTTACTTCCTTGTACGAAGTAAGGAAGTATTGTAATCGCGAAAAATTTCGGTTCTCAGATTTTGACGGAAATATCCATTTTGACCTTTTCTGAATCCATTATGACTATTTTCGACGTGACGTCTGTACGTACGTACGTACGTACGTACGTACGTACGTACGTACGTACGTACGGACGTATGTGTGTCGCATAACTCAAATACGGTTAGACGTAGAGAGTTGAAATTTTGTATTTAGGACTGTTATAGCATCTAGTTGTGCACCTCCTATTTTTGGTTTCAATCTATAAACCGGAAGTAGTACTTTTAAAAAATATTTCGATAAATATTTAATTTAACACAAATTTTTTTATTTTAAATGAAAGATTATATGATTATTACTTAAAATCGGTATTTTATAAATATTTTTGTATCTGGTATTATTTAGGAATAATTAAAGTATATATGTATAATTTAGTATTTCTTTATCTTGTAGTCCATGATCGATTAACATTTGTTACTACGTAAAATTTATATGATTATGACATGACAGTGACAATAGTAAAATATGCTTTATATCTTCTTCTGCAGTTTAAATAAAATGACTAAAATATATTTGTGAGTATACTAGTATAATAAGTTAAAAGAATTTTTAATATTATTCTACATTTTAGTTATTAAGAAAAGTATGAACACACAAGGCGTACAAGGAAGTCATGTGGTGTCCACGTCAGATTTTTTCATTATAGTATTTATTTTAACAGAACCACCAAATTGTTCAAATGGAAGTTACATTGGTCTACATTGTAACATTTCATGTTCTGTGTCTGGATATTTTCAATGCAGTGATAATTATTACAAAATATGTTTAGCAACACAAGAAGAAAACAGAAAGGGAGCATGTACATGTATGCCTGGCAACAAGTGGACATATAAGAATGACTGTACACAAAGTAAATGATTACAACAAAGAAATTTCATTTTTCTAAACTCATTTATTACTATTTAGATTGTGATTATGGTACAAAATATGGATACAATTGTAACAAGGAATGTGGAAAATGCAAGTACCGTAGATGTGACCGAGTTACTGGAGAATGTTTAGATGGTTGTGACTATGGATATCTACCGCCTTACTGTCAAAATAGTGAGTTTCTTTTCTAACAAGAAATTTATTTATAATAATATATTTAACTTTATTATATTTTAGCTTTTCCCCGTCTCCTTTATCCACCCATGGTAACTAAAGAATTGTATACAAGTGTAAAAGTACAATTTAATAATGTAACAATAACCGGTTCAACAGATACGGTGGCTAATATTTATTTAGAGTGCAAGGTACTTGTATTTATTTTTCGAGACACAAAATTGCAATAAATATGTTTATTGCTTTTTTAGACAGAAAATGATTCCTGGTACAATTGTAGCAGTCCAATATCATATGACAATCTTAAAAACGACATCATAACAATTATTAACTTAACAAAAGAAACGTCATACTCCATAAGAGCGATAGTTTATACAACTAATGGAGATTCTTATAGAAATGATGATTTGCCAATTGTTAATGCTACCACTATCTGTAAAAGTATGTAACATTCTTGTCTTAATTCTTTCCGAATTGTGTTTAATGCAATTTTTTCAGAAAACTGGAATATAGAAATTACCAATAATTCAAGAAACGCTACTATACATTTTATTGTAAGTCTCAATTATATTAAATGTATTAAACTAATTACATAATTTACTGTTTTCTTTTGTTTTAGTACTCCGAAGATAATTGTAGATTGCAGAACTATTTTGTACAACTGTATCATAAAAACACTTATGTACAACAATACTATGCAAAGGAAAAAACTGTTTTTCTAGAGCTAAAACCCTTCACTGATTATGAAATTATACTGACGAATAGTAGATATGCAGATTACACATATACAAAAAACTTTAAAACGGAACAAGATGGTAGTATATACATAACATATTATTAATTATTATATTATATAATATTACTTACACTATTTTAACTTTAGCCCCGGGTCAAATAAAAGAAATTAAATATATGCCTATTGGTGATCAATTTATTTTATCATGGGCAGAACCAGAAGATAGAAATGGCATCATTCTAAATTACAATGTAACATATGAGGTAGTACCTACTGAAATTACATGAAAACGTTCTCATCTAACATCTTTTTTAGTTAATACGACGTATTGACTGCACTGAAACACCACAGCATCATAAGTACAGTTTTGAAGTAGCACCTTCCGGTATTTCCAATGTAGTTATACAAAATCTTCAGCCATATTCCACTTATTATATAACAGTATTTGCGCAGACCATCTTACCAGGCAAAGAAGTTGGACTTAATGCTGATACACAAATGATTAGTATGAAAATAAATTTACAGCAAATGATTTAGTTTTAATGTTTTACATTCGTTTAAGATGATATTAGCGAGGAAGAAATACCAGACTCTATTTCTACTGACGCTACTTCGGAATCAGTTACAGTTCGTTGGAATACAGTAAATTGCAACAAACAAAACGGACCTTTATATTTTAATATTGTTTTCAAATGTGTATCAGATGATTGGTGTAAAGAAATAAATGATACAGTTTTAGACAATATAACTAGTAAAAATTCTGAAATTATTACTTCAAAACTAACTCCATTCACAAATTACGAAGTTGAACTACGAGCAAAACGGGAAGAAAATGGAAAATTGGCAAATTTCATAAGAACTACAAAATTATTTACTCCTGCAGCAAGTAAATATTTGTAATTTTTAATAAGTTAAAATTATTGCTTAAAATATTTTAAAATTACTACAGAACCGCCAGCTGTTAGAAACTTCACTGCTTATTCAAAGAGCACAAATTCAATTTCATTACGCTGGTTAGACCCATACCCACCCCATGGATTGTTAGAAAATTATTATATTAAATATTGCTACAACAGCTATGCATATAGTTGTACTGAAGTAAAGCCTGTTACTGCTGCACAACTCTCATCGTGTGATCTATGGAATGAATCATTTAAATGTTATGTAACATTACCACACCTTTTCTCTAACCAATATGATACTTTTTATGTAAGTTTGCTTTTTTAGTACAACAAAAAATATATTTTAAATATAATTAATTTTTTTAGATTCAAGCTAAAAATCAAGACACTGACTATGGGGATGACACTAAAATACGCGTAAGAACAGTAGAAGAAAGTACGTATTTAATAGTAATTAGGTACTGTTTATAAGAAAATAGTATACGAGTATTCTGCAACAAGTGTGGAATGAAGCATATTCAGCTCGAGTGGAAAGTTTGTGAGACGAGCCGTAGACGAGTTTCACGGTTCTACGAAAGCGGAATAGCCATTCCAAAGGTGTTTCAGACTATACTTTCTCTACGACTATAAATTTAATTGAACAAAGTTAAATTATTATAACTCGCCACATTTCATCCCATCACTAGTGACGGAATGGATCCATTCCGTAACAAGTGATAGAATGTAACAATGCCATAATGGGATCGTTTAGCGGGATTTTTATGTAGTTAGCGCCACTACTGCTTGAACCAGTATACGTAAGCAGAGTTTGCGCAGAAGATACTACTGTCAGATTTTAAATAACGTTTGGCGGTTGTTATGATTTGTCATTGTCACCATTGTCACTAAGCTTTCGACAGCATCCATTATAGTACTTAAGTATGTTGGTATTGTTTATTTTCAACTTAAATTACAATGGATTACAATTTTTGGAAACTACACGATCTCAAATTAGAATTGAAGGAGCGTGGTGCAATAATTATTGGAAAAAAGGCGTTCCACATAAAATGATAATTCAACCAGCTGAATCATTTAAAGATTTGCATGGTGAAATCAACTTAGAAATTCATCTATCAAGACAATATTAAAGTATATTTGAATTCATTTCACCAAACTATTTCACTCACAACAGTTATTAGATTCAATTCCTTTGCTATATTAAATTTAGCACTGTAATGGGTAGTAAGGTAGTACATACATAAAAACTATTCATAATATACGAATTTCATTAAATGGCAGTCTATGCAAGTTTTACCTATTTTTACACAAATTAGCGCAACACTGTGGCATTTTCAAAATCTTAAATGCACACAAATAATATTATTTGGAAACAAATCGACAAGTTAGTTGGTGACAATGACAAATCACAACATCCACCAAACGTTATTTAAATCTGACAGTAGCGTATCTACTGCGCAAACTCTGCCTACGTATACTGGTTTAAGCAGTGGTGGCAATATTCTGGCAATGCTTGAAATACAATTTATTGTAGAACCAAGCGCTCCTTTGAATTTGATATATTATTGGGACAATAGTGAAATAAATTTATATTGGAACCACCCAGATATTCCAAATGGTCGAATACGAAAATTTGAAATTGTTTTGGATCAAAATGGAACAGATCTTACAAATCAAGATGAAAATAGAACCTATTTTCGTACATATAATGTAAGCCAAGAAATGAGAAATTATACAGAAAAAGTTAGTACCTAACTAAAGTTTTTAGATAATATTATTATTATATAGGATGATTCTGTATTTCGGGGAAAAAATTAAGAGTATTATAGTACATGACATGCTGAACGTGGAAAAGAAAGAATTTTGTAAAAATTAGCAAAATTAAGGAATACTTAAAAGTAGCGTATTTTATTGAAAGCCACTTCATATTTAAATGAATTTTCAACATCTGATTTTATTAGAAGTTCTGAAAAAATTACTTGTGTTATTGAAGTATGTAGATTTGAATAAAATATTTAGAAAAACTGGTACTAAAAGTATTCACTTCACTTTAAATAAGTTATTTAGGTACCCTTATTTTTGCGAGTTTTTCAAAAATTCTTTTCCATGCTTAATTAAGTACGTCATGTAATATATTATACCTTTAAATATGTTCTCGAAGTACAGAGACACCTGTATATACTAAAATATGTAAGAATATTATCATCACTGGTTTTTTTAATAGATTACAAAATTATTTCGACATTCTTCATCGTATGTAGTAACGGTTTATGCAGTGAACATAAATAAAGGAGACAATGCTACTCTAATCATAGACACGCCGCCAGCGACACCAGAACTCGATGGAGAAGTTACCGTTGACAGTAAAAATATTACGACTACTACTGTAACTCTCTTTATACCTGGTGCTAAGAAAAATACGATAAGCAGAACTAGGTACTTATATCGTTTTACATTGCATTATTTTTCAAAATATCCAAATTTCAGCATACTAAATATTTTTTTAGTTTTCTATATGTTACTGTAAGTAAACATACAAAAAGCATTTCAAAAAGGGGAATTAAGAAACAAAATTTTAAAAATGAAATTCTTATGCGAGCTGGTTCCAATTCTTGGATTGCGACAGAAAGAGAAGTATGTAGAAAAATAAGTAATATTTCATCTTTTTACTTGTATTTAATTGTTCTAGGTCAATGAAGAAGAGATTACTGTAGAACTAGGAAATGGTGATATAGAGTATTCTACAAATCTTCAAAGTATTATAAATAATAAACCATTAGAACCAGATAGTGAGTACATAATAACAGTTCTGATAATAAACCAATACAAAAATGAAAAAAGTTTATCTCATTATACGATAAATGTTAAAACTGCTGCAAATGTGTCAGAACTGTACGCATTACTTTTACTTCTGTTGTTGCCAGTAGTTGGATACTTTGTGTACAGGTAAATACAACAAATGTTAATTCTTTTTAAAAACTTCTTCAAAGTCTCAATTTAATTAAAATCATAATTACCTAACCAAAACTTTACAAAATATTTATTTCAGATATGTTAAAAAGAAAATAAATAATCCTACTTACATTGAACCAAGTAAGATATTAATTAAATGTCCATTGTGTTTCAAATAACTTAAATACTATTTAATGTTTTCAGATGTACCCGTTCGGCATAGTTACTTGGAAATTGTTGAAAATCCAAAAGAAGAGGAAAACAATGTGTGTTATAAATGTGAAATGCAATGTTATTGGAATTAATATTATTGTTCTTTATTTTTAGACTAAAAGATTATCCGATCATGAATATGAAACTGTCGATCTTCTTCAAACATTACCAAGTGGCGTGGTAAGTGGAATAGTATATTATTCGATAAAGTTTAACGATAGTCATTACTCAAGAGAATGAACATTTCATTTGAGTGAGTAATTTAAATGTTAAACTTGAGTATAATACTAATACTTATTCGCGAAAAAATCGAAATGTAGAGGCGCTACGATCTGCACTAAATGGTTGGTGTAATAGTGACAATGAGTATAAATTCACATAAGCTGTCGTTATAAGTTTTTGCATAAATTTACGGTTAAATAAGAATTATGTAAAGATATCGTTTTTCTTGTTTTTAGAGACAACTTTTCTGAATCCATATATCTTTGTTTGGAAGGGATTAAGGGTAAAATAACAGTTATACAGCATAATTAGTTGTTTTTGCTGATTCCTTACTCCTACGAATTAATGGGGTAACGGTTATATGGAGATGATGGATATGGAGATATTATACATTGTGTATCTGAAGAAAAACCTTACACCTACATTTTATCTGACAGCTGACAACATCGTTTGTAAAGTCTTACAAGTTGATGATAACGGAAAACATCGAGTTGAGTGACATTTTTGAATATAATTTCGATAATATCATCTTCGCGTCCAATAAATAGAGGTGAAGCCGTGTCTACACGAATATAATTTAAAATACAACTGACGGTAAAGTCTCACAAATGATAATTTTGCCAAACAAATAACACTATACACACAGCATATTTTATATTTGTATGTTATTACACGTAATATTTACTCGGTGTTTTCAGCTAGAACTGAGCACTACAGATGCACAAGGGTTTCCTTCCACTAATTAATTTATAATATCGCAATATAACTGTTATTTTACCCATTAATTCCTGGTAAAATTTATAATGTCGGCTTATGGCCAAGCCAAAAGCATGTTATCACTATCATACTAGTTCGTCAGTATGCTAGCAGACGTCAGCCACTTTGATTTTTTTCGCATATACTTTATCCACGACTATAAATACTAAATAATTCATTCATTTTATAATTTTATTAGATAAATGTGCACTGACAGCTGTCAAAAATCTTTTATTTTTGAAATTTGTGTTTGTTTTAAAAAACTCACTAATGAGTAATGGGGCACATTATTCACTGCAAGCAATTGTATAAAGAATGTATTATTCAAAAGTTGTGGATAAAACAAACTGATTAATTTATAATAATAAAACATGAGTGAAATAATCGATATATTTTAAATTTTTAGACAGAGGAAAATGTTTATGAATCTATTAATGATATTGAAAAACCACCAACATATATGGTAATGATATTGCATTGATAAAAGTATACATAATATAATTATATTTTTTATTTTCAGAATCTCTTAGAAAAAGAGCGCGCATTAATGAATTCCTAGGCGAATGGCAATGTGTATAATTTTTTAAATATAAATATAATAATTTTTTATACCTATAATCAAAACGATAATATTTTGAATTTTTACCTTCCGCTTACCTGTAAGGGATGTATTGAAATCGCTAAAAATCGGATAGTGACTTTTAAATGATAGTTTCACGATGATGTATGTATGTACGAATGTGTGGAGGTCGGATAACTCAAATATGAATTAACCAAAAATTTTGATATTTGGTATTTTACAATTGTATACAAATTGAAAGAGCTCATTAGATTTTGGTACAAATATATTCAAGTTTAATTTTCAAAAATATATATAAATTTGGATGAATATAGTATTTATTATTTATTTGTAATAAGAATAAGAGGAAAAGTTATTTGCAACTTACGTTATAAAAAAATTGTCTTTATCTGTTAGCATTAAAGAACTGTAGTAAAATTTAAAAATTAAATTTACCAGATAAAAAATCTTGTAATGTGCTTGTAATCCATGATCGGTTGATTGTTGTTGACAGGTTGGTGAGACGAGTGACACGTTAAATGCAAGTAAGAAAATGTATATTTGCAACTTTGTACTACTTTTAAATAAAAAATTGAAATATTTATCAGATTTTTTTAATAACGTCAATAATAATCAAGATAGTAACATTTTTTAATTAGCAGTGAAAATCGACATATTTGAGCACTTCAGAGCGCCCTTAAGTTAAATTATTGAATATCAGTAATTGGAAAAATATCACTGGGTACGAATGGTTGCATTCCAATTCCACTATAGTTCACTATTTTGTAATTAAGATAAGATATTAATCCTAATAAGCAAATTATTTGTAAATTCCATTTATTTAGTGAGTACAACGTTTCAACAGCTAAGTATGTTGTTGTCAAGTACAATTACTAATCAACATACGTATTTTCTTATTGTCTTGTGTGGAAGTCGTTCATCTTTAGAGCGGAGTTTGGTCACCACAGAACACAAGTTACATACAAATAAACAATAAGCATATTCAGTTACATCAGTTATTCTCAGGCCCGGATAAAGGGGCGGGCGAGAAGGGCGACTGTCCGGAGCGCAAATTTTAAGGGGCTTCGAATTAAAATTAATATAACTATTTAATGCGAAATTTTTCGTGAATTTTATGAAATAACAATTTCAATATACAAGTTAAATGACCTTGAATTTTACAAAAAAAATTGCCTACGGCACATTTATGTTTTTTTTATAAACTTTGAATCGGCCCTATTTTTGTGTAATTTAAAAATAACTTATAAAAATGAACAACAATAAAAATGGATTCACATTTATGTTTAAAAATTAAAAGATCAGCAAAACTGTGACATCTTTAAACTTTGGATGTTAACAATTCTTGTGACTATTGCAGCTCGCGAACGTAGTTTTAGTAACTAAAAACATAATGATTACTTATACTCGATTGAGGTTAAGCCACTCCTCCCCCGCGAGCTGTTATCTAAATGCTAAAATAAAAATTAATTTGATTAAATTTTAAATATTTATTATTTACTTTAATTTTTATACGTGAAATAGGGCAAAATATGATTTCCCCTTTATGAAAAAATCTGACGTGACCATCACACAACCTTCCGCCATATCTAGACTTATAAACACAAATGTATACGTACAATCCGGTGCCCATTTAAAATATACAAATAAAAATCTAAAATATTCAAACACAGAAATTTGCATCACCTGAATAAAAAGATTCATTCACAGGAAAACTCTGCTGTGCTGAAGCCATACTCCGTTCAATTACTACATTTATTATCTTACTTACGACTTATATAGCGCTAGTATGTCAACTTGTCACCCGTTTCACCTGTCAATATTTTTTACGCAGAAACAAAAATCAACCGATCATGGATTACAAGATATCAACGTTTTATTTGATAAATTTATTTTTTAAATTTTACTGCAGTTCTTTAATGCTACCAGATAAAGACAATTTTTTTATAACGTAAGTTGCAAATAACTTTTCCTCTTATTCTTATTACAAATAAATACTATATTTTTCCAAATTTATATAGAATTTTAACAATTAACCTTTTCAATCTTCAAAAAATATCACTTCCGATGAAGATATCTGTACCAAAATCTAAGGAGCTCTTCCAATTTATATACAAATGTTAAATACCAAATATCAAAATTTTCGGGTAATTCGTATTTGAGTTATGCGACTAACAACCGGTCTTGACCACACACACACACACACACACACACATACACACACACATACACACAGACATCATCGTGAAACTATCAAAAATGAGTTGTAAGGACCCTAATTCGTGCTCAGCCACTAAAAACTCACTACCCGATTTTTTGCATGATTCCAATACCTTCCTTTACAGGTAAGCGGAAGGTAAAAACTAATTAATTTATAATATCTCAATATAACTGTTATTTTACCCGTTAATTCCAGGAAAAAATTATAATGTCGGCTTATGGCCAAAAGCATGTTATCAGGTTATCACTATCATACTAGTTCGGCAGTTTGCTATAGTAGACGTCAGCCATTTAGATTTTTTTCGCCTATACTTTATCCACGACTATAAATACTAAATTATTTATTTATTTTATTAGATAACTGTGCACTGAAAGCTGTCAAAAATCATTTATTTTTGAAATTTGTGTTTGTTTTAAAAAAAAACTCACTAATGAGTAATGAGGCATATTATTCACTGCAAGCAATGATGTCTTGCAAAAAAAGTTAACATGCCTTTTTTATTTTTTAATATGAATATTTAATCTTTGAAGTTTTGTTTAATATACCAGTTTGCTTACAATTTTGTTTATTTTTAATATAAAAAGCAATTTAAAGTGCAATGCACTTATAACGTTGCCAAAACCGTAACGATACCAGGTACAGGCCAATGAGAAACAAAGGCACCATAGATCTTATATGGTAGAATGGATTTTGTTTATTTTTAATATAAATGCAATTTAAAGTGCAATGCATTCATAACGTTGCCAACGTTGCCAAAATCGTAACGATACCAGTAGTCCAGTCAAAATAGGAAAAATGACGGTTCAAAATCCGAAAGTTTTGAAACTTTGTAGCATTGTCTGCTAAATTGAATATTTAAAACCGGAAGTCGATATGTTCATCTGTTTGAAAGTTACAGTAGTTGCAATAGGAAAAATTCAACATTTTTGCAAAGAGCAAACAAAACGCTCCGCTTGTCTTTATCATAACTTGCGAACTATTGATCTGGGAAAAAAATGTTTTATATCAAAGTTTATTCTCTACAACTTTGTAATAAGTACTTGTACTCTAAAATGCAGCGATAACGAGATATTATAGAAAAACCAGATTTTGGCAGCCATTTTGTGGTCCCCACGCCCCCGCTTACCACCTACGGGTCGGGACTTTTGTTCATTACTAGACCTTCCCGAACAATGCTACAAAGTTTCAAAACTTTCGGATTTTGAACCGTCATTTGCCCAAAATGATCCTTAAAATGATAAATAATGTAATTAATTTTGTATTAAATATACTCATTTTATTTTATATAAATAATTTTAGTTTCTGTTCAGAAGCAATCCACACTTCAATATCTATGATTCAATTTTTGTTTGTCATTTGCTATTTTCACTTGTATTCATCCAGGTATGCACGAAATAAGTTTTTAGATGTTTGTGACTCATGTTTTATAACAAAATATAGCAAATAGCAACAAACATTAATAATTTGGAAATCATAACCTAATTCGCTGAAACGTTTGACGTTTAAAAGGTCAACAAGGTTCCATACCCGCTGACGTCAGTTGACAAGGGGAGAAGTGGTGCATTTCAGCCGCGTTTTGAAGAATATTAATAATTATTTTCTCTTTCTTGAAATAAATTTTTAAAAAAATAAAAATTACGGGGTAGATATTTTTTTAGTATTCTTTCGATTTCAGTAAAGAAAAAAAATCGTGCAAGACCTCATTGTATAAAGAATGTATTATTCAAAAGTCGTCGACTGATTAATTTTATTTGCTGTATAATTAACATGAGGGAAATAATCGGCATATTCTAAATTTTTAGACAGAAGAAAATGTTTATGAATCTATTAATGATATTGAAAAACTACTCACATAATATGGTAATAATATTGCATTGCCAAAAGTATACAATATAATTATATTTTTAATTTTCAGAATCTCTTATGCCCTGTTCACACGTTGCTACTTTGAAGACGCATACGTGCTACTGTAGCATGAAAAGAAGAAGTTTTTGAAGACGCAAATAATAAAAAAATATTCAAATCGAAACAATACCGCAAAAAATCGCTATCTACACATACAACGATCAACGATGTGAAATTATCAACGAGTAGTTCTTGATACTTTGATGCTACAAATTAGCAGCGCTGCTATTTGACAAGCGACTCAAATTTTTTCTTGCTACAGTAGCACGAATGTGTCTTCAAAGTAGCAACGTGTGAACAGGGCATTAGAAAAAGAGCGCGAATTTGTTATTATTATCTAATATGATAATCTTTTATACCTATAATAAAACGATAATATTTTGTATTTTTTGCACTTCCGGGACTAAAACTGTTCTTTAGTCTTTATTTTTAGGGACTAAGGTTCTTAATTTGATCCCAAGGGATTATTTCTCATATTTAATCCCGTTGTCAAGGAATTGAATTAATTAATCCCGTTGTCAAGTAAATACGTGCTATTTGTTACAGAGTATCTATGGTAACAATATAAATATTTTTCATAAAATTTACTGTCAAAATTACAAAATGTGTATTCTTTTAAAGAACTATTTTGCATTCGTTTGAGTATAAAGTGCAAAAATAGCGTATATACCACAGGACTAAAGTACCTTTAATCCCTCAAGTGATTATTTCCCTCACCTTCGGCTCGTGAAATAAACTTCACCCTCAGGATTAAATCATGCACTTTAGTCTGCTTTAGTCCCTCAATATATAATAATATACTGTACACATTTTTCTAACTAACTAACAAAATTATAATGAACCAGTGTTGCCAACTCGTGGGAATTTTCCCTTTTTTGGGAATTCTAAGCTCGCATAGAGAATTAGGGATTTTTTATTTGAATTTGGGAATTTTGAAAGTTTTAAAAAAATTACTGAAAAACTGATCTTTTTTCATTAAACAACATAAGCATACCTGTATTTACGAAGTAAAATGTCGTATGTCAAAACAAAATGAACATCTATTATTATAACGGCCAAAATTTTTGGTATCTATAACACTATTTGGTATGTTTTTCAATGTTTTATTAAATTTATGTGTATAGCTTCATTGTACGAGTATAATAGTTATTTATTGTATAAGTGTTTTAGATGGCGTTTTATCCACGAAAAAATGTTTAAATGCGAGAACGAAGTTCGAGCGTTTAATTTTTTGAGTGGATAATGCGCAACTAAAACAGGAATACAATATAACGTTTTATCCACAATAAAAACTTTTATTCAAAATTAATTCGTTTTACAAAATGTCATTTTATAATTTATCAAATTCTAGATCAAGATTGTAAGAAATAAATGCATTGCTGTGATGCTTTGGTATTTGTTGCTATGAACAGTGGAATAAAGTTACTTTATTCCACTAGTAGATAATAAGTCACATTATATAGTTGCAATGAGCACAAATAAATGCTAATTATGAGATGATTGTGGATAAAACATATTACTGCAATGTTTTAATAAAATATTTAAAAAGGGAATTTTCATGTTCGAATGGGAATTTTGTACACATGTGGGAATTTATTAAAAATAAGGTTGGCAACACTGGAACACTGTAACGAACTTAACCTTCAACCAACAAACGTCAAATTTCAAAAAAACATTAAAATGGATTTAAAAACTATTTTAAAAAATAAAGTAACTGGGATTAAAGGTAAAATACCATATTTACCAAACAAACTTTTATTGTATTTATATATTTCAGAAAAAAATAAAATAATTGAAGAAGAAAAACGAAAACAAGAACTTGAAGAATTAGAAGATAAATATTTTCAAGAATATTACAAAAAATGGAAAAATAATAAAAACGACAACGAAAAATCGTACAATAAAATACCAAAATTTTTCTTTAAATTGCCCAATGAAGAAGATGTTCTACAGCAGAAATTTAGAGAAGAAGCTAGATCTATATTTTTACAGAGACGTAGCAAGACATTACTAGACAACAACGAACTGAAAGTAAATAATAATAATGCACAATAATTTGAAACATTACTACACATAGGATAAGAAAATTACTGAAATTCAGGCAAACAGCATAAATCACCTCGAAACCGTTAAAGATTTGATTTACTAAACTATGTGGCTAAATTCCAGTAATTTTCTTATCCTACATGGTAATCCTGCCAAGAAGGCAATTGCTATCGATATTTACTTTAGGCACTTTGGTTGCTCTTGGATAAACATCATTCGCCACCATTTTCACCCGATGAGCAACTTATAAACTACTCAGATTTTCTTAAAGTTTCCGAGTTGGCTGGTTCAAAATGCAAGTAAGTAAATGTATATTTGCAACTCTGTACTACTTTTAAATAGGCCGTATTTCTCTGCTACAGTTTTTGCAAAACTTCAACAAGGCGATCCTCAAGGAAGAGTTTCAATAATGTCTTTATTTAATTATGCGATGCGAAAGGTTTGGTTTCATCAGACTAGGATAGGATTGTCACTTTATGATGTTACTGGACAGGGATATCTACGAGAAACAGTAAGATATTTTAAATCATATTATGTTATTTAGAAGTTGTTATTAGAATATATGTTATTGTTCACTGAAATCATTTTTTCAGGATTTAGAGAACTACATTTTAGAACTAATCCCAACTTTGCCACAGTTAGAAGGTTTAGAAAAATCTTTTCACAGTTTTTATGTGTGTACGGCTGTTAGGAAATTTCTTTTCTTTTTGGACCCTTTGCGCACTGGTCGAGTGAGAATACAAGATATTTTAGCGTGCAGTTTTCTTGATGACTTATTAGAAGTTAGTAAATATATAATTTATTTTTAGTACACCTGTAAATAATTTTAATTTTAGTTACGCGATGAAGATTTACCAAAAGATTTGCAAGAACAGAATTGGTTCTCCGCACCATCAGCTTTGCGAGTTTATGGGCAGTATTTAAATTTGGATCGCGACCACAATGGAATGTTGAGTAAAGAAGAATTAGCCGGGTATGAACATTTTTTAATTATTATTTTGCCATATAAATATGAAATTTTGTAGATACGGTACTGGAACATTAACAGGGGTATTTCTAGACCGTGTTTTTCAAGAGTGCCTTACATACGATGGTGAAATGGATTACAAAACATATTTAGATTTTGTGCTAGCTTTGGAAAACAGACAAGAACCTCAAAGCTTACATTTTCTTTTTAAGATACTTGATATTAATTCGCAAGGGTATTTGGATGCCTTTACATTGAATTATTTTTTTAGGGTACGTTAAAATAATTTTTAATGAAATACTTACTAAACTTTATTTTAAGGCAATTCAAGAACAAATGACAGCACATGGGGCAGAAATAGTTAATTTTGAAGATGTTAAAGACGAAATTTTTGATATGGTCAAACCAGCAGATTTAACTAGAATTACTTTACAGGATTTGTTATCATGGTAAATAATATATAAAAAAATAAGTGGCAAAATATATTACAAGATATATTTTTAGCGGTCAAGGAGATACCATGGTTAGTATTTTAATTGAGTTTCATGGATTTTGGGCGTACGAAAATCGAGAAGCAATGTCAGCTGATACAGGAACTAATGAAGCGGTACATGTATGACAAAAATGAGATAAATTCTTAACTTATTTTTTTATTTATAGTAAAATAAAAGATATCAAATAAAAATGACGTAACGTCTACGTTTGTGACGTCAATCCTTCCTAGTGTATTTCACCTATAAACTATTTTCCACACAGATGGTTTCTTGCACTCTTTACTTTTGTTTCCGCATAATCTGTTAAATGTTGTTTCGGTAGGAAAACCCAATATTTCTCGTTCTTCCTGAATACGAAATGAAAATGTACTTTCGTGAGTTCCAACAAAATATTGTGCATGGGAACAAATGATTTGATCTATTATTGCTATGGCTCCCTCTTTAAATTTTTTCATAATATCTTTTGACGGGGAAAATTTGAATACTTTGTATTTTTTTGGAATTAATTGTTTCAAGATTTTGTAATCTAAAATAATTATTAATTGTTAACAAATATGTTTGTTTTAAATTTAATATTTACCTTCTGACGAGGCATCAGTAGCAATGAAAACTATATTCAATTTATTTTTTTCTAGCAATTTTATTATTTGTTCAACCGCATTATCTAAACTAGGTACATCATTAGAATGACCTTGTAAAAAATCTCCTCTTCGTAAATGGACACTCAAATAAGGACCTCCTTTTGCGTTTCGATGAGGCTAATAATAAATTTTAATTAAAATATATTACTAGTACACTGCAGTATAATACTTTTTCCTGTCTCCAATCATCAGGAATAATTGTTTTATCCGTCTCATCATTTGAATTTAAATATTTAGATCTGAATTCATTTGCAATGGAACGCAATTCTTGATTAAATCTCATACTACGACGTGCTTGCCAGTATTTATTACCTCCGAACTGGTCATGCAAAACATTTTCGGCATGAACAAAAAGAAATGTTCTACAATATAAATTAACTGAAATAGGTTTTAATTTTGTGTACGATTACTCTACCTCGAAGTAGAATTCTTTAACAACGTAGACAGTTGAGAAGCATGGCCATGAAATGAAACACATTTTATGTCTTTTGAAGTCATATTAGAGTACTCGAAAAAAGGTACACTATAATCTTCATTACAAGGTGCTATAATTACTTTATCTTCAAATTTACCTGTTCTAAACATTTCCTCAAAACTTTGAAGTATGTATACTTCATCAATAATAATTTGTTTGTAATTTTTGCCTACTTCTGTAAAGATATCTTATTAATATAATATATATTAATGACAAAGAATTTATACCATTAAAAAACTGATACATTTCAATTACAGGCGCAAAAGCTTGTAAGCTTTTCAAGTCAAAAAAATGCGACCATGGAATGTGCATATTATTTTCGTTTCTTCTCCAATGATACAAATTTGACCAGGGAGGAAGAACTAGCTTAAAATTTTGTAATTCGTTTTCTGAGTTTTGTAAACTATTCACAAACACTGCCAAGCGCATATATACATCACGACGAAGATTAAACCCTTCTACATGATTTATATCATATAAAATATACCTAAAATAATTAATTTGTAATGTGTTCAACTTTTAATTAATTCATGAAATTAACCTATAAGAATTACTGCCCTGTTCGCAATTTTTATTATTATCTACTTCACAAAAATCTCTATCTGCATTAATTAAATGACTGTTGATTAAATATATAATAAACATTGCAAAAATTTTCATTTTACGAGGAAAACTTGTTGTCATTTTGACATCTGTGACGCGCTGTCAAAATTTTGTTAACCTTACTAAAATAATGAATAAACCTAATTTTTAAATAGTATTAATATAATACCATTTTAATTAAAAAAATGATTATATTTCAAGAGAATATCAACCTATCTGACAGTGAAAAAGATTATATAATAGTAAGAATGAAAATATTCGATATATTCCAACTAAATGCCAACTTTTGTTTAATAATTTTTAGGAAAATCTTCCAATGCAATGGGAAACAGTTATAAAAGACGTCCGGCCTCTTGATGACATGGAAGTATTTTTAAAAATTAATGCTAAAACGATCGATGAAGCTAATATATGGATAAGCCAGTTTCAAGAACAAACAAACACAACATATTCCATTTTTAACACGAGAAAATGTGCAGGAGAAAGACTGATCTATAAGAAATTTTATAAATGTCACCACAATACTCGAAGAAAAGAAACATACGATCCAATATGCAGGAAACGTGTTAAAAACACAAAATGTCCATCATTTTTAATGATTCACATGAGAGTCACAGGCAAACGATACCGTGGTAAAAATCAAAATGATAAGCCTGATCCAGAAAAACCATGTGAAATTAAAGTAAAATTACAGCATAATCATTCCTTAACTGATGGAATGGCATCAAAATTTCGTCGAGTTCTACCAGAAATTAAAAACGAACTTATTAATTTATTTAAACAAGGGCATACACCAGCTACAGCGCTGCAAAGGTTAAAGAGCGATATTCGCGTAAGTTATGAGAACCACGAAGAAATATTAAGTGATAGAAGTAAATGCCCTGATTATCGTTTTTGCCATTACATCTATGATAGATATATAGTTAAAGCACAAGACCAAATCAATTTAAATGAAGATTTTCTAGAAAATAAATTGGAAAATTATAATCATATTATGCAGGATGATTGTGCTAAAATGGCTATAGATGATACAGGCTACGTAATATGGTAAGTGTTATTTTATTTCAAATTTATTTTGTTTTAAAATCATTTTATATTCTAGTTTTTGTCCACCACTTGTGAAAAGAATTCACAAATACGGTACATCATCTTCGTCAGTAGCTTTTATCCATACAACGAATATTAGTGACAAAAATGGAAGTAAAATCTACACTCTGTTAACGCATTGTGAAATGGGGGCTTTGCCCCTTGGCGTAATTGTTTCCAGTTCTAAATCAATTGCTTTGCTGCACACTGCATTTTCATTACTAAAAGATATGTTAGGTGAAACAGCTTTTGGCGGAAATACAACTGGACCAGAATATTTTATCGTAGAAGAATCATTAGCTAAAAAAAATATTCTTAATAGTTTATGGCCTAAATCTACAGTTTTACTCGGTGTATCTTTCGTTTTAAAAAGTGTTTGGAAATGGTTGCATTCTGCTTCGACAAAGTATAACAAAGAACCAGAAGAAAATTTTGTATTATTTACTGATTTTTATAATCTTGTTCATGCTTGCAATGAATTAGATTTTATTACAAAATATGAAATTGCTAAAAATAATGCCAATAAATATGAACAATATTTCAAATTAATAAGCAACTATTACGAAAGAAGGAAACAATGGGCATTGTGCTATCGTTCGAGTTTATTTCTACGTGGAAATTCTACCAATGAAAAATATTCAGAAAATGTTTTTCGTATAATGAAAACTAGCGACCTACTTCGATTAAATTCAATCAATTTATATAAATCAGTAGATTTTATAATAAACAATTTTTTTCTTTATTTTGAACATCGTCTGTTAGATGCTGCAAATACCGGTATTGCAAATAATATTTTGGAAATGAAGGAAGATATGCCTTCGATTGATACATTGCAAAAAATTAAAATTCTTGGTAGTAACATGCATTTAGTACCCGCTGAAAAACCAAATGAATTGATGTATGTTATAGATACAGATTTATTAACATGTACATGTTTTAAAGGAAACCCGGGAACACTTTGCAAACATATCCACTGGATGTGCTTATTAGTTCATTCAGATCTATACAATAAAAAAAAATTAAATATTTCTGAAATTAGCTCAAATTATTGTCAAATACTACAAAAAGATCTACCGGAAGATCAGATCGCAACTATTGTCTTCAACGACGATTCAAGTATTGATAATGAATCATCCATTAATTTTGTTGATAATAATAACGAAATAATATCGCATATTGAAACACAACCGGATATAAATTTATTTAATATTAAAAATGATATTTTCTTTGAAGATGGACTTATTGTTGAAGTAACAGAAAATTTATTAGAAGAACAAAATGAAACAATTAAAGAGAAATCTATTAACGAAGGAAAAGAAATTTGGAAAAAAATGACGAAAATTTACGAAAATTTTCTTCATAATTCTCCCGAGCAAGTTACTGCTGCAGGCAGTAATATGCTAACAAATTTAGAAAAAATGCAAACAATATCAGATTTTTGTGAAGCTATAACCAAATGCGGCGGTGAACGTTAGTTGTATAGATAATAATTGAAAGACTTTATCTTATTATTTTTTTTTTACAGAAACAGAGAAAACAAATCAAAATATTTCACCGACAAACAAAGAAGTTGCGGCAGCCACAAAGCTTTTATTGTTATCATCAGGAAATGTGCACCCAGTTTCTGAACAAGCTGTTATTGTAAATCCGCCAAATGTATGATAAATTTGTCTTTAAGGTAAATAATATTAATTGCACTCACTTTTTGTAGGACGATGTAGCCAACCCGCCTATACCTCTGCAGACCGCCAGTACTGCTACAAATCATTATCCAAGCACCAACGAACCTGGAATGAAAAGAATTCTTTTACTTTCTGGAAATATTAGCTGTGTGCAAGGCTCAGACCATAAAAAAATTAAATTAATTCCAATACAAAACAATACAATCGCAAATAATACAACTTAGTTGGATGTAAATAACTAATTTAAACATAACCTACTTTTTAAAAGTTACTATGTAAACATATAAAGTAGAATAAATTTTACACTGTTATTTATAAATAAAAACTAATAAAATATATACTTTTTAAAATAAATTGATGTTATATAAAAAAGGTTTTTACTTGTATCACACATAATGCCTGTGGCACACCGGTCGAGGAGCATCGAGGACCATCGAGTAACTCCTCGATGAAACGAAAGAACGCACCCGTCCGCGATGGATTTCTATTTAATCGGTGACAAATACATCAAAGTTTTGCGCGAAATCAAATCCAAAGATACGTCTGAAATGAGATACATTCGTTTCATCGAGGAAAAACTCGATGAAAATAGCGGCGCCCCTATTTTTCGTCGAGGACGGGGTGCGTTCTATCGTTTCATCGAGGAGTTACTCGATGGTCCTCGATGCTCCTCGACCGGTGTGCCACAGGCATAATGGCTGGGAACGTCTTAACACTAAAAGATTTAAGGCTGGTTTATGCTATGCTATGCAACTCTTCATCATAACGCATAATGCCTGTGGCACACCGGCCGAGGAGCATCGAGGACCATCGAGTAACTCCTCGATGAAACGATAGAACGCACCCCGTCCTCGACGAAAAATAGGGGCGCCGCTATTTTCATCGAGTTGTTCCTCGATGAAACGAATGTATCTAATTTCAGACGTATCTTTGGATTTGATTTCGCGCAAAACTTTGATGTATTTGTCACCGATTAAATAGAAATCCATCGCGGACGGGTGCGTTCTTTCGTTTCATCGAGGAGTTACTCGATGGTCCTCGATGCTCCTCGACCGGTGTGCCACAGGCATAAGAGTAAAAGTGAGTTCTCGACTGGATGTTGAATAAAAAGAGGATATGTTGGAGACGCAGTCATTTATTTAAAAATTCAATAAAACGCCGACGTTTCAACTGTAATTCAGTCTTCCTCAGGGTTTTTGTATATATCAGTTCCCTGAGGAAGACTGAATTACAGTCGAGTCGAAACGTCGGTGTTTTATAGGATTTTAAATAAATGACTGCTGACTGCTTCTCCAACAAATCCTCTTTAAAAAAATAAAATAAAAGACTAATAATTATGGAGTTAGCAGTACTGCCAATACATCCAAAATGGAGGGCTCCATGGTGGAAGCACTTTTAATATACATGTCTTAATGGAGATCGTCCTTCCGGTCCTTCCCGTTATTTTATATAGTTTAGTGGAAAGAACCCCAAATTTAGAAATTTGTGGTTTGGATACTTTTCAGTGTGATGAACGCAAGTACATCAAGTACACATTGCCATTGCCATATGACAAGCATAGATAAAATTAAAGGAGTCAAGATCAAGATGACAGCTTCACAAATACCTATCACCAAATTGAAACTGAACGCACTCAAAGACATAAGATTTTTGATTTTTGTTTGAAACTTGAAAAACAAATATTTGAAATTTGTTTACGTCAGTTAAAGGTGTTTTGAAAGTGTTTTATTTTAATAGTAATTTTAAGTCTGTGGTTATCTGTGCCATAGAGGTAAATGTAATAATGGATACATGTAAGTAATAAAATTAAAATATAAACAATTTTCAATAACTAACCTATTTTACAGCAACTTTTAAAAACTTGGAAGAAGTTTTAAAAAAATTTAACTTACAAGAATTATGTGATATAGCGTTACAAGAGTTTCCAGAAATAACATGGGGTGAAATACAAAATACAATAGTAATTCATAGCGAAGCATTAATAAAACAAAATGTTATTAAAGTACTAATAAATACTGTAAAATATGTTTCCAAAGAAGAAATAGAGAATCGCATATCAAATTTACATCTATTAGCAGTTGGTAAATCATTAAGAAAAACATGGATAGCCTTTCAGTTATTAGAAAACAACACAATAACAAGTAGAGACATGTTGGATAGTATAAGAAGTGCTGTACGAAGGACAGGAATATTAACAAATATAAATATGATTAAGTACAAAAATAGACATGTGTTAAGTGTTGAGAAGAAAATAATAACCAAGAGACGTGTTATTAAAAAACAATTTCCAATTTACTTTCAGTTTTTCTCAGAAGAACCATACATATTTTGTTCACGAAGAACTATTGAGAATAAACTGATGAATGCAATAATTGGAGCTTTGGGCTACTTAAAATGGAAGTTTTGCAATTTAAGTGGCCCAAACATCGCTGATTTACTAACTTTGTTAAAAAACAAAAGAGCAGGTACAAATATGACTTCGCTTTTGTCTTGTGAACCGCAACCTACTCCAACTTTTACGTTAACTGAAACAACAGCCAATTTTGGACAAAGACAAGAACGAGAAAGTTTCGCAAAACAAATATTTGGCGAGAAACCGCCACAGTTACAAAGTTTAACAGTTTCGTTGAAAGATGCGACTTGGCAACAAACTGGCGATTTTGATCATATGAACGGTACATCATTAGACGGTGTGAACTTGACTTTTAAAGCTCCGAATATTGCGGAATTATTTAAAGAAATGATTGCGCTTGGAGCAGTTTCCGAACCAATTCCCGAGTATATGCGGGCTTTCTTATACACAGGGAAAAATAATTTAAAAATAACACAAAATAAATAATGTTAACTGTAAATCTATATTTATTTTTATATTTTTAAATGTAATTAATACAATTAACTCTTCTTGTTCTTCATAGTACTAAATGCTTTTACATTATCGAATTATTTTTTTTTCTGTCTTCAATTTTTGTTACACGCTGAGTAAAATGTATCAGTACTTGTTTGTGTATTAAACGTCTTTTCTACCATTCTACTAATTGTATTTTGTACATCGACAGTCTCCGGAGATGATTCCAAACATTGTGAAAAAAATTCTGTGGTATTTATTTCGCATTCTGTGTTATCAGGTTGTATTAGTTCATTATCAACAAATTTACTATTATTTTGGTTATCTTGTACATTTACTTTGGCTGATACTTGGAAAGCGCTGTAATTATGTTCCCTTAAATTCGCTGATATATTTGGACAGGAACGGTAAGAATGATTTTCTTCTTTTACGTTAGAAATAACAGTAATATCTTGAACATCTTGTGGTTCTTCTTTAATATTTAGAGTTACTTGTCTTTGTGGTGTCGAGTTGTCTGTGGGATTAAACCCTTGAGTATTAATTTCTTCAGTGTTACTACTACTTTCAGAACAACTATCGTCATCATCTAATGAAAAAGGTTGTATGCAAATTTCTAAATCAGATATAACTCGTTCTATATCTATATTTACAAAACTGTCTTCTGCTATTCCATTAGTAATAGCGGTTCCAAATTGTTTGTATATTGAATTTCGGAAGTTTTGTATAGCGCCCAATAAAAAATATGAAGAAAAATCTACAAAATGTATATTTTGCAGCTGAATTTTCAATCTTTTGGTTAATATTGTAATTAGTTTTTCTTTATCTGGGTCTGTCTCCATTGTTGAAACAAATAGGTGACGTTCGCCATTTAATTCAATATTACAATATATACAATTTAATTCACTTTCATTTAATGAATGATCACAAACGTTCATTCCAAAATTTGTTTGCGTTTGTTGTTCACTAGTTGTCTTTTTGTGTATTTCAATTTCTATAAATAAAGTGTTATTATTTTACTTAAAAAAGAAAGTATTAAAAAAATATTTACCAGAATTTTCGTGGGTTTCCGAACTATTTAGTGTATTTCCAATTGATTTCTTTAAGTTTTCAGGTATTTCAGCATCTGAATTAAAAAAAATAATTAAAATATAAATAAAAAATTATTAAATTACTAATTTACCAGCATCTACATAAATAAGAAATTTTTCTGCAGAAGTTAATTCTTGAAATTTGTAAATATTTGGAAAAATATAATTTAAAAATCTTCTTCTTACTTGCCTTGGCGATTCTGAAAACCAGAAAAATTATATTTTTAAACAAGAACAAAATTTTAAATACATACTTTTTGGATGATTTTTGTAGTATAACTCGCAAAAAAGTTTGTATACTCTTAATTCGTTTCTTTCTTTTAAATAAGTTTGATCTCGTCTCATAAATTGTATGATTTCTAAGTCATCTTTTTCGCTGCAAAAAATAATAGTATTTTATATAATAAAATTAAATTCTAATGGAATACTATACTTTATTTACCACTAGTAAATAATACATTCATTAAACGATTGTTTTCAGCTAGTTATGGTATGTATTACTCACATATCTATCACGTTTTTTACCCAACTTGGATACGGCAACTTCACAAATTGGGAGTCATCGGAACTTTCATTAAATAATATTCTATTACTATGTTGAATATTAAATTTATTTTATATTTAAATTGACAGAGCGTCCATACACAAGATATTTTATTGGTGAAAAAGTTAGTTAAATAATTTTAATGACTCAGCAATGGCTAATATAAAATCACAGTTATATAAAGCAATACTGACTGGCAACAAACGTATAATATATGTATTATTTAATGGTCTTAGATAAACAATAAGATATTAAATAATTAATACCTGAAATCTACGTCTTCTTCCTGACTAGATTTACTTGAACATGTCGAGGTTGTTGTGTCCTATAAACAACAATGTGAATATATAATTTACATCCATCCTGACTGTGACACGATAAAATATCTATCTTTAACGACCACAGTTATCTGTAAGGCTGCCACACCCAAGTAGGGTTGAAAGACGTGATAGATATTTATCAGATTTAATTAATTATTTTACTTACCAATACTACAACAGTATCTGAATCCGAATCTACTGCATGTGAAGTATTTTTTAAATGAGTGTCTGAGGTTGAAGAGATTGCATTTGGTAATTTATCAAGATTTTCTGGCGTTTTATCACCATCACTACTTGAAGTAGGTATGTTTAGTATAGTTTTATTTGGATTATCTAACAACAACAAAATATTAAATACAACTGTGAAATATATAAAATTAATAAATACTACTTACTCATGGCTAGTAAATCAGGAGAATATTGATCTGAATCCGAAATTTGAATGTATTGCTGATGAGAAGAACCAGCTTCTTCATCACTCAAATAACTTATTGCTGATGATTTTAATAACGTACTAGTTTTATTACTTTGTTTTCTTTTAACATTTACTGGTTCTTGTGTAAATGAATCGCTCAGATCACTGGAATCACTAATTTTGTAATTGGGTTTCTCTGGACTGTCTTCGTCGCTAAACTCATTTTTAACATATCGTGGACGCTTAATTTGTTTACCACTCTTATCATGCCTCACTTTACTTGTTCTTTCCCACCTACAAATGTAAAACCAGATATTAAAGTATGTTTTAAACTTTTATATATTTTTATATGATTGTTTGAAAGCAATCAAAAAGCATAAATTTGCTTGAATATTTTTACTTGAGACTGAAAACCAATCTTAAACACCATTTCTTTGAACAAGTTGGTTTGTTTTAAAATTTAAATGTATAAGTACATAAGAGGCACATCAGTCTCTGCTTGTACAGCCAAGGACATCGTTTGACCAATGAAAGCAGTAAACTTCTCGCGGGTTTGGTAGGTATTTTAGTATTTTTAGCTGAACGAAGACTTGGCTGTACAGGCAGAATGACATGCCCGGGATTTATTAATTTTGTTTGTTCGAATAGTTGAAAACACATCCAATATTTCAAATGAAAAAATACCCTTCTTGAATAAGAAGTCGTTCCTTGGATGAGATGTTAAAAATATGGAGAATGTTTATAATTTTTTTACGGAAGTGTTCTTTTACAGATTGCCAGGTTCTGTCAACTACCTAAAAATAAAGAATTGTTATTGTGTTCCCCAATATCATAACATTTACTTAGTACTTTGGCCTCCTGCATTTCTTGCCAGATGATATTTCCACGAAGTACATTGTAATATTTATTTTTCACAATGTAATCTACGATTTTTTGTTGCTCATGATGAGCATATTCAGTGCGTTTAAAACTGAAATTATCATAAAATGTGAATAAACTAAAACACTTTCAAAATAATAAACCTTACCAGTTCTTGTCAACCATTTCAATACTCTAAACAATTTTCACTGTAAAATAAATAGAACCAATTGTAGTACGAATTTTAAATAAAATAAAAACCAATAAAGTGCAGGGAAGCATGTAAAACGTTTGACAATATTCTCGATTCTCGTTTATTTTGGTTGGAGCAGGTTTAAACAGGTTAGATTGTTGTTGTTTACAACGTTTACAACAGTGGTATTTAAAAAGTGGAAGCTATTCTTTGTTAATTATTTTAAATATTTTCAGATATTGAGATTTACCCCGTGCTTTAATGCCTGTGGCACACCGGTCGAGGAGCATCGAGGACCATCGAGTAACTCCTCGATGAAACGAAAGAACGCACCCGTCCGCGATGGATTTCTATTTAATCGGTGACAAATACATCAAAGTTTTGCGCGAAATCAAATCCAAAGATACGTCTGAAATGAGATACATTCGTTTCATCGAGGAACAACTCGATGAAAATAGCGGCGCCCCTATTTTTCGTCGAGGACGGGGTGCGTTCTTTCGTTTCATCGAGGAGTTACTCGATGGTCCTCGATGCTCCTCGACCGGTGTGCCACAGGCATTAGAAATAGAATATGGTAAAATTAAATAACATATTTTTAAAATAAATAATATTCTCATAACAAACCTGTTAACTGTTGCCAACTTAAAAGATGTCATACGGATAGCACGGAGCACGTGGATATAATTCTAACCTTTAAATCTGACAGCAATACAAAAAATTCAATAATATGACTTTATTAGAAAGCAAAAGAAAATTGGTAGTTATTGAAGGTAAATTTTAGAATATATTTTTATGATTTATTGTAATTGTACATTTCTTATTTCATAAATAGATAATGACTCTAATTCCGAAGATATTGAAATTAAAGATGAAATAAAATCTGAAAGTGACAGCACTAATTCTGAAAAAGAATCAGAAAACGATAATTCAGACTCTGAAAACGAAAACAAAAATTCACAATCTGATGACGAAGAGGAAAATACAAGCTCTGATGAAGACGGACAACCAGAAAATAATGCAGGATGGGCAGATTCAGTGGCAAAAATTTTAAAAACAAAGAAGCCAAAAAATAAAAGAACTTTAGTATTATCGAAAGCAAAGAAATTAACTGATGTTGTTAAAAAGGAAAAGCCAGTAGAAATTGGATTCCAAATTGATGGCGAAGTTAAGGAAGAAAAGCCAGGTCCTGAAACTTTAGACACAATTAAAACAGAAGATGAAGAACCGTTAAAGAAAAAACGAAAAGAAATACCGACAGTTCGAGTAAAACCAAATATATTAGATAAAGATCGCGAAAGAACGTTAGCTAAAATTGCGACAAGAGGTGTTGTACAATTATTTAATTCAGTACGAATGCAGCAAAATGATATTGACTATAAATTACAAGAAGCTGGACCATTAGAACGTAAACGAGAAAATGCTATGAAAAATATTGATAAAAGAGCATTTTTAGATGTTTTAATGCAAAAAAAATCAGAACGAGTTGATACTGATGTTAAAAATGAGGGAACAGATGAAAAGAAAAAGAAGGAAAAACATACGGACTCAACTTGGAATGTGTTGCGTGATGATTTTATGATGGGAGCAAAAATGAAAGACTGGGATAAAGAAACAGAAGAAGACAGTGGTAATGAAATTGATGAACTAAGTGATTCCGATTAATATAGAGTGTATGTTCAATGTAAATTTATTATTTTAATAAAATATAATTTTAATTTAAAAGTTGGCTACACTTTCTATGTGTATGTTTTCAAAAATTCCATTGTTTTGGAACCACTGGTTCTTGTCACAGTAATGGCACCAAGGTTTTCCGTGTAAAATGATTAGTAACGCCGAATAATTTTGAAGTATTTTGTTTTTAGTTTTTCAGAAATTTTTAAATAACCTTATTTTTGTCAAAATTCTTTTCTAATAAACTCCCGTAAATTGCTACTAATAAAAAATGGAAACTGTAAGTGATCTTACAAAGTCGTTAATAAATTCTGAATCTGGAATTATTAGTGAGTCAGAAAAATTTGAAAACGAATTACCTGGCAAAGAATTTCACGAAAATGAATTGCAAGAAACTACGGAGGCGAAAATATCTGCAATGGCATATGATATTTTGAACGATTGTACGATTGAAAATAATTCAGGAACAGAAATAGTAAAAGAACCTCAGGATGAATCAAAAGATGGATGGGATGATATATTAGGCAGTGGTAGTTTAATGAAAAAGATTCTTCAACAAGGGACTGAAAACACTAAACCACAGAGGTTAGATATATGTACTGTTAACTACACCTGTATTTTAGAAGATGGTACAGAGGTCGAATATGTGAAAAATGGTACTGTTCAAATGGGCGATTTAGAAGTTGTTCAAGGGTTTGATTTAGCACTGGCGATGATGAATGTTGGTGAAATATGTATTTTAAAAATTGAAGGACGCCTTGCCTTCGGATCACATGGAGTAGATAACGTAGTTCCTCCTGATGCGACAGTATTATATGAAATCGAACTGATAAAATTCGAACCAGAAGAAGAAATTGAAACTTTAACTATTGCTCAACGGAAACAACTTGGGTAAGAAATAAAATTAAGTAAAGAAAACTTGTCACTCTTTTTCTGGTATTTTACAATGAAATAGATATTTATACACCAAGTGAGATACATGAATGTTTATTCAAGAGAAAAAAGTTTAGCCCCGAGCCCGAAGGGCGAGTTGGATAATTTCTTCGAGTGAATAAACATTCGTATCTCACGTGGTTTATACAATATTTTATTCAATTTTGACGAAATTATTTCAAATATATGAATTATAAATTTATTTTGACATAACAAAAAAATTAATCAAAGTAGTCGTTAGTGGCAAGTTGTCATTGTTTTTATGCATTTTTGACGTAATAATAACAGTTTAAACGTCAGAGTGATTTAAAAAAAATTAATTCACTTGTGAATAAACATTTATTAAAAGTTAATAATAGCAGTTTAAAACGTCAAAATTGAATAAAATAATTTAATTTTTGATAATAATAATTGTTTATTAAATGTACTGACAAGTACCATTATGCCCTCGTCACACCTGTAATACTTGTTTTATGTATGATGAAAATTATTGTGTGTGACGAAAATCTCTCGAGTGGATGTAACATTTGTATGATGTAAATAATATGAAAAATTATATAAATTATTTGGATTAACAAACAGTTTCGTCTGATTCGGTATGACGTGTATGACAGAAATAGCAGCTTCTATTTTCCGTCATACACAGGTTTGATCATACATGATACAGTGTATTATAATAGGTGTGACATGGGCATTATGGTTTTTACTGATCATAAAACACCATATATTTTTCTTTAAATATTAATTTAATCATGCTATTTGCAACAATTATAAATGATGATCCGTTTTATTTATTTTATTATAATATTCTAATTCGATTGATTTTTTGTACAGTGACAAAAAAAGACAGCGTGGCAACTGGTGGTATCGTCGCGGAGAATGTACATTCGCGATTCAATGTTTTCGGAGAGCTTTAGATTATTTAGATGAAGTTGAAGGTGGCATATCCGAGCCAAAATCTGAAAATGATGATCCAGTTCAACGTGCCATGACCGACACAGCATTACAAGACTTAATGGAAGACAGAATTAATGTCAGCAATAACATGGCTGCTGCACAAATGAAACTAGAAGCTTACGATGCTGCCTTACAATCATTACAAATTGTTCTTCGTTGTAAACCAAATAATGTTAAAGCATTATTTCGTAAATCAAAAATTTTAAGAGCCAAAAATGATTTCCAAGAATCTATGAAATATCTTCAAAAAGCTAAAGATTTGGAGCCGGAAAATAGAACAATCCAGAAAGAAATTCAAGAACTGAATCTTATCTTACAGAAGCACAAAACTTATGAAAAAGAATTGGCGAAAAGAATGTTTAACAATATTGGAGACAAGAGTAATTCAAAATTCAACACCGAGAGAAAAGCTAATGTAATTTAAATAACATTACATTGCAATTTGCAATACGTTAATTAACAAATTATTTATGTTTTTTTTAGACATACATGTGGGCATCGGTTGCGCTTTCTGTGGCTGTGGGCATAGCTGGAGTGGTAGCTTGGCGATTCAAGTTTTCATAATTGTATTTTGTCGGTATAAAGGGTTATGTATGTTAACGGTACTTTTCAACGTTTTGTTAAGAAGTTTTGTTATATTTGAATAAAAATAAAAATTAAGATTTTATTTACAGAAAAATTTGTTACGCATTTATAGTTTTATCATAAAATGTCAGGTTATATTTTTAATATATTGAAATTTAATAAAAATAATAACCGCATTTTTATAATACCCGTATGTACAGATGTTATGTAAGTATACCATCAACGCTTAGAATACATGGTGAATAAGGAAGATTCAAGGAAAGGAGATTCAACCAATTTTTTTGTATCCTCAGTGGTTCCAACCCAAACCGCAAAAGAGTAATTAAACGCACCAATCGTCTTATTTTTAAAATTCATTTTAAAATTAATCAAGTAGGGTATTGTCAGTTTTTGATAGAATGGCTGCAGGAAGAAAAATTGAAAAATAGGTGCATTTTCAAATCGTCATAACTCGGCTGTTTTTCAATGAAATTGGATGAAACTTTGAGTCCGAAAAACTTTCAAGTGTCTACTTTAAAGTCATGCATGCGAACTTAAGCGCAACCCCTTCCACCCTCCTCTAGCATCCCTGTAAAAAAAAGTTTTTAATTTTAAAAATGTCCAACTTTGACGATGTGTACGGAGTTGAATTTATTTTTTGCCTGGTCCAGCAAAAGGGCACTAAAATTTGTGCAATTCCCTGTGCAGGACTCAAAGAACGAAGTTCCTACGATGATTTGGCACAAAGTTATGGATGTTTGAAAAAAATGTGCATCGAGAAAATTTAAAAATGAAATTGGATATTTCGTGTGAATAACTCAAATTGCCTAAAAAATTAGAAATTTGGAATGAAAATTTCATTCGTGAAAAAAAACAACAATTTCGTCGAAAAACTTCAGACTTATGAGTCAAAAAACCACAAAATGCACTTTTTTCAAACGCCCATAACTTTGTGCCAAATCGTCGTAGGAACTTCGTTTTTGAGTCCTGCACAGGTAATTGAACAAATTTCAATGCCCTTTTGGTGGATCGAGTCGACAATTTTTTTCCAACTCGGTACACATGGCCAAAGTTGGACGTGTTTTTGCCCAAAAACGTGTTTTTTTTGTTCGGGTTTTGAAGGGTAGGTTTTTTCCTCGAAAGAATCGTCTAATTTGGTTGAAAACTTGCTGAGTTATGTGCGAAAAAGCTAAAAATGCACTTTAAAAAAAAAAACACCCATAACTTTGTGCCAAATCATCGTAGGTACTTCGTTCTTTGAGTCCTGCACAGGGAATTGAACAAATTTTAGTGCCCTTTTGGTGGATCAGGTCAAAAAAAATTTCAACTCCGTACACATTGTCAAAGTTGGACATTTGTTCAATTAAAAACTTTTTTTCACAGGGGGGCAGAAGGGGTTACGCTTAAGTTCGCATGCATGATTTTAAAGTAGACACTTGAAAGTTTTTCGGACTCAAAGTTTCATCCAATTTCATTGAAAAAACAGCCGAGTTATGACGGTTTGAAAATGCACCTATTTTTCAACTTTTCTGGGGGCGATTTAAAACATTGCTTATTTTTTAATAAATCTGTTTTCCTTAACTTATTATAATTAATATGTTACGACACTGACCTAAATTTGACAAGTAATACTATTATTGACAATAAGCATGTTACTTGATTTTTAGCGATTTAATTGTACGAAATTAAAGACCTCTTGCATCTAAACGACAGACTGCAGAAAAGTGAATTACTGTTTCTTTTGACTCAGCAGTGACAAACTGTATAATCATTTTTTTACTTTTAAATTAGTTGTGCCAAGAATAATAAAATCAATACAAAATCATAAACAAATCAAATAAAACCAGACTATTAAAAATGAATTACCACGATACTGTAATATTTGATCCCTAAAAATGGCGTAGATTCTACTGAAGTTACAAAATTACGAAATGTTATGAAGTTACCAGATAACGCAATAAATAAATTAGACGTTAATTAATTATTGAATTTGTTAGGAACCTAATAGGAAAGGTCAAATATTTATATTGAAATACAGGCAAGTTTTATATTTACTAATTGTTATTATCGATGAAACATATAATTAACTAAGCTAACAGTAAATACTAATTCATAATAAATATAACTGTACTCACATTTTATCCTGCTACAAAAACTGATACGGACTCTGGACAAAATCGCTCTGCGTTTGAAGATTTAGCATTCGGTTTTCCGGTAACAGAATATCACAAGTCGTAGAATTTTGAATCGTCACTGGTGGCGTCAAAACTTGAGGAGTCGGCAGAAAAGAATTATCTGTTTGAGAATCGATATTCAAAAAGCTATTCGCAAAATTTGGATCCAGAGAATTCCCTAGATTTAAAGACTGGTCATTTGATAAGATGATATTATCGTTTAAAACCAAATTTGGTAATTCTACAGTTTGAATAATATCTTGACTATTAATATTTAAAATCGCTAAAGATTCTGGATTTTCAATTGTTTCCGGAAGGGAGAAAGTAACCATTTCTCCAGACTGCGCATCCATAATAGAAAACAATTGGTTGTTTATAACTGGTTGAGGTTTCTTTGAAACAGTTTTTATTTTATTTTCTTGCGGCACAGGAATAAATTCTCCATTTTCTCCTTTTATTAATCTCTGTACTTGTCTATTTTTCGATAAAGTTCCATGTTGAGATTCTTCATGTCTTCGAAGATGATTCCTTCTCTTGTATGATAATCCACAAGTTTCACAAACATGCGGACGCGATTCAGAATGAGATACCATGTGTCTAATTAGTTCCGAATTTCTTTTAAAAGCTTTTTCGCACTGTGTACACTTTAATACTTTCTCTTGAGAATGGACATAAGAAATGTGGTCTTTTAAACTGAATTGATTGTAAAAAGCCTGCCCACAATGCTCACAAATGACTTCCTTTTTGTTTTCCAAATGGAGGTTGAGATGTCTGTCCATATTGGTGCGATTAGAACATTTCAAACCGCAAAATTCGCATGAAAATGTTTGTTTTTGATTGTGAACTCGACGAAGATGTCCATCGAGATGGTGCTTTTTCATGAAAGTTTTTCCACAATTTTCACACACTAATTGTTTCGTTTCTGGGGAGTTCATATCATGAAATGTTGATGCCATGTGTTTAAAATATAAATAAGGAGTTCGAAAACTTTTATCACAGTATTTGCATGACATTAGTTTTTCATCTAGAAATAAATAAAAGTTTGACTAAATAATGACTAGATAATTTTTATTAACTACCTGTATGTTTTCGTATATGAATTTGTAAGTTAAGTTTTCTTTGGAATGCCATAGGACAATGAGGACACTTATTTTGGGGCTCTAGCCCTTGAACAGAGTGGCCTCTTTGTCTGTGTCGTAAAACGCGAGATTTTGATGCAAATGTTTCATCACAAGTACTGCATTTGTATCTGTCATGCCGCTGCGAATTTAAAATTTTAGATTAAATTCGAACCTGTTATAAAAAAAATCTTACTCTAATATGATTTAAGTATTGTTGCCTTCGCGAAAATCTATCGTTGCATTTATTACATTTCCAAGGTCGATTTTTTTCGTGATCTTTCATATGAAGTTCATTTTCTTCTGCTGTATTACTCAACCAGCCACATTCCATACAAACTATTTTATTTTTGGCGTGCTGCTTCATATGTTGGTATAAAGAAAGCTTTTTCACATATCTTAAGTAAAATAATTAATAATTAACAAATATTTCTATATAACAAATGTTTAAATTCTTACCTCTTATCGCAGTATTCGCACTTAAACATAACCGTGCGTTCTAATTTGATACAATGAATATTTAAAAGATGATCTTCTAATTCTTTTCGTCGTGTTATTTTTGTATCACAGTATGTACAATTATTTCTTTTATGCCCTTCAACATGTTTATCAAAATGTCTCTTATAACTAAATATTTTTGGGCATTGAGTACAATGATACTGTTTCATGGTCAACTTTTTTTTATAACACATTTTTAAAGAATTGTGGCACAAATATGATGCCCGGTTGTTAAAATGTCTTCTACAATTTCTACAAGAAATTGGAGTACCAATATGAGTACCCAAATGTGTTAATAAAGATGATTTGGATTTATTTGGAACACCACAAATACGACATTTTAAAACTGTTCGTTTTACCACTGTAGGGTTTTTATATTTAAATTTAATTTTTTTACGTATTTTACGTTTTGGTCTTCCTTCAGATATGGTCTTGTCTGATATCTAAAAACAAATAATTAGGAATGGTTGGAAGGACACAGTTACTTTGTAGTATTTTTCATACATACAGAGATTTTTGTTGTGGCTTTTTTAATAAATTTAGAGTTTTCACCATCAATACATTTAAGAATATATCCCAGAGCTTCCGTTTTTTCAGCAGGATCGAAATTATGAATTGTTTCAATCATTTTCTCAACCTGTAATAATATCCAAATCAAATGAAACTTTTAAATAGGTTATGTTTGTGAAACTAACCTTTTTCTTTACAGATGATACTGAAGCAGTTTGTGATGTCATTTTTCACTTATCTTGTGTTATAGATTAAATTAAACTTCAATGAACAAGTTTTTTTTCAGCAACTTTAATTTAATGAATTAACAAATACGTCAAACTTGAACGTCAGCCCAGTTGATGGACCGACCAATCAAACGGAAACAAAAAATATGGACGATTTCTATTGGTTGGTCACGTGACAGTTGGAGGCGATTTCGCGCGGGTGAATTTAAAAGAAGAAAATTTAAAAAAATAATTATTCGCCTTTAAATGCATTTATAACGTAATTAAGACACACGTATTACTCTATATTTCAATGCATATTGTTTCTGTTATATATAGTGCAAAACAATCACGAGAAATTAATTATGTTATTGATAAAATGGAATATTTATAAATGGTAATTTTATTAATAAAATGTATTAGTATGATAGTTTAACGTCGAGTCATAAATGACTAGAAGACTATAATTTAATAATCGAATACCCTCGACATCGTTGCAATATTTGAAATTCTCTTGCGGTCCTTTCTCATATAGCAATATCTCAAGATGTTCGCATCTTTGAATTGAAAATTGTAAACCACCCTCGACGCGTCCCTTTGCATTCCAAACGTTCAACATTCACACCAATATCTGACGACGTTTGCCACTCGGAGAGAGAGACGGCAAGGCGTCAGTCAGAAGCTTTAAGGTGAAATTTTACCTAATCTTACCACATTTGCATCGATATTGGGTACGTGTCGGGAGGGAATACTACATTTCGCTTTAATTATTATGAACTGAGGCGTCAAGGCGTCTTCGCTGCTTCCTCGATTTAATTTACTCTCGCGATATCGAGGCGAATTGTTCGACGAAACTATTTTTGTAGAGTGAAGTGATCTTGCTGTGAATAGGTACGGAAAAGACTTCGTAATAAAAGAGGCTATTGTGACCACAAGCGTTCGACATTCTTTCTCAACAATTCATTCAATACCCTTCTTTTTATTTTCTTATTAATGAGATTTTTCTCAAATTACATTTCTTGTGCGAACTATACAAGTCTGTCTTGTTTTTATCTTATATTTATAAAACGATTTATCTTGATTATCTTTATAATTGTAATTTTGTTTTTATATTAAATATAAATGAAAGGAAGCGTATTTATTTAATTAAAAATTATACTATTCAAAAAATATTTCCATGAATTAATAAAGTATTTGCTACACAATAAATTGCATTGATTAAAAACGCGCATTGCAAGACGAGGTGGCCGAGTGGTTAAGGCGTTGGACTGCTAATCCAATGTGCTCTGCACGCGTGGGTTCGAATCCCATCCTCGTCGATTCACTTTTTCCGACTTTTTCAAATTTTGTACGATATTACCTCGTGTCAATTATTACACCTCGAATTACACTGATTCTTTATACGTTATAATTATCGATTTATATTTCATATATTGTTATAATATTTTAGTCGCGTCTCGGTCGCGTCAATGAAGTCTTTTCCTCAGAAGTCCTTAAGAACAGCTCCGATTTTGATGATTTAAGAAAAAAATTTGTTTTCTATATTATTCAAAATCAGAAACCTTTTGGAGCGGGGACAGAATTATTTATATTGTTTAAACAATATTTATGCTATTTATATAAAAAAATCAGTTTTTCCTGGATTTTTTTCGAAAAAATTAATTTTAGTATAAAAAATCTGATGTGGCCAGCACACAACCTTCCGCCATTATCTATTATCTAGACTTATAAACATCATAATTTACCAACTTGCATATGTTTTGATGCAGTAGTTAGTTCAGGGGCCTCACCAACTGTTGGCGTTAGTGTAGCACTCCACAGTCCCCCCGTCCTCGCCCCCCCATCGTACCATCAACAATCTCATTGTTGACCGATAAAACTGTCAAGTTTGAATTTTGTTTTCATTTCATTTAAGGAGGTACACTCGGGCGGTGAGGGGTTAGGGGAATCTCCTATGCTCGCAATGCATTTCATATCAGGGTTCCAACTTATAAAAAATAATAATAAACATTTTTATTGTATATAAACGCAGTCTATTCGCATTTTTATCTAATAAAATGAGATTTAAATCAATTAATTAAGAATATTATTAATTTTTATTAAGTAAAACTTGTTTATTTTATAATATTTTACTCGGTCAAATACCAGTGGAAAACTACGGCAACGCTGTGCTGTTTTATGTCAATCTGACAGATACTAAACATGAAGGTGAAGAGAATTTTGCACTTGAAATTTCATACAAATCGTTAGGTATAAATTATTTATCATTTGTACACAATATACCTTTCATTCTTGCGAAAAACTTGTGATTATAGATATATAAGGTTTTTTTCTGGTTAAAATTCAAATTTCGCGCTTTTCAACGTTGCCGTGTCTATATTATGTTTTCGCCGATATTCTCCAGTAGGCATAAACGTCAGTCTTTCGATTAAGAATTCTTGTTAATTACGTGGTAAGTGATGCTTGTATTACTTTTATCCGGTCTTTGAGATAGTAATGCACGTTTTAAAGAAGCAATTGGAATTTTCCTTCATTTCGTTGAATGCTTTTTACGTTGATTTAAAAGTAGTCCCATAAGAGGCCATGTAAAATGTAGTTTTTTAACATTTATTTTTGGATAAACTACGTAGTGAAAAATTATGAAAAAATTCAGGTAACATTTTTACAATGTTTTGATTAATTTTGCAAAGTTTCATTAAACTCTCTCATTATTTCAAGTGTCGAGTGTACCTCCTTAACAGTGATATTTAAAAGGTTATTTTCTTGATTGTGTGTTTGATGCAGAAAAATAGCAGTTTGCCCGCTTCATTTCGACGATATTTTTTTATTGTACCTAATATTTTATTTTTATAACGTGTAAACAGGCATAACAAATATTTTTACGTCACTCGGGGGAGGAAAGCAGTGTTTTCCTCTTGCTAATGGAGGGAGGGAAGCGAGTTTTCCCTCCCACTCGGGAGGACCGTACTTGCTTTCCTCCCGAGCGGGAGGAAAACACTGTTTTCTTCCCGGTACTGGCGGGAGGAAAACAGTGTTTTCTCCCGCTTGCAAGAAAGGTGATTACGAGGCCCTCGTGACGTAAAATATTGTGTGCCGGCGCCCTCGCTCGGACTCGCCTGCGGCTCGCCTTCGGCTCGGGTCGCCGCTTCGCCCGCGGGAGTAATAGCTATTACACCCTTGAGCGAAGCCGGCGCCCTCGCTCGGACCGCCGCTTCGCCCGCGGGAGTAATAGCACGCTTCCCTCCCTAGGTGCACAAAATACTATTTCAATATATATATTTTTCTCATAAAAACTTGTATTTTTATTTTATTATATTATAAGAATTTGTATTCCAATTAGAAACCCACCAACCAGAACAAAGCATTAGTTTAGGGGCCGCACCGCTAGGTGGTGTCAAATCTCGTAAATATTGGTAGCATTGAGCTGTCCAGTCTTCCTCTTGTTTGGTCTGTGATAAACATAAATGTATACGTACAATCCGGTGCCCATTTAAAATAATATACAAATCAAAATCTAAAATAGTCAAATACAGTAATTTGCATCACCTGAATCAAAAGATTCATTAACAGGAAAACTCTTCTGTGTTCAAGCCATCCTCAATTCAATTACTATATTTAATATCTTACTTATGACTTATATGACGCTAGTATGCCAACCATGCCATGATGCCAACTTGTCACCCGTCTCACTTGTTAATATTTTTTACGCAGAAACAAAAATCAACCGAACATGGATTACGAGATTTCAACGTTTTATCTGATAAATTATATATTTTTAATTTTACTGCAGTTCTTTAATGCTACCAAATAAAGACAATTTTTTAATAACGTAAGTTGAAAATAACTTTTCCTCTTATTCTTATTACAAATAAACACTATATTTATCCATATTTATATAAATTTTTGACAATTAACCTTTTCAATCTTCAAAAAATATCACTTCCGGTGAAGATATTTGTACCAAAATCTAATGAGCTCTTCCAATTTATATACAAAAATACCAAATATCAAATTTTTTGGGTAATTCGTATTTGAGTTATCCGACTGACACCCCGGCCTTGACCACATTCATACACACACACACACATAACTACGGACATCATCGCGAAACTATCAAAAATGAGTTTTAAGGACCCTAATTCGTGCTTATCCACTAAAAAATTCAATACCCGATTTTTAGCATGATTCCAATACCTTCCTTTACACGTAAGCGGAAGGTAAAAATAGTTGTTAAAATAAAGTTTTTAGTAATAATTCAATAGTCCATTAATTTTGTCACCTAAAAAGTGGTAACCCACACCACAGAGGAAAGCAGTGCGCTTGTAACAAATAAAATAAAGACATTAGTTTTATTCGTAATACACAAATAAACGGCTGTAACGTTCCAACGGATGAAAGTATCGCCGTCCGGTTTTAATAAGCATTCGATTCCACAGGTTTTTTTCTATGTACAATAAAATTTTTATAATATTCAAGGTTTAGTTTAGCCGCAATCCTAACATATAATTTTTTGTTTAAAAAGTGCAACATTGTGTTAAAAAGTTTCAAAGGCATTGGTTGAGCTAAAATTTAAAGTTTTTCTCCCGATAGAATATAGTTAGTAAAATTTTTGTTTATTCTTTTGTTTATTATGTTTAATCAAAACTATAATTTCTTAACGAATAATGATAGTGACTCGCTTTTTAAAAAAACTACATTTAAAAAATAGTTTTCTATAAAATTCTGTAAATTGCGAGTCAATATCTTTATTCGTTTTGAAATAATACTTGCTTAAACACAATAAACAAACGAATAAACAAAATTTTTACTATATTCTCTCGGGGAAAAACTTGAAATTTCAGCTCAACCAAGGCATTTAAAAGTTTTTGACACAATGTATCTTATAGAAAAAAATTCGAGAAATTCAATCCTCGTATCATAAACTATGCCTGGTGGATGCAAAACTTTGCATTTACTGTATTATAGAGACTTGAAAACCGATGCTAGATGCAAAACTCTGTATATGTTTGAAAATTCCGGTGCAAAAGTTTGTTTATGTTCTTCAGCCAATGACTGTAGCGTAAATAGTCACATGATGTAGCCAAGTACTTGAAACAATGACAATAATATATTCTTTGGCCAGAACTAAGTTGGTTTTTGATGTTTCAAGTAAAAGATACATCGTGTACTAAAATAAATACTTCTCTTTAAATAATAACATGGAATTGAGTGTTAATATTATCCCTTGAGCAAAAGAAAAATTCTATTTTAATTATTATTATTTTAGTTATTATCTATATGTAAGATACTTTAGAAATATTTATAATTAATTTTTTGTATTATTATTTTCAAAAATGTAATAAAATTACTTAAATACTCGTACTATCCCAATTTTTTTGTTACAAAAAGCACCGAAAATACTACGTCGGCTGCAAAAGTTTATCGTATGATATCTCTTAATTACAGTATTTCTGTAAATCTCAATGTTACGATGACTGTAATTGTACTAATTAGTTAAACAGTGCAGCACCATCTTCGGTGAAAAATTCTTCACTAATATCCATGAAGTTTAGTCCTAAATAGTTTTTTGTATTTATCTCGGAATCAATTTGATGGCAGATGGCATATACACACTTTTCCATCTAGTGGACTGAATAAAACGAATGTCTTGATTTTATTTGTAAAAGCGCACCACTTTCCTCTGTGGGTTACCACTTTTTAGGTGACAAAATTACTGGACTATATTGAATTATTACTAAAAACTTTATTTTAACAACTATTTTTTATACTAAATAAATGTCATTTTTTACATTTTTACTAAACTTAGCTCCCCGAGAAAGTTAAATATAATGAAATTAAAAACTTATACCGTACTCGGTATAATTTGAATAATTTATAAAAAAAATAATTGACGATCGTTTAAATGTTATTTTTATGTTTCTACTAGATTTCTTTTCCCGAGAGCTTTAATTTGATACCACACACGATAGTATTTTGATAAAAAAAAATTATGTTTATAAAGTTGTTACCACTGGTTGAATAAATCTCATTGACGAACTTGAAGTCAGATTTTGGCTCAAGATCATAAATATAAAATTTCAGCCCAAAATTACAACCCGTTTTTAAGTTATCCAACAAACAGATAGACCGATAGACTGACAGACCGACTTTTTACTTCCTTGTACGAAGTAAGGAAGTATTGTAATCGCGAAAAATTTCGGTTCTCAGATTTTGACGGAAATATCCGTTTTGACCTTTTCTGAATCCATTATGACTAGTTTCGACGTGACGTCTGTACGTACGTACGTACGTACGGACGTATGTGTGTCGCATAACTCAAATACGGTTAGACGTAGAAAGTTGAAATTTTGTATTTAGGACTGTTATAGCATCTAGTTGTGCACCTCCTATTTTTGGTTTCAGTCTACAAACCGGAAGTAGTACTTTTTAAAAATATTTCGAGAAATATTTAATTTTAGACAATTTTTTTTATTTTAAATGAAAGATTATGTGATTATTACCTACAATCGGTATTTTATAAATATTTTTGTATCTGCTATCATTTAAAAATAATTAAAGTATATATTTATAATTTATAGTATTTCGGTATCTTGTAGTCCATGATCGATTAACATTTGTTACTACGTAAAATTTAAATGATTATGACATGACAGTGACAATAGTAAAATATGCTTTATATCTTCTTCTGCAGTTTAAATCAAATGACTAAAATATATTTGTGAGTATTAGTATAATAAGTTAAAAGAATTTTTAATATTATTTTACATTTTAGTTATTAAGAAAAGTATGAACACACAAGGCGTACAAGGAAGTCATGTGGTGTCCACGTCAGATTTTTTAAAATTATGTTTTTTGGTTTCAGTAGGGTCTAAAACGTGAAGATTCACGAAAATCTCGAACTGTCAAATAATCACGATTACAATACTTCTCTCTATTACCTACATATAGATCGGGAAAGTAAAAAAATAATTATACGATTATTTATACGTTAATATATATACGTTTATAATTTTTCATTACATTGAATATAAATCTGTTTTAAGATTTAATTTACATGGGTGCAGTGCACCCGTTAAATAGACTTCCATAGGTACATGGGCTCCCTTAAACCCGTTAAATCGCCGTTTTTGGGTACATAATTCATCTTCATAATAAAAATAACTATTACTAATATCGGGACATCGAAAATATTACATATGAAAACATTTTCTGACTTTTATTTATTAAATACTGATTCAAGAGGTTTTTATCAAAATTTTTTAATAAGTCCTAATTTTTTTTCGTCTATTAATCCATGAAAATATATTATTGAATTCATAAATTGGGAAGAAGTTAAAATGAATTGCAATAATTTTATTGTTATTAAAATTAGTTTTGATCTTCCGGGGCCCCTGAACGTCATGGGGCCCTGGACCGCTGCCCATAATGCCCATGGGTTAATCCGGCACTGATTAAATCCGAAAATTTTTTCGTGTGTATTGCGTAACAATGCATGACAATAAATTTTCTGGAAATCCATGCCGAGGGGTATTCGTAAAGAAAATCGCATTATTATATTACTTACCTACATAATTTCTGTTGTTCTGTTGGTATAAGCTTAGTGCATTTTTTTGAAAACCGGGGCTACATCGCATAGATTTTTATCATTTAAAAATGTAGCTTCAATTTAAAGTTTCTAAATTTAACATGACTGACTTCTACAGTAGATCAAAGAATAATGAATGTAATATTGAATCCCCACCTCAAATTAAATTGTTAACAGCAAAAGCACCTTTTGTTTGTTTATTTCCAATCTGAAATAAAAAAATTCTACTACCCAAATTATGAACAAATAAATATTTTATACCTATCTGACAGATTAGTATTATCAGATATTTTAACTAAAAGTGTCTGTAAATATTGTTTTCAAACTTCAGCTAACAATAATTTCGAAATTGTACTCGCATGTGTTATATTGAACTGAGAAAACGAAGTGATGCAAAAATGCAGGTTCATTTATTTCCTGTAACCACCATCCAGAGGCGGACTGGCCACTAAGTTCCCGAGCAAAACCGGCGGTGGGTTGATTCGATATTGGGCCGATCCACAAAAATTCTTGCAAACTTAAATATATGAAGCGCCGTTTGGGTCATAATTATTATGGAAAATATCTTGTTTTTATTTCGTAAGAAATATAGTCCTTTTAGAAATAAATAATTTTTAGCTGCGAAAATATTTATTTACTCCTGTTAAATGTTTTGATTTACGAACAAATATTTTTTTGCAATATGTCAAGCTATTGTTTTCTGTAAACTGTTCAAAATAAGTAACTCTTTAAACAGTTTACAAGAACTGTGCAAACAAAAATTTATTTTTAATTTTTAATAAGGAAATAACTTAATAGTGCATGAAACAATATACTATTTCCCAAAACACAATAGTTTATGACACATATTCGTAAAGTTAGTATTTTTTATACTTGTTACTCTTAGAATACTCGCTTCGCAAACAAGAGTGGATATAAAAGCAATCCACCATACCGTACAGCCTATTTTTTCTACGATCAAATTACCAAACCCATTTTTTGCAATAAAATGCATTCAACATGATGCAAAAAATTATTTAATCCAGTGGCGTAGCTAGCACGGCTGATACCCCGGGCGGATATCGATGGTGTCACCCCTCGAAAACGGTTAAAATCAACATTACATCAAAGACAATAATCAGGTGAGCGTGAAGTATGATTTTAATAGAGCAATTTAAATAAACATTTGAAAAATTATAGTCATTGATCATCAAATTCCAAAACTATCAATCAAGTATAATAAACATAATATAGAAGAAACTTCCAAAAACGTTTAATTTAATTATATTTTAAGTATTACAATCTCTTCTTTCTAGCTTTGACAGCTGCAAACTCGGAAATCGCATCTTCAAAATTAGCGGTTTAGCGGTTATTCCATTTCATGGAGTTTTTGTAAGATTTTTTTTTCAATCGCGGCCGGTCGCACCCGCCGCCCTCCTAGTTACGTCACTGGTTACATCAATAATTATTATTTGTTGACATAAATGACATTCAAATATTTATTGCCAATGTAAAAATTTATTTTCAGTTTTAGCAATAAAATAATGCTTTTAAACATAGTTTATGATTAAATAACAGTTAATTATTTGTCATGATAAAAACATAATTTGCATGCATTAATATTTTTTTTTGACGTATTTGACCTTGAATTTCATATCCACACCTGATGTGGATACGACATCCATATACACACATGATAGTATATGTTGCCAATATCCGATAGGAAGTAGAAAAAAAATTTCTCGTTATAATTATTATGATATGACCCAAACGGCGCTTCATTAGCTAATTGATTTTCAACTAAATAGAAATTTGCTTTCGGCGCAATTTTTTTTACGTATAAAGTCGGTACAAATGGGGCCGAATACTGAAAAGCCCGGTAAAAATTATAATTTCCAGTCCGCCCCTGGCACCACCCATTAAGGGTGGTGTTGTGTGGCACTATATGGCATTTGCTAACGTAGCTAGCACTCACTGAGTTCTTAATTGAACTCATTATTCGAAGGGTACGAAAAACGTTCGCGATCATTGATTTACTCTATAGTTCAAACTTTTCATACGGGAACAATTATGTACCACTGCAAATAATAAAAACAAGAATTCAAGTGTGCAAAAACGCATTCAATACGTGTTAATGATTCCTGGCTCAATGTGTGATATGTGTTATTCATTATAATTAATGACAATTGTTTTAAATCAACATGCACGGCTGTTTTGTGTTGGATTTTACGCTTATTTTTATTAATTATTTTGTTGGTAATTTTCAAACCGAGTATAGGATATGAAACAATAGAAACAAATTAAGGTATTTAGAATGATTGAAGAAAAAATACACCCTATATAAAATGTGTATTTTATATAGTAATTCTGTGGCAATTCTTATAAGTAGTAGGTATATAGAAAAACATAAAATATGCATTACACATAATTCTTATACTTACAAAAACGCAAGAGAACAAATAAAAAAAACTTGTAGTACCTACATTTTAGAAGTTTACACTTGGCAGTATAAGTTTAATAAAGAATCAATGTTGAAACAAACAAAATAATTATTTAAATTTTTAAATAAGCGTATTTTTATTATTATCCGTTTTTTGTAATCATTAAGTTAATGCTGTTTTCTAATAAATTTTGGATGATGAAACCTGATGAAATATAAATTTAATTTTTAAAAATAATTTTGTTTTGGCAATACCGTAATATTCAATATGCCAATTCTCATTAGGTACTATATTAATTTTCAAATTTAGAAACAAAAATTTGAGATTTTAAGTTTTAGTATATTAAGTATCAAGAACGGTAAGGATAGTTTACTAATGCCCATGTCCAGGGCCGCCGCGTGGGTATTAGCCGCCCGTGTGCAATATTTCATAAATCTGCCCCCTATTCAATGATCCGGTCAAGATTTCCATTTAGAGGTTCTTTGCTTTTTTCTGTTTTGAGCTTCAACAAGTGACGGATCTAAAAAGGAGGGGGTGAAATCCTAATAAAAATAGTAGTTGGGTACTGTTTTTTAAAGAAAAAGAAGAAATTACGCCGCAGGCGAAATTTTTTTTTGAGTTCAAGGTCAACGGCTGGGAAATTACATTATATTTACCCTCTTCTTCTTTCACGAGTAGAAATTAATAAAAAAAAATTATGAAATGAAAATTTGGAAATTTATTTATTTGTAATTTGTCAGGAAACGATTTTTTAAAATTTTAAAGAACAAATTATCACAAAGCGGGGAGGGCGGTCGTCCCATCGCCCCGCCAACCTAGGATCCGTCACTGGCTCTAAGACAAAGTTTTATTTTTTTTCAGCAGTATACCTTTATTTTTATTGAAGTCATAATGCTTCATAAAGAAAATTTGCATTCGCATAATCGGCCGGTCACAATAATTAATATTGTACTGACTCTTACTCTTGCAGTAGAAAATAGCGCCGCTTGCGAATTTTTTTTTATTCAATGCCCTACGTCAACTATTTTTGCGGAATCTTGGAGAGATCGTTAGTATAGGCGTTAGGTTGAATTTGTTATAGGTCATTGACAATAACGTGTAATATAGGTAACTTGATAAAAGAAGATATAATAAAATTGAAGACAACGAAGAAATATAAATAAATTAAGAATCATAATTAATAATTATAATTTTTAAACAATGAATAATTCTGAAAATTATTGTCAAACATTAAAATAATTTTTTTTCAGAAAAATAAAAATTTAATTTTCACCCAGAATGCCACCCTCTTGATGAGCCGCCCTTAAAATAGTAACACAGTAAGTAATTAGATAATAAGAATATAATCCTTTAAGCTTTTGTCAATATATGAACTCATTATTGATTTAATTAACACAAAGAATTGATGAATTTTAATTCTCAGCTGTCAAAAATAATTTTCAAAAACCTTCAAAGTACGAAGTGAATATAGCAATATACAAATTTTCGTATAGCATTGTGCTATACCGGTGTGACACCCTTTTGACAGCTTTGAACGAAGCAAAATGCCACATCGAGCACCGTGCTTCGTGCCACGCCGGTGTGACATGGGCTGGGCATAACGGAAGACAATGTTTGGAGACTGAGCGAAGCGAAGGCTCCAAATTTGTCTGACATCGATAAGTAATTCCCGTTTGTGATGTTAATGTCATTTTTTGCACGATTGGTCTATTTTATCCATACTTATCGTTCAGTTTTATAATTTACTTACCGTTTTGTTTAGCCTAGCAACCGGTAAAATCAACATACCGCCTTGGAAACAGGCATGGTAAGTGCAAAAAATGTGTTAATCTTACTCAAATGATTATTACACTCGTTTATTTATATTTTATCGCTCTACCTAGAAATTCAATCAAAATCATACTAAGTAGGTTATTCGTATAATATTAATTCAGACAATGACGAAATTTTATTGCCACATAATATGCATAAATTGGGATTCATGTTTATTAAATTAAAAAATATGTACCTATTTTTATTATAATATGCTCTCTAAAATCGTTAACTTTGCGAACTGTTTTATTTTAGCGTATCCTGTCCTTTAAAATGATGTTACCTAAGAAAAGAGGATTAATTTCACTGATTTTCATTGTTTCCTCGCTTAGGTGAAAATAATTTCGTATAGTTACTAAACAAATTTGGAGAGCATAATATACTAAAAAAATATGCGAATTAGGTGCAGGGCAAAGTGTGGGTGTTTAGTTATAATTTCCATCGTATAGATGGCTTTATCTTACAATAGTAGTTTTTGCCAAACTAATGTTACTCATGCGTTTCATCTGTCATTTTAATTCAACAACGTATTAAATACAAATTAACATATGTTTTTAGATAAGTGCCGCCCAGAGCGCTTTAAATTCGCTATTACAGTCTGACAAAAGGTTCTTTTTCGGTTTAGAGTTACTGTCAAATTCTTTGAATGGCTACATTTGACATGTGTCGTATTTAAGAGGACCTTAATCCGAAGATTGCAGTATGTATCAGTAAAATATCAGTGTATGTTTCCTAACATAACTACCGGTTTCCTTTATGATACGGGTACGGTGGTATGAATATCGTGGTATTTGACACTTCAGAAAAAAGAACAGTGTTTCTCGCGTTGCGTTGTTTTTTGTGGTGTGAATTTGTAAGGATTTTTAATGAGATTGCGTTAATGAAACAGTGTTTCGCGGGTGAAAAGTGTAAAATTCTTTGACTTTGAACGTTTGATGTGAAGAACTTTGTTACTGGCTAGGGCAAGAGGGGCTGGAGACCAGAATCTTGAGGTAGGATATTTTTTCCTTTGAGGGTTTTGGGGCGACTGCAAATTGTTTAATTTTGCTTACCTTCACATGTTGTTGGTTGATTTTGCTGGTTAAATTGTTCACCGTGTAAATGGTTATGTACCTATAATGGATAATGGTACATTCAGTTAGAGGTTAGAGGTTAGGAACACATGACATAAATGATAATATTATGTCGTAGGCTCATTGTAAAATTAGGCTTTTTATAAAAAAGCCGTGGTATTTCAAGAAATTCAATGTCACATCATTTTATTAAACTCAAGAAGGGTAGTAGATTAGCAGTGGCGGATTTAAAAATTTTGACAGGGGGGCACAAATCTAAACATTGGAAAACGGTAAGAAATAAAAATATTATTTAAATTCTATAAAAATATTTATTTTATTTTATTCTAGCGCACTATGACTAAAGTAAGTACGTAGTCAGATAGGTATGTTGTAATTTAATGTAAAATGTCTGTTTTTCTGTATTGTTTATGTTTTTAAAACGAACAAACCAAGTTTTAGTATCGGGGGAGAGAGGGGGGGCACATGCCCGGAATTTGTATTAATCAATTACCTAAATAAAAGTCTCTAACAAAACCGAGTTTGTGGCTTGTGGGATTCAAAAAGGATATTGGATTGTTTATTTAGTTCAGTTCAATCAGAGTTTGTACCAAAATCGAGTATTTAAGATTCAAGAACGATATTGGGTTTGTTTCTTTAGTTCAATTCATAGAGTGCCTGCCAAAAGCCTCGGCATATTGTATAATAAAATGATATGACAACGACTAGACGTTTTATAAAATGACTGAATTTATAATAAGTCTGCGACATCGACATCTACACATACAAACGGTCAGCGGCCATCAGAACAGTAGAAATGCTTTTATGTTCCGCCATCTAGTCTATCAATAATAATTACAGATCTTTACCAGATACAAGATAAATAGCATAGGTACTATTGAATGTATTTTTTCTAGTGGATTTCCGACTCCCCAACTTTTGTAATTAATGTTGATATTATTTTGTTGTGTATTGTTTTACTTCTTTTATATCTTCTTTTGAACACAAATTCTAGAAAGCATTGCAATATGTGGTTGACTTATTCCCTTCTCTTAATATGTATCCAATCATTCAAACCGCCATTGTGCTATTTACAATTATTTATTTGATTATAAAAACTCAATTTTCTAATTAAACGTGTAACCCCAAGATTAATTTTAACTGTAACCTAACTTAACCCCAAAATTAGGGTTTCCACGATTTTTAGATTTTTTTTACATATATGTTAATCTATACATTAAAATATTAGACCCGTATTTTTTCTTTTTGCCAAAAAGTTGCTAATAAGCCAGAAAAAAATTCATAAAGTTTTAAAAACAAGGTGCTCCGAAAAACGATGCCGTGTGTGATGGTGTGATGTCATCGGCACATATAGGTACGTTCACCGCGCTGACAAGGACGGAATACGATACGTAGGTCTGACACAGGTTCGTCGGCCATTCCGTAGTCAAAATGACAAAAAACGAACTTACACGAACAAATCTACTCACGGTTTGGTCTCAGTGCCGTTTGCGTCACACATGGCGCATTTTAATGCACGTTTTAAAAGATTCCCTTTTTTAATTTGATAAAAAATCTATGAAAATAACTAATTATTATCACTTTCTTATATGTTATATATGCTGAAAATTGATATTAAATAAGTATTTCTTGAAAAGCCGTAGGATTGGAAACCTCCATTAATTTTTAGACACAGAAACGTTCTCTCATTAATTTTTAGCTTTAACTATTTTTCCGCTTTATCCCTAAAGACTTTTGTTCACACTTTAAATAAAGACCGGTTTATTAAAAAAACAAATGCAAATTTAAAGTTTTTGTTTCGGTTTTCATCAGGTCGAGGTCACACCGTAAAAGATTTTGATCTAAGCTATTACTATGTTGTACTTGTAAAGGTCTCTGCCATTTTGAAACAAAATGTTGACATGGTGTTATAAACAGTTGACTGATTACTAGGAAATTTATAATTTATGAAGTTTCGGTCGAGTTTTGGTTCGGCCTTTATGTAGTGGTGTATTCCTCCCCTATCAGTGCCATCATTACTCCCGGGGGCGCGGGGCGAAGCCCTCACGCGCAGTTAGCGCTGAATGGCGCGTCCAGCCAGCGTGAAATGTTCTGTAACTTGAGGCAAATTATTTTCAACGCTACAAAGGTGGTCTTGGAAATTGTTTTAACGCTTGGCGTGGTGGCGGCTTAAAGGGGGCGGCAGGAGGTGGGGCGGTAGCGTCTCGACGCACGGTTGGATGATCTAAGAGATACGTTGTTCAGTTGTTCTGTTGTTGTGGTTGTTTCCTGGACTGATTTCATTTGTTTCACCAACGTCTTCTTTATGTTGCTTTGTCTGATGTCTTGACAGAGATTTCTCAATACAGCGGCGTCGCAACATGGACTCTCTTAAATTTTGTGGTTTGCTACAGCGTGATCATAAATGATTGACCCTACCACCTCCTTCTGATTTGATCTAACCAGAAGTAAAAATCTTAAGAGCGTACTGTAGGAACGTTGCGCGCAGCAAAAACATGCTTTTGAATGGGGAATGAAATTGAGACTAATTTTGGTCGGATCGACTTAATTTTTATTTTTATTTAAAGATAATAAAGATGAGATCACGTCCATTAAGTGTTGAAATATGAGTTTTATTTTTTGTTTCAACCGAGGTTTCAACTTTACAATGCCATAATCTTGTCATAACTTGACTAACTTGACATAACTGTTACTCAGTAAATCTACAAAAATTGCAAATTTCAACACTAGACGGATCTAGATTGATCTTCTATCTTTCAAATGAACCCTTATTTGTGATGATATGTTCATATTTAGTACCAATTTTGATCCCTCTACGAGAGCGCGTTCCCTATTGCTGTCTTTGTTCGACACACCAAATCTGTATGAATCTATCTTTTTCTCGCAGACAGCTACAATCGGGCCTTAACCTTAAAACAAGATAAACTCAAAATTTTTCGTAATGGCACTCCTCGGGCATAACATATAACGTACGTCTTAATGGCACTACTCGAACATTACATATAACGCTCTTTTGACAGGAAATAAATACTAACTTTATTCCGCGGTAGAGTTTTGATTAAAAACAGACTTTTTAAGACAAGTGACGGTCGATCTTATATTATAACTCTAACTCATAAGTACACGTATAACTGAACTGTCGTCTCCTAACAACAATGAGTTGCGGAGAATGAGTGTACGGCTTATGGCCATTTGCACTGCCTCCACTTAAATTTTAAGTGTCACTTAAATGAAACATATGGAATAGAATTAATGACAGCAATGGTATTTCTACGTTTGACAATTTGATTTTGATTCGATATTGTTACTTTAAGGAAAACTTAAAATTTAAGTGGAAGCAGTGCAACTGGCGATTAGTAGATTTAGAAGTTCGTATAGGCGGCGCTTGAAGAATTTTGGACTTTGCATAGTGAAATGGTGAAAAAAACATTCCGAGGGCTAAACTTATAACAAACACCGACATCAAACATAAAATAGGTATGCAAAGTTTTATGAACATAGCGAGGAACATGGCTTTTCCTATAATATAAAAACCATTTACAGAATTTACACTCCTGTAAAGAAAATTTCCAACTCGTTTTAATTCTAAACGAGCGAAGCAATCTAGCCTAGGGCCTAGGTCAGAAAAAATCAGTGGCTTAGCTAAATACTGCTTGTATAATACTGGAGTAGAACATATACCTACATTTCTTATGGACCCGGTCACGTAGGCTGACACAAAACAAAGAGCAGAGGTAATTGACGTAGACTGTGACCAGTTCCATTAGAAATATATATGGCATTGGTATAGTATGATATGAGCTTGCAGTAATCTGTGAGGTTGCTATACACACAAGTTTTGATCTTTCGAGAAATATCTTTGGAACTAATCTCGAGAAATCGAATCCTCCGTTTTTCATGAAATGGAAAATATAAAATATGAAGATAAGTGCGGCTCTTCATATATTTAACTGTATTGTGGTTAGTAATTTTGGGGGTGATAACGGACGCCAATGGAGTAAAGCCACCGTGGAGACAAGTTTCCAGGCAACGCTTGTTTCTGCTACCATCTGTGTGCGACATTTTAAACGGACTGTTTGAAGTTGGAAAGTTATTACAGTGAGCGCAATTACAAACTTTTCAAGAAAAGAACTTTGCTGCTGCCTCAGCCCCCACCTCTTTGGCCCCCTATAACCCCTGATGACGCCCTTTAACCCCCAGAGATGCTTTTATATCTACATAAGAAAATTTTAAATATAGCAGAAATTTAGATAGTGGTTATAAGATGATATTATTATAGTGCAATCCAACCACTTCGACCGATTCGTCTTGGTGCAGTTAGAATCTAAATCCGGGCGACGACTTTTGAAATTCAAAGCGACAATTGAGAGATTCTTTTGCAACCAGGCCTACATTTAAGACGATCAAGTAGTCAACTTGAAGCATCCGAGTGCGATTTAATTGAAAAAATCTGACGTGGCCATCACACAACCTTCCGCCATACCCAGACTTATAAACATAAATGTAGGTACACGTATACAATCCGGTTTCCTTCAAAATATACAAATAAAAATCTAAAATATTCAAACACAGAAATTTGCATCACCTGAATCAAAAGATTCGTTCACAGGAAAATTCTTCTGTGTTGAAGCCATCCTGCGTTCAATATTACTACATTTAATATCTTACTTATGACTTATATAGCGCTAGTATGTTAACTTGTCACCCGTCTCACCTGTCAATATTTTTTACGCAGAAACAAAAATCAATCGAACATGGATTACAAGATTTCGATGTTTTATTTGATAAATTTATTTTTTAAATTTTACTGCAGTTCTTTAACCAGATAAAGACAATTTTTTTATAACGTAGGTTGCAAATAACTATTCCTCTTATTCTTATTACAAATAAATACTATATTTATCCAAATTTATATAAAATTTTGACAATTATCTTTTTCAATCTTCAAAAAATATCACTTCCGGTGAAGATATTTGTACCAAAATCTAATGAGCTCTTCCTATTCGTATACAATTGTAAAATACCAAATATCAAAATTTTTAGGTAATTCGTATTTGAGTTATGCGACACACGGCATCGGCCCGGACCACACACATACACACACACACATACACACACACACATACATACAGACATCATCGAAAAACTATCAAAAATGAGTTGTAAGGACCCTAATTCGTGCTCATCCACTTAAAACTCACAACCCGATTTTTTGCATGATTCCAATACCTTCCTTTACAGGTAAGCGGAAGGTAAAAAGATGTTTTTCTTCAAACGTCAAAAAACAATATACTTTACAGACTAGATTCAAAAGCAGAAGTTTTACTTTTTCGCCTAGGAGAAATCTATATGATATAATACTAGATGATTAAGGTTTTAAATGTTACATAGATTTATTTATTTGTTTTTGTACATTAAATGTACAATTTTGCATAGTTACATTTTGGAAAAATGCACTACCCATAAATGGTAGGTAACTTGCTTTTAATTTTTTTTGAAATATTGTATTATCTTTTTAATTTGTGTCCTTGAGGTTTGAAGAAAAAATAGCATGTGTTATTCGGAGTAGAAGTGACCTCGCATGTAATTGTCCGCCTCGCTTCGCTCGTCGTGCAAACTTCTACGCTCGCCTCACACTTCTACTCCTAATAACACAATATACTATTTTTGATAAAGAAATGCCAGTAACCAAATAGAGATAATAGGGAAGAACGCGTCAAATTGAGAAAGATAAACTGAATTTAAAACGTCTTTGACAGCTATTGAAAAAATATAACCAAACATATTGGACTCGTTCATTATATATTCGATCCAAATATAACTCGGGCTATGATTAATCATAGGTGATAGCATTCGTTAGTTTTCATCGACCAACTCATGCTATCACCGATGATAATCACTTGTTATATTACTCTCAAATATTTCATATCAATGGTTTATTTTTCTAATTTCCACATTTTTAGAAAACACATGAAAAAATTGACATCTTTATAAAAATAGCGTATCGGTAAAAATAACTCTACTTTCACCTTTGATGTGAATGAGGCTTAAGCATTTCTAAATTTAAGTCGGTTTGAAGTTTGAATCCAGTAATCTATGAATAAAACATCGTAACAAAATTTGCAAGCTGTTTTTAATGTATAGGTCTTTTCTTCTGTAGTGTCCCGCCCCCTCAGCTGTTAATTCCATAATTCTAATCCCCTGTTAAACTAACGATTACTGCAATCATTCTCTATTATTCGCCAGCATTTAAAAACTGTCCAGTCCAAGTAAAGCAACCAAAGAACAAAGCGAAATGAACAATAAAATATCACAATAATCAAAGAGAATAAATCCATGAGTTTTTTATTTGCAATCGACTTTGAAATAGTCTGCTCCACATCTGGGCAGGCCTGGATCGCTTTTCAACTGTTTGCGTGAAACAATAGAAACCGGTGGGAGGTAGAGAAGCAGCATGCTGTGACAGTATACGAGCTATTATTCTATTATTTGCCACTGGAGCGCTACCGTCGCTCGACACCCCTCCTGCAGGGGTCGAACACGACTCTTAACGTAGAATCTAAATTATTTCAAGTTTGTTTCTTGACTTCGAACCATTGAAATTTAAGCGGAGTTATTGTAAAAGTAAAAATATATAACCGAAAATTTTTACCCCTACCTTCATCTACTATTTGGTAGCTAATCGAAAATAGCACTATTGAATTAGTGAGCGGTTTTGAACCCCATTACTCTTTGTCCAACTAAATCATAAATTATATACCTATATTATGTTTATGAGCTAAAGAAACAAAATATAATGTCAGGAAATGTTCGTTTTTTGTAAGAGATTGAGTAGGTTGTGGATTGTTATGTTTGGTAATTTGGTATAATTGATAATTATTATTACGTGATGTTCTGGGTATTTATTTGTCGGTAAAATTGGAGATTGGCATTGTTGTATTTGATATTGAGGTGGAATAAAGTGGCTATTAATTATACGAGTGCAAATTTAGTATTTCCGAAAACCAGTGCAACAATAATTTTGATGAAGTTCTTTTATAGGTAACAGAAAATTTATAATTTCAACTGAGAAACATAGCATCGTTCTAGATTTCTAGTATTTGCATTTAATGATAAATTGCAAGAATATACAAAATATTTGAAATAAAATGTAAATCTTGTCCAAGAAAGTGCAAGGTACTTTACAATAGTATTTATTAATTCGAGTTTTTTTTTCTAGATAAATCTCATCTCTACTCAATTTGCTTACTTCCTACTTCTAAATCACTATGGTAAGTCGATAATCCTAAAAATGTTTAAAACATATTAACGCGAAAAATGCTACAACGCTTACTAGGAATAAATTGGAAAATAAATTTTGTTAATAACATAATAAAAAAAACTTTATTAGGTACTACTGTTTTTATTGCACATTTGAAACAAACTCAGTCCAATAAATTCAATACAATACGTTAAAGTTCATATTCGCATTTAGTCTAGGATTGCAAGAAAACATAATTTACAAGATACTAAAAAATATAATAATTATCAATAAGAGTTTATTGATTTATACTCATGAGAATAAAAGCTCATGAGCTGCATGCGAGTGCGTAATCGTGGTCATATTTACTATATTACCATTCTGTATCTACGGCTATATTAAATAATTAATTTTTGTAAATTTAAAATGACAGCTATCAGAAATATTTTATTTAAAAAAAAATAAGTAGGTAGGTACTTAATCAGCTTTGACTATTAATTTATAGTTAGTATAAGAAGTTATACTTATTGGTCAATATCCATAACACAAGAAATTTTGTTTGTCAAAAAGCAAATTGAATAATAATTATAAATTCCAGCACCAATTATTAAACTATTGCAAACAAACTTCGTAAATGTTTCATTAAATACTAACTTAAAATAAATTCTTTCAAAATTTCTTTTATCTGGAAATACTAAGCAATTATTTCCAATCTAAGTATCAAATAACCTCCAAAAATAAGGAACCCAACCCTCTAAAGTTTACCGTAACACTATCCCAAATTTCCCAATTTCAATGACAAATTTCGAACCCCCACAAACATACAATTATCAATTTCTTCAACAAAAACCTAATAATACTTTAACAAAAGCGTACAAATATTCTTTCTTCTAATTTGTTCAGTCAGATAAAGTTACGTGGAAATCAGGTCAGTTTACACAAGACACGTAAAACATACCGTAACTTAACGGAGGAACGTAACGAAGAATAAAAGCAAATAGGAGGACGATATCCTTAAATTTCTAATGAAAGTAGAAGAGAAAGATAGGGACTTGCTGTTTCGTCCTGTGACCGCTGAGATTTACAAACCGTATTTTCACTAACATTAATTTTTATTGATATATGTACGTTACTTAATAGGGAATTCAAATAATTATTATATTTTTCAATGAGTTTTTAATAAAGTCATTGCGAATGTCGTAATTTTATTGCCATTACACGAGTTGCATTTGTTAGGTATTTTCTTTAATGAAAATGATTTATTAAGTTGCATGAAATCGACATGAAATTTAGTTAATTCTTTGCACTCATATTTTGTACGTTAGAACCTAAAATGTATAAAGGAAATTTGTATCGAAAGGAAAATCTGTAGCGAAATGAGTATCAATTAAAGGTAGGTGATAAGCGTTTCATCATGAGAAGTGCTATTAAAATCTAAGGAAACGACAGAATATTCGGAATGATCATTTATTTTGTTAGTTTGGTTCATGGCAGGGTTGTGAAAAACCCGGGTTTTTTCATGATTTGCCCAGCCCAGTGGGTTTTTTTGAAAAAACCCAGCCCACTACTGGGGTTTTTCAAAAAAGCAGTTAAAAATATTATTGTGTAATTTCTACCTTCATTTTAATTTAAAGAGAAAAAAATCATAGCCAACTATGAGCTCCATAGAAAATTTGAATTTGGTTTGAATTTCTCAAAATTTTTGAGGACTGCAAATTAGAAACCTGTACTAATTCAAACAAAAAAGTTATAGATGAAAAACGAAATTGGCAAAATTTTAATTTTTGCGAATATCTAGTCACCTATACATGTTTGTGAGAAAACAAAAACATTTCTAATTTGGCTCCCTAAAGGAGCAACTATTGTCTAATTTAACCAACTTCGTATCTCTTCTCGAGATCTCCATGCTTAAACAGTTTCATAGGACATTCTGTATACAATTTTCAAATAAAATTTGTTTTTCATGGGTTTTTTCGGGTTTTTTCAGGTGGGTTTTTTCCGAAAAAACACAGTGGGGTTTTTCGGGCTGGGCAAAATCACAACAACCCTGGTTCATGGCAATTACACGTGAAAGAGTGTTCCAAGGATATGGCCACCACGGCTCGCACGGCACTCACGAATCCGTTTTGTCGTAATTTTGGATGACATCTTGGTAAAGTGCCGGCTCAATCAAGTGGCCACCAAGATCTTGCGATTTGACCCCCTTGGATTTCTTCCTTTGGGGTTATTTGAAAAGTAAAGTCTACAGGGATAGGCCACAGACGCTGGAAGACCTGAAAATTGCATTTCGGCACGAGATTGCCTTGATATTGAGCCGCCACTTTGCCAAAATAAAAAAAATCTAAAATCAAACAAAATTAGACTTAACTGCAGAAAATACAACATTTTTCAAAAAAAATCTAGCACAATATTATATTTTAGCACACGTTGTAAACCAAACTGTTCTTTCCTGGTTCAGGTTTCGTTTCGGGTATATTAAATAGAAGAGGTTCGTTCCGGTTCCGGTAATTATGGTAATAAACATTATATTTATTTAAATAGGTATTTCTTAAATTCAATTTGTCCTCAAAAACCGCCAATTGCTCTTTGAAATAGTCAATTTGTTTCGAGAATCTACGGCTCAAATACGCGGTCCAAAACATCAGGGTACAAACTAGATAGTACCTAAATATCACTAACCAATTACAGTATACCTAAGATTTATAAATAAAAGTATTGTATGTCAGACAAAGTGCACGTGTATGCGCGACAAAGAAAGAAGATCTAATTGCTGGTACAACAGAAATATTGTTAAGAAAACAAACTGCAGAGGACAATGGTTCAATGGTTAACCAAGATGGTTTGACAATGGTTTTGTGGTTTTTTCTTGCGATACTGTTCTCTGTTCTTTGGGAATTGAGCGAGATCTTTTAGTAGTGGATGAATGTAGATTTTATATTCAGGTATTGTGGGATGAGGGGTGGACCATAGACGTAACTTGAGATTTTATTTACTAAACGGAAATTAAATTAAAACTGTAGGACGTATTCTTTTCTTCGGTGGAACTTTCTTTGCAAAGAACTGAATGAAGTAAATTTATAAGGTAACAGACACCGTATTTCTATTCATTTATAACACTGTCGAAGTGGTAAATCACTTTAATTCTGAAATTGTATAAAGATGTTTTTTATTATTTCACAAGTATGTATTTAGCAGATATCACATCAGAGAAAATTACCTATGCCTAATTATTTTTATTTACACAAATGTTTTATAGATTTTAATAACATTCTACTATAGAGACTATAGGTACTATAGATTGTATAGCTATCAAATAATGATTTTAAAAGAATTTTTTTTCTTATTGATGTGTTTCGCATTGCACTGTAGTAAATAATTTCACAAAAATTCTCATAAATTTGTATTAGTTGATAAAAAACTACATTTTGTGAAAATAGGTAACTTCAGCGATGCTTGTTATTTTGTATCCACGTTTACTAGAGAATGGTGATTTATACAAATATAACTTAATAACCAACCTCATTTTTCTAGATTTTTTCGTCTAAGAAATAAATGCCAAATTTCGAGCTTCTATCGCGAAGTACGCAGGGTTGGGAATGCAATATCAGATTTACGTGTGGACAATTTTCCATAATTTTATCATAACTGACATAACATTTATGTATCATGCCTTTTACCGCTTTACCATCTTGATGTGGCAGTTCAGTTTCACATATTGTAAATTATCACGTCATCAGTCATCGGTATATAGTCGTAGGTAGATAAGATATTATGTATATCAAGTATACCCTGTTCGTTGTTAATGTTAGTGGACAGTGGCGGCGCCAGGGGCGGGCCATGGCCCGCCCTAAAATTGTTTGGCCCCCCACTTGGCCCGCCTGCTTAAAATGCTGTATGGGTTTAGTAAATTAAAACATAATTTTTTCAAAATAAAATAAGCTTGAACGAAATCAACTGTTGGAAATCAAAATCTTTTGAAACAAAGTGCAAAGTTTTCTTTGCGCGGGATTCCCTAGCAGCGCGCATGACAGAAGATAGTAGAACTAACGTAGGCATGAACCTTTTCTTTCCAAGTCTTAGCTTGTCAACGTGTTTCGCTTTTCTGCCGTCGAAATTTCGCGTAATTTTTAGTTTCTAAAACTACTAGCACACTAAGATTAAAACAAATTCCATCTGCAGCACATAATGTACTAGGAAACAGAACCAAAAAATTACCCAAACACCTTGAAAATATTTAGTCGAGGGAAATACACTTGAAAAATCTTCAGTAGTATCCGAAACAGTTTTCCGGACCAAAATTTACTTACCAATTTTAGATAAAATTATTAGTGAGTTAAATAAAAGATTTTCAGATAATGAAGATATAATTATAGGTATTAGTGTGTTTAACCCTCAGCCCTCAAAGCAGTAATTTTTTAAATTCTGAACTTATAAAACCTTTCGCAACTGCCTACTCATGTGACAATAATAAACATTATAAAAAATCTATTTATCATTACGAGCTAAAAAACAACATAAAAGTTACAGATATTTTTAATCTGCATTAATTTTTAAGTGAATACGAACTTGCATTTACAGAACTTTGTAAACTCTGTACTAGTACAATAGCTATAATTATTCCTGTATCCTCAGCTGCTCATATTTAAGAAATTCTTTGCTTGATTCAAACTTATCAGAGGCAAAATTGTTAAATGAAGACCGCAAATAATTAACACATTAAAATAATAGATTTTTTGTCAATATTATGTCAATAAAAATGTGAAATGTAATCTTTTTATTATTTCCTTGTGGCCCTTCTTAATTTTGGATGGCCTCCCTATGGCCCGCCCGTGTTAAAAATCCTGGCGCCGCCACTGTTAGTGGAGAATACATTACAGGGTAGATTTTTCTGCAATTCTACATTTTTAACGCCCACTCCTAATTGCCTCATGGACTTAAAACATACCTTAAAATTCGACTCTGGTTAAAAGAGACCAGTATGAAAAATTTCATGAAGTTCGGACAAACGGTGTAGATCTTGATGTTTAACCATGCCTTATAGTTCAAACGAATTTATTTCATTTCATTGGCACATACTGAGTTTCGTTACAAAAGAAACAAACATTGTGCCCGTCAGGGCAATTTTTAAATTTTACCTCCTAATGGTCTGAACGAAGTCAAACATACCTTGGTCAAAAGAGACTTGCACGCAAAATTTCATAAGGATCGGACAAATGGTCTAGATGTAGATACAAAACAAACAGACAGACGGATATGCAAACATTCAACTTTATATATTAGATTTGTGAAGAAGAGATAAAAACTTGGGACCAGTTCAAAAATAATTAATGAAAATTGAGTATTTAATATGTGACATATAATGTTTTCAACTCTCCTATACAAAATAATGACGTCACATCATCTTAAGAAAAATCTTAAATAAGATATGAATATCAGTGCATTAATGTTACGTGTTACATAAGTTCTAAATACGACTTTACCCCCTGAAAATGATCTTTTCCCCCGTCTATGGGCGTAGGAGGCTATCAGATTCCCCGGTAGCAAATGACGTGAATAATCGCGGATATGCCTATGTTACCGATCTCACTGCGCTTCGTTGTTTGTGTGTGTGTTTTATTATGTTATCCTTTTATCCTCACGGACTATAAGATCACAGTAGGCTCGTGGGAAACCCACACGCTTTTCTTCTGTTATTTCTGCGATATTGTTTTGCTTGTTTGCTTTGTTAAACATTACACGTCACTTGTCAGCCGATTTGCGATGATGGTAACTTGATATTAATTTAACTATCCTTGTACGGAAAATTTAATTCATTATTAACGGTTTGAATAAGTTAGTTATGTACCTGAGGATGAGGAGGTATTCATTCGGATAATTCTTAAAAAGAAATATTATACTATAGATCTGACAGTAATAAGGTTCAGCAAATGGATTTGCGCAAGCACTTAAGAGGCCCGCCTACCTCCTAAAATCTAGCATAAAATGTACCTACTAACGTAACGAGTGTTTTGTGGCCGGTACAAGAATGGCAAAATTTTATTTTAACAAGAATTGTGTACTTAAAGGATCAATTAACAGTTGTGCCTTTTTAAAATTTTAATTAAAAAATTGTAGGTACCTACATGATTATAAAAATTCCGAAAAAATTCATAAAAATTTCCAATTTATGCAAACTTTACACGGTTATATCTCCTGATAGAAATTTATTTTTAAAATGGCACATCTGTAGATCCATTCTTTCTCTATTAAATGTTAGCATGCTAGCGGTCCACAGTTCGATTCCCAGTGCAACCGACAATAATATCACTGGGTCCGAGTAGTTGGATTCCACTATAACTATAATAACATCTACCATTGTGCAATTGGGAGTTAATCCTAGGATGGTTATCAGCAAAAAAAAATCAATAATAAACTAACAGTTTGCTCGCAACGAAAACACTTTTACAGTATTTTTCAAAAAAATGACATTGCATTGCAAGGATGCGGTAAAGTACGAGTTTCGGGCTGGTTTTAGGCAGTCGTATAGTATTGGGGAAAAGAGTGGAATAGAAAAAAAGTAAAATCGAGAGTATTCAGGAATTCGGAAAAAACCTAGACGAGCCGCTGAAGGTGGGTTTATGCTTACAAAATTAAGAACAAGAATAGTCTTAAAGTTATAACATATGAGTTGTTTTGAAATAAGAATAAGAAACATTGAATTAAGAGCACCGTCGTTTTTACACTCAACACGTCGAAATATCAGATTAAAGTGTCATATTTGTGTTAAAATGTCATTTGAAAAGTTATGTTTCTAATTTGATTTTAGAATAATAAAATAACTTGCGAATTACAGTTTAGGATTTTTTATGATAGTTTAATCCGGTTTAAACTGACTTTTATATTAACTCTTTCTAGTTTAAAAACATTAAAACAGACTATACAGTTATGCATAAGAAAGTCTTGTAATAACCACAGCACATTTTTTATTAAATTAAATAGTTCTTATTAATTAATTAATAGTTCTAAATTAGTAGTTCTTATATTAGACTAGGGCTAAAGATTTATTATTAAAAAAAATATTTATTAAAAAATCAAGGTATAGTTTGAATAAATTGATGCTCTCAATGCTAGTGAATGATTTTTTCAGCTATGATATTATTCATGCAGTGGTTTGTACAGTCCTCGTTCAGGTTGGCAGGGGGATGTATTTGAAGGGTGTATAATCGTTTCACGTTTAGGTTTAACGAGATACTTGTATAGGTTTGGTTTATGGAAAAGCGAAGCGGTCAGCTGAATAGAAAACCGTGATCTGTATGGTGTATCAGCCACTTCAGGATGTGGATGCTAACGTTAAGAGTTTGTATTATATACAGGAAGGTTCGCCCCCGAACACACACGACTCAGTGGCGGAGGAGAAGTATTTCATTTCAAGGAACAAAGAACCATTATTAATTTTTGAGAAAAATTGAAAATTATCTTGGACATGAAATTCAAATTTGGAGTATTAGGTATCAGTGTAATAAGTTTTTGCTTTTCGATCTTATACTTTGAGGTAAAACTTCAGTCAGAGTAGGTACAACTTACTAAACTTTCTTCTCTCTAAACAGAAGTAAATACTTTTTGAATTTTTTTTCATTTGAGTAAATAAGTAAATAAGAGTAAATGAGTAAATTTATCAGTAGGTTCAAAATTGAACAGTAGAATAAATACATAGGTAGGTACCTACTATTTACACGATTTGGCAAAAAACCAAAAATAAAACCAGCGTTAATTTTAAACAACCTTGCACGATATAGAAAAAAAAACTTTTGATAACCACATTGTACGCATATGGTTTGGTTATATCCTTTCTTGATATTGATTATTTCAACCTAATTCTAATATTTAAACAGCACTATTTTGTCATTTGTGAAATAATCAGATGTAATACCATAAGAGATGATAATTTTTTTGAGAACTGTTTTGTCGTTTCCACGGCAACTTATTTCTAACAATTTCACGACACAAAACATCATCTATCAATTTCCCGAAACGAAGTTGAGGGGAATTGTCAGATGATGTTTTGTGGAGTGAAATTGCAATAAGTTGCCGTGGAATAGACAAAAATTCTCTCAAAAAATTATTATCTCGAATTGTATTTAGGAAGAATATTTTTCTTGTTAAAAATACTACCAAAACGACTCATTTTGCTAAACATTTTTGACGTTTCATGTGACAAATTAATTAATTTTTTGTTACTGACGTAACAAAATAAAACCTAATCTACAAAATTATGTTGTCAGATACATCATTATTTAATAAAGAAATTTATTTTATGCCAATTATTCAAATGGTTCATTATCAGCAATATGAGCTTTCACAGCTAATACGTGTGTGCCATAATGTTATGTTTCAAAATTCGCTTGAACTAAGTACAACAAAACTGGAACATTTTAATTGTTATATTAATTAAATTTATTCTAAGAATGTTCAATAATTTATGTGAATGGTGATTCTGAAATACATAAATTTTATATTTAGTTTTGCACATGAAAGAAGGAAACCGTGTTGTTATTCATCTTTAAAAATTCAATTTGAAGGTACTTTTTGATCTTGAGCAAACAAAATTTACGCCTATGGCGCTTTTTCTTTTCTTATGGTATGTTTTATGACTGCTTTCTCTTTTCAATAATGAATCCCCATCTCCAGAAAAATTGTGGTAAGGTTGGTATACAAATATGCAGTGAGAAAAAAGTTTAAAATAACCCCTGAGTCATAAATTTAATTATTGGCAAAGTTACTCATAATTCCTGCGTAGAAACAACAACTCAAGTCAAAATCTTAATAGGCGAAAAAAGCTGACTGTAGAAGGCAGCACCGGCGTGCTCCGAGTGAAGGGTAACAAACCATCGTTTTATTATATTATACAGTAATTTAAGTGTTTTGTTTAAATAAAGACCTTCTTCTGGACGTTTTATTTAAATGGGGATGTAATATAAAAATAATTGTTGATGAATAAATGTTGAAAATACCCTTCACGTTCAGCTTATTTTTCTGCCACCAGAGGTCAGCCACTCCAGCTTTGCGGATGTATTTTAAATAATGTCAATTTTGACAGTCGTTTGTTCGATACCAACTCAATTTTACGAATAAATATGATTCTTAATACCTATATAATTTCCGGAGAATTTCAGTATATACAAACAATCAGGTGTTACTTTTGAACATAATTAACACAATCCTAAAGAAATGTTATACAGTTGAAGTTGAAAACATTGTAGATTCTAACAATTAACAGTTAAATAAATAAAATTAAACAGAGCTAAATATAACCAACAAAATTATTGTACTAAAATTACAATTATGCACAAATTATGTAAATAAATACAAACTTACATTAATTACACCAGGAGACTACGATATTCATAGCGCAATTCAAAAATATCCATTCAACTAGACAACCAGCTATTTTGAAAGAGTCTTTACTATTTGACTATTTGCCGCAGACTGCCAACAAAATTAAAATTAATGAACCCAAATTTTATTGGTTAGCTGATTTTATGTAGGAGTGGGGCTAAGTCAAAATTGTTTGTTCGTTCAGCAACTTCAAATAGTTTTGTTTAAAATAACCTAAAACAATTTCTGCCCCCATGAAAATAATCTCCGCCGCCGCTGTGGCTCTCGGACACACATATCTGTGTCCGGCGTCTATCCCCGTCGTCTTCTAGCGTCGGACAATCGCAAATTGCCGCAAAGGATCTTCGTCCTTACGCACAGCGTCCTAGAGCACTTGCGGCGATACAGTTTTCTTGTATTCCACGCGGTTTGTGCTTCTTGCTTCTCCTCAGTACACTTGTGTGCTAAGTGAGATGATTGCGGTTATTTTTTCTCTTTTTTATGTTGCGTCGTTTAGGAAAACCGAGAGGGAAACTTTAAAGTAGAGGATGAGTGTGTTTTATTTATTTGAAAAGATTTAGGGATTTTTTCTTAACTTTAGAAGATGTTGAAAAGAAAGATGTTTGCTGAATTATTGGCTTAGAAATTTTTAGTTGTTTACATAACATATTTACTAAATAGTACATTTATATTTTGTCAGATTACTGTCGATTAGTTTTTTGACTACTTATTCGGAATTAATTAACTATTTAGTGCTCAATTCGCAAAGACAATCGATGCTTTGCCGATGCGTTTTCATTAATAATATAAATAATAGATTCAAGTTTAAAATTTTTAAAGAGCTCTCTATAGATTCTGATTTGTAATGAATTTCTTACTATTTTTACTTCCTTGTACGAGGTAAAAAGGAAGTATTGTAATCGCGAAAAATTTTGGTTTTCAGATTTTGATGGAAATATCCGTTTTGACCTTTTCTGAATCCATTATGACTAGTTTCGTCGTGACGTCTGTACGTACGGACGGACGTATGTGTGTCGCATAACTCAAATACGGTTAGACGTAGAAAGTTGAAATTTTGTATTTAGGACTGTTATAGCATCTAGTTGTGCACCTCCTATTTTTGGTTTCAATCTACAAACCCGAAGTAGTACTTTTTTCAAATATTTCTATAAATATTTAATTTAAGACAAATTATTTTATTTTAAATGAAAGATTATGTGATTATTAACTACAATCAGTATTTTATAAATATTTTTGTATCTGGTATCATTTAAGAATAATTAAAGTATATATTTATAATTTAGTATTTCGGTATCTTGTAGTCCATGATCGATTAACATTTGTACTACGTAAAATTTAAATGATTATGACATGACAGTGACAATAGTAAAATTTATATCTTCTTCTGCCGTATAAATAAAATGACTAAAATATAGTTTTTGTGAGTAGGTATAGTAGCAGTAGTATTAGTACTTATATATTAATATATGGGAGTGTCTATTCGTACGCTACCGGTCCACCGGTGCACCGGTGCACCGGTGACTCGGGTAACATCGGCTACCGATGCGCACTGGTGGCACCGGTCGTCGGCACCGGTGGTACCGGTAGCATCGGTGGCACCGGCGCACTTGTCATCAGCACCGGCGCACCGGTGGTACCGGTAGAATCGGTGGCACCGGCGCACCGGTAGTACCGATGACACTGGCGCACCGGTAGTACCGATGGCACCGGCGCACCGGTGGCACCGGTAGCACCGGTCATAGGCATCGGTGGCACCGGTAGCACCGGTCATAGGCATCGGTGGCACCGGCGCACTGGTCATCAGCACCGGTGGTACCGGTAGAATCGGTGGCACCGGCGCACCGGTAGTACCGATGGCACCGGCGCACCGGTGGCACCGGTCATAGGCACCGGTGGCACCGGTCATAGGCACCGGTGCATCAGTGGCACCGGCGCACCGGTGGCACCGGTACGCCGGTGTTACCATTTTTCAGCATCTAACAAATTGCAAAAGTTATAAACAAATGAAGATGAAGAAAAAAAGGTATTTAGTTTTTCGTTAATATTTCAAAAACTATTAATAATTAAGAAATTAAAAAAAAAAGGTTCTTAAAGAGGAGGAAATTTCCAAAAAGAATAGTATTGAAACCTTAAGACGATCCTCTACCGCGCTAGAAAACAGCCTAAAACATGGATTTCGCCAATCCACAGCGTTTATTGTTTTGTTAAATATAATAATCTAAAGATATTGTTGAAGATAAAAGTACAATCTACAAAATGGTCGATGCAAAATTTGAAAGTTTTGCTTTAAAAGCGAAATATGCTAATTTGAATTTTGACAATTTTTGTTATTTTTTGAACACAAATATCTTCTGTTTTAAAACGAATTTAAAAAATTCGATCGGTTATTTCGTAGATCCAAACTTTGTTGACAACATATTAAAATTTATTTTTTACAAATATTGCAGCTTTTTTACAATTATGGATGCCAAAATTATGTTTCCCCTCAAACATAAATTATTTTTTATTTTTATGTTCAACAAAACAATAAACGCTATAGAATAGCGTGCGGAATCAATGTTTTTGACAGTAAGTATAAACTATTAATCCATAAAATTTTTAAAGACACAGCGGAGAAAATTTGAAAAAATTCGAGTAAAATTAAAAAATTTGATCGGAAAATCTATGTACTTTTAAACAATATCATCAAAAACTTTTTTGGAAGATATTTTATCACTAAACAAAATAACACAGTATTTGCATTTTTTAACTAATTAAGCTATAAGAAGATTTGAAAATGTCAAAAAAACCTTTAAATTTTATAAACAAATGCATATAATAGCTGATCAACAATAGTTACAAACTTGGTTAATAACTCATTTCAAAGTCCAATCAATCCTATATAAAAACGACTTAAATGTTCATTTTCGTATAGTTTAAAAGTCAAGTATAGCAGTTTTCTTGAAAAATCAAGTGCTTCTTTTATAGTACGTAATTTTTTAAAGTACAATATAAAATTAAAATAAACTTTTTTCGATACTTTGCAATAGATGGTTGTTTTTGTAATTTTTATTAGTTTCAGGAAAAAAATATGAGATTTGAAATTTGTTTATAACAAATTGTTAACTTAATAAACAATGAAAATTATCAACAAAAAATTTTTTTGGTTATTCTATTGAAACGTGCCAATTATGATTTTTAAAGATAAAGTAATTTCTTAACTTATTATTTAAACAATGGAAATATGCAAAAAACTATTTTAAACAATAAAAACATTTTTTAAAGAAAACTTATTTTTCTTAAAAATCAGTATTTTATCAAGACAACAAAATGGTAAAAAACATTTCATTTGTATGAAACTAGTCCATTTGTTTATAAACAATTTGTAAACAAATGAGATAAAAAAATCCTTAGGTACGTTATTTAACGTCATTGTTAGTTGCGAAAACAGTAATAATTTAACGTTAGTTTAAGAAAAAAATTTTGATAAGATTTTTTCAATATTTAATTTTTTGTTGACTTGCAAAAATTATAATAAACAAAATATTGAAATTTTAAAAACTTTTATGACGTGATATTGTGAAGTATATATAAAAGAAGGGCTCCAAGAAGCGAAAAATTTTAATACGATTATTTAAACATTTTTAGTTGTCTTCAATGACAACGAAGGTCCGACAAAATATTGTTAATTAACAATTGTATAACTTTTCGAAAAATTAACTAAATAACTTTTTTCCAACGGGACTAAATTCTTTGAAGTGTTGACAATACACAAAAAAAATTCAAATTTTTAAATTGATATTTGGTACTGTAAAAAAATTATTTTACATGATGTACTCGCTTTAGAGACGGCGCCGCACACCTCACCGGCCGCTTGGAGTTCTATTTTCAGCGTTAAATTACCATCATAAATAATGAAAGTAGAGTTTATTTAAAAATCTTTTTTTTAAATTTCTTAATTATTAATAGTTTTTGAAATATTAGCGAAAAACGAAATACCTTTTTTTCTTCATCTTTATTTGTTTATAACTTTTGCAATTTGTTAGATGTTGAAAAATGGTAGCACCGGTGTATCGGTGCTATCTACCGGTGCCACCGGTACGTCGGTGCTACCGGTATTACCGGTGCGCTGGTGCCACTAGTACTACCGGTGCGCCGGTGCTGATGACCGGTGCTGCCCGTGCGACGGTGCCACCGGTGCGCCGGTGCCGATGACCGGTGCCGATGACCGGTGCCCCGGTGCTACCGGTACGCCGGTGCTGATGACCGGTGCTACCCGTGCGACGGTGCCACCGGTGCGCCGGTGAAGATGACCGGTGCCCCGGTGCTGCCCGTGCGACGGTGCCACCGGTGCGCCGGTGCTGATGATCGGTGCTCCGGTGCTGCCCGTGCGACGGTGCCACCGGTGCCCCGGTGCTACCGGTGTGCCAGTACCACTGGTGAGCACCGGTAGCCGATGTTACCCGAGTCACCGGTGCACCGGTGCACCGGTGGACCGGTAGCGTACGAATAGACACTCCCTTAATATATTTGTATAATAAGTTATGGCGGGAGGTCTTGTGGTGGCCACGTCAGGTTTTTTAATATAATTCTACATTTTAGTTGTTAAGAAAAGTATAAAAAGTTTAATAGGCGTACAAGGAAGTCATGTGGTGTCCACGTCAGATTTTTTGTAAAATATTTCTGCAATAAGTGTTAGAAAAAAGTACGAAACGTGTATAACGTGTGCATGTGCAGTTCTTAATATTAATACTTACGAACATCAACAAGCAGGCAGCAATAGTAGATAGTAGAGTACCTAGCAGATAATAAAAATTAGTGTAAGGGAAGCGCGTTTAGTGAATTTCTTTTAAACGTGGTCGCACAATGGATTATTAGTTAGCAAAAGACGAGTACTTCACCAAAATATTTCCTTCTTTCAACTGAATGTTCGAACAATGCCTGGAAATATCAAAAATTCTACGAAGTTCTTCACTTAAATAATAGAAGTATCCTCATAAATACTCTGATGCTCTTCCCCTCTTTCACAGTGATTATTCTCGTCGCGTTCCTGGGCGTTTCTTCTATCTGCAAAGTAGGATTACCGGTGTAAAAACCGCTAACTTCCTCACTCTGTCATTGCGCACATCACTAACTCCGTTGTTAGTTTCAAACTCGTGCAATTCTTTCAGAGACCCCAGCCTTTATATTGCAGAAATCACCGCTAGAAAGTTTTAAAACGTATTGTTCTTTAATGGACCTTAAACTTAAATCAGAATTAGAACTCACTGGAGAATTACACATTTTCACTGAGAGGCACGGTTAAAGAATAATTAGATTTTCCAACATGATCATTTCTAGCGGCCAGAATGTGTAATGGGATCTAGCATGATTTAGATTATCTCTGGCTGTATCAGGGATACATAATTGACACTGGTTTAAATGTGAAAATACATTTTAATACTACAAATAGTAACTAAAATTGAAAAGATATACCTAAGTCGTTATGTTCCATAATTTACCTTTAGATCGAAAATATTATGACAACACGTATTTGAAAATCCTTCATTTTCTACGAGGGAAATCGTCGATAAATAATAAATAATTTCACAATATATGAACACAGTCTCGTAGTGCATCTATTCATCTTCATTATTCAGTTTATAAAACATGTCGATTTTTTTTTACTCATTTCTCTTAAAAATACAATAACTTATATCTACATTGACAGTTTTTCTGAACCACTTTTCATTATTTCACAGCAATATTTACCTGTTACTCTTTAATGTACTAATAACTTTACGTGTTCTTTAAATTTTACATACCTATCTTTATCACTATATAATGCACAAATTATTAAATTTAAAAAATACTATAAAGTGACAGCAAGTGACAGAATGAATGTATATCGGCAGTGACCAGCAGAGACACCTAGAAACACCTATGGACTAATTACAACTTCTGACCGGGGATGCCAATGGAAAACGTGGCCAGTCGGTAAACCTAATTATTCTTTAATCGTGGTGAGAGGTACATTTTCACAAATTATTCCACAAAAGGTAAAATATAAATGTCAAAATTGCATGATTCTATCTTGTTGTTAACAAATGTCATTTCGGAAAATTTGTTAAACAAAATAAATTCAACGCCAAAACTCCATAAATTCTTAATGTGTAAAAATAAAATAGCTGGATTTAGAGCCTCTGATGAACATAATCAGCTGACCGCCTGTCCCCTATCCTTGTTAAATAAATATCAACAATTTGTTACAGTTCCAGTTTCAATAAATATTAAATTTAAAACTAATATTGGTTTACCTAGTTTCTTCTTACTCTAAATATCAATGAAGCATAAGTCCTGATCTCATAATTTTATTATGACAAATCTGGTATGAAAAAGTGCATCGGTGCAGAAAATATTACTGCGTTGTGACAAAATCAATCATATGTGAAATATTTAGGTTCATGTGACATCTGCCCTTTTATATTTGTTATTTTGTCCCCGTTCAATTTTAAAAGTTTTTATAATATCTACCTGTAGAAACCTATATACTCGGGCAGGCGCGGATCTAGACTTTCGTTTTGGGGGTAAGGGGGTCAAACTTGAAAAAATCTTATTAATAGATAGGGAAAAATGCACCGCAGGCAAAATTTGTTTTCAGTCAAGGTCAAATGTCTTATTATTAAAAGTTACACTTTTTTAAGAAATGTGAAGTTTCATGTTTTTTTTATTTCATGCGGAAAATTGTTTCTTCAGCCTATTCAAAGAAAAATTGGTAGTATCTCCAATTTAAACTTTCGGTTATGAAAAACTACATATTTTACTCTCGTTTATGTAGATATAATTATAAATGTAATGTAACCGGATATAGTGTCATTTTTCTCGCTGTGGCAAACATTATACCCATTTAAATAAAAAATTCCAGTCAATTCAATATTATTAAATCAATAATTTAGATTTTTTACGATTATTAATAAATATACAGATAAATGAACGTTAAAACCAGTGGTAAGTACTAATATTTTCACTATTCTTATTTTTGCGAATTTTGTAAAAAAAATATTTTTCTGTAATCAGTATATCAAATTATATAACCTATTAAAGTTGCGTGCGGAGATATAGAAACACCCGGTGTTAGATTTAATACACCGAGTTGGTTTGTATTATATTTTGGTTAATTTAAATGTTAAATCTCAATTTTTTCGTTAAAAATTTCTTATATTTCATTATTTGGCTAATATATCTGAAAGCTGTCATTTTAAGTTTACTACCCATTTAATAAAATTCTACATTCGTAGATTAAGCATATAGTACTCATTTGATTGTGGTAGTAAAGTTTCATTTTTATAATTAATTCAATAATATACTATACTTTTACATGAGTTTATTATTATTTATAGGTTAGTCATCTTTTTCAAAACTGACATAGAATTGATCGATAGGTAGGTTTACATTACTTACGGTTAAAAATATAATTTAAAAATATACTGTTGCTGAAACAACAAATTTTAATATTAAGAATAACTTCGTTTAAATCTGTTTCCATATGGAATTTCATAAATTTATTAAATCGTTAACTGCCTTAATTCATTAAAATTGTATTTTATTCCATTAATATAGTTAACCAATCAGATATCCATATCCATTATGCAATCCTCAATCCAATTGTTCCAAGAATGTGTTTTTTTGCAAAAACTACCCTTAAATTTACGAATTTTAGAAAAATTCTTTTTGTTCCCTATCAGTTGACTAGTTGAGTACTACTTACGTATAATGCCAATATGCTATTAATATATATGCACAAAGTTGGAATCATCACGTATTTCATGCACCGCACGACAATGTTTAAAAATATTCTTAAATTATTTGGCCATGTTTGGTTCGTTTCAATTCTGATGCTGTTGCTCTAGTTTTTAATAATTGTTTTCTGTTATCTTCTCATCACCGATCAGTATTTTGCAAACGAAACTTATCGCCTTCGAAAATTGAAAAATACCCATCATGCTAAAAAAATCCAGAAAAGGGTTATAATTCGTTCACCCAGTTTCCCACCTACAACATTGTCAACCACAACTTATTATCACCCTGATGAAGTGCGCTGTGACGCCTCACGCGCCACGCTTGTGTTAATGTGACATGACATGAGCGTGTCACGTCACCAGCAAGTGATGCCCCGCTGCACGCACGCCCCTGACTTGATCACTTGATCACTGCTGAGCACTGATGTCCTAGTGGCCAGGCTACTTTGCCAGCAGCATCACCAGGAGCGGGGGGGCCTCTGTGTCCTGCATGTTCTCGGTGACGGTGCTGACAGCAAAGGGGATATTGTGTGCGGCATCCGCCCTATCGTAATGGGGGGTGGTAGCTACCTGGTGGCGGTGTGGAAATTATGGTGATGTGAGATATTAGTTCTAGGAGCAAAAATTAAATTCTTGGGTGATTTCTTAATTTTAAAAATTGTGTAGGCTAGTAAGGTATCTTTATTTTAAAAAAATAATGACAGCATGAAATTAAGAATTGAAGAAATGTTGTTAAGAGGCCCGTAAGCGAGTGTTTTGTGACCAGTACAAGAATGATAAAATTGTATTTCAACAAGGATTTAATAGAGAAAAAATGAATCTAGATTTGCCTTTTTAAAATTTTGAATACAAAATTATACATGAATATAAAAATTCCAAAAAATTCCAAAAAATTTCCTATTTTATGCAAACTTTATACGGTAATATCTCATGATAGAAATTAATTTTTAAAATTTTAAAAGGCACATCTGTATAGATTCATTCTTTCTCTATTAAATGTTTATAAAAACATTATCCTGAAATCAATAATAATTTGGCAGTTTACTCGCCACGAAAACACTTTTACAGTATTTTTCAATTTCAAAATGACATTGCATAGGTAGGATGCTGCAAAGTACGAGTTTCGGGCTGGTTTCAGGCAGCCCTAGTAATGGGGGAAAAGAGTGGAATGGAAAACAAATCGAGAGTATTCTAGGAATTCCGTAAAAACGTAGACAAGCTGCTTAAATGTTATTCTACAAGGTGATTACTATTTGAAATTTGTGTTTCTAATTTGATTAAAGTATAATTATATAAATTAACAGTCAAGCAGTTGAAGAGTCTGCTAAAATAGTGTGGACCTGCGGCTACGGCTACACTCGTGAGTGACATTTTGAAATGAATTTATTATTTTTTGCACTGTCAAATATTTTTATTTTATATAATATTCTATAATGAAGGTATTGTATATTGGATCAAAATTTTCGAGTGTGTTTTTGGTAGATAATCAAGTTTTGTCTCCAAAAAATATGATTTTGTTATTTTTATGATGATATTATGGTGTGTATCAAAGTGTATGAGTGGAGATATGTGTGTATATATATTTTATCGTCGACGATAACTTAAATAAGTAAAACAGTAAAACACATTCCAATTTTGAATTAGTGAAGGACCGTTAAATTAAAATTGGGCGGGTGATCATGTATTAACCACATTAGATTTTTGGTATTTATTTAGTAAAATCTATTTCTATTATTTACAAATAATGATCGTTAAATAATGAGTTACATATTTATCGATCAAAAGAAAACCCTAGACTTGTAGGTACCTATTTCTGATAAAAGGATAAAACTACAAATGATACGAGTACAAACAACTCAGCATACAATCATTTTATGGTACTAGTAGTCCACTTTACGTTTTCTACATTAATTTTCTGTAATTCTCAAAAACAAAATGTTTTTACCAGATTTTTTCTCTGTATACAAAGTTCAAAGAATTAATATATAATCACAAAACTGAAAATTCTTACATTTCACAACAAGTAGCAACTACTCGTAGGATCATAGACAAATATTTATTTATTCCCTCACGATATATCAATATGTCCTCCGTCCTCATATGATCCTCCTCCTCTTCATCTATCGTACATGTCAGTGTTCTCTTTCCCGCATTGTGCGGCATTGTTCCGGTATTGTTCCATTCTGATGATCAGAACGTAGACGTATCTTAGCCCTTTACACAACACGGCACAGGGAACACGGCACGGATGATGATGCTATGATATGATGACCTCTGTTGGCTGATGGTCATTATTAGCTGATGTGTAATTGATGTGATGTGTGTGCTTGTGTTATGTCCAGCGAGCGCCTGTTCGACTCATTGTGTTGTGTAAAAGAGGCCTGGAGTGGAACGTGCAAGTGGGAAGTGCCATGGGCGGACGTCACTTGGGGTGATGCATGAGGGGCGCAAGAATTACCTCCATCCTAATTTTTTATATACGACAAACATTTAGTATGCTCGGAATTAAACAAATTGTTTACCATGTAACAAAAGGTTGAATCCAAATTTTTATTTATATCCTTATCCTTTTATAATTTACTATTTCATGAATAATTGAAAATCTCAAAATAATAATAAGTATAGTATCTCAAATATACCGGGCCGAATTTAGCACTCTTCTTTAAGCTAATGAAGCTTCTCTAATTACCATGAAAACATATTTAATCTCTTTCTTATTTACTGACGGAAAAGTGTACTATGTGTCTTTGTTTGTTATTTTTAAAGAAGCTTCTGTAACTTGGAGAAGAGTACTGAATTTAGCCCAATATGAGTATAGTATATTCTGTAACAAGTGTGGAATGAAGCATATTCAGCTCGAGTGGAAAGTTTGTGAGACGAGCTGTAGACGAGTTTCACGGTTCCACGAGAGCGAAATAGACTATACTTTCTCTACGACTATAAATTTAATTGCATTAAAACACATAACCTAAAACTATTAAAATGAAAATATGTGTATTTATAAAAAATATATTCTACATAAAATTAATAAATCTAAACGTATTTTAAAGCTACCCACCAACCAAAAACATTGAATAAAGTTAAATTATTAGAATTCGCCACATTTCATTCCATTACAAGTGATAGAATGTAACCATACCATAATTTAAAATGATGTAAGAATGATAACATTCTATAACAGTCGTATAGAAAAGTAATTTTATTATAAAAGGGGTTTAATCTGAAAAGTTGACTCGAATCTCGGAGGATTATACTTCAATCAAAAATTACTGATAAAATGAGTCCAGTAATATTTTTGAAAATTATTTTTAGAATGAAGAACAGATCATTTCAGAAATGTTAGAAAATTGCTTATTTATTTATAATTGGTAAGTATATTAAAAATTGTGATATTTTTCCAAAAATACCTGTGAAAAATTGACTAATTGATATAATTCTCAGTTCACGTATGAAGAGAGTTTTCTTTAAAAAAAAATACAAGTGCTAGAAACTATCATCAAAATTTGTAACTGCCGTTCATGCGGAGAAATTAATTATTTCTACAAAATAAATTAAAGCAAGTGATATTATTTCATAAAATAAACGATAGGTATTGGCAGTTTTTGGTGACAGTTTCTAGCACATTTTTTTAGAAATCTTTTCTCGCGTGAACTGGACATGAAGAGAAAAAATCATCTAAATAAAAAAACCTTAGTTAAAGTATCATTATAGCCTCTATTAAACAAATTGTCTTTTACCTAAAAAAACTATGACAAATTAAAGCATAATACTGGTTTTTTTCTTCTGTACAAAATTTATGACAACCTCTTGGGAATGAATTATATAAAAGGACATAATGTAAGGGTTGAACCTGAAAGGGTGCGTATGTCTGAGACAGTGGGTGGCCCAGTGGTTTCGGTGGTGTAACTAAATGTCTATACATTTTTGCGTATTGTGTGCGTTTTATTGCCAGGACACACTCCTTTGGAATTCTTTACTGGAGCGTTTCAGGCGATCGGGTAAACGAGGCACAGGGCCGTATTAATACAATACTATAAATCGTTGGATGGTAATACAGAAAATTGAACGAAAGTGGAACGAAAAAACACTTACTTGTTTACCTTCCGCTGGGAAATGAAAACCCTGGCAATGAAAAGTGGCACGAAATGACACTATTAGGAACGGCACGAATGTACGAATGTACGAGCCACCTATCTGTGTATGCAATAAATATGGATTGAGCACGTCTTTCAAAAATTCATATTGTTTCGAGTAAGTTACGACATGCATAGCAAAGCGTTGCTCGTTCCACTCAACACTGTTATTGTAACGTAAGTTCAGTTATAATTACTGAATATGACAATATTATTGACAATATGTGTGCAGATGACCTTTTTCAGACTGCTTTCATCTCAAAAGCTATATACTGGAAATTGAATATTTTATAATGCGACGTAGAATGCTTCCGTTTCTCCTAAAATTTCTTTGAATCTAGTATTAGACCATTATCTTCGAAACAAAACCCAATCATTGAGTAGGTACCTAACAAAAAAACTCCCTCAAAAATTATAATTGGATAAGGTTAGTTTCTGGTAAGAGATAAGCAGGTATAGTTTTTCTACTCCTGGTATTAAAACTTCATTTAATGAACTGGTTTCCATGGCGCTAAATAATATTTTAAACACACCTCGACAAGTCGTAGCTTTGGCCGTTTTTAGTCACGGGCTGAACATAGCAACTGACATATTAAGCACGGGGTGAAGTTAGCTCTTATATTTTAAATTAAATATTTGTGAAAAACTAAGTGAATTTAATGATTTATTTCAATCATTGTCAATTTTTTCCAATATAACAGTTAAATACACTTGCCTAAGTAGAATTTTGATGCTAGTATAATAATCATTATGATTTAACCTGAAATGTTCAAATTATTTTATTTGAAATTTGACATATTTATGTTTAATTTGTGGTTGTAGAAGAAGTAAAGTATGTGACTCGTTTATAAACTCTCTAGATACTCGTTTTTTATACACTCGCTGCGCTCGTTTCTAAAAAACTCGTAACTAAAATGACGTTTATAAAACTTGATGAATAATACTATTTAAGAACTATGGAATAGCGTTTCTAGCAATTAACGACCAGTAAAGCACTGTCTTAAATTCTTGTTGTGCGGCCCTGTAGTATCGGTATCGATACGTCCTCTCCTGGGGCGTGTATCAGGCCAAATGTGAAAGAAATGTAAATATCTCCGACTCTTTTCCTCGCGGTTATATCTCTTTAGCAACCCTCTGCTTCTGTCTGTTAACTGCTACCACAGCCACCCTCCCTTCCTGTTGCCCCGACACCCCCCGCTGATATTCCAAATATTAAGTGCAACGAAATAACCGCGGGATATTATGCCAGATAATTGCATTATAATTGCCGATCATTTCTAAACTTAGCATTCGTTAAACGTTTTACGTAAAGTTAAGGCTATTAGGGATGGTTCTGATTCTTAAATTAATTCTTTTATAGTTTCGCGAATACTTTTTGAATTTATTACCCTCTTGGAAATAATTGTAATAATGAGGGACAGAAGTAGGTAATTATAAAATGAATACTTTGATTTGGGGTTTAACAATTAAAGTCCATATTTTGCTGTAAAATATATTATACCTACCTAATAATATCCTTTTATTAAAAATATTTACCAATAATTTTTTCTACGATTGTGCAAAAATAGGTACGTGAATTTAATGCTATTATTGTTTTTATAGCATCACATTTTTAGGTTTACTGTTCAGTCCGGTAACTTAATCTTTGTGCTTTATGGTATGAGGTGCTGTAATAGTACCTATATTATACAAATTTTTATTCATTAAAATATTAACCTAACCTCATATTTTGGTGTGATGACATTTCATCATTAAACAATAGGGTTAAATAATGAACTCATAATATACTAATGTGACTTATGGAGGGATTTGTCTTAAAACAGTTACGTACGTAATGAATTAATTATATAATAGTTGTAGATAAATTAGTGATTGCTAGTCTATGTTAAAATAGCTATAGAATGTAAAATTAAAATGTTGATTTTAATTTTTACCTTTGATACCTATATATTTTAAATTAATATTATTAAATCAACTTCACACAATATTCTCAGAAAACATATTGGGTATCACTGATTTACTGAACTAAAATCAAATTTTATTTTTAATATAGATATAATATTCTTTCTTACGAAAGCAATAAACTAAACCTGTCGGAACCTTGCTTGCTTGCTTACACTGAACTAGGAAAGGATCTTAAATTTGCAAGATCAGTTTACTGCGGTTTGTTGTAGGACATGTGTCAATGTTTGTAAGATAAAATTAATAATTTTGTATATAAGTATATTTTGATGTATTTAAATGTAGAAATGTCTACCAAATACCAATGCGTGTAGTTGAACTTTTCAATGCGTAAAATGATATAAAAATAATGAAGAGTATCTATTTTAAAGTTAAAGTGTATAGTGCCATAATCAATTTAAAGACTTTCTGGGGACAACTACTTAGGATGTACTAACGTCAGAGTATACCAAAGATTAGCATTTTTATTTATATTATAATAAAATATTGACACACCTTAAGCTAGCAGGACCCATTGGGCAGAATCACTTCAAACCATAATGGAAAATTAAAGGTTAATTAACTGTCCTATTGCCGAATTTGATGATCTGTTATTTATTTTAAAAATAACAAAATAAGACTTAAAATAATTTACAAATAATTTATATTTTGGAAAATAGTTTAAGGTGCGTATTTCGAGCAAAACCCATTTCTTCCGTTGTCTCTCTTGGATAATAAATTGTTGGTGTAAGTTGTACTACTTCGAACATCAATATTCATGACTACTTTCTGCTTTTTATATAAAAATTGCTACTGGCCATGAGAAAATATTGAAAAAAGAGAACAATTTTAAATTCAAACAATAATTGATTCAATAAACATTCAGGTAATATTTTTTATTGGATAACAATACAAAGCTTTCATTTTAATAAACCATTCTTTCGGCACAAATTAGACAAACCTCCATCACCTCAATCTCTGGCAATAATCAAATAAAACCTTTTATCATATTATAATTTTTCAATTCATCCCTCTATTCTGTGCACACGTTTGCATACATAACCCCTGTTTTCATTTTGTCTGCCCACAATGCATTGCAAACAAGTTCTCATATGAACCTAGTGCTAAAAGAGTAAATAATGACCGCATTATGTGAAAATAAAATGGCGGACAACTAAATCATAGATTCATATCTCGTTTTATGATTGTGCAGTAGTGTGAAAGGCTGTGCGAGTGAATCAAGCATATAAGTGGTTATATTTATGTCTGTTTACAATACTATCTGATTGTTTGAGGATGAATGGTTGAATTTTTTTGGGAGGATGATTTTATCTACTCAAGTAGGTAAACATTCAAATGGTTGCAGTATGGGGAATATTTAAGAAACTGATTTTTTAGATAATTGTATGTAGAGGTTTGAAAAATATTCTTCTAAACCAGTATTTCATTTTTTTACTATATGTTTTTGTTAAATTATATAGGTACACTTTTTAAAGAATCTGGTAGAATAATAAGTCGTCAGTCATATGCCTTAAATAGTTAGCATGATTAAAATTTCTATGCGATTTTTTGCATTTATTTTACAATTCAAGTCACCAGTTAGTTAGTAGTAGGTATAAATAATAATAAATAAATGTGCTTGTATATTATATTTATATTTCTATTTAAATTGTGATTATTTAAAAAAAATCCCAAATAATATACAGATTAAATTTGACATGGTTTGATTTAAAAAAATTCATTTCTGACTAAAATCTAGCACTGTTACGTGCGATTGAAGTCGATGAAACCGAACAGAACTTTCCTTCTTTTTCTCCCAATATTCTGCGTTTTTCACCAACACATAAACCAATTATTTTTGTGCGATTCTACGCAATCGCGACTAAACATTTCCATACTCCCTTGAAATCTGGAATGTGAGGGTTGTATTCAGGAAATTTGTATAGTATTTCTTTTTAAAAGCAGAACTTATTTATCTTTGATTTATGGCAATCCAAAGTAACTCTAAAATCAAATGTTAAATTTTGTTATTTTTCGACTCATTATTGAAATAGTATGGCTAACTTCGATATGTCAAAATTTTGCCACCATTCAAATAACAAAAGATGAACACATTTGGGTTTTTATTGGAGCTGGAAATTGCAAAAAAACTAATATTTTCAAATTTCGATAATTATTCAAAAAAATTATAAGTATACTCCTCAGTTATTCGATGTGAGGAATTCATGAATGATATCTTTCTGTTTTGTTTTATTTGGTTTAGTTGGTAACCATTTAGAATAGAATACTAATTACAAAATGATAAATGTACCTAGATGTTATTAAAGTGGAATCCAACCACTTGGTCCCAGTGGTATTATTATCGATTGCTGGAACTGAACTAATGACTACTAGTACACTAAGCAGACACTGCCAATGAGCTAATCATACTGGCCGTTTTGAAGATATCAAAAGTTGTCGATTTTCGAAATGTAAAAAATTTCAAAATATCAAATATTTAAAAATAGTCTTTTTAAAATGCGAGATATTCTATGCTGCATATCATGTGTTGATATTTATCTTCTGAGCCTTTAAAAATTATTTGAAGTCCTGCCCTGTGTTCAAGTTTCGTCTCAAGTATTGGAGATAGTGTTGAGACTTTATTGAAGAGTATAAAATTGAAAATGATATTCCCTCCGTGTGACGTCATCAACAGCTGCTGGAGAAGCGTCTTCTTTGCTCGCGACGCCGTTCGTCGCCATCTTGAAGAAAAGAATTGTGAACTACGATCACGAATTGAAAATCTGATCGCTCTGTAATTGAAACGATGAGAATGTTAGCGGTAGCAACCAGTCAATAGAGACGTAATTATTTTGTTCTTCTTGAGATTCTTCCTGAGGGGAAAACTTAATTATCTTGTTGGTTTTTCTTCTTTTATTATTGTATTTTACACCTCCGTTATATTCGGAAAACGTAATAGAATTGGAATTTAGACTCGTAGTTATAGAGACGTGTAAATTGTAATTTAAAGTAGAAGAACCACTAATTTTTTAAAGACTAATTTTGCACTCTTCTTGAAAAGCTGTGATAAAACTTTTCTAAGTAAAGCAACCTTATATTTTGTAATATATATAGATTGAGACTTGCGTTTGTTTTCTTTCACTTATTTTAGAAATGCTTCTTTTGCAATAAATAGGAGTACCTAAGTAGTAAGTTTGTTTGCAATAAGAAGAGAACGTTGTGCATTACATTCTGTAGTAAAGAACTTTACTATACTTGATTTAAAAACTTGGAGGAACTATTTGAAGTTGTCTCGCTGAGCCATATTTACACTGTGTAAAAACGAGAAAGATATCACTAGATTTGTTTGCGGTAAAATTAAATTTGACATTTCAGCCTGCAGGTCATCTTCCCTTTTATTTTATATCTATTGTCAGTTAATTAACCACAAATATTATTTCAATAACAAATTAATTTATTATATAAAAACAAAGATATTTCATTGTTAAACATTCGTTTGTTTACATTACAAAATTTGTGTGGTGTAAAACTGGTGTTATATCATCCAATCGAAAACGATCAGTTTTAGCATTCCAACTTCATATCGCTCCTCCTAGTTTTGAAATCAAAAGGAAATAAGTTCATATCGTTTGTTATGAAAATAGTGTCCTTGTTAGGATTAAGAGAGATAGCTATAATATCCATGACAATATCAAGGAAGAAACATATGCATGCGTATTGCCTTGATTGCCTTGCTGTTGCCAACAATCAAATTTTTTTATGGATTCTACGTAGGACACTAAAATTTGACTTTCCTTTCTCTAGTAAGTTCTTACCCTGAGATTACATTATACATCTTGTCGATATTTTTGTACGTTAAAATTATAATACAAGATTGATAAATGCTTGACTTATTTATTTATTATAATTTAATACAGTGACAAAGATACATTTGAATGAAATAAATATGTTACAAAGTAAGAATTCTATTGGTACGTCAAAAATGATAAAATGACTTAATTGCAAAATAGGCCATTGGCTGCAAGAATATGTTAACTGAAAAAAATTTAATTATTATTAAATAATGTATTAGGAAAACTGATATTTTCATTATTACGGTTTTATGTGGATCTTGTATTGTGGCCGTGCCAACTAATTTTTAGCTCATGTTTTTTCTAAGATTCTTCTTTCTAAATAAATATTTTATCCTTCTCAAATAACCAAAAGAAAAACTGAAACTATGGTTAAAACCTCAATAGGATACATTTACAAGAATAATATTACAAATGGCCGGTCGGGAGACAATATTTATCCTGGACACAAAAAACCGGACAGACGGCGATGCCGCGGTCAAACGGTCACTTACTGACCACTCTGTGGTTATTTTTGACCCTTTGACCAGTAGGCACACACCGCTGTGTTTTGTTAATATTAATTCAGTCAGCTTTAATAAAACAAACTCTCTTTTTTGAATGTAAATGAGTTACACATTTGGAGAGGACAAATCGAGTGGTCTGTTTACACATTAATATACCATATGAACAGTTGAAGTATAGATAAATTAGTTCAGTAAGTATAGACCAGTTTATTTCAATACGATTAAAATTAAAAGTATTGATTCACATCAGATTTGATTTTTTTCAATTACATTAATAAACTAAATTATGTATCAGAATATGAATTTGATCAAATTTAGGAGTGTACATTGTACATTGTACAGAATAATCTGTTTAGTTTGGTTCAGAGAATCTTTCAAGCTCAGTTCGTATCCTTGGGTTTAAACTGAATTTATATTTAAAATACACTAAATTTTTATAAATCGTTTATGTACGTATTTCATCAAAAAAATTATTTACTAGTTTAAACTTTTTACCTCTCGCTTCATATTCCATAAGAGAGGTATGGAATGGTTCAGAATTTTCGAGTATGAGTTTTTGGTGGATAAGCACGTTTCAGGGTCTCTAGAATGCGAATTTACTATTTTCACGATGATGTGTGTGTATGTATGGACGTATGAATTGTGTGATGATTTTTCGTACACGATAACTTAAAATGTATCATACTTTTAATAACCAAATTTCATATTTAAGATTTCAATAAGGATCTTAACACCGGATAAGATTTTGGTAGATATCCGCAAACCAGAAGTTGTAACTACTTATTGAAACTTGATATAGTTTTCCTTTTTCAGTTGACATCTTTTGCTTGCATCTTGGTTTATATTATCGTTTACATATTATATGAATATGAAACTATTAAAATGTAAGTAAAACTATTTATTAGATTCGTAGAATAAGCAGAATTATGCGAGAGGTCGTGTGCTGGCCACAGCAGATTTTTTAAAAGTATAAAGCAAAGCACCAATGACAAATTTACAACGGTCGTCGACCTTATAATAAAGCCTGGATATCTTTTGATAGATACAGCTAAATTTCAGATATTAGCTTGTGAATGAAAAATGAAGCTATAGGTTTGTGCCCTGTTATATTTGCTTATAAACAAACGGTTTAAATATGTTTTGTGCTAAATAAAGTATAGAACCTGCTAAATCTTTTATTTTGTTGCGGATTGATTGACAATAAATTCTAGTATAGTTGGAACGTTAATAATTGGAATCCCCAGTGCAGTTTTAAAATATTTAAAGCTGTTCTTATTCTGTGCAAATATCTCATGTTTTGAAAGTAAAATTCTTCTGTGTCTGCGTTCACAGTAAACAAAGTAAACGTGACAAAATCCATATTTTAAGTAACAACGGCGACACATTTCAAGTTGGTTACTTGAAATGTTTTGTTGGGCGGTACTGAACGTTCACTGGGTGTCACCTACGGTTCGTATGTGACTCTGCACCGTACCGTAACCGTATGTTAGTGTTTGCCCATCCATTAACCGGTGTGAGTTTGACCGCTGTTTAAAAAGACTACTACTGGACAAAAGTGGTTGACGGTTCACCACGGAAAGATAAAGTTACGCTTTGAAGTTGACACTTTCATCTTGAGGATACCTGAATATTTTTCTAGATTCATATACAAATTAACTAATAACGGACTCTAGATAAAGATTCCATAATAGCATTTATTATGTATTGATATAGCTTTACATGCGAGTACGAAATTTACGGTACAACAAAGTATACAGGGTGTTTCGGGATTATGTATCCTAAATCAAAATATGAATGTTGCGGACTTCAAAACAAGAAATAATTTTCATTTGGAGGTTTTCTCGCACACGCACGCTTCGTTTAGGAGATACTAACTTTTAAAGTTACAGATGAGATTATCTTATTTTACGTTTTCATGTTTCAATGTTAATAAAATTCAGTCTTCTAAGATAATCAATGTATAGGTAGTTAAAGGAGCTATAAATGTTTCAGCCAAGCACTAATAGATGGGGAGCAATGGGGAATTCTCTCGTGCTTGCCACTTTTATACTGAAATTGTCTCCTGAGTCTGTCACAGGTTCCACCTAAGTTTTATGATAAAATTTTTATTATTTTTAATTCTACATCATTAATTGAATAATAGGATTAACATGTCCACATAAGACACTGAATTCCTTTTATAAATACCTAACACAGGACCAATGTCGAGCAGTTATTCGTTTTGTCATCGACAGATTGTCTTCGAGCTGGATGTTAACCTTTCGATTCCCAAATAAATAATATTTATACGATTCTGTCTCATAGTTACCCATCATTAGAGTACACGCAGTGAAAGAAGAAGCCAATGACGTCATCGATACATGATACATGAGCAAACGTAGGCACCGAATCTTTCTCCTAACCTATGACCAATGGCGTAACACAATATTTAAATTTTATACTGAATTCATGCAGCATTTGCAACATTTATCCTTGTTTCATTTTAGTTTGAATACCACTGTATCAAAATAAACACTTGAGCCCTGTTCGCACGAGAATTCTTTGAAGATTCTACCAAGATTCTGAAAAAGAAGAAGTTTTTTTTCTTTCTAGTGAGAATCACCTGTTAAATTGCGGTGCCGCTAAATTGAATCTTCAATGAGTCTTCATCAAAACTGTGTAATTATCACTAGAAAGAAGAAAACTTTTCCAGGATTCAGAATATTGGTAGAATCTTCAAAGAATCCTCGTGCCAACAGGGCTTTAGAAATCCAAATGAAAATAATGTAAGTTTAATAGTCAGAAAAAGTATTGTGTGCAAAAATGCTCTTTTTTAGTACTAGGTATAACAATATCCTACATTTTATAAATTTGCAGCTAAATTATGAAACTAATGCACCACATAATCTATATTCCATTTCGCACATCACATCATCTTGAAGAAATATTTATTCTCCGTACATTTGAATGTTGTCGCCTCTGTAATCGTTTGCGGCAGTGGCAACTGGAGTGTATATAAACCGGAAATTGTTCTGTAGGAAGAAAGCTGTGTCGCTGTTGTTGGCTGTGACTGGTGACGTTCTGTGCCCCGCGGCTAGAGGGCAGGGGTGACAGGGGCTAGAGAAACACACGTGCGGCGAGGGCGGCGAGGTTGCAACGGAAACCAGTCGTTCAGATGTTTGATCTTTCAATACAATACGAGAACACTATTGAGATACGGAATATGTCGAACACTAAATTTATGGAATAGTTTGTTCTATACGACTGTTATAGAATGCTATCATACTTACATTTTCAATTATGAAAAGGTTTCATTCTATCACTAGTGAGTTTCACGGTTCCACGAGAGCGAAATAGCCATACCAAACGCGTTGCAGACACTTTAACTACGACTATGAATTTAATTGCAATAAAAAATCATAACTTATAGTATATATTGTGCAATTGGGGACGAAAGCGGAGTTTTTCCGACGAGTGCGAAGTTGGCAATACGAGCGAATCGAGGGCTGCCACCGCACGAGTCGGGAGAACACTTTTGTCTCAAGATGCAGACGATATTTTTTTAAATACCTGCACCGAAAAGCAATTAGAAGTTAAAGAAAGGGATGAACCGGATGATGATAACATAGAAAAATGTATAATAATTCCATAAAATAAATTAAAATAATCTAAATAATAAATTTTGGAATCCCGCATAAAGCGGGAGGAAACGTACTTGTCCTCCCTAGGGAGAAAAGTACTGACCGGTCAGAAATACTTGACTTTCATCTCTATTAATAGAAACGAAACGTGGCGTTTTCGGTGCATTAAAAAAAAACCTATTTAAATAAAGATATACGAATTTATAAATTTAAAATTTTCGAGGCCACTAAACACATTTCGTAGACGAGTTAAACACAATATTTTTTGCGCAACTGTAACGCATATAATTAAAAACACACATTTTATTTTTTCTAACTGTCAATAATATCGGATATTGACATGCACAACCGATGTACAACTCAATAAATTTACTTCGCAGCCGTTAATAGCAATGCGGCCATGAAATGTATCGTATATATCGTATACACTTCGCGGCCTGAATTGCGGACGTCAATTTCAACGTTTTTTGACAGCTGCGCAAAAATTATATTTTTACCGTTAAACAGGTAAATACAGGAATGTTTTAAAATGAACCAAAATCCTTGTGCGAGTAGAATTCTCTCATCACACTGTTATTGCCAGAAACAAGTCCAACTTCCGTCGATTCAACTTTCAATTAGATATAATAGCGTCCAAGTTTAGTAAAATAAAACAACAAAATCGTCGTATCGTCCCGTGTCAAGTGGACTAGTTCATTAATCGTCCAGGAACAGGGACAAAACCCTCCGACCTCCAGTCGTTCGGTTGTCCTACGACTGCATCCTAATTGAAACTATTTAACGTCACCGACAGAACTTTCAGCCGAATTCAATTTACATTCGGAGCGGAATCGGTTGCTGGTTGTTTGCTTGTTGTTTAACGCGTGCGTGAGATTAAACTTTACACCCCTGAGGGTGAATTTCACACAAACACACCCCACGGGAGAAAGACTTTTAATATTCATCATTATTAGCTCAACGAGAAACAAAGTGCGTTGCTAACTGACAGAAAAATGAATTGTGAAAGTCAAAGCGTGTCTAGATCATTGAGAAAGGAATTGCTTATAATAAGCTTTTCCTAATATTTGCTGCTCTAAAATGTATTAAACTGCTATATCTCTATGACACTCAATATTCTGAGTATTTGTAAGAAAATGTGGCTTGAGACTTATTTTTGTTTATAATGCAGGTACTTTTTTATAATTTTTGATATTATTGCCATTTTATTTCTTTTAAATCATAATTTGGCGTAAGCCTAGGCGAATTCTTTAATAAAATATCTGGCTCAATATTTATGGAGCGAATAGCTGAGTGCATTATGTGACTAAATATGGATGGATATCTGACTATTCAGGTTAAAATCCAGGTACCTATACATTTCAGTTCAATTCTACAAAACTAATCACTTATAATATAATATTTTTCTGGTAGTATTACGAATGTTCTTTGTGTTTGGATATGAATGTTACGAGTAATATTCGCAAGCACAAGGTACATGTGTGTATAATGTAACTACCAGAAAAATAATCTACTTAACTATGACTACGAATGGTATTCAAGAGATTATTTATTGAATCAGATCCAGTTTTAAATTAAAATGGCAATAAATGCAGTTATCCATAATTTCAGAAAACATATTTTTATAAAATTTAGATATAACGTCAAATGTGTTTTATGGTTTTTTTGGTGTTTCTTTAAATAAAATAGTGAATTTCAAGTGAGAGATAGAAATGGTGCAATAAAAATGGGAAATATATAGATCATAATAAAAATGTTCATTTGTTAAATAGTCACCTAATAGCCAGTTGCACCGCTTCCACTTAAATTTTAAGTTTTCCTTAAATGAGCAATATCGAATCAAAATCAAATTATTAAACGTAGATATAACATTGCTGGCATTAATTCGATTCGATATTTTTCATTTAAGTGACACTTAAAATTTAAGTGGAGGCGGTACAAATGGTCATAAAAGTACTAGTAGTGAATAGTCGACACAACCTTACTAGCACAAAATAATCAAGTCTACTCATTTTGATTGGATGTGAAATTCAAAAATTTTGTTGGTCTTTTTTGACAGATGACATATTAATGATGTGAATAATCCCTGTCATTTTTTCTCTCCTAACATCCTTGGATATCAGTTAACTGACGACTGGTAACCGCACATAAATGTTACAGTAAGATAAAATTGATATATTATGAAGACATCTCTTCACGCAATAGTCCCTAAGCTTCTCATCATTTGGTAATTTTAAATTCAAATATTTTGCATTGCGTCCGACAAGTAAATCTTCATAGAACAAGCGTGTCTCGTGCCCGTGTCCCATCTTAATCCTTTGACAATTCTTCAATTCTGTTGTGCGCATTTGATTGTAATTTAATTTCAATAGGAAATATTTGAATCCTGGTACTTGTTAATTCATTTTAATCTGATTAGCTGGGGGTTGGCAGGCGACACAGAGGGGTGATTTAAATTTTAAGAACGAACTGTCCACAACAGACCGCGCAAACAATTGCTGTTTAATCTCGGTACATCTGATTCTGTAAATTGCATCGCTATTATTTCATTCAATGTCTTTAAATCTTTACTATACCGTGAGATCAGAAAAATTCATCCTCCTACGAAAAGTAAAAAAATCTGCTGTGGCTACCACACGACCTCTCGCCTAATTCTGCTTATTCTACTAATCTAATAAATAGTTTTACTTACATTTTAATAGTTTCATGTTCATGTAATATGTAAACGATAATGTAAACCAATATGCAAGCAAAAGATGTCAACTGTACTGTCACTGTCATAATAATTTAAATTTTATGTAGAAACAAATTTTATATCATGGACAACAAGATACTGGAATTTCAAAAAATAGAATATTAATTGTACTTTATTTTATTGTTATATACTTCCAGATTCAGCAATTTGTATTTATAATTAATTGTACACATAGATAATCACAATTTCTTTTATTTTTAATTGCAAAAATTGTCATAAATAAATAATGTACCAATATATTTAAGGAAAACTTTTCCAAACTTCTAAAAGTACTACTTCCGGTTTGCGGATTTCTACCAAAATCTTATCCGATGTTAAGATACTTATTAAAACCTTAAATATGAAATTTGGTTATAAACGGTTTGATACTTTTTAAGTTATCGTGGACGAAAAATCGTCGGTTCATACAAACGCACACACACACACACACACGCACACACAGACATCATCGTGAAAATAGTAAATTCGTATTCTAGAGACCCTGAAACGTGCTTATCCACCAAAAACTCATACTCGAAAATTTTGACCCATTACAATACCTCTCTTATAGAATATGAGGCGAGAGGTAAAAAAAATATTGTTACCGTAGTTAAAGTTTAAATAATAAAAATATTTACCAAAAGGAAGCTAGACTAAACAGCGGGCTTTCTACTCTATTCTCTGGTACATAGAAGCTCTTAACTGTAATCTAATGCAAAAATGATTGTAAAGAATATGATACTATGTGAGGTAAAGCTTAGTGAGACTTATAAAAACACCACACAATGATTCTCATATTCATCAACATAATATACAGGTAGCGGAATGTGTAAAAAGAGTTGGCATACCGCATACCTACCGAATCCACGGTATGCCCGCTCTCTGTATGCACAGAGGTAAAAACTAAGAGAAAATACTACAAGTGAGGTAGGTATTGCATACCATGGTATGCCCTCACTCTAAATTCACAGAGGCAAAGAAACGCTCGAAATTCATCGAGCAGCTTGACATATATAGCTACAGTGAGTTATATCAAGGCTTCATGGATTATAAGAGTAAAACCCGAATGCAAACTCAAACACCACCTAAGTGAAAAGGCTCCTGACCACGTCAGGGCATCGTTGGCAACAGACCGGAAACTGGTATGTCGAGCCTAGGTTTTACCCGTTCGGGATTATGCTCCAGGAAAATAGGATAAGGTTAAACTCACAACTCACCCGCCTCAAGGGCTCGCAATACACCCACAACGCTACCATTTACTCTTTCATATCAAACAGTGATATCTCACCTAAATGGACTGAGGTTCGTTACACCAATTAACACAGAATTTCATCAATAGTATACGATCTTTCACCAATGAATAATCACAACTGGCTACAAGATCCATTAAATTATCCATATAAACTGCATTACCTAAGCCCTTAATATTTAATTAGTAAAATTAAAGAAGATAATAATTATTGTAAACAAGACATTATACTCGTATAAAATACTTAAGCCGTAATAATTTATATATTTTAATTAGAGTTAAGTATTGGTTTCACTTTTAAACAATTCAACAGTATATTTACTCCCAATTATTATAGAATGGTAGATATTATTATACTGGAATCCAATCACTTCGTCCGATTCGTCTTGGTGCATTTAGAATCTCAATCCGTTCGACGACTGTTGAAATTCAAAGCGTCAATGGAGAGATTCTTATGTAACCAGGACTACATTTTAAGACGATCATGTGGTCAGCTTCCAAGTTCGATTTAATTGCAAGGTCCAAGGTGTTTTACATCGTACGTCATCGCATGCAGAGAGTTGCGCAGCTACTGCCTCGACACGTCTTTATAAAAAAAATTTGCAAAAAATTGAAATCCTTTGATCACTTTTAATGTTTTAATAGAATCAGTGATTTAGTCAAATGAATGTTTAACAATCTTATGGCGATATATTTTTTTTTAATCGAATACGTATTTAAGAATTACAAAACAAAATTAACAATTGAACAAATTCAGCATTTCAGTAATAAAGCTAGGATTATTCAAGCCACTAGCGCACCCACAATTTTTTTCAGGGAGGCTGAAATTTTGGACATGTTGAATTAAGTAGCTATTAGTATTTGTGAAGAAAAATTCTTGTCAGGCGTTTTTTTTAAAGGTTAAATACTTTTAATTTGAAAAACGATTCATATGATACACTACTACTGCGTCTTTGTATCCACACAAGTAGTTCTTAGTGTAGTAGCAATAATAGTTGCAATCTTGAACTTCGAAAACCGTTGTTCCCCGTACGTAAGGCCAGTGCATCAGTCACATAGAATTGTTTGTGATTCCCCAAGCAAAATTCACAGTTTTGTAAACGTGCACTAACATTCTGCACGCATGATTGAATGAATACGGCAGTTCATAGAAAACAAAAAGACTACATAATGGGCCAAAATACGGACCTAACATTTATTGAATAAGTTAAATTAACGAAAATGATTTGAAATTTGATGAAAGTTATTGAACATTTATTAAAACAATATTGGCATTTAATCTTTTTGGGAGAGACTTTAGCCCCTAAAGCCCCCTCCTTGCGTGCGCCACTAATTCAACCCTATATAATTATTTTAATACGTGTTAATAATTATATTTGAAAAAAATAAAATCATTTCTGCATGTAATTTGTTTTTAAATAAGTATTTATGAATCGAATTTTAAAATTACAACCTTTGCTGGAATTATTTATTAATAATTACACATTACACTTACATACGTATTGTTTTTAAGAGTGTTGTTTATTAGTAAATGTAAATTTATGAGTTCTTAATTAAAATAGTTATAATTATAATAACCCTTATTGATTACAATTGCAATGCTTCCCTATCAGGTCAACCAGCAACATAGCGTTTCATTCTGATCTAATAACCCTGCAAACAAATTATCCCTATCCTGCTATCCTGACAAGGACCTCTAGTCTCGTCTAGTGAGATAACAAAGCCGACAATGTACCAAACAATACCACACACCCTTTCCTCAACCCTCAAACAATTGACGAACCATCACGTGTCCAACTAAATCATCCCTCACACACACACTCACACAGCAGGCGATACAATATATGTCACATACAGGCAGAACAAATCACACACACACGAAACAAATCACCATCGAGCCCACGTCACCCTTCATGTGGCCAAAGGGTGAGACATGCGAATGTAGAGGGAGGAAAGATTGCGAGAGGTGACCACAAGGTGCGGAAGATTAAATTATTAGTGATTAAATAATTTACTTTATAAGGAATAGTTATAAGACGAGGTTTGAGGTTATATTATATAAGACGATAAAGATGAATTTTAGAATACGAGCCGAAGACATGAGTAATGATTATTACGGAACAGAAAGAATTTTTTCAAAATTCGAACATTAATTTTTGAGTTTTGTGAAGGAAACAGTTGTGGGCCACAGGTTGATAGGTAGTTTTAATATTAAATATTACGTTATAACTGTAATAACTAATGTTTGCATAATACAATAATAAAAGTAGCCGGTTACATAACTCTCTCTTTATTCAAAATAAATAGTATCCAGTGGCACTAAAAATGTTCTTCTTGAGTATACGACTAGCCTTATTAATAGAAATTTTGAAAAAAATCTTTTTGTTTCGGAATCATAACGTTAAATACTATATGCCATTACAATTTGTACCTCAAATTATGGAATATCCTGTATACTTCGTATTTAAAGTGGATTTAATGTATAATAACCTTGCATAGGGTTAGGAATTTTAGTTTCCGCCTTTTTTATCGAACAGTTTTGTTTCGCTGTTTTCAAATGGAATTTAAAATTTACTGTTCTTGCCATTGCACATTGCCATAATTATGCAATTAATTAAAATTTAATTTTATTTCACTCATATAGTTAATCAGATATCCATTAATCACCAATCCAGTGGTTTCAAAAATTTGCTTCTTGCGAAAATTGACCTTAAATTAACGAATTTTAGAAAGAGTATATTAAATAAATAAAATACATATCTTATTAATACTTAATGTGAAGGTTTTAGTGATTGGTGTAAGTGTGTGTAAGTAGATAATATAATAAATAATAAATAAAATCGCTGTAATTCAGTGAAAAAGTTTTATTAATTTGTATTTCGTCATTGTTTCATCCTTATAGAGATTTTCTTCAGGCCACTGAAAATCGCGTAACGCACTAAAAATTTATAAACAATTTTTATAATTTGAACAATAGTGAAACTTGTCTTTAGGTAGACTTATTTGCTAATGCAAATTTTACAAACAAATTAATAGTCCATTTAAGCTACTTTCAACAAGTTTTTACTAGAACTCATTTTTATAGGATTGCTGGAAAATTTAAGCAGTTGAGTGATCTTTAGTTTTATGATCGGCTGATATTTGTTTCTAACCACGTCTAACTAAAATATATTGACAGGTGACATTAAATGACATAAACCAAATATTGTAGTGCATGTAGGTACTTATGTAAAAAATGCAGTTTTCAGGATAAGGTGGAAGGTTGTGTGCTGGGTACATCAGATTTTTTTTTATTATAAGGTTACATCATCAATTTTTTATAAAAGTATTCTGCATTCTAATTGTAACAATTTTATTCCTAACTGTTACCAGTTGTCATATCCGCCATTACCGCAAACAAATTAACATCTGCACTCAACAAAAGTACTCCTCTCTACTAAAGAAACAAGTTTCAAACAAACTACATTTGCCTCTGCACCAATCACAGTCCACCAGGTGAATCTTCCTTCAGTTAAATCCCGCCCAGAATCGTCCTCAAGCCGACCCTGTAGAACGAGACAACAATATGCGGAGAATAGAGAGTTTCTAATTAAAATGTACACAATATTAACTCGAAGTTCCTCTCTCTCTCTCAGTGAAATATTTCTATCTTTGTCGTTGGAGTAGGGGTAAAATTACATGTATATTCAATGTGGAATATATTAAATTTGTGAGAGTGTGCCCCTATGTATAAATTAATTTTTTGTTAAGGGTTACATATGCATATGTTTGGTGGTAGGTAACATATTTGACGAATTAGGTTTTAAAAGGGTGAAAGTAATACTAGTTTCTTTTGGAACCAGTTTTATATTTCATGTTTTGAATATTAGTATTCATAAGTGACAGATTAGCTGTAGAAATAGACATTACTCAATTTCTAAATAGAAATGTTTGTGAATAATTTAATGTATTTTATAAGATTATTTGCGGATTACTGCAAACTTATTTTTGTGATTAAATATTATAAGATTGCTCATGTTTTATTCAGTTTCAGGCAAAAACTTAAAAGCTTGTGCACTTTTTATAGTTATTAAATAAATTTTATATTATAGTATTAGCGTTAAACGTTAATATATAATAAATAATAACTACTATTAATCACGTGCATTGAAAAAAATTGTACATCAGAGATCGAAGGATTTTATTCAAAATTATTTTATAAATACATTATACCTATCGAATTTAATATAAATTATAAATATAAGCACGAACGATAATATACTTATTTAAAAAAAATACATTCAACATTCATATCAGAAGTTTGTTAGTTTTCTTCGTCTCTAATAATCACAATTGAACCGCTTTCCCTTGCATTTTAAGTGACGCGCTTATATAAATATGAATAATATCGTATAATTTCGATTCAATATTGTTCACTCGATTGTTCATTTAAGACGATCCTCTACCGTTACCGTGCCAGGAAACAGCCAAAACATGGATTTTGCGCGCCACTTCACAGCGTTTATTATTTTGTTAAAAAATAATAATCTAAAAATATTATTGAAGATAAAAGTACAATCTACAAAATGGTCGATGCAGAATTTTTAAAATTTTGTTTTAAAGTCGAAATATGTAAATTTGAATTTTGTCAATTGTTGTTTGTTGAACAGAAATATCTTCTATTTAAAAACGAATTTAAAAAATTTAATCGGACAACATATTAAAATTTGAAGTACGTCACGCGAAAACCCTCTGTTTTATAAATATTGCAGTTTTCTTACAAATATGTTTTTGACTGCTTTCGGCCATGGGTAGAGTATCACCTTAAAGGAAATCTTAAAATTTCTGACCATAAAAGAAGCGAATAGAAGCGTCAAAAAATGCTAAATTATTTGTAGTTAATTCTAATACAGAAATAAATGTAGAAAAACTGTAAAAAAGAATCTTGGTTCTGTGTTCCGTGATTAAATTATTCGAATAAAATTGCCTATAAGCTAAAGACTAGATAAATTAGAAAATAATAATCTAGTGTCAATTTAATTGCTGATAAAGAATAAAAAGTTACGTAACTTTTAAATTTACAAAAAATGGAATCAGTAATGGAAACTGAGACTGTCTGATGTAATTTTTAAAAACTGAAATATCCATTGAAATACCAAATATCGTTTTATTGGATGAAAAGAAGTGTTATGATTGATTGATACCTAATGTGTTTGAAGTACTATCATAATAAAAAATTTGACTACATTATCAGTCCTTAAAGAATTATTATGAGTCTCAGTCTCTAAAATTTCCCTTAATCCAGGCCTGACCGCCGTCGGAAACCCAATTTCAGTGTCTAACCACTCGCAAAGGCGTCACGAAACGCGAAATCAGAATCAAATAATCATTCTCACACTCTCTCTATCTTTGTCTGTCTCTGTCGCTTCTCTATCTCGTGTCCTTGTCTTGCGGCGTCGTCTCCTCCGTCGGTTGAACCCCACTGCCCCCACCCCCGCCTGCCACGGACGCCACTGTGCCCAGAAAACAATTACAATCAGGGAATTGATATGGAGAGAATGAAATTTTAATTTGAATGTACGCGAGATCGAGACGGGATTTCTGATTGGCGGAGAGAATGGAAATAGAATTGGAGGATTTTATTTTGTATTGAAGTGAAGGACTTTTTGGTCATTTCTTTTTGTTTAGCTGTGGTTGATTTTTGTCTGCTGTTTCCTATTTCACTTAGACTGCTCCAGAAGAAATAGTGTATTATTTAACGAAAGTTAAATTATGGAAATTACACATGTGAATAATTAAAGTTTATCGACCGGATGACTTATTGAATAATTTTTTATTTTATAATGTTAATTTAAAATGATAGCTATCAGGTTACAAACGATTACATAAGGTAAGTATATTATTTTTATTATTACTTATATGTTTGGATAGATCAGATTGTTCAAATCGTGGTACCGATACAAGATATCTATTCGATATCTATTAAAAGTGATAAAAACCATAACACGAATTCTGTAATAGTAATGTTTTAACCCGATAATTGTCAAATTCTTATTATAGGTCATAATATGATTTTTTTTAAAATGTTTTTTTTTCTGTAACTACTAGTGCCACATCAGCGACACTTTTACAAATTTCGGATAAACGATGTAACCTACAATGAAACAAATGTTACACAATGATACATTTCTAATTACCTTATTCTAAAAATTATGTCTGTAATAATAGTTCATTTTGCCTTAAAATCATTGCAATTTGATAAATTTTGCTCTCTTTTCTTTCATTTCTACTGCAAATTATATTTTTTCAGGTATTCGTATTTAGCATAAGGCAATCTAGAATCTCTAATGATGATATTATTTATGTCTATTTCTTTTTCCTATTTGCATAAATTTATGCAAAAAAGTGCATAAAAATGACTGTGGCGACGGTTTTAAACTGAAAATAAATTATTTGATACGATTTGATCTGATTTTTTTCGGTCATTATAAATGGAAAGAAAAATTTAAATAAGCAAGAAGCCTGCAGCTAACCTTCCTTTTTCGAATAATTTTTGTTTTACTAAATTTCTTTAGAAATACAAATACAGAAGTTATTATGGGAATACTGGAACCATGTTTACAGTATTTTTCAACTACAAAATGACATTGCATAGCTAGGATGCGGCAAAGTACGAGTTTCGGGTTGGGTTCGGGCAGCTATTGTAGTGGGGAAGAGAGTGAATTAGAAAAATAGCAATATCGAGAGTATTTTAGGAATTAGAAAAATAGGTAGACGAACCCCTTCAACTATTTTTATAGTATAAAATTTTTCACATTTCTCGGGCGATGTCAGTACTGACAAGCAAATACACACACCAACTATACTTTATGTTCACAAATACAAAATTTCGGTCTAATATTATAAGTAGTTATTTACGAACCAAATGCGGGAAGATTTTTATCCTACATGAGCTGTTTTTTGAAACACGAGCGAAGCGAAGGTTTCATTTACGAGAATGCTGGGATGGTGTCTTCCCGCAAGAGGTTTTTACAATGTTTGTTGTAACGAATAAAAACATAATCAAATACATTAAATTTGAGGTTACGATGTTTTTTCTACTCACTATACCGACAGATAAGTAGCACACAAGTTTTATTTTTAAATATTGGCGGTTTTCGGTGGTCTTGATAATTTTCATTAATTATAATTACGGAAAGTAACACTAAATTTTATTATTTTTAAGATGATGTTCTTTGCATTTTTCCTGATTGACTACACTGGGAAATTGACATTTCCGATTGTAAATTGCGTGCTTAATATGTAATTTCCTAAGTGATGAGTACAAAAAATATAATATAAGTAGTTTCAGCAGTTCAACATCTCTTGGCTATTGCTATTAGTGATTGGTGATTGCATGTAGTTGTAAAGTTGTAACAAACTAAAGTTATTAGTCGGTTTTTTATTCTATCCACGTGATTTATCGTACTTTCTTTCCTGTCGTTAAAATTGTAGCATGTATAGGACAAAATAAACGGATCTTTTCTATTTTATTGTCATGTTTTTGACAAGGTAAAAATAAAAGGCCAGAAAGTAAATTTTTTATTGATTGTTTTCTAGTCACAATTTTGTGATAGATATATAATATTAATATTACTTTCTTACCACCTGTCTATAGGTTGATAAGTAAATACCCTCTAAAATTATTTAAAAATAAAATATAGGTATTGTAATATAATATATTATCAACTGTTTTTCAATTAACTAAAAATAGTAGAACATTTTTTTCATTCTCGATCACAAAAATGACACTTACGGATCTAAGTAGGAAACATCACACTGTCGAAAATGGAACTTACCGACTGTTGCATCTGTGCTGAAAATGCAAGTATGGAAGTATGAGACAAAAACAAATATCAAGAAATATAGATTACTCAAATAATTTATTGATTATTATTATTATTATAATACACGTATATTTATAATTGTACACTTCTACCAAATATCTATGTCACAATCTAGTCTACACGGTTGGTTCTACACGCTTATGTATATAATTATTTATATATAAATTTCAACTAATATAATATGTGCATTTTGCAATATATTTACAAATTAATTTTTAATTAATAAACTAATCTAATTAAAGCGCTTGATCTACATATTAATTAATATTATATTAAATACAAATAGAGCTTTATACATACTACTACAAGTGTTTTAAAAATCATGTATTGTTTTACGTGTATGCGTAATATGTTGTACAAAATTGTTATTTTGTTTTTTACATTCGATATGTTTATATTACAAAACAAAATTTGTTAGAGTATGATCCAATTATAATCTTTTATTAAAATTTTATGCTACTATAAAGCATATAGCAATATTTAACCCAGATTCATAAAACATATTAGCACTGCATTTTTTATGCTATACTTAATTTGATTTACCAGATAACGTTCATATTAAATTTAAATAAATAGTCAATGATTATAATTTATGTTGCTCCTGTCTGATTATTTATTAAAATAAAATAGCAATAATTTAAAAATAATGATAGCACTGATAACAAAATTGTTTTATTTTTATTGCCAGATCATCGTCTGTATTCCAGTATAGGTTGACAAGTCCAGTAAAGGCTTTAAATAAGTGTGGACGAGTAAATGTTTTGAACAAAATATAACCAAATATTTTTTGCATAAATTTACATTCTCGAATTTTAGGTCAAACAACTAATTCTTTAATATTATTTGACTTAAGAACCGTATTTTTGAGAACATTTTGTTAATTTTGTATAAGACAGGTATTTGTACTTGAGCGTAATAATTTTGACGCCAAAACTGAAATTTTCACGAGGTTATTTTTTATTTATTTAACCATAAATAAAAGCAAGAAGCTAATAAACTATTTATAGAGGCTAGAATCACTAGCCCTGTCTCTTCTATCTCTCTCTAACAGCGTAGAGTAGTAGTAGTAGTAGAGAGAGATAGAAGAAGCAGCCAGTCGACTGCATAAGCAGAGTCACTGCTGAATGTTTCGTCGATATACCTGTTTTATATTTTATATTGTGGTTGGAAATAGGTAATTTGCTTACTTGGTTATGTAGGCGTGAATAAAGTAAATTTTGATTGTTTGAGTATCACTGGTCTCGCAATAATTTAAACACCGAATTACAAACACACAAACACAAAAATAAATCACAATCATTGATACCTACGTTAATAAACTTTTCCCAAACACATTAATATTGTTTCCATCCGTTTCATTGCATTCTCGCCTTTATGTCCCTGTGTGTAAGGTCCACCCCTCGCATACAATATAATTTATTCGATCCGGTGGTGAATAATACGCTCCCCAATAACTGGCTCGCTATTTTGCATCGGTCCATTGTTGGACGAGTGGACACCGAGCGAATACGTTCGTGTGTGAGCGTGTGTGCGTTGTGATTGTGTTTTGTTATTGCGAGAGAACAATTGCCAGTGACTCGGACGTCGAGAGCAGATTGTTTTTAAATAACTGTAAATATTTTGTTGTTGGTTTGATCGAGAATTTATTGTGCTGGAATTCAATTGATGAAGAGGCGAAAATAACACATTTTTATATTGTGAATGAAATTTTGATCGCGATTGGATACTTTCAAGAGAATTTGGAATTGGGTACTGGAACTTGTGGAGAGCTAATCAAAGAGATTTGAGGACCAACGCCAAATTTGCTTATATAATACAATCCAGCTGATCAGTTATCTGCATGAGTTTTGAGTTTATGATTAGGCTAATAATCCCATTTTTGGTTCTTAACTTGATTTCGACTATTGCTAACTCAACAAACTCTGGTAAGACTGGTGCGAAATTTTTTTAGGGTGGGTTTCCTTTTATTTTAACCACAACTCAAATTTGTTTTAGGTTAGGTTGAGCACTCATGTAACTTAAGTCCGTATTCAAAGTTGAGTTTGAGGTCAGTTTTTCATGAAAGTGTCAATAATATTCTGAAAATCAGACTCACAAAAATGTGACGCCAATTCAAAACTATGTACGTTACACACGTAATTTAACAGACTGACACTTGCTTTATACGTATGTTAAGTTTGTGTATGTTTTGCTGGCTGTCAATGTGTCAATAGTACTTTGAATTTCAAAGTCATAAAATATATCATGCCACGCATGTCCTTTATGTCACATCAGTAAAACAGTCTGACACAAGCTTTAAACTTATTTTAAGATTGCGCTCGCTTCGCTCGCTCCATAATCAAGATATTAAAAAATGGTCCGAAAACGCATAAAACATTATGAAAGATTTGATTTGATGTCTCAACAAAAATATTTTACATTTGAGTATGCGTTCTAAATATCCTACAGTTTGTAAACATTTGGTCTCAATACAAATAACAATGAATCTATCAACATTTAAAGTACAACCACATAATATAAATCCCTACAAAACACACTCGTCATAGTCATTGTCACTCACTCACTCCTTCACTCGCTGTAGCTGGTCTTCTCGGACTCCGTGTTGGAGCCGGGGCTGCTGGCGGTGGTCTTCTCCTGCTGGTACATGTCGTGCTGTTGGAGGAGCGCCCCCAGGGAGTAGTCCGGGGCGGCGGGCTGGCGGATCACCGTGCTCATTGTCACTCACTCACTCCTTCACTCGCTGTAGCTAGTCTTGTCGGACTCCGTGTTGGAGCCGGGGCTGCTGGCGGTGGTCTTCTCCTGCTGGTACATGTCGTGCACGGCCGCCTGGGGGAGGAGCGCCCCCAGGGAGTAGTCCGGGGCTGCGGGTTGGCGGATCACCGTGCTCAGGTAGCCGGTGCCGGCGTACGGCGCTGCGAGGAAGCGCCGGTGCTGCGGGCTGTAGCGGTGGAACTGGGGCGGAGGCCCCAGGGGAGAGAACGCTGATGGGGTGGTGACTTCTTCGTGCGAGCCGCTCACCATTAGCTCCATGGCCTGGAGGACGTCGCCTTTGCACCTGGAACGAAAGCGATTGGTGAATGTGAGAATGTGTACTGATTGTCAATAAACTGGAACTCGTGCTTTTTATTTTAGTGGTAGTGACGTGGGGAAAACACCACATGGGAGGCTTTTCGCATGTGTTAACCAGCGTTTTTAGAATAAAAGTTGGTTTATAGTTTTGGAAATAGTAGTCAGGACGTTCAATAGATCATTTTAATGGAAGACTGGTTTCTCGATTTCTCGAAAATAGGAAGCAGTCCATTTGATAAGAGTATACTTATATTATTTAACGAGCTATAATTCAAGAGGATGTAAGTTTATGCATGAGCTGAAATGTGTTATAGCCATTATTTTTAAATAAAACATTTCTTTACAATTTTTTATTCATCCAAATATTAATCTAATCTCACATTTTGGTGTGATGACTCATAATACAATAGTATTGAATTATGAATTTATAATACGGAGGGGTTTATCATACTAAAGTTATGAAGCCTGAATTACAGTCGAAACGTTTGGTGTTCTAATTCATTTTATTAAATCTACTGCTTCTTAAAAGAGGTTATTTGAATTTAAATAGAAAAATGTATTTTTTAAACTCTTGGGTATATTCTTTAACAGAATACGGTAATTAAGATCTGATTACGTGTTTTTGAGTTAAATATAGTAAATTTAGTACCTAAGTAGTTTAAATTTCACCACGGACCACGATTTAGCATAAACATTGAATTTCTATTAAAGCATAATCATTATACGAAATATTGGCATGGTAGTGGTGTCTTTTTAATTTTTCTGTGGAAAATTCGTGTTGATCTGACTCTGATTAACTAATCTTCTGACTTGTATTTTGAAAGCATCGTATTAGCTTATTTACTTGGAGATCAATAAAGTATGTAATGTATGATTCTTATTGTCCAAGTATTAAAATTTGAAAGTAGAATAATTTTCTTCTAAGTTTAAAAGCAAGATGTGCCATACTAGGTACCTTATTAAAATTTTTGTTCGAACTGCCAACTGAAATCTTGTACGTTTCGAATTTGCTAGACAAGAATAAAGAAATTCATTCATTTTCGTCACGGTTCGAAATTACAACCAACACCACTACTCCCAGATAAAACTGCAGGACAGAAATATAATTCGTACCTTTGAAGAAGAGCTTCAACATCAGACCTCCTCCGTCCAGGGAACACCCTGAGTAAGATATCCACCGGGCTTCTCTGCAGGGGGTACTGCGGGGGCGGCGTCTGGCCCTGGAAGGCGGCATGTGGGGGGAACTGAGGGAAGTGGTGGTAGGGCATGAAGCTGGCGGCCGTGTGCACGGGCAGGGGGGGCGGCACCTGGGGCGGCGGCGGCGGCGTGTCCGGCTTCTTCAGCGACAGGTTCTCCGGCGCGTCCGCCTCCTCCTCCACGTCCAGGTCCCGCGACTCGGGGGAGCCGGGCGACGGCAGCCGCCCCGGCGGAGATGACGCCGACGGCAGCGTTAGCGGGAACGAAGCGGGCGGCTGCGGCACTACCAAGGAGGGGGAACTGTGCCGGGAACGCTTCTCGGCTTCGATGTCTTCGTCGCTGTTGCTGTCGTCACCGGGGAGGTCTGTGGGTGACAGGCGGGGGCGTTTTGTGGCTGCTGAAACACACAACAATACCGATGTTTAGACATATCCCGATTAAAATCAAACAGATGATTATGGAAAGAAAATAGATACTTTAAGAGAAACGCGAGTCGAAATTTTAATAATGTAAAAAAGTCTAGTGAAAACATTGATAATCGCATCGTTTCTCTCTTTTCGTTGTTATCTTGGCTCCAACATAATTTTATCCTGAGACTATATATCTGAATCTTGGGCCAGGCAGTATAGACCAATGGCGTAGCCAGACATCAGTCTTGGAGGGAGGGATATGAAAATTAAAATATTTTGTATATAATAACTAAAAACAAATTTTGGCTCAACAAGCGTTGGCGGATATCTTTTTAGTTACTTATTTACAATAATTAAGTGTATCGTAATACAAAACGCCGCAGGCGAAATTTTTCTTTCTATGAGGTCAAATACCTTAAGAATAATTTTTCAGCAATAATCAACAGCACGGTTTCCCATAGTTTGTGGTACGAAATTAATAAAAACTATACGAATTTACGTATTTTATAGTCACTATTTACAATTTGTACTATTTTATGATGAATTTCAATAATTACTGCAAAAAGGATTTCTTGAATCTTTGGGGGGACATATCCAAGATTATAAAAAGGAAGGTTTGCTCGTTCCCATATGCGCAATGTAAATAAAGTGGGTTAAGCTAACTTACGTCACTTTTAGACATCTTTTCAAAGACGAGAGTTATTTTATTTATTTTTTGAATGCTACTAAAAACTACAGACGTTAAAAATTACTAAAATAAAATACATCGATCTATGTTGTGAATTGAATATCATGCGCGACTTGTGTCTAAACATGACGTCACGTCCCCACCACTAAAATATTGAATGTTTCGAATGAGCAAACCTTCCTTTTTATAATCTTGGACATATCCCCCTTATCGCCCGTAGGTACGTCACTGGCAATAACTGTGTAAGTATACCTCTATACCTACATGTAAATCTAATGTTATGACATATCTTTTTTCTACGGCTAATAACTACTAACAAAACGCATTTTCGGCATTCACTGATCGGATCGAAAATGTAGATATATAATTACCAACGTCACAAACGACGTGTTGCAGAATGCTTATCGTGCATAAACATTGCAATATGTACAAAAGTTCATCAGTATTCATGTTAATTTATGAAAATGAAAGTAAATTTATAGAAAAATGCTCTTACATACATGTTCATGTTCATGTTACACGCTTAGATATCTAAGGCGGTATTTGTATGTTGCATGTAAGATCATTTTCGACACTTAATTCAGAATAAAATTTGTATTAATTATTTATCTAATTTCGAAAAACTTTGTTCTCATTTCATTTCGTTCAGGTTGTACGAATACAAAAATATCAAAGTATGAAAATGTGCAACAATTTTAATAGCTAGGTATATAAAATTCTGGAAATAATCTATAAAATTGTGAATTGCTTAGTGGGTAAAGGGTGTGATTCCACTATTCTTTCTGTGTGTGAAGGGGAACCTCGTCTCGAACCCGTGACAGTGGTAAATCAACGGTGTCAATAGCAAGCAGCACGCTTCGCGCTGTGAAACTTTTAACGGCGATAACGACAATTAGCGAACAATGCTGTCGCGACTTGCAGATATCACGGGGTGGTCTCCCCTTTTTATTTTCTCGCTTCAGTCTTCGTATAATTGTTCTTTACGCTGTTTTAACCATTCATCCGACCCTAGGGATTTTTACGCGATTTTTGGTTGTTAAACTGTGACGAAGAGAACTTCAACCAGGATTTTTTGCAATTATTTCTTTCCTCGCGAAAGGAACTACAATTATTTTATTTTATTCTGCAAGAGGTTTTCATCGCAACAATAAAATGGTGGACATATTTTTTAATGTAACTCGCAGGTCGCAGCCAAGGGGAAGATTAGACAATTTTATAAAAGTGAAATGAATACAAATATATCCAAATAAATAACATAAATTATCAAACTTAATGATTTTGATTCTTTATATACACAGTTAATTCAATGTCTGCAGACTCCATACTTCTTACGAAAAAATTCTGGATAATTCATTTATTACATAATGCAAATTATAGGTTGGAAGATCATAGAAAAATAGTGATGCCGTGAGATGAGACGAAACGAGAAATAGTCAATTCTCGTCTCGTCTCAAATTTTCGAGACGAGAAATTTAAGTATTCTCGTCTCGGTCATTTCTCAGCTGTTCAATTCTTATCTCAAAGAACTCGATTCTCGTCTCTCACAATTTCTCGAAAAAAAAAATTGTTGCCATGTAGGTATTTGGAAAGCTAAAAGTGAATTTAGAAATTTTTTTTACATTTCTGTTAAATTTACATTCAATTCTTGTTTTAGAAATAAAAAATATATATCAAAACAAAAAAATGCTACGAACAAAGTAAAATAAAAATATTTTGACATTTTCAAGGAGAATATTATAATTTTATTTCAAGTTTTTGTTTTAAGAAATCTTGGTTTCTCGAGAGCTATGTCTCGTCTCGTTGTTTTGAATTCTCGTCTCGACTCGGATTTTCTCGTTTCCTAATTATGAAATATAATTATGATCATAGATCGTCAGATTCTTTACATTTTAAATAGTATTAAAGTTATCTTCTCGTAAGATGATGGGATATGGCATAAAAAATAGCAGGCAATGAATTTGAATAAATTTTTGTGCTATATAGTTTCTGCGTAAAAGTCACTTTCCTTATAACAAGTTGAGAATAACTTTGTACCTATATCATATAAAAGAAAATTTGGCTTATTAATATCACTTGACCTGACTGAAAAGGTATCTGGGAGATTATCGGAAAATGTACTTGGATCTTTAGCTATACGGCAAACTATTAAACATAATGCCTTAATTATTTCGTGCCGACCAAGTATGCAGGCAATTAAGAGCTAAAAAAGCAAAACACCTCTCGCACTAACAATAAAATAATAAAAAAAATCCGACCTAATTCTTCGCGATAAAAATTCCTCTTATCACAGCTGATGATTACAGCACAAGATCCAACGCCTTCTTATTACGAAGCAATAACCGCTGTGCTAATGGCCATGTCTAGTACACTATATTAAATGGTTACTCATATTTAGAGCCGTTCTCTCCTCGGCTCTTGGCATTCCTGGCTTATTGCGAATTCCACAAGTATCATTTGTCTATAATGAAGTGTCACCCGGTCAGCGGGGGCTGTGTGCAAGATAGAGAGGGCCTGATGGCGGGGGTGGTGTCTAACGCGTGCGGAAATGGTTATTACTGTTGCCGCGACTGGGACAGGGGCGTCTGAAGGGGAAATGCGTCGTGGTTTTGCGGGAGATGCTTCGGTTAAGGGTTAATTGGTGGCAGCTCTTAAGGGATCTAAACGTCGTTTAATTTTGAGAGCGGAATATGCTTGGTAATTCAATTATTATTTGTTTCAAAATTATCTGGAAATATGAAATAACTGACTAGTACAGGATTTACAACAATATTAATATGATAAAAATAATCTCATGGGCGCACCAGAAAATTTTCCAAGAGGGGAGAGGGCAAAAATATGATCCATTTTTAATTTAACTTTTATGAAATTAATAGTAGGTATATTATTTAATAAGCACATAATGTAGGCAATAATTCAAGAGAATGAAAATTTATGCACGAGCTGAAGGCAAATGTAAAATCATCCGATTGAATTATACCCATTATGTGCATCTTAAATACGACGTTTTATTTACGACTTTTTAAATAAAACATTTCTATATAAAGTTTTCTATACAAAGTTATCATTATTAGGTACATAGTGTTGAATAATGGGTTCATAATATAAAAGTGTTGAATTATGAATTCATAAAATAACAATAACGTGTCTTATACAGGGGTTTATCTTACTACAGTTACCCACATAAAGAATGTATTATTCAATGGTCATAGGTAAAAACATAAACGAAAAAGATAAAAATATTATCAAGGGAATTAGTGACTTCTTAATAGTAAATTATTTAAAGGGCACATAATATAGGTTATAATTCAAAGTTTATGCACGCGAGCTGAAGGCGAGTAGTCATTCGAGTGAATTATAGCCATTATGTGCGAGTCAAATACAACGTTTAATCTACGACATTTTAAATAAACATGTCTTTAAAATTTTTATTTATTAAGATATTAAGCTAACCTAACATTTTGATGTTATGTCAGATGACAGTAGTTGTGTTGAATAATGGACTTATAACACAATAGTGTGTCTTATGGAGGGGTTTATCTTACTAAAGTAACCTACATAACGAATGTATTATTTAATGGTCGTAGATAAAATTAAAATTACTAATAGTCTTTTGACTAATTAAACTTATTGTATTATGGTTTTCGGTCAATAATTGTAGGTACTATAGCAGATCCATCGATCTATTGCAATACTGCAAATACTGCAAATTTCCATCATCTGATGTTTTATATCGTGTCGTGATATTTAATTATTGATAGAAATACGAGTAAGTTAAATGACTAAACAATAATTGAAAATAATTACTCTACCTTTTGTGGTATAAACTTTGAACATAATAATAAAGATATTGTTACAATAATTTTAAATGAATAATTAACTTTATATTTTACACGTCTTTATTCCTCAATGATCGGTACAGTAATAATCTTACACTTATTTCAACTTCCCAAGTAAACTAACAATCACATAACACCCGGTAGTAAATAATTATGAAACAATTATAAATAATTCATTGTGTAACATTATTAATATTAAATAATGCAAATAAATTAAATGAGCAACAAAACTACTAATGCAGCACCAAACAAAAGTAAAAACAAGTAAAATGACTTGAATTTATTGAGCGTTTAGTGGGCTTCAAAATGACGGATAAAGTTTTGACAAAATTTGCTGCTGTGTATCTTGATTTGCAGCTCTCATTAATACAAGTCTGAAATAAATATCTATCATTCCTTTCGGAATTTCGTGTTTAGTTCCTCAGGTTACAGTGGAAATAATTTCTCATTTCTGATTCCAAGCTTCCGTGTCATGTATCTCCTAACAAAAACTTTTTAGCGAAATCAATTTCGCATTCCTCGTTTAATACTTACGACTACTACAAGAGAGAAAGAAACTCTCAATGTTTAAAGAAGCTACAGCACCGACATCAATACGACGACTAGCTATCATGTTGCTCGGCGAGTAGATCATTTTACAGACCCAACGCCCAATGTTCAGATGTAGAAACTTTACTGTATTAGAAGAATCAAAGGATCTGGCAACACTATACGCGCCAATAACCAACAGAGAACAGATACTTGGAAACTATTTATATTACCTGAGGAGGAAATCTTCAAGAAGAAACGAAATTAGATACTTTTTCAGCAGGGTTTTTGGCTTTACGTGAAATGAACTAGAAACGTTGCTAGTCTACCAGAAAAGAATACAAATTGAGCTTACTAATTCGTTGATACAGACGTAATCTAACATTTACTACAATTTTACATGGTTCAGTCGTTTCACAGTGTCAACATTTTGATATTGTGTACTACGACGGATTCGATGATTCAATCTATAATCAAATTAAGATCATATCAAACCTTTAAAATTATCTAATGTGATCAACACATAACCTTCTGCAATAGTAAAACAAAATAACAATTTAAAAAAAAGATAAATAACCTATTTTTTTTGTAATTTATTAATCATTAAATTATTTGTCATCAATATATTTTTATGGGTTTGCAAATAAAACGAATTGTAGCAAATATTATATAATTTTTTATTTCATGTAATTTTGAAATAGTGCTAAAATGTGCTACAATTAACACCAAATAGTATTTGAATCGTGTTCTGGATCTTAAAATGTGTTTATTTATGGAACACATATTCCAAATTTTCCGTATGATTACAAATATAAGGACTGGATTATATGCAAGAACAATAGTAAAAGTATGTATGCAATATGCAGAAAATTCAGGGCAAAATATGAATTATTATTATGCAAAAATATTTTCTAAATAATAGTTATTTACTTTACAAGTGGGCAAAATAAGGAATTATCCACGAGGGAAAATTTAACTCACGAGGCCGAAGGCTGAGTGAGATAATTTTCTCGACTGGGTCATTCCTTTTTGCCCACGTGTGAAGTATAACATTTTATCCAACACCTCTTAATAACTGCTTATATATTTTAAAAAATATTAAGTTCCAACCTGAAACATCGTAACTATGGTGACTTCCAACAAGCAAAGTAACAGTTTACCCACAAGTGGGTATAATTTTGATCAAAGCCACTTGTGGATAATTTTTTACTTTGCTTGTTTAAAATCACCATAGTTATGATGCTTTTATTGAAGTGTTGGATAAATGTAATTTTTTTGAATATATGCAACAATTACAAATAAATGAAACAAAGAAGAACACTATTATTAATTAATATTGAAAGAAAACTGTAATTTTTTGACATTTTAAGGTTAGGTTAGCATAGTTTAGAAGCAATCACATCGAAATGGCAGAAATAAAATCAGAACAATGTGGTACGGTCGATCATTTATGATCACTCTGTATAACAAGCATAATCCGGACTCTATAAATATAAGTGACGGAAGGTAGAAATATCTAGTGTATCATACGGAATTAGCAAATCATAGTTTTGGATTACAGCGTAAATATCTTTCTGATTCAGTTTCCGGGGATTATTTCCGGCTCATGAATTCCAAATGTAATAAATTTAAAGGGCATTAAAACAGTGGCGCAAACAGAAACAACAAACCAAGTACGAAGCGCCATAATACAACTCTATAACAATACGCTTCAACAGTTAACATGTCGGGCACAGATCGCCGTATATCTCCCGAATACTATGTTAAGACAATAGCGATCGCACATCCCGTCTGGTACAATGCCAAGCCGATGGTAAGTATTAAATATAGTCCACAACTTCCCCTGTTCGAGAGAGAGTTTGATTTGTATTCGAATACGAGGCGGCTGTGGCGGCTTCCTTCCCATTGTTAGCGGTTATTTTATGTACAAGTGTGTATAACTTCGTGAATTGTAAATTCCAATTAACAGGATGAATTCTAGGGAAAGGATTTGCTGAATTAGAATTACATTATCCGCAGGGCTGGAGTTATTAATTGTTCCTAACTCTATACATGATTATACATCATAACTAACTACATTGTTTGATTCGGGAAGCCTATTTACATGTTTATTGCTAGAACCTGAAACCCTGAACTACACTGACGACTGGTAGATTGAAACCATTTTAAAATTCCTAAATCGTAAAGCATAAATTTGATATAGTCAGCACATGATATGCATATATGCATACCACCTTGCTTATACTCTTTCTTATCTAAAATATTCCTATTTTCTGTCGCACAAAAATCTATTCTTCTCTTCTTTTTAGGATATACAAATTAATTTATCAAATGGAAGATATTATTATTTCTGGTTGAGATAATACGCATTAAGAAAATTTGCCCACCCATCATGACAGAGCTTGTTGCATTACTGAACAAATGGTTCATATCGATATTTATTTTGAAGATAGTTAAGGAATTTAATTGGAAGAATAAATAGTTATTTGTCCAAATAGAGAGGAAAGCGCTTCTTTTTCCCACTCGAGGTTTCCTCTCGTGTTAGACACAACATTTTTTTCACGACATTTAAAAACATTGTAAATATAGAAGAAACACATAACTAGAATCTGCTATAAGTTAGGTTATAACTGCGCCATCTGTCAGAATGATGTTTAAAAACAAATGTTTCACAGCAGCAAAGACTTGTAAAATTATGAAATTGTAAAAAAAGAAAGTATAAAATCATAATTGTAAAATAATCGTTTCCAATATACCACTATAAAATCGGAATTTTCAATAAAATAATAAATTTACTAGAATAACACTGCTTACTTTCCTCCTCATTCATAGCGACAAAAATTCAACACAAAATGTAGTGTTAACTTGCTGAATCTAGTGTTTAAATTCCGTACTGTAAAAAGTGCATCCTTAATAAATACTTGCTTGTGGACGGTTTATGTAAGGTGTAACTTTTCCATTTTACCATAACATTGGATTTTCAAGTTTACGAAAACACGTTTAACAGTACTAATGCTTCCGTGACTTTGTATAAACATTATGCTACAACTCTAAAATATAAGAATTTATCAAATTTTTAACTAAGTATTATAGATAATGCTAAATTCGAAGAGTTACTCGTATGTTCGGTATTTTAAAGCAAATGCAAAAGCAGATTACACAGGCCCCTACCTCCATACTATTTTTTAAAGTTAATCCTTAGTTACTAATATAATTATAATAAAATTCTATATCAAACTTTTGAAGTATAACGTCCAATCTAATAAAAATTAAAAATCATTATCATTAACCACGATATCCTCTAAATCTAAAGCACAATGCTTGAAAATCACCAGGATCTTGATCGAAATCGAAACATTTCATGATTTGACTAATGAAACATAAATAATCATATATAATATCCCAAGTGCATGTCAAATTATCGACAATTATGCACGAGGGGTATTCGCAGGACTATTTCCCGATTAAAATTTAGCCAAACGCTGCTTCTCTCATGAAAAATAAAGTAAAATTTAAAAACTTCCTTTGACAGCAAGTCAGAATCACATTTCCACGCCGTATCCAAATACGATAATTTTGCACTAGTGCAAATTATCGATAATTTGCACTAGTGCAAAATTATCGTATTCTACGTTGATTGGATGATATTCAGAAATCTTAGACTTCTGATTGGGTTAAATTTTATTAGGGAAATAGTCTACGTAATTTTCAACCTTTGAAATTATTTATAATTGCAGTTTTAGTATCTCTAAAATGGGGGGAAACCTCTCCACATGTCCGCGTATGTGGGCGCGCGCAACAAATTCAACTCCAATTCAGCGAACTCATTGAATAGCATGTGCTATATACAAAATACACGTTCTCGTCTACTGTGCACCCTCTTATTATTTTTTGGTCCACTTTTTAACTCGAACGCATGAGCGGGTGGTTCAATAGCAAAACCGTTAAAACGTGTGCCGCACATTCACTCACCCCCACGCAGTATGGGGGGATAGGAGGGTTGATCCTTGGGCGGAAATGTAATGAAATAGACGGTTGTCAACTATTGTATAGCACGAGAGGTATACGGGGCACAATACACTGAAAGAATTAGGATTTTAATTTTAGTATCATGTATCTTTTCTTATTTCCCTACTTGGGGTAAGATTCAAATTTTGAATTTGTCTGAAATATTAATATAATTGATAAAGAAAATTGCTGGATATACAGGGTGAGTCAGCTAAGTGTTCCCTATTTCATTTGTTTGTAAAGTCTCAAGTTTTTGTGTAAAGTCCGCCAAATTTTTGCTGTAAATAACAGTAGCCACTTGAGTTTTTGTTCGCAAAGTTTTATCATTATTGCTCTATTGCTTCCTAATTGGTGACTGAAATAGTATGTCGTACTCAATTATGGAACGTGCCAAAGTTGCTTCCTGGTTTGAATGGACGAAAAGCATTGTTATGGTGCAGATAAAGTAGTAGTTCCTAGGATAAAAAAGTACGAGGAATCCAATGCCGCAAACCGCGCTTTGATAATTGTTTTAGTTTTCGAGATATGAGCTCTCAAAGTTTAGATCCAAAATCGAAAAAAAACAAAGGTTAACCACTTAGTACTTTTTTTGATTAAAATTAAAATTTCTCTAAAAATTAGTGGATTATACTAAGTTAATGATACGAGGAATCCAATGCCGCAAACCGCGCTTTGATAAGTCTTTTAGTTTTATTGGAATATCGCAAACGTTTGCATCAGCTTACCTAAAATGATGTTGATCACATTGAAGTGAACCACTCGTGAAGTTTTTGTCTGATCGATTTGAAATTTCGGCAGTAAAAATTCCTTTAGATAGTTCATGTTTTTCGTCACTTTCTGATAAAAATTGCCTAAGTTATAAAAAATCCAAATAGGGAATAGTTAGCTGACTCATCCTGTAGTATAGTATAAACTTACTTTTCAATTTACACGTAAGTTTATACTATTTTAATTTGATCCAAGTTGTATCTAAATGTTGTAATCTCTATAATCCAGCTCCTGAAGAAGACGTATGCGTCGTCGAAACCGGTGGAGGCAGTAATAGAATAAAAATCATTTGGCTGATATCCAGCAATTTTCTTTGTCAATTATCCGTCCAGCAAAGAAAATCTTTCTTTATTAATATAATTAAACGCCAAATTAGTTAACTGCTGACATTTTTCTACAACTAACTAATATTGCTTGATTTTGTTGGGTACGAGTGGGCTCACTGAACTCAAGTTGTTTGTATTTATTTTATCATTCTTGGACGAACATTTTCTGTAACAAATTTTATATAATGACAATTTCGATATTCTAGTTTTTGACAATTATCACCCTGAAGAGGACTTAATTGAAGCCGAAACGTTGGTGTGTTAGGTATTGCATTTTATTAAATTGACTGAATTCTCCAAGACACCAAGACCTTCTCTACTTTTAATAATTATAAAATTTAGTCTCTAATAGAAGACAGTTTTTATAATTTTTATTTTTTATGCTTGTCTAATATTGTTTATTTTTGCAGGACTGAAGACCAAATACTGCCTGCTGATTGGTAAGTCTTTCTTTAAATCAATTTAACTTATATAACAGTTCTTTAATTTCGAAGTTTACTTCTCCGTCAATTAATTTTTTGTGAATAGAGCCATCCATCTGAACTGGCCATATTATGAACTTGGTTTTCAATCTTGCTTGAATAAAATTTAACAATATAATTAGCGTTGGGGCGGTGCGGGGGTGGAAATCTGGACTTCGCTTACAGATCTCAAGAGTCGAAACACTCTACACCGGCACGAGACTCGTTACGGTTTAGTTTCTGTTCTGTTTATGCTTCCAATGGCAATGGAAACACCATTCATAGCGTGCGGAAAATGGAAATAAATAGTTATTTGTATGCCAAGGGCTGAAAGTTTCTTTTTGTGGCTTGAGGCTAGACTGTTGCACGAGCGCATATACAAGTATATACCACATTTTTTTCTACGATTAATTGATTTTTATTAGTAATCAACAGAAATTTTGTAATTTTTCATCTATATCATCATATCTACGAAAGCTAAAATTTTGAATAGGTATAGAAAAACAATACAACAAACATAAATGTAAATAAACTTAACATCCTGAAATAGTTTTGATTGAAAATTGAAATATAAAATGTGTAAATTTCACAAAATCTTAATATTTATAAGCAGCGGTCTGAAAATATTTTGAGACCGTTTCTGATAGTAACGGAAAAGAATAAGTATTGATCTGTAATTGTTCAATTTCAAGTAACAAAGTGAAGTCCAAAAGGCCTACTATTAATGTCGATCGTAAAAAAAATTATTAAAATTATTAGTGTTAGATTTTTGACTATTTACCTCTCGCCTCATATTCTATAAGAGAGGTATTGTAATGGGTCAAAATTTTCGAGTATGAGTTTTTGATGGATAAGCACGTTTCAGGGTCTCTAGAATACGAATTTACTATTTTCACGATGATGTCTGTGTTTGTGTGTTTGTGTGTTTGTATGAACCGACGATTTTTCGTCCACGATAACTTAAAAAGTATCAAACCGTTTATAACCAAATTTCATATTTAAGGTTTTAATAAGTATCTTAACACCGGATAAGATTTTGGTAGAAATCCGCAAACCGGAAGTAGTACTTTTAGAAGTTTGGAAAAGTTTTCCTTAAATATATTGGTACATTATTTATTTATGACAATTTTTGCAATTAAAAATAAAAGAAATTGTGATTATCTATGTGTACAGTTAATTATAAAAACAAATTGCTGAATCTGGAAGTATTTAACAATAAAATAAAGTACAATTAATATTCCATTTTTTTGAAATTCCAGTATCTTGTTGTCCATGATATGAAATTTGTTTCTACATAAAATTTGAATTATTATGACAGTGACAGTACAGTTGACATCTTTTGCTTGCATATTGGTTTACATTATCGTTTACATATTACATGAACATGAAACTATTAAAATGTAAGTAAAACTATTTATTAGATTAGTAGAATAAGCAGAATTAGGCGAGAGGTCGTGTGGTGGCCACAGCAGATTTTTTTCTTATCAGTTTGAATGGTAAAATATCAGTTAAATATTTGAAATATGATATACCCGAAACTTGTTAAAATTTTCAGTTACTTATAATTTGATCAAAATTTTTGCTTAATTGTTAAAGTGATAGTTAACTATATCTGACAGATAAATGCGTAAAATTTTTATTTTAACGGTTAGTTTACTCTTTAAACGAACAGTTCAGTTAAACGGAATGGTTTAAATTCGGATGAAATTTTCCTGTGCCGCTCTCCAGCACTGAGAGTTCTCTCGTGGTCAAGCGGGGTAAAGGAAGGGGTGCGCATTCAGAACAAAATACAGAAATACCCGGGTATTAACTTGGTACAAAGTCTTTTTACGCTCTGTAAACAAATCTCTCTGAATTAACCAAAAAAATCACAACTCAGGACCAGAAAACCACACAGAGTAATTTATATTTCATTTCAGAATATAATAGCAAAGGCTTTTTATTTTGTTTTGTATTTTTTTTTGGTGAAAAAATTGTTGAGAGGCAGCAATTAATACTCGTAAATGAGAAATGTGTTTGCTACAGCAGCGATTTTAATTAGAAGGGAAAATACTACTTTACGACGGTGTTGCAATTGTAAACAGATTTTATCGAGGATTATATCTGCGATTATTAAATAGTACACTCATTATACGTTTGTTTTCAGTTTAATAATGCTATAATTTAAGCACTTCCTAGTGGACAATCAGTAATTGCTTTTTAAGCAGTAAATCAATAAATTTGTGTAATATAGTTTTTACCTCTCGCCTCATATTCTATAAGAGAGGTATTGTAATGGGTCAAAATTTTCGAGTATGAGTTTTTGGTGGATAAGCACGTTTCAGGGTCTCTATAATACGAATTTACTATTTTCACGATGATGTCTGTGTGTGTATGTGTGTGCGTGCGTGTGTGTGTGCGTGTGTGTGTTTGTATGAATGTATGGACTGACGATTTTTCGTCCACGATAACTGAAAAAGTATCAAACCTTTAATAACCAAATTTCATATTTAAGGTTTTAATAAGGATCTTAACACCGGATAACATTTTGGTAGAAATCCGAAAACCGGAAGTAGTACTTTTTGAAGCTTGATAAACTTTTCCTTTAATATATTGTTACATTATTTATTTATGACAATTTTTGCAATTAAAAATAAAAGAAAATATAATTATCTATGGGTACAGTTAATTATAAATACAATTTGCTGAATCTGGTAGTATTTAACAATAAAATAAAGTACAATTAATATTCTATCTTGTTGTCCATGATATGAAATTTGTTTCTACATAAAATTTGAATGATTATGACAGTGACAGTACAGTTGACATCTTTTGCTTGCATCTTGGTTTACATTATCGTTTACATCTTACATGAACATGAAACTATTAAAATGTAAGTAAAACTATTTATTAGATTAGTCTCGAGGTTAATAGAATAAGCAGAATTAGGCGAGAGGTCGTGTACTGGCCACAGCAGATTTTTTGGTTGAAAGAAATAGAACTTCCTTCAATTCAATTTTAATTGAAATAGGGGCTCGAACCGAACTAACGCAGGAACGAAAACCGAAACGAGCCGCTGCTATTTTAGTGAACCCGGAACTAACCATTGGTTGTGAACCGGTTCGGAAGGGTTTAAAATATTAACTAAAATTTTACATTTTTTCCTTAACACGCTAATAAATTTTTGGGAAAAAATAAAGAAATTTCTTCAGTTTAGTCTAATTTGACTTTTTAGTATAAAATAATATTATTTTAAATAATTGATTTTTATTTTATAAATCATTATACCGAAACTGGAATCTGAACCTTATTTTTAAAACCGGCTACCGGTTCAGTTTTAGAAGAAAAATGAAAACCGGAATATATCTAAAAAAAAATATTTCTGGGCTGTCAATTCGAATTTCTTAGAAATTGTATTGATAACAATTATTCAACTTTACTGGAAGATAAAGTGTGTAGGATTTTATTAAAAAATTGTTTTTTGGCAAGAAGTAAACGAATTCTGTATTTGAATCAAAGATGAAACTAATATTTATTTAAAGAATCAAATTTTTAGTTTAAATTCATATTGAGCATAGTCATACAGATAAAATTAAAACAAATTTATTTTGTGTTTCATATATAGACACTTAAAGTGAATACATTCTTATTCTTATTAATTAAAATTCTGATGGCATTTCCCATTCTAAGCACACAAAATGTCTAAGAAACATCAGCAAATACAAAGATGATATTCCCTTCTCAAATATCAACTATGTATTATTTGCTAAGTTCATTTGTTAATACTGCAGTAGTAGGAGCGGTCCTCAATATTTGCTGTAGGTACCGTCGGTAAAATGATTCGTTGTTTTTTTTATAGAAAATAAACAATTGCAAGTTAAAATGTTTTGTTTTTGTAGAATTCGTAGAAAGTTCTACGTGATTTGAACATTAAATATTTGATAAGAAACTTGAAGACCCAATATCTCAAAAACTAATCGAGATATCGAACTGCGGTTTACGGCATTAGATTTCCTACGCTTTATTTGACCTATAGTTAAAAATTCAATTTTTTGATTCTTCAAAAATTAGCTGCTATTTTTAATACGTTAAAAACTATACGAGATATAGAGTTGATCATTGAATCCTTACGTCGAATTACACCGGAATATAAATTCTTGAATAGTTGGTTGGTATGCAATTTTTATCAAGGATTTAAAATTTTTTAAACATTTTATGTTTTTTTAGTACCTACCTCTTAATGATTTTTAATGTACGAATTATGTACGTTCTGGAAATTAAGAGACTTCTCTCACAGTAGTATTTAACAAATTACTCCCCTATTAAACCTATAAATGTAAAAAATACCATATAAAGAAAAAGGCAGTAAAAACTAGCTACAATGTTGAATTTAAAAAAATTGTTATTATTTTTATTTATAGACAATTAAAAATTAATAATTCTTTAAAAAAAACTCTTCGTAACTCTCATTATAAATTAAAATGTTTGTATCACATTATTATATAAAATTTTCAAGTACCTAGTAGTAGTAGTAGTTTGTTAAATAAATTTAAAATTACATGCGCGCTAGCCAATCAAATTGAGTATTTTCTAAACAAGAACGGAAAACGAAACAAAGCAATTAGATTAATAGAGATAACATTTATGTACTCATAGTAAAAGGCTGTCAGTGCGGGTGCCTGAAATGGCTGGGATTTGTGAGCTAGCAGCGCTAAGCGATAAAACCCCATTAAGATAAAATCAATGAAGATGTGGCAAATTAATACTGAACACAGAAGTTCGATATCAGGTTTAGTTCATGGTTCATGAGATATTTTTAAAAATTCATGTGAGAAAATAAGTAAATGAAATTTTAAATCAAATAAGAAACTTCTACCAAAAATAAACTAAATTCGATGAACTACACACGAAACACTGTTGTTAATTGTTAAATATTTACAATTGAGAAACTTAGTTAGATTTAGATAGCTGATTTTTATTTGAAATATCAAGTCAAATTTGTTTAAGAGTATGTATGTGTTTTCCATGTGTATTTGTACGCGAATTTGCCCGTTAACTAATTATAAGTGAACAGAAAAATTAGAAAACTTTTATTTGACATTTTGAGTTAATATTTGGTGAGGTTAAAAATTAATACCATTTTGGTTTGCGTCCAAAAATTAAATACAAATTTCGAGCAAGACAAAAGTAAGTAATTGTTAATGACAAATAAAGAAGGCACGCACTCACCCTTAGTATAAACAATCGATTCTGTACTGGAAGAATGTACACGTAAAAAGCACTTTACAGGCATACATCTCATTGCCACATGGTTGCACATTTTAACAAAAACAAATTTTTATATTCTATTAGTGCCATTTTTTTCAGCACATTCAACGGTCGAAATTACTTACTTTCAACCGCTTGCAGGCGTTTAGAAGCACTTACAGATTTTTCTTTATATTTCGCAGAACATGATATTTTAAACTTGAATCATGTAGTTTAAAGTTTAATCTACGTTGGGGTAGTGTTATTTTTTATAAAAAACTTTCTGATTTCGAGAAAATTAGAGGTAAAAAAATTAAAAGTTTTGTAGTTTTCTTTACTTTATAAACTAAATCTTCGGTACAAAACAGAAAAAATTGCACTAATAGAACGAAGTTTTATCCCTTATCTACCATATAAAAATTTGTTTTTGTTAAAATGTGTAACCATGTGTCGATGAGGTGTATGCGTGTAAAGTGCTTTTTACGTGTACATTCTTCCTGTACAGAATGCTCTTAAGGTCTGCTATCATCTCCCAGTAAAATTTTGTAGCTAATTTATTATATAAAAAGTGCACATTTTTCTTTTTGTTAACTATTTGTCATTAGCAAAAAATTTAAATACCGGGTCTAAGATGGTTTCTCGAGTTTCTAAAATAGTCTACTTAAATCGGCGATAAATCGAATAATACTGTATTTGAAAATGTTCTATTTATCTCATGTTAATTTAAAGACAAATTAGAAGAAATTACATTTTACTAGGTATAGAAAGTTCTATTGGCCAATAACAAAAAATGCAAGAAATTTAATTAGTCAAAAGCAAATTTAGTTATTTTAAAATACTTAGCCTTACACCTAAAAAGGGAGAAAGGGCTTTAGGAATAAGTAAGTAAGTAAGTAAAATACTCATACACTATTGAGTATTTTGTAATCTCACTAAACAGAAATTAAATAAATTTAAAAAAATGTTTTATTTAAATCGTACCTAAAAATAATTTATCTCCAACATTATCAATTATTTCCTCCAATAAATAAACTTCAATTCTCAATTTCTGTTTTCTAAAAATACATCTTCCCGCAACCGTGTTCTTCTTCTTCGTCTTGAGCGGGGCTCAGTGTTCAGGAAGAATTACAGAGACGCTTCGTGAACGAGCGTCTTGTTAGACAAGGATAGGTAGAGGCTGCGTGGCCTCAGAGGAAGCGAGATGCAGGATAACGCTTGGAAAATTGGATTCGTATCAGCTGCTGTCAATGGAGATTGGTTTCATGTCACACAATAAGAGAGGAAATTCAGAGGGGGCAAAGAAGAGGGGGGATTTCAGGGGTGTGGTTGAAAGGAGTTAGTTTTTTGAAAAATAGTTGAATTGTGCGATATTTTTTAAAAATCCTTTGGTAAACACTTTTGCTCAGTGTATAACTTAATAGTATTATGTGTACCAATTGCGATTATTGAATTTGAGTGTTTTTATGAGTTCTGTGGGTTTCAGTATTCTTTAGATAAAAATTAGATAATACTTATACACATATTTTATTGAAACAAAAATAGAAGCTATTTTTTGCAAAGGTCAGATCAGGGCTGTTATGTTATGGTTATGTTTCTAGGAAGGGCCAAATAATTTGTAGAAAGGGCAATATTGATGTTCGAGGAAAGAAAATGCGTTATAGGCGTATTAAATTGCACTCAAGGTCAAATGCTTTATAATTGAAAATATAAATTTTTTCAAGGGATGTGAAGCTGCATTGTTTTCAACTAAAGAAGCACATAAACTTTTAGATAACAATTTTTTTTCATATTTTGGCTTTCATATTATCAAATCAAATCGAACGCGAAGATTTAACTCGTATTCCATCACGGATATTTTTTGCAAATAAATAATATAATGTTAATTTTCCACGATTTTTATTTGTAGAATGATGTAGTAGGTACAAATCAACTTTTCAGCTCCAGGAAGGGCAAAAGTTTTTTCAGGTAAGGCTTCGCCCTGTCTGGCCCCCCTGGCCCTGGGCCAGACCATAATAAAATACTTTCTGTTTAAAAACTTGAACTAGAATAATATATATTCTATAAAAATTCTTTTTGTTTTATATAACAAATAATTATTCTTTTTGACATTTATTGAGTTTAATTTACGAATTTGTCGTTTTTAAAATGTTTTTAATTTTTTACTCATTGATACACATAAAAACAAATATTTAATGTTAAAACAACAACCAATTATTAGTAGGTTAAATTGAAAAACGTGAGTAATTACGCTAGTTTCAATCTAGATTCTAGAATACCTACCTACAAAATTTTAAACAGACATGAATGTAATGTGCTCTGGCTCTTATTACCTACAGTGCTATAAGCTACAGTAAATAAAATTAAAATAATTATTATAATAAAACTCATATTCAGTTTTAAAAATGTGTTTTATAGATTAGGTAAAAAGGTGGTGCATTTTTTTCTATATCCGGTTAATAAGTCTGCCTCTCTTGCTTACATTTTTAGAGACGTCCCTGCATACTCTATTTGTTAAAAAATGTATTATAATCCTTTGCAACCAAAGAGGAGTTCCACTAAAAACTAAATGTGCTAAACGGTTGTTATCAAATGAAAAACATTATCGAACAGTTAAAGATTCCTCCCAGCGGTAAACCAAACAAGCAAGTGTTGATTTCTCATTTCTAACCGCCGCTTATTTCTATGTACACATCATCATCTTCAACTGTTACGTCCTCGTGTGAAGCATTTGTAACATTGACTAAGATAATGGCTACGCAAACATTGACATCATCAGTTGCCGCAATTAGCATCATCTTAACTTCACGCAGTTCTCAACAGCGACGAAGATATAAGAACCGTATATCTAATATCTACATATAACCGGACACCTCGTATGCGATATAATGTCCCTTGCATGCGTCCTACACAATAATGCATTAGATGAAAGATGTATTTAATGGATTGTAATATTGAAAATGAGGAAATATTAATAGTTGACACTGACGAGTAGGTTATTAGTTGTTAGTTAAGTGCTAAATGTACGGTTATGGTGGTAATAAGGAACTATTGTTTAGATAATTGTATTTGCTGAAATAACATATGGATTTATATAATTTTGTACATTAGCTACTTTTTAAAATTCCGTCGGCTAGTCGCATAAGATTCGAACTTGCTACTTTTAAATTGAAACAAAAAATATTTTTTCAAAAATTATAATATGTTGATATTTGTCTTTAAAAAGATATTGTAACAGAGTTAAGTAAAATACGGTTTTCGTTGGTATTTTGGACTTATAAATATTTGAAAATGTAAGTGCGGAAAGTAGACGAAAAAGGCAATTTTCTTCTAGTAAATTAATTTTACTAGTGTACCCATTTAAAAAGATTAAAACTCATCTTAAATGTTACCTCTAAATTTATCTGAGTATTCTTACCAAATTAAATAATAAAAACTGAAGTTATTAGTAGCTGTTTCTAAATAAAACTCCAATATCCAAAGCGTCTAAAGTTACAAGAAGCCGCATATGTTACAATACCGGAAAATAAAAACATGCAACGATAAAAATTAATCAAAACTCAGAGGTAACAATATGATAAGACAAAAAATAATGAGCGATGAACGAAGGGTAAACTGACTGACTATAATGAGAAGCCCGATATTTACGCTGGGCGAATAAAAATTAAAATTGCCACGTAAGGTTTCCGCCTTCAATGCTGAAAATAAAAGATAATTCAATATCTAATATTATTTTATACATATTTTTCGTTTTAAAAAAAACTTTGTTCAATAATTATCTTTATCTGCACGAAATTTTTCACAATTCCTCTTTTGGATTTTTAAAATATTTACTTGAGAATACTATACAGTATTAGGCCTATTTTACATATACGAGTACTTCTTCCGGGAAAAACTTTTACAAGTTTCATACTACATTTTAGAAAGCAAAATTATGATAATGTAACACCAAAATTTCAATCAAAAAGTTTCAAACTAGAAATGTCCTTTTTTCGACTTAAAAAATAGTTCTAGTTCTATTTTTCATCCAAGTTTCATGATTAACCTGCGCAGTAAACACACATTTTGCTATACCAACTTTCTGTCCATACATTGACATCAACATCAACAATCATTATCAACAACTAGGAGCAAGTATAGATTCTTGGCTTCTTTATTTTGCACATAATATATTTCATAAAATTTAATGATTAATAATTTGTTTTGTAATATACATTTTCCATTTATATTTCTAATTAATAACAAAACGTCAAAACAACGATTTAAAAATTTGGCGTCGGTTACATTTGGATAACCGACCAATCAAGAAACTGATACAAAACTTGGATCTGAATCTAGATAAAAAAGTTTCTAAAGTCTAGTTTAAGTTTCTAGCCGAAAAAAACTTGTATTAATATTTTTTTTCTACTTCTGATATTAAAACATCATTTAACGAACTGGTTTCCATGGCGCTAAATAACATTTTAAACACACCTCGACAAGTCGTGGCTTTGGCCATTTTTAGTCATGGGCTGAACATAGCAACTGGCATATTAAGCACGGGGTGAAGTTGGCTCCTATATTTGACATTTAATTTTTTGTGAAAAACTAAGTGAAATTAATTATTTCTATTAATCAGTGTCAATTTTTTTCCAATATAACAGTTAAATACACTTGCCTAAGTATAATTTTGTAGTTATGTATTCATAATATCATTATGATTTACCCTAAATGTTCAAATTATTTTAAATGCAATTTTATATATTTATGTTGTTTAATGTGTGGTCATAGAAAAAGTATAGTATGTGACTCGTTTATAAATTTCTACTCGTTTTTTATACACTCGCTGCGCTCGTTCCTAAAAAAACTCGTGACTAAAATGACGTTTATAAAACTTGATACATAATAATATACTATTATATTGATGATTGAATAAACTAATATTTCCGCTTAAATTTCTTCGATTACACTTAACTGTTCAGGTATATTGGAATTTTGTAACTAAACCTAAAGAAACTACTACCCCAATTTTCCTAATTGGCCAGAATATCAGTTTTCATCTCGTGTTTCAATCTTCTCTGTAACGTTTTGAAGAGCAATCCCAGTAAACACCACCACGATCCTTCCCCTCTGACAAGTGCGCAATTATAAGTCGCGTTATAATTTGGCGTGTGCCAAGACTCGTTAAGCTCAAGCTTTAAGTTCCCCAGCCCTTGTAAGCTGCGCTTTTTGAGCTTACCTCAAGTGTGAGTTAGTTTTACGCAAGCTTTGCGTACGCGGAGCAAAAAGGAATTGTTTTCGTTGTGGTTGGATTGCGGGGGTAATTGGTTAGTTTTGTTTCGACGCGACGTTGTTTTCGATGCTATATTGTTACCAGGACGAGGTGATTAATGCCGGAGGGGTTGAAGAAGGATTATATTTGTTATTGTTTCTGGGGTGATTACCTACCAGCAATCATTGTATAATTTCAAGTAATGTTATACCCTCATCTTTTTATGTACCAAGATTTAAATACTTTTTGGTTTTATTTTATTAAAGTAAATTAAAAGTATCTACATATTTTTTTCGTTTTGTTGATGTATTGATAAAGTTTTTCCTTGATTGATGAATATTATTATATTATAATTATTATTGAATGATTTTTTAAAATATTGAAGATATAGGTATAGGTGTAGCAAGCACCAGCAATAATATTATAAACACGCAAGTTTGGTTAAAGACGCTTTTATTTTACCTAGCCATAAATATAATTTCTTCTATGACCGCTTTTAAAATTGATTGAAAATATTTAAATTTTTAAATTGTTTTTTGAGTGACTCTATTCTCCGGTAGTAAACTTTTGTTTCTAATCGTGCAGAAAAATTTATTGCTTTCAGTACAGAAAACGCATCCTGTGCGCTCAGCGACAAATAAACGTCCTTCTCTTTTTAAATTTCTTGGTCGCTAAGTAGGTACTTGTTGAACTCCACTAAAAACAACTACTATAACTGCTTTAGTTTGTTGGGCATAAATTTAAGGACATAGAGAGTAAAGATTTATGTAGTTAGCAACTCTTATAATTTTAATGGATTATATATCATTATCGGACTAGTCCTGGAAACAAACATTATTCCGGATGAATTGTCAAATAATATTGGATTTACCTTGGCGAAGAAAATAAAATAATTCAGAATTGCGAATTTATATATTCTGGAAATTAAAACAATTACCCAGAAAATAACTGCATAACACATCCGGAAAGTGTGCGCACCAGAATTTTCAGATTTTCCACACTCTTATAATAGAGCACTTTCCGGACGTAAATATATCTATTCCAAAATGTGGAAAACCATTACTATAACATCATAGGTTCATCTGACTATAAACTTTATGAGAAGTTTTGTACTTATATGTATACCAAGAATCCAAAGTAACCCTTTGCAGACCAGCAGATCGAAACTAAAACAAGGGCGATTTGGATCTTAAATTTGTACTGGGCTTTCTATAATAATCGTATTGTACTGACCCAAGCAGTAGAAAATTGCATTACAGATGAAATTTTTTTTTTTGATACGTCAACTACGTTTACGGAAACTTTAAATTTTACAATAATTTCATCTATCGAGCTCTCAATCGGCGCACCGGGCTTTGCCTCCAATTCGAACCTGACTAAAAACTGCTAGTAGCTACAAGCAGCTACAAGTAAGTAATAGAGATCTGCAAAAGACTTCTTCCAACCAAACAACTAACGTATGTTAACAAAAACTTTCGCAAAAATGTATCGCTTATGGAAATGTCTTTAAAATATATTTAGCAAGTATACCTAACTATTAGAAACATTTTTATCTTGTATCTACCTATGTGTTTGTTAATTTATGTCAACATTTTTACAAAATGTGACAAAGTAAACAAATCTTCTGTGGTTATCTTTCTAAAGCCTGAATCCCACGACAGAAATTAGTAATTGCAACACACTTTCTTTCTGACAAATATTGCCGATATTGGCAACAAATTGTCGATATTTCTGTTGTGGGATCCAGGCTTAAAGTGGCCAACCTTATGTTTTAACAGTTACAAGGGCTGAAAGACTAGAAATAGCATTGGTTATGTCAACACGAAAACTTAACCGCAGGTTTTATTATGTTACACATTACTGCGAGAAAAATACTAACTTCTGTTACATCAGTGCTGTCTCCAGAGGAGGGCCAAGCAATAAGGCATAGCTCCTGTCTGTAAAAACTTTCGCCCGTCCTGAAGCTGAAAAGCTGATTTCTACCTACTTTTGTCATTTTACAATACAAAAATAAATAAAACTGTTATATTATTTATTTGCAAAATAATATGGATGTAATTTGAATCTAATCCTATTTTTTTCTCAATTCCATACTTTGTTTGCTAAAATTTTCATTGCTTCTGTAATCCGACAATTTATTTTTGATCATGAAGCTTCACATCCCTTGAAAAATGTTACTTTTAATTATTATAAGGCATTTGACTTGACTGAAACATAACCTAGCTGTGGTCCTGGTGTTACATACATTCATCATTCACGGCCACCCTCTGCATCAACTTACTTGGACTGGCATCCTCCTGCGGATTGACCTGCATCTCTTCCTGCTGCGGGTGCTGGGGGTACAGCAGCCCTAGCTCCCTGGCCTCGCTCTCCTCCTGAGCCTGCTGTCGCCGCAGCGCGACCTGGGCGGCCATGACGCGCTGCCGCTCGGCGATGAGGGTGCACTTGGCACACACGCAGTCGCGCCAGCGGCAGTAGCGCTTGTGGCCCTTGAGCGCCGACACCACGCCGTGGTTGCGGCACCGCGCGCACTTGGGCGTCCGCTGGTACCGCTCCGACGCACGCAGGAAGAACGCCGGCGGCAATGCGCCCAGCACCGGGTGCTGCGACATCAGCGTCGACATGTCCACGCCCACGCCGCTCGGGAGGCTCATCGTCGGGAAAATCTTCAAGCTGGTTAACACATCGGGGATATTATCTTTCTTGTTTCTTCTGTAGTTTATTTGTTGATATTTGTTTAATGTCTATTCAACTCGTCCGATAATCTAACTTTTTTCTGTTGTTTATTTATTGGTCACAAGATTATTAAAAGTATTTTAGTGTTTTTACACTTCCCAAATAATTTATTAATCCAATTATTTTTAGCTTCTTAATTATATGAGCAATATTAAATGTGCTTTTACACACAAGTTTATATCTTCTGGATGAAGTTTCTGATAACTTCCAGTTATCTTCTAGTTTCTGGTTTAACTATTGTATGGGTTAGTTCATTATTTACTCACACAAATTTAGTAACTTAGTGTCTCATCACTTGCAGTTTAATAGTTTTTGATTTATTTTCTATTATACAACATGATGTCGAATAAAGTTGCTGATATGTTATCTGTCTCTTGTAGTTTAGAGATTTTGTTTATTATTCACCAATATTAACTGTCTTTTATTAGTTCAGGAAATACGCGAATCGATATAGGTAATTATAATATTTAGATAGTAGCGCGAGTTTTTTTCGACAATGTTTTAAATTATTATAAGAGTAGTTTAGTTGTTTTAATGTTCTTGTACACACTGTCTTTCAAAAATGAATTGTTTGTTGTGGCGCACAAATTATTTAAAATATTAAACTTACGTACAATAGTTTGTTACAATCCTTGTTATTAAAGTTTATAGCACTTTCTCAGCAATTTCAGCGTCACAGTCACTCCAACAAAATTTGGTTACTAGTGTCCACTTAAAACTTTCCGTCGCCAAATACAGTTTTCCCACATCCGCTTCGGGTCCAACGTATCGCGGTAATGCTACGGTATCCTGCAGGCTGCAACAGTCCTGATCATCGTTGGCTGGGTCTTCTTGCTACATCCGCCAATCACACCTCAGTGTTATCCTTCAAACCCCGCCCTGCGTGACGTCACAACACAGTTAGGCTCCGCCCACTGAGCTTACCCCGCTACTGTGGCAGAGCTTTCATGGTCTGTGCGTGTGTGTGAGTGTGTGGGGTGGTATAATAGGAATACAATGATAGTGTATGGGGTTTATTGTGCCCACGGGTGGGAGAAGGGGTTAAGAGGGTTTTGATTCGGTTAATGTAATGTTAGATGGTATTGTATAGCTATTGTGTGTTAGTATAATTTATAGCTATCTTGAGTTGAGGTTGATAGTTGAGTATCTATTATTCGGCGCTATTATATGTTTGTGAATTATGTACTAACGCTTAATAGATAGATTTTATGTATGGTTAATCAGTGGCGTACGTAGCGTGGGTGGTGGTACTTCAGCTGAAAATTATTGGATTTAAACAGGAAATTAAATTAAGCAAAATTAATTATTATACCTATATACATAACACTGTGAGCATCAAAGTTAAGACGATCGAAACTCATAGGAATTTAAGTAATTTCTAAATAAAAATTCATCCATGAAATTCTCGCTTCTCAAATTCAAGCCACACTGTGTAAATAATACATTTGATTAATGTCTTTTGGTATATAAATTTATTATTTTTATTTTTCTCTTATTTCTAATATTAATTTATAGCTTGAATTTTAATTTTGTGCCTATTGAGTATTATAATCCTTATTTATATTAAATAGGTACGGGTTAAGTTTTTGTAATAAGATTTCATCATACATATAGGTACCTAATAAATTAAGTGTGATTTTCACTTGTAATCTCCCAAGTGCTCCATGCACTTATTATTATCAGAAAATTTCTCGAGTGCAATTTTATTGCAGCAATGCACGACAATAAAATTTTCTGGATATTAATACAGGCCAAGGCGTATTCGCAATATAAGTTATTTTTAAAAATTGAGGTTTATAAAAAATTTCTACAGAAATATTTCCGGAAATAGAGACATTATTGTCAGGACCAAATGCGATTTTCGCTTGTAATATTCCAAGTGCATGGATTAAATCTGAAATTTTTTTCGAGTGCATTGTAGTCCAATTTCACGAGTCGAAGACGAGTTAAATTGTATTGCAGCAATGCACAACAATAAATTTTCTGGATATTAATCCATGGCGTGGGATGTTCGGAAAGAACATAACATTACTTACTTTAAAAAAATGACGATTCAAATGCCTTCAGAAATATTTCCGGAAATATTACTAAGTACTAGACAATATTTTCAGGAACAAATGCGATTTTCAAAATATGATTGTGTTTAATTTTATTTCAATATTTCAAAATATTCAATTCATTACTAAATAAATTATTTTAATTAATAAAATTTGAATTAAATATTGACAGCATATTTATTTATTATAAATTGTTTTTGATTAAATATTTTAAAATAAATTTACTGATTTACTGCTATTTCCACATGACGATTTAAATTTAAATATTTATGATAGCTAATTTAATTTTTTTTATTATTTTGTCTCATTTAACAATTATTCAAACATTTTTAACAAATTTGATATAAATAATAAATAAGTTAAATACGAGAAAATTTCTAATCGAACACCAAAAGCCTTTTTGCACTAAAAACTTGAATGAAACCTATGGAGACATCTTTTCGAAAATGTATGATTTATTATAAGTTTTTATAATTAGGTTTTTGGGCTAGTCCTTATTAAACATCGCCCTGGAACGTAAAGGAACATTATTCTATATAGGTTGGTAGGAATACCTACTTATACCAAAGTAGGTACTTACCTTTTCCAAGTAAAAAGAAAACTTTTATTGGAAAATATTTTTGACGTGGTAGTAAGTCACATACAATTACATAATCTATCTCGCCTTTTTTCCAACTTTTGTATATGTGATAGCCTCACTTATTCTGAGTCATAATGTACCTATAATATTATTCTTTGTGTGAGGTTCTGCTGTGATCCCAGTTACCAGTTGTCAACTTAAAGTAGTTCGGTCGTCGTTGACGCTAGTCAAATTCAGTCCGTTTTTTGTTGTCAATTTATGAAGTGAAATTCGACTGTAACGGTTTTTAATATTTTATTATGAATTTTTATGCATCTGGTTCTCAAACACATAGTCGTATTTTACAAATCTTGTAATTTCATTCGCAACTTGACTAGTCAATCACCCGGTGTCATAACTCGGGCCAGGTTATGGCGTTGACACAGTTGGCAGCATTGTCCGAGGCATTCAAATGTAAACACAGGAATGATAAATACGATAGTGTGTTTATAAAAACGAGTTCTTGATAAATGACTTAAAATCATGAAAATTATTGATTTTTCAATCCAATTTGTTTCAAGAAATAAAAGGTTAACATTCAAATCTGCGTTTAAATTTCCCACGCTCCGCAGTTGGCAACCCTGCAGAACGTGACGGCCGATCGGCTTCCGCTTGGTCGTGATTTTGTCACATATTTTCCCATTTTTTGGGCTATTTACATCGGCAACGTAGGGTTTTGACTATGCATAACGAAGCCTTAATATATTACCTTTCCAAATATCATTTTGCCACTATTTATTTAACGAACTTTTACGGCGCAATTTCAATTTTTCTTAACCAAAAGTGTCGTTTTCCATAAGAGCCCATGTAAAAACAGTGAACTTCAAACTCATTTTTCTCAAAAACGAGTACCGCAAGGGCATGTTTTCTTGGCACTTTTGAAAATAATATTAAATTTGCTATTCAACCAGACCATTTTCAATAAAAAATCAAAGATTTCAATTGACGACCGAACTACTTTAAGAGTAACTCACGATTGTAAGTGCAGTTAACTAAAATATGTTCCTAAATGGATTTGAACTTGAGTTTTCAGAACCACGGTTCATAACGATATACGCACTCAGAGACTAGGCTATCCGCCTCATAATAAATCGTAATTTACTGTAAAATTAATTCAGTTGCCAAACATAATGAAACTTTTGCCATAGTTTCCTCAGTTAATAAATTCTGCCTCTTCCCTCCCCCGCTTCTATCTACCCGTGCTTGTTGAAATCTAATTTAGCAAATATTTCTCTCACAAACATAGCATAGCTTGAAGTTGACGTATACACGTATAACGTAACGTATATCTGGTAACATACAATAAAGCCATGACCATTGAACAGTGAACCATACTCTGCATAATATAGTCTCAATCCAATTGTGATGTGTTCACAATGAAATGAGATGAAGCCCCGGAGTCGAAGCTCGAGACTCCGGGCTATTGTTACTCGCCAACTTCAAATGAATAAATTCTGTGACACATCGCTACCCTACACTGCTAGCGAAAATGATGAAATTGTTAAAATTAACAGAACATAATTCTATTCAATTAGTCTGGGGGCCCAAATGTCAAAAACAGAATTTTTTAAAAATTATAAAATGGTATACTACCTAGTTGATTAGACATACAATTTTTAAAATATAATATGTTTTATGCTTCCTCAAAAAATTATGTCTAATATTGCTGCCAAACTTAAAATACTTAATTTATTTATACAAAAATTATTTAAGAATCTAATGCCGAAAACCGGAAGATGGTAATTTTATTTGTTCAGTATATTTAAAAATTTTCTTAAATTTTTGGTTATTTGTCGGAAAGTTATGTTTAAATTGTGGTTGAACTAGAGTCGTCACAATTTTTGAAAGCTTGAAGAATCTAATGCCGAAAACTAGAAGTATTATTTCTTGTAAAAGGGAAAATTAGAACATTTTTTTTAAATAACTTGAAAAAATTATTAAAAACAGTTTTATCACCTATAGTGCTACAATGCAAAGGAAAAAAATGGGTCCGCCAGGCCACTTAATAAACCAGCAGTTATGGCCAAGCGAGACCAGCAGTTTTTGGCCAAGTGAGACCACAGTAAAAAAAAATATTTTTTTCGACCCCTGGTATTAAAACATCATTTAACGAACTGGTTTCCATGGCGCTAAATAACATTTTAAAATTTAAACACATCTCGACAAGCCGTGGATTTGGCCGTTTTTAGTCACGGGCTGACATAGCAACTGACATATTAAGCACGGAGTGAAGTTGGCTCCTATATTTGATATTTAATTTTTGTGAAAAATTGAGGGAAATTAATGATTTATTTTTATCATTGTCAATTTTTTCCCATATAAAATTAAATAGGTAGGTACACTTCTTGCCTAAGTAGAATTTTGTAGACAACATCATTATGACTTAACCTAAAAATATTATAAATGAAATTTTACATATTTATGTTGTTTAATTTGTGGTCGTAGAAAAAGTATAGCATGTGACTCGTTTATAAACTCTCTAGATACTCGTTTTTAATACACTCGCTGCGTTCGTTCCTAAAAAACTCGTGACTAAAATGACGTTCATAAAACTTTATACATATGTAATATACTATTAAGACAACCAGGCCACCTACTTTACACTCCCATAAGCATTACATTGATTTGCAGCACCAGTGTGATCTCGCTCGGCCGAATTTCAATTTACTCCTATCTAGGTAGCGAGAGCACGTTGGTCTCGCGTGACCAAAATTTTATAAAAATCTGCGAGACCACGTTTATCTCGCATGGTACTTTAGGTGTTATATTCGCGTTTCCTTCATAAAAGCTACAATACCAAAATAAAAGTTCTGTTAAATTGAAGGAAACTCGAAATTTTAAATTTTGTAAATAATGCTTATGAGGTAAACAGATTAATTCTGGTCACAATTTATGCTTGTGCCCGGTGAATTCACGGACATTAAACTACTACTAAGGTGTTGTTTATATCGTTATTAATAGTTCTTTAGAGATCCAAGAAAATTTGAGGAGTTAAATCGTTAAATAACATTTAATTATTGTAAGAAAAAAATCAAAAATTGAGCAAACTCGGCATTCGAGTTGAAAGTGACGCCAGCTGATATAATTTCGTCGTGTGATTTTAACAGTGTAGTCTAGAGCCAACCGGTGTATCTATTGGCAATGCTAACTCGTAATCCTCATTTAATTAAATTCCTGAAGCTGTGAATCGCGCGAACCGTGCACCTATAGCTCCGTCATTATCCTCCTCTTTTATTCTACATATAACCTTTCGCATACCTTCTGCTAAAGCTCAAGCTTTTACCCCTCTGCAGAGTAGGAGAAGAGAATCAACCCCACACCCCTCGGTTCAGATCAAATGAGATTTTCACAAATCTGCAAGAGGATACGTTTCGCTTAATAATATAATTTAAATGTGGTACTCACTGAGTCATTGATACTTTTACAGTACTAGTACACCACATAAGAGTATCTAACAAACAATAACCAAATTCAAAAATAACTTTTTGTTTTTTACCTCTCGCCTCATATTCTATAAGAGAGGTATTGTAATGGGTCAAAATTTTCGAGTATGAGTTTTTGGTGGATAAGCACGTTTCAGGGTCTCTAGAATACGAATTTAATATTTTCACGATGATGTCTGTGTGTGTGTATGTATGGATGTATGGACGTATGTATGTATGAATTATGTGACGATTTTTCGTCCACGATAACTTAAAAAGTATCAAACCTTTAATAACCAAATTTCATATTTAAGGTTTTTATAAGGATCTTAACACCTGATAAGATTTTGGTAGAAATTCGCAAACCGGAAGTAGTACTTTTTGAAGCTTGATATAGTTTTTCTGAAATATATTGGTACATTATTTATTTATGAAAATTTTTGCAATTAAAAATAAAAGAAAATATAATTATCTATGGGTACAGTTAATTATAAATACAATTTGCTGAATCTGGTAGTATTTAATAATAAAATAAAGTAGGTACAATTAATATTCTATCTTGTTGTCCATGATATGAAATTTGTTTCTACATAAAATTTGAATGATTATGACAGTGACAGTACAGTTGACATCTTTTGCTTGCATCTTGGTTTACATTATCGTTTACATCTTACATGAACATGAAACTATTAAAATGTAAGTAAAACTATTTATTAGATTAGTCTCGAGATTAATAGAATTAGCAGAATTATGCGAGAGGTCGTGTACTGGCCACAGCAGATTTTTTTACTATAGTACATTGTTGTTTGTTTATGACTTGGATATTAGCTACATAATTATATCCAAAGATATTAAGGATTTGCTATTTATTTTTATGACTTCCTAGTATGTAATAATTGTTTATTTATGTCATGGATACGTGGTATATTATATACTACATTATGCCCTGGCCTAGAGCATTAAGAAATTACCATGGTAATAATGACACAACACAAATGTTTTTCTTCTGAAATTAATATATTTTCTGTTCGTTGTTAGGATACCAAAAATATTAACTAAATTTGAAACGTCAAAGCAAAATGACATGCGCGGAATATTTTAAATAAAATAGTAGGACATAAAAATATTGTATGCACCACACGGGCATCATTGATGTTTATAGCCCTCGGGCGATTTACAGATCCATGATCCATAGTCCTTTGGGCTTGTAAACTTGTCGCCCTCGGATGAGCATAAACATCATCATGAGATAATTTTTTTGTACTTACTATAGAAATATTAAATTTTTGTCCGTTTTCAGGAAACCAAAAATTTATAGAAAATGCTAAAGCAAAGTTTCATGACCGAGATGTTAATACTTTAAACGTTAAATATTGTATTCACCGCGGGAATTAACTTGATGTTTTTATTCCTCGGTGCTCGAAGTTGAACCCCTTGGTTTAAACTTGGCGCTCTCGGACGCAGTGACGGCGCCAGGGGAGGGCCCGTATGGTCACTTGCCCACCCAATAATAAGTTATGCCCACCCGCTAGGCAGGGTGAGATTCGGGTGTGGCAAGTATGGATAATTTTTTTTGTTTATGTATTTTTTTTAACCCAATTAAGTATTATTTACAATAAAAAATATAAATAAAATGTAATTTTTAATTATAAGGCATTTGAACATGAATGAAACAAATTTTCGCCTACGTCCTAATTTCTTATTTCAAAATGCTCCCTAACAGTTGATATAAAGACTGCGATATTGCCTCCCCAATTGAATTGCTGAAATCCCGCCACTGCATTTAAGTGCCCAACCAAAGTTAAGGTCAACTCGATAATTCAATCCTGGCGCCGTCCCTGCCCAGACGGTATATAAACATCTTCATTATGCATTATGCCCTTTTCTTTTCTCATACATGTCAATTAATAGTCGAATGTAATCAGTGTCGGCGCTAGGATTTTCAGCGCCCACATGCAAACTTCTTTTATGGTGCCCGCCTCCTCTTCCCAAATTTTTGAAAAATAATTAAGTAGTTTTTTTAAATTTTTTGCAATTTTTGATACTGATGACCAAATTTTTTTATGAAATCGCAAAAGTATCTTAAATTTACTACTTACTTAATTTGCAAAAGATCACCATAAAACAAATGGTGATTACGTTTTATTACAAGACAGTTACCTAGCTACGAAAATAAACAATATAATACACCCCTTCAACCCGTTAGTTCATTTAATAGTTTTTTGTGAAAATCTGCAGGTGCTACAGATCTATAAAATTGTAAATATCAAACAAAATCGCAATGAAATTTATAACCATATGAACATTTTTATATTTGTCAACAAATATGCAGGGTATGCGCTGGATCACCCAAGCCCACCCTTAGTTACGTGGTTACGTCCTTGGGATATTAGGATGTTGATGAAGTGTATACCACAATGTCATGGTAGATTTGTGCAGTTATACTGAAATTCGTACCTGACTAAATTTGGACTCGAGTACGAACTACAGTCAACCACGGCCACATAACGTAGGTACTCGGCTGTGTTTATTAATTTTTATATAAAAATTACGAAATGGATAGTCCTTCTTATTGGGACTACTATTAAAGGTGATAGCCTTACAGATAACTGTGATTTGAAATATTTTATATATTCATGTTATTTCATAACTTCAAAGTCCATCATATAGAAATTTTTTTACGTAATATTGATTTGTATTATTTAATAACAATATCGATCTTGAAATTCCTTTGCAATTCTCACACATTCCTCCTGTCCTGCACTTGTATCTCCTGTAATTCCTTCTCAAAACAAACCTTATCTCCGTATCTGTGCTACAAGTACAAACTACAGGCTATAAGATACACAATCCTCCGTCAATCTCAAATATCAGCGTTCGATGTAAAGAAATAAAAGAACAAATAAAGGAATCGATCGTGCAACATCTCTTACAAGTAGCAAGATGATACTCGGGGTGAAGTAAAGTCACAGGGTGAATAAGAGACTGGAGAATGTATCTGGAGGGTAAACTACCCTCTGATTTTATCAGAGACCGCAGCTCCCACGCAAGTAACTACCTGGCAGAGCGGGCACCTGTTACAGGAGATACTTGTAGCATAAGAGGGATGAGCACTGATATGTTTGTTTTCTTTGAGGGCATATTTAGGGCTAAGGGGTGAAGTATGGTAATTTTGTAACATGTGAGAATGTTTATTTTAGCAAGGGACAGTAAATATTGTGTTTGTCTATACGATTCTTAAATAATAATACATACGTTGGTATATTCTTACTTTCTACTCGTGAATAATATATCTTAGATATAATAGAACCTCCTAAATTATACCAAAATCTAAACAAATACACTCGAGGAAAAAAACGCACCATTTGAAAATGCACCAAAATTGGCAAATATTCAGAGTACCATAACTCGGTTGCATTTTGTCGAAATTGGATAAATCTTTGACTTCTAAAAAGTTTGAAGTTTTCTCTGTAATGTGATGCAAGTCAATGTGATGCCAAATCCATTCCACACCCTTAAGAAAATAAAATGTTCCGGGTGTCAAAAATGTCCAATTTTGACAGCTCGTACGGTGTGCCAAAAAAATCGTGGACACAATAATTGACCAACAGAGCGAGAAAGTTCATTCATTTTCATTAAGTTCCCAAAAAATTAGAGTACCTACGATGATTTGGCGCCAAGTTATGAATTTAAAAAAAAAGTTGCATTGTGATTCTTTTTGCAATTAACTTATTTTGCACCAAAAAGTCGACAATGTAGTTAAAATTACATATAATGATGAAATTGAACAACTTGTGTATTAGGAATTTTTATCAAACAAATTATTGTTGAGGAGTTTAGTTTAATACAAAACCTGGATGAACGTTGACTACTTACGTGTCAAGATGTGACACTCCAAATTTAAAAATCAGATGTTAGTCTCTAACTAACCTTAACACTATTATCCTGAGAAAGATTTAAAATAAATCGAAAGCTTGACAAATTTTAAAGAGTCTACTCAAATTTTTGGCCAAATTACTGACTGTCACACCCACTACTCTTGCTTCCCCTTAACTAAATGCTGCCGCGCTCGCGATTACTTTAAACTAAAAGTTTATAACTAAAGCACAGGCGAATTTCGTAAATTGTTTCAACCTTTCAACAATGTTAACTATTAAGTATACTTGATTGTTTTTTCTTTGTTTTACATTAAATATTGTTTACGTCTAGGTACTTATTAAAATAGTTTGTACATGATAAGTATTCAGGCACTTAAAATTACAAAATACGGTAACTATATGTTTATAAAAATTATATATCTAAATTGGGTGTTTCAGCCATATACAGATCACTGTAAACCATTTTTGTAATAGATATCCATGATTCTAATATTGATATTGGAATGGATTATCATTTCGTTTTTTCGTTTTATGTGTGGTTTAAAATTCGCAAGCTCTTCTTTTTTTGCTGTGATTTATTTGGTGCGACTTGGCTATTTAATAAAACCCTGTGGTCGTAACTCTGTGCTTCTCGACAGATGTCAGCAGTGACTGCAGAGTCCAGGGGTCCAGGATCGGACTCGAACTGTTCTCTTTGTCTGGACTCTCACCCTCTACCCCCGTGTAACCCTTCATCGCACGGTTTTTCTCTTTTCTAGAGGCCAGAGTTATACCACTCAATGTGATACGAAAAGATGCAGAGAATATTTTGTTTGCAGTCATAATTTTTAGAAATAAATTTCTTGCGATTATGAGTTCTAAGGTACCTATTTGCGAGAATGTATGAAAAAAATTATCAAGAGGTGGGAGAAATTACTAAATTTTACAATAATAAAATATTTTATAAAATTAGGAATTAAATGTTTTATTTGAAGCTGTAATTTAAAATTTATTTCATAAAATATGTTTTTTTATAATATTTATTATTATATATGATAGTTTAATGATATCGGATAATGTAGTACCTAGAAACAAACATTTTTTTTTAGTTTTTAGTTTAGTGATGTTCAATTTCATGAAATTTATAATTCCCATGACACACCGGCGTGGCATGAAGCACGGTGCTCGATGTAATATTTTGCTTCGTTTTGTATATTGTTATGTTCACTTCGTACTTTAAAGGGTTTTGAAAATTATTTTTGACTGCTGAGAATTAAAATTCATCAATTCTTTGTGTTAATTAAATCAATAATTAGATCATATATTGACAAAAGCTTAAAATGTTATATTCTTATTATCCAATTATTATTACTTAATGTTATTATTTTGACATCAATTATTATTCGCCAAATGTCAAAAATTATATTGAGTCACTGTGAAATCAGCAACAAATTTCCATATGTCAAAATGCTCGATGGAATAGCGGCGATAAAAATTTTACGTTATTGACAATGATTGTATGATTGTATTCTTTGACAGCCACGCCGCTTTGCGTTTTGCTTGTGTAAAAAAAATGTATATATTATTTTCTTGACGAAAGTTTTGCATTATGATTATATTATATTTTTGTAAACTAATTTTTACTGTGGTTTGCTCTCAACATATTTTAGTTGCTGATGAAGGATCACATTTAAGATCCGAAACGTTCAACAATATAAACATTATAAATTATTACGTTTGTACAACATATTGACCTATAAGCATACAAATATTCGTTACAAATAGAAAAATAGTATAAAGCACTCATTTTATATACTTTTTTCTCAGTTGTTCTTTAGTAAACTCGCTCGAGGGCTTGTTTTATTAAATTACTATTGTATTGTATTTATAGTAGTTGAGTAGACAGTAGACGTGCATTAGTTTTGTGACCAGCTATACAGATCTGTGTGGAGCATTGCAAACTCACGATGGTGGATATTTTTCCTGCTTTGGTCGCTTAGTCAGCGAATGCAAGGGTAGCACTGGCTCTGGCCACCACTGGACACCAGACGGTACATACAAATCACATTCAGCCAGGGTGCAAATTCAAAAATCATCCCTTTGTACAAAATAAACAATAAAATCTAAAAGGTAACTATTATACACATTATGAAAAGTGCGTAGTGCCTTAATGTAGATAGCCAACAGTGCACACGTGCGTGTACGCATTTTTAGTCCTCCCGCCTTATATTCTATTCTATAAAGGAAGGTATTGTGACGGGTCAAAATTTTTGAGTGTGAGTTTTTAGTGAATAAGCACGATTTAGGTTCTCTAGAGAGCGAATTTAACTTCTTAACTTTATTATTATTGTGTGTGTGTGTTCGTATTTTTTCGTTGACGATAACTCAAAAAATATCAAACATTTAACAACCAAATTTTATATTTAAGATTTTATTACGAATTTTAAGAACTCAATTATTTTTTTTTAGCAATCCTCAAACCGGAAGTAGCACTTTGCTTAAATATTTCGATAAATACTTAATTTATTACAATATTTTCTATTTTAAATGAAAGATTATATTTTTGTTATCTTCAATTAGTATTTTTTTCTGTACTTGATACTATGTATTTACAAATTAAATTATTGTTTACAATATATAGTATGAAACTTCAGTAGGTATTCAGTATCTTGTAGTCCATGATCGTTTAACATTTTTTGTTACTACGTAAAATTTAATTTAATATGAAAGTGACAGGGACAATAGTGACATATCGTTTATATCTTCTTCTGCATTTTACATAAAATGAGTAAAATATATATTGTGAGTTCCTATAGTATAGTACAAAGAGTAGATAGAATATGGTGGGAGGTCTTGTGCTGGCTACATCAGATTTTTTATTTCAGCACATTTTTTTAAAAATAATTGCACTTGAAAACCACATGCAAGAACTAGCCGTTTTAAACTGATCTATTTTTTTCCAAAATCATTTTACCGATTAAATCTACAATTAAAAATATATTTAAAAAAAAATCCTTTACAAAAATCGATTTTAATCGATTTGTTAACCAATTTTTTTTACATTAAGTCGATTTAAAATCGATTTAAAAAAATCCATTTAATTTTTTGAAACTCTACTGTGATTCGATTTGTACTGTTTAGGAACTTGGTATGATTGATTTACAGTAAAAATATTCCGGTATAATACGAAAACTTGTTTCAAAGTCCAGTGATAATGATTCCTCTCAAGTTAATGTCCATGTACAAGTTGTGCCTTCGCCTCCGGGATTCGGAATGCCCCCGACATTGACTAGTGCTTTTAAAAAACCACACAGACATCATTCTCTGGTCACTATATAATCTCCACAGTCCGGAGTTAACCGGAGCTAAACCTAGATTTATATATTGTTCGCGGCGTGCGGTGCGGCGTTTTTTTTACCACGGGGTCATTTTTAAAAAGTAGCCTGCCAATAGCACTCCCACACACACTGAAGCAAGCCGACCTGCTGGATTTATTGCGGTGAATCAATCAGAGAAATGGCGCGAACACAGAGGAGAGTCAACGAGAGGCACAATGGCGAAGAGGTGGTGGTTTTTAACCCGCTCATTGTCTGTTGTTGTTCTTGCTTTTTTACCGATATTTGCAGAGCTATTATATTTTTATCTTGTCTTTTCCATATTTGTTCCAGAGATTAATTGCTGAATAAATTGGAAAATGAATTTTATATCTATCTCGCATTTCTATCCAACTTGAATATAATTTTGAATTTTTTTTACTATAAAATGTGAACTCTTGGAACTAGATCATGTACCTAATTAAGAGCTGTATTTACCTTTAGTGCTCGAGAAGAAGAGCCCTATCTATTTACATGCATTTCTGCTTGAAATACACTGTTACAGAGGTTTCGTTCTAAGTACAGATTTTCGTGTAATTTACATATTTTTATATCTATAAACATATTTACAGTTGGTTTAAGGTTTAAACTAGGTTCGTCTAGTGTTGAAATTTTTAATTTGGAATTGTATTATATTAAAAATTGCTGTTGAAAACAGGCTTTTTTGAAAGATTTCTCAATTTTTTTTTTGATTTAAGACAGAATAAATAAAAAACTATCACTAGACGAACATAGATACATTCTTTAACTTTATAATAGTTTTTGAATGAAGGTTATATGTTATGTAGATTCTGAGATATGATTTTATTTCTGTAACACTTTTTGAAGTTATAAAACGGGTGTAAATACTGCTCTTAATGTTTTTAATATTTATAAGTGTCCTCAATATATTATATTGTTTATAGTGCGCAAAGGAGGCAATTGCGAGAGGCTTGTCGCAGCCGAGGGTAGCCGAGCGTCAGTTGCCTTTGCGCACAAGTTGCACACGATATTTGTCATACCTGCACAAAAAGTAACCTTTTGAGTCACTGTTTTGTGTGCAGAATGTTGCTCAATTTTTAACTATTCAGAAATGCGTGCGCACAGTAGAAGCGCGTTAGTATAGGCATGCGGAAAAATTTCACTTTGCGTACGTAAATTGTACTTTGCGAACGCAAACAAATATTGTGTGCGCAAAGGCAACTAGCGCAATTGCCTCCTTTTGCGCATTAGATACACAATATACTATTTTATCATACTTGCACAAAAAGTTTCCTTTTGCGTTTTTGGCGCACAGCTAAGTGCCTCAATTTTTTAACTCTACGGAAATGCGCGTGAAAAAATGAGCAACTTTGCTCACGCAAAACAAGCTCGAAAAAGGTTACTTTTTGAGCCGGTATGGTAAAGAGTCTCATTTAGCACGATTTCTGACAATTAAGCGGGAATAGGCTGCTTGCATGAATTTTTGTAATAACACCACCGAAAAATTTCCTTTTCAATTTACTCAAAAACATATAATTTTTACATAAAATTTATTTTTTACCTATGTACTTTTTTTCGTTGTGATAGAAACCTCATTTTCAGTACCATGCAAGTAGCTAGTAGTGTATTGTAAATTTTCAGTTTATTGACTGATAAATGGAGCAGCTTACTTTCAGCATAATTTTTATACTTTTTTGACAAATGCGAAACTATAAATTTCAATTCAGTAGATCTAAATTAATTTATGTAAAGGTACTCAGGGTCTTACGACAGGAGACAAATACAACATATTTAAAGAAAATATTTTATTTATATTTTTTGGGTTTTTCTTCACATAAACATAATAAAAATATAAATAAACAAAATAAATATTTACAACAACCTCTTAATCATCTTCGCTTAATAATGGTGGGAAATGTGGTGAGCGGGGGCAGCATAAGTCAAAGCGGGGGCGGCATACTTAACAACAGGAGCGATGGTCTTCACGGCCTTGACAGCGACGGGGTGCTGGGCGGGCTCACGGTGCACGACAGCCTGGAAGCCGTTGTGGTCGTCAGCGGTGTACTCTACCACGCGACGAGTGCCATCGGGCTCCACCAGGGAGTACACGCCATGGACGACGTCGTTCTGGCGGGACTCCTTCTGCTCCTTCACGTCGCCGGTGTGGGGGTCGTGCACGGCGTACGAGAAGTCGTAGTGCGGGGGCGCGTAGTGGTCAGCAACGACAGTCTTGTGGACGGGGGCGGCGTAGTGGGCCACGGGGGCGGCAGAGTAGTGGGCAACGGGGGCAGCAGCATAGGCGACCTTAGCGACAGGGGCGGCGTAGGCCAAGGGGGCGGCGTGAGCCACGGTGTGCTGGGTGAAGCTAGCGTGGCTGGAGGCGGGGGCAGAGTACCCGTGAGAGTAGTCCAGGAGACCGGCGCTGGCCGCCGCCACTACGGCGAAGAGGACTGCGAACTGCAAGAAGAAATATAAATTAATATTTCACTTTATTTTTTTAAATTTTGCTGGTGACCATTCAACTTGATTTACTCCTAATTATAGAATGGTAGATGTTTATTATAGTGCAATCCAATTATTTTTGGTGCATATTCTCAATTCGTGCGAGGATCTTTGAAATAATTAAAGCGGCAACGGAGAGATACTTTTTGCAACCAGGACTACATTAAAGACGATCAAATGGTTAGTATGAAGCATCTGAGTGCGATTTAACTGCTACTGCTACAAAAATATAGCAGTTTACAAGAAGTATTAATTTTACTAAAGAGCGACTTAGTTGTTATAAAGTTTAGCTGTACGTTCAGAAATAATTAACTTTAATTATTACTATGTAGCTAACTTACCAAATTATTTAAAAATATATAACTGTATATAGTTTTACAATAATAGACACTACTTTATAATTATATTGAACGTTTTTGCTGATATGTTAATTTGTTAATAGTAAAATATAATTTTTATAAAATCGTAAGCAATAGGTTACTTTTTACCGCCGTGGTTAATTATTATTTTTAATATTTCTTTTATTGAATGATATTTTTATAAATGTTTAAAGTTTATCGCACAAAGTATTTAAACAATTTGACAGTAAACTATGAGGCTGTCACACGTAACTTCGGTAAATGGCATAATACACTCATATTTTATTATTGGTTTAGGTACTTTTATAATAATTTACTGCGGTTTCAAACAAACATAATACCCGTTAATTTACAAATAAATTACAAATCTGATGTTTGTTTCTCATACTTAATTAATTGTGAAGTTGCCACACCCAAGTTGGGTAAAAGGCATACTATATAACAATTATTTGTTTGCATTTGTTGCACTTCAATTATTTTGTGTTTTGCTGCGGTTGCGGTCACAAACAATCGTGAATTTACTGTTTTTTTATACTCTCTCACATTGAACTGTGAGGCTATCACACCAAAATTGAGTGCTACTCGTATAAGCGCACTAGATATTAATTTAAATCCATACCTTAAGCATGTTGTTGCTAGAACAGTAGAATAAAACTGACTATACTATTCGGTAACCCCGCAGTCTTTTTATACTATCAAAATCCATAGTTCCTCAAGTTTGGGTAACCAGAAGCCTTGCCGTAGGCTCTCCACTCGGCGTAGGTCCCGTTGAGACGAAGAAAGTGATTTCCATATGTTTACGTTACAAGTGTCGCTTCGATTCGGACAAACTAGAGCACTGGGCGCGGTGTGCGGTGATAAACGGTTTCGTTTTGGTAATTGGAACGTAAAACGTATGAATTAGGATTACGAGATTTAGAAGCTGTAATTGAGTAACGATTGTATTAGATCAGTAGAAGTTAATATAATATTTCAAGTAAATTAGTTGGGTAATTATATTGCTGATTAATTAGGTGCGTATTTGTTTAACATTAGCATGGATACCTATATAGTTGAGATAAATAAGATATGATATGGATACTTAAAATGTTGAAATAAATTGTATTTATTTAATTATGTTTTACATAACATCTGAAGGTTATTTTTACATCAAGTAGTTCCTGAAAGCAAAGGAAACCATCACGATGCTATAATAGCGAAGAGAGCTAAAGTAGTGCAAAGTCATTGTTGGACAATATAGCCCACAGACAATATCGCCCTCCCAGACAATATCCTTCCTGGAAAATATAGTTTTCCGGAAAATATATCTGCGGACATGGACAATATCCTTCTGTAGACCTGGACTGTATCCTTCCATGAACAATATCGCACCGGACTCTCCATCTCCTGTTCAAAAGCTCGCAGTATGAGTATAGGTATACACGAAAGCTTGTTGCTGGAGGCATTAGTTGTTAGAGACGCTCTCTAGATCCATTTATTGTAGTGGACCATTATCCTTCCTGGTTAAATTTCTTCACTTCTTTCTGTTCCCTGTTTTACCAATAGAGTTTTAGCTTTCTACGCCAACAAAAAATTACGTACGAACAAGACTCGAACAAAAGCTACAAAAATGAGAATGTAGAACGGTAATAAGCTCAATAACAATGCATGCTGCCGAAACAATAATAATATGAAAAATGATGAAGAATATTTAAGAAAAATTGAAAGAAACATAATAAGAACAATATTTGGGCATATAAAAATATCAGAAAACGAATACAGAGTCATATGATTTGGCATACAAAAGATACAAGATACAATACTCGTAGAATGGAAACCAGGAGGAAAAAGAAAATGTGGAAGACCCAGTGGTGGATTTATAATTTTGCCGCTCGGGCAATGAATTTGCGCAACTTAAAAAAATTAACGCGCCGTATGCGAAGTTTTTTTTGCACTGTCTTGGCAACCAAACATTTTAGCAATAAGCGTTTGCGAAAATTATACCGGTAAATATGTATCATTTACCAACCGGTTTACAGCTGATTTTTAGGATCTGGTTGAAAAATTTATGAACGCTTACGGTATGAATAAAGCGTAGTAATAAAAAATATATTTACAAATATATATTTTCATTATTTATCATTTAAATTTATAAAAAAATACTCAAAACAAGGTTTGAAAGATCTAGAATAAAATCACAACTTTGATAACTTTACAGGTTATGTTATACAAATCAACGCGTTTACCGTCAAAGCTAGTCGGAATTGTAAATCGGGTGCATGTATTCGGTAAATGCGGTATAATTTTTTAAACGCAGTACAAACTAACCGGTAAGATTTTCGAACCCGTTCGGTATGGTTACGGTACAAACCGCTATAATTTTCGTAAACGCCTAATGACGTATAGGCCATATCTCTACGTTTCCGCAATACAAGTGTATCATCAATTTTAAAAATATTACTTTCACATAGTCTTAGAAATAGAAGGTACCAGTAGATCAGTAGGTATTTTACTTATATACCAACTGGCTAAGCACTGTTCAATCGAAATTAACCGTGTGCACTCTTTAGATTCATATGTGTTAATTTAGTTTAACTATAATTGATGGTTCATATAATGAATAAAGTGTATGGCCTTTTTGTTTAGCTTGTTAGTGAGAGGCAGTAAATACGGACCAACTCGGACCATGCATTCTATGCAGTCTATGACGATAAACAACGGTAACGATGGTAACGCACGGGCAGTTAGCGATCTCCTCCTCGGATCTCTCCCTCTCTCTCAACACAGGGTAAACAGAAATGCTACGAATCTACAGTATTGCTAAGATACGGAGTTTTCATTCCGTGGTGGCTATAGCCTACTTAAGAAGATCCAGCCAGATCAACATGGCTAAGCGAGGTTGAAGTTAGTTAGTTTATTAAATAATTAATATTGCAGGCAAGATAAAAAAGTTTTTGATGTTATTTTTATTAATGTTACATATTACAAAATCGATATAATACAAAAATACTCTACTTTCTTAATCACACATTGATCAAACATACAAAACCACGTTGCCAACCGCAAGAAAAAAAGTAATTAATTCTACCGCAGGTGGGCAGCTGGTAAGGTACGTGTTCTACATTACCAACATACACAATGTGTCTTTGTCGGACAGATCTGAGAACTGAGACAACGGCTATTGGACAGCTGACTTGATAATGAACTTATGATGTAAGCGGTTATGTGTTACAAAATTCAGAACTGAAAGATACTGGCCAAGAAAACTCTGTCTATTATGTTGGTACACCTGTCAGAGAAAGGATTGAGAAATGTAGAGTATTTTGATAGAGTAGTAGTTTATTATTGGAATTAATAAAAAGTCTGAATTCTATTTTTAAAATTATTATTTTGTGACGACCTTATCTAAGAAGGTTGTAACGTATAATTACTTACTTTTTGTGTGGATCGAAAGTAATATTTTCTTTCTTAACGAAATAAGGTGCAAAATATTATTGACTGTTGATTTCAAATTAAAGATAGTAATCAATTTACGTTCTTATTTTAGTTATCATAGTAGCTACTATCATTATTTTATTTTCATACTATTTATTAATAATTAGTAGGTAGGTATATGAATAACAGGAATAATGAAATTATACATGTAAATAACTCTGGGGTAAGTTGCGATTGGCGATAGGCTATACCTACTTGCATGAATTTTTTTATAAAATATTTTTGAGGATGGTTGTTTATTTTTTTCTTTAACAAAATTTGTATTTACAAGTCCAAAAAAAATTAATGAAAATTGAATATTTTTTGTGTTGAAGTATTCGCCCATTTCTCCTGTATACTCGTAAAATAATGATGTCACAGAAAAAATTCTTTCTCATACAATTTTTTTATAATATGATTTATATTTGTACCTGTTTCTTACCTAACATTAGGTATAAAGGGTACTGTTTAAAAAGTATTGATAATATATAACCTTGAACATGTTTTTTTTACATAGAACATATAATATACCTAATATGTATATGCATATATTTTTAAATTTTACTAATATTTCTCTTAGATCGGAAATAATCCATAAACAAATGACAGAAGTAATAAATCTTGTTACCATCCTTGAATTGTCTGGGTTAAGGGCGTTGCGTTACGAATATGTTTACTTAAATATTAAATCAAATATTGACAAAACTAACAGCCAAAAAATAGTTATACAAATAATGTATTATTTATTAAATTAAGCGTGAAACCACTCTCATTTACTCGTAAGCGATCCATTTAAAATCTATAAAAACTGCCCACAAATTACAAAAAAACTCGATCAAAATTATGTCATTAATACGATTACAACATTCTTCTCGCGGTCCGCAAACCTTTCTCCTCGTCCAAAGACAGACACCTCCCAACTTGCGCTTTCATTTCAAGGTTAAACACAACAAGAGAGCCAATAAGAATTGACCACGATGTTTAGCGGGGACCTGATACACCGAAAATTGGAGCAATGACTTAAATAGCGACCTCCAAGATAAGTAAGGTGAATTTTAAGTTGAGCAGACTTACCTTGCAAGGTCGTCGCATTGTTAAACAAGAACAAACGGAATTTATTATTTTATATAACTTATTTTTAAAAAATTTCACCGACAGTATTACCCATATTCGTATCGTAAAGTAACTGGTATATTTTTAATGATTGTACTTTGTTCTTGTATAAGACAAGACATCATTAGGGAATTACCTATATTCTTAAAGATTATATTAAATTAGTATAAATTTAAATATAAATTTATTAACAATGTTGAAATAGGTGAACATTTTTCTGAACAGGTTTAATAAAAATGAGAACAAGTGATCAAAACAAATACATATGATCACGTTCAAATTATGCGATTAAGGATTAGGAATAATAATAATTAATTTTCAAAATAAACTTGAATCAAAATTTAACTTAATATCTTAATAATAAAATTAAATGAATAATAAATTCAAGATGTTGAAGAATTTTGTTATTAAGGAACAGTGTGTCCTGTGTTGCGATTGATTTAGATCAATAATTATTGATCTAGATTTCCGATCTAACTCAATCATCTTATCTTTAATAAGGATCTTTATTTTGATCTACTTAATATAAAAATATAATAAATCTAAAAATATATTTTAAGATTTTTATTATGCAAGTTAAAACTTGTAAATTGAAAATTTAGTAAGAGAACCTAAGCAAATGTTTAACGGAAACAAGGTCAGAAACAGAAACCAATACAAAATAAGTTACAACTATTTGTCAATAAATTAATGTCTATAAGAAGAATATAACGGAAGAATTACTAGAATGAACTGTGGAAGAACGAATAGAGAAAACCTTAAGAAGTTGCAAATGGAAATGGATGTTCCCAAATACAAATTCAATATAAGCAATAATTATTTCAAAAATAATAAAATAATAATTATAATAATTAGTTGGTTGGATTCTATTATTATAATAACATTTATCATTCTGTCAATGGTAATTTATACTTTTCAATATAAATAAATTTAAAAAATATACAGGAATAACTAACAAAGTCATAGTCCATCTAGCGAATCAACCAATTCCGTCATAATGCACAACCTGTTACTTCAATGTGACGGAATTGGTTGACTCGCTGGATGGACTATGTGTGGTTTGTAATATAATTATTTATTTTTTAATTTGAAAACTCGGAATACCAGCTTAAAGCAATGCTCTTGACTTTGTTTATTCATAATTTATAGATAAATTATTCTTCCTCCAAAATTTAAATTTAAATTTTCTATAATACGTTTACTCAAAATCCTGGTTTTGTGACCCCTTTCAACGTTTCATTATAAGGTATAATTGAGAAATAAAATAAGACATGATTTATATAGGAAAAATACAAAATTTATTTATAAATACATAAATAAGATCAACATTCATACATCATCATTCATGGGGGTTGGTATGGTTTAGTGATGGTAGACATGGGTGGGGGCAGAGTAGCTGACGTAGTTGAGGGCGGGGGCGGCGGCGTACTTGACGACGGGGGCAGCGACAGCCTTGAGGACGGGGGCGGCGGCGTATTTGATGACGGGAGCGACGGCCTTGACAGCGACGGGGTGCTGGGCGGGCTCACGGTGCACGACAGCCTGGAAGCCGTTGTGGTCATCAGCGGTGTACTCCACCACGCGACGAGTGCCATCGGGCTCCACCAGGGAGTACACGCCATGGACAACATCGTCCTGACGTGACTCCTTCTGCTCCTTCACGTCGCCGGTGTGGGGGTCGTGCACGGCGTACGAGAAGTCGTAGTGCGGGGGCGCGTAGGGCTCGGCAGCCACGAGGGTCTTGTGGACGACGGGGGCGGCGATCAGGGCCTTGGCCACGGGGGCGGCGTAGGCCAGGGGCGCGGCGTGGGCCACGGTGTGCTGGGTGAAGCTGGAGTGGCTGGAGGCGGCCGGGGCGGCGGCGTAGTGCGTGGGGATGACGCCGGCGGACACGGACGCCACTGCCAGAGTCAACAACACTAAACTGTTCATCTTGCTTGATACTACTGTACTGAACACTCACTGCAGATTGAATGTGCCGTTTTGGTGACAGTGACAGGTTTTTATACTATGCAGTATACGTGCATGACGGGGCGTGGTTCTGCACCTGATACTCGTGAAATTGGGTAATTGTCCACAACTTCATCGTTTACACATTCTACCCTAAAATAACAACTTTTACTTTAATAATTATATACAAAAACAAAGAACCCACAGAGAATTTACTTTAATTTTATAAAAACAAAAAAACCATTAAATTTCTTCACAGAATTTTTACGAAATGAATACATGAGTTTTTATAATACGAAATACTACATAGTTATGTAATTACGGTACAAAGGGCTGAAAGAAAAATATTACTCTTTCGAGGGCCTTTATTCACCCAAGGGTGTATACCTATAACTTTAGACCTGAAGTAGGTACGTACCGTACAAACAACTGTAATTGTGAATTTTTTGAAAACACGCAAAAATACTTATTACCAGAAAATTAGAAGGTGGCGTATGGTAACAAAAAACATTTCATATGTCTAACATGTAATTTTGGTAGAACGAATTCTTTACTTTATTAACCGAGAGTGTAAAGCAAAAGTTTCAGAAATGGTAACCAAGTTGCTAACAAACAAAGAATATTATAAAATAAAAAGCAACACACAAAATGCAATATGAATAGATGAATCACGACAGAGATAAAACGATTTTAATTTTAACTTATACATGTACCTACATAATAATTATTTAACTCAGGTAAATAGAAAAAGGATAACACAAAATTAAATTGCTCCAGTTTATAATCAATTAAAATAATTATTATAAAAACAGTGTTAGCATTAACCTGTTTTCTTAATCTTGGAATAAATTAGTACCATATTAGTTGTATCATATATTGAGTGATTCATCTAGTATAAGAAATTCCTAGACTCACACGTTATTTTATTTAAAAAAAGTCAAACTGGAACAATTTTTTTTGCACTACTAATCCGTTTCGTGAATCAAGGGCTTATTATCTTTGCATAAAATCACTAGCATCTACTCCAGCCTCTAACAATACATCCGTATCTTTGATCATTTCTACTCTATTTCTCACAGAACTGTGTAAAGAATTCCTGCAAACAATACATAGTTTGTAAACACATTTAAGTGAGTTCATATTGATGTCCTTACGCCCTCCTGGCCCTTGAAAATCCGTGTCAGAGAAAGGAACCCGACTTGTAGGCTGACGTTTCAAAATCCGTGTCGACACTATGTGCGGTGTAGCTGGGTGTTCGTTCATTTAATGAGATTTTTAATTAGTTATTTGGTTTGTTTTTTGATTAATCGTCGCCTGCCGATGGCAGTAATTAATAGCTGATTTAATTTTTAATGATTCGAATCACACTTTTCGTGTATATTGAGTTAAAAATTTCATTATTATTTCGTTGAACTGTTATCTACTTTCTAGACGTTTCATTAATTTTTATTTTATGATAATTTCATTAATGTGACAGAACATGAGAACGGCTTTAAATTATTTCGCAAGGTGGAATAAAAATACCAATGTATGATAAACATAATTGTAACAGTTAACATGCAATATGAATATGTAATCGTATTCATATAGGTTTATAGGTATTAAATTAAGTCATGTCATTACTATTGATAATATGACTGAAATATGTTTGTTACTAGTTATGCAGTTCAAGGATATTTCAGAATACTAGAAGACTGATTTTTGTAAACAATTTTAAAATTACATTGGATTTTAAATTCACTTATCACTATTCACCAATTTTTTATTCATTTCTGGTATGGGTCATAACTAAATTTTAGATGTAGGCAGTAGGATGGAAAGAATTAACGCCTAGATAGATTCATAAATCATGCATTTTTAATATACAGGTGTCTCAAAAATATGTATTCACACTCCGAATGACGAGAAACATATGATTTATTAGCATAAATTGAAATGAAATACATTCGAATACAGAAGACAAATGTAATTGAAGAATCTTGATAGTAAATGTTCAAATTGATGACCATTATTGTTCAGACAACGCTGAAACGCGCACTAAGAGATTCGCAAACATCACGAAAGTTAAAGTGTGAGTATATTTTTTGAGACATCCTGTATGAAGTAAATGCTTTGCATTATATTCAAAAATTATTATTTAAAAAGCTTAGGGCCAGATGAAAGATGAGTGTTGATAAGATTTGAGCTGGGTAGGTTTGTGTGTAACAATGCAAATTTACCAAATTTATTTTATCTGAATTTTTTTTTATATACCAATAATTTCTTTGTACGCGTTTAACTCCAACCTTTAACAGATGTTTCGTAAATAATGTATGAATTTTTGTAACAAGCTTGTTATCAGAATAAATTATTTTTAATACATATTTAATAATTAATTCAAGTCACACATCTGACCCAGTTTTATTTGAGTTTTTGTAACAAGTTGTCTCATTTTTATTTCAAATGTAATTGATACAAAAATTGACGTGTTTCTTAGTTATTGGGTACCAAGTGCGTGTAAATTAAATCACTTCATTTTTTAACCTGGTGATTGTCTCCCAACTCGACCATTTGTCGCCCCCATACGACTGGACTATAAAAACCTGTTACTGTCACCAAAACGGCACATTCAATCTGCAGTGAGTGTTCAGTACAGTAGTATCAAGCAAGATGAACAGTTTAGTGTTGTTGACTCTGGCAGTGGCGTCCGTGTCCGCCGGCGTCATCCCCACCCACTACGCCGCCGCCCCGGCCGCCTCCAGCCACTCCAGCTTCACCCAGCACACCGTGGCCCACGCCGCCCCTCTGGCCTACGCCGCCCCCGTGGCCAAGGCCCTGATCGCGGCCCCCGTCGTCCACAAGACCCTCGTGGCTGCCGAGCCCTACGCTCCTCCGCACTACGACTTCTCGTACGCCGTGCACGACCCTCACACCGGCGACGTGAAGGAGCAGAAGGAGTCCCGTCAGGACGATGTTGTCCATGGCGTGTACTCCCTGGTGGAGCCCGATGGCACTCGTCGCGTGGTGGAGTACACCGCTGATGACCACAACGGCTTCCAGGCTGTCGTGCACCGTGAGCCCGCCCAGCACCCCGTCGCTGTCAAGGCCGTCGCTCCCGTCATCAAATACGCCGCCGCCCCCGTCTTCAAGGCTGTCGCTGCCCCCGTCGTCAAGTACGCCGCCGCCCCCGCCCTCAACTACGTCAGTTACTCTGCCCCCACCCATGTCTATCATCACTAAACCAAACCAACCTCCATGAATGAAGGTGTATGAATGTTGATCTTATTTATGTATTTATAAATAAATTTTGTGTTTAAATAATGTCTCTTACTTGTTACTACCCACTTATTATTAATCTAATAAACAAACGTTGACAAGACAGGTGAATTTGAATTTAATAATTAGTAAATATTTTGCTAATAATTAAATGAATTCCTTTAGGCGTATTGCTAAATATTCTCTTGTTATGAAGTGGGAACATAACAAGCATTTGGCACGTGCTGATTTATAAATTGCAGTTCTGAATGAGAACAGTTGACCATTGTGTCGTAACCGCGTTGAAAGAATTCTCATGAACTTGAAATGAAAGTAAAACTGAAACTGCAAACTGGAATGTTGAATCAAACGGTGGCTGACTTGCTGTCTAGAAATTGTCTAAACGTCTGACTGACTGTCTGCAATATTTAAACTTAAAAGTTTTGTTATTTAAACATGGCAGCTGTGCAAGCTGAAAGATTGAAAGCTGAATTTATTTTACTTGTGATTCTGTTTGTAATTGTGAATAGTAGACCATCCATGAAATACAATTTAAAGTAATTATCAAAATTAGTCATTATTGCAGTGAGAGGATTATTTTCTAAAAAACACACTTTTCGTGCTACAAATAATTTTTCATTGTAAAAGTAATTAATTGTTCTGTTAAACTAGGTTGATCTGACACTGATAAATACAGTAGGTATAGTTGTATCTTTGTTCTTTAAGGTTTAGAAAGTAAATTAAATTGAGATATTTAATCATATAACTTTAAATTCTAATTTAGAGTATTATAAAAATGTGTTGTATTGTTAATAAAATAATAGTTTTATATAATAATATATATATAATAATTTTTTATACACCACGATAAAATTTTACTTTATCGACGAAAGAAAAAGTGTTAATTCACAAGCGACGAAGGAGCCAGTGAATTATTTTTCTCGAGTCGGTAATATAATTTATTCGTCATGTTGGAACTATTGGAGCTGCCCAAATATCTTATATTGTTCAAGAACAGGCACGTATACAAGGAGTGGGGGTAACGGGGTAATAACTCCTCTCCTAAAGAATCCTAAAGTTAGAACTTAAAATCGAATGTTATTCCAATTTCTACTTAAGTTAATACTATTTTAACTTACGTGGAGGTAAAAATTAAGTTTTAATTTATTTTTACACATAAAAAAGATTGTTATTCAAATCCGAAATTTCATATAAAGGCATTTGACCTTGAACTAAAAAAAATTTTCGTCTGCGGCGCTATTCTATCATTTCATTTTTCAAAATTACCCCCCTATAAGTACATCACCTGGATCCTCCCTTGTTCACGAATAATGTAGTTAAATTGATTCTCTGTTTCATTTTAAAAAGAACGCTCCAATACATTGATGTCAAAGTCGTAACCATGGATTTAAAAAAATCTTATATTTCACGTTAAAATAAACTCACTGTATAATGAAATGAGTCTAAAATGTTTGGTTATTCTATTTCAATAATAGTACCTTGCTACCCTATTTCAGCCAATCAAATTAGTCAAATATGTACCTCGTGATATATGAATATAGTCAATTATATACATAATTCTGGTTGACTACAGTCTCACTAACAACCATTTACTCGAAAACATGATTTGTGATTTGACGACAGACGCTGTCTATAACAAATTCCTATTAATTATAATAGTTAGCACTCTGTACTGATCTGTGTCCCAACCCCCAAGTTCAGTAAAACGTATGGCAAATATTAATTTTTGTTCAACAAATATTATCAGCTACAACATTTTTATATCAAACTGTACTTACAAATATTTTAGATAATAATTGAACAACTAACTACAAACTATGTAGTGTTACCAACAGTTTATGTATGCACACTGTCAAAATAGTTGTTAGTAGATTCTATAGTGTTGGTGTATAATATGTGAATAAATTATTTAATTATTAATGAAAACAAACAGTAGTGATTAAATAAAAGTGGACTGACATAAGTGTATGTAGTCTAGGGTACCAAGGATTTGGACGATTTGGATCTATAAAAGCAGAAATATTTCAACTTTCAGCCATTCCAGAGGAACATTGCGAATGAGTTAACCTAGATTTCAGATAAGGTAAATGTTCATAATTTTCTTTCCTTTTAACTTTTTTATCTTTCAATTCGTACCAGTCGTACCACAAGTCTATTTTTTAAAAGCATAGAATCAAAATGAAAACTAAATAGCATTAAATATGAGCAATAAAATAATTTATTGATAAAAACAATATAAATATATACAAAACATAATTTGTATGAGTATTATCTACATAAAAATACCGCCATTACTGACGGCGTTCGTGGGACATTCGTATAAACTTAGTGGTAGTAACCATGAGCGGGGGCAGCATAATGAGCGACGGGGGCGGCAGCATAGTGAGCCACGGGGGCAGCAGCGTAGTGAGCCACGGGGGCGGCGGCGTATTTGATCACAGGGGCGACAGCCTTCACGGCAACGGGGTGCTGGGCGGGTTCACGGTGGACAACTGCGTTGAAACCATTGTGGGGATCAGCGGTGTATTCGACAATACGTTTGCTGCCGTCGGCTTCGATGAGGGAGTAGCTGCCCTGGACAACATCTCCTTGGCGGGATTCCTTCTGGCTCTTGGAGTCACCGGTGTGGGGGTCGTTCACGGCGTATTCGAAGTCGTAGTGGGCTGGGGCGTAGGCCTCAGCGACCACAGTCTTGGCGATGGGGGCGGCGTAGTGAGCCACGGGAGCGGCAGAGTAGTGGGCGACGGGAGCGGCAGAGTAGTGTGCAACGGGGGCAGCAGCATAGGCGACCTTAGCGACAGGGGCGGCGTAAGCCAAGGGGGCGGAGTGAGCCACGGTGTGCTGGGTGAAGCTAGCGTGGCTGGAGGCGGCGGGGCCGGCTACCAAAGCCTTGGCGGCATAGGCCACTGGGGCAGCGGCGTATCCATGGCTGTAGTCTACGACTCCAGCACGGGCTACGGCCAAGAAGGCGGCGAACACGACGAACTAAAAAATAAAAAATCACGTTATATTCACTGATAATATTTTTTCACTGATGAATTTCACTCACTTTGAATGCCATTGTTGACTGTTGACTGATCAGTGACTGAATGTGCCTTTGCCGAAATTTCGACGACTTTTATACCAGCGCTAAAGCAAGGAGAATGTAACCAAACAACACACGCACACTCACCAACACTCTCGCGTACATACGTACAAGTCACATCAGATGGGCGTGGTACACAGAAAAATTATCTGTATCGCTTAACCTTGCTGTTATGCAAGTCTCACGATATTTTATAAAAAGAATGGCAGATTTTTCGATATAGGTTGAAATATGGAATTACAATATACCTATTAATATAAGTAGGTAATAATTATATGACATTCATTTTGGTAACTTATTATTATGTCATGTGGGCCTGAAATTGATTTGGTATCTGATCTGATACATTTCTAATTTCATTATTAGTAAGGCTTGAAATATAAAAAGAGGTTTTCTTAGTTGTTACAATGCTTAAAAATTATATCTTTTTAAAATTGAAAATACCTTTATTCCTGCTTTAAGGTTGTTAGTCCGCAACGTAACATAAATTACTGAAGGTGGTATCAAATTTAAGCGAATATAAATTTTATATACCACATTTCAAATAAAAATAATAAAGAAATTTTGGGTTAAAAGGTATAAAATATGCAGTTTATGCATTTTAATAAATATATCCAAAACTTTTAAAATATGTGAAAATTATTCATATATGCAAAATATGCAAAAAATTTACACCATATTTTGATCTATTTTTGTATGAAATGCAAACATTTGTAAAAAATACTAATATGCACTTGAATAATATGCAAATGTAGGTATATGTAATCCGCACTCTAATTAATTAGTAAGGAAATAAGTTTTACGTTGAAAATTCTACATTATAACCAGAATTCTTCGATAAATTATCTTTAAAATTAATTTTTATAAAAGTTATCATTCCCTTGAAAATTTAATACAACTTTCATCTATACATTCAATAAACACTGTAAGGTTTTCGTTACAATTTGTCGTTTGGCTTAGATACACTGATTCAAGTCACCTACCTATGCTTGTAATGTTGTCAACTTTACAGCCTCAAATTATCAAACGAAACTGATGATTGTCATAGTGAAATTTTTTGTCTGTATAATATAAATACACTATACAATTTTTATTGATTTCTGTAGTCATCGAGTTGCCTGGAAAAATTTTCTTAAATTGTATTCGTTTCATCAACGGTCTTTAGCAAGAAGGAAATTGACGTTCTTGAAAAACAATAGTTTTACTTGCATCACACATTTTGATTTGACAGAAAAGGTTAAAAATGCCTGTAAATTTTTATAATTTTCGTCAAAAAGATTAGTTACAGTAAGAAGTCGGAAATTGTGAAATTGTAAAAATTTGGAATATAACTATTGATATTTTATATTTTTTCTTAGCATTGAAAGAAAACCTTAGATTGATATTAGGCATTCTGTTTACAGAAAATTTATCGGTGATTTAACAAAACTTTTCCTTAATCATCCTTATTTCATTTGGGTGTGTTTTCATTTTCAACACATTCAATTTTTAAATAGTCTTTATAAAAGTAGGCACTAAAGTTACCATAGGTCATATTTAAAGAACCTAAATTAATAGAAAACTGTTTCAAAATTTAAAATGCTCCACATTTTATAAATGAGTATAATAGCCACATTTTTAAAAATTGGTGGAGTAATAAAAATTTTGAGAAAAGAAATTAGAGCAACAAATAAAAGTTAATTTTTACCACGTTATTATTTCAAGATCACAAAATAATAATTGTTTGAAATTTTTCATATTCTCATGGATAAGTGTAATCACAAATTTTTGGGAAATAATAAGAGCGAAAAATTAAGGCAATAAATAAAAATTTATTGAAACATTATAAATATTTACAAAAATAAATAAAAACATGCATCATTCGTCAATCATTTAGTGGTAGTAACCATGAGCGGGGGCGGCATAGTGTGCCACGGGGGCGGCAGCATAGTGAGCCACGGGGGCAGCAGCGTAGTGAGCCACGGGGGCGGCGGCGTAGGTCTTGAGGACGGGGGCGGCGGCGTATTTGACCACAGGGGCGACAGTCTTCACAGCAACGGGGTGCTGGGCGGGTTCACGGTGGACAACTGCGTTGAAACCATTGTGGTCATCAGCGGTGTATTCGACAATTCTGCGGGAACCGTCGGCTTCGACAAGGGAGTAGCTGCCATGGACAGCATCTCCTTGGCGGGATTCCTTCTGGGTCTTGGAGTCACCGGTGTGGGGGTCGTTGACGGCGTATTCGAAGTCGTAGTGGGCTGGGGCGTAGGCCTCAGCGACCACAGTCTTGGCGATGGGGGCGGCGTAGTGAGCTACAGCGGGGGCGGCAGCGTAGTGGGCAACGGGGGCGGCAGAGTAGTGGGCGACGGGGGCGGCTGAGTAGTGGGCAACGGGGGCAGCAGCATACGCGACCTTAGCGACAGGGGCGGCGTAGGCCAAGGGGGCGGCGTGAGCCACGGTGTGCTGGGTGAAGCTAGCGTGGCTGGAGGCGGCGGGGGCGGCTACCAAAGCCTTGGTGGCATAGGCCACTGGGGCGGCGGCGTATCCATGGCTGTAGTCCACGACTCCAGCACGGGCCACGGCCAAGAAGGCGGCGAACACGACGAACTGAAAGTAAAAATAAATAAGTAATCCGCTCGTGGTGAAGCACTTTTCACTGTACACTCACTTTGAATGCCATTGTTGTTACTGTTGTAGAAGCAGTGACTGAATGTGTCTCCTGCTAACTTTTCTTGTGCTTATATACTGGCAGATATCGCTGGGTGGGGCAGCGAATTGTCCCCGGGACACTATGTAATTACGAATTTCGATTATTTTGCAAGATTCAGAGTGGCAGTAAGAAATTCGGTGTCTCGCCGATTTTATTGATTTAGGTAGTAGGTATAGAAAATTACACATAATTATAATGATTCATTTTTTAAATAACTTCGAAGATGAAAAGTATTTTTCACTAATAATATAAAAGATCTGTTTATATTATAGAATATTGACAAATATTAAGTTTTTGTTTTGTTTTGGTTTTTCATATTTTAACATTTTCATCATAAAAGTTAATTTATTGGCTTACATTTTACGAATTATTACAGTACCGATAAAAAAACTTGAAATTTAAACAGGATTAACTAATAAATTATCATCGAAAGTTTGTTGAAGAGATTCTTATACGCAAGGATCTAGATATAAAACTATTTACTATATTACGTCAAAAATGGGGAAATTAAAGTTTATTTTAAATTATTTTATCAAAATAGTAAATTATTTATAAATGTTTTTTTACTCAGGTTTTAAAATATTATTAAACGATCTCTGGCTTCCATGGCGTAAATAATATTTTAAACACATCCAAAACAAGCCTAAACTCTTACGAATGCGAATATGATTATCAATAATTATTGTAATAACTGCTGTTTACTATTACGATTATTTAGTACCTACAAATAGGTTAATTTGATAGGTTTACAATCAAAATAAATAATTAATAGTAAAATAATTTTATTATTTATTCGTTTAGCACATAAAGTGAAAAAGACAAACAATAATGCAAATGCAAAATCAGAACAATCACTTATAGCTAAACTAATAATAAATAATAACATAAGTAGTATGTACCTAGGTACCCAATATATATATATATATATATATATATATATATATATATATATATATATATATATATATATATATATATATTACATATTCACCTATTTCATAACCATAATTGATCATTGGAAATTTTTTATTTAGGTAGCTGGTTGCTTGAGCACAGACTTTTTTTGTTTTAGTTTATAGATAAACTGCGCCTGCATTCAAATATTATTTTTTTACGATCAGTATTAAAAATAGGCTTCTTGGATTTCACTCGGTTACTTGAAAATAATTAATTAGATACCGTTACTAATAGTGACGGTCTGAAAATATATTCGGACCGCTGCATTTAAAAACCAATTTTATTAATCATACATAATTTATTAAGATTTTGTTCAATTTATGTTTATATTACGATTTTCAGTCAAAATTCTTTCTGAATGTCAAATTTGTTTATTATATTATTTGTTGTATTATTTTTCTTCATTCAAAATTTTTATGATATGATAATTATGTACCTACTATCGGAGTAATAAGTATAGTCACTCGGATGTAAAGTTGAATAACTTGTTTAAAAATAATCAAAAAAATTTAAATAAAACCTTATACTAAAGTATGCACATTTTTACGTTATTGTATAGAATTTCAAATTTTTAAATGTATATGTGTAAAAATAACAAAAATTTATAGCAAAAATGAGCTATGATTTTGACACATTTTTAGAAACTGTTAACTTTAATGACGTCTACTGTCAATATAGAACATGCAAAAAAATCCAAATTTGGTATAGTATAGTTATAAGCTTAGTTAAGTTATTTGCTACTGTAAATTTTTTTAAATATTTATATTTTGTTTATAATAATAAAATAAATGAACATGTAATATCTTTGTTACTGGTAATCTTATAAGATTCAAATTCAGGTTAGCGATGCCTTATATAATTATAAAAAAGAATTGTTAATCATTTTTATTTTAAACTTGTGTTATATGAATTATAATAATTGTTTTCTGAAAAAGTGATACCTCAGGATTCATAAATTTCAAAAAAAAAATTTTATTAAAATTCAAGTAATAATTTTTAAATAAAAATTATAAACAAATCTTTTTAATAATGATATAAATAACCTGAATTTGAATCTTATAAGATTACCAATAACAAAGATATTACATGTTCACTTATTTTATTATTATAAACAAAATATAAATATTTAAAAATAATTACAGTAGCAAATAACTTAACTAAGCTTATAACTATACTATACCAAAATTTGAATTTTTTTGCATGATGTATATTGACAGTAGACGTCATTAAAGTTAACAGTTTTTAAAAATGTGTCATTTTTGCTATAAATTTTTGTTATTTCTACAATAACGTAGAAATGTGCATACTTTAGTACAAAGTTTTATTTACATTTTTTGGATTATTTTTAAACAAGTTATTCAACTTTACATCCGAGTGACTATACTTATTACTCCGATAGTAGTAATGTGTCGTCTGCATATGCGAAATATTTTCCTGTTAGATTTGTGTATTGCATGTCTTGTATTGTATACATACAATATTAGCTTTATTCCAATATAATAACTCCAACCATTTAGAAACACTGTCTCGAATAATAAAAAACGGGTGTTAAAATATAATTTTATATATTACTATATATACTAATATTTGTTAAAAATTTAAAGTTTTCATATTCTAATGGCCATGAAAAGAATAATTGTAACGAAAATGCTCGAAATTTTATTAATGAGTATATATAGCCATATTATCAAAAATTGGTTGGGTAATAATATTTTTGAGAAAAGAAATTGAACAAGAAATAAAAGTTAATTTTTACTACGTTATTATTTCAAGATCACAAAATAATAATTAATAATTGTTTGAAAATTAAAATTTTTCATATTCTCATTGATACGTATAAGCACAAATTTTTAGGAAATAATGAAAGCAAAAAATTAAGGCAATAAATAAAAATTTATTGAAACATTATAAATATTTACAAAAATAAATAAAAACATGCATCATTCGTCAATCATTTAGTGGTAGTAACCATGAGCGGGGGCGGCATAGTGTGCTACGGGGGCGGCAGCATAGTGAGCCACGGGGGCAGCAGCGTAGTGAGCCACAGGGGCGGCGGCGTAGGTCTTGAGGACGGGGGCGGCGGCGTATTTGACCACAGGGGCGACAGTCTTCACAGCAACGGGGTGCTGGGCGGGTTCACGGTGGACAACTGCGTTGAAACCATTGTGGTCATCAGCGGTGTATTCGACAATTCTGCGGGAACCGTCGGCTTCGACAAGGGAGTAGCTGCCATGGACAGCATCTCCTTGGCGGGATTCCTTCTGGGTCTTGGAGTCACCGGTGTGGGGGTCGTTGACGGCGTATTCGAAGTCGTAGTGGGCTGGGGCGTAGGCCTCAGCGACCACAGTCTTGGCGATGGGGGCGGCGTAGTGAGCGACAGCGGGGGCGGCGGCGTAGTGGGCAACAGGGGCGGCAGAGTAGTGGGCGACGGGGGCGGCAGAGTAGTGGGCAACAGGGGCAGCAGCATAGGCGACCTTAGCGACAGGGGCGGCGTAGGCCAACGGGGCGGAGTGAGCCACGGTGTGCTGGGTGAAGCTAGCGTGGCTGGAGGCGGCGGGGGCGGCTACCAAAGCCTTGGTGGCATAGGCCACTGGGGCGGCGGCGTATCCATGGCTGTAGTCCACGACTCCAGCACGGGCCACGGCCAAGAAGGCGGCGAACACGACGAACTGAAAGTAAAAATAAATAAGTAATCCGCTCGTGGTGAAGCACTTTTCACTGTACACTCACTTTGAATGCCATTGTTGTTACTGATGTAGGAGCAGTGACTGAATGTGTCTCCTGCTAACTTTGCTAGCGCTTATATACTGGTAGATATCGCTGGGTGGGGCCGCGAATTGTCCCTGGGACAGCATGTAATTGCGAATTTCGATTATCTTGCAAGAACAAGATTTAGATTGTCATTTGGCAGTAGTATATGGAATATTACCCTTAATTATAATGATCCGGTTTCATATCTTCGAAGATGAAAAGTATTTGTAAATAATAAAATAAAAAGAGCTATTTATGTTGTATAATATTAATATTGACAAATAATAAATTATTCTGGTTTTGTTTTTTCAAATTTAAACATTTTCATCTTTGAAGCAAAATGTACTGGCTTATGTTTTATATATTTAAACCGATAAAAACTTAAGATAAACTGGATAATCTTATTATCATTGAAAGTTTGTTAACGAGATTTTTACTTGCAAGGATAGGGTCTAGATAATTATCTACATAACTTAAAAAATTACGGCAAATGGAGAAATATAATTTATTTAAATGTTTTTATATAAAATTTAAATTTTTGTAAATAATTATCTTTACCTTAAGCATTAGTTTTTATTTTTATTTAGCACGCAAACGAAAACTATTGAACCGGAGGACTTTGAAATGAGTGATAAACATAAATCTGATGTTGGTGAACACATTTTTGTTTCTGGCATTGGAAAATTGAGAAATTATAATTTTGAAGTAAATGTTTCAGTCCTTTTATATATTATTAATTGGTTAAACATTGAGACAATATTGTTAGTTTTGCGTAGTTTTATATCTTGTACGAGTACTTATAAGCATACATTTAACAAAAATAGAATGTCCAGGAGAATTCCTGAAAATTCCTTATCTTTATTTGCACGTTTCTTATTTTGAAAATTATATTGAATTTATAAATTAAGAAATGTGAACATAAGGATTACCCGCGTGTAAGTTTTCTTTTTTTTGTCTTTTATAATCATTATCTTCACTTCACGAAATTTTGAATGAAATTTTAGTGAAATTTTGGCGAAATATATATCATTTTAAGAAATTTCAATCATTAATTAGTATTATTTTATTGTTAATTATTTTACATAAATCAGAATAACAATAGAAATTATAAAATCTTTTTATTTTCTAAATAAAACACATTTCCTAAACATAGTAGTATAAATAGAAAATACAGAACTAAATCCCAAATAAATAAATCTTTAATAAATAATATTCCTATTATTTTTTAAATTGTTTTTGAGTCTTATTCCTAGTTGACAAAATAAATACCGACGAAAAAAACAAGTTTCGATTTTTTTTTTAAATCTATGAAATTTATGAAACTTTGGAATGAGAAATTTCATGAAATTTTAAAATTTTCACAATGAAATTTATAAAACTTTCATCACTGTCTTCACCTTAGCAAACTGTATATTATAATAGGTATATATTTTTATTTTTTAGTATATTGGTTTGTAATATTAATTTTTTAAATAAATTTTAAGAAGCAATAAAATTTTGAAAAAAGCTTGTCTGCGTCATTCTATGCAAAAATGCTGACTTGGGTAGGAGTTAAAGCAACTTATCTAACATTAAGATCGTATAAGAATCTCTAAGTTAAATTTTTTCGTAAAAAAATAATAAACAGGGAAAATAAAAAAAATAAAGAGAAAATTCTGATGAGGCCAGTACATTATCTCCAGCTTAATTCTGCTCTTTCTACGAAACTATAAGAAATAATTACATACATATTTATAATTAAATACTTTCATGAACCTACCTTAACCACATAGATATAAACTAAAAAGCAGAAAATACCAACTGCCATACCATAATAATTAAAATTGTACGTGTTTGTTTAATATTTATTCATTCAAATAAAATATTGTCTGTGATTATAAGAAATGAATTTTCGTTAACAGGAATTGCATTTTCGTATCATCTATCAACAAACGGCGAAACGAAATTTGGGAGAAGTGTAAAAAATATGCAAGTGCGTTTTTATTGGTTTTTATTCATCAACAATTAGTGTACACAATATACTGCGTAATGGAAATTGAATTTTCGTTTACTAAAATTCTTATTGGGATCATAGAAAAAGATTTAGTTTATGTTAACAGAAAATTAAGTTTTCGTTAAGAAATATTATATTTTCGGAGGTAATATAACAAGTGCTATGATTATTATCGGTGATAGCATGAGTTGGTCGATGAAAATTGACCGAGTGCGCAGTACGAATTCAATTTTCTGAGGACTAACGAATGTTATCAGTAGGTATGTATATATTTTTGATAGCTGTCAAAAACGATTTAAATTCTGTTTATCTTTCTTAATTTGGCCTGATTTTTCCTATTATCTCTATCCTTACACATTTTTGTAAGTCTGATTTTTACCAAACAGCAATTTCAGATTAAGAAACTGACACTGACATTGACTAATAAACAAAACTGACATGTAACAGCGGTGATAAAAAATATCTTCGATTTGATAACCTCTTACTACCCTATTTTAGCCAATCAAAGTCAAACATGTACCACGTGATACATTAATTATATATTCATAATTACTATTAAGTTCTAAAACGGCTCTATAATATCTGAGAAAATAATTTGCGTTAACAGTAATAGAATTTCTATTATCGTTGGTTTCATTTTTATCATTCAAATAAAATGTTGTTATTGATTACAAGTAATGAATATTTATTAACGTAAATTAAATTTCTGTTAAGAGAAATTCAAGTTCAGTTAACAAAAATTGTGAATATATTTTATTGAAAGTAGTGAAATCTACATCATTACGGCCTATATAATGCAAAACTTAAAAAATGAGCCAAGATTTCATTTAGGCTTAAACTAGTTTCGACTTTCGTCAATAGGTAATATCAGTAGGTACTGATAATAATTTCTGTTAACGGAAATTCTATTTCGGTTATCTACTTTTTTATATAGTCAATAATAACCTTTTTACCATTAAATGTAGGGTTTACTAGTCTTTATTCGCGCACAAGCTTTTCCACTGTTTTCTGTCTCTTGCATAAATTGTAATTGTAAAATGTCCCAAAAAATAAAAAACGAGAAAAAAAAATTTCATTTTTACTACGTTACTATTTTAAGAACCTAAATAATATTTAATCCTTACCTAATTGGGTGGAAATTTAAAAATTTTCATATTTTCATGGGCATATGTAGCCACAAATTTTTTGGGAAGACAATAATTATATAGCAAAAAATTAAGGCAATAAATAAAAATTTATTGAAACATTATAAATATTTACAAAAATAAATAAAAACATGCATCATTCGTCAATCATTTAGTGGTAGTAACCATGAGCGGGGGCGGCATAATGAGCTACGGGGGCGGCAGCATAGTGAGCCACGGGGGCAGCAGCGTAGTGAGCCACAGGGGCGGCGGCGTAGGTCTTGAGGACGGGGGCGGCGGCGTATTTGACCACAGGGGCGACAGTCTTCACAGCAACGGGGTGCTGGGCGGGTTCACGGTGGACAACTGCGTTGAAACCATTGTGGTCATCAGCGGTGTATTCGACAATTCTGCGGGAACCGTCGGCTTCGACAAGGGAGTAGCTGCCATGGACAGCATCTCCTTGGCGGGATTCCTTCTGGGTCTTGGAGTCACCGGTGTGGGGGTCGTTGACGGCGTATTCGAAGTCGTAGTGGGCTGGGGCGTAGGCCTCAGCGACCACAGTCTTGGCGATGGGGGCGGCGTAGTGAGCTACAGCGGGGGCGGCGTAGTGGTGGGCCACGGGGGCGGCGGCGTAGTGGGCGACGGGGGCAGCAGCATAGGCGACCTTAGCGACAGGGGCGGCGTAAGCCAAGGGGGCAGAGTGAGCCACGGTGTGCTGGGTGAAGCTAGCGTGGCTGGAGGCGGCGGGGGCGGCTACCAAAGCCTTGGCGGCATAGGCCACTGGGGCGGCGGCGTATCCATGGCTGTAGTCCACGACTCCAGCACGGGCCACGGCCAAGAAGGCGGCGAACACGACGAACTGAAAGTAAAAACAAATAAGTAATCCTCTGGTGGTGAAGCACTTTTCACTGTACACTCACTTTGAATGCCATTGTTGTTACTGATGTAGGAGCAGTGACTGAATGTGTCTCCTGCTAACTTTCCTAGCGCTTATATACTGGTAGATATCGCTGGGTGGGGCCGCGAATTGTCCCCGGGACACTATGTAATTGCGAATTTCGATTATGTTGTAAGATTCGGTGTCTACCGATTTATCAATTTATTGAAATACAAATACATCCTTTTATACTAAGTATAGTGTTTTAGGTACCTACTATCTATAAGAAACATATTGTAATATAATATATATATATATATATATATATATATATATATATATATATATATATATATTTATTGTTTTATAAAATTACAATAATAATTAAGCAAGTAAATTTCAAATTAATGTTTTTAAGTCGTAAAGAAATTGATGGTAGAAATAAAAGTTCAGATTTTTTTATGATATCTGCCGAATAATCTATTCTCCGCCAAATTATAAACTGACTGACGAGGCTGCATCGAATGATGAAAAAATTATTTGTTCACTCCATAATTTACCAATTTTTATTTTCATAATGAATAATTAATCATTCTTATTTTTCCAAATTACAAAATAATGTTTTCAACATTGTTTTTCTTTTTTAGTAATAATAATGAATAAGAACTCAAGAATAAACGTATTTTTTGTCTGTTTTCTGTTTAGATTAATCAATCAAATAACCTAATGAAGCACTAGCAGGAGACTGTTATATGCAACCGCAGATCAAGTATTTGGTATTCGACCGAATATTATGTGTTCGGTCGAATAACGAAAAACCTGCCAAATATGCAGAATACCGAATAGTTGCAACCGTTGCAACTTTAATAAAAATGATTTAGTCAATTACAATGACGTTTCGACCATCGACCGTGATCACAGTCATCTTCAGGTTTTCTGTAATGATGAAATTATTACAAAGTCAATTTTTTCTAAATAGTCATACATTTTTACCGTGATGTCGATATGTCGTTGTAATTGACTAAAGCATTTTAATTAAAGTCAAGATATCCAAGCATCAGAAATTTTATTTCTACTATAAGCAAGTAAATAATAATTTTTGGGAAAATAATAATATTCTCATGAAATATTCAATCAAAATTATTTTGCCGTTATTTACATTCTCATAATATAACTTTCTCATTGGCTTTCATATATGTAGCATATATTACATAATATAAATTTTCAACAAATTTAATGTGTCAATTTAAAATTTAGGTTCTTCGTAATATAATTATAAACAGAAATACCAATTTTTACTGATATAATGTGTTGCAAATGCAAATAATATGTTATCAGATTGGACATCAAATCATAATTTTGTTTTATTACGAAAAAAAACAATCATTTTTCACGGATAATTCCACTCCTGTATAAAGTAAGCCATAAACAAAACAAAATAAAAAGGAAGGTAACATTTTGCAAGTTATAAAACCTTATTTACCTTTTTCTTAGCAACCAAACAATAAACAAGATACTAAAATGTCATTTGCTTCATATTTCTAATATTTGTCAGTGAAATGATTATATTTGGGAATATTTATGAAGAAGAACCAAAGGAGTCGTTAAATTATCTCGTTGAATTTACACTCGAGCATTTTATTTCCTCATAATAAATTTCTGTTTGACATCTCAACCTTGTCACCTGACAGCAATTTTACTCGAAAAATTGTTTTAAAATAAAATCACTCTACCTAGGGTGTCGTGATTTTATTAAACAATTTTTCTTTTCAGATTTTCTAGGCAACAAGGTTTCAATACAAACAGAAATTTATCCTGCGAAATAAAAAGCTCTTGTCTAATTACAGTTGATAAAAACATCAAATTGCACATCACAAAATAAGAATTATTTCACAATTTTTCGTTATTCAAAACGTTTTTAAAATTTGAGGGCTCTTGTTTATCTGTACAATGTAATTTATTCACCGAGGAAACAACAAATACAGACTTATGGAGAGGTTTACAACATACGAATTTTAAAATTAAGAACATATTTTTAAAAATAAAATAATTTATCTATTTGTAAATAGTATAAGAGTATTATTCAAAATTATAACTTAATTTTATAAATAACAAATAAAAAGTTAAATAGACGTTAAAACTAGTGGCATTAATATTTTCACTATTCTGATTTTTGCGAATTTTGAAAAAAAATCTGTGATCAGTATATCAAAATATTATAACCTATTACAGTTTCGTGCAGAGGTATAGAAACACCCTGTATAAATGTTGGAGGAACTGCATATGGCCGCAATTGTTATTTTTAAACTGCTGGTTACCTACTAGAAAAACTTTGTTTTAATTTGCCCATTCAAATTAAACATTAAAATCCCAAAGCGTGATGTAGTTCTGATTTTTACTTCCCGACCTATGTAATAGAGGGAAGTATTGTAATCGTGATTTTTTGACAGTTCGAGATTTTGGTGAATCTTCACGTTTTAGACCCTACTGAACCCAAAAAACATAATTTTAAAAAAAGTCGGTCTGTGGGTCTGTGTGTCTGTGGGTTTGTCGGTCTGTGGGTCTGTCTGGATGTTGCATAACTTAAAAACGCGTTGGAATTTTGGACTGAAATTTTATATTTAAGATCTTGAGCCAAAATCTGACTTCAAGTTCGTTAATGAGCTTTATTCAACCAGTGGTACCAACTTTATAAACATAACTTTTTTTTTATTTTTATCAAAATACTATCGTGCGTGTTATCAAATTAAAGCTCTCGGGAAAAGAATTCTAGTAGAAAAACAAAAATAACATTAAACGATCGTCAATTGTTTTTTTATTATAAATTATTCAAATTATACCGAGTTTTGTGTCAATTAAAAGCGCTTGGGGAGATAAGTTCAGTAAAAAATGTAAAAAATGACATTTATGCGATTCAAACTACCGTAACTGATCCTAACAACATATTATAAAATCAGAACTAAATACATCACGCTTTGCGATTTTAGCCTTTTTTATGGACGATTTGACTGGCTTAAATTAGTCATTACCATTTTTAGAAGCTTGGAGTACCTAATAGTAAATATTTGATTGCAACCGTTCAATTTTGTGTTATTTAGAAAAAAAATGATGATGAATTTTTGAAATCCTGGTACCTTCATTAATTTGCATAATGAAGCACCTGTTATTTCTTTATTATTTTTATTGCACATATTTCATAACTGAAATATTAGGTTGTAAAGTATGAAAGCTAAGTTAAAACGTTAAAAGCCATGTGGCATCAAAACCTATAGATATAAATTATTTTTCCAACGTTATTTATTTGAAGCAATACTAGAAGGTAAAATTTGATTTAATTTATTAATAGAATAAATGTTAACATTTTCGAAATATTTATACTGAATTATTTCGAAAAAGAATAAATGGCATTAAAACTACCACTACCACGAATATTTGTGAAATTTATAAAAACACCATAACTGTCAACAACTGCCGTGAATGGTTCAAAACATTCCGATCTGGGAACCTCGATGACCAGGCTCGTGGCCGGCCTACAACAAAAGTTTACAATTCGGCATTACAAAGCCTTAATGAATCTGATCGTTACGAGAAACACATGTACACATAGAAGACACACACGTGCAACAGTAAGACATACTGTGTGTGTTATGTGAAATAGAGGCACCGCTATTTTGTAGCTTCTATGTACATAAGTAAAGAAAAAATCAATTTTCAAGCCACAAACGTTTCACACGTTCCCTGTGTGTTTTTTGTGTGAACAGGGCTTTTGTGTCCTGTCAATACGCCAACATCTCCATAAGTCTTAAGAGAAGGGATTTTTAGATTTCGGATCAGAATCGGTCACACAAATAACCATCTGTTTTCATTCTTTGCAAACAAAATTTTGGAGTTGAGATGGAAGTTCAGGAATCACTCTCTCAGACTATCACTTATTTCGGTCTCTTCAACATCATTTGACTGGACAAGACTTCGAAGACAAGAGACGGGTCAAAAAGTGTATCGCTCTCAAAACCAATCGAATTCCTTAGACTTGAATTATTGAACCAAAACTGGATCTTGAACCTCTATAAAGTACAGTGAACCGCGAACCGAACTTGAACCGTTATTTTTTTCATTTAAGGAAGTTCCCTAGACATTTTAAAAAATGTTCTAATGCAACCAAACTTTGAATTTATGTTGTCTGTGTCATAAAAATGATACCTGAATTTTTTGGAAATTTTTGATCACGTAGTTTGAACGAAATTAATTCTTAAATTTTAATATTTTACATGGGCTCTTATGGCTTTCCATTAATTGATTTAAAAAAAAGATGTTAGAAATGTTCTATTTACTTAATTTTTAGTATATAAACGTATGCAAGCACGGACATCAATTTCCCAAAATTTGAAGAAGGTTGACCACATAGTTGTAACATTGGTTGTAACAATATTGTCGATTGAAAAAAAATCTTCAATCATTTTTACTTCCTTGTACGGAGTAATAAGGAAGTATTGTAATCGCGAAAAATTTCGGTTTTCAGATTTTGATGGAAATATCCGTTTTGACCTTTTCTGAATCCATTATGACTAGTTTCGTCGTGACGTCTGTACGTACGTACGGACGTATGTGTGTCGCATAACTCAAATACGGTTAGACTTAGAAAGTTGAAATTTTGTATTTAGGACTGTTATAGCATCTAGTTGTGCACCTCCTATTTTTGGTTTCAATCTACAAACCGGAAGTAGTACTTTTTTCAAATATTTCGATAAATATTTAATTTAAGACAAATTTTTTAATTTTAAATGAAAGATTATGTGATTATTACCTACAATCGGTATTTTATCAATATTTTTGTATCTGGTATCATTTAGGAATAATTAAAGTATATATTTATTTAAATTTTTTAATTTTAAATGAAAGATTATGTGATTATTACCTACAATCGGTATTTTATCAATATTTTTGTATCTGGTATCATTTAGGAATAATTAAAGTATATATTTATAATTTAGTAATTCGGTATCTTGTAGTCCATGATCGATTAACATTTGTTACTACATAAAATTTAAATGATTATGACATGACAGTGACAATAGGAAAATATGCTTTATATCTTCTTCTGCAGTTTAAATAAAAGGACTAAAATATATTTGTGAGTATAGTAGCAGTTAGTAGTACTAAGTTAAAATAATTTTTTATATTATTCTACATTTTAGTATTAAGAAAAGTATGAAAATACAAGGCGTACAAGGTGTCCACGTCAGATTTTTTGATTAGTGAATTAGAAATTATTGTAAAAATATATCACCACAACTGAACGAATTGCAATATCAACTAACACCCGTTGACCGAATTTTGTTTTACATTAATAAAAATATTTTAATTTTCATATCCGCATCCAAGGCTGATGCCTGAGTACGCCACTGCATGTCTAGGGAACCTCATTAATTTGAATAATGGGTTTGATATAGGATAGTAATATAGCAGAAAATTAAGACAATAAATAAAATTTATTGAAACATAAATATTTACAAAATTAAATAAAAGCATATATCACAGGTCTATTATTAGTGGTAGTATCCATGAGCGGGGGCGGCATAGTGTGCTACGGGGGCGGCTGCATAGTGAGCCACGGGGGCAGCAGCGTAGTGAGCCACAGGGGCGGCGGCGTAGGTCTTGAGGACGGGGGCGGCGGCGTATTTGACCACAGGGGCGACAGTCTTCACAGCAACGGGGTGCTGGGCGGGTTCACGGTGGACAACTGCGTTGAAACCATTGTGGTCATCAGCGGTGTATTCGACAATTCTGCGGGAACCGTCGGCTTCGACAAGGGAGTAGCTGCCTTGGACAGCATCTCCTAGGCGGGATTCCTTCTGGGTCTTGGAGTCACCGGTGTGGGGGTCGTTGACGGCGTATTCGAAGTCGTAGTGGGCTGGGGCGTAGGCCTCAGCGACCACAGTCTTGGCGATGGGGGCGGCGTAGTGAGCGACAGCGGGGGCGGTGGCGTAGTGGGCAACAGGGGCGGCAGAGTAGTGGGCGACGGGGGCGGCAGAGTAGTGGGCAACGGGGGCAGCAGCATAGGCGACCTTAGCGACAGGGGCGGCGTAGGCCAAGGGGGCGGAGTGAGCCACGGTGTGCTGGGTGAAGCTAGCGTGGCTGGAGGCGGCGGGGGCGGCTACCAAAGCCTTGGTGGCATAGGCCACTGGGGCGGCTGCGTATCCATGGCTGTAGTCCACGACTCCAGCACGGGCCACTGCCAAGAAGGCGGCGAACACGACGAACTGAAAGTAAAAATAAATAAATAATCCGCTCGTAGTGAAGCACTTTTCACTGTACACTCACTTTGAATGCCATTGTTGTTACTGTTGTAGGAGCAGTGACTGAATGTGCCTCTGCTAACTTTGCTTGCGCTTATATACTGTGGTAAATATTGCTGGGTGGGGCATGGAGCCGCGAATTGTCTCCGGGACACTTTGTAATTACGAACCTTGATTATGTTGTAAGATTTTGATTGGCAATGACGGTGTCTCACTGATTTAATCAATTTATTGAAATATATCCCTTTACATTATTTGATTTAGATATCTATAAAGTTATTAATTGTAGTATTATCTATAATTGTTATACTTATACAATTTTGATAAGTAAACAAATAAATTCTTTGGAAAATATTCAATATATAAAAAATATTTTGCTGTTATTTACATTATAATAATATAACTTTCTCATTTTAGGGTTTTCATTACCTTAGATACTATATTAATTTTCAACAAATATAATAATACCAATTTCAAATTTAGATTCTTTGTAATAATTATACATAACTACAGAAATTCCAATTTTCACAGAGATATTTTGCAAATGCAAATATAATTATGAAGATGGAGATCAAATAATATAAAACTATAGTTTTGTTTTATGATACACGGAAATATGGAATTGAAGATCACAAAATAAGATGTTTTGCTCACTTTCTGTTATTTAAATTGTTTGTAAATCGGAAAAATCATCAAACTTATTAACCCATCAGAACAGATCTGATTTTGATGAATTTTTTTAAATGTTTCTTATATTAAATTGTTCAAAATTAGAAATATTTCCGGTGAGGCACTTAGGTATGGACAAAAAAGAAATTCTTAAACAATTTTTCTTAGTTTTTAGCGATTTTTTAAAAATTGGCTTATTATGAGGATCACTGTTTTATATAAAGTTGTAGAGCTCATAATTCTCTAGGCGTTTACGAAAATTATACCGGTTTATACTGTACTGTATCTAGTATCTACCGAACACGCTCGAAAATCTTACCGGTTAGTTTGTCCTGCGTTTGAAAATTATACCGCATTTACCGTACCGAATACATGCACCCGGGTTTAAGATTTGTGCACCGATTAACATTGACGGTGTACACGTTGATTTGGGTAACATAACCTGAAACTTTTTAGCGCATTAAAATATGGACTTTCGATTTCAAGCATTCGATTTTATTGACATTTTTCTAGTAGATATACACACTCATTTTCATAATCAACAATATTGTTTTAGTCGGATAAATTCAAAGATTTTCTCTGCGAGACAAATTTTAACAAATTAACTGTGCCTTAATTGGAGCTCTCAATTTTTTAAAAATAAATGTTTCTAGTAAAAAATTGTTCTAAAATTCTGCAAACCAGATGAAAATATTGTAATCCGTTACTAATTGGAGCTATTTTTTAGTGTTGAAATAAAATTGCGACTCTATTATGTAAATCCATTGGAAACTGTCAAAATATATTTTCACGATTTTCTCGATAACTATGCCTATACATGAAAATCGCTTACAACCCGTCTTAGGGAGAATTTTATATGCTACAACTTTATATGCATAAAACAGTGCTTCTCATGATATACCAATTACAAGAAAATCCGAAAATCGTTAAAAACTAAGGAAATTTGTTTAAGAATTTTTTTGTCAATAATTCAGTTCCCCACAGGAAATATTTCTGGTTTGGAATAATTCAATATCAGAAACATTTTTAAATGACAGTTAATCAAAATCGGATCTGTTTTTGATATTGATATTCTAGCCGTTTAAACATAAGAACAAAACGGTTGATTGAAGTGAAAGAATATAAGAATAATTAAAAAATTTAACTTTTAAATTTATATAAAACTATAAGGTTTCAAAAAAATGTTCTACTCAGTGTCCAGTTGAAAAATTGTATGCCGGTATGAACAAGTTTAGAAATGACAGTTGATTCAAAAAATAAATAAAGTAATATTTAAAAATATTTTATGTTCTAAATTTTGTAAATTTTTGGTAACGAATTTCAAACGTTTTTAAAATAAGGTACAGTAAATTGGATGAGGAATATTATGCCGTAAACAGCAAGTTAATATTTTGTCCATTCAGATGAATAACAAAAAATAAGAAAATTTATTTGTTTCCACGGGGAATCATGTAAAAAAAATTGAATTTAAACCAGTGCTTTTAAATATCAATTGCATAGATTCGGATTAAAATGACATGACCGTGTGACGTAAGTTAGCATATGAATCCATTTTCCAAATATGTAATTACCTACCTACTGGAGGTAGCCGAAAATAACTACAATGCAGTTTTTATTTGATAGACAATAATTATCACTAGGGTGTCATTCGAATTTTGTTTTGTACAATGTAGAAGATTGCTTCCGGATGTGTAAAAATCTATAATCCCAATTATATATGGTATCCTCCCATTTTTTTAACAGGCTCTTACTCTTAGTTCTAAAGTCAGAATTAAATTATGATCATTTTTTAAAAATTATTATAAAACTAGGAAACCAGGAACCAGGATAAATATTTGCAGAATTTGATATCCATCACCATGTTTTAAGTTCGTTAGCTAGCAAATCAAATTCTTGTAAAAATTTAAAATAGCTCAACTTTGTAATAAATAAATGAATTAATGAATAAATATTTAAATCTGTTCCTTCATTATTTAATAGTTTAGTGAGGTATCTACCTAAGTATATATTTATTATTTTGACATAAAGTAATGATAATACTGTCATAACTGAAATAATGAAAGATAAAAATATAACAGAAAATTAAGGCAATAAAGAAAATTTATTGAAACATTATAAATATTTACAAAAATAAATAAAAAGATCTATAGCATTCGTCAATCATTTAGTGGTAGTAGCCATGAGCGGGGGCGGCATAGTGTGCTACGGGGGCGGCAGCATAGTGAGCCACGGGGGCAGCAGCGTAGTGAGCCACAGGGGCGGCGGCGTATTTGACTACAGGGGCGACAGTCTTCACAGCAACAGGGTGCTGGGCGGGTTCACGATGGACAACTGCGTTGAAACCATTGTGGTCATCAGCGGTGTATTCGACAATTCTGCGGGAACCGTCGGCTTCGACAAGGGAGTAGCTGCCTTGGACAGCATCTCCTTGGCGGGATTCCTTTTGGGTCTTGGAGTCACCGGTGTGGGGGTCGTTGACGGCGTATTCGAAGTCGTAGTGGGCTGGGGCGTAGGCCTCAGCGACCACAGTCTTGGCGATGGGGGCGGCGTAGTGAGCTACAGCGGGGGCGGCGGCGTAGTGGGCCACGGGGGCGGCAGAGTAGTGTGCAACGGGGGCGGCAGAGTAGTGGGCAACGGGGGCGGCAGCATAGGCGACCTTAGCGACAGGGGCGGCGTAGGCCAAGGGGGCGGAGTGAGCCACGGTGTGCTGGGTGAAGCTAGCGTGGCTGGAGGCGGCGGGGGCGGCTACCAAAGCCTTGGCGGCATAGGCCACTGGGGCGGCGGCGTATCCATGGCTGTAGTCCACGACTCCAGCACGGGCCACGGCCAAGAAGGCGGCGAACACGACGAACTGAAAGTAAAAATAAATAAGTAATCCGCTCGTGGTGAAGCACTTTTCACTGTACACTCACTTTGAATGCCATTGTTGTTACTGTTGTAGGAGCAGTGACTGAATGTGCCTCTACTAACTTTGCTTGCGCTTATATACTGTGGTAGATATTGCTAGGTGGGGCGTGAGGCCCCGAATTGTCTCCGGGACACTTTGTAATAACCTACGAATCTTGATTATGTTGTAAGATTTTGATTGGCAATGACGGTGTCTCACCGATATCATCAATTTATTGAAATATATCCCTTTATATTATTTGATTTAGATATCTATAAAGATATTAGTTGTAGTATTATCTAATTGTTATATTCAATTTTGTTATTTACATTATAATAATATAACTTTCACATTTTATGGTTTTCATTACCTATTACATTAGATACCTACTATATTAATTTTCAATAAATATAGGTAATAATACCAATTTCAAACTTAGATTCTTTGTAATAATTACCTATACATACAGAAATTCAAATTTTCACAGAGATATGTTGCAAATGCAAATATAATAATCATCAGATGGAGATCAAATATAAATAATTTTGTTTTATGATTTAAAAAAACCTGTTATTTTTCACGGAAATATGGAATTGCAGATCACAAAATAAGATTTTTTGCTCACTTTCTGTTATTTAGATTGTTTTTAAATTTGGACGCGTCCTCGCGTCAATGAAGCGGAAAAATCATCAAACATCTAAACCCATCAGAAAAGATCCGATTTTCATGAATTTTTTATTAAATGTTTCTTATATTAAATTGTTCAAAATTAGAAATATTTTCGGTGAGGCACTTAGGTATTGACAAAAAAGTTTTTAGCTATTTTTTTTGTAATTGGTTTATTATGAGGATCACTGTTTTATATAAAGTTGTAGAGCTCATAATTCTCTATAGGCGTTTACGAAAATTATACCGGTTTATACTGTACTGTATCTAGTATCTACCGAACACGCTCGAAAATCTTTCCGGTTAATTTGTCCTGCGTTTGAAAATTATACCGCATTTACCGTACCGAATACATGCACCCGGGTTTACGATTTGTGCACCGATTAACATTGACGGAATACACGTTGATTTGTTTAACATAACCTGCAACTTTTTAATGCATTAAAATAAATATGAACTTCCGATTTCAAGCATTCGATTTTTTTGACATTTTTCTAGTAGATATACATATTCATTTATCATAATCAGCAATATTGTTTTAGACGGATGAATCCAAAGATTTTCTCTGAGAGAAATTTAAAAAAAATTAACTGTGCCTTAATTGGAGCTCCAAATTTTTTAAAAATACTGCAAACCGGATGTCAATATTGTAAGCTGTTAATAATTGGAGCTATTTTTGCGTGTTGAAATAAAATTTCGACTGTATTATTTCAATTCATTGGAAACTGTCAAAATATATTTTCACGATTTTCTCGAAAAATGTGCCTTTACATGAAAATCGCTTACAACCTGTCTTAGAGAGAATTTTGTACTCCACAACTTTATATAAAACAGTGTTCCTTGTTTAAGAATTTAATGCTCCATCGGAAATATTTATGATTTAAAATAATTTAATATCAGCAACATTTTTTTAAAAAGATCATCAAAATCGGATCTGTTTTGGTGGGTTTAGAAGTAAAATCCTTAATTAACTTGACTAGACCGGAAATTGATATTCTAATCGTTTAATCAAAACGGTAGATTGAAGTGAAAGAATATAAGAATAATTACAAAATGTACCTACATGTTATTTCAAAAACTGTTTAATTTATATAAAACTAAGGTTTCAAAAAGTATTAGAAATGACTGTTGATGCAACAAAATGAATAAAGAAATTCTTAAAAATATTTTGTTCTTAATTTTTTTAATTTTTTGCTACACTGTAAAAAAAATATATGTAAATTTACTACGATTATCGTTGGTCACCATGTAACCAACGATAATCGTAGTAAATTTACATTTACATTTTGTTGTTGTAAATAATTACATTTTCAAATGTAAATGTTACATTTTGAACTGTAATTGTTAATATGCGAACTGTAATTGTTACATTCCAAAATGTATTTGTTACATTTTAAAATGTTATTCTTACATTTCAAAATGCTATTGTTACATTTTGAAGTGTAACAATTACATTTGAAAGTGTACCATTACATTTCAAAATATAATAATTGCATTTCAAAGTGTAATTGTCACATTTCAAAATGTAATTGTCACATTTTCAAATGTAATTGTACACTTTTAAAAGTAATTGTTACACTTCAAAATGTAATTGTTACACTTCAAAATGTAACTGTTACATTAAAAAATGTAGCTCCTACATTTAAAAATGTAATTCTTAAATGTTTAATTGTAATTATTAAACATTGAAATGTAACAATTACATTATAATACCCGGTTCCACCGTTCCACCCCAACGTCAATTAAATACTATTTGTTAAATTAAATAAATTCAATAAATAAATCACAGGTTTCTAAGTAATACATTATTATTTGGGTTTTAAGTTTATGTACAAAACCATGTTTCAATAACCGAAATGTTGTTTAATAATAATTACTCGTAAGTATGAGAACGTAATAAACAAAATAATTTTTCATTACTTAAAAATCTGCATTTATTGAATATTTTTATGATACAAACAGCATTAAATTAACTTTGGTAAACGGGGTTTTATAACGTAATTATTATATTTAACAATATGTAATTATTACAATGCTGTAAATTCATTTAATAGGGTTTATAAATAAATATAAAAATACTTACTACTTATTTCAATTATATTTTAGAATTATTTTACAAAATGCCATATAGGTAATATTAATATGTGAAAGTATACACTATTCTTAAATATGAAATATTGACGGTCAATCAATCGATCTTGAAATAAACTGAAAGAAATTAAGGTTTGTTAAATACAATATTTCTCTATATTAGGAGAGTAATGTGACTTACCAAATAATTTCTTAAAATGTTTAGATCAGTAGGTATCCATGTTATAATGACTGAATAACAGCTTCTTTATTATTATTTAATTGCAGCAAAAGTTACTGGTATTGATAGCTGCATACTTATACGGAAATACCAATCGAGTATAAAATAATTTACCTAAAAAAAGAAAAAATTGCATCACTTAAAATATAATTACTAATTAATAAAAATGCTTACCATATGAGTATTGTTTTAACAGTTAAATATGATATTCAAACGTTTATGAAAGCTCAAGTTGCAAAATACGAATACACCAACTTTTTATTTTGATGGTATAACTGCTATAATTATAAGCTGAACAGAACAATATCAGCAGCAACTCTATAGATTTGCTGTATCTCCACCTATAAATCAAACGACTATTTACAGAAGCACTTCAAACAGTAATACTAGTACTTATACTTACACTAAAAGTTGTTGCTTGAACCCTTCATGGAAAATAATAAGAAATTATTTATTTTTGCAGATTTGTGTGTATACGAGTATTTATATACACTTCCTAAAAAAATTATTTTTATTATAATGCATTAAAAACATATACAAAGAATCAATATAATTATTAATAGTGGGTCAAATTCAGCAACCTTCTCTAAGCTAATGAACTTCTCTAATTACAATAGAAACATCTTTTATCTCTTTTTTATTTACAGATAGAAGAATGTATTTCTCTTTGTTTGTTATTTTTAGAAAAGCTTCTTTAACTTAGAGAAGAGTGCTGAATTCGGTCCAGTATATTTAAGCATATAAATAAAATTCATCTTTTTTATTTTAATACACAAATAACAAAAGTATATGCTAACCAATAGATGTTAATACTTAGGTCCTTTTTAAATAGAATTTATAATTTTTAGAACTCTTGAATATACCCAGTTGTTGTTGATTGTTTGATTGATGAGCTGGACAAACTAATAATAATAGCAATAATTGTATATTATCTGTAATAAAAAATCAATATCACTACAATTATTTAAAATAGCACTACACACACTCATAATATTATAATAATTGTTGCTAAGCTCATATTTATGCTCATTATTGGAAAATCGTAGAAATTACAATATAACTTTTACAAATTTGTATGTAAATTTACATTCATTTCTAAATGAGTGTAATTTTACAGAATTTAAAAAAATACTTAATCCAGAAATACAGAAAAATCAAAGAAAATTCCTAAGTTATGACAAGAATCAAAATAGATTATCCGTTAATCATTTATATCAAGAGGTTACCAACTTATTGTTTATTATTTGCAGTAAATGCATTCGAAATGCATCATAACCATGATATAAATATGCAAAACTTAAATATAAATTTGTATCTCATATAGGTACAACATGTATTATAAAATAATTTATTACTTGAGGAAAAACTTACCAATAATTGCTGATTTGATCCACAAAACTAGCAACAATACCCTCTCACAGTTGTTAATTCTTCTTCTGCCAACACCTCGAACTGCACTAAATCACTGTTCAAGAATACGAGTGAGGTACGAATATAAAATAAAAAAATCTTCAATTTTATAATTCATATCACCTATAACTTTTAGAACTGATATAAAATGTACAATTACTGTGCGTCATGATAGCAAGTTGAAAGATTAGGTTAAATATTATAAGTATTTATTTTTTCCAATTGGCGGTAGCATGGTAAAATGGTTATAAAATTTGAATGTAAATGGGGCGAATTCTTATTTTCAACTAAATATGCAATTTTATTATACTTTATTGAACATAAAACAATAATTTATATTTTTATAACTTTAAAAAAAACTTCCATGAATTTGTAAATGAAAAAATAAGTATTTTTCCAAAATTAGTTGTAGCGTTGTGAGGAAATTTATAATCAAATCCTCGACACTATTAGCTCTATCCTAAAGAAAGTGTAACATTATTTCTTCTATTATCAAATTGTTTTAAATACACAATGACATTTTTACTAAATACTTGTAGATCTACGCTAATATAATTGAAAAATTAAAATAATATTTGAAAAAAAACTTTTTGGTAAATTTGCATTAATACTACAAAATATTTCATCATGCATTTTGTAAAACTTTGAAAAACTAAAAAATGATCCACATTGAGTAAAGTAATTTTACGCAACAAATAAGAATTTTACACAATACTATGACAAAATTACCATACAAAAGCTATAAAATTACATTAAATAATGTAACTATATGTAATTATTAACTATAAATTTTTATAATATTGGTAAAGTTAGAAAAATAATTCAAATTATAGTAAATTTACAATTAAAATTATTGTATAATTAAATCGATATTACACTGACCAATGTAAGTATTTACAAAGAGTAATGTAAAATTACAGTAAAAACGGTAATCTTCAAATTTTACAGAAAATAATGTATTTTTACATTAAAACGAACAAAAATTGTAAATATACAATGTTAATCTATGTAAAAATTACACATCAGTATGTAATTCTCAGAAAAAAATTATTTTTACCACAAATATGTAAAATTACTAAAATCTTTCAAAATATAAGTAATATTACATAAAAATGTAGCTTCCCACGAAAATTGTAGTAATATTTACAGTGATTTTTGTTGTAATTGTAATGTAAAATTCCACCAATTTTTTACAGTGTAACGAGTTTCAAAAGTTTTTAAAATAAGGTAGGTACAGTAAATCAAATTATGAATATTATGCCCAGTGTTGTGACAGATCGTTTTAAAATCGATCTAGATGAAGATCAAGATCTTCTCGTTTAATATGATCTAGATCAGATCAATGGTCTAGTTCAGATCATAGATCAATTTTTATGATAGGATCTTTTTTTTAGATCAGATCAGAAATTAGTGATCTTTTTTTCTTTAGATCGAAAAAAGATCAATATTAGACAAAATATTTAATCATTGTATTACATTACATAAAAAAAGAAAAAATACGTAGTATTCAAGCGATTTAATCAACAGTTTAAAATTAAAACATTAAAAATATTAAACTCTTACTCTTTTAAATTTTCAATTTCATGCTTTAACTTGCATATAGCGTAGAAAAAAATCTAAAAATATGATCTTATTTTAAGATCGTAGATCATATTTATTTGATCTAGATCAAACTCAAGATCTTTAAAAATAAGATGATCTAGATCAGATCAAAGATCACGTAAATTGAGCTAGATCGGTGATCTAAGGTAGACCAGTCACAACACTGATTATGCCTAAATAGCAAGTTATTATTTTGTTCATTCAGATGAACAGCAAAAAATAAGAAAATTTATTTATGATCCCCCGGGGAATAATTTAAATTGAAGTTAATTCAGTGCTTTTAAATATCATTTACATAGATCCGGATTAAAATGACGTGATCGTGTGACGTAAAGTTAGCATATGAATCCATTTTCAAAGTACTCGTATATCATTACTGAATTTTCATAAGAAGTTAGACGAAAACAGCTACAATGCAGTTTTTCTTTGATTGACAATTATCACTAGGGTGTCATTCGAATTCTGTTATATACAAAGTAGAAGATTACATCCGGCTGTGTAAAAATCTATAATCCCAATTATACGCAAGCTCATTTATTTTACCTGGTACTCTCAATTTATTATGATATGGTATACTCCCATTTTTGTTAAACTGCTCTTACCATCGCCCTCTTATTCTTAGTTCTAATGTCAGAATAAAATCATGACCATTTTTAAAAATTATTATGAAACAAGGAAACCAGGATAAATTTAGCAGGATCAGGATTTGATCACCACGATTCGTTAGCTAGCAAATTAAATCCTTGTAAAAATTTAAAATAGTTCAAATTTGTAATAATTAAATGAATAATTATTTAAATTTGATTTAAAATTTGAAATCTGCTCCTTCATTTAAGAGGCTAACCGGTGGTTAAATGCGCTCGAATTACATTGTTGAATAATCTTGATAAGAACTGAAATTTCATATATTTGCACAACGTCGTTAGTTCTATTAAATTTAAAATCACATTCTTAATATATTTTACAAAATTCCTTTTTTTTGACGTATACTTAAAGTTATTTACCCAGTTTTTATTTTAAATGAAAGATAAAACATAACTCTATTGAGTTACTTTCGTATATTTTTTTAAATTTTGTTACGAGCGATAAAGAGCAACAATCAATTTGAACAAAAAATTTCTCCGTAATTAAATGCAATTTTTTACAGTATAATTGAAATAAATTTGAAAAACTAAGACAGTAGCTCAATAGTGCCGTGTTTACTCTATTATTTAAAAAAATCAGGAATTTTGTTACTTGAAGTGTGGGACGATAAAAAGGAATTTTGTAAAATCTAACAAGATTGTATTTTTCTGCCTTAATTCAAATAATAGGTTACTAATAAAGTAAGGTGCATTTAAATGATAAACTCAAATGGAACTTAATACCGAAGTGCAAAAATATCAAATTATAATTCTTTTTCAACATTGTAATTCGAACGCTTTTGGGCACCGGTTTCCACTGTATTTATAGTAAAAGTATCAAATTATATATTTGATATTTTGATATAAGTAATTGTAATACTTTTATAACTGAAATAATAGAAGATAAAAATATAACAGAAAATTAAGGCAATAAATAAAATTTATTGAAACATTATAAATATTTACAAAAATAAATAAAAGCATGTATCATTAGTCATCATTTAGTGGTAGTAACCATGAGCGGGGGCAGCATAGTGTGCTACGGGGGCGGCAGCATAGTGAGCCACGGGGGCAGCAGCGTAGTGAGCCACGGGGGCGGCGGCGTAGGTCTTGAGGACGGGAGCGGCGGCGTATTTGACCACAGGGGCGACAGTCTTCACAGCAACGGGGTGCTGGGCGGGTTCACGGTGGACAACTGCGTTGAAACCATTGTGGTCATCAGCGGTGTATTCGACAATTCTGCGGGAACCGTCGGCTTCGACAAGGGAGTAGCTGCCATGGACAACATCTCCTTGGCGGGATTCCTTCTGGGTCTTGGAGTCACCGGTGTGGGGGTCGTTGACGGCGTATTCGAAGTCGTAGTGGGCTGGGGCGTAGGCCTCAGCGACCACAGTCTTGGCGATGGGGGCGGCGTAGTGAGCGACAGCGGGGGCGGCGGCGTAGTGGGCAACAGGGGCGGCGGCGTAGTGGGCAACAGGGGAGGCAGAGTAGTGGGCAACGGGGGCGGCAGAGTAGTGGGCAACGGGGGCGGCAGAGTAGTGGGCAACGGGGGCAGCAGCATAGGCGACCTTAGCGACAGGGGCGGCGTAGGCCAACGGGGCGGAGTGAGCCACGGTGTGCTGGGTGAAGCTAGCGTGGCTGGAGGCGGCGGGGGCGGCTACCAAAGCCTTGGCGGCGTAGGCCACTGGGGCGGCGGCGTATCCATGGCTGTAGTCCACGACTCCAGCACGGGCCACGGCCAAGAAGGCGGCGAACACGACGAACTGAAAGTAAAAATAAATAAGTAATCCTCTGGTGGTGAAGCACTTTTCACTGTACACTCACTTTGAATGCCATTGTTGTTACTGTTGTAGGAGCAGTGACTGAATGTGCCTCTGTTAACTTTGCTTGCGCTTATATACTGGTAGATATCGCTGGGTGGGGCCGAGAATTGTCCCCGGGACACATTGTAATTGCGAATTTCGATTATGTTGTAAGGTTTTGATTAGCAATGACGCATTCGGTGTTTACCGATTTATCAATTTATTGAAGTACAAATACTACATCCCTTTATACTATAGTGTTTTAGATACCATCTATAAGAATTAGGAATTATACTTTGAATAATTATTAAAAGTTTAGTTATATTCATTTCCTATGTTTCATTTTAATAAGAACGCTCTAATACATTGCTGTCAAAGTCGTAACCATGGATATGAAAAAGCCCATGTTAAAATAAACTCACTGTATACTTCTTAAGGTGGATTTATAACTGTGCACAGATTCATAGTAATAAAATTCTCATTTTCAGTACCATGCAAGTAGCCTATTATTATTTAAAATAAATTATTCAAATTATACCGAGTTTGGAATAAAAGCTCTAGGAGAGATAAGTTTAATAAAAATGTAAAAAATGACATATTTATGCGAGTTTCAATAGTTTCATGTGCATTATCAAATGAAAGCTCTCTGAAAAAAAAAATTCTAGTTGAAGAATGAAAACAACATTTAAACGATGGCCAATTATATTTTCACATGTTATTCAAATAATGCCGAATTTTGCTGAATGATGTATAAAATTAAAGCCTTTACGAAAGCATGTTATTAAAACTTATAATCGGGGAAGTAAAGTACTGTGGTGGCCATAGCAGAGATTTTTATTATAAGAATTTCGCAATATGGTCATTTTAAGCAAAATTTCTAAATTCTACATATTTAGTGCATCCCCTGATTGGTCTTCTAAGTAGATTCGACATAATTTAATAATTTTCTCAAAGAAATTCAAATTTAAGTTTCTTAATAATTGTGCAGTATATTGTATTGATTATGGAATTTAATGGAATGATTATGTTATTATGTACGAATGGAATTCGACGGGTCGCAACCACCAACCAGTGTTGGATGTAGCACTTCTTTTTAAAAGAATAAAATTTTAAATAACCTCTCGTACCTACATTGAGTGGCTCTCAGGAAGATTGTTGTTTGCTTCTTGGAACATTATAAAAAACGGAGTAGGTATTAATTAGTAAAGCCCGGATTTTTGGGCGATTGCCTATTTCTTAATTTCAATATACTTCATAGACATTTTAGTTTTTTATACATAGGATGTATTTTTACGTCAAATGAACAGTTGTTTTTTCGTGACTTACGTGCCTGTTTTTCCAATTTTTTAGTTTTGGTGCCTATTTTACCTTTTCAGCCTATTTATAGATGCTTATTTTAGCTTTTATAGTTCGCCAAATCGCTATTAGTTGTGTCCAACCAACTGAACACAAGTTTTTCGGCTTAAAAGCAAGTTCTGTCTGACCAAAGAAATTATCTTTCCGAAAATTCTATTGACTAATAATTGTTTGAAATATTTTGTGAATCAAAATATACAATTTAATTAATTTCATTTTTAATAGTTCACAAAAAGCGCCTATTTTTTATTTTTAGTTTGTATTTTTGTTTGTATATATTTTTTTAAAGGTTTAACTTTGCTAGAAAATAGGCAGGTACGAGTATAATTATTAGAAAAAATATTAGTTTCTTTATCACCTATTTATATTTAGGATGCCTAAGATACTGCCTATTTAAAAGGAATTAACGGCCTGTATATGCCTGCTTATTAAGGCATTTTTAAGTGCATAAAAATCCGGACTTTACTAATTAATAATAGTATGACAATGACGAATTTTTAATTATTTTCAGTTAATTTTTTTTTACATTTGCCAAAAGTTTATTAGTATTTATGGATTGCTAAAAGAACCGGTAATGGTTATTTACGTGGCGAGCTTAGTAAATTAATCTTTACGGACAAGCTGGAAAGTTTGAGCCCAGTAAATATTATTTATTATTTATTATTATATGTCATTTACACAGAAGGTGGAATTGAAATAAGTTACAATGCTTTAACAAGAAATTTATTTTTATCTTATATTCAAATTTTATTCTCTCAAAGTTGCTTATACTTTATACTATAATGTTCTTTTATAAAATAGGAAGTTTTATTTAGATCATAAAGTTTTTCATTGCCGAGCAAAAAACTACATGATTACATGATGAAAGGAGTATAAGATATAATCGGTATTAATTTTTCTTATTTTCATTAATATGTATCTGTGCTTACCCCGGATTTCCAAAATATTTGTTTATAAAAAGTAGGTAAACAACAAGTGAAAAACTGGCGACAACGTCAAAATGTTGCATTGTTTTAAATTTCTCCATATTAAATGTAATGTAATTTATGATTCAGACAGGTACCTACTATATTTTGGAAAATTGTAAAATATCAAATTAGACAATAAAATTATTTATTGAAACATATTTATAAATACATACATAAATAAATAAAAGCATTCAAAATAAGTCGATCATTTAGTGGTAGTAACCATGAGCGGGGGCACCATAGGAGACAACGGGACCAGCGACCTTAGCAATGGGGGCAGCATAAGCTAAAGGAGCGTGATGAGCCACACTGTGTTGGGTGTTGGAGGCATAAGAAGTGGCACCGTGTCCAACGATAGCCTTAGCTACAGGGGCGGCGTAGTGAGCCACAGGGGCGGCAGCGTAGTGAGCCACGGGAGCAGCAGCGTAGTGAGCCACGGGGGCGGCAGAGTAGTGGGCAACAGGGGCGGCGGAGTAGTGGGCCACGGGGGCGGCGGCGTATTTGACCACAGGGGCGACAGCCTTCACGGCAACGGGGTGCTGGGCGGGTTCACGGTGGACAACAGCGTTGAAACCATTGTGGGGATCAGCGGTGTATTCGACAATGCGTTTGCTGCCGTCGGCTTCGATGAGGGAGTAGCTGCCCTGGACAACATCTCCTTGGCGGGATTCCTTCTGGCTCTTGGAGTCACCGGTGTGGGGGTCGTTCACGGCGTATTCGAAGTCGTAGTGGGCTGGGGCGTAGGCCTCAGCGACCACAGTCTTGGCGATGGGGGCGGCGTAGTGAGCGACAGCGGGGGCGGCGTAGTGGTGGGCAACGGGGGCGGCGGCGTAGTGGGCAACGGGGGCAGCAGCATAGGCGACCTTAGCGACAGGGGCGGCGTAGGCCAAGGGAGCGGCGTGAGCCACGGTGTGCTGGGTGAAGCTAGCGTGGCTGGAGGCGGCGGGGGCGGCTACCAAAGCCTTGGAGGCATAGGCCACTGGGGCGGCGGCGTATCCATGGCCGTAGTCTACGACTCCAGCACGGGCTACAGCCAAGAAGGCGGCGAACACGACGAACTAAAACACAAAATAATTATTATAATCCTTGTTGGTCACTTTTCACTGCACAACTCACTTTGAATGCCATTGTTGTTTACTGTTTTACAACCAGAAACTGAATGTGCTTTTACCAAATTTTCTGTCACTTTTATACCTCTCAAATTATTGGGCGTGGCAGAAAATTGTCGCTGGGTCTGGGTCGCCTTGTTATTATAATTGTGAATATTTTGCAAGCGAATTGTTTCAGATTAGCCGCGGCGAGTCGCTGAAACGTGTTGAAATCTTTGGTTGGGAAGTCCAATGATGTGATCTAGATAATTTTTTGCTGCGGTTATTAATTGAAATGTAGCTTGTTAGCGTTAGATAATGTCGTGTAACTGGTGCACAGTGATCGATATTTTTTTACTGTATATTTAATCGTTCTGCTTAATATTAAATCATTAATTATTATTGCCTAGAACTTATGCTAATGAGATTTTGTTTTTATGTATTTACAATATTCAAACCAATTGATATCTACTACATCCTACATCCACTACAAAGATGGGTAATCTTTCTTTGGTGTGCCAGCCACACAGATAATTTTTCATGTGTGCAATTACTGTCTGGTTGAATAATGCAATCCCAGGCCCGGGCCAGGACTGAAGAAAAGCACAATGCATACAATACTACAGGATGTTACAAAAAATGTACTCACACTTCGAATGACGAGAAAAATATGATTTATTAGCATAAATTGAAATGAAATATATTGGAATACAACAGACAAATTAATGTAATTGAAAAATCAAGTTCGTAAATGTTCAAATTGATGACCATTATTGTTCAGACAACGCTGATAACGCGCACTAAGAGATTCGCAAACATCACGAAAGTTAAAGTGTGAGTACATTTTTGAGACAGCCTGTATATTAAGCTCTATGTTATGGAACAAAGTCGTTTTTAGTAAAATCAATCTTTAGAATTATTTAGAAACATTTAAAAATTTCAGTATAGAAATCACGGAAAATTCAGTTACAGGTCTTACGAACCTACTATTATTTATTTAATCAACTTATAAAGATTAACCTATCATTATTTTATCTTTGTCAATCATTTATTGTACATTATAAGTAAATTATTTTGGAAGAAAACGTTTCTAATAATAAATTGTAATTAATTACTTTCCAATATAATTTAAGCTGTAATGAACAATACCTACTTGTCAATGACATGATAATTTGCCTTAATCAGTTATTGAAACTTAGTTATTTTTATGTAAGCACCGTTATGTGAATCTTGGAGTATTTTGTTGCTTAATGGTTTGAAAATATAAATTTTTTCTTTAATATTTTCTGTTCCAATTCTCATACTTGATTTTCTTTACTTTAATTGCAATTAAATTGCATAAATCGATCTATAAATTATAAATTACCTATAAATAGCAATACATTCTTTTTCTACACATGCGTGGCAATGACATTGCGTAGCCATTCACGCATTCATAATACGATTAATATTCAACAGTTTCACTTATCTTAAAATTAGTGCAAGGCGCTCGAATTCATTACTATTTTGTCAATGTCACGCCTCAGGCACACCTAGACTAACGTTCATTTGAACTAATTTAGTTTTATTTGGAGATAATTTGACAAATGGCATTATAATTGCAAGGATAGTGCAGTGAGAGTATACGGAAAATTGAAATGCAGCCATACTTGACCCCAAGAGTTGATGGTTGAAGAATGGTAGAACATTAGGCGCCCAATGGAAAAGGGCTATTTTTAATTATGTTAATTGTTATTTATATATTCGAAGTGAGTTAAATGATTTTTTATACAAGAAAGTAAAGTTTAACCGAGCCCGAAGGGCAAGTACATTAATTTCTTTGAGTAAAGTAAACACTTTTAAGATTATTTATACAATAAATATTTTATTTTAGTTTGATAAAATATTTTTAAACGATTATGAATTTATTAATGACATAATATACAACGATGACATAATATATAGTTTAAAGCGACAGAGTAATTTAAAAAAATTTAAGTGAATTAATATAATTATTCATTCACAATAATTGAGTTTTTTATAATTTGTTGTTAAGGAGCAAGGAAGTAATTAACAATTTAAAACTTTGAAACTATTGTTTTTAGTTATAGTCATTTTAAATTAATATCTTGAATTATTATCACAAAAACACAATAATTATTTAATTGCTCTACAGAAAAGGATGATTTTTAAAAAAATTATTATTTTTTAAAGAAAGCAAAGTTCTGATTCTCAGGCAAATTTCTTTTGCGTCAGTATATTAATTTAAAGCTATAAAATTAATAAAAATTTATAATCGGATATTGCGACACTCCACCTGTAGTTATCATTTTGAAAATGAAATTATTTCGTTACAAATTGATCTAGTTTCTGCGACTTTTAATGGTCATCGTTAACATTATTTAATCATCAAAAATATTAAGAATTTAGGTTAATAGATTATGCTAATATACATCGAGATAATTTCACAAAAATATTAGATACCAATACATAATTTTGTAGGCAAATTTATTAATCAAGATCAAGTTGCGTAATTATGATTCATTGATTGAATTTAAACTTATAAAACTATTTAAATATTTTGAAGGATGTTTAAAACGACAGATATTATTTTAAATAAGTTTTTTTTATTTATTATGTATCATAACAATATATACAAAAAATTGTACGAATAATAATGAGTAAATAAAATAATGATCAACATTGGCATATGGACTCATCGGTAAAAACTACCCTTAACTTAGTGGTAGTAACCATGAGCGGGGGCGGCGTATGCGAGGGCGGGGGCAGCATGTCCATAGCTGATGGCGGGTGCAGCATGTCCGTAGCTGATGGCGGGGGCAGCATGAGCATAGCTCACAGCGGGGGCGGCATGAGCGTAGCTCACAGCGGGGGCGGCATGAGCGTAGCTGAGCTGGGGAGCAGCATAGTGAGCCACGGGGGCAGCAGCGTAGTGGGCCACGGGGGCGGCGGCGTATTTGACCACAGGGGCGACAGTCTTGACGGCAATGGGGTGCTGGGCGGGTTCACGGTGGACAACAGCGTTGAAACCATTGTGGGGATCAGCGGTGTAGTCAACAGTACGTTTGCTGCCGTCGGCTTCGATGAGGGAGTAGCTGCCCTGGACAACATCGCCTTCACGGACTTCCTTCTGGCTCTTGGAGTCACCGGTGTGAGGGTCGTTCACGGCGTATTCGAAGTTGTAGTGGGCTGGGGCGTAAGGCTCAGCGATGAGGGTCTTGGCGACGGGGGCGGCGACCACAGTCTTGGCAATGGGGGCGGCGTAGCTGATGGCGGGTCCGGCATGAGCGTAGCTGATTTGGGGAGCGGCATGAGCGTAGCTGAGTTGGGGAGCAGCATGAGCGTAGCTGAGTTGGGGAGCAGCATGAGCGTAGCTGATCTGGGGAGCAGCGTGAGCGTAGCTGATTTGAGGGGCGGCATAGGTGGCGTATTTGGCTACTGGGGCGGCGTATGCCACGGGAGCGGCATGCGACACGGTGTGTTGTGTGATAGAGGAGTGGGAGGTGGCGGCGGGGGCGGCTACCACAGCTTTGGCAACTGGGGCGGCGTACGCTAATTGCGCACCGTATCCATGGTCGTAGTCGATGAGCCCGGCGCGGGCCACTGCCAGACAGGCTGCGAACACGATGAACTAAAACAAAACAAGAATGATTAGTATCCTGTGGTGGATGATGGTGCAGTAGGTGAACTCACTTTGAATGCCATGTCGATGGTTGTAGAACACTTGACTGAGTATGCTGGTTGAGGCGTCCGGTGAGGTTTATATACTCGATGTTGAGGCGCGGCTGACGGCCCGGTGGCTGCTTCAGTCCCACCTTTCACTGGGGCGCGCGGGGGCAAGGGGCATGCAGACCATAGGGCCCAAGAAGTCTTACTCAATGCAACACATCTCAAGTTCACTACTCTTGCCTAATAACACACTGACTCTGATCTGCTTCAACAAAAAACAATTCACAAGCCAAATGTCATACCAGATACAAATCATGAACAACATCGCCGCAGTTCATACAATAATTCAAGTAATTGTATGCACATGTGCGTATAATGTATAGCTCTTAAAGATCTTATAAACCTGTCTAATGATTTCGAGAATTGTGCTTATTGCTAACATATAGTATTAGATCAAATGTTAGAAATTGCCAAAATTTATAATTAATGTAGAGAGGTAATTTATATTTAGGTGTAATAGGCTCGCACACTTTTTGATGAAGAAACAGCAGATGAAATCCTAATTTCGGTTCTTACACGAATCACGAATTTTCCATTTTTTAAAAATAAACCTCGAAAAATTTGTAGCGTAATTACCTGTTTATTTAAGATTAATTTTGCACAAGATCCTAAAAATCTAAAAACAAGTTTTTACTTTTAAATAATTTATTATTCAAATTTTGTAATAATTCAGTACATCTCTAATAGTAAATTTTTTGTCGGTAATTTTTATTAATATTAATTAACTGCGAATAAATGATTCCAATTAATGCAAATATATTTTTAATGACATAATACGATCATCAGACATCAATTCATCTTTTAAATAATCCCAATATTTCATTTTTAATTCCGTAAAAATATGTAAATTTTTTTCCTCATTGCAAGGTTCTGAATGAAAATGACAAAGTTCAGATAGAAATTTTTCTACGTGCTATTTTTCTATCTTAAAATCATAACAAGATGTTCAAATATCGTATTTGATTTTAGGTTGGGTCGTTCTTGTTCATGTAACATGATTTTAGTACGAGCGATCGGATTTAATTTTGAAAAGTGGCAATCATAGTTTTGATACAACATATTTTACATCTTGTATTCATATACAAACATATGTATGTAGATCAAACTCAGTGATCAATGAACTATACTGCCACACCAAAATTGAGTAAAAGCGTTTATGGGTATGAATTTTTATTTTGTCTCTATTTCGAACTATTTTTGTTACCATCAAAAGTTTGAAATAAAAAAATTAAGTACCTATCGAGTTTGTAGTCTCAAATGCAAAATTCACACAATTGCCGAGAAAATATTTTAAATGATCTTAGAAACAAAGGAAAAATACACCATACGGAAATATCAAATTTTGTAAATAACAAAAAATATTGTCTTCATGTAGACTCATGCACACTTTTTAAAATGTGATGTTCATAGTCAAATTATGGATTTCGGTGAATGGTCTGTATTACTTTAATAAACAAAGAATTAAAATACATATCTAAATAACTAAAACTATTTTTTGCATTTTGTAACCCCACCAGTAGTCAAAATAACGAAAAACAATATGCAGTTTTCTCCATAAAATTGGTTAAATTATAAGATTTATTTTCAAGTAGCTTAAAGTTGCCCTATTTGCTCTAATGCCAATTCTTTAACTTTTTATTGTTTTTATAATAGTGTTGTATTACAATATACATTAAATATTTAAAAAATAGGCCATGTTTAGCCATATAAAAAAATGAAGAAAAACTAAAAAATAAAAACTTACATTAGAGCAAAGAGGGAACATCCTGACTTACTTAAGCCTATCTACTTTTCAGTGTAAGGCTGGGATATCTCTTAGTATACTCTTAATATAATTCGTTTTGAAAATATTCAGTTATATTTTGATATGTTAAAAAAACGCACTTTTCTATTGGATTCCGTCGAGAAAGCTTTAGTTGCTGTTTTTTGAGGTTTGAGGCATATTTTAAGTAAATTTCCTGGACCACTAAGCTTACCTATCTTAAATTAACAAATCAAAAGTTTATGTTTGAATATACTGTACCTATTATGATTAAGAAAATGTTTTTGTTAGCTTTATTCATAACCATATTGCGGATTCCGGATTCGAAATTTTTGCGTTCTGCATGAACATGTATTTTTATGCATTTATTTGCTTCTAGAAATATGGTAACCAAATGCATTAATAATAATAATTGACAAATTGTGTTCTGATATCATTTTGCAAAGCTAATTCTTATCCTCTGACGTGTTCTTATGTCGTAAGCGAGTACCAGGTTCTCCTAAGCAGGTCACCGGCTTTGTACCAGGAACTTACCATTTTTACAGAATTTAACATTTTATTTCTCCTTGTATGTAAACTGTAACATAGAGCAAAGAGGAAGAGTGATGTTCAATGACGAATTTAAGATTCTCATCGTTAATTTTCTGAATAAATTGAACAAGTTATAAATATTAGGATGACCGCTTTTTTGGTAATCTAGAAATTTTAAGAATTTTTTCAAGGTTTTCACAAATTAAAATTGTTAGTAATTTAATATTTTTTAGTGTCGAGATTTACCTTTAACATTTCGAAGTTATTTGCTGCGACTATTACACATAAGTATTACATTTCTAGACAATCAGCGTTGTGTCGAGGTATACAGGAATTAGGGAATGCAATACCGAACAAAAAATATCATACCAATTTTTCGGTATTTTCGTTTTAAAAACCGGTAATACCGGTATTGCTAAAATTATAGAAAATGGAACAAAATTGAAATTAGAAGCAAGAATTAAACTAATTCATTTATTTGTTACAATTTATAATGAATCGAGGTTTCGACCATTGATGTGGCCATTTTCAAGTCTAAAGTTAAATTTTTAAGTTAAAGAACATAGTTAAGTAGGTACCTATATATTAATACAGAGTTAAATTTTGTGTTGTATACAAGTCTTGAACACTCAAACTTGTGTGGTGAAATTTACCATTATGTCGACATGTTGGTCAATTAACTCACCAATTAAAGTTGAATCAAATTTTTGAATTACAAAAATATTTCGAAAAAACGGTATTTTCTGTTTAATACCGGTATCGAATACCGAGTTTTTGTACGGGATCCCGGTATTCGGGATATATCATAAATAACTATTAACTCGCGTGTTATAGATGAAAATGACGGCTCAGTTTCTTAAACATTCTTCCATTCTTCTTCAAACATAAGCTTTCATTATCATTTGTAAAAAATAAAGCGTTATTTTAACAAATAAGATATTTAAAAGTAAGTTAATTAATATTTCGGATGTTATTAATTATATATTGGCCACTGGCAAGATCATTTGTGGCGTGTGTAAAGTACATTCAATAATAAACGAAAATTTGACATTGACTGTACCAATTCTTTTACGCAATGTGATAATTTACTATTTCCACATCAATTTAAAATAAAATTTCGTACAACATTTTTTCGAATACATATCCTGCTTTTTAAACAAATACTTTTACATTTAAAATAATTGTATATTATAGAATACCTATAGAAGCGAGTGTCGCGGTCATTCGAGTGAGTAATTGTCTGTTATAATAACTCAAGTAATTAAATTGATCATTTCATTTTACATATTGCAAATTTAAAACGATAGATTTTAGAAATATTTTATTTTTTTGAAATTTATGTACTGCATTACTTAATTGAACTAAAACTCATTAATATAATAAAAGGTAGACCAAAATGTATCCTTGAGTTGACATCCAAGCTGGGTAGAATAATTTAGGTTCTATGAGTAAATGGCTGATTTAAGAAAACTTTACATTTTTGATAGAGGTGACTGGTTAGTGTTGCCGCGAGAGTCGAGACTAGTCTCGGTCTCGTCTCGTCTTGTCGAGAAAATCGAGACGAGACCATGAGGCAACTCTCGACTACAAATTCGAACCGAGACGAGACCAGTATCAAGTCTCGCCGAGAGTTTCGTCGAAACTCTCGAGTCTCGTCTTATCTAATTGATTAGTAACTATTTGCTTAAAATTAACAGAAATATGCTTTTGTGAATATGATAGGATAAAACAATTCAGAACCAGATCATAAATGGGATCTTTCACAAAAAAGTTGTATTTTAAGTAATATTCCCAAGATCAACAAACAATAAATGTATACAAACTTACATGTTTAAAAATAAAATCTTTATTTTGATCTACATAAATCAATTAGATATTTAATAAAAATAATACCTATTCCTAAAATTATGTAACAGTTATTAGCAAAATAATAAGTTTAGTAAAGATACAGGTACTTATACGAAACATTTTTATTAATTAACAAAAATTAATTTTAATTATAAAAATTATAAATTTATGTACCTAACTAGTCAAGTATAGATGAAGTACCGTGGAATAAAATAAACATGTATTAGTTAGAGTTAAATATATCACAAAAGAGTTATTTCGTACAAAATACGTAAAAGTAGGTAATACCATAAGTTTGGGCCTAGGCCGCACTAACACTAACAAACTAATACTGACTTGTTTTGCATGTCAAATAAATAAATACCACACAACCCAAGTTGATTCGAGATTTTCGAGACTCTCGACTCCATGTCGAGATTAGTCGAGAAATTTCGAGACGAGACGAGAGTGACTTTTATTAGTTTTGGAAATTCCGAGTCGAGACGAGAGTCGGGTGCACTCTCGACTACTCTCGACAAACGGCATCACTACAACTGGTCATAATAATAATTTGAGTTATCAAAACAATATGTAACACAGCCTCATATCCGATTGTTCATACTTACTAAAAAAATTATATGAACAAATGATTACTCTGATTAACTTCTCAAAGACAAGAATGAGCAAAATATTATGCACAATAAAATAAAAGAATACAATACCAATAAGAGATTAGCTCAAACATTTTAATCAAACAGTAAAAATTTACATTACTGGAAAAAGTAGATTTGTTTTGGCATAACGATGATTATAATATTGTTATACTACAAACAATTAATCACTTGAAATAATGTGAAAATTACCGGTTTGTCTGCGAAATGTCATCTGAGCTCAGTAATTATTCTTCGTCCTTGATATCTGGGGCTAAATTACGGATTTAAGGCCAATCTTTCGATCCAGAGCACAAAAAACCAAAGTGTCTCAGGTGTCAGCAGCTCTTGCTGTCTCAGTCAGTTGTCCGTGAACGAATTTTCTTGTAGCAAGTCCGTTTCGAGAATGAAACTCTGGCGAATTTAAACTTTAAAGACTGGTTTACAAGAAAGGAATATTGCAGGTGTTGTTATAAGTTAGCTGTGGGAATTATTCAGCGGTGCGTTTATGTAATGAGATGAAATAAATTAGAATTAGATCGCTACGTTTTTACTCTCTGCTAATTATGAAGCAACGTTAGCTATTAATTGATTTACAGGTGAAATTTGTATTTCAAGTTGAGAGATTAACTGATTAACATTCCTTAAATTTGTCTGTCTAGTTTGAACTTCGGTTTAAACTAAACAATTGATTATGGGTATAAACAACATATAGTTGACTACTTCTATGTAAAATTATTGTAATAGTTTTTTAGGTATTATGGGTATTAGGAAGAGGTTTATGCGTCGCCCTAGGGTGACAAGTTTATAATAGAGTATAAGAACATCTAGTCTGGTCAGTGCAAACAATAATACTTTAATCCTGTAGGTACATACATAATAGTTACATAACCTGATGCCGTACGTGACATTTTACTTTGACAATAATTCAAATTTTATTTTGATATTTTTGGCAGATATCCAAACAACGCAGCGGATAGAAAATTTAGTAACTTCTAGTACAAAGTTAGTGATGTGTCTATTACCAATTTTCATAGTAACTTCTTCATGCTCTAGACTAGGTCATGAATTACTGTATTATGTCTGTATATATCCAAGGCATAAATTAATATCAATGAATTTTTATTTTGGACTTTACGTTGATACTAGTTATTAACAACGTACGTGTTATATCATCGAATAATATATTGAAATACCAAACAAAAAGGTGGATTTTAAATACTATATCATAAAGAGGTATTTAAATTAACACACATGTGTGTTACAATTATTTTGATAAATAAGTACATTCGGTAGATTATACAGAAATAAATATTATGCTAAATGTGCTAAACCATCAGAACACGTAAGTACATAAACTATACTATTATGAGAAAATAGGTTCTTACGTCAAATGTTAACTATTGTACATATTATCTTATTTTCTTAAAATATCAATTTTAAGTTTAATAGCGAAATGCATTATCCATATTAAAATAATTAATTTATGTTAACTATTGTACATTACCTTATTTAACCAAAATATCAATTTTAAGTTTGATAGCGAAAAGCATTTATCCTTATTAAAATAATTAATTTATATTAACTATTGTGCATTATCTTATTATCTCAAAACATCAATTTCAAGTTTGATAACAAAATACATTCTCAAAGTATGAACTTTATGTTTCATACAAAAATGCATTATCTTTATTAAAATAATTCATTCATTTCATTTTAATGAAAGTCTGGCTTTCTTGTTGCAGTGATACATTTATTTATTTCATTCCAATTAAAATTGCATAAAAACATTGCGAAATTTCGCCCAAATATCATACAATACCCTGATTCATTTAACATAAATATAAAACCAGCAGATTTCAAAACTCGACATGCCAAATTTCGACTACGCATTACATATTACAACTTTTTAACATAACAAAAACACTTTCAACTGTTCAACTCAAAACAAAATACATTTGTCTCTTAAAAACGCAGTTGAGAAGTTGAGTACAATAGCGGATTTAAGTTTAGTCACGGTTACAATGAGAAAAGGAACAGCAATTCTCAAACGATAAGCATATTAAATCTGTAAATCTGTCATTGATGATTATGTCAATTTGACTTTTATGATGTTTAACCTTTTTTTATAAAGTGAATAATATTTAAGCTAAATAAATGTTTATAAACTGAAGAAGTAGGTACCTTAAATTTCTATCATATTTTTATGATTATTATTTTCCTATTTAATTATTACCTCTAGTAATTTTATTATCCAGGATATTGCTAAGCATATATAATATAATGTCTTCATAGTGCATTATTGTTTATTTTAGTCTGGGATATGAGGTGCATAATTTACCTAGTACTTTATGCCATAGGGCCATAAAGTAATATTGATAAAAAAAAATCCCACGACCATAAGAAACTCACAGTATCCATAGAGTTACCTAGCTACGAAATTAACAATATCACATATACATCCGTTCTGCGGTTTCGACTTATAGAACGATTTAAATTTTTGTTTCACATTTGAGTAGGCGTGTATTGTTTTTCTGGCATTTGATAATTTTTTCCTGTCATTGATTATTTCGCGATAAATTGCATTATTTAAAATGGGCAAACATGACATCTAAAGTGATTTAACCACATAAATTTAAATAATGCTTTTGTGTATCTGGTATAAATTTTAAAAATTTAAATAGAATTTATATTTTTGTTATTGAAAATCTTGTAGTATCATAATTGCATGATCGTGGTATATTCATTTCTACGAAAAATTAAAATTATGACAGTGACAGTTGATTTCAAAATATAGTCATGAATAAAATGTTTAATATTTATGGTCGTGGGAAAATAATCTACATAACTCGTACGAAAGTGTCTATCGAATGTTCGTGATATTTCCGAACTCAGCAAGCCTCGTACGTCAACATTCTCACTTCAGACGATATTATTCATTTTCCTCGCTCATTATATAATATTATTACTTTTAATACCAAAAATATTACCTAATAAAATGTAAAAATGCCAAAATGAAGTATCATATTCGGGATATTATTTTCGTGATCTGAAATGTACCTTACCAGTTTAACATGACTCGTTGGGCAATTTACATAATAATATCGTACAACTATTTTCTAATGCCCCTGAAACATTATAATAATCTTTTCTACTCAATGAGTGTTCAATATCGTTAACCAATTTTGCACAGTAAAAAAAAATTGACATGTACCTAATTATTTTCATGAACTGCTGTCAGTTGTCAGGCGTTCGAGTCAAATTATCATAAATTATCTCGTAAATTATTTACTTCTAAATAACCAGGTATTGAAATTTGTTTCTGAAATTTATATAATTATGATTTTCAGATCATGTAATATACTATAGTAAGTATCCAGAACGGTAAGGACCGTTTACTGATGGAAGACAATGTTTGAAGACTGAGCGAAGCAAAGGCTTCAATTTTGTTTGACATCGGTAATTCCTTAACGTTCGTGATTTACTTACCGTTCACTTTGAATTTACTTACCGTTCAGTGAACGATAAGTAAATTACTTACCATTTTGATTAGCCTAGCAACCGGTGAGATCAATATATTGTCTTAGAAACAAGCATGGTAAGTTGATAAAAAAGACCAATTGTGCAAAAAATATATTTTTGTTTATCTTAATGCATGTAAAACCGGAGTGTCAAATACAGTGTCCCGCAGTGTCCTTTAAAAATGAGGTATAATAGTATATTAAGTATCAAGAACGGTAAACACAGTTTACCGTTGGAAGACAATGTTTTTCCGTATAGTTAATAAATTTTATCCAACACCTCTTAATAAAAGCATCATAACTATGGTGATTTTAAATATGCAAAGTAAAAAATTACCCACAAGTGGGTATAATTTTGATCAAAAATTGTTAATTTGCTTGTTGGAAGTCACCATAGAAACGATGTTTTAGGTTGAAGTTGAAACTTAATATTTTTAAAATATTTAAGTAGTTATTAAGAGCTGTTGGATAAAAGTTATACTTCACACGTGGGCAAAAAGAAATGACCCACTCGAGAAAATTATCTCACTCAACCTTCGGCCTCGTGAGTTAAGATTTCCCTCGTGGGTAATTCCTTACTTTGCCCACTTGTAAAGTAAATAACTATTGTCTGACATCGGTAATTCCTTAACGTTCGTGATGCTTATATCATTTTTGCAATATAGTTTTTTTTTTATACATACACAAATATTAATTTCTTTGTAATTAATATTAAATTTACTTACCATTCTAGAACGGTAAGTAAATTACTTACCGTTCTGTTAATTTACCTACCGTTCAGTTTGAATTTAGATTATACTTACCGTTTTGTTTAGCCTAGCAACCGGTAAGATCAACATGCCGTCTTAGAAACAGGCATGATAAGTTGATAAAAAAGACCAATTGTGCAAAAAATATTTTCCTAGTGAAGTGGAGGAGGTCTAAGATCTAAGAAACCGTCTAATTTACCGGCATGGTGTCTATTTCTCCTATTCGCCCATTCTCAGAATCTTTGACAACGTGTTGTCGGTTGAAAGCGCAAGTGAATGAGATTTAGCACGATGCTCTCGATCTGCTAGGCGTAGTCCTTTCACCGATGTGCGTGTGTGTGCGTGCGTGCACACATGCGTCAGGTTTCAAGGCCGCCTCGGATCGCCCGGATTATAAAACACTTTCGATTTTTCTTTAGAATTGTAACAGCGGCCCGACCCAGTGCTGCGATATTTCCGCGGACACGCGGTGGCGGTATATTATCTTTACACAGACAACAGATTTAAATGGATACGTGATACGTGATCCTAAGGCGAAATTCAATTAAATGGATACTTGTAGAGTTAATTTCATGGAAGATTGAAGGCCGATAGGTGTCAAAATATTATAAATTGACACTGTACTTCAGATAAATGATAAATTATTGTTTTATATAATAGAGACCTATCTAATTAGTAATTGTAGTTACTGCTGACCCACTGACTGGGCCAGCTTATAAAAGATCTTGAATATCGATAAATATCATGCCACTTCGACCAGTAAACTCAGTGGTATCTTTCTTTTATTTTTAACATACACTCAATAAAATATTAAATTAATTTGTGTCATACCTTAACGAAAACTAATCTTTTTCGTGGTTGTTTTGTGTCGTGCTCAAAGTGGTTCATTTGAGAATAGGCGTGCGGAAAAATTTACTTTGCGCAGGCCTTTTCTCGTACGATTCTACTTTGCGTACGCATTACCGTATAGTAAATAAATTGAGCTACAATAACTCAAAAGGTTACTGTTTGTACAGGTATGACAAAAATATTATACATGTGCAACTTGTACGCAAAGGTAACTGCCTCCTTTGTGCACTAGGTACCTACACAATATACTAGTCATACTCGTCCTTAGGTTAGCTTGATTAACTTTTTTTAATAAACAAAATCTAAGCCCAATGAACTCACTCCCTGCAAACTTAAGCTGTTATACTCTTTTTAGAGTAATTATACTACGATAGACTAGACTATGTATATACTTCTTATATTTAAACGATATTATTCTTATTGTAGTTTTTTTATTTGCACTCTAAATTTGCATTGTAAATAAGTGCACGTTTAAATCTTTAAATAAGAATAAGAATATAAAAATATAGTTCAATATTATAAAAATTGGTCGTAATCTAAAAGGTGAGTACGAAATTGGCTAAAATCATATTCTAAAATACTTCTGTAAAATTTATAAAGGCAGACAAACGCGTACAGTCTAGAAATAAGAAAGAGAATAAGTTTTCATGGTATGCTAGCTGCTATGCGCAATATATTTTAATTTTGTTTCTATTAATCAGTTTGATGTAAACGTATGCATTAGTGTGAGTATAGGTATAGAATTGAAAGTATAATGTATTGTGATTCTTAAAGAAATTTTAAATTAGATGTTCAACTGAACTGATCGAATTAAAATTAATGAATTTCTTTGGATAATCCATACATTCATAAAGTAAAAATATATCGCTTCTTCAATAAAATAAATTCGGCGAATACATTTACGATATGTGACTAGCGAATTCGATCAGTTTTGCAGTCTGATCTACTTTCTCAGCTGATCTGTCTCAGTTTGTGTCACTCGAGTTACGCCTTACATAACGTTATTTAACGTTGTGCGTCAGCGTTAATTTACGCCACCAAGGAATCATTAAGAACAGGGGACTTGTGTTGCAATGAATTTTAAACTTGATACAAATATGCAGCCGCAAAGGTTAAGATACTTAAATTCGGGTGACCTTTCACAAATTTTAAACCTGTATTTTTGAGACAATAAACTTTTATGTGGGTAATGTTGGGTGATTACTATCATTTCCAGTGTAATTGCAGGAAGAATAAAAATGTTATAGTTTAAATTTTACCACTACTTGTTCTGCGAAATTATTAGTATTACCACTTTTACACAATTTAAAGGGTGTGTTTTTTGATATAGAGTGGTACTCAGAGCTCAAAGTTCGAAATAGTCCGGAGCGGACCGGAACACTGTTCCGGTTCGTGAAATTGAGCAGTTTTGCCATTTCATATGTAAAATGAAGATAATACCATTTCTGGTTACATTTTCAAAATTGTTTGTTTACAACTTAGTTACCATGGCAGAAACATTTGCTTTATGCCCTTGGGCGGTAAAGTAAAAATTCGCGCCCATGGGCGGTAAAGTAAGTAATTCGTCAAATCAGAATTAATTGATTGACACATGAATTTTTTTTGTTATCTTACGCCACCTTGTAATTTAATAGAAATAAGTATTTTTGTGTTTTCAAAACTATAATATCGAATAATTCACAATAATATTTAAATACGCAGTTGTGCATAAAACGTACGTACCTCTGGCCGAAAGACAGATAACACCCTTGGACGAATAAGGGCCTTCGTCCGCAGGCGTAATCTTTTCCTTTCAGCCCTCTATAGGTAAATAACTATTAAGAAAGTATATAGTTTGACGACTTATAAATTCTGTATTTGTATAACTTATGCAAGCAAACTATTACAAAAAATTATAATAATATGTCTACAATAATCGATATTTTAAAGAAATTTAGCGTTCCGTTTCGTAAATTTTTTTATTTTGAGTCCTGGCGGTACTCATGGTTCTTAGTAAATAGAGTTACCATTTATTACCATATATTTTTTGTGTGAATCTACTACAATGTGCTATTATTGAAAAGATAAAACGAGAATTAAATTAATTATAAAAAATGTAAGAAGAAAATGCGCAACAAACGAAATTCTTTTATAAACATTTCACCTGTTGTACATTTTTAAGGTGAATATCCAATGTATTTACGAAAATAAATGTAAGCAGGTGTATAAAATTAGGTCATACTTATTCCTTTAAAAAATTTAAAATATTTGTACTTTAAGATGTCTTGAAATTAATCTGAAATATTTTAATGTCTCATGTGTGTTTTACTTTTAATTAAGTAAATATCACAAAACTAGTATAATTTCATAATTCTCGTCTACCTTAAAATTGCAAAATTACAAGTTCATAGACATTTAAACTAAAATTCTCAAATTTATCCATTGCAACATATCTTAATGTGATGTCACTTAAAATAGAAATACATCAATTTGTGACTACACACCTTTGACAGTTATCTATTCATAATCTGACACCCGAAACAGTAAAATTTAAACTTGATGGGTAATTGTGCCAATTAACATTTCACTTTAATTAATAGCGCATAATAATCAGCGACAAAAAACAAATTTCTCTTTCAATGAGCTGAAATTGTGAGAAAATTCCAAAATTACAATGTTGCGAAAGATATTCATATTGCGATCGGAAATAAATAATATAACATGTAATAAAACACGTATCGAAATTTTAACATAATATATGAGTTCTGTTGAAATAATTAATAAGTGTTTACATATGGATCTTACTGTCAAATAATTTCAAACTGAATTCGTAACTAAATCACCTCTGGATAGTAAGATATAAATCTTGGGTTTGTAATTCGTGTGTAGAAATTTTATTGCATGTATTTATCACGCCTTTTCTTCAATTTGCCACCAGATTTGACATATTTATGTGCTCTAGAATCGTAAAACTATTTGTGATAGTTTAGGGCACGATACTGGACACTTACGTAATTTTATTCACATATTTTATACTTACATTTATATAAATGTAATACTAACTTATCTAGATACTTAGTCTATATTCAAGCCTATCAAAAATCATTAAAATGATTTAAAAAAACAATACAAATTATAAATACGCACTTTGGTTTTTAAAAAAACAACGATTCAGCATTTACAACGACAAAATTATACTATTTTGTTGTATATTTTCAACTAATTGTTAAATGTAATTTATAATTTAGCAGTTCCGAATATAATTAGGTATTGAATTTCAAGGGTAGGTAGCAGTTTTAGCAACTTAGCAGTTTGTCTAATTTTCAAGAATCGTCTTGAGCACAGTTTTGTGGCTGTTGTTGTTAAGTTGAAAGTAAAATTTTTTCGATTGTCAATTTAACCACCGTTGTCTCCTGTAATAATTATTTTCTCATTGCCTGAGGATGACAATTTAACGTAGAAAATCTATCGATCATAAGCGTGCGTGATTTCGGTGTGAGTTGAGGTCAAATGCAGTCAAATAATGAGAATAAATTCATTGAAAATCGTAGATTTGGATGTAGGTACATATCAAATCATAGGTATCCATTGAAATAAAAAAGATAATTGAAATTTAAGTTTATACTGAAATGCAGTAGTATGATTTTTTTAGACTAGAACCTTTTACGTGTGATTTCACAACAATTATTGCGGTGATGCATTGTTTTTATTATTTTATATAAATACCTACTTCAAATATTAAAGAATAACATATTCGTTTTCCAAACATGTGTTGGGTTGTTATAATATAATATTTTCTAATCTTTTAGTAAAACTACTGCTAACGCAATGCAGTTTAACGCGTTTTAGGTCAACTTTAAATTAAATTATCTTTGTTATTTCAACGGTTACATATGAATTAAAATTTTTATCCAAATTCTACGACTTGTAATGAATGCTGTATATTAATTTGAGTCATATTTTGGGTTGTGACTACCCATGGATTGACTACCTACCTTAAATTGTCGATACCGGTAGCTATATTATTAATAAAGAGAGTGAAGATCACGACCTTCTTGGACACAGACACAATAAACTTATAAATGAGTAGTATAATTTATTGCGTGTGTGTCGTTTTTTTAAGGCCAAACCCCTCAAACACATTGTAATTATATAATTCAAATCACAATGTCCATGCTCTTCAATATTCAGTGAGATTCGAACCCACAACCTGGCTGACCGCTTGGACCACAGAGTGGTTTAGGCACTTTAGTCCACGCGGCCATCGTAGCCGGCGTTGTGTGTCGTATTATTAAATATAATATTTTTTATGATTGTGCTAAAAGTAGACTTTACGAAAAACTTACTGTAATGAAGTGTAATTAAAGACAAATATATTTTTATTAAATGATTAATTAATTGTAATTAGCACGAGGGTGAATATTTTTGATGGCATATTTTAAAAAAGATTCTTATTCTAGAATGTTAAAGAATCTTACGATGTAACAATCCTGAAAGGAGCTCCACCTTCAGATGCAGGAACTACCTGCACACAACCATATCTAATCGTCTTAAGATTAGGAGCGATCATGTAATTACTGATGTTATTTTTGGACGTGATACAATTCTTCGCATATAAATCATACAAAATCGACCGCAGAGAAAGTCTGAAAAAAGTTTTGCCTTTATAAATGTTTAGCCAAGATAAATGCGAATAGATTTATTTGCCTGCTAACAATATTAATAATGAGAGAAGATTTATCAAGGAAATGATACACATTTTTTTGCAATATGTAACGCCTTTACTCAACTGACATTTTTACAGATATAGGTAGGTAAATAATTACGATTAATGCTGATATTTACTTGCAGCTCTAAAGAGTTTCATTAAAAACGAGTTAGTGGGTTAGAGTTAAGTTTCTTTAGGTGTGTGAGTTTAGTTTTGACTTAGTATCAGTCTAAATAAAATCTTGTAAAATTGATCAGTTTGGTCATCCCTTCACGTAAAGTGAAGAATAATATCATTTCTGGTTACAATTTTTAAAGAAAATATAGTTTGACTTAGGAATTATTTGCTAAATTACTGTATAAGTAAAATTATTTATTAAGAAAAAAATAGGTATGTCTAAAAAAATTTGACGTTTTCAAGAAACCTATATAGCTTCGTCTTGTAAAAATTTTCATTTCGAGCCATGCTAAAGAAATTGTTTGTGCAATTTTCTTATACTCAGTCTCAGATTCATAAAATTTTCAGCAATTTTCCAAATATTTCATTGGAATCTTGCATGGTACTCTATCTAGGTATGTTAATAGAATAACTTATTATTTAGTTATATTATGTTGGAATGAATTTATTGGTCCATGTATCTAAATTTTATGAATGATTATTGCAACTAAGTTACCTACCGATGAAAGTGTCTCTCAAAAGGCGGAGCTAAACCTACAACCCACTAGTTTGGTCTCATTGTTCTTATTTGGATAGGAAAGTCGTCTGGCTATTCAAATTTAATCGATGAGACATTTTGTTTAAATTATAGTACTGTCATGCGTAATTGTAAAAAATATTTAACAAAATTAAAATCGATGTCTAAATACCTTAGCTTTATTGTGCTATGATGTAGCTGGCCGCTATTTTCTTTGTTTCGAGATGATACATAGCCTGTAATACATAGTCTGTAACTGATTTACAGAATGATTAATTTCATTCGGTTCTGCCGTTATCAAGAAAACATTATACGTATCAAGATCACTTAGCAACTAAGTCATTGGTAAAGATTTATCTGACAGATTAGTAATCTTGGATATTATCCTGGTGTATGTAGCATCCATTTTTTATATCATTGCATTTTCTGGTAGGTTCATCGTAAGACAAATTTTAGGTATATTTTTAAATTTATGTCATGTTTTATGGTTTTTATGACAATAAACTGATATCAATTTACATGTAACTTCATACTACTTATATTTTCTTTGACTTAGTATCAGTCAATCAGCCACATTTTTACTATCAGACTGAATACCTGATAGTGATCTGATATCCGATAAGTATAAAGTTAAATAAAAATTGCTATCACCATTTAAAAAAATTAAGTTTATTCTTATGAAAACCATGAAGTATGAAATAAAAATATAAAAAATATACTTAAAAATATGTCTGAAGATGGATCTGGGCCTTTATTCTAATTCATAAGTATCAACGTTGATAACGATTCTCGCTAGCGCTACGACTTAGCAACCCACGCTACGACTATGCTCTTGCTTGATAACTACCGCTTAAGTTGATCGCTGTGAGGTTCAAATATTTTGGCGAAGAAGATTAAAAGTGTATTTTCATTCCTGCATGTACCAAATGAAACAAAATTGAGGTTCGGCAGTTTTTCTTGCAAAATTTTCAAATAACTAACACAATATAATGTAAAATTTCTATCATTGGCTATCAAGTGTGACTAAATATCTTTAAACCTTGATATAGTTACAAATGTCATGATGACTAAACTTCGCTAGCCACTGTCGCTATGAATTAGAATTAATAGGTACCCTAAGTTTGTTCTTGAACGCCGAATATCCGGTTACCGGATATCCGGCTATCCAGTCGAAGAATAAACCGAATATCCTGTATCCGACCAAAACACTATCCGTTGCATCACTAATCTAGATATTGGACGGATGTTTTGAGTGCATGTGCAATAAAGGTGTGCCTCCAATTCACAGGTACTTAGGGTCGGCTCGGTGGCCCACCCAACAATTTTACAACATTTTTACGGAAGAAATACCTATATTTAAAATATTTAATAATGCCTTATATAATACTAGCAAAGAAATATAGATTTATACGTTTATACTTAATTGAGGCAAAAGAAATGTTTATGAATATGAATATCGGATAGATAGATTTATTGCTGGTAAATGTTGTATTTTTGAATAGATCTAAATGTACTTTTTACTTGTCTGTCCGAGTGCTCGAGAAATCTTTATCTATGCATACATATTTGATATCATATTCTTAACTGGGTACTGTTTTTCTCCGAAATTAATTTTAGGAGGAACTGTCAAATTCCTTCAGCAGTGAAATAATTTTTCGCCTCACTTCGCTTGGCACACTCCTGTATTTTTCAAAACAAAATTTTTTTTATAAAAAGTGTGGTCCAGTTTAAATTTTTACTGGTCCACCCTTGGCCTACCTAAAAAAATCCTAGTTACGTTCCTGCAGGTACTCGTGGATGGTAATAGTAATAGTAGGTACCCGTGTTATAGGTACCTACCAATGTAGAAATTTTAATTCGGTTAGCCGCCAGATAGTACAGCAATTCAGCAATTATGAAAAAGCAATTAAAATTTCATTTTTATGATCCAGTTAAGTTACTTTTACACTAATTTACATTCACAAATCAATAAATTTCGCGCTAAAAATACCGCGAATTCTTTTAGCAACCTCCGTCTCTAATCGCCAAATAACCAACAATAAAAAATCGAAGGTGTATTCAATTTCCATGGCACACTTATCCAACAATACCTGACCTCAGTGGCGGTCAAAATCTGGGCCAAATCGCGCCTAAAACAAATGAACATTAGAGTACATTCCTATCGGCTGCCTTAACGATATGTTGCGCAATATGTTGTGTTATGTAACGTATGCCATGCTGTATGCTAAGATCATTATTATTAGAGAACATGGACATTTCAGACTGATTAATTTGATATTCGGATAATGGTAATTTGTAATTGTTAGGTTGAATTTAGTTGGCGGAGTTGACTTAGAAATTTTATGGAGATGAAGTTATTAATTATGATGAAATTAATGGAACTGGGTAATAAAATTATAGAAGAATATTAAGTCATTCTAAAATGTTATTTAGGCTTTTAAAATATAACATTATTTGATAATTTATGACAGTTTCTTCACAATTTTGTTTATCACATTCTTAGACCCGTATTCATATGGACCATTCATTACTATGATTAACTTAGTAGCAATTTTCTTGGATTGTAATTAATTTATTTTAATTAAATATTTTGCACGCACGGTATAATATATATTTATACTGATGATATACTGCAATACTGCATGTGAGACTGCCACACTCAAGTTGCAGATAAAAGGCATGAGAGATCATGAGATCAATGTATTGTTTTTTGTCTAAAATAATCCTTAAATTGACAGATAAAAAACAATGCTTAAATGGTTATTGTACTTGACTGTATCTTGTATGGTTGTTTGGTTATGGTACCTAAGGGTTGACAACGGATTCCGGATTTTAAAGTATCCGGAATCCGGACTTTTTCAATCCAACTAATCCGGTAGGTATGGTACAATGTATGTTATCCAGAATTCGGACAAAATTATTAATCGGGATAAATCGGTATTCGAATAAAAAAGGTATCCGGGTAAAACCGATATCAGGAAATAACCACGGATAAATCAAGTATCCGGCTAAAATAGGTTTTCAGATAAACCCGGTATAAGACGAAAGATAGATTATAAAATACTTCAGCATAACGCACGTTGAACAACTAGAACAGTTCTGCTATCCAAATATTTTGAAGATGAATTTCAGATACCGGAGATATTAGATTCAGATTCCGGATAACGGATTTTGGATACTGGAATCCGCATTCCGGGTACCGGAATTCTAATTCCGGGTACTGGAAATCTGATTCCAGGTACCGGAAATCGGATTCTGGATAACGGATTCCGAATTCCTATAGTATCTACCTAATCTACACTAATTGAGGGCTAGAAATAGCGAATGCTTAAAGAAATTTATTTCAAGTTATGTAAAAATATTTTAGAAATATTGCTTTCAGAATAAAACATATTTATAGCTATTTCCTAATTCTCAAATATAGTAAACAAATAACATTAATTATTTTTCCTAGTATTAATAATTAATGACAATAGATTATAGATGTATCTAGACCACTATTATACGTCTTTTACGTAATATTTAAAATTGTAGATCACCAGATAATAAACAAGTTTTTTGACATTTAAAAAAGTATTCCGATATTCGTTTTAAAATGTTTCTAAATTTATCCTTTACTGTTATAATTATATTCTACATTTTAAATTACACATTAAATCAATTTATGAAATTGAGTATTTCCGGTCTTTTTTAAATAATAAATAAATTTCAAGGTAGAGCATCTTCATTTAAATTCATAAATCGTAAAAAAGTACATTCACCAATAACTATTTCAATTAAAAATGTGTTTCAATAAATTATTGCAGTTATATTTGTAACTTTCGTTGTAAATTTTTGTGAATTACATTAAATTTTTAATTAGCAAATAAATTGCATTCTTTTTAAATATGAATAATATCAAAAAGTCGAAATCGTTCAACTGCTGAAATCAAGTTCCACTGAAACGAACATAACTGTTTAAGTTTGTGTGGTCGTGAAAAATGTGATTAAATCAAAGTCAAAATTTTTAACCAACTTGGTATTCGTTTTGGTTTTTGCACTTTTATTGCTTACTTCTGAAATTTTCAGGAAAGAACGAATTCTGCAATTGAGATTGCAGTATGTCTTTGCCTCAACTTCAGTGTGACAATCTGTCAAACTCATAGATTATGTAATATTATTGATTTAATATTCAATCAACGGCAACTATTGTGTGCGTGTATCAAATCATGGTTATACCTACTCTTAATGCAGATTAACTGTCCAATGCAAACAGTAAATTGTCCAACAAGAGTTTAGCGATAAGAAAAAGTTTACGTACTACACCTGAGCCCAGGAGAGTGTCGTAATTATTTGAAAGGGTATATCATATTTAATTGAGTTAGGTAATTTATTCTATTTCTTTACTAATTTTTAAAGTAAATTTTAATTACCAGATATTGGAATCATTTTATTTTTACTTCCTTGTACACGGAGTAAAGGAAGTATTGTAATCGCGAAAAATTTCGGTTCTCAGATTTTGATGGAAATATCCGTTTTGACCTTTTCTGAAACCATTATGACTAGTTTCGTCGTGACGTCTGTATGTACGTACATACGGACGGACGTACGGACGTATGTGTGTCGCATAACTCAAATATGGTTAGACGTAGAAAGTTGAAATTTTTAGGACTGTTATAGCATCTAGTTGTGCACCTCCTTTTTTTGGTTTCAATCAATAAACCGGAAGTAGTACTTTTTTCAAATATTTCGATAAATATTTAATTTAAGACAAATTTTTTTATTTTAAATGAAAGATTATGTGATTAACCTACAATCGGTATTTAATAAATATTTTTGTATCTGGTATCATTTAAGAATAATTAAAGTATATATTTATAATTTAGTATTTCAGTATCGTGTAGTCCATGATCGATTAACATTTGTTACTACGTAAAATTTAAATGATTATGACATGACAGTGACAGTAGCAGTGACAATAGTAAAATATCGTTTAATCTTCTTCTGCTAAATAAAATAACTAAAATATATTTGTAGTAGTAGTACTTATATACCTATTAATATATTTGTATAATATAATTCTACATTTTAGTTATTAAAAAAAGTATGAACAGTTTAATAGGCGTACAAGGAAGTCATGTGGTGTCCACGTCAGACTTTTTATTTTTATGTACCTACATTTTTTCTTACGGACTTATGCTCTTATAAGTATAGGAAGTTCATCGTTAAAGACAATAGGTATAGAATACAAGAATGTAATTTGGTAAAAAACGGGTTGAGTAATTTATTATTACAATAACTCGCAAGTGATTAATTAAAATCATTCGTAAACTGTTACTAACATAATGGGTAATGACTGTATTATTTCATAGTCGCAGATAAATCCTATAAGTAAATTTATTTGCATACTACGTAAGTACATGTGATTTAAACTATTGCAACATTAGAGCAAGCCTGCTATTATGCCCAATAAATTTCGCCTCCCCCTTAGCCCCACCCACCAATATCATTCACAATTTCTTTTGCATATTCATATGATATTTGCTATTTTAAGTCACTTGTTTATTATGTAACAAATAATGGAATTAATTCCAGTGTAGGTGCTTAAGTCAACATATTGTTCATTGTACGTACTTAAAAAGAAAGACAGAAATCTGGGTCTGTGGGTTAGTACTGCAGTACTAGTGGTACAACGAGGTAGTACTAAATGGCGGACTGCTGTCTGAGATCGTGCGTGAGGCAGGATCGGAATACGGAAAAATTGTGAATTTTCTTTTGGATCCGTTTCTTAAAATTAATTTTCATAAAAACCAAAAACGTCTGATTACCAAATACTTTATACAATTATTCTAGATGTTTCTATAGACTAAAATATACAATAGCTGAAATGAATACCAAATTTTGTAAATATATGTAAATAATGAATCTCATTTGATTAACTTTTATAAATAAAAAAATCCTATGCCAACTGAATCATGCCCAAGTTTGAGTTTCAGTGTTGAGAAAAGTTAAAAACCGTGCAACCATAACCATATACGAATATCCGTGATTTTTGACGGCTACTAATCACACGCGGCAAACATGGAAGAATATTATATTTGTACCGATGACTTGTATTAACATCGAGACTTTGTGATCGGTAGGTATGTAATTAAAAAATCCTATATGATGCCACTTTAGTTCCTAGTGGTGGTAGAAAGAAAAAAATCTGTGCAAAGGTTAATTTCATAAAAATAAAATAATTAAAAATGTAGAGAAAAATACATAAATATACACAATGTCTGTACATGCAATTTTTTTTTCAAAAATTCATAACTTCGCGCCAAATCATCGGAAGTACCTACTCAATTTTTTTCCCGAAAGGAAAATGAATGAACTTTATCGCCTTGGTAGTGGATTGAGTTCTCGATTTTTTTTGCATCCGGTACAAGTTGTCAAAGTTTGACATTTTTTTACATCAAGAACAAGGGGATGAAATGAACTTGGATTAAATATCATGACCTTAAAGAGGAAACTTATCAGAACTCGAAGATTCATCCATTTTCCACCAAATTCAACCGAGTGATGGCGGTCTAAAAATTCGGCATTTTTGGTGCATTTTCAAGTTTCAATATTATATTTAATTCCTCCGCTGCGCGTCGTCCAGCAACCGTCTTACTCGTTAAAAAATCATGCATTTCTTGTATGAATGAAACAAAAAATAACTAATTTTAAGTATAATTTATTAAAATTTAATTTACAGATTGAAGTAAATTTGAATTGAAAGGTACAAAAATCCTACTGATTTTCTTTTTTTTTAAATGTAAATCTATTGATAACTCCTATGTTTAAATTAAAAACTGGCTTGGTATAGGTCCGAGCACGAAGAAAAAGGAACAAAAATTGTAAAACATATTATTTTTTAGTGGAGTTTGTCCTTAGAATTGCAACACTGATGGAAAATTTGAGCTATATTATTGTTATTGTAAAAATTTTACCCTTATGTATAACTGATAAACTGATAGTAGCATTAAAACTTCGTTATCATCACTAATCCGTTTCGTGAATTAGGAGGTATTATTTTACATAATAAAAATTCGGTATTTTTGGTGCATTTTCAAGTGGTGCGTTTTTTGCCTAGTGTATAAGTAGTTTTAAACAAACTTAATAAAATAAACTAACAACGGCCCTGGCGCATTTCATAAAAATCGAAAGCGATCACCCAGCCCAGCAGCCTTGAATGGACCAAACACGCACACACACATACACATCGTCACACACTTGCACATCTCTGTCTCTTTCTGACGCACAGCCCTATTCTAGAGCTTTTCTCAACATCCTAATTGCATTATTACATATAATATCGATTCGTAGAACAGAAAACAGAATTACGTGCGGCTTTTCTTTGGGTGGAGACCAACAGTGTTACACTACCAATAAGGCGTTAATTGTCACTAGAATTTTAATGTAATTGTCCGAGTGCCTTATACGAGTTTTATTAGAGCAATTGCAAAATGCGTACAAATGTTATGCGATGCAGTTCAGGAAAATAAAGTTTATATTTGACATTTCCTTAATTGGAGGAGATGAATGATGAATCATAATAATTTGAGGCAGTATTTCACAGATTTAACGATATTGATAATGTTGTTCTGTCAATTTTATTACGTAATGAAACGCATGATCTTTTATATTAATTAACTAATGATTAGAACTAGTTTAAATTGTTTCAATACCTCACAAATTAGCTACAATAATTTTCTTAATTGACAGACGTAAAATATTACTTATTTATCACTGTTGAAAAAATTGTCTCCTAGATTCTCGAGTCGCAAACACTTTTAAATTATATATTGAACTCATTCATCATTAAAATTAAAAATTATTTTATACTTACAGTGAAGGCATTTTCATATCCATGGATACATAATTGACAGCAAGGTATTAGAGCGTTTTTTTTAAAAATGAAATAGGGAATCAATTGAACTAAATTATTCTTTTAAAAAATAGATATTTGGGCAGCTGTAATAGTTCCAAGGAACGTTTTAAACTTGAACTTTTAATTTTTCTAAAAATATATACATCGTATGTCCAGGTAGCAGCAGTATGTCACCAATTAACAAATTCAAATTGATTCCTTTATGTCTCATTTTAAAAAGAACGTTAATACATTGCTGTAAAATTCGTAACCCTGTTTCACTTTAAAATAAATTCACGATATATTATCTAATTTAATATGAATATAATTTGGAAATTGTAAGTAAAATATTTCAAACTCTGCTTAATAACCTGGAAATTTAAATTTAGTAGTCTGATTTTAAACTGGAAGTATAGGTAGTAAACAAAATTCTAGGTTGAATTTTATAATTATACTTGTACCGTCGTTTATACGAAAGTACAATAAATATCAGATCAAAGTGGCATAGGTACTTATGTTTACTGTCAAAATGTCATTTGGAAATAGATTATTAGGTATTAAAAATTAGTTTTTTCGCCAACGGTGCGCATTTGAAGCTATTATATGTCATTGTTTTTTTTGTAAACAAGTAAACTATTTAGGGATTATTTATCTCATTGCTTTTATTCAATTGATGAATTTTTAAATACTCCATATGAGCTCAATTAATTTGATTTGACAGTAGCTTTATTCTTTATTGAACTTTTATGTCATATCTACTTACAACTTTTTACGACTTGCTACAAATGTATTTTTTTGCATAATGTGGTTCAATAAAATTTTATTATTATTATTATTATTATCGTCACTAGTAATTGTATGTACAAAAAGTAAATCATTTCTCGGACTATCGTAATACATCGTCATGGTAAAACAAATTGGTATATTTACATTTTCATTGTTAGCGAAAAAGTATAACCTATATTTAATTCCTACAAAGAATGCTTATTTGAGACTCGTAAGATCGCCGAATTTCGCTGCGCGTCTTACTCGACCCAAAATCTTGCATTTCTTGTATGAATGAAACAAATAACTAATTTTAACTATTTGAAGTATAATTTAATAATATTTAATTTACGGATTGAAATAAATTTAAATTAAAAAGCACAAAAATCTTACTGATTTTCTTTTTTTTTTTAAATGTAAATCTAACTATTGATAACTCCTCCTATGTTTAAATTAAAAACTGACTTGGTATAGGTCCGAGTCCGAAGAAAAATGCACAAAATTTATAAAACATTTTATTTTTTGGAGTTTGTCTTTAGAATTGCAACATTTATAGGAAAATTTGAGCTATATTATTGTTATTGTAGAAATTTTACCCTTATGTATAGCAGCATTAAAATTTCGTTATCACCATTAATCCGTTTCGCGAATTAAGCGGTATTATTCGACAGAATATTACGTTAATTTTTCGGCTAGATTTAAATGATCCTCATCCGGTCATGATTACGAAAACGTAATTTTATTTGAAAGGGCGGTACAGCATTAATTGCTTAAATATTGAATCGTGACTAAAATTTAAAGGAAGTGACTTGAGATATTGATTAAATTGCAGGTAATTATCGTAATTTTTTTTAGATCGGTACTAAATTTAGTGCTCTATATTAGCGATACTACTGTGAGAAAGTAGTAGATATATAATTGCGTAGTTATAAATTTTTAAACAAAATTTGTAGCAGAAAATTTTTAGCACAGAGTCGGTGTCTTTATATTATTATTTTTCGTAAAATTGTTCTATCGAATAATAATAATTCACGTGACTGAATTAGATCACTCGTGCTTGTTAGTTGTTATTGCTTTATAAAATTAAAATCTATACTGGTGCCATTTATCATTTCATAATAGTCACTCACATGCCACTAGTGTTGTAAGTATAAGTATTATGAGAAATGTATTTTTATTGTTTAATATATACAGGCTGTCTCTGAAAACATAGTGTAACTTTAATCATTTCTGGCTTAAAATAAGACCTTGTAACTAAACTCTTTAAGCCTAGAAGTAATCTTATTTTCTGTCTTTATATTTCTATTATATATTATTTAAATAGACATAGGCGCACTGAAAACCACCGCACCACAGCAGTGTTTTCAGTAGGCGGTGAAATGATCCTGCACGCATGCTCCTGAAACTGTAGCGAATTGTATCAAGTAGCCTGGCAGCAGGAAGACGATTCGTTATTGTTCCCTCCAATCCTGAAGAATTTGGGGATCCTGGTTGGCTGTGCTTGTGCAACTGTTGCAATTCGTTAAAAAGGATACTGGGAAAATAAGGATGGAAGTAGGGGATGATAAACGGAGCGCATGCGTACAGATTTAGGACGTTAGAATAAGTCAAACAATAACGATAATATGTATTGAAACAGGAGAGAATAGTGGGAAATTTTCTTCTGCAATATAGATATGAAAAAATGGTAGGTATAGTAAATGACAGTTTATTTTAATAAAATACTTGCATAAATAATTATTATTCTATTGCTCTTTACTTGACATCTAATAAAATATGACATATGCTTATATGTATACAGGTGTTTCAAAATTACTGACAAAAAAATTAAGGGTACATATTTTTGTAAGGTATATTCCGTAATTCATTAGCGAATAAACGCGGTTTTTGGTAATGGTAAATTTGTGGTTAGTTATGGTTCCTGAAAATATGGCCATGATTCGGAACAAGTTAAACCTCATGTCTGGTTGTCTATACGGTGGAAAGGTAGAATTGTTAATGTGGCTTTAAGCCATTGCTGATTTGTTTTATTTTTTTGAAACTTTTATTTTACAGTGCAACTGTCACTATCACTAATTTCGACATTGCAACTTATTATTATTTATTAATAAAATATAGAAACGATGAAAAGAATCATAACAATCATGGCTCTTACAGGTCCGTGAAGGTGGAGTCCCGACATCAAAATTACAATATAATAATAATTCTATAATTTTTTGCTAATTTTGTGCTATTTTTTGCTATATGCCACAAATTTTGTGCTATGCTCGTTTTTGTTATATTCTCATTTTTTTATTTGGGACTCCAGGTTCACGCCTAGTCCCGAATGAAAATATATACTTTTTTGGTATGTCTATAATTTTTTGCTAATTTTGTGCTATTTTTTGCTGTATTCCACAAATTTTGTGCTATGCTCGTTTTTGTTATATTCTATATTTTCACTTGGGACTCCAGGTTCACGCCTAGTCCCGAATGAAAATATATACATTTTTGGTATGTCTATAATTTTTTGCTAATTTTGTGCTATTTTTTGCTATATTCCACAAATTTTGTGCTATGCTCGTTTTTGTTATATTCTCTATTTTTTACTTGGGACTCCAGGTTCACGCCTAGTCCCGAATGTAAAATATTAAATATTTTATTATGCTATAATTTTGTGCTCATTTTGTGCTATTTTTTGCTGCAGTAAACAAATTTTGTGCTTATCAAGTTTACTTGTTTCTTACGGATAATAAAATGGGACTCCAAGTTCCTGGCTAAATGTTTAATGTTTTGTTGCACTATAATTTTGTGCTATTTTTGCAATAAGAAATAAATTTGGTGCTCATCAACTTACCTTGTTTTTACGACAATTTCAATGGGACTCACAAGTTTACGTTGAATAGCGAAAATAGGTGACTGCACTGGATGTAAAATGTATAGTAGTTATGCTATAATTATTTTTATCTCATTTTGTGCTATTATGTTTATGTTGCTAAATGATACACATTAAATAATGTGTGTAGATAGTTATTAACTAGTTTACAATAAGTACCTATATAAAAAAATTATTTTGCAAAAAATAGTTATAAACAAACTAGGTATAGGAGTATTATGAAAAAATATTGAAACTATAAAAAGAATTGTTTATTAAAAAAGTCAAAAATAAACCTATATTCTAGCATTCATAACAAGAACGGTATAACACATTAAAAAACCTGTTTGTCGTAAGTAAAGGAAAAAAATATAAGTACTTAAGGTATACAACATAAAAAAATTATACACTATAAATTAATAAAAAAGTGTTAACAGTTGCTTCAGGGGAAACATGTACAATTCTTTTACACAAATCGTTATATATCGCCCAAGTCCAATCTGATCTTTTGCAAATGACTACAAAATGGCCCATTGCACCAATTAGAGCGAGATTTTTGTACTCGACGAGAGAGCGGAAAAAGTAATTTTGATTATATAATCATTATATTTTCAATATTCTTTTCATAATACTCCTATAGTTTGTTTATAACCATTTTTTGCACAAAATAAAATTTGTATATAGGTACTTATGTACTATACTAGTTAACAACTACCTACACACATTATTTAATGTGTATCATTTAGCAACATAACATAAACATAATAGCACAAAATGAGATGAAAATAATTATAGCATAATTACTATTAGTGTTGCCACAAGACTCGACCAGTCTTGGCCTTGTTTCGTCTCGTCTCGATTATTCGAGACTAGTCTTGTCTAAAAAATTCGAGACTAGTACAGAGTCTTGACAAGACTCTTGACTATTATTTCATCAATAATTTTTTTAAAATTTTATTTAATAGTTTATAAACGCTATGAGCATAAGTATAAATGCAGTGCGAAAATTATTTATAGTATGCGAGATATTAATTTTTCAAAATCTTTAAATTATCCTAGTTCTTAAAGCGCAAACAATGGATTTTTAGGAGGATTATAATTATAATTTGTTTCATTAATACAAAAAATGCATGATTTTGAGACAAGTAAGACGATGTAACAAGTCCCAAACAAACATTTTATGTATGAATGAAAATTATTTTCTGTATTAGTCCGAGAAATGATTTACTTTTTCTACAATCCCTATATGACCTGATTTTAACAAAAAAACAATGACATAATTACATCAAATGCGTGGGTACTCGTACTAATACACAATTACACAAGTAGTACAGGTGTATTATTGTAAATCTAAAATAAACTTGAATCAATTCGTTACGTATGATAATAACTGTGCAATATATTTAAAAAAATCGCTTTTGTAGTATAAAGTAATACATCAACTTTTTGCCAATAATTCACACTTTGATTTCATATTTCTCGTTTCTGTCATTCCGAATAATTTTACTTTTATTAAAGAAGATGCTTAATTTTGTAATACATTTTTATGTTCCTCCTAATTTTCTACCTGTAGTTATAACATAACATAACATAAAGATATTTACAACGTTCGGTCCTTAAAAGTGTTAATCTGTTTATGAAGAAAATAGAGATTATAGTTTCAAAGGAATATACCTACAATGTTCTAATCCTACTAGAAACAGTTACATTAAATATAGAGCTCTTTTAAAGTGTTATGAACATAAGTTCATTCGCTTTTGTCTTTCGTTTCGAACGAATTACATGTACTAGCGTTTGTGTTTTGTATCCTGTGATGCTAATAAAAATCAGTTACTGTTAACTTCCAGAATAAAAAATCTGACGTGGACACCACATGACTTCCTTGTACGCCTATTAAACTGTTCATACTTTTCTTAATAACTAAAATATAGAATAATATAAAAAAATCTGACGTGGCCACCACAAGACCTGCCGCCATACCTACTTTATTATTTTAACTTATTATACAAATATATTAATATATAACTACTACTACTACTGCTACTATACTCACAAATATATTTTAGTCATTTTATTTAAACTGCAGAAGAAGATATAAAGCATATTTTACTATTGTCACTGCCATGTCATAATCATTTAAATTTTACGTTGTAACAAATGTTAATCGATCATGGACTACAAGATACCGAAATACTAAATTATAAATATATACCTACTTTAATTATTCTTAAATGATACCAGATACAAAAATATTTATAAAATACCGATTGTAGGTAATAATCACATAATCTTTCATTTAAAATAAAAAAATTTGTCTGAAATTAAATATTTATCGAATTATTTGAAAAAAGTACTAGGTACTTCCGGTTTGTAGATTGAAACAAAAAATAAGAGGTGCACAACTAGATGGTATAACAGTCCTAAATACAAAATTTCAACTTTCTACGTCTAACCGTATTTGAGTTATGCGACATACATACGTCTGTCCGTACGTACGTACGTACAGACGTCACGACGAAACTAGTCATAATGGATTCAGAAAAGGTCAAAACGAATATTTCCGTAAAAATCTGAGAACCGAAATTTTTACAATACTTCCTTTTATTCTGTACAAGGAAGTAAAAACGAAAATGAAAAGATCAATCAATGTTAATCTGCGGCAATTCACAATTTTCTCTATACCGAAACAGGAAAAATGTAAGATTATTATCTTCTGTGTATGTTAATAAAATTAGTAGTGTGTTGTATGGAATTAATAGTTACTGTTTTTGTAGAAAAAAGTAGATGCCCACAAACGTGAAGTGTAATTTATATTAAGGGATGAAATCCAAGGAAGGTTTTCAAGTAAAGGCGTCTTTCTTCACTTTCTTTATTTATATAATAGGTCCTATTATATAAATAAAGAAAGTGAAGAAAGACGCTTTTACTTGAAAACCTTCCTTGGATTTCATCCCTTAAAAGTTACTGTTTTTGTTTGGTCCACAAAATTAAACAATATATTACCTAGTTATGCTATATTACTATGTGAAATGTACGTAAGTACTTATGATTTATTCCATATTTTGCGCAGTACAAATTGTACAATTATCTACAAGTAGGTACTTGTACTTATTATTTAAAGCAGAAAAAACTAACTAAAGTGTGAGCTTTGTAAATTAAGTGACATTTTAAATTATTTAAAATTAATATCTTTTTTCCTGTAATAAAAAAATGCAATCGCAATTTCACTGATATGGATTCAAAAATACATAAATTTAATAATTAATTAGGGGCCTATTACCAAGAGTCTTGTCGATACTCAAGATCATGACGAGACTTACATAAAGTCTTGTCTTATCAATACCAAGATGAAATACAAGTTGTCGCGAACAACTTAAGACCAATATCAAGTCTCGTCTTGTCCCGCCTTGTGGTAACACTAACAATTTTACATCCATCAGTACAGTCACCTATTTTCGCTATTCAATATTCAACGTAAGTAAATATAAGAGTCCCATTGAAATTGTCGTAAAAACAAGATAAGCTGATGAGCACCAAATATATTTCTTATTGCAAAAATAGCACAAAATTATAGTGCAACAAAACATTAAACATTTAGCCAGGAACTTGGAGTCCCAATTTATTACCCGTAAGAAACAAGTAAACTTGATGAGCACAAAATTTGTTTACTACAGCAAAAAATAGCACAAAATGAGCACAAAATTATAGCATAATAAAATATTTAGTATTTTACATTCGGGACTAGGCGTGAACCTGGAGTCCCAAGTGAAAAATAGAGAATATAACAAAAACGAGCATAGCACAAAATTTGTGGAATATAGCAAAAAATAGCACAAAATTAGCAAAAAATTATAGACGTACCAAAAATGTATATATTTTCATTCGGGACTAGGCGTGAACCTGGAGTCCCAAGTGAAAATAGAGAATATAACAAAAACGAGCATAGCACAAAATTTGTGGAATATAGCAAAAAATAGCACAAAATTAGCAAAAAATTATAGAATTATTATTATATTGTAATTTTGATGTCGGGACTCCACCTTCACGGACCTGGCTCTTACCACGATTAATATAAAACCATGCGCAAACCCAATATTTACACGCAAAACATATAAACGTAGGTACAAATTAACCACAACAACCTACGTTTATCGTTGATTATCATGGTCACGAAAAAGTAACCAAAACTTTCAGGAACCGCGTTCCTTAATCTAACCAAATCCTGAAAGATGTTTCTTGGTTAGGATACGGAACGGGTAACCGTAACCATGGTCGCCGTGGTTAAGTTACGGAATATACTATTGATATACCTTCTGATTACAACGCAAAAACAATTTTTTCGAAATTCACAAAAATATTTGCATATTACTTGGAGCAAACATAATGTCAAAATAGTCTGATAAGTTACAGTAATGAATAAAAATTAAGAAACATTAGTAAAATTGAATGAAGTCTTACTATACAACTTTGATTAAATATAATAAATTTTAATGTTAACTAATTTGTATGCATTATTGTAGGTAACCTATCAAATCAGTGGTAGGTACGAAAAATTTTCCTGCCGTTGAGAGAGAATAGGCTACTTGCATAAATTTTTTTATATAATATTTTTGAAGAAGAGATTCGGCTCTTATTTTTTATTTTGGCAAAATTTTCATTAACATGCGATGCCCAAAAGTAATTAATGAAAATTGAATATTTTATATAGTGACGTAAAATGCATCCATTTCACTTATAGGTATACAAAATAATGACGTTCCAAAAAATTCCTTCATAATTTACTCATAAACATTTTTACTACAATGTATCTACCTATACCTAATGTTATGTGGGAAACATAGGTAAAAATATACATATATTATTTTAATTATCCAGATTTTTTTAAATCTTATTTTCTGTACCATATGCAAGTAGTCTATTGCTTATACTTTTGAACCATAGCGCCCATAGTATAAAAGCATACATAGGTACTTTAAATTTAAGTAGGTAGTCGTAAAATAATTGATTGGATTGTTAAATTTAGTAAGTAGTTTAGTTTAGTTTTCATCTTTAAATTCACGGAATAGATTAGCTTTTCTGCATTTTGTATTATAAACAGAAATTACTGATTATAATTATAGGATTATACCTAGTAAGTATACATATACATAGATATGTAGAAGAGTAGATAAACTATATTATGTGTTAATTTGTTATATAATTATAATGTAAGTAGTACATTTTAAAAAACAATGTTGCTTGTTCCGTGAATCAAATTTTAGAAAAATTAGAATAGTATAAAAATTTCTCCCGTAGCTTACTACCATCTACAGTTACCAACAAGTACCCGTTGAGTTGAGTTCTTGGGTGAACATCTAAGTGAGACAAATAGATTTCTGTATAATTTCTTCTAAGGCAGCTCGATCTGCATAGCACTTATTTAAATACAACTTTAGCTTGTAATGTGATGTTCTGAGTAGAAAGTTAACTGTGGATTTGGTTCACCGCTACTGTACAGTCCGTCCAGTTGTTCACAGATGGCGCAGCAAACAAACTTGGTTGATATGGTAATCGAAAAATCAATTATGCAGACAAGCAATCAGTCCATCAGGCTAAGTACAGACAGGTCAATAAATATTTAATCTCAGCATTAATTCGGAGTCGTTCACCCTTAATCCATTTATCTTCAATCGGACATCCGTATGGACATACAAAATTCATGTTCAGTAAATCATTTCCCAGATGAAAAACAATAATTTTGTTTGTATATTTAAAATCTATCATCTAGATTAACAAAACAGGCAAACATGAACAGTTTTTATAATAAATGTTATTTTTAAATAAATTTTCCAACTGAAGTGCATCAAAATGCTGCTCTTTATATTTTTGTTACATTAATATAATCACTAGAGACCGGATAAAAAGGCACAAAAAAGCTACCTTAAATATCTGATGTGGCCAACACATGACCTCCCGCATGGACATTGTAATATATTTGAACTCGATAATGAACTGTAATTATAATTATGTAGGAAATACGACAGTAGTACTATTACTGCTGTAGTACTATTATTGCAATAGGTAGTACTATTACTGCAGTAAGTGGTACTATTACTACAGTAGTACTATTGTACTATTTCTACAGTACTACTATTACTGCAGTAATAGTAGTACTGCAGTAATAGTTACAATTACTGCAGTATTACTATTACTACAGTAATAGTTTTACTGCAGTAGTAATACTATTACTGCAGTAGTACTATATTTGTAACTAAAAATAAATTTTGGATAAATCGCATCTATAATAAAAATAGCTTTATATAAGCATAAAAATGAAAAATATGCATTAAAATTTTAAAAATGCAAGAAAGGTATAAGAAAACTTGATTTCTTTTTATCTGATTCGTCCATATTTTGTAAAATATTTGTTATGCCATCAATTTTAAACAAAGGCATAATTTTCTACAAATCCGGTCTCTAATAATCACTAATCAATATGTTAGCTATGTAGATGCTATTGCAAGCGAATCCGTTTCGTGAATCTAGGGGTATAATATTGAACAGAACACAATGAGATAATGTTGTAAATAACGCAGAATCTATATCGTGATGACTTCCGGAAATCGGAAACCGGAAGACGGGTCAGGAAACATTTAGGCATTCACGCTACATAGTTACGCACCCATTCACAAGTCACTTCATCACAAAACGGAAGCTCATCCGCTAATCTGATATTTGCTAAACAAATAGAGTAACAAAGATAATATTATAACCATCATAAAGCGCATACAGTTACCCATAAATATCCAGAAATAGTGCATTCAGGATAAATAAAATGATGATAAATTGGGTAAACGCTATCACAATTTGAAAATAGCTTATATAAACGAGCAGTTCGTTATTGGATTTGAACAGTAAAACTAAATATAAATATTTTACCACCCAAATTAATAATTGAGCACCAATTTGTGAGCAACTCTGACTTTAGTGAAATTCGTTGTTTTGAAAATACAAAACGTCAGTCCACTGAAGATTGAACTCAGTTCAGTAATTTCAATCAATCGTATTGGTTTAATTTCAAATAACAGTATTTTGATATCAGGTGCGGTAAGTGCAGTTTACTGGTTGGGGTTATGTATGAAGAGCGACACAATGTCAGATTTCTAATATACTTTATACGAAACACGTACAAAATGCACGTAACGTCCGAGATGCGTATAATATTTTTTGCATGATCGATGCAATACAAATAAATTTAAAAACTATGTTAAAAATTTGGTTTGTTTTGTTTGCATTTTAATGCTGTTACTTACTTCGGTTGCTGTTATTATTCAGTACTTACCGCCTTCTCTATGTAGTAGGTACTTACCGACTTTGTAATTTGTAAGCAAAACCTATACTGCCTTGGAAACAGAGCTAGAGTAAACGGTAAAAAATCACCGATCGTGCAAAATGTTTATTAACATTGTCAATGTTCATTTTAAAAGACAAAAGGTCGCATTCGCTCAATTTCAGAATTTTTTTACTGCTCTCATAAATAGGCGTAAATAGGTACCAAAATTTTAAGTTGAAATTTTCTTGCAATTAAAGACGAATTCCACTACAAATGAGTATAATGGATTTAATTATCCCTCGGGTCTAAATTCAATGAGGTAGGTAACCTATCTAATGAGTTCCAAAATTTGAAAATTACGAATTTTGCTGTTGCTCAGATTTGATTAAAAATATTGGCAACTTTTTATAATTTAGATTTATACTAGAGGAAACTCAATCCTTGTACTACCAATATCTTCTATAAAGTTATCTAAAAGTTAGATACGCTGCTGAATTTTGTTTATTCTCACTATTCCATTTTGTGAATCTGTGATTTTAGGGTTCAAATTCTCTTTCTTCTTGTTGTCGTGTTAGATGATGATGATGTTTGACAGGTCACTTTCTCGTAACGATTACGGATTACCTGAAGTCTAAAATGCTCGTCTAAAGTGTGCGTTTTGCACGCTCTAGTTCCATATTATAATTAGTTGTTCTGTTGCTGTGAACAGACAGTGCCATTAGAGATTTGAGATGATACGGAGACGATGAATGATCAGTGAACATTATTGATGAAGAAAGTAGCGAATTATCCAAGACACCAATCATTTTCTTTTATTTTACATATTTATTGCTATGACGTCCGATTCCAGCCAAATACACATACATACCTGCACAAAAATCTGAGTTAAGCTAGATTCAGACCTACCCAATTATAAGTATAAGTGCTAAATTAACCAACCAACGCTTCCAGAAAATTCCAATTTCAATTATATAATTATGCGAACTTATAATTGGGTAGGTTGGAATCTAGTTTAGATTATACGAACTTAATTAAAGAAAATTTGAGATTTTGAAAAAAGCGTGATTGAGATGTTCTGGTATTTTTTCCTGGAATGTAGATTATTAGCATATAAGGGTCATTCGTCTGACTATGCTATATACTATGAGTGTACGTGTGTATGTAGAGCCATCCATCATGCCATCAACTAAATGCTACAGTAGACTTTCGTGTCATTAGAATACACATATCTTACTTTTCTATCTACGCTTGCTTGATGCTTGCTAGCTAGCTGTATTTCTTCCTACTATGTGTAGGTACACTACAGGAAACAAATATGCGAACCCTTTAATTAAATATGCCTCCCAAAGCTAATTAAATTGTTAAATTTTATTGGACAGTTATTTTAAAATTTTATTGCACGTTGTTCTATTACCAGGAGAAATTGAAATAAGCCACCCAAATCTGTAATTGGTAGGTTTATATACACATTTAACCACGTATGCCAAAACCACGGTTAAATAATAATTAGGTTTACCGACTGGTCACGTTTTTTATTGGAAACCCCGGTCAAAAGTTATAATTAGGTGTTCCTAGGTGTCTCCGCTGGTCATTGTCATGTTATGTATACGAATTAATTCTGTCACTTGCTGTCACTGAATAGTATTTTTGAATTGAAATTTTAGGAGAAATGAGTAAAAATCGACATGTTTTACAAACTGAATAATGAAGATGAATAGATGCACTACGAGTCTGAGTTATGAAATTATTTACTTATAACGACGATCTCCCTCGTTAAAAATGGAAGATTTTCAAATACGTTTTGCCACGAGTTTTGCCATAATATTTTCGATCTAAAGGTAAATTATGGAACATAGCCGCTTAGATATATCTAAATTACAATTTTAGTTACTATTTGCGGTATTAAAGTGTATTTTTACATTTAAATCAGTGTCACTTGACACAGCCAGAGACACCTAGGTCCATTACACATTCTGACTGCTAGAAAACATCATGTTGGCACACCTAATTATTCTTTAACCGTGGCCGAAACCAACTGTCAACTTACATATTTAAGGATACTCAAGACTGTTAATGAACAATACAATACAGAGGAGATTTTTGTGCAGTAAAACTGCATGAATTCGAACCTGAGTTGTCAATTTATCAGAACTACGATCATTAACGCACTCAGCTATCTGTTCCATCAATAGTACCTACTTAGTAGAAAAATAACTTATTTTTTAAATATGGATTCTCTTAAATTCATGAAACGGGTTAACGTTAACATATAATAATTGTTTATAGATGTACGTAGATATTTAATTTATTTTTTGTAAACTAACAATTTATTGAACATTATATCCGTATCTATATCTACTATTCTTTTTGTATAATATTTATTTTAAAGAAACATAATTTATAAATAAGATATTTTTAAAATATAGGTGTTATTATATTACTAATCCGTTTTGTGAATCTTTGATTTTGATTGTAGGTATAATAAAATAATATTTAGATATTTTACATACTTAGTTTAATATTCTAACTCTTTTATTTGTTTTCAGATTTCCGAGTCAAAGGTATCTGCAGATCCAAACCAGTTGAAACGGTGCATTTATGTTTAGTTCTAAATATTAAAATAAATTGCACTCAGCAGTTAGTTTTGAGCTGTGCTGTGAAACAATGAAGTATATGACCACAAGTTGTAAATAAATCGTGATTCTAAATCTCGTAGTGCAGTATTGACATAACATAGTGACATAATGACAAATGTGTGCAGTATGCAGTAGTTTAGTGTAGTGTAGTATGACTTATCCAGAGAATTTCGAAGTAGTCAGGAATCAAGACTTCTAAAGGTAGGGTAAATTTGGATTTTATATAAAATGTAAGGTTATTTTCTACGCATTTTCTCTAAAATTAGTGACATATTAAGCAATATTAGGCTACATTTTTAATAATCATGAGCTTTTTGTGAATAAATGTAGCATTATACCATTTCAATATAATAATATATTAAAAATTCAATAATCCAAAGAAATACCTACATTAGTCCAATATAAAATAAATAATATAAGTAATAGCATTGTCAAAAAATACCCAATCATCACAAAAAATATAAATTAACAAAAAACCACTTGCCTATGAACTTTAGAAATAGGTAGGTACTAAAGCATAAATAAAAAATAAAAATTAACTTAAGTATTAAGAATAGATATTTTAAAAATTTTAGGAGTTATTTGAATTACCCTCTTATCCTGCCCCTAAAAATTTTGCACCAGAAACCCATTCTTATTATTATTATTTATATTATTTCAATAGTACCTACATTATTTAACGTGCACATAATGTAGGCTATATAGTTCAAGAGGATGAAAGTTTATGCACGAGCTGAAGGCGATTAATCATCCTAGTGAATTATACCCATTATATACGAAACAAATACGACGTTTTATCTACGACTTTTTAAATAAACCATTTATTTACAAATTTTTATTCATTAAAATATATTAACCTAACCTCACAATTTGGTGTGATGACAGATGATAGTTGTGTTCAGTAATGGACTCATAATACAATACTGTTGAATTATGGATTCATAATAGGTTTATCTTACTAAAGTTACCTACATAATGAATGGATTATTCAATGGTCGTAGATAAAATACATTTAGATTCAAATTTGGGTAAAAATTTTAACTTTTTTTTTCTTAGTATGATTCACACTTCTTTAATTGGTATAGATGTTAATCATTTTGAGAATCAATATCTTTGAACCATTACCTTGACTGTACTGTCCGTACAGTCACGTCTCGACATCTTCAATTTGATATTCAATTGCTCTAAACATCTCAAACACGTTCGTCTCACGAAATCGAATTCCAGGCTCATACCACGAATATCGTCGGTACGTATCGTACGTGTTTACATATCTGTAGAGTTCCGCAGGCTCCATATATGCAGCTGATGATCAGGAAATGATCATTACATATTCCAAAGGTTTTTTTTGTTGGTTAATGGTCACGTTATTTGGGATAATTTCGGAGAGAACCGTTAGTGGTAATGGAGAGATGTAATTTTGATGATTTGAGCGCAAATGATAGGAGAAAAATTATATTGAAATAATGTTATTAAAATCAATTACTGGCTAGATACTCCCAGATAATAATAGAATACTGTGATAGGAAAGTTTTATGATTGAAAATAACCACTAGATAATTTATAAATTCTTATTAAGCCTGAAACCCCAAAATCCAAATAGTCTGACATGGACATATTTTTTTATTACAGATTATATTTTGAAACACAGTAAAGAGTTTAGAATTAAATTTGATCTAACTGTTCATCTACTTCTAGTTTTATTATAAACATAAAGATAAAGATTATTTTCATAACATTGTGTGCTAGCTAACCCATTACGTGAATCTAAGGATTATCTTACATGAATCTCATGGTAGACGGTAGACTGTTTTCATAGGTATCTATCGTGCGTCTTAGGCCCGAATGTAGCTGTCTGCGAGAAAAGGATAGATTTATACAGACTTAGAGTGTCGAACAAAGGCAACAATAGGGAACGCGCTCTTGTAGGGGGATTAAAATTGGTACTACATTTGAACGTATCATCACAAACAAGGGTTCATTTGTAAGATAAAAGTTGAATCTAGATCCGTCTAGTGTTGAAATTTGCAATTTTTGTTGATATACTAAGTAACAGTTATGTGAAGTAAGGCAAATTATGACAAGTTTATGGCATTGTAAAATTGAAACAAAAAATAAAACTAAAATTTCAACACTAAGCGGATGCGGAGTTCATCTTTATCTTTAAATGAAAAAAAAATTAAATCTATCCGACCAAAATTAGTCTCAATTTCAATCCCTATTCAAAAGCATGTTTTTGCTGCGCGCAACTTCACTACATTAGGCTCTAAATTTTTAAAGAAATATTTACCTCCATTATAGATTGATTGAAGTTTTCAGAACTCATATTTAATGATAAATAATAATAAAGGTCCTGAAATAAAATAATTCAAATATTTACTTTGTTTCCATTTAACTAATGATTGTTTATAACAGTTACAAATGTATTAATTTATTTATCTAGTTCAATTCTTTGATGCAACAAACTATAATTATTAATCAATCTGAACAACATCTAATTAAGTGCAATGTAAATAATTAGTGCATAGTTTTATTCCTTGTTTGAAATCTGCAGTCATGCTTAATGATCTCCTGTTTGTTTTATTGTTTTATCAATCAATTAACATAGTTTACTGTCCGTTTTATTTACTTTATAATTTTATTTACTTTATAATTGTTCCCCAGCTACCGCTTGCAGCGGTCTTCATTATAATGACTTAAGCTTATTGATAAATCCTTCAACATTCGATGATTTTTATGATTTTATAATTGGATGATCCATTGAGAAATTCTTAACGGTAGTTTGGATTTATTGTTAAGATGTTAAGAAATAAAGTTGAGGAACAGAAGACTTTAAACTTCCTGGAATGAAGGAAGGTATTCTTATTTAATTGATTGAAACTCGTGTTTAAATTAATAATAGATCGTTAAAATAGTAGTTTTTACTTTTGATTACACACAAACACAGTAGAAAAATTTATTTATTGTGATTAATGCAATTTTTTAAACTAACTAAACTTACCAACAGGGAGTTTTTTAAATTTATTTTTGTATAATGTCTAGATTACATTAGTATGCGGCATGAAGCACGATGCTCGATGCTCGTTCAGGGTTGTTCACGTAGTCTACGCATCGTAGATTACCTGTAATTTTACGCGTAGACAAACACGTAATCTACGCATGCAGTATCAGTGTAAACTATAAAATAGTGTAGACAATGTAGACAAAGAACAAATCTCACCGAAAACGAATAAAATTATAGATTAGATTTTCTGACAATTGAATTATTTACATACTTTAAGCAAAGTCTACATTGTCTACATGTTACATAGTTTACGCAAACTTTAAGTGTAGACGTAAAAAATAATACTTTACGCGTAGATGAACAACCCTGATTTCGTTATTTCACAGTGAAATTTTAAAAGATGTGTATAAGATTATTCCTGTGGTGCCATAGACTGGCCAATTCGGGTATTCATGACGTACCTACTTGTCACAAATTTTAAAAAATTGCAAAATTCCCAAAATAAATAAACCTGAAAGTAATACAAGTAAGCACTTACCTATAATGTTGTATAAACAAGCAAATCCGGTATGAAAACAGGGCACTAAAATGTATACGTCGTTTAGAGTGCAATTTATTTTGTGAATTTTGAAAAATTCTTCTTGACTTCCTGATCTGAATGTCATAGTATCTGCCATTTAATTTTTATCCTTAAGTTGTGAAATGCCCTGTAGGTATATGTATATACAATTTTTTTTTCTTATGAATATTGGCAAATATTATATTTTATTTTTTCCTATCCGCAATAGATGACAAATCGTGCTTATCTCTGAAAAGTAACTTTCAGCTTAAAGATCTTTTTTGACACTAAATTTATTATATGCTATTTGGTATTGTATTGTACAATTTTCAAAATGATTTACTCTTATCTTCGTACAAACACCCATTTAATCAAGTATTTAGTCGTTAATAACACCAATTTTAGCAAAACAATCATTGAGAACCAAATAAATCTCCAAACGCCGTTCGACTCTCTCTTCATTCATTTAGCGTTATCTTAGCAATCTTGTTCTCTTCTCTTGTTTAACACCTTCAACAACAGTTCCACTTCTTCTTATCTGTATTTTGATGAATGTGACAGCGGTACAGAGATCTGTAGGTACAATTGACATTGGTGGGAAGTGGAAGAAACAATTTACACGCCTTGATGAATAATTTTGAGACTGTGTTGTTGGGTGACTTTCAATGTTAATTTCAAAGATGGATTCGTTTGATTGCCCAAGAGAGACCGTGAAATTGGTGACTGAAATCTTAATCCCAATCCAGATTAGAAAAATAAATTAGATATTGTCACGCAAGAGAGAACTCTAATTCCTGAATTCGTTCAATTACCTAAATTTTGTTATAAATATTCAGAAGCCGAATTTTCTAAACTGCTGAAGATAAGTTCTACGGAAATGCGGGTATTCCAATGCTGTAAAAAATGTTTTCGCTGAAAAAATGAAGGATTTTTAAAAGAAAGAAAAGTGTGAACTAAAATTTGGTATTGAAGTATGAATTTAAAATTTAGACTAATTATTACATTTATTTGCAAATAATTCATGCACTTTAGTTTGTGGGAAATAACACTAGCTTCAAAAGTAAGGAAATACCTAAACATATTGGTATTTCTTTAACAAACTTTGCTACCATTTATTTAAATTTTTCTCATGGTTAGCAGGTATAGCGTGGTCCTTATATCTAAAAATGTTAAAAACTTTTGGTATATTGGTTCCATGAACTAAGAGGTACCTACTATTCAATGTGAAATTTCATTTGATAAAAAAGATACATTTAATTCGAAATAAGTAATACCACTACCACCTAAGTAGTAAATTATAATATTGCAATTTTTTGTGATAAATTTACAATTTAATATCTTTTGTGACGCCACTATCTTACAAAGTTACTTATATCAAATGTTTGGCTTCAATATGGTATATGGTTGATGAAAAATTTGTTATAAAGTTGTAATAATATAAGCAAGCAAAACATCAATGTAATAAAAATATAACTTAAATTGTGAACTATAGGAAATTTATAAACAGCAATTTTAATACTACTCGTATATTTTATGGACTATAATAATAATATCTATTTTTTATGTAACATGTACGCAAAATACAGTTTTAAAGAGCAAATTCGTTTACGGACGAGGCGTAACCGACTTCTTAAATTAGATGAACCATTTAAAATTAAGTATTTGTCCGTGTTACATAGAAAATTTGTTGAGTAACTATTCGACATTATTCTAAAATGGAATTATAAAATAAAATTTTGTAAAAATAATAAGAAACGAATTTTGAGAGCATACTAAAAAACAAATTAAGCTTTATATGTAATAGGTACGTCCATATCTATTGCGAGAATAATTCTCTACTCCGCCCCTGCTCTCTGCATTCAATTCTTAAGCAAATTCCATATGGTAGCCAAGAAATTACACACATTACTTTAATAGTTTAACGTTTTTCTCATATCGAGAAAGCTACATCAACATCAAGATCTTTCTAAATAAACAAAATATTCGTATAATTGCACTATTATGCTTATCAGTATCAGATTGCGTCTTGCTACCTGCAATTTCTGGGTAATTTCAAAGTATGTTAGATTTTTGGGTCACTAAGAAAATTTCTGTTTTTATGTTATGTTAATTTTATTTACGATTAGACGTTTTAAACGTGTCAAATTGTAATTTTATTACATGTTGATAGATTATTTATGTTTAATGTGTGAGAATTCATATTTTAGAAGAGTTCCATTAATGTTTTCTCTTCGAATTTCATTTAAATTAGTTTATAATTTGTAAAATTAATCATATCATTAAAATATCGGGTTTCATTAATTTATTCAGATGTCTATCAATCATTTGCGTATTTATGATAATATCGAAAAAAATTATTTCTACCTGTTTATTATTTCCTTACAAAAAAATTGTAAAAATAATCAACATACTCCATAGTAATTAAATATTACAAATTTACTAAAAACGGTATTTAAAATGTCAGTATTTTGTACAAGTTTATTTACTACGTCGTCATTGAAACATTAAACAGTGAAAGGTAATTTTATTTAAGTCAGTTTTTAGGCGTAATAAACATCAATCATTTTTGAAAACGTAGGCCGCGATTTTGGAAATAATTATAACAATTAAATACAGTTTTTCTTTAATAATTTCGATGGCAAGATATGCGCAATTCTTTATGTAATAATCATATTATTGTATAGCGTAATTATTTACGTTTAACTCATGCAGTTAAGACAACAGATTGCAGACTTGTTGAGGACTTGATTGAGGACAGTGATAAATAAAAATATATATTTTTCCATAGCTGATGTTAAAGTGCTATTAAATTTTATCGTTAACCGCAAGGATAGATACAGTAAAATTAGAGTAGTAAGTAAAACTTTAACAGCAAGGGTAGATAAAGTACGTTAAATTTTATTTACGTTTTTCTTCAAATTCGTTTTCACGCACATTTTTGCACCCACTTTGTAAAAATAGGATGAAAAATATTACAAACAAACTCAGAAATTGAGTTTTAAATATAATTTAATTTAAAATTGGTTTTCTTATAATTTTTTCTTTAACATCAGCTATAGAAAAAAATAGAATTTTATACTCGATGATAACATTATATGATTATATTATTGACTCGAGAAAAATAATTAACTCACTCTTTCGTCGCTTGTGAATTTTAACACTTTTCTTTCGTCGATGAAATATTACTTTATCGTCTTGTATAAAAAATAATTATTATACATCATCTTATAATAAAAAATGCCATGAATATAATTTATAAATAAACAAAGAACTTCATAAATCACGTATGTTATGTTATATATTGTTCACAACTAATTTTTTTAATATTGATAGTGTCATCGTCATCTTAACTTTACTAGTTTATATAATTAATTGTTTAAAATCTTTGTACAAAAAGAATAATATTCTTTAGCATGGCAATAACTCATTCGAATAATGAAGACATTCGCCTTCGGTTCACGTGAGTAACAAACTTTATTAAACTCTCACTGAATTGATATGATTGCATTTTTCGGTCATATGATATGATTATTCATAAAAAAAGAATGAAATTAAATGTGATTACATTAGAAATTATTAATGTCAAATTGATTTATCCATGTTTAGATAGAATCTTGGATATCTGTAACAAATGTGAATAATATGGTAACATGATTATAGCAAAAATAAGAGACAATTATATTTCGGTTATATATTTTTTAATTTGATGGTTTTATTTAAGAGAATATTGCCCTACCGCAAAACAAAGGTCTTTGACCGCATAAAAAGGTGTTTTGCATTTAAATTGCATAATTCCACTTGTCCCACTTTAAAAGTTACAAACCCTTGCCGCGTGTCAGACATCTTCTTCATTCTTTAAAACAATTTTTCTACAGAAACAAAAACAGGCCAGATAAGAATAATAAGATTAAGATTTTTTACATCATCTTCGTGTTGGAGTGACACGCACTAATTGTGATCTAGTCGCCTTGCTGACTAGATATTATGTTTTTCTTCATTTATTATTAAAAATGAGTGTTAGAATTAGCAAAACGATAGCGGCGCTCAACCGTGAACGGTAAACGATGTAATTAGCGGTATAAATATTATTTATACCGGATAATTGGTTTTATGAAAATTTATTATTGTTGTAAAACTTTCTACCTATTATGGCTGTAAATGCATTTTTTTGAATTAATGAAAGGTGCTAATTTTTCCTATTTTTCTAATTACTAGTAATAAAATTCATTAGCGGAATTGATAGAGCCGTAAAAATAGCCTAGGGTCATTTTCATGGTCAAACTTTTCTATTTTTCAAGTGTTGTACTTATTTCAGGGCCTATTACTCAAAAACTAGCATAGATAATTAAATTTCACGTTCATATATGGAGTTCCTGCTACAATTACTAGGTAATAGTTTTCGGACTAAAATCTGTCTTATAGGTAAGTATTCAAAAATTTTATTCCTATTTGCATTTTAAAATCCAACATATTTCCGTTTTTCTTCAATAAACCGTCAGGTATTAAATGACTAAGGTAGTAAGGCACGTAGCTAGAATCAAATAGCAATGAAAATAGCCAAAAGATGACAATGAAAACTAGAAAATAGTATTCCTTAAGCCTAGTGCACACGGAGAAACATTTTGACATGTTTCCTGAAAAAAGTTGTCGGAAACTTCAAAGTTTTAACGGCGTCTATAAAAATGAAGCGTTTTCAGGAAACGTTGTGAAGTGCCACTAACTTCTTATTTGTCAAATCATCAAATGTGACATGTGATCATAATCATATTTATTGTTTTTCAAAAAAAATCTCCACTTTCTGGAAACTTTTTTCAGGAAACTTGTCAAAATGTTTCTCCGTGTGCACTGGGCATTAAGATTTATCAAAAATTTAAATTTCAAAATTTCTCTGTAAAAAATAGTAGGTACTCACCCTAAATTTAAGGTTGCTGATTACGGGAATATTAGTTTTTGCGACATCCAGAGCTTAAGGTAGCAAATCCCTGAGTGATCACAACCCAAAATATGACTCAAATTAATATACAACATTTATTACAAGTTGTAGAATTTGGATAAAAATTAAAAATTTATAGGTAATCGTTGAAATATCGAAGATAATTAAATTACCGAGTTAGCATTAGTTCGACTAAACGATAAGAAAATATTGTATAATAACAACCCAACACATGCTTGGAAAACGAATAGGTATTTATTCTTTCATATCTAAGGTATCGCACGTAAAGTTTCCAGTTTAAAAAAAAATTATATTTTTTACGGCGTACTACTGCATTTCAGTGTAAATTTAAAATTCAATTATCTTTTTTTTTTCATTTACATCAAAATCTACGATTTTTAATGAATTATTACTCATTATTTGACTGCATTGGCCTCACACCTCACACTGAAAAGACGCACGACTATGATCGATAGATTCCTTAATAATATTATTGTGAAGATACTATGATTTGAAAATTGAAACCAATGACAGAAAAAATATAGTAAAACTCAACATTCGATTTCGATAATATAATTAAAATTTTTATCTGATTGCAATAGTAGATTCAGAAAGGTTTTTTAGTCACCTTATAATTTCAAATTTTTTTACAATTATTAGAATAATGTTTAAAAATTTGAAATCCTTGCTTGTTCTTACTTTATTTATTTTGTCTGTAGTCGATAAAATTTTGAGAAAAAAAATATGCACAGCCACCGATTTATTACCTACGCTACGGAAGTATAAAAATTTATTGTATGCGTAGAAATTGTCCGGATAGATATTAAATATTTAATTTGTCCACCAGATGACTAGCTAACTACATAACTATTAAATTAATCTATTTATCTTCTAAACAGATAAATAAAATCCTGCAATATTTCTAATGCCTAGAAAGTCAGTATTAAAATTAATTTAATTTTAATGTTCTTGGTCACTGTGTGTGACGAAAGATAAATCCAACTTTGCAACTGTCAAGTACCGTACCAGCAAGATGCTCTATCTCTAGTCTGCTCTACGTCTGAGCTGTATGGGATTTGAACCCAAGACCGCAAAGCCGGAACCGTTTCGTAACGGTGATAACACCACCATACACTTTAATTTGTTTTGCAATTAGGAACAATGTAAATGCTAGCGAGAATAATAATTGACTTAGTAATAATAATTATTTTGTTGAGGAGATTGTGAAATTTTGAAGATAAATCTGAAATTTGTAATCCGGGTTAGGAGGAAATTAATTAGGTGTTGTTTAAAAAAAATAACAACAGATGGGTGACGATTAGAAATAGAAACAAAATAAAAAGTAGATTAAAATATTTATAGAGAAATTTTCATAATGACACCTTTATAAGTTCAGAGAAGAAATAATAACAAAAAAAAGGTAGTTGAAATTTTTGGGATACATTTATGCAAATAATAAGTTAATTAATATGAAGCCAGAAACCAGCTTTTGCAAATAATCTAATAGTTTCCTGCAAGGATTTAGAAAATCTTATGAATTTTTATTATTTTTATTTCTAAAAACCTTGCATCAATATAATATTAGCCAGCATATATGGCTGGCTATCGATAATTTTTACATTTATTCGAAATTTATACTTAATTCATACATAAAATTAAATTTTGTTTTTTATAATCACTTTGGAATTTCGTGATTTTCTACATTGTTCGAAATGATGCAAAAGGAAGCTACAAATACCAAATGTATTGTTTTTGCTAAATAATTATTTGGTGTTTAGGATTATCTTCAGGGCCGGCTCGAGGCAGAATGCAAGTGTAAATATGACAATTTCACATCGGTGACGTCTATGGTAGTTGCGATTTTACATACATGCAATGACCTTACCGCATTTGTTCGATATAGAGCACCAAATTTAGGCCATTTAAAAAAAGTAACTTTAAAATAAAAAAGAGAGCATACAAAAACGCTACTTTACATAATTTATTGTTCAATAGAGTCTGAAATAAATAAAGCAGATTTATTTTAAATGTGACATTTACTGGCGACATCTCTGAGCAGTTGTTTTAAGGCTACTTGACAAAAGGAAATTTTAGTGAAAATGTCAAAGGTATCCCATTTAACCTCATAGAAGATATTTTAAATAAAATGGTATATCGGCCAAAAATATAATACATAATGTGTGCGTTATTATTAATGCACTCCGGTCCGAGTTGAACTTTAATATAGAACCTCGCGTTATAAAATAAACCATACCGCATTTATAATGTAAAATAACTATTACAGAATATTTACTGTATGAAAGCAGAATGCTGAAATTCTGTACAATGGAAATACCTACATTATACTTACGATAGATACCAAGGTACCTCCATACATTTTGCTACAAATTTCTCTATTAAATATAAAGAGGTAATTTCCAAATCTGTTTTGTACCAAAAGACAAATTGTTTAATAAATATCATTATAATGATTATAGTTTGATCCTGCACATGTAGTGCCATTGTGCCATAAATGATTTAAGAATCTGTATGTTGAGGGAGACACAGTTAGGTACTCTTCAGGGCACCCACCACCTGAATATTTTTTCTTGGATCACTTATTGTATATGCTAGAAACGAATTCATAAATTCGCAATGAGTTATGAATTAAGACAAACCTAAGAAAAATAAGTCTGTTTCCATTCATAGGTTATTATACTCTTATATGCAAAAAAGATCTTTATTATATTATTCATAAATCTATTTAATACTGCACTACTCTAGCTGCACCCATAAACAATCTACAATCTCCACAATTATATATTCCAGACCATAAATCTCTAATCAAAAATTCAATGCGCACAGTTATAAAAATAATCTTATTCAGTGTACAGCATAAAACATAACTCGAAACCGTTCTTCGGTTTCACAGATCGTGGTGCGTTGTGGCGTGCGGTGTACACTGCCCCCAATGACGAGCCGCCCATGACGTGCAGTTATGTTCATTGTCAGCCGCGAAAAACGCTCGTAATGGCATTAGCATTAACATTAACCAGGTGTTATTTACCAGCAACGGTTATTGATTGCTCAAATCGGTTAGAGAAAATTGGTAGCATATTAGCAAAAAATTATTTTGATGAGTTGATTCACTTTGCTTAAGAGGCCTGTCTACCTCAGCATAAAATGTGTTTTGTGGCCAGTACAAGAATGGTAAAATTTTATTTCAACAAGGATTTAATAGAGAAAGAGTGGATCTGCAGATATGTCTGTTTAAAATTTTGATTAAAAAGTTGTACATCATTATATAAATGCCGAAAAATTCTAAAAAACTTCCAATTTATGCAAACTTTATACGGTTATATCACATTGCATATAGCTAGGATGCGGCAAAGTACAAATTTAGGGCTGGTTTCAGGAAGCCGTAGTAGTGGCGAAAAGAGTAACAATGTAAGTGGATGAATTCTTCAAATTTTTAAACTAGGAGCACAAAAAATAAAGATTTCCTGCCAATAGGGAAGTACGATTGTCAAAAATCTAAAATATGACTCTTATTCTTATTGGTACAATATTATTTATTTACGCCTTGAATACTAAAATTACTTATGATGTAACGGTTTTGATACGGATACATCATCAGCACTAACTTTTTCTACTGGAAGTTAAGGCTGCATTACACAGTGCCCAGTATCGCTGAATTTTAGTACTTTCTTGGTAAAGACAGATATTTTATTTTAGCACTAAATTCCATCACTGGCATTATTAACGGTTCTAGTGAATTGAATAAAAAGCAGATCTCTTTAAGTAGCATTCCCATAACTCCTACTATCCTGTCAACTGAATCTGCGTAGACAGATTTTTCAGTAGTGTTTCAATCGTTTGATTTTTTTCATTCAAGGTCTAATGCCCTGTAAATATCTGTTAGTTAAAAATAACTATTTTTACCTAACCGATTTTAAAGTATTTAATTTTAATGAAATTAATTATTAAATTATTATTTTTAAAATATCGTCTTTTACTTGTCTACATACAACCTTTAGTTCAAAGGCAAAGTCTATGAATATTGTCATATTTTATTTTGCTTTGAATTTCATAGCAAGTGTAGAGCCTAGAAAGAATCTTTTATACTTTCAGAAAAAAATAGGTTATCATCTCAAGTGTCAAGCGACATGTTGTTAAAGTTAAAGTAACCATGTAGACATAAATTACTGTCCAATTTCTTTCCACATTCATAAAAGAACCATAAAATATTTGATAAATAACTTCCTTCTCAAATACGTGCAACATGTTCGGTATTTTTATATTTTGCATATGTTATTTATTTTATATATTTGTGTCAATTTAAAAAATGCCGTAAAACTTTTATTTCTTAATTAATTCTACACAATAGTAGAGAAATTTACAATAATGAATAATTTTACTCAAGTGTTTTGTGTCAGATCAATCAATTCAATTTCTCAAATCTTTTGAAGAGTTCTTAAACCGGCATAGATTCAACTGAAAGGTGCTGGATACACGTAAATCAAATGTGTATTTATTATATCATAAAAAGTGTTGAAAAAGTCATTAATAATAATAACAGTGGGTCAGAGATGTTTCGTTTCCAATTATTAGTAAACTAAACCCACTTTACAATTTAAAATCTGTTATAATAAACTTCTGTATTTTGTGTGTATTTGTTACCGTATCAAACAAGAATAACTCCGATTAGTGATGCAGACGAGACGAGAATTTCTCGAATCTCGTCTCGTCTCGTCTCGAAATTTCTCGTCTCGTCGAGACGAGACTGATTTTTGTAAAAAAAATTCGAGACGAGATTACAATGTCGAGATTCTCGAATCTCGACATTTTAGTCGAGATTTCTCGAATTTTTAAAATTATTTACTTTATTCAACAATTTTTAATTTTTTTCCACCAATTCGCCTTTTTGTTGTTGTTGTTGTTGTTGTCATAGTCAAACTCAATTAAATTGTTAAGTCAACCTGTCAACATAGATCTATCATTTTACTGGGATTGACCATGTAAAATTATTAAATTAAATATTTTATTATTAGGGATGAAAGTGAAATATTTCCGACCGGTTAGTACTTTTACTCCCTAGGGAGGAAAAGTCAATTGAAATCCCGCATAAATCGGGAGGAAAAGTACTTTTCCTTCTAGGTGGACAAAGTACTGATCGGTCAGAAATACCTCCATTTCGTCTCTAGTAATAGAAAAGAAAGGTGGCGTTTTCGGTGGAGGTATTGAAAAAAATAATTTAATTACCTAGGCACTAAAAATGACATTTCACAGACTGTCAGCTGTCAAAAATAGCACTTTTAATGTCAATCGGCGAAAAATTTTTTTAGTAAAAATGGTCGAGAAATCGAGACGAGATAACAATAATCGAGACGAGAAATAATCGAGACGAGATCAAAATTTTCTAATTCGAGACGAGACGAGATCAAAATTTTCTAATTCGAGACGAGACGAGACGAGAAGTGAAAAATCTCGTCTCGTCTCGTCTCGACGCATCACTAACTCCGATTATCATCAAATTTAAATGGTTATACACATTATAGACAAAATACTTACCTGACTTACATACTGGGTGTTTCGCGAAAGTTCAATTTGTACTTTATGAAGCATCAAAAATTCATTTGCATGCATAATAAATTGTGTGGCATGAATCTATATTTCCGCACCCATGTCCATGTTGGAAAAATATATTGGTGAAAATTACGAATATGCTTTATGTATTAATTTATCTATGAATCTATGAAAAAAAATATTAGATATTAGTGTAGAGGAGAGAGACATACATTGATACGATTTTGACATTTTATTTTTTTGTGATGACCACGCGTCTTTTTTAGAAGTTTGTAATATATAGACATAAACTTCAATCTTTTGTCTTATTGTTAGTATTTAAATGAAGCATAATTATAATTTTTAAATTGCCTTAAATTCATTTTTAAAAACCTTCTATAAGTGTATCAAACTGCCCCCCTTATGGGCACATTGATTCATGGTCTAAAAATTAACAAAACAATTTATATGAAAAATGAAAATATATATACTTTACTATTGTTTAATAAATTACATTTCACCGGTCATTTTTACTTCCTTGTACGAAGTAAGGAAGTATTGTAATCGCGAAAAATTTCGGTTCTCAGATTTTGACGGAAATATCCGTTTTGACCTTTTCTGAATCCATTATGACTAGTTTCGACGTGACGTCTGTACGTACGTACGTACGTACGTACGTACGGACGGACGTATGTGTGTCGCATAACTCAAATACGGTTAGACGTAGAAAGTTGAAATTTTGTATTTAGGACTGTTATAGCATCTAGTTGTGCACCTCCTATTTTTTGTTTCAGTCTACAAACCGGAAGTAGTACTTTTTAAAAATATTTCGATAAATATTTAATTTTATACAATTTTTTTTATTTTAAATGAAAGATTATGTGATTATTACCTACAATCGGTATTTTATAAATATTTTTGTATCTGCTATCATTTAAAAATTATTAAAGTATATATTTATAATTTATAGTATTTCGGTATCTTGTAGTCCATCATCGATTAACATTTGTTACTACGTAAAATTTAAATGATTATGACATGACAGTGACAATAGTAAAATATGCTTTATATCTTCTTCTGCAGTTTAAATAAAATGACTAAAATATATTTGTGAGTATACTAGTATAATAAGTTAAAAGAATTTTTAATATTATTTTACATTTTAGTTATTAAGAAAAGTATGAACACACAAGGCGTACAAGGAAGTCATGTGGTGTCCACTTCAGATTTTTTTATTTCAGTCAAGTCATAACCTATAAGTTTAAACATTTCACATGTAAATACGAAAACACATACTATTATAATACTACATTAAACACAAGAGTTTTTGCGAAATTAAGTTTATTATCTATTGAGATATCATGCATTTAAAAACATTAAATTTGCAATTGATTTGAATTTTTGTGAGAGGTAGGTACATTTTGTTAGTGCCTTCAAGTGACAAGACGCTCAATTAATAATAATTAATCCAGCGCAAAATTTCAAATCTGTATCAATCTGCCTCGTGTATCAAATGTACCTCTCTATCCTCTATTTTTCTAGAAAAATGAGATGACAATAAATATTTCCTAATTTTCTTTCTATTTAATGTTTAGTGTTTAAGACAGCTTTCAGGCTTTTATAATAATTTCAAAGATGTTGGAGCATTTTTTCTGACCTCTAACGATGGAAAGGATTCTATTACTGCACGTGTTCCCAGTAACTTATCATTCCTACTTTCTTAAAATTGTTAGAAATCTGTCACCTATGGGAGTAATATCTGGTCAAGGAATAATATATGAAGTATCGCGTATACATTATAAAATACAATAATATATGGTTCTTCTTCTTGTCGGCTGCAGCTAATGAAATTATATCGCAGAGTCATACAGAGAGTTAGTTTGCATGTAGCAGATAACAAGAATGTAAAAGACAATATAAGAGAATGGTAGTAGTGAGCCGACTACCTGTGTAGTGTAATAAAGCGTTTAATTTATCTTCTGCTTCTTTTTGTTGTCCATCGTGAGAAGACGAACTTTGCATACGCTTCCTTTCTGCCAGTGGCGCAGGCCAGAATATTTCAGCAAAAAAGTTCACGTCAAAACCACGAAGTAGGTGGAAACTCTGTACTAGCAATACTGTAGATTCGTAGCATTTCTGTTTATCCTGTGCGAGAGAGAAATAGATTCGAGGAGAGATCACTACTGGGTCCATGCGTTACCATCGTTATCGTTGTTTATTGTCATAGAATGCTTAGACCGACCTGGCCCATATTTTTGTTTAACTCTATTACATTTCTTGTTCAAAACATAACCCCTCCTAGGTGGTTGAATTTCACAATTATTATTTTCTACCATTCTGTCATTTTCATTTTGCCTATTAAAATGCGGTTACCATCAGAATAAAATAAATAGAACAAAATATACAGTCTCATAAGCTTATAACTAAAGAAACTTTTAATATCAGATTCGAAATAAACAAAATACCTATTGTGGTAACATACAATAATTTTGAAGAGAAGCATTAAAAACCAAAATTACAGATGACACATTTTTGATTCTGAAATACACTTGAAATAAAACTTTTCGATGGTTAAATTTTTCCATATTTTATCGACACAATAGCATGTTTATGATAATTTATCGTAGTATTTGCACTCTACCTTTCTTTAAAGTGTAGTAAATGATGTAAATGTAAATCTTATACAAGTAAAATTACATATCAAATTGTATGTTGTATGTAATTGGTACTGCATAAAATTAACTCAAAGTATTAAAAATAATAAACCATAACATTCTAGATTGACGAACAAGTTACGTTACTACACCACTATTTTTAAATATGTGAGCTCATGTCACTTAATTTCATTTTACTGTTTTATTATGTAGTGCAGGGAAATTAAAAGTAGAAACGTAGCCTAAAAATTAGTTTAAGTACACTAAATATTATTCTTTAGAATTAGGTACCTACTCAAAATATTTTTAAAAATAATTATGTTGCTTTGTTACAAATTTTTATGCCCTGCACAGATAAGTATAGATACACTATTAAATATTAGATAATAATTAATCATTATGTACAATAATTGTACAATCGTACAATTTTAAAGAGTCAACATCGACAAAAATAATTTTACACTTCTCTGCAATTAGCTTATTTTTGACAATAAGTGATCTTAGTTAACTTTTATATTAAAAAACGATGAGTCAGTGAATCGGTAAATTTAACTTATTGTCAAAAAAATCCTCTTCTCCGCCTCTGTTTTAGCGAGGATGGTCTTACGGCAGCAATTTGCAGTGGACAAATTGCGAGTTTTCTCCGTATCAACATTTTCTCCAACTTCTCAGAATCAAACTGAAACTGATTATATTATTTAGCATTAAAATATCAACGTGTACGACGCTATTTTTATTTCACACTTATCCTTAAAAAGGAAAGTTTTCTATCAAAACAACAAAAACAAATTACATGATTATTTTATCGAGATAATAGATGCAAATGCAAATTGACGAACAGAAAATTAGAAATAATTTTCTGAAGAGTGAGCATGATAATTTTGTGGTGTAATTATTCGTATTTTCTTTAAAAGAAAATTTCTATAACCTTTCATGTAACATTAAAGTGAAATTAATATTAATATCCTGATGAAAATATTCCCTGCCGAGAAATTCTAATTGAAATTTTAATCTCGAATGGTACCTATAGGTAGGTATTTGGAAAAATTATTTAATAAAATATGGTAAATCAACATTAAATACTCTGTTTAGATATTTCTATTCACAAAACGTTTATGCTGGGTGTTTCTATACCTCAGCACGAAACTTTTATTGGTTATATAATTTTATATAACTACAGAAAAAAATGATTTTTTCTTCAAACGTCAGAAAAACATAATATTTCATATCTCCATAGAAACAGCTAAAGTTTTACTTTTCTGAGAGCGGCAGACAATAATATTACCTGCCGTTGGTGAACCAATCAAATTGCAGCTGTCAATAAAATTTAATTCAAATTTTTATTAAACAAAATAAATAAAAGACGACTATATTATTTCAATTCGAATTATTTTAATAAATTTTCTTACGCGAATATCAATTTTATTGTAAGGTTTCGACGTCTGAAGAAAAAATAGCACATTTTATGCGGAGCTAAGTGACTTTTTATGCGCTCATCCGGCAAACGCCTACAGATTCGCCACAAAAAGTTCCACTTTAGCTCCTTATTAAATAATATACTATTTTTCAAAATTTCCAAAAAGGATAGTAAACATTTTAGTACCACTGTGTTGATAGTACATTGAACTTTTTATTTATAACGTTATTAATGTATGTATATTTATGTTATTAAAACGTCAAACAATATTGTCATGGAAATGTTACCTGCTTATTGCAGTAATTTCATGTGAATCTAACTTTGATTGGTATGTATAGCTTAATTTTTTTTCTGTGAACAATAGCGTTGTTTCTCATAAACCAATGTGAGTATAATTTGTAATTGATAATATAAACAAATTGGTATGTAGTTCTAATCTAAATGCATCTTTATACTCATGACAATAAATCACTGGGTCCGAGTTAGATTCAGTTTTTAGAGTTAAGTAAAGTTTTTTTATACATAAATAACAATCACATTATTATTTGCACTAATAGATTAGATAGTTGTAGTAATCGTGGTGTTAGATTCATTTCACAAAATGGATTAGCATAAAACATAAATTTTTCTGCTTTATGTTTCATGTAGATAATCTACATGCTCGTATAAAAAATGTAAATAAAGCAAGGTGTGCACTGTATGGAATTAATTTTTTCCCAGATATAAAGTATAAATTTTAAAATATTAATTTCTTGCAAGTCAACTTAATACAAGTGACATTATTAACCAAATTTAAATATATCATGCATGCCTGGATCGGTACCTACTGATTTTTATAAACATAACAATATTTTTGTAAGCTTCTTAAACGTGTATCAACTTTTTCTTGAGTGAAGCAAGAAAACCAATCAAACATCTCGTCAAAAAACATCTGAAAAACCCTTCTCCGTAGAAAAATCTGCCTATCGTTGCTGGTTGTTGCTTCACGCTTAGTTGCCAAGCAAACGCAGTTTTTGTTTCTTGGGCAGAGAAGCGTATCGCACTCGATAGCAAAAGCTGACTTGGGTTCTTAGAACCTGACTACGTAGCTCTTTTTAATTATTAACATTGTGTTTTTGATACAGGGAGATTAGAAAGAATTAGAGAAAGAGGAATGAAGATACGAAAATAATGTCACGTAGTTTATTTCCGATGCTGTGCTTGTTATATTAAATCCTTAGATATTTAAGGGAATCTTGTAATCTAAATCTAATTTAGGTAGTAGTCTGTTTAATCCCAATTCCACTCCTTATTCTATCTTTTTTATTTTAAATTAAGTTGTAGGTAGGTACTTATAAACAATAATTAACTTATCCATTTAAATGCTGTTTCAAATTGTAATAAGCCTGTAAAAATAATTAGACATAATTTCAAACAGGCATCCACAGATTTATATTTTATCTAAACTTTTGCAATAAATGTATAAGAATGGGATGAATAGCCAAAATCATTTTGTGACCGACTGTAGTTCTGAGGTTCTGAAAAAATTTCCTGAGTACACGTGAGTTGACAGAGCGAAATATTGGTGACTAATAGTCACAGTATGTGAAGATGCCACACCCAAGTTGATGTACGGATGTAAAGAAAAATTATTGGAAGAATAAAAAGTTGCTTATGTTCCTCGGGAAAATTATAAATTTATAACACGGGCGAGCAAAACGATAAAGGGTTTTAATCATAGGAGGCAACAATAGCCGTTATAGCAAGTTGTATACTGTAATTTATCTACGACTAATTTATTAAATACAAGCTTTTAATAAAATATATACCTACCAATACGCAAAAATGTGTCCAAAGTCTATACTCCATAACCATAATTACATCATTAAACATTGCAATGTTTTCTAAAAATAATTTGCACAGAGAATTTGATTCAGGCAAAGTAATTTTCTGATTGGTGCAGAAGAGGGAATACTTACTATTATTCCCTGGTTATTATTCCCTGCAGGATTAATATATGGCATTATGTAGAATTTAATGTTTATGTTATACATTAGTAGTAAATAAATAATTTTTGTTGTATGAACCAAATATAAAAAAGAATTGTGCATAACTTTAGCTGAATATTTTTTGACAGATGGTTTAATCTATCATATTGCGTGATGACGTCGGATGACGAAATGCAACCAATAGAATTGGAAATGTAAAATGATGTATCTGATTACAATATTATGTAGATTAGATTTTGTTACGTTAGATACAATACAATAAATAACTTAATTTGCCAAATTAAACGTCAAAAATGTTTTGCAAAATGCGTCATTTTGGTAATGTTTTTTAACAAGAAAAATATTCTTCCTTAATACCATTCGAGATAATATTAACTTATTGCAATTTCACTCCACAAAACATCACGGAAAATTTCTCTCAACTACGTTTCGGGGAATTGTCAGATGATGTTTTCTGTCATGAAATTGTTAGAAATAAGTTGCCGTGGACACGACAAAACAATTCTTAAAAAATTATCATCTCTTATGATATTATCCCGGGCCATTTCTTCAATTTGAATTTGAGGTTGTTGAATCAATAATATAGATTTTGAGATTGAGTCGGACAAAGAGTATTGACAAGATGGCCTCGTAAGTACTTTTTGTGCTCCACTAGTTTTGTGGTTACAGGAACCTTCTTTTTATGTCTTTCTTGAGGACTGGACGGTGTAATAGCTAACCTACTTAACACTCAAATATACGTATATACAAACAGAAGAACTGAAGAGCAGTTGTTCAAACGCGGTCTTTTTGTTAGTTAAAAAAGTAGGTATTATTGTTTGAGCTTTCTTCTAAAGAATAAAAAACAATAATGAGGGTTAAATAGATCTACCAGTTGAATAGTTTTTTATATACACAGGAAATGATCAATACTCTAGATTCACGGAACAGCTTACTATCTAACCTATTTTTATTTCATTCTCAATCTCAAGATAATTTTTGATGCAAGAAATAGAGAAAGAATCAAAAATAGTAACTTTAATTAAACAAAACCTATTCAATTTAAAAAAACAAACATTCATTTTGACTTGATCATGACACCAACAGGACTTTAGTATTTCTATTTTACGTTACTAGTGCAATAAAGTGCGGTACTTTATAAACTACTAAGCTAACAGTGTAAAATATTATATTACATATAATGAGCGAGGAAAGTTGATTGATATCGTGTTAGTGAGAATGTTAACGCACGAGGCTTGCTGAGTTCGGAAATCTCACGAACATTCGATAGACACTTTTCAGAGAGTCATGTACACTATTTTGCCCACGACTATGACAATATTAAAAAATGTATTCATGAATATATTTTGATGTCAACTGTTACTGAATTTTACTAAGAAAAAAAATATACCACGATCATGGAATAAGTACTACATGATACAAGATTTTCAATAACAAGATTATAAATTCATTTTTTTTTCAAATTATACCTGATACAGCAAAAATACTACTAATTTATGTTTTTAATGTCTCCATATTCATGAAATATCTAATGCAATTTATCACGAAATACATAATGACAGGAAAAAATTATCAAATGTCGGAAAGACAACACACGCCTACTAAAAGATGAAACAAAAATTGAAACTGTTCGATAAGACCCGTTTGATAACATAAATCGAACGGGTTGAACGGATGTGTAATATTGTGTATTTTCGCAGCTAGAGAAATGTATGGAAACTTTTGTTTTCGTATATGGTCGTGGGAAAAAGATTTATTTATTGATCACTTTTGAAAAACATAACACGTAAGTCAGACATGTAAAGCCAAATGAAATATTGATGTCAGCGCTACGTTATTAATATGACAGATACAGTACAATATATTAATCAGTGGCATATACCATACCCCGATACTAAAAGTAAAATCATAAATATCCAAGTAGGTACCAGTCCAAGTTGACGTTTAGAAAACTGTATACCACACGTAGTATTTACGACACGAGTCCCTATATTGCGGCTTCTAGATATCTGTAGGGTTACCTCAACCAACCAACCAATCTAAATAAAACATGTGATAAAGTTCATTTAATTTATTTGCTGGTACAGTGTCAGATTTTTCCGTTCTGTAAAGTGTACTCCTAACAAATTTAAAAGCTTAGTCATGTTCTCGTAGGCATGTAATGTAATGTTGTAAAACGGTGTAAGTCGAACCCTGGTTTTTATGGCATATTACAGCCAGTGTTTCAGCTCACTGAACACTCTGAATTACTCCAGTGGCGTACATGTATTTATTTCGGAGGCCACTTATAAACACAAAATTACAAATAGGAATATCATGATGAATAATCATTTTTTATTTCTAATTCACATAAATACAAAACAATGTTACAATGTCACTATCTCAAGGTTTCTTTAGCCGAGATTATACTGAATCATTTTTAATCATTTAGTATGATTCATAAACTAAATCTTAAATTTATTAAATAGGACGTAACACTATGGGGTGGATAGCCTAATGCGCTACATGGCCAACCGTGGATCTGGTGACTCTGGCTCATGTCCAGTCAACTACACACTTACACGGTACCTACCTACTTACTTCAATTTGTGTCATGCATAAAAATCTCTTTGGCTGGTAACCAGACCTACGGTTAAACACAACTTAGGACAAAAAATTAAAGGCTATATACTATGTACGGTCGCTGATCATGAAATAATTTTATTTTTTTAAATTCGCAAAGTTAAGGGTAGTTTACTTGACGTGTGTAGATTTTAAGTATCACTGTATTGATGGTACATTTGATAATTTGACATTTATTAGATATTATGTAAACAATTACTTACACTGTAGAAGATTTGAAAAAAAATAGTAAAAATAACTACCGACCAGTGGCAAAAAATTGTTTGCTTGAAATACGCAGCAATTTTTTGCGAATTTAAAACAATTCTTTTTGTTTCATGATCAGCACGGCGTACAGTTTGAGTATATACCATTTAATTTTTGTCCTAAGTTGTGAAACAGCCTTTATACCGTTTATCATAAATGTTTGATGGTTCTGATGGTTTATTTTATCTTTGCCGCTTTGATGTGATTTCATACTGAACTAATAACGAAGCTCACCATCCTAACCTCAAAATTCCAAAAAATTGTTTATTTTCTAAATTACATTGCCCCTTACTTATTTTCTGCTTTACTGGAAGTATGATCAACTCAAAACTTAACGTAATGGCAATAATAACATTGACAAGGAATGAGTATCTACTAACTTTTTTCTGCGGAACATAGTTTTGATACGAAAACAGACTTTTTAAGTCACGTGACCGTCAATCAGTTATGATTTCCACACCCATGTTGGGCAAAAGGTAATAGACATAATAATATATAATAAAATAAATGTATTTTTGTGAAATTATCAAAATAGGAAGAATTAAATTTTATACAATCTGCTTTTTTCATGTCTTTTTAAAAACATATGACCCTATAGATGAGCTACACATCCTATAGCAGGTTATTTTGTTTTGCTAATCTGTTTCGTGAATCTAAGGGTAATAATAACATTGATAATGACAATGATTTCCTCTTTCTGGTTCAATGAGTATAAATCTGACTAATTCCGGTACTGGCGCACCCGATGTTCAGTCAGTTGTTCCGCACGACCGGACTAACAACTCCGGGGTTCCGGAAAAAATGTCGCAGGTATAAATAAACCATCAGGAAGGATACCACATCATTGATTCTTTTTTTTTAACATGATTTTTCCTGAATTATAGAAGACATGTTGTATAATGGAACCCAATCACTCTAGTATTGTATAATGGATATCTGATTAACTATGAATGGAATAAAATAAAATTTCAATTAATTGTGCAATGACAAGAATAGTGAATTTTATGAAATTCCGCTTGAAAACATAGTGATCCAAAACTGTTTGATAACCTGGCAACTAAAATTGGGAATTTTGAAAAAATTCTTTTAGTGCCGTGATAACTGATTTAAGCACTATACCATTGAAATATATGCACGAAATTGTGAATCACCCTGTATGTACCATTAACTAGGAATGGGAAAATATCGATTTATCGATAAATATCGATATGAACATCAGTCAATATTACTTTCCGTTTGGTACCGATCTATCGATAACGCGATATTATCGATATTTTCCGATAATTATCGACATATATCAACAAATATCGAGTTATCTATACAAAACGAAAAGTGATAGCAACTGATGTTCATATCATTATTTATCGATATATCGATATTTTTCTCAATGGCTACCCTTAACTCGATGTTTTATAATACAGATTGTATTATATTTCTATCCCGTCATCTTTTATCCAACTTGATTGTAGCAGCATGACATACTGTAACTTATCATCGTCATCGGTTTACTTATATTTACCCGTTTATAAAATGAAAAAAATAAAATAAAACTGGTTAATGTGCCCATTTTGGACGGCAACTCTGCCCGGTATTTAAAACGTCAGACTTCCAAACATAAAGTTAAAAGTGCAAGTTTCTGTTTACTTACAAGAAACTCAGTAACATTCTAGCGTTAAAACGGTGAAAATGTCTAAAACTTAAACCTGACACCTCGTCTATGTTTGTGTGTTTACACATGCTGTGCGTATACACAACATACACACGTACACGCATACGCACATATGCACATTCCAACGTTAGAAGTAAGTACACGATTTGTTTATTAACTGCAGTAATGTGGTAAATAGTAAATGTAATGCATTCTGTATTTGTATACACGCTTCAATACACACTGAGATTTATTGATGGGTGTAAACGTGGTGAGACTACTATGTTTATATCAGACGGAGAGGAGTGTAATTTGCTAGTGGAGTGACATATCAAGAAAGAGGATCTTTCATTTGAAACTGGAGAAACATGTCTTATTTCTTATTTTTAATTCGTTTATCGGGATAACGCGGTCTAAATATTACTTTAGTATACGAAAAGATTCAATATTTCGAAACAATTTACCAAATTCACGATTGTTTATTACCTACTACGAAAATTACCTACTACGAGTGTAAAGCATACCTAAGTGTAAAGTAAAGAAACAACCAGTAGTTTTGTGGGTAAAATTAATAATGAGTTGTACCCTGTGCCGGTACATAGGATGATAATTTTAGGGAAAAAAATATGATGACATTATTTAAGACGATCCTCCACCATGCCCAGAAAACAACCAAAAACATGGATTTCGCTCGCCAGTCCACAGCGTTTATTGTTTTGTTAAATATAATTATCTAAAGATATTGTTGAAGATAAAAGAACAATCTACAAAATGGTCGATGGAGAATTTTAAAATTTAGCTTTAAAATAAAAATATGTTAATTTTAATTTTAACACAAATATTTTCTATTTTACAACGAATTTTAAAAATTCGATCGGTTATTTCGCAGATCCAAGCTTTGTTTTGTTTACAACATAAAAATTTGAAGTTAATTCACTTATAAATAAAAGCTGTACAATGGCGGACGAAAACCCTCATTTTTACAAATATTGCAGTTTTTTTTACAAATATGAAAAAAATTAATGAAAAGAATCACTAACACTAATTTATTTCGCCAATATAAGTATGTGATTGGTTAAATTCAGCAAAATATATGTGAATCTATGGATAATAATAAATGATACGTTGGATAATAAAATTTATTATCCTTTTAATAAAAGAAGGTTCCTGTACTCAAATTATACAGATATATTTCCACATGTCCACATTAAGTCCACAACGATATAAAATATCTCACTTTTCACATTAGTAAGTAGTACCTTATACCTATTATTAAATTATTACAAAATTTTACTTCACATGCACTGTACGTTTTTTAGAAACATCAAGTAGAATAGAGCTATTATTTTTTTAAGTAAACGATTAAATTGGTAACTTACTTCTTGAAAGTAGTAGTTATTAAAATGGTAAATTTTATTTTTATGGATTTATACTTGTATTACCGACAGTAACATAACGATAACAAATCTCAAATCGATTGGCTGGCAAAAACGATATGTTAAAAATATTAAAAATTAAGTACACATTTTTGTAACACTTTTAAACACCGAGAAAACACAACAGGGGAAATTTTGATTCTGTAACATTGAAATGTGTATACCTACCTTTAAATGAAAAATGAATTCGAGCATAGTCAGAAACCACTGCCAGCCACATAACGTACTCGGCTATGCACAATACTTGTTTCCTAATATTCATTATCAAAAATTCTTGCATGGTTGATGATAAGCCTGATCGTTTTGTTCCACATTTTTATGAATGAACTTTGAAATAATGATTTCTCGAACAAAGGTCTTATTTTTTCTGTACATCATTATTCATTACATGATGGAAATACATATGAACATGGGCGTGTTCCATACAGGAAATATCTAACAAACATGCATCGGACACAGGTAATAATTAGGCCGTTCGTTCACTGTGACAACCGTGAGTTTAACTCTGTGTCCATGTCGATGACATTAGTGTAATCATAGATTTTATACCGAGTCACACACGTGGGTATATATAGATTCTCATAGAACAGCTGAGAATTGCATACAGTATGCAAATGCGAAAATCTTTTGTAGTACCACATTCATGACTTTTAAACATCTCGAATTTTTACATAATTTACTTATGAGTATATCGGTTATACTGTGTTTCAGAAAGTAAGAAATTAGGTATAGTATAGTTCTTGAAATCCTAATTTCCATGTAGGTATTTACAAAAATTTGTATTTTAAAATTAATGATATCTGAATTTCCGAAGTTCATTGTCACAATAATATACCATACACTAATCTGGACACATATCATTGACGAGTTCATAAACGGAACGATTCTGTTTTATATTAATTTGTATTTTATTAAAGCAAACAGCAAATTATTAAACTTGGAAAGCGGATTAAAATATTACATTCAATTTTAATGATAATAATTTAATATTTAAAAAATATTGCAATGAAATATAGCTACTATATGCAAACACCAGAAGTTTTTAACATAAAGCATTTGATATGTTGTATGTTGGCGAAATCTTTAGACTAAATATGAAAAACGCAATAACGATGTAATGTTATATTTTGATTATGTCATATTGTTCTAATTCTAATATAATTATGTTGTCCATATAAGTAGATAATATTAATATGTAATATTAAACCAATATTTATTTACATTTTACCATCCAATATGCTCTATGTATATAATTTTTTATATAACTAATATATTTTTGACATTTTATGCTTCTGATGGGGTTGTTTGTCAACAAATAATTATCTACTATTTTGGCACCAAACTGTATGCATAGAAAACTCAAAGAACATCCTCGTTTGTTAAGACTTCAATCTCCAATTTAAATTGGTACCTGATCAATATTATTATACCTAAAAATGATTAAAACCTAGTAAAATGGTACGTAATTATTTTTCGAAATTTTATTTATTTTTATCAAAGACTTACACATATAGGACATTTTTATAACAAGCACATAATTGCAAAATTGTAAATGTGTCTAGATACGGGTACTTTTATAAAATAGTCTCAGGTCCAACAAATTCAAGCCTAAATACTGACTCGCTTTAGTGAAAATATGTATTTGATGCTGAATTAGTATCTTATTTATTAGTATTCTCAAATATTATCCCATAAATTGTTACCTTTATAGTCTAAATTTGTGAAATTGGTTCATTTTATTATTAGAAAATAGTCACAGGTCCAACAAATTCAAGCCTAAATACTGACTCACTTTAGTGAAAATATTTATTTGATGCTGAATTGGTATCTTATTTATTAGTATTCTCAAATATTATTACATAAATTGTTACCTCTAGTTTAAATTCGAGAAATTGGTTCATTTTATTATTTAAAACTTAAATCATTCCTTAAACTTTTTAGAATAATTTATTACAAACTGGGACAAATTCATTTCTATGCAATAATGCAATCATTTATTAATCTTGTCTATATTTTAATATGAACATAATTTATAAGTAAAATACATAGCAGAGTTAACACTGATCCATTTTGTGAATCTTAGGCTTACACAATACAGTACCCAATTTGACTAAAGTTTGACTGCATCTAAATTATGTTGTGTAAATATAAAAGTTGACTTATTAAAGTGGAATCAATTCTCGTTTCTCAATCCTCCTCACGCTGATTATTGATTGTTAGCAAAGGTGAATGTATCTTCACGACACGAATATACAACCGTGCGGGGGTGGTTTAACAGCTAACAGAACTAACAGGGTGCAACGGAATGAAAACAAATCGTAGGGGCGGAAAATCATATACCACCAAATATAGGCACGTAGAGCCGGAAATAGCTCTACAAAAATACCTGCACTTTGTCAGTTTACCACAAAATTTGTTCAGTTAAATCAGTTAGACGCAGAATGCAGTTAAAAATTCGGACGATTATTTCGCAGATTCAAGCTTTGTTGACAACATATTAAAATTTGAAGTTAATTCACTCTCTTTTTTGACAAATATTGCAGGTTTTTTTTTACAAATATGGGTACCAAAGTAATTTTTTCCCTCAAATATAAATTTTTTACACTTATTTCTTCAACTTCGTTTTCATACCTACATTTCTGCATTTTCTGTGAAAAAACTAGAATTATGAAAAACATTACATACAAATTTAGAAATTGCGTTTTGATAATAATTTAATTTAAAATTGGTTTATTATATTTTTTCTTTAACATCAGCAATAGAAAAAAATAAAATTTTATACACGACGATAAAATTATATTATCGACAAGAGAAAAATTATTCACTCGTTCTTTCGTCGCTTGTGAATTTACAGTTTTTCCTCGATAACATAAATTTTATTGTCGTGTATAAAAAATAACTATATATGTTTTAATTTTAATCATTTCACCTCAAAAATATTAGCGAGTTTATTGTTATTGCTTTTTAATTTTTAAATGTATTTAATTGTTGAAGAAGAACATACAAGTTGACGTCGAAACTAGTAGAGTTGAGAAATAATTTATGATTGCATCTCAGAAATTTTCTTTATCTTGAATTAGTTAATAAATAATAATGGATAACTAAGATTTATTTAGGTAGGTAGGTCAAATCAATATGTGTTAAGATATGTTTATAGGACACAATCTTGTTCAGAATAGCTTCACGAATCAATTTCTTCATTTAGATTTTCTCTTTTATTATAAGATTTTGATGCAGTTAACAATTTTTGAATTGCTTTTTCTGCAAGGGTATGGATTCAACACCAGAAAATAAAATTCTAGAATATTCGTACGCAGAAAATTGCTTGCACAAGAATATTCAAATGTAGAAGATTCATATGTAACAAAATACCTGTATCGAAAGATTCATTCACAGAAAAATTAAAATCTATAATTTTAGATTCAGCATAAATGCAAACACAGGAAGATGCAATACAGAAAGATGCAAACACAGGAAGATACAAATATAGAAAAGTTATAATCATAACAGAGCATATAGGATTCAAGTATGGTATTGGGTTGTTCGTTTAATTCGGTTCTACCTATAATTTATCCCCTTGTGTTGAAGAGACAAACTAGTTTCCTGGATTTGCATCTTCCTATGTTTGCATTTATGCCGAATCTAAAATACTAGGTTTGCATTTTCTTGGGAATGAATCTTTTAATGCAGGTGTTTTATATCGTATAAATTTTCTAGGTTTGAATCTTATTGTGCATGCATTTTCCTGTGTATGAATATTCTAGAATTATATTTTCTGCAATAGTAGATTTATCTGGATGGTTAAATGTGATGTGACGTTTTAATTCTTCTTGATTCTTGTAGCTATAGTGGTACGCCCTGCTTGGCCAGTGTCAATAATATAGGTACATCTACACTTTACACACTGCTGCCGATATGTTGTAATGTAATGTAATAAAATTAAATTTATTTCAGTTGGTACTTTAATCCAAATAATCATCTAGTTATAGATATTTTTTGAATATTTTTTTCTAAATTATTGACGCTTTCCCTTTTCTTGATGTTATTTCCTATATTGATTGATTCGTTGTGACGAATTTAATTTAAAATTACAAAAAGGCAAATAAATCAAATTTAATTAAAGTAAAATTAAACTTTAATCATACAATGCACTATATGTAATTTACAACTGCACATTAATGCACTTTGATAATTAATGTAAAAAGTTTAATTATACACCATCATATAGAAATGTAATCAATGCTAAATTAAATTCCATTATCTATCATCTTAATAATATCTAGATAACTGTACGAGAATTATAGAATTTAAAAAACATGAAACAATAATTAGTTATAAATTAACAATTTGTTTCATTATTACCAAAAGAGAACAACTCATCAAAAAGATTCATTTATAAATTAAGAATGTAAAATTTATGATATATGTACACTTTACAGTTAAAGAATGTTATCCTTTAGAAATAATTCGTGGTAAAAGTTAGTATTTTTATTCTTTAAAACTAATTATGTTCTTAGTCATAACAAACATGGCAAAAAATTTCAACAATTACAATTTTAGGAGTCATATCACTTTACTAAAATAATAACTTCTACGTAAAAGTTTAAAAAAATATATAATATACTAATGTACGCTCTACACTTATTTACTTTCTTTCACGGTACAAGTTGCTATTTAACAATAGCACTTATTTTTATTTTGCTCATAGTGTATGATTTACGTGAGCAAATTTTTGAAACAGAAAATTACCATAACTTGCAAAATGGAATGAAAGTAAAAATATCTGTGAACAATACTAGAAGCTAGAAGTGAGTTTAATCTCATACTAGTTAAATATTTAATTAATTAATTAACACCAGTAATTAGAACGCTTTGTTCACAAGTGTGAGTCAGTGGTTTAGTTAGCGAAATACGTTTAGTAAAAATACGTGATTTTTGTTAAAAATATTATAAAACAAATAATTATGTAGATAATACAAACGTTTCTTCACTGGTTTTTTGTTTAGCTCTGTCAAAATCATTTTAAAAGCGCATAAGTAAAAAAAAAATGGTCAATACATTTAGTGGCCGTTATTATTAGTAATTATTGAATTGTGTTTGTCAATGTCTAATGTCAAATATTTTTGACAGTTGAACAAAACATAAATTATTGTGTTGTTTTATATGCATTAGAGTTGCGCAATAGTATATTACATTACAAGTCATGAAAATGTTTCATTGCAGACGAGGAGACTTGTTTGAAGAATGCGAGGATAAAATTATAGAAAAAATTAGGTTTGCATAAATCATCAGAGCTGTGACAAATTTTAGAAAACGTTGTCATGACAAGTGTTTGTTCCTACAGACAGTGGAAAGTAAAAATGACTAGGCATGAAATAGTATTTTTCCCGCGGGCCAAGCGGCGGCCCGAGCGAGGGCGCCGGCTTCGCCCAAGGGACACACAATATTTTACGTCACGAGGGCCTCGAAATCACCTTTCTTGCAAGCGGGAGGAAAACACCAGTACCAGGAAGAAAAAGTACCGGGAAGAAAACAGTGTTTTCCTCCCGCTCGGGAGGAAAGCAAGTACGGTCCTCCCGAGCGGGAGGGAAAACTCGCTTCCCTTCCTCCATTAGCAAGAAGAAAACACTGCTTTCCTCCCCCGAGTGACGTAAATAAAATTTTCATGCTTAGTCATGGAAATCTTACTTTCAAGACTCAAATTAGTCAGGAAATGAAGATTTTGAAAAAAAAAATTGTGTATACCTATAACACTCGTCTGCTAATTTTTTAAAGAATTTTTAAGCCTCGGACGCTAAACAGTCATTTTTGTACCTACAAATAACTATTAAAGATATGAACTTGACATTTCCATAGGAGTATAAATTACAGAAAGGTTCAACGTTCAACTAGGTATGTATAGTATAACTAGAAGAAAAAATAATTATTTTTATATTACGGCTATAAAACAGAAAATTCATAACTGAGAATCATATAGCATTGTTCTGATCTTCCAGTACTAGAGGTATTTATTGCAAAGGTTTTTAAAGATTCTAAGAGATAAAACATAAATCTATGTTTATGCCTTTTTGACACTTAATTTACTTTTACTAGCGTAATACCTACTATCTTTGAACTGCACACACGGTAAAACATATAGGTAGGTACCTAATACCGATGATTCAGTTTGTAAAGCTGCTACACACAAATTGAGTAAAAAACGTGTTGATACTATGTAATTTAAATGGATGTTTTCTATATTTTTCGCATTTTTTCTCAATTATTTAGACGGTTAGTTTTTTATATGGACTGGTAATGTTATTAACAATTTATCAAAACTATACGTAAAAGGCACAATGGCACAGTGATATTGACATTACAAAAATTGACGTTTTGTAAAAAAATTTACTGCCTGCTATAGGCTTTTAAATCCTGCAGTCTGTAATTATTACAATAATAAAAAGTTGGTTGCCTTAAAAATTCTGCATTTCCTAGAATTCTATATCTTTACGACTCGTGCACCTATTCGTCGAACTAATATTCCTCCCTTTGTAGAGACCACACCAACTAATAAATTTTCATATTTCCTATGTAGACAAACCTCGAATTTTCCAAAGTGCGTGCGCAACTCAATTTATTTTTCCATAATTCTACGCATTGCATTCATCACGCAAGCGAAGAAATCTCTTCCGTTTTAAAACACTAAAACGTACACAAACAAACTCGACAACGTATAATTTTTAAATCAGTGAAAATGAAAAGCTTAGAATCTTAACAGGTTGTGTGGGCGAGGAGATTGTTTCAGAACTCTTAGAGAAATGGGGGTTTTCACGATTTTTTGGTTTTTTTATATGTTAATCTATACATTAAAATATAAGACCCGTATTTTTTCTTTTCGCTTAAAAGTTGCTAATAAGCCAGAAAAAAATTCGTAAAGTTTAAAAAAATAAGTGCCGCGAAAATCGATGCCGCGTGTAACAGTGTGACGTCACCAACATCTAGAACATACGTTCAACGCGCTGACAAGGACCGATACGTAGGTCTTACCTTACACAGTCAACAACTTGTCAACTTGAACAGAAAAACATAACCAAACTGTTTCATGCCGTTTCATTTCGATTAAAACCAACACAAAAATTCTTCAATAAACTGTAAGTAATCGTGTTTGAACCTAACCAAACTCGACAAAGTGAACCCGTGAACGTTGGTGAACGTGTCAAAAATTGAAAAATCAACTGGTGGTCCGTCGTCCAAACGACAAAAAACGAACTTACACGAACCAACTCCTGGTTTGCTAGCGATGTTGGCTACGTCACACATGGCGCATTTCAATGAACGATTCAAAAGACTTACATTTTCATTTCGATAAAGAGGTAATAAATCTATCAAAATTAACAATTATTATCACTTTCCTATAACTTATACATGCTGAAAATTGATATTCAATAAGTATTTCTTTAAAAGCCGTAGGCTTGAAAACCCCCATTGAACACTCAAATTACAAATAGAAGCTAATGGTTGTTATTTATTGGGTCGATTTTTGGTGTATTACAGTCTATTTATTGCTGGGCTACATTTTAGGAAAGTTTAAAATTGATAAAAAGTAAGGCAAACAATAAATTGTATAATTTATTTAATTTTAGATCATTTTTACTGTTATTAATTACAAAAAAATATAATATAAAATAATTATGTGCAGTTGCTGACGCTTACATACATGGCCTGATAAATACTAATAATAATATGAATAATAATTAATAATTATCAATTAATATTATAATTTATTTAGAAGAGACCAGGGTTATTGGTTGTTTTAGAAAATTTATTCCAACGTTTTATTGGGTAAAACAATTAAAATGAAATTGTTAGGATTTTAAAAGTAGCTTGTTGGCTATATAATATGATATATTTGGAGGCTAATGTAAATAGTAAGTAGATGAAAATGGTTGTTTTTCAAAATTTGGCAGGAGTCACAATCAACCCCAGCCTTGGGGTAGGTTGTTACAGCATACGGGGCAAAAAGTTGCAGCAAGCATTTTGAACATTTTAATCTTTTGAACGGACCAAAATCATGAAATAAATAAGAACTTTTTTTAAATAAACAATGTGATTTAATAAACCAGTATAGTAGGTAGAACGCATCTTTAGGTTATACTCGTAATTGGCTTAATTTGATTTTAGATTTAATTCATAATCGAATAACTCGTTTTTAGGTTATATTCATGTTTAGATAAAACTCATCTTTAAAATAAATTGGTTTTTAAATAATATTTGTCTTTAGATAAAACGTGTTTAAATACAACTCATCTTTTAATAGAAATCGTCTTTACATAAAACTTGACAATAGATAGAACACGTCTTTAGAATAAACTCGTCTTATGATTTAACTTGTCTCTAATTTAAACTTGTTTTGAAGTTAAATTCGTCTTTAGATTAAACTCGTCTTTAGATAAAACATTCGTCTTTAGGATAAACTCGTCTTTAGATACATCTAAGATTTCCATCCAAAGCTTGTATGGATATCCCATCCAAAGCCTGTGCGAGTATTCCCATCCAAAGACTATAGAGATGTCCCATCCAAAGCCTGTGGAGGTGTTCCATTTGAATACTGTTAACACGCCCCATCCAAAGCCTTTAGAGGTGATCCATCTAAAGCATGTGGAGATGTTCCTTCTAAAGCCACCCACACACACATACAAACACACAGACAAACATAAACACATACACATACACACCAACATACGCACACACAAACATACGCACACACCAACACAAACACATACACACAAACATATACACACAAACACATACACACAAACACATACACTCAAACACATACACACAAACACATACACACAAACACATACACACAAACACATACACACAAACACATACACACAAACACATACACACAAACACATACACACCAATACACGCACACACCAACACAAACTCAAACACATACACACAAACACATACACACAAACACATACACACAAACACATACACACAAACACGTACACACAAACACATACACACAAACACATACACACAAACACATACACACAAACACATACACACCAATACACGCACACACAAACATACGCACACACCAACACAAACTCAATCACCATCACATACACAAAAACACATACACACAAACACATACACACAAACACATACACACAAACACATACACACAAACACATACACTCAAACACATACACACAAACACATACACACCAATACACGCACACACATACATACGCACACACCAACACAAACTCAAACACATACACACAAACACATACACACAAACACATACACACAAACACGTACACACAAACACATACACTCAAACACATACACACAACCACATACACACCAATACACGCACACACAAACATACGCACACACCAACACAAACTCAAACACATACACACAAACACATACACATACACACCAATACACGCACATACAACAATACGCACCCACCAACACAAACACATACACACCAACACACGCACACACAAACATACGTACACACCAACACAAACACATACACACAGACACATACACACAAACACTTACACACAAACATATACACACAAACATATACACACAAACACTTACACACAAACACTTACACACAAACACATACACACAAATACGTACACACAAACACATACACACAAACACATACAGACAAACAAACGCACACACAAACATACGCACACACCAACACAAACACAAACACCATCACATACACACAAACACATACACACAAACACGTACACACAAACACGTACACACAAACACATACACACAAACACACACACACACACAAACTCAAACACATACACACAAACACATACAGACAAACACACGCACACACAAACATACGCAGACACCAACACAAACTCAAACACATACACACAAACACATACACACAAACACATACACACAAATACGTACACACAAACACATACAAACAAACACATACAGACAAACAAACGCACACACAAACATACGCACACACCAACACAAACGCAAACACCATCACATACACACAAACACATACACACAAACACATACACACAAACACATACACACAAACACATACACACAAACACGTACACACAAACACATACACACAAACACATACACACAAACACATACACACAAACACATACACACCAATACACGCACACACAAACATACGCACACACCAACACAAACTCAAACACATACACACAAACACGTTCACACAAACACATACACATACACACATACACACAAACACATACACACCAATACACGCACACACAAACATACGCACACACCAACACAAACTCAAACACATACACACAAACACATACACACAAACATACGCACACACCAACACAAACACAAACACCATCACATACACAAAAACACATACACACAAACACTTACACACAAACACATACACATACACACAAACACATACACACAAACACATACACTCAAACACATACACACAAACACAAACACACCAATACACGCACACACATACATACGCACACACCAACACAAACTCAAACACATACACACAAACACATACACACAAATACATACACACAAACACGTACACACAAACACATACACTCAAACACATACACACAACCACATACACACCAATACACGCACACACAAACATACGCACACACCAACACAAACTCAAACACATACACACAAACACATACACACAAACACGTACACACAAACACAAACTCAAACACATACACACAAACACATACACACAAACACATACACACAAACACTTACACACAAACACATACACACAAACACTTACACACAAACACATACACACAAATACGTACACACAAACACATACACACAAACACATACAGACAAACAAACGCACACACAAACATACGCACACACCAACACAAACACAAACAACATCACATACACACAAACACATACACACAAACACGTACACACATACACACAAACACATACAGACAAACACACGCACACACAAACATACGCACATACCAACACAAACTCAAACACACGCACACACAAACATACGCACACACCAACACAAACTCAAACACATACACACAAACACATACAGACAAACTCACGCACACACAAACATACGCACACACCAACACAAACACATACACACAAACATACACAGAAACACATACACAAAAACACGTACCTACACACAAACACATACACACAAACACACGCACACACAAACGCACACACCAACACACGCACACACTGATTTTTAACATTAGATTTTAAGTGAGATTATTTGCAAGTAACGAAAGGAGTGTTATATATTAATTTACGACCCCATTTTGTAAACCATCTTTATTAAGCCCATTTTACATTGAGCAATATTGCAAATGCAAGTGCAACTTTTGCCAAGTTGCTTCAATATTGCATGAGTGTAATACAGAAATTATAAAATTATTATTCTAATATATCTGTTCGTGTTCATATATAATATAATATTGATTAGAATTTGTTTAGATCCTACCGAACTAAACAGGAACATTCTCTGACGACAATACCCAATATCAGTCTACATGTTTAATTTAAAATTATTTTGTAAATGGCTGAAAAAGAAAATTGGTTGACAAGATTGTAGTGGTAGATTTTTGAACTATTATAGATGCCACGCACACCAAAGTAACCTGAAGTTGTTACAACAATGTGAAATGGGCACTTCTGCATTTTTAGAACATAAAGTACAATACGCGGGAATACCCCAATAGTATGTTATTAATTTCATAGATATTAAACACACACTAACGAATAAACCAATAATTATTAGCTAAGAATTGCAAGTAACGAAATGAGTTGATATTAATTTATGACCACATTTTGTAAACTTCTTTATTACAGAAATGATAACAATAATACAACAAATTATATAATTAAAAATTAAATGATTTTTAGCTATATTTACATCAAATTTAACCACATAGACCATAAAAATTCCTGTTATAGGCTGTAACCATGTAGACTGCGCCATCTCGTGACAGCTTTACGCAAGATCTAGGTTTTGGTTCCTCAGTATTATTTTTATTTTTAAAATAATAGAAAAATAATAATATTAAATAAAAAATTAAACAACACAATATTTATTTATTATTGATTGATACATTTGGATAAAAGATTTTTTACAGCTAACTTCTTGTGAATAATATGGTACTTGCATGGTACTGAAAATTAGATTTTTACCACTATGCACATAATGTTAGAACTAAAACATAGGTAAAAATACAAATTTTATTTAAAAAAAATTATGTAATTTAGTAAATTGAGATTAAATTTTCTGTGACGTCATTTGTGTGAACAGAAGGTAGGGAAGCATAGTTAAGAATGTAAGCTGTAGATAGCGTGCGAGTCAGTCAACAAATGTTTGAATTTGACACTTGCTTGTCAAATATACACATAAAATTTAGTAACAATACATTACTTTATGAATGTAGACTATTTAGTTTATGAAAACACAAATATTTACTTATATTTTACAGCATCAAAACATGTACGAAGTACAAATAATGCCAAACACATCTGATTTGTCAACTTGCCAAACTCGTTCCTGCGCAAGCCGTAGTTAGGAGCGTTCACTAGTACAGTCGTTGCTATGGCTTAACGGCCATTCATTGGTTGGGTTAGTTTTTACGTCACATATTGAATATTTAAATAATTTTTTTGGGTTTATAATAAAATTTTTGTCAAAATAAAAAATTCGGGTCCCAAGTTTTGATCTTTTCTTCAAAGCTATAATTTGCCATTAAAATTGTATTATTCACCTGAAACAAAATATTAATGTATTTTATGCGTTACTGCATCTTTTAAAATAATAAAAATATCAAACCAAATTCCATAGCTTGACAATATCAACAATAACAACTGTCATAAGACTGACGGATGTTTTATATCGCTAAATTAGATAAAAATCATTATTTTATCTTATGATTATCTTGTAAAATGTGATTTAGGGACATAAGCAAATTTTTGTGACCTTATACATACGATGAAATAAGACCATGTATAACGCTGTCAAAAGCTATAATATCCCATTTACATATTCTTCATCTTCAGATTTTGCTTTCTCCTTGGCTATTACAGCATCCATTTCTTCGTCGTCGGAATCATCTCCGCCGAGTCTGTCGTCCATATATCACTATCGTCACAGGATCCAGTAGCAGCTGTAGCAGCTGATAATCGTCGTTTGGAATTAATAACTGTCGATTTGACAGGAGATGATTGTGTTTGTCGCTGAGTAGCTGTTTTTGATATCTGGTTAGCTGGTGGGCTTCTGTGGCCTGCATAAAGTTTGTAGGAGCACCAACAGTCATGTTTACTTGTGGTTAATATGATATTTCGTACGCAGCATACACGACATGTTTTGTTGATTTTCCACTTGGAAGTTTTGCTGACTTTGCAGTGCACCATTATTTTTATATCTGGATCCTTATTTCCGGGGCCTAATTATGCTTTATTTTAGGTCAGAGAATGTAACTGGTTTATGTTTTCCTATAAAGAAAAATACAGATATTAAGATATATTCTAATGCATCTTCATCATAATAATACAAACCCACGCGGTAAATTAATGTCGTATAATTAGTATGCTTTATATATAATGGCAAAATTGTAGTAGATGTAGTAAATATTTAAAATGTAGAAACTTCAATAAGAAACCATTTGTCAAAGTAAATGTTGTCGTGTAAAAATTGTTCGTATTGCATTTCGCCAAAGTATAAAAAGTTTACAGTATACGCTACCCTCTGTAGTTTCATGTACCACTCACGTTTATAAACAATTTTGTACAGTTTCAAACATATATAAGCCCATTTGATGCTTCTTCTGATCTTCTTCCAATTTCTCTGTTCATTATTTCCTTGTATATGTACATTCATCAACTTTTATATCATGCGAAGTTTATTATTAAAGTATGAATAATAATATTGATGTTATGAGGTATTATTACTGATAATAATAATGTATAAATAAGATGAAAATCTTATACCATGTACTAATATAACGATAACCTAAAATTTTTTGACGTAAACTTAAGCCAGTGTTGCCAACGTAGTTGAGAAAAATAACGTGCAAAATAATCGTATTTACTATAAAATTATCGTACAAATGATAATTTAATAAAATATAGATATTTAAAAATAAATAAATTTTTATATAAGTTATATAGGAAGTAATTCAAATATGAATAAATTGAAATAAATTTGTAAAAATTTTAAAATTAATATACAGTTGGTAACACTGACTTCGCGTGTAATGACGTAGTAAGTAATACCAACATAAATTTAGTAATTTTATTAGTAACATAGCTAATTAATATATATTTTAATGAATTATAAAAAACTCCGACGTAATTGAGAAAAATAAGCTTTAAACGGGGTCTTAGAATTTTTTTCTCTTTAAATTGATATATGTCACATAACTACCAAATCAGTGCTACGCAATGTTTGCAAGTAGATTATAAATTAACGGATGGTTGTGTAACAAGAAACTTAAAGCAACAAAAATAAATCCAACAAATTTGAGGAAAAAATTACGAAAAAAAAATAAAAGTTAGAAACATGCTGTTTTTGGTCACCACGTAGGTACACAGATGTACTCAGTTACTATACGTAGACACCACTAGAGTACAGGAGGCGATAGCAGACGTTGCCATTATAGTTTGCGTCTTTACAGCACATCTCTAAGTCTTTTGTCTTCCCTGCGTCATTAAATATATGAAAATTATGCAATTGGCTTGTGATACAATATACGAAAAGAAATAGAAAACACAGTAATGAGATAAAAGATTAAAATTAAAATGAGTTACAATTAAAATATTCATTAACAATATAAAAACTACGCTTTATAAGTGTGACGGTATAATAGGTTAAGTTATTATGGAAAAAGGTTTGCGTATTACTAGGCATGTACACGTACAGATCACTGGAATTTCGGATATCATACGATCAATTATACAATGATAAAATTTTAGTATGAGATGCTTGATGATTGTAAATTTACTTGACTTGAAAATACTCAATGAAATTCATACTAATTAAAAAACCATGTTATGTTTAAATTCCTGGTATGGTGTGTGGTATAAGGCTTTATAATTAGTAATTTACGGTTAAATTGTTTAAATTTGAATGCAGAAAAACATAATGTGTGATATTAATTAATAAAAAGGAAAACATTATTTTATTTTATCAATCTGTAAATATTTACATGGTTTCAAATTTTTTCATATGTTGATATATTTGTTTTTGTTCCATTTACAGGGTCGGTTAAATGAGAGCAAAGTAATTTCATATTTAAATAACTTGCATATTCCATGTTCAATTGTTTTGTTTTTAATACCTACCATTTTATGTAGTCAGCAAAATGATCCCATTGTGCAAAGTCGTATTTGTAAGCAAGCATTTTTAATTTCTCGAGTTATTCGTATTCGTTATGTTATAAACATTACCATTGCTATATTTATAGTACCTATAATAATCATGTCTCGTATATTTCTCAGACTGTGTTTACAACATTAATGCTAATTTTTTACACCATTATTAGAAAAAAAATCAGTAAGGTGTATGAATATGAGGAAATGGATAAATATATGGGATTCAGTCAATAATTTTATTACTGTCAACCAGAGCTGGGCAAGTATCGAAATCAAAATACTTAAGTATAAGTACCAGTACTACCTGTGGTCAGTACTTGATACCAAGTACATTTTCAAGTAAAACTTCACAGTACTTAAGTAAAATATAAGTTTTTCTTGTCAATACTAACTTAAAAATAAGTAAGTATTTTTCAAGTAGCAGTATTTTTAAAATTAATATAATAAATTGCATGGTTTGTAACATTTGTAACCTTATTACATTCGAATATTATCTTTTTTTATCGAGGAAGATTAATTCACAGTATTCTGTCGCTGTGGTCGCAGGTTGAACAGTACTTTTACATTATTTCAGTATTATTGAAAAACTTAAGTATTTAAAAAGTACTTCAGTATTATTTACGATTATGAAATGAAAATAAGTCTTAAGTACAAAGTTTTATTTTAGTAGGTACTTAAAATTTTAAAGTAATGAGTTCCAAAAAAATATTAATACTTAAGTACAAGTATTAAGCACCTACTAGTTGTTATTGAAAATTGATACTTAAGTACCTAAATACTTAAGTAATGCCCACCTCTGCTGTCAACTAGTTTGGACACCACAACCACATGCATCTTCCTCAGGAGATGAGAAGATGAGATAAAAATGATATTTTATCTAATCTAAATCACTATTTGTAGTAAACCCTTCCATCTCGTTATATCAATCTATTCGTCTCTTTAACCGAGTTCCCGTCGAGTTACTGACTCCTTTACTACTTACTCCTTTCTCCCTCTGTCTCGCTCTTTCGGCATCGCGGTTATAAAACCACCGCGAGCGCAGTTGGCCGGCAGTCAGCCGTCAGCTGTTGTGTGTGGTGCTTCAGATAACATACGCTTGCTTCGATCTAACGTGCCCCGTGCTTCGTGTTACTTCTTCATTTGTTCTTCAAGAGTTCATTGTGTAATATGGCCACTTACGCTTCCTACAGACACATCGAGCTTGACAAAGTTGGCTACAGCAAAAAGAGGTGAGAAGGAATTATATTGTTGAGCGTTTATCTAAACTGCCGGATATTTATTTAAAATATTGGATAATATATTTTATAGAACTTTTTGACTCAATGTTAAGTAAAGGAATAATTTTTGGGCTGTAAATTTAATAACTAACGTTTCGACTGTAATTTAGTTTTCGTTAGGTTATCAAGCGCTGATAACATACAAAATATACAATTAAATTCAAACAAATACACACAACTTTACACGAAATGTATGATAAAGCTAATACCCAATTTGATGTTAAAATTTGGTACTTACCTAACCTAACTTACAAAGCGAGTTACAGAGTTTGTTCTTATCAACATACTTCCTACAATTTGAATTTTCCCCAGTACATGTTTATAAAGTGATAAAGATAATATTGAAAATCGTGGTTTCAACTAGATTTATAAATTTATTATAACACAAAAAATGTCTAAGGAAATTTTGAGCTACAGATAGTTGGTAATACCAAATTTTGCCTTATCTTTATAATTGTCCAACATTTATTTTTCCTCCAAATTTAAATTAAGTAATGTGTAAAAACTTGTTTAATACTCTATTAGACTGGCTCTTAAGAGGATTGAGTTCTGTGGGCTCAGAGACTTGCTCTTAAGAGGATTGAGTTCTGTAGGGTCAGAGGTCCTTTTCTTTAGTAAAATAGCAGGAGAATTTAGTCTAACCTAAAAATGTAAATTATATTGTATATTAAAAAAAAATGTAGCTAACAGCATTTTAATGCAAATATATTAAAGAGTGTATCATACATAGCACAAATTAAGCACAATACGTTAAGGCTCTGGTATACCTACCTACTATAAAAGTGTCGTTCGTACTTTACTAATAACTTAATTCAGGTGCACTTTTGAGAAAAAATTTATTTACAAAAAATGTCTATTATTTTATGCTTAACATCGGATTGATTTAAAAATTTAAAAATTCTCAAAAAACAAATTTCAAAATTTGATATTTTTTTTTAATTAGAAATTGGGAATAGTTTTTGAAAAAATATTGACAATCCGATGTTAAGATACTAATGTAGATCATGTGTAATTTTTTTGAAAAAGATATTTCAATCGTAGCATGAGTTATTAGTAAAGTACGATTTTTGATGTTTTTCTAGACTTTATATTATTCAAAACAAGTGCGAAAAGTCAGAAAAGACGATACATATATTTAGTATACTGTAACCAAAATTTGGTTCATAAAGCACTCGAAATGCACGAGTAATTAATTTAATAAGGAAAAACTGCACGCTAACTATACTAGCACCTTAAGTATAACATATGAACAAAAATGGGGCTACCATATTTGTGGTCACAACTACAACTTAGACAGATAAAACCATAAAGGTACCAGGAAAAATGTTCTACGAAAACAATTTAGACTACTTATACGAGTATACGAATATATTACGATACTGGTTTTTTTTTTAAATGTGCACATTTCTTCTACTAGATGAGGTATACCTAAATGTAACATTTATCGTTTTATTCTAAACATATTTTATATGTATTTACCGTAATATATTACCTACCTTAAACAAAAACATTTCAGCGTTTAGATTATACACATGTACAAAATATGTTTGTTTAAAAATATTTTCCAATATATTTGTCACCGTTTCACGATTAGATTACCCGACAAAAATCGCGGATTTTCCGTATATAATTCACATATAAATAGCCGCAAAATTACATATTCACAATGCTTATCTGTAATTTTATGCTATGCGCTACATTTGTTTAACATAAATGAAAATATCTATCAATTTAGCTCGTGCCGTATCAATTCGTTATAAATTTAGTCATTAAAATGTCATATTATTTCACTATTAAACAAGATTTATTGTTCTTTTAATTAAAAAAGAATTAATTAACACACTTAAGTAATTTAGTTATTGGTTCCTGAATCAATATACTTAAATCAATTTACAAACAACGATAAATAAAATTTTACTCGCCTAGATAGTAAATTCACGAAACAGATTAACAATCATTAATTTTATACTCTATCTACATATATGTATTATATAACTTACAGATTATATTCATATTGAAATTATATATAAAAATTTAATTTACAGAACTAACTTTGTCCGGCTAATGTCAGTATCACCAAACTAAATATGCGCACCAAAACTAACACCGTACTCTGTATATCGAAAACATTTATTCTACAAAAAAATATATTTTTTTCAAAATCGGCATGAAAATCGTCATTTCCAGACTAATTTGCGGCATGAAAGTAAGATTTTCATGACTAGGCATGAAAATTTTATTTTCATGCCTAGTCATTTTTACTTTCAACTTTGTTTACTTGTCATGACAACTTTTTCTAAAATTTGTGACAGCTCTGATGATTTGTCACAGCTCTGATGATTTATGCAAACCTAATTTTTTTTATAATTTTAAGCTTAATTGCCGATTTAAAAAAAATAGAATACATCACGCGTCATAAAAATGTCTTTGCTTGACTCGGAGGCTTTGAAGAAATGCTCGGACGCTGCGCATCCTCGCATTCTTCAAACGCCTCCTCGTCTGCAATGAAACATTTTCATGACTTGTAATGTAATATACTATATAAAAATTAAAAAGATGTTGAATAAAATTTTTGTATTGCACACTTTTGTAAGGTATGATGTTTATATTTTTTTCATTAAAAAATTTATGGCAGTCGACAAGCCTCTTGTGCAAAATGTTTTCTCACATACTTACCTATTATCCATCCAGAACGAACAACATATTATCAACTAGTTTACAGACATTCTGCATTTTACAAAAATGTTAATGATTCGATCTCATTACAATAATAATTGCGGTGACATTGTTTGAGGACTGTTGTCTGGCATGTTCACAAATACTTGTCGTTACCTTGTCAGTGACCCCTAAACCAACATGGTAGCTGCCTTTATACTAAAACTATTTGCATTCAGAGCTTACGAGTTACGAAGTCGAGCTTTTTATTGATTACAGAGTGCGTGAGAGAACACGAATCAATTTGAATGGACATTAGGACCTTTGACAAAAAACTATTGTTCTGTTGGTTTGGTATTAGGGGGTAGATTAATTTAATTACGAATTATTAAAACATATTTTGTAGTTTACATTATTTGAAATATACTACGTTAAATAAAATTCTTTAAAATAAAAAAGTTACTTATACATGGTAAATTATGAAATGAACAACTGAATAGAGTAGATTATAAGTAAAAAAAACTTCAAATAGATCGAATAAAATTATACGCATCTTTTATTTAAAGCATTTTTTTCAAATATAATCCATACTTCTATACTTATAATTAAAGAAAAAATCTGCTGTGTCCGCCACAGTACTTCCCCGATTATAAGTTTTAATAACTTACTTTCGTAACGCCGTTAATTTTATGCTTTATTCTGCAAAATTTAAATAAATTTATCATTTTTCCCCAAACTATTTAAGTTGATACCAACTTCGGCATAATTTAAATACCATAAAAAATCTGATACTTATTCACTAAAAACTCACACTCGAAAATTTTAACCCGTCATAATATCTTATAGCCTTATAGAATATAATGCGGAAAGTAAAAACAAGTGACCATTGTTTAAATGTTGTTATTGATTCTTCGACTAATATTTTTTTCCAGAAAACTTTAATTTGATAATACACTTGAACAAATTTGATTAATTTTTTGAGAAACAATAATTGATTATCGCATAAATGTCATTTTTTACATTTTTATTAAACTTATCTCCCTGAGAGCTTTAAATTGACACCAAACTCGGTATAATTTGAATAATGTATGATAAAAAAATTGACGATCAGTTAAAGCTTTAATTTGATACCACACACGATAGTATTTTAATAAAAATAAAATAAGATATGTTTATAAAGTTGGTACCACTGGTTGAATAAAAAAATTTGAGTAATTTTTTGAGAAACAATTGAAAATCGTATTAATGTCATTTTTTACATTTTTTAAAAACTTATCTCCCTGAGCGATTCAAATTGACACCAAACTCGGTATAATTTGAATAATTTATAAAAAAAAACAATTGACGATCATTTAAATGTTATTTTTGTTTTTCTACTAGAATTATTTTCCCAAGACCTTTAATTTGATACCACACACGATAGTATTTTGATAAAAATAAAAAAGTTTTGTTTATAAAGTTGGTACCACTGGTTGAATAAAGCTCATTAACGAACTTGAAGTCAGATTTTGGCTCAAGATCTTAAATATAAAATTTCAGTCCAAAATTCCAACGCGTTTTTAAGTTATCCAACATCCAGACAGACTAACAGACTAACAGACCGACAGACCGACAGACCGACAGACCGACAGACCGACTTTTTTTAAAATTATGTTTTTTGGGTTCAGTAGGGTCTGAAACGTGAAGATTCACCAAAATCTCGAACTGTCAAAAAATCACGATTACAATACTTCCCTCTATTACATAGATCGGGGAAGTAAAAAGAATAAACAAATCAACTGGATAATTAAGTTGTTCATACCAAAGGTCATGTGTTCTTTAATTTAATATAATTTTCGTCATCAATTACACTTATTTTTCTGTCAAATTTAACGTATTTTTCCAAGTATAATTTTTACCTTCCGCTTACCTGTAAAGGAAGGTATTGGAATCATGCAAAAAATCGGGTTGTGAGTTTTAAATGAATAAGCACGAATTAGGGTCCTTACAACTCATTTTTGATAGTTTCTCGATGATGTCTGTATGTATGTGTGTATGTGTGTGCGTGTGTGTGTGTGTGTATGTGTGTGGTCCGGGCCGATGCCGGATGTCGCATAACTCAAATACGAATTACCCAAAAAATTTGATATTTGGTATTTTACAATTGTATACGAATAGGAAGAGCACATCAGATTTTGGTACAAATATCTTCACCGGAAGTGATATTTTTTGAAGATTGAAAAAGATAATTGTCAAAAATTTATATAAATTTTGATAAATATAATATTTATTTGTAATAAGAATAAGAGGCAAAGTTATTTGCAACTTACGTTATAAAAAAATTGTCTTTATCTGGTAGCATTAAAGAACTGCAGTAAAATTTAAAAAATAAATTTATCAGATAAAACGTTGAAATCTTGTGATCCATGTTCGGTTGATTTTTGTTTCTGCGTAAAAAATATTGACATGTGAGACGGGACGGGTGACAAGTTGACATACTAGCGCCATATAAGTCATAAGTAAGATATTAAATGTAGTAATTCAACGGAGGATGGCTTCAACACAGAAGAGTTTCCCTGTGAACGAATCTTTTGATTCAGGTGATGCAAATTTCTATGTTTGAATATTTTAGATTTTTATTTGTATATTTTAGGGACAACGGATTGTATACGTATACATTTATGTTTATAAGTCTAGATTTGGCGGAAGGTTGTGTGCAGGCCACTTCAGATTTTTTAATAAAGAAAGTAGTACGGAATACATTAATTTACTGACAATTGACCATGAAAGTTTTGTCGAAAACATGCAAAAATCCAATTTAAATTATTATTTTCCGGTTGGGGAATCTGGTTCATAACTTTATATTTTTACTCTAAGAAACAGGTTGGCAGTGATAATAATATTAATATTTAATCAAAAAATCTGCTGTGGCCAGTACACGACCTCTCGCCTAATTCTGCTTATTCTACTAATCTAATAAATAGTTTTACTTACATTTTAATAGTTTCATGTTCATGTAATATGTAAACGATAATGTAAACCAAGATGCAAGCAAAAGATGTCAACTGTAATGTCACTGTCATTATAATTCAAATTTTGAGTAAAAACAAATTTCATATCATGGACAACAAGATATTGGTACTTAGTTGCACTTTATTTTATTGCTAATTACTACCAGATTCAGCAAATTGTATTTAAAATTAACTGTACCCATAGATAATTATATTATCTTTTATTTTTAATTGCAAAAATTGTCATAAATAAATAATGTACCAATTTATTTAAGAAAAACTATATCAAGTTCCAAAAAGTACTACTTCCGGTTTGCGGATTTCTACTAAAATCTTATCCGGTGTTAAGATCCTTATTAAAATCTTAAATATGAAATTTGGTTATTAAAGGTTTGATACATTTTAAGTTATCGTGGACGAAAAATCGTCACATACGTCCATACGTCCATATGTCCATACGTCCATACATCCATACATACATACGCACACACACACACACACAGACATCATCGTGAAAATATTAAATTCGTATTCTAGAGACCCTGAAACGTGCTTATCCACCAAAAACTCATACTCGAAAATTTTGACCCATTACAATACCTCTCTTATAGAATATGAGGCGAGAGGTAAAAACAACCACAAAAAGCATAAATTGCGAAATATGTTAACCCCAAATTCACATAATAGTACTTACATAATCACGCCTTTAGAAAATATTGTCAGTTTAGTGAATTTTGCATTTAAGAAAAAAAAAAAAAAAATATATATATATATATATATATATATATATATATATATATTTTTTTTTATATATATATATATTATATATATATATATATATATATAATGTACTTATCGTCACTTATGTTAATATAAAATAATATAGAAATCTCGAGAAATCCCAATAGCATCCTTAGCTGCTCAGTGTTTTCGTCCATTTAAAAAAAATAAAATCAATCACAACTATGTTTTGTTTTTACTAGTCTCATATTAAGCCATTTTTCACAAATAATAATTACAAATTGAAATTGTAATACCTATAATTAGAAGTAGAAGTAATATTCTAAATATTATTTCATGACTTAACAAAACTGTTCGTGCGTGGTTTTTTTGAAAAAGCAAAAACTAATTACTTATTACCTTACCTTGACAATATATTACATAAATGTAACACTAATTAAAAATATGCAAGAAAAAACAAAGAACCGTGTGAAAACCTCATAACTAGATCTGTAATATATGGCAAACAAGGACATAATAAAATAACAATAATAATAATTAACATTCCCCCTTTCTAAATCGATAATTAATCAATGTAACAGGTGCCTTCACGCGTATTACACGCAAAAATCGCGAATAATTTCACTTAGATTGGCAGCAGTGGAAAATCTTCTCAACAGGATATGAAATTAGAGAAACGCGGAAAAGTAAACTAAGTGGAAGTAAGTCACTGCACTGCAGAATTGACTTTGAATAGCATAAAAACGGTAATGAATTCGTGTTACTATAACTAGATTCGCTAAAAATGGTCAAGCTAGTTGTTCTAGCGCCACTTTTTCACCTGTCGGCAGCACGTGTGAACTTAATCAACACACTGAGAAACATAAGAACACTACTGTAATTGTAGTTTCATTTCTTTACTGAGTTGTCATGGATTTCTTAGTTACTCGCTTCAATAATATGTGAGAAAATATTTCTTATACATTTTTTTGCAATATATCATAAAAAGTTGACATTTTTAAACTGTCAAGACCAAGTAAACCTATTGTTTTTTTTCTAAACTGTTCAAAAAAAGAAATTTTTTTGAACAGTTTACAAGAACTGTGCAAAAAAATTTGTTTTCTCAGTTTAGGAAGATAGGAAATTTTTCGATGTTTTTGTTTTTGTCATAGAAAAAGTGACCGCATGTATTGCGATTATTTTAATTAAAACACAAATCTCGTCAGAATAATTTTTAATAAGAAAATAACTTGTTATTGCAAAAAATAGTGTATGAAACATGTTCGAAAAGTGTCTTTTTTACATTTGTTACTCTTAGAACAACATGTGTAAAAAACACTAACTTTACGAACATGTATAATAAACTACTATTATAGTAGATGAATTTTTATTTAAATTAATTTCTATCATTTTTATCTATTACGACCAGTGAAAACACAAGGATTTAGTGTCCGCCTTAGCGGATTCCAGTAATAATCGGCAATAATACTACTGCTTGGACATTACAACAAAAACATACATATACGCCTTTTACACAATTTTGGTGTGACAGCCTCTCATAGTGAGAGTCATCGATATAAATATTTAAAATTGTATCGTATACGGTATACGATAACCCGCCGTCAATTTGCGGGTAGGTAGGTACTTATGATATGAATAGTTGTTAGTAGATAGTTGAGGCAGTTTTTTGTGCTGTTAAATAGAAATGTGCATCTGACTGGATTTGAAACTAAAACTGAACCATAATTGGTCACATAACGCACTCTACAAATACAATACAAATATACCATTTTATAATTGAGAAAAAATGAATGGTACACCAAGTGAGACCTACAAATGATTAATAATATATTAATTAACAAATTGACATATTAAACGCGAGTATAATATGTTTTTATTTTTAATTATGAAATAAATTATTTATACTTACTTACTGAATCGCTGAGTCGTTCTACCTTTCGGTGTAAGACGTATTATTATTTATTTATTAAATAAACATTAATCAAATCTTGAAAGGAATACAAGTTGGTACATTTATTTTGGATAACCAAAATTTACTTAAACAAAAATAGTTATTTGTTTATACTATTGCTACTATTTCTATTTTTATTAGTTCTGTAGGCCAAAACCCGTAGGATATGACTTATACGCGATAGAATTAATAAACAAAATTACAAATTTCATGATAAGTATATTTATTTAATCACACAGAGTAACAAAACACGCAGATAAAAAATTTATTGGTGTTAAGAATCAATTTCGTGATTTTGGTAACAGACAATAGATTCCAGTTGAATTAAAAATGCAATAAGGTTAGCCCTTTCGACACAATTTACCCTCGAGTTCAAGTTAAACCAAAATCGAATTTCCACGATTACACCACTAAATATTTCATTGTCAATCCTCAACAACGACTGTCGTTTGTATTCAGGTATTTTGAGCATTCGACTTCACAATTCTTGAGGGACAATTCTAAGTAGTTGTGTTTTGTTTCAAATACTCTGAGGTTGTAAAATGCTACGAGGCTCTAAGGACCTAAACGTGGACCACTTTATAAATAAATAATGAGAAGAGGTTGAACACTGTTAAGAGACGTTTTTAGAAGTAGAAAGGAGCCGAACGGCTTGTAATTTCGTGGTTGTTAATTAGTTTACGTTAGGTGAGGACATTAATAGTGGGATTCTGTTAAAATCTGTAGTTGCTACAGATCTATAAAATTGTAAATATTAAACAAAATCGCAATGATATTTATAATCATATGAACATTTTTATATTTGTCAACAAACATTGATGTAATTTTGTTCAATATTTACTGTAAAACTTATAGAATTGCACAGAATTGTAAAGCATAAACTTTTGATCACAAAATGTAGATTTTCTTATTGCAGGATTAAATAGCTGTTTTACTAAGAAAAGAATTATAATTGGAACTGCAGTCTTTACTTTTTGCTGATTCGATCCAACATTTCGGTTGTTACGAAACCTTTTTCAGGGTTCTACAAAAATATTTCATATTGAGATGTAGGTACATTTGAATCAGTAAACAAAAGATCAATCACTGACAGCAGCAGAATTATTTTTTCCGAAATTTTTTTCTAAATAAAGTCTTCCAGTCGACCACAATTTTTTTTTATAAATTAGAACTAGATGTAATTAAATTAAATGTTGATATTCATTGAAATATCGAAAATCGAGGAAAATGGTATGTTTGAAAACACGTATTGACATTAAATTTACTATCTGAAGGTAAATTTTAAAAACAGCCACTTATCATTTGACTATCAATATGTTCCAATGCAAAATCAATACCTCTTCATTATTTATTTTGTCTCGTTATGTAGCTGAGTGTAATGTAACCGACCATAGTTTTGATAACTTTTTGATTCGATTCGAATCAGGTAGGTGCACATTTTAGTTTAACTGCACAAAAATGTGCCCTGTGTTGTACTCTCCACTACACTAATAATGAATATCCACGAGTATACGTAGTGAATTGACGGATGGGATCTGTACATTCGGTAAAATACATTAAATACAGTTCCTCTTCGAATAAAAATTAAATAAATTCACAAAATTCTGTAAAATAAATAACTCAAAAGGATCATGTCTCGTAACTCGTACCAATGTTCTTGGCAAAATCCTCTGTTAAATTATTCGATTAACTCTCCCCAGACACGCACGTTTCCAGCAGGGATTTTATCTTTTTATCTGTTTCAGTGGCCAGACTGTCTCTTGGCAGTAACGCAGAACATTCAATTGCTTTTAGTTCAACGATTAAATTTATTATTTATCGTTTGTGTAACTGCTTTCTGGGGATTTTCTGTGCGTCATGTTGGTAGCGACAAGTGTGGTAAAACTGCAAGATTGCAGTTTTAAAAAGTTGAGGAATTTTTATTAGGCTACTCTGAGCAGTTTCTAGCTTGCATGGTTTTAAATATGGTAGCAGAATGATACTAGATAAAATATTAATTTTTTTATTTGTTGATTCGGTAAAAGAAATGTGCAATAGGATACAGTTCGGAAACATTTTTCGTCAGCTAATCAAGGTTCAAACTTTAGTTCGTATTTTTGAGATCGGTTCGTTTTGAGGTTCATTTTAACTAAGTTTGCAGAAGCAGCAGCTTTTATTGCTTTTATTGTTACATCAAAAACAGTTATACTACCGAATATATTTATTGATTCCTTCTCCGATGTTTCTTGGTTTCTTCTAGTTCAATGTTTCTGTTTCAATGCTATCAACGTACGAGGTACAATAATTAGATTATAATAGATTTAAAAAGCAAGTATTCGTATTCGTGAACCGCGGTCCGTGGTTCGGGTAATCCATTACCGAGTTTTGACCCTGCGGTCATAGACCCCAATGTTCAGATTCAGTTGTTACGCTAACTTTACACAAAAAACTCAAAACCGACGAGAATTTTAAATTTCATACTTCACACGTTGATAGAATAATTATACTAGATACTGGAGAAGAGACTGCAGTCCTACATAAGTATATGCAAAAGACTCGAAATCTATCATGAATCTAGTTTAACGTAGAACGAAAGAAAATGCATTTTTCAATTTCAATCAATAAATAAGATAAATTGGTTTTCTGATTCATAAATAAAAGCCGGGTAGAGCGTTTCTAAGCTAATTGATGTCCGAAAGGACGAAACGATCGTTATAGTCCGGGAGCTGGCGTCAAATTTGAACGGACCATTTCAACAAAGCTGATTTTTATAATATAATTAGTTCTATAATAACTAATTAAGAATTGCAATGTTAGCTGGTCCGAAAGCGGGGCTCAAGATTTTAAGAGGCTGTGGAACTTGCAAAAAATAAAAGATTTTTAAGCGAACCAGCAAAGCTAAAATTTTGTATAAGGATAATTTACCAATTATATTTAACAAAAAAATATGTTAGCTGGACAGGGCAGGTGGAAAACCTTGTTAGCTGTGCAGGCGAACATTGACAGTGACAGTGACAATGTCAAAATAGTGACACATCGTTTATATCTTCTTCTACTGTTTACATAAAATGAAAACGATGTGTCACTATTTTGACTGTCACTGTTCACCTGCACAGCTAACAAGGTTTTCCACTTGCCCTGTTCAGCTAACATATTTTTTTGTTAAATATAATTGGTAAAGTATCATTATACAAAATTTTAGCTTTGCTGGTTTCACTTGAAAATCTGATATTTTTTTAAAGTTTCGCAGGCACTTAAATCTGCAGGCCACACGGTCGTGCTAGCTAACACTGCAATTCTTAATTAGTTATTATAGAACTAATTATATTACAAAAATCAGCTTTGCTGCAATCACCCATGAAAATTTGACGCCAGCTCCGGACTATTACTTTAATAACTAATATAAATACAATTTTGTGGAATAAATAAAATCGAATCAAGTCTTTTATTATATTATTATTGCTCAAAATTTGCTCTTTTATTAAGAAAATAAAGACAATATGCTAAAGTAAACAAGACATTTACTCAGGAGAATGAAAATACTTATTGTTTAGTAATCATTCTAATTGTTATATTACACTCAAGTACGTAGATTAAAGATTATTATAAAATATTTAAACTGTATTTATGATTACGACTTAGAATTGAATAATTCATTCAATAAATTTTAAATGAATTACAATTGAATACATTTTATATTTGAATTAAGATCAAGAAGCAAAGGTAAAATTATTTTATTAAAAAACCTTTTTTGTTTACAGCAAGTTTTATTGCCTCTTAAGCCAGTAAGTTGTTAAATAATAAATAAACTTAACAGGAACTAATGTAAAGCATTTACAAACTAGAGACAAGTTGTATTATTATTTAATAGTCGTAGAAAAACGTAATAGTTCTATGAATTGAATCGTATTTGGCTTAAATAAAGGTATATTGATTTGGCTCTTTAAAACATGAAGTAAATTTACTCCGATTTGAATAGAGTGCAACAAACTACAAAACACTAACAATTATTTTCGTCGCCATAAACCCGTTAACATCTTACTCCATTCTGCAGTAAAACAGACAATAAACTGAATGTGTAATTTCCACTTTAGAACTCTAGAATTGATAACAATCCTCTATTTCTGTTTTACAATGTACTTACAATCAAACAAAATGTATTTCCTTATTGTCGTGCTTCCAAGAACCGAGTAGGCCATGCAGATGCACTTGTCGGCGAGGTTTTGATATTAACACGACTTATTTATGAGATTTTAATTTGAGACTTCAAAAGGAAGACCGACATGCATATAGACATAATTGTCTTGAGAATAGAACCATAAAGTTCATTAGGAGGATACTGTTGACAAAATTGTAAAACTATGGCATTGAAAATTTGAACAAAGAAATCAGTTTATCAAATTATCGGGCAGGAAGTGGACTATTTCCTTTGATAACTAATCGTTTGCTAATTTTGCGTATTTTTATAATGCAACGTCCGCGTATCACATGTACGAACCTTGATAGAGGATAGAGCGAGCCTTTGATGTAACTGAGAGTTCAACTTACCAATCTAAAATTAAAATATGAACTAAAGTATTTCCTGCAATTATTGAACTTATTTATAACTTTTCGCATAAAACCATATTTGATATTTCCAAAGTTCTTGTTATAGCAAACTTATAGCTTAGAAACACAGGATTTCCCCAAATGAACCATTATCTAAAACGGTTCTCTCTAAGGAAAAATGTGTTTTAATTCATTAATTAACGAGGTTATAACCGTGTAACACGATATGTGTTTTTATGTAGGTATGAAATAAGCAAAATTTTAATGAAGTGTTTTTTAATCCATCACCGAAAAACGAATAATTTTTGTCAATTCTTTGAGCAGAGATTTGTTATGCGTTATTTTATTCAGGAAACTTAAATTTGAATCTTATTTTAAAGTGATTTTGCTTATTTTATAAACTAAACTTCAAGAAGTTTATTTTTCCATAATAAAATGATTTTAATGATTTTAAATACTGTAGTGTAGGTACTCTCCATTGTGTACCCGTGAGTTCACGGCTGGTATAATGACAAATACGGTAATCGGGTAATGTTCTATACAGAGTATAACCCAACCTGTGTAACAAAATTTAGTTGTATAGTATTGGACGCACTGATCATGAATCAAAAAGAATTTTGTTGAAATTCGTAAAATTAACAGTAGTTTGCAAAACAATATCATTTTGGGTACCACTAGTTGTCACATTTAAATACAAAAAAAGTTGAACAATAGCTAAACAGTATTTATTAGCGTAATTACATTAATGTAATAATAATTTTACAAACTTACAGAATGTCCGATTTGCTTGCACCCATTTTTTAATTTGTGAATTTTAACAAAATTCTTTTAGTGCATCCAATGCTATACAATTTTTACACAGGTTGAGTTACATCCTGTATACCGATGACTCGCACAATATGTGAAGCTATTACACTCAAGTTGGGTAATGGGTAAAAGTCGTGATAGATTTTTATAGATAGGTATATTTCTGACTTTTTTAATAAAAGTTTATTTATGAATAACCTAGAAGCAAATAATATTCTACTTTTACTTATACTTATATAATATAATGACTATAATTTGTCTAACTTTGGGTACGAAAATATCACAGTAGCTTGTACATCTCGTTCCCTTCGCAAACATATCAATTCACAGGTATGTATTCATGTTAGATGGAGGTACATACCACAGAAGACCTTTGCACAGTATTGAACGACCTATATATCTGCAGCAATCTTATTAAAAATAAAATATTAAATTGAACTCACGGAAATAGATTTCCTACTGCTGTCATTTAATCAATTTCTTCCTTATTCAGATGCAGAATATCTGAACGACAAGATTTAAACCTAATTTAAAATCATATTAAACTTGAATGCTATTTCATAATTCATATTTTCTTGAATAAATTAAATACAGCTTTCCTTAAATGGACAAATCCCACAAATTTAAACTTCAAAAAACTGTAAACAAATACAGGAACAAGTACCGGAAAAAATACGACATTGACCTCCGAAAGTAGAGTGAAAGTCGACCTGGTCACGTGATCAAGGTGGGGTTACTCTCGAATCTTCCACACTCACACACACACTGACATCCAGTCACACATATTCATACATACCTGCATACAATGATTCAATTACATACGACAGAACGACATAGGAAAGGTAGAATTAACTTCTGATGAAATAATTTAGTCAATATGATCGGGCTGACATAAAAATTCTTCCCTTTAGTGTACTCTCCACTAAACAGAACAATCATGAGTATCCGTATAACTATACTGAAACTCAAAAAGATCCATATGATAATAAAAATAATTTTCTTGGCTAAATATTTGGTGGAGAAATAAAATTTCCTATAGTTTTTTGCTACGGAGATTATTCAATCAATCTCTTTTTCATTGTGGTACTTATAGATTCACAAAATAGTTTATCAGTGTTACATGCCAATCTTGCATGTATTAAATCCGAACAAATAAGGGGTGTACATTGGGTTTAAGCAACAAATTAAAAGTTTGCCAACAAAATTTAGCGAATAGGCACCAAACTATGTTACGAACTTTAGTTAAAATCTTAAAATGGTTAGGACTCAAGCCGTTATTCTTGTTTTAGATTTTACGGGAATACGGTTTTAGGTCAATCTTCAATAAATCGTGAGCTCACTGAACTCATGCTTAAGAAACTTAATCCTCTTTCGTGAATCCAGGGGTTATTAAATAATTGGAGGTAATTTTTAACTGGAAAATTGGTTACGTCATATATAATTTGTCTTATTAATTAATTATAATTAAAGTAATATGCACCAATTTGTTTGGAACGTAGTAATCTTCTTTTCGTGACATTACAACCATTAATTTTATTTAAAATAAAAAATGAACATCATTTATTCTTATTTATTTACCTTCTAACATAATTATTATGAAGTATCTCCAAACAAAAAATTAATGTATGCATCGGTATCTATTCACATATCTATCTCCGAGATGAGTCTTGCCTACTTAAGTATTATATCTGATGAAAATAAATTATCTTCTGTCTATTCTAAATGAGATTAAGTCGAGATAAAGAAAGAAATCTATTTAATACATACCTGGTGAGAAGATCAACAGCTTTGACTTCTATATTTGTATTTCTCGGTTATGAGATTGAATCGTTGACTTAATATGGCGGAAATAAATTAGTTTTTAACATTGATACTTGGTGAAAACATCATCAGGAGGAAAGTGATATCTATTTAATTAGAAAAATAAATTAATTGATTGACTTTTATTTTTGTATGAATCATGATCCGCTTGTATGAAAAACTGATTAATGAGGTTAACTAGTATTGTTCGTTAATCTTTTATAGATGAAATTTTACATAATTAATAACTCAGAACTGAAACACACTAGTCAACTCTCAACTGTTTGCTAATAATAATGATTAATAATAATTGTAGTGATTCTCCATAATTTATTCCAATAACGAATTTACTTAACAGTCCAAAATTGAACGATCCTATAAAACTAAAGCATGACATATATTGGATGGCTAAGTGAAGTATCCTGTTTTCCGTTGTTTTTACTAATATGTGTTTCTTTTTTCTAGGTATGTCCCATTTTCATTCAATATTGTTCCTTCTAATACACTTCTACGGTAAGTCAATATTGCTATACATACATTCAACACAAATGATGAAATAGCAAAGTACTAAAATTGGAATAAATGAAAATAAAACATTTTATTTTGAGTAGGGTATAAAGTCAAATAATCATTAATGAAAGGTTTTCAGATTTTTATTTATAGCAAGAGAAAAATGCATAAATTCCATATTTATAAACATTATAAAACTCGTCTAAGTAGATTCGCTTCCTTCATAATTTTGATAAACAATCCTTGTTCCAAACTTGCTATATCTACTCGTTTTTACTTTTTAGTATAAAACTTGTCTTAAGGATTGCTTGAAAATTTCAGCACTTGAACTAAATCTATAGTCAAGTAGGCGAATACAAATCAAGTATTAGACACTAACATAAATCGTTATTTTTAATATTATTTTAATTTTTAATACCGAGTTCAAAATTTAAGTTTTGTTGGTGCAACCGGGCAAAAACCTAGACTTATGTTCTAATCTCTTTTTACTTATTGGCATTATATTTTATTAATTCAGTTTAGTACTTATCACGAAGTATAATATATAACAGTAATGGACACTAAGGCGGATGAAGTGTGGCCTTTCTGTTTACCTTTTCATGAGAGACACAAAATGCGGGCCAGCTCGGAGCATGCATTCTATGACGATAAACAACGGTAACGATGATAACGCACAGACCCAGTAGTGATTTTTCTCTCGTGCAGAGGGATACGGATTGTGTTTATATTATACGAGTACTTTGTGGTACATACCGGGTGTAGAATTTTTTTCTGACCTATAGGAAATACAATGTTAAAATTTTAATTGATTTTAGAATAAATGTGTAAATACAAAAGATGTTCAGAATAAAAAACTGCATCGAATAAAATAAAACATGAAATAAAAGTTAACAATTTAGGCTAGTTTCAGACTACCATGTACAATTAAACAAAACAAAAATATTTAGTCCGTCACTCTAACAGTTGACAGATTTGAAATTGTTGTTCTAATTGATTTATTGGACCATAAGAAGGATTCACTAATCAAAAAAATAAATTAATAGTTATTTTATTTTCCTCCTTTTCTTCCTAAGCTACATTTTATCGTAATTAATTGAAGTGTTTATTTTTTTTGTCTTACCAATTCATTTTATTTTTCATGGCACTCTGTAAACAGCTCAAATATATCAAATTTAATTTACGTTTATCTCGTGACAGGAACGTTTTATATCAATAAATAAGGGCTCGTTGGATGCTTCTTTTGTATTTACAGTTTGGCCCTAAATGCAATAGATAAAAACTTAGAGCAAAATTAAAATTTTAATGGAATGAAAAAGTAACAGAGTTCTCAGTCTTCAAAGTTAAATTTATTTATTAACAGATGATAATCATCACCGACGTTTCGGTAGGTGATGATTATCACCTGTTAATAAATAAATTTAACTTTGAAGACTGAGAACTCTCTTACTTTTTCATTCCATTTACCTAAACAGTCAAGAAATTACAATTCAAATTAAAATTTTAACATTGTATTTCCTGCAGGTCAGAAAAAAATTCTACCTCCGGTATAACATTTTTGAAATGGCAATAACTTTTTTCCGTTCTCTGTTTTACAATATTATTCTTATGTGAATTAATCTGATACGAGTAGAGTGGCAAACAGAATACATTCCCCGTCTATTCAAATAAATATCTGCCGACCTATTACACCATCCCAATTCTCACTTGCTATCATTTCCTCTGGTCTCCTCCTGCCCACACTTCAATTTTTCTTGAAGATAATCGCTCTTAGATCAAAACTTTCAGCCGTCAGTAATTCTCTGCCTCGCCCAACTCGAAATATTTATAACTGTACTCGATACAAAGGGCGTCTGTGTTTTGGAATTAGCTGGAGAAAGAATTGAGAAAGAAATGGTTTGTGTTAGAATGTTTGTGTCTCAGAATAGAAGGTTTGTTGTGGAAAAAAGAGGAGTGAGACTTGTAGGCGGATAGTGGCTTATTAGTAAATAACTTACAGTGAAAGGAAGATACGGCTTTTAATGGAGAAAGAGTTTCATTGTCGAAACCATTAGCCATTAGCTTATTTTGCCACATATATCATTTTATTATATCAGGATTACCTTTTACTTTATAATCTGGGTGGTATTGACATTGACATAATTCACAACTGACATCAAATAATGTAATTCTTAAAGATTACCTATATTTGTACGTATTGAAAAGAATCCGGCACTTTTATATTAAGTAATGAAACTTGTCCATATAAAGAAAACTTTTTTAGCTAACATAAAAATAAATAATTTAATCTATTTTGTTAATTTTTTAAACAAATTTCAATATTTTTTTAAATGACTTCCAACAGAGGAGGAATATTTAATTCAGTTATCAGTAGAGATGGGAATTTAGGATTTAAAATTTGCGAAAATAGGTTCCTAAAAAGGTTAATAAAATTCTCGTTTTAGGTACAAAATATCTAAAATTAGGTTCCAAAAAAAGTATTTTAGGTTATAATTTTTTTTAAATATTTTATTATATTGATATAAATAAACATTTATACATAAATATTCATAATCATATTCATAAATAAAATAATAAACAAAAATAAAAATTTACAGGTTTGTAAATATAAATAAACATTTACTCTATACTATAAATTATTGGTGAAATTCTGTGCAAATTTTATATATTGCACAAATCTATTAAACTTTAGGTGTAAAAAAATTAGTTAGGTACGGTTGTACATGTACATGTACAATCATCAATTTGTACAGAATTCTAGCACCAATAACAATAACAATTAAAAAGATCAGTCCAAATTATTTTTGTAACTATAACAAACTAATATTTTTTCAATATTGTCTACAGTAAGATTGTGTCGCACAATCTACACTATAGCCAGTGTGGTGCGACTCATATACGAACTGCTGTAACCATCACGTGACTAAAATTTTAGTTTTCGCACCGACCGCTAGACGACAGCTGTATTTAATTTCAAATACTTTTTAAAATGCGCGAAGAAAATAACTACAGAAGTTCAAAAATCTAAATTGACAACTTAAAAAATACAAATATCTGTGAATGTTAAATTTTAAAAAAAGAAAAAAATTTTAAAACACGATTTAGGAACATAAAAATATGATTTAGGTACAAAAATAGTAAAATAGGTCCAAATTTTAAAAAACCACGATTTTAGGAAAAATAGGTAAAATCATATTGGGTTCAAATGAAAGCATTTTCTTCAAAACGGATTTTGTATTATGACACATAAAAATAGTACTCACGTAGAAAAAAAGGAAAAATCACTAAATTCCCATCTCTAGTTATCAGTTAACACATTTGATGTATAATGTTGCAGACTAATTATAAAATCAGTTGTTTTATAAAACGCCTTAGTCGTTTTTATAAAAGGGCTAGTCGTTTTCTAATTGACTAGGCATATAATGACATATCATTTTAATACACAATATGCCTGGGCTTTTGGTAGAAACTCTGAACTGAACTTAATAAACAAACTCAATACTCTTCTTGAAACCCACATACTCGGTTTTGGTAGACACTCTGATTGCACTGAATTAAATTAAAAACCAAATAGGTACCCTTCCTGAGTCCCACATACTACTCAGTTTTGGTTCATTGAACTGAACTAAATAAAGAAGAAGTCCCAAGTGAGGTTGAAACTAGTAGGAGCCGAAATTTAATAAATAAAAAACTGCCTGAAATCCAGTAATTTTCTTCCTTCCAGTAAATAAAGAACCTAATACACTTCTCGAGTAAAATAAAATGATGCGACATTGTGTTTTTAATATGCCTTTTATAAAAAGCCTAAGTTTACAATCTGCCTACGACATATACATATGAATATGGATCTACCCATGTTTTTAAAGTAACAATGTTTTCTGAATCAATTGAAATATTATATCATCTTTTCACTGGGTCATACAAAATCGGTTCTATTAGTTGTTTGTTATTTTATATCCTTATAATTTTTTATACATAAGTTTGATTTGTCTCAATGATCAATACTACATTTTTACATATCCCTAGGTTCACTTTTTTAATATCTGCAGACAGAAATTCCCTACTGATTTGGTTTATAAAAGTTTGACATGAACCAAATGTTCAGTTTTAATAAATTGGTTTTATCGATTAGATGGTTTTATTTGTCACTCTCACTATGCATTTAATCAATCACTGATCTGAATTTAGGTAACAGTTTCTAAGTCAACTAATTTTCTATAGCGACAGTAATATTTCATTGCATCTTTACATTTAAGATAAAATTTCCTGTAAAAAAGTACTAATTTAGCTGCTTTGCTTTTGCTTTTCATTAAACAACTGCTCGTCTTATTGAAAATATAATCTATTGAGATATATGAAACTAGGTACAGGATCTTCTATTTGCAACGTATCAGTTACAGAGAAATTACTCAAATTAGAGAGGCGACAACTTTTCTCTGCATGATTACATCCGCGGTTACTCAAATTCCAAATCCCTATCAAATATCGTCTTGTTTATCTTCTCGTTATTCTATCCATGTCATCTTATAGTTGTTCAACTGTTTAGCCAAGCGGTTACTACGATGGCTGCGGTGTGATCGCGATCTTATTTCAGTTTTCGGTTCATTTGTCACCATCGATCATTGTTTATTATTTTCTACTGTTTATTGGTGAAGCGAAACAGAGAATGTTGAGCTTCATTGGTGGAGAACTGTGGTTTGTTATTTTCATGCTCAGGAAGCATCGATGATGGTGATACAGATCATTTCATGTTGACTTTAATTCGGTAGGGATTTTTGTACAATCTATCTTAATACCTTTGTCTTAAAATGTAAAATGAATCACCGTCTGATGAAACATCAATGATTCTAATTAAAACTTTGTAGGTACTCGTATTATTTAAAATTACACACTGAAAATTTACTGGTAATTAATCGATAGTTAAGTAATGCATTGTTCTGACTTACGACATGAAATTTAAAAAATGAATTTTATCTACGGCTATTAAATAATACTTTCATTATGATTGGATTTAGTGAATAATTTTATATATTACTAAGTGAGTTTTTTAATATTACCTCCTTAACTGGCTTGCTTTTTACCAACTAAACAAACTTCTTGTATTATGCATTTAATCAATGGTATTTTTTGTCTTATGTCCAACTCCAAGAACTTCCTATATCTACTATAGCATATAAATCTGTAGCTCAAAGTAACATCATAAATTTCATTGATACAATATTTATGGCAGCGGTCATTTCAAAATTACCATATAAAATGAAGAAATTATTCAACATAGTCGTAGATAATATAGTATTCTACTCGAGTTTAATATGACATTTGAATGATTATCAGTATTTTGTATCCTTAAGTTTAAACGAATACTCTCGATTTTACTTTTCTATTCCACTCTCTTCTCCACAACTGTAGCTGCTTGAAACCCAGCCCGAAACTCGTACACATCCTAGCTATACAATGTCATTTTGAAGTTGAAAAATACTGTAAAAGTGTTTTCGTTGCGAGTAAACTGTCAGTTTATTTTTTATCTCAAGATAATGCTATTTTAAACATTTAGTAGATAGGTAAAGAATGGATCTACAGATGTACCTTTTTAAAATTTAAAAAATAAATTTCTCTCATAAGATATATCCGTGTAAGGTTTGCATAAATTGAAAATTTTTATGAATTTTTCGGAATTTTTATAATCATATTATGTACATTTTTTTTTTAATTTTAAAAAGGCACAACTGTTAACTCATCCTTTAAGTATATAATCCTTGTTGGAATGAAATTTTACCATTCTTGTACTGTCCACAAAAAACTCGCTACGTTAGTAGCAGGATTTTAGGAAGTTGACGGGCCTCTTAAACTCACATTGAATAATACTATTTGTCTAAAAATTTTGGTATTTTAAAATCATTTAAAATTCACGAATAAATAATAATTAATAATGTAGTTTATCTAAAAGTGGTACCTAGGCATTTATAATATTTATTTTCAACAGTTAGTTATATCTGTTTTTTGTATTTTTGTAAACTAATCTAGCAATAATAATACTAAACATTCCAATTCGTCTACAATTTTTGACACAAGCACAATCTTTGAAACTCAAGCAGTGTTTTTTATTCCACGTTATGAATATGCTGACTACCAGTGAAGCCTGTTAAGAACCTATCTTCCTGTGGTGAACCCCCTTACGGTGGCACTGTGGCACTAATAGCTCCGTAATATATTCTGTTACACTATTACAGGATTCTCTCTTGCATCAATTTATCATCAATCAACTGTCATTACAATTTACAATTTGCAAACGTGTTTTAAATGACCAAGTGTGCTGCATAAAGTAGAACGCCTTAAACAGTAAAAGCAGAATTGATTTGTTTCAGTATTCAAGTGTTTCAAGTATTCAACAGTTTCAAGTACCGAAAAAACATTTTTTGTGTCATTTGCATCTTGTAAGAAAAGTAGGCCGAGAATTAATCTTCATTTTTTCTGTTTTCCCTTTTTGTTTTGTTATAGCCATAGCCTACTTTTGGTTTTCAAATATTTGAATGATTAATTATGAGAAATATTTTTTCTCAAACTGACAGAAACAATTATGAATAAAATGAATAAAATTTCAATTAGAAAAGCACGATTTTTTATAATTGATACATATGGGAAAATATTTAATCAGGATCTGTCAGCATCATTTATTTTATTCTCTGTCGGCCTTTAAATATAGAGATATGTTTTTTATTTGTTACACACTAAAAAGCTACTAATTAAGCATATTTTTAGAGATTAAAAAAAGTTAAAAACATATTTTGTTTGGCAGCAATATGCAGATGCATTTTTAAAACAACTTCCGGGTATATTTTAATAACGACATTAAGAGTTCAATGATATATAGTCGTCAAATATTATTTCTAAATAATAAAGTATTTATAGCAACGTTATTATGATTTATTACCATATTATTAATACATCAAAATATATGTACTGCGATCATTTGATTTACACCAAAAACTATAAATAACCTTAAGGCAAATAGTTATAAATAAAAGACTATCGCAGGAAGCTAAAATCTGTCGTCCTGTTTGCTATTTTTCACCTTTTCTTATTTTGATGCATTATCTCAAACTGTTTGAGTATTAATATGTAATTTTATATCATAAAACTCAGATATGATCGGATAATTCAGTTATTATAGATAATTCAAGGAAATTATCAAAGTATGTGGATAAATAAATCAAAATTATGATTTATTAATAAGCACTACAGTTACTTACTCGTGTATTTATTAGTTGCAGGTGTTATATTATAACGACATTCAAGAAACTATCATTTAAAGCTATGAATATTGTAGTTCAACAATTTTATTTTAACACAATAGTGCTTCAATAATTACTATTCGATAAAAATTGTAATAATTACTAACCTGAAAGAGTTATTTCTATTGTGTAGTGTACTATTATTTATAAATAACAGCGATGCAATGTGATTTTAAAGAAGGTAACAGGAAACGTTAAAATTCTTGTCTGTAAACTTGAATAATTTACATTTTAAATGGTAATTATTTTTTGTTTCTTCTATTACTTGTACCACATAATCGCCCACTTACTCCCAGCTTTCTCCCTATTTCCTTAACATTATTTTATTATTTTATGCATAAATAGTTATTTTTCTACACTCTACCACAGCTGATAGATAACATCATGGAATCTTTGAATTTGAGTACGAAATTTCTCTATTTTATAGGTGAAATTCAATTACGCTATTATTTGAGAAATATTAAGTGGGAAATTTTCACCAATTGTTTATTTTTATTATTTACTTTATTGGTCGTTAAATTTAATAGCTAATTTTGTTGAAGTATTTTAATAACGAGAACAAATATTATTATACACACCATCTTGAAGTTTTATTCTAGTTTTATGTGACTTCATAGTACACCTAATGATATCGTTATATGGCATGACAGGAGTTAAACCACCTCTATTATTACTTTCAAAATATCATTTCCAAATTGAATATTGACTGATTATATTATTGATAATTAGTTTCAATATTGAAATAAGATTCTATCAAAAAAATGTAATACAAAAATGCGAGTGGAAGATAAGCCATTATGTGCGAGTAAAATACGCAGTTTTATCAATTATCTACGACTTTTTGAATAAAACATTTCTTTACAAATTTTTATTTATTAAAATATTAACCTAACCTCACAGTTTGATATGATGACAGATTATCATTAAACAGTAGTGTTGAATAATATACTCATTATACAATCGTGTTGAATTATAAATACATTAGGTATAAAATAGTGTGTTTTTTATGAAGAGGTTACAGTTACCTAAATAAAAGAATGTATTATTCAATGGTAGTAGATAAAAATTATAATACAAATCATAACCTTTATTTTGTAGGCAATGTATTCATTTATTTCTCTTATTTAGCTATTCATTATGACAATGTAACCTATCAGATATTATTATAAATCAAAACATAATTGTTTTGTACGCATTATTTGAAACCAAATAATAATGGAGAATTGTCGGATAAAGTTATAGTGAATTCGCCAGATAAATAAAATAAGAGCATAAATTTAAATATATTATTCATAGTGTCATTTTTATGCAATTTTTATTACCCTCGTATAATTCTGCAATAATATTAGTCTTCATTTTGCCCTAAATTACCTTCAATTTCCTGTCTATCTTGTTCCTCTTCCGGTTTGGACATCCGTTGTCTGTCTACCAATTCAACCTGATTCCGTATTCACAGAGCTTCACTTAGCTTGTAATTTGGCCCTCAACTTCGTCTGGCCCGTGGCCAGTTGTCTGCAACCGGATCTGAAATTTGACCCAGAACTGCGACCTCCCGGTTCGTGCCCTGGGATCGTTAAACCTTTAAAACATGGAGATATATGGCGAGAAATATGGGTTCAACTACCCCGGTAGACGAAGTAAAAATTGTGCCATGCAGATGATAATATGAGAAAATTTGTTAGTAGATACGAATTTTATTTTAAAGAAATCGACTAGCATTCTTTTTTTACATACATAAATCATGTCATATCATTGAACAAATGATTTGACATGACTTCTTTCGTATAAAAGCTCACACAGTTGTAACATGTAGGTATTAGTATTCCAAAAATTCTAAAATCAGACATTAACAGTAGGTAGGATTAAAATAAATTTTATAATAAATAATTAGTTTTTGTTTAGTTTTGTATTTTATTGATTTATAACTATACTATCTGAAAACGGACAAGTGCAAGAAATACTATATGTATAAATAACGGTTCGTTACAAATGAAGTGAATCACAACATCAAAAATTATAAATTAAAAGTCAATCGTTGTTTATTTTACGTTATAGTGTAGTCCTCGCTTTATTCATAAGTACATTATTTATATTCTCCAAGAATCTTCCATCGTTGATTAATCGGTATTTTTAGCCAACCGTACGCATTTGATGTTATTATGTCATTGTTTTCTGTAAAAAAAGAAAGCCATTTAGGGATTGTTATGATCACTAGCAACTGTATTCTTGGATTAATACAAAAAAATGATTGCTGTCATGGTAAAAACTCCGCTGCGCGACGTCCGGCAACCGTCTTCCTCGTCCCAAAATCATGCATTTTTTGTATTAATGATAAAAATAACTATTTTATCATTGCTGAAAGAACTGTTTCAGATGATAATAGATTATTAAGGGATTAAAGAACAGGCTAACATGCACTATCTATTGTTCTGTAGCTGTGTGTGTACTTCGTTATCGTTCGACTATTTTGAGTATTTGAGTCGATAAAGTAACACTTAGCCGGTGTGGTAGATAAAATCAAACTTTAACACCAAGGGTAGATAAATTATTTACTTATGTTTTTTCTTCTTCAAATTCATTTTCACACATTTTTCTGTATGCACTTTGTGAAAAGTAATATGAAAAATGTTTTTTTTAACAAACTCCGAAACTGTGTTTTAATATTAATATAAATTATAATTTAACATCAGCTATAGAAAAAATCTAATTTTATACCTACTTAACGAAAAAGGCAATGCAATTTTATTCTGTGTGTCATTTACAATCAACAAACTGTTCATTTATCATTCTTAATTAGTTGTATATACTGGTGTTTAAATATTTATTAGTTTTTCCTGAGTCCAACAATAATCTATTATTGATTTTGCATGAAGAGTTAGTTATACTCGTATTCGCAACTTAATACACCCTTTACCCGGTGACCCAAAACCCCAGAAATGACCTCTATTTAAATGTCAATTATCCTGACGTTCAAATCGATTTAACTATAAATTTTATAGCCCAATTCTGTGCAGAACTTCTAGGTTCTTAAAACACACTAGGTACGTGCTTATAGATTTTTACTCGAATTCACTTAATTACCGAAATTTTATGCCGAATTTGATCAACTGCTGAAATTTCCTTATAATCTTTAAGGCGCTACACTTGTAAATCCAGAATATTTACAATTTTAACAATTCTGGCTGTATTATAAAAAATTTCAAATTAAAATTTAACATGAAGAATAATGACTCATTAGTGAATCAATAAATGCAAATTATTAATTGCTGTGACATCAATTAGCAAAATTTTCATCATTTAATAATCCATTTTATACGTTTATTAATAGATACAACATCTTTCACGCCTATTAACCATCTTGGGTGTGGCAGACTCACATTGTGAGTTTTCGGTATAGATATGTATTTACCGTGTGTGTGTGTGATTACCAGCCATCAATAAAATGTTTCTTTTGAAAACTATAATATATGTTAGTGGGAAGACGGCTGTAGAGAGTTTTTTTAAACAGTTAAATGTAAAAAATTATGTAAAACTCGCCTTTTTAATAATTTTCCGAAATTATTTAACAAAATTTAACAAGGTTTTTTGTCATTTCATTCTAGAGCCGTGTAAGAACAGCCTTTAAGGACATTATTGTAAAATTTCATAGATCATAGATTTCAAAACCAAAGTCACAAAATTATTTTTTCCATAGCTGATGTTAAAGTTCTACTTTATCGACTATTTTAACCTCAAGGGTAGAAAAATTTATATTAGAGTAGATAAAATAATAAAGACATGAATTTTTGAACATTTTTTCTTCAAATTCATTTTCACACATTTTTGCATCCACTTTGTGAAAAAAGTAGAATGAAAAACATTAGAAACAAAATTGTGTGTTTAATAATAATTTAATTTAAAATTGATTTTCTTATATTTTTTCTTTCACTTCTGCTAGAGAAGAAATAGAATTTTATACACGACGATAAAATTATATTATCGGCTCGAGAAAAATAATTCATTCGCTCCTTCGTCGGTTGTGAATTATCACTTTTCTTTCGTCGATAAAATATAATTTTATTGTCTTGTATAAAAAATTTATTACTTTGAATTTGATAGCAAGAGATGTGCCTTAAGAAGAGTTCCAAGTAAAACGAAATTAGTTTGTTGGAAATATATATATAAGGATTAGATATTTTTTACATGCTTACCTACCTTAATTCGCTATAGGATTGTTTAATTAATATCTAGAATATTCATTTATAAAATAATTTCTATAGGCAACTGTAAAGCTTTCTTATCTGAGCAAAATAAAATTATATATCTACATAAAGTTGATATCTTATTGCTTTAGTCATTGAATCTCGATATTCTACGCTATTGCATTTACAATTCTATCGCCTAACGTTTAATTTACAGTACAGATCAATTAAACCAAAATAAAATCTCCATAAAGCCGTCATAAAACCACCATAATGCTAGCACAACTTGAAGATTTTTCACTAGAACTTCTAGATAACTCACACTATCCAGATAATTTATAACTTCCTGCATGTATGGCTACTTAGTCTAGATACTGATTGTGAATTCAAACCACTCTAAGCTGTTTAGAGTTAAAATACCAATGAATTCTGTGTCCGGTTATCTGGGCAATAAATAATGCTGGTAATCGCGCATAAGGCTTAATGCTGGAGAATTTGTTCCTGTATGGAGGACTGTGGACGATGGTTGCTTATAAATAGTTGGAAAGCATTTTTAATTGATTGATTTATTAGACATTACATATATTTAGTAGAAGCTTACAGCTAATTAGATGCACAGTTCAATAGGAAGTACTTTTAAATATTGTCTTTCTATTTTTATTAATAAATACCGATAAATAGAAACAGGTTACTTGTAATAAAAATTCCGTTAAGATTAATATTGTTCAATAATACCCGTGAATTAACGGCCAGTAAGCGCATTGTACCGAGGCTTTATTGAACTGTAAGCTATACATTTATGTTGTAAAAAAACGTAATAGATATTTCCGTACGACTGTTAAAGAATAATTGTATTCTTGTATAATTTTTAATTATAGAATTATGTTTTACAAGAAACTAAACAGTGTGGAATTATTATTTTAAAAGGCACAACTGTTAATTGATTCGGTAAGTATTTAATCCTTGTTGAAATACAATTTTCAGTATAGAATATAATTATTGTGGAATAAAATATATATTTTGAATTCATACTATGTTTTTTTTTTTGTATCAAAAGAATAAGGATCTCAATTTCTGAATCTGCAGAACTTTAAATAAAATAATTTTTTATGATTTTTTTAAATGACCATACATTACTGATAATATTACCGATTATATAGCCAAAAATAAATTACCTACCGGTTTTTTCAACATCACTAAATTTAACAGTTTCTTAATTTCATGCAAAATATAATTATTATAAATATAATTTTATTTATTTTTCTTATAGTCTAGAATATAGGTAGGTACATTCCGATCTTGTGGAACAGTGACACTCGTCTACGGCTCGTATAATAAAATAGCATCTTTTTAAAATAATTTGCTACAAGAAAACTACAGTTTTATTTGTATTCCCCAAAAAGTTTGGTCTTCCCGGGTCTAACGCATATCAAATTACTCTCCACATGCTATAGTTCTCTTATTTGTATGTTCCATTTTTCATTACGAATATATTTCTGCCCGCATCGAAAATAAATGTCTTCCTTTTAATCCGTATTTATTATTCTATTTAGTCGCACGGTCTGTTACTTACAAGGTTAGATAATGTTTTTAATTAAGCAAAACAACAAATGCGATATAAACATGAAAGATATGTATGTAGGGTATCGAGAAAAAATATGAATATGTATCGCGAAAAAATGTGCCAAGTTGGAATAAATTAGTGTTGAGATTTAAAGAAGTATAAAGTTGACAGAAAAATGTGATATTAATATTGATAAATAGTGGAATTAGTAGTAAATATGTTTAGAATGTTGTTAAGTATCAGATTTATCTAATTTATTAAAGGATGTGTCAATTAATTGTGATTAAATTTTCGAAATTTTATATATGAATTTGTGCCTAATTTAGATAACGATAAAATTTGGTTTTGACACTTTTTGGGCATTAGAACTGTTATAATTAATTTTTTATACTACATTCTACCGTAAAATGTATCAAAAATATTGAGGAATTTATATTTTTAACTTGATTTTTAATCTAGTTTAGAAATTGGAGAAATTTTAAAACTGTAACAGAAATATTTTGAATGTTTCAGATAGAATTTTAAAAGCACATACTCGTATTTAGGCTAAATATTTGTACAGTCTTTCACTTTTTTACACAATTTAAGTGTGGCAGCCTCACAGACAATGGGCTTCGGTGCAGTTCAATTTTAATCGTAGACTGAATTCATTTATCAAATAGATAAATAATCCGGAAATATATTATTCAAACTTTAAATTTTATTCCATATGAAGGGCAGTCGATCAAAAAACTTTATTTTTATTATTCCATATGCTGTCAAATTATATCTTATTTTATCTGCTAAAGTTAGATGGAATATTCAGCGAAATGAGCTAAGTAATTGTGAAAAATTCTTAGTAATTTTAACATTATTTTACAGCGAATTATTTATTTGGTATTATAATTTACCTAAAAATGCAAATTTAGGGTAGCGCACTGACCCAGTTTTGGGCATATTATTTCATAACTACGGTAGAATTTGTGTATTTTAAATCTGCATTTTAACGTGTGTACTTATATTTATCATCACTTTGATTTACTATCTGACAGATAAAATCAGTAATATTGAACAAAATTTGCAACTATAATCATCTTTCAAGCAGCACAATAACCGAATTCATCCTTCTGCACTGCAGTATAAAATAACATGTTCTGATGTTGTGGTCTATATTTACTTCGTTCTGAATTTCTTTCCCTGGACTGTAGCGTCCAACCGGACGAAGTAAATATAGGGAACGAACGTCTAGAGGTCGAAAACCCCCGTCGACCACCAGTGGCGCACGCAGGTGTTTTCACAGGGGGCAAAAATAATAAAATTTTAATGAAAACCTACACAGATAAGCACAATTTTTAACATACCTACTACTACTATTATTTGTGTCACTCACGGGCCCTCTTTAACGTTACCGGTCATATTTTTATAATATTAAATAAAAATCAAAGAGCAAAATATATAAATGTCATAGCCTCACAGATCACTTCGTGTCTTGAAATAAATATAGTCAACAAAGCTGGGCAGAGTACCGATTAAAAGTACTCAGGAATACTGACGTTCGAGTACCTACTAATGAATGGTACTCGTGAGTACCGACTTCTGAGTATTTACCTTTTTATGTACTCGAGTATTTCGGTACTCGTTAGCAATTTTTGGTACTCGAATGTAATATATTTTGAGTAGGTACCGTTTTATTTAAAATTTATTGTTTGTTATTTTTAAATAATTACAATTAATAGGAGTAAAATGATATAAGGAACATATTACAATATTATTTATAATAGTAATATAATAATTAATTTCAAGATGATAGATCGCCGGATGATGGATCCATCATCTTGAAATAAATTCTTCTGGATACGATGAAGCTAAGTTTGGCTTGAAGCCTAGATGTCGTAAGTACTCGCACTTTATATTATAGACCGGAAGCTAATGACATCAGGTGATTGTCTCCGATTTCATACAGCATGCCTTTTGGAGGATAGCATATTGACCCTATGACAACATAGAAAAACGGGTATTAAACCCTTGCACGCTTTCCGGTCATATGAAAAATTTCATTTCCACTTGCACAAAACATTTCCACCCTTGGGCCAACGAGGACTGCATGCCAATTTGGTTATAGGTGTTTTATTACACAAATATTAATTCTTTCCATCGGCATGCTGTATGAAAATGCGGTAAATCATATTTTTTATTACAAGATCACGTGACCGTTTAAGCCCTTTGGGATTCTGCGAATCGCATGCCTATAATTTTTAAGACTTTAAATGTATTTAAGATTCTTTTGATAAAAGGGCATACATTATTAAATTAGAGAAAACCACAAAATTTTTGTGCAAGTGAAAAAATGCAATTTTCCATATCACCGGAAAGCTTTTCTTTGTTGTCATAGGGTCAATATTCTATCCTTCAAAAGGCATGCTGTATGAAATCGGAGACCATCACCTGTCATGAGCTCCCGCTCTATTACATTTGTTACGTTGCATTAAATTGTTTAAAATTGTATAATATTTTATGTAACATTCAAATTCTCGGATATTTACGAGTTTTGAGTAACAACGAGTACATCAATTTTTTAATGAGTACTAAGTACCCAAATATATAAGTACTCATGAATACCGGTACTGAGTACCGAAAGTACTCGAGTAGGAACCAATTTTCGAATACATTTACTCGAGTACTGCCCAGCTCTGCTAGTCAACTTACTCACGGGTACCAACTCCTCTCTATCTCTAGTTCTGGCGACTTGTAGATAAATTGCTGCATTGTTACAAAATTAATTAAAACATGATTTTGCAGTTTTGTTGTGTTATAAATTCTGTTATATAAAAGTAAAACAATAATTTGCCATAAAACAATATAATAAAATAATAAGTGTAACTGTAACAAATCAATTCTGTCCGCTACACAATAAGCCCTCAAATCTAAAATAATCTAAATCAATAAAAACAATCTCCATTTATATCTCCTACAATTTCTGCACCATTAATTTAAAGTTTTTTCGCCTACGCTATTTCAAGAGCTGTTATAACCACCCGCACAATTTCATACAAAAATTGAAGTCCATTGTCTTAGTGCAATTTAATAATTTATGGTTTGGGAAAGGCGTTAGTCGTGCAATTACTATAAGAAGATTTGTAATCGAAATTTAATATGTTCGGCCTTCGGAGGATAATCTTTCATGGGGGTGTGATTGGAGATGGAAGATTATCCTTTAATTGGAAGCAGAAGGACTTAATAATTTTATAATTACTTAATTAGATTGAAATATACGGTGTATTTTAATATTGTATAATCAGTTCAACCTTAACAAGAACTTGTTATATTTACTTTATGTTAGTACTTTGCTGATTCACCAGACAGGCTTATGCTAACCTCATTATTTTCTCTTACGTACTTAGGCCGACATTACACTATAAAAGTTATTTGACAAAGATCTGTTATAAAAGATATTTGACGAGAAATTTGATACTGTAATAGCTCTTCTTTTATAAAAGTTGGGCTAACTTTTATAAAAGAATAAGCTATACACTGTCACATTTCTCGTCAAACAGCTACAAGATCTTTCTCAAAGAACTTTTATTGTTTGTGAAAATTAGTTCCAGTTTGCAAATTTAATAAAAATGAAAGTTAAAGATATTTTGCATTAATCTTAAGCTACTCAAAAAAACTGATTCCGTTCCTGTGTCCACTTCCGGAATTTTTTTGGTGGCACACCTCCATATTGTTCTAAATTAATGATCCTTCGTAGATCATACACACCCATAGATCACCCTTTATTCTCCACGTACCCCTAATCTGCATAACATAATACTCTAATGTTACATATTATTGATTACCCCCTTAAAACCACCCCTTCTTTATACTCAGTGATCATAAGGCTCATATTCGAGTGAAATTAGTCGCGTGCTGCGCCAGTGGCGTGCGGTTTCCGTAAAGTGAAAGGAGTATAAGAATGTTAATAAGCTGTGTTAATCGGCGTTAAGTTATGGTAATTTATTTCAGTGTCACAAATTTTTTCTTTGTCTTTTCATGGCTGGAGATGAGGATTTTAAATTTCGCGGGAGCGGAAACGGATGTGCAGATGTATGGTTTCCTTTGTAGGTATAATCAATTATAGATTAATTGCAACACATAAATTGCAAACAGTAGAAATTCATCATAACGCATACTTGAAGCTACTTCTTAATTATTATTGTTTTGTCTTCTTATTTTAAGAAAGTCGATATAGGTATACTTACATCGGTTCACTTTTCAAGTGTAGTACAATTTAATATTATGAACTTCTTTTCTTGAAAAAGATAGGTTCTTACATATACCTACAAAAGTAAACCGAAACGACAGTGTTATGGTATCTTTGGTATAAAGCCTGTTTTACATTGTACTTTTTTCGGCCAGAAACTGAAACTAGATTTAAGAAACTATTTCTGACTTCTTTTGTCTAGAATCACGTCCAAGATCTGCCGGTAATCAATAACCAAATTTAAACCCTAATTTTGACGTTTTGATTAAAAATATAAATGAAAGTCAAGAAGCCGGGATCGCTTCTTGTTGTTGATGGTGTAGTATGGAGATTTTCTTGTTTTACATTATAATATTTTGCATTCTAAAATCTATAGTATGATATACTTATAAAAGTTTCTAGCCAAAAAAGTATGTATAACAGACTTAACTAATATTTAAAAAAATCACCTTTTTAACACCACATATTTAATACCATAACTTGAGGTACATATTGTAATGGCATATAGTATTTGTCGGACTGATTCCGAAACAAACATATTTTTTTCGAAGTTCTTATAAATAAGGGTAGTTTACTTATGAAGAACATTTTTAGTACCACTGAATACTAATTATTTTGAATTAAGACAGAGTTATGTGACCGGTTACTTCAAACTAAAATTCAATTATTGTATTATGCATAAACATAGTTAATATGTTACTTATTAGTGCTTATTAGTAATAACATAGGTAATTTTAAATTAAAACTACCTATTCAACAGGTGACCCAAACCTCAAAAACTTAATTTCGAATATTGAAAAAAATTATTTTTGTTCCGTGAACAGTACGTGAAGAACTCGATGCTATTTTAATATGTACCCGATATTATGTACCTCAAGATATGGTACACCACCAGTGTAGTTTCATTTTAAATGTGTACCTTATGTGAAACTCAAATGTCCAATTCGCTTAATTATTGACACTTTCTTGGAATGCTAGAATTATTGATTAAATTAAAATATTCAATTAGTGAAGTAAAATCCAAATAATTATGTAAATAACGCAAGTCAGACTTGCTTCCAATAAACACAAACTGTTGTAGTATTTGTTTTAGTATACATATACAATTCTTTTTTTACCTTCCGCTTACCTGTAAAGGAAGGTATTGGAATCATGCAAAAAATCGGGTGGTGAATTTTTAGTGGATGAGCACGAATTAGGGTCCTTACAACTCATTTTTGATAGTTTCACGATGATGTCTGTGTGTATGTGTGTGTGTATGTGTGTGTGTGTGTGTGTGTGTGTGTGTGTGTGTGTGTGGTCAAGGGTTGTTAGTCGCATAACTCAAATACGAATTACCCGAAAATTTTGATATTTGGTATTTAACATTTGTATATAAATTGGAAGAGCTCCCTAGATTTTGGTACAAATATCTTCATCGGAAGTGATATTTTTTGAAGATTGAAAAGGTTAATTGTCAAAATTGTATATAAATTTGGAAAAATATAGTATTTATTTGTAATGAGAATAAGAGGAAAAGTTATTTGCAACTTACGTTATAAAAAAATTGTCTTTATCTGGTAGCATTAAAGAACTGCAGTAAAATTTAAAAAATAAATTTATCAAATAAAACGTTGATATCTTGTAATCCATGATCAGTTGATTTTTGTTTCTGCGTAAAAAATATTGACAGGTGAGACGGGTTACAAGTTGGCATACTAGCGCTATATAAGTCCTAAGTAAGATATTAAATGTAGTAATTCAACGGAGGATGGCTTCAATACAGCAGAGTTTTCCTGTGAATAAATTTTTTTATTCAGGTGATGCAAATTTCTGTGTTTGAATATTTGAGATTTTTATTTGTATATTTTAAATGGGCACCGGATTGCACGTATACATTTCTGTTTAAAATATAGATATGGCGGAAGGTTGTGTGATGGCCACGTCAGATTTTTATTGTTTAGGATTGTGAGGAAATGTGTGTCTTTATGTTTTCTGCTTGTTAAAATATTCCAAATTATTCGCTAATTATCTTCTAAACTAAGTCAGCTCCTAATTAATCTCCTGCAAATTAATTCAAATTCCTGCAGTTACCGCAGCAGGAACAATGTATCAAATTCAGTTCTCAGTCAAGCATAAATTAATTTTCTTGTTCATCTTTTATTTGTATAGCTTATAGACAATCTTTAGTTAATTATTTGCAAATCCTATACTTAACAACTGTTGTAAATTTGTCTTTCTATAGTTGAAAGGAAGTAACATATGTCGTACACGGCTACCGTTATCTATTATCAAGAGAAAAATTTTGCGAGGTTGTAACTGGACTTTTATGGCATTTTTGCCGAATTTATATGGAGATTTTCACATAGATAATGAAGAAATAAAATGTGGTGCTGAATTTTGATAAGAGAAAATTTTAAGAGGTTTTTAATTGTGACATATTTGTTTCCTGTACTTGATGAAATAATCATGGGATGTTGATTATTAAAAATATTTTTTGTATTTCATAAAATCGGAAACGGAACAAATAGTTTTAAGTCACAATTTTAAACTTGACAGCAATTTATGAACATTTCATTGGTAATAATTGCCGTAATTTCAAATAGATCTTATTTTAAGTATGAGCATTTCATTATTATAAAATTAGCATGTACTTACCTATTCTTCTCTTTTTTGTCCCAGGATTGTTTAAAAATTTAAATTTCTGGTGATTGAACGAATTCAAAGGAGCAATAATACGAAATACTTTTATTTACAACTATTAGGTACATAATACGTACTATTACATGAATTAATACCTTTATAATGTTATCATTATCAAAATTAAAATATAGGTACATAGTCTAGTCAACGAAGATCTTTCGGAAAACATTAAATCCAAAAGTTTTTTTCTTTGAGCCAAAATGTCTATTAGACCTTCCTGTTAAACATATTAAAAGTCCCCTATGGTGGGGGTCCGGGAACCCGCCGCCATCTTGGATTTTAGGTCACATTTTTCGGTTTTTTCGAAATAACTCGAAAACTATCAACTTTTTTGAAACATATTAAATTAGAAAAATGAAGCTAGTTAAATTCTCTACAAAATGGTTATATTCACTTTTTTCTATCTCTTACCGTTTTCGAGAAAATGGCATCCGAAGCAGGTGGTTTCCGTAAGTTATGAAACTTAGACAAACCACTCATCACTCCAAACAGTTTCTATGCAGAATTAATTATTATTTATTTATTATAATATCATTAATTAATTATTCTATTTATGAGCAGTTAATCTAGTCAAAGAACGGTTTGTAGACAAACTTTTTGATCCTAAAGATTTTATTTTTGAGATGTGTTTGGAGGTCTTTGGTGATGATTATACCAAAAATTCCCGGCCCTACGGTGTGTGCTAAGTCCGTAGCGTGGCAAAATGTGTCACTGTTTTTAGTTTTTCGCTTATATCTCTTGAACAGTTAGTTAATGAAAAAATTAAAGCTGATAAAATTTTCTACAAATTTGTTCCTAACCGTTTAAGAGATTCGCTGTCAAAAATCGACATTTTCTGAAAAAATGTTTTTACACCAGTTATTCGGCGAACTTCCAGAGCCACTCTCAGACCCATCAAGACCAAAAAGAACCAAAACTGTTTAGGATAAAATTTCTTTTATATTAAAATTCAAGAAAAAACCTATTTTGTAAGTTGTATGGATTGAAAAATAAAATTTATCCCTATCCTCAAAGTGTGTACTAAATCCGTAGCGTAGCAAAATGTGTCATTGTTTTTAGTTTTTGGCTTATATTTCTGGAACATTATATTAAATAAACTTGACATAGACATACGCAGTACAGGTCGCGAAATAAAACATTCTTGTATAACAGATATCGCAACCATTGAATTTTAGCTTAACTAAGGCCCTCGTAAAGTTTCAATATAATGTATCTTGTAGAGAATTGTACGTAGAATTTAATGCAAGAAACCGGAAGTCGATATTTGTACCCGTTAAGATGTTACAGTTCATTAAAAACAATGTATATGAAAATTTTAAAATTTCCAAATTTTCCCTCGGAGAAAATCTTAATATTTTAGCTTAACTAAGGCCCCCGTAAAGTTTCAATATAATGTATATTGTAGAGAATTGTACGTAAAATTTAATGCAAAAAACCGGAAGTCGTTATTTTTATCCGTTCAGAAGTTACAGTTCATGAAACACAATAAATACGAAAAAACGCTAGAATTTCTCAACTTTCTCTTGGAGAAAATCTTCAAATTTTAGCTTAAGTAATGCCCTCATAAGTTTTTATAATAATGTACCTCATAGAAAAATATTCGGAGAATTCAGTGCAAAAAAGCAGGGGTCGTTATTTTTATCAGTTTATAAATAACATTAATTTTTGTGTAAGGAGACGAATTTTCGACTTTTTAAAAATGATTTAAATATTAGAAATAAATTTTAGCGTTTTTCTCGAAAACTGTGCCATTTACAAGAAAATGTAAAAAACTAAAAACAGTGACCATTTTACTACGCTACGGACTTAGCACACACCGTAGGGCCGGGGACTTTTGGTATAAACATCACCAAAGACCTCCAAACACATCTCAAAAATAAAATCTTTAGGATCAAAAAGTTTGTCTACAAACCGTTCTTTGACTAGACTAACTGCTCATAAATAGAATAATGAATTAATGATATTATAATAAATAAATAATAATTAATTATGCATAGAAACTGTTTGGAGTGATGAGTGGTTTGCCTAAGTATCATAACTTACGGAAACCACCTGCTTCGGATGCCATTTTCTCGAAAACGGTAAGAGATAGAAAAAAAGTGAATATAACCATTTTGTAGAGAATTTAACTAGCTTCATTTTTCTAATTTAATATGTTTCAATAAAGTTGATAGTTTTCGAGTTATTTCGAAAAAACCGAAAAATGTGACCTAAAATCCAAGATGGCGGCGGGTTCCCGGACCCCCACCATAGGGGACTTTTAGTATGTTTAACAGGAAGGTCTAATAGACATTTTGGCTCAAAGAAAAAAACTTTTGGATTTAATGTTTTTCTTCACCCCGATTTTGAGCTTCGTTGACTAGACTAACAGCCATCACTAGTTTTGTATTATGAAACTTATTAAAATTTCTTTGGTATCATGAAAATATTATTTAAACTACCTACGTTTTGACAGAAATTGTTCCAAATTTAATCAAAAATATGCAAAAGTGAGGTTGGAATAGTAGGTTGCCCTCTGGCTATGACGTCATTCTGGATGACAAAAATAAAATAAGTTAGGTTATGTTTTTTTATAAGTACTGCATTTATTATGCTACTCCAAGTTCATGTTTTAGTAATAGTTGTAGATAAAATAATATAATAGGTATTTGTGTATTTGATGGATATCATGTTTGGTTACCTTTTAAAAAAAATTTAAACAAGTTGTTAATATTTTTTTTCTTTTTCAGGTGAGCACTTATCAAACAACATTCATTTTCAATGTGGTTATGGTAAGATTAAACAATCATCTTTTCTAATTAATGTCATTAATCATCCATTATAAGTTTTGATTCACTTTAATGATGCTCTATGTTTGAAGTTACTTTGTACTCCTGTTACGTAAATTTAATTAGTGTAATGCCTGTAGGGTACTGAACTATAATACCATTACTATTCCTGTGCGTAGGAGTACTTTACTATATCATTAGGATTGGTTCATTTACATTCTATTTGTTTTATCCGATAGTTATCAGATGGAGAGCCATTAATTAATTGTTTTGGTGAGATTTTATCGGCTGGATATTGGTCGGATATTTGTATGGATGATGATTACTACATCTTTTGTGCTAAATACTTGGTACCTAACTATAACTTACAGATTATTCTTAGTTTAAACTTGGATAAACAGAGATATTTGACAGAATCTTGAGAAATATTCAGGGTAGTTTATTTTAAAATTGAGAAGATATTTTGAATGTTTTCAAAATAGGATGTTCAGTTCTATAATATTTAACTCTTCTTTTGGTTGTGTTGTGTGCGAACCATTTTTCACAAACTCTTCATATTACTATTGATTTTATTTCAGTTTAAATTTCTCTTATATTAAAGACTTCTGTGAACTGTTATGCCGATTTAAAAATACCCATTTTAAAAAATCTAGGAGTTTGTGTTAATTTCGTTGAAAAGAAATCCTAATTTATTCTTCTACAGATGTTGCCATACTGTTTACGTCTCAAACGTTCCTTTACGTTTCTTTTCTTTCTGTCAAAATGTTTATGCTCTTTGTCGTGTAACACATGTTGTTCAGTAAAAAAATACTAAAAAAATACACAAGAACGGTTCTTTCAGAACCACACATCAATTTACATATCTTTTACGAGACGAAAGGTTTTTTAAATCTATTTTTGGAAGAATAGCGGACTCAATGAGTCATCGGCATTAATTATTGGCAATAAATTGTCTGCTCGTTGAATATTGATTAGTATGAAATACTGCAGATCTTACAAGTATTATATACAGTTTCGGAATCCTTTGTCGTAATATATTTTATCTAGATAATGTTTTAGTGGAAGAAACCTACAGAAGTTTGGTCAGAAAAGTTTACTATCTATTGCCTTGCTCAAACTTATCTACCGGTAAAGTAAAACTGAAAAATAATATTTTACAATGAAAATATTATTGTTATTTTGAGGTTCTATTCCAAAATAGTACCTACCTATTATACGTAACATAAAATTATTTAAAGAAATTACAAAGAATGAAATAGTTTTATTAATGAAATTTTACATGAAAGAAATTATTATTTGTGCTTTTTCCAAATTTCAAAATAATTTTGAATAAAGCTTTGAAATATGTACGACTAAGCATACCACTTAAAATTTAAAAGTATATTTTTAAATTTATAAATAAAATTTCAATAATACTTCTTTTTCAATATATTAATAAATGGCAATATGTTTTTCCAACGTCTTCTTAATTCAATATTTCTGTATATTTTATGAAAATCGTTAAAAAATATACATTTTCAGATTAAGTTAGAAAAAGAGTAATATACCTTATTTTCATCTTTCTCATTACCATCCAGTAAAGATTGTTCTAGATTGCATACTCTCTTGTCTTGAAAATTGTAGACTTCTGCAGAGGTAAGGAGGGTAATCAGACTTGGATGACTCATTCTGTTTCATGGTCAGCGACTTCTTGTACTGTCTGCTGGCAGAGGACAGGAAACCTTGCAAGTCAGACAGGAAGTTAAAGTAACTTTACCTTTTGCTAGACATTAATCCCAGGGGTGGATTATTGGATTGTGGTTACAAATATTTAGTGTGGTTTTCTCTTTTGATGTTTTGATGTACATAGTCAAGAAGTTTTTGTCCAGATCAGATGAAGAAATTAGGAAAATTTTCCTGTTTATACCTTTACTATTCGCAAAATTATATTAGGGTAGCTTTATTCTTTTTGATAAAGTTAAGAATACGTTTTTGTCAAATAAGCTATCATTGCTGTTATGTTTACTCGTATATTTATTTATAGTTAACTGAAAGAAAAGTTATACAGATTTTTATTAATTTTTTGACTATTTTACTTCCTACATTTCGATACGAATCTGTCAGTTATATCACTAGAAGTTAGTAGACTGATAAATAAGTTACTAAGGTTTTTGTATCTAGATATAGGTATTACTTGAAAGAACCGTTCATCCGAGCGTTCATCTATATCTCTGGATAAAATTTTGAATTATGGTTATGGATAAGAAAACCTTAAGACCGATTGTGCTAATATTCATATAAGATATTTTTCATATTAGGTACCTATCTCATAATCATAATAATAATAAATGAAAAAAAATTCATACCACAATTCTTACGCGTTTATATAGTGATATCGCTTATTACCAGAACCCTCGCCAGAACCAGACGGACTTTTCTAAACTGTGTTATTTTGATTCTATAAGATTAATTAAATTCACAATAAATATTCGAAATTCTTTTATGCTCTTAATTATAATCTAATAATAAATCGTCCCTTAGTAAAAGTGCAACAATTCGATCAATTTCTCGTCATTAAGGTGAAACTCTTCCATATAATTAAAATATCTTGCAGTAGTCGGCTTGTGAAACATCAAATAAACGATGTACTCTAGATCAATACACATTACATTATCATAAACAACGCATTAGATCGTAGATACCATTGCAAACAAACAGAATAGCGAACATTCACCTATCGAAATATCGGAATTTCTCTTTCTATTGCACTTTTACCATGTAGTTATACCTATTGAAGACTGAATAGGAACAAAAAAACGTAATTATGAAACTCTAAGATATCTTGTTTTTGTTGTTGATTTCCTGTTATTGATTTGAATTTAATTAGAATAATAGATTGAAATAATTATTTCGGGGTTTTTATAATTCATAGGGAAGTTGGCAATCTCAAGTTTTTGTTTCATAGAAAGTACTACAATATTTTTAAAATCTACACAATATGCTATGCGATTAAATTAATTATTCTGCAATGTTCGTTGTAAAAAAACAAATTCTATTTTAATTCTCACTTATAATATCACATGTGCATTTATTCTTTCCGGAAATTTTTTTGAGTGCTTTCCAACAACATCTTAATTAGCTCGAGTGGTACACGGGAGCTAATTCCTGGACATGAATTAATGCACGAAACAATATCAAACTGACATTATATGACAGTAAAGTTTCCGCTTATTAATTACAGTTAGGTTCCTCAAACTACTAAAAAAAATCCGCTAAATTTGTATATAACCATAGTTATTATTATTGTTATTAATTCTTCCATTGGCTATTATTTGTGTCATGCGATTTTCAATTTAATAAATTTAAAACAATATAATGAATTGATTAAATGCAATAACATAGTTATTTAAGAATTTTTTTACATATTTGTTCATAGACATAGTGTCTTTGCGATTATATTCATATTATCATATTAAACATAGATAAATAAAGGTGTGCGTAGTTAGATTTGCATTTTAAAAATCTTCAAGATCTCTACTATTTATTTATAGTTGCGATTTCACTGCAACTAATAGTACGTAGGAGTGATCTAATACTACAAGCAAAGTACAACTGCTTGTCTTGTATGTACGTGATAAATACAACTAGGATTCGAACCTAGAACCTGAGTTCCTGAGAATCTGCGTGGTAGGAAGACAGGTTTCAGTCTTTTTAAAAAATCTCTTACACCAACAGACGTACTTATTCCATTAGCCCATTCATTTGCTTTAATTTACTCGCAAAACGCAATCAACAAAATTAAAATAAATAACGATGTTTAAAAAAGGAGTGCATATTTCTTCAGCGTAACAACTGAATGAATTTATAAAATGTCCATGCAAGTATTTCATAAAAATTATATTGTATACCTTGATCTAAAGATTGACACCTCATCTTTCTGACATTTGTCTGACGTTTAAAAAACCTTAAACATACAAAACAATACAAAGATTTTAAAAATAAAAAATCTGCTGTGGCCACCACACGACCTCTCGCCTAATTCTGCTTATTCTACTAATCTAATAAATAGTTTTACTTACATTTTAATAGTTTCATGTTCATGTAATATGTAAACGATAATGTAAACCAATATGCAAGCAAAAGATGTCAACTGTACTGTCACTGTCATAATAATTCAAATTTTATGTAGAAACAAATTTCATATCATGGACAACAAGATACTGGAATTTCAAAAAAATAGAATATTAATTGTACTTTATTTTATTGTTAAATACTTCCAGATTCAGCAATTTGTATTTATAAATAACTGTACACATAGATAATCACAATTTCTTTTATTTTTAATTGCAAAAATTGTCATAAATAAATAATGTACCAATATATTTAAGGAAAACTTTTCCAAACTTCTAAAAGTACTACTTCCGGTTTGCGGATTTCTACCAAAATCTTATCCGGTGTTAAGATACTTATTAAAACCTTAAATATGAAATTTGGTTATAAACGGTTTGATACTTTTTAAGTTATCGTGGACGAAAAATCGTCGATTCATACAAACACACAAACACACACACACACACAGACATCATCGTGAAAATAGTAAATTCGTATTCTGGAGACCCTGAAACGTGCTTATCCACCAAAAACTCATACTCGAAAATTTTGACCCATTACAATACCTCTCTTATAGAATATGAGGCGAGAGGTAAAAATTAATGAGACAACAATGATTTATTTAGTTTAAATTCGGATAGTAACTATCGTATCGTTGCCGACTATAGTTCTGGAAACTCATATTCTAATTCAGTTTGGTTGTTTGGTATACAATTTAGTTTAACTGGTGTACTTAATATCTACTAACAACCATGGGTATCCGTGAATTAACAGCTGATAACCGCACATATGGTAAAATATACATTATACTTACATCTAATCTAAGTATACTAATGACTCAATATTATGTTATATGAAGCTTAAAAGACATGATATAATGTATGATAAAATTATTTCCTTAAAAAATAATAAAAAATAATAAAATTATTCTCCTTAACGTCGTTACTTATTTTAATGATTATGTTTGTAAAAATTATTAACTTGTATGTTTTTTGATATTATGTGTCTACTTACTCGTAATTTGTATACTATTTTTAATTTGTAATTTTTTTGTACTTACTATTATTTTTAAAGTGTCAGTTAACCAGGTGTTACTTGAAAAACAGCGCTCTGCAGAATGTAACACCTTTTTGTGTACTTATGTGTGCAAATAAATCTATATTATTATTATTATTATTATTATTATTATTATTATATTATTAACTTAAAGAAGGAAGCACACCGCTTTGAATCGTCTTTATTTATAAACAAAATCAATGAGAACTAAAACCCAAATAAATTCTAATTTATAACAAGAGTCCTGAAAATTTATTGCAATCTATAAAATGAAATAGTTTACGTCCCACCGCTCCGAATGGTACAAATCTTTTCATGTCAAGGTTTCTGGTTTTAAAACTACAATGCCAAGTTCATGTAACAACATTGTTTGGATGCAAGCCAAATGAAATTTTGTCGACATTTAAATGGTCTCTAAAGATTAGCATTATGTATATTACGTGAGAGATGGTATCTCAAGTAATGTCATTCATATGCAAGTGGAAAATATGACAGGCGGTAGATTAAGCTCTGCTTTAGTTGCTGTGCTATTAACTCAAGTGTCAATCACGTATTGAAAGTTTTGTAATGGTAACCTAATTTTATTTAAATGATATTTTGAGATGTCATAAAAAAGTCCTATCACTGTCTGGAACGGTTTATCTGATCCACAATATTGATTTGATTATTATTGATCTTACTTATTTGCTTTATATAGAGATGTGTCACGTGATATGAATAGTAGGTATAATAAATTTTGTATTTTTCTACGATGTTCTTTAAAATATATTTTTTACTTATATATAGGGTGATTCAATAAACGTTTTATCATGAGAAGTGCTAATAAAATCTAAGAAAACGACAGAATATTCGGAATGATAATTTATTTTGTTAGTTTGGTTCATGGCAATTACACGTGAAAGAGTATTCCAAGGATATGGCCACCACGGCTCGCACGGCACTCACGAATCCGTTCGACAACCGCATTATCGCGTATGGCGCGAACATCATGTGGCCACCAAGATCTTGCGATTTGACCCCCTTGGATTTCTTTCTTTGAGGTTATTTGAAAAGTAAGGTCTACAGGGATAGGCCACAGTCGCTCGAAGACCTGAAAATTGCAATTCGGCGCGAGATTGCCTTGATTGAGCCGGCATTTTGCCAAAATTACGACAAACGGATTCGTGAGTGCCGTGCGAGCCGTGGTGGCCATATCCTTGGAACACTCTTTCACGTGTAATTGCCATGAACCAAACTAACAAAATAAATGATCATTCCGAATATTCTGTCGTTCCCTTAGATTTTATTAGCACTTCTCATGATAAAACTCTTATTGAATCACCGTATACAATGATTTACTTATTAAATTTCGATATAATTTTACACTTGGAAAAATAGACTTTTATTGTAAACTAGCTGAGGTGGGTACCCGGCGTTGCCCGGATAAAAGATTGTTTTTGTTAACCCTTACTTCGTCTCCGGGAGGGGGATCTCTGTACCAACTTGGCAACCCTGCCATGTTATTTTATTTATTTATACCTATATGTTGCAACATGGCAGAGTTGCCATGTGGGTACAATATTGTTGTATACATTCAATTATATATGTTTACATTAGTAACGTAAATAAAATCTTGAAACGACACACAAAAATATTTCTTCCAGTTTATTTAATTACCTCTCGCCTAGAGAGGTATAGGGATCGTGAAAAAATTCGATGTCGAGATTTTTGTCAATAAGCACGTTTTAGCACCTTTAGAACCTATTTTGACTATTTTCACGATGATGTCTGTGTGTCTGTGTGTGTGTGTGTGTGTGTGTGTGTGTGTGTGTGTGTGTGTGTGTGTGTGTGTGTGTGTGTGTGTGTGTGTGTGTGTGTGTGTGTGTGTGTGTGTGTGTGTGTGTGTGTGTGTGTGTGTGTGTGTGTCTGTGTGTGTGTATGTATGGAAGTCTGTATGTGCGCCTACTATAGTCTTTCGTTCTGATTCATTATCTCAAATTCTACTGAACATAAAATTCTAATATTTTGCAATATACATTTATATATGTTAATGAAGAGCTGATCAGATTTTGGTAAAAATCTGCCAACCGGAAATGGTATTTTCTTGAAGCATTTTAACATTTTTTGCAAAAAATATAGGAAATACTGCGATAGTTACAATTTGTCATTCGACATTTCAAAGAACAAATTATCTTTTACAATATTTATTTAACATCGTTTCTATATCTCTTACCAATAAAGGAAAATTAATTTTCAAAAATTTGTAATTTTACCTACCACGATTTGTAAATCATAATATAGGAACAAAATTTAAAAACAAAAATGAAATGTCAATGTGATAGATGAACAGACGTATACACAGTTTCTGAAATTTTTGTGACACAATTTTTAAATATAAATATATTATTAACTGGGTTGAAACTTTAGAACCTATAGGAGCCGAAATATAATAAATTAAAAACTGACTGAATTCCATTAAGTTTTCATCCTTCCATTAAACATATTCAGTCAAGAAGTATCATCGATTCATTATTATTATTATTATAACTGGATATAAGGTAATAATAAAATAAAAAATTTATCTACAAAGAGCAAATTTGATTTCAATGTCAATAAGAATCGGTACTTTGCTTGAAGAACTATAACAAAAATTACAAAAAGTAGCCTAACCAAATCCAAATTCACATATTACAGTGTCAAGGCGGGAGGTCTAGTGATGGCCACGTCAGATTTTTTTTTTAATTTTTTAATAATGTTACATTATACCAACGTAACAGGTTCAATCGAATTCAAACATACCTGACATCTGACTCAGACAAACAGTTCTAGATTTGAGATTTCTAACCCCTACCCCAAATAGTCCGAACGAATTCAGACATAATAATTTATTACCCGAATTAAAAAATATATACATACTATTATATCTTCCAATATTTCAATAGTATAGGTGTAACCCAACCTTGTGTAACAAAATTTAAGGGTGTGTAGTATTAAACACACTGATCATGAATCAAAAAGAATTTTGTTGAAATTCGTAAAATATAGATATGTGACATTACGTTCTTGAGTTTGACATTAAAACATTGATAGTTTGATGAAAAAACTTATAGTTTGCAACTTGTAACAGACTTTACCGAGAGTTTTCATAAATTTATACAAGTAGTTTTTTTAGCAATAAATTATATGATTCAACACTTTGGTTAGCAATTTTATCACTTCCTACAATTGAGATTTCAGTTCTCCCTTCTCAGACTGTACCTTTCTTTTACTTCAGCGGTAATTACAATTCCACAACCGATTTTTCTGTTTGGTTCAACAAGAATTTGCCGCTGTTCTCACGGAGTTAATTACAGTTTTACAACATATGTACAACATTGAATACTACTCAACAGTTACTGCTGTAAATTCTTTACAACCAGAAGGAAGTGTTATTAGTACTGATACACTAGCTTTTATTGGGCGTTAATCCAAAAATTCGACGTGTTGATTTCTTCAGGAATTTATAAACTGACTCTATGTTCAATTCGAGTGTAAACAACATATGAATGTAAAATGTTATAGGTACATTTTAGATTTTATTTTAAAAAATTAACTGCAAAAGCAAAGTGCACGAAATTTTGATTTATTATTTCAGTGAAAAGGATTATTCTCTGTTAAAATCAATTTCCAAATCCATGTAAAACACATTATTTTTATCTTTACTTTTAAGTTTCGTTTTGTATGTACGCTTGTTAAAAATATGCACAAATGCGTTCCGATTTAGAAATATTTTGCATAGGTAGGTAATTTAATATAATTTCCAATACAGATTATAAACTTCATAATACGAAGTTAGTGTTTCAACTGTTGCTTAACTGTAGAAGCTATAGCTTGTAATGGGCTGAAATTTCCTAAGTACAGACCTGCCCGTCTTTTACAATTTTTATTATTCTTCAACATCCGTTTCTGTGCTATTTGCAGCGCCTAACAATCTTTCATTTACTGTTCACAAATAAGAAATAAAATACAGCAAACGCATACAATACAGTCAGAAATGAATAATACCAACATATTATTTTCTTGCATGTCAAATGGAAATTTATTTCATTACTGCAACTTGCAATTTGTCTACCGTGTAAAGAAGAACAAGAAGAAGTAAAACAAGATCACTTTGAAGACGAGGAATATTACTTACAAAGAAGCACAAGAAGGCTTATTTGAAACAAACAACTTATAACTGATGGAAGGAAACGATATCCATAATGTAAAATCTTTACTCAGTTACTTAGTAGCTTTTTCTGGTAAAATAGGAAATTATAATGTTATTATTATATTATAATAACACATTTAAATATAATTTTAACAAGTCGCAGACGATTATCGTAAGCATTCAAATTAAAAATTGCCATATTATACAATAATATAACCTATATACAAAACTTTATGTACGAATAATCTAAATAATGTAAAGGTAAATTTGAAATGACAACTGACAGCTATCAGAAATATTTTATGATTTTAATTTATGTATATTAGGTAGATACTTTATTTCCACCTTATGTGTAAATGACACCTTACAGGCGTTATGGTAAATAAGTAAGTGAGTTATTCTTATTATAGGGTCTAGACCTGTAATATATTTTACTTGTTACTCACTTGTAAACGTCACTTAATCAATCTCTACATTACCTTTGAAAATGAATCTTTACAAATTACAACTTGTAAAATTGACAACTGACTTGTTAAAATTTGTAGCTAGTCATATGTTCATAAACATAATAAACTGTTCACGTTGCGACAGAAGAAATCATATACGACAATTTTTGACAGAATAGTGTGTGAATGACAAAATTTGGATATATTTTTTAATTTTTATTTTGATTTACAAATGACTAATAAGTAAAATGTTGTACAATACACGCAAGGTAACTGTTTTACTACTTGAAGGAGGTGATCAGGCTATCCGATCATTTCCTCCTTTCAGCAGTAAAAACTGTTTTACCTTGCTAGTAATGTAATTTACTATTACAGTACGGGCTCATAGAAGGGACTCTCTTCTACCCAATTGTCCTATCGATAACATCTTTTGATTACAAAATGTAATGTATCTTTTTTTTAATTATAAAGTAAATTTATGAAAAAAACACTGTGCAGGTGGTAGGTAATAAAAAATATACGCGGCACGGTTTCAAATAATCTTTACTCACAACAACTTTGCAACTCGCCCGTAAAGATTAATTTACTACCCTCGCCACGAAAATAGCTATTATTTGTAAACATGCTAAAGTAAAGTAAAGAGAATATCATTTGCCAAAAACCATAATACATAAAGTTGTATTGATCAAAGCTGGACAAGTAAAAAAAAATGACTAGCGAGTAGGTATATTATTTCTCACTCGTATTTATAAGGGCGCGCTTAAAAGTGAAAAAACCGTAACACGAAGTCTCTAATGGTAGTGTTTTTTACCAGATAATAGTCAAAATCATTAGGTCAAAATTTGATTTTGATTGTCACGTCAGCGAAACTTTTATATGGCTCATTTTTGCACATGCTTTCTGCATAAATTTCTCATAAACGATGTAACCTACAATGAAAATTGTGTTACACAATGAAAATATATACAATCCTAATTTCCTTATTCTAAAAGTTATGTCTGTAATAAATAATAGCTTATTTTACATAAAATTCATTGCAATTTGATGAATTTTGCTCTCTCTTCTTTCACTTCTACTGTAAATTAATTTTCTGGTATTTTGATTAATCATAAGGCAATCTATAAACTCGAATGATTCTATTAATATATTATTTATGCCTATTGCTTGTTCCTATTTGCAGAAATTTATGCAAATAAAGTGCATAAAAATACCTATCTGAAAACGGTTTCGAGCGCGACCTTAACAATCGTATAACCGCGGATGATGTTTAATCGCATAAGAGAGGAAAATGTTCAGACGTCCAGAGATATGATATTTATCTTAGATCAATATTTCCTGACTGTTAAATAAACATGACCCAAATTATTAGAATGCTCAGATGATTTATATGGCAGAATCTAATCTAAAATAAGGGAGAAGGAAAAATGTTGATTTTCGTCTTTCGGAATCAAAATAGCAATGAACTGTTTGTATTGACTGATATGAGAAATATGTAGCATACATATCAAGAATGTAGAAATATTATACCATTTATAAAACTAGAGCCCTCTGAATCTAAGAATAGTCCTTTTATTTGTACTATTCTATTTATTCTTTAATTACACCATAAAAACTCCATAACCAGATTCAGTCTTCTGTAGTACTGTAGAAGCAACCGTAGCAACACCATAATTTTAATAATGGTTAAACACAAAACCATAAAAAGGCCATAACAGGAAATACCGACGTTGATTAGTAGTGGCAGCCGAGCTTGGTTTTTCATGGCGTATCCCGTGCATGGTGCATACACCGCGTGCACTCGTGCGCGACACCATGACACTGCTACCAACCAAAGAGTGTAATTATCACCAAGATGGGATTCATGGAAATTTTACGCGTTCTTAATAAATGATTAAGAGAAGTGTGGAGATATGCCGCTCACAAATACAGCGGCGGAGGTGACGTTTCTAAACCTTTGTGTTACCACTACTTCACAGAAAAATCTGTTCGACTGAAAATTAATACTGCTGTCGATTCGATTTTTGTGACTTGAGTTATTTGCTTGATTTCATAGAGGACAAAATAAAGGAAATTTATTGCTATAAACATTTTCAATATTAACAAAAAATCATCATGGATATACCTTCTTAGTTTCTATTAAATTTTATCATAAGTAATGTAATAAGACTTGAATTTATTGGTAAAATACAGAAAGGACAAACAAGTGTCAAAATTGACACAGTTTCGCTTTCGTGATTTATGATTCAATTTTGACCCGAGTTGTCGTTTTTACGCAGAAATTGTGAGTAATTTTACCAAATTGATTATGGCTCGAATTATATTATGCTTGATTATTTCACGGATGACAAAATAATGGATTACTGTTTTTTATCAAATTTTATTGCTGAAAACTTCCTTCCTCGAACAAAATAGAGCACTCCAATTGGTTAAAAATAATCTGAAGAATAATCGGTAAAGAAACTCTCATACTCTCTTTGTTTAATCCTCTTTTATTAAAAAACTTTTTGATATTGTTTGTACGAATTATGGACAATAATTACACTAGTCGACAAAGTTTGGGTAACATGGATGAAATAGCTATTCAAACTGAACCTGCTAAGACACTATAGCTAGAATTAGTCTAGTTACCGATTTTAGAAATAATAAGATAGATATAAGTGAACTGATTCGTATTGGTTGGTACCTATATGTTCCGCCTATGTTCGATCATCGAGATCATTTAAAATATCTTCCTATTTCATGATCTATTAACAAATCGTTAACTACCTGTTAATTACTGGTCAATGGAGTATTTATCCATATTGAGCTTAGAAAATAGAAAAATATGGTTCTGCCGGCACATCAGACACACCAAAGACAGGTGTGCCAGTGAACTAGTGTAAAATCAAATTACCCTGTTGTACTCAATAATAATTCTCAGAGGAGACAACATAAAATTGACTTAAATAGTCAAATACCGAATTCGCTTCATAAAAACTGCCGAAATTTTAAACTGCTGTCATTATTTCTGTGGTAGATATGATATATTACAATATTATAAAAAGAAATTTTAAAATTAATTTGAGTTCAGGAGATTAGAAATGTGAGCGTAGCAAGCCTATCTAAAAACGAGGTCCATTGTTTACACTTTTTATTTATTTCAGTTTTTGTGTGCCAGTCTCTAATTCTTTAAGATTTAGTAGAATATTTGAAAGATGGAAAATTATTAAAAAATCAATTGAATCTCTGAAATGCATAGCGTTTCTGATTATATTCCTCCTTCATCAGTGAAACATATTAAAATTTTTATATTTGTGCAAGAAGTCGAAGATTCTTTCGGCTCGGCAGTTGAGTCTTAACTTTCTGTTACCCAATTTGGATGTCATCCTCACAATTAACTGTAAGGTTTATATCATAATATTTTTATGATAATTAAAAATTAACAAAAATATCACGGTATTGCTGTGAAATTTATAGCACGCGTTATAACACAATATTTTGATTAAATTTTTGGTTTATCACAAAGTAATAAATAAAGCCTACTTTAAAAATACCAAGCCAATATTACTTACCGTATTGTTTGTGGAGAAATTTTTATTTCCTTCTTAGAAATGTAGGCCAGCTCTGAAAGTATTTTTACAGCAAAAATTCGGGCTCGGGCTCCACCATGTGCTTTATTAAGATTTAATCTAAATCTTGACGCAGATGATAGTTCACTAAGAAGTAATTGGTTTCTTCTGTTAGATAAAGTTAAAGATTAGTAGAAAGTATTGTTTGCTTAAAGCAAGAATGGTGTTTGTTTTGGAACCTGTAATTTGGATAATTCTAACCACGAAATTAAATTAATCGATAAAATACTTTCTCGAAAGTGAATTCATTTATAAATTCGAAAAGGAAGATTACGTGTCCAAGCAATTTTACAATAATAGATATTCGTGTTCAAATCTGACCTCACTATAATTTTTGGTGCAACATTTTTGTATAATAAACTCCGCATAATCAAATCACGTCTTCGTATTAATTTTGACATTTTGTACCATCATGTATGTGAATCACCTTTATAAAGATTATCCTAAAAATATTCGTTTGCTTTGTTTCATAATAAACATAATAATTAAATTTCACCACTTTATTTTTTGATATGAAAACCTACCGGGAACCCTCTTTCTAATAGTCCAAGAACTAGGGATCAAATTAGTGTAGACATTTTATTAGTCGTGATCGTGAAATTGAAGGGTTTGGGCCTTGCATATCTACTGAAGATAGAATGTCCAGTCTACCATTAGATTTCCTCAAGTAAAATAATAATAAATGACACTCTATATTTTCATAACTGTCAAAAATTTGCTTGTTTTCTGGTTATCAGTACTTATGATTAAATATTTTTATTATTTTTTTGCATAGGTAATATTATGGTATGTTAAGCTGGAATAACCTCATTAGCAGAACCGGCCAAACCCAATAGGAATAATTAGTACTCGATTATTACTAATTAATTACCCTAATCCCTAATTGTTTTTTTAAAAATTAACGAGGGTTTTACGAACCCGAGTTTGTGGGCTCTAGCAGGCTCGTAGCCAGGATTTTGTCTCGGGGGGGGCTTCGAAATTTTAGGAAATGGAGGGGAGGGGTTTTATTATAATGTTTCTTTATCAGGCCTGTATCCAGAACTTTTTTTGAGGAGGGGCTCTTAAAAAAAAATTTACGAAAGGTTAGAACAAAAAAATATATAATTTAGTATTTTTAGTACAAATAATAATAATTGATGCTTCACATTTTGCCTTAATTCAAATAAATATGAATACATTTCAACAAAATGGCTGATTTTTAATAAATTTTCAGACATTTAGATACACATGGATGAATTTTAACGAAATTGATTAGAATATTTCGGGGGGGGGGCTCCAGCCCCTCAAGCCCCCCCCCCCCCTGGCTACGTGCCTGGGCTCTAGTACGGTTTTGTTAGCTTTGTTAGTGTAGTAAAAACAAAAACCGAGTTTGTAGGGCTGTAGTACGGTTTTGTTAGCTTTGTTAGTGTAGTAAAAACAAAAACCGAGTTTGTGAGGCGCTAGTAGGGTTTTGTTAGCTTTGTTTTTTTTAAACCACAGTAATAAATTAGGGATTAGGGTAATTAATTAGTAATAATCGAGTACTAATTATTCCTATTGGTTTTGGCCGGTTCTGCTAATGGGGTTATTCCAGCTTAACATACCTGGTAATATAAACAGATAAACAATGATGATAACAAGCAAATTTTTGACATTTATGAAAATTTCAAATGATATTTTTTATTTAGAATATTTAAGATTGGAGGACTAGAAATGTTCTTGCAATATGTTTTATAAATAAGAAATATCGTTTTTTTCCACCTCTACATACGCCAGAATTCTTAATTTATATAATTTACATTTTTGTAACTCATCTTTTTATACTTGAGGCCACTTTTTAGGACTGGCAGACAACATTCCATCTTCAGCATTTATGCAAGGCCCAAGCCCTTCAATTTCACGACTAATAAAATGTCCACACTAATTTGACCGCTAGCTCTTAGTCTATATGATTAAGATCTCGATTTAGATTTAGTGAAAGTTCCTGAATAATTTTAACTTTTAAGTTTAACGACCCTGTATCAAGAAACCATAAACTCTTGCAAATTTACGGATTTATGAAGTAAATACAAAACTTGTTAACGAAGTTGGTATGCGAACCAAGGATATGAATTCGTCACGTATCAGCTACAATTCAGTTTTATTACCGGAACTACAACGTATTAGTCGTTCATTAATCAAACTATTTCATCTGCGTTTAATGTACCGTTCATTTCACAATTATTCACTAACGGTATGAGAAAAAATTAAGTACCTCTCGTATCTACATTGCTTTACGTTAATATGTTTAGCAAGTTTCATATTTTATAGTGTAAGAATATCAATTTTGATGTTCGATTTTCATTTCTTTTTACATCGGTAGATATATTCTTCATTTTATAGGTACTGAACAGAAATAAAAGATTTATCGAAGAATTTTTCAAAAATCAACACGATCATAAATATCGACAGTATAAATTTTGAATTAATACGCTAGCTGTCGCTGATTTAAACTGCGTCTGGAATCTAGTTCTCAAGTTATCAACTTTAGAAGGCAGAAAAAAATTTTTCTAAATGAGTTGCAATTTAAAAAAAAATCTGACGTGGACACCACATGACTTCCTTGTACGCCTTGTGTGTTCATACTTTTCTTAATAACTAAAATGTAGAATAATATAAAAAATTATTTTAACATATTATACTAGTATACTCACAAATATATTTTAGTCATTTTATTTAAACTGCAGAAGAAGATATAAAGCATATTTTACTATTGTCACTGTCATGTCATAATCATTTAAATTTTACGTAGTAACAAATGTTAATCGATCATGGACTACAAGATAAAGAAATACTAAATAAAAAATATATACTTTAATTATTCCTAAATGATACCAGATACAAAAATATTTATAAAATACCGATTTTGGGTAATAATCACATAATCTTTCATTTAAAATAAAAAAATTTGTGTTAAATTAAATATTTATCGAAATATTTTTAAAAAGTACTACTTCCGGTTTATAGATTGAAACCAAAAATAGGAGGTGCACAACTAGATGCTATAACAGTCCTAAATACAAAATTTCAACTTTCTACGTCTAACCGTATTTGAGTTATGCGACACACATACGTCCGTACGTACGTACGTACGTACGTACAGACGTCACGTCGAAACTAGTCATAATGGATTCAGAAAAGGTCAAAACGGATATTTCCGTCAAAATCTGAGAACCGAAATTTTTCGCGATTACAATACTTCCTTACTTCGTACAAGGAAGTAATAAACGAGTGCTTCGGATTCAAGAGAGTTTTCAAATAAATGTGAACATACATTTATCTATTATACTTTATAGTTTTTATTACATAACTTAAGTATAGCAACCTCACATATTGTGACGAAAAAATTGAAATTCTCATACTCTAGTTAAGTGATATATTTAATACTATGTATTTTGCCCAGAATTAAAATTTTGAGAGCACCTTGCAGTATTGAAGTCAAAATTGTGAATAAATAACTACTAATTTTAAAAAGTCAAATATTGACAACTAAATACATTCAAAGGAAATACAATGCAACGAAAAAAAAAATTGCTTACCCTGAAAACTTGAAAAAAACCATGAAATTTTGAAAACGCTGTAACTTTGAGACATTTCATCCAAATCATTTGAAATTTTGAACCCCTTCAAGCTTAAGGCGATCCTCTACCCATGGCAGAAAACAGTCAAAAACATTGATTTCGCACGCTATTCTATAGCGTTTATTGTTCTGTTAAACACAATAATAAAAAATAATTTATGTTTGAGAGGAAAACATAATTTTGATACCTATATTTGTAAAAAAATGCAATATTTGTGAAAAAGAGAGTTTTCGCCCTCCACTGTACAGCTTTTATTTATAAGTGAATTAACTTCAAATTTTAATATGTAGTCAACAAAGCTTGGATCTACGAAATAACCGATCGAATTTTTAAAATTCGTCTTAAAATATAAATTAACGTAGGTATTTCGATTTTAAAGCAAAATTTTAAAATTCTGCATCGACCATTTTGTAGATTGTACTTTTATCTTCAGCAATATCTTTAGATTATTATTTCTAACAAAATAATAAACACTGTGGAGTGTCGGTTGTTTTTTGCTGTTTTCTGGTACGATAGAGGCTCGTCTTAAAGTGTTGTCATAATAGTTCTTTTTTTCAAGTTTTCAGGATGGGCGGTGTTTTTTTCGTTGTAGTATCTATAAATTCTGTTCTTATATTCAAAATCTTACTTAATACTTTCTTTTGTAAGTTGCAACAGCTTTATTTATTTATATTAGTGCAAGAAATAAAATTTGAAGAGTAGGTACCTAAACCAAAACCTGGCAAAATGAATCGCTAAAAATGCTCTATCTCTCTGGCGCGTTCTCGTCATGTTACTTCACTCTCTGAGGATGTTGCTCGAACTAATGGCCCTCCTCCTGGTATGATTACTTCTTGTGAGGCAATTTAACAATAACTACCCCGTTAATTAGTTATGCTCTGATGGCCAACAGCTTCGGTGTTCGTTGTTGAAGACTTGCACTGTAATTACGATACTTTTCACAATATACAAATTATTTTTGCTAGAAACAGGAAATTAATCTAGGAGTACCGCTAGTTGTTAGAGATTACGCGGGGATTAGAGGATTTGCCCAATTTATAAGGTGGCAGCAGAAATAAGGAAGTATTATCATTACTGTAACAAGAACAGGAAACACAAATTGTTTCCTATGCAGTATAATTGCAGAAATATCTACAATGAAATTATGTAACCTTTAGAGCTAAATTCACGAAACAGATTAGCGCTAACATCTATAACAGTTTTTATTTTCTTGCTACTCATAACTTCAGGATCATGTCCCTGAGTAATAATTTATAACTGGGCTGTTACAGAATTATTGTTTATAATTCTTTGCTAAGTAGGTAGTATTTTTCTTTAAATACAATAATGTTGTAGACAGTTTTAAAAAAATCCAATATCAAGTTGATATGATGTTTTAAATTGCTGCGAAATTGATCGTGCAGTTTGTAGTATACATTATTATTTTGCTAAATTTTATTAATTGAATCGGTCATATCAAAAACTACATAGGTAAGTTAGTATTTTTTCAAATTGGCGTTTCGCAAGATTTTTATTGTACAAATTTTTACTACTTGTTATAATTACCATATTACCGTTTTGAAAACGCCATGTATACAGTGGCAAAACGGTTTTGATTTATTTCAAACCAAAATTCATAGGTTTGATTTGAAAATTAGTTTAAAAACCACAATGTAAACGTTTCCGCCACTTTTTCAATCTTACTAACTACAAACCAAATGACAGTTGTGAGTTGTGCTTTAGAGTTTTTAAATGTTTTCGTAAACTTATATAAATGCAATGGCAAAATAAATTTCTGTTAAACGCTATTTATAAACCTGGTATTTTAAAACGTATTCTAAATATATTTTTATCTTTCATTATTATACACAGACGACACTTTACGTTCCGATCTGTCACTTATTCTCGTATCAACCAAATGCGCATGACTGTTTTCAAATCTATTTATACACTTGTTTTGAAAATTACTTGTAAACAGTTTTAACTGAAAACTGAAACCATCTTGAAAACTACATGTAAATTTGGTATATTTAAATACTTACCTGTTTATAAGTTGTAGTATTACCTACATGTAGAGTACATGTGAACATCCTCAAAGATAGCAAATAGTCTGCAAATAGTTCTTCTTCAGTGACTCAGACCGGAAACACTAACCCTAACCCTGAATTCCGTGTTTCCGCCCACTGCCCAACCCACAACATAACTGATCTTAAACTCAGGACAACAGCGCACCCAGCTATCATTTTATCATTACACATTATAATCATATCGTAGATTTGTGTACATCTAAGTGTAATTGTCTCTAATAACTTATTCAGTTTCTAATGTCGCGAAATCTCAAGACAAGAAAGAATGTTTTAATGGCTTCAGGAAGATGAAGATGGTGATGAAATGGTGATTTGTAAGATCTATGGATTTCGGATGAAAGAAATTGTTTAATTGGATGATTGGAGGATAATAACTTAATTGATAATAACCTGGGAAGATAAAAAACAATGAGGCCTAATTGTAATTAGAATTATTTCCGAATTGCTTCAAGGTTTATTACAGGAACTGGATCCTGTCATGTGCAAAATTTGTCCCCTTCCGTGAGATCATCACGTAATAATATTATAATTTTTATAAAGTAACCCTTATAGTTTCAATGATTTAAAACAAAATTAATAATATATACAGGAGGTTTCACTACAAAAGTATAACTAGATATTTTTTAAATATTGGCCATATCATAAAGATAGGAACATAATTTTTGCTAAAATGGCAACATTTTAGTGTTCTACTTGCAAAAATTAGCCAGTTTAAATACTTGATGATTCACAACATCGTGCTTATATATCTTAACGGCATTATAGTAGGTACCTACCTACTTATTGAACTTCCTGATCATAGAACTGAAAGAATTTTTTCAAATTTTTTTATTAAAACAGTTTTTCCAAATGGAATTTGTAATGCCTTAATTTTTAACTGTCAGTACAAAAGTTTTTCTTGCCATTTTTAGTATAATTAATTAAAATTTGATTTTATTTCATTTATAGTTAGCCGTTAACCATGCAGGTATCTTATTTGCAATCTTCAATTCAGTGGCACCAAAAATGTACTCCTTGCTACAAATTTTTTTAAAGTTCTTTTTGTTCCATGATCAGTAAGTCAATTACCTACTATATTACATTAAAATATTTGGACAAAGTTGTATATATAATCTTAATCCATTATATATTTGTATATTTTATAAAATTTCATCTTAGTTGAAATAGACTAACGGTAAATAATGTGGTCCATGTAAACGACCCTGTTAATTAATACATTAATAGTATTGGTGGCATAAATAATTCAAACACATTGTTCACAAATCAAAGAACAGGTTACTATAATAAATTAATAATAAATTCAGTACCTACTAACCGAATTTACTCATCTTGAATATCAAATTACCCATTGTCATAATAACCGTTACAAAATTTGACAACACGTACTGCATAAAATATAATAACACCGCTTTAATGTATATCCCTTCAAACTATTAATTACTGAGTCGCACAGTAGAAATACTGAATTAAACTCCTGTCATTTGATACGTGTAACTGTAACACTTGAACAGTTAGTTTTTTATTTTATTTTGTACATAATAAAACTCGGTATTTCTCCAGTTAAAATGTATTTTATTGATTGTTAAGATGGTTATTTGCATGCTAAATTAGATTGTAAATCATTTGCAAATATTTGTCGTAAATTTAGTTTTATTATGTGTAGAAAGACTAACATCTTTATAATACAAATATTTATTTATTTTTGTTTTGATAGATAAATTTTAATGGAAGTTTATGGCGAAAAATTTGACGATTTATGGATACCGGAATACGTAAATTATTACTAGAGAAATTTAGAAAGGATGTCAAATATTTATTGTTACTACTTTTAATGTTTATTAATAAACTTATTTATTGGGTAAAAGATGTGATATTCTCAAAAACTAAGTCAATCATCTATTTATTTATTATATTACGTACACGAAATTGAATAAAAGTAGTTAAATATCATAACCTATAATTTACATATATAACATATCTGTCACGCATTTTATCCATCTTGGGTGTGGCAGCCTTACATACTATGTAAATCATCAGTATAAATATAATATTTTACCATGTATGCGATGCCAAAACCATAATCGGTCACATAACGCACTAGCAGCTATTCATCTCATTATAATTTATGATGTTAATATTATCTTCAACATATCATTGAGCGCAGTAGCGCAATAAAATTTTTACACCTATTATCACGAAAAAGATTATTTAATTGCTGCTAGACGTTTGATACAGTACTATCTAAGAGATCTTCTAATTTAACTTTATTAATAAAGAAGTAATTGTAGCTATGTGCTATGTATTAAATATAATATATCCTAGTTTTTAATTTAAAAATATCGTAATTACTCGTTTCATGAATCTGTGAAAGATTCTTATAATAACTAACTTAATTTTCAAGAATTCGTGCTTTAATTTGACCCATCTTATTCAAGAATCTCACATTGTAACTAGAAAGTAAAAGTGGCTTATTAGAGACTTCCTTCCGGTCATTCAAAGCTAATTTTCGTTTTTATTCATTGCCCTAGTACTTTAGATTACTTAGAATTGCAAAATCTTTCGAGACCATAGTTTGCGAAAATCGATAAGAACTGTGCAATTATTGAAACTTGGTCAGTACAGTCCAGAAATAAGTTTTAGAGGTTATAGTTTAAACGAATTAGCAAAACGTACTTACGTTCCCTTTACAAAAACACACGAGATGAATATAATTCGTTACTTAAACTTTAGGTTACGTATGGTTAGGTAATATAAAGGTGATAAGGTTAGGTTATGTTTAAATTCATATTATTTTTACGCGAGTGTTACTAAACTGAATCTCGTGCTTTAATTCGGCTTTTTACTAACAATATTAATTAAAACTATTTCTGTCAAGTAGTCAATTAATAAGAATTAATTCTTACAATTATTTTCAGTTAAAACGTACTCGTAGATTGAAGTAAAACAAACAAAAATTATTCGAGTTTTTAAAAGCCTTTAGCAACTTTGCGTTTTAACTAATCAAAACTAGATTCAACAAGTACTTTCGTTACCTTTCGGATTTAAGCGGTAACAAATATACCTAACACCCCAGTTTGTTAATTATTTAATTAGACATAAGTTAGCATAGCACATACCTACCTATTTTGTGAAACCGGGTTTATTTCATTAATAAAAGTGCTTTGAACTTTTGTATGCAATGATCAAGATTTTTTTGTATTAATTACTCAGGATGTAAACAATTTTTGAAATCTCTAGTCTGTAACGGTTTTGAATGAATTGTACAAATTCAGGATACACGGAGTGTCTAAAAAATCCGACGACAGGTAATTTTATACCTAATTTCATGTTTACCAACGTGTAACATTTGTTTTTTAACTTCCTTTATTTTAAAAGCATTTGTTTTCATTATTGAGACAAGTTTGACACAATCATATTGATCATTAAAGACTCTCTTATTAATTAACACTTAATTAAGAAGATTTTCAAGCTTAATTAATTTCACTTAAGCCAGTTAAAACTTGTAACAATGATTTATTTATAACTTTTAATTGCTTTAACTTTCTACAATATGTTTTGCCGGTTCAATGCCGAAAATTCCGTGACTAACCCAACTTATAAGTTACCATTCGATTTATTTTTTATATTTTCCTATTTTTCTTCTTCTTTGGAAATTTCTCGCGTGACTGTACGGAAACAAAAAACAATCTGGTCATGGCTGAGTTGATTCAAACATGCACATTTGTTCTATATTATATTATGGAGTTAAAGTTATGATTTTCTGGATCAGTTAAGACCGAGCATCTCAGATATTTTAAACGTTAGAAGGAACAGATAAATTGCTTGTGTAATAAGCAATACAGAAGAAAAGAAGTAGATTATTATGAAAGAGGCGGGAGAGATAAATCGGAGAGATTAATTTATAATTTGCTTCGGATAAATAGGCGCCCGCAGACTAATTACAAAGAAATATTTAATTTGTATACCTATACCTACCTATATATTTTTAATGTATAATTTTTTTAATATTACATAATAAAAATTTTATAAAACTATTTCACATAAACCAAACTCAAGACAAATTGCTTATTTTTTATTGGTCCTTGACGCACTTTCTTTTATATTTAAATCAAATTAAAAGTAATTTCTTCGCAATTAATCGGAATAAATTAAAGCTATTTTGCTGGTAACCATTCAACAGAATTTACTCCCAATTACAGAATGGTAGATGATATTATAATGGAATCCAACCACTTCAACCGGTTCATCTTGGTGTAGTCAGAATCTCAATCCATGCGACGACCTTTGGTATTCAAAGCGGCAACGAAGATATTATTTTTGCAACCAGGACTACATTATTTAAGACTATCAAGTGGTCAGCTTGACTATACGAGTGCGATGTTTTTAGAATTTAACGACAATCACACACTGCCGATCGGACTCGAACCACGGAACTCCGGATTCATACGTCATCAATTGCAGAAAGCTGAGCACTGTTCCTAAACACGCGCAGCTACTGCATCGACAGTCTTATTTTTAAAATATAGATTACAATTACGTTAAGAAAACACCAAACTATGTATTTGGTTTTTATTCACTGATGTGTGAATGAATGCACGATTGGCAAGATTATCATGAAACAACATCATACCTATAATAACCAAGAGTTGAAAAAGATTTATACAATTTAATAAGTAATTACACATTCACATATCTAATTACTTATTACTGCATTCTGGTACACTGTATGCCTATTATTTTAATTACTACTATACATTAGATAAAACATACGAACGTAGTTATACTTACCTAATGCTTTAGTATTCTATTTCTAACGTTATTTCATTAGTAATAAATATGAGTAGGTACTTGGTGGAACCAATACTATGCTATTAAATATTTACCGTAAACTAATTAAAAACGTTCACTAATAAATACAAAAATAGGTATGTATATGTATGTTCTGAAGTTTGAAATTCAGTGATTTCAATATTCCTGTAACGTTCTTTGGATCTCTAAGTCACTTGTAATTAGAAGTAGATAATTATCCTGAAGTGTAATTACCAGTAATTTAAACCACACACTTGTTAACTAGGAAATTACTTTTCTATTATTAATTATCTGCGGTCAGTGGCGGAGTTAAATACATTTGAATTGGGGTTTTTGACAGAAAATCACACAATTTATTTACAAATTTTATGTATCATTTAATGAATACAATGTTATTACCTAAATTAGGTATGACAGCCTTACATTATGTAGTAGCCACAATTTCATTAGAAGATTTAACTATTTAATGGTCTACATGATTCTATTAAGATGTGAAATATTCAATCTACATCCTAGAAAGCCTATAAATTGAAAAATGGTTCTTGTTTTTTTATAAGAAATTGTAAAATTTCTGGATTTTTTATATTTTATTTTAACACGTTCACTAATTTAAATTTGTACTATTCTTTAAAATAACATGAAATTGTTGAAAATATTTCCTGACATATCTGGAAATTATATGATTACTATTTGATACAAACTAACCATGTCTCATATCATTTTGTTATTAGGATAAAAATCGCATGACAAATAACACCCAATGGAAGAATTATTGATTCAAATAATAGTAACCATGATTATATAAAAATTTAGAAGAATTTTTTAATACTAACTTGAGGAACCTAACTGTGATTAATAAATGGAAATTTTTCTGTCACATAATGTAAGTTTTACATTTAAATTAAAACTTGGTTAAATTGTCATTTTGAGTGTAAATAAGCAATTAATTAGGTAAATATTACATAAGTAGTTATTAATATTGAATATAAATTTAGTGTATATTTCAAGTTTCTATTGTTACCTACCTAAAAAGAATTTGATCGGCGGAGTCTTTAAGATTTTATTTATTAATTCGAGTGGTACATGAGCACTAAAAAAATGTCGGAAGATTTGTTATTAATACACATGTGAGAAGTAAGATTATAAATGAAAATTCTGTTAATTTGTAAAACACATAAAGCTGAAACAAAATACCTAAATAAAATACTGTCAAATATTATCCATGGACAAAACGTAAAGGTCCCCAAAAAATAAAGTACGTATTTTCTACGCCTATGTGCAACTTCTGCCCAAACCAATAATTATGAACCCTCTTTAAAGTCGATTAATTAAAATAAAAAGTCAATTTTCTAATCTGCAATTAAATACCATTAATTGCGTTAATTGGTCTATAATTTCGTTAAAGATTTTCGCACATGTTTTATTCTTTCCTTGAAACAAAAAGCAGTCGAATTTCTCACCAGGTGTGGAATAAATCTTCTACATAAAAAACTGAGCATCACTTCAATTTTGTTGAGATGCCTACCAGTAATCTAGTCGGCAAAAAATATAACTGTTCTTTTGTTAAATAGTAATGGAGATTTTTACCTATTTGATTGCATTTTAATTGTTTTTGATATTTGCTACTTTTTAATGTGTATTTTTTAGTTGTACGGTTATAATTTAATCAAAACGTTATAAAAACTGGATGAAAAAATGTAGAAAATTAATTTCATCGGTATATATTAAGATTTGAACAGTCAACATTTTAATAAATGAAATATAAATTATATTAATTAACGTATAACTAGTTTTTAGTATTCTTATCTTTGTTTCAATATTTTTTACTGCTACACACAGATATTTCAATTAGTATTCTACTTAGCTAATATTTTAATGACTCTAAATTGACTAAACAGAATTATCTACAATCTACACTGTTTATTAAACTACTCTGTTCCTCAAAAGGTCAAAACTCAAATTTCTTAAAATTGGGTCATTTAGAGTTTCTTGCCCTTTCTGAACAATTCTACCCAGTTCTGGGTTTCCGTTGCATCATCAGTCAACGACCTCAACAATTAACGCCGTTAATAACTTAATGTTTAAAGCAGTTAAGAGTTGCGCCCACATGACGAGTCGCTAATGTCGTGTCCCTTGAAGAACTTACGCCTACGCCCCTGGTAGAGGAACTAGGAAGTTCATGAGTTCAGTGCAACTTGCGGGGGATGATAAAGAAAATTTTAAAATTGCGAGAAATGATCTAATTTGGTAAATGAAAGAATTATTATTCTGAAAGTTTGAAGAACATTATCAACGCTAAGCTAAAGAAGAGTTCTACTAAAAACTAGTATATTAATCAATTTAATTTGTTTACTTGATTAAGTTATAGGACGTACATTCAAAGACAAAGGGAAAAGTCTACTTATTTACAAAGTTTTTAGTATATTATTAGCTTTTCTACAATTTATTTTGCACATAAAAAATTGTCTTACACTTCAAATACTGTGGATTCTGGAAAAATTTTTGGTACTTATATCCAATTCTAAAATACTAGGATTGTTTAAAAATTATAAACTACACATTATAAATATTTTGACAACTAATGCCCAATTGCACTGCTTCCACTTAAATTTTAAGTTTTCCTTAACAATATCGAATCAAAATCAAATTGTTAAGCGTAGAAATAATATTGCTCTCATGACTTCGATTCGATATTTTTCATTTAAGTGACACTTAAAATTCAAGTGGAAGCGGTGCAAATAGCCATAAGTGTACGAAAGTGTTAATAATTTGTAAAACATATCTAATAATGATTTATTTTTAATGAATTAAAACAAATTGATTTTACCACCCACCCTTGTGTTTATCTATATGTTTACATGAACAAAGATAAGTTTAAATGGTACCCAAAAATAATCAGTACGCCCCTGTATATTCTTCTTTTTCTTCTTGGCATTGTGCTGTCCATTATTTCGGCCACCTTTCGTTCGATTATTTCCTATTTGGCTTAGGGGCTCAAATTTCCAATTCAACAAAATCTATTTTTCCAACACCACAGTTAAGCGCATTGTTCTGTCAGTTTATTTAAAGACAGACCAGGCCTAGCCCAAAAAAACAAAACCATTCTCACGCTCGCACCTCTTAAACGGTTTACTGATTACAAAAAAATGAACAATGAAGCGCATTGTTCTTTAATACGGATCTGTATGAGTATGAGAGAATTTTTAAGATGATTTGAAATTTGCAGAAGAGACTTTCTCTTGTCAACAAGATTAGAATTTGTTAAATGACGTTGATTGATAGGGTTTCGTTAACAGATGACGACTGAATAATAAGTAATGATCGTTGGTTGGTTTCACTTGTTTTTTGCCAACAAATGACGGAAGAATTCACGAAACGGATTACGCTTACAACGATTTATCTTTTCTGCTACGTTCCTTACCTACAAGTTACAAATTAGATCTACTGTAATTGTAATTAGTCCATTTTTAATGGAGAAAAATATTACGAAATAATTATTGTACATCAAAGGCTTGAAAGTTGCTCTTTGCACATCGGGATTAGAAATTTCTTGTCGAAATCTGTAATAATCCTTCAAGTTAACTTGAACAAAGTTGGTACCTACTTTACCAGCAAAATAAAATTAATAGATCAAATTCATAGATACTGCATACTGAAACATCGTGCCTAAATAATAAAGTTAACATTATTAAAACACAAATAGTGTAGTTTTAAATTCTACAGTGTAATCTGTTCTTCAGGTGTTGTCACTTAGGCAAGTCACGCCAGCTTCTACGTCTACCTTCTGTTCACCTTAATAAAAACATACTATACATCATCTCCTATCTCTCTCTCTTATTTATTATAAAGGCTAGTTCACTGACAACAATGATACATTATATTTTACTTTAAAAAACGTACTCGTAAGCAATGCAGGTATACTGAGTTTTTATATCGCTGATAAGTACATAACGGTCAAGAGGTGTTTTTATCAATTCATCTTAACAATGAGTAGAGATAATCTAGATGGTTTGAGATTTAGAGCGAAGCTAATATTGAGTGGATGTCAAGAGTTGTTAAGAGTTAGTTGAGAGGTAAGAGTAGTACTACTTGGCTCAATTAAATATAATTAGATTTTATTATTATACTTGTTTCGTTGAGGGATACGTTAGATAGTTCATCTAATATTTAATTATAGCCACAGGACGCAAAGTTTCTGAACAATTAAATCATTACCTATTTGATAACCTGTTGCTAGAATGCAAGGGATTAATAACATGCAAGCCAAATGTAAATTCTTATTTATTATCGAAAGTTAAAGTTAAATACGAAATTGGTAACATTTTTATGTAATCCTTAAAGCCCTGTTCACACATGGACACATAGAAGACACACACATGCAACAGAAAAAATACTGTGTGTTGCTTGTGAAGTAGAGATTTTGTGGCTTCTATGTAAGTAAAGAAAAATATTTTTTCAGGCCATGTTCTTCATTTTGCTTTTGTTGCCTGTGTGTTACAAGTGTGTATCTTCTATGTGTCCGCATGTTGTGTGAACCTGTGAACATGGTTTTAAGACCTACCACTAAAATAGTGGGATGCAGCGAATCTGCATAAAGAAGAGTTTCATAGTTCTAATATTTCGCTTTGAGGAGTTTGCCCTTGCTCAATTTCAGGATGTTTTGAATTGAATCTGTAACTCGTATTCAATTGACTTAGTTAATTAAGGTAAATTTAATGTTTACCAGTTTACCACCCATCTATTTATCTATGTGCACTTATATGAACTTAGTTTAGAAGTAAATACGTTTGCAAATTAATAAGATTGTTACTATTTAACTATTAGTTAACCACTCAAATGAAAATTGTAAATGTTATATATTTAACAAATTTTCTCTTTTTGCAGAGTGTGCAACCGCTCCAGCGAAATCTTCCAGGTGATGAGCACTTCCGCTCCAGGATCTCCTAAACATTACTCTCCCAAATCGCGCTCTTCCCCTCATAACGACTCTTTCAACCGCCTCTTTGGAACTCCGGAACCTGGTACCCCTCGTCGATCCTCGATCAGCAAACACGGTGAGTTTCAAAACTACTTTTTATTATTTCTCACATGGTAAATCTATCGATAAGCTGTAAAGCAGCCACACCACACTCCGAATAAAAAGGGCAATTTATAATATTATTATTTTAATATTGTTATTTCAAGGAATTAAAATTATGCATTTTGTTTTGAGGAATATTTAAAATATAAAAGTCATTCTTATTCTTACATCATAAATATGAAACCATATAAAACAAAAATCTTAAACTGAAATGAAAACAAGACGAAAGCTAGACAACGAAATTTTAGATTAGAGAAATGAATAACTAAATAATATATACCTATCTACTCAAATACTAAAAATCTGCTGTACTTCCCCGACTATAAGTTTTAATAACGTACTAAGTAAAGACTTTAATTGTATGCTTTATTCAGCAAAATTTAAATAAATTTGTCTTTTTTCCCAAACTATTTCAGTTGGTACCATCTTCGGCATAATTTGATTAACTTGTAAAAAAAATCAACTCACCATCGTTTAAATTTTAAATGTTGTTTTCGATTCTTCAACTAGATTTTTTCCCAGAGAGCTTTAATTTGATAATACACTTGAATAAATTGGAATAATTTTTTGAGAAACAATTAAAAATCACATAAATAAGAGAGCTTTAAATTGACACAAACTAGGTATAATTTGAATAATTTATATTTTAAAAAATTGACGATCATTTATGTTATTTTAATTTTTCTACTAGAATTTTTTTCCCGAGAGCTTTAATTTGATACCACACGCGATAGTATTCTAATAAACATAAAAAAATTCATTTTATAAAGTTGGTACCACTGGTTGAATAAAGCTCATTAACGAACTTGATGTCAGATTTTGGCTCAAGATCTTAAATATAAAATTTCAGTCCAAAATTCCAACGCGTTTTTAAGTTATCCAACATACAGACGGACGGACAGACACACATACCTACTTTTTAAATCATGATTTTGGGTTCAGTACGGTCTAAACCTTAAAGATTCATCAAAATCTTGAACTGTCAAAAAATCACGATTACCTACAATATTTCCCCCTATTACATAGATCGAGGAAGTAAAAACGAGTTATAGGAGTTACCTACTTCAGGAAACCAAGGAACAAGTCATCTAAAGATAAGTTTCATTCATCACAAAATTATTTATTTTGACGTTCGAATAATTTTTGCTCAGTCCAAAGATTGTTTTAACCGAATTTGGCACTTAACACTAATATATCTGAGCTATCGTAAACAAACCTGTATTAAGCTGACTTAATTATTAATAAAAACTTAAGTACCTATACGAGTAGGTACTAATTTAAATAAGTATATTAGTAGTATTTAATTGCGACAATAACTTTTATAAAGTTCGTAACTAATGAACGCTTGAAATTTGTGGAAGTTCTATGTAGAAAATTTGTTGCTGTTCAGCTGTTTTTTATTTGTAGGTTAATTCGTCAAACAAGCTGGAGTATTCTTAGGTAGTTTCTTCAAAAACCGTTTTAATTCTTCATCAAAATTACAATAATTTCAGCAGAATTCCCAGGTTCTCAGTAACCTACTGAGCATTCATTATTTCTTCTTCTCACAATTTTGGGTAATTCATCCGTCGTTCCTAAATTGTAATTTGTCTTGAAACTTCAAAATTAGGTTCACATTTCGTACGGTACTTAGTTAGATACGTAACAGTTATTGTTACCTAATAGAAGAACTATGTTAAGAGTTAAAAACTTAAAGCTAATGATGGTTTTAGAATCGAGCCCCCGAAACCCAGTGACTGGAGATGGGGTTGTTTCTTGGGACAGCAGACCCGTCAGCCGTTCTACACCATCACGTCCTCGTAAGTACAAAAGGCGAAAAGAGAAAAAAAATGCTTTGCTTTTTTATAACTTTGATTTTGCTATGCAAAACTTTGTGGTTTGGTGGTTTTGTTTTAACTTTTATTTGCTTTGCAAAGCTTTGTGATTTGATTGGTTTGCACATATGTTGAAATTTCCTTTGCTTCTTACAATATTTTATTGTTCTTCTGTATTACACAAAATTGACTTGCGCATTTTTGGTTTGATAAGGTGTACACAGTTTTTCTTTAGGTATATTTTTTATTGCACATTTTTTATAGGCAACTCTTTCTAAGAGATCTCCATCTGGTGACAGTTATTGGAAGCTGTCAAATAGACATTAAATCTTGAAGAACTACGCTTCGTGTATGGTTATATTTAGGCAATATTATCTGTATTAAAAACATGCAGAAAATTAGTCAAATACCACAGTCTGTCTCAAAGTACGTATTGCAAAGTTTCGTACGTATGTCTATCTGACAGGTTCTGAAGTCACCGCTATAAGCTTTAAGCTATAATAGCGTTGCAATCTTTATCGAGATCGCCTATTCTTGAATTTTTAGCATCTTTAAAGTAAAACAAATTTTATTTTAATTTCTAATTCACTTGAAAAGCATTTTGTTTTGTTTTTAAGGATAGGAATCAATTTCTTCGGCAATTTTACCTTTCCCAAAAAAATATTCAATAGTTTTTCTTCTGTTATAACATTACAAAAATTTATGAAATAAAAAGTAGAACAACTCGTAGAACGAGGTTTATAAATTTCAAGAACCTTTCCTTTGATTCTGACATTCTGATAATTTTTCTTGGATTCATAATAAATTGATGTCAAATTTTATTTTATTTTGCTCATCTCTAGGACAATACACAGTTATACTTGCATTTCACATCCTTTGATTCTGTCAATATTTGTTTATTTCCCTTTGTACAACACAAATTTTGCTTGAACTTAGGTATTGATTTTGTAACGTATTTTGTTTTATTTAGTTTTGTACAATTTGGCAAGGCATTTTCTGGTTTATTTCGCATATTTATTGGTCATTTACGCAGATACTTTTCAAATTGAGTAAACATGATTCTTTTATTTTTACAGAACACAAATTGATTTCTCGTACAATACTAATCCTTTTTTTGTAAATATCCTTCGATCCTGGTATTTTACCATTCGATTCGGGCTGCATATTTGTAAAAAATATACTTTATAAACTAACAACTACCTATACCGGGTGATTCACAACTTCGTACATATATTTTGATGGCATAAGCACTCAAATTACTGCTCATGGAGCAAAACGAAATATTTTAATATTCGTTTTACAGTTTTCCTGTTATGATCAGTAAGTTGAGTACCTACTTCTACTTATGCCATTAAAATATATATGCACGAAATTGTGAATAACCCTCTATATTTTTAGGAGTACCTAACAAACATTATTATTGCGTACTTTTAAATAAAAATGTCCTACGCAATCTTGAAAAAATCAGTTAAGCGGGCCGTCTTGGTATTCCTAGAATACTCTTGATTTTACTTTTCTTTCTATTCCACTCTTTTCCCCACTACTACGGCTGTCTGAAGCCAGCCCGAAACTTGTACTTTGCCGCATCCTAGCTATGCAATGTCATTTTGAAGTTGAAAAATACTGTAAAAGTGTTTTCATTGCGAGTAAACTGTCAGATAATTATTGACTTCAGGATGATGGCTTTATACACATTTAATAGAGAAATAATGGATCTACAAATGTGTCTTTTTAAATTATTAAAAATTAATTTCTATCATGAGATATAATCGTGTGAAGTTTGTAAAATTTGGAATTTTTTTAAATTTTTCTGAATTTTTATAATCAAAATTTTAAAAAGGTACATCTGTAGATTCATTCTTTCTCTCTTAAATCCTTGTTGAAATAAAATTTTATCATTCTTGGCCTCAAAACACTCGCTACGTTAGTACATTTTATGCTGGATTTTAGGAGGTAAACATAAAATCTCTAATCTGCGCCCTGCTGTTTTTAATTTTGATTCCTGCTGATAATTTTAAGGCCTGCACTTGAATCTTCTTGCTTCACGCTGTCGCTCCTTTTGCTTGGTTTTGGTTTAGATTTTGCTAACCACGGTTACTGATCTTTGTTGTGGTTACTCTAGAGCGTAACCCGGTCACAGGCGAAACCTACGTCATCACCAAAAGCCCGGTATCGACCCCAACCAAGAGCATCATGACCAACGGTTTCACCAATGGCCACCACGAGTCGCCCATGATCAACGGCAAGGCGTAACCGCCCCCCATCCGCCGCCACTGGAGTGGTCGAAAACACCCTAAGCGAAATTCGACTTTTGACATTTATTTTTTGGATAAAATTTGTTTTCTTTTTGAAATTTTTCGACCTTAAAATTGGTTTTCGTTTTCGACACATATTATTAGAGGAAATTTAGTAAATATGTGTGTCTTTTTATATTCTATTTGGCAGTAATATAGGAAGTGCTATTACTGTTTAAAATGCACTCAAGTAGTTCTTGCAAATTGTTTAATTCTTCATAACATCACTCATAGTTTTCCGGAAAATTTGGCATTTATTTTGATTCGTAGATTGCATTTCATATAATTTTATTAGAAATAGTTTTATAGTGGATTTCTACATTTCATAATATTGCCTTAAAATCACCTAGAATTAATATGTATGTTATCGTATTTATATTATTAAATAATCGAATTTTTAAATAAAACTTTTTATTTAAAATAACTGTTATCCTTTTTTATTCCTTTTATTCCTAACATAGTTCTAATAAATAAAGAATTTTGAGGACAGGATTAATTTTCTTGGATAATTTTACTTGCAAATTCTTATTATAAATAAATAAATATTAATAAAAAAATCTGATGTGGCCAGTACAAGACCTCCTGCCATACCCTACTTGTTAACTACTATCAGTGAGTATAAAGTATACAAATATATGGGTACTTCGGATACAAATATATTTTAGTCATTTGGTCAACTGTAGAAGAAGATATAAATCATGTGTCACAGTGTCACTATTGGCACTGTCACTCTGTCACTGTTCTAATCAATTAAATTTGTCGTAGTAACAATCATGGACAACAAGATACTGAAGTTTCTTACTCTAAATTAAAAATTAAACTTTAATCCTAAAGTAGGTACTGTGACAGACCAATTTATAAAATACTAAAAATTGTAGATAATAATATATAATATTGCATTTGAAATAAAAAATCTGACGTGGACACCACATGACTTCCTTGTACGCCTATTAAACTGTTCATACTTTTCTTAATAACTAAAATGTAGAATTATATTATACAAATATATTAATATATAAGTACTACTACTACTGCTACTATATATACAAATATATTTTAGTCATTTTATTTAAACTGTAGAAGAAGATATAAATGATATTTTACTATTGTCACTGCCACTGTCACTGTCATGTCATAATCATTTAAATTTTACGTAGTAACAAATGTTAATCGATCATGGACTACAAGATACCGAAATACTAAATTATAAATATATACTTTAATTATTCTTAAATGATACCAGATACTAAAATATTTATAAAATACCGATTGTAGGTAAGAATAATCACATAATCTTTCATTTAAAATTAAAAAAATTGTCTCAAATTAAATATTTATCGAAATATTTGACAAAAGTACTACTTCCGGTTTATAGATTGAAACCAAAAATAGGAGGTGCACAACTAGATGCTATAACAGTCCTAAATACAAAATTTCAACTTTCTACGTCTAACCGTATTTGAGTTATGCGACATACATACGTCCGTACATACGTACGTACAGACGTCACGACGAAACTAGTCATAATGGATTCAGAAAAGGTCAAAACGAATATTTCCATCAAAATCTGAAAACCGAAATTTTTCGCGATTACAATACTTTCTTACTCCGTGCAAGGAAGTAAAAATATTGCGATATATTAATTATTATTTATCAAAATATTAATGAAAAGTACTACTTCCGGTTTGGTAATTGCTTCCAAAATTTACTCGGCTCTTCCAGCATTTCCACGAAGAATAATTAGGCATACTTACCAGTAATTTATGTTATATTATAAGTACGGTAAATAAATTTTTATGGTACAAGGAAAATATTTCCAAAAGAGACAACAAAGCAGGGAAGGAGTCGAGTATGAGATTTCGAAATAAGTATCGAAAGAATCATTAACACACATACGAGTAAGTAAAACATGTACATTTTATTTCATACTGTATCACATTTTAAATTTTTCAACGAAAATTTCAATAAGGGTAGTTTACCAATTTTTTAAAAAGTTTTTTATTGAAACTTCATGTTATTTGAAAGCGATTGAGAGTACTGATAAGCCTTAATTGTTCTTAATAAAGCTGTAATTCATTTTTAAAGTTTGTGTGACGTAGATGTATTATACATAATATAATATAATAGCTGAAAATCTTCTCAAACAATGGGGCTGGAATTAAAATGTACTCCATGTAAAATCAACTGTTTCTAAATGTTACAAAATATAAAATATAATATGGTAGTTTCTTTATTACTGTAAGTAAGAATACACGTGAAACGCATTTTTGTTACGTAGATGTATCGATACGTAAAATATCTTAAAACTTTTTGAAACTTTTTTCATGTCAATAACTCATTTTTGAGGTCTCCTATCAATATAATTGACTGGATTGCTAATTTGCTACTATGGTAAAGTGTCCTATTTTAGACTTGATTCTATCTCTTGCTCGAAAATAATTTGATTGCTTGGTCTTACAGAAATAATATCAGTACCTAACCATTTTCATAGCAATGGAGTGATAAATTATAGCGTATTCAGTTCCGCATGTATTGCGAAAGATGCCATTTGGATTTGTTATTATTCCAGGACTCCATCACAGCACTGTAGCTCTGGCAGCCAGATAACAATGCATAGCCAAGTTAGCGAGAAATTCAAAAAAACCTCCCCGACGGGGAATCGAACCCCGGTCTCCCGCGTGACAGGCGGGGATACTGACCACTATACTATCGAGGACTTGTCGCTACAATGTCATACGATTCGTATAAGAACTATGTAATGTATTATTAAATAAAAATCGAATAAAAAATATTGATTCCTCCTTGCTCTATTTAAATACCAATAATTTATTTATTTATGAACACTGGATTCTTATTTTTTACATATGACATTATTGTTTCTACCCTCTGACTGATCAATCAAAAACCAAATTCAAATTGTGAAATAGTTATTTACATTATTTGAGGTAGAAAATCCGTCGGTCATAAGCGTGCGTGATTTCGGTGTGAGGTGAGGCCGAAGCAGTCAAATAATCAGAAATAAATCATTAAAAATCGTAGATTTGGATGTAAATTACAAATCATAGGTATCCAATTAAATAAAAAATATAATTGAAATTTAAGTTTACATTGAAATGCAGTAGTAGTACGTCAAAAACATAATTTTTGAGACTGGAACATTTTGCATGCGATTTCTCAACCATTATTGCTGTGACTCATATTTTTTATTTTTCTAATAAATACCTCAAATATCAAAGAATAACATATTCGTTTTCCAAATATGTGTTGGGTTGTTATGATATAAAATTTTCTAATCGTTTAGTAAATCTACTGGTAACCTCCATATACGCAATGTATTTTAGCGCGTTTTTGTGTCAACTTTAAATTCAATTATCTTCGTTATTTCAACGGTTACCTATAAATTTTAATTTTTATTCAAATTCTACGACTTGTAATGAATGCTGTATATTAATTTAATTCATATTTTGGGTTGTCACTACCCATGGATTTACTACCTTAAATGCGGGTAGGTTTTATTTTACAATGCAGATTTCTACGGGTATCGATGTATACAAATACCTAACGCACACATTATGTATTATATATTTTGCCTGACATACCTATTTATTCAAAATATCGTATTTTATTTTCTATTATGTTAAGTGAGATGCATGATGCATTTGACATTTGTACTAAAACTTCCTTCGAACAATATGCGGTAAAGTCATGACACACATTACACTTCAGGAGGCCAAAAACAAATTCGGCACATTAATGTAATAAACTGCAACTGATTTCAGTTATCGGGCTTTTACCTCTGAATAACCACGTATGTAAATTTGTTTGAATTTAAAACAAATGTAGCAAATTGTGTTTCCCTTTAAAAATTCAAAAGAATTTGTCAGAAGTGGGATTCGAACCCACGCCCACAGAAGTGGACTGCGACCTGAACGCAGCGCCTTAGACCGCTCGGCCATCCTGACTGATGAAACATAAATAGTGACGTAATCAGTGAAAAATCTGTTCAATATAAACGCGTTAAAATTTAGTATATTACTGCCATCTATAGGAGAATAGCATTATTAAATTCTTTCTAATTTGAACTGACTATACACAGCACGCAGTTAGCTAACGTGGTTTTAGTTTCTCAAACAGACGCTGACGCTAGACTGTGCGCTAGACGCTATTTCTGACAGAACTGTCAAAAGTGACAAACATTACATTATTTTATTGTAACTTTAACGTTTATTTTGTAAATAGTTGAATTAAATTAAATCAATTTTATTAATTATTGAGCACTGTAATTGGGATAAGTGAGTATTATCTTCATTTATATGAATTTTGATGGAGTAATAGAATTTTTGTCTAGGTTATATGAGCATTTTGTCTATAATTTTAGGTTTTTTAAGATAATGGCAGATAAAGACACTGATATTCTAGATATTACTGATCAAGAAAGGGAGCATGCTCAACTTGCATTAGCGGAATTCAATAAGTTAGTTAGTAATTAGAAAAATATAAAGTTAATCTATACCTGAACCATTTTAGAGGGAATTTTTCTGGGTGTTTACAATTTCTGTGTAAACTAGAAACCCGATCACAAGATCCTAAAGTTCTGCACAACAAAGCTGTAGCAGAATTTTACAAAAGTGATCTCAAAAAAACTGACCAGTTTAAAAAGAATTTAGCAAATGTTTTTGCGGTGGGAAAACTTAAACCTGACGTCATAGAAGATGTAGAACAATGTTTTATATTTTACAACCAAGCTGTGCTTTTATACCATCAAAAGAAATATACAGAAGCGCTTAGAATTGTCGATAAAATTTATAAATTCATCGAACCAATGGGTAGGTGATAAAATTGTTATTATAACAGAAATAGCTAAATATTACATAAAATTTTAGATGAAAATTTAGCTCGAAAAGTATGTTTATTATTAGTTGAATTGCATATTTGGACTCAGCAACATAGTAAGGCATTAACTTTAATTACGTGTATTGAAAATCAATTTGTAAATATCAATAATAAAAAAGACGAAAAAGAAATCAAAGAGAAAGGAGACAAAGAAAAGGAAAAAGATAAAGATAAGGACAACGAACAAAAACAAAAAGTAAGTTACATCATATAATTATCATAATATAACAATAGTTTTGACAATATTTTGGTGCAGGTTGTGGATGCAGCTCTAGAGGACTTTAAAATAAAATTGACTATCTATCGTGCGAAATGTTACTTTATGAACCATTCTTTAAAGGCTGCCAAACGTGAATTAGAAACCATAACTACTTCAGAAGGAGAGGTCAGTATTAAATTTTATTCGTCTTCTGTTCCGGCTCTTGCTGTATTATCATTAGGTGTAAGTTGCATCAAAATCACCAAATAAGTTGTTACTCCTCCAACAATCTAAGAAATAAGTAAATTAAAATATGTTTAATAGAAAATATTAATCAAATACCGAGTATAAAAGTGTAAAATTAATGGGGAAAAATCCTGCGCCTGAAAACTCTAGATTTTCGTGGGCAATTTGCAAGGAAAACATCTCAATCTGCAAAATAAAAAAATAATTTTTTGTCTTTTACACATTATGTTGAGATATGAGATACCTGATTTTTTAGTTCAACTTCTTCATAATCAATTTTATGGAGCAGAATTCCTGAATTTTCGGCCTGAAATATAAATAAATTAAATTACCTATTACAAATATGCCTAAATTTGGTGACCCGGGTATCAAAATTAAATTTTTATCACAAACGTGAAGCCAATAGACCACATAAATGATAAAAAGGAACTTTATTACCGCATTAATCTTATTCTGAAATCGGCAAGTCGTAAACTAATAAAATTTAAACTACAGCAAAAATATGAAGTATCAATTACAAATAATTCTCGCATTTTAGCATATAGGAAACAGTTCTAGCGTTTACTGCCCAAATTTAGGACGACAATATTATTCTCTTGTTCAACATAATTTATGATATTTATTTTTTTTATATTTTTTCTAACTGTTATCGATAAAAATATGAAATGTTTGCATGACGCAATGAACAATAAAGTCATCCTTCTTCAAATCGTAGTATTATAATATATGAAACAGTGCCGATTTTTCTTATTTTTATGTCTACACTGCCGATTTCATAAAAATATTTTAAATCATACTTCTTCAATAGTGGTGTGACAGATCCAGCAAACCCAAATGCTCTCAACGACGTTAATTAAAAATGCGCCAGTCATAGCAAAAATATTATTCAGTTGGCTTAGGTCAAAAAGTTTTAACCGATTTACAATATAATACATGTTTGTGGTTACTGATACAAAACTTTCTCCAAAAGTTATAAGTAAACAAACTCCATAAATATCATTGAACATATTTATAGCTTTGCATAGTTCGTGATGCAGCGGACAAATAAGTCGAAGCGTAGATAGTTTTGTCCCTAAAGGAGAAGTTAACTTATAATTTTTTATATCCAGGATATTTACAGTAGATTTTTCATATTTCTGCAGCTCTTTCAAATGCTGATTCAGTATTCCAAATCGTTCTTTAATCATTTTCAAGTAAATGTAAACTTGTAAACTCAAAATAGAGTAGACTAATAGTGGTATAGTGTGCATAAAAGCACTGACAATATTTTTCGGTTTTAGATTCCAATTTTTCGCGTTTAATTCTAGCAAAAAATAAAGTATCATTCCGACACATTTTCCAGCAATAACATTGATTGAAGTGTCTCGTATTTTTTTGTAGTAAGTCCAAACTCCAAGACATCTAAACGATTTATCAATTTCATTCATTTTATCCAACACTAAAATGTATCGTTTTTGATTGACAATGCTGGTCACCCATACAACCATAACTATTCCCAGTCCAGACAAATTTTGGAGGGTTGTTATTGTATTGTATAATAAATCTGGGTTCTTGTTCTTAGTTTCATATATGTTGGCATACATCATATATCCGAATCCACATAAATACGCTACTATTAAAAATATATTGTAAAACACCCCGATCCATGAGAATTTGTAGTTATGGTTCGAAATTTGAAATGGCGCCATTCCTAGGCCCTTGCAAATGATCAAAACGGGCTCTATCGCCTGGTCGAAAGTCTGTATCACCTTCATTTTTAGATCGTTATGACCACAGTTTACAAAATACTGACAAAGTAGTGTAAAGTTTATTAATTCTTTTCTGTATTGATTAGGGCAATCCATTTGTGAAATTTATTATTTATGATATTAAATGTACTTTACTTAATTGTTATGTAAAAGGGGGGGCAATTATGTAAATTAATTCCTGTGCAGTAATTGCTTAAGAATTGTTAAGAAACATATTCATTTGGATAATGGCATACAAAAAATGTAATTTACTTTTTTTTCAATTTAATAGAAGAATTAATTTAAAATTCGCTTACTAAAATATTAATAGGTATATTGTTTTTAAATAGTATATTACTCGCCTATTTCATCTAAGTATAAAAAATCATTTTCCTCTTTGACGAAATAAGTTCCTACTTAATTAATAGATATAATAAAACTTAGTTATCATTATATATTTTTAGTTACTCTCGTTTATTAGAAGATGATTTCATTATAAAAATGCATTTTACAGAAAATTGTATAAAATAGAATATTACCTTCTTTTTAATGAAATCTAGTATCTACTCTGTTTTGCGCCCTTGAATTTTTTATTATTTTATTCACAATTGGTTAGTAATATGTCAATTTCTGACTTTTAGACATTTGGAAAGTCAGTTATTGTTCATTTTGACTTTTCAACCGGTCGGAAAATTTACTTTCAAATCTGCAAAATTTGTTAAAAAATGATTTTAAATTTATAAGTGTCAAAAGAAGCAGAATTGAAAAATAATCCCTCTTGGTAATTTGAATTTTATAGCTTTGAAAACAAGATATTTATTTAAAAATCTAGCATTTTTTGACATATCACTAAATTTTTCAACCAAATATTTTTATTATAACTAAATTTCCGGGCTGTTGCTAGGATATCAACAGAAGTTCTCAAACAAATTCCAGAGATTCTCAAACAGTTTTAACTTTTTGGATTCATGTTCTTATTAAATTAAGTATTAAAATTGTCAAATTAACAAATATAACTGTCATTCCAAAATAATTTGAGAAACAACAATTAATAATTAATAATTGTTTTCATTAATTTTTGATTGTGAATAAAATGGAAACCTCGGTGGAAAGTTTCATTACAGTCTCGGGATATAGCAAATCTCGGCGCTTCTTGGTTAGCTATCTTAGCCCTCGGCTGAAATGAAACACTTTCCATCTCGGTGTGTAAACAACAGATTTGCGTCTGCACTTATTTAAAATAAACCTGCATCTTATAGATTTAATTAAATCAGTGGCGGATCTATGGGCGGGGGAAAGGGATGCGATTAGCCCTCCTTAAGATTTTTTTCTAAAAATAAACAAGTATTCCAATAATTATACTATTTTTTTAGTAATGCAGAAGTAAAACTTATATTTTTATTTATTTTTGCACACATAAAGGTGTTGTTAATTTTCAAAAATGAAATTTTAAAATATTTGACCCTGAACTAAAAAAATAATTCACCTAGATCTGCCTTTGAATTAAATTATACAACTAAGATTAATAGAAGAGTGCATTTGTTTTCTGAATATCTATGTTATTTAAGTTTAAATTTGTTGGTGCAATAAACACAACATAACATTAAAAGTTTATATATTTTTTTTAGAATACATCAACTTTATGTCTAAAGGCACATCTGGAATATTTAAGAGGCAATTTTAAAAATGCCATTCAAATATTTAATACGTCTCCAACAGACTGTTTAAATTTTAAGTACGATCCATAAATTTTTCATATTTCACAAATATTAAAATAAACAATTTTAGGGATACGGCTGAAACTTCAACAGTGCTATTTTACAATAATATGGGCGTAATTCACCACGCAATGGGTAAAACAAATTTAGCATGCCACTATTTTAGACAAGCATTAAAAGAAGATCAAGAAGCTATTAACTCATTTCCAAAAATAGACGGTAATAGAGCATTTAATTACAATTACCCATGAGAATGGGGGTTTCCACGATGTTTTTTTATTTTTTAATATGTTAATCTATACATTAATATACCTATTAGACCCGTATTTTTCTTTTTGTCAAAAAATAGCTAATAAGCCAGAAAAAATAGGTGCCGCGAAAAACGATACCGTGTGTGACGATGTGACGTCATCGGCACTGAGAACATACGTTCACCGCGCTGACAAGGACCGAATACGATACGTAGCTCTTACCTTTTTTCAAGACAGGTCCGTCGTCCATTCCGTAGTCAAAACGACAAAAAACGAACTTATACGAACAAATCTACTCACGGTTAGCTCTTAGTGCCGTTTGCGTCATACATGGATACATGGCGCATTTTAATGCACGTTTCAAAAGAGTTACATTTTCTTAAATCTATCAGAATTAACAATTATTCCTATAAAATATATATATGCTGCAAATTGATATCCAATAAGTATTTCTTTAAAAGCCGTAAGCTTGGAAACCTCCATTGCCATATTAAACGCAAGCAGATACTAAACTGAACTCCTAATAAAATCTGATTTATATTATTTTAGGAGAATTACAAAAGCCGCTCTATACTTTAGGCGGTTCACGTTATCACGAAATAATGTACAATTTAGGAATAGCGCTATTACATGCTGGCCAACCAATGCAAGCGTTTGATTGTTTAATAATAGCAGTCCAGAGGTACCACAGAAATAGTAGATTATGGTTGAGAATCGCTGAATGTTGCGTACAAGTCCATAAACCTGTTAGTATTCACTGGAATAATTTTATTTTAATTTAATGTAGTTGTATTTTTATTACAGAGTAACGAATATGATTTTAATTTAATTAAGAGACAAAAAGATATTGTTGAGTTTGTAGTAGGCTCTGGAAAGCATAGGAAATTAATTTTAGCGGATAATTTATCAAAAGACTTCAAATATAGGTTGGTAGATCAAAATTCACCAAACAGTTTAACGCCAACACCATTTTTCAGCTATGGGTGTTTCTGTAAGCTTGCTCACTATTAGTAACTTTTTTATTTTAAAAGCTACGAGGCTGGTTTAAATGAGCAAAATTGATCCATTTTAAATTTTAAAAATTGATAACATCGGCAAAAAAATTACAGTAATAGCAAAATATTTAAAGAAAATATTCATATTGAAAGCTATAATTTCTCAGCCACATTTGAGCTCTTTTGACAACAGATCCGACCGTTGTACATAACTGATGTCTAGTATGAATATTTTCTTGGAATATTTTTATTTTTAAATGACTCAATTTTTCTCATTTAACTAGCCTCGTAGCTCTTCAAATAACAAAGTTACTTATGGTGAGAAAGTTTATAGAAATAATCTCTACATAATCATATAAACTTTTTATGTTATTGCGTATTGGTACATAAACTATATTGAAAAAATATTGATTACTAAAACCACATTTAATAAAATGGTGTTAGCGTTAATTCGTTTTGTTAATCAACAACTAATGACATGTTTTTTAGTACCGAGAGTCAATCTTATGCAGTACCAGTCGCAACCCTCGAATTTGCATCTCTCTGTCTTCGAAACGCATATTTGCTCCTACCATCAGAGACAACGTCGTCTCCGGTGCCCCTTTTACTTCTTCCAGGGGGTATTCAACCCCCGCCACCTCCTCCAAGTCCTGGTCCTTCGCCCTCTTCACCCTTAACTCCTCAAGAAATTGCAAATTTAAAAAATTCTGTCTTAGTTTTGAGTGCGTATGTTTCACTATGTTTAGGAGATTATGTTTTGACGTTGGAACATGCACAGAATTTGTTGACTATGCCGAAGATTTCGGGGGCGCACAAGTGAGAAATGTTATGTTATTAAATCATTGGTAGATATTAACATTTATTTACAGGTTGTTAGGACATTTATACGCATCACATGCGTTGATATTAATGGATAAATTATCGGAAGCTATGGAACATTTGAATCCTGAACATTTTTCCGATATTTCTTTGGCAATTCCAAATGAAGAAACTAATGATGAAGATGAAATTGTTCCAAACATTGGGCCAGAAATAAGTAACTGTCATTTAGATTTTAGATTACTTGTCGTAACGGAAAAACACTATCACCATGTTTTCGTTATCTATTTATCAATATTTAATATGAAGATATTGGTGTTAATCAATCACAACTGGGATTCAGCCAAATTTTATTTAAGTAAGAACAACTCTCTTAAATATAATTTGGTCGAATCCCAGTAACGTTGTTGTAATTGAGTAACCAACCTGTCATGGAAATTAATTTATTAATTGGTGCTAATGTTTTCTGTTTCATCAATGGTTGATCGAATTTTATAATTTTTGTTTTTTTAGAATGGTTCCCGCAAAATACAGGCACAGCTAATGCGGTGCTACAGTATAATTTTGCGGTAGCTTTAACAATAAGAGGAGATTTTGAAAAAGCAGCCGAATCATTAAAAAGAGTCTGGCAGTCACGTAGTTCTACGTGTAAAATACCAATTCAAGTAGTTATGTTATTTTTATATATTGAATTACAATTAGGTAAAAGTTGTACATTTATTAGTAAACTTTTGAATAAAAGTTCAAATATTTTTAGGACATCCTGAAGTAGCTAGATCTTTTATTAAACAGTATATTTCTCCGACGAGATAATATGTATTTGTATTTTACATAATAAAACTTAAACGAAAACTGTGTTTCATTTATTATAGTTCAAATCTTTAATCTCATGTACATTGTTTATATATTAGCGAATCTTTAAATTATTTTTTAAACAATGGTTACATTTTAACCTGAACTGAAAGTCTTCTGACCAGTTCCACTACTTGTCCTAAAAATGTAAGTGTACTTAAATAAAAAAATATCGAATCAAACTCATGACACATGTTATTTGTATGTTTGACAATTTTATTTCGATTCGATATTGTTCATTTAAGGAAATCTTAAAATTTAAGTGAAAGTGGTGCAACTGGCCTTTAGATATTTCAGTTTAGGTTCAGAAACCATTTTTATTAATGAATTAAAATTGTGACGGTCTCAATGGTTCTTTACATTTAAATTTTCCCTTCGACTCCATAATTTGGTGGTAATTTTCATTGATGACCATCCAATATTTTTGGAACTTTCTTAAAATTATATTTTACCTTATATTGTTTGAAGATGAACAAAACGTAAGGGTCAAAACATTAAAATGTATCTATTGTAATAATATAGCTTAAAAATCCATTATTACGTCCTTATTCATAATTATTAGGCTTATTATTTTAATTACCATGGCAATATCGACACATCACAAGTGTATTTCTTCTCAAATTAAATTAATATATTTTCTATCCGTTGCTAGGATACCAAAAATATTAACAAAATTTAAAACGTCAAAGCGAAATGTCAGGCGCGGAATATTTTAAATAAAATAGTAAAACAAAATATTGTATGCACCACGGGCATCATTGATGTTTATAGCCCGCGGGCGTTTTACAGACCCTTGGGCTTGTAAACGAGTATAAATATTGTCATGATGACCTTGATACATAAATAACTATTAAATCCCTTTATTTATTTAACTTATAAATTTACCTACACAAAATTGAACCATCAATATTTATTATTGGTTTGTTATTTTTACTTGTGTTTAATTAATATAATATATTTAAGTACGTTGCACTGTGTAAATTACTGATAAATCATAATAAACCAGCACAAAATCAATTGGTTGTGTTAAAATCAATTAAATCAGAGTGCAATGTTTCTTTGTTTCAGATTGAACTTCCCGGATAAAGCTTAGTTTCCATTTTCATCGCGCGCAGCAGTGGTGTCGCCGTTCCGCCAATGAAAATTCAGCACACAAAGTAATGATTTGAGGGGAGACAGTCAGGTTCCAGCAGCGGCGAGTGTAATGCGTCCTAATGGTAGGCATTTAAATTCTGACGATTTTTAAGCTGTTTCTCTAGTTGTTGAATGAAAAAATCACTTAAATCATTAGTGTTAATGCTTAACGCAATCATCATCGCGATGTAATCCCAATTACGCGTATAATCCAACGTTATTATCAACGTTTATATTATGTACGCTTGAATATTGTGCTGTAAACATTATTGTCACAAGAACAAGTGTTTATTTCGGTGTTACTAAAATTGTTTTATCAAATGACTGCAAGACAAGTTCAGATTAGTGTCTTACTGAGTAGCGTGTATAGTCTGTTCAAAGTGAGTGTTTTGTTTAATGTTTTAAGAGATTAACTTTGGAAACGAAATGGAGGTGCATATAGAACGGGAATCTAGCGCCCTTGGAGGGTTATTTCATCAAATCATCACCGATATGAAGGTAAGTGACTTCTATTCTCCCTGTAGTACTCATGCTGCAATATTTTTCTCTTTTGGAGCGTAATGAACAACTCAACTTCCCCTAAGCTAATTTACATTCCACACTTTAACAAAAACGTGGACCAATTATTATAATAACACAGCCACTTCCGTATGAAATTGTTAAGAAATTATTTGACAATTATCAGCAAAAATTCATTAGCTGCTTTAGTATGCAATTTCCTACACCATTAACTTTTGTGTTTTATTAAAATGTCAACATACGAGTTATATTTCAATTTAAATACCGACGACAACTTTGACATTTAGTGTAAACAGTTCTTAAAATAGATTCTGAATTCGTTAAAATACTTATTCGTGGTCATTGTTATTTATGGTAATAATTAGTGAAAGTCTATTAGATAATTTATATTTGTTTCATCACAATAACAGTAATGTTAAAATAAATACTGTTAACTGATTATTAGTTCTTTAAATATTTGAACTAATAATTTGCGAATTCTTTGATAGTGCTAATAAAAATTGTAACTGGCGCCAGTTCTATTAATACCTTTATCAGTTATTTGATTTACAAATTAATTTTTCTAGCGCAAATTATCGCGCTAAATGAATGTACATTTTTGTCATTGGTTAATTTTTTTGTTATGTTAACTAACTCTATTTTAATCCAAGGTTCTCTGGCATGTGCAAATTTAAAAATAATTATTTCAATTCATATGCCAATATATCTTACTTACTACAATTCGAAAATTATACTCCTACATAAAAAATACTGTAAAGTTACTGACTTCTTTGATTATGTTGACCCGTTTAAAGATTTTTACGAGAAGTCGTAAAAATAATTGTTCTTGCTTTAAAGCCCACGTTTATGCATAAAAATTAAAATAAAATGGTGGTATAACGAAGTTACTGGAGAAGAAAGATCCCTTGGAAGAACTGTTATGCAGCCCTAATGCTCTGAACGAAATTTCCATAAGCCCGAAGCGTATTTTCAACTTCTACTTGGATTCCGTCATTCTCAAAAGATTTTATTCGTACATTTATCAAGTGACATAAGTTTTTGTATAATTATTTTACCTTGAAAATATTTATAAACTGTTGTAATCTTCTTGATTATGTTAATAATATTAATAAATTAAGGATAAATAATGTTACTAAAGGTAGAGTTTGAAAATAAGCTTTCGTGTTTTCAAACAAAAGCGGGGCGAAATGTCAGTTTGCACAATAAGTCGCAGGCTTGGCGAACGAATTTTAGCGAAAGTCTAAGCCCGAAGGGCCTAACTGCCCCTCTAGAGTCAAAATGGCCCTTAGGTACCCGTGAAATTGCCGCCAAAAGACTAGAATATCAATATCTGAATATCCATAACAGCAGGTCTTGTTATTGAATATTGACATTATACGAATACTGAATATAAATTTCTTGCTTAGGTGCGGCAACCTCACAGATAACTGTAAATCATGTAAAATATAGATATAAATTTTATAGAATACTTGAATTTTATTGATGAAATACTCTATGCCACTTCGCTATGATGTATAAAATGTTAAAATAAAAGTGCAACTGATTTTTAAATTATTTATTAATTATTACTTTGATTGGCTACCTATCGATTTCGATTGTGGCCTGGCATGATGATGACATGAACAGTCCGAGGAACATTCGAAATCGATACCTAATCAAAGTATTTATAATTAGGGATGGAAAAAATATCGATAAATATCGATATGAACATCAGTTGCTATCACTTTCGTTTTGTATCGATAACTCGATATTTGTTGATATATGTCGATAATTATCGGAAAATATTGATAATATCGAGTTATCGATACATCGATGCCAAACGAAAAGGAATATCGACTGATGTTCATATCGATATTTTCCAATTCCTATTTATAATTACTAAATAATTTAAAAGTTATATGGCTTGAATTTGTTGGGCGTGAGTTCAGTTTATAGGTGTGAGGGATTGTTTATTAACAATTACTAAGACGAGTTCCGCTATAAACGAATGTAGCTGTTTGAATTATGACCGTTTTAATAAGTTTAGTGCTCAGTTATAATTTTTTTTAATGAACAAACTGTATTCAATTTGCTGCTTGAATGCTTGAAACCAATAATTTGTTGCATCAATAAATATTTTGTGAATCGATCTTATACATATATTTTTGTATGTTTGTGTGTGGTTACCAGCTGGTACTACATCATATAGTCGCTAATTTTGTGTGCGATATTAATTTATATTTGGCAGTGATTATGTAAAAATTTTGAAGGACATCTTACTTAAATTTAAATATTCATTTGGTTTTATCAAATTTATGAACTAGTTATGTGGCTTTATTAACTGTAAATTTTATTTTAACGGTTTATCGACAAATTTTCAAGGTTAGTATCTTTTTTCCTGAATATAATATAATAGAATATAGTTCAGTGATATCATAATCTAAATAAGCTTTCGATGACCAAGTCAATATTTTCCAATTCAGCACGATTAATTTACACTATGTGACAGTTATTTAAACAATTTATTACCTTGATAAAGTGCAACTTAGTGCAACTGCAGTAAAAAATATTCTCATGTACTACTTCAACAACATAAACATTTTATTCTTGGAGATATGTAACTAGTTTTATTTTAAAGCCACTTGAAAATTTGTAGTGTTGAATTTTACGTTCTATTTAACCTGAAGACATATAAAACTATGATGAGTATGTTTGTGTTTATATGTATATGTAAAATAAATACGTGTTATTATTTAAATTCATGTCGCGAAGACATAACAGTGTTTAACTACAAGATATGTGTCTTGAAGATCCGCCGCAAGACTTAAAAGCGGCTTTAGTATTGTGTAATAGACGATTGTGAACACGGAATTAATCACAATTAATTTATTGAATGAGGTATACTATCATCATAAGTTAGTAATATTACTATAGTTTTTAACATTATTCAGCGAACAGTTTATGAATTGGAAATGTAAAAGTGTAGGTAGCTCCAGTTGCATTTGCATTTCCTATTCTTGGCCAATATAACTTCCTAGATCCATTATAAACCAGCCCTAATGTAGAAAAGATTGGTAGCACTAATCCGTTTAATGAATTTAGTAATCTAGAGATTACTGGCTTCTGTCTTCAACCAAAAAATTTAATTATTGTTTTCTTCAAGATTTGTGTTAATCACGTTAATCATAAACAACGTTTTTTTTTCACTTTTCATATTTCACCGGTGGTCGGTGGTCCTTGCATCCAAGCTAATTTATTATCTGAACACGTAACAACCTTGGCTATAGCGTATAACATTCAATTGTTTTCAGTTTCCATGTTTGGAAATTAGGTAACAAACCGGAAACAATACATTACAACACTATTTCTAAAATCCAGAATTCTTAACATGCACATGTCATGAATGAGAAATGATTTTCTGACGCCAAAAATTCTACAATGTTTTGAAAGGAATGAAGTTCATGCTTGACGTAATTTGGGTTAATGTCCTCAAATAAATTGTTACACTTTTTAGATAAAAAGATGATTGTTTAGCTAGAAAGAATGAGACACGATTTGATTGGCTTTTTATGTTTTTATCAACTTTTATCATTTGTTTTGAAATTTTATCTTAAACTTTTGTTTTGATGAAATACAATCATCATAAAAATAAATAAATATCCGACTAAAATATAATATCTGTAAAGTCTTTTACGTAACTTGGTCTTGGTGACTTGGTGGTTGGTGTGTATATAGCTCGGTACTAGGCTCTGTATATTGGGTGATTCACAACTTCGTGCGCATATATTTTAATGGCATAGTGCTCAACTCAATTATCACGGAACTGAAAGAATTTTTGTCTACAATCGTTGTACAATATGAACATTGTTATTCAATTTTTAGTTAGGATACCTATGTACAAAATTACTGTACTAGTGCGACAATATCATAAAACTATATTAAATTTATTGCGTCAAATTGGCCTCCAACTACGATTGTGAACATTTTGTTTGAATTTTTTTTGTTTTGTTTATAAACATTAGCATGATGATGATGATGGATAACCACTATTCAGTTGAATTTATATATAAGTTCGGCAAATAATAATAATTTTAAAATTACCTGTATAGGTATACAGGTATTGACGTTAGATATAAACATTGTATATTATACAATTTCAATTTTAGACAAAATATTGTGTGCACCTTGTTGGATAGAGCTCTATCCGTATGCGTCTAATTCTTCAACTTTGCCCTTCTCAGATAAAAATTAGTGACAGTACGGGGTCAGCTGCTCATAATTTTATGTAATTTTGTTCAGGTTTTCAGGTAAACGTCCCTAAAATTCAGAAAACATCTGTCTATACTACTTGCGTGCAGGTAAAAAGTTACAATAGATAATTTGTAACGAAGCATGAAATTTGTAACAAGATTTTCTTGGTAAAGGCGTTAAAAAAGTAAAAACAGGAAAAATAATAAACATAGTATTTTATGGAATCATAAAATAATTTTACAAGAGTTATGAGCAAAATTAAAATTTATCTCGTTATTTATAACATTCATAAAATAAATATTACTTTGTAAAACATTTATAAACACGTATACAAGTAGTCCAGATTCAGTAACTGTATAACTGTATTATACAGTACCAATCACATAAAATACCAAATCTGACCCAAAAATAAAAATAATATTATCACCTTCTCTTCGCTAACTGTCCAGTCCAGACTATTAAACCTCCTGCATGTCCTCATTGTTAATTAATTACTTAATTAACGCACACATACACACGCGTGCTCATGTCGTGCAATCGACAGGGATTCGAACCACGGACTCATGAACGCACGAACACGAAGCAGAAACCAGAACGACAGGAAACAGATGTTGAGAGCTATACGACATTCTGCCCGTTCAACGGGTCTTGTCACTTCCAGTATAGGGGAGACACGGGGAATGGGACACATGTGCTTGTGGAATAGGGGTAGTGGTATTCAGATGCAAGAAAATAATTAGGCTTTAATTTGCAATTAAGAGGAAGTCCGTCTTAGGATATTATTTTATTTATTATCCATTATGTCGTCCATTAGTTTTTGTAGTTTTTAAGGTGACTCATTCCGTTACAACGAGATAACATTTTTAGTAAATATGTAAACGAGTAGGTACATTTTGAAGACAACTAAGATCCCAAAAGGCAACCAGGCGAGAAAGCGAGATTGTACAGTGGTAGAGTGCTTGGCTCTGGTTCTGGTTACAGAGTACCACGTGGGTTCGAACCAGGGTCAGGTGTGAAATTTTCATATAGCTTGATTTGGATCGGTATCACCATTCCAAGTGGGAATACAATTAATAGACAACCGCACAAAGCTATCCGGCACCGGCTAGTGGTTGTAACAAGAGCTTGCGCGAGATGGTTAGATGGAAAAACCAGTCTTGGCTGAATCTCGCCCATTCTCAGGACAGGAGGCAATTAAAGTCAATAAAAAATAAAACTCAAGTCTTTATACTTACCAACTTTTAGTAGAACTTGTAGGTCTGCTGTCTGCTTTTAAATGACAAAGCCCTCGTCTTAGCTCGTTAAATCCTTATGCTATAGTTTTTGCTAAAATTTGTTGTTATGTAGATCCACTTAAAATAAACCGAGAAATAAAAAATAAACAAGCCCATTGAACTTACGTTTGACTAACTTAAGCCGTTTTGAGTGGAACTTCAGTATCGCTTACTTTGCAAAACGATTTGAGTAGTCAAAATGATATCAAATTATTGTGTTTCTAAATCCAAAGCACGGTTAAAGAATAGTTAGCTTTGCCAACATGGTCTTTTCTAGCGGTCACAATGTGTAATGAAAATGATCTAGGTGTTTCTGGCTGTATCAGGTGATACTATATTGACACTGATTTAAATATAAAAATACATTTTTATAGTATAAATAGTAACTAAAATTATAATTTAGATATAATCTAAGCGGATATGTTTCATAATTTACCTTTAGATCAAAAATATTATGACAAAACGTGTTTGAAAATCCTCTATTTTCTACGAGCGAGATCGTCGTTATAAATAAATAATTTCACAATATATGAACATAGTTTCGTAGTGCATCTATTCATCTTCATTATTCAGTTTATAAAACATGTCGATTTTTACTCATACCTCCTAAAATAACCTATATCTACATTGACAGTTTTTCTGAAACACTTTTCATTTTCATTATTTCACTGCAATATTTACCTGTTACTTTATAATGTAATAATAAGCTATAATAAAATACTATTCAGTGATTGCATCAGGTGACAGAATGAATTTGTATATACATAATTACCAGCAGAGACACCTGGGAACACCTATGAACTAATTACAACTTCTGACCGGGGTTGTCAATGAAAAACGTGTCCAATGAATTATTCTGAGTTCACGTGAACTAAAAAAAATTATCTACTCATTGTTTTTCTTTCATAGAGAGTATACTAACACCACTGGGGAAATGTTTTCGCTGTTACACTAATATATACCTGACTTAATCTAATTCAATTAATTTGTTGTTTTATGTTACAATCTAGTTAAAAAATGTGTATGTAGTATGCTTCACACATATTTTATAATAATAATAATAAATCTATTTATTGGCAAAGTTCAGCATTAGCTCGTCTTACACTTACTTAACCTTTACACAAAAAATATTTTTAATGTACATACATGAAAATTACATTGATTAATTTATGATTGAATGATAGAACAATAATATACTTCCCTACATAATAATTACAGAGGGCATAAATGTATTAGATCATGAAGAGAACATGAAAAAGCGTGAAACATACAAAGAGGTTATGCAGAAGTGAAAATCTAGTATACCTTAGTGATTATTATGTAAATGATGTTTGAATTTAATAGCGAAGGTGGATGTGCTTAATGATTTGAAGCTATCTGGAATCTTGTTATAGATGGACGGACAATTGTAGCTGAATGATCGGTTAAACAAAGCAGTGCGATGAGCAGGCATGTGTATTTTTGATGTATATCGAAGGTTGCGATTGTGCAAATTGGACCTAAATTTGATTTTGCGAACTAAATATGATGGTGTATTCGTGTTAATAACACGATGAATAAAGCATGCGTAGTGATGATGTCTACGATCTTCCATATTCAGCCAGCCAAGTTCCTGCAGATGAGGTGTGATATGTTCACTGCGCCGCAAACCTTTAATAAAGCGAACGCAACAGTTTTGTACCTTCTGTATTCGTCTAACATCGAATGATTTAAGACACGGACCATAGACCGAGTCACAATAATTAAATATAGAAAGTACAAGACTGTTGGATAGCAAAATTTTATTTTTGTGGGACAGAATGAACAGATTGTTTCAACTCTAAATAGATTATGTTTCCAAATACGACACCTTAAAGAATTTTTAAATATAAAACAGTTGTTAATGTTTTACAGTGCCTCTGTGGAATCTCGCCTTCGTTATAGTATTTGTTTTTGGGGCTCTTCAAGTGCGTCTCAAAATGTCTTCATTGCACAGAAAAGAATTTTACGTTCGATAGCAGGGGTGCAGTTTAACTCTTCTTGCAGAAATTTATTTAAAAAATACAATATCCTTACGTTAAGTAGTATCTATATTTATGAGTCTTGTGTTTTAGTTTATAAGAATCAGAAGTCTTTCCCTACTAATAGCGATCTGCATAGTCATAACACCAGACTAAAAAATAACTTTCATATACCCGCCTCAAGATTAAACATTGTTAAAAGTTCTCCAGATAGAATGGGCTTACAATTGTTTAATAATTTGCCAAATGGACTAAAAAATAATTTAAATTTAAAGTCTTTTAAAAAAGATTTAATGTTGTATTTACAACAGCACGCATTTTACAATGTAAACGAATTTTTAACACTGTAATTTGTAATTTCAATAGTGTATGTTTTATTTTAATTTCTCTGACGTTTTCTATACACTGTACTGTGTCTACTGAAAATAAATATTATTATTATTATTATTATTATTATTATTAGATTCATAAAAAGTTTTTTTAGAGCTAGATATGCGCGTTTAATAAGACCTGTAACATGTTCTGTAAAACGAAATTCAGCATCCATGCATAAACCCAAATTTTTGTAACTAGGTCTGATTGACAGCCTAACTCCATTTAGTTGTATATTAACTAAATTTGATGCCACAGATGTTCTCTAATCCGTTTGTTACCGAAGATCATAATGTACACAGAAGAATTGGCACCCAACAAACTCAAGTCGTTTACCAAAATGTTCATAACATTATTGCAGTTCCTGAAGTGGCAATAAAAGAAGTAAAAGTCAAATATGATGACTTCATTTATACCTGCTTTTCAAAATACAGTTATATATTTCTTTTGAACCGCGTTTCTCAGGTAAAAATTTCTTTCAAAGTCTCAAATCTCGTATTTTCTCTCGCACGCGCCACGCACGAATCACGGCCTACAGTCCGCCCCCGCATTAACACACAAACACAAAGCATGTGTGAATATATCGCTGTAGGTTGTGGAGTGGATGTGGGTACAGATGTTTGATTTCCGCTGCTGATGTGTTGATTTAGAACTGAAAGGTGTGCTGAAGATCAGACGCGGATTACGAGTTTAAATAGGATAGAACTGTTGACGAAAATGGATAAAGACGAAGAAGATTGGAAGAAGTGAAAAAAATGAAATTGTGATTTTATTTATCCAATTTAATCTCTCAATTATTTAAAAAAACTCTTTTTAACAACTTTTTAGTTTAATTTGATATGTTCATACAAAAATTTTTAAGGAATCCAAATTTCGGTTTCAATCGAATAAGAATAAATCATAGCCTGACCTAGTTTTAGGTACATGCAGTATTTGAATCTCGATTTGAATCTAGGTAGGTACCCAGTGTGCGATTGTCACACACGTTATCTCATGTGTATTTATAGTTGTAGTAGGTACCGAAATGGAGAGTACCTACACTTGGCCATTCGTACTGTTTTTGTCAGTATACAGTACTGATTTTCAGACCCTTTGTATTGATAAACAATTTGAAAAAAATTTGTATTGATTTTTTACATACTGTACCTACCTATACTGATTTCGTTTTGTGGTTCCCCTAAAGATTTAAGAAAATCTTGTTTTTCAATTAGTATCTATTCTATTAAATGAGCAAGGAATTGTATGTTTATACGGTCATGCTATCTCGAAAACGGCTCTAACGATTTTCTCGAGAGTTGGTATATGAGAGGTTTTCAACCTCAGGAATCTAACGGACTAACTCAAATTTTCCAGAAAACTCGTTTTCAGCGAGTTTTCCGATTTTCTCGAGAGTTGGTATATAAGAGGTTTTCAAACTCAGGAATCTAACGGAGTAACTCAAATTTTCCAGAAAATTCGTTTTCAACCTCAGGAATCTAATGGATTAACTCAAATTTTCCAAAAAACTCGTTTTCAGCGAGTTTTTCGCTGTTCAAAAATACACTAGGCTCGAATTTTTTACTGTATACACTTCTGAGCGTATCTAATTGCCGGGCTGTGACTCTACTTATTAAATAAAAAATTTTATTCCCATATAAATTCTTACCTGATGTGAGGTGGTCAAGAATGGTATCTATGGCCATCCTAATAAATTAAATTTTTGATTCCCACATAAATTCTTACCTGATGTGAGGTGATCAAGAACGGTACCTATACCTAAATAAAATTTTTGATTTCCACATAAATTCTTACGTGATGTGAGGTGGTCAAAAACTCTACCTATGACCATACCTATTAAATAAAATTTTTGATTCCCACATAAATTCTTACCCGATGTGAGGTGGTCAAGAATGGTACCTATGGCCATACCTATTAAATAAAATTTTAGATTCCCATAATAAATTCTTACCTGATGTGAGGTGGTCAAGAATTGTACCTATGGCCATATCTATAAAATAAAATTTTAGATTCCCATATAAATTCTTACCTGATGTGAGGTGGTCAAGAGTGGTACCTATGGCCATACCTATTAAATAAAATTTTTGATTCCCATATAAATTCTTACCTGATGTGAGGTGGTCAAGAATGTTACCTATGGCCATACCTGTTAAACAACATTTTTGATTCCCCCATAAATTCTTACCTGATGTAAGGTGGTCAAGAATGGTACCTATAGCCATACCTAATGCAGAATAATACTGTACCAGATGTTTACCAAGATGCAAGCACGTATTCATAGGGGGGGTAATGGGGGTAATTACCCCCCCCAAGATCCTAAAAAATATATGTTTTTCAAATCCAACTCATACTCATAACTTTCTTCCTGAATTTATGTAAGATTTAGTTTATTTAAAATTAAAAACCGAAAGTGAATTATGGCTCACAAAAATAAAAAAAACTCGGAAAAGGTTTCAACAGATGCTCTATCTGCATATAGAGATTGTGATGAGGATATGTTTCCCACAATTAAAAAATGCTTGCACATTTTGATAACTCTGCCAATATCTGTAGCATCAGCAGAGAGAAGTTTCTCCTCATTAAAACGTTTAAAATCCTGGCTTAGGTCAACAATGACTGAAGAAAGATTGGTAGGGTTAGCGTTACTTAATATACATAGAGACATCAAAATAAATGTTTCAGACATCATATCTAGATTTGCAAACAAAAAATCTAGAAAACTTGATTTTGTTTTGTAAAATGTACCTATATGTATATTAAAATTGATTTTTTTCTGTGCCAAAGATTATTATTATTAATGGTATTATTTTTTTTTTTCTACAAACACTATTAAAAATTAAACTTTTAACACGGTCTACTGCTGTTAAAAATGCAATATTATAAGACGCCGTGTTAAAAGTGAACTGTCAATCACTTTTAACATGCGTTAAAAGTAAACTGCCAATCACTTTTAACGCACGTTAAAAGTAAATTTCATCTCTTAATAAACAACTCTCAATTTTTATTGAATTCATAGACTACGTGTTTCATTATATTACTATATAAATATCTTTTGTTACTGAACTGTCAAAAATAATTAAATAAATTATTTCTTATATTAAAATATAAAACGATGTTTGTAGAAAAAATAGTGTATGATATACGTGTTAAAAGTGACATTTTATTTTGTTCGAAGGGTTACGCCACTCCGCTTCGCGTCGTGTCCTAAACTTCCCGTCTCACAAAATAAAATGTCACTTTTAACACTTATATCATAAATAACTATTATACCTACATTTTATAATTTTAAATTTTGCTCCAATTCCCCCCCCCCCCCAAAACAAAATCCTGGATACGTCCTTGCCAAGATGAAGATTTTTTCCTTGAAAATTTGGAAGCCTTTACATTAGAAAACCTTCAAATTAGCTTTTAATACTTAAAATCATTTACTTCTGTTTGTTATGTTTTACTGCTGGTTTTTCAAAAATTTTATTAATCATTGGGTATTTTAAAATTTATTATTTTGTATAATTTATTAAATAATATTTATTGTGTAAAAAATGTTTAAATTTTATTTCAACTGAGTAACCATGCCAACATCCTTTTAAATAGGTAGTCAATTAATCAAAAAATGAATTCACAAAAAAAAACACGAAAATGATGTTAAAAGACAATTTTATAATTTATTTTCATCGGGAATAGATAAAAGTTAAGATGACCGGAAAAATACATACATGCAATTTTTAGTCATTTTATAGCATAAGATAAAATAAGATATAAAACAAAGCGAGAGTTTGGCTAATGAGACCAGATCGTAGATCGGCATCCCGATATTTATTATTATTGAAATACATCATAAAAGTACAATTATTATTATAAGATATGTTTCTAAAAAATATTTCGCCCGTGGTGCATTTTCTTCTTACGATATACTTCTTATGATCTCAATAATACTATACAATAATTATCTGTGTATCAAATACGAATAGAGCATTTTTTGTTACACGCGGTGAGAAACTTGTTCAGTCGAGGCGAAGCCGAGATTGACGACTCGCCAAGGGCAACACACAAGTTCTATCCAACGAGGCGCACACTATATTTTGTCGACAATCGTATAACCTCAATAATATAGCTGATTTTAAAATTGTTATTTGCCGTGCTTAACAATTTAATGAAATTGTGGTTATCGATTATTATCATGACAACGTTTATACAAATCAAAAAAATTTCAAACAAAATATTCACAATCGTAGTTTATGGCCAATTTAACGCAATAAATATAATAGTTTTATGTTTTTGTCGCACTAGTGTGACAATTTTGTACATATCCTAACTAAAAATTGAATAACAATGTTCACATTATGACGCATTTACATGTCAATAAAACATAAGTTTGTACTGATTTCATAAAAAAGGTCACTCTAGGTACATTACAAAGGTTATATTAATATTATTATAAATAATGTTGAATCCGAGGTTAAATCTAAAATTTCTAAAATTAGTAAGCAGATGGAAAAAGTACTTTCATCTTTTTGTTTAGCTAACCATGGCTTACCAGGATAATGACATGTTATTTCTCATTTAATAATAATAATAAAGCACAATTTCTGTGCGTAACTACCCGTGTAATTCAAAGCACACTAAGAAAAGATGCCTGCAAATTATGATATCATGTTTATTCTGAATGTTACTCCACATTTTTTGCAATACTACTATACTACCTACTTCATGAATAAATCATTTTAAATTTGTTTCTTTGTTTAATTTATTATTTCATACATAGAGTGTAGCATCCGCATTTGTTCTGTACGGGTAGAATATTAGAAAAATACTATAACACTCAAAAATGTTTTGGCTGAGTGCCACTCCAAATATTTTTATTTTTTAAATGATCGACTTTACGATTGCGCTATTTTGATCGAGCTATAAAAACGTCTTCACTTTCTTAATGGGTACCAAACTTTAAATTACCACATAATCCAGACATAATATGATATTATTAACTGCGTTTTTTCTCAGCATATTACAGCATTTGCATTTTATATAATAATTATTAATTAGCTTTAAATTCTACTCAGAGGCGGCTCTAGAAAAGGTGTAAGGCGGTATAATGCGGAGGCCATAGAATGTAAAAATATAAAATGTTTATTTTATATTTGTATTATTTGATATTATATTTCACATTTATAATTATCAACATCAACATAGTACTTAATATTCATAAGAAACAGTTTGGGAATCACTGATTTAGGTACTACACTAAAATCCAATAATATTTTGAGCACAATATTCCTGATGGAACAAACTAAACCTGTCGAAACTTTGTTTGCGCTTAACTCTAGGAACCTAAATTTGCAAGCTCAGTTTACCAAGGTTTGTCGTAGTGTATGTATCATTGTTTATGAGATAAAATTAATAATTTTGTATAGGTAATATTTCGATGTAATGTCTATAAATTGCGTGTAAGTGAATTTTTTAATGCATAAAATGATACAAAATTAATAACGACTATTTTAAATTTACAGTAGTGCCATAGGCAATATAGGATGCTCCATCGTCTTCGTCAAAGTACACGAAAGGTTGGCATTTTTATTTACGTTATAAAATATTGACGCACCTAAGATCTATTGGCCACTCGATTGGCCAGAATCACTTCAAACCTCGCTTCAAACCAAATGGAAATATGGATAAATATTCTATTGCCGAATTTGAAGCTCTGTTATTTATTTAAAAAATATCATGGCCTCTCCCTTGGATCCGCCCCTGATTCTTCTACTCAGGTTTTAAAAATGAAACATTTTTTATAAGAACCACGAAAACATACTCGAATCACGGAATTTATTACTTTGACATTTTTCAGCTAGTATCTTTATTTTCTAAACACTTTAAAGACATTTTATTTGAAACATGTTTTCGAGAAAGCTTAGATAAATTATTTAATTTTTTTGTGTTTCATCGTAAAGATGAAAATAATATATTTACTTTAGGTTACCGGCATACGATTCCGCATATATTTTTACTTCCCCGACCTATATAGGGTGTCCCAGATAAATTGTTCGACATGGGGATCTCGACAACCGTAAGAGATAGTTGATTAAATTAGACAAAAGTTACCCTCTCGGTTGCCCCTCTAGGGGACCAATTTAGAAATGTTTTTGTTTTCTCACAAAAATGCATAGGTGACCTATACGCGAAAATATAAATTTTGCCAATTTCGTTTTTCACCTATTACTATTTTGTTTGAATTAGTACATGTTTCTAATTTGCACTTTAACGAGGAATTCACAGCAGTCTTCAAATTTTTTTATCTCTTACAGATTTTGAGAAATTCAAACCAAATTTAAAGTTTCTTGTGTGGCTCATAGTTTGATATGACTCGTCTTATTAGAGATTTTTTTCTCTTTTCAACGATATAAAACACAAATACATTGAAATTAAAATAAGGGCAGAAATTACATAATATTATTTTTTTTAATTGTTTGGCCACAATAGATTTTTCTATTAGGTAGGTATACCTACCGGTACGTACATTATTTTAAATACTTTTGAGAGTGGTTTTGGCTTTGGCGATATTTTATTATTTTTCTAACAGAATAGAGAATTTGATTAGATAATAGTTTGTGAGTTATGAAGAAATTTTTCCAAATAGATCAGGATGTAAATTTTGTAGAGTACTCAGGGCGATGTTCATTTTCTTACTAAATTCTAGATTTAAACCCACATCCCACAATAACCTCACTGGCCGATTGAAAACAGTTTGCGTAAACTCACCATGCTATCGAACGGCTATTTATGTATTATTGGTTCTTTTTATAGAGGATGTACTCATAAAATATGATTGATTTTTTGCTGACCGGTAACAGGATTTCCGATTCAATGCCTCTTACGGTACATGGCGGTTGATACTGATCAATGTAATTCTGAACGTGCTACAAAAAGTTTGCGCAGACAATTGCACCTGTAGGACGTGGAATTTATTTATTATTGTTCTTTTAATCCCATCATAAAATAAATTTAACATATGAGATATTTTAAACTATTATCTAATACTGGTTTTAATAATCGTTACTAAATTTAATTCACATCAACTCGTCAAGTACCTATTTTGTAATAACTTAGGTATTACAATGTTGCTAAACCAATTAGCACAGAATAATAATTATATCATGCAAAAACTTTCAAATGGTTTCAATGTGTTCAGCAATCTACATTCTTTTATCGCTCTTCTAATACCTAGACTCACGAAATTGGTTAAATTGACGTATTTATAAATGTTTCTATCCAACTGTTGTAGAATGTTATTATTCTAACAAAATTTTCGATTATGAAATGGTTACATTCTATCACTTATTAGGGAATGGTTTCATTCTATCACTAGTGATGAAATGAAATGTAGCGAGGTATAATAATTTAACTTTATTTAATGTTTTTTGTTGGTGAGTAGTTTTAAAATAGGTACGTTTAAATTTAATAATTCATTAATTGTCTGTAAAATAATACCTTACTTATTCTTTTTCTCTAACTCCAAATATAATTATTTAATATCAACAAAATGGATCAAAATCTGGAAGTTGGTGACTTCGAATAGGAAATTATTTATTTTAAAAATTATAACAGAATACTTCCCGTCAATTTCTTGTAAAAGAACAATTTTAGTCTGTACGAATATTACCATTAACAAGAAATTATTGCACATTGCCCCAACAAACAATGCCTTACATGAAAAATAAATACAAACTATTTAAAGTGAAAAATAAATACTTTTTTACAAACATTCTTAATAAATTTAGCGAGTATTGTATAAACTTATTAAATTAAAACAATGGAACTAGTATATAGACCTATATTTTTATATGTAATTTTAAGATAGAAAAAAAATTAAATTAATTTATTGCTGAAAAAAACTGGCTTTCCCTCTAATTCTTTTTCGACTAGAGTAGATATAATAATTTAGATAGGTACCTTTTTTCCTTAATTTTTTAATAAAATGGTCTCTTATCAGTATTAAAATTACGTCTCGTTAAGTGCAGTAATAAAGTATTTCTATTTACAACTTTTATCACATAATAATTGTTAATTACATAACGGGTAATTTAATTTTTAACAGACGCTTATAAATAAATTATCATGAAAATGGGGATTGAACCTGACGTGAAGAATTATGCAACATTTAATCATTAAGTAATTTTTTGGCTAATTTTTTGTAAGAGAAATCGATGGCTATACAGATTATAAGATTGACTTGATTGAAAAAATATTGACCTACTAAATGTTGTGTAACATCAACATCTGACAGATTTGTAATCAGAACTTCATCGAAAGGTATAGAGCAATGATCAACCACCCTAAATATTGTTGTACCATTCTACTAAATGTTAAAATACGCAGTGACTGCATTCTCGTAGTTTTCTATACTAAATTATATATACCATATTGGTAATAGAATAGAATAAATTTTATCTGATGCATACCTGTACGTATTTAACTATTAAAAGATAAAATAACTAAACTTTTTATATAGTTCTACTCGGTTCTACTGTTCATCTTAATTTAAAAAATTTAAGGACAATTTTATTTGACATTTTAAAAAGTGGAGGAACCGTCCCTAAATGTAGTTCTTCCGTTCTACTAAATTTTAAAATGTACAATGCAATGTAAAGCATTTATAAATATCTCAATGGTCTTTTTTTAGCTCTCAATTATTTTTTGAGCCATCCCACTATTTCGAGCCACTAATTAAAAATTAATTAATGTTTTTCTTTTCGTGTAAGTTGAAAGCATAAAAATTGGTCTGATTTTTACGTTCTGTTAAACATATGACGTTAATCCCAGCTTTAAAATGTTGTAAATAATTTTTCTAATATTCAGAATTCATATTTATATGTTACAGAACAGGATATTGTTGCTACATTGGAATTGTTACTGGTAAATAGAATAGAACTACATATAAATGAAGTTATTAATGATTTTTTGTTGAATAATTAAGATGTGAAACATAATAGAAAACTATTACAACCTGTATTAAATATCTTTTTGAATTTTGCAAAACGTCTCGTCTACTTACACTTATGACTTACTTTTAATTTAAAAAATTCTAAAACTATATTCACGGCACCCAGTTTAATAATACTAGCACTTTAGCTTATGTTAAACAATACTAGCACGTATAGTACATCCAACAAACATCTACGAGTATAAGTCCAATTTTTTTTATAAAACAAGTAAATTTTATGTCGAAGTCATGGTTCGAGTTATGGAAGTTCGACTGTTTATTATTATCGAAGGTACCTACTCATAAGAACAAGTACCTAACAGTATTGAATAATTACTTCATTTCATGACATTAATGTAAAATAAAATAAAATTTTGTATAACAAACGCATATCTAAAATAAAAGCAAACATTATAATGTAAGTATTAATAATAGCAGTAGATAAAATTAATTTCTAAATCCCCCGCGGAATTATCTTTACAGGGTGATACACAACTTCGTGCATACATATTTTTTAATTGCGCACTATGTACTGTATATAGAATATGTATAAGCTTATAAACATATTATATGTAAGGTACATAGAAAAAAATATTATTTCTAATCGTTCACAATTTTCTTGTCATTCTCACAACATCCTCGACACAAAAATGCACTTTTTTCCTTTTATCTCTCAATGACACACTGCAAAAAACTAATTATAATTAAGTCCAATCGTAATGCGTTTCTCGTATTCTTGAATTCTTGCAACTAGTAATACTTGTCAACTTCAGAAGATCATGTGCAGAATTAATTAACATGCATTACTATTACGCAGTAATACAAATAGTTTTTATATGAGATAATCGCGGAAATTTTATGAAAATTAATACAGTTTCTTTAGATTCTTTTGAATTATTGAGATCACGATATTGAATTTAAAAAATATGTATCACGCCTTTTATCCAGCTTGGGTGTGGTAGTCTTACAGATTACTGAGAGTCTGGACGAAATGTGCAACTGCCAGTCGTCAACTCACGGGCTGATGTAATACTTTTATCATCGGCAAAAGGCAAAACTAGAGAGCAAATTTTATAAGACATACGTTGTCCTCAGGCTCGTTTTACTAAATTTGGACGTGTACGAAAAAAAATGAGTTCTTTATACCTACTATTTTTTCTATTTGGCGTCTTTTTCATTTTTAAATTTAAATTAAATTGTCATAATTACTAAATTTATATGTGTAACGTTTTGGTTGGTGACATTAATATTGCGGCCATTTATTTAACTGTCACAGTAAAAATCTATAATTATTAATTAGGTAGGTACTAAACTATTCTAGGTGATACTGATAGTGAAGACATTATAGAAAATATTGAACTTACCTATATATTTTCCAGTACTATATTCATTAATTTTATTGAATAAAAATTAATTTATTATTAAGCAAAATAGATTTGGAGGTTATACTGAAATTTGTACGTTCTCAGGTTTGACGTTTGAAGAGTAAATGCCATCTGATACTACCAATACCAATACCTCGACCAATACCAACCTTTTAAAAAAGTATGCTGCGTGTCACAAAGTGAACTCTGGCGACATTCAGTTGCGTTTCACAAAGTTAACTTTGTGAACGCCAAATAGAAAGTCATTTATTGCTGTAACATTGTTTTTGAAATTTAAAATCACAAATCACCTGGCTGTATTTTGTTAATTTATTTCTAAAAGTTGCTGAAGAGGCGAGTTTTGATGTTTTACATAACTGTTTACAGTCAATAGGTTAAACTGTTTTAATCTTTCTATCCATCTTTCGACTGATGTATTCATTATCGATTAGCGATTTCATACGAAACAAAATGTATTTATGTGTTAATATTAATAAACGTTGCCAAAATATTAGCTCCAGTCTCGGCTTCAGCAAGTTTTGTAAATTGATGTCGCATTGTCACAGCAATGTATAGTCTGCATTTATGGATTATTGATTTGCTGGTGATGAATGATTCTTTATCTTCGATTTATCATGAATTTTTTTTTTTATTAAATAATAATAATACACTGTCTCAGTTATATGGATACTCCATTATATAAACCATCCACTATAGTGAACAGTCAAAATTTAACACATGAACATGGTCAATTTCGATTATGTGAATATCTCAACAGTGCTAGTACGACAGATCTACTTACTGGGACTTCCCCTAAATACACGAAGTTTTAAAACATTTATTGGCTTTAGAGCTCCATTTTCTATTTTTAAGCCTATGCGAAAGAAATATTTTTGATCTGGATTATTTACCTGTATTGTGAAAACGTAGAGATATGGCCCTTATGGCATTACTAACATACTTGAGTGCTAAGACTGTGTAAAAACAAATAACTAATTATCTTAATGTATTATAAGCATGAATATGCTTCTAATAATCTTAAAATATATCTTAAAATTAAAATACATTTCGATTAAATGAACAATTCCGAGCGTCTACTGTATACGTAAAATTATCTTGAGAAATATCCAAATGTTAGAGGTTAGAATTTAGTAATAAGTACATCACTATCTAACCCAATTTTGGGTTACCTCGGGTTACCTATATTAGTATATTTCGTATCACTGACTTGTAGTCATGGTGGAGAATACACCACAAGAAAGTTTTATATGCCGCTAAACTAATTCTAAAATAATTATTTTTAATTTTAGCTAGATTTTATTTCTGCAATTTTTACTTCCGTTGTAAGTTGGGTCAGCGCTCTACTAATTCTCTCTAACCGGATTCATAAACGTTTAGTAGCTACAGCGGGCTGCATTTTCGGTTGCTATAATTATAATTGGATGACGACATCCTAAACTAGAAGCCAGGCCCGGAAATCATCACTTGTTGTTTTATTTCACTTGTTTTTGTTTTTGTGTTTGGGTTGCAGTGACGCGGAAGATACTTTCTTCTGTTTATTTGTATTGTTTGTATTTGTTTTTGATTCGCAACCTACATTAGAAGTTGATATTGTTTATTTTTCTTTTAAAAATTCTACTTCGTGTAAGAGTGACTTCAGGAGGAATAGCTTTGTAAAAAGCGTAATAATGGAATGATCTTGTGATCTTGGAAGGAATTTAGTTTTTGTGTCTGTTTGCGGTAAAGTGTAGGTTCTCATGAACCATGACATTTTGTAGTAAAATCTGGAGTTCAAGCACTTGAATTTAGTTCTGGTTTGGCGTGGCCTGCACTAATATTGCAAGATCATCTGCTAAATATTTACATCTGGAGGACTATTTTAAACTTTACTCATAACCGCCATATTCCATGTAGAACACGAAGATGTAAATTAATTATACAAACTACTTATTTTATAATGACATTGACCTTAATCGATTATTATAAAATATTAATTAATTGATATGCATAATAAAAGAATTACGTAGTTACGTATGTTAAAAGATAAACTTGAAATTTTACAAAACATTACAAAACTGGTCAACTACAAAGTGACTGAACAAAATTAACTATTCGTGTTTTTAGTCACATATCATAATATACCGATAATATACTGGTGAAGTGTACCAGCCTCCCATTTAAATAAATAACAATTTTTCTGTGTCGATTATGGTATAAGGGAACAGGTAGGTTACCACAACTACCCCGATTGTCAAAATATACTGTTATCCAACATTTAAAAAATATGTAATATATTTGGTAATATTATTTGTTATTGTATAGAAATTCATTTTCGAAAAAGACGAACATAGTGTAGGTACCAATTATTCTGACCCACAATATCAGATTTGTTGTACATACAAAAATCTGATGTGGCCAGCACATAACCTCCCGCCTCCTAATACTGAAATATAATTAATTACCTAATAATTAAATAGTTTTCTTGTTTTATTATTTATTAATAGTGAGTTCTGAATGATTCTGAACTATAGAAACTTTATTAGGTACATTTTTTCAGTTAAAAATATCTTCAATATAAAATATTTTGTCACTTAAAATTTCTGTCAATCTATCTATTAGATTGACAATTTTGAATAAGCTTTTGTTTGTAAATAATAATATGCTATATTCCGATGTCCAAATCGTGGTAGCTGGTAGGTAAATTTACATAACTTTGAAAAATCGTATTTCTTTGTATAGGTTGCAGATATAGACAAAAGATCAAATAAATACTGTAGAACGTATCTTCTTCTTTCATGTGACGCAGAAAAAAAAACTTTTGCATTATTTCATACGATTTTTGCAAAAAACATTATTGTGCTTCAAGAAAAGACCACTTCCGGTTGGCAGATTTTTATCAGACCTTCGTTATGATCTAGAAATGTATAATGCAAAATAGATTCTAGGTCCTAAAATATGCTTATTGACAAAAATCTCGACATAAAATTTGTTCACGATCCCTATACCTCCTAATTTAGACTGAAGGTGACTGGAGATTTAAAAAAACTGACAGCATGTTTGAAGGTGGCTTTGCATCCTGGAAAATAAAAGAAATTCACCGGTTTGAAGTTATTAATGAGTAACAAAAAATTATTCTTTTCATCTTTCCCAAGGCTCACTCACTCCGCAATTTAACGGCACCGGTATTTCGGAACCGGGATTCTTTATCTAAAAATTCAAAATCATGAAAGAATTCCCAAAGATTCCATGTGTGACATAAAACTATAAATATATCCGGATTGGAAATGGATCACATCACAGCTATGATTTTGAGTGATGGGTAACATTTTTATCATCTCATCCTCTTATCCTGTGTTCTTCTCCCATCTTTCACCTTCTCCTTGGCTATGATTTCCTAGTTCTCGTTGTCGTGGTGTTGATATTACAGCCGCGTGCACGACTTGCACGGTTTTAGGTTAACGACCTGCCGTGTTTATTCATTGTGTGCTTGTGCTGTACACCGGGTTCTGAACATTTGTGGAGCTCTGTATCTGCCAACCGTGTAGTTCCGATAGCGATTACTTTACCAAGGATACCTGATAATGCTGGACTATATTTTTATGTTGTGTATGGTATGGTGGATATAGTTTTAAAAGTAGGAGGTAAACCACTTGTGAAATTTTTGTTCAATTTGATACAAAATATTATTAATTACCTATACGTAATCAGGGTTGGCAAAAATCATGATTTTTCTAAATCATAAATCGAAAAAATCATGATTAATTTGATTTTTTTAAATTCCTGTGAAACATTGGAAAAAATTTATACAATGTCATTATTTTTATTACTTTATAAACAATAGGTATATGTTTCATGTGTAAAACACTCATATAAATATAAAAAAGGCTGATAAAACTTGTATTGAAAATAATTAAAACATCTTTGTTACGTAGGTATGTATTTTAATATAAATAAAGAATTTTTTATTATTCGCGTGGTTATGTTATTTTCCTCGGCCAGTGCCTTGAAAAATAATATTCCACACTTGTAATAAAAAAATCCTTCTTTACAGCGTAGATATATATATATATGAATTTAAATCAATTATTTTTATTAAAATCAGGCCAACTCTGTACGTAATCTTATTAAAATCTTGATTATCTTTTGCAAATTCAGGTAAAATATAATTTATTCCCTAAACACTTTCAATAAATATTTATTCTTAAAATTCTAAACCAAGTAGGATACTAAACATATCGAAAAAATCTTAAATTTAATTTAAAATTTAATTTCAACAATTATATCAATCAGTTTGTTGTAGAATTCAAAACAATTCAAAATAAATGATTAGATTGTGATTGTAATTATAATAAACCGTGGTTTGTGGTTTGATATCTCGTTTACCTAGTTATCGACTCGGTTTTCGAGATATCGAACATTTAATTTAAAATATTTGCTCTAACAGTTTTTAGGATAATTTTTTGGGGTAAAAGGGGTAAATTGATTTAAAATTGTAGGAGTAAAAAACTGTAGAGAATCAAATGGCACTACCAGAATTTCAATATCTTTTTTCGTTTGGCACATAGCCCCTCAAACATTTTAATCAATACCAGGGCAAGCAACCAAAAAAATTCTGATATTAAAGGTTAACCGAAATCGAGAACGTTATTTTTAAATCGGTTTTTGCTCTTAAACCGGTTTAATCTTTACGAAACTGGTTAAATGAACCAGTTTAAATGCCGGTTAATATAAGATTATCAACTACAGAAAACTAATATTTCATTAAAGATTCATCAAGCCAAAAATGCTGAATAAATTTGACATGTCGAACGTCGAAGCATGAAAGATGTACCCGAGAATGTACCTTTTACGAATTAAATAGTATTTCTTGTTTAAATTTTTTTATTTACTATTGGAGCTATTATTTTGCTCTGTTTAGAAACGGTTTTAATAACCGGTTAAAGTTTGTTTTGTTAATGGTTGTCCGTATTTTTGTAAATTTCAATACGGGTTTCGGTTTCGGCTAAAAATCACTTTCTGGTACCAAAAATTGCGATCAATACCAATATGAATAATAAATAACCCTAATAACTATAAAAACCAATAATTCTTATTTTCTTACCTTTTCATCACCCTCTCTAATAATAATAATAATAATGTTTATTCAGGTTGAAAAATACAAAGTGGATTTATAGCCCAAGTCATCGATATCACAGAAAAATAATTGGAGAAAAGAGTTTAACTAATACATATACAAATCAATAATATTACATGTCACTTACATCATCAGTTAGAAATTCCTCTATGCTGTAATAAGCTTTATTTATAATAAGCTCAATATCAATGAAAACATATCAATCAACAATCGAATAATCCTAGATCCTCTTGATTTTCTTTCGCGTCGTCGCTTGCAGTCGCGTTTATTCATTCGCGCTCTGATTGCACCAAGCAATCCTCTCAAGCAATTATATCCTCTTTGTAAAGTGATATAAGGTCGATAGTCGCGTGGCAAAACCACCGGATGTTCTCTTTATTGTGCTGCGTGTGCTATGCTGCAGATACACAGCTGTGCAAATTTTTGCATTGAATGAAATTAGTTGTGATCATTTTTGCGAAGTTATCGCGGAATATTTTTAGATGTGTGGGTTATCGGAGCAAATATTTTAGAAGATAAGAGTGATGTTTATTATGAAACACAAATTTGCAAAGTAAATTTACTTTAAGCAGTAATTTCACAAATCGATTTACGATAAATTATTTCACAGCTCAGGTTTGAATCTATATCGGTATCGCTATCGCTGCTCTAGCACCAACAATCGGAAGTGTAAACGTGATTTGACAGTTGATAACCGCACATACGGTGGATATAAACCTAAACAAATCACATCCAATAAACTACTCATTTCAAGTTTCGAGGGAAATTTTAACTAAACAAATCCTTAAACTACATAGGTAACTTAAATCGAGACTTATACCAAACAAAAACTTAAACCGTTTGTAAATCTTTAAATGTTAAGTTTCTTCTTAAGGCAAGAGTGCTGGATCGTAATTAGAGCCGCAGCGTACCTATTGGACGTCTTTTTGCAAAGTATAATAATTAAGGTGCCTCCTTGCCACTTTATTAATCTAAAATTAATTTTTAGTAAATAATTGACAACGTTGCACAAACTTGAAAATACGAACATTTTCTGGTACAATTTTGTATTTATTTAAAATAGTGCAGAAGACATTACGGATCTCCTAGAGGAATATTTTTGTATCTTTTTTAAAGAAATGAAAATAAATGTGCCGTAGTTTAGTTTTTGGGTGAAATATCTTTAAATTGAAATTATTTTTGTAACATTTTATAAATAAAATAAATTTACGGTATGGCGCCCCCTTTGCTTGGAGCCCATACGCTGTGGCCCTGATTGTAATAATTTTTGTAGGTATAACTGAAATTTAATTTTTGATTTAATAATAATTTACACCGAGAGAAATGTATATTTACGGTAAATATAACTGTAATTAGCCTAAATATATTTTATGCTTAAAAAAGTGACACAAACACAAGATATTAGAAATAATTATCTAAGGATATTAAAAAGCTAAAAATATTATATAACAAAAGCAAATATATAGTATAATAATTTTAAATATATTTAGATTTTAAAATGTAAAATAATATATTGTCATCGCTAATATCCTAGATATTTCGATTTATTATGTAAATATTTTAGGTACAAATATATCAGATATTTACGATAGCAAACTTATATAGGTATTAGATATTTTATTAAGTTAGGTAGTTTTTAATTTTTAAAAAACTGCTTTAATTAATATCAACATATTTATTATCTTTAACAAGTATTATAAAAAAAAATATGTAGGTATAAAACAAAAACAACATTGCGTCAAAAAAATAAAATAAAAATAAGGAAAACAAAACCAAACTAAACTTCTATTATTCACAAAAATGTTTTGTAATAAACTGCACAGCAGCACAGCTCAAATATCTGCAAAATATCTCCACAACGCCACAGATAAACAATATTGAGTATTGTCTTTTCTATAGATAAACACTAATGTCTGTCTGAGACAACGCCACAACTACAATAGCCTGTTCGAACCTGCATGTTGCATGGTTGATCCGCGCAATATACATTGTATTTTGTTCTAATATGCAGTATATTTAGTTATACATGTAAGATATGATTAAATATCCGTAGATATTAAATGAGATTTATTAAATTTCCTTAGATATTAAATAATAGTGTAACACCCCTGGATACGGACCTGTCCACAACGACCGTTGCGCCACCTCAGTGGGAGCGGGGACGACAGTCAGTCTGCTGCGAGTCTGCTCAAGGCATGTCAGCCAAAGAGACGCGCCATTTTTATGTTTTGTAAAATACAATTTAATTTAAGTTAACCTGTTTTGTAATTATCTTATTCAAAATAAACCAACTTAACAGTGACGCCCAACCTGGCGCGAACGCACATAAGTAAAGAAAAAACAAAAAAAAGTCTTTGCATCGTTGGAGAACGATCTTAGTGTTTTGTTTAGTAGTGCTAAAGTGATAGTATTGAATAGTGCATCGTAGTAGCGATCACCGGTAGTAAGATTTATTTCTGTGGAAAAAGTTTTAAAAAACTTAAAAATACGTGCGCGGTATTTCATTGTTGATCTACGCCATTCTGTGAAAACTTAGTGTTTCGTGGAACTGAAAAACACGTGCGCGGTGTTTCATTGTTGGTCTACACCATTCTATGTAAAACTTAGTGTTTCGTGGAACTGAAAAACACGTGCGCGGTGTTTCATTGTTGGTCTACACCATTCTATGTAAAACTTAGTGTTTCGTGGAACTGAAAAACACGTGCGCGGTATTTCATTGTTGGTCTACGCCATTTTCAATTACGACAGTCGTATTGCAAGCGTTACGGAATGCCACCGAAGAAAGAAATGGAACCGAACGTGGTGATGACACCTGAGCAGTTGCAGACGTTACTTGAAGGTATGAAGAATATTCTGTCTACTCAAACACAGCAAACGCAAGGGGCACAGGTATCAACAATTACTAATTCTGCATGCATCAATTCGGGGAATTTTGCATCATGTAACTCGAGATTTTCTGGGAAAAAGGAAGAGGATGTAGAAGGTTTTATTAATGCTATTAGTATATACAAAGAATGTGTTAATATATCAGATGATAATGCTGTAAAGGGTTTGCCAATGTTGCTTGATGGCCTAGCATCTACCTGGTGGCAAGGTACAAGATCCACCATAGAGACGTGGGATGACGCCATAACCGCGTTAAAACATGCTTACGGAGTAAACAAACCTGCTCACGCGATATTTAGGGAATTGTTTTCACATGAGCAAGATATTAAGGAACCGACTGATATATTTGTGAGTAATGCTCGCGCGTTACTGTCACATTTACCAGCTACACCAGTTCTTGATGTCACGCATCAAATAGATATGATATATGGATTGCTTAACAGAAGAATAAAACAAGGGATCCCGCGAGATCAAATCAAAAGCTTTAATGATTTAATACAGAAAGCTCGCTCAATCGAAGAAAATTTTGTGAAAACGGAAAGCTCTCGTGATGATAATAAAAATTTAAACTCACAAAGACCGCGTTGTTCATTTTGTAAACTCCACGGTCACGTGCAGAAAGATTGCCGAAAACTAGAAAGCGCTAATAAGCAGAAAACGGAAGTAACTGCCACAACGCAAATAATCTGTTTTGGTTGTAAGAAACCAGGGCATATTAAGTCTAAATGTCCAGAATCACAACAAGCCACTATTTCGAGTTCGACTCTTGAATTTTCTTCCACTAATATACAGCAAACTTTAATTAAACCCATAGCAAGACCAATTATGTATATCAACATAAACAATAGACAAGGTCGTGGAATTATAGATACAGCTGCAAAGCAAAGTCTAGCCAGTAAATCACTATATGAACTGCTTTTGAAAGATGGGCATTCGTTCACCAAAGAATCTGTTCAACTCAAAATGGCTGACGGAAAGAGTCACGGTAAAGAAGTACTTGCGACATCTGTTAACGTAAAAATACATGATCGAAGTATACCTACCACATTTATAGTTTTGCCAGATGCAGAAAACGATACCTTGCTTGGTATTGATTTTATAATTGCCGCAAAATTAAGATTGAATCCCAGTGAGAAAAGTTACACTTTCTCAGATAAACCTGACATGCATTATGATTTAGCGTTCGAAAGTCAAACTAAGGAAGTTTCCATTGAAGAAATAAGCTTTTTAAGAGAAGATGAAGGAGCGATGCTGTCAGAACAAGAAAGATTACGGTTAGATGAAATGCTTAAAGAAAACCAGGAAATTTTTAAGACAAGAAAAGAAACTACTCCTTACGCAGAACACAGAATTGAGACAGGAGATCATCCACCAATAGCTGTGCCACCCTACCAAATGACTGCTACAAAGAGAGAAACCCTCAGACGTGAGATAGACCAGTTGTTATCGGAAGATGCAATAGAAGAGTGTGAAAGTCCCTGGGCAGCACCAGTAGTGCTAGTGCCAAAAAAGGACGGAACTACACGACTATGCGTCGACTATAGACGTCTTAATGCCATAACTAAAAGTGATAGTTATCCCCTACCGCGGATGGATGACTTGATTTACGCAACTAAACGCACCTGTTATATGTCGACACTAGATTTAAAATCTGGTTATCACCAAGTCTCTGTTAGAGAGCAGGATAGAGATAAAACTGCTTTTATTTCTCCTTTGGGAACTTATCGTTATAAAGTAATGCCTTTCGGATTGCGAAACGCGCCTGCTACATTCCAGAGGATGATAGACCGTTTCAGGAATGGATTAGGGGAGATGACAATATTGGCTTACCTTGATGACCTAATAGTTATCAGTTCAACGTTTGACGAACATCTAACAGATTTGCAGAGAGTCTTCAACAGGTTGAATCAATTCAATTTATATGTCAATAGGAAGAAATGTAACTTTGCGAGTAGAAATGTGAAGTACTTAGGGCATACAATTACCACGGAGGGAATCCAAGTCGATGACGAGAAGACTGCTGCGATATCCAAGAGATTACCACCTAGAAATGTTCGTGAGGTTCAGTCGTTTTTACAAGCTGCTTCTTGGTACCGACGATTTATACCAAAATTCTCTGAACTATCCAAACCACTTAGCGAACTAACAAAAAAAAATTCTCCATGGAATTGGAGTGAAGATCAGCAAAAATCTTTTGAAGGCATAAAGCAAGCTTTAATAACTGCTCCAGTTTTAAAACAAAACGATAACGATAAACCCTATATACTCAGAACTGATGCATCGAAGTACGCGCTCGGAGCAGTATTGCTACAAGGAGAAGGTGATGAGGAGCATCCTATTGAATACGCGAGTAGAATGCTAACAACGGCAGAAATGAATTACAGTGCAACGGAGAGAGAAGCTCTCGCGGTTGTCTGGAGTTTAAATAAATTCAGAGGCTACCTTGATTGTTCGTCTGTGATTGTTACGACGGATCACCAGCCACTGAAATGGTTGTTGAGCCTAAAGTCACCAACGGGACGATTAGCAAGATGGGCACTGTTAATTCAAAGTTTTAATCTTACAATCGAATACATACCAGGGAGAAAGAACATTGTTGCTGACGCATTGTCTCGACCGCCATGTCAACATGAAGTTAGTACCAGTTGTGAGATTTGCGTAGTAACAATAGAACTACCGACGCGAAGTCCGAAAGAAACACGCGAACAACAATTAGCTGACCCAGAATTGAAGAAGATTATTAAAGATTACGAAGATAATGATGATACTGCAAAATTCTGGGCAGACCGCGGATACATTATGGAGCAAGGCGTACTTTACAGATATGCACCGGAAGCTGATGAAGAAACCGCACAACTGGTTGTTCCTAAACAAGAGCGTGAAAACGTGTTAGTGGAGTATCACGATTCTCCCTTATCGGGACATAACGGTGTCGAACGAACTCTCGCGCGTATATCATCACGATATTACTGGAGCGGCATGAGAAAACAAATTACGGACTATATAAAAAACTGTGTTGAGTGTCAAAGGTATAAACCTACGAATCTAAAACCCGCAGGACTCATACGTACACCCGCGATGAACTCACGTTTCGAAGTGTTATCGGTTGATTTATTCGGTCCATTGCCGGAATCGGAGAGCGGTGAAAAGTGGATTTTAATTGTTGAGGACATTACATCGCGTTTTGTGGAACTGTTCGCTTTAGTAAACGCGACCGCGAAAGATTGTGCCAAGACATTAATCGAAAATGTATTCCTACGGTATGGTGTGCCGCGGAAAATTATTAGCGACAATGGTGTCCAGTTCGTGAGTGAAACAATGCAAGCCGTTTGCCACTGTTTAAACATTCATCAAACTTTAACACCTGTGTACTACCCACAAGCGAATCCGGTAGAAAGGCGAAATAGAGACTTAAAATTACAACTTGGTATACAATTGGGTAAGGACCACACTGCATGGCCGCAGAAACTATCCAGCATACGCTTCGCCTTAAATACCGCTGTTTGTCAGTCAACGGGCGAAACCCCTGCGTACCTGACGTTCGCAAGAGAGTTGCGTACTCCCGATGATGTCTCCCGAGATCTACGAGCGATCATAGAACAAGAAGATTTAGCCGTTGATTTGAAAAGATATCTCATGCAACACACAAACGCCTTACGAGAAGCCCGTGATGTCAATGAGCAAGAAAAAGAACGACACAAGGTATATGCCGACCGCAAAAGGAGAGAAGGACCAGAGTATCATGTTGGAAGTCAAGTATGGGTCGCTGTACACCCACGCAGTAAGGCTAGTGCTGCAGTAACCAACAAATTCACTCCTAGAAGAGACGGACCCTACGTGATCACGAAGAAAGTCTCCGATGGTACATACGAGATTGCTGAAAGCCGAAATCCTAGCGTCAACCTCGGAAAATACCACGAAAGTAGTCTGAGCCCCTACAAAGGACCAAAAGAAGCGCCGCAGCCCATCCAACCGTTACGGAAGAGGGGACGCCCACGAAAGCAATAATTTAATTCTTTTGTTATAGGTGTATCCAGCATTGTTCCAATAGCAGGATACAAGGGGGAGACTGTAACACCCCTGGATACGGACCTGTCCACAACGACCGTTGCGCCACCTCAGTGGGAGCGGGGACGACAGTCAGTCTGCTGCGAGTCTGCTCAAGGCATGTCAGCCAAAGAGACGCGCCATTTTTATGTTTTGTAAAATACAATTTAATTTAAGTTAACCTGTTTTGTAATTATCTTATTCAAAATAAACCAACTTAACAATAGTTATTTAAATATATGCGTATATTTGAAGAAGTTGATTAAATATACGTATAGTTATAGTTAATATACAGTTTTTAAACTTAAATATATATTATTTAAATATATGCGAATATTAACCATCAATATATGTTTATAATAGTTTTAAATATATATTTTGTAATATTAAATATTTACATATTTATACTAAAAATATCAATGTTAAATATGCAATTTTTAATATCCATTTCTCTCAGTGTAAAATCATACAGCTATCCATATATATTTAACTGGATTTATGTATCTGCATTTTCCATTGCAAGAAATTTTCACTTATAATTTCACATGTGCATTAATTCTTTCCAGATTTTTTTGAGTGCTTCCCAACAACGTCTTAATTAGCTCGAGTGGTACACGAGAGCTAATTAAGTTGTTGGTGTTGGTATGCACAATACAAAATTTCCTGAACATAAATTTAATGCACGACGCACGAGTGCATATTCGGTGAGAAAATCGCAATGACACTGCCGCTGTATTTTTGAATTCTTTTTACAATAGAATTTAATATATTTACTAAATTTGTATTTAACATTAATAAATATGTATTATTTACCTTATTAATTGCTTATTTATACTCAAAATAACAATTTAACCAATTTTTAATTTAATGTCAAAGTGACAGATGCCGGTAAAATTTCCGCTTATTAATTTCAGTTAAGCTACTAGTAAAAAATTTCCGAGAAAATTTGTATATAACCATGGTTGTAATCAATTCATCCATTGGCTGTCATTTGTTTTCGGAATTTTACTTACATATATCTTTTTTTGCAAAATTTACTTAAATCTAAAAATGTAATTTCTAATCCACTTTAAATTAGATTTATGACTCTGATATAATCGTAATCGTTCTGCACACAGTAATAAATATTCAATTTGAGCACTAAAAATAAGTGTGATAGTGTGGAGTTCAATATGAACATAATCTGTAAACATGCACAATGCACATAATCTGTAAAAGTCAGCTACGGTTCGTGAATCTGAATCCACCGTTAGGTCAACAAATCCTCCCTCAGAAGTATTTACTTTTACACACATATGCTTCCTGGAATATCGACAACTCAAGTATAAAGTAAACAGTAATCGGACCGGTAACACTAGCAGTAGTCAAGCGGTAACGGTGTGGTATCTCCAGTGTAACCGGGTCCTTATCGGTTAATATAAACAAGAATGTTTACAAATGGTACAGTTACGGAATAAGACAAGATATGAGGAATAAGTGGTGAGTAGTTGATGTGGGAACAAAGTTGTATTTTAGGGTGGTTTTTAAGTGACTGACACTTACAAATTAAGTAATGACATGTAGTGATAAACAATTTTTAAGCTAAATATTTTTTTATGCATTTTTCTACTATTTTAATGAACTAATATTAAACAGAATGTACTTCCGGTTTGTATGAATAATTATTTATTTATAATTTATCTTGTTCATTTACATTTGTGTCAACTTTGCATAAAAATCATAAATTTTAATATATACTGTACCCATTTTTCTATGAAAATACTTAAATATGTATAATAATAATTATAATGCTATGTTTTGTTACACATTAATTAAAAGAAAATAAATTATAATAATAATGGAGTCTTTAAGCCTATTTTTTATACATACCATAACTACGGATCTTACTATATATTTAAAAGAATTACAGTTCTTGTAATAAATTATTATAGGTAGGTACTTCCCTTACGTATTTATAGCAGAAACAAATATTGTTTAGTACATTTTATTTGTTTATGATATGGCTTGTCCTCCACGAAACAGGTTAATAATATTTTTTAAATTTTCATTATTCTATTTTTTATAAATTTAATTCAGAAATAAAGGCAAATTTAATTGTGTCTATAATGTTATGCTCATGCTTTTATTTATCTATTTTAAGTTTTTAATTAATCTGTAAGAAACTTATTTAGTAAGTTTCCGCTTATCCGTTTCGAGAATCTACGATTTTTAACAAGATTGCCATTTCACTAGAAATCTCATTTTAATCTTCTCGGCCAATTTTCTTGAAATCTTCTACTACAATCTACTTAAAGAATAATTCAAAAAAATCTAGATCAAAAAACAGTCTTGTCACGCAACATCCAAATTGGTGACGTCACTAGATCCAGTGGCAAAAACTGAACACTGTTTCCGTGTCCAGCACACACACATACATTCGTAAGTTACTTTATGTGTGTGACATTTTAACGTGGACCAAGGTCGGTGAGAAACAAAAGGTGAACAAGAGGCATAGCCAAATTGGATGCAAACGGATCCTTCCTGACTTATTTTGAAATCATAATATCATAAGTATTATTAAATTTGTACCATTCCATTGCCCTTAAAAGGGTTAAGGTATTCAAGCTTAACATGCAATCAATCTTGGCCAAGACGCCAAGTATTCCTATCCGAACACACTTCTTTTGTCTCGTCAACAATCATTGTCATACAAGCTATTTATTCATCTCACTCGTAATGTAATCATTTGCACTCGCAACAAATCAGCAATCACATCAATCCGTATACTCGCACCGGACGTCAACACAAAAGCTCATCAACTATATCTCACCCGCATATATTTGCTTTATAAGCTATTCGATATTCATTCCACATGCCCGACCCACTGCGACTGATTTATTCGTACTCTTTCGTCTACATTCTTTACGATTCCACACTCTTCATACACCAATTTATTCCGCATTCGAAATTCGACAGTTTTTCTCGAGTTTTTGTACAATTTATCCATTATTCGTTTGACCCAATTTGGATGTGGCAGTCTCACATATTGTTAGTCAGCAATATAGATTTATATTTACCGTGTTTGCAATTACCATCCGTCAACTCACAGGTACTTATGATTGTTTAGATTAGAGAAGAGTATACACAGTACACTACAGGAGGGAAGAATTTTCATAGTTAAATTGGGAATTACCGAGGAATTACGTATAGCTAGATTCGAACCTGAGTTGTCAGAACCACCAGTCGATTTACACCTGACCCAGCGGGTGTCTACCCTGGAATTCCTGGAATACCTTGAAAAATCCTTGAATTAAAAAATGGTCGTCGATTTACTAGATATATCGTAGTATCACAGATCACAAAAAAATTCAAAGAAAACAAATACATAGATAAATTAAACATCTTATTTCTGATGTGCATTATACTTAGGTAGTACATGAAAGATTCAGAATAAACCATAATATAGTTTCTTGTAAATCTCTACCTACCTGTTTAATAATAAATTTACCCCACTTCTGGCAAGAAAAGCACAGTTCATTATCTACAAATACAAGTATCAAAGCTCGCTGCAACCCTTGAGTGTTACATTGATGCTTCATTTCGAGGAAAATACTACCTACCCTCCAATTCAACTCATCGTCTGCGTAGGTATCGCCCCAGTACTCAGTACAGGAGCATTATTCTTGAAATGATTTGCATTTCTGACATTGTTAATTATTTTCAAAGTTTGGTCCTATTTTTGTCATGAAATTTGAGTTTTTGTATAGTATAATTTTCTGGAGATACAAAAATATGTGGAGTTGGGCTCGGACCTAGATTTTATCAATATATCTTTTTTCTTTCACTTTTCTATGTTGCTCCCTAAATTATTATTTTTAATTTGGATCATTAGAAATAAAATGACTCGTTTTATATCATGAATCGTAGTTGTATTTTATCGTAGGCTGATTATAAAATTAGGCTTTTTATGAAAAGCCTAAAGCATTTCATAAAATACAATGTTATACATCATTTTATTACACTCAAGAATCTTATTGGATTAGGTATATATTTAGTTCAATTGTTCAGTTCATTCAGAATTCATATTTTTTATGTAAAAATAAAATTGCACTAATAATTTGTTTGATTAATAAAATATTTACTTTATTTTATGAAATCACCTGGAATTCTTGATAAATTATTCTGAAATACATGAAAAAATCCTTGAATTTCTTATTAAATATTTGGTAGACACCCTGTCCGGATTCGAACCTACGACCTCGTACGACCTACCTAATCAGAGCCTGAACACTCTACCACTGTGCTATATCTCGCCCTTATATTATATAACATTATGCATAATACAAACAAAAGTATAAAATTAATGTCAAGTGACTATGCAGTATTCCTTTCCTCTTACATAGTGCTTATTTGAGCATCTTGTCTCTTCAGTTGAGAACCTCTGCTTGCGATTAGCCTCCTCTGATTCTAACAGATGATCCGCTGTTTCTAGGTCACAATCGCAGTTCAAAGTGAACAGTTATAATGACGCAAAGTGCGTATGATGTATGAATGTAACTGACATATTGTGAATGATTACACAGACGACATAAGGACAAAATGACTTGTAAATGGCGTGTCACGCCAGAGACGTAAATCGACAAGATTACTAAAAATGAAATGACAGATTATTGAAGATGTTTGACCTAGAATTCAAAAAAATGCATGTAATATTATTTGTTTTGCTTCTGAAGTGATAAAATATAGACAGGCGATAAACGCTATCTTAGCGAAATTAACCGTTCGTAAACAATCACTAAAATTTTCCAATTTTGTTTTTTATTCGATTTTTTATGAATGAAATTTGTCTGCCTTACCTGCTATACTTGTAAAGATGTATAATGTGGCTTAATATATGACCTTGAAAGATTAACACGGGTCATAAGGTCTGCTATTAAAGTACTATTCAAATTAAAGACGTCAGCAAAGTTTAAATTGTATCATTGTATCTTTAGCGTTTAGAAGGTAATTCAACAAGAATAGACCACCGGTTGTTGCAGATTCATCAGATTTTTGACAATTCTGGTTATATTAAGAGGCCCTGTACCTTCTAAAATCCAGCATAAAATGTACTAAAACGTAGCGTGTGTTTTGTGGCCAGTACAAGAATGGTAAAATTTTATTTCAACAAGGATTTAATAGAGAAAGAATTGATCTACAGATGTTTTTTTTTATTCAACAATTTTATGATCCTGAAGTCAATAATAATCTGACCTTGAACCCTACAAATTTTCCGCCTGCGTCGCTGTTTTTCCTTTCTTTTTCAAAGAACAGCATCGAAATATTACTTTTGATAAGAATTCGCCCCCTTCTTGGAGATTTTCTAGATCCGCCCCTGCGCTTAATATTACAAACTGTAATTTTATAGGGAGAATAATTATACCTTACGTGATCAATAAAGTTAAGCGATGCCTTGCTGCGACATCAATGAGAAAAAATATGGTTATTTTTACATTTTTGTTTCCGGTCTATCTTTAGAATCACTTAAAATGATTAAACAAGTAATTTATTACTTAAACTCATATGTATAACTGTGTATGTATTCATTTTATATCCGTATCTTTATTGAATTTGTTCATAATTATTATTACATATTAATCTGTTTACGTTTTATTTATAAAATTATTTAGCTAACTTAAATTAATATTATAATATACATACAATCCACGCGTTTAAAGATCCTCGTAAAAATATCATTTGTGATTCGTGTACGATGTTTCGATGTTTTGTAAAAACATATTATTTAAAGTTCTATTTACAGATATCTGATATACGTATTTATTTTTGCAAACATAATATTATTAATTTTAGAAACAGTGTAACAATATCCCCGATATTTCAATATTATATTTCTAGTAGTAATAAAAGTGAATTGCAAACAATAGTATCTATTTCATTCTTATTAATCGTTTTATATTTCTCTATATTTTTGCGTGGTATGACATAACTTAACAAATACAATTCTATTTTCAACAAAACACGAACGATAATCTAAACAATAGCGCTTGTTAACAAAACAATAGACCGGTATTCGGTATACGTAGTACTATTTTACAGACATACTTTAATAGCTAATAACTGTATACCTCGTAAATGCGTACAAGATATGAACATATGGTAAGGTAGAAATGGCCTAAATATGATACTGCATTCATAAAATTTTTATTTATCGCCTGCAAAACTACCACTTTCTTGTTAGGTACTGCAATTACATCGGAATATTTTGACTATTCCAAAAAACGAAAAACCTTTTTAATGGATTAAATAGCCCGTCTACTGTCTTTCCAAGTTAATCTGATACTCATATTTTTAGAGAATTTACATACAAAATTATAATTTTTTTTCGAGAAAGAAAATCGAAAATTTTATAATATCAGTTATAAAATATAGCATTTTTTAATAGTCTTTTGATATTTATTTTTGTTATTGCAGTATATCATTTGAAAATAAAGATTAAATAAATAAAAAATATTATTTAGCTAATTTCCTACTTTTCGTATCCAAGAATATAGTAGGTATAATTTAATAGTCAATTCTTATGAGCCATAATACATTTAGAATAATTTTTGAATTGAAACATAAATCTTTTGTTCTTTTGAAAATAAGTACCTATATTATTTATTTAAGAGCGTAATACTATTTTTAAACTGCACTAAAATGTCTATGTTTCATATTTCTTACAACCATATTTGTAATTATATTGAAATTTACAAAAGACAAACATAAAATAATATCAATTATTAGTAATTTTACTATGAGAATGAAAGATAAACGATCCCCTTTTAACACCTTCTAAATTTAGCTATTTAGCAATATATCACCTTCACCAAATTATTATCCTTGCATGTATCCATTTATACTATCAAGCTATTGTTCTCTCGTTGTGTCCGTTCACAATGTACAATATTGTAGCTCGTGTTCTAAATGTTCTAAAGTTCACCTTGAACCCGTCAGTCAGTGACACGTCAGCTGTAGATCATATCATACGTCATACGCTGTAAAGTAACATGACATGTGGCAAGATAGAAGCCCTTGATCCTGCAGCGTGGTTACAAGATGTTGAAGAGAAAAACATTTTTAGGGTTTCAAATTTTTGGAGATAAATTAGAATAAAGTGACAACATGCCAACAGGCTCGTATAAATTACTAAATTAGTAGATCATTTTTAGCATGTGTTAGCTATAAATTAATCGATGCAGGACAATTATCTAACATTCTCGTGAAAAACATCTTTGCTACGTTTCTATACTATACTAAGAGGTTTTTTAAAGAAAATATTTGATCTTGCCATAAATCCATTGAACCCGAGTGGTTGGATGACGGATTTCGAATACCAGATTCCTCATATCGGAATTCGGATTACGGTTATATCCGGCTTCCAGATTTTTTCGGGTTCCGGATATCCGGATTCAAATTTTCCCCGATTTTCACAGCCCTAGTAGGTAGGGCTGCACACCCAAGTATGGTAAAAGGCGAAATAGATTATGTGTATACCTAATATAGTTATAGTTATAGTTATTTATGTATTAAGGGTGTAAGAAAGCTTTTATGGCGTGAGACGTGATTTTGAGCCCGAGCGTAAGCCGAGGGCTAAAAACACGTCAAGTGCCATAAAAGCAAGTTACGCCTGTGGTACATACCCAACTTTATGCACGGTTGAATATTTTCTTATAAATTAATTAATTTAATTTACTTGTTCAAATTGTTCGAATAACCAAAAAATACTAAATTCTTAGACTGTTGCTAAGATACTAAAAAATTCCGAAAATAAACAAAAATCTGAATGTCAAAGTTGTCATTATTGAATTAAATATTTACAAGAAAATTTATGTAAAATGTAAGTAAAAATGATAAATAAAATTGTAACTAATTACAGAAAATGGTTATTTATAGGATTATTTGTAGTTTATATAAGGAAAATTGAGAATATAAACCTTTTGCATTAATTTATGGTGCACTGCGCTATAATGTGATCCGTGGGCTATAAAGTTACGTTTATGTCAAATAAATTCGTATATAACTGTCAAATTATGATATGACCGTGCATAAAATACATTAAATCGCATATTATGTTCACGATAAGTTCATAAGTAAATACAGAGTACGAATTAAAATTTCCCCAGTTTGTTAATTAATTCAAAATTAAAATTAAATTCAAGTTCGAGTGGTTGAATATATTATAAGCATGTCCGCTATATTTTTGATGACATGCAAATCCTGTTGAATGGCAAAATAAATAAATACAGTCCAAATTTATTTTTGTTTTGTTTACCAATGTCGCAAATAACTGGCTCCTCTCCAATTTAAATAAAAATTATGCATTTCGAAATTTTTCACCATTGACTTCTTTATATTTTGTAATATCCATTATAAACATGAATCTAAAAAAATATAGGTAACCCAGTTTTTTAATCCATCGGTAAATATTAGCTGATCTCATTCAATATTTGATGTTGACATTTAAAAATCTAATGAACCGTGAACAAAAAATTTCTAAGTGTGTTTCTCTGTTTCAGAATGGGACCCCTCTTTGGGAAGATTTCGTTACCAAGGCCACCAAGCTGCACTCGTGTCTTAGGTAAGACAAAAAGTTAATAAGTGGTTTAGCATTTGGCTTAGTACCTACCTATTTTACAATAAGATTTAATTAACTTGATATTTAATTTTAGAACAAAATTCTCACCAACAAGTATTGTGTATAAAATATTAATTATTATTAAAAAATTATTATAGGTATAGTTCTTTGTGCAAAGCTTTAATTTACTAATAATAACAATAACATTTATAGTAAAATAATAAATCTACACACCGAAACTATTTGCCTACTTGAACAGTTTAATAATCATTTGTTTCTACTCCCATGTTATAATTTAGTTATTTAATTGTATCATCAACTGTTATTACCTTTTAATATGCAACATTTATTGATAATAATTATATACAACATAATACGTTAGTTCCTTATAATACTTTAGATACATATAATTTATTAGTTACGGACTTAATACGTTAGACATAACCATAATAATATCAATAATATACGAACTGTTAACAAATTGACAGATAAAATTGTTGATTTGTTTTAACATTGCTGTCGTTGATGATACAATTTAACTTTGAATATAACGCGAATATATGCGATTTAAACCCCCTTCGATGTTCAAAGAGACTCGGTTTCACCTCGTCGCTTAGCAACATCCTCGGTATTTAAAATCGCATAATATTCTTGTTATATTAATAGCTATTATTCTGTACTTAAATTTTAATGACACTCATTTTGATATAGATTTCCATTTCGATACAGATTTTCATTTCAATGCAGATTTTCATTATGATACAAAATGAATTTTATGCAATTTTTTTAAGCATGGAAGTTGAAAAAAGTTTATGTATTATGTAACTCGTGTATAATACTATTAATACACCCGTATGAATTACAACATTCGCCATGGCTCGTATCGTAAACTTCATTCTCGAGTATTATTAATTGGCTATTACCTATAAACATAATACTAATACTCGTACTGTACATGGTACACCTGTCACTGTCTTTATATTGCAAACAATATGAGGACCAAAAGTCGCCATATCCATTAGAAAAATAATTAAATTATTAGCTTATTGGGTAGGGTGCAGTGTTTCTGCAAATTATTTTGCAATATATACTTCAGAGTAAAATCTAAATTAATATTGGCAACATCTTGTCACTAATTTTGCATACAACGTCCTTTAAATCTCTTTTAACTCTGCTAAGCGAATTACGTTTTTTGCAACCTTTCTCGCAGACTTGTTGTCTAGCAGTGTCTACAACTCGTGTTTTTATTTGATGTAGATGTGTATGTGTGTTTGTTTGTGTGTTCCAGGGCCGCTATCCAGGCCATTGGCGCGTATTTGGACGCCTTCCAGAAAATCGCAGACGCTGCTACTAATGCCAGGGGTATGTAAAACGTTTTCTTACTGTTATGCAATTTGCGAGCGCGTTGATATTATCGCACATTTTGGAGGGTTTTCCTATGGTAGTATTTTCAAATCGTAAAATATCTATTCAGTCGAATTTGTGTAACTCAAACTTTAATAGCTTGATTTTTTATAACAAAATTTATTGATATAGGTACATACTTTATGTGCAATTTGGTTATTCGATATCTTGATACCATAGCTATCGAAATTCGACAGTAGTCTGTAATAGAATGTTATATGTTGTGCTTTTCGGAATCAGAGAGGAGTACCCAAGGTTTATAGAACATACGTTGCGCCGTAAGTTTTCGTTGTGAAGGAATGACGACAAAAAGAAAACAACCGCCTTCTTATTTATCACAATATGTCATATTTCGGCATCATGTGACGTAATCGCAGCTAGGCGCAACCTGCCTTTTCTATAAACCTTGAGGAGTACCTACGTACAATGTATTTTATGATAATTTTTCTAGGTCTCTTAACACAACTTGGTCAGATAAATTTTAAGTTTATTATTCTATACAAAAAATTATACTGAAAACTAGTAAAAATCTTTATTTTTCTGAATAACTATGTTATATTTCTAAAAAGAATTTTATACTGGACGTGTAAATTATTTTTTGATCTCCTGAACTGTAAACATAACAATCACACATCACACATCGTTGACGTCTATGGTAGTTACGATTTTAAGTTTGTCATAACACTGTTTTGTTTCTGCATATGGTTCGTTAATACGCACCGGATTTTTATTTCCTTAATATGCCATTAAATGAAAAGGTAAATTTAAAATAAAAAAGAGAGAATACAAAAACGCTACTTTACACAATTTATTGTTCAATAGAGTCTGAAATAAATAAAACAGATTCATTTTAAATGTGACATTTACTGGCGACATCTCAGAGCAGTTATTTCAAGGCTACTTGACAAAAGGAAATTTACAAAATACGATATTTTAAATAAATAGGTACCTATGTCGCTAAAAAATATAATACATAATGTGTGCGTTAAGTATTTGTACAACGCTCGGTTTTATTAAAGCACTCCGCTTCGCGTCGTACTTTAATATAGAACCTCGCGTTGTAAAATTAACCCTTATTAGCACTTTATATAATTAGAATCGTTAATATGCAGAAAATGCCTACCGGTGATCCCTCTTAAAATGCATTTTTATTTAATATGAATATATGCACCATAAACATGGGTTTTATTTAATTCAGGTTTAGAAATGTAAGTTTTTCTAAAAATATTCCGTCTTTTCGTAACCATCTCCCAAAGTAAATAAATTCGACCACCCACGATTCAAAATTTCAGTTTATTATTTTATAAGATGTTCTGTTTATGCCAGAAAGTGAAAGGGTATCTTATCTCCCTTAATACTGAAAGATTTACATCTTCCATACACTTTCATTTCAAAATAAACATCCAAAACCTAAAAATGAAGAGTTGTATGAAACCGAAAACAAGACTTCTTTGAAGCTATAACTGATGATTGATTTGCACTTTCGAAATGAATAAATAGAAAAAAGATGTGCGGTTAGCGCATAAAACATACTAACAAAACAAATGATTTATTTGGTTGGTTTTACTAAAGCCTGATTTACACGATTCAATTTATTGATCAATAAGAGTAAAGTGACAATTGATACCAGTAGGTTCGTTAGGCACTGAAAATTTTCATTTTTCATAATATATTAAGAAAACTCGATGTGTGTAAAACGAACAAAAATATTTTTCTACTTGGAAATTTATTGATGAAGAAATTGAAGGTCAACTTGATCAATTTATTGATGAATAAATTATCAGAAGTCTGATTTGTATTTACTAAAATTAAATGTGGACTTTACGAGAAGGTGTATATTTAAATACCAATTTAATGCAACATGTATTACACGAAAATGAATTTCTACTTGTGCTTCATGTAGCGAAACTTAAATTTAAATGGAAGAGAAAGGCCGTATATTTATACAACATTATTAACATACATGTTTAGTGGTACGACTAAAATTTGGCGTTGCAGTACCTGCTTTGTGGATAAACTTAAAATATGTTGCATTTACATTTTTATAATATACAATTATATTAATATTTAGACTTATAAAGTTTATTTAAAATGGTTGATAGATACCATAATTGTATTAAGTTAATTCTGATTTAAAATAAAATCACAACAAATAGATAAAAGATAAGTAAAATTCCATGGACAGTTAATGAAACTTTACATTATCTTAATTATTCTGGGAAACAAATTTATATATTTTCAAAAATCTATAAATCTAAAAATAAGAAAGACGTAGCTAATACAGTTAAATCCTATTATGAGCTTTATTATAAACAAACCCATATAAATTAATTCTGTACTAATCTGTTAGTTTTACAAATCCGTAATGATTAGAATTACACCAATTTTTGTTCACAATGACAAAAATGTTTATAATTTTATAGATTTCAGTACGACTTTATTAAATATTTATAGTTTTATGGATATGTAAGCCTGGTAGCAGTTAGATTTGTACTAAATTGTATGATTAAATTCTTAGTTTAAAGGCTTTGACCATCTAATGATTTGCTAGCGTAAAGCAAAGAGGTAGGTTGAGTGTACACAGAAAAAAATACGGAGTTAGATCTAACTCTTTTTTAACTACTTAGGTAGTTCCCTCGCGACCATCCGTTTTCGGAGTTAAAATAAGTAGTTACTTTCACGGAGTTAGATTTTGACGAATATAGGAGAGAAATATGTAGTCAAGAACATACATACGGAGTTAAATAAATGATGCTATTAACTACAAGACATTATGCAATTTACTCATATAAAATTGATATTATCTCATTTTATGTATTAGATTAACTACTTAAAAAGAGATAGTTAACTAAGATTTTTTTGCGAAATGCATACCTTTGATAGTTAAAGACATACAAAAAAAGAGATATTTAACCATGTTTTGGCAGTTAAATACCTCTGGGTATGGATGGTAAACCCTCCTTTCAAATTTTTACACAGGGCCGTAATAAAAATATCTAGTCATAAAATTCAGGACCGTAATAAAAAAGGTGAATAAGAAAATATTTCATGTATCATTATATTAATTTTAAAAAATATATTAACAATCTTTTAGAATACAAATGTATTTTTAAAGCCAGGATACATCTATTAGGAATTAACATTATAACATTACCATATAATTATATAATACCGCACAAAACAATGCTAACTTATTGGCAATTACAATATACCTAGTAATCCGATATGGCTTCCTTATTTGGACCCACGGCAATAAGAAATGGTTAGATAGTTTTCCTGCTGTTGAAAGCTTCTTCAAGACGACTAGCTATCTATTTAAATGAAATATATTTAATTCAAAATACATCAGATGATATGATAACAAATGTACTTACTGAATGATGAACAAATAGCTTATCGACAGCAGAAGACTTTGACCTTTTTTTGGCTCCACCACGGTCCCTGGCTGCTGCCTGCTGGGGGAAGCAAATGAAGCAAAGCTATCAACAATTATTTGTATGTATGTCCCAATCTTCAATAATAATTAAAACAATATAATTAGAACAAACATTAGACAAATTTCTGGTAAATTACCTGAAATAAAAATTAAATTAACATTGAAAAAAAGGACCTAAACATCCGATAAAATATAATATATAAATTTACTTACAAGGTCTGGAGTATATCTTTGAAATGTGGATATAATTCAATAATGCTGGTTAAACTTTTTCTGTGGTTCACGGTAGATTGTATGTGAACAAATATATCTTTTAGTTGAATTTTTACACATGCATTTTTTAAAAAGTTAATAGATTCTTGAAAATATGCTTCGCTTGATTCTTCATCCAGTTCGTCAATAGATTCATTAGTTGGCGTTTTTTTGGTTCTTGATCCTATTGTAGATGAAGATGTTCTATTAATTGTTCTTGATCGGGTTTCTAGAAAACCAGTGCTGCTTACGGGATCGTAAAATAACTCCTACAATAAGTTTAATAAATTAAAATATTTATATTTTTTCGTTTAAACTAGTTAAACTAGTCAAAACATGAAAAAACTTAATACTTACGTATTCTTTTCCTCCCGACTCTTAACAATCAAATAAGTTTACTGTAGCTTTTGCATAATTTAGTTTAACATCTTTCTTAGGATATTTTCCATATTTTTTCCGTCATTTACAACACAAAATTAAACACGTGGAACCACCACTAGAGTCTAGACGCAAAAGACCAAGAGTTTAGCGGGGAGCAAACTTCAGAGCCGCCAAACGCTAAAAAACTAGTTAAAACTGGATAATTTTAACTACTAATATATGAATTATAATAAGTTAACAAATATAAAGTGGAATTTTTCACTTATGTATTTCTCCGTTAAGAGTAAATATCGTCTGTAAGTTGAAGTTAACTACTGTTATAAAAGAACTTTGAAATTTAACTACATAAAGTGTATTTTACATACCTCATATGTTATTACTCATTTATTGTAGATGTAAATTACACAAAAACGTATGTTTTTAACAAATTAAGATTTAATTTCTACATTTTACTTAGCTAACAAAATTTGTTCTACATGCGGAGGTAAAAAAGTGCAAAACTTCTCCTTATCGTTGTTATAATTGCGTAACTACATGAAAAAATGATGATTTCTTCCTAAAAATAATACAGTTAAATACAAATGTAGTCAAAATTAACTACTCTTATGTGAAAACTTTCTCTAGAATCATTCCCTCCGAAATTTTTCTTTCAGTGTAGGCTTGTCTAAAATTTTCCCCATCTTTTAAAAGAATAATTTGCGACATAAAGCAGTGCAAACAACGCTACGACGTCTAGTGAGTAAAAAAAACAAATATTGCAATCAATATTCTTTTTTATGAACAAATGTGAAGGAAAATATTATGTTTTCTTTAGTATTAACTTTAAGATAGTATCTACGCGGCATTGATTTAGTTTTTTAATTATCTGATGATAATTGTTGAAAATAAATAGAAAATTGCATATTTTTGAAGTATTTATTGCATAACTAAATCATGGAAATTTGTTCAATATGACTTCATAGCCGCCTAGCTACATTCTTATTCTAATTATTCAAAAGTAAATCCTAGATAGTTTTTCAAAATTACAGGTAATATTGCAAAAGGTAGTATTTTTCTTTTGATAACGGAACAACAAATCAAGCGCCTGATCTCAACTACTCAACTATTTATATAGGTACCTATATGATGCTATAAATAACCATGCTTTTTAAAAAGTAATTTAACAAACAAGGGTATGTCCAATATGAATATAACAACATGGACTAGGTAGGTGTAGGAACCTGCTTAACAGAATTAAAATAGTGTTACAATGAAAATTCGTTTTTTTATCTTAGAAAAAATAATTTCAATTTAATCAAAATTACGAGTAGGGTAATAAGTAACCACAACAATTACTTCATATTAATACATTTATTTCTAATTATGATTCACATTCACATGTCAATTCGTTAACCAGTCATATACCTACATAATATTCAAAAACCACATAATATCACAATTTGAATTGCATTTCCGTTGAAGTCAAGTTCAAACCTCGGAATTTTCTTATCTCTGAAAGTGTGTGTGTTATTGTAAGATAATGATGATGACGATGTAACGAACTGTCGTGAGAACTGTAACAAACCGCGAAATTATAATAATGTTTGCATGATTGAGAATAGCGACTCTTAAAATAGAAACAGAGAAAATACAAAATGATGATGCGAAAGATAGTAGCGGAATAACGGAATTTCTGCGATTATTTTGACATTATATATATTTCAATTATTTAACGAACTCAATCTCAATTTAATTCATTATACCATTATTTTTACAATACATAATACCTAATAATACATACATAATCTATTACCAAGACTTTAATCCAAGTTGGTTGTTGCAGCTTCACATATTTTTAGTCGTCGATGGATAATGTTGATTTTTTATGGTAAATTTTACCAAAATGTGAATATCGGATTGAGTTATCATCCTTGTGACTAGTTGTGCACAGTTATTAATTTTGCTGGCAATCTCTATTTTAATTATGCTGCTGTACTTTTAAATTAAAGAAAATTTAAAATATGATTATACGTTACGTTATTATTTTCATGAATCTAAAGGTAATACTTTATAAAAGTCCTTCACCATATGTTTATAAAACTTTTGTTCCCATGCAATTGTACTCTTTAACTTCTTTAAAATATAAATTCCCTACAATTGAAGTTGAAATTCCCTAGAATTACCCAACGACTCAAACAATGCTGAACAATACTGCGTAGTAAAATTCCAATACTACATATCGCATTGCAATATCGCGAACAAAGTGCATAGACACTACCCTGCCCCCTTGCCCCCCCCTGGCATCGATTGACCCAAATCTGGGGCGGCGGCGGCGGCTGTGGACGTCCCGACGGCCTGGCGGGGCGTTGCACCCAACAAGGAGACAAAATACAGAAAAGAAGTTCAAAGTGAGAGAGTTCAAAGTTATATTTGATATTGTTTGAGTGAGTAATTGCTAGGTTCGAGTAGAGAATTATGTTTTAATTCACTAATTTTATAAATTTAAAATTACATATATTTATTGAGTTGAGATTTATTTACATAAGATTAAGCAACAGACTATTAAATGTTTGGATATGCTTATGCTATAGTAAGTAATACTAAAAGGAAATTCTAATTTTCAACATCCTAAATACAACAAAATTTATTGGTCAAATGCTTGTTATTTAATTTTTTGTATAACATAGTAAGTAATATATAACATTATTCACTGAAAACTACCCGTATAATAATAATAGAATAACATTGGTACCTACCTAATACTCGTTGATAAAAAAAAATTTTCACTACATGCGGAGAAAACACAATTTTCTTCTCGCGAAATAGTGAGGAAAGTGAGTTTTCCCTCTCTAGAGAGGAAAGTAAGCAGTGTTATTACCAGTGTTATTTTACGATGAAACATTTCAAAAATTGTAAGTAAATGTATTACCTAGGTACCTATTTTATTAAAAATTCAGATTTTATAGTGATATACTGTAAACTATTATTTAACAATTATTACATTTTATACTTTATTTTTCTACAATTTCACGATTTTAAGTACAACTTAAATTTAATTTAGCATATTGGCCGCAGTGAAACATTTCGTTGTTTTTAAACGTCATTCTGGCAAATGGCAATAACCTAACTTCTAATGTGTGTCTTCTACATTTACAATGTTTTTAAATATGTCGTGAAAAAATGTTGTGTCTAATACGAGAGAAAAGCCCTTTTCCACTCTCGCTCGATTGCCTCACTCGCTTCGCTCGTGACACAAACTTCGTCCTCGAGTGGGAAAAGGAAGCGCTTTACTCCCTAGTTGGACAAATAACTATTGTTACAAATGTAAAAATGATTCCATGATCAATGTCAAATTTTTTTACAGCAAAATATGAAATATAAAGTACTCAGTGACAACTTTCAAGTATATTAGAAGTTTGAAGGATAAAGGCAAATCATTGTAAATTTTTTAACAACTGTGTCAATATTTTTTATCCATTGACGTCAGCGTATTGCGTCACCTAATTATTTATTCATCCCTGTTACGACGCAAATTTCACTTTAAAAAATCTGCTGTGGCCAGTACACGACCTCTCGCCTAATTCTGTTTATTCTACTAATCTCAAGACTAATCTAATAAATAGTTTTACTTACATTTTAATAGTTTCATGTTCATGTAATATGTCAACGATAATGTAAACCAAGGTGCAAGCAAAATATATCAACTGTACTGTCACTGTCAGAATAATTCAAATTTGATGTAGAAACAAATTTCATATCATGGACAACAAGATAGAAAATTAATTGTACTTTATTTTATTGTTAAATACTACCAGATTCAGTAAATTGTATTTATAATTAACTGTACCCATAGATAATTATATTTTCTTTTATTTTTAATTGCAAAAATTGTCATAAATAAATAATGTACCAATATATTTAAGGAAAACTTTATCAAGCTTCAAAAAGTACTACTTCCGGTTTGCGGATTTCTACCAAAATGTTATCCGGTGTTAAGATACTTATTAAAACCTTAACTATGAATTTTGGTTATTAAAGGTTTGATACTTTTTCAGTTATCGTGGACGAAAAATCGTCAGTCCATACATACATACAAACACACATACACACACACAGACATCATCGTGAAAATAGTAAATTCGTATTGTAGAGACCCTGAAACGTGCTTATCCACCAAAAACTCATACTCGAAAATTTTGACCCATTACAATACCTCTCTTATAGAATATGAGGCGAGAGGTAAAAAGATATCGCCTCTTGAAAAATTATATACGATAATTCCACTCCTGTATAAAGTAATTTTATCGCTTTGACAGTGGATAAAAAGGAAGGTAGGTAACTTTTTGCAAGTGATAAAACCTTATTTACCTTTTTCTTAGCAACCAAACAATAAACAAAACAGTAAAATATCAACTGCTTAATATTTCTAATATTTGTCAGTGAAATGATTAGATTTTGGGAATATTTGTGAAAAGGAACCAAAGGACTCGTTAAATTATCTCGTTGAATTACACTCGAGCATTTTTTTTCCTCCGAATAAATTTCTGTTTGACATCTCAACCTTGTCACCTGACAGCAATTAGACGCGAAAAATTGTTTTAAAATAAAATCCCTTCGCCTACAGTGTCGTGATTTTATTAAACAATAATTCTTTTCAAATTGTTAGGCAACAAGGTTTCAATACAAACAGAAATTTATCCGGCGAAATAAAAAGCTCTTGTGTTATTACAGTTGTTGATTCAACTCCTAGTAAGCCATAAACAAAAAACAAAATATTATCGTTTTGATAGCGGGTAAAAAGGAAGGTAACTTTTTGCAAATGATAATACCTTTTTCTTAGCAATAGCAACCAAACGAAACACTAAAATGAAAATGTCAATTACTTCATATTTCTAATATTTGTCAGCGAAATTATTAGATATTGGAAATATTTGTGAAGAAGAACCAAAAATTGCGTCTAACACGTTGTAATAGGGTACTTAACACCTATGCTGATTTTTTTATATGTTAAACTATTTTTGAATCTAAATTTGACGTATTTTTTTATTTTGCATAAATTTTATTATTACAGGAGAAAAAATTATTGAAAATTCAGGTATTTTTTTCGCGCTCTATGTGACGTCACGTGTGCTTCGCATGTTTGGGTTAAGTTTGTACGTGCCGTCGTAGTGTTAGACGAAGACAGCTATACTTTTTTTGCTACGTATGTCTGTCGGGCAAAGGGGAAGTTTGTTTTTGTTGTGACTGTGTTGACAGTGACAATTTTGAAATTTTGAAGATATCAAAATAGAACCTCTGCGTGTTTTGTCTTTATTTTGAGATATAAGCGATATAAGTATTAATTTTACAACATATTGTTTGTGCAAAGAGTAGTTTCAGGTAAGAAATAAAATTAACTTTAAAATCGCTGTCATTTTGACATTACAAAATAACCCCCTAACATATCTCCCAAATAAAACATCAACGCACCTGCGGCTTATGGCTAGCACACGTGACGTCACATTAGAGGGGTTGCTTTGAAGCATGTAAATTTTAAATCAATTTTTAAAAACATTGGTAACATAATTGTTGATTTTTTTTACATTAATTATTTTCTTATAAGTCAAATATTGTACAAAAATAAAAATTTCTGCAATATAAAAAAATGTTAAGTACCCTATTGCATACTTTCTGGACACACATCTAATATAAACCATTTTTCATAAAAACATTTTCAACTAGAGTATAAATATATAGTTGAAACTTTATAAGTAGGTATATAATTGAACGATTCTTTCAAATTCGTGAAGTTTTATAAAAAAGTCAATTAACGGATTATTGCTTGAAATTCAATCTCAATTTTCCTCATTCGTTCTTCTTTATCTTTTTCCAACCGGAAACAGAAAATCAGACCGCTGATTATTATTTTCCTGTTCGATTAATAACCCGCGTGACAAGTTCTACGTACCTCGTTTGTGATAAATTATACTAAATCTCGATACATCCGTGTCTTCCTGCACTACGTTTACATGCGATCTTTGACACTGCAGAACGATCGGATGTACAGTTTTAAAACGGTTCAAATATCTACAGATACACGGAAATTAAATAGCGAAGTTGAAGTTGCAATTGTAGAAAATGTTACAAGCGTGATACTGTTACGTTTACGGTTCATAAATGGATTATATTAGTGTAATTAATTTTTGCATGACATTTGTTTATCTTATCTGGAGTTTATCTTCTTTCCATTAACAATCGTTAGTTAACGACTGATTTATAGATTTATACACAAATTTCAATATTCTTAGTAAATTATGTGCTCACTCATGTCTGAGTGAAATTGTGATTTTTAAGTTAATTTTAATTTTAATCCTCAATTTGGATTCCTCGATAAATTTTACATACAATTTAACCAACAAATTGCAGTTATTACAATTAACATTAAAAAATTATTTCTAATGCCAAAAACTAGATTCGATTGTCTATTATTTCTATTTTCAACCTCAAATTTAGATTTCTCTGCTAATTTTACATAATTTCCTTATATATTTGATGAATTTGTTATTGTGTTACTTATTTTGAATTTAGTTACGATTTTCGACGTACCTATATCAATAATCATTATTACCAATAGGCTTATAAGCAGGTGATTTAATAAAATAATATTACAAATTATTTCATTCTGCGCGCCAAACAATGATAAACAGCCTTAGGAATTGCTGATTAATTTTGTATTTATTTTATAATTATATAAACTCTTTGATACCTAATTGAATTTAAAAACAATTATTGTATATTGCCAGTAGTTACTTGTGAGGTTATTTATGTACTTTGACACTAAAGTGGAAGTTGTGGCAGTTGAGTGGAAGTTGTGCCAGTTAAGTGGAAGTGGTGGCAGTTGAGTGGAAGTTGTGGCAGTTGAGTGGAAGTTGTGCCAGTTGAGTGAAAGTTGTTGTAGTAGAGTGGAAGTTGTGGCAGTTTAGTGGAAATTACAGCAATTTTGACATTTGGATATATGTGGCAGTTGAGTGGAAGTTGTGACATTTGGGTGGAAGTTGTGGCAGTTGTGTGGAAGTTGTGGTAGTTGGGTGGAAGCTGTGGCAGTTCAGGGGAAAGTGTGACAATTTTGTGGAAGTTGCAGCAATTATGATATGTGGCAGTTGAGTGGAAGTTGTGGCAGTGTAGTGTACAAATTTTTGGGTCGCAGTTTACCCCTCAAGTTCAACTTATTACAATTACAAATAATATTCACAGGCAGTCTTTACAGTTGCATGAATTTAAAAACTAGAGGCCTGTAATTTAATAATTTTAGTTATCGTTTCCCATTTCTCGATAAAGGCTTAAAGGTTTTAAAAAACGCGGGGGCTTAAGAACACAAAAACTTTATTAAATAAATGCGAGTATAAAACATTATAAATATATACAAAACATTAATGAATACATATGAATAATCGTGAACCATAATCAATGAGGTGATATTGAGCAAATACTGAGAACAACTTCTTAAGAAATAATACAACAATAACAAGAAGTAGCTCTCTTCTTATCCAAGCCGTATTCTTTTTAGTTCAGTTAAAGTGAACTATAAAAGAACACAGCTCGTGCATGTTTAACATCTTAGTGGTGTAGCACATAGGCGGGGGCATGGGCAACGGCGACGGGGGCATGGGCCACAGCCACGGCTGGGTGCGCGTTGGGTTCGCGGTGCACCACTGCGTTGAAGCCGTTGTGGTCGTCGGCGGTGTACTCCACGGTGCGCTTGCTGCCGTCGGGCTCGATGAGGGAGTAGCTGCCGTGGACGACGTCTCCGTCGCGGGACTCGTGCTGTTCCTTGGCGTCGCCGGTATGGTGATCCTGGGGAGAGAAACATATCAGTTAATTTATCATTTATGAGGATAAGTCAGTGCGTAACATAACCGACTGTTATTCTGACAACTTTGGTTTGAATCCAGGCAGATAAACATTTAAAAGCTACACACAAATCTTTGTTTTGATGTATATAGTACATAACAATTATTATGAGTTGGTTATACTCATGAATTACTAGCTAGTTATCGCACATGTGGTATAATATAATGCAATAAAGCTCAGTGGTTTAAGGTGATCCTCTACCCATGACAGATAAATCAAAATAATTGATTCCGCACGCTATTCTATAGCGTTTATTGTTGTGTTAAAAATAATAATAACAAATAATTTATTTTTGAGGGGGAAAATAATTTTGGCATCCATATTTGTGAAAAAGAGTATTCGAACGCCACAGTACAGCTTTTATTTATAAGTAAATTAACTTCAAATTTTAATTTGTTGTTAACAAAGCTTGAATCTGCGAAATAACCGATCGAATTTTTTAAATTTATACCTATTAAAAGAGAAGATATTTGTGTTTAAATAATAACAAAAATTCTCAAAATTCAAATTTACATATTTCGATTTTAAACTAAAATTTTAAAATTCTGCATCGATCATTTTGTCCATTATTGACAGGAGGCAATATATAATTAAGATGTCTCACCATTTGTGAGCTGGCACAATCAAAAGGTAAATGGCTTAATAGTTATGTATCTATGTAAGTTCGAACAAGGTTTTCGATAAAATATTTACCAATGGTATATCAATATTACAGGACGTGCTAAGCGTGGAACAAAAAGTAGAAAAATTCGCAAAATGTATATGATTCAAATCAGTAAAATACGTTTTGAATGTTTAATTTTTATATTTGCTCCAATTTAACATGACAGTTCACTCGAATGATAAATTTGGGTGTTATTACCTTCGTTAAATTGAATTATATTTTACCAAGAGGCTGCAACGCCCAATTTGAGCAAAATACAACATATTTAATCCTTATGATATGATGTGGTCAAAAGTACAATTTAGTACCCGATGAGAAGCATCGGGTCGGAAATCTGCCTGTTTCATTTAGCAATTTTACTTGCGTTGAGCGGTACAAACTACAAGGGACCTTATTGTCAGTGGATTCCGAACCACACAGCACAATTTCCACTCTGGTCTATGCGATAACCTCAACCAAATTCTATTAAAAATCATATTCTTACCTCAACTCCATAAGAGAACTCATACTTGGGATGAGAATGATAATCCACTTCGACCTTATGTGCGACTGGCACTGCATGAGCAACCGCATGAGTTACAACTGGGGCATGAGCCACATGTGTAGTCACAGCCACAGGGTGGTGGGCCACAGCGTAGGACGGGGCATGGGCCACAGCGTAGGTGGGGGCGTGAGCCACAGCGTAGGTGGGGGCATGAGCCACAGCGTAGCTTGGTGCGTGGGCCACGGCGTAGGTGGGGGCATGGGCCACAGCGTAGCTGGGTGCATGGGCCACGGCGTAGGTGGGGGCGTGCGCGATCAGGGGCGCATGGTGCTCCAGCGACAGGGAGGTGTGGGCTACGGACAGCGCCGGACCGGTGGATACGGTGATGGGCTTGCACTGGGTTAGTGTTGCCACCAGGAGCAGGATGGTCACCTGAAACAAGACAATTGGTTGGAAGTAGAGTTGCAATGAATATTCGGTATTCGGTCGAATACCGAATAGTAACATACTGCGATTGTCTTTAACGATCTCCAGCAATTGCTTTTATTTACATATTTCATTGACAGACAAAATTATTAATTATTATTAGGTATACTAAAAAAGAAAAATAATGTCAAAAACTTTATTATGTAATTTTGAAAAAAATAAAAATGAAAGCTGTTCGTTATTAAAATTTAAATGCGGCAAATTATGGAGCAAAAATATAAGTATTTCTGTATTCAAAGCAGCCTTGTCAGTCCTTGTAAGTTTATCATTTGGCACCAAAATGGTGCAGAATATTCGGTTATTCGGCAGGCAGTACTGCATAATATTTGTTATTCATTATTCGGCACATTTACTATTCGTTGCATCAGAATACAGTTTACGTGTACAATAAATTTACTTTAATTTACAAACCTGATTTTCAGGATTTGACATACCGTGAAATTGTTAAAAAGGTCTACAAATATTGTAGAAAATTTGGTTTTAAGACGTGCAATTGTAGAAATTTAAATGAGACTTTTACAATAATTTCATTTTTATTTTGAAAAGATAAAATAAATCTACAATGGCTTATTATTTACTTGCAATAGTATGTAGCTTACTTACCATATTTTTTAAAATTTCTAAATGTTAATAAAAGTTCCAAACAATAACTTTTTGTGTGACACTGATAGTGACAAAAATACCTAATTTCCAGTAAAATGTAATACTGACATCAACTAGTGTCAACATCGTGTCATTAGTTATCATTATTTTGCTTCGAAATATCCGTGAGAAAGAAAAAGAATGTGCAAAAATTCGTAACATAGTAAGCAAGACTTTAGTTTTATCCTCGATACCTCGGTTTTATATAAAAAAATTGTACATTTGACTAGGCTAAACATTAGTCTATTGTAAACATTGCTAGGGATTTAAATTCGGTTTTATTCACGTACTTGATACAATACTAATTATTTCATAATACCTACTTAAACATTTCAAAATGTTTAACAATTTCCGATAAATTGTAAATTATTACCGCATTAAAATCGCCAATATTTCAAGTACAAATTTATGATTAAATATTCATTAAAATTATGAGAGCATGACACACTCAAAACACGTATAATTGAAATAATATTTTACCCGCTATTCATTAAAGGCTGTCAATGAAATATGTCACACAATTTCTCTTGTTAATTCAAAGGATAATTATTAATTATGATAATTGCTAGCTGGTACCTGATTAATTGACAAGTGGTCATTACACAACACTATTGTAAATAATTATAGAATTTCTGTTACAAAATTGCTCTATAAACAGGTAAATCCATCTTTAGGCTCGCGCTTTCTCAGAACATATGAACATAAATATTCTTTCTTGCAAAATATAATGTAGTTATTAAATAATAAGACATTGCGAGCACATAGTCACTTTCTTAATATGGTATCAAGTATCGCATAGCGTAGAATAATAACATGACATGTACTCCGGAATTGGTGTTAGATATCTCACGTATTTATCATTATACTCCAGTTACATTTACGTGAAAGACATAACAATTTTAGAATAGAATTCATATTTTCAGAAATTACCATAATTATATTACAATAAAATATACAATACCAAGAAATAGTCAGCAATACGAGTCGAGTAATTATTATTACAGTCGATTGAAAAACGTGTACTTTTATTTTAAAAATTATGCTGAATTAGGTCAATTATTATTGTTGATTAATCTCAGTCTAGAGGAAACGAACAAAAGCCAAAATGATTACTAAATTTACTTACTTCGCACAGAAGTCATAAGCCTAAGCCTAAGAAAATTCGGTACCAAAATTTTTATAGACTAAACCAATTTGGGAGTAAATTTTAAAGAATTATATTTGCTATGCAAGAAGTATTATTATTATTATTATCATTTTTTAGCTTTAAGATCTCTTAATCTTTGATCTGCAAAAAACTAATTTCAACCCTTGGTGTACAAAAATTATTTTAAACGAGTTCTTTTCTTCATGTATAGAATTCTATTATATTTTATGTCACAATTTTCCAAGTAGGTAAACAGTTTTTCTTTTTGTTCTCATACCGTTAGTTCTTGCAAACTCGAATTCTATAGCATTATCCGATATTATTCTCTTGAGGCAAGGCATTATAATATGTTCTAAGGCTTTGTAATCTATATTCTTTACCAAAAGCTTCAAAGATTACTCTAGATTCAAGTTCATAAATAATTCTCTATGCTGCAGCAACATGGTCTTTGTAATTTTTGTATTTCGTATTTGCTTTTATTTTGAAGCAAACTTTATGGGATTATAAATTTAGGTTGATTGCTCGTGTTAATTGTAATTTAATTTTAGATTTAATGTGTGCTAATTTCATATTGGACGCATAAATGGAAGGACATATTTGATTGGCTTGTTGTTATTAATTTTGAAATGTGAAATACGCGTTATTTCCAATTATTATTAGTTCCATGCTTTTATTAAAGGTGTTATGTTATAATATTTATTTATTTCCACCTTCTGTGTAAATGATACTTTACAGGTATTATAAATATGGTACTAAGTAAATGAGTTATGAAAGGTTTAGACCAGTAATACATTACAAGTCTCATAGAAGTGAAGTGACATTACAGGTCTATTGTCCTTCCACCAACAACCTTTGATTACAAAGTAATGTATCTTTTTTTAAATTATAAAATTAAAAATTTATCAAAAAACGCTGTGAAGGTGGAAATAAAATTTTGTACACGGCTCACTGGATTAAGGAGTCTCGCCCATTCGTTGCTCACTTTCCAGCTTGCCCGTAAAGATTAATTTACTATGCTCGCCTCGTAAATAATTATTTACGACTATTAAATAATACATTCATTATATTTTTGCTTTGAGTTTATTGTAATGTTACAAAATAACTCAACTAAGTAATTTTCTTGTATGATGAATTTTTCTGATGGCCAGTACAGATTTCTGCATATCCAAACTATAATAATCGTAACTAAATATATTATTTAAAAAAAACTTACAGCGCCATTTAAAATTTGTCTACATTAACATAGGTAGTCGTAATTGTATAGTACGAAAGTATTCTACTTGAGTTTTACTATGGCATTACTTAGTCCAAAAATACGACAATCGCCTACATCTAGTGTAGTACAATTTCCATTGTTATTATTAGTTATTTCATTATGGCAATTACTCATTCGAATAATTACAACACTTTGAACCAATGCAGTAAGCCGTCAGAATGCAATAATATCATTGTTACCGCATTGTAATGGCTTGCATTGGTTCGTTGCGAAAATTTTTGTTCTCATGAGTAATATCCATTGTTATTATTCATTACGAGTTCAAAAAGTCGATGAAAAATCCATGAACAAGAATAATTTTATGAAGTTGTCAAGTATAAACAACATTGTTTTGTTAGTAACCGCAATAACCAACAAATTTCGTGATATACATACCTTCGCGATCATTTTCAATGTATTCCCTTCACTGAACTATATCACTCAAAAGTGAAAATCTCTAACTGATACCTTCTCAGAGCTGAGTGAGTCTTATATACCAAACTTCCAAACCATAGCTACCACCACATCCTTCCAACATACCGCGGGGTTGCGTAACTCACGCGTGTAACATACCACTCGTGCGTGTGTGTATGTGTGTGTCAGAGGACTCTGAGGGAGGCGGTGTGAGAGTGAGTGAAGAGTAATTGGATTGAGAGTTGACGGCGAGTTTAGTGGTTGAAGAGGGTAAATAAATAAATTGTCATTGGTGAGTGATGTTAAGGATTTTGTGTTAATTAATTTTGGTGGAAGTTTGATGTACTCGTAGAAGTGGTTATTTCAAAATTCAATAATTTTACTTATTATTTTGTGTGTATTGATTTTGGAATTTGACCAACTAGTTAAGCGGTAAAATAATAAATGTTTTACATTTATTTGACACCTGATGCAAAACTGTACAGATTTGTGATTTTTCAAAGAATTTAAAAATTCTCGTTTTGTTTTGGATCTCTGTTTTGAAAAAACGGTTTATGAATTTTACTTAATTTGACAAAGGATTGCAAAGATCGTAATAAGTATGTTTATGTGCTACTGCATCATATAACCTTGTTTTATGACACTGTTTACTGTCCACAAACGGGTAGTTTACTGGACTAGTACGAGAAAAATGCAAAATTGTACTGCTGTAAATGTTATGTCAAAATAAATGTTATAAGTATATGTAATATCTTTGACTTTTGTTGAATTTTGTTTCATTTCTTGCACATCTTGAAATTGAGCTAATTGCAAAGAACGAATAGCTGGAATATTTTGTTTACAAATTTGACAATTTAAAAATTGTTAAACAAAACAAAAACACCGGACACTATGAATTTATTAACATATTTTAATGAAAATCTCATCTTGGCAGTCGAACATAAAGCTTTGTATGCAACTCGTGTATAATCGAACTATATACACTTATTGCTTATAATTATCAGCCTCGCTCGTACTGCCATAATCTCCGGCTCGTCCAAGAATGTCCTAAATTATGCATTTATGTAGAATAAAAAACTATTTTTACAATATTTAAGATATTGTTCAAATAATTTATAGGTATACATAAGTAGGTAGTGTAAATAATGTGTAAAGTGTACCCTTGGCTTTTTTATTTATAATCTAGATTTCTAACAAATTTTATAACAGTTTATGATAAAACAATGTCTTCTATATATTAGGACCTACCTACCTAACCTATAGACTACGTTCATATTATGAAACTAGATAAACGGAGGTATGGAAGAGTGTACTTACCTATGTTATAGAATTACTTACTTACATTATTAATTAATTATTAAATATACAATACAAAACTGTTTTATAAGATTATGAAATACCACATGCGTTTCTTGATAATAATTAGGTAGGTATATTAATTACTTCCAGGTGTGGGTAATAATCTACTATAATATGTATGTATCTTACCGTTTTTGGCTAATAAAAAAATTACACCTGATTGAAATATGCGGAAATATGCATTTAGATCCAAACAAGACAAACAGTTTGTTACCTAATTATTGGTTATATTATTTATTGTATCATATTACATTTATTGTATTATACACATAGGTAATTAAAAATAAATAAATATGAAAACTATTATTTAAAGTTTATTTTTAAAAATGGGCAATTTTTTAATAAATGAAAATATATTACTCATTCAGATTAATTGCGATACTCGTCTGCGGCTCGATATCGTGAAAACTTTATTGAGTTATCTTAAATACCTATAATTTAACGCTCGTTGAATTAATATTAACCTACTTTATGATTTTCGGAACATCATTCTACTAGTTTACGTAACAAATATTTTAAACATAGTTCTGAAAGTGTACATGTTGTCAGTAACTTAATATGGTATCTGGTATGTGCATATTATAATACCCACAAGAATTTCATATTCATCACAGAACTATATTTAACATATTATCAGTTAATTAACAAGTATACACTCTAATAAACAAAGCTTATATCAAAATTTCATTATAAACATAAAAAATAAGACACATCGTTAAATGTCACATTTAACACTTAATATCTTTCAGAACATTTTGCGAAACAAGTTTTTTAAAACAACGATAATATGTTAACATTGATCTGATCTTGTATAGTTGTCAAATTTTGCAATGTTAACATGTAATGTAACATGAGACATGTAAAGATCAAAGAAGGCAGACAAAAAACTGAAAGTCATGAAACATTTGAAGCACAATAAAAGCGACAGTCCTTTGTCATTTTAATTAGCCAAAAGCGACAGATAATTAAATTAATTTCATTATTAAAATATCAATTCGGTCTTTGTTGTTAAATAGAAACAAGACGAAAAAAAAATATAATAAAAAATTATTTCAATAAATTAAGGGTAGGTACTCTGTTTTTAAAGCACGAGGAGTAAATACAAGTCAAGTTTACACTCATAAGAAATTTAAAAATCACTACGATTTGAACACTTCAAATCACCTGAAGTGTAATAACATCAAGTCATTTTATTATACCTACTAAAATTCAATTAGAAGAACGAATTTCTAATAATAATCACATTGTACAATTAATTTCCAATTGAAATTTTAACATCAAACAACTCTTTCAATCTGTTATTTCGACGTAGGTGTAAAAATTACAGTACTATACACCATCATACCATAAGCATAGTAATCACTTCAGAATTTTTGATTTGCTATTCCTATTCCTAGTTTAAAACAGACTATAACTATCTAGTAAAATTTATCTATTATGGTTGTGTAAAAAATTTCATATTATGATGAGTGATATTTTTTACGAGAATCTTGAACATATAACATTGTAATGAGAAGATGTGAGGTATATCTGACTGGTCAATATTTTCCTCCCTGGGGAGGAAAAGTACTTTTCCTCCAGTTTTATGCGGTATTCCAAAATTAATTATCAGATTATTTTTATTTATTTTATGGAATTATTATAAATTTTTCCAATGTTATCATTATCCGTTTCACCCCTTTCTTCAACTTCTAATTGTTTTTCGGTGCACGTATTGAAACAAATATCGTGTGCATCTCGGGACAAAAGTATTCTCCCGACTCGTGCGGTGCCAGCCCACGCTTCGTTCGTGTTGCGAAGTGAACATCCACACTCGTCGAAAAAACGCCACTTTCGTCCCTAGTTGCACAATATACTATTTTTTGTTATATTATCTTGACAATCATTCAAAATCATGAAAAAAAAATTCCCACGGTTTTGATAAACATTTTTTCACGGTTATTGAAAATATGAAAATGATTTAAATATTAATGAATTTAACAAGTTTTAATTGGAATTTAGAATTAAAATATAGTTGTAGCAAATAATGTTGTTTATAGTATTTCGAGCGCGAAATGTTATAATGCGTTCGAATAACTATTTTTCTAATTATTGATGTTAGTACAATCAATAGGTATCAATTGATAATTTACTGTATTGATTGTAGTTCGTAAATATTTTTAGAATAATTAGAATCGTCTAATGCCGATGCTGATTTTTTCTAGATATGAAAGAATGAAAACTTCTTTAGCATAAGAAGAGTGTTGTATTGGATCTGACGTATATCTTGTTATGCTGTATTCAGAGCAATTGAATAAAATATAAATTACTAGCAACAATCAGTTAGAAATAAATATTTAATTTTGTTGCGGTAAACGCAATAGATACCGCTCTTTGCTATAAACCAAAGTGCGTGTACCGTGTAATATTTGTTTATTAAATGAAACAGCTGTAATCTTCTCAAGCTTTTAACCACTTAAAATTCGGCATTTTTTAGATTTTCGCAATTAAAATTCGCTATAGTTATCTAACATAACACTCAAAAGTCACATTCTAGTGTTATCTCTGGTTACGTCTGCGTTACGGTCACGTAGTCGTAACCGGAGCGGTTGTGGCGTTAACCGGGTGACTCGGTGTCAGTACACAACGTGACCTGGTTGTCTGATTAATTGCGTTAGCAAATTGTGAAAACCGGGTTCAAATCATAACAGGAGAGCTAGTTGGATTTTTAAATTTTGGGAAAGACGTAAATGGGAGTGGATATTATAGCGCCGTTTAAGTTTTTGCTAATAGTAATCGATTAAGAAAGTAATTGAGGCCTATTTAGTCGTTTTAATTAACAGCAATTATTATAGTTACTGACGTTGCTTTGCTACCGGAGTATCAAAGCGTTACCTATATTTTTGTAGAATTTTACTATGTCGATACTTTTATATTTAAATATTAAAATAACTTACAGAATTCTAGCTCCCCTATCCGACTCAAACTTAAATCCAATAATATGACGAAATAAAATTGCAATACAATTTAGAGAAAGATTTAACTACAAAGTAACTGGATAAAATTTTGATTAATTTTTTATAAGATCATACAAAAGAAAATTCATAATTATTCTGACTGAAAAACAGAAACAACATCGTTCAAGTCTTGCATTTATGAAGATTCCAAAAGTTCAAGACATGAATGTGTATATCTGAAATTGTATTTATACTCTGTTTCGTGAGACCTTTCATTAAAGGGACACAAGTTTACATGGTGTCGAGCGTCATGATATGGTTTCTCGAACACTTGCTAAATTCGTAAACCAATCGTAGCATTATATATACGTTTGAGAACCAATCAGGATGCACGAAACCACGAGGTCATTTGTCCCTTTAATGAAAGGTCTCGTGGAATAGAGTATAATTATTATATTTTTCTATTTGGCGTTCACAAAATTAACTTTGTAAAACGCAACTGAATGTCGCCAGAGCTCACTTTGTGACTAGCAACATATTTTTTTAGAAGGTTGGTATTGGTAGTATCAGCAGATGACATTTACTTCAATTGTCAAACGTCAAACCTCAGAACAGACAAATTTCAGTAACCTCTAAATCTGATTTGTTTAATTAATTAGTTTTTATTCAATAAAATTAATGAATCTAGTATTAGAAAACATACAAGTTCAATATTTTCTAGGATGTCTGCACTTATCTACTAGTATTTTCTGATATAATGTGTTGTTTTAACACTATTAAATGGCTATTATGTTTATTGTTTTTTAAATTAATTTTTAATTTGAAAATGGCACAAACATTTAATTTTCCATTAAGTTTACATTTCATATAAAAACAAGAAAACAAGTGAAATTAAAAGGTTATTTTGCCCCTCGTTTTCTTCGTTAAAGTGGATGGTAATGGTAATGGTAGACGATTCTTTTTTATAAAACCGTTCGACGATCAGTTTCTCGTAGTGTACTAGAGCATGTAGTTTATTAGCATTTACAGGGTGTAGCAAATTAATAATAAGTAGTGAATAATTTTATTTGTGAAATTGTTCTACTGATACATTCAAATTTATGCAATGTTGTACGTGCTTAAAGATAATAAAATTGCATATATTTTTTAATGTAATTAGTTAAACAGTGTGAAAAATGTGATTATACCATGTAATATATAAAATAGGACATTCTCTTTTAAGTGTTACAGAAATAAGCTACACGACATATTTCAAATTATTAAAAGGTTCAAAAATATTAATTAAAATAGTTTTGGTGAGTTTGTTTACTCTCATATTTTCGACCCAATTCAATCTTTCATATGTTTCTCCTCATTTCGTTTGTCAATCACAGCCCACTTGTCGATAATCAATCGTTACCTAATCTAAAAAAATAAAATAGAAAAGGCGTGAAAACATTGCCTGGAAATTTTAGAACATAGTTATTTAGCAACGTAGTTAGGAAGTTATTGTATATTTAAAACTAAACAAAGATTGATGTTGAAATATTGAAATATGGGAGGCATACTTCATTATGTCAAAAGTAAAATGTACTTAATCATGTCAACACCTTGTTTGAACTTTGAAGTTTGGTTTGATTGAATATTTGTTGCAATCGGTGTTGTTGTTGTTCGATTTAAATAATAATAGACCTGTACACATTTAAAGCCCAATGCAGATAAATCGGTATTTGGTATGCAATAACATCTCGAATTTCTGACAGTACACAATGTCTGTTTTATATACCTAATTGTGAAAATAAATAGTTGTAGTACGCAGCTATCTTCACGTGTTATGAATTGTTATTGTTACCGATTAAGCGACGATTAAGATTAACTTTGAGTTATTATTTATTCAACAGTTTGTTGTGGTTTTGCCTTTAAAATCGCTTCCTCTTAATGTCATAATTGACAAAAGTTTCTTTATAAATATGATTTAAAAAATCGCCTTTTTAGTTTTTGTTTATTTTTCACATAAAATTAATTTGAGGAAAATACATAACAACGCCAAAATTTTACCTTACTTATAAAGTGGCTGTAAATTGATTGTAAATGTACTTTAAGAGTTAAATATTCAATGATATAAATTATGTTCCACGTATGGAATAAATTCTGATAGCTTGTTAAAATAAATAATGTTATTACATGAATTTTAATCGTTTAAAAATGAAAATAACGCATATGTAAATATTAAAATAGTACTATGAATCATAGTTATTTAATTCTAGACATAATCTGATGTAATTTTATTCCTCACCGGCTGTAAAATAAAATAACAACAAATATATCGATCGGTAATCGTAAATAATCTTTAATTACGCGAAATAATTTCATATCAATTTCTCTTAGCCGAATAATAAATATTATTCAGTAATATTTACGAGTACCACATCTATTACAATTTTCAACGGTGATTTATTTCTACAAAATTGCGATTTTTCTTATTGTTTTAAGCCAATTAACCTATTTGGTTTAGTTCGCATTTTACCACCAGTTGAAACTAAAAGTGGCGCTGCTGTGTGTCAAGGTGGAACATGACGGGCAATTCTAATGACTAATTACCACTTAAAAGCGTAGGAAGACATTTTTTAATATGTAGTCTAATTAGACTATTGGTACGCTATTTATTTGACCTTTCTTGTATTGCGATATAGTAATTGAAATTATAATTAAATTAATTAAATTTCTTTCAATCTATGGAATTATGAAATTCATTGTTATTTTAATGAAACTTTTTTCTTCTATTTTTTTAAATATTTGTTTCCAGGCTTATTATATTTCCGTTCTTTAGATAAATTTGGATATCTGGAATTTTTTACATAACTAATAAAAATAAAATAAATGATATCTATACGGATGGATGTAAAAATTGTATTTAGAAAAATGTTAATTTATAAATTCAAATTTTTTAAGGTAGATAATACTCCATAACTAGGTAACCATTTTTTACGTAGGTAGGTAGATAATGCTATAATCTTCTCCTGTGCGTGGATACCAAAATATAAGTTACGGTCTTTTTTATTTTTTTGAATTGATTATAAGTTTAATAATTATTAAAATCTAAAATCTATTATACAATGGTGGGGGTTATGTGTTTGCCTCATCAGATATTTCTTTAATCTTGAATTTAAATATGTTTCAAAATTTGATTTTCCTCAATTAGTTGCGCCCTTGCGCGTACGTATTTATTTTTTAATGTATACAAAGTTTCATTATTTTGTGCACTACAAATATATAACTGTAATAAGAAGGCTTAAAATGTTCAAAAATTACAATTTTTAAAGTAAATACAGTATGTCCCTATTTTCTAACCGCGTATTATGGGAGTGCCGAAGTTAGAAAGCACTTCTATTTTTTTAAGTACTTTGGGAATTGATAACGCAAAAACCAAGTAACATAATGAACTTACATAATTTAAGGAGAAACTGCTGCCCCAATTTTAATTAAAATATATTAAATGACAAGTCACAATAAAGTCATAATTCATATGCACTCATAAAAATATTCAATTTGCATGCAATATTCCATAAAACGACTCTCTATAGCGAGCAATTAAATAATTATATCGAAATTCGCTTCTACTTCATATCATTGATAATAATTTATCTTGGTAGGCGTAGTCTCACGCAGTTGTTTTTCAATTCGTCATTTATTTTGCTAAACATATGCATTAATAGATCACATAGATAAACGTATGTGTTACACGTATCATATTTTTAACGTCATATTTAAAGTATTCGGTTAAGTAAGCTCCATTTTTTAATTAAACTGGAGCGAATAAAATTTGCATAGTAAACTGATGGATGTATGCAATTTATCAGAGAAATATACATTTTAATATTGTGGAGTTTTAAATAAGCTTGTTTACCTATATGGCTTATAAATTATAAACTCATATTTTTACACATATACAATGAAGCCATCGTATTACTTTTATTTGCTTATATTACAGATTGTGGAGGTACACTCGAGCGGTGTGGGTTAGGGAGGGAAATCTCATATGCTTGCAATGTATTTCATATCAGGGTTCCAACTTATAAAAAATAATAATGTAAACGCTGTCTATTTGCAATTTTTTCTAATAAAATGTGATTAAAATCAATTTATTAAGAATATTATAAATTTTTATTATGTAAAACTTGTTTATTTTATAAGATTTCATTCGGCCAAATACCAGTGTAAACTACAGCAACGCTATGCTGTACATGTCATTTTTCGCGTTCTTATGTTAAAATCTGACAGATTGTAAAAATGGAAGGTGAAGAGATTTCTGCACTTGAAATTTCATATACAAATCATTAGGTATAAATGATTTATCTCTACTACACATTAAGTACCTTTTATTCTTGTGAAAAAATTGTGATTATAGATAGGTAACATTCTTACAGTGTTTTGATTAATTTTGCAAAATTTTATTAAACTCTATCATTATTTCAAATGTCGAGTGTACCTCCTTAAGTTCGTATTAAACATAGATAAATCGTTTATGATTGAGTTTAACAACAATAATAATAATAATATTGTGAAACTTTTTTTCTTAATTGCAAACAATGAGTGAAATGTGCAACTAAACTTGCCTCATGATTTAATAATATTTTTTAATGTCTTGCATCATTAAGGATTAGGTTGTCTTGTAACTATGCCTATTGAATAATACATTCATTATGTAGGTAACTTTAGTATGATAAATCCCTTCATAAGACACAATATTGTAATTATGAATTCATAATGAAACACTATTGTATAATGAGTCCATTATTCAACACAACTATCACCTGTCATCACACCAAAATGAGAGGTTATGTTAATATTTTAATGAATAAAAGGAAATGTTTTATTTTAAAAGTCGTAGATAAAACGTCGTATTAGAGTCATAATGGCTATAATTCACTCGGATGATTATACACTCGCCTTCAGCTCGTGCATACACTCATTTTACCTACAGTCTATTAAAAAAAACTATTGTGTAAAAAAATCGTAATCTAAAGGTGTGAAACTATCTCAATTTTTAAAATATCTCTGTTTTTCTATGCAAATACAGACAGACTGTCAGACAGTAGTGTAGTTAAATGTTTGTTTAGTCTATACTATAGTTAGGGTTATGTATGTATGTTTGTAAAACCAACAACCGAATCAGATCAGTGATCAGATAGTAAGCAATGAGTGAAGACAACTGTACCGTGAAGGTCTGTATCAAGGATAATGCACACGTATTTATATCTGCGTGGATTTTCACATTATATCATTTTACAAAGAAAAGATATTTCATTTGATATTTTTATTATAAGACTACTACGCTTTGGCACACGATCTCCCCAAATACCCACTCAACCAACATCCAACTAGATTCAATTATTGAAGATTGATTTGTTCTTGTCCACAGTTCGATTAGAAACATATCTTAGCAAAGGGCAAAGGTACCTATGTTATTCCTTTTATCTGATACATTATCATACAGACATAAACTAAAACTTGACTTTCCTGTATTAAATAAATTTATAAAGGTTGTTCTTCATTTACTTGCATTCCTTACCTAATCTAATACGATAAAAGCAAATCGTGAATATATCCTCTTCAGTTCTCACGATATAGTTTTGAAGCAAGTGTCACCAAAATTGGTTTATAATGCTATTTTGGGTACAAATAAGATAGAGATATTTTTTTTATTTTTTCTTTATTAATAATTAATATAAAGCATGTCCAGCAGTCTCGACATCCGGACATAATTAAGTACAACTAAAATATATTTTATAAAAGTAAAAGTTTAGATGTCTAGAATGCTAGACATATGGTTTTCAAGGCATAAATTAACACAAGCTCTCAAACAAAATATAGAAAATTGTCCAACGGGCTGACCAAATGGATCGAAGAGGATATGTTAAAATGCGAGTGAAGATGATTGGGAAAACTTCGAATTGAATTCAGATTTGTGCATTTTCTTTTCTGGTTGTTTGAAGTTTCGAACTCCGAGCAACCGAACAAATTACGTTCAGTTCGACATATCTACCCTTTGGTAACTCTTGGTGAATCATTCTTTGATTTATCTGCAACCTTTCAGTTTGAAAATGGGGCAATTGTCACTTTGTCACAATGATATATCTACTTATGTAAATTCAAAATTGCTCCACACTTCAACAACAAAAATATGAATCCCAAAAAATGTTGCGTTTTAAAACAGGTCAAACAACAGTTCATAAAATACTTTCTCTCGTTCAGATCACGAAATACTGAGACAATAACAATAACAAGTAATACGCATCGAAAATCAACATGCCATTACAGAGACGATCTCATTATCTGACATGACATTGACATACGTAAGAAAAACACATGTTTCATATCATTTCATAAATGATTTTACGTAGTCGATTCTTGAAACGAATTTCCGCTAACCGCTATGTTCATTTTTATGGAATAAGAATTATTTCCCTCATAAAATTTAAGCCAATCAGAAGTCTAACATTTCTGAATGTCGTCCAATCAACGTAGAATTACACGATAATTTTGCACTAGTGCAAATTATCGATAATTTGCACTTGTGCAAAATTATAGTATTTGGATACGGCGTAGTAATGTAATACTGACTTGCTGTCAAAGGAAGTTTTTAAATTTTGCTTTATTTTTCATGAGAGGAACAGCGTTTGGCTAAATTTTAATCGGGAAATAGTCCTTCGAATGTCCCTCGTGCACTTGGGATATTATATATGAAAATTTTTAGGTTTACTAAATATCCAATGAATTTCGTTCATTTCTAATCACGTGTACGAAATTGACCAATGAATACAACATTTAACTGATAGCAACCCATGGGACATTATCACTTATGTCAAATATGTTGCTAGGTTATAATTATTTATGTTCATTTTTATGTTTATAATAATAATTGAATACAAATGTCTTTTGCACGTTTTGGTAATGAAAATGATACTTCAATTAATAAAATTTTCTGTCCGAATAACCCTCGACCATTGATAAATCCTTATAATTTTGTGACAGCTACCTCAAGCAACGTGCTTTCGGAATGTCACAAAATTATTTCGTAATTATCAATGTCCTTGGGTTATTATAGATGACAATTTAAATTACCATTCAAACTTATCAAGAAATCAATAGGTAATTTGCACAATAAAATAAACATAAATTTATTTATTTATTTATTAGAAATGGCTATAAGAAGATAAAATCCACTTAAAACGAGTATAACTGTTTGAGTTATATCCACGTTTGCTGCTCACAGTTTGGTGCCCAATCAATAATTTTGTGTTTCTTAATTTGCTATCTTACCAAAAAAAATTCCTGCTCATTAAATACCGTTAAATACGATCTTAACTTACAAATTATGTTCACATAAGACATAAATAAATTTAGGAAGCAAGTAGGGTTAATTTGTGAATAATCTATGAACGATACGACTTGAATATTAATGGCTACTGAAAGAAATTTTATTTCGTTATGAAATTTTCAGACAGTGTTGAGTGATTTGATCATTGTTACACTTTTGTGGTGTTTCTCCAGCATTTTCATTCGAGTCAGTTTAATCTTGGCGTCAGGAAGTGAAAATTAAATTACGGGCATTTGTCAAATAAACGACGCCTGTCAGAATGGTTATGTTAGGAGAAAAAGGGATGCTTTCTTGGAAAAAAGACGACACAAGAAATATTTTTTGATTAAATCTTCACACACGTAAGTAGGTTGATAATACATCACTGGGAAATAGAGGAGTTCTTGGGCTCTATACAAGACTTTTTCAAAATTCAGCTACCTATTAAAAATAACGAAATAAATGTCAAAAGTTAAAATATTAAAATGTTGCTTCATTTTTAAATCCTTTATAATAACTTCATCGTTTTATCGTCGTGCGTACGTACGGTGAAAAACAAAAGTCAAAAATGACCCACTTCCCGGGATCCTATCGAGCTGAAATTTGGCAAATAGGCTTTTGTCACCTAACAATGTACTTTGGCAAAATTTCAGATTATCCGCCATTTGAAACGAAATGGCGGCTAGCTATCTCAAAATGTACTGCACCGATTGCGGTCAAATTTGGTACAGTAATAGCCAAGGATTTAACTTATGATATAGATATATAAAAATGTCAGTCCGCCATCTTCAAACAAAATGGCGGACAGATATCTCAAAATGTACTGTAACTATTGCGTTCTTTGGTACAGTAATAGCTAAGAATCTGTCTTGAAACATAGGTATATTAAAGTGTTAGTCCGCCATCTTGAAACAAAATGGCAGCTAGCTATCTTAAAATGTACTGCACCGATCTGGGCCAAAAACAAAAATTTAAATGAATATCGATCGAGTCTCATATCTCGTATAAAGGATTTATAGTGAAAAACTTTGTTTTTACGGGTTCGTTTTTTAAGAGATATGTCTTGTACCATTTTGTACCAAAGAATCAACTAATAATTTCTTAAAACAATTACAGTATATGAGTTAAAATAGTAATTTACAAGAAATAATAAAGAGAACGACAATTTTTGAGATATTTATTATCTCTTTTATGCGTTTTTACTTTTTTATACTCTTAACAATGTAAAATATTTAATGGCGTATTAACAATGATTTCGAGTTTTTTATTCTCGGTTTATTCTGAAATTTATTGAATATTAAACCCTCCGTCAGCTTTTTTCTCAAGTGCGATTAAGGGCACGCGCCTCTTTTGTTCGGAAAAGATGAAAGAAACCTTCAACTTGTAATCCAATAACCAATAACAAGAAAACGGTCAATAAATATTGAATGGCAGCTGTTGGGCATAAGGTACAAGGCCTACATGAAACCCTTGTAAAGTAAAATGAAACCAGGGAAAAGAAAAAACGATATTGTATAGTGAAGGTACCTACTAGGGCTAAAGGGATATATGTGCCTTTAAGTTTATGAGGAAGTTTTATGGAGGTCCTGAAGAATATTTGATTGAAGGACGAAACAGTCTAAAAATTTGAAAACGGCTGCTACAAAATATTTTACTTTTTATTGAGACTAAACATAAAATATTAGTATAGGTAGGTAGTCCAAAGCTTAAAAAATTCATATAAATATCTCATTTATAATTGTCAAAAATGGTAAAATATTTTAACTATGACGGATAAATTACTGCGAATTGATAAAAATACAATCAAAACTAACGCCAACATTAACAGAAGTGCCATGACCCACCCTGCAAAGTCTTGGCCCACTCACTGTCCACCCAAAAATTTTATATTAATTTGCGGAAGAGATATATTTAAATTATTTAATAATGCCTTACATAATACTATAGAGAACAGATATAGGTTTATATTTAATTGAGGCAAAAGAAATGTTTATGAATATGAATAGCGGATAGGTATAGATTTATTGCTGGTAAATGTTGTATTTTTTAATAGATATATGTATTAGCTTGTCAGTCTGAGTAATCGTGTATATTTGTCTATATGCATACATATTTTATACTATATTCTTAACTGGGAAGGTACTGTTTTTCTACGAAATTAATTTCAGGAGGAACTAAGTCAAATTCCTTCAGCAGTGAAACAATTTTCTCCCAAAACAATAATTTTACTATAAAAAGTGGTGGTAGCCCAATTTAGTGGCCCACCCGGGCCCACCTAAAAATTTCTAGTTACGTCCCTGAGAAGTGCATACTAGTAAGGCTAGTATGTAATAAATAAAAGAACAATAATAATTATAAAATATTCAGAGCTACTGAATTATCAATCAAATAATTATTCAAAGTGCGACGTATTATTTGTAATTGCTAAATTGTATTATAGATTTAGTACCTAACACTGAATACAGTTAATGTCAAGAGCGAGTCAAGAGTACCTAAGCCTTAATTTTTTAAAGAATGTTCTTTAAAATTATTTATAATTTACCGTACGTAAATGGTAGTCAACTACTTACTTGATGTTCGTTGAACAATCTTTCAAAATTTCTTTATGATATGAACTTGAATGCTAATAACTCTAGCTTATAATTTATTTCTTAAATTGTAAACTCAAATAGCAACCGTTAAGACTGTATTATTTACTATCCAATTAATAGTTGTAGTCGTATGATTTCTGCTCTCTTAGCAACTGGAATTAATGTTTGCGTAGTAATAAGCAACAATTAGAGCACTTGTTTTCTTAGTTAATTATAATGTCCTTTGTTGTACACTCGCATTAACAGGTGTAGAACTTGCTTAGTTTTAATTACTTAATACGAGTTAATAGAAAAAGAAATTAGTAGAAAATTTATTTCAGGCTACAGTGCATTAAAAATTAAACTTATCCATCAGATACATAGCAGGATTATCTTCCGCACTGTACCACAATATCGGTTTGGCCTCATTTCTACGCCACGAATTAACACCGACAAATTACTGACAGAATTTAATTATCAAAACGTCCAATAGTTCGCGTAGTTCACGCTAGCGAAGTTATGACCGCAAAACACGGTACCAAAACCGGAAATTATTATCGATTTGATTACCGGAAGTTGAAGAAAAATCACGAAAAGAGCTGTTCTAGTAAGAGTTATCATTGAATTAAAATTATACCCCTTAGAAGATTTTTTAATTCCTTTGCAAATTTCATTTACAGCCGATCGCTAAAATTGGTCTTAACATTTTTATACAATTGATCGTGAAAATCTGTCTGTAAAATTCAGGATCACATTTTTACAATAGGTCTCCTATTATAATGCAGAATATAAAACTATATAGAAGATTTATCACCATAAAATTATAAAGACGTATTAGCCACCTTATCAGTATAGTTTAATCAAACCATTTTATTTTCCTTATTTAGCTATTAAAAACAATAAATAATTTCTTTATCGCGATTTTATTACTTCAATTCACACAATAAAATCTTGCGCAACAGCAATTCCTTTATAATTCTGTTCTTCTAACGTATTTAAAGGCGCATTCACCCCGTTAAGGCGTCGTTAAGTCTACAGCGACCGGTTCGGATTCGAACCTGGCTCAATAAGGTCATGAAGACAGAAGTACAGAGCATGGAGAACATGTGGTGGATGTTGATGTACTGGTTTTTGTATCGTTGATAAACTTGTCTTTTTTATTTGGAAGTGGAAGACGGTTAAGGAAGTTGGTTAGTGGTGGGTTCACAGTTGATCTAAAGCCCGGTTTATACGAGGGAAATAAATAATCACGCCTTTAACACCATCTTGAAATCGTTTCAACACTTAAGTATATCGCCAGCAATATACTACCTTAATTAATCTTTTATACAGGATGTTCCACAACTTAGAACAAAAAATTAAAGGGTGTACTACACAGTACGACGTGCTGATTATGAAACATAAAGATTTTTTTTTAAATTAGCAAAAAAATTGCATCGTATTTCAAGCAAACATTTTTTGCCACTGGTCGGTAGTTATTTTTTATAATTTTTTTTCAAATCTTCTACAATTAAAGTAGGTACCTAATTGTTTACATAATATCTAATACTAATAAATGTCAAATTATCAAATATACCATCAAAACGGTGATACTTAAAATATACACACATCAAGTAAACTACCCTCAACCGACCCTTAACTTTGCGAATTTAAAAAAAATCTGTTTGTTTCATGATCAGCATGTCGTACAGTATATAACCATTTCATTTTTTGTTCTAAGTTGTGGAACATCCTGTATAGAAACATAATAATGTTATATAGGCACAATATAGGCAATTTCTAAAACCTGCAACTTTATTGTGCAATTGCCAACATTCACATTTTATTTGACCCTCAGTTCACTCCTTTTCTGATTACATGATCCAATAGGACAAAGCAACCCAACCCAAATACTCGTAGGCTGACTTTGCATTGCACTAAATCTTTGAATTATTGTAGCAGAAGCAGGTCAGTCCAGCTCCTGCCAGAAACTGGCTGGACATTGGTGACTATGTTTATCGGGTGATAAAGAATATAAATATTCCAGAAGTACCTAACTGCGGCAACAATCTGACATGTATTCCAAACATAATTATTATAACAGTGGCTTCAATAAGCTAAATGTTTCTCAATTCGTATAGTTTGCAGGCAAACTATTTTAATGTGCAGAAATACACCTATTTATTGCTCGATCATCAATTAAATTTAACTATAATATAGCTGGTTTTTTAAAGACTTAACTCATAACTCAAGGAAAAAGAAAATTGTCGGGCTACAGTCTTATTTAATAAATTTTCTCTGTATTTATTGTTCAAGAGTTTAAGTTTGATAATAACAAGGGGCAAAGTGATCAAAAATTAAATAGGATGTATAATATTATAGAGCACAATGTTTCATGATAAATATTATAATAAAAACATAATTATTTACAAATGGATAATGCTACAAAATTCACAAAACGTAAAACAAATATGGTTAACAAGCAAATTCTAGATCCAACTATTTTATTTTTCCTTTAATAAATTAATTAATGTTGGCAAAACATTAGTCGCTGGTAAATGTGACCAACTCATAGTTCTGCCATTAATACTACGTTAACCACCCTTAATGTTCTTTTTGCTGATAATTTCTGCAAATTTGATTATGCAAATTCGTCTCAATTTCTCAATTTATTCCGTGTCATAGTTCCAGGAAGTTTTCGCGCGCAGTTTTTCGCTTTTCCGCCTATAGTCCAATTACACACAGAGTCAACGAACTGCGTGGTAACACACCCTCACACACACACACACATAACACTAACACATGCACACATGGAGGTCAGCCTTGTACTATTTTTGTCCTCCACAGTGCGTGTTGATGAGAGGGAAATATGTATCCTTTAACGCACATAATAAATTCATCAAATGGATTTGATGATTGGTGGCAAATAGGTGATTAAATAAGTGGCTAGTTTAACTTGAGGATAAATAATAATAATGAAATTATGCTAGTTATCATATAGTACACGTAACTTATTTGAATCTGTCTGTTCCAAATTTGAAAAATTAGTAGGTACCTACTCAATTAAAAGATATGTTTTATACAAGACGATAAAATTATATTTTATCGATGAAAGAAAAGTGTTAATTCACAAGCGACAAAGAAGCACGTGAATTATTTTTTTCGAGTCGATAATACAATTTTATCGTCGTGTATAAAATTATATATTTTTATAGCTGATATTAAAGAAAAAATATAAGAAAACCAATTTTAAATTAAATAATTATTAAAATACAATTTCGGAATTTGTTTCTGAATCTATCTGTTTTATACCGTCCATGACACCATAGGCATTACATACGGTATTTTTTGTACTCATGCTATAATTTGAAAAATATTTTTTTGTTTTTATAAGATTTTATTTTCTGTATATTTATTATGTTGGGCTAGATCCTTTTAAATTGAATTCTTTCGTACAAAAATTAAAATCTGTATCGAAATTGGTGTCATTAAATTTTAAGTACATGTAACGTATATTTAATAGGCAAATTAAAACAAAGAAAAATTAACCGTTTATTAGGAAAAAAACAAACTAATTAGCAATTGAATTATTTTCAAAACAATACTTACAATAAAATATCCCCAAATTTTATTTAAAGAAATTTAAAAACTACTACTTAATAATTCTTAATTTTTCGTTCATATTTAAGGTACCTAATACAGTCTCCGATTACCAGAAAATGAAGCACCTCTGCTTGACTAGCTCTAAATGGCCCCTCGTGCTCGTATTTAGTATTTTGCACTTGGTTACTTACACACACTAACGCACTAATCAAATTATACGCCCTTTGGTGAAGGGAGTAAACGTGGTGAGATATTTTCGGATCTATAGTATACATAGGAGCAGGCGATGTCCAAAATGACCACGAACAAAAAAGAATTTCCCAAATTGAAAAATAAACATTACTTTTACTTCTAATTTGTAACTATAAAATTGTTTGAAAAAGAAGGAGGAACTGGAACGAATATATTGTTTTGTTTTGGTGTTTGTTTTCTACTATGTTTTGTTTTGGACGAAGATAGCCGGTTAAAATTAGAACAAATGGACGTTTTACGTTTAGAAGAATATTTACTAATACGGGACTGAAGATCTACAAATTACTTTAATGTGATGTTTATTTGTATGTGTTTAATTTAACAGTCTTAATAGTTGTTAGTACTCTTAAAACGTTTAAATACTTACACTAGATTCATGAAATGGATTAGCATTAATTTTCTTGTCTAGAACATTTAAAAGTACACTTTATGGTCATAATTAAACATAGATTAATAAAATTCTTGTTTGTTTTTTAATTAAACTAGTTTAGTAGGTATATAGACATTTTATAATACTTTCCATACTGAAACTTTAATTCTATATCTTTTACTAGAAACTGTATAATATATGACACAAATTATGTCGAATGCTAAAAATAATTATAATATTGATAAGTTCCACTAAAAACGAGTAGATAAAACGACTTGACTTTATTGGGTATAATTCGGCCATAAAAATTTGACCGAAGTATACTTCTCTAAAGATGATTTCCATTGTTTACAAAATATTACATTTGTGGATTTTTCTATTGCTTAATTAAAACTAATGCGTAATATTTAAGATTTGAGGGTTTTACCGCTGTTAGTTTATACTTTAATTAAAATAATGAGACATTTAAAAAATTAGTGCGTTCACCTATTTCTTGTCGTTTTTATTTCCGGCCAAATCTTTTCCCACTTCCGCCAACAACTTTAAGCCATTTCCTCTTCAGGGATTTGTGTGCCCCGAGGCAAATCTCAACCCCTACGCCACTGCAGATTATCCACCAGTCCCGAAGTACTTTTTAGCATCCCCTTAACGCACGTCCCAAATTGCACAGATGACGCCCTAAAGTAGAACACCCACTACTGGTTGGTAACTTCCTAAGTTTAGGGTGAAACTAAAAAATCTTATCAGGAAGAAGGGAGAAGTTAGGAGGGATGATTGCAACCATGAACCTTAAATTATAGAGTATACTTGGTAAAATGTGTGATCAGTAACTATACCTAGATTCTAACATTTAAAAAAAATGTGATTATTTGCTAGGTCTAGGTTCAATTCCTTGTTAACCGTTGCATAATATTAAATTTAAACAAAAAAGTTATGATGTAAGAAAATAATATACTTACCTAAAATTGGAGCAAATTATATTTTTTGCATTTCCTTAAAAATAAAATATTCTGCTCGTATCGTACATTTGCAGTAATCGATCTAATTATTATTCTACAAATAGCCTAGAATTTCGTTGCAAATTTTCTCTAGTTATGAGATATAATTGAAAATCGTTTAACAGCAGCTGATTAATTATATTTTCCAACGACCATATACGAAACAAACCGTTTCCATACAGTTTCCTAGTTACGAAAATAAACAATATCAAATATCCGTTCAACCGTTGATCCGTTCGATATGTTATCGAACAGATCTTATCGCCACAGTTTTAATTTTTATTTCACCTTTTAGTTGTGTTGTCTTTCGGACATTTGACAACTTTTTCTTGTCATAAGTATTTTGTGGTATAAGTATTTTGTGCATTATTCCATTAAAATGGACAACCACGACATAAATTAAGGTAGTACCTGTGCTGTATCTGAAATAATATAAAAATTTAAATAGAATTTATATTCTTGTTATTGAAAATTTTGTATCATTCGATAATCGTGGTATATTTGTTTCTTCGTAAAATTAACATTATAAAAATGACAATTAACATTAAAATATATAAAATATTTAATATTTATGATCGTGAGAAAAATAGTGTACCTACATGACTCTTCGGAAAGTGTTTATCGAATGCTCGTGAGATTGCCGAACTCGGCAAGCCTCGTGCGTCAGATAATAAATAGCAAAACGTATTTTTAATTTTTAGTGTCTTCGTGTTTAAACTAAATAACAGATATTATTAACAATAATTTTTTTATCAGCAAATAAACTAATATTGAAGAATGCTATAATAAACTTGTAGATAATGTGCCAGATGTCTACCAATAAAGACGATGTATTTATTCATTATTAACTTTGAATATAATTTATAATATAATAGAGAATTGCTTTACCAGCTGGTGAAATAATTTTTCAGAATGGTATTTACCTACATTTCTGGATTGTGATTTCGGTTGTCAGATAATTCAAAAATATTAAATGGATCTTTTTATGCAAAATTCTTTGTTTATTAACTGAATTAGTTATCCAGGCAGGAATATATCTAAAAGTTGCAGTACTTCTTTAACTTGCACCAAATTCCTCTTTTCTTCTTTAATATTTCTTATACAATGTGATTTCTTTTATCGTCTGTTCGTGATATCAATGGCAGAAATGAAATATATCCCACATCGGTATTTTCCTGCTTTTGTCGTCGCTTTGTCCTGATGTCGATAGTCGATACCAGCAGCGCCATTACTTCACAAATCCACCGCAGGACCAAATTAGCGCCGCAGGACTAATTTGGGAACAACAGCTGTGGTCACAGTAAAAATATATCTTAACAAAATATTTGATTTATTTAGTAGGTGGTGAAGAGAATTTATTGCTTAGAAATAAAATATTAAGTTCTTGTTCATATTATGTTCCACATGAGATATATAAGCTGTCTGTAAATTTTATACGAAAATATATTTTAAAACATAGATTTCTGTGTTGGTAACCCATTTCGTGAATTTAAGGGTTACCTACTTATTAAGTTATAGGCGAGTACTGCTTGTAAAGCTCTGTTTGCATGAGGATTCTTTAAAGGTTCTACCGAGATTCTGAATCCTGGAAAAGAAGAAGTTTTCTTCTTTCTAATGAGAATTTCCTGTTAAATTGCGGTGCCGCTAAATTGAATCTTCAATTATTCTTGGAAAAGAAGAATTTATAATTTGTTGATTGCTTCAAAACCATGATTTTTTTCAAGATTCAGAATCTTGAAACTTCTTCTTTTCCAGGATTCAGAATCTTAGTAGAATCTTCAAAGAATCCTCGTGCAAACAGGGCTTAATATGATCTATACTCGAAACATTTGTTGCATTTATGTGTAACAAACAAAAACATTTGTCTACTCGAAGACAACAACAAAAAGTTGTTTGGGTAGGGCTCAAAGTAGATCAGTATTCTTTTAGAAATTGTTACTGTTTCATACTTCATGTGAAATTGCTATTACTTTAGTAATGTGGCCTGATATTAACTACAATTTTTTCTAGATTATGAAATAAATTATGTTTGCAATTTTCTGAGATAGGTATAGTTCTTTTTACGTAATACCTACACTGTCTCTCCACAATAATCTGTGGGGGCTACCACACCCACATTAGATAAAACACGAGGTAGATATTTTTACATGGCATTTTAGAATTATTATGTGTTAAGCTGCATAATCCTTTACGGTTATAAGACCACATAAGGAGCTAATGAAGAGTAGAAAATCTTGTACGTCAAATGAAGATAAAATTCACTTAGCTTCAAATTAATTTCAGTTAATTACGCCGTAGTAGGGAAAGGGCTTGTGTTGTAAAGCCTGATTTACGTTGCTTTTTAGCTGTTTACCCTTGTACCCCATTTTATAAAGTTGTAACTTATAAGTCAGACTGTGGATTTGGCAACTCCGGTTCGAATCTAGCAAAGTACACTTTTCAGTTAAACTGCACTTTAATCTTTCGCGAGTACTACCTGTGAGTTGTCGGCTGAAAAAATATATATTGAACCACAGTATGTGAGGCTGTCTCAGTCAAGTTGTGCAATGGGCAACAATAATGATTACATTTTGGAATATATTTTTGGTAACATTACATAAAATCATATAAAAAGGTTTACACTTTAATATGTATGGATATGGAATATACAGGGTGTAAATAAAAAATCAGTTTTTCCTTGCAAATAAGTGACTAGTTAATTTTAGACAAAAAATACTTTATATAAAAGTTTTAGGAAATTAAATTCTGCATCTAAATCAGTAATTTTATTTTACACGTTTAATAATAATAATATACTTTATTTTCCATAGAAGCATTACATGTTCGTGTTTAAAATTTAAACAGTTAAAACAGCATTCATTTGTAATTTTGTTTCATTTCCATGGCTATAACTATATACAAATGAGCAATATTTATAAAATTTTAAACACGAATATTTTTGTTAATAAACGTGTAAAATAAAATTACTCATTTAGATGCAGAATTTAATTTCCTAAAACTTTTATAGAAAGTATTTTGGTCTAAAATTAACTGGTCACTTTTGAGCCAGGAAAAACTGATTTCTCATGTTAAACGTCTATGGTCTGTTTTTGATTTACAGCCTGTATGTTGTATGACTGATATTTCGAGTAATTTTTCAACCTTACATATCATCACAGTCGATTACACTTTATGTCAATTTGTTAATTGGAAATATAATATCTAAGAACGAGTTATAACATAACCACCTGATATTTAAAGAATCTGTGACTTTTTGGCAATTTTATTTGCTACAATAATGATAAATTTCTTCTAAAATATTTCGTCTTTTATCAGTTTACCTCACGCTACCTAATTTATTTTAAATCTTTAAAACAATGAATCTCGTGAAATGTTTTTTCTTCGCTCTCTTTCTCCTGGCGTTTCCTGCCCGCAGCAGGATTTCACGTTCAGTTCACCGGATCACTAATGTGGATCAATGGATCAAGTCACGACTCTGTAACTACGGCTCAGTCGAGCTGGATCACTTGATCCTGCAGACATAAAACGCTATAGCGTCTAAATGTCTTTCTAAACTTTGCAGACGAAAATTCGAATTTTACAAATTGCGAAAAAGCAAACGTTAATTTGACTAAAACATAAATGGAAATTGGTCAGTGAGAATTAGTTAGTTTGTGGACGTTGGTTCTAAAAGTAAACCAATAAAAGAACATGGCAAATATTTGTTTCATGCCTTTCTTTATTTTTGGCTATTACATTATTTATCTTTACTCTGTTTTTATGTAATGCGGTTTTGACACTAAAATGTGCTCCTTGCGAAAACTGTCCTTAAATTTTCGACTTAAAAAAACAATTTGTTTCATTATCAGTTCGATTCCCAGCACAACCGACAATAATATACCACTGGGCCCGAGTGGTTGGATTCCACTATAATAACATCTACCATTCTGTAATTGGGAGTTAATCCTGTAGATTTGTTACCATCAAAATAAAATAAGTTAAAGTAAGTTAACTAGGTAAGGTATAGGTACTAGGTATATGCCATTAAAATATTATGGACGAAGTTACGAAGCACCCTGTATTTATGTGAAATACAATCATTCTTAAAATTAACAATGAGAAATCTGTGTTTCAATATACAAATAGGACAAAGATACAAGATGTTTCCTTGATTATTAGACAATCCTAGAAAAACGGTGCATATTTGAATTTAATTATTAAGGTATCCCGTCTTCCTTTTTTCCGAATTCCTAGAATACCCTCGATTTTACTTATTTTTCTAGCACTATTTTCCCCACTAGTACCACTACTTAAAACTAGCCCGAAACTTGTACTACTTTACCGCATCCTAGCAATGCAATGTCATTTTGAAGTAAAAATACTGTAAAAGTGTTTTCGTTGCGAGTAAACTGTTAGTTTATTATTGACTTCAAGTTCAAGGTAATATAACATTAAATAGAATGAAGCTACAGATGTGCCTTTTTAAAATTAAATCTCTATCAGAAGATATACCTGTGTAAAGTTTGCATAAATTGGAAATTTTTATGAATTTTTCGGTGTTTTTATAATCATGTAAATCTTTTTATTAAAATTTTAAAAAGGCACAACTGTTAATTGATCCCGTTAAGTATATAATCCTTGTTGAAATACAATTTTACCATTCTTGTACTGGCCACAAAACACTCGCTACGTTAGTACGTTTTGCGCTGTATTTTATAAGTAGACGGGCCACTTAAGCAACGGATTTTTTATTTGAATGTAACAAAGATTGAAAACTCCAAACACTAAACTGTATCTGTTCTTGGTGATGGTATTCCTCATCCTCTGGAGGTCACGAGTCACGACTGTTCCTCAGGTTCTATGCAACTCTGCTATTTTCTTGAGCATGTGTGCGTTAGTGTAGTACTCAGTACTACATAAAAACGGGTACATCGACCGAGTACCATCACCATCACTGGCTCAAGACACAAGTGCAACAGACTTCAGAACTCTGCAGAACTGTTACTGCTCAAGTTTAAATGGTGGACTATACTATAGAGTACAGTTCCAGAATAGAGGGATTGAATTCTCTAATTGAATTCCAATAGGATTAGTTTTTTTGTGTTTAATTTACTGCGAAATTAAAGACGGCTAGACTCAGGAGTATAGACGTTGCAAAATAAATATTTATCAGGTCTTTACCCTTACTTGGGTGTAACAACCTCACAGATCACTGCTGATACAAATACAACATGTATCAATACCTATCTTAATATTTATATGCCCTTTACCCAACTTTTGTGTAACATCCTCAATTACTGAAAGTTATCATTAATAATATATTTGATCGTGTGTGCACATGGTTGCTAGTGGAGAGTCCACTACAAGGAGATTGTTAGGCAGTTAAACTGTAAAGTTGCACCTGATTGGATTTGAACTTTGAACCTGGGTTTGTTGGCAGAATCACAATCGCTCAGACAGCGCGCTTAACTATTCAATCTTCAATCTATTCGTAAAGCCCTATTCACTCAGAGATTCATTCATGCTTCTGAATCTTGTAAAATAGTTATTTACGAACCAAATGCGGGAAGATTTTGATCCCACATGAGCGGTTTTTTGCAACACGAGCGAAGCGAGGGTTTCATTTACGCGAATGCTGGGATGGTGTCTTCCCGGTTCCCGCAAGAGATTTGTACTGTTTATACAATGTTTTTTGTAACGAATAAAACTATAATCAAATACATTCAAGTTGTAGTAAGTTGTAGTCTTATCATTAAATTTGAGGTCACGATGTTTCTTGTACTCATTACTACCGACAGATGGCGCGCTGCACACTAGTTTTATTTTTAAATATTGGCGATTTTCGGTGATCTTTACTAATTATAATTCCGGCAAGTAACACTTTATAAACTAAATTTTATTATTTTTTAGATGATTTTACTCTGAAATGTCTAGAAAAGTCAGTGTTCTTTGCATTTTTCCTGATTGACTGCACTGGGAAATTGACATTTCCGATTGTCAATTGCGTGTTTAATATGTCATTTCCTAGGTGATGAGTACAGAATTTTACTGTTTTGAAGCTTTAGAAATTATTCTTCTTATCCAAGATCCAAGACTCATTGAATATTCAATTAAGAGGCACCGCTATTTGGCAAGTAATTCTCATAAAGATGATATTTCTCAAAATTAAAAAGCAGGAAATAATCGTTGTGTGAACAGGACACAACGTTCCGGAAAAGTGTCTGGCATAGTATTGGATTTAAAATTATATATACGAGTACACGATTTTTCTTTAAGTCATTTTACATTATTGAATTCATCCCTCGATTCATCCCGTAGAACGGTAGAATCATTGTATTGTAACACCATAAATTAAAGAAATTTGAGAATTAATTAGGTTAGAGAAGTTTTGGACAGAAGTGACGTTAGTATTTACATACTACATGAAAATGATACCATATTCTTCATAATTGTTTTCATAATCAAATTTATCTTTTAAGGGCGCGAAGTATACTAAATGACAGGAGTGGACACTAGAGAGGATGAAGTGTGGCCTTTTTTTGTTTACCTTTTACAGAGAGACAGAAAATACAAGCCACAAATCTACAGTATTGCTAAGAAGCGGAGTGTCCACTCCTGTGTTTATATTATAGGAACTTCGTGTTTAAGGGTAAGATATAAATAAATTTCGTTATTTGAGCTATTGAATCTTACAATTTTTTTTGTTACTTTTATCATTTTCTTGCTAAGGGTTGTGCTTCTGCAAATAAAATTATTTTCCGTATGCTTGTGACATTTTGTCAGGCAGCTAATGAGGCAACACTAACACCCCCACTACTACAAGCACAGAGGCAAGGGGCACATGTGTCCGTACAAGCAGAAGCCGCCCCTTGGACCCTCTAACCCCCGATCATCCCCTGCTGGGGAACGCGAACCCTCACTACTAGATCAATACGTTATCCACCCTTATATATCAGAGTATGAGACTGTTCATTCAATAAAACGGAGAAGAAATTTGACAGTTACTAAAAATTTTACCGCAAATGTATCTGGCGAAAAAGTAGTACTTATTCATAAAATTCTGACTGTTTTACTAGATATGACGTCTAAGTTTATATTTGAGTTTAAAAAATTTATAATACTGGGGTGGATAGCCGAATGCGTTATGTGAGCAACTCTGGTTCTAAAAATTCATGTTCTAATCCTTTCAAGAACATTCCAATTTAATTCTATAATAAAAAATACTATGATGTATTCTCACACTCTCCACCCACTAACAACTAGAAGTACTCAAACCCATGAGTAACTACATACACGGTTGAATATATTTCTTTACTAATGACTCGCATAATGTGAGGCTGCCACACCCAAGTTTTGTAAAAGATGATTGTTTGTTTTTAGTTTAGTAAAGCATAATGTAATGAGTATTTTAAAATTACTCATTCGGCTTTTTGATCAATAGACATGGGCGTCGTTAGGGGGGGGGCAAACGCCCCCCCTTGCCCCCCCCCCCTAGATAATGATACAAAAACTCAAATTTCATACCTATATAACAAAAAAGACCAACCACTTGGAATTTTTTTTTAGAAATTTCAATGTACGAAATACGCGAATCTTTTCAAGAATAATGCTCCTGTACTCAGAAAATGAGTTTAATTGGAGCAGGGTAGTATTTTCCTCGAAAATCGAAATGAAGCAGCAATGGGCAACATGGGTTGCAGCGAGCTTTGATATGCTTTTCTTGCCGGAAGTTGGCTAAATTTATTATTTCTTAATAAATATAGGTATAGAGATTTGCAAGAAACTGTATTTAAGGTTTATTCTGAATCTTTAATGTATGTATTGGATATCAGAAATTTATAGTTCTAATCATTGGCGTAGCCAGGGAGATTTAGGGCTTAAACCACCTCCCCCCAGCGAACTAGTATTTTTTTTTTGCCTACGTACCTATCTAAATGCAAAAATAAATATTTATTTCATTATTTTTTAAAAATGTATTATTTATTTAAATTTTTTGTACTTGATAGAGGGTAAATTATGATGTAATTTCAAGTGTATGTATAACTTAACTTTTATTGAAGCAGCCTTTGACCTTGAACTCAAAAAGAATTTCGCCTGCGGCGCTTTTTTCTTTCTCCCTGCCAAGTTATTTTTTTATAGGACTACATTACTCGTCCAAAAAATATTTTGCCCCCCTCCCTAGGAAATATCCTAACGACGCCCATGTCAATAGAACTTCTTATATACTACAAATGTATTCAAGCATAATAGTCAATTTTTTTCGCAATCGTGCTGGATATTTTGACACTCAAAACGAGTGCGGTAAATAGCCAATTTTAGCCCTAGTGTGGTAAATAAACATTTTTTGTTTAAAGCAACCGTCATGATGATTAGAAATTAAAGATAAACTATACCTACATAGCCGCCCAAGCATTTATGTGTTATTTGTAACACATGCTGAAAACATTATTCTGAAACTCCATGCAAATTCAGTACCAGGCATATAGGTCATAGATATGTTTTATTAATTTTGATACTAATAAAACCTAATTTCGATCTAAACAAGGTGTATATTCCTCCGTAATTAATTATCAAATTTCCGGTTTAGTAACTAAATGATCATCATGCATACGTCCGTGGTGATTGTGATCGTTTGATCGTCACTTTGACAAAGTTCTCTACATTGAATGTTGACTGGTTTAACTACGAAGTTGCTCAGTTACACGGTTGGTTAGCAACATCTAATGAGTGTTAAGTTCATCAGAAAATCCACTAGAACCAATTTCGTTAATTAAGATACTGTGATACGAGGTAATTAACGTGGAGAGGAGAACTTGTGACGTAAATTCAGAGCAGATCGCTAAGTAAGGTGTATAAAAAGTTTTATCCTTGCAAATCTGATTATCCTATTTTTATTTATATTTGATATTGCCCTTTACTGTGTTGTGTCTTGAAGAACTCATAGGATATTATAAGTAAACAATTTATTATATTAATTTTTAACACCATTTTATTCATTTGAATCTCTGTTTTGTACCAGCTACCCGTACCTGTTAATTGACGACTAGTAACCTCATACTAGGTTAAATTATATAATCTTTACAACTGACTCAGTTACAGTGTGTGAGGCTACCTTAAAGCTTGCCTTTGAGAGGCTTAAGTTCTGTGGACGTGCAGACAGATTCTTTACCAAAAAGGCAATTGCATCCCTTGAGTAATAGACCACATCAATTATTATAGCGCCTCTACCGGCTGACTTGCGATGTAACAAAGTGATGCCAGGGATGTCAACAGTTTCTTATTTTTCTAAATAAGTTGGCAATGATCAGCTGATTCAATACAGAACATTTTCATTTTTTAATTTTAAAACATGATTTGAAACACAACATTTGTAACTAAGCATATTGTTTAAAATTATATGACACTACATCAACAGAAAAACACACTTTTAAGTTATGTCACTCGAGCTGTCGAGATCCCGCTAAAAAATTCAAATTTTCATTGTTATTTTCACATAATAAACTAATGATCATTTATATTAAACACGGGCAGAATTCGATACTTCGTTATTAAATATAACTTATATTAAAAAAGGGCCATGTGATTCTGTCTGCATGAATTACTATTTCACTTTAAAAATTCCCTTTTTCCTATAAGGAAACATTAGTTCCATTTCTGCAGTACTCCCTGCATTTCTGAGCATGCGTATTGAATAATTAATATGGTCATTTACAGTAATTGTTTTTCACCTTTGTCACCAATCAACACTTGACAAGAAATGTTATAACATTAGAACACGTAACAATGAACTAATAATAAATTCATTTGGAAAATATGTTACGCTTTGCACACTTAACTTAATTATTTAACTATATTAGTGGTTATAGAAAAAATATTGTATTATACTTTGTATTATGGGATAGATGATAACAGATTTTGCGCTCGGTGAGCATCCAGCAAAACACTCGTGTAATGCGCATATTCTCAAGTTACGTGCTAGGCGTTTCGTCGCGAAATAAAGCGAGACGTGATTCTTTTTACCTCTCGCCTCATATTCTATAAGAGAGGTATTGTAATGGGTCAAAATTTTCGAGTATGAGTTTTTGGTGGATAAGCACGTTTCAGGGTCTCTAGAATACGAATTTAATATTTTCACGATGATGTCTGTGTGTGTGTGTGTGCGTATGTATGTATGGATGTATGGACGTATGGACATATGGACGTATGGACGTATGTGACGATTTTTCGTCCACGATAACTTAAAATGTATCAAACCTTTAATAACCAAATTTCATATTTAAGATTTTAATAAGGATCTTAACACCGGATAAGATTTTAGTAGAAATCCGCAAACCGGAAGTAGTACTTTTTGGAACTTGATATAGTTTTTCTTAAATAAATTGGTACATTATTTATTTATGACAATTTTTGCAATTAAAAATAAAAGATAATATAATTATCTATGGGTACAGTTAATTTTAAATACAATTTGCTGAATCTGGTAGTAATTAGCAATAAAATAAAGTGCAACTAAGTACCAATATCTTGTTGTCCATGATATGAAATTTGTTTTTACTCAAAATTTGAATTATAATGACAGTGACATTACAGTTGACATCTTTTGCTTGCATCTTGGTTTACATTATCGTTTACATATTACATGAACATGAAACTATTAAAATGTAAGTAAAACTATTTATTAGATTAGTAGAATAAGCAGAATTAGGCGAGAGGTCGTGTACTGGCCACAGCAGATTTTTTCGTTTGTCATTTTCCGTCATAAGCAGTAGCACAATATGCTATGCATAGCTCTCATACGCTTTTTTTATACAAAGAACAATACAGCTTTGTTCTTGACACCTGCCAAGATTTTATCACAACGAAACCGTGACCTAAAGGTGGAAAATAAACCAACAGAGGCAGTAGAACTAGGAATATTTTATCTGTGTTCAAGAAAGAATAATGGCCGTTTGCACCATGTAGAGTTAAAATCTACGATTATCGAAACTTAGTTTAACTAAAACTTGGTTTAATTTTATTGAAACTTGCAAAGTACTGTATTAACTAAAGATTAGTTAACCAGCCTTTGGGAATTCGAGTGATTTATCTGGGGGAAATTGGAGCATTCTCTAACATTACGTTTGACTCTTGTTTTGTGTTTGACACTGGTTTTGTGGTCTTGATTTGACTGACTGCTATAACCTAATAATAAATAATCAAACTAATATAATTTTAGAAGTTGTAATATCGCGTTGGGTAAAACCAAAGTATGTTTGTTTATAATTATAAAATCAGTAGATGGCAAAAGTTAAGAGACCCAGAAATCCAAACTTTAACAGAGTGATGAAAATATTGCCTTCTTAGAAATAATGTAAAATTACAAAATTATAATAGAAAACAAAAAGACAGAATTACAACTCGAGATAAAGAAAGTGCATGGATGGTAGTGAATTTAATGCTATTTTTCCAGCAGGTATAAAATTATTTGTAATACTAATTATATATATATAGTCGATGGTAACCCTTTTACCGTTAAGTGTAGGGTTTTCGTGTCTTTATTCGCACACAAACTTTTTCCACTGTAATCTGTCTCTTGCGCACATTTTTGCTTCTTGTATTGTCATTTCTTTTTTCACTTTTTCACAATACTAATAACAAGCGTATTATTTACAAATTCTAATATTTAGGTACTCACAGAACGTGGAATACCTTGGACATAATAATATCTTCGATATTAATATCCAAATTATTATTCATCTGTATTACAATAATATTATCAATAAACAAGTAGGAATATAATTTAAATACATTTAAAAAATACTTACCTACCGCAAAGATATTTCAATAAATTATAAAAAATATAAAATGTTCAACTTCTTCTCAGTGAGAGTTAAACATAGATTTGCAGTTAAACCATGAATATTCACGGTTTAAATATTTGTTCTTAAACGTCTTTTTAAGCGTAGTTTAGCGAGTGGTGCAAATCATTTTTTAAATAACTAGTCTCTAAACTATAGTTAAATTTTAAACTTAAATGGTGCTAACGGCCATAAATGAAATAAAGTTTATGCATAATTTAACACGATTATTTATTAGTTAATCAATTGAGAATAAAGCTGACCAATTATTATAATTAGAATGATTATTTAACTAGTAGTAAATAAATTTAAATTATAGTCTTTAAGTTATTACAACAACATTTATTTATTTGTGTTTATTTTGTTTCAGGAGCCACAAAAGAAATAGGAACCGCTCTAACAAGAATTTGTCTACGACATAAGGCCGTTGAAGCTCGAATGAAAACATTTACAAGGTATTTCTTTAATTTTCATTGGCTTTTAATCATATTTATAATCGTCTTTAAAAGCGCGATTTAGAGGGCTGCACAAGTGCATTACATACCCTTGACGTGTAATTTGAAAATAGATTGTTCTAATATTAAATTTATCACTTCGTATAATTTAAAGCAAATTTAAAAATACCTAATCGGTAATTAATTATAATAAAGTCTATTTAATTGAATATTTTAATATATTTATTTTATTATAGGTATCTTACTAATTGGATAGAATTTTATGTTTAAGAAATTGTTGATAAAAAATAAATAACAATGTTAGGATATTAGGATCATGTTAAGATATCCTTCAGAAGCCTTTCAACGTCGTCTGTCAGCTGTAGGGCCCAATTTCAAGCCTTACCGTCATCACAGTTTGCTAACAACATTTGTTAAGTTGAAAATTTCGTAACAGCTGTCTAAGGTGGTAAACTTGTTCGCAATATTGCATTCCTGAAATATTAACAGGTGGTTTTTGCGAAGCCAGAGATGAAATTTTGTTACTAAAATTTATTTTAAGTTAGAAACTTTGATAAATTATGAGATATTTTGATATAAATTGTTCATGCAAAATAATTAGGTAGGTATCTATTATCTAATTAACGAAACTGAGTACTGAACACTTTACTACACCATAGGAAGTGTTTTTATAATAACAATAAGTTAGAATTTTTTGAAATGCTTTGTTTTGTTTTCATGCCCATAATAACAGAACTAATTTATAATTTCGTTGTTGTTTAATTATAACATAAGACTGAATTCACAATGAGCGTAACAATCACGTAAGAGAATATTTTTAAATGTTAAATTACAATAAAAGTTTTCAATTGCAACTTACAAAACTTTATAAATCTTACCTACGGATACGTACGTACGTAAGAAAAACGTAAAGTTGAAGTCAGTACAACTTTTCGTATATGTTTTATGTTTGTTTTAGAAAAGTATCTTATGCTTACGCTCCTTGTGAATTCGTTCTAGACTAGAGACACACCTACTTTAAACTTTAATATTTACTCAGGGTACTCAAAATTACGCAGTTTTCTTTGATCTCAAATAAATTATTATTTTCTACGTTCCAAAATATAAATTGAAATAAGTAATTACTTGACTTGAAAGCCAGTACGTCATATTTTTATAATAAGAAAACATGTGCTTATTATTATTATTTTCATGTATGCGATTATTAGTAAATAATTAGAACATCATTTTAACGTTCTAACCTTCATACATTTCAGATTATGTATCTAGAAAATCACCTAATTTTTACTGGAATTTTAAACTATTGCGCTTCGTTTTATATTTGTATTTTTTAGATTTCAAGTTATATTTTTTGTTTCAGTGCTATAATGGATTGCCTAGTGTTACCACTACAAGAAAAATTAGAAGATTGGAAGAAAGCAGTATTCAATTTAGACAAAGAACATGCAAAAGGTAAGAATAATTTTTTAATAAAACATTTGAGTATAAAATATTTGTTATACAATTTTAAAGGCACAATATTATATTAAGTAATGAACGCATACTACTTTGTAAATATTCCAAATTTACAAATCTAAATACAATTTTAATAAATTAAAAATACTGTCAACCATATTTGATTGATTTAAATTAAATTAACACTTTATAAAAGTGTATCTTCTTTAGCTTTTTCTTTATCGTCTTTTTTGGCCCAAGATTGCAATTCGGAGCTACCAAAACAGGCGTAGAAAACTCCACCGAATAAGTACAAGCCCGCCATGATGTATAACACCGTTGACCATTCTTCTCTTGTGCTCTGAAATTGCAAACAAAGAGATCATTTTAAATTTCATTACCACTCCGGAAAATTATATTTAGGCAACAAAATACAGCTGTGTTTTGTTGGTGGCGGGAATACTAATTTTATATTAGCTTGCGGTTAGTTCATTATGTTATTTTCATTTTGTTTTATGTGAGGGGGATAATGAAATTAATTAATTTTGCTTTAAAAATACTAACAATTCCATAAATAAGTTTAAATAATTATACACCTACTTAGAATAAATTAAAAATAAATAATTGATTATTGTTTTAAGTGGTGAACTACAACGGGACAGACTGCATAATCCGAAAGTGCATTATTCAGTTCATGCATTTTCGGATAAAGCATTTTCAATTGAAGCTTAATTCTGATCTAGCATTGTCGGTATTTGAATCATTGTGATCATGAATTTTTTAGGCTAAGCATTTTGCAGTGATCTGTCAGGCTGCCACACTTAAATTAAGTAAAAGATGTGATTAAATAAACTATGTGTTGGGTAATAGCCATGATGCCATGATTGAAATTATTTTTTATGCCGTTATAGCCACAAGTTGGGTAAAGGGCATATTTTATTTTATTTATACTCACGTTACTAGTAATATATCCAGTAATAGTACTTGAAATAATACCAGGTAGACTCCCTATCATATTAGACATTCCTGTTAAGAGTCCAGCATATTGCGGTGCTAAATCCAAATAACTTAGGAGGTATGAACCCGTGAAACCTAGGTCACCAAACATGGAACAAATGACGATCAATCCTACCGCTACGTATTTGTTTCTGCAGTGTAAAGCTGTTATTGTCAGAACGGCTATAGCTGGAATTATCGTACCTAAACAGAGAAATAAATTAGCCTTTGGTATACTTAATAGAGATTACTTTAAGTCAAAATTTTCCAAAAATATTTTGTACTTTAAAGGTTTCCGAAAAACATATACTCTAACATGTTCCTTCAATTTTATGTCGTTTATATGTAAAATATCGAATCAAAATAATGATAGTAATATTATTATTTGACTATTTAAATTCGATATTGTTGATTAAGAAAAACTTAAATAAAACAGTAAACAGTTTTGTAAGTAGTCATCTGTCGTAGAACTTATAACACTTATTGGACTTACCGATTAAATGGTTAGTTTTTCTTAAGTTGGTCAAATTGAGCCCTGTCCAATTTTTTATCGGCCAGAAAAATTCTGCTATACTAATACGCATTATTAAAGCGGCCACATATGGTAGAGATGATAACCACCCATTCTGAAAAAATTTATATGAATTGAATTTGCTCATAAACCGAAAATTTTAAACAATCATACGGCTGAACAAGAAAATTGTATTTTTATTTTTAAGTTCCTATAGACCAGCTTAACTTACATTATTTAATAAGCTCTATAACGAAATCAAACTGGCCATTATACTCGTTTTTAGTATTTAGGATAGCAAAGAAATTTCTACAAATGAGAAATTTGTTTTATAAAATGCCCTGTGGTGTTCTCTCTCTAGAAATAACCATGAGGGATAAATTTATTGACGACTGGTAATCGCATACACGATATCGGTGTCTATGGGACTGCACACTCAAGCAAAACTTGTGATAGATATTTTTGAAGATTACTTACAGAGCTGATATCGAAATACAGCATTTCTTTCATCATAGTTGGTAAATTAACTGCTAAAGTCACAAAGCCCCAAGTTTGGCAAAAATGGGCTACATTATAAGCCAAGAAGGCCCTCGACATTATGATCTTTTTCCATGGTACTCTTAAGGGCTGAAAAGTAAACAGGATTAAACTTGATTAAGTGATACAAACTAAATAAACATACTTCATCTTTTGAATTATGGTGAGTAATCTGTTTATTCAAATAACTTTTTTCCTCGTAAGAAATTCTTGGATGGGCATTGGGATTATCATAAACTAGTATTATGTAGCACAATGCTACAATTGTTCCAAATGTTCCTGAAACAAAAAATAACTGATAATATTATGTTGCATTCCTACAATGTTGCTGCAATAAATTAAATGGAAAACCATTTTATTATTCATTGTAAACTTGTTTACAATGAATTTACAATAATTTAAAATTATGTAGGTAGGCATTAAAGAATTTTGCGTTGTATAATTTTATTTACAACATGCAAAACTAATAAATATCATTTTAAAATCTCATAAAATACACACTGTAAACTTAGATGCGATTATATGTTTATAATTTTTTTTAAATTTTCATTGGCAAAATAATCTACCGCTATACTTTATTTTAAACCTGCAAAAAATTTGAACATAGCCATTCAAAATAATACTTACTTCAAATAAATTCGTGTTTCTAACTTTCTAAGAATTTTTTGTGAAACTTTAGGATTATCATAATATACAAATATAAAAAGTCTAAATCGATTATAATATTTCTCAGTTATTAGTTATATAGAAAAAAATGTATGGCTCCAATATAATAAATTTTGTCCAATCACTTTGTAATAATTAGAATTTTCTGCAAATTGTATAATTTATCAGGTTTTGAGATTGAGTTAAACATAAAACAACAGACTTCCACGAAATATAATGCCATTTTTGTAATAGAATAACTAGTCTTATTTAGTAAATAATTGTACGATAGAAGATAGATAATTTATGATGCAAGTGCAAAGTAAGTTATAAACAATTTTTATTGTATCCTTACAATTTTGTTCCACTAATCTTATTTATTTAACATCTTGATATTGATAGATACCTACTTGACTGTTCATATTTTAATAAATCATAACAGACTAATAATTAATTTGATATGATTAATGATTATTTGAACATTATACAACCATGATCTGATTTTATATGCGACTTATTCAGATTTCTACTACTAAACTAGGATATTATTACCTAATATTTTATCCCTATATTCAAGAAACTGAGTACCTGCCACTATCCCCTATTTTTTGTTATTTTATTTTTTACTATATGGAGATATTGACAGAAAATGTTCGCAGTTATTATAGATAAATAAAGACGTGTATAAAATACAGTTAGTTTGTGTAAGAAAAAATAAAGTTAAAATTTGGTTGGCGTTAACCTGTTTTGTGATGTAATTTCCACAGTTTTGCAAGTTTTGTTTTCGTAAAACAAACGTCAAAACTTCGTAATTCGCAAAGTTGCTCTATAAAAATTCCCGTGTGTCGTGTACAATAGCACAGTAATATTTCTTTGACATAATCCGAATAAATTGCTAAGCGCATAAAAATTGTAAAACATGCGCATATTTTTCTTCGGCTAAGTTGCTGACACGCGTAACTATCACAAAACTTTCCGTACAGAATTTATTGTCTTTAAACATGGAATACGAGAATTTAACACCTTTTTCGCATGCCACTACCTATAACCAACATACAATTAGATATTAGAAATAGTTTATTATTCGACGAATTTTATTCATCACGAGTAGGTAAGAGCCATTATACGCGAGTACGTCTTAATTCAATAAATTGCTGAGTTTATTTCAAATGACTGTGTTTTTATACGTTGCTGATAGCAATGAACTGTTTTTTGTAATTTATTTTAAAGGGAGGGAAAGAGCCATTTAATTGTGCAGGTTTGATTCCTATAATGATGATACAAATTAGATATTTATGTAATAAAGAAAAAGAAAAGTTCATTTTCTTAAAATAATCGAAGTGTAACTAAGAACAGTAATCATTTGTGGAAGGAAATAATATTTTATTCCTGAGCCATACATATAATTTGTTCCGAGACTATTATTTCGTGACATTTAAATTTAAATTAATAGAAATGGAACTAACATAAGTTATAAAGAAAACTATGCTGGCATTCCTCCTAATCGTGTGTAGTGTATAAAAAATTGATTCGTACATGTGAATATTTAATTTGTGATTCGATTTGAAGGAGACAACTTTTTTTTCGTTGTTGGACATTAGGTTCTGCGTTCTAAATTATTTCATTAAATAATTTACATACACTTATACGATGTTTCACTTTGACACTCTAATTTTTATTAGTAATAAATAGCGCAGTATCATTGCATTGTATTCTATATTTTACATACATATTCAACACTTTACATGCATATATTTTTAAGACGTTTGTAATTGTTATGAATTTCGAAGCAAGCAGTGAGTGCGAAAATGCATAGCATGCGCTGGGAGACAACAGCCTACTTATATAATGTATTTTTTATTTTTTTTACAAAACTACATAAGAAACTATGACGATTAGTGAAAACGCGATGTAAAAATTCCGCTTATTAAGCGAGATATGATTTTTTAAAAGACTGGTAATTATTGGTGACGTCGGTGGTACCTCCAGTGACACTCAATCAGTTTGTGTCACTAACATTTTCTTTAAAACAAATTATTTATTTATTTTATATTAAAAAATCGTCTTGCTATATTAAAAAACCTATTTTGTAGCAGTTAAAAGTATACAATAAAATCGAACACAAATGAAATAAGCACGAATAAAGTAATAATGACAGATGGTAGTTACATTCTCTGCCGCATCATGCCGCGAAAATTTTTACGGTCAATAACATCGTTCCATATGAAACAAACCACCCCTATACAATTTACGTCGTGGAATCTTAAATAATTTATAAGTATCTTTAAAATAAAATTATTTTTCTTCACTATTAGTCAGAACTGGACATGTAATTTATGTCTTTATCATTAATATTCCTTATTTCGATTATGGTGTAGAAACCTATTACTTCCAAACAAAAAAATAGACATTTTCACTCACCGGTAACATAGAAGATCAAGGGCCACCCGCCATCGACTTCCATCTGACACAGACTCCCAGCCAGTGGGAAAATCAGCACATTAGCCATGGGGAAGCCAGTGTAGGCTATACTCATCAACCTGGTTCTCTCTGAGGGGGCTGCCCACCTGGAGAAGAGGTTGAACATGGCGGGGAGACTGAGCCCCGTGACCAGGCCCTGCACGATCCTCAGCACGAACAGAGCCTCGGGGTGCGCTCGGGCCGCGAGAGGCATGAACATCGTCAGCAGACTCTGGAGAAGGTTCCCAGTCACGAAGAGGATCTTCCCGCCGAACTTGTCGCTGAACCAACCGCCGAAACCCTGGGAGATGGTGTAGCCGTAGAAGAAACCGCTGAGGATGCGGCCTTGCAGCTCTTTGTTCCAGTGGAACTCCCCCTAGAGAAGAAATCATTCTTACTTGAACCGGAACGAACCGCAGCTATTTTAGTGAACCCGGAACTAAACCTGAATCGTTAAAAAATAACTAGAACCAAACCAATGAATATGAACCGGTTCGCTTGCCACGGTAGTAGCATCAGAATTTAATCAATTTTGGCTTTATTGTTCAAAATAAAAATCTGAAAAACACGAGTAATGACGAAACATTATTTAATCAAAAAAATGATACAATACATTGTTGCGACAAGAATAATTAGAGAAAATAAGAGTTATTTACTTTATTAATGCATACAATTGAATTTTGTTTGCTATAACCGATTTCTTACGATGTTCTGAAGAGTGCCACAAGAAAAAAACATTTAAACTACAAACAATAAGTTAAATATTTTAAAATTGACGACAGTCTTTATAAACTTACATTTCAAATATGAGTTCATAGATTTCAAAAACAAAGTCACAATCTTGAATATTGGAACATTCTATTTTTGCTCTGAATTTCATAGCAAGTGTATAGCCTTAAAGCATTAGCTAAAAATTTTTTCGTTAAAATGCTATTAAATTTTTTTCTTAAGATTATTCTAATTTTGTTGATAAAGTTTTTTAAGTTTGTTTTTTAATTCAAAACTGGAACGAATATTTTTAATTAATTGTTTGTTATTTAATAAATCATTAAACCATAACCGCAACTAAAACTGCTTTTTTTAAACTCGGTTACCGGTTCACTATGGAGAAATATGAAAACCGGAACAAAACTAAACTCTTTATAGCATAGTAGGTGAACCGCTCATTCATTCACAACTTGTACATTTTACAAAAAGTGCATGTTTATAAATTTTAAAGGGAGTTACCGAAAGGTGAAAAAAAATTCTAACAACTGATTAATTTAGATTGAATAAATTACAAAATTTTCTAGGTTAAAATCTCGTAAGTAGGTAAGTACCTACATTATCGGTGCCATGATTATGACAGAAGGCTATATATTTTATCTCAATATCAAGGAAACAACAATATGCATACGCATCGTCTTGCTGTCACCAACAATCAAAAATTTGTTATCCTTGATGTTGTCATGGAGATCCTATGTAGAACACTAAAATTTGACTTTCCTCTCTCTAGCAAGTTCTTTACTCTGAGATTGAGATTAAAATATGTAAGTTAAGCATATTGCCTTATTTACTTATTGCCCGTTTTACATAAAATTTAAATTTTAAAATCATTATCATTATAATATCATATCATGTGACAGCCATAAAGAGAACACAAACAAATATAACAAAAATATCTGTAACATTAACATTCCCGTTCATTAAAAGAATAGGCCATAACCACCATATGCGAAAACAAATTCATTTAATCAATTAGTTCGTTGGTACTTGTATGGACATAATTAACTTATGTAACTCAATCAAAACAAAAACAACGCAATAACAATTGCAATCGAAGTCAGTATCGATTGATTGTTGCCAAGCACTTTGCAGATTTCTTGCATTTACATAGCAACAGAGGAAATTCGAAAAAATACATCAATACGTTGATGCATGAAATAAAAAGATGTTGGAATTTAGAACAATAATTGAGATATTATGTCAAGAAAAAAGAATAACATTATTATATTGTCGTTATGTAATAATTATTTTAATTATCTACTTGTATTAATAATTCTAGAAAATTGCCATTAAAATTATTTTTAACTTGTTTAAATTTGTAGATTTCTACAAGTTATGTAATGTTTATTTTACTGGTTAAAAAATTACATTTAGCACCCGTCACTTTTGTCCTTTAAAATAAACAACATATTAATTTGTTACAGCAAAATATTATGACACAAAGTCAATAAAATAATTAACATAAGTACATCATAATAATTTATTGATAGCAAAATAAAACAAAATAGTTGGCGTTGTTGACTGATCCTAATTGCCAATAAGGCAATGAAAGAACAATTGAACCTAATTATTTGGTTGACGAGTTAATGAAGAAGGGAAATTTTTTGTTGGTGGACTTAATGAGGACCTGTTTTTTTCGTGGTTCATTTGAGAGATTATTTATGCAAGAATTATTCAATAAAATGAACTCGAAAGCATTGAACTCCTATAGTTTTGTACGGTATGTAATTCGTGCGTGAATCAAAAATCTTGATAATAAATACTATTCATTATTTATACTTACAAATGTGAGTAATAATATATTATCCACACGTAATTTTAATAACAAAATTTAATGAAATGAGTCTTTATTGAAAACTCGGTGTGATATTCTATAAAACTATAAAAGAGGTATTGTAATGAGTCAAACATTTTCAAGTATGAATTTTTAGTGGATAAGCACGTTTCAGGGTTTCTAGAATACGAATCTACTATTTTCATAATGATGTCTGTGTGTGTATGGGCGTATGTGACGATTTTTCGTCCACGATAACTCAAAAAGTATCAAACCTTTAATAACCAAATTTCATATTTAAAAATTTAATAAGAATCTTAACCCATTAAAGCCTATAATTCAAACCATGAGCAATTATAACGAAACTCATACTGTACACTCATTTTAAGCCCCTTAACAGGTCTTAAATGAATTTACAAATTTTGAATATATTTTAAAGACTTTTTTGAACTGGCAACTTAAGTTGCCACTGGGCATTTACATGTTTTAAATTTAAATAACGAAAATCTCAAAAATTCGATAATTGAGAGCAAAATATGACGGCCTGTGGTTGTAGCAGCTCATGTTCAATTCCAGATAGGAACACAATTAAGTTTTACTGCACAAAAATGACTCCTGTGGTGTACTCTCCATAAACAACCATGAGTAGGTACCGGAGTACCGCTACCGAACACACTGTACCTATAATATGCTCGATAATATGTATATCTATAGTATCGATGATTTACAATATGTGAGGGTACCATACCCTTGTTGAAAAAAGGTGTGATAGATATTTATGTAATTGTACGTAGCAAAATTATGTTATTACAATAAATAATACAGTTAGTATAAAAACGAAAAATAAGAACATTATAATGAATACAAAAAAAGAAAGAAAATACAAAATTGGTACAAATTTCAGGTTTTGTGGAACATTTTGCCAAAATATTCTCATAGTAGGTAAACCAATAAATGAAGATAAATCATAATATAACTTTATAACAAAATTTAAATATGAACTCGTAAGGGCCCAGTGGCAACTTTAGTTGCCAAAGGAATTCCATGCCCAAAAAATATGTAAAATGTAATAAATAATTATATTTTTCGATATTACATGTAAACTTATGTACCTTAACTATCTATATTTAAAGATATTATGTACAAAAAAAAAATCCACCACATGTAAAAGTATTATTTTTTACAAAGACGCACAATCGCTTTCTCTATCGTGCTCGCACTGACGCAAGAAAAGATTCGTCTATCCGACTGTATGTCAACTTTTCCTGTGAACCACTGAAAATAATATTTGCTAAGAATCAACGCATAAGTAGAAAAAATAATTTTGTTTAAATTATGTATCGTTCCAGTATAAAAAATTCTTAAACTTTGTGGCAACTAAAGTTGCCACCGGGCTTTAATGGGTTAATATCGGATAAGATTTTGGTAGAAAGCCGCACACCGGCAGTAGTACTTTTGAAGCTTGATATAGTTTTGCATAAATAAATTTATACATTATTTATTTATTTATTTTTGCAATTAAAAGTAAAATATAATTATGTATGGGTACAGATAATTTTAAATACATTTTGCTGAATTTGGTATTATTTTATTATCTAAGAATAAATTAAAGTACCTACAATTAATATTCTGGTTTTTTGAAATTCCAGTATCTTGTAATCTGTGATTATATATTTGTTTCTAGAAAAATTTGAATTATTACAGTGACAGTTGACATCTTTCTCATCTTGGTTTACATTATCGTTTACATTACATATTACAAAATTACATGGACATGAAACTAATAAATTTGATATGTAAGTAATTATTTATTAGATTGGGCAGAACTAGACGAGAGGTTATGTGCTGGCCGCATCAGATTTTTAGTAATATAACCATCATTTACACACCTTCATAATATAAAAGTGAAATATTTTTTGTGCAATTACAATAAATATTTACAAATAAATTCTCTTAAAAATATTAAGTTAGGTACAATTTTTATTATTTCAGAAAAAAAACTTCATATCTTGTATCTCACTAAAGTTCGTGTTTATCGCTATTGTGCTTTATTTGCCTCAGTCGCTTCACATTCGCGATAAAAAATTGAACTCAAGTATCTACCTAGGTACACATACTATATTATCAAATTGAGCGGATTTTTGTTTACTGTCATTCATGCGAACAGATGTCAACATTTCTTCAGAATCAGTGCAAAACTAGCTCTGTCCTACATACATGAAGAATGAACATTTTATCTCATTTCTGTTATCGCACCACGCGTAAAATACAACAGACATCGTGACTTTCAATTCAAAAAATATTACCACGAGATATTGACAAACAAATGTACACTACGACACATAAGTTGAAAGATTTAGGATTAGACTTATAAGGAATTCGAAATGGTGTGTACGATTTATTTGTTTGTTTCGTAAAATACGCGTAAGTAATAATGTATGCCCTTGTTTAATGTTTACGTGCTAATAAATATTAAATCGTTGGGCATACTTATTTATTTATTTTTGAAATTAGCACTGTTAATCAGTAATGAGTAATAATTATGATTGACTGCTAACATCGCTTAAGATGTATTGTTTATTTGTAAATAAGAAATAAAATTCGTATTATATGAAAAGAAAACTTGCAGCCAATTTCTCAGAAAATGTAACGTGAATTTTATAACTTGCTAATTTCATCTAAGTTCATTATCAAAACAACGCGGTAGGTACCTAATTAATAAATTAGGACAAGTATATCGACATCGACACCTTTAATAAAATGTATAAGGATTTAAATTAATATAAATTAAAATTCACAAGAAAAAGATAAATAATAATAATATTAAAGCAAGTCATTATTTCTTATAATTAATTCTGGAAAATGAATTCATACATGAATAGAAATTTTAAATCCAATGTTATTCGATTAAGAACTTCTACATGAACATACACGTGGGTATAATAACTAAATTAACTCTGGAAACACAATAATTACTAATTCATAAATTTTTTATTATATATACTTTTTGAGAATTCGGCTGTATGTTTTTATTATAGAAACTTTCAAGTACAGAATAAACCTAATTTATATGTCTCCCATGAAAATATTTTTTAATATAAGTGTGTGCAAAATTTGTGTGTAAAATATTACAAGATCAGACACGAAAAATTAAGAAAATCTTTGCAACATAAAATTACCTAATTGTAGCTTTTATAAGGGTAGGTACCATAGCAAAAATTTAACCTTTTCCGAAACACATTCCTATCTGACTTTGTACATAATATCCATTTATCTGTTTTTTTACCGTCAATATCGCATCATTATGCGTTTTCTTATTTTCATTTTGATAACTAAGTTTATTCAAATCATATCGTAGAATTGAAACCCCCAATAGTATTTGTTCACCCACGTAGTCATCGGGCATTGCACTTATTTTTTTTATCAAATACAAATATAAAAATATTAGTCACTCTTTAATCCATCTAAATAAATATCTGCCCGCTCATTTCTTTATCTGGTACCTACTGCTAGTATGCCACTATTGACACCTGACTTATATTATAATGAACTATTAATTTTTCTATTTCTTTACCATTTTTTCTTCTGCCTGTTGGGCACCATCCTCAGGGGGTAGACACTCATCCGGGACAACTAAAGCCGCCGGAGCTGCGTTTGGTACCATATCCATGGTTTCGTTACTCCATAACCAGGTACCATTTGTCTCGAGTGGTACAGGTTTGTTATGGGACACCATGCATACCATCGCGAAACTTAGGTTGAAACGCATCAGAATTAAGTTTAAGGTGCATAAGAAGGCGCATAAGGTGAAAACTAAACGGGTAGAACCCCATAGACGATGCCTAAAATAGAAAGAAATAGTAGAAATGAAAGTAAATTATTATTATTAATAAAATAGATCTATTCTATAAACTGCATCATACGAAGACGATATAAAATATTAACGATTATTCACAATGATCTGTGATGCTGCCACACCCAACTTGGGTAAATGACTTCATAGATTTATTTATTTATTGTATTTAGCAGTATTTTAATTTCTTGGTTAAGTGGCAAGTAACTTAACGTTATTATATCTGACAAAAATTGTAATTAGTATAAAAATTACAGTGAAATTGAAATTAGATGATATATTTTTTGACTTTTTTGTGATGAATTAAATTATATGACACTCTACCAGAACACTAAAATGACGGACATAAGAAAAACAAATTTATTCATGTTAATAGAATTTTTATTTATGTTTGAAAGGGGTTTGATTTAAGTTTATTTTATTATATAATTAATATAAGTTAATGAAGGGGGCAAAACATTATGTACGGACCTGGAATTCTTCTCCCCAGAATGAAGAAGCATACTGCCATACTGACCAGAACCTAAAAATAATAATTAGTCCACCTAGATATACTTGCGACTTGCTCTCATTCACAATATGTAATTTTTTAAATGTTTTTTTAAAAATACATAGTTTTTACTGTGTTTTGGTTTTTTACCAGCTAAACAAATTAAAAATGTGTCAATCATTTTAACATTATTATTGACGCACTGATGTAAAATTAATACCTATTATACAAAATGACATTTATGTATTTTGAAAGTTTACCTTGACAGTGACACTTCAAAATGTATTATACAGTTTTCACGAGGCAAAATTGGTTTAATTTAAAAAATATGTAAATGGCAGAAAACTTTCTTAAAGTTAAAGGTATACATTTTTTTTTAACTTTAAATTAAAGAACATATTATTTTGTATCTTTACATCAATAGTTTAAACTCGGTTTAAATAATATTGAAAGCATGTCAAACTTTATGTAGAACATAGCTACATTTCTGTCAATATTTTTGTAAATTTATAATTGTCTTTTCATTCTCAATTTAAACCATGCGGCTCTCAAAATCATTTATTTTAACGCTCAAGAAAAACCAGATAAACTAAATTAAACATTAAACTGCCAATTTCTTTATCTGGAATTTTATTTGAACTATAATTGAAATACAGGCCTAAGACTAGACACGCAAATAAAATTCAAAAATTGACATTTCTCTACACAGTCAAAGTCACAGAAAAAAACAAATTCCGATAACACACATCCATATCATACAAACAAACGATAATCTCAAAAAAAAAACAAAGCGCGATCAACGGACCGAACTAAATTTAAACTTACCGGTCGTGGTGGTTGCCATCGTAACCAACAAACATCCACACACAGAGAAACAAACGACTAACGTAATCACAACCGTGCGCTCGAACCCAGTGATTGCGACTGCAGCGCGAAACAGTTGACGACGATGTTCAGCTGTTATAGGATCTCTCGATCTTCGACTGTTTCAGCGAGATGCTATGATGTTTTAGACCTCAAGGACATGGAAACTCGTTTGGTATGCTGCCACGTGACGGTTTTTGGCGGCAAAATGTTGGAAAATTTTTTTCGAAGAAAATTACTTTAAATGCCTATATTTTGCTGGCATTGAAACTATAACTGGTTCGGTGTGATTATCGAATGAGTTGATAAAATTTCAAGCGTCATGAGATAACACAAGTGGCAAAAAATGAAGGAAGTCTTGGCTCATATTCAAAATAAAAATACGTATTTTTATTTACAGTCATGTCTGTATTTTTGACTAAAATGGAAAGAAATACTTCGAATCAAGTTGTAAATTGCACACTTGGGAAAAAGGGGCATTACATCCCTGTAATTTTTTATATTACAAATTGATATGCACAGGAACCAAAAATTTAATTGAAGGGATGACATAAATTTCAAGATTTTTTTCTGCTAAAACAAAATTATGACTTATTCAGTTTGTTGAGTGCAAGTTACTCTAAAAACGAGAACAGTTATCAACAAATTAAGCGAAAAATTAAGTTAGTAAGTACTGCCCAGTTCAGTCAATCTAACTAACCAAGTTTTCACCTTACCCATAACCAGAACTGGGCAAGTGTCGAAATCAAAATACTTAAGTATAAGTACCAGTATCGTCAGTACTTGTTACCAAATACATTTTCAAGTAAAGATTCACAGTACTTGTCAAAAGTACTTAAGATGAAGTACCTATTTTTATCGAGGAAGATTAATTCACAGTAAAAATGTCGTGTTCTGCCGGTATGGTTGCAGATTGAACAGTATAATAATTACTTAAAGTATTGAAAAAACTGAAGTACTTTTACATTATTATTGAAAAACTTAAATATTATTTATGATTATGAAATGAAAATTAGTCTTAATTACTGTTTTTATTATAGTATTTAAAATTTTAAAGTAATAAGTACCAAAAAATATTTATACTTAAGTAATGCCCAGCTCTGCCTATAATTTTGTATTTCTAACACTAACACCATATAAACATTATTAATGTCATCTTAAATGGCCTACATTTCAATTTTCATTTTCGCTCGTATTTCTCAATACTTTTACGAAATCCCATAAACGCTGTTTGGATAACAGTCTTCCATAATAGTTCTTTTTGTCTCGAAGGCACCTAGACGTCAAACAAGTTAAACGTCGTCGACGAAGCTATTAATTGCAAACAACTCGAGTCGAAGTCTTTATATGTTCTCAACAAACTGTTTACATTACTTACACACACATGTACGCAGAATGCAGTTGTGCGTGTGTTTGTGAATGCATAATGATTGGATTCTGGCGCCAATGGACTCGTGAAGAAAAACAAATAGAAGACTTGCTCAAGAAGATGAGAGAATAATTAGTATTGGATTGGACCAGTTATTACCTTAAAATAACCCCCAGGTTCACGAAGACGATGTTTACATCACAAATTTGCTAAATTATCACTGTTCTAGCTAAAATTGAGCAAAGAATGATCAAATAACTGTACTCGTCTTTAGATTGGCTCGTTTCGCTCGCTTTACTAAACACATCCAACAAATTCAAGTCACATCATACTTGTTTTTTAGTGAATAAGGGCTGGTTTATAATGGATGTAATTGGTTACTTCTTCTGTATTCTATAAGATGTGCGATGTGAATGAGAAGTGTGTGGTTCATAATCATTTCAGTAATCTGCTAACTTGACGACATAACCTTTTCTTATAACTCTCAGAAATGGATCCATTTGTGGAAAGTATATGCAATGTCTATAACAATAAATATTGCAGCGAAATATAAAATACTCATCAAATGTAAACAAAGATCAACAAAGAACAAATAGGAAAAAGAGTGAAGTATGTAATAGAGTTAAGAGTGGCTTTATACGGAGTATGGCTGACTTCATTAAAATTTTATTTGAAAAATATAATATGTTTGGTAATACAGAAAGAGTTTAAAAGTTAGATTCTGAACTAATTTTTGGATATCATATTGTTACAGTTAAACATTAATTAATTCCACTTTTTTTTAGAGTATGAAACCATGGCAATTTTTTGCAATATAGCGCCTATGGCCACAAGTGATTATTTAATTTATTAATTTCTAACCTGTGATTAGAATTGTAAGTTCATGTAACAAATACAAATTTATACATAAATTCTTAACTGAAAAGGAGTATAATAGCTGTAGTAGGTACCATCAGTAGAGGATCAGACTATTAAAAAATATTAGACCGTATTTTCATGAACTCTCAATTTTGCAAACACAATTAAATAAAATAGGTGAATGACCCCTTTTCATGTATACTGCATTTTGCTATTGAATAGTGTGAACCCTCCTTTATATCTATACTTCACATACGTCTTGAAAAATTCTCCCTCTCAGACAGTATCTTCTGTATTTACCTTCCCATGGTATCTAGATTCTAGATACAAGAAGATCCAGTCTGAAAACATAAATCGCACCGTGTACTGCATCATAATCAACTGTTTCTGTTCGGTTGCAATTGTTTTATTTTACTCCCGTGCTATTTTTAAACCTGTTCGTGATTTGCACTTGTTTCATACAAGTTTATATCTTGTATAATATCAAAAATTTAAAGAGAATGCTGAGCAATTAGAATTACAGATTAGATTATCCGCGATAATTAGTGATTTAAATTAAACGTTGAATATGTTTATATATTATATGTACGCTCTTATCATCAGAGTTAATTGTCTGTATTACTGTATTTATAATGTTACTGTCACTTTCAGATTTTCTATTTAGAAAATATATTAATTTATCTACAATTATATCTGTACCGATGACTCACATCGATTGTCACACCCAAATTGGGTAATAGGCGTAATGAACATGTATGTATAAATTTATTTTTCTCAATTTAGAGATATTGAGTTTATTTCACATTTCACGGAATTTTCAATTTATTTCGTTATTTTATTTTATATCTTAAATTCACTTAAATTTCATTAAGTGTATCGATATAAGCATCTTAAAGATATTATAAAATATGTGGCCTATGATTTTTTGTCGTAAACAAGTTTTTAAATATGCAAATCTGAATTAATACGTTTCCTGATCAAAAACCAGTTTTTATTATAAAAATCTGCTGTGTCCGCCACAGTACTTCCCCGATTATAAGTTTTAATAACTTACTTTCGTAACGCCGTTAATTTTATGCTTTATTCTGCAAAATTTAAATAAATTTATCATTTTTCCCCAAACTATTTAAGTTGATACCAACTTCGGCATAATTTAAATACCATAAAAAATCTGATACTTATTCACTAAAAACTCACACTCGAAAATTTTAACCCGTCACAATATCTCATAGCCTTATAGAATATAATGCGGAAAGTAAAAACAACTGACCATTGTTTAAATGTTGTTATTGATTCTTCGACTAATATTTTTTTCCAGAAAACTTTAATTTGATAATACACTTGAACAAATTTGATTAATTTTTTGAGAAACAATAATTGATTATCGCATAAATGTCATTTTTTACATTTTTATTAAACTTATCTCCCCGAGAGCTTTAAATTGACACCAAATCGGTATAATTTGAATAATGTATGATAAAAAAATTGACGATCAGTTAAAGCTTTAATTTGATACCACACACGATAGTATTTTAATAAAAATAAAATAAAATATGTTTATAAAGTTGGTACCACTGGTTGAATAAAAAAATTTGAGTAATTTTTTGAGAAACAATTGTCATTTTTTACATTTTTTAAAAACTTATCTCCCTGAGCGATTCAAATTGACACCAAACTCGGTATAATTTGAATAATTTATAAAAAAAAACAATTGACGATCATTTAAATGTTATTTTTGTTTTTCTACTAGAATTATTTTCCCAAGAGCTTTAATTTGATACCACACACGATAGTATTTTGATAAAAATAAAAAAGTTTTGTTTATAAAGTTGGTACCACTGGTTGAATAAAGCTCATTAACGAACTTGAAGTCAGATTTTGGCTCAAGATCTTAAATATAAAATTTCAGTCCAAAATTCCAACGCGTTTTTAAGTTATCCAACATCCAGACAGACTAACAGACTAACAGACCGACAGACCGACAGACCGACAGACCGACTTTTTTTAAAATTATGTTTTTTGGGTTCAGTAGGGTCTGAAACGTGAAGATTCACCAAAATCTCGAACTGTCAAAAAATCACGATTACAATACTTCCCTCTATTACATAGATCGGGGAAGTAAAAATTCGGTCAATTTTAAACGCCAAACACGTGGTCCCTTTTTATTAGTTAATTAGTTTCTTTAAAATACATAATCATATGGTAAATAATTAACTGAATTAAATTTGTGGCTTGTTATTTATTAATTCATTATAGTAATCATATCATACCAATTAAATTGCTTTTATAAACAAATTGAACTTTGTAAATAAATGTGACACCACCAAGGACGTAGTTCCGGCAAATATACTGTTTTTATTTTTCTTGTTTCAATCTGGTGCCCCTTTTTTCGAAATGTGCACCGCCTATGGTTCAGATCAATGACCCAGCAACAATTTTAGTACCTAATCATAAAATCTCGTTCTTACTTTCTATAACATTCTGCAGTACAACATATCATTTAAATATTATATTTTCTTGAATTTCTACAGTATTCTTCATTATTAGCTGCACTAATTTTACGCTACGTTGTACTGTAAAATTAGATTGCGCAGATGTGATGAGTAGTTTTGCTTGTTATGTGATTAATTAAAATTTGAGCTGAGCTTCGTTAACTTTTTTTTAGTTTTTTTGGTGTCTGGTTTTGTCTAGAAACGTCTAGTTAATCATTAATGTAGGAGCGCAAACAAATAATCATGAATTAAAAAGACTGTTTTGGTAATTAAATATTTTAACCATGAAAAATAATGATAACTGGAATTGTAATACAAAACATTTATTGCAAAATATAAATATTTGATATAGGCAACTGCTATTACTGCTATGCTTATTCAATTAAGGCGATCGACTACCGTCTATTTTTATAGACAAAATTAAAGCTCACATATAACTTATGCCAATGCTGTCATGAAGAAGTACATTCTAATGGAACCAGTTATATGGTCTATGTCGAATGGTTGTTCTCAAGTGTATTTAGAAATTCACATTGTCTTAGTCAACATTACATAAACTATATTGCCCGAACTTTATTACTGTATTGTAGTTTATTTATGACCAGTTACAGTCATTTCATTACTATAATTTTAACTGAAATTAAGCTAAGTGCCTGTACAATAGGACTTCTCTGTAAATTGAATTAAAATTTAATGTTCATAAACATACATGTTTTCAAAATGTAATGCAAATTAAATTAAAATATATTTATATAATTTCTTATTTCAGATTACAAACGCGCGCGAGCCGAACTAAAGAAGCGCTCAACAGACACTTTGCGCCTGCAGAAAAAAGCGCGCAAAGGAGGCGCAGGCGGCGGCTCCGAGCTCCAACGTCGTCTAGAATGCAACCTCCAAGATGTAACCGAACGTCGTCACATCCTAGAAGAAACAGAAAAGCAAGCTGTCCGTGCAGCCCTCGTAGAAGAACGTTCTCGATTCTGTCTCTTCGTCGGCTTCCTCAAGCCCGTCGTAGACGAAGAAGTGGCCATGCTAGGCGAGCTCACCCACCTGCAGGAAGTGGTCGATCAACTTCAGAAGCACACTTCCGATCCGTTCACTTTACCTCCGGCTAGCGAGCAAGTCATCGCAGACTTGAAGAATTCAGATAGTGGATGGTCATTCCAAACCCCTCCGTCCAGTCCTAGCTCACTGGGCTCCAGGAAGTCGTCGATGTGCTCGATTAGCTCGCTGAATAGCTCGTCGTCTGGAAGCTCTAAGAGCCATCATTCGCCCAGCCATCCCCATTGGCATCGCTCGCTGTCACAGGTAGAGGAATCATTTTACTTTCATATTTATTAATTATTATTCAAATTGATGTCGTAGGACCCAAGGTTTTAGTTTTTAGAAGAGTAGGCTTCATGAGCCCAGTCACAGATAAAACTATTCAGATAGTCGTCTTATGGAAATATTTGTCACTCGGATGCATCGTTGTAAGTTTCCACAACTACCATAGATGTCACTACCGCTAGTTGTGGAAACATCTGCTCAAACAAAAAATGTAATACTTAATAGGCAAATGCTATTTATGCGGCCCTATATACTATACGATTTTGTGGTTTGTTTATTGTTTATAAAGTCTTATATTCTCTTGGACAGATGTTTCCACAACTAGCGGTAGTGACATCTACGGTATTTGTGGAAACTACGATGCAATCGAATGACAAATATTTCCATAAGGTTGACTATCTGAATAGGTTTATAGTGCTGACGTTTCGAATACAATCCTAATGCCCTGTTCACACAAGGATTCTTTGAAGATTCTTTCATGCTTATGCTTCTGAAGTTTGAGAAAAATTATCCTGGTGAGAATTTCCTGTCAAATAGCGGCGCCGCAAAATTGAATCTTCAATGAGTCTTGGAAAAAAAGAATATCTAATTCATTGAGAGCTTCAAAACAGAGACTTTCTTTTTTTTCCAAGAGTAAGAAGTAAATCCATGTGCGAACAGGGCACTAGTTGATTCGAAAAGTTTACTGAAGCCAGCTTGTCTAAGATATTGTTTTTTTGTGATTTTGTTATTTATTAATTTAGGCGTGATAGATATTTATTTACCTATTTTATATTTAGTTGTGCTTGGTTTTTAGTGTAGATTTTTTTGTTTATTTTGGATGTAGCCGGTAGCCAGGTGTAATACTTTGCGTTTGGCGTCGGTGTCTAGTCGTGATTCTGGTTTCACTTCTCAAGATACGTTGTTCCCACCGACACCAACCTCACAGCACAATGTCCAGGTACACACACCCACCCTTTTTATTTTATTTTTTTCAAGAGGCTTCGCCAGTTTCATGGCATTAAATTATTGGAAGAATTTTTAAGGTTTTGCATGTATAAAACATAAAACATCCACATTAAAATATTTGTAATGAAAAACTTCTTGACTGATTTATAATGAGGAATAGAAAAACTTCTGGAATTCAGTAAGTTTTTAAAGAGTTTTTTCCAACCATTTGCTACCCCACATGGGTTTTCTTCAAGAAGAGAAAGTCAAATAGTAGCATTTCATTTACATTTTAAACACTACTTTTTGTGACTTTCTCTCCCTGAAGAAGGCGTAGTAAAACCAGTTGGAGTCGAAATAAACTCTTTAAACATTGACTGAATTTTCATTTGCTCATTAAAATAAATATTTAATAAAAACTGTACAAAAATTGGTATAATTGATGTCGTATGAATACATGTCTTGAATTTATTTATGAGCGATGATTTCGTGTAAAATGACAGTTACTGGTGAGCCCTCTTAGTAGATAACAATATCTGTACCCCTGTTTACTGACTTATTCCCCTAGGTGTCAAACATGTCAGAGCACAGCACATCCAACTCAAGCACCCCGTGCACCCCGTTCCCGGTCACTACGATCCCTAACACCACGGCGACGTGGCCCAACCTTCAGGAAACGTTGCAGTTTGAACGTGCGGCGAGCGCGATCATCAGCGAACGTCCTCACACCATTAGCAGCGCTTATGAGAAAGGACATCAACGACCTCCACTCACGGTCTACACGTTCCAAGCCCCGGACACGGCTCACTCACAGCCGGCTAGTCCTGTGTCTGTGGTGGAGACGACCCCCACTACGACGCAGGGGAAGGTTGCCGGAAGGCCGCCACTACCAACAGTAAGGAGAAATTTATTATTAACGCTCAATAAATCAGGGTTTATTATAAGCTTTTTTCCCACTGCACATTTGTAATCCTTACCCTACTATAGTCCGGCGGTTATAGGACAAAACTATGCATTTTGTGATTAAAGTGTGAAAATTGGCACACATGTCAATTAAACTATTCTCTTTCATATAAGAAGTGGTGCCAAAGTGTTAAGTACCTACCACAGACGGCCGCCATTTTGAAAAAATGTCCGCCATTTTTAGTTTTCTTGATTTATCTCGTATGGTTAATATTATGAAAAAAATTGTTACACAGGAAATTGTAGAGCATAAAATTTGCTATAAAATGGTATATCCATTTTTTCTGTAGGTAGTACAGTTCTCGAGAAAATCGTGAAAATATATTTGAGCAATTTCTAGTCATTTTCAACAACAGCGTATTTGTAAGAAAAGAAAAAGCGGCGCAGGAGAAACATTTTTTTGGTCAAGATCAAAAAGTTAAAGTACCATAAAATTGAATTTTTAAAGATAAATAACAGCACAGTTTTCCCTCTTTCATGTGCAAAACTAAATATGAACTAAGCTAATTTATACATTTCAGAATCACTTCACAAATTATTGTACATTTTTATGATAAATTTAATTAAAAACAATTGAGATGTGTTTTACTATGAAAGTATCTGCCAGTTTTGTTTATATTAGGTGTCTAACTTCATAATGCTGATAATGAACGATTTGAATAATTGGCATAAAAGAAATTCCTATATTAAATAATTACTTCGGCAAATGACCACAGTAGTCGGTCCGCCTCAAAACTCAAATTTAAAATAATTATTTCGTACATTTTCATGTACCTACTTGCTACTTACTCATATTGAATATAATGTTATATTTATCTTACATAAATTTAAAATTCCCACTGCACTTTTTAACTTCCCACTGCACGTTAGAATAATCCCTGCAATAAATAATATCAATAATCAGGTCTTAAGAGGAACGGATACTGGTGCAATTTACAAGTGAAAACAAGGTTTCGTTTTCATCATCATATCTAATCTAAATATTAACATTTTAAAATTTTTTTTTTTAATTTCTAGAGGACGGTTGTTTGTATGACATTTGTGTATTACAATTATTTTAAATTTTTGCTTGATTTGTTATTATAGGCATTATAAACATTGGCAATTTTGTAATTCATTTTAAAGTGTATTATGTTTTGAATTTTAAAATTTCAATACAGAAATGTCACAGAACCAACTTTCTTCTACAAATTAAAAAAAAATTGTTAATTTTTTTTAATATTTAGACTAAATTTTACGGTGAAAACTAAACCCCTTTTTGACACAAAAAAAAGGTCAGGCAGTGTAAATATTCGAATTTCAATTTAGTTCCACCTCCAAACTAGAGTCGTATTGGGTACACTTATTAAAATTCTAAGAAATTGACTCTTTTGATAATAACCGACCCGGACAGATAAATTTTGATAGTGCAGTAACCGTTCCTCTTAAACATTGAGTATGTTGAAAATTAGCTCTTTCTCTACAAACAAATTGTATTACAATTAAACATAAAGTATCATGAAGCCTTTAATCCGTTTTTAAGTGGTTAAAATGTTATTTAAGTGATTTTACAAGAAACTTATATAATGAAAAGTAAAATATAAAGGAACTCAATATCTATGTAACTAAAGTCTGCTCTGGTCGAGGCAGTAGCTGTGCGGGTTTAAGCACAGCTCTCTGCATGTGATGACGTATAAATTTGGATTTCCGTGGTTCAAGTCTATCGGTCGGCAGTGTGATTGTCGTTAAGATTGTAAAACATCTTGCAATAATATCGCACACAAGCTGACCACTATATAATATAAATATACTTAAAGATTATTTATGTAACTTCACTACACATTTCTTGCTGCTATTTTATTTGAAAGGCTACTTGCAAAATCGATAAGCCTGTTGTATGATGTAGGTAGAAAGAGATAGTTCTGTCTCAAAATTTAGTTATTAAAACTAATAATTTAATACTTTGTAGCGTTGCTCATCATTGGAACGTCCAAGTGTACCTGCCAAATCCATTGCCGGAATGACCGGCGTTCGAGTTCTGCCTCCTGGAAATATCGAACACAAACTGTTGACCAAGCCAACACCACTGCCAGCACACATTGCAAAAGGTAAATCATTAAGAAATTATTAATCTCCTATTAACACATGAGTTGGTTGCAATATGTTTTCGTTGATCATACCTTTTTAATTTGGAGAAAATTTTATTTTATTTCATGACAAAAATATGTTTAGTTAGTAATATTTGATACAACTACGCATGTTATTAAGCTAAAACTTTCAAAATCATTTCGTCTAGTTTTGAGCAATCAAGCGCACCTGTGCACTCAAACTCTCACAAATATTGTCGAATTGGCTCGAATGTATCACCATTTGTTTTGTTTTAGGTTGACATTATTTTTCTTTACTGTAACAAATTTAATACAATTTTGAGATTTGATTAAAAATATATTCTCAACTGTAAAGATATTTTTTTTATTACTTACGTAGTTGTAAAGAAGGACTTTGTATTACGAATGTAGAATATTATTTTTTGAGGCGCTAGACGTATTATATCACATAGAAATATTATATTCTTCAGGAAAAAACATTACTTTTATTTTTTTCTGAAGAAACGTATACATCTACCGAAACCCTGAATATTTTAATAAAATATAGTCATTTTATACGGTGAAGTGACAAACTTAAAGGAAATATGTATCTGTTACGAATGTAGAATATTATATTATATTTTTTGATGCGCTAGACGAGAAAAAAAAATCTGACGTGGCCATCACACAACCTTCCGCCATATCTAAACTTTAAACAGAAATGTATTCGTACAATCCGGTGCCCATTTAAAATATACAAATAAAAATCTAAAATATTCAAACACAGAAATTTGCATCACCTGAATAAAAAGATTCATTCACAGGAAAACTCTGCTGTGTTGAAGCCATCCTCCGTTAAATTACTACATTTAATATCTTACTTGGGACTTATATAGCGCTAGTATGCCAACTTGTCACCCGTCTCACCTGTCAATATTTTTTACGCAGAAACAAAAATTAACCGATCATGGATTACAAGATATCAACGTTTTATTTGATAAATTTATTTTTTAAAATTTTACTGCAGTTCTTTAATGCTACCAGATAAAGACAATTTTTTTTATAACGTAAGTTGCAAATAACTTTTCCTCTTATTCTTATTACAAATAAATACTATATTTTTCCAAATTTATATACAATTTTGACAATTAACCTTTTCAATCTTCAAAAAATATCACTTCCGATGAATATATTTGTACCAAAATCTAAGGAGCTCTTCCAATTTATATACAAATGTTAAATACCAAATATCAAAATTTTCGGGTAATTCGTATTTGAGTTATGCGACTAACACCCCTTGACCACACACACACACACACACATACATACACACACACATACACACAGACATCATCGTGAAACTATCAAAAATGAGTTGTAAGGACCCTAATTCGTGCTCATCCACTAAAAATTCACCACCCGATTTTTTGCATGATTCCAATACCTTCCTTTACAGGTAAGCGGAAGGTAAAAAATAACCACGTGAGTAATAAAATATATATTTACAGCCGAGAAGCCGAAACATACATTATATTTTTTATGAAATCGCAAAATTTAATTATATTAAATATGTAACAGTAAAGCTAAATGTCAACACAGCACATAATGGTGATTACGAGTTGCAAAACCAACAATAGCCGACGTTCCGGAATATTCTCGTCAGCGATCGAATGTACAGGCAGCACTCTGATTGGTCGAAAAATGCGTAGATAAAATTATACTTTTCACTACGATTTTGCGTAGCTAAAGTATTATGCGATTTTATAAAAAGTAATATTCTACATTCGTAATTAAAAAATCATTTTTATACAGTCTACATAAATAACTATTAATTATGAACAAGTTCTTCATCAGTAATGAATTTTAATATTTCTGTAGATATTCCCCAACCGATGTACGTAAACATGCACGAATTAGCCAGCATGGCCGCCAGCAAGGCCCAGGAGATGACGCTGCCGCCGCCGCCGCTGGAGTTCACCAGCCAGCAGGCGCAGGCTACGACGCCGGCAGCTGGTGCTGCAGGTGAAGGTGAGCGCGATGGCAGCACGAGCGAAAGCTCGCTGGAGTCTTCCAGCGGATACGGAAGTCAGACTACTTTCCCTACTGATGATGCCATCCACCACGAAGGTATACATTCGCTTGTTTGTTTTAGTTGGGTTGCTTCAGAGCATGGTTTTCAAGATGCAGATTTCTTTTGTGATCGTGCATTCCGTTTTTGACATTAATGAGAGTTTATTGGGTTAAATGCTACGTAGAAATCTATATTATCAATATAATATTATAAAAACCCCGCAAACTAAAAGAGCCCTAAAATAATGAGTGGACAATTTAAATTAAAAATCGTAAAAATAAAACTATAATTTTGCTCTGTTTCTCAAGTTATTTTAATCTATAACTGTTAGCATTCAATACAAATCACTCACACAATTTACCTATATTAAGTTTATACTATTCCGCATAAATTGTACTATCTGAATACCTGCTTAACACAGCTACCCAAGTATAAAAGGAACTTATCTTACGTAAGTTATATGTTAATAATTATCAATATATTAAACAAAATTCCGGATGGGTTGCTACGTATTGTCAACATAACTATTAGATATTTTTTATACAAGAGGATAAAATTATATTTCATCGTGTAACAAATCGGGTTGTTTCTGATTCTCGAAATTCTCGAAACTTAACAATCCGATTGTTGACGTGCTGGAAATGTTTAATAAGTAAAATAATGACATGAAACAAAATATATTTATTATTATGAATAATAAAAAGTAAAATTATAAATATTACAAATAATTTGACATACAAAACGATTAACAAATTATATCTATCGTGAGGATAGACACTTACGAAGTTCTTCTCACTCGTTCATTCTTACTTCATCGCTCGATTACTGACTACTTCTATCGGTTGATGACTGACTAACTACTAACTACTTAATTTACTAAGTATATTCTAATATTAATACTAAATGCAAGGTCGCAATAATTTCGCTGAAACGCAAGGCACGTGTAACAACCGCGCGTGGCCAAAAGGTGAATAACTTAACAAAACACAACTTAGCAATAATTTCGATTACGGAAAATTACTAACAAATCTACTTTGTTACAATCGACTAAAGAAAAATGTTAAATGTTAAGCGACGAAGGAGCGAGTTAATTAATTTTCTCCAGTCAATAATACAATTTTTATAGCTAATATTAAAGAAAAAATATAAGAAAACCATTTTTAAATTAAATTATTATTAAAACGCAATTTGGGAGTTTGTTTGTTCATAAAGTGGATGCAGAGATGTTTGAAGATAATTTGAAAAAATCTGACGTGGACACCACATGACTTCCTTGTACGCCTTGTTTGTTCATACTTTTCTTAATAACTAAAATATAGAATAATATAAAAAATTCTTTTAACTTATTATACTAGTATACTCACAAATATATTTTAGTCATTTTATTTAAACTGCAGAAGAAGATATAAAGCATATTTTACTATTGTCACTGTCATGTCATAATCATTTAAATTTTACGTAGTAACAAAGGTAACAAATGTTAATCGATCATGGACTACAAGATAAAGAAATACTAAATAAAAAATATATACTTTAATTATTCCTAAATGATACCAGATACAAAAATATTTATAAAATACCGATTTTGGGTAATAATCACATAATCTTTCATTTAAAATAAAAAAATTTGTGTTAATCTAAATATTTATCGAAATATTTTTAAAAAGTACTACTTCCGGTTTATAGATTGAAACCAAAAATAGGAGGTGCACAACTAGATGCTATAACAGTCCTAAATACAAAATTTCAACTTTCTACGTCTAACCGTATTTGAGTTATGCGACACACATACGTCCGTCCGTACGTACGTACGTACGTACATACGTACGTACAGACGTCACGTCGAAACTAGTCATAATGGATTCAGAAAAGGTCAAAACGGATATTTCCGTCAAAATCTGAGAACCGAAATTTTTCGCGATTACAATACTTCCTTACTTCGTACAAGGAAGTAAAAATGTAACAAATTAAAGTACTTTATCTACTCTAATATTTTACTTTATCTAACCTTGTGGTTAAAGGGTTACATTATCGATTCAAAATAGTCTATAAAGTACCTAGCATCAGCTATGGAAAAAATAATTTTTATTTTACTTCTTCCTTGAAACATTCAAAGAATCAAACATATTAAAATAGCGGCGCTTTCTTTTATTTGTTTTCTGTTGTATGATTTCAGTAATGCAACTGTATACATTTTTTGTTAGCCATAATTAGAACCAGAGTTTTACCGCTAGGGACCCAACTTAATCCGCCTATATATTATTATTTCACATAGAATTATTATATTCTTCAGGAAAATACATTACTTTTATTTCTGTTCTGAAGAAAGCGATATATCTACCGAAACCATGAATATTTTAATAAAATACGATACCTATTTAACCCAATATACATATATTTATTAAATTACGTTGGTATAGTGTTTTCTTCTTTAATCTTAAATTCAAACTGTGATGTAACAGTTTACTTAATCGATTAGTATTGATTTTTTTTAGTCATTTTATACGTTGAAGGTTGAAGTCACAAACTTAAAGGAAATCTGTATCCGTTTCAATTCTTTTTAAAATAGATTTTCCTATTTGAGTGGTTTTCCTATTTGTTAGTGTTGATTTAGTTGTGTTAGTATAATTTGCTGCTAGCTACTAGGCATGTAGTTTGTTTTGTTGTGTTTATTAGCAGTGTGATATTGGTTGTTGTTAGATGTGTGTGTTCTGGAGACCGCGGGCAAGTATTGCACGCTGCCCCGCTCCATACAACCAGACTTCGCCGCCGCTCAGCGACGTCGCCCCGTCTCCATGACAGGTGAAAATACTTTTTATTCAGCAATTGTTTAGAGTACCGAAACTCATACAATTTACTTAGAGGCTATTAGGCCCCAATATTTTTTTAAATTCTTAGTCTTTATATTTATTATATAATATGAGATTAAAAATGAGTATTTTCTAATGGCTCAAATTTATCGGACGTGATTTGTTAATTAAAATTACAAAAAATACTTAAAGATGAATTCTACCAGTAGCGAGAATAACATCATTATTTAAAATAATAAGTAATCTTTAAAAATTTATTATCAAATACCTGGAAAAATTATTTGAATTTTTTATGTTATTATTTAAAAATAATTTAATTTTGTCGTTTAGAGTATCGGTACTCTTGGCAAAGCCATTTATCATCTATTATATACAGCTTTATATTTATCACAAATCTTTATTATTGGCACTTGCAACTGTTGCACTTGAAATTAATACTATTTGGTGTTTTAAAATTAGTTATTTTTAGGAAATACAATATGTGACAGTATAAACAAATAAGAATACTATGAACATATATTTAATTGACTTGTAAAATCTTCTAGCAGTGTATTCAAGCAACACAATGCGCAACACCCTCCTGCGCCGTAGCTCAGTTCAAGGTAACAAACCACCGCCTCCGATCCGGCGCACCGCGTCCATCACTAACACCAACCGTATGCTGACACCTGTGGGCAGCCTAGAGAACTTGCCGCCTCCGCCAGCCTTCCTCCTAGACGGCAGTGCTGCAGGTGTGCCTCCACCAGCAACTTTAGTCAACGTGGCCGAAACAGTGAAAGTCCTCACCGAGTTGAAACACACTCCTGCCAGCCCTAACTCTGTGAGGAGGATGTCCACGCAGAGTCTTCATCAACAGCCCGTTATGCACCAACAGCCAGTTATGCATCAACAGCCTGTTATTCATCAACAGCCTGCTATTCAGCAACAGCAGCCGGTTTTATCTTCATTCCAAAGCCCCAATGCGATTTATGGCACAATTAGGTCTAATACTATTTATGCTCAACCGTCCCAATTGACTATTCCTGGAAGTCCTAGTTCAGTCAGGCGGGCCAGTATTGCTGGAGGAAATCGGTCGCAAAGTGCTGAACGAAAACCTGGAGAAGGTAATTTATTACTTAATTTTATTAAGGGGATTGTTTAGTGATCATTTTCATGAGCAAAATTTTGTAGTCTATTTTCACAAGCGCTAGTGCCCTATAGTATATTTTGAAACTAAATACTTTTTTCATGGACTCGAACCGCACAAAATATTGGTTCATGTTCTGATACCGGTTCACTGTAAATTAAGAGTTTTCGGTGCGTTCAGTTTTGTTTCGGATTTCATAATTAGTTTATGAATTTACCAAAATGTTTTAACGGTTCAGGATTGGTTCGGGTTCAATAAAAATAACAGCGGATCGTTTCGGTTTTCATTTCTGTTTCGGTTCGGTTCGAGTCCATGCTTTGCTTATGTTATGTTTGTGTGTTTTTTCTAATTTTTAAATTAAGCAGTTTCATAAAAATGTTACGCCAGGAAAACAAAATTAAATGATGTTTCTAAAATTCAAATATTTTAATTGTTAAATAAGCAGAACTTGGAATTCTCAGGTTGGAAATATGAATAAATCCTAGTTATTTGGATGACTGGCCAAATATTCAGATTGCCAACCTTAAAATTAAAATAGATTTATAAAGAATCTTCTAAATTATAAACTCTTTTTCATATTTTCATTTTTATGGTTATCGTTATCCCGTTTTTGTTTGTTATCAAGGTCCAGGAGGAGTAGGATCAGGTTTTATAGCAGCTCTTAGCGCCAAGTTGGCTCCTTCTCTGAGTCCTCGAAATTCGCGAAGACATTCGGAGGATTTAGGGCCATTGCAGAGTCCTGTTGGAAGCGGTGGTCAGCAATTGTCATCCAAACTAGTTCAACGCGGACCCGGACAAGGTTTTCTAGATAGCTTGAATGCTAAACTAGCACAGCAACATCTGACCAATGCACAAGGACAACTCAAAGCTAATAAAATACGACAAATTATCAACAGTAGAGCACAAGTAAGAAATATTTTAAAATACTGAAACTCTTTTAGTAAATTGTATGGTTTTTTAATTAGCCTGACCCAACAACTTGTCATGAATCATTAATGGATCAAATAAAGCGAGGCGCAACTTTGAAGAAAGCTAGATCAGTCAATGATCGCTCTGCACCCAAAATATACTAATAAGGTATGTTATTGAACTTATATACATGAATATAATAATAATAATACTAATGGCAAAATAATATTTTCAAGGTGTTTTCCATTACTACAACAACACATTCATCGTTTAATTCCAAAATAGATAGATGTTTTGTTACTAGCTGAAATATATTTTATTTAAAATTTAATACATAATCTCTCTCATATTCATACTACAATTTAAGTATTACATTAAACAAAACTTAAAATTTTATTGAGTTCAGTTTATTTAAGCGAACCTAGCAAATAAGAATTATATTATTAATCGTTACAAATAATATTTAACTCTGTATCATTTCCATTAGGATCACTTTGTTTGTGTTTAGGCTAGGTTGCAGTAAACATTTACCCCTAGATTCATGAAATGGGGTAATGCTAACGCTTCGAAGTGTCTAACTGGGTGAATTCAATTTGTACCATCCTCTATTAATCTGTAAATTTGGCATGGGGCATAAAAATGATTGTTGGGGTTATGCCATTTCATGAATTTCCAGCTTGAATTGTAAGCCGTAATACAGTATCATATATTTATTGTATCAGGCCTTAATAAACTAAACATTGCTAAAGTTGTGTTCAGTAAAGACAAAAAGGTACATGTGGACTGTATTAATATAATAACGTCGTCAATTCAATTACTTCTACTTGCTAAAATAATATCATCTCTTCATATTCAATAAATATTTAATATTTACTAAGAGGTGAAATTTTTCGTAGTAAAAGTAATGAATAGAAATTTTACTAGATGCCAATATTGTTTTGCATTGAATGAAAGATAATGACATAGGTACATTGCGCATCGCGCATCTTGTAATTGATAAATTTTTATTCGTCCATATTATGCCAAGAATGACTGAATATTATTTTTGTATTTCTATTGTAGGGCATTAGCATTAATTACAAGACAGAACTGATTTTAGATGTAGTTATTTATATTTTTGCTTTAATAATAAACGCAGTAGAGTTAAATATAATGACATACATGTACCTAGAAGGTTATTATAAAATATGTAAGTGTTCATGTAAATATGTAACAGTAGAATGTAATAATGGGTTTAGCAGTATGTAAGAAGCATTTTGAATATTTCACGTTCGTATTGGTTGCTTCAGTTCAGTTCAGTGTTTTATGAAAAGTGTAATATGATTTAATTAGTTACAATGATAAGATTCAACATTGACACAGTTACGTTGTAAAATATCACATAAACATATCTTTTCATTGTGAAAATAATTTCACTCTTTATCTTAACAACTTTAGTTCATGCACATGGATTACGTATTGGTGTATTTGTGACATATAATATTGGTATAAACATTTCATTTACATTGTATGAGTTATTGTAAAGCAAAAAATATTAAATAAATTATTATATGGTACATTTGTTGCCTATTCTGTAGAAGACTTGTTAAAAATATAGTAAATACAGTTTTTTTTTGCAATCTATGTAGTTAACAGTTTGTTACAGCATTCTAGAGCCTCATATTTATTTAAGTTTTTATATGCGTCTTTTATAAGTTTTAAGGAGATCCTGTTTTTAAAAAAGCTTTTTGCACAAACTGCTTCATAATGCCTTACTAAACTAAAGTTAATTTCGTATAGAAATATGCTCTCTGTAGTACTGAAGTTGCGGTACATCCTACATCTAAGCAAAGTTTGATAGTAAGTCAAATGTCAAAGTATGGTTACGACATAATATTTCTTGTAATTTAATATATAATCCGCTACTTTTTTGAAACATTTAAAGCAAAATAAATGGTAAGTGGTTAACTTTTTTATTTAGTTTGGACCATTACTTTGGAGGCTCATATCGCAAATACTAAAAGACTTATCAAAGCGCGGTTTGCGGCATTGGATTCCTTGCAATTTACTTAGTATATTCCGCTACTTTTTAGAAAAATTTTAATTTTCACCCAAAAAAGTACTAAGTTTCTTTGGAATTTAAATATACGAATAAAACCATCTGATTGGTTCATTATTTAATTTCGTTCGACCAATCAGAGAGCTTCTTTTTTTACCAAATAGACAAATAAAGCTTTCTGATTGGTTCATTGTTATTTAGTTTCGTTGGAATGTTCGCGGTTTGCGGCATTGGATTTCTTATAAATAATTAATTATTTGTTTGTGTGTTCAAGTTTTCGACTCGTGGAGGCTGTTATCTTCTTAGGAGGAGATCCAAACTTACCATTCTTCAATGGACCACTGACCAATGAAGATATATCTGCTATTTATTGTATTTGTTGTTGTTAGAACTATGTTTTTATATCATAAAAATTAAATAATTGAGATAAAATAGCTGTATTATATTAACAAATAAGTAATACTTACGTAATTGAACTTATTTTATTTCTAAAACAACCCTTTGTACACTTTCTAGACACTTACAGGTCTTCTACGTTGAAATCATACGCCTTTATAACTGGAAAATAAACTAGGGTACCAAATAATAAGCAGAAAGTAAGTATAAATTTTATGGTTTATTTAATGAAATACTTCAATACAATATACAATCTTCTAAATTAATCAACTTAAACAATATACAATACAAAGTACCCTCTTCTCTTGAAGTGTTTATTTAACATTAAAATTTATTAGGGGTGAAATCGGTCCAAACGCTAGGAAAATTTCAAACTGCAAATAACTCGAAATCTAAGGGTTGCTCGGCAAAATGGGGCACACATTTTGATTCAGCAGGTCCTAATTGAGGGAGTTGACTACTCGTCTTTATCCTGCTACCCTTAGTTTACGAGATTAAGCATATTAAAATATTCCTAACGTAGTTGTAATATTGCTTCAAAAATCGTCAAAAAAATTATAACTACGGCTACGCTAGTAAAATTTTAAAATGCTGTTAAAATGCTGTGCTAAGGGTTGCACGACAAAATGAGGTGCATATTTGGATTCAGCAGGTCCAAAATCGGTGTATATGATACAAACCATACCCTTGAAATCAACGTAATTTTGGTCGATTTTGGTGAAATTTTGCTGACTTTAAATAATTATTATCTCGTAAACTAAAGGACTAAGGGCAAAAAGTTAAATACAAACGATGCGTAACTTTTCATTCTCTATCTGCTTGTCTATAGATAAGGCCGTTTTGGCCGATTTTTAATTATTTTTTTGATCTTCCACCATTCATGTTATCCTGATACAATCTTGGTAATTTTTGTTCGATTCAAATCTGAAGTCGAGTGAGGGTGAATATTTAAAAACGCGATTACGTAAAAACTTAGGGTTGGTGAGTGATTTACGGATCATATTCGTACTCTACGCGTTGAAATACACCAGTATGCATATTGCCACCCCTAAAAGTTAATTAGCACCGGAGATATTCAACCCTTATTTGTATCTCCGGTACTAAGAGTCGTATCGAAAAAATCTACATTGCATTCGATAGGGGATGAAAAACTGAGCATCTTTTGCATTTAACTTTTTCTTCTACGACCCTTAGTTTAAGGGTTATGAGCAATCAAAGTGGTGAAAAAGTCGTCTAAACATAGTCATTAACCCTTAAACTAAGGGTCGTAAGGGAAAAAGTCAAATGTAAAAGATGCTCAGTTTTTCATCCCCTATCGAATGCAATGTAGATTTTTTCGATACGACCCTTAGAACCGGCGATACAAATAAGGGTTGAATATCTCCGGTGCTAATTAACTTTTAGGGGTGGCAAAATGCATACTGGTGTATTTAAACGCGTAGAGTACGAATATAACCCCTAAACCACTCCCCAACCCTTAGTTTTTACGTAATCGCGTTTTTAAATTTTCACCCTCACTCGACTGGAATTTTGAATCGAACAAAAATCACTAAGTTTGTATCAGGAGAACATGAATGGTGGAAGACCAAAAAAATTATTAAAAATCGGCCAAAACGGTCTTATCTATAGACAGGCAGATAGAGAATGAAAAGTTACGCAACCTTTGTATTTAACTTTTGGCCCTTAGCCCTTTAGTTTAAGAGATAATAATTTTTTAATGTCAGCAAAATTTCACCAAAATCGACTAAAAATTCGTTGATTTCGTGGATTGTTTATATCGTATACCCCTAATCTACCCTCAGAATTACATAATTACTTACCGTTTTGATATATTTATATATAAAAAAATGAAACCATGCTAGGAAAATTTTAAAACGCATATAACTTGAAAAATAAGTGTTGAACGACAAAACTGAGGGCATATTTGGATTCAGCAGGTCTTAATTGAGGGGGTAGACTACCCCTCTTTATCCTGCTACCATTAGATTTCGAGTTATAAGCATTTTAAAATTTTCCTAGCGTAGTTGTAATTTTGCTAGCATAATCGTCAAAAAAATTGACACTACGCTAGGAAAATTTTAATAGGCTTATAACTCCGAAATCGAAATGTTGTACAACAAAATCGGGGGCATATTTGGATAAACTACCCCTCTTTATCATACTACCCTTAGTTTACGAAAAAGTAAGCACTTTAATATTTTCCTAGCAAATAATTAGAAATATTGTGATGGTAAATTTTTAATTAACAGCTTCATTTTCTAGGCCACTGCTCAAAAATATTCTGTGACGTCACAGCAAGAGATGGCAGCACTAGTCTCGTTTTGAGCGATTTCACCCCTAAAAAATTAAATTAAACGCTATATAACTGGACGTAGGACAACGATAGAACGATAAGTTGTTTAATAAATATAATAAAGTAAATTTTCTATTCTAACTAATTTATTTATTTATTTTAAATAATTTACATTTCATTTAAATAATTCATGCAACAATACTGCATATTTACTGATTTTAAAAGGAAACATGAGGAAAATAAATAAAAAATGTTTATTTTTCTTTATTTTTATATAGAACAAAAATACATAAGAGAAATATATACTTTTATACATACTATATAACATGCAATAATATCACGCCATTTACCAAGTGAGGGTGAAAATTTAAAAACGCGATTACGTAAAAACTAAGGGTTGGGGAGTGATTTAGAGGTCATATTCGTACTCTACGCGTTGAAATACACTAGTATGGATATTGCCACCCCTAAAAGTTCATTAGCACCGGGGATATACAACCCTTATTTGTATCTTCGGTATACTAAGGGTCGTATCTAAAAAAATTACATTGCAGTCGATAGGAGATGAAAAACGGAGCATCTTTTACATTTAACTTTTTCCTATACGACTCTTAGTTTAAGGGTTAATGACTATGTTTAGACGACTTATTCACCACTTTGATTGTTCATATCCCTTCCTATGTTTCTTCATTCAAAAAGTGTTATTCATCATTAAAACTTTAACATAAAGGTATTTAACCTTGAACTATAAAAATTTTCGCCTGCAGCGCATTTTTCATACTTTTGTTGAAAAATTTTCTTCATTGAGAATATCACCTGAATCTGGTCTTAAGCCCCCGAAATTATTTTGACCCATGGCCTATAGACACCTAGCTATTTTTTTTGGTATTTTTTTGGTATTGTGATATATTAAATTGTTAAAATATTCAGTAATTGCCCGAGTTTTTATTGCAAAGGATAGAAAATAAAACAAGAGTCTCAACTTTATTCTACAATTTATTGAAATAAATAAGTACCTATAAATGAATGATGTCATACCTTAATAAATCAGTTTTTCTAAAATACGGTCTTATGATCTCATCTTTTTTAAGTTGCTAAATATTTTTTTAACATATTAAATATATATTTTTAACACCAATACTGGATGTATTCTTTGTCACTTTTTAGAAAACAAATGCTTAATGCAATGTATTTGTAGGTAGACTTTAGAAATTATTTGTTCAACAACTGTCGCCGTATAAAGTTCTATATGTTATCTGCCAACCATTTTCATTATCTGGAGCTAATGGTGGATTTACTGCAGCAGTAGGATCCGGAATAGGTACATTATTTTGATCTAATACTCGATCATCAGTTTTGAAAAATATGTAGAAAGATCCAGGAGTGACAGCTGAAAAAATATTTATTTTTTAACATTGAGAACGTATCTATTATAGTAGAGGCACCGAATCAGACGAGGTGGAGATTAAAAAGATTTGGCTTATAAATGGCTATGACGCTATGATTATAATCTATGTCATCATCAACCAATATTTTTACATGTAAAATTTTTGTTTATGACGACATAGATAATAGTAATAAGCCATTTCTTTTGAATCCCCATCTCGTCTGATTCCGTGCCTCTACTATACATTTTAATTTAAGGATATGTTATGGCTATATTCACATGTAAGTAATGAAATTATTATTCATTTAGGAGTACATTAACAAATATTCTACGGGTGATTCATAAAAAATGAAACAGTATGTTTTGGGGTCATTTTGAGTAAAAAATTTCTTACAAAGATAAATTCAGAAACAGTTTCACAAATACAGTTACATCTACTATGATCAGAGTTCCTCACAGAAATATATTTATGATGCAACAGATGTTCCAAGGGCTGTAACTTAGTGACGAAGCGTTTTTTATTCAAATTGACTCAATTAACAAACTAATTTTGTTGTACTTGTTATGAATCAGCTTGTATAATTATAATAAAATACATCCAACCATGATAACATGGTATCTTATGTTGGGTCTTCACTTCACATGCAAATTTGGACACTCAATATATCCCGCCGAAACACGAACACAACGCACAGAACGAGCCGAACGCTATCTATCGCTTGTTGTTAAACTTATACTAGCTCGAAAGAACTTAAACGGCGCGAGGGCTCGTACGCGCCGCTACCTGGTTTGGCGAGCCACGGTCGTGGGAAGGGGTTGGCTCGTTCTAGCGCGTTCGCGCTGCGAGCCCGTCCCGTCAATTGTCGGTAAATTTGGCACGAGTCAAAGGAAACCTCTGTACTCAGGACGAGCCACGCGTCGTTGGAAGCCGCCTTAAGGGGATGTCAATGTCAAACGCTCAACTGCCACTTGGAAAACGACGGACAACTTTTCAGCGTCATTTCTCAACCAAATCCAACAAGAATTGAAACATATGATGCTGACAAATAAATGTTTCGAATGTATATCCTCTTTTTCCAAAATTCGTAAAAAAAAATTCAATTGTTTGACACATTGGGCATTTTACAATAATTACTGGATAAATATCTCATATAATGAGAACGGTTCGATTCTTGAATATCAGGAGATTGTTATTCCAATACTTTTGTTTACATGTAACAATGTTAAATACATTAAAACTTTCCCGTCGTTTTTAACAAAGCAATCACAAAGACGGTAAAGAAGATCAACGTTACTATGTGGCGCGGAGTCTCACAGATGGCGCGATAGTCGAATTCTTTGCACATTTAACTGAATTATTATTGTTTAAAAAAATTTCTTGCTGTATTTATTAGCTCATCAGAACACAAACAATATTATATGACACGAAAGAGAGAGATAAAGAGTTTTGAATTTGGATGTTGGTAATGACGGCCGCCACCAGTCGTATATCGGCAACTTTTTTTTTCTACATTACCGACATCATTTACCGACGCGTTTGACATCTCCTTAAAGAGGTAGTCAAATGCGTTGCGCAAGTCAAATGGTGTCGGTAATGTAGAAAAAACCGATAGTTGCCGATATTATCAACCGTGAAACATTGACATACAGCGCCATCTATCGAATTCGACACAAACTATTGTGTTAAATTACATCATTTTTTACAAATGACTGCGAGAAGTTTTTATTGCGTATTTATCCAATAAACATTAGGGTTATTTTGAAAATTAATTTTTTTCCTTAGCGTAAAACTCGAATTCGACTATCGCGCCATCTGTGAGACTCTGCGCCACATAGTAACGTCGATCTTCTTTACCGTCTTTGTAATTGCATTGTTGCCTTATTGTTGCAAACGACGGGAAAGTTTTGATGTATTTAACATTATTACATGTAAACAAAAGTATTGGAATAACAATCTCCTGATATTCAAGAATCGAACCGTTCTCATTATATGAGGTATTTATAAATTATTTCTTTGCAATTAATGTAAAATGTCCAGTGTATCAAACAATTGATTTTTTACGAATTTTGGAAAAAGAGGAGATACATTCGAAACATTCACTCAGCATCATATGTTTCAGTTCTTGTTGAATTTGATTGAGAAATGACGCTGAAAAGTTTCCCGTCGTTTTCCAAGTGGCAGTTGAGCATTTGACATCCTCTTAATTGCATGTATTGCTTAATGAAATAGTAATAGTAAACAAAAAAAATTATGGAATACTAATAATACTAATACAATACAAACGATCCGAATGAACCGATCTTTTTTTCGGAGTGTGCGTTCGGTTTGTGTTGCGTGTTCTGCAGGGTCGGATACGAGTTTCAATGCCGGTCCGGGAAAATAGTAAGATCGGTCCCAGTGGCGGGATTTTCGCAATGTGATTGAAGTCTTTATATCAACTTTAGGAGTCAATCTTATATTAGAAGAAAATGCGCCGCAGGCGAAAATTATTTTTATTCAAGGTCAAATGCCTTATAAATTATTAAACTTCATGCTTTTCCTTCTTGCATGTCCTAGTGACAAGTATCTTAAAATGGAACTTTTGACAAAGAAAACTGGCGTGTCTCTTCTAGTTAGAAAATATAATGAAAAATCCACTGACCGACTTCAACCAAAATTAATCCTCATTTGAAAATTGATAATTTTATATTAGGTTTGAACTGAACACATCAGCAACTGATCTTTTTAATTTGGACAAATTATTGTTGCATAAGGTAAGGTTTAACGTAAAATTTTAAATTCAATCAGTTTATTTAATTATTTATTTAGTCCAATGGCCAACGTTTCACCACCTTTTGGGCATCATCAGGGCAAAGATTTAAATTTTGTAGAAACAATAAATCATCAAAGTTGTCAAGTTTAAAAATCAACGGGTCCATCTTGTACTACCATCACAGAAAACAATTAGTACCAGAGAGTCTAGTCTTTGCACTGATGATGCCACAAAAGGTGAAACTTTGGTCATTATGCCCTGTTCACACGTTGCTACTTTGAAGACGCATACGTGCTACTGTAGCATGAAAAGAAATTCAAATCGAAACAATTACCGCAAAAAATCGCTATCTACACACACAACGATCAACGTTGTGAAATTATCAACGAGTAGTTCTTGATACTTTGATGCTACAAATTAGCAGCGCTGCTATTTGACAAGCGACTCAGATTTTTTCTTGCTACAGTAGCACGAATGTGTCTTCAAAGTAGCAACGTGTGAACAGGGCATATGACTAAATAAATTTTCATCCCACATGAGCGGTTTTTTTGAAACACGAGCGGAGCGAGGGTTTCATTTACGCGAATGCTGGGATGGGTCTTCCCGCAAGAGGTTTGTACAATGTTCTTTGTACCGAATAAAACTATAATCAAATACAACATTCAAGTTGTAGTTGTAGTCCTGTCATTAAATTTGAGGTTACGATGCTTTTTGTACTCACTGCTACCGACAGATGGCGCGCTGCACACAAGTTTTATTTTTAAATATTGGCGGTTTTCGGTGATCTTCACTAATTATAATTCCCGGAAGTAACACTTTGTAAACTAAATTTTATTATTTTTAAGATGATTTTACTCTGAAATGTCTAGAAAAGCCAGTGTTTTCTGCATTTTTCCTGATTGACTGCACTGGGAAATTGACATTTCCGATTGTCAATTGCGTGTTTAATATGTCATTTCCTAGGTGATGAGTACAAAAAATAATTAAATAAACTGACTGCATTCCTGCGTATTTCCAGTATTCATATAACAATAATTATTATTATTTTGGCCCGATTTCAAGGCTCCGCCAGCACTGCCGACCGCCCAGTGGTCGTGATGTTCTGTGCGTTCGGCATAAATTGCTCAAGTGAAAACCCAGCATTAGCATTACACATTAAATAAATGTTAAATGTTACAACAAGATGGCGGCAACAGTTGTTTGACATGTAAAACCCTGTTCGCACGAGGATTCTTTGAAGATTGTACCAAGATTCTGAATCCTGGAAAAGAAGAAGTTTTATTCTTTCTAGTGAGAATTCCCTGTTAATTTGTGGTGCCGCTAATTTGAATCTTCAATAAGTCTTGGAAAAGAAGAGTTTATAATTTATTGATTGCTTCAAAACCATGAATTTAAGTTTTTTTTTTCAAAGTTCAGAATCTTGAAACTTCAGAATTTTGGTAGAACAGGGCTTAAGAAATCAAATAGCTGATCATTTCTACATACATCTTATGACGGTGTTGGCAGGAAAAGATTTACAGTATCTACTTCGAAAATGAGTGCTGGCCGCATTTGCACCAGGATCAACAGCAGTGTAGACGCCATTAGGAATATACAGAAAATCTGTATCTACTCGTATTGATGATGTACCAGCACTACCATCAATAGGAATAGAACAAGAATCACCTACTGGTGGTGGATTTACTGGATTGTAGGTGCTGCTCAATTGGAACTGATCGAATGCATAACTAAAAAAAGAAACAGTCATTTTTCATGATATATCTTAAAAATGAAAAAGCATATAGGCGAAAAACTTTGAAGTGTCTACTTTAAGTTTAAAGTCATGCATGCAAATTTAAGCGCAACTCCTTCCGCCCCCTCTAGCACCCATGTGAATTAATTAATTTTAAAATTATCCAACTTTGACGATGTGTACGGAGTTGAAATTTTTTTTTTTACTTGATCCACCAAAAGGGCACTAAAATTGTTCAATTTCCTATGCAGGATTTAGATAATTTGGCACAAAGTTATGGGTGTGCATTTTTAGGTTTTTCGCACATAACTCAGCGACGTTTCAACCAAATTAGACGAAACTTTCGGGAAAAACCCATTGTGGCTGTACTTTAAAGGGGTAAACTCAGATTAGGATGATCTATTTTCGTAGTACCCTTCAAAACCCGAACAAAAAAAACACGTTTTTGGGCCAAAAACGTCCAACTTTGGCGATGTGTACCGAGTTGTAAAAAATTTGTCGACTCGATCCACCAAAAGGGCATTCAAATTTGTTCAATTACCTGTGCAGGACTCAAAAAACGAAGTTCCTACGACGATTTGGCACAAAGTTATGGGCGTTTGAAAAAAGTGCATTTTGTGGTTTTTTGACTCAGTCGAAAGTTTTTCGACGAAATTGTTTTTTTTTTCACGAATGAAATTTAAAAATGAAATTGGATATTTCGTATGAATTAAGCCTAATTTCCACCGACTGTTTTAGTGCCTAATGCATAATAATTTGTGCGTAAGGCGTAATGCATAATGATTATTTATTAGATGGCCATTTCCACCTATTTTGTTTAAGGACTAATTTGACAGAGATGACAGTTGTCGTCGAATTTTGTAATTAAATCATTACCGGCATTTTTGTGATATTAAGGAATGGAAGAACTGTTAATTTCGTAAGTAAGGTACTCAGATCCATATTTAGAAACAGACAGAAATTGACAACTCGAAACAAATAATAAATATGACACATGTCAATCATTATGCTTGTGCATTACGCCTTATGTTTGATGTTTGCAAAGTTTTGTTCTTATGTGTTGCTCTTTAGTACTTATGCATTAAACATAGTTCTTAAGCATTAAAACAGTCGGTGGAAATGAGGCATAACTCAAATTGCATAAAAAATTAGAAATTTTGAAAGAAAATTTTATTCGTGAAGAAAAAACAATTTCGTCAAAAAACCACAAAATGCACTTTTTTTCAAACGCCCATAACTTTGTGCCAAATCGTCGTAGGAACGTCGTTTTTTGAGTCCTGCACAGGTAATTGAACAAATTTCAATGCCCTTTTTGTGGATCGAGTCGAAAAAAAATTCCAACTCCGTACACATCGCCAAAGTTGGACGTTTTTTGCTCGCGGATTTGTTACGAGATGCGGTTACGTTTTGGTGTTACGCTCTCGTGTGTACGAGGCTTAATATTCGTAGATAAAAGCACTGCATTTTCTAAAGTCTGTGCTAGACGGCCACTGTTTTTATCAAACTGTTAATGTTTTGAACTCAGTTAATGATTTATTGTAATAAAAGTGAATTTGCTAAATATAATAATAGAGATATCTAAACTACTTACGTTACATTAGAGAGTTTGTTTTTAAAAACATTTACAATTTAATGAAAAAACTATAACAGGAACCTAGTTATTTGTTTAGTAGTTAAATTATTTGTAATAGTTCTGATTTTTTTATTATAGATCGACCATTTCAAAGTAACTTCCAGATTGAATAAATGTAAGTAATTCAAACGTCAACTTACTCCATTCCACACATATCATTAGTTCTTCGGAAACAAATAGCATAACTTAAATTAGGTTGATAATGGTTAGTATTCGCAGCTGCCGTTGTAGTCCACGGACTATATCCTAAATTACGAATAGTGCCACTGGGCGCTTGCCAGTATTGTAAACAGCCATCAGGAGCTGCAAACAATTATCCTGTAGATACACTCAGTTAACAATTTAATAAAACAACCTACCTCTCAAAAGATAATCTTCCCAGACTCTTGCAGGATTTTGGTATTTGCCAAGACCAGGACATTCAATTTGAGTTACTTTTATTTTCCAATTAACATAATTTGCATTATTATTATTGTTGGTATTATCGAAATTATTTACTACTTTCATTACTAATTCTCTTTCGCCACTGCTTGCATTTACATCGACGTAAACTAAAAAACAAAAATTAATTTGTGATTTCTCAAAAATATCTTTAATGAAAGACTAAAAGCATCGTTATTTTTGTTTATACCGTTTGAAACAGTAAAAAATTTAACTTCAAAACTGTGTTATTATTGTAACACTGTTACATTATACATAAGGGGGATATACAATTTTTAAATCCTTTATATTAACTTCATCGTCGTGCGTGCGTACGTAGTACGTACGTAGATACGTCAAAAAAACAAAAGTAAAAAATGACCCACTTCCCGTGATCCTATCAAGCTGAAATTTTGCAAATAGACTTTTGTCACCTAACAATGCACTTTGGCACAAGAAAAATTCTGATGTGACCAGCACAAGACCTCCCGCCATACCCCAAACCCATTTCCCCATATCCAATCAATCTGAAATTTGGTACATAAACTCGTTGTGACCAAACATTTACTTTGGCACAAGAAAAAATCTGATGTGGCCAGCACAAGACCTTCCGCCATACCCATTTCCCCATATCCAATCAATCTGAAATTTGGTACATAGACTCGTTGTGACCAAACCATGTGGTCAGGGCCGGATTTATTTGGTATTTAACATTTGTATATAAATGGGAAGAACCCATTAGATTTTGGTACAAATATCTTCACCGGAAGTGATATTTTTTGAAGATTGAAAAGATTAATTATTGTGAAAAATTTATATAAATTTGGATAAATATAGTATTTATTTGTAATAAGAATAAGAGGCAAAGTTATTTGCAACTTACGTTATAAAAAAATTTTCTTTATCTGGTAGCATCAAAGAACTGCAGTAAAATTAAAAAAATAAATTTATCAAATAAAACGTTGAAATCTTGTAATCCATGTTCGACTGAATTTTGTTTCTGTGTAAAAAATATTGACAGGTGAGATGGGTGACAAGTTGACATACTAGTGCTATATGTCATAAGATATTAAATGTACCTATAATTGAACGGAGGATGGCTTCAGCACAAGAGTTTTCCTGTGAATGAATCTTTTTATTCAGATGATGCAAATTTCTGTGTTTCAATATTTTAGATTTTTATTTGTATATTTTAAATGGGCACCGGATTTAGTCCAGTCAACGAAGGATCATTTTGGGCAAATGACGGTTCAAAATCCGAAAGTTTTGAAACTTTGTAGCATTGTTCGGGAAGGTCTAGTAATGAACATATCAAAAGTCCTGACCCGTAGGTGGTGAGCGGGGGCGTGGGGACCACAAAATGGCTGCCAAAATCTGGTTTTTCTATAATATCTCGTTATCGCTGCATTGTAGAGTACAAGTACTTATTACAAAGTTGTAGAGAATAAAATTTGCTACAATTTTGATATAAAACAATTTTTCCCCAGATCAATGGTTCGCAAGTTATGATAAATAAAAGCGGAGCGTTTTGTTTGCTCTTTGCAAAAATGTTGAATTTTTCCTATTGCAACTGTAACTTTCAAACAGATGAACATATCGACTTCCGGTTTTAAATATTCAATTTAGCATACATTTTTCTATCCAAATTAAAATTTTCAGATTTTGGGGACCCTTGTATAGCAACATTTTTAACAAAGAATGTAAATAATTTTTAATTTTTTTTCTTTAATTTTTGTGATTTTCTTACTATAATTTCTGAACTAATTGAGATAATGACCTCCGGTTTCCGGAATTGAATTTCTTAGACAATTTCCTATAATATACATTATATTAAAATTTTTTATAGGCCTTGGGTTAAGCTAAAATTTTAAGTTTTTTTCGAAGAGAAAATGGTAAAATTTTGGCATTTTAAAAATTTCTTGTGTTTAATCAGCTCTATATTATAAACGAATTGAGATATTGACTTCCGGGTTCCGGAATTGAATTTCTTAGACAATTTCCTATAATATACATTGTATTAAAAATTTTTATAGGCCTTGGTTAAGCTAAAATTTTAAGTATTTTTCGAAGAGAAAATGGTAAAATTTTGGCATTTTAAAAATTTCTTGTGTTTAATCAGCTCTGTATTATAAACGAATTGAGATTGAGATTTCATATTATTGATGAATAAAATCTGAGTAGGACTGAACAATATTACAAGACTATTATTGACTGGACTATAATATAGAGCTGATTAAACACAAGAAATTTTAAAAATATCAAAATTTTACCATTTTCTCTTCGACAAAAGCTTTAAATTTTAGCTTAACCAAGGCCTATAAAAAATTTAATATAATGTATATTATAGGAAATTGTCTAAGAAATTCAATTCCGGAACCCGAAAGTCGATATCTCAATTCGTTTATAATATAGAGCTGATTAAACACAAGAAATTTTTAAAATGCCAAAATTTTACCATTTTCTCTTCGAAAAATACTTAAAATTTTAGCTTAACCAAGACCTATAAAAAATTTAATACAATGTATATTATAGGAAATTGTCTAAGAAATTCAATTCCGGAACCCGGAAGTCAATATCTCAATTCGTTTATAATATAGAGCTGATTAAACACAAGAAATGTTTAAAATGCCAAAATTTTACCATTTTCTCTTCGAAAAAACTTAAAATTTTAGCTTAACCCAAGGCCTATAAAAAATTTTAATATAATGTATATTATAGGAAATTGTCTAAGAAATTCAATTCCGGAAACCGGAGGTCATTATCTCAATTAGTTCAGAAATTATAGTAAGAAAATCATTAAAATTAAAGAAAAAAAATTAAAAATTATTTACATTCTTTGTTAAAAATGTTGCTATACAAGGGTTCCCAAAATCTGAAAATTTTAATTTGGATAGAAAAATGTCTGCTAAATTGAATATTTAAAACTGGAAGTCGATATGTTCATCTGTTTGAAAGTTACAGTTGCAATAGGAAAAATTCAACATTTTTTCAAAGAGCAAACAAAACGCTCCGCTTGTCTTTATCATAACTTGCGAACCATTGATCTGGGGAAAAATTGTTTTATATCAAAATTGTAGCAAATTTTATTCTCTACAACTTTGTAATAAGTACTTGTACTATACAATGCAGCGATAACGAGATATTATAGAAAAACCAAATTTTGGCAGCCATTTTGTGGTCCCCACACCCCCGCTCACCACCTACGGGTCAGGACTTTTGATATGTTCATTACTAGACCTTCCCGAACAATGCTACCAAGTTTCAAAACTTTCGGATTTTGAACCGTCATTTTTCCTATTTTGACTGGACTAATTGTACGTATACATTTTTGTTTAAAGTCTAGATATGGCGGAAGGTTGTGTGATGGCCACGTCAGATTTTTAACTCTGAAAGACTCGTTGTGACCAAACATTTACTTTGGCACAAGAAAAAATCTGATGTGGCCAGCATAAGACCTCCCGCCATACCCTACTCTTTTTAACTCTTTCTTGAAACACACTATCTAAGAAAGAGTTACAATGAAAACAAAAATATAAATAAATATCGATCGAGTCTCATATATAAAGGATTTATAGTCAAAAACTTTGTTTTTACGGGTTCATTTTTTACCTTCCAACTTACAACAAACAAATTGTGTTACATATCCAATTGATTTTAAGTATTTGAAAAATTTTATGAAATCAGAAAGAGGAACGAATGAAGAATTTAAAAACCAGGACGCGTTTTTTTTAAACTTACTGTGTTGTCCACTGTTGTCTCCACATAACATAGGAATACGTCTGTGAATGTTAGGAGTTTCAACTTCGAAATATGCATCCCTACATTCGTAAGGACCCGTAGGAAGTACTATTGGATTATTAGAAGCATCAACACCCAGATATGTCAACCTGGTAGTCTCTGGAAGGTTCAGAAATTCAAAATCGAGCCTAAAACAAGTTAAACATATATAATTAACTAGGTACTAAACTATTGATAAAATAAACAACTAATTAATTACTTACTAGTAATTAATTGAATTACTATATCTGAATTACTATATATTCTGTGTTCTAAATTTATTATTTTATAGAAAAATAGGTAGTACCTACTTACTTAATAGGTAATTTTCAAGAAAAATAAATATGTTAGTTGTTTTGTTAAATATAATTTTTCTAAAATAACACAAACGACTTATGGCCAGTTGCACCGCTTCCTCTTAAATTTTAAGTTTTCCTTAAATTAACAATATCTATTCAAAATCTAATTGTCAAACGTAGAAATAACATTGCTGTCATGAATTCGAATCGATATTTTTCATTTAAGTGACACTTAAAATTTAAGTGAAAGCGGTGCAAATGACCATTATACAGGTAAATGTAAGTACTAAATGAAAAACAAAAATTACCTCATTTGACAAATATTCACATTTTCTGTTTCTACTCTATAAGTACAAATGTTATTAATATTTGAGGTGGAACCTTCAAAATAGGACACACGTTTATTTGTAACCTGGATACATTCACTGAAATCTGAAAAATAAATATAGGAATAGGTAACCTATCAGAAGATATATAAAAAGAATAAACAGAACAAAGTAAGTAATATTTTTTCTGTACATAATATACTGGTGGAAAAAAATGAAACACTTGAAATTCGTGAAATTTCGACCATTTTCAAACCGCCATAACTCGGCGTATTTTCAATCGATTTCGATGAATCTTTGCGGGCGAAAAACTTTGTAGTGTCTGTGGTTCGGAGTTGTTCTTCTCGTGACTTCTCGTAGAACCGTGGCTTGGTTAATTGGTATCAAGTTATGTAGTTTTCTTGTGTTCGATGCCCAATTAAACACTTAAAAGTGACCTTGCAGATTTTTAAACGAATTTAATTCTGTTGAATTTTCGAAATCTGCAAGTTGTTGGTATCCTACCGACTGCGCCAGTTAAATACTTGAAGTAGTATTTTATTTTTTTTAAACAACTTTTATTTGCTACTTTCATACATGTAGCTACCTACTACAACGGTTTATTACCAGAGTGACGCTGTTTGAGCGTCTTTTCAGTTATACAGAGATTATATGCAGTTTCAGGATGATGCATTAGAATATTTATGTTGGGCAGGGTGATGCCCCTATATAACTTACATTTCAACAAACAAGCTAAGTCAATTATGTCAGTTATTCTATTATTTCAAACGTGTGTCAAGTGCAATAATATTTTTACGAGTACATAAGTTGTGTGATGACCACACCAGATGTTTTTGTTATTATTTTTCGTTTAATATTCCTGCATCGTATGTAATATGGACAATAATATTATTGAAATAATTATTATTATGGGTTGTACAATCTAAATATTAAATTTTCTTATTCAAATGGTAAGTCTAATGCAAAATTGTATTCATGTGAGGCACGAAGCAGATTCGAAGTGGGGCGAATTCCCTTTGTCCCGCAGTAGCGGGCGTTAGTTCTATACTAATTCAACAAATTCATTTCAATTTATGTATATTGGTAAATCCATGTATTCAAAAAAAAAATTATTAATTTCTTTCTAATTCATCTAATTTTTTACTAATTCATCTAATTCGACACAAATTTACTACAGTTCATGTACCTATTAAAAGGTAATTTTTTAATTCGATTCTAATTCATTATACTCATACCTAATTCATTGCTAATTCATACAAATTCAATAATTCAAACAATTCATGATAACTCACATCTAATTCTTTAACTTTTGTTCAACTCAATTCAAGAGTGGCCAAACCGATAATTTGTACAAAGAAATTCATTCAGGCATAAAAAACATTCTGATTGGTTATTCCCTCGTATTATTCCCTGCGAGAATTATATAATGGCATTGACATTGTAGCAAAACTTAATTATTATATTATACATAATTCGTAGATAAAATAATTTTCAAAATAATAGCTATTTATGTAACAAGTATATAATATAGGATTTTATTGGCGAGACAGTTTAGGGGACGAGCGAGCGCAGCGAAGCGAGGCACATAAATGGGCGAGTCAATAAAACCCTATTATATACGTGTTGCATACAAGACTTTATGTTTGACTGCCCTATACGCAAGATTTTCTATTATCTATAATGACATTTACAAAATGACACATTTGACAAATGACAAATTAAAATTTAATCTCTAGCGAAGTGTGCCTTTTCTATTATTATTTTATTATTTCTATTATCAAGGTTCGCGCTAGCGAACCGACGAGGCAAGGTAAAAAGTTAGTTTAAAACCAAAATCACGTTGCCGTCGGTTCGCGTTGCGCGGGACTATATACCGGAATTCTGCTCTGTGACTAGTTTCTTCTCTCTCTTACTACTGGGTCGCCCGTAAGAAGAGAGAGACAGACTTGAGTTTCATGATCGCCGGAGCGTACCTACCCCAGCGCCGCTTTCCCTTGGCGGACGTTTGGGGAAAAGGAAAATTTCGGAACTCTCTCTCTGTTGCGCATAAAAGACAGAGAGAGAGAATCTGACATAAATGACAAACTTGTGTCAAATATTTAGGTTAATAAGTGTCCACACGGCGTTAAACGTCAAAACATTTAAAGTAGGTTTTACATTATGTGATTTCGCATATGATAAATCATATGTTTTTATTTTTACGTTCACACTGTTCGATTTGTCATACAGAACGACTCATAAGCGAACTCATAAGATAATAAATCATAACGAAACATAACTACATTTTAGAAATAGAACTGTTCCTATTTTCATATGATTTTTTGTATGATTTTTGTTGACATTGAGGTTATGTTAATGTTAATGTCAGGTGCTGTCCGGAATTGTAAACTTCAGAATTTGATAATATAACTTCAAAATGGCCGAAGTAAGTAAATTTTTATATTAAAATAGTCCTAATAATTGTAATAATCAGTGACTAAAACTACTGTATCGATAGATGTTCTTATTATAATAAATTATGTAGAATTATTTAATTTTGTAGGTATATTGGACGAGTAATGCAACACGACATTTGATAAGTTTCATCTCTGTTCATTTTAATAATATTACTCAAAGCTAAAATGCGCAAAATAATAAGTGTACTGTCAAATAAAGTTGAAGTAGGTATTACATTTGACATTTACGGTTATAGGTATTTATAATAAATGGCATTTCATATTTTCAATTTGTCAAAAAGTCAAAATATCATATGACATTAACACTCAAATATCGCTTTAGTTGAAGACCAAAACTGTCATCGCTAGTTTCGTCTTCGATTAAATTAAATCAGTGACTCTCTTTGTTTTGTCATCTTTGGTTGGTTTGATTGATCGATATTAAGATAGTGATAATTTGCCTCAACAATTGATATCACGTCTTTTTTATGCGTAAAATGATAGTATTTCACTAGCTTGTGTTGAATTTTCAACTTTATATCCCAAAAACCTTGCCTCGTCTATTTTTACCTTTGTAAGGTAATTTTTAGAGTTTAAAAAAGGACAAAATTTTTTATTTTACTAGTAAAATAAAGAAACTTTATTTTACTAGTATTATAAAGAGCTGCTTTATTGCTGCAAAATTATGTTATAAACAGTACTTTATAAGGCAGTCGTACATAAATATTTTTATGTTAAATAATCCTAAGTCAGATAATGCTTCAACATTTAATTAACTATTTTTAAGAAAATTTAAAAAACTTACCATTAGTTTTTAAAACTAAGTCAGCCTAAAAAATAATATTTCTATTAAATTCTTCCATTTATGTTTTAATTACTAATTAAATATTTACCTGTACAGCAGCAAAAACTGCAAGAACAGTTGGAACCGTAAACAATATCATTGTTACAACAATAATTATTGTACCACAAACATTGAAAAGTGCTCTTTATATAATACAAAAGTAGGTAGTAGGTAAGATACTTTCTTATCACAAAAAAATATAAAAAAAATCAGTTTAATTTTAATTTATATAGGTACCTACATATTATTGATGACATCATTGATAAAAAATAGTGAATTTTGTTTTGTGCAGATAAGTTATTGATGAAATTATTGATATAAAGGTATGCTTCGCAGAATAAAAATTATTTTGATATTAATCTTAACTATATCAAACTGATAAAAAATTAATGTACTAGAAAATATTTTTTTTCTTTTTACATGCCGAAATCGCAACATATCAGTAAGGGAGGGAGATAGGCATTATACTACATTCAGAGCAAGCTAATTGAAATTATCAATTACAAATCACAGAGTTACTTCAGCTAAACGATACTCGATATCAATAAGTACTTATCAACAGTTAAATTTTCTGTTGTATTCTACAACACAACTAATTTTTAATATTACTACTTATGTTAAAAAAGCCATCTACCCCGACACACGAACATTGACTCTTTCTTATTGCAAGTTGCACCGCTATCCATCTATCCCTTAAGATATAATATTATGTACTTAAACAAAACAATCACATTACTAGTAACCTGAATTATTATTTATTTTTGTTAATAATTTCATAGCTAACTAGGAATGATTCGATTTGTTTCTGTAATATTTTAATTATTTTACTTAGACATCTACAACGAAAAAGTAGCTTATTATGCATGGTTGTATTCAGAATTTTATGTAGAATCAAAATCTTAAAAAATGTACGGAGTGTTCCATTTAAAATAAGGAAGTTGATGTCACTTCCGGATAAACAGGAAGTAATAAAAATTCATTATTTATGTAGTTTAATGCGCCTTTGAATGTAGTTTATAAACCTATAATATAAATTTACTTAATTGACTTAAAATACATTTTTGGGGGAGCACCTGTTTCAGAAAACTCCCAGTATTGTGAAAATATTTATTTTTTTTGCCAACCGAACGTATTTGATGCAATTGTGTCATTGTTTTTTGTAAAAAAAAAAGGAGGCCATTTGGGGATTGTTTATGATCACTATAGCAACTGTACAAAAAAGTAAATCTATTCGTCCTAATACAAAAAATTATTGTTGTTATGGTATGTATGTTTACATTTTAATTGCTGCGTAATATGAGGATATGTCAATTTAAATGAAATTACATCTATTTAAGCGGCTAGCGAAAAAATATTATGTTTCATTCATACAAAAAATGCTTGTTTGTGACTCCCAAGATCGATTCGACCATCTTACTCATCCCAAAATCAATCATGCATTTTTTGTATTAATGAAACAAATAACTATATAACGACGATCTCTCTCGTAGAAAATGGAGGATTTGCAAACACGTTTTCTCATAATATTTTCGATCTAAAGGTAAATTATGGAACACAGCCGCTTAGATATATCTAAATTACAATTTTAGTTACTGTATAGTGTCAACTCATTTATCAAAGAACAGAAAGAATTTTTTCAAAATTCGCAATTGTTTCCCGGTTTTTTAATCAAACAGTTTTGGGTCATTGTTTTCAAATGGAATTTCATAAATTTACTATTCTATTCAATTTATTATACATTCAACAATCCAGTGTGGTTAAAAAACAGTGCTGCTTAAATTTACGAATTTAAAAAAAATCTTTTTTCTCCATTATCAGGAAATATGCAAGTAACGCACTATTTTAAAATATATCCATAAAATGGCCGCTAAGCGTTAATAAAAATAAAAATACTATTTCAAGACACTTACAATCGAATCACAATCATAGAAAGTCGATGTGCCCCTTAGATGGAAATGGAAGCTCTTCGACAGGAAACAGCAAACAAAATGAATCGTAGACCAGGAAGCGAACAAGTCTGAAAAATACAAGAAAAATAACAATACATATTAATAGCAAATTTTTATTCTACGTACGACTGATAACCTCACACATGGAGGAATTATATAACCGTACCGATGACATATTCTGAGGCTGCCATAATCCAAGCTGCGTAAGAAATATTTAAATTATACTAACAATGGCAATTTACGATAAAGTACCTGCGTTAGTAATCTAGTATTTACTTTATTAATGCAAACGTTTAAAAAGAATAAAACATAATTCATTATTGTTTACATTTTATTATTTATTTCAAGAATTGAAATTGCAACCTTAAAACTGCAAACCGAATAAATTTATTTAATTAATATCTGTTTCGCAGAATAATAATTATGAAATAAAAAATGCTTATAATTTTTAATTTCGAGTTAAAAATGAAAATAAAAAATCTGAAGCATCTTACCGTCCATTCCTGTGGCAGAGAATTTCGTCAAGATGATGAAATGGTAATGGGCTGCAAATCTGTAACAAAAGAAACGATCTTTGGAGATTCTACGGATTCAGAGAATCCTGGAAAAGAAGAAGTTTTTTTCTTTCTAGTGATAATTACGTGGTTGTGAAGCATTCAATAAATTATAAATTATTCTTTTCGAAGACTCATTGAAGATTCAATTTAGCGGCACCGCAATTTAACAAATAATTCTCACTAGAAAGAAAAAACTTCTTCTTTTCCAGGATTCTGAATCTCCGTAGAATCTCCAAAGATCGCCGGGGCCCGATTCTTGAAATTTTTCGTATGCGAAAGTGAGCGAGATGCGTATACGCACTGCACAATGGTATTCTTGAAGCTAAAAGAAGTGATCGTGTACGCAAATCTCATGCGCAACTACATCGCATGGGTAGTAACCACTCGAAAGTAAACATTCGTATGCGAAACTGCAGATGTCAGTTGCTTTATAGGTTATTATTTTGCTATTTCATATTGTGTTAATATAAAAATTGTACAACTCAAGAGAAAGACGATAATAAAGAATGTAGATTTAGGAATCATACATGATCAAGTTCGTAATCATGAACAAATAGGACGAGTTAATCTAGATTTGCCAAAGGGTCAAACTAGTAATATGACAAAAATTAATTAAAAATTAGTTTACCTAAATTATAAATATAAGTAATTTCTATTTAACAAAATGAATTATATTTTATTGCAGACTGCACTAATAGAGACCAATAAAACATGAAATAAATAAATAAAAATATGTACTTACACAAAAGAAAATCTATTATAATTTATTAAAAATTAACATGATTCAATACAAAAGATACGAAAACGAAACTAACAAGAAAATGAAAATTATAATAAAGTCTCCCCCACATGTACCGTTGGCACCGTAAAAACGTTTACCGTTGACGCCGTTCTGTGATTTGATTCGTTGACAAGTAATGACGCAGTTTGACAGCTGTCATTTAGTTGGTTGTCAACGAATCAAATCACAGAACGGCGTCAACGGCAAACTTAGCTTTAACCTAACTTCAAAGTTCAAATTCAATGTCAAAACAAAAACCATGTGATTAAATGAAACGATTTCATTGGTTGCAAGAAGGTGCGTTCGTTTGCTTCTGTCGATTTCGTAAATTCGCATACGAAACTGTGAGGCATGTTTCTATCACCAGTCAAGAATACCTCTCATGCGCATTCGAGTAGTCGTATACGAAAGTCACCGCTCGAATATCTGCGTACACGAAAACTTTCGCATGGTTTCGAGAATCGAGGGGCTTTACACAACTGTTTTACATGATTAAAAATTTTTGGAAACAATTCAACGTACTTTATAATGTAAATAAACATTCATTCAATAGTAAAATCACGTAGTTCTCGGTTGATATTATTTAAAAAAGCACCAATGATCACAGTTTTAACAATACACTGCTTCAAATGGCGTCTTTTCTATTCATAAATCGACAAACTCATTCCTACAAAACTTAATTAAACCAGACGAAATTTGTTATATAGTTTACGAAACACTCACATGACGTCATCGTGACGTTTTTTATTGTGTCCGAGCGGTCCGAGCAACGTTCCAAAGTTTTTTCCACTTTTGATTCGACGTAGGGTTTAGAAGCGGTGGTTTAGAGTAGAGTAGTTGAGCGCTGGGCTGGAAACATATTCGGAGCGAGTTTATGACAAATCACGGATTTCCCAACACTCGCAAGTTGTAGATGTGTAGTGTGTATTAGGAAACGTTTAGATGTTTAGATAATAATTCATGGGCAGATTCATGTATTTTGATGTTATTTTGAATAATTTTTTAGGTGGAACTCGCACTAAAACACATACAATTAATTAATACATAAACAATATGAGTGTATACGTGGAGTATACGTATTCAAAATTTTAAAAATTCATAAAAATTTTATCACAAGTTCTAAAAATATGAAAATTTGATTTTTCACTCATTTAAATGTGAGGAATCCGATTGTATAATAAGGTTTCCAAAATTATTTTTAGTCTTATTGATAGTGATACTAAAAAATATTACCTCCCCTGTGTGGACTGAGTACCCGTGTGTTGATGGCTAATAACCGCACACATCTATACTGATGACTTACAATATGAAATAAGTTTGTACAAATGAAATTTAAAAATGCTTTACATATTTACATTTCTAAAATTAATTTTGTTTAATATCTAAATTAGTGTTCAAAGTTGGCAGTCTCTAGGAAATACAGTACTGAACATGAACACATTGTTAAATAAAGACTTTAATTTATTAAATACATATTTTAAAAATATGCCATCTCAGAGCACCGCAAAGGGTATTGTATTCTTATAATTTTACTACAAAAAACAATAATTTAATATGTAAAATTCATATATCGAAAAGTATTTAAATATACTTACATCCGATTAGCAAAATATTTCTACTCATTTTCTATCTAATCTTTAGAAAATACTACTGCTTTATAGTCGTTGTATTTTCATCGTTAGATTAACCATGTAACATTTCGAGAGACTATTAGCGATAGTATTTATATAAGAAAATTCAATACTAATACAAATATTATAATATGGAATGATTTTATTTTGTAATACAGTAAATGCAACATCAATAAAATTCATTATCAAAAAATACTGATTTATATGTTAACATACATAACTTTTATGTACAATAATTAATCCAGCAAGGACATATTTCCCTCGGTAAAAACAGAATTATATTAGTGTAATAATTACACACTAACTATTAGCAGTGCCAAGATCTAGTCTAAAACTATAAATATTGTCGTTTTAAACGGTCAATTCTATTAATTGTGTCCATACTGAATTTAAGAAACATTTAAAGAACGTTGAACTAGACATTTATAATTATATTTAAAATTGTAAATTTATGTAAAAACAATGAAGAAAGTTGATTATAAAAAACTTTTGTAATTTTCAAACAAATTGTCACACCTGTGAAATTTACAAATAACAATTAATGCAAACTAAATACTATGCTAATATTTCAATATGCACTACATAGTACAATTTTCGCCCTTTATTATAGCAGAAGGAATATTCTCTTTTGTCTTAGATTGAATACAATGACCCAATAACTCGGGGCATGATATTTCTCCAAGCTGAATTCCTTTGATAGTACACATTAAATCATAATTGATTTTTTCGGTTACCTTCGAATCTCGTCTAAAACAAAAAAAAACATACAATAGTTTTATATTTACTAAAAAATAATCAATATAGTAAAAATTTGTACCTGTAATCGGGATGCTTTGATATAAATTTTCTAAGCCAAGTAGCTGTTGTAAGAATTTCTCCTGCAGCACGTCGTTGTATGAATTTAAGATATTGCTGTATCGTACAATGTGTATCAGCATCAACATCCATCCCACTAAGATATCCATTTATCATTGGGATTAATCCAGGAAAAACTCCTTCCTACAACATAGTTACAAAAAACTTCCATTGAGTGGGAGTATCAAATAAATTAATATCGTATTGATGGTTTAAATTAACCTCTTACACGGAACAACTAGTTTGTAAGAACTGTTAATCTAATATAGATAAATTACTGGTATCTATCTTACAGAAGAACACTTTTTGGCAAGTAGCTGTATACTTATTATATAATAGAACAATTATAATATTTTGATGATTTGTTGTATTTGAAAACTAAAAACTGTCACTTTGTTTTGTACCCGTCTTAGAAATATGAAATATAAGATATAATTTGCACTTCAGACTAACTAAAATCTAAAAAATTCACAAGATACACTATAAATTTTGAATATTTTTACACAAGCTTCGCTTTTATCGTTTTAAATTCGCTTCGCCCAACAAAGACGTATTATTATACAATTTTAAGTTACGTTAGGATATTTATTATGACAACTTTCAATTGAGATAAAAGATTTCAATACTTTCACGTTTTTAAGTTAAATTACCTTATGGTACGTTCAATCCAGGGTGCCTATTCAAATTCATATATCAACTTGATAAACCAAGAGGATCTTGTTATCCCTCTAGCGGATTTTGTTAGAAAGCATCATATAAAGCATGCTATAGACGATTTATATTTCACTGCCAAGTTATTATGTTTTATTTTCTGGGACAATTTGCAATATGAACATAATTCGCGTTTTCACATTGTTAATTTTTTATTAATTAAATAAAATATTTTTCGTATAAGCACATCTATAAATGCTTTTATTAATAATATAATATTCGTCTAAAACGGGCTTACATCAGAACTTATATCAAGACTAGTCAACAGATAGCGACCCGACATGTCGCTATGAATTAGAATAGGAGCCTTCTAATAATGTAATCTCTCTAACACTTTCTGAATAAAAGTAGTTTTATTTACCTTCCCGTTTATAATGTCATTGATGGACATTAATTCATATAAATCTCCTGAACCAGAATAAAAACACTTGGGCATATCTGAAGATCGAGAACTTGTACCAGTCACATCTTTCCTAAACCAAAACTTTTGGTTATTGACAGCGTCACGCTTTTGTGCATTTCCCATATTTTCGTCCACTAAGCTGATTGGAATCAAAAAGTCCAGTTGATATGAAAGTATAGCTCGTGTAAGTAAAACCACAAAACACACAATTGCTGCATTCTCAAAGTCTGATATTTGCACCTCGCATGGTCGGAACTCAACTCGCCAACCAATTGTTGAATTTGGTGGAGGTGGTTTGAAACGCATAGTTTGCCAGTTTGTTGATTGTATGTTCTAAAAAATAAATATAACATTTATTTTATATTGAAAGCATGTTATATAGACTAATAATTCATAAGAATATAATAGTAAATAACATAGGATTTTCCCAAAATTGTAAGAAAAGCAGATTGTGATGTGTCCTCTTCCAACATTTAGATACCATAGTGCATTACGAGACCGACTGTGGTTCTCACAACTCAGATTCGAATGTAAGAAAAAACAGATTATCAAGTGCTCTCTTCAAATATTAAGGTGTACGTCTACCCTAAAATTTTACAGCGTTACAGAGGTATATGCCTCCCACGTTTACTTTAATTATAATTGAAATATATGATACTTTTACATATGAGTGTATTAACAAAGGATGTCTTAATGCTTCTATATTTTTATTTTTTGTCTCTGGCCTAGGAATTTGAAGTAAAAAATTTAATAATGACGTGTTTTGCGGCTTTTGTCATTATTTGATATGATTTTTTTAAATGGGTTGGAATCTTGGTCAGGTCAAGTAATTTTCACGGCCTGATTTGGATCGGTGCCTACTCCCGTTACCGTTCCAAGTTGGGATCTAATAACTAATAATAATAACTAAGTTATCGGGTACCGAATAGGGGCTGTAACAAGGGCTTGCACCGGATTGACTGGCAACACACATGGTTGTAAAGTAAAACTTCGTGGCAAAAGTAAAAGCAAAAATTATACTGTGTGTATGTATGTAATAATACATAAATTAAATATAATTATTTATCTCACCTCAAAATGATCCGTGTCCTTCGTATCGTCTTGGTGTACTTTTTCAGAGAACAATGACACTGAATCTCTTATAAATAAATGGGCTACATGCTGTGCTAGTAAATGATCAATATCATTATCCCTGAGCTTCTTATAAATGTCTTGATCATAAAGAAGTGGAACATCATTGAACCGCTCCCCTTGAGGTGACAAATATGAGTCAATAGAATCATAGCGTGATTTGTTAATAACAAATTTATTTTCTTTCAGTTGTTTTAAACCTCTTTCTTCCTCTGTACGGCAATCAACGGAACTTGATATTACGTTCCATCGACAATCGACGTCAGTTATGAAACCGCGATGCAATGGTGAAGCAGCTGTGAGTGCTAACTGAAACAAAAAATATTTATTCAGACCACATACAGTACGTACAAAATTATTATGTACTACACTTAAATTTATTAATAAAAACTCAGAGCTAGAAAATTCAGAGACAAGAAAATGCATACATAAAAAATCTGAAAAAAGAGTGGAACAATGGTTTAGAAACTGACTCTAACATATTGAACACGCCGCTGCGCGCAAGGGGGCACTATACTCGTCGTGTTGGATTGATTTTCAACTGTTTCAATACCAATACCGCCGACATGCAAGCAGAACACGTGAGAATCTGACGCATGCGTAATGAAGGCGGATGATATTTTTCCAGATTTGAATATTTCTTTACTTATGTTTATTTTTGTGTATAAGTTTTCTTAAGCATGAAGTTTCGCTCGTTTTATGATTCCATGTAAGAATTTTCTCTTCATTGAATTTTCTAGTTATAAATATTCTAGTGTTGAAGACATTCCCCATTCCCTTGTTTTTCAACGTATTTAGAAAGCGATAGAAATATACACATACGTGCAAGCTCAAATGTTTTAAGTTCGAAATATACTGCCAAAAATCAAATTGTCGGTACTGAGTTTCTTGAAAATTTTTAATAATACTGTGACTTATTAGCTTACCATTATTGGACAAAGAGGTGTAAGTTGATCATACAAAGTTCTTGCTTCATTTATGTTACATGCTTGGAATGTGAGTTGCAAACAACAGCAGCCCATACCAAATCCCATGGCATCCATGTATACATGATCTGGCAACGCTGCTTTACTTAACAAATAAGAATCATCTACTGGAATAATGGTGTTCTCATCTTTATAAACTGCAACAAACAAGAATGTCATTAGCTTTTATTGTTACCATAGAATTAAGGCAATATCATTATTATCAGCTCTTCTTGAAGAAATAATCTTAAATTTCTGATTGTTATATGATTACTTCTATCGTTCTAAGTTCAGATCATAAGCAGAAGTAAAAAAATCTATTCGTGGTATAAATACCTGGTAAGTTAATTGCAACTTTTTCCCCTCTTCTTTCGCGAATATTCCGAGATAATGTTTTAAATCTTGGATGGCCTGGAAAAATTGCCTCATCAGGAAAAAATAAAGATCTAGTAGCTCCTTTGTCAGGCGTTGGTACAGTACTCGGATCAGTAAAATCTGGACAACCTAGTCTAAAAATAATTTATTTAAGCATATTATAATAATTCATTATTGAAGATGAATTACCTAGGAAAACTAGTTAAAGACATTAATATTTCTCCCTCATTCAACAATTTTTCAACTTCTTCACGCCTGTATTGCATATTAGCTTCAACTATGTTAAAATGAGCCAGTAAACCTCCGTACGGTTTTCCTGGAGTTCCTTCTATCATATAAGCACCATACTCAGGTCTCCAAAGTGATTTTATATTTTCAGGATTCTTTTGCTCTTTCAAATTTAACTCTGCTAATATTTCATGTGCTCTCAAACTTACTTTAGCTACTTTCTTTTCATGGTCAAGTTTTATTAAAATATATTCAACTTCATCACCCCATTTTAAAACATCTCCTTGACGGTCTTTCAGTTGTTTATATAAATTTATGAATTGTTCAATTCCATGGTGTCGTACATGATTTGCCAATTTTCTTGTTTCTTCCCAACTAAGCGGGCTACCTTCTGTTAGTAAACCCATAACATGTACGGATTAGTAATTTCTGAAAATCCTAGAAATATAAACACATAATAATTATAAAATAACTGTCAAATAGATTTAATGTTTCATAATCACTAATTATAACACTACGTACTATTACCTTAAATGTAAACTCTTATAATTCTTAAAATTGTAGAGTCATTATTATTACGCAATTTGATAATATTACATGTGAATAATTAGCTATTTTGAATAGTAAAATGACATATGGGATAAATATCTTTGCTAAAGGTTCGTTTTCAGTGTAGTCGAATATTAAAATTTGTTGAAGTATATATTAGTAAAGACAAATTAATGACTAAAATCATTTTAATTATATAGAATTTTAAATTTTCGTTATGTATCCATGTAGGTAGTTATTCATTTCATAAAGTCAAATAAAACTAACATGTTTATTCGTATAATCGACAATTGAAAACCTACCTTCAGTGATATGAAGTGTCAGATATTCAAGGCCAAATAATTGTTATTTTATAAAGGTATTAATGCACGTAAAATTATTTATAAATTTTAATATAATATTTATTTTATTATTGTATAAAATGCTGTAACAGAAAAAATGTATAAAACTTATTATATAAGTTAAATATCTTGAAAGTTAGGTTAACGTAGTGAATAAAAATCATGTGCAGCATTCGCAAAACGGTTCCCCCGATTTATTCTAAAATTTTGTCAAATTTTCCACAAAAATTTTCTTTTTGTTTTGCTTATGGTTCTGGTGTAAAAGTACAAATACAAAATGTGAAACCTAGTATGATTGATTTTGTATACTGTGTAGAGAATGCTAATAAATGGCACGAAGCAAATTTAAAAGTTAATTCAAATCATTACAGCTTTCTAAAGTTTTTCGGATACAATATCATATCTAAGGTTCAAGAAAATTCAGGTGCTAGAGTATATTTCAACACTTTGGTGAACATTAATGATGTTGTTATAAAGTATGGCGTTGTTTCGCGAAAGGATTTAATTACAGATTTGCTAGAATGGTCTGATTTATATCTCGCTGGAAGATTACACAAACCTGTTGAAATTATTAAAAAGACAACTAATGCGGAATTACAAACAGCATTACAACTAAATTTGCAATCGGCAGTACATGCAGCCTTGTTGTTATTACCAGAAACATTTACCGAATATGATTTTTATTGCACTATATGTAATCTAAGCTATGGTGGTGATTTTCGTATGATTTTTGGAGAAAATAAGAATAAAGTATCAAATATTGTTACACCACAAATACAAAGCTTTCGTAAATTATACAGCCCGATGATAAATTTATTACATGATTACGTTGAATTCCCAACAATTATTTCATTAAAAGGCAGTGAACAGTCAGTTGAAAGTAATTCGGCGATAATTAATTTAAATTCAGAAAATAATTTGAATTGTAAACAAGATGTTAGCCCTGCAGCAAAATTGCATCATTTAAATCAATTACCAAGGTGGCCTCAAAAAGCCATTACACGGTTTTGGAATCGTGGCACTGTAGATCAAGATACAGAAGATGTTTTACGTGCAATAGCTTATGATCCCGACTGTGGTGCTATTGTAGAACAATGTATTAAAGACATTGTTTGGCGCTCATCTTTGCGACAAAGTTTAAAAGGAATTATTACCGCTGGTGTTATGAAAAGTATAAAATACAGTAGTAGAAAAATTTATAAAATGATCCATTAATAATCATTTATTTGTATCGGTACTTATATAATTTTTTGCTTGTTTGTTCGCTTCTATTAATTTAATATTTTCTTTTACAGTTGCAATGATATCTGATGAAGAATCTTCAGATTCAGACAGCGGCGTTCGTTTTAAAACTACAAATACAAGAGACAAATACAAATCATCAAAATGTTATGAAAGTCAGCATAGTTCCCATAGTAAGAGGTCTAGGAGTAATAAGTATGATTCAAATCATATTAGTAGTAGAAGTATTTCTAAAGATAATTCTAAGAGATCAAGTAAAAAATATAGTTCTAGTGCAAATAAAGAAACAGATAAATCACATTATTTAGGTAGATATAAAAAACATGGCGAATGTAAAAGTGATGATTATGTTACAAATAAGAAAAAGGATTTAAAAGTAGACAGTAAAATAAACGATAATTATAGTTCGTCTTCTGCAAGTGCGATAAAAACTGCCAGCACTAAATTGAAATATCATTCTGACTCAACTAATTCATCAACATCTAATCCATCTGTAGCAGAGGAAGATTATAATCCAAAACCAAACAGTAGTAGTGATAATGTTTTTAAAATAAATACATGCAACAAAGTTGCGCATTCAGAAAAAGATTCCACAATCACAGCCACAACTCATGAGAATGTTTATTTTGGCCCAACATTACCTCCAAAATTGAACACTGTAAAAAATGATAATATAAAATGTAACCATTTAGATATTGAAAATACTATTTCATCGGAAAAGGAAACATTCATAAATTTAAAGAAAAGTAATAAAGAAACACCACAATCAAGTGATACAAATAGTTCAAGTAAAATGTCTGATACTGCCCTTAAAGTAATAGGACCAACTTTACCTGAACACTTAAGAGCCTCTCTAATTACACCTGAAAATACTGACGTTGATATAAGTGAAATAAAACACACTGAAAATGAATGTGACTCTGATGACGATATAATAGGACCTTTACCCGTTGAAGCATCTAGCAATGCACAACTCGAAGAAAGAGCGTTACAAATTAAATTAGATCTTTTAAATAAATCTAATGCAGAATCTACTAGCCGTGAAGAATGGATGCTTGAATTACCACCAGTTAATTCGGTCACCCAAGTTGTTGGAAAAAGAAAATTCCGTACAAAAGAAATGCCAGATTTAAGTGATAGATCATCATGGACGGATACAGCCCAACAAAAAGCAAATAAAAAAGTATCTACAGATTCCAATATTAAATTAGAAACTAATGTGAAAGATGTAGTTCAAGAAAAAATTGTTGAAAAACACAAGAAAAATAAACGCAATAAATCATTAGTTGACCTACATAATGAAGCTCAAAAAATTAAGGTACGTATGAATTCATAAATCATAAATTGAATAAGTCAATTAATAATCAATAGTTTATATAAAACACATCACAATAAAAATTGTGTACTATGGCGATTCCACGGGTGATTATAAGGTTAAATAAATAAAATACTTCATAAGTCACTGGTAATTTATGATTCAAAATTATAGCAACGTGTTTTATTTTGGACTTAATCTAACAACGATTCTATTAGCAATTATTAGATTAATAAATAACATTTTTTTAAATAGAGAAATCAAGACCGTATTGAATTTTAAGCTTCTTATTTTTATAAACTAATTATTCAATTGTTTACATACCTGAAAAAGAAAGCGCAGCGCTTTCCAAGCGTTACTATTTTTTATTGTAAAATAAATATCTAAAATTCTAAAGCGAAAAATGTTAATCAAAATCAAATGCATCAACCACCTGCACCTGACCACAACCAAGCACTCTACTATAATTTATATTTTTTTATTTGCTTTTAGATGATGACCAAACCTGATATCAACGAACGAAGACCATTTAGCAGAGATATTGATTTAAAAACTAATCATATGAATGAAGCACAGACAAAAGCAGTTATAAAGAAGGCTCAGTTATTAGATAATAGGTTCTCAAGTGGGCAATCCAAATTTTTGTAATATAATTATCAATTTGTCATTGGTTAATTTTGTAACTGATTTTTATAATTTTGTCATAGATTGTGTCTTTTATATTTTACCTATTAGTCAAATAAATTTTAATCATTTTAAAAACAGAAAACACAATATTACCCATTATAAACAAGTCGAAGTAATATGCCAAACCCTATTATTATTATTCGCAGCTGTTACGCACATGTGTAAGATATTTTTATCCACGAATATTGAATAATACATGCATGTACGTACATTTATTAGCAATGAATACTGTACTCACTAGTGAGTATTTGTAATAATTATTCAACTGGCTTTTTGTCTAATATAACTTCTTGTATTAGAACTTTTGACCAATAGAACTTCTTGTATTAAAGCATCATGCATCATACTTAACAGTCCGTTGCTAGGTAACGTACACAAAATTATAAATAAAATATTTTTGACAGTACCTGTCAGTGCAATTTTGTCAATAGTAATATATCAAGGGATCATTATTTTTTGCTGGTAAAATTTATTTCAAAAGATTGTTGCTTGGTAACATTTCGAAACAAATGACATGATCAAAATCCCGAGCTGAAGGCGAGGGATTTTATCATTCAATTTGTCGAGGATTGTTACCTATTTATAAGCAACAATCTTAAGAAATAATTTTACCTGCAAAATAATGAAACCCGAGATATATTTTGTTAGACTATTACCCAAATAAACAGACATAAAATATGAACTAATAAATTTACGTTGGACTGTTCTAATATTTTTATTATTAAATGTTTTCTAATGCCGGAGTAAGCAAAATTTGACACTGCTGCAGACCGATTAGAATAATTATTCGTGGCTTTTCATGTTTTTAAATCAAGACTAATTTTTTGTGCCGAAACGGTTGTTTATTTTGACATTTTAATTTTTTTACTAACCTTTGAGTGTCAAAATTTTAAATTTTAGTTTCTTTCGTTTCACTAGTTCATTAATAATTGGTTCCAAACTAAGGTTTTCGACGTAACGTTATTTTTTGGCGTTATATTTGATATATTTTTATTTCATCGTAAGAAGTTGTCGCAAAAAGGTTCATTTGACACTTTTAATTTCAATTAAAAACAATAAAAAATCAATAAAATTGTCATACATGGCCATGTAACGGGTAAATTGTCACTTGAACAATCCCTAGGGCATTTTTTCAATTTTTGGCAATATATTTTGTACGTCATTGGTCAGAATTTAAAAAATTGAAGCAAATGATTGGTTTAATTAATATGTGGGAAATAGTCTTATTAAATGAATGAATTATTTAGTATAGTCGTGGATAAAATATACTATTCTATTCGAGTTTAACATTATTGTAATCACTCAAATGGTTATGACACTCGCCTTTGGGTCGTGCGAGGGCACGTATCATAAACTTTTATTTTCTTGAGTAATGACCATCGTTCAACTCTCATCGAATAATTATTATTTTATTTTTAGCAATACGTTTTATTTCAACTTCTACACCACAAATTACCGACATTTATTTAATATCAATGAATAAATAGTAATTTAGTAGAGTGCACAAGCAAAGTTAGAATCCTTATAAGCCATTTTTTATAGTTTTACGTTGATGTATGTGTGATATGTATTCCTTATTAAATATCTCAAACACAAATTATTGAAAAATTTGATATTTTACTTCTGTATACAAATTGGAAGAGTTTAGTAGGAATACGAATAACTTGACCGGAAGTAGAAGTTTAGTTGAACGCTGAAAGAAATTTTCAACAAAATTTGAAAAAATTATGTCTGTACGAAATTTTCTTTTAATAAATATATAATAAAATAGTACTATTTGTTACAAACTTTATTTATGACTCTTCTCTCTATCATGTAGCTCTTGTTTTTAAAAGTGCTTTATTTGCGCTTGCGCTCACCATCTGGTGGCACGAATTTTCAAATAATTATAGTTTATATTTATATCGGGTTTTATTACATTTTGCTTTGTGATTTACTAGGATCATCAAGTTATTTCAAATTACTAGGAGCAAAATATAAGGGATATAATAAAGTTAAATTTATTTTAAAAATTAATAATAGGGTAGAATAGTGCGATCCACTAGTCTTGGTCAAGGTATATATTTTTATAAAAAATTATAAACTCAGACTCGCGTTTATAAATAAACAATGTATACTGGTTAAACTTATTTTGACGTTGTAGTTTAATAAATAAATATATAAAATAAAATCCAAATAAATAATAATTTTTGTCGTTGAATTTAGTTACCAAAGAAAAAGAAGAAGTTTATTTTAACTGTTATTTTGGTGCCAACAGTGCGATTGCGCTGTAAGTTTAAAATTTGATTGGTTATTTTGAATCAGTTTATAACTGCAAATGTAAAATCTTGAATGTTGAATCTAGTATTCCGTTTGTTTCTCAACTTAAGAACAGAGAACAAACGTCTAATTAAGTTTGATTAAATCAATTATTATTTGTTATTAATAAAAACACTACAATGACTTCAAAAGAAGACGATTTGTTAAAAGAAATACCTGAAATCATTTATGATTCAGGTAACAGAATAAGTTACAAACGAGGAAGATTTTTTGGCAAGGTACGTGGTTGTTTTCATTTATAATGTAACTGACAAATATTGTCAGATTCAATTTTATGCATTATTATTTTGGTTCTAATGTAGTTAATTATTATATTTCGATGGAAGAATATTCAACAATTTATAGTGTAGATTATAGACATAGACATGCAACTATCACTTCATGTCCACAAAAGAGGTAGACCCGTATCATTATGAAATGTCATTCGGCCAACAATCCATCCACCCCACACATTCCTCTCCTTCACTTTATTTTTTATTTACATTCATCATTGTTTTCATAATGCATTTAAGTAATTTTTTAATTTCATAATTCAGAACTATTTGAACTCAGTCACTTACTTATCAAACATCACGCAATTTTACACGTATTTACTTGTTATTCCTCAAATTTGAAAATTAATAATTATAATTGCATAGTGAAACATACCAGTATAAAAATTATATTTTTAGGGAGGTTTCGCAAAATGCTACGAAATAACAGAAATCGGAAATGGATCTGTTTACGCAGGAAAAATTGTTTCAAAAAAGCTAATGGCTAAACATAATCAACGTGAAAAAATGTCTCAGGAAATTGCAATTCATAGAGCACTCAATCATAAACATGTTGTTGGTTTTAAAGGATTTTTTGAAGATAGTTTTAATGTATACATTATTTTAGAACTATGTAGAAAACGGGTAAGTACATCTAACTAGTTGAACATCTAACTTTATGTCTATATTTTGTGTGTTTTACAGTCTATGATGGAACTGCATAAACGTCGGAAAGCTTTGACGGAACCAGAAACCAGGTTTTATATGAAACATATCTTAAACGGAGTACAGTATCTACACGAAAATAGAATAATACATAGAGACTTAAAATTAGGTAATTTATTCCTGAACGATGATCTTCAAGTGAAAATAGGAGATTTTGGATTAGCTACAAGAATTGAATTCGATGGTGAACGAAAAAAAACTTTATGCGGAACTCCAAATTACATTGCACCCGAAATTTTGAATAAGAAAGGACATTCATTTGAAGTTGATGTTTGGTCTATAGGGTGTATAATGTATACTTTATTAATCGGAAAACCTCCCTTTGAAACTACTAGCTTAAAAGAAACCTATTCAAGGATTAAAAAATGCGAATACAGGTTCGTAATTTTCATAAGTAAAGCCTCATTCACATAAGCATTTAGTTTTAAGGTTTAAATTTATGTTTACGTTTAGGAATGTTTAAATTCTTGTATACAAGCATGCACACTTTTCATTTTCTAGCACTTAAGCCTCCATTTTAGTGTAGCTATTACAATTTAATCTTAGTCTAAAGTTATAGCATTTACTATGCTTTGTTTTAGAGTTCCATCGACAATATCTCCATCTGCAACAACCATGATAGTGAAGATGTTACAATCAGAACCGCGAACTCGCCCAAAGATAGATCAGCTTGTGCGACATGAATTTTTCTATTCTGGATTTTTACCACCATCCTTGCCTGCCAGTTGTTTGACAATGGCACCAAGATTTGATCAAATGGTTGAACGTTCTACGAATATACGTAAACCATTAATAGAAGTAAATAATGTCCAAGAACAAGCTATGTCAGTAGATTCTCCATGCAAAATGAATGGACATGATTCAATTGCTGCTTCTGGAGGTCAAAATGGAGCATTAGCAACTGCATTTGATGCCCGTGGTAGTCTTTTGACACTTCGAGATCAGCTTGCTAAACTGTTTCGTTCTAAGCCTGCCGGTGAAGATGATAAAATTTTAGGAGATGAAATGACAGATCCCGCTGCTCAACCACTGGTTTGGGTTAGCAAATGGGTCGATTATTCTGATAAATATGGATTCGGATACCAATTGTGTGATGAAGGTGTTGGTGTCATGTTCAATGACACAACCAAGCTTATAATGTTAGCAAATGGAGTGTAAGTATTACATTTTCTCCATTATATTTCTACAATTTGTTTGATATTCAGAATATGAGTGCACAATTCGTATTTTTTTCCAAGAGTATATCACTTTTCTTCATGTATTATCTTCCATGGATCATTTCGTAATTTTTAATGTATATTATGAGTATGCACTTACTCATTTCAATTTATTATATCACTCATTATTTCATATTATTATATGTGCGATTATTAGTCATGTTCAAAATACTGAATATTAATTAATTTCAGAAATGTGCATTATATAAATCGGGAAGGCTCGGAGACTTATATGACCATCGACTCTTACCCGAAGTCTTTAGAGAAAAAAATGAAACTTTTATCTTATTTCCACCGGTATATGCGTGAACATTTGATGAAGGCTGGTGCAACAGTAGCTCGTGAGAGTGACTCTTTGTCTCGTATACCACATCTACATCAGTGGTGCAGAACAACTTCTGCAGTTATCATGCAACTTACAAATGGTACAGTTCAGGTAAGAAAACTTTTAGAAATACAATAAAACAGCCACTTAACTTGCGGGGCACCGAGATCATATGTTTAATTGACTTTTATATACAAAAATAAAATAATGTAATGGCCACACAAAATTTCTATTATAATAATTTCTTTTAATATCTTTGTTATTTATTTTTCAGGTGAACTTTTTAGATCATACCAAAATCATCATGTGTCCTTTAATGAGTGCTGTTACATATATTGATAGTGATAAATCTTTCCGTACATTCCGATTTTCAACTGTAGAAGAACATGGATGCAGTAAAGGTTTATACAGAAATTTACGGTACGCGTATGAAAAACTAAACGTATTAGCAGACAAAATGTAAACATTGAAATTGTTTGATAATTATTATACCGTTTTTAATCTTTTTATATAAAACGAAATACGTGGTCTGCATTTAAAAATACGTAGGTGATTGTATGCATATTTTATTTTTGCACGTATATTTCAAGTATTTAAACATGTAACGTGTTTTAGTTTTATTTATTATACATTAATATACTTAGTTTTACTAAATATTTTTTTATTATTAGTTCTATAAATAATTTGTAAAAATGTCACACCTTTTATTACATTAATATTTACCTGAAATACCATAAATATTCATTCTCTTTTAAAATAAGTTTTAATTTTTGTTACTGGTAGAAAAAGATAGAAATATGGTTGGACTTTTTTGAAATTTACTCTATACGTCAAATGTAAGATATTTCTTTGAATATTAATATTTATTAAAAAAAATTAAAATGTCATTTATATATTGATATAACTTTTAAACATTTTAATTAATTGAATTGTCTTTCTATCTTTTCATTTTAAAAGTTTTCAATGATGGTCCGCTGTACTGAACAAGAAAAATAATACAAAACACCGTTACGAATTTAAATTTAGCGTTAGATAGTCGGTGAATGCCATATTTGACTATGTTCTTTGAAATATGATATAATTATGTATTTATGTAAACAGAAGTTACAGTAAACAAAAATAGAAATAACAAAATATATATTTTTTTAATACTTTCCAAGTCATTCTATGTATTTGGGACCAGAGCTGGGCAAAGTATCAATCAAAAGTACTCATGAATACTGACGTTCGAGTACTAATGAATGATACTCGCACTTTATATTTCATTTGTTACGTGGCATTAGATTGTTTAAAATTGTATAATATTTTATGAAACATTCAAATACTTGGATATATACGAGTATTGACTAACAACGAGTACATCAATTTTTTAAATGAGTATACGAGTACTAAGTACCCAAATATTAAAGTAAAATACTCGAGTATCAATTTTCGAATACATTTACTTGAGTACTGCCTAGCTCTAACTTATTACAAAGGTTGATGCTAGATAAAGAGAAAAATTTAATATTAATAAAATCAACAAAGGTTATCAAAATTTCTGTTTATTTCACACACCTTGAACATTTGATTGTAGTGGTATTATATTGAATTTTGAATTGATTTGATGAAGTCCCTAGTATGACTTGTCATATAAATACGATTTAGTATTCATTTGCATGCCATATTTTTACTGTGTGTTAAGCTCTCCATTGCAGCCATTAATCGGTACTGCCGGTACTTAAGACTTTCTGGTAACCCAGTTAATTATATCTGTATCCCAACTTGGAGTGGTAACGTCAGTAGATACTAGATATCGATCCAATCTGGATTCAAACTTACAACTCCTGTGACAAGCAAGTGCACTGCACTATTCCATTCCTCCATCTAAATTTAATTTAGGTATAACAAAAATTAAAAAGATAGAAAATAGTTCGTCATCTGGCTATTCAGGCAGTGCTGCAGCACCCTCAGCAGCGGTCAGCGCCAAGTAGGGTTCAAAATCTCACAGCTAGATAGCGAGCGCTACGATTCTATTCTGCGTTTCTCTGACTGATTACTGATTGTGAATTTGCGAATGTTTGGTTTGGTTCACTGAACTTCGCAACCCATCTCGGTAGTGTGGACTCCTGCGGAAGAGCGACAAGTTGTTCACGGACGTACGCGTACGCTTTAGGTGAATAGAAATACAGTGTTGACGCAAACTCCTTGATCCTGTCTGAATAGCGTATCTTTGTTTTTTGCGATGCCACGTTCTTCGCCTGATGCCGGAACAATTCTAAGTTTAAACCGGAGAACCTCGACTTCAAAGCTTCCTCCAGGGCGTCGGAAGTCGTACCTGATTCCTTGAGTTCTCTAATGAGCCGAGACATAGTGAGCAGCTTCCTCTCTCTCCTCCGCAATTTGGCCTGCAGTATTTTGATCTTCCTCTGGAGGTCCTCTTCCCTGGCAGATGGCTGCAGACGCTTGGGAGAAACTTGAGTGCCAACGGACATTATCTACAAATGTTCGAAACATAGATTAGTAAATAATACGAAGTGTTAAACAACGGGCACATTTGATGTCTGTTTTCGAAAACTTTGATACTTCTATTTCACAGTGAATGAATCGTTAATTTAAGCAGTGAATCATCAACTCGTTACCACAGATATCTCACCTGCACGTCATGCGATAAGCTGGGTTGCTTGCGAGCCTTCTCATGCTCGTTGTCATGGCCTGTCGTTGGGGCCGTGGAACAGGAGGCAGAGAGATAGCTTGAACCCTGTCAAAATTATCAATATATTCGCTACATGCTTCAAGAAAATGACTCAAACTATCAAATGCCATAAATAATTAATTACTCACTTGCACTTCACTCGCTTTTGTTTTATTAAAGATAGATATAATAGTAACTTCTAGTCTTTACAGTGCAAAAAAGCGAAAATGCAATGTCTTATTCTATTATACTAAAGACTAAATATATAAAAAGTAGGGATGAATCATTTATGAAACATTGTTTAAACATCTACAAAAAAACGAGTGATATTTAAACGTCTGTTATGACGGTGAAAGTAATTTGTTGTTGTTGTTGTGAACCTTGTAAGAATCAAAAGATTTATTTAGATATTTTGCAATGCATAGTTACCTGCGAGGACTCTTCTTGCACAACAAATATTGTTGGGATTGCATCTTTTTTCAGCGTCCTCTTGCCAAATTTTTGTTCAATGCAGTCCCCGCTAAAGTGCAAATTACAAATTCGTGAATTGGCAGTAATCTTGCGGTTCGTCGGGACATTTTTCAGCCACTCTTTCAACAGAGCAGCGTACTTCCATGGAAAACTGACAAAAAACACAAATCATTTCATTGAGATGAACTAAAGTCAAATGTCGGCGTGGTTCAAATATGCAAATATGTTATACATCCTCTAATTGTTAAGAGGTTGTTTCGATATATTTTAGGTGAAAAAAAGACAAGAAACAACATTTTTGGCAAATATAAAAAAAAGAAATTGGATTTATGTGTGATACATGCTGAAATTGCAGTCTTCAGGTTAAATGAACTTACCTGAAGAGAGAAATCTCAGTGTACGGGATCCACACGGTTTTGCACGTTGACACGCAGCAGTTTTTCACCATTGTCACAAAAATAATAATATTATTGAGGTTAAAGCAGGTTTGTTTTGAAAATTTGACGTGTGTGTGTCGCCCACAAACAAAACAAGGTAAGACTTGCCAACTGTGTAGAGATTTAAAATATGGAGTTTTTAGCGAGACCTAGCGGTGTTGTTTTGAACTAAATGCAGTGCGGCGGGTGCGGGCGGAGTAGCGGTAGGTTTAAATCGTTGAAATTAAATATTCAGGAATTTTAATTGAAAAGCATAACACTATTTATTGTAAAAAATACATATATTTACATTTTATAAAATACAAATTCATTTCGATACAGATTTTCATTATGAAACACCCAAGCAAATTTCATGCAAATGAATAGTTTTTTTTTAAATTAAAGCATGGGAATAGAAAAAATAGCGTATGCAACTCGTGTATAATGGCCAGGCGCGGATACAAGGGGGGGGGGGGGGGGTTACGGGGTAATTCCCCCCCCCCAAGAATCCTAAAGTTAGATCTTAAAATCGAATACTATTCCAATTTCTACTTAAGTTAATACTATTTTAACTTATGTGGAAGTAAAAATTAAGTTTTAATTTATTTTTACACATAAAAAGAGTGTTATTCACATCCGAAATTTTATATAAAGGCACTTGACCTTGAACTTTAAAAAAATTTCGCCTGCGGCGCTATTTTACCATTCCATTTTTCAAAATTACCCCCCCTAAGAACATCACCTGGATCTGCCCTTGATAATGGCTATTAATACACTCGTATGAATTACGATACTCGCCATGGGTGGGTGAGTGTATAACACTCGAAAGTACTGACGTTGCCTTGTATTTTCGTTGCTTTGTACATGCGCGGCTTTGTATGAACACTGGAAAATATTTACACCGTATTTTATTTACACCGCTTTGTGCAAACACCGGAATGTACTTTTCTCGAAAATACAAAAGTGGAAAACAGCGCAGGCGCAAACCAATGCTGGTGTTTAGGACTTTAGTCTATAGATGTCGAACTAAGTTTAGCAAAACTAGAGTACCTAAATAGACTAAATAAAACTAACAAAACCCTCCTTGAGTCCAACATACTCCGTTTTTGATAACTACTCTTATAAAACTATTCAATGTAGTGAGTTCGTGATGTGTATATGAGTATATGTATAATAACAGTTTCCTGTTTTGCAGCATTGGTTTGTGTTGTAATTAAATAAAGACTTGGGATGTTGAAAATAGAATATCACTTTATTTCCTAAAAATTGAATGACAACGACATAAACAATAATAACAGTTGCACATAGTTTTTGTTATATATAATTAATTTCATAAACTACTGCGTGTAAAATAATTTATCCGTAACACTCCCCCTTAATTATTTTACATCGCAGCATACCAAACAGTTTTCGACTTAAAGGCTTCGTCAAAATACAAACGGCAGTTTCCTGACTTCTTTTGATTTGTGTTCTTGATCTTGTTCGTTTGTAATGTTGCATAACTCTTTGCTTTCTTCATCTGACTGTTTGGTCTTGCTTTTCTTGATTTTGATTGGTTTCTGGTGTGGCTGTCTAGAGAACAATCTGAGTCTGATTCTGACATAAATTCTTCGAAATCTGAAGCTTCCATGTCGATGATTTGAATGATGTCCGACGGCTTTTAGAATTTGCCCTTGTGGCTTTTGATGTACAGATCGAATAACTTTTTTAAAGTTCTGTTTTCTGTTCTGGCGTCGTTTCGAAGTCGTATCATTAGTGTATTTTGTGTTTTTAATATGTTCGTGTTGTATCAACTTCGTAATGTTTTTATCTACGTCGTTTGTTAGCAGATCGCGGTACAACAATCTTTGTTCTGAAACTTGTTTTGTATTTTCTTCTTTATCTTCAGATTCTTCGCTATTGTCTGACTGTGTTTCAGGTTTCTTAGGACCTTTAAATTCTTCTTCAATGGCTTTAAATATTCCATCATCATCTACTCCTTGCGGTATTTCTGTATTTAAAGTCATTTTCGGTTGTTCTTCTGACATTTTAGGTTGTTCCACTGACGACTGTGTTTCAAGTTCTTCTATGAATCTTTTTGGTTCTATTTTAGTTTCTTCCGTTTGGGCTTCAAGATCGTTCGTTGTTGTTCCAGTTGATTTTAAATCAAGTTTATCTTCAGATTTTGGCAGTTTAATAAAGGGGTTTTTAGTTATTGTGTCGATTATATCTGGCGTATCACCGATTACTGGTTCGTTTTTGCAAGCTATTTTCATTTCTGGCGAAGATCGGTTCAACTTCTTGTTTCTGTTGAGTATGACATTTTGGTGGGCCAATCGTTCATGCCAAGTCCTAATTGAAGTAGTTATCAGGCACTGTCCTGGTTCCTCTCGACGCAGCTTCATCTCAAATAAATTTCCGTCGCGTTCTGCCACTGCCACAATTTGTCGACGATCTGATGTCATGAAGATTGATTTTCTCTGATCAGCCGTCTGTACATACCCCTTATCTAAAACTTTACCAACAGAAAAAAGATTAAAATTTAATTTTGGCACATATAAAACGTCCTCCAGTACAGCCTTGTACCAGACCGTTCCATCGAATGCTTCAACCTCAATATCTCCAATGCCAGATGCCTCCAAATTGGTCGCGTCCCCGACGGTTACGTTCGAAGTACTTTCAAATTCAGTAAATGTACTGAACCAGCTTCTGTGTGACGTCATATGCAGACTTGCAGCACAATCCTGATACCAGCGATTTCGAGAATCTCGCTTGGATTTTAAACTGCTCAGAGTAGCAGCTGATAAATTTATGTTTATCAATGCCCTACGATTCGTTGGTTTGGAATCGTACCAGTCTGTCATCTCGTGTCCGCTTTGGTCGTATCGTTTGGTGCAGTCCTTTGCAAAATGGCCTTTCTGACCACACACATTACAAGAATAATTCTCCTTGCAATAAGTAATGTACTGTGCGCAGGGTTTGTTACGACAGTTGTGTTTAACGTGGCCTTTCTGACCGCATTTGAAGCAGTTTCCAGTCGTGTTATATTGCCAGGGCGCTGACTGTTGTCCCGGCTTCTTGTGAGATTTCACAACGAGTGCGTTGTGTGAATTTGTTGCGCTCGGCTGCCCGTACTCGTTGAGACGATCTTCTTCTAGTCTCAATCGTTCAACTAACGTATCGATGGTTTTATCTGCCACGCCGAGGTTATCCCACGCTGTCCTAAAGTGATGCAGCTTAGGAGGTAAAATACCGATAATCCGCGTCATGATCCAGCTGTCCTTCATTCTTTCTCCTTCGGTTGACAAATCTTCTGAAATTTGCAAAATCTCCAAGCAATTCTGGACGGCTGATTTGTTCACGTCGTATGTAAATGCAAAAAATTTCCTTTGTAGACCCTCCACTGTAATATCTGACTTTTTCCCGTAAAGATTTTTTAACTTATCTAACATGTGTTTCGCCGTTTGACAAGTCGCGATCTTTTTGGCAATATTACTATTAACGTTTAATCCTACTAGCGCTTGTGCCTCAAGATCCTTTTTCATCCACGTTTTCACGTGCTCATCAGTAAGAGCCCCGAGAGGCCTTAGTTTCACTCCTATTGCTACGTCATATATATCTTTCGATTTCAACGTTAAATCAATTTTGAAGCGCAATGAAACATAGTTGACGTTGCCCTGCGCATCTTCGGATAACAATTCCAAGTGTGACTTTACCGAATCCATGTCTAGTTTCTTGCTGACTCGGTTGACTATAGACTTTGACTATATAGTATATATCGTTACTGACTATGACTGACTAAACTGACTAAACCGTCTGCCAACACTGACTTGACCGATTATTATTGACATTATTAACATCCCAAGTCTTTATTTAATTACAACAGGTTATGGGCCCAGGCTGTCCTTCATTCTTTCTCCTTCAGATCTATATTCACGACAACCAACATCTGCACAAAAAACATACTGTAATTCTTGTGCAGATGTTGGTTGTCGTGAATATAGATCTGAAGGAGAAAGAATGAAGGACAGCCTGGGCCCATAACCTGTTGTAATTAAATAAAGACTTGGGATGTTGAAAATAGAATATCACTTTATTTACTAAAAATTGAATGACAACGACATAAACAATAATAACAGTTGCACATAGTTTTTGTTATATATAATTAATTTCATAAACTACTGCGTGTAAAATAATTTATCCGGAACAGTTTGCGTCTGCGCTGTTTTCTACTTTTGTGCTTTCGAGAAAAGTACATTTCGGTGTTTGCACAAGGCGGTGTAAATAAAATACAGCGCAAATACTTTCCAGTGTTCATACAAAACCGCGCATGTACAAAGCAACGAAAGTACAAGGCAGCGACGCGAACGCCGCTCTAGCGGCCGCGCTCGGCAAAAGTTGGCTGAGTAAATACAAAAAGTAAATTGACGTTTACGCATAAAAATTAATTTTATTATAAAACGTAGGTATCATAACTAGATATAATGACTTCTTACATTATAACTTGCGGTTTTCAACCAGTTAAAATTGATATATTTATAAATAAAACTTTAAATAAACGAAAAAACTGGTTGACAGTTATCATGTCAGCGATGTAAAAGAAATTCAAGATTCATATTTTAGAAGAATTTCTGGCACTATTTGAGAGGAACACCTGGTGCGAATAGTAATAAGAAAAACACAAATGTTTATAAGCCATTAATAATAATAATAAATAAATAGTGGGAAACTGCGTTATCTTGATACTTTTTTCGATTTGAAAAAAATTTAATAATTAAAAATTATTTATTTCTTAGTTAAATTCAAATAGAGAAGTAATTGATACCTACTGACTGCAACTGCAAAGGTGGAAAGGCATACTGTAAACATGCTGCAGCTATTTTTTGTTCTAACAAGACTGACCAGCCCATGATTTGGAATCGACCTCCACAAGTACAGTTAGATAAATACCACAAAGGATCTACAATCGAAGAATCAAAGTTGTATCGGCTCCGAAAGTGTAATTTAACACATATAGCTTATTACTTCACAAAATACAATAACTACAATAAAATATAAGAGTGTAGAATTAAGTGAGGCTGGAATGTAGAATAGGTGTTTAAGAGAAAATGCGTTTTTTTAGGACATCGTTTATTATGCTTAAATATGACCTAAACAAGCAAAATTAGACCGCGGAAGAGTGTTTTTAACATGATTTTTTGAAGAAAATGAATTTTTTTTGGTTAACCTCAACACCCTTCGTGAGTCCAACATAATCCATTTTTGATACTCTTATGAAACTAAACTAAATAATTCAACCTTTTTACCCTTCGTGAGTCCAACATAATCCGTTTTTGATAAATACTCTTATGAATCTAAACTAAATAATTCAACCTTTTTACCCTTCGTGATTCCAACATAATCCGTTTTTGATAAATACTCTTATGAAACTAAACTAAATAATTCAACCTTTTTACCCTGCGTGAGTCCAACATAATCCGTTTTTGATAAATACTCTTTATACTCTCATTTCCACACTACCCTTGAGGTAGAGTACAGTAGTGCGTTTAATGTAGAATAGGTGTTTAAGAGAATATGCGTTTTTTTTAGGAGATCGTTTATTATGCTTAAATATGACCTAAACAAGCAAAATTAGACCGCGGAAGAGTGTTTTTAACATGATTTTTTGAAGAAAATGAATTTTTTTTGGTTAACCTCAACACCCTTCGTGAGTCCAACATAATCCGTTTTTGATACTCTTATGAAACTAAACTAAATAATTCAACCTTTTTACCCTTCGTGAGTCCAACATAATCCGTTTTTGATAAATACTCTTATGAATCTAAACTAAATAATTCAACGGAAGAGTGTTTTTAACATGATTTTTTGAAGAAAATGAAATTATTTTGGTTAACCTCAATGTGTCAAAATTGCAAAAAATTGAATAAAATGACGTTTTTGTATGTTAACCTGAATGTGTCAAAATGGCTAAAAATAAAGCCGCACAAACTCGGTTTTGGCTAACAAAAACCTGGATCATGCGTTAGTGTCGTTGCAGATCAAGAGATGGCGCAACATGGGAGTGGGTCATCTACAGACTCTTATATGGTTTCAATGGTCTGTGGTTTCAATCTAACAACAACTGTTAACCACAGACCCTGTTAACAATCCGAAACAACTTTGTGCTCTGCGCGAGTAGCAATTAAATTTTAAATTGTTCAGGTATTACTATTATTGTTTTAATATTTTTGTGACAGCACAGATTTGCAGTAGATGTGATGAGTTCCGTAAGTATAAATGATTAAAAATATGTTCTTTATAAGAACATTTGTTGGTAATTTCTGGTTTTATAATAATTGTAGAAAACATATAATCGCTGCCGATGTGTGGTGGTAGATTGTCCTACAAACAACAGAAAACCGTGTGATCGTGAGAAGGTGTTTTCATTGCCTAGAAACCATGTCAAGAGGACACGATGGTTAGAGTTGTTAGGAAGATGTGATCTTCGAGAGAAACCTATTACCAATTTAAACGGTTCCACAGGATACGGGGTATGCGGTCGTCATTTCCAAAATCATCATTTCGTCACAGTGGACAAAAAGGGCCTGAATCGGAACGCCGAACCTGATCGTTACGTGAAAAGTATTTATTTGGTTTAAATATGTTATTTTACATTACTGACACATAAAACAATTTTGTGCACAGCCCTCGAAGATGATATGGTCCTCACTAGAACACCAACACCATCGTCTTTGACATCACCGCCAAGTGGTTTATCTTCTGTGTCCACTGCATCTTTAGCCTCGGATATGGGTCAAACTACGTCGTCTGCCTTGGTCCCAATTATGTGCAGGACGTCTTTAAATCTACCATCATTGGACTCGAGTGATTCGGAGACGACACTTGTCGAGCGACACCAACTGCCCAAGTTAGAAGAAAAAGAATCAAGGGATCAGACAGATGAAGTCACGATGCCAGAACATAAGGAGCTAGCAGAGCGAAGAATACATACGCGGACTCTTAGAAGTGGTATGTATTATGTATTCATATCGATTTATACTGGGCGTCTGTTTGAAATCTGTTATATACGAAAAACAATTATAGTTTTTAAATTTTGCTGTAGTTAGTGACTTATACATTTTAGTCGATAATTGTAACTATAAAACTTGTTCAAAATTAAAAACTGCACACTATGAGACTACGCTCGATCATATTTCTGTATAAGTTCTCGAGAAAAACGCAAAAGAAAATAGGCATTTATACATTTATCGTATTATTTCAGAGTGCCATGGAACTAGTGATTTATTTCTTGAACAAATATTAACATTTCATTTTTTAAGTTAATAATTTTGCATAATTATTAAAAGTGTAACTAAATACAGAAACGAAAGTATGAAAAAAAACCAAAAAAATATCACTAATTCCGTGGTACTCTGATATAATCGAAAATAATGATAAATAATGCAAAATATAGCTTTTTTCTTTTGAGTTTTTCTCGAGAACTAACAAAGCAATATGATAGAGCATGGTCTCATATTGTGTAGTTATTAAAATACGATTTATACTTAGAACAATTAAAAGTTTATGTTGAAAGCGTCCCTAGGAACTATTCCAGCTGCCCAAATATCTTATAATGTCCAAGAAGAATACAGAATAGTATATTAAAACATAAGTTAGGGAAGGCGACTTTTTCTAGCAAGAGTTATAAATTCGGACACGAGCGCGTAGGCGCGAGTGACCGAACGAACGAGTGCTAGAGAAGCCTTCCGTAACGAATGTTTTATACTATTTTCTCTGTTGAGGCAGTTTTTGATTCAATTTAAATTATTTATTTATTTGACAGTTTGCATTAGGGAAATTTTTTGGAAGAATAATTATGTTGGTGACAGTAATTTGTGCTCGACAATTGATGAGTTTTGTTTGTTGCCTAGGTGCTTTGTATATTATTTAAATTTGTTTTATATTAATCAAATAAATTAAAATGTCAGATAGAAAAATTTATGAATGAAGCACCCGACAGAGACTATTTTTCAATAAAAGTAAGCTAAGTATATTAGTAATTATATTTAAATTATAATTTTAGAACAATATTTTTAGGTTCTGCCAATAATGGGTTATTCCGGCGTGTGCAGAAGGGATGAATTCACTAATATAATATTAATAGATGAAATTGAGTACAAAATTAATTCAATTTTTGTAACAATATCAAAAACTCAAACGAATAGTCCAAGATGATTTGCAAACGAATGAAGTATGGATTAATTTGATCAAAAATTATATTAATTTTAAGACCGGCTGTAGTACAAAACAAGATTAATATTATATTAATATTATTTAGTTTATCTTTGTATGAAATATAAATATTAATTCAGTTTGTATGTTTCTTTTGATTCAAAATAATAAAATTAACGTCAAAAGTGAATCCCGTTTTGTCAAAATTGTTCGTTGCCCGTTGCCTAGATATTTTGTTTATTTAATGCAGTGCTACCAGTCGCTGATAACAAAATTTCACCAAAAATCGTAGGTAATGAAGCTCATACCAGCATCAAAATTAGAACTGGTATGAACTCATTCTAGTTCCGAAACAGAGAAAATGGATTCTATGTTTCATTTTAAAAAGAACGCTGTAATACATTGCTGTCAAAGTCGTAAGAATGGATATGAAAAATCCCATGTTTCACGTTAAAATAAACTCATTGTATAACAGACTTCAATCAGACACCCGGTATATTACATTATTAGCTATAGCAACGATGAATAATTATTGTTTTATTTATTATATTTTTCAGTACGGATACAACACCGTGGTGTAACCCGAACAACTGATCTTACACCTCACAAGAAATTTATAATCACCAAGCTGCGAAAAGTTAAGCGAACAGTGGCAGTTATGAACAGTTTTATAAAAATGGTAAACTTACAAATTGATAACAAGGATTCCAGACCTCACGAAATTATTAACAAATTTCTTAGGTCTGCGATGAAATGATTATCAATTTGTAAGTTTACCATTTTTAAAATGTCATGTCAACATGACTTCTTATCCTACTACATCATTTTTATCCTTAGATGATTCTTGAAAAGTACCTCATGCCTGTGATATAAATGTATCTTGAAGATGATATTGTATCTTCTGTAGCTCTACGATATAGTTATGGAAGGATCTTGGAAATTGCTCTAAGCCTGTGATTTATTTAGCATAGTCAACGGCATAATCTAGATGATACAGAACAATAATTATTATTCAAAGTAAATAAATATAATCTCACATTCTTGTTGTACAATTTTAAACTACAGAAGTTAAATAATTTCATTTATTAAGTCGAAATAGTTATTGTATATATTTTATCTTCTAATAATAAATACAAATTTATCTCACACCCATGTTTTTGTAAGTACTATTTTAACACAAAAGAAGAAAAATATTTTTTATTTTCCTAGATAATTATATTTGTGTAATAAAAATGTTAATTATTTTTATTGTAATGTATTTTTATTTGTTAGCATATTGTGACTTTTGTATAAAATTTTTAATTAATGTAACTTTTATCCGAAATTTGCTAACATTAAAAATACATTAATTATAATGTACAGTTTCGTGTAGCGCATTCTTTTGTAAAATAAATTTGTTTATATATATACATTGCGCTTTAATTTTCAAACAGTAGGTACGGCGAAATTCTGTCTGCTGTAATTCAACTTTTTATGAATGAATAGGTATTCGAAATTTTAATATTCTGCTGTTTATGATATTCCCCGAAAATATTGATTTTTACGAGTTTAATCTTTCATCGATTTACTATCTCCACAAAGTAATAAGTTTTTTATAACCATAATATTTTGTTTAAAAACGTCAACGTTTTGATATGAATGGGTTCATATTAACACAAAAAAATAGAATATTCATTATCTAAAATTTTAAATACGGGTTCAGTTCAACTTAATTATTATGTATCTTCTTGCTTTCTAAATTTGCAACTTCCTGTGTTGCATTTATCTCGAATCTAGAATAATTATAGATTTAAATTTTTCTGTGAATAAATCTTTGAATGCAAGTATTTCTAGATTAGCATTTTCTGGTGATATATTTTTCTGCGTATGAATATTCTAGATTTTTATTTTCTGGTGTTACCCGTTTTGATTTTTGATGCAACTTCAGCTCGTATGATTGACCTTAAACACGTTTTTCAAAATAAAAACGTTTTGGTTAGAGATACTAATTTATTAAATGAATTATTTATATGGTACTTTTATAACAAATTGAAATAAAGTTAGTATTTTTATAAAATGCCGCCAAAGAAAAATAATAAACCTGCTAAAGAAACAAATAAATCCAGTGATCAAGGTTAAGGATATTTACATTTGGTTAATTCTTCGTTTTATTTATTTATTTTATATTCAATTAGGAGCGGCTAAGGAGAAAAAAGGTGGTAATTCAGTAAAAGTTAGACATATTCTTTGTGAAAAACAAGGCAAATCCTTAGAAGCTCTGGAAAAGTTAAAAGCAGGGCAAAAATTTCCTGAGGTAGCAGCAGCATATAGTGAAGATAAAGCTAGGTCAGGAGGAGATTTAGGTTGGATGATAAGAGGTTCAATGGTTGGACCTTTTCAAGATGCAGCATTTGCTTTACCCATATCATCAGTGAATAATCCAGTTTACACTGACCCACCCATAAAAACAAAGTTTGGTTATCATATTATAATGGTGGAAGGTAAAAAATAGCACAAATAAAAACTAAAATCTAAATTGTACTTCCTCATTTTATATATAAATAAATAATTTATAATACAATCTTTATGAATATACCTGTTAAGTCTAAAAGTAGATATACAGTCTTTAGTATCATATACGTAAATTTGGGTTTGTGTACCTAACATATTTTAAGAGGGCTTCATTCTCTTCACAAACCCATGGTTTTCTGTGGTGACAAGCGACATCGTGCCAGTTTACACCATCGTTGTAGAAATTATTTAATACAGCCAAACAATTTTCGGGAGCACCTCCTTGCAAAGCTTCCTATAATACGAAAAAAATATAAATAATGTATTGGGGGCAGGAATTGAATTTAAAAATAATTAAGCTTTAGTTAATAAATAATAAATTATCAAATTTTAAATTCAATACTAGCCTATGAAAATGTGTAGGTATATCACGTGTAACACTTAGATAGCAAAATGTTTTTTAAAATAATATTTAGGATTACTCACTCTATTATCAGGCTGAGGTTTGCCAATACCGCCATTTTCGGACCAATCATTTTGATCTCTTTGAGTTGTAGGTGCAAGTTTTTGTAATTCAGCAGTCCAGAACCATCCATTTACGGGAATTGGTTGTAAATCAGCGCGCTCGCAACCTTTGAAATCACATAATCGTCCACTTGTCCAGATATATTTAACTTTATCTTGTACTAAACGTTGTTTAATCCATTCGTTTTCGGCATTGGTTTCTAAACTAACTAAGTCCATGCAGCGTTGGCGACAGTAATTACGACCATTTAACCAGTCTTCTTCTACACCTTTTAAAGCGTTATCCCTCCAGCTGAAGAAATATCCTTTACCTGCAAAAAGTAAAGCAAATTAATTATTAATTTGATAATATCATAATTAATAAATTATAACTTCAGTTTTGAAAACAGGCGATAAAATAATAGGTCAATTCTGTTCAAATCGATAATAAATTAATAATGAATAAAAACAAAAAATCTGCATAAATTATATATTTTTGTGTGATTTTGTTATGATTTTTGTAGAAGATATCGATTGAAAACACCTAAATAGTTAGTTAACTGTAATATATTATTTTTATTCAATTAATATTATTATTTTTAATGTTACATGTAATTTTTTAAATTAAATACAGTGGAAATAAAAACACTAGGAGTATTTAAAATGATACTTTACCATCAGGAGTTCTTTCATGTATAATGCGCTGAGCGCATTGATTTGGAATTGGAGGTTCCAAAATTCTTCCGTTTGGAAATTGGGCTGTAGCACAGCTAACAAAAAATAAAATGATAAATAATTTCATTTTATAAAACTTCACACAACGATGTAAATAAGCAACATTTACGAAAGAAAACCAGAAGACTACTAACCCAGATTCGTTGACGTCGGGTATATATACCACCCCGTAAACGTACGGTATGTGACGTGCCTGAAGCACTATTGTGTTGAATATATCACGAAGTATATCTTCAAGAATCTTAACATTCCAGTCGTCGTGTTTACAACGGAGAAAGTTCAATAATAGAAATACATCTCAAGGTTAGTAAATGTTTACCTGGGTGACTTGGGCATCCTCAAAAGGTAAAAATAAATATGTGTGTCGTGACTTTCTCCGACATTACTATACTTAGCTATAATTAACTGAATCTTCATACTTTCCATAATTTAAAACAAGTTTAGTTTTTGTAAAAATTAATAAGTCATTAATGACCACTTGTTACAAAATATGTTTTTTCCATGAGTTAACATTGAAAATATTTTTACTGTAATACTTCCGCACCGGCGTCTGCCACTTGTTGTCTAATTTGTTGTTATGTTTTGCTTGCATAATATGTTGTTATTTTCAGTATACCTACACATATACAATAGTTTTTACTTATGCATAGATTTATAATCAAAGTTTTTACCCAATTAAGGCCTGGTAGCATTATAGAAATAATTTTTGCTATCGGTATAATTAATACCCATGTGCTGTTACTACTTTTATTTATGTTTTACGTGTTCTATGGATTATATAGCTGTGGAGGGATTTAAATATGCTTGTTCCAACTGAGGCCGATTGTTAGTATTCAAAATTGTCATTAGTTCAAAAGTTTATTTACAACAATATCCAGAGCTATGATTTCAAAAATATATTAATTAATATAGTATAATATATAGTTTTTTCTAAAATTAGAAACTGATATAATAAAATGACAATACTTCATTTTTTTTTAAACTATTTGCAAAAATTCACATAACATAAAAAAATTCTCGTTAATATCATGAACTGCTGTCAGTTGTCGAGCATTTGAGTAGAATTATTGTTCATTATATAGGTATTTACAAAATATAAAACCAGTACCTACCTATTCCAATTATTGTCTTCTTTAAAAAATGAAGTATAGTAACTTCCTCTTATACGATTTTGGAATAGCAAAATAGCAATGACTAAAATACTTTTAGCTCTTTACATTATCATTCAAATTATGAATATTAAATTAAGTTACTTTATCTTCTCTTGTTTATGTATGATTGCACAGCACATATGGACAAATTAATATTCACATATCCATTCATACACACATATGACATCATTGAGAAAATAATTTCAAAACGGATTCAGAGGATCTCAAAACATGTAGGTAGGTATTTCCGCTAAAATTTTGCCTTCGAAAGAATACAGGGTGATCGGTGAAAGTCCATTACCAGGAATATTTCGTTTATTTTGAGAGATGCACAGAATGTTTTTAAGTAAAGTTGATTGTAAATAAAAGGGGTAAATTATCGTCGTAAGAATATTTGTATAGGAATAGATTTTATACAATTTAAATTTTTTTTAGCATAGATTGTTGGTATTATTTATTATGCACATAAAATTAGCTTCAGGCCCTTCAGGAATAACTCATTCAAAAATATAATAGTTTTGCTGAATCTACCTAACCAATATTAAATGACTACTATCGGAGTAATAAGTATAGTCACTCGGATGTAAAGTTGAATAACTTGTTTAAAAATAATCCAAAAAATTTAAATAAAACTTTATACTAAAGTATGCACATTTATACGTTATTGTATAGAATTTTAAATTTTTAAATGTGTATGTGTAGAAATAACAAAAATTTATAGCAGAAATGAGCTATGATTTTTGACACATTTTTAGAAACTGTTAACTTTAATGACGTCTACTGTCAATATAGATCATGCAAAAAAATTCAAATTTTGGTATAGTATAGTTATAAGCTTAGTTAAGTTATTTGCTACTGTAATTGTTTTTAAATATTTATATTTTGTTTATAATAATAAAATAAGTGAACATGTAACATCTTTGTTATTGGTAATCTTATAAGATTTAAATTCAGGTTAGGGATGACTTATATAATTATAAAAAAGAATTGTTAATCATTTTTATTTTAAACTTATTATATGAATTATAATAATTGTTTTCTGAAAAATTGATACCTCAGGATTCATAAATTTCAGAAAACTTTTTATCAAAATTCAAGTAATAATTTTTAAATAAAAATTATAAACAAATCTTTTTTATAATTATATAAGCCAACCTGAATTTGAATCTTATAAGATTATTAATAACAAAGATATTACATGTTCACTTATTTTTTTATTATAAACAAAATATAAATATTTAAAAACAATTACAGTAGCAAATAACTTAACTAAGCTTATAACTATACTATACCAAAATTTGAATTTTTTTGCATGATGTATATTGACAGTAGACGTCATTAAAGTTAGCAGTTTTTAAAAATGTGTCAAATCATAGCTCATTTTTGCTATAAATTTTTGTTATTTCTACACATATACATTTACAAATTTGAAATTCTATACAATAACGTATAAATGTGCATACTTTAGTATAAAGTTTTATTTAAATTTTTTGGATTATTTTTAAACAAGTTATTCAACTTTACATCCGAGTGACTATACTTATTACTCCGATAGTAGCATTTAATTTTAAAAATGATTAACTTTGTTTCTAGATTAGATGATTAGAGTAAAAACATATTTGTAAATAATCATTAGTGCGTAGCCAGTCTTTAAAATATTTTGTTGATATTGAAATATTTTATTAATGTGGGTACACATTTAAAGTTTTTGTTGTCTGCTGTTTCAAACATAATAATTAAGTTATTTTAAAATTATAGTTATGCAACCTACAGTAGCTGTTTGCTGTAAATATGATATACTTACATATCTTTCACTCCTATTACCCAACTTGGGTCATCTTGTCAAACGTAAAAACCAACATAATAGATAATTTTTGAAGCGTAATCACTATTACTATCTCTAATTTAAATACAATAGTAATAAGTAGGTGAAATCAATAATAACAGTAATAAGGATAGCGCTGGATGCAACAAAAACTACAGAAACGATATGCATGTTGGATATTTTCAAGGGACAACAAACACGTGTGGAAAAATTTTCAGGGGTAATATCATGAGATGATTACTTTTTGAGAATTGTTTTGTCGTTTCCACGGTAACTTATTTCTAACAATTTACGACACAAAACATGTGAAATTTTCCGTGATGTTTTGTGAGTGAAATTACAATAAGAGGCCGTGGAATAGACAAAAATTCTATCAAAAAATTATTATTATTATCTCGAATTGTATTTAGAAATAATATTTTTTTTGTTAAAAAACACTACCAAAACGACTAATTTTGCAAAACATTTTTGACGTTTAATTTATTTATTGTAACTAATGTAACTAAATAAAATCTAATCTACATAATTTTGTCAGATACATAATTTTACATCTTCAATTTTATTGGTTGCATGACGTCATCCGACGTCATTACGCAATATGATTGATTAATACAATCAAAATATATTCAGGATAAGTATTATTTTGACCACGAGTTGTATTTTTGATAAGATTATTCATCAAAATATAGTAAATCAACTCAATATGAATATTATTGTACTCTGCTATAAGGGAAAAATGCATTTTCCGTCCTTTGAGGCCGTTCTCATAACACGCGATTTTTAGGATTTTTAGACCCACTGCCCCTTCACACTAAGTTAACCCACCTTCCCCCTTATGAAATTTACAAGTGATAATTCTTGCCATTGCGTTCCATAATTAATTAAATTGTTTATTTTATTCCATATAAAATTAATCAGATATCCATTATTTAATCCAGTGGTAACAAAAATGTACTTCTTTTTAAAACTTCTCTTAAATTTGCAAATTAAAAAATTCTTTTTGTTCCATGAACACGAATACCTACTATATTATGCAAATGCATTCTGTATACTATACATTCAGGTAAAAGGTCTAAGTAATGAAAATAATTCATATTTATATATTAAATATAATGAACATAAATTTGGCATTGGTGTCACATTTAAATATTAGTACATCATTTACAAAGATAACATTATTATTACTTAACAGTTATAAATATTAATAATATATGAATTTATGAAGAATATATAATAAATTAACATTGGTTTTTATAAAATAAATTTCATTAATGTACTATAATTATGACTATGTCGCAACAACAGCTTTTCTTTTGTCAGGATCAGGCATGTGCATTAACAAAAAGTTATTTTGCAATTTGAGCCTGTCCGACTTATTGATCTTAATATTTTAAATAATTATGGATGAATAATTAAGTTTTGTGATTTGTGATAGTAGAGGGTATAAGTGACCAGTAAACTAGTTAACCGGGACTGTTGGTGGAATACTAACTAACTTTGCTACGCTGTTTTTGATGCATTAGCATTATAAATTAAAAAAGTGTGAAGCCGCATTCACAGCCCGAAATTTGGTGAGATTTGTGAAGTTTGTTATACGGCAATGTGTACTTGCGTTCACATAATTGAAATTTGATGTTGTGAATGCAAGTACACATTGCCATATGACAGACTTCACAAATTTCACCAAATTTCGGGCTGTGCATGTGGCTTGAGGTATGACGGGCAGATGCAACAAGATGACTACGTCTATCTCAACTTATTAAGTTCCTTGAATAAGGACTAAAATTTTGTCACATTCTTCGATATAAACATTAGAGTTGGTTTTTGTCATTCATAGATTATAAATTCCAAGTTAAACTTAAAAGGAATTCACTTTACGTATACATATTTTGTTTTTTATACTACTCGTAAAACATTATTATTTATATTTACTTCCTTGCAGTTAGTAGGCTTTATGAAATTAACGTACAATTTAGATTTTTTTGAACTAACTTCATAGAAAAAGATGTCTGACATTTCAAATCGAGGAACCTGAAATCCTAATTTACTAATAATGCACCTAGTTAAAATATAATAAAAATTTATTTTTTCTCACATTTTAACCTATTTGGTTATGTCCTTAGACTTGCTACACACGATTTATTATTCACTTACAATGCCATGTCGTACTATCATCAGGGCCGGATTTAAGGTTAAAAAATTACAAGTAAATAAAATTACAAATAAAATCAATATCAATATCAAATTATTTGTCAATTTTAGAGACTGTAATGATAAAATAGCGCCGCAAGCAAAATTTTTTGGAGTTCAAGGTCAAATGCCTTTAAATTAAAATTTGGATGGATTTGTGAAAATAAATTAAATGTAATTTTACTAATAGTTCTCGATTTCCAGATCGTAACATTAAGATATTTTTATAAATTTTAGCGAAGAAATATTTTGTGCGGGCCTCGAAGCTCGTGCCCCGCCTTCTCCTTCTAAATCCGGCCCTGACTATCATAATGTGTTGCCAACCATAGGTGCAAGCCCATTGTTACAACCACTAGCCGGTGCCAAGTTAATTGTATCCCAACTTGGAATGGTGACGAGAGTCGATAGGTTGAAAATATTAATTTAATCTGAGGTTTGGCTAATTGTCAAGATAAACGTAGTGGAGATGATTATATTGATGTGTTACGTGTAGGTCCTGTTAACTGTAACAGTATAACTTTTATTTTATGTAATAATATAAGTTTAACTATTATAAATGTTTTATGTAGTATGCGAACGATATAATATGAAAATATGTAATAAAATTTATGTTTATAATATATCATATATTTTTTAAATCACTGTAACATCTTAACATACATGTAGCTTTATTTGTATTGATAAAAATAATAATACAGTAGTCAACATTCTTATTATTATTATTAAAATACATTTTATTAACAAAAAGTGTAACAAAGTAAATGAGTGCCCAACTTTCATTGAGGAAACAATATTAATTTGCTCAGTTTGTTTTGATTAATTATTGGAATGTTTTCCATTAAATTTGCTTCATATTTATGCACTCTTTTAAGAACCCATTTCACATTTACTGTGTAACTATTTTTTATCAACTTTGTTAGAAACAAATATTTTCGGTAACGTAAAATCTAATAGGAAATACGTCATCAAGGGTAAGAGATATAGGTACTTAATATTTTCTGATGTGAAACACGAGCTGAAACCGAGGGCCACAACAAAAATCAAATCACACTTCTTAGCGTTTATGTCCCTATTATTTTCCATTAATTGTGATACCAAAAATTTTGATCAAGTTGTATTAATACAAATGGCAATGTACACATATGCAAAATTTAAAATTCCAGTAAGAAGCATAACGTCGAATATGTAGGTAGGTACATAATCCATTATTATTATGATTAAGGCAATAGATTAAATGATTGATTATGATTATAGACTTTTAACATTCTTCCTCGATGCTGGAGTTTTATCTCCCATGAGAGAAAAGTTTTATTTTTGTCACAATTTTGAAGTGCTAAAATTATTCATCCAGTCCTTGAAAAAGTTATTTTATTGTTTGTTTATAAAATCAAGTTCTACAATTATGTACTTTATGAATATTGTGCTAAGTACCCTTAAATTCAGAGTTACTTTTTCAGGCATAACCAGCCACACGCTTTCAAAAAAAGAAAATAATTTATTCGTAAAATTATATGGATTTTATGTGGGAAGTATATATGTATAGGTGCTTCTGCCTTCCATATTTTATAGATGCCGCGAAGTTAATTTTAATGTTGGGTTGATTACATCTCTGACTGGACAGTTATCTACCTATGTTGCTTTTAGGTCTTTGTCAAAAGTTTATTTTTCTTTTGATATTTCTTTTGTAGGGTTGTGGACGTTAGTGGCACTGACTGAGATATATTTTATTGCTTTTAAATTTATAATCAAGGTTCTTACTACATTTGTCACTAAAAGCTGATTTACATTCGCGCTTGCTACTACGACAGCAGTAGTATAGCAGTATGTCATATTGCTTATTTTGTTTGATTTTGTGTCCCGTCCAACCTCTTATATATTGCTGTTATATTTTGTTTACAGTTATTTATATAGGTAATTATACAAGAATGTTTCGGATTATATGTTTGCTTCAAGTAATTATAATTTTCCCCCTTTTATTTGTTCGTATCGATGTTATGAATACCGTCTGCCACTGTTAATTTGAGACTTCTTGATATAAAAGTTTTACAGGTTTGGTTGTTGACCTTACGTTAATAGTATTTTGTGCACCTAGGGAGGGAAGCGTGCTATTACTCCCGCGGGCGAAGCGGCGGTCCGAGCGAGGGCGCCGGCTTCGCTCAAGGGTGTAATAGCTATTACTCCCGCGGGCGAAGCGGCGACCAGAGCCGAAGGCGAGCCGCAGGCGAGTCCGAGCGAGGGCGCCGGCTTCGCCCAAGGGAGTAATTGCTATTAATCCCGCGGGCCAAGCGGCGGCCCGAGCGAGGGCGCCGGCTTCGCCTAAGGGAGGAATAGCCTTCCCTCCCGTGGGACACACAATATTTTACGTCACGAGGGCCTCGAAATCACCTTTCTTGCAATGTTTTCCTCCCGCCAGTACCGGGAAGAAGACAGTGTTTTCCTCCCGCTCGGGAGGAAAGCAAGTACGGTCCTCCCGAGCGGGAGGGAAAACTCGCTTCCCTCCCTCCATTAGCAAGAGGAAAACACTGCTTTCCTCCCCCGAGTGACGTAAAATCTTTTTCTTCCTTGTACTTAGATTGATTTCTCATTTCGCCAGTTCCATGTTTATTGGAGTGATTTTAGTTCGGTAAATGAGTAATTATGGTGTTATACTGTAATATTATTTATTACGGTAAAATCTTCATATGTAGGTAACAAAAAATTAAAAATATGAAATAAAACGTTAAAAGGTATACTCATTTCGGTATACTCAGATTCTTCGTTGCCTTTTTGGGAAACATCAAACATCTGAATTGTACTGCACTTTTTTTGATTATCATTTTTTTAACGTAAATTACTACATCAAATGCGATAAATCATAAAATTATTTAATTCTAAGTAATTTTTCCGTTGCCAGAAATAGTTTTTATGTTACTAACATTTTAGATTATTTGTAACCCTCGGATACACCTTGTACTGTAATCATCATTTTCGACTTTAATAATTATGAGTATAAATAACATAAATTTTCGTTCAGTATATACCTAAATAATAAATTATACATCCATCAAGTTAGTTATTGTACTAATTCAAAATTATAACAACATATCTAGGTAATATACAACTATTTATTATAACAATAAACAACATTTAACATATTATCCTATTTATTACATACATACGTATACGTATGCAACCCAGATATGTAGTTTACATGTAATTAGGTAATATTTGTCATTTGTCGTGATGAAGGCATACATTTAGTTTGCCAAAATATCAAGTAATCTATAAAACTAAACCGAGTATTTATATTTTTGTATTAAAAAATTATGCTTGTTTATAGTTACTGAAAATTAAATGATCTGTCTGAAAATCAGTAATATAAAAAACATTGCGGAGTACGTACCTTATTAAAAATACACCATTTAAAACAAATTCGGGCACTCATTTTACATATTAATAGTAGTGAAATTCTGTGCAAATCTATAAATTATATAGATTCATAAATAATTAACAAAATCATAATAATTTGTGTTGACAAGTAAAAAATGTTTCATAAGATTACAAATTAATTTCTTTACGATTTTGTTTAATATTTATTTATAGCTGATAGATCTATCTATATTATTCATAAATTTGCGCACAATTCTACAATAAAAGATATTTAATAAAACGAGTATTACTAAGTAAAAGCGATGTGCACATTTGTCCAAATGTCCACTCATTTCATGTTCCATAACGTTATTTAAAGTTTGCATAACAAGATGTTTTTAACAATAGCCACTCGAGAACAGTAACAAAAACGAAAACAAGAAGCAAAGGAAATAGTATTATTTGTAATCAAATTGAAAATAAGTTTTAGATTTATATGCCAGCAAGTTGTTATTTTTTTTCCTTGTCACTATCTTTTTGTTCTCGTTATCGTTCTCGTATTCTGAATCATTTGACTGTGTTCTCCAATTATTTGTACCTATTAATAAACCTTTAAAAAAGTGATGCAATAATGCTGGACGATCTTTATGGAGACAAAGTAAAATATATAATTGATAAAAGAAAAACAGTAACAGATTAAGATACCCGAAAGAGGTAAATCAGGCATCGGGAAGAGTTTATTTAAAAAACACTGAAACTATATTATGTAGATAAAAAAATTGATAAAAAACATGACTTAATTATTGTACCACAACGCAAGAGCTGGAGCTAAAACAATTATAATATAATAGGAGAAAAAATGCACATAATAAGTAGAAGCTGAGATAACGATGATTATAGAGCGAACGACACAGTTTTTCATATCTGACATGAAATGCTGAGCATTTCTAAATGCTTCTGTCTGATGTGCTCTCATTAATACCATAAGTAGTATTACTTATATTATTTATCATAACATTAACGTATTTTTACATAGGTACGTACCTAATAAAAATACCTATACACTTTATTTTGACGATTTCATCTTATCGTTATTATTATCTTTACTCCTATAGCCCAACATAAATACATATTTAATGTTGAAATAAACGAACAAAGTTGAATGCTGAAACAGTCTGTATAGTATAAGTACCTATGCGATTTTACTATATCATAAAAATTGAGACCAGATAAATGAAACCGTTTAAGAAAATATATTTACTTATTGAGAGCACAAAATGATTGGCATATGGACAAATGAGGAAGACACCGAAATTAAATAGAAAAACGGTAACTTTGGCTCAGTAATAAATATCTCTTATTGTATAAAAAAACTATCATCTGACTCCCAGTCATCAAAATTAACAGGCCCAAACGAATCATCGAAAAACTGGTCGATTTCTCGATATAAATGCAGTTTGGACATATCAAACATATGTGTCTCATCTGGATAAATCTGAAAAAGTTATAATTTATTAAATGAGATAAATTGCTTAGTAAATATACCGGAACATACTAATTGTTTGAAAAGTACGCCTCTATCAATCAGCGATTTTGCAAGAATCATAGCATGTTGTGGTTTGACCACAGTATCTGCTGTTCCATGAACTAACAGAAAGTGTCTGCCAGCCAGATCTGCTGTTTTTTTACTTAGGTCTGCTTTTTCGTACGCTGTTGCTTCTGACATATATCTTTCTGTGAAATATGAATCTGAAATAAAAATAAAAATATACAAAAACAGTCAAATATACATAACCAGGGCCGCCGCGTGGCTATTAGCCGCCCGTGCGCATTATTTCATAAATTCGCCCCCTATTAGAAATTGCAACTATTCAATGATCCGGCTAAGATTTCCATTTCGAGGTTCTTTGCTTTTTTTCTGTTTTGAGCTTTAAGCAGTGGCGGATCTAGAAAGGAGGGGGCAAAATCCTAATAAAAATAGTACTTGGGTAGTGTTTTATAAAGAAAAAGAAGAAATAGCGCCGCAGGCGAAAAAAATGTTTGAGTTCAAGGTCAACGGCTGTTTCATTAAAAGTTAAGTTTTTCCATAGAGGATAAATTACATTAGATACCTATATTTTACCCTCTTCTCTCTTTCACGAATAAAAATTAATAAAAAAAAATTATGAAATGAAAATTGGGAAATTTATTTATTTGTAATTTATCAGGATTTTTTAAAATTTTAAAGAACAAATTATCACAAAGAGGGAAGAGCGGTCGTCCCATCGCCTCGCCACCCTTGGATCCGCCAGTGGCTCTAAGACAAAGTTTAATTTTTTTTTCAGCAATATTTTTATTGAAGTCATATGCTTCATAAAGAAAATTTGGTGACCAGGGGCGGACTGACTCTTATAGTAGAAAATAGCGCCGCTGGCGAAATTTTTTTAATTCAGGCCCTACGTCAACTATTTTTGCGGAATTTTATTAGAGAGATCGTTAGTAGGTATAGCGTTAGGTTGAATTTGTTATAGGTCATTGACAATAACGTGTAGTAAGTATAGGTACTTGATAGAAGAAGATGTGATCAAATTGAAGACAACGAAGAAATATAAATAAATATATAATCAGAATTAATAATTATAATAATAATTTTTAAACAATGAATTCTGAAAATTATTGTGAAACATTAAAATAGTTTTTTTTTAGAAAAATAAAAATTTAATGCCGCCCCCTTGATGAGCCGCCCTTATGCGGGGCACGCCCTGCATACTCGCACGCGGCGGCCCTGTACATAATGCACAGAGGGTTTTGTTTAATATTGGTTTTTCTTTTGAATGAATGAATTATTTTAAAAACAAATAAATAACTTAACACATACTTACTATAAAATTGCCAGTTTGCAACAGGTGCAATGCTGACAGAACAGTTAACTATTTTCTCATCATCTTGTGCTAACATCATCGCCGTAACGTATCCTCCATATCCTTTTCCTATTGCACATACTTTAGTTTGATCTATGAATTTAAATGTCTTGATGAGATATTTCAGAACTGTTAATTGATCCGTTACTTCTTCTGAACCTAATCTGGAAACAAATATTATGTTTACATAATTGATATATTGTAGGTAGGTATATACTTAAAAATGTGTAAATTCGTATAGAAGCTAACTATTATAATATTTATCAAGTTAAATTTAACGCAATGAATTATAAGTCAAAATACCAGTAGGTAGGTACTAAAATTAATTATTAGAATCGTCATTTTTTTTCCTGCCTAAAAGGGAGGTGTAGAGACCGTGAAAAAGATTTTTGTTAATAAGAACAAGAACGTTTTAGTACCTTTAGAACCTATTTTGGCTATTTTTATGAGGATGTCTGTATGGGTGTATGGATGGACGGTTCTATATGCGCCTACTATGCGCTTTTATTCTGTTTCATTATCTCGAATTCTACTAAACATAAAATTCTAATATTTTGCATTATACATTTATACATCTTAAAGAAGAGCTAAATTTTTTTGGTTAAAATGTACCAACCGGAAATGGTATTACCTTGAAGCATTCTAACATTTTTTGCAAAAAATATAGGAAATACTGCGATAGTTATAATTTGTCATATGATATTTTGAAAGAACAAATTACATCTTACAATACCTATTTATTTAACATCTTTTTTATGTCCTTTACAAATAAAAGAAAATTATTATCAAAAATATGTAATTTTACCTACCACGATTTGCTAATCACAATATAGGAAAAAAAATCTGATGTGACCAGCACAAGAACTTCCGCCATACTCTACCTACTCTCTTTACTATAATATAGGTTAGGTACTTACTCACAAATATAATTTAGTCATTTTATGTAAACTGCAGAAGAAGATTAAACTGAATTCCAGTAATGTTTTAATTATTCATCAGCATCATCGATTCATTATTAACTGGACATAATGTAATAAGGTAATAATAAAGCAAAATTGTATCTACAAAGAGCTAATTAGATTTTAATGCTAATGCTAAAACTATAACATAATTTGCAAGTTTCTAAAATTTATTGCAAAATTATTTAAGATAGCCTAACTAAAACCAAATTCACATATTACAGTATCAAGGCGGGAGGTTATGTGCTGGCCACATAAGATTTTTTTGTAAGATGTTCGTGAAGCATCTTATTCGTATCAGTGCAGAATGCAGATTGCAACATTGGCGTAGGAAACAATGGGTAATTAAACACAAATGATAATTTGATGATTGTGGAAAATTACGACCGAGGGTTCTTCACATTTCAAGTACAGGCCAAGCGTTTAGCGGAGACACACATGATCGAACAAGCGTGTAACCTGAACACGGCGTCGTCTTATTGTATGTAGAATGCGAAATCGTTTTTTTTAATGAAACTGTACAATAATGAGATACTTTAGTTTCGACCAATCAAGCGATGCATGTGTACCTACTCGATCGTGGTCCAGTATTATAGTATTGTCGAATTGACCGAAATGTGAACTGTTGTAAACCAGTAAACACTATTTCTGTACCCCAGAGCCAAAGTATGCCAAGTCCAAAATTTCAAAAAATGAGGTCTAGAAGCTAATGGTGGGATTCTGTTCAAATCTGTAAGTTTTACAAATTTGTAATTCTTTAAATATTGAACAAAATCACATCAATATTTGTTGACAAATATAAAAATGTTCATATGCTTATAAATTTCATTGCGAATTTGTTTAATATTTACAGTTTTATAGATATGTAGCAACTACAGATTTGAACAAAATCCCATCATTTGTTCATTAAAATTTTGTCTACAATTGATTGCTTTTTGTTACAATTCCGTAGAATTTATACTTCTGTAAATAGGTAGATATAGACTGTGCCCAGGTCCAACAATCTGAAAGAGCCAAACAAAGCCAAGTCGTAATCGGATATTCTGTCTCTCAAGTTTACGCTTGCGCACAATATGACAAGTCCTTTCTTTGTCTCAGAGTTTAAAGCTGCAGGTATTTTATGTATACATTACTGCAATGTTGAGAATAAAATTTATTTATAATAAGTAATACTTTTGTTTTATTTGTTTGATTTATACTAAAAATGTCAAGTCCACTTACAATACAGGTGATATGGACTTGGACTTGTGATAAATTAAATTTTTTTATTTCACTCCGAGTCAAAGAATTCTACCTAAGTCACTTAAAAAAATCTGCTGATTATTAAAATGTAATATTTTGACTTTCTCGTCAAGATATAAATAACCAAAAATTTCTCCAAGTTTCATGCAAAATGAATCCTGAACAAGAGCGGTATGATAAAAATACTAAGTTTCAAAACTTTTAAATTGTATTTTTGCAAAATGAGATTTTTGGAATTAGCATACTTTAGCTTTGTGGTACAAATTTATTTTGACAACAATTTGAAAAAAAATGTAAATTTAATATAATTTTTGCGACTTTATAATAAATACAATATAATATAAAAAGATGTTTTTTATTTATCACTTGGATATTTTCCTCGGCTGATGCCTCGAAAAAATTCAAGATAAATATCCTTCTTTACAGACTGTAAATAACTATTTCGTTTTGTTAAGCATGTTTTTTACTTATAATATCACAGGAGCATTAATTCTTTTGCGTGTTTTCCAACAAATTATTACATAATCAACCCATGTGGAACATGAACAAATTTTCGATTGTAGATTCGATAAGATAACAGCAATAAAACCGAAACATGAATAGTGCAGAAATTTATTAATTTAAATAAAGTTAACAATTATTATTATCATAAATAATATAGTACCTAGTGGCAATGAAAAATTAGAAGATAAGTTAACAATTTTGGTATATGTAACTTACTTATTTTGAATTGTCCTGCGCATTTTTTCCCCTTGGTATCCAGATCCTCCTCCATCAATCTGTGCAACAATAAAATTTCGAGTACTTGCCAAATACCAAGGCCAACCAACTTCCCATTTTTCAGTTACTGATTGAGACCCAGGTTTTGCATCACTGAAAAATATGAACTAGACAATTATATCATACGACAATGTTAGTGTTATTACTTACACAAGTAATATAAGCGGAAAAGTTACTTCTTCGTTTTCTCTAAGGCCAGGCGGATACAACAATCGGACTTGCGCTCGATATTTGTCTTCAATTTCGATCTAAATTAAATATATTGTCATTAAAAACAAAATTGATAATTCAAGAATATGATATCTTTAATAATATTAAAAATTGTGTGTGAATTTGATTATACAGGATGTTTCATAACTTCAGGTACATACGTTATGGGTACCTATATGTAGTTTGATAGGTATGCTGATTACGAATCAAAAAGAATTTTTTTTTAAATCGCAAAATTAATTTTCATGTTTCCCAGTCAAAAAATTTTAATTGCCACTGGGTGAAGTAATTATTGTTTCATTAATAGATATTTATACGCCAAGTGAGATACATGAATGTTTATTCAAGAGAAGAAAGTTTAGCCCCCGAGCCCGAAGGGCGAGTGGGATAATTTCTTCGAGTGAATAAACATTCGTACCTCACGTGGTTTATACAATATTTTATTCAATTTTGACGAAATTACTTCAAATATATGAATTATAAATTTATTTTGACATAACAAAAAAAACTAATCAAAGTAGTCGTTAGTGGCAAGTTGTCATTGTTTTTATGCAATTTTGACGTAGATATTAACAGTTTAAAACGTCAGAGTGATTTAAAAATGTTTTGAGTGATTTAAAAAAAATTTAATTCACTTGTGAATAAACTTTTATTTAAAGTTGTTGCTATGGAGTTAATAATAGCAGTTTAAAACGTCAAAATTGAATAAAAATAATTAAATTTTGTATGTTTATTTTACTAGTATTATGTAATTTAAGATGTTTGATTACCTATTTTTCTTGTTTGTGTTTAATAGGAAAACGAATCCAGTGCAGTACTATAAAAATGCTGCAGGTAAACTACCCTTAATTTTTCGAATGTTAAAAAAATCTTTAACGTATGTACTCGAAGTTATGATACACCCTGTATAGTTGGATATTATTAAGCCACAAAAATTGTTGGTAGAGTTTTTGGAAGAAGGTTGAATGGTAAGTATTAAGTTTTAATTATTTTTATTGTAGACGTTTCGAGGATAGATTTTCCTCATTCTCAATACAAGGTACAAGAAGGAATCCCAGAAGGGAACCAGTCAATATGTTTATAAAATTTAAACATTTTACAAAACGTAGAATAAATAATTTTTTGAAACCACGAGGTTGGAGGTATCAATTGAAGGTTACAACCAAAGACCTTGAAGATCCTCGAAAAATACTTAAAACTTAATACTTACCATTCAATCCTTTTTACAAAAACTCTACCATGAATTTGATTATGTTTATTTAATTTTGATTTTGATTTACAAATGAGTAACAAGTAAAATGTTGTACAATACAAGCAAGGGAACTGTTTTACTGTTTCAAGGAAGTGACAGATTCGTTTAATCGGCTCGCCGGTCATTTCCTCCTTTCAGCAGGACAAAAACTTTTTTACCTTGTTTGTACTGTAACATACTATAACATTACTTTAAAATTTCATTGTAAGGATATTGTGTCGATCGCACAAAAAATATTATAAACGTTTAGTGCAAGTTTGTACTGGTTTCGAACAGAAACCTCGATTACGTCTTGTCTTTGATATACTATTACGACACCAAATTAACAATTTATTAATAAAGAAGACATATACTTTCAGGAGTTCAAAAGCTATAGTACTATTGAAACGAAATGTCGGTTGCGCGAACTACTAATTTTGGTTTTAGAGAAAGATGTATAGATGAAAGAAAGAGAAAACTTCTCTACTCTCTAACTCAGAAACATCTTAGTGAATAATTTGTTTTGATAGTTGTACTATTTTCTGTGTTTTGTTTGGCGTTGTCGTTGTTTATACAGTACTTATATTGATATGGTGTGAAATACAATATAACAAGCGGTACTAGGTCAAATTGTGTAATATGTGTAGTACACAAAAATTAGCTCCGCCAGTTCGCGCAGCTGAACCGACTTCTCACTTCAAATTATCTATAATATACTAATTTGAAAACTTACCCCAATACGTTTAATTTGAGGGGAAGCCAGAGTCGAAATTTTACTTCTTAAATTAATAGAAGTATCCAATTCTGTTATTCTATAATTCGTGGACGTTTCAACCAAATAAATAACTGGTATGTCTGGTCCCCAGCATTCTTGTATGTAAAAACGGTAAGAATGACTAAATATAATATTGTTATAATTACATCTTCGTTGTACTGGAGTGGAAATATTCGTAGATTTTGTAAGAACTGCAGTACTACTGTCATTGTATTCCTCTGTCATACAAGTCATGCAGGTCCACGGTTGACTAGAATTCGTATCTCCGATTTTATATAAATGTCGTTGAGCAGGATCAGTTTCTCCGGTTGCCATAACATAAATGATATGATTATCTTCATCCCACGCTAGAATACGAGTCAGTTCAAATGATCCATGAGTAATCGGAATGACAGTCCCAGACTGTATTAGACATGCATGCATGTAGTTCCCTTTGTCGCCGTCTTTGACTGGTAGTCTTGCAAGCCCTTGGCCTCCGTGTCTAGAAAATACTGGATGGAGGATTGGCTCTGTCCAACCACATTCAGCTTTCTCGATATGTAAATTTGTGCACGTGAAATTAGGCGATTTACATGTTGCAATTACCGAGACATTTTGCTTCCTGTTCAACCACACGACTGCAACTTGGTGGTTGGAATACCAGGATACATGAGTTATATAACTATCGATTTCCACACTGTTGGTTGGTTTCACAGGGTTTGGAAATAAGTATTTAGGTCTCTTTAAGTTTACAACATTCACTGTAACTTCTGGATTAGCGGTATTTACTTTAGGATATCGTAAAATACGAATTTGTGGGTATCTAGCAGTTGGGTTTGCACTGTCGTACCAAGGATATTTATATTCTCCAACAGCTGTATCATTATATGTTACAAACATTAAATATTTACCATCATTAGAAAACCACAATGAATGATCTGTTTTTAGAATTTCGTGCTCATATAGCCAGTCTGGAATGCCATTAAAAATGACTCCAGGCACTCCAGAAGTTGTGATTCGACAAATTAGGGAACCGTTTACTCGAGGTTTATAATACACGTCATTGTTGTGTACAAATGTAATAGCTATGCCGTCTGGAGACCATGTAGCGTACTGTAAAAGAGGCGCATCTGTGTCATCTTCCTTATAAGACAAGGAAAACTTTTGTCTTGTCGTAATATCAACTACTTGATATCTTGCTAGGGTTGTGTATGTATATACTCTCACAATATCTGATATAAAAAGCACAAACCGTAAATCACTTGATACTTTGAAGTCAACTGCATTTAAATATCTCTGAAACAAAAATATGTTATTAGTCCAGTCAAAATAGGAAAAATGACGGTTCAAAATCCGAAAGTTTTGAAACTTTGTAGCATTGTTCGGGAAGGTCTAGTAATGAACATATCGAAAGTCCTGACCCGTAGGTGGTGAGCGGGAGCATGGGGACCACAAAATGGCTGCCAAAATCTGGTTTTTCTATAATATCTCGTTATCGCTGCATTGTAGAGTACAAGTACTTATGACAAAGTTGTAGAGAATAAAATTTGCTACAACTTGAATTTTTAAAACCGGAAGTCGATATGTTCATCTGTTTGAAAGTTACAGTTGCAATAGAAAAATTCAACATTTTTGCAAAGAGCAAACAAAACGCTCCGCTTGTCGTTATCATAACTTGCGAACCATTGATCGGTTGAAAAATTGTTTATTTCCATCAAAGTTGTAGCAAATTTTATTCTCTACAACTTTGTCATAAGTATTTGTACTCTACAATGCAGCGATAACGAGATATTATAGAAAAATCAGATTTTGGCAGCCATTTTGTGGTCCCCACGCCCCCGCTCACCACCTACGGGTCAGGACTTTTTATATGTTCATTAGTAGACCTTCCCGAACAATGCTACAAAGTTTCAAAACTTTCGGATTTTGAACCGTCATTTGGCCAAAATGATCCTTCGTTGACTGGACTATATTTATTTTATGGAATTAAAATTCATTCAGTCATGGTAAGGTAAGACTAATTCCGGTATTATCGCTTTATACGGATTGGTTTTTTACTATGGCATCATTTATAACAAAGTATTAAAAGGTCCGATTCACTTAATAAATATATATTTTAAATTAAACGTTAAACTAACATTTAATATAAGATATAAGATTATTATTTATTAATTTCATAGCTCCAATTAAAATGTTTAAAAAAATGTTAATGGCGAATAACAAACAAAAATATTAAATTTTAAGAACTAAGAACTAATTGAATTTCATTTATTCTACAAGTACAAAGCATATTATCACTGTACTTTCTCAGCAATCTATTAGTTAATTTTATAAATAATTCCGCAAAACGATTGGCTAACTGTATGATGGAAAATAATCAATTATAATTTTTTGCCAAATAGTTATTTTAAATAAATCTATAATCCAACAAAATATAAAACATACATTTGGCTGTGCACGAACATAATATAATATTCCTAATCTGAATTTAACATTTTACATGTTTATTAAATTTGGTTATTGTGTTATGGGGGTTAGTTTCTGCTTTTTGCTTCATCATAAAAAATAACAAAACAAATTATTATCTAGAAATGTGAGTTTGTAATATTCCGAAAAGCATAATATCTAAATTATATACTTTTCTGTGTATATTTTGAATTTCATTTAAAGTTTCAAGGAAAGGTTTGCTTCCTTCGTCAGGGAATAATTATATATTATTATTTTATAATAATTTGGTAGGTAGGTAGGTAGAAGTAATCTACCAACTCTGGAAAAGCACGTAAAATAAATATTTTTACACTGAGTGGTACGTTGTTCAATGTGGTAACATATTAACAAAAGACCTTATAAGTTTGCTTATTTATGGACTGCAAATTTAATTTTGAATTTTTTTTAAACCTCTGAGAGTCTCGGTTGTTCTCAGTGATGGATTAAACATTTGGGAGGCACCAAAAGCAACCTTTTTTGTGGTCTCTCTTTTGACGGGGTAATATTGGATGAATTAATAAAAAATGAGCCGCAGACGAAATTTTATATACCCGAAATACGAACAAATATTTTTTACTTGAAAGATATATATTTCTTTAGCGATGTGGGATTTCACTTTCATTTCATGTGCAAATAAAATTTATATTCGTTGTTTGCATTTAATAATGTAACAGCTAGATCAGTGGTGCGGGCCAATAAAAAAATTTCAGTTTACCAAAGGGTCACTTATGTAAAATAGCAAAAAAAATTATTCAAAATTGTTCTAAAATAAGTGGACGGGTGCCAAACTGAAATAGTTTATTTAGCAAAATTATATTAATATATTATAATAATATAGATATACACCTATGTAGGTAAGAATAATACTTTTTAAATATTGAAGTAAAACAGTTTTACCTTTTTTTTGAAGTTAAAACTGACTAATATCAGAATTGATTTTTTAAATTGCCATCTTGTTAACCGGGACCTTTGTTTATTTTTTATAATTTTCATGGAAGAAAACGCCGACACAACGAATAACGCATAAAAATTAAAATAAATTATGTGTTGAATCTAAAGTAAACATAAATAAACGTCCCAAAAACATGAAATACATATAATATAAATTTATAAATATAAATTATATTTTTATATTCTTGATTTAGAATTGTTTTTATTATATATTTTGAAGCAAAAGAAAGAAGTACCACAAGTGATCCAAAGGGGCCACTGTGCTAAATTGTCAAACTCCTGAAATTCTGAGGTAAAAGGGACCGCGCGCTCTATTGAGAAATTTGGTATGTTAAGAGGAATCCCCAGTGGTTTGTAAAACATGGTTTCGTATTATACTGCTAATTAGTTACCTATATTAACATTCTTAATTTTTTTCTGAAATATAGCAAGTTTAATGCTTACTGGGTCTTTCTGTTGTTTTGAATATTTTTTTAAAATTCTTATCAAGTAAATAATAACATCCAAAATAAGGCATATCTTACGATATTTTAACTAAATGTAGATATTTTATTAAGGCTTAAATTAAAATTTTAAAACAATAGAAAGTAAGTATGAACCTTATACTTCAATGTAGTTCAAGTATTTTTTATGAAATTTGCACGTAACTGCAAAATTTAGTATAAAACAAAACCCCTTTTTCGGTACAAAGTGGCTAAATATGGTTCATTCCTCGAATCAACCGATGTCGTCACAATGGATAACAATGGTTTGTGACGGCATCGCTTCATTCGTTAAATGGACCTTCAAGGCTAGTGGGCATTCCTCTTAAGTTATTATCATCTAAAGGGGCTCATACACGTACAGTTTTTCTTTGAGGTTTGGCGCGCGCCAGCCTAAAGCGCCAGATGCCTGCGGCTTGGTTTACGTTAACTTCCAAAACTGTTGGAAATCCTGACCTCAAAGAAAAATTACACGTGTATATCTAGCTTTAAAATTACATACACTTTCATATTATAATAGGGCCTAAAACGCTTAACGCACGCTCTTTCTTGCAAGTTTTGTTTGTTTGGGAGTTTATATGTGTATGTGTAAAAAAATACAAATATGTGTTTTCTAAGATTGCACAAAAACCGAGGGTCGTAGGAAAAAAAGACTTATGTAATACGTATCTATTTTTAATTTTACTTTTATTATAAATACTTACAAAAGTTGTATTTGTCATAAGTACTCTAGATGTCTGGTTTTCTGCATTGTAAACTGAAATTCCTCCGTCTATATCACGATATACGAATTCTGTATCTGAAAAGATTTGAAAAAAATTATATTAATTTTTTAGTTATGTATAGTTACTATGCAATACAACTACTATACAGAGTGATTACTAATTATTTGTGATATTGTTAACAGATCATAAAATATTTCATATCAAAAAATTTTCGGGGTCTGGTCCGTAAATAAATAATTTACCTTACGGTAATTGAAACCTAAGTCTCAAGAAATTCTTTTAGGTTTAGTAGTAGGCATATATTAAACAGCAAATTTGCAGCACGAGAATTTATTACACAGACATACACAGTGGTAAAAGTAGGGCGGTACGATCCGGTACGCCGCATCGGTAGGAAAAATAGAGCCGGTACGGCGTAGCGTTAAGAAATTTTCATAAATAAATTTATTTTTGACGATACTATACTAATTATGTTGTATTCTTATTACCAATTGTACTATTTGTAAAATTTAAATTTTAAATTGCTCGCCAGAACTCTTATTGGAGTGGATCTCTGAAGTGGACCTAAATTATTTTCGAATATACTTATCCGTAGTAAAATGGTTAAATACATATGCACACGCCTGTGTTGCGCTGCTTGTGGCTGAACATTATCTTGATTTTCAAATAAACTGGCTATTTTCTGTGGATAGAAAACATGTAAAGATGTATTTAATTTAAAAATTAGGTACTGCAACTAGGGGGTAGGGTCAAGTGAGGTAATTCTGAGACACCCGAAAAAAGTAGGTAAAAATGAGACACTCTTAAATATGACATCATCGTACACTTTTTTAAAAGTTAAATACAGTTTTATGAAGCCTTATATTTGACCTATCATTTAATATAATTGTTATGTTTTTAAGTTATATAGTTTCGTAGAAAAAAAATCAGAAATGAAATACCACATTTTTACATCTAAAATGTCTCCGTACATATTTTACAACTCTTCCGATATCTACAATATGGCTTATCCGATTGACGTAATATAAAAATCTGTCGCAGAAAATACAATGGGGATGCCATATCTAGATTTATTTTTGTAGTTACTATTTTAGTTTTTAACAAAAATTATGAAAACTTGTAGGGGTAAAAATGAGACATCAATTTGGGAAATAATGAGACATTAAGCGGGAAAAAATATGCTGCAACAATTACACAAAATGCTATCACATTAGTCACCTGCTTTATACAAGCCGTGCAGCCCGTGGGGTGAAGATCAAATTTTTCAATTTTGAAGGATATGATTCGCCAAGAAAACATTAAAACTACTTAATCGCTAATATCACGTCAAAAACGAACAATGCTTCGCACCACGGGCCGAACGGCTTATATAAAGCAGGTGACTAATGTGATAGCATTTTGTGTAATTGTTGCAGCATATTTTTTACTACTTGCTACAAATGTATTTTTTGGATAATGTGGTTCAATAAAATTTTATTATTATTATTATCAGATAAACGGTCAAGTTAATTTGTTTCTGTTTCGTTATAAATAAGTTGGAGATTACATTATTATTGTCTCAAATAATTGCAAGTTGGTACGTTTAAATTAGAGTTGTTATGCTAGAGAGCACGAAATTGAAAAGTTTTAATTTATCAAATAATAATATACCTATACCTAATTTCGTATATTCGTATAATTGTAGTGCTTTTTTATTTATTTCTATCAAATCAGCCAAAATGCCGCGTAATATAAAAGTAAAACAAAAAAAATATTATAATATTACCTTTAAGGTGAATGAGACCGATGTAAGTGAAATACATTGTATCATCTGTTAAATTTAAGTTATCAGATCCTAAAGAAGTCGCTATAGGAAGCAAGAAAAAAGTACGTGTTTGATACCCCTATTGATATTCTGGAAAATTAGAGGAACTATAATTTTTCAAAGTTAATTTTTATGTTGCTCTTTTAAACTACCTAAATTATGGAGTAACTATAGTTTAGTATTTGTTGTTATTTTATTGTTTATTTACATGTTACAACTACCTTTAAATTTATTAGAGCGAATAACTTTTTTAAAAATTTGTGTAGCTCTTTTTCTATTTGATATAATAAAATATTTTTTTATTTTTCATAATCAGATTTGAACACAGTATCTTATTTTTATCCAACAAATCATTCAATGTAGAATACAAGAGAACTACAACGGTGTCTTTTAATTTCCCACACTTGTCTCATTTTTTCCCAAATTCGCGGGTAAAAATGAGACGCATTTTTTTAATTTATATTTTTTACTAATATGAATTTCTACAATCTAAGTATTTCATTCAAACATCTGTAAAAAAAGTAATAGTGGACACCTAAAACAAAAGATTTACTACGCACCGCACAGATTTTATAGGAAGAGTTTTAAATTTTGTCTCATTATTACCTCACTTGACCCTAGTTAATATTTCTTTTTAATGGACTAATTTTCAAATTTTCACATTTTTGAGAATACTAGGTACAAATAACAATAACCTATAAAAAAAATAGCGTACCCTTAAAAGAAATCTACTTTCAACCAAGGACATACAGGTATATTTTCAAAAGAACCAACACATTATTTTATTTCATACTGTATCGTGTATCATATTCTCCGGTATATAGGAGTGATTTCAGTTATTAAATGGCTCTCTACAATATTCCGATACTGTAATATTTATTGCGGTACTTAATCGTTGCAATTTTATTATTTTTAAACATGGAAACGAAAAATATAAGAAGTAAAAACTTACGAAAATCATAACGTAATATACTGTATAAGATAACATTTTATTGTATCTCACTTCTCACATAATTAATATAAAAATATACCTAATAATGTTTCTTTCAGAGCGCGTACTTGTGCCAATATTTGTACGAGTGCGCTTATTTAGATTTGGTGCGGTTACTTTACCTACACAACACAGCGTTTTCCTGACGTTCTATCAGACACGTCTATTCATTTTTGATTCTTGATTAGTTAACTGTTTAATATTCAGGTTCGAAGGGTTGTTCGAAATTGCAAAATGTGTTCATTTTCACTCATTTTCAATTTTATTAAGTAGTTCTTGTTTCATATTCACGTCACGTAGTAGTTCAAAATTGTTCATTTTAGGAACGTTCTTATGCAGTCTAGTCTTAGATGTTTGTTTATTAAAATACATGTTATGTATTTAGTTGAAATTTGTTACTTAGTGTCGTTTATGTTCATTAAGAAAAAATAATAGAAAAATGTCAATTTTTTGCTAGATTTAAAGTTGTGGTGATTTTCTTCTATGATAATTTTATGAGCCATTTTGTCAGTTTAATTCTTTTGTTAACATTTTTTTTCCAACTGTCCGTTTGATGCTATTATGTTATTGTTATTTGTAAAAACAGATGGCCATTTAGAGATTCTTACGATCATTATAGCAATAGTACAAAAAGCAAAATCACTTCTCGAACTAATACAAAAAATTATTGTTGTCACGGGAAAAACAAATTGGTATGTTTATATTTTAATTGTTGCGTAATACAGGGTGGGCCAAATAAGAAATACCAATGTTAAACACAAACAACTTTTTTATTTTTTTATTTAATTATTTTTTTCTTTTTGTAGGTTATAATATTGAATTCTTGGAAATTTATTATCCACAAAAATTGACTTTTTAAATAATGTTTTGATGTCGAATAAAGCGCATTTTCATTTAACTAGTTATGTCAAAAAACAAAACTGTAGATTTTGGGGCTCTGAAAATCCAAGGGCAATACACCAGCATCAGTTGCCCCCATCCAAATGTGCTGTTTGGTGCGGTGTTATGGCCAATAAAGTGAAATTTTTGGCGAACGTCTGATTTCAAACAATTCAGATTTCCCTTGGCTACCTCGCTCGCCAGATTTAACTGCAACCGACTTTTTAATGGGGATATTTAAAAGACAAAGTGTATGTTAATAACAAGAGACTATTAGACAGCTGAAGCAGAATATTCGAGACGAAATACTGAGCCTTCAACCAGAAACATTACGTGGTGTAATGGAAAACGCGTTAAAAAGAGCCGATTTCTGTATCGAGAATAATGGTTTACATTTGTCTGATGTCATATTTCATACATAATTTCCATAAAATATATTCATTGTATAAAAAAAATTATCAAAATAAATGATTATTACAAGAGTTATCCGTGTTTAACATTAGTAGGTCTTATATGAGGTTATAATATATCAATTTAAATGAAATTATATCTATTTTTGCACGATTGGTCTTTTTTATCAACATTCTATGTCTGTTTCCAAAACGGTGTGTTAATCTTACCGGTTGCTAGGCTAAACAAAACGGTAAGTATAAACAGAACGGTAAATACATTTAATATTATTATAAAGAAATTAATATTTGCGTATAGATAAAAAAGACCAATTGTGCCAAAAATGATATAAGTATCACTAATATTAAGGAATAATTATCGATGTCAGACAAAATTGGAGCATTCGCTTCGCTCAGTCTCCAAACATTGTCTTCCATCGATGAACTGTCACTACCGTTCTTGATACTTAATATACTATTTAGCGGTTAGCGAAAAAATATTATGTTTCATTCATTAAAAAAATGCTTGTTTGAGGATCGTAAGATCACCGAATTCAGCTGCGACCGTCCGGCGACCGTCTTACTCCACCCAAAATCATGCATTTTTGTATTAACGAAACAAATAACTATTTTAGTTTCATTTTTCAGGAAAAACGAAATATTCTTGGTGTCAGATTTATTTTCGCCAATCAGCTGTCATAAATATAATAAATTAAGGATGACATAAGTTTTATTTATTAAAGACCACCGGTTTCGAGCATTTAGATGCCCATCCTGAGGCCGGTAATTAAAACAGAGGTACAGAAATATGAGGTGAAAATTGAGTTGTCTACAAAGTGTTCTTCACATTTCACAAAATTCATAACTGGATAAGCGCAGGTCACATTGACAAACCAGCAAACGTCAGTCACTGTCAGACGACTGTCGACAGTCAACTCAATTTTCCACTCATATTTCTGTACCTCTGTTTTAATTACCGGCCTGATGATGGGCATCTAAATGCTCGAAACCGGTCGTCTTTAATAAATAAAACGCGGAGTTAAGACTACTTCATTATCTTTATTTCATCCTAAAGCTCTGTTCGCACGGCGATCTTTGGAGATTCTACGGAGAGTCAAACTCCCGGCAAAGTCACGGCAAAAAAGAAGTTTTTTCTTTCTAGTGATAATTACGTGGTTTTGAAGCAATCAATAAATTATAAATTCTTCTTTTCCAAGACTCATTGATAATTTAACAAATAATTCTCACTAGAAAGAAAAAAACCTCTTTTTTGCCGTGACTTTGCCGGGAGTTTGACTCTCCGTAGAATCTCCAAAGATCGCCGTGCGAACAGGGCTTTAAACCACTGCACTTAGAAAATTCAACGTCAATATAATAAATTGATTTGGAATTATTCATATTCCATTTAAATTAAACAGTTTTGTAAGCAGAAAGCATACTATTGTAAACCAGACCAGTGGTATGGGTAATGTAATTTTTATAATAGCGTCAATAATTCGATTAATTTGACTAAAATTAATATTGATGGCATAACGTCATACCTGATATCCATGTTCCGTTGAAGCCAGTGTATTTCAACCCCGGACCGAGCACTTCAGCGAGCTCAGGTCGATTCCCTTTGACCCGAGGACCTTCCTCGGGCGGTGAGACGAGAACGATACTGAACACAATGAGACCCAGAACTGCGACGATTACAAGCAGTGCGATGAGAATCCCGCGCCAATTACGTTGGCTGGGAGATGACACGACCAGTTCCTGGACATGTAAGTAACGGATAAGGTTAGTCAAATAATTTACTAAGATGTTATATAAACTTTGCTATTATTCTGAGTGCAGTGTTTGTCTAGGTACGAGCATGGAGGCAAGGTTTACAGAAGATAGGTTGTGCCGAAACTGCTTAGCCCTGTTCACTCGAGGATTCTTTCAAGATTCTGAATCTTCGAAAAAAATAAATTCACGATTTTATAATATAATATATAATTATAAATTCTCTTTCTCCAAGACTGATTGAAGATTCAATTTAGTGGCACACCAATTTAACAGGTAATTCTCACCATAATATTTTTTCCAAGATTCAGAATCTTGAAAAAATCTTCAAAGAATCCTTGTGTGAACGTCTTAGCCAATCACAGCCCTGCTGCGAATACATTACAGTATTCTGAAATATGACTTATTATGATATAATATGATATAAATTAGAAGGCGGTTGTTTTGTTTTATGTTCTATAGTCCATTTCAGTTAAGAAAAAAGCAAATGGTACTGCGAATGCAGTCAATTTTACACTCACATTTGTTTTGAATAAAATTGTCATCTATAGAATAATATGGTACTTAAATGTAACTATATGAAATTCAAAATAAGATAAGTATGGTATAAAAAATGTTCACGGAAATGACAATGTTTGTTGGTGTAAATCCACCTCTCATCTTTCTTGACCAATCAGATTCAAGGATATCATCGCCTAATCTTACCCAACGCGTTTTTCTTAACTGAAATCAGGTAATAACAACGAAAATATACGGCGCAACTGTCTTTTCTATAAACATAAACCTTGGCATAGAAATAATTTTTTTAAACTTAAAACCTAGAATAAGAAAAAAATATGAAAACAATCTTTATATTTTATTTCAAAGATGTTAATACTATGTACTCAGTACTTTTGTCTTTAAAGTGTTTGTTATTTAGTTGATTCTTGGAAAGGTAATCTTTTTTAAGGGATGTGAAGCTGCATGTTTTCACTCATTTCATGTGTAAAATAAATTGTCAGATCACAGAAGTAGAATTTATATAAAATTAATTGATTATGATCTATCTTTTTTGACAAGCCTTAAACCCTATACACATTCTTGTATACGTTCCTGACCCAGTGCTTATTTAGCCGCCTTTAAATAACTACACTACTTTATACTGCACTTCTATAAATTGTTTGATACAATTTTTAAATTAATTGTGTGTTGCGTATTCTTAAAAAATAAAAAGGACCACTTCGATTATAATTAGAGTGGACAACTTTTCCTTCCAATCTGACCCCTTTGGCAACGACCCTGGTTCTTTGGACTTCGGAATTTATTAGTAGCAATAGCAATAATTAATGCAACTAAAATCTGTTTTTCATAAAACACAAGTTAAAGGCTTGCCTGAGTTTTGTGGTAGGTAAAGTATAACCTCTCGTACAATCTTATAACAAAATAAATCTTTTTCATGTGAATCTTCTCTCAACATTTAAAGTAGGTAGTTTAAGGTAGCATGTTTAAAATATGTACAGAACATTGTAGAAACCTTCAAAATAAATCTTGTCAGGATATACCTAGTCCCATTATAGCACGTAAGGTGAGAAGCTGAGAACGGCTGGTGTAAGTAGGTGAGTGAGTGGGCGCGCTGGCCCTAATGCAATAACGCAAAATTACTTAGCATAATAGAATAGCGGTTTCCCTACACCCAGGGGTAGAGTGGGAGTTTATATTTTAACGGAATTTGAAGAAATAGGCCTCAATTATTGTATTTGTCACAGGCGACTTTTTTTTCGTAAGTCATTTTATCGCTAAAAAGCCTTCTTCCTCGATCAACTGAAGCATTCTGATTCCTCCAAAATGACGTGTGTGGAATAATCCTGCTAACAACTATTTATAACGACAGCTTTTAAAATTTTGCAAGAATATGAGCAATGGAAAGCTTGATCTATCTGTCTTTCGATCGCCAACCGGGCTTTATTCAATAAATCTTATGTCTACATTTTTAAATTCTGAATCATTTCGAGCAATTTTTTTCTATTTTCTTCATCAAAATGCAAAAACTATAGAAGTCTTCAAAAGAATTGTGTAAAGTTGGAGCTGGACGTCAATTTTTTTAAAAGGGAAACTTTCATGACTTTAGGCGTTTGGTATAATGGTACAACCTTTTAGCCAGAAACTATGTATTATTAATTAAATCAAATATTAGACAATTACATTGTCCATGCTCTTCACTTTTCAGGGGGTAATGCGTGGGTAAATAATTGTAAATGATAGATAAGGTTTGTATGAAACATACTATAATTCTAATGGCCAGTTGCACCGCTTCAACTTAAATTTTAAGTTTTCCTTAAATGAACAATATCGAATCAAAATCAAATTGTCAAGCGTAGAAATAACATTGCTGTCATGAGTTCAATTCGATATTTTTTATTTAAGTGACACTTAAAATTAAAGTGGAAGCGGTGCAAATGGCCTTTAGAACTGCAAATCAAATTTTATTATACAGGCTGTTTTTTTACTATACTTCTGCACGAAACTTTAATAGGTAATACAATATGATATAGCGAGTCATATGGGAGCCATCGCCACGTACTTCACTGATACACACATAAACAACACACACATTCATACCACACCACACACATACACAACACACATATTTTTGTAAAATGTTATAATAATTTACGTGTCTATGTTATGTCAAATATTTGTATATATTTTGTTTCCTTTTTGTTCACACTTAGTATTCTTTTAACTACTCTGGTCCATATCTAAAATATCATATTACCCATAGCATGTTGGCGACAATCTACCCTCTTAGAAATACGAGTACATCTGACATATATAGCTCTATTCTCATAAACTTAATTACCTAACGCTTGAGTTTCAGTTTCATTAATCACAAGTTTATTTCTTCAGTATGTCTTCATCCCTCAGCTTAACAACACCGATTATTCAATAAACAAGTTTCAACCAATTCACAACTTCCATTTAAAATACAACCCATTTCTTCACAAACTCACGCGCCCTTATTAAATAATTCACGTTTACTCACGTCGGGGTCACCACTTTGGGGGTTGGTATTACAGTTTTTTAAAGGCTTGCATATGTCACATATACATTGTTTTATAGATTTCGCACAAACAAATTGTAAAAGAAAAAAAACTAAAACATTTAACTATATAATGACATAATACGAATATATGTAGTTTTGTACATGTATCTATGTCATTTTACCCTACAGTATATTCAAATTAAAAATAGTGAGCAAACCATAATTTAAGATAAACTTTAAGATAGATATTCTATGATTTTTTTACAACCCAAGAAACAAATAATCATATGCACGATATTGACAAAAATAAAATGTAAATTAATATTGCTTATTGAAAATAAATTTGTACTGACTTGAGAAATATTACCACACTAAACTTATACGATATTTTCACATTGCACATGAACTAGCTGACCTATGCGTTTCTGGTTGTCAATACATTTTCTTGAGATTGTCGATATCGAACAACAGAAATTAGAACCGCACATTTCGCCAAATTCGAAAAATAGCCAGTAGGGGAGAGAGGGGTACATTGATACACGGGGCAGATTTACAGATTTGAAATTTTGCGCTGGATTAATTATTATTAATTGAGCGTCTTGTCACTTGAAGGCACTAACAAAATGTACCTCTCATAAAAGTGTGTAAGTAAGTAAGTAAGTGTTTTTTATGCGTTGTCCGTAAATTTTTTCATGATTTTAAATGCATGATATCTCAAAAGATATTAAACTTAATTTCGCAAACACTCTTGTGATATGTTTAATGTACTATTTTCATATTTACATGTGAAATGTTTAAACTTAGGTCATGACTTGACATAAATAAAAAAATGACCGGTAGGTAAGGCACATTGATGCAGTTGTACATGGCGCACATTGATGCAGCGTATCAATGTTCATATATTATGTGATGATGAAAAATCCAAATAAAGGAACTTTGCGCTTTGTAAAATATTACACTAAAAATACATTTTTTTATTACGTTTGGCGTACTGACGAAATTGCGCTGGACAGGGGCATGGAAGCTAAATTTCTTAGAAAACAAACACAAAATAAATTTGTCTCTCCACAAATAGATGATATAAAATATTCTAATGAAGCTTCTAGTACCATCATCTACAAAAAGTACCACTCGGGCTTCATCGTCATATTGTTTTCAGTTTATATTGATTTATTTAAATTAATTACTAATAAATAATATATTAATGTAATTTATATATTTTAATTTTTCATATAACTTGTTTTGTGCATTTTCAGACCATGTGTCAATGTGCCTCGTGCTTATATCAAAATGCCCCATAAGGGAGCAGTTCGATACACTTACAGAGGGTTTTTAAAATTGAATTTAAGGCAATTTAAAAATTATAATTATTGTTAATTTAAATACTAACAATAAGACAAAATATTGAAGTTTATGTCTAAATATTAAAAGCTTCTAAAAAGACGCGTGGTCATCACAAAAAATATAATGTCATAAAGTCGTATCTCCTATGCCATTTTATCTTAGTATGTCATTTTAGGCCCATCTCCCTTGCTTAAATGACATTCATTTCGATAAAGATTTACATTTCGACACAGATTATCATGTAATATGTATCAAAATGGATTCATTTCGATACAGATTTTCATTATATGTAACACCTAAATAAATTTCATTGAAATGAATATACCTACTTAGGTATATTTTAATGAAAGCATTGGAATAGAAAAAATAGTGTAGGTATGTAACTCGTGTATAATGGCTATTAATACACTCGTATGAATTACGACACTCGCCATGGCTCGTATAGTAAATATCATACTTACGTATTAATAGCTATCATTATAAACTCATTGCATATTATACTATTTTTTGCATATAATTTTAAATAAACAAGTGTAGCTTCCAAGCTCAAAATTTTAAATATGAAACGCGTATCGGATCTTTATTAAGAAGTGCTTTATACAATATTGATAAGAAATTAGTTTTGAAAGGTACCTATAATATAGAAAATAAAAATAGTAAACCTATACACACTAAAGTATAGTGCTGCCGCAACGCATTTGCATTGCCCCCGTCATCGTCAGTGGGATTCGAACCCACGATCTCGCTCTTTCGCTAGCCGATCAGACTCGGATCGGACCACTGTGAATTTAGACACGTTATCGAGGTGGTGACGTCACACTTTCTAATGTCGAGCTCATGTGATTGCTAATTATTATCGTACGTCATAACTTTTTTGTTTTGGTTGTGTTGCTATAGAAAGAAACCATTTTCAATGTATAACTAAACCTTCAAATATGAGTTGGGGGTACCATATCTAGTCCAGTCAAAATAGTAAAATCAGAGGAACTAAAAATACTAGTTCCAATTTCTTCAGGAATGTGTAGGGGAAGGTCCCCCGAACAAGAAAAAATTAAGTCCCTACATATCCCGGCGACGCTGGGGGTGGTCTTTAAATGTTCCATTTTTTAGTTTTTCGCTTATAACTCAAAAACGGTGCGTTGCAGTGAAAAAGTTCTTTAGAAAAAATTGCTATTTTGGTTTAATGAACGCCCTAAAAAATTAAGATAATGTATTTTATAGAAAATGTTCTTAAAATTTAATGAAAGAAACCGGAAGACAATATTTTTATTCGTTCAGAAATTACAGTTAATTTAATACAAAAATTACGAAAAAAGCAAATAAAATCAACTTTTATTTTATGGAAAAAATTGTTAATTTTGGAAGTGCGATATCTCGAAAACTATTGAACGTATAGAGCTGCGGTTGCGCTTAAATTGTAGCAAATTTAACAAGCTTTCATTTTTCACTGCAACGCACCGTTTTTGAGTTATAAGCGAAAAACTGAAAAATGTAACGTTTAAGACCCCCTCCCCCACTCCCCAGCGTCGCCGGGATTTGAAGGGAATTTATTTTTTCTTGTTCGGGGGACCTCCTCCTACACATTCCTGAAGAAATTGGAACTAGTAACTAGTCTTTTTAGTTCCTCTGATTGCTCATTTTTGTTCTAGATTTGTTTGAGATCCAATTTTTATGCTTATGGTTAGGCTACTTATTTATTAACAAGGAAACACTTGTATTATTAACCATTTCAGAACAAATGGTTTGATTTAATGAAGATGTGTAATTTAAAACAAAATTATTATATATTTATTTCTAAAGATTAAAGGGGAGAATGTTTACAGCTGCCTTAACATGTAACTTGATTGATTTTAACCAAATAATTTTTCGTCTGCGCTGCTTTCATATACCTTATTATACTATAATCAATCATAATTAAACTTCATGTTTTGTGAAAACTTTACTTATAAATGAATCTTTACGTAGTTTTGTAGAATTAGCTACTAAGTTTTAAGTTAAAGAGTGTCTCTTGAGAGTCTTGCGATGCAATAATTTTATTAAGCAGTTTGAAGCACTACAATAATTTTGTCTTCTTATTTAAATATATTTGTTTAAAAATGCAATACAAGAAATTTTATTTATGATTACTGTTTTCATACTACGAAGCATAATATTTATATTAAGAGGCCCGTCTACGACCTAAAATCCAGCATAAAATGTACTAACGTACCGAGTGTTTTGTGGCCAGTACAAGAATGGTAAAATTTTATTTCAACAAGGATTTAATAGAGAAATTTTGAATCTACAGATGTGCCTTTTTAAAATTTTGATTAAAAAATTGTACATGAATATAAAAATTCCGAAAAATTCAAAAAAAAATTCATATTTTATGCAAACTTTACACGGTAATATCTCATGATAAAAATTAATTTTTAAAATTTTAAAAAAGTACATCTGTAGATCCATTCTTTCTCTATTAATTGTTTATAAAACATTATCCTGACGTCAATAATAATCTGGCAGTTTACTCGCAACGAAAACACTTTTACAGTATTTTTCAACTTCAAAATGACATTGCATAGCTAGGATGCGGCAAAGTACGAGTTTCGGGCTGGTTTCAGGCAGCCCTAGTAGTGGGGAAAAGAGTGGAATGGAAAAATAAGTAAAATCGAGGGTATTCTAGGAATTCGGTAAAAACGTAGACGAGCCGCTTAACCTACAACTATACAGATTACAACATGTAATTGTAACAACAGTTAACATTACCTCAGTACTATAGGGCGTTGCTATTGTTACTCTGGCTGTTTTCTTATTTTTAGGTGATTTTATATCATTAGTTTCCGGTTGATTTGATTGCTGATTACAGTTGTTCTCTTCCACAGACATGTCAGTGTTTTATTGTCGTTTAAGTAACATTAAATATGCACAACTATTTCTAATAAATTGAGCATAAAAAGCGACTGTTAGTTTTAGTAGCACGTAACGCCAATTACAACATTATAAAAATATAATCAACTATATTTACATTTAATATTTTATTACAATTTATTCTAAGATATAAAACACAGACTTTGAATTAGGAATCACATGAAAGAAGCACACATTTAATAATTACACAGCTCATTTAATTTGTTTTATTACTATATGAACATTGGACGCAGGGAGTTCTGGGCGCGGATATTGGACGTTTTAATAGACGCACATTGACGCTTGGTATTGTCTTTGTTTTTATTTAAATTTGAATGAGTAAAGCTCAGCGTCGTAGTAGTGACGAGCGGAACAAGCGTCGATCGCACATGAAACCGGACGCTGCTGGACGGACGAGCGACGCTCCGCACCGACTGCAGGCGTCGCCCCACGCTGCTCAGAAAGCCGATAGAAACCTGACTCACACTGCAACATTGCTAAATATTTGCAAATGTGCTCATACTTTCTTCTGTAATTAGGGCTTTAGTCATTCATACCCGTTAACATGTTTCTGATTTACAAATATGCCAATAAATTGCTTTGATTCAAGTATTTAGATTTTTATTTCATAAACTTTTATAATAAATAATAAATTGTATCTGCATTCTCAGAGATTTACAAGGATTGAAACACGCGATGTGAATAATTTACGTGAGATGAAAATATAAATAATAATGTGATATAACGAGATAAACGGAGCCCTCTAGTATCTTGAATAAGAACTAGGGTGTATAATCGATTTTATTTCATGTGAAGCTGTAGACTATTTCTTACGGTGAGTAGCGAATTATTTTGGGCGGGTGATTTTATTTATAAGCATATATTATATTAATAAATTTAATAAAGATAAAATAAAATTTCAAATTTGTTATTTTTTATTTTGTACGAGTAAGTTACTAACATATTTAAAGAAGTGACAGTATTAATAAGGGACCACATCAATTAGTAATCAAAAATAAATAGGTGCTTGGTCTATTCACTGAGTATTGAAATTACAATACATGTATTTCGGTGTCTTACTGTTTGAACCAAATTTGCTCATTTACCTATACTTTTTTAAAATTATTGGAGATGAAGCAACCACTTCTAGGCCCTTATTAAAAAAAAATATGTTAAATTGAGCCAAAAATTATTTTATTTCTTACCAGGTATATAAATTTACATTTTTTTGACTATTTGTAGTCAGGAAAATGATTATACTTATAAGATCCTAGATCATAGACGCCGACTTTGGAAGTTCCGTGTGGGGGCTTTTGTAAGAATAAAAAAGTAAAAATATATTTTTTTTCGGTCATGTAACAGGAGGTGTAGATCTAGAGGAAATGTTTTCAGAGATGTAATAAAAAAATGTAAGAAAAAATGTGTCGCAGGCGAATTTTTTTTTAAATTCAAGGTCAACTAACTAAAAATCGAATTTTCAGAGATAAATAAAAGCAGATTTTTTCTTCTTATGTGTACCTATGTGTATATATTTTCCTGTGGAGGCTCGAACTCCGAAGCCCCCACGTAGGCGCGCCAATGTCCTAGATCTTTAAAGTAAAACATAAATGTCTATGAACATAATTTAATATTATGATTTTTCGTTTAAATGAAGCACACGGCACTAGAAAAAATCTAATGTGGCCAGCACACAACCTTCCATCTTATTCAGAAAACTGAATAATTATTCTTAAAATAAATTACTAGAATATTCATGATTAGTATAGGTACTTACTTTAATTTTGCGATGTCGTTTGTGTCATTGTCACCTGTCAATATTTTTTTACGCAGAAACAAAAATATCAGCCGATTATTACGAGATTTATGATTTATCTGATAAATTTAATTTTACTAGAATTCTTTAATGCTACCAGATAAAGAAATTCTTTTTTATAAATTATGGAGCAAATAATTTTTTCTTCTATTTTCGTTACAAAGGAATACAATATTTACCAAAATTTACCGACATTTTTGAAAAAACTTCTTACTCTTCAAAAATACCACTTCCGGGAAAAAACTCACTATCCGATTTACCGCATGATTGCAATACCTTCTTACAGGTATGTGGCGGAAAGTAAAAAGGATTATGAAATAAAAATATTTGTATGTTTAAAAAAAGTAATTACAAGTAATTCTAAATCTCGGTTAATTGCACCGACAGTAAACAGCTTGCTAGTAGCTTGAAGTTCCACTTTTTGTTTTATACAAAAATAACTACTTGTATTATACTTATTGTTTAATTACTACAACATTAAGAGACTGCGAACAGTATTTTTTTCTCTCAAACTGCAACTCTAGCAACGTTAACTTTTACATTCATTCAAAGTTATATTTTTACAAGTATCAGCAACTGAAACTTTTACACCGATTCTTGTAGAGATAAGTGAAAATTCAGCTTTATTTATCTAGTATAGCTAAAACTTTATTAGATTACTAATTAAATAGGTAGTCGCAAATTTGAACTCCTGTCAATTTTATTTCAAAATAAATGTTAAGGTTATTATTGCAATTTAAGACATTATTATCTATGTAATTTTTTAAATACTTTTTATCTAAATATTGACACTGCAAATAAAAACACGTTTCACAAACTTTGACGATTAAAAACAAAAAATACTGTTGTTAAACAAACGCAACAAAGTCCCTTTTGAGATGCAAATTTTTTCAAATTCATTATATTAACATGAGGTCTCCTTCAGGCAGTTGAATATTAATCACAAGAAACAACGATTAATCTTTTATAATTTTAGCAAATAATTTTTGATCTTTTCCGAACAATATATTGCAATTTTAGGTCGTGATTGTATGAATTTTATACATTAAATAAATAATGAAAACAGCACTAAAAAGGCGGGTTTATTTCTATTCTCAGTCAAAGTATGAATGATATGAATTGGACCACGAAAGTAATAAGTTTTTCACAAGATCAAGATGAACCCAAAATCAAAAATACGATTTAATATTACACGTGAACGTGAATGAAGTTTTATCGTTTTTTAGTGACCCCATAAAATTCAATGTTGTGCTCAAAATTAATTTGCAGGTGTAACCCTCATGTATTTGTGCGGCAAAACTATTAACCATTTATTGTCTCTTTTATATGTATAGTGAACAATTGATCAGCCTGGCTCGCTGCGCTCGTTTAGTCATAAGCTACGGGTACGGATCGTCCATAAAGTTTTTAATTTATGTTTTGTAAATCTTAAAATTACGAATCTAAAACAATTCTGATTTTTGCACACAATGTCTGATTTTATCTATAAGTGTTTAGTTTTTTTGGGGTTATTTTATTCATCACAAATGAGATCAATCCGACAGTTTCATTTTCCATTGCTGCATGTATATTTCAGTTGCGAGCTTCTTGATAAAATATTTAGATAAAATTCTTCGTCCTCTGGTGTCTGGATTTTATCGAATTCGAATGGATTCCATTATAAACTAGTTACATGATAATACGATTATTGAGTATATTATACATGTGATTCACAACTTCGTGCATATATTTTAATGGCATATAGACACATCACATATTATAATGATTAACTTATATATATCACGGAACTGAAAGCATTTTCAAAATCAAACAGTTTTGTAAATTTGCTATTCTTGTCATTGCACAATTAATAAAAATATTATTTTTATACTATTCATAATTAATCAGATATCCTTTATATATTAATCCAGTAGTGGTTTAAAAAATGTGCTTCTTGTGAAAACTGCCCTTTTTACGAATTTTCTAAAAAAATTAAAAAAAAAAGTTTAGTCGGTCGAAACGTAGAAATAAATAAATAATTACAGAACTTAAAACCTGAAAACTATTTAGTAACGTTTAGGAGTGGGAGTTAGCAATCTGAATTTTAAATTGATTAATTTAAGTATAGGTACTATTGATGAATGTAATTTATATTTATATTATATTGTTGTACAATTTCAGCTGTGACCTGATGATGCTAATAACAGCGAAATCGATAGTAAATAGTACTCAAATTGATCAATTTAAAATTCAGATTGCTCCCACTCTTAAACGTTATTAAAAATGCAATCTGCTCTGGAGAGAGTCATTTATAATACAGAAGACTATTTATTTACTGGTATATAAAATATGAGTTCTGAAAGTTTCTTTACTATATTAAGAAATTTTTTGTTCCATGATCAGTAAGTTGAGTAGGTACTATTCTCGTATGCCATTAAAATATACACGAAGTTGTGAATTATCCTGTATATCAAGACAAGAGAGAGAAATGCACAATGTTTTATGAGGTGCAATCTGCACCGAGGGAAAAATAACGTTTTCTGTAATATTATTTGCATAAAATCATAATTTCATTTTACTATTCTGTGTGACTGTGTCACTGTGTGCATATGTGTAAGTTGTCAACCTGACGCAAGCCTTTGTTACAACACTTGCGATAGCATTTTGCTCGTCAAGTTTATTGTATCCCAACTTGAAAATGGGATAGGAGTGGAAATTTCCGTTTCAGAATAAAACCTACGGTCTCCAACTTTTAAATTTAGTGATTTTTGCTTTCCTAGGCCGGCATTACACTATAAAACGACTATAAAAATTCTTTAACAGAGATCTTTTATAAAAGATGTTTGACGAGAAACTTAAAAATATATTACACGGTCAAATTTCTCGTCAAAGAACTTTTATAATCGAGTACCCATATGAGTGGTAAGGTAATCGCATACACGATATAATGTATGTCTGTCTATATCGACTATTCACAGTATGTGAGAATTCCATTCCCGAGTTGGGTAAAAGACGTGATAGATTTTGAATGTATCTATGAACGAAATTTAAAAAAAATAATTATAGATTCAGAGTGCTAGAAAGAAATTATCAATTACATTTCATTACAAAAATTATTTTACTTCTTGAAGAAAACAATTTAAAAAATCTGACGTGGCCATCACAAAACCTTCCGCCATATCTAGACTTTAAATAGAAATGTATACGTACAATCCGGTGCACATTTAAAATATACAAGTAAAAATCTAAAATATTCAAACACAGAAATTTGCATCACCTGAATAAAAAGATTCATTCACAGGAAAACTCTGCTGTGTTGAAGCCATCCTCCGTTCAATTACTATTACATTTAATATCTTACTTAGGACTTATATAGCGCTAGTATGCCAACTTGTCACCCTTCTCACCTGTCAATATTTTTTTTACGCAGAAACAAAAATCAACCGATCATGGATTACAAGATATGAACGTTTTATTTGATAAATTTATTTTTTAAATTTTACTGCAGTTCTTTAATGCTACCAGATAAAGACAATTTTTTTATAACGTAAGTTGCAAATAACTTTTCCTCTTATTCTTATTACAAATAAATACTATATTTTCCAAATTTATATACAATTTTGACAATTAGCCTTTTCAATCTTCAAAAAATATCACTTCCGATGAAGATATTTGTACCAAAATCTAAGGAGCTCTTCCAATTTATATACAAATGTTAAATACCAAATATCAAAATTTTCGGGTAATTCGTATTTGAGTTATGCGACTAACACCCGGCCTTGACCACACACACACACACATACACACACACACACACACACATACACACACACACACACACATACACACAAACATACACACAGACATCATCGTGAAACTATCAAAAATGAGTTGTAAGGACCCTAATTCGTGCTCATCCACGAAAAATTCACCACCCGATTTTTTGCATGATTCCAATACCTTCCTTTACAGGTAAGCGGAAGGTAATAAATTATTATTTTTGAAGTTTTTAATTATGGACCTCTTTTGTCTAACTTAATTAGAGACGCAACTATTGCCAACCGGCAAATTAAAAAATAATTGCTTTCTCATTATATATTGCAATTCTATAAACGTTAATCGTATCAATTGTAACTAAATCTCTTCACCAGTGTGGACTGCAAATTAATGTTTTTTCTAAACCTATACGAAAACGTAGTATGACGGTATGAGCATTCGTCATGTTTTATATTCATTTCTATTGAATAATACATACATCATACAATGGCTTGAGATTGCAGTGAATAATGTCTCCCATTACTCACTTCACTAGGAAGTTTTTTTAAATATTATTCTACTGGCTCGTGTAAAATTTTAATTTTAAAGTAATGACTATAACATACAAGTATAATGTGCACGTTTACCTAAAAGTTATAAGTTTCTATGATACTACATAATTCAACAAATAAATAATGTTCATGTGCCAAAGTGAAATATAATACAGTGCATGTTACTTAATTAGTGAAATGTAAGTAAATATGGAATTGTCGAAAAATTATACTGTGCAGTGCAACACGTGTCGAAATGTTTATGCTCATGTTTCTTGCGGAACTCCCTGTCAGGTCGTGCCTCAAATGAACCACTTGCATGTAACATGCTATTTTCCACACCTAATGACTTAATACACATAACGTTATAATATGATAAAAACGTATTAATGATATCTGAATTTCCGAAGTTCATTGTCACAATAATATAAAACATAATCGTTCCGTTTATGAACTCGTCAATGAGTAATGTATCCAGATTAGTGTATGGTGTGAGGTTTGATACAAAGATCGATGAAATGTATGATTCAATGCAAAAAAACCAAACACAACACTAACTGAGATACTAAATCATAAACATATAGCAGGTAAAACATCATGTCAATTTGTAAACAACAAAGTAAAAGTAATAAACTAAACATAGCCGAAAATTTAGAAATCTTTAAAGAAAAAATCAGTCAACCGGTAATAATCATCCAAATTAATAGCCAATCGGACGTAATCTTTCAACCGTTAAAATTACTGTTAGAGATGCAAAGCCAAGTGTGAATATTACTAGTTTAGCATTTTGTTTTGTTTAAATATATTAGTGTGCATTGTATTTTGATTTGTTTTATATATAGAAAATAATTAATTTGTCATGTTGTATGTTATGAATAAAAACGGTTCCAATTATTTCCTCTGAGTTTCAATAGGTTATGGGCCCAGCCCAAAAAGGTCACAAAGTTTAGTGTTCATCAGTGCTAGCTGCGTGTTAGTTAAATTTTTTGAATACAAAAAGAAGACCATGGCCGAGAAAGATAAAAATCAGAAATTGCGATTAAATGGCAGCAATTATGCTAACTGGAAAGCAGTTATGAAATGGGTTTTGGTAAAAGACAAAACTTGGGACACTGTCAATGGTGTCAAACCGGAACCAGTTACGGATGTGTGGAATAATTTGAACAATAGTGCAATGTCTAGGCTTATGCTGTCAGTTGAAGAAGATCAAATTGTACATGTTCGACATTTAGATGTGGCCGCAGAAGTGTGGTTGACATTTCAAAAGCTGTATGAGCGTACAACACTAAGCAGTAAGGTTTTTCTGCGTCGCAAATTCTGGACTCTAAGATTTGATACAGGTACGATGCAGCAGCATATCACTCGCGTGCAAGAACTAGCTAGTCAATTAAGGATAGCCGGTATAAAACTCGAGCTAGGTGATCAGATTGCTGGTCTTCTGGCTAGCTTGCCAGATAGCTACGATGGGCTGGTCACAGCGCTAGAGAGTAGGGACGAAAATACACTTACTTTCGAGTTAGTAAGTGGGAAGCTGCTTGATGAATACCAACGGCGTGTCGAAAATTGCGTTGTAGAGCAAAAAGTAGACAATGCCTTATATTCGAAAACGAAACTACAAACAGGTAAACCAAAGCGCAAAGAACTACGTACTTGTTATCATTGCGGTAAACCGGGACATTTAAAGTTCAATTGTTATAAACTCAAAAGTGAACAGGCCTTGACAGGACAAAAAGGATCGAAAGCCGAAGTGTTTTCCGGAAATTCAATAAACAGTGAACAGTTTTCTTTTGTGGTGCGTGAGCGTGCAAACAATGTCAACAATACCAATGCGTCCTGGATAATTGATTCTGGAGCGTCTAGTCATATGACCAGTGACAAAGATTTTTTCATGAATCTTAAACCAACGAAGCAACAGATTGATCTTGCGGGTGAAGGTCATTCATTACCTGCTATCGGTATTGGTTCAGGTATTATTGCGTGTCAAATATCTGATGGCAGAACGACGGAGGTGCGTCTGCAGGATGTACTGTACGTTCCAAAATTAGACGGAGGTCTCTTATCTGTCAGCAAGATGCGTCAACACGGCTTCCAGGTGACATTTGACGAAGTTGGTTGCACGATTTACAGTCGTGACGGAAGGGTTGCGGCACAGGCGGTTGAGAAGAATAATCTCTTTAAGTTGACAACGGTGCGACGGTGTTATTCGAGGATAACCAAGGATGCATCAAAATGGTAGATTCGGATCGATGCAGTATGCGTACGAAACATATTGATGTATGTCACCATTATCTGCGAGATCTTCGAGAAGGGCAGATCATCCGCATGGAGTACTGTCCTACAGATCAGATGACAGCGGACATACTCACCAAGCCGTTGCCAAAAGAACAGTTCATTCATTTGCGTTATGCACTTGGATTACACTAGCCTTTGAGAAGGGGTGTTAGAGATGCAAAGCCAAGTGTGAATATTACTAGTTTAGCATTTTGTTTTGTTTAAATATATTAGTGTGCATTGTATTTTGATTTGTTTTATATATAGAAAATAATTAATTTGTCATGTTGTATGTTATGAATAAAAACGGTTCCAATTATTTCCTCTGAGTTTCAATAATTACTAATATAAAACCTTACCTCCTATCCTTCAACTCCAGTCACCTGAAGATGATCGAAAGATCGAAACGCGTCGTGATCAACCTATTGCCGAGTTTTGTATCTCAGTTAGTGTTGTGTTTAGTTTTTTGCATTGAATCATACATTTCATCGATCTTTGTTTCAAACCTCACACCATATACTAATCTGGATACATTACTCATTGACGAGGTCATAAACGGAACGATTTTGTTTTATATTATTATAAAAACGTATGTTTAAAATATATGCGAGAAAATGCCACATTCCGAACGGATTTAGTCTTTAACATGCGGTGCGAATAAATTTTTTTATGAGGACCAAATATCTTGATTCTGGTCATATTCCACAATATTTAAATCTGTGATCATGAATCTTACCTCGTCGTGTCCATTCTTCTTGCCCACACTACCACCGTGTCCGCCGCCTGTACTTTGAACTGTATTCATGTCTTACTTCTGACCACAAACATTATACTCCTTAGTTTATATTATGTATAATATTTACTTAACAGGTTGTTTCCATTTTTATTTTAAGAAAAAATTTATATTATTTTTATATATTTTATATAGGAAATTAAAGCTCCATTGTTAACGTCCAACATTTATAATTTTATAAAACTATTATTTTATTATTATTTAAACTGGTAGTAAAGAAGATTTTACAATATACAAGTAGGAAATGTTGTAATATCACTGCTATAAAGAATCAATAAAAAACTTCTATCAATTTATAAATTAGGTAGGTACATTCCTGGTGAAAATTTGTAGCAAATCGGAAATTTTGTTGTTGTGCCAAAACATAAAGCTAAAAATTTTATGATTCGTACTTATAGTTGTTATTTTTTAAAATAAAATACAAACAAAAAAATTGATGTGACCAGCACATAACATCCTGCCTAACTGTAAAATTGTAATCGTCAGATTATCTATGGGTCAAACTGACCCATTTTTATGTTATTACTAAGTAGATATTTTGAACTATTGAAAATTATGGCTTCATATTACATGTAGTCGTCAAATGTGCTCGATAGTTAATGTGTTTTATATTTCGTATCATTCATTACATTTGTTTATAAATATAGTTAATGAGTAACATATGTGGTAAATGGGTCAGTTCGACCCATTGTTGTTATTCTTATAAATATAAACATTATAATTGTGTACCTACAGAACCAGTGTCGTTGTTGGGGACTTCCTGTATTGCTTTTTGATATATTTAGGGGTTTCCCAATATACTACATATTACATTATATTCAGTTGAATTCAATTACAAGTGAACTTTGGTGAAATAAACATGGCTCGGCGTGGTTTATAATCGTATTCGGTATTGTATTACTCTATTTAATTAATTTATAATAATAAAAATTACATACGCAACTATTAATGACTTCAAAAAGGTAATAATTTGTTGTCTGGGTCAATATGACCCAAGCACTAAATGTGTGACATTTACTTCGGGATAATAGGAAGGTTCTGCTATGCTAATGTTGTCATAAAGACCTAGGAAATATTAAGGAAAACATGTTAAATTTTACATTTCTAAATTGAAACGGTTACATGGTCGTTGTCTAATTTATGCTTTTCTATACCTACTAAAAATAATTATCGGATTTCTTCAAACGACAAGAAATTGGACAACATTAGTAGAATATTTGTTTTAGTTAATGACATGGTATAATATTGCACGTGTGAAGTGAGTTAAAATATTCAAATGCCGCCCAACGACCAATACACAAACAATACAATACAAATTAGGGTTATAGTTCATTCTCACAAAATCTTTTTATATGAATACCTACAGGTATTTCATAACTTCGCATAAATGCGTTAGGGAAATATATTATTTTATTATGTGATTTCGAATACAAATTTTTTTAAAAATCTTTAACATATTCTTATGATTTTCAGTTACCTACATATTTTTCGTGTCACTGGAAGGATAGCTATTTTGAATATAACAATAGTTTAATAGTATAATAATATGTATAGAATAATTCAGAGCATCAAATAATATACTCGATGTTATGATACATTCTGTATAGGCGAAAAGTAAAAAACAATGCCAGTTACAGGGTAGTGAGCTCTTTGTTTCGATCGTTTAAGGAGTTAATACCACTGTATCTGCGATCTGAGTGGTCTGGTATTATATTCCACAAGTCTGCCATTCTTAAATATTGAGATGTTATAAATAAAGTGTAGTATTGTATAAAATACAGGGTGTTTCATAACTTCGAGTACATACGTACATATATGTTGTTTGATAATGCTGATTACGAATCTAAAAGATTTTTTTTTAAATTAGAAAAATTAAGGGTTGTTTACCTAAAATATTATTTGTAGTACTGCACTGGATTCGTTTTCCCATTAAATACAAACAATAGAAGTAGGTAATGAATATCTTAAATTACATAATAGATACTAGTAAAATAACAAACGAAATTTAATTATTTTTAATGAAACAATAATTACTCCACCCAGTGGCAGTGGCTACGAATTTTTTTTTTATTCGTAATCAGTACCTACCTATATCAAACAACATATAATATACCCTTATAACGTATGTACCTGTATAAGTGATTACATTGCACTTCGTGTTAAAAGTTAAAACTTTACCTATAGAATAAAACGGCCCTGATAACAATAACGTACAATAATATATTTTGTTATTATCGTTAATAAGCAAACAAACAAACAATATTATCTTTAATATGTGTTTGAATCATGTTGTAGGTACGACAAAGATGCAAAAGATCATCCTTAAGCTCGGAGGGCGGTGCTGTATATGCAAATATGCCTCGTGATACCAGCATCATACGGGTTTACGTGCTTTTGACGTTTCATATTTCTTTTCCTTCACATCTATGAATTTTGCTACCATATTGACGATACGTCGCGCGGTGGCTACACATTTTTAATGCATATATTTTGCATTTGTTTGCCCGAGTTTTCTGAATTTTGTTTTTAAATAATGTGCTAAAAACTTATAGTATTTGAATTTCCCAAAACTATAAAACAATGACATTCTTCCTCTTTTTTACAGTATGGGCTTCATACTCGACAACTCGGATGCCGGACCGATTTCCGACCAGTCGGTTTCAATGTTTCCTTATGCACACTTGTCCACACAAGTCTTAAACTTTCGGTGCCAGAGTGGTGTTTGTGTTGTGAAGAGTGAAGACATTATTTATTACTGCATTATTTTAGATGTTCTCATCGCGATTAGTTTTCTTTTATTGTTTTTATTCCCGCAATCGCGAAAATAGTACTGTATTCAAATACGATGTTGTGACATGTACCCAGCATCCTTTTTTATATTTTTTTGGTTTCGGTACTTCCTTCTATGTTCTAAGGTACAATAGCCCAAGAAGGTAACATTTGATGAATCAAACATACATCTTTCATTCACAAGTAAACTAAATCTACTGCACTTATATACGGAATAGTGAAACAGGTGGGAATCAACACTGGCTCCGGTTTTGTCGGTGTGTGCGAAAAAGCCATTTGGCCCGCAATAGGCATCTCTATCATAATCGAAATAAGGAATATTAACGAGAAAAACATAAATTACATGTCCAGTTATGACAAATAGTGAAGAATAGTATATTGTGCAACTAGGGACGAAAGTGGCTTTTTTCAACACTTTTGTCCCGAGATGCACACGATAATTTTTCACTACCTGCACCGAAAAGCAATTAGTAGTTAAAGACAGGAATGAATCAATGATAATATTGAAAAAATGTATGATAATTCCATAAAATAAATAAAAATAATCTAAATACTTAATCAATTTGGAAAGCCCGCATAAAGCTGAAAGAAAAGTACTTTTCTTCCCTAGCGAATAAAAATTCAAGTGGTTTCCCGCATAAAGCGAGAGAAAAAGTACATTTCCTCCCTAGGGAGGAAAAGTACTGACTGGTCAGAAATACCTCACTTTCGTCCCTAACGCTTTCGGTGCAGGTATTAAAAAAGTTTTTAAATAATTTCATTTAAAAGATATAAATTATTTAAGATTCCATGACGTAGATAGTATACGGCGTGGTTTGTTTCATATGGAACGTTGTTATTGGCCTTAAAAATTTTCGCGTGATGAGAACATGAGAAGAAGAGACATGATACGGCGGATAATTTAAGTACCAATTTATTACTTCATTATTTATTTGTGTTTTATTTTATTTTATACTTTTAACTGCTACAAAATATGTTTTTTTAGCATAGCAAGACGACTTTTTAATATAACATAAATAAATAATTTGTTTTAAGGAAAATGTTAGTGAAACAAACTGATTGGGACTTTTAAAAAATCTCATTTAATAAGCGGAATTTTTATATCGCGTTTTCACTAATCGTCATAGTTTCTTATGAAATTTTGTAAAAAGAATTTTAAATAATACAGTGAGAGAGCCCTTACAGGTCACAGTGCGAGCATTTCTTTCCACAGCCATATTGGGTAAAACGAGTGGTAGTTTATATATTATTTTTGCAAAATCATTTGGTAGGTTTATCCTTTTATTCAGAATCATAATAGTCCAGTTAGGAGAGGTTTTGACTGAAGACTAATACATAACCAAGTTAAATTTGGCATGCGAGTAGTTAAAAACATACAGAAACAAAACGAAATTCGCTCCACCTCGGTATGCTTTTTTTGTTTCTGTATGTTCTTAACTACTCACATGGCAAATTTTACTTGGTTATGTATTAGTCTTGGGTTTCAATCAATTTTTGACTCTCCTGACTGGACTATAAGCGTTCAAGCTTAAATTTTGTAAAATAAGTAGAGTTAACGAAAAAAATTGATGATATTTTCGGGTTAATTGAATGTAATCTTTTAATTTCCGATACACAAAATGTAATATAACATTAAAATTAAATATTTCACAAATGAAAATCTTAATCTTGTTCATTGTTGTAACTTGTATGGCGAAGTTAAAGCTACCAGATCCACCGCATACGCTGACTTTAATTCAGGGATTTCAAAAAAATTACATCTTTACAGTTTACTGTTTTATATTCCTACGTTGGTGGTAGCAGTTAAGCATAAATGGATTACGGTGTTCTTTCTTATAGGATTATAATTCTAAGTTGAAGAACGCGAACGCTTCCTTAGGGAAAAGACTAAAAGAGCTTAGGCCCCAGCCGAAGGACATTGTCGATCCTCAAGGACCTCAAGGATTGCTCGAGCAGCCACTCTTCAGCAGAAAGAAAAGAAGTGGAGGAGCAGAAGTAGGCATCCTACGTCACTGAATTTTCTTTCATGTATGATGAAAACTTTCGTATCGCATAAAAATATATTGTACTGATGTCACACTTGTAGGACAAAATGACAAAAATCATATGAAACAATATTGAAAACCATAAGCCTGGTTTCATCGCAAATCGAATATAGTAACTCGATATAGAAATGACATCGGCAGTATAGTAGGGCAGCATAGGGCATTCCGTGGCAGGTTTCGTGTCGAAATTTCGGGAGTGGTCTTGCTTGGTCGCAAACTTCATTTAAGTAGATTAGATTAATAATTTCTGTGGTGTCATTCCATGTTTTCGTGCAGTGTTTTGTTGACGCCTTAAAGATGGCGGATATAATAAATGATTGTTCAATTTTTGTCTACAAAAAAGTTAATGGCCATTTTTTCGTGCAGTTGATATTTAAGATAAATAGGAAATTGTAACAATTTTTGTAGTATCTTTATGTTTGTTGCTACATTATGAATCCCATTTAAGAACTGTACCCCATTCTCGACCGAGTATCAGTATAAAACATATAAAATACCAGTGTAAAATAATGTTAATTGGATATTGATGTGCAAAAGTTACTTTTAACATGACTATGTATGTGATGTGATCATATCGAACACAATTTTGTTCAGTTTGAATCTTACAATTTAAAAATAAATAGGTAGGTACATATCTTACTTATACGAAAAGGTTATCTACTTTTTACGAGTTTTCTTATTTTCTTTCAAAAGTTTGAATATGCCTACCTAGTAGGTAAAATGTAACAATTTTTATTTTAAAAACTGAACATGAACTAATCGAATTGTATCGTTCGTGTGAGATCAATCGTTGAAAGCTTTGAGCAAAATGGCATACAGATACGGATTAGCTCATGAGATCGAAACGGAATTATAATATTATATAATTTTATTATTTTTAGCAGCTAGGAGAAATTGCATTTTACCCATTTTTCGTACAATGAGCGAGGCGAATTCGACCTAAAATTTAAATTTTGGATATTGCTATCGTTATTGCTTTACTATAAAATGGCTATGTTTTCCATTTATATATGTTATATATTTTCTGTAAATTATTATTGTAAACACTGCTTTTTCTGACCTATGCATTTCAGATAGAATCCAATTGGAGTCGCAATAAACTGACTGACAGGGACGTAACTAGGATATTTATTAGGTGGGCCACGGGTAGACCAGTAAAAAATTAAAGTGGGCTACACTTTTTATAGTAAAATTTTTGTTTTGAAAAATATAGTAGTGTGTCGAGCGAAGCGAGGCGAAAAAGTTTTTCACTGCTGAAGGAATTTAACTTACTACTTTCTAAAATTAATTTCGTAGAAAAATAGTACCCAGTTAAGAATATGATATCAAATATGTATGCATAGGTAAAGATTGCACGAGCACTCAGACATTATATCTATTAAAAAATACAACATTTACCAGCATCTACCCGCTATTCATATATTCATAAACATTTCTTTTGCCTCAATCTCAATTAAGTATAAATCTCTTCCCTAGTTTTGTGTAAGGCATTATTAAATATTTTAAATACAGGTAAGAGGTAACTAATGTAAAAATATTGTAAAATGTTTCGGTTGCTGACTGAATATCTTTTTCATTATTATCCATTCAAGAATTTTATCATTTCATAAAAAAGTCACCGCATGCGAAAAATTTAATTGTGTTTTATGTTAAATCCGTAATTCACATTGTCAAGTCAGTCACAGTCCACAGAAAAATAAAATTGGTGGGCCGAGTTTTAAGCATCCAACTTCTCGAGAATTTCCCGATTTCCCGACGGTCCAGTCCGTCCCTGGTGATAAAGTGTCATACGACAAAATTAACGTCCGTGCCGTGCGACAAGTTTGATAAATCGTGTGATATTTTTAGTATTGTGATCTGTGAGTGTAATCACGATTTTCATCTGCCATCAGCGTTGAGATTTTAATTAATTTTACGTGTGTGTCCAAATTAAACTTTAAATACTTAATTTTATTAAATAGGTTCTTTATAAATGAATAATGACATATCAAGTTTATTGACTAATGCTTATCCAGTGCTAGGTAATGATAATCTCGTAATTGGAAGAATTCTTCAAAAAAATAAGTTACAAGAAAAATTGATCCTTATAAAGAAACAGAACAACTTTTGTTTGAAACATTTTTCTAAATTAGCTAATAAAAGTTTGTTGTCTTCATTTATTGAAAATTTGCCAAGAAAAATAAATTTGATATTATAAAATACTTGTAATTTAAAGAATTTAAAGGTTTTATAAGGTAGTTTAAATAACAAAGTTGATGACTAGTACTTTTTATGGATTTTTTAATCATTATTATTATTATATATCATTTTATAAATGGGATGTCATAATTGAAAATAGTATCAATCCATAGCGTTTAGCTCAGGGACTCAAACCGAACCGGAACAGGAACGAAAATCGGAACGAAACGCAGCTATTTTAGTGAACCTGGAACCAAACCTGAACCGTTATAAAATATTTTGGTAAACCCATAACCGGAACCGAACCGATGATTGTCAACCGTTTCCGAATACTTCAAATTATTAGGTATATGGAATTAAACATACTTTCGTTAAAATTCAATTAATATTTTATGAAAATTGTTATATTTTCTTTAGTTTAGTCAATTTTGATTTTACTATATTTTAGTAAAAAACTGGAATGAATATTTTAAATTAATTACTACCTACTTTAATAAATTTTTGAATCGAAATCGTTATTTTTGAAAACCGGTTACGTCTATCCTAAAATTTTACAGCGTTATAGAGAAGTGTATGCCTCCCATACGTTTACTTTAATATAATTGAAATATATGATGCTTTTACATATGAGCGTATTAACAAAGGATGTCTTAATGCTTCTATATTTATATTTTTTGTGTTTGGCCTAGGAATTTGAAGTAAAAAAATGAAGTTTTTTTGCGGTTTTTTGTCATTGTTTGATATGATTTTTTTCGGTCACTATAAATGGCAAGAAAAATTTAAAAAGCAAGAAGCATGCAGCTAAGCTTCCTTTTTCGAATAATTTTTATTTTACTTAATTTCTTTCAAACATACAGAAGTTATTTTGGAAATACTGCAGCCATGTTTACAATAATGACATTGCATAGCTAGGATGCGGAAAAGTACGAGTTTCGGGCTGGTTTCGGGCTGCCGTAATAGTGGGAAGAGAGTGAAATACAAAAAAAAGTTATCGCGAGTATTCTAGGATTTCGAAAAAAAGGTAGACGAGCCTCCCAATACAAAAGATTATTATTACCGCATACGTCTAACGTTTATAATAAATAATATTAAGTAATGAACACTTCATTAGAGAAAATGGTAATATTAATTAAAATTCGTGTCCCTTATAAACGCCCATTGTTAACTTTTAACGCGTGGTGATACTATTGTGTAAGTTTCGAAATGTTTTCGATTAATACTGTATTCAACATGGTATTTTACTTAAAAATTTAAAATTGATATAGGTACTCGTTTATATACGTAGCTCTCGGCAAAACTGGAAGTACAATTATTAAGGATTTTTTGTATTTAAAAGGCAATTTTGTAATTTGAATTAGGTCTTAAATTCAAAATTTAGATACATGCGTAACATACATAACTTTTAAGTAAGTAGAAATATTACAAATAATATCTCATGGATAACCAATTATTGCTTTGTCAAGATGCCCTACATATCTAATTAAAAATATAACTTATTTGAAAAGTATTATGCTGGTCACAACAGTTTCGTATTTCTCAATTTTCATAAGCGTTATCTATTAGCTTTTAGCATTTTTAGCCTATGAGAATATGAGTTACGACTACAATTTCACTATCTCAGTGTATGTGTGTTCCGTATGATGATTCTAATAAAATTTACAGACAGATAACATTCAAGAACAATAAATTGTTAATGAAAAATATTAATATATTATTTTTGGTTTAGCTTGGCAATATTTTATTTGCAAAATTAAGTATTATTTACTTATATTGTAGTAATGACGCGAAACTAAATTGACTAAAAATGTCAAAATTTACATCATCGATAAAAATTGTTAATTAGAAATTCTAAATTTTACCTTCTATCAAGATATATAGGTTATTTTTTATTTAAAAAATTATATTTCCAACTGGTTATAAATTGTAAATCAGAAAGATAATCTGTGAATTATTTTTACAACAACAACATATCACAACATATTATTAGTTTAAAATTAAGTATATCCCTTTAACGCACGTTTTACACATAAACTTCACTTTATTTCACAAAGATGTTTAGAAACTTTATATAACATGTACTTATTCGCGAAATATTAAAAAAATTTATGCAGAAACTTATGAGGCCACAATGTTAATTATCACATTATAGTTAATACATTTAGTACACCCACTAAAATGAAGTAACAAAGTTGAATCTGCTTTAGTCGGCACACGCGAGCTTACTGAAGCTTTTGACCGAGAGATCGACATAGACTTGCTGTCGACTTCGGCGCGGTGCTCTCAGGACAACGCGCAAAACTGCAGTCATATAAATTCACTATATTTAACCTAATTAGGACAATATCAGACATAAATATAATCATTAACTTTTGAACTTCATATCTGCCAATTTTTAAATTTGAAGTTAGCTGACTTGTATCAGAATTGAATTACGTGCACTTCAGAGAATATTCAAAAGTAAATAGAAGCTTTTTATTTTATTTATGAGTTTTGTTATTATCATAAAAGTGTCAGATAATGAGATAATAGTAACTTAAATCGCGAAATGCAAAGCTATACTTACATTGGAAACTTGCCAAAACGTTTAAAAAGGTAATTTGTTTCTTCTGACATGCAAGCTATTAGTGTTTTTATATTTGTAAAAAATATGTTCTTAGTATAACTAACATGAATGTAAAATTATATTACTAAACGGTCGAGTGTCCCTTAATTTAATTCTTTTCCGTTATCTGGGTTGACACGAATCAAATAAAACAACAAATACAAACATTCCATCTCAATTATAGCAACCAAAATACCATTACTTATTAATTGTACAACACGCTAAAATTAAAGTACTTAGAAGAAGAGTAGAAATTGAAAATAATTATTAGGTTCAATGAAAACTGAAAAGTTCAATTAATGAATATATGAATTTTGGTACTTTACATGTGTAATAATAATTAAATTATCTGATGATGACAATGGAGTCAAAATAAATCCCAATATATATATTTTTACTAATAATTGACTATTATATTATTAGCTGATTCCTTTTCAATTCTACAATTCATTTTGATGAAAAGTGATCCTCTAACGAGTAAAATGCAAAAAAACTAAAAACGCACCACTCCGATCGTAGGGAACTTTTAGTATGTTAATAAGAAAGGTATATATTTATTTCGAGCAAAATTATAGCTATTAATATAACAAGAATATTATGCGATTTATAATACCGAGGATGTTGCTAAGAGACGAGGTGAAACCGAGTCTCTTTGAACATCCAAGGTGGCTTAAATCGCATATATTCGCGTTATATTCAAAGCTTAATCGTATCATCAAAGATGTTAAAACAAATTAAGAATTTTATTTGTCAATTAGTTGACAGTTCGCATATTATGAAAGGTTTTGATGTTATTATGGTTGTATCTAGCGTATTATAAGTAACTAACGTATTATGTTGTTTATAATTATCAAAAAATGTTGCATGTTATAAGGTAATAACAGTTGATGATACGATTAAGTCTAATATTACTGGACTATTATGGGCAAAACATTGTTTATAGGTTTATTTCGTGTATTTTTAATATATTTCACTAGGTACCTATTCACTATTTACATCTGATAACTATGCTTTGGTTTATAATGGATGTACAACTTTACAGAGTAACTGGTTACATCCATTATACACCAGCCTTAATGCTAGAAGTTTCATTATCCTTATTATTTAGTTACTTATACAATACCAGAACTGTATTAATTGTAATGGATAATAAAAAATTCCATTAATCATTTAAGCGTGAAATTAACTTCCGAAAAAATCTGCAATGAAAAAGTTGGAAATAGCGGCATTTCGTCTGTAAAAAATGTTAACGTCATCCGAGGGTTACCTAAATCATTTTATTATAATTATGAGCAATTATTTATAAATTAGGGTTTGTTGAATACTTTTAAAAGCTTTTTCTTATAACGCAATGTTTTGTGTGGGGCGTAGGCCCGCGTTGCACCGCATTGTAGCCTGTTGATGCCGCATACAGGATGCTGCGTCAAACAGTTGCTATGGATACGGCGTCCCGGCCAACACACAGAGAGCCATCTCCTGTCAGCAGCAGGAATAGCAATGCTTCAGATTCGAAATAGTTTCGAGAACGGCCACAAAACTCCGCTTCAAGCCGCGTTCACAGTTTGGTGAAATTCGGTGTAATTTGTTAAGTTTGTCATATGGCACTGTGTACTTGCGTTCATCGAACTGAAATTCGGTGCACTCGAATTTCAATTCGTAGAAAAGTATCCAAACTCCTTTTGGGGTGAGCTAAATAAGCGCATTTGGCCTTTATCAGTTTTCGCTTATCACATTGGAAAAGCGCATAAAACGACATTGGAAAAGCTCATAAATTGTAGTTGCATAAGCACAGAAGTGCACATTTGAAAAGCACAATGGTTTTAGGGATTGTACGACAGTTTTTCTACAATATTTTTTGAATTTTTAAAAACTAGAAAATATTCTTGCCTAACAATTTTCTGATATTTACCCCATCATACTCGAAGAGTATTATTAACAAGATTTTTTGAATTTTTTAAAACTAGAAAATATTCTTGCCTAACATTTTTCTGCACTTAACCCCATCATACTCGAAGAGTATTTTTAACAAGATTTTTTGAATTTTTTAAAACTAGAAAATATTCTTGCCTAACATTTTTCTGCATTTAACCCCATCATACTCGAAAACGATCTGGACTAACTTGTTATGGTCAGAAATCTCATTTTTGAAAAATGTGCTTATTCAATGTTACGATCTGCGCTTATTCAATGTTTTGACCGGCGCTTATTCAATATAAATTTACTTATTATATTTCTGCGCTTTTCCAACGTTTTAATGACCAAAAATGCGCTTTTCAACTCTCCGCTCCTTTCTCTAGTAAATTTAGAGTTCGTTCTATTAATTGAGAAAAAATCTTCTTCTGTTTTCATTTTGCTTTATTACGTTTTCGTTTTCATCAAGAAAAATAAACTGACACTCTGTGCTGACACTGACAAGACAAATAGCCAACACATAAATTTAGGATTGTGAACGGTCAAATTAGTTTCTTCAAATTTCAGTGATACGAATTACACCAAATTTCGAACTGTGAACGCGGTTTCATATTATATTATTTATAACATAACTGTGATTTTATAATGTAAATGTAAACATGAATATTGTTTTTAAGTGAGAAGTGTACCCTAATGAGCAAATAACAAATAAAAATCATATGATTCTTTTCTTTAATTTATCTACTTGATTCCGCGTTTACACATAATTCTGTGAATCTGGGATTATAATTTTAATGTAGTACTTTTAATATCAGAAATGCGAATTCAAATTCTCAAAGCTCGAATTCACATGTTTTCAGATATAAAAATTGGTGGTGAAAGTATGCTTTTGAAAAATTGAGTGTTGAAAATAATTTCTACACTCATTTTGTTCATTAAGTGCGAATTTTTCTAAAAGTACATTTTTCAGACCTAAAACATTTTATTTCTTGTAATCTCTGTAATAAGTATTCAAATCGACGATTTTTATTCAATTTGAGACATAAAATTTTTGCTAAACTAGAAATTGTTCAGTTAATGGAAGGTCAAAGCTGTCACAATATTTTTGACTTCAGAGACAAAAGTTTAGATTCACAATTGCCGTAAAATGTTCGACGGTGTATAAATTAACTCACTTTCACTTTCGTAGAAAAAATAGTATGTAATACACTTGCTGAAAGGGTTATTGAAAAACTCGTATGATAGGAGAACTCGCTAACGTTTGTGCTCCAATTGATACTAGTTTTTCAATGAAGCCCTTTCCACACATGTATTACAATTTCAGATTTTAACATTGTTTTTCTTTATAATAATTGATCCTAGATAGCATTTTATTATGAAGAACAGAAGGTATAATGCATTAGGTAGGTATCAAAAATTTTCTATGTATTACTATATGACTTGTGTCAAAACTTCTGGCGATAAATTCTTAACTTATCACTTCTTGTCTACCTATGTCATGTATTCACGCAGCTTAGTACAAATCATTAGTTACTTGTTACTTGCAACTTGCAATAAAACTTACGTGTAAATAGGCCAAACCACTGAGCATTAGTTCTAAGCATTAGTAAAATTGGCTATAGTGTAAGTGAATATAAACCAGTTCTATTCACTAAACACAAATAACTACCTAATGCTTAGTACTAAGCTCGTGTAAACATGACATGAGGGACGTCAAGATCTGTGGTTTGCTCGTATAGACCCGTGATTCAAAAAACTCCAAAGAAAGAAGTCTGGAACGGTCAAACGGCCGGGAAACGCTGGCTTCAAATGTCCACTGTCGCTCGTGCTGTGTGCGGTTGCGCCGTCCTGCCAGAACCACATGGTCTCCAAACCCATTACGTCAATTTGCAGCAGCAAGAAGACGTTGATCATGGTTCTGTAGTACTCACCAGTCCTTTATTTTATTCATGCACCAGTCACAGTAATAGTGTTAGTGTTACCATTTACCACAGCAGCGATATTCTCGACCAAATGGCTGCTCCGGGACAGGCTATGAATATTTTTTTAATATCTACTTTTGTTTATACTGAGGGTGTTATATTACAATGACGTGGGCATGTATAACAGAAATAATTTTTGAAAAATTCGCAAAAATAAGGGTACTAAAGTACAGTTTTTCTAATTATTTTATTGATACAACAAATAATCTTTGCACAACGTCTAATAAATATATGAATTTGGTAATTAATTATGATGAAGTAATTTACTTGACTGGTGGTAGATAATGAGGATTGGAGAAAAATTACTGGGATGCAATTAACAATAAAATATATTTCTCAATCGAGTACTTTCGACATCACATACACGTCATCCTCAGGAGATGAGAAATTTAAATTTATGTAATTTGCATGGAAATATCATTAATAGGTAATGTAAAACATTGAATTATTGTCAAAATAATTTTATATTTTGAAAACCATAAGATTTCAAAAAATTTCGTTAAAAAATAACTTAAAAACGTTGTCACCCTTCAACGAAAACTACTTAATATTTTACATTAGGTAGCTATTAATGATATATTTTACGTGCGATTTCTCAACAATTATTGCGGTGACGCATTGTTTTTATTTTATAAATATCTCAAATTTTAAAGAAAAACATATTCGTTTTCCAAACATGTGTTGGGTTGTTGTGATACGTTTAGTAAAACTACTGCTAATGAATTTTTTATTTAAATTCTACGACTTGTAATGAATATTGTAGGAATATTAATTTGAGTCTAATTTGGGTTGTGATCTCCTATGAATATACTACCTTAATACTTACAAAAATAACTTATATGTACATACGTACGCAAAATGATAGTTTTAAGTTTTGTTGCACAATATTAGAAATTACAAACCGAGGCTTGCCTAGATCCATTAATTGGTAATATTTTGCGGACGTGGTGCTCACAATTTTATTTAAAACCCTAGCACCTTACATTAAAAAATCTATTGGCGCCCTGTTTTGATTACCAACTGCATTTCTTCTCGAATGTAGATACAATATCGAATTAATACCACATCCTTTGATTTAACTATTTTCTCTTTTTCAGAAATCGATGCAGATTTACATAGATAATAAATACACAAAATGTCGTACCAGTTCAAACTGCTTCCCAGGCCGTGCTTTGCGTGTCTGCCTGAAAATATTATCCATGCGTTTAGCGTGCGACATTCGTATCTGTAGGTATATACTTCATACAAGAGTTGTATGCAAATACGTTCCATATATTCAGCTGTAATAAACAGTTCTAGTCGTGGTTTAAGATTTACGATGACCAAAGCAGAATTTTTAAAAAAATAAAGAAATATGTTGCATTGCATGTTGAAAAGGTGTTTAGAAAATACATAAATTACATTAAACTGTTTTACGTTCCTGATGGTATTATTTGAAATTGAAATTAGGTTGTTAAAATTGAATATATTTTCTATAATAAGCGGTGTGCTTAGTTTAGCCTTCCTATTATCTATGCAGCAAACTGACCCATTTTTATGTTATTACTTATTACTAAGTAGATATTTTGGAACTATTGAAAATTATGGCTTCATATTACATGTACTTAGTCGTCAAATGTGCTCGATAGTTAATGTGTTTTATATTTCGTGTCATTCATTACATTTGTTTATAAATATAGTTAATGAGTAACATATGTGGTAAATGGGTCAGTTAGACCCATTGTTGTTATTCTTATAAATATAAACATTATAATTGTGTACCTACAGATCCAGTGTCATTGTTGGGGACTTCACCTTACTTTCTGTATTGCTTTTTGATATATTTTGGGGTTTTCTAATATGATTCTTCGTATTACATTATATTCGGTTGGATTCAATTACAAGTGAACTTTGGTGAAATAAACATGGCTCGGCGTGGTTTGAGCGATGCTGAACTAGAAGTTTTATTTACTCTTTTTTGTGTATTTATAATCGTATTCGGGATTGTATTACACTATTTAATTAATTTATAATAATAAAAATTACATACGCAACTATTAATGACTTCAAAAAGGTAATAATTTTTGGTCTGGGTCAATATGAACCAAGCACCAAATGTGTGACCTCTACAATTTGTTAACTTACCTTGTGTAGTGCATTTTACGTAAAAATTAGTTTCGCAGAATTAAACGTATAGTGTGTATAATGTGAAGTATCTTTTTATTTTATAAGATATTTTAGCATAATTTTGTAGTTGGCTTAACAAATTTGAAGAGCATTATACAAGAAAATAATGTAAGTATGTATTATTATTATTATTATTATTATATAACAACTACAAAAACTGTTTTATTCGTAACATAGATTCGTCCTCTAAAATTTAGCAAACTTGTTACCTACAAAAATAACTATTGTGGAAGGTATATATTATTTTATTTTTAACCGCAGAATTATAATAAACTAAATAAATGTTGGTCGCACTTAAAACCGTTTAGATAGTCATTTTTATGCACTTTATCTGCATAATTTTTTGCATATACATTGGAATAAGAATACATGAAAATAAATATAATTTACAGCAGTAATGAAAGAAGGCGAAAGAAATTCCTATAAATAATGGTAGTTTACTTCAGGAGAACATTTTTAGTACCACTAAATACTATTTCTTTTGTATAAAGACATAGTTATAAGGCCGGTTTACTTGAAACTAAACTCAATTATTGTATTATGCAAACATAGTTTATTAATTAGATACAACGTAATATTTTATATTAAAACCATTAAAACTAACTATTCAACCAATGGCCAAAAATTGTTTCTATCACAAATTTCAAAAATTAATTTTCGAATTTAAAAAAATTATTTTTATTCCGTGTCCTGTAGGTACCTCAAGTTATATGTGCCATTCCAATATGGAATTCAAGTTATATAATTTTCATTGTAGGTTACATATCGTTTTCCGATATTTATGTAGAAAGTTTGTAGTCCAGTCAGGAGAGGTTTTGACTGAAGACTAATACATAACCAAATGAAATTTGGAATGTGAGTAGTTAAGAACATACAGAAACAAAAAAAAAATTCGCTCCGCCTCGGTATGCTCCGCTTCCCACAAAAATTTTCAGTTGAAACTCAAAATTTTCTTGTAACGCATTTTCCTCGAAAACTATCAAAGATTTTGGAAAACTGTTTTCACAGGATGAAAGCTGAGGAAATTTGCTATCAAAATGGTCTTTGAAAATTTTTCATAAGTAGCACCGTGTAGGCACCAGCCATTTAATATTCGAATGACTTGAGAATTTTCTGTATAGTAGGCGCTACATTGCGAATGACGTAATAAATTCGCCGCTACAGAATGAATGTGGTATAACTTCGTTAAAGAACATCATTTTGTAAAGATAAAAATTGCATTTTATTCGTCGAGGCTTCCACTTTCAATTGCACTAATAACATTTGAATTTCCGACCCCGTTTATATCGAGAAACTTGCTTTAAAAAAATCATAACTCAGTATTAGAAGACGTTCAAAGAATTCTCAATATTTTCAATATCTATGAATGAAATTGTAAACTCGTAGAGGATTATCTTCATCAAATCATCCCCAATCACATGCAACTATCTGGAGGGTTGTGTGTTGTACGTCCGAAAAAAAAACTGGTTTTTGCTATCTCATAGATTTCTTTATTTATCGCGGGCATGAGCATTTTTGAAAATAGACCACTTTTTGGCCCCGTAAATTGATTTTTAATGAGCTTATCGTTAAGTACAAATCCTAATCAACAAGATTCTGTAATTTGTTTTATCAATTGTACTACTACGTACATGTAACAGATGTTTTCCTAAAAAAAGATCATAACCTATAAATAAAGAAGGTAGCGAAAACCAGTTTTCTTTTCGGACGTACAACACACAACCCTCCAAATATTTGCATGTGATTGGGGATGAATTGGTGAAGATAATCCTCAACGAGTTTACAATTTCATTCATAGATATTGAAAATATTGAGAATTCTTTAATACTGAGTTATGATTATTTAAAAAGCAAGTTTCTCGGTATAAACGGGGTCGGAAATTCAAATGTTATTAGTGCAATTGAAAGTGGAAGCCTCGACGAATAAAATGCAATTTTTATCTTTACAAAATGATGTTCTTTAACGAAGTTATACCACATTTATTCTGTAGCGGCGAATTTATTACGTCATTCGCAATGTAGCGCCTACTATACAGAAAATTCTCAAGTCATTCGAATATTAAACGGCTGGTGCCTACACGGTGCTACTTATGAAAAATTTTCAAAGACCATTTTGATAGCAAATTTCCTCAGCTTTCATCCTGTCAAAACAGTTTTCCAAAATCTTTGATAGTTTTCGAGGAAAATGCGTTACAAGAAAATTTTGAGTTTCAACTGAAAATTTTTGTGGGAAGCGGAGCATACCGAGGTGGAGCGAATTTTTTTTTGTTTCTGTATGTTCTTAACTACTCACATGCCAAATTTCATTTGATTATGTATTAGTCTTGGGTTTCAGTTAATTTTTGACTCCCCTGACTGGACTATTGGCAAAAATCCATATAGAAATTTCGCTGGAGTGGCGCTAATAGTTAAAACATTTTTTAAAGCTAATTATGATGTAGGTATAAGGTAGTAATAAGATTGTACAAAAAATCGGAGCTATAAAGTAATACCTACTTTTCAATACGGTTTTGCGGTGCTTAAGTAGGTCGCGATTTTAAGATTTCTATTCTATTAGAATTCTTCATAATAAATAACGTACCTACTTGGATAATCATCAATATTTTGAGAACTGTTTTCTTTTACTAATTCAATGTTAATGTTTGTTGTATACGGATATTGCGGTTATCAAGTTGATAAACCACACGAATGTTCAAATAAATCGCATCTGTAATATTTGAACAAATGTTTTTGTTGTTGTATTTATGTGGAATTAAACCATTATGGAAATATTTAAGTACCTACTTATATATTTTTATAGGATAACGGGCGTTGTAGAAATCCTTCAGCTAGCAAGAACAAAACGAGAATAAAGCCAGTGAGACATATGCAAGAAACAAGAAAAGAAGTTTTTGTCATACCTGCACAAAAAGTAACCTTTTTCGTGCCTGTTTTACGTGCGCAAAGTGGCTTATTTTTTAACTAGACAAAAATGCGTGCGCAAAGTACAAGCGTGCGGGAATAGCGTGCGCAAAATTTCACTTTGTTTGTAAATACAGTTTTCTGTAGTTACCGACACGAAATGTGCGCGTAGCACTAGCGCCACACACGTGATAATCTAATACTACAAGCACGTGAACAGCTGTAGTACCTACTTCTCCATGCATAGTTTCTACTGTCGACTATTGTGCAGATTGTGCATTGGATATTGGATCTAATGGACAATAATATTTTATTCTTATATTTTAATGTTCTTTTCTTTACTGTTAATAATAGACTTGTTTAGTGGTTACGTCACACTGGTTCCAAACTGGTTCGTTGCTATGCAAGTCGGTAAAACAGGCTGGTTTGACGTTTGCCGTTCGACAATAACTGCGTCTTTAAATTTATTTTGAGATTGAATTGTTTTATAGTGGCTTAAAAACACGTAATAAAGTTTAGTTCGGTAATAAATTATTTTATAAATGATTTTTGAATGTCAAACCAAACTGTTTTATCAACTAGCATAGCAACTACCTTAGCAACGAGTGGCCATTTTCTTGTTTGGAACCAGAAAGTGACGTCACACTAAACAAGTCTATTAGTTTCTTATGCTTTTACATGTAGGTAAATATTAGTTACTTTTTTATTTGATACATATTAATTTTAAAAGTATTCATTTTATCTTTTGATAAGTAAGGTCACTCAAAAGGTTACTTTTTGTGCAGTAATGACAAAAAATATCGTGTGCATCTCGTGAGCAAAGGCGCAATTGCGCTTGGCTTCGTTGCAGCCCTCGCCGTAGCGACCCTCGGCCTCCTCGGCTCGCCTCGATAGGCCTCGAGCCGCTACTGCCCGGGCTGCAACTCGCCTCGCGCAATTGCTTACTTTGCGCACTAGATACACACTATACTATTTGTATTCTTTGTCTTGATTATCAAGACCACACGAGAAATTGCTGAACAAGATAAGAAACCTTGCTTGAAATGTAATAAAATTTCCTTGTGCAATAAATAATTAAACCAACGTGTTTTGCAAGAAATATAGTTAAATTTTTGCTTCCTCCGTAAAACAATGAATTAGGAAATAGTGGCAATCAAACTAATTATACGAATTTTCCTGGATCATGGCGGTTTAGTATTGGTACATTTTGCCATAGCTGACGCACCAAATCAATAATGAGGGTGTCAAGCTGTGAAGAAATGCATAATAAATTAAATTTTTTAGTGATTTTTCATTTCTGAAATAAATTAATTTAGGTATATTATTACAGACATAATTCTGTTTTAAGTTTTTTGCAAATTGAATAAATAGCTCCGGATATAGGTGGCTGCCATTTTGTTTTCAAGATGGCGGGTTAAGATTTCAATAGCCTAAAACCTACGAGGGAAGTTACTTAATTACCTATATAATAAAAGCTTTATCTCAATTGGTTCAGTAGTTTCTGAAATAGTTGGTCGCCATTTTTTTTCAAGATGGCTGACTATCTTATGTTTTATTCTAATAACAGATGTAACTAAATTTCTCTAATAACAGAGATAACTAAATTTCAAATTTTCTGCAAATTGATAAAATAGTTCCGGAGATAGGTGGCCGCCATTTTGTTTTCAAGATGACGGGCTAAGATTTAAATAGCCTAAAACCTACGGGGGAAAATACTTAGTTATTTCAAAAAAATTCATCTCAATCGGTTCAGTAGTTTTTGAGTTCTGCGCGGCCAAACAAACATACATACAAACATAAAAGACAAATTTATAACCTCCTTCTTTTTGGTTAAAAATACAAGCAAATGCATTTCACATAAAACCAGAGCTATAATTACAACATTACTACTGAAATTGTTTATGAGGTAACAATAATTGGAAAATTGGTTATTATTTAACTACTAATTAAATGAAACCATGGACATAAAGTGCAAAGATGTGTATGTTAATTTAAACAAAAGTGCTTACTTTCAACGAAATTTATCTGATTGCTGTTTCAAGCAGCAGAAATTTCGCAGAGTTCATCATTTTCACAAGGATCCTTCATTTTCATGCTTACCTACCGTAAAATTTAAGTGGCGTTTTCTTTCAAGATTTTTTAAACAGGTAACTCTACAGAAGTAATTCCTACTAGCAGTTTTCATTTTTTGAGGTAGTGTATTTATTTTTATCACAATAATAAATGCTTTTGCTAAAATCATTGAAAACATATAAATTAGAAAAAAGGATAGTGTGATTATTAAATATATTTATGTAAATATTTAAATAACTATTAGAAATAAAAACTAAAATGAAAGACATTTGAAAATGCAAAATTCAGTATTATTATGTTTTATTTTTATAGCAAACATCTTCACATCTTGTTACGTTGTGAATGGAAGGCAAGAAAACTAATTAGTTTGTTCTATAAAAACTTTTTTCGTGAGCTAAAAGTATAGACATCGCGTGTATTTTTCCCTGATTTATAAAATTCTTCTACAGTTAATTTTAAATGAATTAACGAAAAAACTTCAGTTAATTATAGTTGTTGTACAATAATTGAGTAGAATAGTAAAGAATTTATATGAACCGGTAACCGGTTTTCATAAAAGTGGGTACGGTTCAATAATTTATTAAATAAAAATCAATTAGGTACCTAATTAAAAATGTTTGTTCCAGTTCGGACTGAAATGGAAAATATATCTGAAATAAAACAAAATTATTGAAGTTAATATTATACATGTCAATATAAAGCTTGAAAAAAAAATCGGTTTTAACCGGTTCACATTTAAGGTTCGGTTCGATGAAAAGATTATCGAAATTTTAAATACACGGTTTAACTTCGGTTTGGCTTCATTAAAGATGTGTTTGTGCTCACAAAACTTAAGATTAAGAACTAATAATAATCTTAAAGTTAAAACAGTTGTAACATATGAGTCAGTTTATGCTGCAGAAGTAAGTATAAGGAATAAGGATTAAGAATTATTTCTCCAGCATAAACAGACTCATATGTGATAACTGTTTTAACTTTAAAACTATTCTTATTCTTAATTCTTATTCTTAAAATTTTCAACATAAACCAACCTTAAAATTTAAGATTTAACCCCGAGTGACTCCGGTTATGGTTAAAGAACCGGTCGGTTCGAATCCCTGATTTTAAGTGTTATATTTGTCAAAAATTTTAACAGTCAAGGAGGTATTTTGATATTAAGAATTATAATTTTTGTTCACGACCAGAAATTTGTTTTTTATAACACCAAAAACCATGAGAAATGTGTCCTATTTTCTCCCATGGGAGAAAAGTAACTACTACCTAGTATATGTGCGCGCTTTTTTTTTAAATTTTACTTTTTCTTTGGAATTTTTGTGTACAGGAATACAAATAACAGCATAGATAATGAAAAAAAAAAACGATTTCATGGCATCATTTGCGTTTGGTTTAATATTTATATTCGCACCCTGTGTACACTGGAGACAAATATTTTTATAATACGAGTGCTGTTACTTTAGGACACATTCTTCATATTTCTGATTCTATGGTTGTGTTATATATGATATATGAAGACTATTCTAATTCATCTAAATTTCCACAGAATTTTGTTATTGGATTGTGTTTATTCTTTGTTTTTAAAAGATTGATCAAAAATAAATCTACAAATGTTTATTATTTTATGTAAAGTTATATACCGTGAATTTATTTTAACATGAAACATAGGACTTTTCATATCCATGGTTACGAATTTGACAGCAATGTATTAGAGCGTTCTTTTTAAAATAGAACATAGGGAATTACTTTAACTGAAATATATTATATATAAAATTATATGAAAGTTACAAAATAACAAACAAATAAACAATAACTATAATAAATTTTCAAAACGTCTCTAATCGATTGGGTCATTGTTTAGTCGTGAATGGAGGGATTTTTGAAAATTTATTGTAGTAAAGGCTCATTCCCACTCCTTAACATAGTCATAGTTTTTGTTAGTTGTCATAGTCTTACACAGTTTGGTATACCGAATTACGTGTAAACATTCACAGTGCTTGTTTTAGTCTTAGTTTTTAGGCTTTATCATAAACACAATCACAAAACTATGCAAACTTCAAATTTTTGTTAAAATCATAGTACTTAATTATTTTATGAGATAGTGATATATTTATATACCTGTCTCTTTTTAATGCTGTTGTCAAACAGAATTATGATTTTCTTATGTCAAAAAATTATATTAATAATGCTACAGAAAAATTAAAGCAAGGTAAATATAGCTAACAATGTTTCTACATTATTTAAAAATAGGTTTAAGCCGAGTTTAAGCTATAATTTATAAATAAAATATATTTACAGGCATATTGAATTAACTGTCATGACATTGTCATAAACATAATTTATATCGTGATGGGAATGGTCAGCGCATGTTTATGATTAAGACAAAAACTTATGACAAAAACTGTGACTATGATAAGCAGTGGGAACGAGCCTTAATTGTTTATTTGTTTGTTATTTTGTTACTTTCATATAATTTTAAATATATTATATTTCAGTTAAATTGATTCCCTATGTTCTATTTAAAAAAGAACGATCTAATACACTACTGCCAAATTTGTAACCATGGATATGAAAAAACTCATATTTCATATACCGTGAGATTTATTTAACGTGAAACATATAGGATCTTTCATATCCATGGTTACGAATTTGACAGCAATGTATTAGAGCGTTTCATTTAAAATAGAACATAGCAAATGAAATATGTATGTATTTCTAATCATTTTAGATATGAAAAAAGTTGCAAGAAATATAAACATTTAATAGATATTTTTTCAGAATACAATTATAACAAATTCTCAAATACACGAAATAAATCAGATAGGTACTTGTCTGAGGCTAACATCTGCATTATACCAACGTATCATTTGCATCTTTTCTTCAATTGTATACCTTATTTTCAACAACACAACTCTAATTGACAGGTAATATTTACTTGATAATGACAGCCTATGTTCTATTTTAAATGAATCGCTCTAATACATTGCTGTCAAATTCGTAACCATGGATATGAAAGATCCCATGTTTCACGATAAATAAAACTCACGGTAAAAGAAAATATTGCAAATGTATACATAATTAGATAATAAATATCATATCAAAGTAGTAAACTATAGCCTATTATTTTATCTACTTATAATGATCATTGAATTGCATTCCTAACCATATCCAATTAATTTTTAAAATTAACACTTTAGACTTGCCTGTTTCCGCTTAATTTTCTAAATATATATTTATTTATTTTAGAGAGTGGTAGATGTGATTATAGTGAAATCCAATCACTCGAATCAAGTGGTATTATAGTTGGTCTCAGGGATCGAAAATCCAACTAGAGGCCACGGGCCGTGGTTTATTGTAATATTTATTATGTAGGCGGTAAGTATTTTGCTTATAAAATATTATTTCTAAGTGGATTGTAAAATCGACTTCCTGATTTACGATTTTGTGCGCTTAGTATGTTTGTCTACGAGGCGGTGTTAAATTTTTTTGTATATTGGCATTATTTTGACGTTATCTTTTCATGTAGAGTGTATTATTATGCAGAATATTACTTTCTGCAGTGTAGATAAGCAACTAAATTATTAAAAAACTGCTTCCAAAATTTGGTGTCTCATTTCATCTATTATTTAATAAATAGAATAAGGATTATTTATATACAGTATGACCATAGAAAATTATGAGAGATTAACTGGTGATTTTAATAAGTGATTCAGACACGAACCTGCAAACTTAATATTTCATTTTGTTTAAGAATCGAGTATTTGCAAGCAATCGGTTTTCTAATATATATCTAGGTGTACGTTATTCAAAGTGCTATTTAGTTTGCGAATTTTGAAAACAGTCTTTTTGATTCGTATGATCATAGTATGTTATGTAGTATCTACCATTTCATTTTAATCCTGAAAGTGTAAAACACCCTGTATAGTATTTTTTACAATAAATGAATATTAAAACGAATGTTCTTATCATATTTTATTTAAATGAAAAATATCTCCACAGAATGTATTGATTACATTAGTAAACATTTTATGTAGGTATATGCAAAAGCATGTACTTTGTACTACTATTGACCATTGTTTAAGTGATGTTTTTGATTCCTCGACTAGAATTCTTTCCCAGAGAGTACAATAATTGACAAAATTTGAATAATCTTTGGAGAAACAATACTGAAAATCGCATAAACGTTATTTTTATATTCCTACTAAACTTATCTCCGCGAGAGCTTTAAATTGACACCAAACTCGGTATAATTTGAATAATTTATTAATAAAAAACAATTGACGGTCGTTTAGCTTTAGTGCTTTAGTACCTACCACATAGTATTTTAATAAAAAAAAAGTTCAGTAGGTATATAAAGTTGGTACCACTGCTCGAATAAAGTTCATTACGAAGTTGAAGTCGGTTTTTAGCTCAAGATCTTAAATATAAAATTTCAATACAAAATTACAACTCGTTTTATAGTTATCTCAATATCCCACAGACCGACTTTTTTTAAAACCATGCGATTTTTTTGGTTCAATAGGGGCTAAATCGTGAAGATTCATCAAGATCTCGAAGTGTCAAAAAATCACGATTACAATACTTCCCTCTATTACGTAAAAAACACTTTAACATCAACTGTAGATAAAGTTGACAGAAACAGTGACAATTATAATTTTTAACGCAACAATAATTACTATTATATTTTAAAATACCTGTGCGTGTTGACATTTAAATGTAGAAATAAATTATTAATTATTATTAAACTGCTGGTACAAAATAATAGTAGATATATTATTTAACAAGCACACAATGTATGCTATAATTCAAGACGATGTAAGTTTATGTACGAGCTGAAGGCGAGTGTATAATCATCCGAGTGAATTATAGCCATTATATGCGAGTCAAATACGATGTTTTCTCTCTGACTTTCTAAATAAAACATTGTTTTTTTACAAATTTTTATTCTTTAATACATTGATATTTTGGTGTGATGGCAGATGACAGTTGTATTGAATAATGAACTCATAATACAATAGTGTGTTTTATGAAGTTACCTATATAATGCATGTTTTATTCAATGGTCGTAGATAAAATAATATATTATACACGACGATAAAGAGCCTTTATCGACTCGTGAAAGAGCCCAAAACCCACCAAATCCTTCACTTATCGTTAAAGTTAAAGTATCTCTTTATCGTGTTATATAATAACTACTATTTTATAACCGTTTACATACATTTAGTTGAAAATAGATAATCCTTCAAGTTTATTTTATATGCTCGCATATAAAACTATCCATCGTATACAGAAACCCAGGAACTGGGAATAATGGATGAAATTGGTATATTCTGATGAATAATCGCCATATCTTTAAATTACAATTATACGTGTACTTCAAAATTGTATATTCACGGTCAATGCCAAGTAACCACTGGGAAAAGCCCTGTCATAGATAACGTTATGTCACTGATTAGTATAGAAAACGGAAAGATAAAACTTTATATCTGTAAATTTAAACTCAGAATTAGTTCATTTCTAAAATGCAGTATCTTGTGTTGTGTTTTTTACTATGTGCAGTGTCTTCTGCACATAGTTGTAGTCCATGCAACTGTACTATAATTACTGGTGGACCATATGCGAATTATAAGATAGCTTATTGTAAGCCAACATTAAACTTGAGTTATATACCAGATGCATTGTACCAAGACATTCACATATTGACATTCGATGGTAAGAACAGAAGAACACAAAGTAAAACATTCGCCCTGAGTTGTATTAGACCGATGATCTGTTAAAACAAAAATAGTATCATTGATATTAGAATAAAAATTTAATTCAGGAATAAAGAATGGATAAATAAAATAAAATATCCTTTTGTCTTAATCACACTTTCTGTTCAACTTTATTAAACAGAACAAATAAAATTAAATAGATCAGTGTGTGACTACGACGAAACGATATTTTATTGTATTTATCCTTTACTTATTCCCAAATTCCTAAACTATCACACTTGGGTGTTTAATTTTAAATTTAAAGAAACGTTTCATAAAGTTCTACAGGGTATGAATAACTTTTTACAAATAAATTAACGTTGCTGGGATTATGCGACACATTAAAGCTTTGATTTTAAATTTACACACTGTGTATAGTGTATAAGTTTGTATTAAAAAGATTAAGACAGATTATTGTTGTAATACCAATTTTAGCTAGTGGTAGATTAACCTTATTAATTTCATTATTAAAACAAAATATGTTGTTATAGGCCAACAACTTACATCACTTGCATCAAATAATTTCGCCCGTTTCTATAATTTGTTGATAGTAATTTTGGAGAATAATTCGATTAGCAGCATTAATGAGACTGCTTTCGAAAATATGATTTATGTCCAAGGCATTAATTTAATTAATAACAAAATAACGACTTTACCTACAAATTTATTTTCCAAAACGCCAAACTTAAATGTGGCCTGGCTCTCAAATAATAAAATAACCGCTATCCGTAAACATACTTTTTTAAATCTAACACATTTAACAGAAATAGATTTGAACAATAACCAAATAAGTTGGATAGAAGAAGATAGTTTTAAAAGAGTTCCTAATTTAAATATAATTATTTTGAGTAACAACAGATTAAGAAGTTTGCATTTGAATATGATTGACAATATAAACAGTCTGGTGGTGTTGCACCTGCATGACAACCCGTGGCACTGCGATGAAGATCTCTGCGAGCTGATGGACACGGCGCTGTACCGCCGCGAGCTCCTCGACATGAACCTGGTGCCCGAGTGTGCCACGCCAAGCAACACCAAGCACAAACTGTGGACGGATCTTCTTCAAGAATTCACACCAACTATTACATCTAACACGACTACAGTTCAATCAGGAAACGAAATTACATTACATTGCAAATATTGCTTTGTGTCTCAAATTTCTTGGTATGTCGCGTATGGATATGAGCCTACAACAAAGTATAATATTTCATTGTACAAACAAGGATTATACTTGAATCTCAGCATAAAATCAAAGAATACAGGCAATGATAAACATACTTATTTATGTTCGGTGGACAACTGTCCATGGTGTGGAGAAAGCTCCGTTGTTGTAAATTTCGAAGGATCAACACTCGAATCAGAAAATGATGATTATATCGGTACGTACATTATCTTGTGCAAAGAAACGGTAACAGTTTTGAAAAAATTTTAACAAATATTTAAAATATATACCGTATGTCCCAGCGAAAGTGTGGCATAAGCATTTAACATGTGAAAACAGTTTTTTATAAATAAAAACTGTCCGCCTAACAACTGATACCATATTGCACAGGACAATACTACATCCATTCCTACATCTTATTTAATACACATTTCTTCAGTTTCATAATGTAATTTCAAGAAATTAATGAAAATAATTTGAAAATTTTAACCTTTATCCATGAGGATATGTGAACGGCCAACGGAACCAAAGGTCGTTAAATGCCTATGCCACACTTTCGCTGGGACACACGGTATAATGTATATATCCGTGTAAGCTTTTATTTGGGTAACCGTTAGCTTCCCTTAAACATTGTAAATAAATAAATAAAAAAAACATAAAATTTTAGTATTAAATGTGATAAATTTAAACTTAATAATTTTTTATTAATACTACTACATAAGTGGTACTTTTAAACTCACCTACTTTTTATTCAGGAACTGTAAATTTTATTTTGTTGTTAAGAAAGTGTCACTTTTGACACGCCGAGCCACAGGCGAGGCTTGCAAATTACGAGCATAACAGTTTCTGGACGTGTAATACACAATATTTTATGTGCCGATTTCATTACAAAAATATAAAATAATTATTCATAACCTAAAAAATTGTTCACTGAATACTTGCATTTGAGCTTAAAATATATTTATTTCAGGTTCTGTTAACGATTTACGTCTAAAATTTGTCAAAATCTTGTTAATTTTTGTATAAAAAATATTCAACGCATAAAATTGACATCTGCTTGACAACTTTAGTAATGTCAAGATGCCAACCTATAACTTCCGGTTGTTTGCCGGCCTAGGCTGGCAACAAAGAGTTTCTGGCGGATTTTGAGATATGGAAAACTAGCGATGTCGACCGGAGGCATATAAATAAATATTTTGTCTTACTACTATATAATAATTTCTTGAATTCAGTTCTATTGTTGAATACATTAGATGGTCACAAAAATAATAATTAATATTATTAAACATTACATGTCAAATTTATAATACAAGTATAATTGAATTTTCCAAACTGTAAATTTTTTTTTGTCATTACCTCTTGTGCTCAAATATTTTTATTAATTTTATTGTTTTTGTTTCGTTTGCTTCCATAGGTACGCAGACATGAGAGGACAGACCGAGATTGTAGAATCTTTAATTTATTCTAATTGTAAAATGGTGCTAAATAGGTACATACAGAGAAAAAGTGGCATTTAGTATTAATTTAGATAGGTATACTACAGAAAATTACTTCAGATCTTCAAGTAATTAGCACTTCCGGTTTCACGATGCAATATATAAAATTTTAAATTTTTAAAATTTTTACTAATTTGAATAATCGTACCTCAAACTTCCATCCATCCACACAAACACAGACATCATCGTAAAACTATTAAAATCGTGTTCTAGGGATCTTAAAACGTGCTTATTGAAAATTCACTCTACCTGATTTTCAGAATGAGTACACAATAAGTATACAGAGTGGTTCACAACTTCAGGATAAAAATTGAATGGTAGATACTACCATACTGATCACGAATCAAAATATTTTTTTCAAAATTCGTAAAATAAATTGCACGGTAAGTGGCGTACACATTGTAAGAGCCACTGTTTAAAATAGTATTTTTAATAAATGATTAAGTAAATTAAATGAACCTTAAAGTAATACAAGTAATCACATACCTAGTACCTAATGTTGTATAAACAAACAAATTAATTAAATTTTGGTAATGTGGCATTCAAAGTTCATTAAATTAACGGCACTAAAATAGTGTACGAGTATACATCAATTAGAGTGCAATTTATTTTGCGAATTTTGACAAAATTATTTTTGATTCGTGATCAGTATGTTATGTAGTACCTATCTGCCATTTAATATTTATCCTGAAGTTGTGAAACAGCCTGTATAACTCTATTACAGGTCTAAAAACTAACACATTGAGGGTAGACGGCTCTCTTAAAAAAATCTTGTTCCTTTGAAATTCAAATACCTTATTATTTAATCAAATATTTCATCTACATATTAAAAGCATTTTACATACAACCTTTTAAAATCGGAAACAAACTGTTTAATATAAGTTAAATTAATTAAAAATGTTTTGTTTTAGAATCTGTTATGCGTTCATCTGTCGATCTTTTATACTTCGTTTTATGGATTGTTTTAGTAATAACATGCATAGCTGTTGTAAACATTTGGCTATGTATATGTAGGTAAGATAACTTACATTTCGAGATTAAGTAACTTGTATTAAAAATTTGACGCTTAAATTTAAAGTTTGCAGTTAGAAGGAAGTTGAGAGTTGGCCAAGCTGTTCATTATTATGTGCCTACCTACCTACAAAAATAGTTAAAAACTTTACCTAACCTATGAGAATTTTTAAAAGTAGGTATGACGCGTAATGTACCTACCTACTTACTACTTACGAGATAAGCACAAAAAGCGGCTGTAATTTTCTGAGATGGCGGTTGAAGCACTACATGATTTTAGAAACTTTTACTATTTTCATGTCTAAAGCATAATAATAAACAACTCTGCCAAATCTCAACATTGTTGCTTTACACCATAGTGTTATTTTTTTTACAATGAATGTGAACGATAGCAATGGGTATAAGTACGTACTTATATATTGTTTTAGGTGTATTAAAAAGAAGAGAAATAATTCTCAAAATTTTGAAAATACAGTTATTGAGATGCAAGTACAAGTTACCGCTGAAGTTGCAAATTCTGGTGAAGAAAATACAGTAACTGAGCAACAAGGTACAAATATACCTAGCGTGAATGACGAAGATACGGAAACAGAAGGAATATTTACTCTGATATTCGAATTTGTCATAACAGTTTTATTTTGCATATTGTACTTAGTAGATATTTACTCAGACATCAGTGTAGCAATTTTCTTTTATTTTGAAGAACAAGAGGGGCGTATAAGAGAAGAGGAGAGTCTCTCTTATGCGGTTTTAACATTGTTAAGTCTGTATGGTTCATCGTTAGTGACTGTTTTGTTTGAAAGGTATTGAAAACGAAAATTTTCTATTAATAGTAACAATAACCTAATAAACAAATGTTATATACTTTATTTTAGACGAACACGTACACGTACGAAGAAAGGAGTAAAATATTATTTTATTGCTGTTTTCATTTTCATCTCAAATACAAGTGGAGTTTTAATATTCAAAGACATACTTAAAATACGATGGAGAAAAATAAAACTAGCTTCTAAAAAACTGTCTATTAGAAAATCAGATAATGATCTACTTACTAAAAAAGTTAGAGATTTGGCCATTTTAAAAGTTTTAGAAGCTTACACGGAAAATTTTCCTGTCATAATATTGTATTACAAATATATTACTTATAATAATTATTATAGATATCCACAGAAAGAAAGAAACCACGGTAAGCATAGATGAGTGTAGTATAATTTGAATATATAATACCTACATTGTCATATGATATTTTATGAAAGAATATAAATTGAAATAATTTAAAAGATTCAATGAAGCATCACTAAAAACCTACGTTGAGCCGATCCTGTCGGTATCGGATAAAATTGAAAATCTCTAATAATTATCCTCAACCGGTAAACTGCACATACCGCCCTTGAAACTTAATATTCTGGACTACAAAAGCCTTTAAAAATCTTTTCCAATCTTTAATAAAGAATAATAATTAACTTCAAATTACTTAATAAGTAAAAAACTTTTGGTAGAACCAAATCTTTATATAAAAACTGCATGGCCGTAATAGAACATTAAACTTTATATCTGTAATAGCGTTACACCCATTTTATTTTTCAAAACAACTTATGAAGTAAAATTATTTTCTCCCCGAAACTTAATTTCTCTACCTTTTGAGTTGATTACGTTAAAATTCTGGACAAGGTTTTCCAATTAAATGCGTTAAAAAAATGTGCCGAAAGGTAAGAATCCAACATCTTTTAATGAAAACGATTAGTGACTGCTCAAAATTATACCCAGTAGTGGATAATTTATTACTTTGCTTGTTTAAATTTGATATAGTAACGATATTTTAGGTAGGCACTACATAAAAAATAATTTTACATTTATTAAGAGGTGTTGAATAAATCGTTATACCTACTCAAGAAACTTATCTCACTCAGCCTTCGGTCTGCAGAGCTAAGGTTTCTCTCGTGGGTAATTCCTTACTTTTCCCACTTATGAAGTATGTAACTATTATATTTTAATTATTTTATTCTTACTTTCATAGCTATACCAGTGTTCTCACTTGCAACATCATATTTTGCACTCATTACAACTATTGTAGGATTTATTAATAATATTTCAACGAATGTCGAGAAAATTTCACTGAGTGCAAAAATTTTAAAATATTCTTGGTTGCTAATGTTCATATGTGAGTAGATATTAAGTAGAAAACTAATTTTGTTTTTGTACCATGTATTTATATTTTTAGATGAGAAAATATTTATTGTCTTAAGACTAATATTGTTTTATTCACTTGATTTATCAGTTTGGAGTACGTTACCTTTCATTTTCATTGGCATTTTTGTGTACAGGAATACAAATAACACCATAGATAAACAGGAAAACATTTTAAAAAACGATTTCATTACATCATTAGCTTTTGGATTAATATTTATATTCGCACCATATCTGTACACTGGAGACAAATATTTTTATAATACGAGAGCAGTTTCCTTAGGACATATTCTTCATATTTCTGATTCTTTAGTTGTATATAGTACATACTTGTATAATCCAAGAATAACTCTTCCGAAATTTGGATTTTTACCACTTTTCTCTAGTATTGGATATTATGTTATTGCATTGTGTTCATTTTTTGTTTTCAAAAGATTGGTGAATAAATAATGCTGTAATTGTTTATTATTATTATTATTATAATTTTTTTGAACTTAGTAGTTAACTATAACTTAGTATTTTCTTATTTTTTACCCTTAATTATAATATATTATGTCTATTTCTTATTATTTCATGTACATTGTATTACTTTTGTCACGATTGTGTATCGTACATTTATATTAATTATTTTGTATTCGGTTATAATCGTCCTGTAATTGGGATTTTTATCCTGTAGGATTGATTACAATAAATAAATAAATAAATATTTAATAGTATATTATTTAACGAGCAAATAATGTAGGCTATAATTCAAGAGGATGAAAGTTTATTCACGAGCCGAAGGCGAGTTAATAAATCATCCGAGTGAATTATAGCCATTATTTGCGAGTCAAATACGACGTTTTATCTACGACTTTTTAAATAAAGCAACATTTCTTATTTACAAATTTGTATTCATATTAACCTAACCTCAAAAAATTGACAATTCAACCGAATAATTTTGACAGTTCGGCAGAATAAAGTACTCATTATTTAACAGTGTGAAATAATGAATTCATTATTTCATAATGTGTCCTTATGGTGGGGTTTATTATACTACTTTCACGTATATAATGAATACATTATTCTATTGTTGTAGATAAAGTTATATATTTAAAACTACTGCAAATGTACACATTTAATTAGATAATAAAAGTTATAGGCACCGAAATATCAAAGTGAGATTTTGAATCATTCTCCCAGATACGTATTGCTTTTAAGATTTTGTATTTGAGCTGAGTCTGTTAGTGCAATTATTTGTTGTTGTATTTTAATAACAATATCTGTTAAGAATTTTAAAAAGTTTCCAATATCGGCCGCTGGCAGCGCTGAGATGGTATCGCGATTGTATTGCATGATTGCTTGCCTATAAAATCATAACCAATGAATTTTAAAATTAAGACTTGACTTAAATCTGGTTCCTCTGGTTTCAACAGACTTTTACATTCTTTTTAGAGTTGTATATGTAAATCACTAGAACCCAATGATATTATTGTTGGTCGCATCACGGATCGAACTAGTGACCACACCACCACACCCCGCGGTTTATTAATATATTATAGGCGTTTTATCAATCAAATGTTATTTCTAAGTAAACTGTAATATCAACTTCCCGTATGTAAAAGAGTATATTTTGTATATTTTGATAAAAAATAATTGTGCCAAGTAACCACTGGGTAAAATCCCTACCACAGATAACGTTATGTCACTGATTAGGATAGAAAACGGAAAGATACAAAATTCATATGAATCAATTTAAAACTAAAAATTAGTTTGTGTACAATGCAATATCTTGTGTTGTATTTTTTTACTTGTGTAGTGACTTCTGCACATAGTTGTAGCCCATGCAACTGTACCATAATTACTGGTGGACCATGGAATAATTCTACGGAAGCTTATTGTAAGCCAACGTTAAATTTGACGTTTATACCAAATTCACTGCACCAACACATTCACATATTAATATTCGATGGTAAGAACACTACATAAAGTAAAAAAAAATTCATTGGAATTTTTGTATACAGGAATACAAATAACAGCATAGACAAAGAAAAACACGATTTCATGACATCATTTGCTTTAGGTTTAATATTTATATTCGCACCCTATTTGTACACTGGAGACCAATATTTTTATAATACGAGTGCTGTTACTTTAGGACACATTCTTCATATTTCTGATTCTATGGTTGTGTTATATGATATATGAAGACTTTTTTAATTCATTTAATTTTCCACAGAATTTTGTTATTGAATTGTGTTTATTCTTTGGTTTTAAAAGATTGATAAAAAAAATCTACAAATGTTTATTATTTTATGTAAAGTTATATATGTATAAAAGAAAATATTGCAAATGCATACTTAATTAGCTAATAAATATCATTATCAATGTAGTAAACTATAGTCTATTACTTTACCTACTTATAATGATCATTGAATTGAATGCCTAACCACACTCAATTAATTTTTAAAATTAACACTTTAGACTTGCCTGTTTCCGCTTAATTATCTAAATACATATATATTTATTTATTTTACGGTGAACTATTCAACAAGGTATTGCATTCTTTTTAGAGAGTGGTAGATGTGATTATAGTTAAGTCCAATCACTCGAATCAAGTGGTATTATAGTTGGTCTCAGGGATCGAAAATCCAACTAGAGACCACAGGTCGTGGTTTATTGTAATATTTATTATATAGGCGGAAAGTATTTTGCTTATAAAATATAAGTGGATTGTAAAATCGACTTCCCGCTTTACGATTTTGTGAACTATAGTATGTTTGTCTACGAAGCGGTGTTAATAAATTTTGAATACTGGCAATGTTTTGACGTTATCTTTTGCATGTATTGTATAGTGTATTATTATAGAGAATATTACTTTCTGATCTCTAAGTCTTACAATTAGTAAGTACAATGTTAATACAGTTAAGGCTATAATTTGTTTGAGTGGTAAACAACTAAATTATTTAAAAAACTACTTCCGAAATTTTGTGTCTTATTTCATCTATTATTTAATAAATAGAGTAAGGATTATTTTTGTACAGTACGACCATAGAAAATTATGAGAGATTAATTGGTGATTCTAATTTCTAATAAGTGATTCAGACGCGAACCTGCAAACTTAATATTTCATTTCGTTTAAAGCTCATTTTACATTGAGCAAGTGCAACGTGCAACTGCAATCTTCAAGTCAGAGTTGAACAAGAAAATTGTAGAAGACATTTTTTTTCATTTTACACTGAGCAACATGCAATTGCTTTAATATATGAATGTATATTACAAGTTTGTCAATATTGTGTTACAACATCATATTGTATTCTCAACTATATATTGTGTTACTAACTTCATATAGTTTATATGTATCTTGTAGCTGTTCTTTTTGAACACTTTTTTTGACGTTTATGTCAGATTGGTAATATCATAGGTAACAGACTTAAAATAACTAGAAATAACTGTGAATTGCCTTGCAAGCTTGAACGAATTAAGAACAAGTTGTATTTAATGCAACCCATTGTAGGCAAGATTGGTTCAATCTGTTGAACGCGCTATTCGTGTATTATACACGCAATACTGAGGCAACTGGTTGAAAGTTGCGATTGTAGCTGCAATATTTTTCAATGTAAAATGGACTTAAGAATGTAGTATTTGCAAGCAATCGGTTTTCTAATATACACTGGAGGAAAATAAAAACGCACCACTTGAAAATGCACCAAAAATGACAAAATTTCAAAGTGCGATATCTCGGCTGCATTTCGACGAAATTGAATGAATCTTCGAGTTCTGAAAACGTTGAAATCTTATTTTTAATGTGATGATAGCCAATGTTACAAAAAATCCACTCCACCCTCTCCCACCCCCTAAGAAAAACGAATGTATCTGATGTCCAAAAAGGTCCAACTTTGGCAACTCATACGGAGTGACAAAAAATCAGACTTTTCCTGCAAGGTCCGCAAAATTTCAAGTACCTACGATGATTTGGCGCGAAGTTATGAATTTTTGAAAAAAAGTGCGTTTTTGAGATTTTTGGCCATAACTTATATAATAACTACAATTTTATAAGCGTTTACATACATTTAGTTGATAAATTTAGTTCAAGTTTATTTTATGTACCCTCATATAAAACAACTATCCATTGTATACAGAAACCAAGAACTGGAAATAATGGATGAAATTGTTATATTCTAATGATTAATCGCCATATATTTAAATTACAATTATAAGTCTATTTCTACTTTAAAATTTATATTCACGGTCAATGCCAAGTAACCACAGGGAAAAGCCCTGCTATAGATAACGTTGTGTCACTGATTAGGATAGAAAAACTCAGAATTAGTTCATTTCTAAAATGCAGTATCTTGTGTTGTGTTTTTTGCTATGCGTAGTGACTTCTGCACAGAGTTGTAGTCCATGCAACTGTACTATAATTACTGGTGGACCATGGGCGAATTCTACGATAGCTTATTGTAAGCCAACATTAAACTTGACTAACATACCAGATTCATTGTACCAAGACATTCACATATTGATATTCCATGGTAAGAACAGAAGAAGTTGTATTAGACCGATGATCTGTTAAAACAAAAATAGTATCATTGATATTAGAATAAAAATTTAATTCTGGAATAAAGAAATGGATAAATAAAATAAAATATCCTTTTGTCTTAATCACACTTTCTTTTCAACTTTATTAAACAGAACAAATAAAATTAAACAGATCAGACTAAGACGAAAGGATACATTATTTTATTTATCCTTTACTTATTCCCAAATTCCTAAACTATCACACTTGGGTGTACCTACATTTGATATGAAAAATTGTTTAATTTTAAATTTAAAGAAACGTTTCATAGAGTTCTACAGGGTATGAATAACTTTTTAAAAATAAATTAAGCGTTGCTGGGTTTATGCGACACATTAAAGCTTTGATTTTAAATTTACACACTGTATAGTGTATAAGTTTGTATTAAAAAGATTAAGACATATTATTGTTGTAATACCAATTTTAGTTAGTATGAATTAACCTTATTAATTTCATTATTAATACAAAATATGTTGTTATAGGCCAACAACTTACATCACTTGCATCAAATAATTTCGCCCGTTTCTATAATTTGTTGATAATAAGTTTGGGTAATAATTCGATTAGCAACATTAATGAAACTGCTTTCGAAAATATGATTTATGTCCAAGACATAAATTTAAATGATAACAAAATAATGACTTTACCTACAAATTTATTTTCCAAAACGCCAAACTTAAAAGTGGTCTGGCTCTCAAATAATAAAATAACCGTTATCCGTAAACATATTTTCTCAAATCTAACACATTTAAGAGTACGTTTCGAAAGTAACATCGGGAAGATGCAGTGAGAATTTAGTGAACTAAAATGAAATTTAGTACCGGCATAAACGGTAGATCGCAGCACATTCAAAATCGCAACTACTTGACTACAGAGGCGCTACTATACGAAATTCAAATATTTACTGTAAAATTATGAATAGAAATTTAAAATTTATAAAAACGAATAAAATCACACGGCTTTTGATTCCAAATTATATTTTAATAAAAAAATAGTAGTTTGATATTTTGTTATATTTGTGCTTAGAGCTCGGATTTATATGCAAAAAATCAAAAGTACCTATGTGAATATATGCACAAAAATATCCAATTATATGCACCAATTTGAACAATATACCTATGCACCAATTTAGAAAATATATGCAAAAAAATATTTTTCAAATTCGTTTCAACAGAAAGAAATTTATTCTGAGTATAAAACAATAATTTAATTGCCGGAAATATTACATTGTACACTGCAAAAACAGTTTATTATTAGATGTTTTTCAAAATTATCTACCAGACATCTACCTGAGTTTAAAAAAATATTGATGTCCCGACGTTAACGTAAAGAGGGCACAAAATACTAAAATTGTTTTATATACAAAATATGTAAGTAATATTTCTTATTTCATTAGTATAAAAAGTAAAATATTGAACTAGTGCGCAACAATGTAAATAACATAAAGTGTTACATTGTTGTTGCATTTCGAGGAACCTGCAAATAAACTCGTTTTCTGTGTTACGCCCCGGTCGCCCTGGTACTTGAGTACTGGACCCGTGGACAGGGTCATATTCTTAAGAGGCCCGTCTACTACCTAAAATTCAGCATAAAATGTAATAACGTAGCGAGTGTTTTGTGGCCAGTACAAGAATGGTAAAATTTTATTTCAAGATGGATTTAATAGAGAAAGAATGGATCTACAGATGTACCTTTTTAAATTTTTGAAAAATTAATTTGTATCATGAAATATAACCGTGTAAAGTTTGCATAAAATAGGATTTTTTTTTGGAATTTGTATATTCATGTACAATTTTTTTATCATTCTTGTACTGGCCACTTGCTAAGTTAGTACATTTTATGCTAGATTTTAGGTAGTATCTTATAAACAATCCATTTGTTTATAACAATTATTTAAATAATTAGAGTTAAAAATTATTAAAAATCATTTTTATGTGACTTTAAATAATAATAATACGAACAAATTGGCATATTAAAAAAAAAAATTTTCATTGCTTTGCATTTTTCATCTTTTTACTTCTTAGATTGTTAATAACAAAGTGGAAAATTAACATTTTTTTAAATTTTCCAACGGAGATTTCTTCTAAAGTCTTTCAAAAATAGCTCCAAGAAGTGAAAAAAAATTTGAGGTTTTTAGTTTACCAATTAGTAGGATTTTTATGTAAATTGAAAGCTTGTAAAAATGTGTTAAGTAACAAAAACATACCTATCTAATAAAATAATTGCGGGAAAAAAATTTTTCAGTGGATTTTCGTTTATTCAAGTGTCTAAAAGATATGTGAATTTTTTTTCTTCTTAATATTGATATTTAATGGATTAAAATTATTTTTATTGTTCAAGTGTCCGTACCGGTCGACGCGGGCGGAGCGCGCTTCACCCGCTTTTAGCGCTATTTTCGCATCTAAGTTAAAGTTATAAATATTTGCAGGTACGGCTTTTTTTAGGAAATTTCCTGCTCTTTAAGGATCTTTTTTCAAATTTCGGATATCTTCAATAGTTTCGGAGATATTTGCAAAAAACTAAACCCTCGTTTATTTTTTTACTTAATTGTTTATAACTTTTGCAATTTTTTCCGGTCCACTTCAAATTTTTCAAAAAGTTTCTAGAGGTCATTCCGAATCGAATGAGCCCTGGATCATAATTTTCGGACTCTACTGACTCTAATTCACCAAAATGGCACTTGTTTACTAGACTACTATGTAAATACCTACATATAAAAAAATTATTTGTTTCTTAAATTATACTGCACGTTCATTTATATACCAATATTCAAAAATATTGTATAATGTAATGCAATGCATGTGATGCGAGCCGGCTACGAGCACAGCCGCCAACATCCTAAAAATTAAAATCTCAAAATCACTCAACGTAGTCGTTGTCGCACACAGTATCTGAATCCCCTCACACCACCAATCCCTCGAATATTGCATGCCAGCAAACTTGTTCTACCACAGCGCTTAGAAAAATCGGCGGCCAAGGGCTGAACTATTTGGGTCTATTTTGAGCATCAAACACAGAAATTTTTTATTTCCACATTCATTTGTAAACGATTGCATATTTCTGGACCAAATTTTATATGCATAATATATATATAATAGTATCTAGTAAGATGACTAGTTTTTATCAAATTATTTGTTTAAATACTTAACATTTCGAAAATTATTCGGCTTTATACTGTTCAATTAAATACCAAAAATAGTCATTTTACTAGATATTATATTAATTAATACAAATATATAAAACATATCATATAAAATTTGTTAGTTTTTTAATGAATGTGGAAATAAATCTGTGATACATCAAAACGCACTCTTAAGAGAAATATATTTGCACAATAACCAAATAAGTTGGATAGAAGAAGATAGTTTTAAAAGAGTTCCTAATTTATGGATAATTATTTTGAGTAACAACAGATTAAGAAATTTGCATTTGAATATGATTGACAATATGAACAGTGTGGTGGTGTTGCACCTGCATGACAACCCGTGGCACTGCGAGCTCCTCGACATGAACCTGGTGCCCGAGTGTGCCACGCCACGCAACACCAAGCACAAACTGTGGACGGATCTTCTTCAAGAGTTCACACCAATTATTACATCTAACACGACTACAGTTCAATCAGGAAACGAAATTACTTTAGAATGCAAATATTGCTTTGTGTCTCAAATTTCTTGGGTCGTGTATGGAAATGAGCTTGATAATACAACGCATATTTTTTCATTGTACAATCAGGGATTAGTATCTAATGTCAACATAAAATCAAATAACTCGAAAACTTATAAACATACTTATACATATTCGGTGAACAACTGTCCATGGTGTAAAGAAGGCTTCGTAGATGTAAATTTCGAAGTACCAGTATCCGATTCAGAAATTGATAATTATAACGGGAGGTAGGTACATTATCATTATTTGTAAAAAAAATTGTTTTTCAATAATTGTAGTAAATATATTAAATGTGTTGAATTTGAATTAAATATTTTTTTATCAATATTGTTAAAAGTGAGGCTTTTAGACTGATCTACGTCCTATCCTGGAACTGTAAATTGTGTTAAATTTTTTGACATTTTTGTTTTGTTTTAGGATGCTTTGGTCGTTTCTTTTACCTATAATAATAGCTAGTTTCTGGATTGTTTTAATAATAACATGCATAGCTTTTGTAAACATCGTAACATGTATTTATGGGTAAGTTAATTTATAATTCAATACTATAAATTTGACTCTAATACAGGGCCTGTTTTATAATAACGCTGGAAAGGCTGCAGCCCCAGGCCTCTGATTTTAACCGGTCTCATAAAAATTAGTATTTTAAAAAATGTTTATGCACTTTCAAAGCAAAAACAAATAATTTATATATTTTAGCAACAAATTATTTTATATAATTATAAATGAAGCGCGCGGCGCGCTATTCTATCGACTGCTGACGGCGTATGTTAAATAAAAATTCGGGATGATTATGTTTTTTTGATTTTTCCTATTATTAACAACTTTTAAACCAAATTTAACAATTTAGAAAACAGTTTCACCAACCATACTTTTTTATGACTTTGACGCGCTCACGCGTCCCGTTACGATATTTTGAAAACTGACGATATCCACATCATTTTTTAGTAATTCACGGCAGGCTATTGCTATACACCCTAAATACTACATAATATCAAAATATCAGCCTTTAGAAAACTGTTGCATTTTTTGCCACTTAGCTCCCCGACTAATAGGCGTGCTATATTTTATTTCAAGTATAATGTAGCAACACTGTTGTCGTGTTGGCTAAACCTGTCAACCTCAACTTTGAACTATAACAGTAGCAAGTAACGTGGCACAAAATATAATAAGCAACTCAGAATATAAGCACAATTTATTGCCAATATAGGCAACATTTGTCATAAACTACTATGTTTTAAGCATGGCAATTTAATTACCTTCACAATATCTAAACTACTGCTAGTAAAAATTGCCGAAAGGTGCTTATAGTTATAACCACTGAAATATAATAATACTGGAACGTGCACTCGCGACGCCAGCCCGAGCCGACAGAGACAGCGAGTCGCAGTCGCAGGTGATTGCGTCTTTGTCGTACAGTCCTGATTGGTGCCCGAGCCGACAGAGACAGCGACTCGCGACTGATTGCGTCTTTGTCGTACAGTCCTGATTGGTTTGTGGAGTGTAAGACAACGATAGAATCACCTGCGAGTAGCTGTCTCTCTCGGCTCGCTTTTCGTACACAGCGAGCATAGGGAGTGCACGTTCCAGTATTACTATATTTCAGTGGTTATAACATAGAAGTGTGTTGCAATTTCTAACAAAAGTTAGCGGTATCGACAAAAATTGTCGACAATTTTCTTCGTGGGATCCAGGCTTAAGAGCCTATTGCATGGCAATAATACGCATTGAAAAACGAGTAATTTTTGTGAGGATCTCAATCTAATACTGTTATACGTATGATGTTGAATTTTTGTATGTAGATTAAGGAAGAATACTAAAAGTGCGGAATCTTCAAAATCTTTAATTAATGTAATTAGTTTGACTTTAATAATTATGCGAAATTCGGCGAAAATTGTACAAGCTTAGATATAATTTATGGCAACTCTGTTGATAACATTATAGTTTTATTGTTTTTCCGCCCTTTTAAAATCTATGTTCTACTCATTTAATCTTTAAACTCAATGATTCTAGTGTTTAATTTCTTTTTATCTCTAATTGTTGTCGGAACAATATATAGTTTGAATTTTTCAATTCAACAATGCTTTGTCGTTACTAATGTAAAATTTAAGATTTTTATTTTGAGCAATATAGGCAGAATCGTGAATTCTGATTCTTATTGCACTCAAGAAGCATAGCCCCTTAACATGAACATTGGATACTCAAGCTCCATCTAAGTTCATACCTCATCAAATTTTATAATATACATATATTTACATTCCTAGTAGCTTAAATAAGTATAATTTAACAACGTACCTACGCGTACACAATCCATATAGTGCGGTCTGTTAGCTGTTTGATCGTGACAGAGTGGACTAAATCATGAAACTTGGCACAGTGATAGTATGAGCGTAATAAACCATATTATGGTCGGGTGCCAAAATTTTGCGTTCGCTATCTTGAAATACGACGCCATATTGGGTTACTTGTAGGTTCTTCCTTTAACACTTATTTTATCGTGAAGTTATGGACCGAATTTGTTTTAAATTACTCATAAAATAATGAGGATTATGATTTATGTATTAAACTTTGGGAAAAGTATTCTTTTAATTATTTTTAAATATCTTTATTCGTTTAGAAATTATAGTTGATTAAACACAATAAACAAAAGAATAAACAAAAATTTTACTATATTCTCTGGGGAAAAAACTTTAAATTCCAGCTCAACCAAGGCCTTTGAAAGTTTTTGACATAATGTATCTTATAGAAAAAATCTGACGTGGACACCACATGGCTTCCTTGTACGCCTTGTGTGTTCATACTTTTCTTAATAACTAAAATGTAGAATAATATAAAAATTATTTTAACTTATTATACTAGTACTACTACTACTGCTACTATACTCACAAATATATTTTAGTCATTTTATTTAAACTGCAGAAGAAGATATAAAGCATATTTTACTATTGTCACTGTCATGTCATAATCATTTAAATTTTACGTAGTAACAAATGTTAATCGATCATGGACTACAAGATACCGAAATACTAAATTATAAATATATACTTTAATTATTCTTAAATGATACCAGATACAAAAATATTTATAAAATACCGATTGTAGGTAATAATCACATAATCTTTCATTCAAAATTAAAAAATTTGTCTTAAATTAAATATTTATCGAAATATTTGAAAAAAGTACTACTTCCGGTATATATATATTGAAACCAAAAATAGGAGGTGCACAACTAGATGCTATAACAGTCCTAAATACAAAATTTCAACTTACGTACGTACGTACGTACGGACGTACGTACAGACGTCACGACGAAACTAGTCATAATGGATTCAGAAAAGGTCAAAACGGATATTTCCTTCAAAATGTGAGAACCGAAATTTTTCGCGATTACAATACTTCCTTACTCCGTACAAGGAAGTAAAAAGACCGAGGAATTCAATGTTGCAAACCGGAAGTCACTATCATTATTCGTTCAGAAATTATAGTTGACTGAACACAAAATTTTAAAAAAATTACTTAAAATTTTTTTTTTCTATGTTAAGATTGCGGCTAAACTAGGGTCATGAAAATTATAAAAATTATATTGTACATAGGCAAAAACCTATGGAATCGAATGATTGAAACCGGACCGTGATACTTTTATCCTTTGGAAAGTTACAGGCGTTTTTTGTGTATCACGAATAAAACTCATGTCTCTGATTTTATTTGTAAAAAGCGCACCGCTTTCCTCTGTTATAACTTGTAAACAATTGACCTGAGAAAAATTTCTAAAATACAGAAGTTGTAAGAAATTTTATTCTCTACAACTGTATTCAAATAGTTTTGACGAAAAACTAGTCCTTCGAGGTCAAAATTGTCAGAAACTGAAAAAAAGTCAAAACTTTTGCTGTTTTTTGGATTTTTGACAAAGATCCGGAGGTCTATCGAGGTCGAAAACTTGGATTTGCATCTCAGGCATTTCCCATACAAGAAAAAAAATTTACTACCCCCAATTGATGCAACTTATGATGTACTAGTTTACTGGACTAGTGTTGAAGGAAGCGCATACAATATGGCGTCGTTTTTGAAGATGGCGGACGCAAAATTTTGGCACCCGACCACAATATGGTTAATAATTACCCTTAATACTATCACTGTGCCAAGTTTCATGCTTTAGTCCACTCTTCCACGATTTAGGTATTTTTTTGCATTAAGGGACCGTATTAATAGTTTATGGACGTAAGTTGACTATTCACTAAATATTTTTGTTTTCTTATAAAAATGTTCTTTTCTTCTGTGACCGACAATAATTATTCAATGTTGCACATACAATAGATGAAAAACAGGGCCGAAATACACAATACGTGAAATTGTTAAGAAATAAGTTGCCGTGGAAACAACAAAACAATTCTCAAAAATTATCATCTCTTATGATATTGACCCTTGATTATTTTTGTAAATAATAAATAATTATAATATGTACCTTACAAACGATTTGAAGTCTGCGTTAAAAATTGCCGTCTTTGTATTCCCACTTCAGCATATAATTCGTTTTCGTTACAGTATTAACGCATTATTATTGTTTTCATAACTGTATTTGTATTTTGAATGAGCTGTCTTTAGTGCTTTGCAAGGTTCAATATTGTTTTCATTTTTCGTCGACTTTAAATCGTTGTCTTTGGTACATATTATAATTATGTACTTATTATAATTATGAAGACTTTTGATATTTTCATCTCTAAAGCATTATATTTTACAAATCTCAGTTCTCAGCATTGCTGATTTACGTCGTAGTGTTTTTTTTTCTATGTATAATAAACAAAAATCTGATAAGGTCAACACATAACCTCCCACAGACATCTGTTTATCTGTCACATTGACAATTTTATTTTTGTTTTCAATTTTATTTTCTACTTTGTGATTTATAAATCGTGGTAGATAAAATTATATTAAAAAAAATTATATTTCTTTATTGGTTATAAGGCATGTGCAGCTTACGTCACAAACTCAAACAACAATAGTTTGATAGGCAAGCATGACAGAGAGGTGCAATTTGATTTTTGTAACAATAGTTTATTTTTAAATTTTTTGACTTATTTTTATGAAAATATTAAATAAAATGGTAGTATAACTCATTTAACAGCATAAATCGTAGGTCAGTACTTTGTATTTTGCACTTTTCTATCATGCTTGCCTATCAAACAGCTGATGTTGTGACGTAGATGCACATGCCTTATAGATATAGAAAAAATAAGATTAAATATTGCACAATGTAATTTCTTATTTCATGTGTCGTATGCCAAATTGTTACAATCGCACTATTTTATACGATTTTTGCAAAAAATTGTATAGTGTTTCATGAAAAGTACCATTTCTGGTTGGCAGATTTTTACCAAAATTATTTCAGCTCTTCATCAAGGTGTACAAATGTATAATGCAAAATATTAAAATTTTATGTTTAGTAAAATTTGAGATAATGAATCATAGTAAGCACACACAGACATAATTGTGAAAATAATCAAAATAGGTTCTAAAGTTAGTACCTTTAGAACCTATTTAACGTGCTTATTGACAAAAATCTCGACATCAATTTTATTCACGATCTCTATACCTCTCTAGGCGGGAGGTAAAAACGATAAAAACAAGGAGTACCTATTTTTAGGTGTATTAAAAAAAGAAGCAATATTACTCACAATGCTGAAAACACAGTCGCTGAAATTGAAAATTCATGTGAAGAAAATATAGCAACTGAGCAACAAGGTACAAACACAACCAGCGTCAATGACGAAGACATGGAAACAGAAGGAATATTTACTCTGATATTCGAATTTTTAATAACAGTTTTATTTTGCATATTGTATTTAGTAGATATTTACTCAGACATAAGTTTAGCAATTTTCTTTTATTTTGAAGAACAAGAGGGGCGAATAAGAGAAAAGGAGGGCCTCTCTTATACTGTTAGAACATTATTATGTCTGTATGGTTCATCTTTATTGACTGTTTTGTTTGAAAGGTATTGAAAACAAAAGATTTGTATTAATAGTAACAATAGTAATAGTAACAATAACCTAATAACAAATGTTATTCTTTATTTCAGACGAACACGTACACGTACGAAGAAAGGCGTAAAATATTATTTTATTGCTGTTTTTATTTTCATCACAAATTCAAGTGGAGTCTTTATATTCAAGGACATACTTAAAATACGATGGCAAAAAGTTAAACTTGCTTATAATAAACTGCCAATAAAAAAATCATGTAATGATTTACTCACTAAAAAAGTAAGAGATTTGGCTATTTTAAAAATTCTAGAAGCTTACATTGAAAATTTTCCAATCATAATACTAAACTCCACTTATTTGTCTAAAATGAAAAAAAAACAGGGTAAGTAATCATAGAGTAGAATTGAAAGAAATAACATAATGTTGTTTTATTATTTTGGCGATTCAGTTTAAAATCCTGCTCCACCCCAAGCATAATAATTAACTTCAATTGCGTTATAATAAAAAAATAAAATGAATATCATTGAAGTGAATTAACTATTTAAATGTTGTATTAATAACCCATGCCAGGTATCATACATTTTTGTTTATTATTTTAAAATTAAATTACTTATTGAGCTTTACTCCTGCCACGACGGAAAGCATTCGTAAGAAGTGATTTTTCAAATTATATCCTTAGGGGGCAATAGTATAAAATGTATCAAGTTTTATAAACGTTATTTTAGTCACGAGTTTTTTAGGAACGAGCTCTAAATGAATTTATATGTTACTAATGGGTTAAATGATAATAAAATAAAATATTTCCCACAAGCATTTCCTTTTTTTTAGTCAATTAAATAAAAAAAAATCAATAATAAACGTGTCATATTTGCGGGTAATTTTTTACGTGAAATATACATCTTAATCTGTGGCTTCCAGCAAAAAAATCTGATGGAGAAATAACTTCTTCTTTCGCCATTTTTTATTATTTCCAACGGCCTATAAAGTAGTCACAATTGCAAAGAATTCTATCAGTACTTAAGCCAATCAAATAAAATTAAAATATATTTAAGCACCAATTAAGGTCTTCGTAGATAAATATATTCAGTAAATATAAACACAAACTTCATGGTTATAAATAAATGTTTTAAAACGTGAAATATTTTGTTTTAATAAATTTATTCTTACTGTTATAGTTATACCAGTGATCACACTTATAACATCGCAGTTTGCTTTCATTACAACTATTGTAGGATTTATTAATAATATTTCAACGAATGATGAGAAAATTTCAGTGAATGCAAGAATCTTAAAATATTTTTGGTTGCTATGTTTTATATGTGAGTATGAAAAATAAAGCTTATTTTGTTTTTGTACAATATAGTTATGATTTTAGATGAAAAACTGTTTATTGTCGAAAGATTATTATACTATTACGGACTTGATTTAACAATATGGATTACGTTACCTTACATTTTCATTGGAATTTTTGTATACAGGAATACGAATAATAGCAATGATAAACAAAAAAACATTTTAAAAAACGATTTCATGACTTCATTTGCCTTTGGTTTAATATTTATATTCGCACCCTATTTGTACACTGGAGACAAGTATTTTTATAATACGAGTGCAGTTACTTTAGGACACATTCTTCATATTTCTAAATCTTTGGTTGTGTTATATATGGTATATGAAGACTTTTATAATCCATTTAAATTTTCACTGAATTTTGGAACTCTCAGATCTCTCTTTATTGTATATGATGTTATTGGATTGTGTTTATTCTTTGTTTTTAAAAGATTGATAAAAAATAAAGGTGCATTTGTTAAATGTTATATGTAAAGTTATATATATATATATATATATATATATATATATATATATATATATATATATATATATATATATATATAAATATAAATATTGCAAATGTATACATAATTAGATACTTAATAAATATTATATCAATGAAATGAACTATAGCCCATTACCTATTTATAATGATCATTTCGTATTGCATGCCAAACCATACCAAATGAATCCAATGCTGTAAACCAAAAATCGATATCTTCATTCGTTCAGAAATTAAAATTGATTAAAAACAATAATTTTTTTAAATATTAAAATTTCACAATAGTCCCTCGGAGAAGAACTTAAAATTTCTGCTGAACTAATGGCCAGTTTCGCCGCTTTCACTTAAATTTTAAGTATTCCTTAAATGAACAATATGAATCAAATTGTCAAATAATGAAGAAATAACATTGCTGTCATTAATTCGATTCGATATTTTTCATTTAAGTGACACTTAAAATTTAAGTGGATGCGGTGAAAATTGCCATTAGAACTTTAAAAGTTTTTGAAAGTTTTGAAATAAGTCCTAGGAATCCAATCAATAATTATTCTGGAAACCGGAAGTCGGTATCTTCATTAGTTTAGAAATTAAAGTTGATTAAACATAGAAATAAAAAAAATTACAATTTTCTCTTTTTAAGTTTCGGGCTTCCAAATATTTACAAATAATTGTATTGTATATATAAAAAAGTCTGTGGAATCGTATTCTTAAAACCGGAAGTTGATATCTTAATCTGTAAGAAAGTTACAGCCATTTTTATATATTATGACACAAAGTAATGTCATAATTTATTTATTAAAAAGCGCTCCGCTTTTCTCTGTCCATAGCTTTTAAACTATTAATCACAGAAAAAAATTGAACCTACATTATAGGAATTTTTTTCTAGTTTTAAATTTTTTATGTGAAAAAAGCTAGTACCCCCACTTTACCCAAAACAATTTTTTAGGCCTATAATTTTGTACTAATTTTGGACATTTTTGAACCATAAAAATCAAATTTTGACCCATCGTCATTTTAGAGATTGGACAACTCGATATCAGAGCAATAAAGCTGGTACCCCCCACTTTGACAAAAAAAAAATTTTAGGCCGATAATTTTGTACTAATTTTGGACATTTTTGCACCATAAAAATCAAATTTTGACCCATCGTCATTTCAGAGATTGGACAACTCAATATTCAGAGCAATAAAGCTGGTACCCCCACTTTGACCAAAAACAAATTTTTAGGTCGATAATTTTTTACTAATTTTGGACATTTTTGAACCATTAAAATCAAAATTTTTGTTGGACTTAAGAAGGGTTTTGTTAGCATAGATTAGTTTATGTCAAAAAAACGGATTTCTGTTGGACTCAAGAAGGGTTTTGTTAGCATAGATTAGTTTATGTCAAAAAAACGGATTTCTGTTGGACTCAATAAGGGTTTTGTTAGCATAGATTAGTTTATGTCAAATAAACGGATTTCTGTCGGACCCAAGAAGGGTTTTGTTAGCATAGATTAGTTTATGTCAAAAAAACGGATTTCTGTTGGACTCAAGAAGGGTTTTGTTAGCATAGATTAGTTTATGTCAAAAAAACGGATTTCTGTTGGACTCAAGAAGGGTTGTTAGCATAGATTAGTTTATGTCAAATAAACGGATTTCTGTCGGACTCAAGAAGGGTTTTGTTAGCATAGATTAGTTTATGTAAAAAAAACGCTAGGTTCACCTAGCGAAAACCTAGCGAAAACCTAGCGTGAACCTAGCGTGAACGAGCGTGAACCTAGCGTGAACGGGTGTGAACGAGCGCGAACCTAGCGTGAACCGTTTTTTTTACATAAACTAATCTATGCTAACAAAACCCTTCTTGAGTCCAACAGAAATCCGTTTTTTTGACATAAACTAATCTATGCTAACAAAACCCTTCTTGGGTTCAACAGAAATTTTGATTTTGATGGTTCAAAAATGTCCAAAATTAGTAAAAAATTATGGGCCTAAAAAATTTTTTTTTGGTCAAAGTGGGGGTACCAGCTTTATTGCTCTGATATCGAGTTGTCCAATCTCTGAAATGACGATGGGTCAAAATTTGATTTTTATGGTTCAAAAATGTCCAAAATTAGTACAAAATTATCGACCTAAAAAAATTTGTTTTGGGTAAAGTGGGGGTACTAGCTTTTTTGACATAAATTTTTTAATCAAAATAAAAAAAGCTATACAAAAAAACTGTTAAAAATAGGATTTTAAAAATATTTTAGTGAAAAAAAGGTATTTCCGGAAAAAATTTAAGATCGTAAACTTCAAATTCGTGTTCAGCACTCCAAAAAACATAAAAATACAGACAATCAAAACTTCCTTAACACTTTCCAGGTAAAAAAATCGATTACCTAGACTAGTCGATAAAGCTATTTCGTTGCTCGTAATGTGTTAGTTCACATACCGATAAAGTATCTTTTTATAATATTGTATCGTATACAAAAACCAGGAATTGGGGATATTGGTATATTCTGAATAATCGTCATATATTTAAATTACATTTTATAAGTTTACTTCAAAATCTTATATTGTCGGTCAGTGCCAAGTAACCATTAGGCAAAGCCCTACCACAGATAACGTTGTCACTGATTTGGATAAAAAAGGAGATAACAATTATAATATAAATTTTATACTCATAATTAGTTCATTTCTATAATGCAGTATATTGTGTTGTGTTTTTTGCTATGCGTAGTGACTTCTGCACATAGTTGTAGTCCATGCAACTGTACTATAATTACTGATGGACCATGGGCGAATTCTACGATAGCTGATTGTAAGCCAACGTTAAACTTGACTAACATACCAGATGCATTGTACCAACACATTCACATATTGATATTCGATGGTAAGAACAGAAGAACACTACATAAAGTAAAACATTCGACCTGAGTTGTATTAGACCGACGATCTGTTGAAACAAAAATAGTATCATTGTTATTAGAATTAAAATTTATTTAAGGAATAAAGAAATGGATAAATAAAATATTATTTTGTTTTAATCACAGTTTCGGTTTAATTTTATTAAACAGAATAAATAAAATTAAACACACCAGTATGCGGTTAAGACAAAAGGATATTTTATTTTATTTATCCTTTACTCACTCCCTAATTCCTAAATTAATACTATCACACTTGAGTGTACCTAGATTTCATATTATGAAATATTGTATAATTTTTAATTTAAAGAAACATTTCATAGTGTTCTACAGGTTATGAATAACTTTTTCAAAACAAATTATATTAATCGTTGCCGGGTTTACGCGACACACAAATTCGTATTAATAAGATATATGGTGGAATTCTGTACAAATCTGTAAATCTTTAAATATTGAACAAAATCACATCAATGTTTGTTGACAAATATAAAAATCTGACGTGGACACCACATTACTTCCTTGTACGCCTATTAAACTGTTCATACTTTTCTTAATAACTAAAATGTATAATTATATTATACAAATATATTAATATAATAAGTACTATACTACTACTGCTACTATACTCACAAATATATTTTATTTAAACTGCAGAAGAAGATATAAACGATATTTTACTATTGTCACTGCCACTGTCACTGTCATGTTATAATCATTTAAATTTTACGTAGTAACAAATGTTAAACGATCATGGAGTACAAGATACCGAAATAATAAATTATAAGTATATACTTTAATTATTCTTAAATGATAGAAGATACAGAAAAATTTATAAAATACCGATTGTAGATAATAATCACATAATCTTTCATTTAAAATAAAAAAAATTGTCTAAAATTAATTATTTATCAAAATATTTTTAAAAAGTACTACTTCCGGTTTATAGATTGAAACCAAAAATAGGAGGTGCACAACTAGATGCTATAGCAGTCCTAAATAAAAAATTTCAGCTTTCTACGTCTAACCGTATTTGAGTTATGCGACACACATACGTACGTACGTACAGACGTCACGACGAAACTAGTCATAATGGATTTAGAAAAGGTCAAAACGGATATTTCCATCAAAATATGAAAACCGAAATTTTTCGGGATTACAATACTTACTTCCTTATTACTCCGTACAAGGAAGTAGAATGTTCATATGATTATAAATTTCATTGAGATTTTGTTTAATATTTACAATTTTATAGATCTGTAGTAACTACAGATTTTCACAGAATCCCACTAAAAGACAGATTATTGTTGTAATATACCAATTTTAGCTAGTATGGATTAACCTTATTAATTTTATTATTAAAACAAAATATGTCATTATAGGCCAACAACTTACATCACTTGCATCAAATAATTTCGCCCGTTTCTATAATTTGTTTATAATAAGTTTGGGTAATAATTCGATTAGCAACATTAATGAAACTGCTTTCGAAAATATGATTTATGTCCAAGACATAAATTTAAATGATAACAAAATAACAACTTTACCTACAAATCTATTTTCCAAAACGCCAAACTTAAAAGTAGTCTGGCTGTCAAATAATAAAATAACCGTTATCCGTAAACATACTTTCTTAAATCTAACACATTTAAGAGAAGTATATTTGCACAGTAACCAAATAAGTTGGATAGAAGAAGATAGTTTTAAAAGAGTTCCTAATTTAAAGATAATTATTCTGAGTAACAACAGATTAAGAAGTTTGCACTTGAATATGATTGACAATATGAACAGTGTGGTGGTGTTGCACCTGCATGACAACCCGTGGCACTGCGATGAAGATCTCTGCGAGCTGATGGACACGGCGCTGTACCGCCGCGAGCTGCTCGACATGAACCTGGTGCCCGAGTGTGCCACGCCAAGCAACACCAAGCACAAACTGTGGACGGATCTTCTTCAAGAATTCACACCAACTATTACATCTAACACGACTACAGTTCAATCGGGCAACGAAATTACTTTACAATGCAAATATTGCTTTGTGTCACAAATTTTTTGGGTCGTTTATGGAAATGAGCTTGATAAAGCAACGTATAATGTTTCATTGTACAATCAAGGATTAGTTTCTAATGTCAACATAAAATCAAATAGCTCGAAAAATTATAAACATACTTATGCATATTCGGTGAACAACTGTCCATGGTGTAAAGAAGGCTTCATAGTTGTAAATTTAGAAGTACCAGTATCCGATTCAAAAATTGATAATTATAACAATCGGTAGGTACATACATTATCATTTGTAAAAAAAATTGTTTTTCAATAATTGAAGTAATATTAAATGTGTTGAGTTTTAATTAAATTTTTTTTATCAATACCGTTAAAATTAAAGTATTTAGACTGATCTACGTCATATCCTGGAACTGTAAATTGTGTTTTGATGATATTTTTGTTTTGTTCTAGCATGCTTTGGTTGTTTCTTGACCGTATAATACAAGCTGGTTTCTGGCTTGTTTTAATAATAACATGTATAGCTGTTGTAAACATCGGAACATGTATTTATGGGTAAGTTAATTTACATTTCAATACTATAAACTTGACTCTAAAACAATAACGCTGGAAAGGCTGCAGCTTCAGGCCTCTGATTTTAACCTCTTAAAAATTAGAATTTTTAAATATTTGTATGCACCTTCAAAGCAAAAAAATAAATTCCATATTTCAGCAACAAATTATTTTATATTATAGACGTGCTCTAAAAATTATGAAATAATTATTTGATTAAATATTTTTTGACAGATTGCTTAACCAATCATATTGCGTAATGATGAACCAATAGAATTGAAAATTTAAAATGATGTATCTAACAACTATGTACATTAGATTTGATTTAATTACATTAGTTACAATAGTCCAGTAACCTTATCATGGTTATAATGGGCCTAAGTTGCATCAAGTGGTGGTAGTAGGTTTCTATTTTTTTTCTTGTATAGGATGTGACTGAGATACAAAATCCAAGTTTTCGACCTCGGCAACCCTCCGGAACACTTTTGAATATCTCAAAAACTGCTAAATTTTTGCACTTTTTTCGGTTTCTTACCATTTTGACTATGAAGGAGCACGATTTCGACAAAAACCATTCTATACATTTTTAAACTAGCTTAAATTGTCTACAATCTAAGACCAGAATGGGCTCGGTAGTCCTAATAGTTTCCGAGATACAGCTTTTCAAAGTTTGGCAAAATATACAGATTTGAAACACCAACCGTTTCTCTCTACAAAAATTTTACTATATTCTCTCGCGGAAGAACTTTAAATTTCAGCTCAAGAAAGACCATTGAAAATTTTTGACAGAATGTATCTTATAGAAAAAAGTACGAGGAATACAGTGCTGCAAACCGGAAGTCAATATCATTATTCGTTCAGATATTATAGTTAATTAAACACAATAAACAAAAGAATAAACAAAATTTTTACTATATTCTCTCGGGGAAAAACTTTAAATTTCAGCTCAACCAAGACCACTGAAATTTTTTGGCACAATGTATCTTATAGAAAAAAGTCTTCCTTGAGCTGAAATTTAAAGTTCTTCCGCGAGAGAATATAGTAAAATTTTTGTAGAAGAGAAACGGTTGGTGTTTTAAATCTGTATATTTTGCCAAACTTTGAAAAGCTGTATCTCGGAAACTATTAGGGCTACCGAGCCCATTCTGGTTTTAATTTAATCTAGTTTAAAAATGTATAGAATGACTTTTGTCGAAATCGTGCTCCTTCATAGTCAAAATGGTAAGAATCCGAAAAAAGTGCAAAAATTTAGCAGTTTTTGAGATATTCAAAAGTGTTCCGGAGGGTTGCCGAGGTCGAAAACTTGGATTTTGCATCTCAGTCACATCCTATACAAGAAAAAAAATAGAAACCTACTACCACCACTTGATGCAACTTACGATGTACTAGGTTACTGGACTACAAGTAATAAATGAATCAAAGTCAAATTAAACGTCAAAAATATTTTGCAAAATTCGTCGTTTTGGTAGTGTTTTTTAAACAGAAAAATATTCTTCCTAAATACCATTCGAGATAATTATTTTTTGAGATAATTTTTGTCTATTCCACGCCAACTTATTGCAATTAATTTCACTCCACGGAAAATTGTCGTGAAATTGTTAGAAATAAGTTGCCGTGGAAACAACAAAACAATTCTCAAAAAATTATCATCTCTTATGATATGACCATGACCCCTGATTATTTTTGTAAGTAATTAATAATTATAATATGTACTTTACAAAACGATTTGAAATCTGCGTTAAAAATTGCCCTCTTTGTATCCCCACTTTAGCATATATAATTCGTTTTCATTTTCTTATTGTAGAGTCCGCCCAAAATAGGAAAGGACACATGGCCGCTACTGCGCATGTACTATCCAACCTAAAAATATTAACTGAAAAACATGATGTGCATGTCATACCCATATTTGGGAGAATTTAATTCTGGTTATTTCTCCATTTCATAAACATACAAAATATAAACGTCAAAAACATAACCATAAATTTCATAAATGTTCTAATGTTCTATACTACTTCGTAATACCCCTCCATTTTCGACTTGGACTTGCCCAAACGAAAATTGGTTTATGCGCAAGTCCTTTCCTATTTTGGGCAAGCTCTACCTATTCTGAATGAGCTATCTTTCGTGCTTTGCAAGGTTCATTATTGTTTTCATTTTGCGTCAACTTCAAATCGATGTCTTTAGTACCTACATATTATAATTATGTATTTGTATTTATGGAGACTTTTGATATTTTTATCTCTAAAGAATTATATTTTACAAATCTCAGCTTTTAGGTGTATTAAAAAAAGAAGAAATAAAAACATAGTCACTGAAATACAAGTTACATGTGAAATTGAAAATTCTTGTGAAGAAAATATAGCAACTGGACAACAAGGTACAAACACACCCAGCGTGGATGACGAAGACATGGAATCAGAAGGAATATTTACTCTGATATTCGAATTTTTAATAACAGTTTTATTTTGCATATTGTATTTAGTAGATATTTACTCAGACATAAGTTTAGCAATTTTCTTTTATTTTGAAGAACAAGAGGGGCGAATAATAGATAAAGAGGGCCTCTCTTATGCTGTTAGAACATTATTATATCTGTATGGTTCATCTTTATTGACTGTTTTGTTTGAAAGGTATTGAAAACGAAATATTTGTATTAATATTAACAATAACCTAATAAACAAATGTTATTCTTTATTTCAGACGAACACGTACACGTACGAAGAAAGGCGTAAAATATTATTTTATTGCTGTTTTTATTTTTGTCTCAAATTCAAGTGGAGTCTTTATATTCAAGGACATACTTAAAATACGATGGCAAAAAGTAAAACTTGCTTTTAATAAACTGCCAATAAAAAAATCATATAATGATTTACTTACTAAAAAAGTAAGAGATTTGGCTATTTTAAAAATTCTAGAAGCCTACATAGAAAATTTTCCAATCATGATACTAAATGCCAATTATTTATCTAAAGTGGAAATAACACCGAGTAAGCATACCTAATCATAGAGTCTAGAATTGAAACAAATAACATAATGTTGTTTCATTATTTTGGCGATTCGGTTTAAATTCCAGCCCCCACTCTCAAGAATAATAATTAACTTCAATTCCTTTATAATACAAAGTTGAAGTTAATTAACTATCTAAATGTTGTATTAATAAACCCATGCCAGATATCATACATTTTTGTTTATTATTTTGCAATTAAATTACTTACTGAGCTTTAACTCCTTTAACTACCAAAAATATGAAATTTAGGTAATTGTATTCCTTCCATGACGGAAAGCTTTCGTAAGAAGTGATTTTTTACCCTTAGGGGGTAATAATATAAAATGTATCAAGTTTTATTAAATTTAATTTAGTCACGAGTATTTTAGGAACGAGCGTAGCGAGTATATAAAAAACAAGTATCTAGAGAGTTTATTAAACGAGTCACATAACACATATCTACTACTATACATTTTCTACGACCACAAATTTACCAACATAAATATCATAAATATGTAATTTAGAATAATTTAAGTTAAATCGTAATGATATTACATATAAAATTCTACTTAATTAATTTTCCTCAGTTTTTCACAAAAATTAAATGTCAAATATAAACCAACTTCATCCCGTGCTTAATTGTCAGTTGCTGTTCAGCCCGTAACTAAAAATGACCAAATTTTTCATTTTTTAAAATCCTGTCAGAAAATAATATTTATTTGAATTCTACCGCACACCGTATAGTAGAGTATGATGGGTTTAAGTTCAGAAAAATGTTAGGCAAGAATATTTTCTACTTTTAAAAAATTAGTAGAAAAATATGAGTAGAAAAAATGGAGTAGAATAAAAGTGGTAGAAAAACTGTCGTACAATCGTTAAGTTAGGTTAGGTTAATGATGATTACACGGATAGAGGAAGACGGGGGAAAAATGGGCAGGGGAAAAATGAATTAAGGGAAAAATGTTGCAGTGGAAAAATTGGACTGGGGAAAAATGGGGCAGGGGAAAATGGCAGGGGAAAAATTACCAGGGGAAAAACGGCAGGGGAAAAGTGTACCCCAATCGGTAGAATCGTTTATATGTTCTGTGCTTGTTAAATTAGCAATAGCAATCTTTTGTACATACCTGCCACTATTTTTAAAATTTTAAGAAAGTCACTTGTAAAGTGGCCGAAATGAAGTAATTACTTTTGAACCACGATGATTTTGAACTTTTGCTGATATTTTTGGATGAAGAGTATTATTATGAGATAAAATAATAAAAGGGACAATAGTTTGCGGCACCATTTCCCAATATGGGACATGCAAAAATTAAAATTTAACGATAATATTACAAACCTACCAAAGAAACTTATGAAATAAAATAAATTACTTTCCCCCGAAGCTAAATTTCCGTACTTTCTGAGTCCATTCTGGAAAAATCAGAGCTACCTTTGTATGCAGAAACCATATCTTATCTTGTGGGAGTTCTGAGATTTTGAGAAAGTTGGTTTCCAGTTGATATGTCGTAAACTAATAACATTGTATAATAGCTATTTAAGTAACAAGTGCATAATTTAGGACTTTATTGGACGAGTCGAAGATAATGACAGAGCGAGCGCAGCGGGTGAGGCTGATAATTAAGGCGAGTCTATAAAGTCCGATTATGCACGAGTTGCATACAAAGCTTTTTGTTACTGGCATAACAAAAACATGAGAAAAGAGCTATTGAAAATTATGATCATTTAATTAAAATCTGATTGTTACAAGAGTGTTATGGAAGGAAACAATTGAATATTTGTTTCATATTAATTGTTATTTTTTGTTAATGAAAAAGATTCTTTGATTTTAATCAGCAGATTAGGATCGCTGTATGAGTGTATGAGTTTAGGGTAGGTACTAAGTACTTACTCTGTAGGGTGTAAGGTGGCGGTAACTACGGACACGTGTCGATCTTATTTGGTCTGATCAGTGTAGTATACTAGAATCTTTTTCACTAACAATTAATATGAAACAAAATATTCAATTGTTTTCTTACATAACACTAACAATCAGATTTTAATTAAATTATCATAAATTTCAATAGCGTTTTTCATATATTTTTGTTCTGCAAGGGTATAAAACTAATATCTCGTTGAATTTTATTTTAATAAATTTATTCTTACTGTTTTAGCTATACCATTGATCACACTTGCAATATCGCATTTAGCTTTCATTACAACTATTCTAGGATTTATTAATAATATTTCAACGAATTGTGAGAAAATTTCAGTGAATGCAAGAATCTTAAAATATTTTTCGTTGCTACTTTTTATATGTGAGTATGAAAGATAAAGCTTATTTTGTTTTTGTACAATATATTTATGTTTTTAGATGAAAAACTGTCTATTGTCGAAAGAGTATTACACTATTACGCACTTGATTTAACAATTTTAATTACGTTACCTTACATTTTCATTGGAATTTTTGTATACAGGAATACGAATAGCATTGATAAACAAAAAAACAATTTAAAAAACGATTTCATGACATCATTTGCCTTTGGTTTAATATTTATATTCGCACCATATTTGTATACTGGAGACAAATGTTTTTATCACACGAGTGCACTTACTTTGGGACATATTCTTCATATTACAGATTCTTTGGTTGTCTTATATATGGTATATAAAGACTTTTGTAATCCATTTAAATTTTCATTGAATTTTGGAACTTTCGGATTTCTCTTTATTGCATATTATGTTCTTGGATTGTGTTTATTCTTTGTTTTTAAAAGATTGATAAAAAAGTAAAGCTGCATTTGTTTATTATTATATGTAAAGTTATATATAAAAAAATGTTGCAAATGTATACATAATTAGATAGGTACCTAATATATTTTATATCAAGTAATAAACAATGGCCTATTAACTATTTATAATGATCATTTCGTATTAACCATACCAAATGAATCCAATGTTGGAAACCGGAAGTCAAAAATTAAAAGTTTTTGAAATAATACCTCTTACACAAAAAAGTCCTGGAACCCTATCCTGGAATTCGGATATCTTCATTAGTTCAGAAATTAAATTTAAAAAAAATTAAACACAAAAATTTAAATTTTCTAAAATTTATTAATTTTCTTTTTTAAAGATGTAGCTAAATTAGGGCTTCCAAATGTTTACAAATTGAATTGTATATAGAAAAAGTCTGTGGAATCGGATTCGGAAGTTGATATCTTAATCTGAAAAGCCTGTTTTACATTATACTTTTTTCGTCTAGATTCTAGTTCGAGATTCATCCGAGAAGTTCCTAGCCATTTCTAGTATAATGTAAATCAGAAATTCCCATCCGAGTTCCGTTCGATTTCCATACTTTTTTCTAGTATAGAAATATACGCTCGGTTTTATTTTTCTATTTGAGATTCATGGGCTGTTCAATCTGGAGTCAGTTTGACCAACCTTTAAAAGATTGGATATTTTGTTTTGATCTGTTTATGTTGACGTTTATGAGTTTTGTACTACTTGTACGTGTTATTCAAGTTGTGTAAATAATGTTTCCATTGTAAATTCTTACCTCAAATCTTAAGTTGTCACTTGACAGAATAAATAAAAATATTATTTATTATTTTGAAGTTGCCTAACTTGGATCATTTCGGAAAAAATCGAAGAATTCCGATTGTATACGAATAGTTTGGAAATAAAGTATGAAACTCGAACGAATCTCGGATGGCAATCAAACGAGAAATCTAGCATGAATCTAGACGAAAAAAGTATACTTAATGTAAAACACGCTATAGAAAGTTACAGCCATTGTTGTATATTATGACACAAAATAATGTCATAATTTAATTATTAAAAAGCGCTCCGCTTTTCTCTGTCCATAACTTAAACTAGGTATTGATCAGAGAAAAAATATTGAACCTACATTATAGGAATTTTTATCTAGTTTTCAAATTATTAATCAAAATAAAAAAAGTTATGCAAAAAAATAGAATTTAAAAAATATTTTAGTGAAAAAAACGTATTTCCGGAAAAAATTTAAGATCGTATACTTCAAATTCGTGTTCAGCGCTCAAAAAAACATAAAAAAACAGAAATCAAAACTCCCTTAACACTTTCCAGGTAGAAATCTCTATTACCTGTACTAGACCAATGGCCTAGTTTACACCGCAGACCTATATTCGACCTATACCCCAAATTCGACCCAAATGTTGCTAGGCCGCCTGGTGTAAACACTTAAAATATGAAGCGGCCTGGCATAGGTCAGGCCACTTTTACATGTGGCCTGACCTGTACTAGGCCCCGGCCAAAACGTACCTACTCATTGCGGTATAAACAGATAGACCTAAAATAGTTTAAAAATTAACCGGTAGAATTGGTAATGTAGTTCATAAAAAATTGATTGAAAGTGTTATTTTGTTTAACGGTATCTTTCTCTATGTTTAATAAAACTTCTTTTCTTTATAATTTTTCTTTTAAGTTTTATCCTTCGAATAATATTTGTTTTAATTTGAATCCACCACAAAATTTTAAAGTTTTAATAAAAATTTTCAATATCCTTTTTAAATAAGTTAACAGTCCAAATAAAAATGAAGTTTGAAGAGTTTGACACTTGAAATTAACCAAATTTAAGATCTGGGTAATAAAGTATTCTTGTTTTTTATCTTAAACTTCTAGATGGCGTGAACAAGTACCTATATCCTAAATCCCACCTATATCTGACCTGTGTAGGCTCTTTTGATATGCGGTGTAAACAACTAGGGTCTGGACCTAGAATAGGTCAGATATGGGTCTGGCCTATGTCAGGTCTCCCGGTGTAAACTAGGCCTAGAGATATTTCGTTGCTCATTATGTTTTATTTCATATATTATATATATATATATATATATATATATATATATATATATATATATATATATATATATATATATATATATATATATATATATATATATATATATATATATATATATATATATATATCGATAAAGTATCTCTTTATTGTGTTGTATAATATATAACTATTATTTTATTAGCGTTCACATAAGCATTTATTTTATAAGCCCGCGCATATAAAACAGCTATTCATCGTATACAAAAATTGCGTATATTGATATTTATTCTGATGAATAAGTGTCAAGTAACCATTAGGCAAAGCCCTACCACAGATAACGTTATGTCGCTGATTAGGATAGAAAAAGGAAAGATAAAAATGTATATCTCTAAATTTTAAACTCAGAATTAGTTCGTTTCCACAATGCATTATCTTGTGTTGTGTTTTTTGTTATGCGTAGTGACTTCTGCATATAGTTGTAGTCCATGCGACTGTAATATAATTACTAGTGGACCATGGGAGAATTATAAGATAGCTCATTGTAAGCCAACGTTAAACTTGACTAACATACCAGATGCATTGTACCCAGACATTCACATATTGATATTCGATGGTAAGAACAGAAGAACACTACATAAAGTAAAACATTCGACCTGAGTTGCATTAGACCGATGATCTGTTGAAACAAAAATAGTATCATTGTTATTAAAATTAATTTAAAGAATAAAGAAATGGATAAATAAAATAAAATATCCTTTTGTTTTAATCACAGTTTCTATTCAATTCTATTAAACAGAACAAATTTATTTATCCTTTACTCATTACCTAATTCCTCATTTAATACTATCACACTTGGGTGTACCTACATTTGATATGAAAAATTGTATAATTTTTAATTTAAAGTAACATTTCATAGATTTCTACAGCTTATGAATAACTTTTTCAAAACAAATTAAACGTTGCCGGGTTTACGCGTCACATGAGTTCGTATTAATAAGATTAAGACAGATTATTGTTGTAATATACCAATTTTAGCTAGTATGGATTAACCTTATTAATTTTGTTATTAAAACAAAATATGTTGTTATAGGCCAACAACTTACATCACTTGCATCAAATAATTTCGCCCGTTTCTATAATTTGTTGATAATAAGTTTGGAGAATAATTCGATTAGCAACATTAATGAAACTGCTTTCGAAAATATGATTTATGTCCAAGACATAAATTTAAATGATAACAAAATAACGACTTTACCTACAAATTTATTTTCCAAAACGCCAAACTTAAAAGAGGTCTGGCTGTCAAATAATAAAATAACCGTTATCCGTAAACATACTTTTTCAAATCTAACACATTTAAGAAAAATATATTTGCACAATAACCAAATAAGTTGGATAGAAGAAGATAGTTTTAAAAGAGTTCCTAATTTAAGGATAATTAGTCTGAGTAACAACAGATTAAGAAGTTTGCATTTGAATATGATTGACAATATAAACAGTATGGTGGTGTTGCACCTGCATGACAACCCGTGGCACTGCGATGAAGATCTCTGCGAGCTGATGGACACGGCGCTGTACCGCCGCGAGCTGCTCGACATGAACCTGGTGCCCGAGTGTGCCACGCCACGCAACACCAAGCACAAACTGTGGACGGATCTTCTTCAAGAATTCACACCAACTATTACATCTAACACGACTACAGTTCAATCGGGAAACGAAATTACTTTACAATGCAAATATTGCTTTGTTTCACAAATTTCTTGGTATGTTGTGTATGGACATGAGCCTAAAACAAAGTATAGTCTTTCATTGTACTATCAAGGATTATACTCAAATCTCAGTATAAAATCAAAGAATACAGGCAATGATAAACATACTTATACATATTCGGTACGCAATTGTTCATGGTGTAAAGAAGGCTTCATTGTTGTAAATTTCGAAGGATCAGTAACTGAGAATTATAACGGTAGGTACATTATCTTGTGCAAAGAAATGTAGGTACGGTAACAGTTTTTGAAAAAATTTCAATAAATATTTAAAATGTATATCCATGGCAGCTTTTATTTGGGTAACTGTTAGTTGCTATTAAACATTGTAAATAAATAAATAAAAAATACATAAAATTTTAGTATTAAATGTAGGTAAGTAACTGGGGGTACACGGCTCTCTTAAAAAAATGTATCTTGTTCCTTTGAAATTAAAATAGCTTGTTATCTAATAAACTAGTTCATCTACATATTAAAAGCATTTTACATACAACCTTTTAAAATCAGAAACAAGCTGTTTAATATAGGTTAAATTAATTAAAAATGTTTTGTTTTAGAATTTTTTATCCGTTTAGTTATTGATCTTATACACTTTGTGTTATGGATTGTTTTAGTAATAACATGCATAGCTGTTGTAAACATTTGGATATGTATATATAGGTAAGATAACTTACATTTCGAGATTAAGTAACTTGTATTAAAAACTTAACTCTTAAAAAATTTAAAGTTTGCAGTTAGAAGAAAGTTTAGACTTGGCCAAGCTGTTCATTATTATGTACCTACCTACCTACAAAAAATAGTTAAAAACTTTTCCTTTGAGAATTTTTAATGTACCTACTTACTACTTACGAGATAAACACAAAAAGCGGCTGTAATTTGCCAAGATGGCGGTTGAAGCAGTACATGATTTTAGAAACTTTTACTATTTTCATCTCTGAAGCATAATAATAAACAACTTTGCCAAATCTCAACATTACTATAAACCATAGTGTTATTTTTTGACAATAAATGTGAACGATAAAGCTAGGGGTATAAATAAGTACGTACTTATATATTGTTTTAGGTGTATTAAAAAGAAGAGAAATAATTCTCGAAATTTTGAAAATGCAGTTATTGAGATGCAAGTGCAAGTTACCGGTGAAGTTGAAAATTCTGGTGAAGAAAATACAGTAACTGAGCAACAAGGTACAAATATAACTAGCGTGAATGACGAAGACATGGAAACAGAAGGAATATTTACTCTGATATTCGAATTGGCCATAACAGTTTTATTTTGCATATTGTACTTAGTAGATATTTACTCAGACATCAGTTTAGCCATTTTCTTTTATTTTGAAGAACAAGAGGGGCGTATAAGAGAAAAGGAGGGTCTCTCTTATGCGGTTTTAACATTGTTAAGTCTGTATGGTTCATCATTATTGACTGTTTTGTTTGAAAGGTATTGAAAGCGAAAAATTTGTATTAATAGTATCAATAAGCTAATAAACAAACGTTATATTTTATTTTAGACGAACACGTACACGTACGAAAAAAGGAGTAAAATATTATTTTGTTGCTGTTTTTATTTTCATCTCAAATACAAGTGGAGTTTTAATATTTAAGGATATACTTAAAATACGATGGAAAAAAGTAAAACTAGCTTCTAAAAAACTGCCTATTAACAAATCAGATAATGATCTACTTACTAAAAAAGTTAGAGATTTGGCTATTTTAAAAGTTTTAGAAGCTTACACAGAAAATTTTCCTGTCATAATATTGTATTACAAATATATTGCTTATAATTATTATACAGATCCAGAGAAAGAAACGCAGAGTAACCACGGTAAGCATAGAGTGTAGAAATTAAATAAATAGTTTAGACTGGAAAAGAAGTTTGAAAGGCCTTTGTAGTCCGAAAAGATTCCGTGCATAACTAAAAACCTACATTAAGCCGGTCCTGTCGGGATCGGATAAAATTGAAAACCTCTAATAATTATCCTCAAACGGTAAACTGCACATACCGCCCTTGAAACTTAATATTCTGGACTACAAAGGCCTTTAAACAACTTTTCCAATCTTTAATAAAGAATAATAATTAACTTCAAATTTCTTAATAAGTATAAAAAACTTTTGGTAGCACCATTTGTTTATATAAAAAACTGCATGATCATAATTGAAAATTAAACTTTATATCTGTACTAGCGTTATACCCATTTTATTTTTCAAAACAACTTACGAAGTAAAATTATTATCTACCCGGAACTTAATTTCCCCACCTTTTGATTTGATTACGGTAAACTGAACAAGGTTTTTCAATTATATGCGTTAAAAAAATGTGCCGAAAGCAACATCTTTTAATAAAAACGATTAGTGACTGCTCAAAATTATACCCAGTAGTGGGTAATTTATTACTTTGCTTGTTTAAAATTGACTTAGTAACGATATTTAAGATAGGCACTACATAACAAGTTTTTAATAATTGTCTTGAGAGTTAAGATTTATCTCGTGGGTAATTCCTTACTTTTCCCACTTATGAAGTATGTAACTATTATATTTTAATTATTTTATTCTTACTGTTATAGCTATACCAGTGTTCTCACTTATAACATCATATTTTGCACTCATTACAACTATTGTAGGATTTATTAATAATATATCAACGAATGTTGAGAAAATTTCACTGAGTGCAAAAATTTTAAAATATTTTTGGTTGCTGCTGTTCATATGTGAGTAGTTATTAAATATAAAAACTAATTTTGTTTTTGTACCATATATCTATATTTTTAGATGAGAAAATGTATGTTGTCTTAAGACTAATATTGTTTTACTCACTTGATTTATCAATTTGGAGTACGTTACCTTTCATTTTCATTGGCATTTTTGTGTACAGGAATACAAATAACACCATAGATAAACAGGAAAACATTTTAAAAAACGATTTCATTACATCATTTGCTTTTGGATTAATATTTATATTCGCACCATATTTGTACACTGGCGACAAATATTTTTATAATACGAGCGCAGTTTCTTTAGGACATATTCTTCATATTTCTGATTCTTTAGTTGTATTATTTATGGTATATAAAGACCATTATAATCCAATTAATTTTCCTCCGCATTTTGGGTCTTTCGGTTTTTTCTTTATTGGATATTATGTTATTGGATTGTGTTTATTTTTTGTTTTTAAAAGATTGGTGAATAAATAAAGCTGCAATTGTTTATTATTATTATATTTTAAGGAGGTATATAAAAATACTGCAAATGTACACATTTCATTAGGTAATAAAAATTATATGTTCCGAAATAGCAAAGTGAGATTTTGAATCATTCTCCCAGATACATATTGCTTTTATGATTTTGTATTTGAGCTGAGTGTGTTAGTCGCTTTATACTCACTGCTGTTAGTGCAATTATTTGTTTTTGTATTTTAATAACTCGGATGATTTATTAACTCGCCTTCGGCTCGTGAATAAACTTTCAACCTCTTGAATTATAGCCTACATTATTTGCTCGTTAAATAATATACTATTATAAGACCGCATATACTAAAACAGTGATGTGAACTAACATCTTTCACTTATCGATTAAGTATCTTTTTATAGTGAACTGGCGATGTTGGATGAAATTGGTATATTTTGATGAATAATTATTGCCTCATATTTAAATTACATTGCATTAGTCTATTTCAAAATTTTGTTTTGGCGGTCAGTGCCAAGTAACCACTGGGTAAAGCCCTGCCACAGATAACGTTATGTCACTGATTAGGATAGAAAACGGAAAGATACAAAATTTATATGACTCAATTATAAATTAAAAATTAGTTTGTGTACAATGCAATATCTTGTGTTGTGTTTTTTAACTTGTGTAGTGACTTCTGCACATAGCTGTAGCCCATGCAACTGTACCATAATTACTGGTGGACCATGGAATAATTCTACGGAAGCTTATTGTAAGCCAACGTTAAATTTGACGTTTATACCAAATTCACTGCACCAACACATTCACATATTAATATTCGATGGTGAGAACACTACATAAAGTAAAACATTTTTATCAGATCGATAATCTGTCATGATTTTTACGAAACGGAAATCATTGTTATAATGCCCAGTTCACACGAGGAATGTTTTTCAATAAGTTTTCTAAAATAAAAAACAAGTGCTAGAGAAACTGTCATCAAAAATTATAAGTATATTCTGTTTATACGGTGAAACTATATATTTCTGTAACATATTTTGAAAAGTCAAAAACTTTAATATATTTGATAGAAATATTTAGTTTTCCTGTGAACGGTATTTAAAAATTTTGATGATAGTGTCTAGTACTCATGTGAACTGGGTATTAGATATAAAACTGAATTGCATAATTTTGAAGATATCATTTAACAGTGTTTTTATAATAAAATATAATAGTATAATATACAACGACGCTATAATGGATGCTATTACTCCCGAAGATGAAGTTTATAACACGAACGAACAAAGCGAACAAGGGTTTTAATCATCGGAGGAAATAATAGTCATTATAGCGAATTGAATACTGTACCAATGCGCAAAATTTTTTACATTTCCAAATGTCAATTCTCTATCACCACATTTACATCATTAAATATTGCAAATGTTTTCTAAAAATAATTTGCACAGACAATTCAGGCAAAACAATTATCTGATTGGTGTAGAGGAGGGAATACTGACTATGACTATTATCCCCTACGGGATTACTATATGGCATTATGTAGCAAACATCACACATTTAAAGTTTGTTATACATTAGTCGTAGATAAAGGTTATATTACTTTTTGTAAGTAAATAAATTATATTTGCTAACTACGACATAACAAAGTTTTGTTTATAAATTTCTATATTGTACAAGCTTCAAGTTAGTTTTATTTTTTTTAAAGATTAAGACAGATTATCGTTATGCCAGTATAGGTATGTTTTGTTTTAATTTATAAGTTTTATAAATATAATAAAATTATGTTATTATAGGACAACAACTTTCATCACTTGAATCAAATAATTTTGCCCGTTTCCATAATTTGTTGATAATTAGTATGCGTAATAATTCAATAAGCAACATAAGTGAAACTGCTTTTGAAAACATGATTTATGTTCAAGAAATAAATTTAAATGGTAACATAATAACAACTTTACCTACAAAGTTATTTTCAAAATTGCCTAACTTGGAAGAGATCTGGCTCTCAAAAAATAAAATATCCGCTGTCGGTAAACATACTTTTATAAATCTAACACATTTAAAAAGTATATATTTAGACAATAACCGAATACGTTGGATAGAAGAAGATAGTTTCAAAAGAGTTCCAAATTTATGGATAATTAATCTGAGTAACAACAGATTAAGAAGTTTGCATTTGAATATGATTGACAATATGAACAGTGTGGTGGTGTTGCACCTGCATGACAACCCGTGGTACTGCGATGAAGATCTCTGCGAGCTGATGGACACGGCGCTGTACCGCCGCGAGCTGCTCGACATGAACCTGGTGCCCGAGTGTGCCACGCCAAGCAACACCAAGCACAAACTGTGGACAGATCTTCTTCAAGAGTTCACACCAACTATTACATCTAACACGACTACAGTTCAATCGGGAAACGAAATTACTTTACAATGCAAATATTGCTTTGTATCACAAATTGCTTGGTTCGTCGTGTATGGACATGAGCCTACAACAAAGTATAGTATTTCATTGTTCGAACAAGGATTACTGTCAAATGTCAGCATAAAATCAAATAACACAAGTAATGATAAACATATTTATTCATATTCGGTACGTAATTGTTCATGGTGTAAAGAAGGCTTTCTAGTTGTAAATTTCGAAGTATCAGTATCCGAATCAGAAAATGATAATTATAACGGTAGGTACCTACACATTTCAGTTTTACTCAACAAAAATCTCCTCTGTGATTTATTTAGTCTCCACTATCAACTATGAGTTGAAATATATATCTAATATAAGTTGAATATAATTTTATTAAATTAAAATTGAAACCAGAAAACTGCATTATTACTAGGTTTATGCAGCAACTAAATTATTTAATTAATAAACTAAACTAAGAAGTTGAATAGCCAAGTTTGATGTCTACTTTTAAATTTAATTTCATAATGTAATTTCTTAATTGAGTTGAATTTTATTTTAACTAAAAATTTTTCATACACAGTTCTTCTTTTATTCTTTATTATGTATTTTACGAGTTTTTATTTTGTCAAAAAATTTGACAAATATTTGTCTTATTTCCAAAACACTAAATTAAACAGCTTTCACCCTACTAAATTATAAACATAATGAAAAATAGAAAAATTATTTAATCAACCTGTATGTTCTACATCGCACAACATAGGAAATAATTATTTAATGGCTCAGTACACCTAAAGTGTAATAGTGATACTGTAGTTAACTTATTAAATGAATTACTCGTCCATTTCTCTTTATTTTTAAACCAAATTTTGGTAATAATGTACAACTGTAAAAAAATCGTACTTTACAAAAAACTCTTTCGTGGATTGGATCATTTCTCTCAAGAAATTACACAGTATCTGATATAGTATCACAGCATCGGATTGTCACCCTAAAAAGATCCCTGCTATTTTCTCTAAATTGTACCTTAATCAAGTTATTATTAAACTATGCACTGTCTGTGATATTTGAAATAAGTTGAATTGATTATAAATGTTTTGTTCTAGATCTTTTACGTCGTTTCCTTATAGATATAAAACAAGTTGTTTATTCGATTTTTTCAACAATAATATTCTTAATTCTAATAAAAATTGGGATGTGTTTATATGGGTAAGTTTAGTTGCATTTCAAGATTCAATAACCTATATGCCTTAGCCGAGATGTTGATTATTTTATTAGACTACAATTATTAGACTACCTATTGTTTTTTTTTTTCATTAAAAATAACGAAATCATTTTTTTGTGCATTTCTAGAAATTTAATTAGTACCTACAAGAAAATATATGATGATTCCTTATATTAGGTAAATAAGTCGTATAGGTATGTATATAGTTTCTTCAGAAATTTCACATTAAAATCAAGCAATAGGCATTGTTTGTATGTTTTTTAAAGAACACTGCTATTAATAGCTGTCAAGTTTCACCTTAATTTGAAATATTCAAAAATTTATAGCATAGGTAAATAAGTCGTATAGGTATATAGTTTCTTCAGAAATTTCACATTAAAATCAAGCAATAGGCATTGTTTGTATGTTTTTTAAAGAACACTGCTATTAATAGCTGTCAAGTTTCACCTTAATTTGAAATATTCAAAAATTTATAGCATAAATCAGTTATGATGTTTAATTTTAAACATATATTTCGAAACTGGTAGGTAATGTCAATGGCGTCTAATATCAATATTTTTTTTATAAAAATCATATTTTTACACAATGTAGTAGGTATACCTAACCTTTTTAAGTTATTTGTTGACAATTTTTTTAAATGTTTATATCATAAATGAACATGTGAGATCCTGGTTACCGGTAGGTAATCTTATGTTATAATATTCGCAAATTCAACGATGCCTTATATAATAATTATTTATTAGGTGTATTACAAAAAGAAGAAACACTTCCCAAAATGTTGAAAACGCAGTCATTAAAATGCAAGTTATCTGTGATGTAGGAAATTCAGGTGAAGAAAATATAGTACCTGATACAAATACACCTAGCGTGAATGACGGAGACATGGAAACAGAAGGAAGATTTACTCTTATATTCGAATTTGTCATAACAATTTTATTTTGCATATTGTACATAGCAGATATTTACTCAGACATCAGTTTAGCAATTTTCTTTTATTTTGAAGAACAAGAGGGGCGAATAAGAGATAAAGAGGGTCTCTCTTATGCTGTTAGAACATTATTATGTCTGTATGGTTCATCGTTACTGACTGTTATGTTTGAAAGGTATTGAAAATAAAATATTTGTATTAACAGTAACAATAACCTAATAAACAAATTATATACTTTATTTTAGGCGAACACGTACACGTACGAAGAAAGGAGTAAAATATTATTTTATTGCTGTTCTTATTTTTATCTCAAATTCAAGTGGAGTCTTATTATTCAAGGACATAATTAAAATACGATGGAAAAAATTAAAACTTGCTTTTAAAAAATGCCAATAAAAAAATCGGATAATGATTTACTCACTAAAAAAGTTAGAGAATTGGCTATTTTAAAAGTTGTAGAAGCTTACATAGAAAATTTTCCTGTCATAATACTAAATTTTAATTATATTTCTTATAATTTATCAGAAGAAAACGGTAAGCAGTGTAAGCATAATCATAGAGTGTAGACTTGAAATATATAACATTGAGGAAATAATTGTTATTTTAATACATAATTTGGCATATTGTTGCTTCTATAAATCAAGTAGGAAGAAAACATGTTCGGAATAAACAAAATCTGCTGTGGCCAGTACACGACCTCTCGCCTAATTCTGCTTATTCTACTAATCTAATAAATAGTTTTAGTTACATTTTAATAGTTTCATGTTCATGTAATATGTAAACGATAATGTAAACCAATATGCAAGCAAAATATGTCAACTGTAATGTCACTGTCATTATAATTCAAATTTTGAGTAAAAACAAATTTCATATCATGGACAACAAGATATTGGTACTTAGTAGCACTTTATTTTATTTCTAAATACTACCAGATTCAGCAAATTGTATTTAAAATTAACTGTACCCGTAGATAATTATATTATCTTTTATTTTTAATTGCAAAAATTGTAATAAATAAATAATGTACCAATTTATTTAAGAAAAACTATATCAAGTTCCAAAAAGTACTACTTCCGGTTTGCGGATTTCTACCAAAATCTTATCCGGTGTTAAGATCCTTATTAAAACCTTAAATTTGAAATTTGGTTATTAAAGGCTTGATACTTTTTAAGTTATCGTGGACGAAAAATCGTCACATAATTCATACGTCCATACGTCCATACATCCATACATACATACGCACACACACACACAGACATCATCGGGAAAATATTAAATTCGTATTCTAGAGACCCTGAAACGTGCTTATCCACCAAAAACTCATACTCGAAAATTTTGACCCATTACAATTAGAGCACTGCACGGGCCGTAATTTTGAAGCCCGGCCCGCCCGAAGCCCGACTATTATTAGGCCCGGCCCAACCCGGCCCGACAAATTCAAATTTTACCAAAGCCCGGACAGCCCGAAGCCCGACTATTATTAGGCCCGGCCCAACCCGGCCCGACAAATTCAAATTTTACCAAAGCCCGGACAGCCCGAAGTCCACCTGCTATTTGGCCCGGCTCGGCCCGGCCCGATATTTTAAAATAAAAACAAAGCCCGGCCCTACCCGGCCCGAGATTTTTTAAGGCCCGGCCCTGTCCGGTCCATGGTTTTTCGAAGCCCGGCCCTGTCCGGCCCATGGTTTTTCGAAGCCCGGCCCTGCCCGGCCCATGATTTTTTGAAGCTCGGCCCGGCCCGGCTCGGCTCAGCCCATGATTTTTTGAAGCCCGGTCCGGCCCGGCCCGACTTGGCTCGGTCTAACTAAACCTCTAAAATTTAGTTTGTGTACGTGTTATCGTGTTACATATCATACACAAATTTTTAGTGTAATGCTCTCCAAATTTTTTTAGTAACTGTAGGAAATTATTGTAATATATAACTTAGAAATAAGATTTTAATTTAAAAAACTCGGCTCGGCCTATGCTCGCAGCATAAAAGACTCAGCACGGTTCAAGCCCGTTGCATATCGGGCCCGGTTCGGCTCAAGCCCGTAGCATAACAAACCCGGCTCGGCCCAAGCCCGTACCATAACAGGCCCGGCTCGGCCCAAGCCCGTACCATAATAGGCCCGGCTCGGCCCAAGCCCGGAGCATAACAGGCCCGGCTCGGCCCAAGCCCGGAGCATAACAGGCCCGGCTCGGCCCAAGCCCGTTATAGTACAATAAATAGTAAGCCCGGTTAGGCCCAAGCCCGTGATATGGTAGGCCCGGCTAGGCCCGAAGCCCACTATACTTAAAAGAAATAAAGCCCGGGCCCGGCCCACGGGCCGGGCCTTGCAGTGCTCTAATTACAATACCTCTCTTATAGAATATGAGGCGAGAGGTAAAATGTATCAAACAATATTTACTGGATTCTTTAAATGTTTTTATATCATATCATAATTTGACAGTTATACTTATACACGAATTACTATGACATAAACGTCACTTTATAGCCCACAGAGCCATAAAGAAACGTCAAATTAATGCAAACAGCTTAGATTTTCAATTGTCCTCCTAATAATCCTATAAATAACCATTTTCTGTAATTAATTGTTCATTTTTTTATTTAAATAACATCATTTTTACTTATATTTAACAACATCAATTATCTTGTAAATGTTTAATTAGATTTTTGTGGAAGAATTGGAAGTTGGGTATGTACGTCGGGCGGTGGCCGGCCACATGCGCAATTGACAAAAACCCATAGGACAAATGCCCAAAGACAAATACTCAATTGACAAATACCCATGCGGACAATTGCGCACGTGGACCCGTGAGCATTTGTACACATGGGCTTTTGTCCGCGTGCGCAATTGTCCGCATGAGCATTTATACCCATGAGCATTTGTACACGTGGGCTTCTGTCCGCGTGGGCAATTGTCCGCATGAGCATTTGTACCCGTGAGCATTTGTACACATGGGTTTTTGTCCGCGTGCGCAATTGTCCGCATGGGCATTTGTACCAGTGAGCATTTGTACACATGGGCTTTTGTCCGCGTGCGCAATTGTCCGCTTGGGTATTTGTCAATTGAGTATTTGTCTTTGGGCATTTGTCCTATGGGTTTTTGTCAATTGGGCTTCTGACCTGGAACCACGTCGGGCATAACTTGCTTTTATGTCTCTTGACGTATTTTTAGTCCTCGGCTAACGCTCGGCCTCAAAATCACGTCTCACGCCATAAAAGCTTCTTTTCTGACTAATACACATTATTGATTTCATAGAGAATAAATAATGATAAAAAAAATCTGCTGTGGCCAGTACACGACCTCTCGCCTAATTCTGCTTATTCTACTAATCTAATAAATAGTTTTACTTACATTTTAATAGTTTCATGTTCATGTAATATGTAAACGATAATGTAAACCAAGATGCAAGCAAAAGATGTAAACTGTAATGTCACTGTCATTATAATTCAAATTTTGAGTAAAAACAAATTTCATATCCATCGACAAGAAGATATTGGTACTTAATTGCACTTTATTTTATTGCTAAATACTACCAGATTCAGCAAATTGTATTTAAAATTAACTGTACCCATAGATAATTATATTATCTTTTATGTTTAATTGCAAAAATTGCCATTAAAAATAATGTACCAATTTATTTAAGAAAAACTATATCAAGTTCCAAAAAGTACTACTTCCAGTTTGCGGATTTCTACCAAAATCCTTATTAAAACCTTAAATATGAAATTTGGTTATTAAAGGCTTGATACTTTTTAAGTTATCGTGGACGAAAAATCGTCACATAATTCATACGTCCATACATCCATACATACATACGCACACACACACAGACATCATCGGGAAAATATTAAATTCGTATTCTAGAGACCCTGAAACGTGCTTATCTACTAAAAACTCATACTCGAAAATTTTGACCCATTACAATACCTCTCTTATAGAATATGAGGCGAGAGGTATTAGCTACAAGTTATTCTTATTTTTACAGTTATACAACTAATCGCATATATGACGTCATGTATTGCTCTAATTACAACTGTCATAGGATTTATTAATAATATTTCAACGAGCATTGAAAAAATTTCTGTGAGTGCGAAAATCTTAAAATATTTGTGGTTGTTACTATTTATATGTGAGTATTAAATTAAAAAAACAATTTAGATTTAGTATTATATTATTATATACTATTTTTATTTTTAGTTGCAAAATTTTTTTTTGTCGTAAGATTATTATTGTATTACCCACTTGATTTATCAATTTGGATTACATTACCTTATATTTTCATTGGAATTTGTTCGTACAGGATTACAAATATCAATATAAACGAACAGGAAAATATTTTAAAAAACGATTTAATGACATCAATTATTTTTGGTTTAATATTTATATTCGCACCATACTTGTATACAGGAAACAAACAATTTTATAATACGAGCGCAGTTAATTTGGCGCATATTCTTCATATTTCTGATTCTTTGGTTTTACTTTATATGTTACATGTGGATGTATATAATCCAATTTCACGGAAAAGTGATAATCTTGTATTTGATTTTATTGGATTTTATGTTATTGGATTGTTCTTTTTCTTTGTTTTCAAAAGATTGGTGAATAAATAAAGCTACCTACTAATCCTTGTTATTGCTTTTAATTTTACATTCGTAGGTACGTACATAAAAACCACGCTATATTTTGTTAAAAAAATTAATATTGGAAATTCCTATTACCTTACTTATTGAAAGTCATTTGGAAATGCATGTCTGATGATGCCAATTAATTTTTGAATTATTTATATTGGCGAAAAGCACTATGTTAAACTTTTAATGCTTAAAGATTAGGAAATATATCAGTAAAAATCGCAGTGCAGTGGTCCTTGATTTTTGTGAATACATAGAAATGCACAAAATTTACAAGTCAATAAGGTATCTAGTATCAAGTAGTGTGAGTTACCTACCTTGAAGAAGTAATGTAAGAGTATTATAATTATAAGATAGAATCCTTATTACAGAATGACCGATATGATTATAGTTTTATAGTGGAGTCGAAGTCCAACCCAACCACTGGTATTAAACTAAATGGTATTGTATTATTTTTAGGATCGAATTAGGGTCGGCTAGCATGGCAAGTGGCAACACACAATTTGTCGTGATTTATTGTTATATTCATTTAATGCTTATTTATTCGAATATTGGCGATTAGGTAAGTTTTTTTTCAATTCCTGCACCGAAAACATCACTTTACGTCCTTATTATTAGGGCCGAAAGTGAGATATTTCTGACCGGTCCTCCCTAGGGAAGAAAAGTACCTACTTTTCACCCGCTTTATGATGGAATCCACTTGAATTTTTAAAAAATTCTTTTTGTTCCATGATCAGTACGTCTTATAGTATATACCCTTTAATTTTTTCCCGAAGTACAGAGACACCCTGTATAATACATATTTCATATCACAATATGTATTGTACAACTTTTCAAAATAGTAAGTATTATTCGCATGGAATTTTTTAAATTTTTTATAGAGAATTATGTGCTTTACAACAAATTATAACTGTTTCCTCATAATAAACTAAAGGCATGAGCTAACGCCACACAGCGTGAACCTAGCGTGAACCGTTTTTTGACATAAACTAATCTATGCTAACAAAACCCTTCTTGAGTCCAACAGAACTCCGTTTTTTTGACATAAACTAATCTATGCTAACAAAACCCTTCTTGAGTCCAACAGAACTCCGTTTTCTTGACACAAACTAATCTATGCTAACAAAACCCTACTTGAGTCCAACAGAAATCAGTTTTTTTGACATAAGCTAATCTATGCTAACAAAACCCTTCTTGAGTCCAACAGAACTCCGTTTTCTTGATATAAACTAATCTATGCTAACAAAACCCTTCTTGAGTCGAACAGAAATCGTTCACGCTAGGTTCACGCTAGATTCACGCTAGGTTCACGCTACGTTCACGCTAGGTTCACGATACGTTCACGTTACGTTCACGCTAGGTTCACGCTAGGTTCACGCTGTGCGGCGTTAGACACTTCCTAAACAAAAACGGAGTGCAGAATAATACTGGGTGTTTCAAAATTTCAGAATAAAATTATATAGCAGATAGTACAATACATACTGGATATGATACAAATCAAAAATATTTTTTTCAAAATTCGCAAAAAATGCACTCAAAATGACGTACCTTACATATTTAGTGGTTCTAAAAATGTGTATGTCATTTAGAGTGCAATTCAATTTGCGAATTTAAAAATATATATTTTTGAATCGTGCTTGATCACTGATCAGTGTGTCATGTCATTAATTTGTATCCTGAAGTTGTGAAACACCCTGTATATATTATTACGTTGTGTAGATATATTTTCATTTTTGTTTGTAAGTTTAAAGTCAGAACTGTAATAGTCATTTGGTGAATAACTTGTGTAGACATAATCAAATTTTTTTAACTAAACAAAAGTATGCACACATCTCAGGGTAGGGTTATAATAAAGTTTCAAATTTATTCACACAAATTAGTGTTATGCTGTAGTCAGGAGCTTAAGTTATTTGTTGGCATACATTTTTTTAAAATGTTTATCTCATTTATAAATATTTTATTATTATATATATTATGCGAACAAATAACTTAAAATAGTTTATGACAATAAGAATTTTTTATTATGCACATTATTGATAGGTATTAGCACACATTGAGGATGCCACAGTTTCTAAATAATATATCAAATGTTAAAAAATACTAGCTCATTATTTTTACTAATAAATTTCTGTTATTTCTATACATATGCGTGTAAAAATTGTAGACTTTATATTATAATGTAAGAATTTTGCGATATTTTAGTTTTTTTTTAATAATAATTTTTACACAAGTTATTCATTTTTAAATATAAATCTGACTCTAATTAAATTAAACTAAAACTGTATTGCTGTTGGAATGATAAGTATGTTGAAATCCTATGATGCTTACCCCTGTTCGTCCTAAAAGCAGAGCATCCATCTCGCTTTCTGGCGTTGGTTGAGTACCGCTAATAGTTGCTATAGGAACGGGTTTGGCGTCGTCCATGGTTACGTCGCTGATTACACTCATTTATTAGATTTGTTTTTATAAGTTTATTTTAACAATAAACATGTAACATCAACAATAGATTATATTATAAATGTTATATTTCATTTTGAATTGTATTTATATTAATTTTTGTGGATAAATATAATATTTTTTTAATAAATCGATTTTTAAAAATATATTGAATATTTTTTAAATATAATTTTTATATTTTATTAGTAATAACAAAATATAGGTATACTACAACTACGTATCACCGATATTTAGATGGAATGTAAGAATACTGAATTGGTCAATTTTGTAACAATTATAACATTGATTTGGCACAAGTCTAAATAAAATTAGTACTAGACATTATTCAACATGAAGATCAAATAGGTATGTTTATATTTTTATTATCAAAGAAAAAGTTTGTAATAGATACAGATAGATTCACTAGTGCAAGTAAGAAGTAAACATTGAAACTACACTTTATCCTTTCATTTAAGGTGTGTAAACAACTCTACGGTTGTTCAGTAAATGCATGAGAGTGCACATACAATTATTTAGGTTTAATAATTCTTCGTAATATGTTTTACTATTTATGTTGTGTTTTGTGAAATATATTGTAGTGGTCCCTAATCGTTGAATATGTGCTATCGTAAACTCTACACTAAACGTATAACTATTGAGCACAAATACTTAACATAGTGTAACACTTAAAATTACACATTGTTGGCCCCAAAAATTCGTTTTAAATGTATCGAAAAATATCTAATCTTAATCCATTCATTTCTATAAGTCTGACATTGAGAGTAAGTAGAGTTGTGGGAGATTCACTAGTATTTGATTTATATATTCGCGCTTGAACGACACACGACGGAGTCACGTGACATGGCTTGGCGTCCACGTCGCGACGTCGACACAGCGACAGCGAGGCCTGTCAACCCGCAAACATCCGGCGCGTGCGAAGCTCCAACGCGAATGGGCGCTGGGAGCGATGCTAGCGCCGCCACTCAGACTCTCCTAGCAACGCCCTCACACTCACACTCACACTGCTTCATTGCACCCCTAACACTAAATTCCCATTAGTTACAACATCCCACCATTTAATCAATTCTAATCTCATTTATTTTTATTTATCATTTTCTAAACGGTTCGTTATCCATTAGCAGGATTTTTTTCAGGATTCTTTCGATAGGTATTATAACTTCAGCTGAAAAATTTTTGGTTAAATAAATATCCAATCGAATTTTTTTCATTTTTGATCACGTGTGCGAAATTGACCATAATGAGACTAATATTAAACTGAGAGCAACCCATTGAACATTATCACTTATATCAAAATATCAGAATAACTGAAAACTGAAATATTGACGGTAATGTAATTTAATAGTATTGTTTTAAAATGACTTTCGTGTTTTCAATAAATAATTAAATTTTCTAGACGAATAACCCTCGGCCAATCATAAATAACTTATAATTTTGTCACAACTACCTCTAGAACGTTGCTTTTAGGTTAACAGTCCTCCGCCTGTGGCATCGGAAGGTTACCAAGCAGCAAGCAACACATGGATTATTAGAGTTGATAATTATATGCACTCAAATGTACCCAAAATTACAAGAGCCATCCTAAGATATTTGGCGCCCGTGGGCTATTTACAATAATGCGCCCCTCTTCTTAAAAAATTAATTGGGGGGAGGGGTGGTCGTAATTTAGTTTCAGAATTAAAAGTCAATACAATACCAATAAACAAAAATATATAGGTAACTCATACAAAAGTCAAATAAACTATGTACCCTTGTCCAAAGAAGAACGTTGATAATTTTTATTCATTTTTTTAAGCGCTGAAAATAATACATTATGATACAAGTGTATTAAGTAATCTTTTAAAGCACGTACGACGAGTTTAAGAGTACGAGGCGAAGCGGAGTTATTTTAATACGCTATTTTATTAACAGCATTTTAATTTTGATTCATTTTATAAATTAGTCTGTGTGATGTGTCAAAACATCGTTACCTAGAAGATTGGTTACAATTTTCCGACAATTTTCATTATTGTTGCTTAGCTATCTTAGAAACAGCGTGTTTTAGTCTTATGATTATGCACGCATTTGCGTGTTTTAAACATTCATTATGATGCATGTGTAATAAAAAGATCTTTCATTGTATTGCATTGTACTATTGCATTTGAATCAATCATTGTCCTCATACTAAGTTTCAAATTTTTGAAATTTGCCGGGACTAAAACCTGTCCTCCGGGGCAATAGCCCATTTAGCCCTGTGTTTAGGGTAGACCTGATTGAAAGATATTTTAAAAAACTGAATATACAACAGAACGTTTAAAACAATTACCTAAATTAACTCATTGTCAAGACCTAATTCGGGATAATTTTTTATTCACATCTAAACCAGCGAATTTGCTTTCGGCATATTACTTAAAATAGAACAGAATAACTGAATAAATGTGAACAAAGTTGTAGTTGTTGCGCAGCGCTTCGTCATCCGTCATTTAGATTACAGGGACTTCCCCGTTTCTTTGCTTATTTCAGTGCGCACTGCACTCCAGCGGCACAAAGTGAAAGTACTCGTATATATCTTAGTGGCACAAATATATTTTACTTATAAATTGATTTAACAGTAAGATTTACAAAAATCTCAAAAAGTACATAATTTATATTCAAAATTATAGCTAAATATAACAAAATATGCAAAATCCAAAAAGTATGATCAAAAACGTACAGATATGCAAAATTAACTTGGCTTAAACGATATGTTACAACATAATTTGTAAAAATATTATGTAAATATTTTCGCCGGCATAATTATTATCAATTATACAAAATATGCATTTGCCATAAAATATCAGCTTTAATTATAACTTATAACTTTTATTGAGGAAGAAAGTTTTCAGAAATTATACCCCTTCCCAATACGTCATTTTGAGTCAATTACAATTTTTCATTTGATTAATTTTAATGCTCTATTTGTTCGAAGGAGCAATAAAAACAAATAAAAACAGTGGAATAACCATGGTTACTCACTGTTGATATTAAAAAATTTGGATACTTCTTAAGCCGGATTTATGCAGCATCATCATAGTCACTATCATAGTCACAATCTTAGTCTTAAAAAATAAAACTTGTTTCTTTAATACACCTGTTTATGCAGCATTTCCATAGTCACAGTCATAGTCATTAAGTCATTATGATAACCAATTGGATAGTTTCAATTCTTAAGACTAAGACTGTGACTATGATAGTGACTATGATGATGCTGCATAAACCTGGCTTAAAACTGTACTATTATTATGTCATTTGTGAAATAATCAAGAAAAATAATTTGAGCCGTAAATTAATTTGGTAAAATAATTCCTGCGTAAAAACAACAACACGGGTCAAAATTGACTGTTAAATCGTATTTAAATTAATCATAGTCAATTTTGACTTTTGACACTCTTTTGTCTGTTACTACGCAATAACTATTCGTAATTTTGCAGATAAATTCATGACTTTTACTATAATTATGACTGATAATTCCACTCCTGTATAAAGTAACCCATAAACAAAACACAATTTTGTCGCTTTGACAGCGGATAAAAAGGAAGATAACTTTTTGCAAGTGATAAAATCTTATTTACCTTTTTCGTAGCAACCAAACAATAAACAAAACACTAAAATGACATTTGCATCATATTTTTTTCTAATATTTGTCTTTTCAAATTGCTAGGCAACAAGGTTTCAATTCAAACAGTAATTTATCCGGTAAAATAAAAAGCTTTTATGTAATTAGTTGAAAATTGTATAAAACCACAATAGGTAATAGGTACGGACAGATTGAAAATTGCTAACATATATAATTTAAAATTTATTTGATGAAATTACTCATAATTCCTATCTAGAAACGACAATTTTGACACTTGCCCGTTACGATGCAAGAAATAATCGTTATTTTACTGATAACTTTTTATTATATTACAGACTACAGAGAAAAGTATTTGAACTAAAATAAGAATTATTTATAAATTATGATTTTCGACGGTTTTCTAGAGTCGAAAAAGGCGATACGTACAGTAACAATAACCATACAATTTGCTTCACCGTCACCAAAAACAACAAAAGAAAATGATTGGATAACTTTACCAGACAAAACTATGTATGTATGTATGACGAATCGAATGTAGACGGAACCCTTAATCAGTTGTTAACAAAAAACAAAAATACAATTTGAATAAACGGCAGTTGGAGATCTAAATTCACTTGATAAATTTGTATTACAGCGTAATTATTGTAGTACCAGCGTAGTTCTATATACAGTTTGCGAACTCAAAATTAATTAACACTGTTTTTATAACATAAACAAGGGTAAGTGTGCCAACGTCCCACATATTTACTCTTTACTGTCTTGTTTTTGTTCCATATTTTCATGCAAGTAATCAACAACACAATTTAACGTTAATTCAATATATTTATAGGTAATTAATGAAATAATTTCTGATTCACTACACTTATAGGACATAACTTCATGCTGCAAATTTATGATTTTTTAGATTCGTGTCTAGATTTCTAATGAAAATATCTGGTTCAGTTTCTATTATAAATATGAAGATATCGAAGGATTTTAAAAATTCTAATTCTTATATTATTTTGTCCTTGTTCTATATTTATCTTTATAAACAATGGGAAATATATCATTCGTTTATGCCATCAAATTATACTTCTTCTTGTATTTTGTATATTTTGCGAATTCTAAGCCGTGACACAGAAATCTTGTATTGATTTTCATATTTGTTAACTCGACGGTGGCGTCGCCTTGTGGTATTTCGTAGAACTGTTACAGTTATTTTGTAACACGTTCAATTTTCTAATTACATTTTACACCTTAATTTGAAAGTTCATTATGATTTATAACAAGACAGCATAAAAGCAACTACTATTAGAGAGAAAACTAACTCGGAATTCGGTATAAAATAATTATTTTGTACTGCCGGACACGCCCCTAAGTCTTCTACCATGGTGATATTCACACCCACTCACATTGTTTACCTTCAGTAATCCCACTTTGGTTACATCTCGACCGTGATGTCATTAAAGATTTATTTACTTATTGTTATTACACAGTTGTCTCTAATTCGTGTGGACATAGCTTAAAGCTTAAATACAGCTTCCGACAATAAATTAAGTCTTTTACACTACCCATAAGTGTTTAAAGTTTAAAGTTTAAAAATAATTTTCTTATAATAAGAACGTTTTAATTAATTTAGATGAATTTTGACAAGTCATCTTCTAAACTGATATTCAATATTAATATAAGTTATTTATTAATTACTTACTAGGTATACTTAAGTTTTTTTTTTATAGAAGAATAATTTATTATTAGTTTTACGCCCGACAACACTGGCAGCAGTTTATAACATTTTTTTAAATTTTAATTTGTTTTAGCTATGTTCTGAACAAATGACCAATCATCGACCAATCATAAGAGTTAATAGAGAAATTTACAACTTACAAAAAATAAAGTATAAGTATAGTGCAGTTGTAGTGTACCTATAAAAATTACTTTATTTTTATGTTATGTTGTAGGTAATCACAGTAATAAGACATCAATTTTTACTGGACCAATTTCCTAAAACACTTTTTTTCAGTGAGATTTGTCTTTTAGTTAACTTTGGAATTTGTGAGATATATTTGTTAAAAAAATCAAATTTAATCTCAGAGTTTGGGCGATGTGCTTATTATAACAGATTTATATTTATTTATTTTAGTTATGTTACACCTAGTAGTGTTTATAGTACCTATTTTGAATTACCTTTATTTGACATAAAGGTAATTCAAAATTATTGACAAAAAATTAAAATTAAGGGAAATTCAAAAAAATTATTATTGTAGATTACTTAGAGCAAACATTTTTCGTGCCACTGGTCTGATAGGTTACTGTAGTAATTAATAAAATTAGTAGACATTTAAAATTGAATGAAGTATCACACAACTTTAATTAAATTAAATAAATTTTGTGTAATTATTTTTGTGAATTTTAGACTACCTAATTATTTTAGCGTTGTAATCAGTAAATCAAATAATATGTAGGTACTCTTATTTTTTTATCAATAATTTTGAGGCACCCTAGCGTTTTAATAAAATACATCAAATTATAAAAAAGTCCAATCTATTTAAATATCATATATTATTCTAAGGACCTATTGAAAATTCCTAAAACATAAAGCAAACAAAACCAATATGATGATTTCCTATGAAGCAAAAACAAATTTCGTCGAACCTAAAACATAAAGCAAAAAATGTTACATATCGTACAAAACAAACAATTAAACTCCCCGATAAGAGTCTTCCCTATATCAGAGGCCTTAAAAACTAAGACCCCTACTATTTGTAGAGGTTACCCTACCTACCCGGCGATATCTACACATAAAAATATACAACCGTACCGGTACCGGTACCGGTAAAAGCTAAACCGCGTAACCGCTCCGAAACCGAACGCCTAACCATACGCGCTCCCACCCAACGAACGCAACTATTTGATTTGGCGCATTTGTTCCTGAGAAACTACCCTGAAAACCGAAATTCGCGAATGTCAAACGGAGAAACGAATTCGACGTAATATTCCATTCCTTTATGTTATTACCGTTATCATTCGATACTACCGCACAACAACCGTAATTGTTGTAAAATATGCTTCCTTGACGAGCTGGTTATAGTTTCTTCACTATAACGAACTCATTTTAGAAGTATAGTGGTAGTAGAAGAGCCCGCAAGACCCCGGGGTCGGTGCCTGTTCGACGACGATCTTCCAACTTAAAAGAAGCAAGATCATTTTAAAGTATCGCGAACTGTGGAAATCTAACTGAAATATTTTATTAACAGGACTCACCTACCTAATCTTAAACACAATAACATTTATGTGTTTAAGTCGAACGAGAAACGACGACGGATTCGCGAAAGATAAAAATATGCTATGCCTTCCTCGTAATTCCTGAATAACTTAATCTGCAGTTTAGTTTTTCAAAATATTACAAGTTTCTGTCTTTCCAGCGTTTGTGATTTTATATGTCTTTGAATTTTTGCAATATTAAACTGAATATTAAATACAGGGTGTTCATTTTAAGAGGCGCACCATTGCTATCTCGAGAAGTATAAGAGTTACGAAATTGGTAAAATTAGCAAACAATTTCTATTTTATATGACTACTTTAATGAACGAAACAATTTTTTTTACGGGGTGCAACTTTCTTATTTCAAATGTGGACATTTTTTTATTCGCTTATTCGATTCAGTATTTTTTTCTGAATTCAACGAGATATTAGTTTCATACCCCGACATAACAAAAACATGATAAAAACGCTATTGAAAATTATGATAATTTAATCAAAATCTGATTGTTACAAGAGTGCTATGGAAGAAAACAATTGAATATTTGTTTCATATTAATTGTTATTTGTTAATAAAAAATATAATTTGATTTTAATAAGGAAATCAGGACCGCTACTGAGTGTATAAGTTCAGGGTACTAAGTAGGTACTCAGTAAATGAACACCCTGTATATAGTATACTTATAATTTTTTTAAAATATTGTATGTTAAAATATAGACATATAAAATTCACCGTAAATATCTCCTTGTGTTTATAACTATCAAAATTATTACTTAAATAAAAGTCATTTGACAAAGTATGAGAATCACACGATGAAAATATTTACATCAATTCTTAAACTATCTTAAAATTCTAATCTTAATCTTTCATGGCAATCTTGGAACTTGATCTGGTTGTGACTAAATCAGCTGGCGTATCCTTTGCAATCAGAACTTGAATTTCTTGGATTATCAATACTTCAATCTTCAATCATTTCACAGCAACCCTGAAACCTATCACGAGTTTAATCCCTGAAATCCTACTACTTAACAAAAGCTAAGCTGAAAGAGAGCTGAAAAGGAAGTGGTTAGGCTGTGAACAAATTAATTAAGCTGAAAATAAATACATGATTAATAAAGCAGCAAAAGTAATTCCTAATCGCGTAGCTAAGAATAACACATTTTAGTACATAAGCTGGAAGACAGAACGGCTAACTAAAGAGGGACTCACTACTTAACCCTAAGGCTGCGTTTTCTTAGAGTTTATCCTCCTCTCTGGAATAGCTGGAGCATTCCTGGAACAGCATGAACGCCTCCTGAAGAACAGTGAACTCCAGGAATGGCTGGAACCCGGAACACCATCAAACAGTAAATCATCGTGAAGCACCGATTCAGTTCAGTTCAGTTTTTATCGTTAAACCACTGTTTGGTTCACTCGCGTACACTACTTTTTACGGCACTTAATTTTAAAAATCACTTACCCATTTATTTTTTAAAATTTTGAATTATTTAATAAGGATAGATTTAAAATAGTAAAACACACGATGAGTGGTGACTGGTGAATGATTTGTTTCATACCTATATACCTACGTGAGACTCGAACCGTAACGAAACCGTAATCGAAAACCGCACCAATATTTAAAATTTCATAGAACCGTAACCGAAAATCGAAACCAATATTTATTTTATTCATTCATATTTAGTTCATTTGTAAACAGAAAACGTAACAGAACCGATATTATTTTGGTTCTAAAACCGTTATTTAGACCGGTATGAATTGAAGCTTAACTTAAATAATACTATATTATTTATTATTTAATTTTTCTTGAATCCTAAAACATAAATCTATCTAATATTTATAAATACTTTATGTAGCATGAGAGTTTATTCCAAATGCATTTATGTTGAAATAAAAATGAAGCTAATTTAAAACCGAATCAATTAAAAATCCGTAACCGTTAAAAAAGAAACCGTAAAGAAACAGAAATTTTTTAATTTTAATTTATCGAAACCAAAACCAATAAAAAACTCTTAAAATACCGTAACCGATAAAGGAAACCGAAATTAAACTAGCGTAAAACCCGATGACCGAAACCGAATCCCAATTTTTTTCGGTTCGAGTCCCTGCGTGAGAATATACTACACAAGCAAATATTAACATTTTATTCGTACCCCAGCAAAAATATTTATGAAAATATTACAAATTTGTTCTGCATTGATGGTAATCATTTTACAAAATATGAATGAGTAACTATAGCACTAGCACAACTAACATAAATTTATTCTATTTATTGCATTTTGTTGTCACTATGATACTACGAACATGAATAGGAGACTAAATTTACAATGCGTTGCTACCAGTTCATGCGTTATGTCGAAGAAATTATTTCTGAAAATATCTGCAGCACATAAATGTATTAAAATTTAAATAATATGAGGTAAAGTACATTAAATGTTTAAATATTTGTGTAGTAGCTGGTAGGTATTTATAAAATTATTTATTTGGTATGTATGAGCCCCTTGCAATAACATTTTTAGATCACTGGTTATTAGATGTTTATTCAGAAGAATACCAGAATCAAATCAGGAACGTAAAAATATAAAATTTAACTTGTTGAATAACCTAAAATGTTTACAAGTTATAGATCTTACATCACAAATTCTTCATAAAAATACATAGTTTAATTTAAATGCGGGCTGCCTGGGCTGTAGATATTCACTGCATTTTTAAAATACAAAAGCTAATCCCGAATGAAAATAATTATTATTATACCTAAACATCAATAAACTTATACTAAAACTATTAATTTTAAATAAGATTTCTTGTGAGTTAGCAGTGAGAGATTGAGTTTAATACGATTATAAATAAAAATAACTATTCGTGATGGTAAATTGTGAAGTGTGTTTGAGGAGAGATATTGTTAAAAACTAAACTTGACTTGAAAATTCCTATGAACAAACTTTGACTTGCAGCTAGTGACGTCGTGACGGAGAAAGAAGAAAGATAGCGGGCGGGTTGGGGGTGGCGGGATAGATTTTAGATTGAGACAGGTGCGCACAGTGCAGCGCATGGCTTCAAAGCGATATAAACTCCAGTGCCGTAGTGAATAGAATTTGAAATGAAACGGGAATTTAATCTCTATCTCTATAAACTTAAAATAAACTGTATTTCAGGTAAATCAAAGTTCTATAAGTAGTCTGATTTCTAAACTGGAGTAAAAACTAATTTTTGGGATGATTTCTATACTTGAAATTGGTTATAACATTGATCTAATATATTATATTATTTGATCAAAGGATTATAATTAGCAAATCCAGATGTATAATAATTATTATTGATTTGATATGTCATGTTTATGTTTATTGTCGAAGAGACATTTAAAAATCATATTATACAGGTGATTTTTATTTGCAATTCGTTCTTCTAATAATTTGATTTCAGTACCTATAATTTAGGTGATTAAACATATTGAAAATTAAAATTAAATATGATTCCAATAGTCTAGCAAATTTAGTATAATTTACACTCTACAGCTACAGGGAATTTCTACACAAACTAATGAGCCTATAATTAGATTTTTAGAGGAATAACATGTGCAGAGCTAAATAAAAACTTATCTAATTTATGCATTTCAGATTCACCATTCACAAATTGTACATTTTAAAGATGAATTTGAATAATAACAATTGAAAATCTTGCACGAATTTAAAATTTCCACTGCACATTTTGTATCGATAGCTGCACGTTATAATATAATAATCCTCGCGTTTGATCATAAATATAATACTTTAGCATATTAGTAGGGGAAGTGCGTGCGCATAGTTTGTTCATAACAATAATGTCGGTTTGTTGAATGTGATCTGTCAGTGTCTCATTGTTTTTAATTTGATGAATATTGTTGCATAATATCAAAAATTAGTGCAATTTGTTATAATTAAACTACTTCTTCACTGCTCGTTTAGTAGTTATTTTAGTTAGGTCTCGTAAACTTATTTGGCTTGTACGATAGTTTATAACACTATGGTGAAGTGTATATGTTTGTGCCCAGCACTGTTTATAAGAATAATGAGTTTGTTGAACTTATTTATCCCATTTAACATGAATAATTAAGATTAGTTTATTGATATAAATAATATTTGAATTTTTGATATACATCTTCTCACCTACCTCTATAGCTTCTATATTCAATATTAATAAACTTTACAGTTTATATTGTGAGTAGAGTAAAGAGTAGGTACTTACAGTCTCGTCAAATTTAACTAAATAATGAGTGTCCGTAATCGTTAAAAATATTTTAGTTCGTGTAACGAAATAAATTACCTATGTTTTTCATTACGTCTCTCGGTCTCTAATTCCACTCGGTGAATATTCTGTATAAATTTCTAATGACCAGTGACCTAAAAATGTTATTACAAGGGGCTAGTTAGTAGTAAATACTGTAAATACTTATCTAAACAAATAATTTGTTGAATACCTTACCATGTTAACATTTAGATTTTTTATAAGTTTTGCTTTCACTTCGGACAAATAATAAACGAAAATCGTTATTATAAACCTAGAAAATATTATACAAACATTATTAAAAAGATTTTGATAAATGTACTATATTTCAATTTTCAATTCAATTTAAATATTAAAATTCTGAAACATTTTTATCCCAATATCACGTTACAAACATTTTTAGAACTGTTGCATTGTATTCCAGAAACATAACGCACGAACTGGTAGCAACTCATTGTAAATTTATTTCGTTTAGTTTTGTTGACAGTGACAGCCACCAAAATGCAAGTAAATAGAGCTGTATTTATTTTTATTATTATTCATTTATATTTTATAAAATAATGACTATCGTACATCAAATATGATACAAATTGTTGTTATTAATTATTATTTTATTAGTTTTTGTAACTATTTTCGCTAGGGTTATACATATCATATTAGTATTTTCTTATTAACTCCTATAGAAGCACCATTCACCTTGTGGTTATATTTTGGTTCTGAAATCATATCAAAATTAAATACTCAAAATATATTTGATAGCAAAGTGCCGTAAAAGTTGTGCGCGAGTGAAATAAATGATGGATTAAATCAAACTGAACTGAACTGAATCGGTGATTCCTGATGGTACTCCCGACATTCCTGGTGATTCACTGTTCTTCAGGAGGTGTCCCTGTTGTTCCAGGAATATTCCAGTAATTCCAGAGAGCAGAGAGGATAACTCTAAGTGAACGCCGCCTTAGGGTTAAGTAGTGAGTCCATTTTTATTTAGCCGTCCTGTCTTCCAGCTTATGTACTAAAATGTATTCTTAGCTCCGCGGTTAGCTATTACTTATCTATTAATCATGATTCTTTTCAGCTTAATTATTTTGTTCACAGCCTAACCGCTTTCTTTTCAGCTCTCTTTCAGCTTAGCTTATCTTTCAGGAAAGAAACTCGTGATAGATAGGTAGTTTTAAAATTGTTGTAAAAATTCTATTCGCAAAATTGACATGATAGTTCTTTTAAATGACTTAAAAAATTTATAATTATTTATGATGATATATGAAATGGGAGTTTTATGGTGAATTTTATATGTCTATATCGTAATATTAATTAATATTTATAAATACAATTAGTGTAACAAATAATATTCAGTATTAGTTTGAAAAAATTCAAGGACATATAAAATTACAAACGCTGGAAAGACAGAAATTTGTAATATTTTGAATAACTAAACTCATAATAAATAAATAGTTATTGACGTTATTCAGGAATTACGAGGAAGGCATAGCATATTTTTATCTTTCGCGAATCCGTCGTCGTTGCTCGTTCGGCTTAAACACATAAATAGTATTGTGTTTAAGATTAGGTAGGTAAGTCCTGTTAATAAAATATTTCAGTAAGATCTTCCTTTTTTCAGACTGAAAGATCATCGTCGAACAGGCACTGACGCCGGGGTCATGCGGGCTCTTCTACTACCACTATACTTTGAACTGAGCTCGTTATAGTGAAGAAACTATATAACTACAACCAGCTCGTCAATGAAGTACAGTTTACGGTTGTTGTGCGGTAGTATCGAATGATAATGGTATATCGGAATATTTCGTCGAATTATTTTCTCTGTTTGACATTTGAGAATTTGGTTCGAGTCGGGAATTTTGGTTTTTAGGAACAATGCGCCAAATCAAATAGTTGCGTTCGTTGGGTGGGTGCGCGTATGGTTAGGCGTTCGGTTTCGGAGCGGTTACGCGGTTTAGATTTTACTGGTACCGGTACCGGTACGGTTGTATATTTATACAGGGACCGGCACAAAGGACGGATGGTTTTAAAAAAATCATAAAATCGGTAATTTTTACTCAAAAACAAATTTATTTACGGATTCGGGTTCGCAATGAAATAGCATTTGTGACAATTAAGTGTGGAAATCACATCAGTCATGTGGTGACCGTTTTTGACGATGCATTGCTGGAGGCGTTCTTGGAAAATAGCGTAAACTCTCTCCAACATCACTTCCTCAACTTGGGCGACTTGCATCTTTCAACTCGTCTAGAGTTCGTCCACAACCACGAACTCTGGACGAGTTGAAGGCATGCAGGCACCCCCTAAGAAAAAACAAAGTTTTTGACACAAATATGTCAAACTTTGACAACATGGATGGTGTACCAAAAAATGTTTTCGACCCAATTGAACAACATGGCGTTAAAATTTATTCATTTTTTGGTAAATATTTAAAAATTTCATTTACCTACGATGATTTTATCCGAAGCTATGGTCTTTTAAAGTCTAAAGCGATCACGAGAACATTAAATGAAAAAAGCACTTTAATTTAAGGTAAGGCGTAATTTGTAGACAATTTCGATAAATTTTCAAAAATCAAAAAAATGCAATTTTTTTTCAAAAATTCATAACTCAATTTTTTTCCCCGAAAGAAAAATGAATAAACTGTACCTGCTTCGTAATGTATTGAATCTACGATTTTTTTGCACCTGGTACAAGTTGTCAAAGTTTGACATCAAAAACAATTTTTTTTCTCACGGGACTGGCAGGGAGTGAAATTAACTTGGCGTCAAATTAACTTGCATTCCCTTAAATAGGAAACTTCCAACTTGTTAGAACTTGAAGATTAATCCATTTTCGAACCAAATTCAACCGAGTTATGGCGGTCTAAAAATTCGGAATTTCTGGTGGATTATCAAGTGGTGCGTTTTTTCTTTTGTCGTGAGTATATTTAATCTAAGTAATTTTGTTCTTGAAAACATTAATGTTTCAGGTTCGTCGAGAAGTTTTAAGTTCTTTGCTTCATTACCTATACTAATTTTGTTTGTTTTGGGTTTCAGGAGTTTCCGCCAACCTCATTTTTTCATTACCCATTTTTAAAAAGATTTATCTCTGCTCTATAAATAAGAATAATGAGAGTTAGATTGAACTGATTTCAAGTATCGTAGCCTTTTCATTAGTATTATAGTATTATAAATTAATAAAATGAGATATCTCTGATATTATATTTACTCTTGCTACATGGTATCACAGTTTAAAATTACGCATTTTTTGTTCTTTGTTCATAATAAGCCCAATACCCCGGTATATAAAAGTTTATTCGATTAACTAATTGTTAATTTTTTCTGAAATTACGTCTTTCAAGTTTATTTAAAATTACAGGGACTATGAGTTGTTAGATTCTCGAAGTTAATTTTTTTCCTCTGGTGCACTGCAGTTAGCCTTTTGCACTATTCATTTAGAACTTTTTTTAAATACTGAGGTCATACCCGTGCTTTGCTACGGTATTTAATTAATTAAAGAACAAAAAATATCGCCTTTGGTTCGAATAAACTACCCTCTTATTGCAATAAAGTAAATAATTAAATTTTTCCCGGCTTACCTCAGGCAAAACCATGTCATTATTATTAAAAGTTATAGTTCCTGTATATTTATTTTAAAAAACATAATATTTTACATATTCTGGTTTATATTCCTTTTCATTTGATAGCTTTCGTTATATTTTTATAGAATGCACAATTCACAATATTTGTCTCGTTTCATAGTAACACTAACTTTGCCTGTTTGATTTTGAATCCAAGAATTATGAGGGTGAGGGAAGTCCTAGCAGGGACATAATTAAGGGTGGTGATAATGATAATGCTTAAAGCTTAAATGTTAAAATCATGAATTTGACGTCCAATAATCACTATGATCATTCTGTGTAAAAGTATAAGTGTATTTATATCTTTTTAAAAATAGTGGGCTATTATTATTATGTGATTTTATTAAGTTTTCTCGAGAACAAATGGACGTTTATTTTTAGAGAAAATAAAAATAGGAATCTCCAATCTTGAATTTAAATGGCTACAACTGAAGTGTTTACGGTATAAATCTTTTAGCTTATTCGGGACCCTCACGCCCTAACCCTCACCTTTACCGTTTTGCTTAGACATCTTGACAATGAAAATAAACTCTAAAGTCTCAAAAGATGTACCTAGGTAATAATATATTTTGTTGTTTATTTAGTAAAACAATAATAGCTATACGTATTTAATGACATAACTTAAAACTTAACTACCTACTGTACATGTAAATCCTGAAATAGTTATTTATGTAACAAACGCAAAATAGAGTTACAGGACGAATCTATTTACGGACGAGGCGCAAGCCGAGTCTTTAAATTAGATGAATCCACTAAAATAAGTTTGTGTATGTGTTACGAACAAAACATTATTTGTAGTATATGATCTCCAAATTTGTTTAGTAACTACCTATTCGATATTATTATAAAATATAACTTTGAAATATAATTTTGAAAAACGTGGGCCATGAAACAATGAAAGTCAGTGAAAATAATCATATTATGTAAATAACAGCTCAATGCCTAGTTTACGTTATTTTAAAGAACTGGATCCCTTAAAATTTTATTTTGCGGACTCGCAAAGTAACGATTTTTAGAGAGCATGTACCTATAAAAATATTATTTTTTAAAAAGATAACGGCCTTCAGAATTAGCACAAACAAATAAAAAATATTATTACTCGTATTGTTATGCTTCAGTTTTAAAACTTAAAATATTTTTGTGTCTGGCTCGTAGTTGCACTAACAACTAACTTTAACAGTTTATAGGTAGTTTGAACTTTAAACTTAACAAAAATGTTTTTTACTTCTCATGCTATATATTTTTAAAAGTTTTTATTTATTGTTTTTTGTTGCAAATTGTTGAATAAAAATAATGATAAATGAATCTATATAACGACTACAGAATGCATTTGCTAATGAACCGTTTTGGTAAATTAAAAAATAGAATTTCTGTTAATATTGAACCAATACGACTTGAGATTAAATTTAAACCAGGTAAAATGTTCTTCTTGTAGTATTCAAGTTGTTGTTTCTGCTAATTTCTCTAGTGGCATTTTAACCAAAACAATCCGCCTTCCTCTTGTGGCTTTCATAACAATCGGAAAATTATTTTTGGCCAAATTTGGTCATTTGTCATATTACTTGTACCTACTCATATATAAAAATTTATGAAAATATTGATAACCATACATATAACTAGTTGATTAATGATCGTAAAAATCAGCCAAGCAGTCGGCAGGACTGAAGGACGAAACTTTTACGAGAATATTTCTGATTCCTGAGAACAAATATATCAAAGACACCCTAAGAGGATTAACGAGGGCTTAGTTTCTCATTTTTTAAGTGAAATCCGCTTTTTACAACTTTTAAAATAAATCTAGACAAAGACAGATAGGTACTTTCGGTTAGTGAAATATGTAGGTGAGGTGATTCAATATTTTCGGTAAAAATAAATGGCAGATACTAATAGGTACTGCGCACGATACAATTTTTTTTATTTCGGAAAGTTCATTATTTTTTAGTTTTGGGAAAAATATATTAACAATTAAACTACAACTAATCTCTAAACCTGCTATGACTACTATCAATCTACACCTAAAATTAGTTCAATATACCTGGTTTTAATGCCCAATCGTACAGAAGGTATTTTAAAACCCTTTTGCTAATGACGGTTTCTATGAGACCTGTAAATATAAAATTCTTTGGTTTTAATTGTCTTTTTCTTTCCACTGAATTTCAAGCAGGGATCTACGTGATACATTCAGAGAGATACATTACACATCCACACAATAAATTAAAAGAAGAAGCAAGCCTGTCTCAGTAATTGGAAAAGTTTAATTGAAATAATGGCAAAGTTAGGAGTGGTATGATTTATTTTAGTATGTATACAGTCTGTTTGTTTGATTTTAATATTGCTGAAATATTATAATGGTAGCAAAAGTTTTCTTTTACATTGTATAATAATGGGGTAGGTACCTACTTGCATGGTACTGAAAATTAGATTTTTAACACTATGAAACTAATGTTAGGTCTAAAACATTGGAAAAATACTATTTTTATTTTTAAAAAATATGTTTTTTAGTAAATTGAGAAGGAAATTTTACTGTGACGTCACTATTTTGCGTTGAACATATGGCAACTTTTTACGTCATTAATTATTTTTGGGCTTGTTAATAAAAATTTTGTAAAAATAAAAAATACGGGTTCTAAGTTTTTATCTCCTTCAAAAATATTCAATAAAAAATCATGCAAGTAGCCCATTATTTATGTTATTCCTTGCCAAATATTTTAGAGAAAAGTATTAAAAAGAAGGAATTTTCTTTTATCACAAATCAAAAGTAATACTTTTCATATTTATTTTGGCGCGTTACTTTATTTTAACTTTTCAGACTAGTGGATAGTGCGAAAAGAAAATTATACTAATTACGTCGAATACCTCGCAACGTATAATAAAAATAAATAAATACGTTTGTGCCAATTGAAACATATTTTATAAAATCTAACGTATTTCGCAGTATTTATATTTCTTATGCAAATGAGAAACTACGCAATAATCGTACATGAAATCAACGAGCTATTCAATTTTTTTTAATGAAATGCTATACTGGAAATGATACTGTTCAAAAGCTTTTATCTCTGCTTTTATTGAGCTCAATAAAAAAGTTTGCCTGCAAGTTTAAGTATTATTGCGTTAACAGTGCGATAACCACATGCAATTAGTTTCTTTAATGTTGCTAATAGCCCACAATCTAATCTAGCAAGTGTTACAGAACAACTTTTACGTTGCCTGAAAGAAATTTTTAGCACATCGCTAGACAGAACTAAATTATTTATTTATATTGTTCATAACCTATTTTTATGTTATATTTCCATTTATTTGTTGATAACTTTACATGCATAATAATATACATTAAATTCAATGAAAATTACGAACATTATTTTTGATGGTTAGCATTCCATTAAAAAAATGTAATTTTCATTATTGTGTTCAATTCGCGTATTTGATGTATGATGTCAATATTTTAATGTCAAGTAAAAAGTAAAATACAGGGTGTAACCCAACCTGTGTAACAAAATTTAAGGGTGTATAGTATTGGACGCGATCATGAATCAAAACGAATTTTGTTGAAATTCGCAAATTAAAAAATGGGTCCAAGCGTACAAGCAATTAATTTGTGTATTACATAATACCTATTCAATCTTTTATTAGGCACTTATTAATTATTTAATGTTTCTATCAAATATTGTAATATTAAAAGTTGCTATCAACCCGGTGACCCAAAACTGTTAATTTGCCTGAACCCATTTTTTAATTTGCAAATTTCAACAAAATTATTTTTGATACATGATCGCGTCCAATACTATACCTACACCCTTAAAATTTGTTACACATGTTGGGTTACATTCTGTAGAAGAAGAAGATATTTAAAAAGAGAATTTGAAAGAGTTTGGTTGTTTGGAATTAAGTTAAAGGTCCTAAGATCAAAAGATTCATTCTCCAATCTCTACTTGTTTATTAATGAAATACGTAACACTACAGGACGTAGGAGCATGCTTATTTGTATTTTGTATACAAATTTAAATAATGTTTTACCTACATCTATATTTATATTTTACAATAGTCAACAGTGATCTTTAATAGAGAACATCAATTATTTGCTGGATTAAACTGGTATCATTTCATCAATATACATTTGAAGTAGGTACCTAAGCTTAAGATTAAACATATAAATATCATACATGTAGTAATGCAGTTTGATATCGTAAATCATACGTAATACATACATAATAATTATAATAATATTGTGATTAACATAAAATAAAGCAAAGCGCACAAACAAGTTTTAAACAGTTGAGTAGGTATTATTGTTTTTAGTGTTTTTGGCATAAGAAATGTGGTAGTCTTAAAATTGATAATAACTCTAAATTCAGTAATAAATAAGGTAGTTGGTAGCTTTTATTTAATGTATGTTATTAAGCTATAAGCAATTTATTTATTATTTTTCACCCTATTTCATTTCATTAATTTGCATAATCCGATATGCGTGAGCTGTATGCAATAAGCAGTAGTGCCCCGCCCTCTTTCCAGTTATCTCAAAATTAAAAAAGTTCTTTGTTTTATTGTTGTTTTGCAACGACGTAGTATTTAATGCGTATACTTTATTTTATAACATGAAATAAAAATTCTTTTTTTATTTTACACTGGATACTAGGTATTTCATTCTATGTGTAATAAATGGTTTCACGAGACGTGAAATACCTATTAAATTTAAGCTCGCAAGAATAATGTTTTATATTGAATGTAATTGATTTAAGCATTAATAAATAACATGCATTATAGCGTTTTGAAATGAATTAGTTTTAAATATTTGAGTTTATATTGTTGTGTTTGAAAATGGTAACACATTGCATTGAATTTGTAAAGGCAAGCTGAAGTTTCCGGTCTTCGTGGTTGACAGAAGTAACTGCAGAAGCTTCTTAAATGAGAAAGTTCGCCAAACGCCAACATAAAAATGAGAACTCATGAAGATCAAATATAAAGCGATCCTCATCGGAACTGACCTCAATGGCCCTTTGAGCAAGTCCCTTGGGGTGGTGTTCAGGCGACGGCCTGAGGTTTTTCGTGTCGATGTGCACATTGGTTTGCATGGTCGCATGTAACAGGTATCACGGAACTCGGAACAGTTCACGACTTGCTGGAGCTGACGTGCTACGTCACTTCACATCGATGTTCCCTAACCTACTGACAACGCCGCCGCCGCGCCGCAGTTGCCGTTGCCGACGCCGTCTCTGCGTCGCGTCGCCTGTCGGCTCGCTGCTCTCCGGTTCCGCGCGCACTCGGATATCTCCGCCACAGATAAACGAGATTCGCATTCGCACCACCACATTCCTACATGGGCGTCCAACATACCAATCAACCACCTTTCCAAAACTACTCATGAATTTTAATTATTCCCAAAAACTTGCATATCTGTCACTAGAGATTCATCAACTCAAGTAGCTTGACGTTTTTGTTAATTGTCTTGAAAATCAAACTTTTTAAAGATTCATTACTTGACTTGACTTGATTTTCTATCGTTACTACTTTGATGTTACATACTTGATAACGGACAATTTTGTGAAAAAATGCGCAATTCAGTCGAATAATTAATTAATTAATTAAAAAGCAAAATACTTTCAAAACCCACTAAAATAAAAATATATAAAACAATGATTAGACCCTTACTAATGTACGACGCAGAGACACTAACAATGACCAAAAAAGATGAAGAACAAATGAGAATAATAGAAAGAAAAATTATGAGATCAATACTAGGACCAGTCAAAATAAATGAAAATGAATGCAGAATCAGAATGAACAGTGAAATACTTAAAGAACTAGATGGAGAAGATATTGTAAAGAAGATCAAACAACAGAGAGTGAGATGGTTAGGCCACATATGGAGAGCAAGCGAGGAAGCAATAATCCACAATATACTCAAATGGGATCCTGGGAGAAGAAGAAGAGGAAGGCCGAGATCCACGTGGATTAAAGAAGTAACTGAGTACCTGGAAAATGCAGGAATCACCAACTGGAAAGAAAAGGCATGCAACAGGGAAACTTGGAGGAAGATTTGCTCAAAGATAAATATGATACCCAAGAAAACGGGGCCGATCCCCCTGACAAAAGGATCAAGAGAGCTTCATACAGAAGCGGCGCAGCCCCACGTGGGGCGTTTAGCCACTATATATATAATTAATTTAAAATGCGGTATTCCCCAAGATAATTGGAACGATTTTGTGTCTACCCCAACGCTGTATTTTTATTTTTTTTCTTGCATAGGTATTATTTTTTGTAAAAAATTCTCAGATTTTGGTTTTGTGAATAATATTTTATACTGCCAGGTCCATTGTTATTGATATAAGTAGGTACTTAATAATATAATATATGCATTATGCAATACAGTTTTGAAGAATGACCTACTTAATTTTTCTACTTCTTGAAGTTAAACTGCTTCATTTTCAAGTATCAAGTACTTACTTAAGATTTTACTACTATTGAAATTTTTATATGTACTTGACTTGACTTTGACTTTCGGATTCTATTACTTGATTGGAACTTGACTTGATTTCAAGTCAAGTCAAGTATTTTGAGAATCAAGTCAAGTAGTGCAACCCTATCTGTCGCGGTGTCACAAGAGATAAGCGCGTGAGTAACATTTTGTGCAAGATCACGCACGTTCACGAAGTTGAAAACGGAATCACGCCCGATCACGCACTTCATTTTACATTTGACTCATGATCACGATCATGAATGTGTTTTTATAGTCACGTACGACGGGTCACGTTAACATATTTCTATTCTAATTTACTTTAGCTCAGCAAAATCGTAAATAGATGAACAACTTTTGCTCCAATTTTTTCCACAAATCTGTGCGCTGCCTGTGCGCTAAGGAGTATAAGTAGCAATACAATACAATTACATTCCTTTTTGCCAATGTGTAAAGTATAACGTTTTATCCAACACCTCTTAATAACTGCGCAAATATTTAAAAAATATTAAATTCCAACCTAAAACATATCATTACTATCTACTATGGTGATGATGACTTCCAACAAGAAAAGTAACAGTTTACTCGCTAGTGGGTATATAATTTTGATCAAATTCACTAGTGACCAATCCTTTACTCTGCTTGTTTAAAATCACCATAGTTATGATGTTTTTATTTAGGTCTTAGATAAAATAATAAAACAGAATGAATGAGTGTGTTCAGGAGTTCGTATGCTGTTTTTTTAGGGATATAGCATGATTTTATACCTATGTGGCAAAGAAAATGTTAGGTTAGGTTATTAATATAACAATAATAAATTATGAACATTACGGGATTACAAAGTAATATATCAAAAAAGAAATTAGAAAGAATTTGAAAATATAAATTTTTCCCTTGTGTCACGGCTTGCGAGACATGTCGTGCGTGATCGTGCATTTTTTTGAGGGGCGTGCATAACTGTTCGTGTCAATTTTGTTAATGTCGTGAGCGAGCGTGAGCCTGAATTAAAAATCACTCACGCACCCATCTCTAATTCTCTCTTTATCCTACTATAATGTGTAGTAAAACTCTTGCTGTGGCCACCGCAGTACTTCCCCGGCTATAAGTTATAATAACATGCAAATGCAAATGTTTACAATATTTTTATCAATTCAAGTACTAATTTAAAAAAAATTCATTAAGTTGTATAAATGTCATTAACGAACTTAAAACAAACTTTGTGTAACAAGCTTAAATACAAAATTTCAGTCTAAAATTCGTACGCGTTCTCAAGTTATCGTGCTTACGGACAGATCGACCGACCGACCGACAGAACGATCGACAGACAGATAGATGGACCGACAGATCGACATACTGACTTACCGATGACTTACTGACTGGGTTCAGTATGGTCTAAATCGTGAAATATCTTGAACTGTCAAAAAATCACGATTACAATACTTCCCCTATTATATAGGCCGGGGAAGTAAAAAGTAAAAAAATTATAGAATAAGATCTGTTTTCACTGAACTATATCGGAAATTCAACACTGTGTGCACTTTTTAAGCAATTTAAGTTATTCGTTTACTCCATTTTGTGTACACCCTGCACAAGTATAGTAGCGTTCAGTAAAAGTCGTGTAGTCAGTGTAGATTTTATGTGCACGATACATTTGGCGCTTAGATTAAAAGTGCAGTTAAAAACAATAGCACCGACGATGCATTGCTGGAGGCGTTTTTGGAAGTTAGCGTAGACTCTCTCCAACATCGCTTCCTCAACTTGGGCGTCTTCTACGTGAATTGCCTCCTTCAACTCGTCCAGAGTTCGGGGTTGTGGACGAACGCCTCGATCTAGCAATGCGTCGTCAAAAACGGTCACCACATCACTGATATGATTTCCACACTTAATTGTCACAAATGCTATTTCATTGCGAACCCGAATCCGTAAATAATTTTTTTTTTAGTAAAAATTACCGATTTTATGATTTTTTAAAAACTATCCGTCCTTTATGCCGGCTCTGTAGTATGCAAAAAGTAGTATTTATTTTATTCATTTAACATCACTCGGTCATTACTACAATTATTTTTCATTTTGTAATGTTTTGATGACGTGACTCCTCTGCAAAAAAAATTCAACTATAGTTGAGTGTTCAGTGACTGTGCCTGTTTGCTCCATTTTGTAAAAGATCTTGCCGGCGCCCATGCATGCCCAGCGATCGAACGCGCCGTATTTATGATACTTGCTTTATATGTATGTATGTGGCACTGATATTTGCTGGATACATCTGATTCATTCTCATCATAAATGTAAATAATGAGTTCACAGATTCATTCTGGAAAAGATTCAAACATTGTTTTGTGTGCTGTCCAAATAAGTATAATAAATTAATGCATGTCAAGTTGTTACGACACATTTTTTCGCAAGAGCTTAGTAATAATTACGCTCTTTGGAAGAAAGAGTATTCTAAGTATTAGAACTAATTTCGTGTCTCACGAGTCACGACTCACGGTTACAACTCTACCTCATCTAGAGGTCAACAATTTACTTTTTTTGGTGCACGCCCATAGCTGAAGGCTGAAGCCTGAAGCTGAGAGATTCCAGTTAATTACAGGACGCCGGAGTTTCGCTCCTTCGCATCATTACATCCCTCAGCTCAGAAAGTAGTAGATGATTATGGGGGGGACAAAATATAAACTTGTACGAAAATCAGTATATATATATATATATAGAATTCGCATATCATATGAGACGGTACGCTTAGATTTTGTAAAAATTTATTTAAAAATCCTAAAAAAATTAAATTTTTTTGGATTAAGGGCTGGTTTCTGAGAAGATATTATTTAACTGACCAGTTAATTTAACTTTTCAATAAACTTGCAAATGGGTTTCTGAAACATCAAATTTGGATTTAACTGCCCCGTTAAGTTAACGCGGCAAATACTAGATCGGTTTAAATTTACTGACGTTTAATAAACTATGATTTTCATCATTTGTTTTGTATTCATCGGTACTTCATAAATTGAAAATGACAGGTAACAGTGCGCATTGTTGCTAATTTAACCACTCCGACTTTGGTTTCAAATTAAGTGTTAGTTCAGTATAAAACCATTAGTTTAGATAGTTATCTGACGTATAATTTAACTGGATGGTGTTTTCAGAAACCCAAAATAATTTGAACCTGTCAATAAATTGTATAAAAAATCTGACGTGGACACCACATGACTTCCTTGTACGCCTTGTTTGTTCATACTTTTCTTAATAACTAAAATGTAGAATAATATAAAAAATTCTTTTAACTTATTATACTAGTATACTCACAAATATATTTTAGTCATTTTATTTAAACTGCAGAAGAAGATATAAACGATATTTTACTATTGTCACTGCTACTGACACTGTCATGTCATAATCATTTAAATTTTACGTAGTAACAAATGTTAATCGATCATGGACTACAAGATACAGAAATACTAAATTATAAGTATATACTTTAATTATTCTTAAATGATAGAAGATACAGAAAAATTTATAAAATACCGATTGTAGATAATAATCACATAATCTTTCATTTAAAATAAAAAAAATTGTCTAAAATTAATTATTTATCAAAATATTTTTAAAAAGTACTACTTCCGGTTTACCAAAAATAGGAGGTGCACAACTAGATGCTATAACAGTCCTAAATACAAAATTTCAACTTTCTACGTCTAACCGTATTTGAGTTATGCGACACACATACGTCCGTACGTACGTACGTCCGTACGTACGTACGTACGCACGAACGTACAGACGTCACGACGAAACTAGTCATAATGGATTCAGAAAAGGTCAAAACGGATATTTCCATCAAAATCTGAAAACCGAAATTTTTTTAATACTTCCTTATTACTCCGTACAAGGAAGTAAAAAAATTAAAAATGATCGTATTGTCATCTTATTTAATATTTGGTAACATTTAAGAAAAATTAATAATAATTAAAAAATATCACGTTTTTATTCATTTCAACTTTTAAAAGTAATTTTAGAGATTACAATATTTTTAACCAATAGAAAAAAAATGTGGAATAGTTACTGTTGTAACAAGTATGGCAAATGAGGAATCTGAAACGAATGCAAGTTCTCCAAAACGAGCGCAGCAAGTTTCAGAATTTGCATGAGTTTCAGAATCACGTTCTCCGCATGTGTCTGAAATAAGTTTTTTCTGCAATCGTCCTTAAACGCAATAAATTTTTTTTGTAAAATATATAAATATTGTATTGAATAAGATTTTGAAACAAAAAAGTAATATTTGTATCCGTTTAAAAATTAAAGATAATAAACCTTAATTAGTTTGATAAAATCAATTATAAATCTGCATGGCTATAAAATGGGTGTATTATAGAATACTATATTTACAAACCAACGTGCCTTTATTAGACATATTATTATTTGTTAAATTGTGTAAATTTAATTTTTGTGCTATTGACGTTTATACGAAAATCATTCGAAAACAGTACAAAAGAAAACAATAACAAAACACGATTACCATGGGATTTACGAGGTAACCCTTGTTGTTCGTGAGGAATTTGCAAAATTCAATCGGAAGAAACAAATTTTGCGTCGCGCGCCTCGATTCTCCTTTATTTCCGACTGCTGTAGCGCGTGAAGTACAATAATTGATACAGCAATGACTCGGGTCGAAAAACTAGTGCAGTGTACCCGTTTGGGGAAGTTTTTTCAGGAGTTTGGGGGTACGCGGCAAATATATATATACAAGGTATCCTATGAAACTGATTATGCATGGGGATCTCGAGAACCATAAGAGATACGATGATACGAAGTTGGTTAAATTAGACAAAAGTTGCCCCTTTAAGGGACCATTTTAGAGCTGCGTGAAGCTGGCATGACCCAAATATGCACAATTAAAATGAAAGCTTCTATAAAACTGTGCACAAACTGTGCAGCACAATAGACACCTTGTTTTTAATTGTGCACCTCTGCTTAACCATTTAATTTACACTTTAAATGGGTTATGCTAAATTCACGCGAGCATGACCCAAGTATGCACAATTAAAATGGCAGACTCGAAATAACTGTGCACTAACTGTGCAGCACTATAGAACTCTTGTTTTTAATTGTGCACCGATTCTTAACCATTTTTTTACACTTTAAATGGGTCATGCCAAATTCACGCGAGCATGACCCAAATATGCACAAATAAAATGAAAGCTTCTATAAAACTGTGCACAAACTGTGCAACACGAAAATCATCTTCTTTTTATTTGTGCACCTAATTTGCACCGAGACTCATCACTAAACCGGCAGACTGCACGCATTTTTCAAAACAGTACCTACACTTGTTCGTCAAAACGCTCGGTGCACTTTTTACTTCCCCGGCCTATATAATAGAAGAAAATATCGTGATCGTGATTTTATGATAGTTCGCGATTTTAACTATATATTTTTATTATGTTTATATGACGTTTTAAACACGTATGTGTGTAAGATATGACCCATGACTGACGGATCAAGATCAAGTTAAATAAAATAGTTTAAAAATTATATTTGCAAAAGTTTGATTTATTTAAAAATTTTGTTCAAATTGTGCTGAATTAATAAAAATGTAAGCCTTTCCGAAACCAAATTATAATAAAAAAATATTTAAAAGTTTGCTTCTGTACCCTGTCAATATGGCACAAAAAATATACCTACTATGTTTTTTATTCAAAAATAATTTGAAACACTTATAGTTATTTTAAAATCACAATAAAATCTGTTATAGTATTACCAATAAACATTAGTCACAAAGATTTGTCTTATTTCGTTTAAATGTTGTATTTGATGTTCTGTTAGAGAATCAATAATTATTATTATCAACCGCATTACCGCATAGACGTAATTTTTTACATTTCCATTAAACTTATCTTTCCAAAAGCTTTAAATTGATACCAATTTCGGAATGATTTGAATAATTTATTTAAAAATCTGATGTGGCCAGCACATGACCGCTCGCCATACCGTACGCTTTTAACTACTAATATAAATAAAATATAGTTGTACTCACTCACCTCCCACTTAAATATTTCTATAAAAAAAATATTAGTCTAGTTTGCGCTCGTATTGCGCTTTATTATTGCTTCATCAATAATTTTTTTGCGCTGCTCTAATTTTGCCATAATTTAGAGAATAAGTTAGGCAAGGCTATGTTGACGCTAGCCCTAACTTTTAATTAATTTAATTTAGCAGTAATTGACATAATAATTTGTTTGAAAAAGCGCGCGAAAGGCGAATACCTACTTTATTTAAAAGTAAACGGTAAATTTGATTATCTCATTGTTGTCCGAAGCTAGACGTACATTTAAAGTTTAATAATGTGACTTGCAGATAAACGCAAAACCTGTAGTACGAGTGAAGCCAGAAGTATAAAAATACACAGCATGTTTTTACGATTAATTGATTTTTCAGAATCAGATCAACAAATTTTTTTGTAATTTTTCAACTGTATATCATAAATTTTGAATGTAGAAAAACATTACAACATACCTATACATAAAAAAGTAAATAAACTTGACATTTGGAAAGAATTTTGTTTCAAAAGTGGTAATATTTATATAAGTACTTAAATTTAAATTAATCTAAATAAATTATTTATGATTACTGGAATAGAATTTTATAAGCAGCGGTCTGAAAGAATTATTTTCAGACTGTCACTATATTAGCAACGGTCTGCAAAGAAGTATTGGTTTGCAATTATTAATTTTCAAGTAACCGCCAAGTGAAGTGAAGTTATTTATATTTTATTTAAACTTTATTTACCTTTTATTTAAAATATGATGTATTCTATTTTTAATAATTTCTGATTTAAAAATTATTTAATATTTATTAAAACTTTGTAAGTGGCTCAAAAATTATATCGTAAAAATAGTTTGTACGTAATATTATTCTAATAAAATTGTTATTTTACGAAAGTAGGAAAAAAATTAGAAACATAGGGGAACTTAATTAATGCAAAAAGCACATTTTAGGTAGGTACCTAAATATCCGAAACTGAAAGGCAGGCTATTGATTTGCCCTATAAGATTGTTCTAATCTAATTATTACCTACAATAGTCGCGTGCGGCTCGTATATCATACCTTTCATTGAATAACATACATTTATAATAACATACAATAAATAAAATTAAAAGCATATCATATTATTACGATCTAAATTTTTAATATAAGGTTTAAATAAATGATACTTTTGAGAAACATTATGCACCTAAATTAAATTTCATGCCATGCCTTTGACACTGACAAAAACTGAGAAAAAATACCGTAACTAAATTTATCTTGTACCCAATAATTTAAAATTTGTATAAGTAGGTATTCGTTTTAAACGCATTTCGCGCGCTTTTTCAAACAAATTATGTCAACTACTGCTAAATTACAGTAGCGCAAAAAACATTTTTTACGCAGCATAAGAGCAAGGTATATAGTTTTAATTACAATATAAGAGAACTATACAAATTTTCTTTTTTTCTGTTGTCAAATTAGCCCTGCCAATTTAGAATTTAAATAACATATTAAAATGAAATTTTAATAGAGCAAAATAGTGCAAATAAAGCACTATCTATTCAATAATAAAAACTGGAAAATAGCTCAAAGGGAGGGCTACGTTAATTTGACCCTTCCTAACTAATTACTTTGATTACTGCTGAATTATAGCAGCGCAAAAAAATATATTTCCGAAGCAAAAGAGCGCAATGTACATAGAATGAAAAAATCCGATGTGGCCAACACATGATCTCTTGCCATACTCTACTATTTTACTTAGTGTGTATGAAGGTACTTACTCACAAATAATATACCATTGCAGAAGGGCATTCGGGAATTGTAGTTTTTATAATATTATTAAAGTTTATTATGACCTTATAAAAAATAAATGACATTTCATATTTTCCATTTCAATTTGTCAAAAAGTCAAAAAAACGCTCAAATATTTTATTTTTTGTTTTCATTGGTAGGCAGATAAATCAAAATTGTAACACATTTGTAGAATTTTAACTTCTTGTAATTGGAAAATGGTGCTAGATAGAAACTACGTTTTGAATACAAATTGTAGATAGTATCATATAGTATACATTGTTATTAAAAAAAATTCCTATGAATGCATAAATTTTGATGATATTCCAGAAAAACTCTTCAGATCTTCAAGAAACTACCACTTCCGGTTGCACGACCAACACCAAAATCTAATCAGATCTATTCTAGGGTGTCAGAATATTATGTACAAAATTTCAATTTTTTTTATTCAGTAGTATTTGAGTTATCGTACCTCCAACATCCATCCATCCACTCATCCATCCACACACACACACACACACATTATCGCGAAATTATCAAAATCGTGTTCTAGGGACCTCAAAACGTGCTTATCCATTGAAAACTCACTATCGAAATTTTAGCATGATTACAATACCTCTCTTACAGATATGAGTGGCGAGAGGTAAAAATATGACACAATCTTACTTTTTTTCGCTGTCAAGTTGGCCTTTCCTACTTTGATTATTAATAAAATAAAAAATGTGCAAGCGCAAAAAATTATATTAATGGCGCAATAGAGCGCAAACGAACGACTATCGAAATAATTATGAAAATTTTAAAATTTACAAAAAGATAGGGCTAGTGTCAACATAGCCCTGCCTAACTTATTCTCTAAATTATGGCAAAATTAGAGCAGTGCAAAAAAAATTACGAGCGCAAACTGGACTAACATTTTTTATAGAAATATTTAAGTGGGAGGGCTACTAGACTTAGCCCACACACAGGAATCATCTCGAAAATACTTTATTCGTATTCTATGGACCCTAAAACGTGTTTATCCACTAAAATCTCACACTCGAAAATTTTGACCGATCACAATACCTGCCTTACAGAATATGAGGCGGGAGGTAAAAAAATGGACGATCGTTTATTATTTTTTATTCTTCTACTAGAATTCATTTTTTGGGAAATTAGTAAAATTGGTACTACTGGTTGTGTAAAACTCATTAACGAACTTGAAGTAAGTTTTTGGCTCAAGATCTTAAATATAAAATTTAAAACAAAATCTGGAACTATCATAAAATCACGATCACAATACTTCCCACTATTATATAGGCCGGGGAAGTAAAAGGTGCACCGAGCGTTTTGACAAACAAGTGTAGGTACTGTTTTGGAAAATGCGTGCAGTCTGCCGGTTTAGTGATGAGTCTCGGTGCAAATTAGGTGCACAAATAAAAAGAAGATGATTTTCGTGTTGCACAGTTTGTGCACAGTTTTATAGAAGCTTTCATTTTATTTGTGCATATTTGGGTCATGCTCGCGTGAATTTGGCATGACCCATTTAAAGTGTGAAAAAAATGGTTAAGGATCGGTGCACAATTAAAAACAAGAGTTCTATAGTGCTGCACAGTTAGTGCACAGTTATTTCGCGTCTGCCATTTTAATTGTGCATACTTGGGTCATGCTCGCGTGAATTTAGCATAACCCATTTAAAGTGTAAATTAAATGGTTAAGCAGAGGTGCACAATTAAAAACAAGGTGTCTATTGTGCTGCACAGTTTGTGCACAGTTTTATAGAAGTTTTCATTTTAATTGTGCATATTTGGGTCATGCCAGCTTCACGCAGCTCCATTTTAGAAATGTTTTTGTTTTCCCACAAAAATGCATAAGTGGCTAGATATACGCAAAAATGTACATTTTGCCAATTTCGTTTTTCGCCTATAACTTTTTTGTTTGAATTATTACATGTTTGTAATTTGTACGTTCTATAGGCACTTTTTAACGAGGAATTTACAGCAGTTCTCAAATTTTTTTTATCTTGTACAGATTTCGAGAAATTCAAACCAAGTTTCAATTTTCATATGAAGCTCATAGTAGGCTATGACCCGTCTTAATAGAGATTTTTTTTCTCTTTTCAACGATATAAAACACAAGTACATTGAAATTAAAATTAAGGCAGAAATTACATAATAATTATTTTTTATTGTTTTTATTAAGGAAGACTACGAATATTCATGAAATACAAGTGTTGGATTCTATTTGTCTTGTTGAAATACTAGGCTCTTCGATTACAGATTGTAAATAGTTATTTATATGCCTCCGGTCGGCATCGCTAGTTTTCCATATCTTAAAATCCGCCAAAAACTCTTTGTTGCCAGCCTAGGCCGGCAAACAACCGGAAGTTATAGGTTGGCATCTTGACATTACCACAGTTGTCAAGCAGATGTCAATTTTATGCGTTGAATATTTTTTATACAAGAATTAACAAGATTTTGACAAATTTTAGACGTAAATCATTAATAGAAACTGAAATAAATATATTTTAAGCTCAAATGTAAGTATTCAGTGCACAATTTTTTAGGTTATGTATAATAAAATACAAATTAATTAAATTCATTTTATATTTTTGTAATGAAATCGGCACATAAAATATTGTGTATTACACGTCCAGAAACTGTTATGCTAGTGCTCGTAATTTGCAAGCCTCGCCTGTGGCTCGGCGAGTCAAAAATACTCGCTCTTGCAAAAGGTCAGTTTCTGGCCTTGTGATACAATAGTTATTTGTGTCACAAGGCCAGAAACTGACTGATCCAGCAATTCTGCTTTTTATTATACTTTAATTATTCTTAAATGATATCAGTTACAGAAAAATTTATAAAATACCGATTGTAGGTAATAATCACATAATCTTTCAATTAAAATAAAAAAAATTGTCCTAAATTAATTATTTATTGAAATATTTTAAAAAAATACTACTTCCGGGTTGTAGATTGAAACCAAAATTATATTGGACTTTTAAGAATCGTATTGAAACCTTAAATACAAAATTTGGTATTTAAATGTTTGATTGTTTTGGAGTTATCGTGCCCGAAAAAAAATGTAACATACGAACGAACAAACGAACGAACGCACACACACACAGACATCATCTCAAAAATGTGTAATTCGTATTCTAGAGACTCTAAAACGTGCTTATCACCCAAAATCTCATACTCGAAAATTTTGACCCGTCACAATACCTCTCTTATAGAATATGAGGCGAGAGGTAAAAATATTCAACGCATAAAATTGACATCTGCTTGACAACTGTAGAAATGTCAAGATGCCAACCTATAACTTCCGGTTGTTTGCCGGCCTAGGCTGGCAACAAAGAGTTTCTGGCGGATTTTGAGATATGGAAAACTAGCGATGCCGACCGGAGGCATATAAACAATATTTTCTTTTTGTTCATTGCCCACAGCTCGTGGATCACGTTTGGGCTTGGTAAAAGCACCGTATTCAATTAAATTATTCCGCAATTTTCTAAATAAGAACTGTCTTCTTTCGGGGTATAAATCGAAATACATCTGCGCTGCAAGTACAGCATTACTATGACAACGAATGTAGCAACGTAACATATCAAACTTTTCATGGTTTTCAAAACGTTCCATGATAATAAATAAACAAAACAATTCGACACAATAAGACATTATTAGAATAGTAGAAAAGAAAGAATCAAACTCAACCAAATTACAAACTATACGTAAATTAACACCAACAATACAACAGCATTTGTTTATAAAACAAAAACAAATGAATTACTAGATTGCTATACAAAAAACGTATAGATTAAATAATTTATTGTTAAACATGAAAATGTTTTTTTGTTTATACATTTGTTAGACAAATTTAAATTTTATTAACAAATATTGAATTATATTTATAATGATTTCATGGATATTCATAGTCTTCCTTAATAAAAACAATAAAAAAATAATTATTATGTAATTTCTGCCTTAATTTTAATTTCAATGTACTTGTGTTTTATATCATTGAATAGAGAAAAAAAATCTCTATTAAGACGAGTCATAGCCTACTATGAGCTTCATATGAAAATTGAAACTTGGTTTAAATTTCTCGAAATCTGTACAAGATAATTTTTTTTGAGAACTGCTGTGAATTCCTCATTAAAAACTGCCTATAGAACGTGCAAATTAGAAACTTGTAATAATTCAAACAAACGAGTTATAGGTGAAAAACGAAATTGGCAAAATTTACATTTTTGCATATATCTAGCCACCTATGCATTTTTATGGGAAAACAAAAACATTTCTAAAATGGTCCCTTAAAGGGGCAACTTTTGTCTAATTTAACCAACTTCGTATCTCTTATGGTTCTCGAGATCCCCATGCATAATCAGTTTCATAGGACACCCTGTATATATGTATATATACATAATTTCATAACTATATAAATTATTAATAAATGGCATTTTTCGAGCTAATTTAACTGCACTATTTATTTTAATCTACTACAATATTACAGTTATAATTCTTTCCACATCGTTCTATAATGTCTGATGTTGAAAATTCATTACAATAAAATCTTTTTCAATAAAATATGCTTCTTTTAGGTATCCCTTAATTTTGCGAATTTTTCAAAAATTCTTTTCTGTTCCACGATCAGCACGTTATGTTATTCTTATTAACCCTTATTTTTCCGAATTACAGATACGCAACCTGCATAACAAATTAGTCGCTTATTTCTGTAACAAAAATCGTGCATATTTTTGCATTTTAATTTATGACAGATACATTAGCGGAACGAAAAACTTTTTCCTATGTTTATTCTCATAATTATGAGTAACTTTTCTGTAAACACTCTAGGTAAACAAACTTGCGTACACTGTAGAACAAATTAAATATAATTTTCAAATTTAATATATTTATTTTATTATCAATATTATCAAAACGAATAAGTAATAATTAATTATTCAAAGTAGTTAATCTCATTATCATAAGAGAATATGCATTCACATAAATATTTAATACATTTACCTACTTAATAAATTTATTTAATAAAATACTTAGAAGATTGAGCACGCAATTTTGCACATTTTTAGTAAATATCTGCTTACAAAAAATAAGAAGTGAGAAATGATAAGAACAAAACAAACGAAGGATATATTTTGGACAATGAAACCAGCGCATATATTTTACAACTGTGTTGGATTAGAGATTCCTACAATAAACCATAATAATTACAATGCGAGAAATACTTTACATTTATGATTATTGTAAAGACCTATGTCAAGAAATGAATCAAGAACATAACTTGTATATGATAGTGAAATTTATAAATTGTTTTACACAAACCGTTGCAACGTTATATTATTCGATTTTTAGCGTACGAGTAAACAGCACAGTGGCGCACCCAGGTTTGCATGTTGGGGGGGCTAAGATTTTTTTTATGAAACCTGTAGTACGACACAAGAAAGAAATGCGCCGCAGGCGAATTTTTGTTCAAGGACAAATACCTTTAAATTGAAAGTTTCATTTTTTTAAAGATAAACAGTTGCACGTTTTACTGTCTTTCTTGTGCAAAGACATTGTTTTTTCGGCAGCTCTCTTGATATAATTTCATAAGAACGACTCTGAGCAGAGTCATGTCAGTTATATAGAAAAATACATATATTTTAATTTTAGTTCATATTTAATGTATCAGTTCTTTCTTTCATCTTTTTAGTTTCACTCCCAAGTGCACCGTTGTTTAAGTTCAAAATTTCACCACAAGGTTCGCATTCTTATTAAAATATCCCAATAATCGTACACATGCGTTATACGGAGTGTATATTATTGTATAATTTGAACTATTTGAATTTAAGATAATCATAAAAACAGATAAAAGGCGATTATTTTTAGTCTTCAGTGAACTTAAATAATCTTACATAATATGTTTAAAATGTTTAATGAAAAAATTTGAAAAATGTCCAGTCGTCTGGGGGGGGGCTCAAGCCCCACGAGCCCCCCCCTTGAGTGCGCCCCTGAAACAGCATACTAAATATTCAATCTGAGATTATATTGTTAATCGTCAGTTTATGGTTGCTTTACTTCATATCTGGACCTGCAATTTTAATTTATTTTGCTGAATACATTGTTAAGGAAGTAAGTTTATCAAAACTAGGTACATAATAAAAGACTAAAATCTCAAAGAACACAAAGTTCTTCAGGCGGTTTTTATTTGATTGCTTTCATAGTCGTATTGCCAATCAAAGCGTAAGATAAAAATTTTATTAACTCATATTTAATTTTATGAACTCATATTAAATGAATTCATAATAGAAATGATTTTGTTTTATGTAATAAAATATACGGGGTGTATCACAACTTTAGGATAAAAATTAAATGGCAGATACTATGACACACTGATCACGATTCAAAAATATTTTATTCTTGCAAATAAAATTGCACTCTAAATGATGTAGTACCTATACATTTTTAGTACCGCTGGTTTCATGGACTTTAAATTCCACATAACCAAAATTTAATTAATTTTGTTATTTATACAATATATTAAGTAAGTATGGATTACGATTATACTTCTAATTAATACTTTTAGGTTTATTTGATTAATCATATTAAAAATACTAATTATGCAGTGGTTCTAAAAATATGTACGTCATTTATAGAGTGCGATTTACTTTGTGAATTTTTTAAAAATATTTTAGATTCGTTATCACGTTATCAGTTATGTAGTATTTATCATTTAATTCTTACCCTGAAGATGTAAAACGTTCTGTATAATGTTAAAAGTAGCACTTTAAGGGATATGAAGTTTGATGTTTTTGCCTCTTTCATGCGCAATTTTTTTTCAGTTTAAAGTGAAATTGGTATAGTGATTCTCGTCTCGTCTCAATTTCTCGAAAAAGTTTTGTTACCAGCTAATTAAAAAGCTATAGAAATGAATTTTGAAACTATTTAAAATTATTCAGTATTCATATTTATTAAAATTTATTTGCATTATATCTTAATTATACCTCATTTCACGTAAGAAAAAAGCAGATGGCATTGCAAATGCAGTCCGTTTCTACACTCATACATTTTATTAGTTCAAAATTTGGTGCGAACTGAAAAAAGGTATGTTTTGTGAAAAAAGCTATCATATATTGAATAATTTAGTACTTCGATGTAAGTATAAAATTCAAAATAAGAAGGTAGGTATAAGTAATGTTAACGAAAATTAAAATATTTGCTGGTGTAAATTCACCTCTCATCTCGACCAATCAAATTCAGTAAGTACCTATATCATCGACGCTTTTTTCTCACGTGAAATGAAGTATAGTTTGTACCTTTCGTTCATTGAATCTATGATAAATTGTAAATTTCATGTGGGGTTCCGCCCCATGCAAAATGTTTCACGTGGGGCTCAAGCCTTCGGGCATCCACAAAGTCGGCTCCTATAATTAACAAATCACAATTACGAACTAATTTACTATAATGTTGATGAAATTTTTTTTACTTAAATGCGACGTTTCGTCCTATATTGAGGCTATTTTCAAGCAAGTTACATTTTAGTTACAGGAGTATAAATTACTTAAATTTAAACATAATATTGCAATACTAGGGTGTACGATCTTACAATATTATATATCATTATTATTATTATTTACAATCAACAACGCATCGTTCGTAATCCCCGAGTATATACGACGTGTTCACTCGAACCGAACCAGTGGTTTGGGATATTTGGTTATCGGATCTGAATCCGAATATTAGATCAGGATCTGGAATCTGATTACCACAGTATGGAATTTTAAATAATTTGATATGAAAATTTGTTGTAAATAATGGGTTTCAGATTTTATTGTTTATTCAAAACTATTTTCATAATTACTTGACATACGAGTATAGGTAACTTACTTTAGCTTGATGATCATGAAAATTCCATACGGCAAACAAAATTAACATATTAATACCTTCTAAATTATTGATTAGTCCCTTGTTAATGGACAGCCGATTTCGACCCTTTTTTAGGGCTATTATCAGGTTCGACGTCATAAGATTCAAAACAATAATATACAAAGTCAGTTACAGTCACAACATATAACAAAGAAATATATAGGTAAATAAGTATGTCAACAACCAGTCAATTTTTGTATTTTAAATTCAATGATAAAATATTTTTAATATTTATTATTTCTTTCTTTGTTATGATTTAGTTTTCATATTAATTTTGCAGTCTTCTGTTCTGACACCGGACCTGATGATGACTTTTAGTAGATAATCATGTTTCCTTGACTCATGGATAGAAATCAAATATGCTGCTCCTAAAATATTTTCAAATATTCATTGCAACCTTTACATAATATTATTGTTTACGTTTGTTTAAGGCAAAAGAAACGCAAAATTTCGTAAATAAGCTTCGTTATAAATATATTGAAATTAGTGACCATGTAAGTATTAATTAAATTTAGTAATTTGACGATTTAATTGAATAACTTAAAATATTTAGTTTGATATATATTCGCTTCATCTGCTACAAAATCAAGTCTCATTTAATTTATATGGATTATTCACCATTAATTTTAACTTTATATATGCGGTAAGCCGTTTACATTTATATAAAATATACCTACTTAGATTATTTTTACATTTTTTGTTTCAGCTAATTGCAGCTTGTTCAACTTATTATGTTGTTCTTTTACAATTTGCTAATACCTAAATTTGTTCATAAATTATATAAGATATATTTTGTATATTAATGTAGATTGATAGAATGTCGTAAATAAAACAAAATATAATACAGAACTAAAGCCAAGTAATAAAAATAATTTATTAATTAATATAACTATTACCGTTTCCAAGTGTACCCTATCAGCTATTCTACATAATTTATATAAGTATGTTCATGGTGTACAACTACTACCTAAACATTGTCTATGGGAAGGGGCGGCTTACTGTCGGTCGTAAAATGTTGAATAATGCTGTTCAAAAATTGAAATTTGGATAAGAAATAATACCTTATTGAATACTGCTCTCTTGCTCTACTAATGCCATTTTCAACTTTTTCTGAATTTTCTTATACCAGGTGTCTTTTTGAAATCTGTTATAATTTTGCTGTAGTTAGTGACCTATTCATTTTAAATGAAAGTTGTAAATACAAAAGTTGTTCAGAATAAAAAACTATACAATATGAGACCTCATTCGACTAAATACAGAAAGAAAAGTATAAAAGAAAAACAAAAAAAACATCACTTGTTCAATGGTAGGTACTTAGAAATAATCGAATATAATGCTAAATAATGCGTTTTTCTCGAGAACTAAATCATTAGTGTTACCATATTTAAATATAATAATGATTCATAATAAGCCATAATAAGTATGCATTATTAGCCTAGGGCGTTATGAATCAGTCTGTTTTATTTATTTAAATTTATTTATTTATTTTATTTTATTCTCTGCAAATTTATATTGAAAGTCCCGCAAACACGAATCATACAGTATCAATAATTGGAATTTATTTTATTAATTATTATTTTTACATCGTAACTTGCTACAGAATGACGAACTGTTTAAATTCAGTTAACAAAAGTAAATTAATACAAAGTTTTCACAAAATAAAGATATTAAAATTATTATTTTATTTCATTATTTGGTAAACAGAACGGCAAAGAACAGACTGGATGAATCGTAGGTACTGTATCTTCAGGCCATATAGATATAATCTGTCCACCAACGGCAGCTAGTTGTACATCATTTACTAGTTTCATTCCATTACACCACAAAACATAATTAATTCTATACAAGCCAAATGTTCTATTAATGTCGTTGTACACTGATTTTAGATCAAGTTTTCCTGTAGAAGATTTTAGTAAAATAGTACCCTTTGTTTCCCCATTGCAATACCGTGATTTTAGTTTGAACAACTGTAAATTCACCCATTTTATATCTTTTGTCTTACAACGTTTAGTAAGTAACAAATATAGTGAGGAATCTTTTAATTTATGAATTTCATCGATAATAATTGTACTAGACAATAATTCATCAATTAATGGACAAAAAGCAGATTTAATACTTGTCTCAATAATTTTTTCATGAGTGTTTATGATTCTCCCTAAATCTCCTTTTACTTTATAATATACAATTATTTCATCTGTAGGTACTAAATGAGCTTTTTTTCTCAATTTCTGAATACGATTTATTATTTCTCTAGCTATTCCTTCATCTTGCATTGCTCGATCAGGAGTGACATCCAAAAGAACAAGTACTGCATTATCACTATTACATTCATATTTTTTTGCCATAGAATCGACATTCTCAATTTTATAAATCAAACGAACTTCTGTCAACTCAATACGCTGTCCTGCAATCAATATCGAACCATTTATCATTAATTTTTTAATATCGTCATCATTTAAAGCTTGAATTCCTAGCATAACTTCTTTGAATGTACTTTTTAATTTAGCACCTAATATTTTATGATCGGGTTCCGCTTTCAATACAACTCCGAACTTTGTCTTATCTTTAGTTGCAGTTAATTTCTTAACATTTAATTCTGATAAAATGTAGTTTTCTAGCGAATACACATCATCAATATATTGTTGATCATGATGAATGACTACAATCTCTGGCAATGGATATTTAATAGGTATAGTTTTACGATCTCTTAATACCCTTCCCAGTTCTATAACATTTTGCATTCTTAATACTGCTCGCTCAATAACTTGATCAGTTAATGATTTTGTAGGAGCAGGTAACATCAAGTAATGTACACTTTCAGAATTAACTGTTTTTTGTACAGTTAATCGTCTCAAATACTGGTACATATATTCTGATAAAAATGGAGTAAAAGGAGCCATGATTCTGACCATATTAAATAAAACATTAAATAATGTAGTTAAAGCTGTTAACGAATCTTCAGGTCCTTGTGCTCCTTTAAATCTTTTTCGATTCATTCGCACATACCAGTTAGTCAAATGATCAATAAATTTCGTTAATCGAGGTACTACTGTATACAAATGATAATGATTCATTTCAGCACGAACAAATTCTAACAAGGAATGAGTAAAAGACAAAATCCAACGGTCCATAATATTAGTTGTCCAAGGAGACGACAGTTCTTCTTCATTATACAAAAATGTTTCGTTTGTTGTCTGTACATAGTATTCTATATTTTGTATCAAAAATCGGAAAGCATTGAACCAAGGAAGAAATACATCTTTAATAATGTCTCGCACACCCTCTTCTTTAAACCTCAAATTTTCAGATCGTACTACTGGAGAGTTAATTAAATATAAACGCAATGCATCTGCACCATATTTATTAACTATCTCCATTGGATCTGGATAATTTTTCTTTCGTTTTGACATTTTTTGCCCATCAGCAGCTAGAACTAAACCATTTGCAATCAAATTTTTAAACGGAGGTTTACCAAATAATGCTGTTGATATAACTAACAAAGTGTAAAACCATCCTCGTGTTTGATCAATGCCTTCAGCAATAAAATCTGCAGGAAAACAATTTTCCATTTCTTTTATATTCTCAAAAGGATAATGTTGCTGAGCATACGGCATGGAACCAGATTCAAACCAGCAATCAAAAACTTCTGGAATACGGCGTAAATTTGGTTTTCCTGGACGTTTAGATGGAATTTCAAAATGATCTATATTTTCACGATGCAAATCAGTTACTTTTGAGTTTGTAAGTAGTTCTAATTCTTTAATACTTCCTACGCACACAATTTCTTCTCCATCAGGTGAAAGCCAAATAGGAATTGGAGTTCCCCAATATATGTTTCTGCTAACTGCCCAGTCTCGAGCCTCGCGCAACCAGTTTCCAAATCTTTTATCACGCACGTATTCAGGCACCCAGTATGTTTCGCTGCTACTTTTAATTAAATGATCAACCATGTGTTTTACACGAATGAACCACGAGGGGACTGCTTTGTAAATAAGAGGAGTATCTGATCTCCAACAAAATGGATAACTATGTTTAATTTGACTGCATTGAAATATTTTTCCATTGGCCTTAAGTAATTTTATGATCATTTTATCTGCATCTTTTACGTACTGTCCTTTAAAATCTACAACTAAATCCGTAAATTTACCACTCGCATCAACTGGACAAATGGGTTCTTGGTCGCTAGCAATGACTCCTGCGGCAAGACAAACTCGATAATCGTCTTCACCAAAATAAGGTGCTTGATGAACAATTCCAGTTCCAGATTCAGCAGAAACGTAATCGTCGCATAAAACCTTAAATGCACCTGAGTGATAATTAAAATAGGGAAACAAAGGTTCATATTTTATGTCAATTAATTCCGATCCTAGAAAATGTTTAAGAATCTCATACTCTGAATTATCAAAAATATATTCAAGTCGAGCTTCCATAGCGATGTAAATATTTCTTGTTTTAACTTCTTGGACTTTGACGTAAACTAACTTTGGATTTACACAAAGTGCCAAATTACTTGGTAAAGTCCAGGGTGTAGTTGTCCATGCTAACAAACAAGTTTTGTCAGGATCGTCAATGATTGGAAAACAAACAATTATAGCCGGATCAATTACATCTTTATAATTCTGGCCTGATTCAAAATTAGATAACGGGGTATTACAAGCTGTTGAATACGGCATTACTTTCACTCCTTGATATACTAAGCCCTTATTGTATAATTCTTTAAAAATCCACCAAATGGATTCCATATACCATGGATACATAGTTTTGTAATCATTTTTAAAATCTAAAAATGAATATTATTAAATACAGTAAGTGTATATAAAATTGTATTAAATACCAATCCATCTTCCAATGCGAGTGATAATAGTTTCCCATACATCTGAATACCGAGATACTATTTTACGACATTCATTGTTATATTTCTCTATACCTAATTTAATAACATCTTCAGGTCCCGTAATATTTAAAGTTTTATCTATTTCGAATTCGACTGGTAATCCATGACAGTCCCAGCCAAATCTACGTTCTACATGAAATCCTTGTTGATGAGCATATCGCGTTACAATATCTTTTATAGTGCCTGCTAAAATATGTCCATAATGGGGTAAACCAGTTGCAAAAGGTGGTCCATCGTAAAATGAGAACCTAAAATTGCAATTCAATAAATAATTAACAATTCAAACACACATTTTTTTTGTATACAATACCCACCTTGGTTTATTCTTTGATTGTTTGAGGCAAGAATTAAAGGCATCTAATTCTTCCCACAACTTTAAAATTTTAATTTCTTCCGCTGAAAAATTAATAAACTCTGGTATTCTATCAATTTCTTGTTTTGCCATTGTATTATTCCATTAAATTGAAGCAACCAAAATGTGTCACATAAAGAATGATGCAATATCTGTACTGTTCGCGAAAATCTGTCTTAATTAAATGTTTGAATTATTAAACTGCCTGTTATTGTTGTTAACTGATGACACAAAAGTCTACAGTAGGTAATAATATTTTGTTTTTATTACTTTACAATTATTTATTTAATTTTAATGTCGCTTTGATATTAAATGATTTTTTAAATGAGATTAGGCAAATAGGAAAATTACATATATTAATACTTTAAAAAGTAATAGACAAAATACAGTATTTATAATAAATTGTCCTAATTCTCATTGACAATAGCAATTTTTATCAGACTTGATTCGTCAATTAATTTTTAGAACATTTTTATTACTACTGATCTATATTACATTTAAATGTTAAAAACGAACTGCTACAATAATAGTTAAACACAAAATAATAAAGTCCAGTTTAATTATTAAAACCTTTTCTTCACACGGTGTACAAGATTGCAAAAAAAGAAATAATTTAAAGCTTACAGTTTAAATTACAAATTTTCATACTAAATAAAATATACTGAACAGCACTAGTGGCGAATGCTTTACTTATTTAACAATACAATTTTTACATGAAAATAAAATCATTTTACAGCTGTCTTACTTATTTTTGTTTTGTTCAACTCTAAATAAAATAAATTGTAGAAATAGTTCACTAAACTTGAGGAAGGAGTTTTGCTTTTGTTTGCTTCATTCAACAAATTATTTCTTTTTATCTCGAAGACTAATATACATTGCTAGCCATAAAATGCAACTTACATCTTTATTGTGATACTATAAATGCTTTAAAATGAGACATTTTTATCAACAACTAATTCAATTTTTAACTATCGGGTGTGACTGTCGTGTCCATTTATAATACCCGCAATTCTGCGAAGAATCGAGTCAGACGAGGAGTCAGATAAAGATTGGTACATGTGGTATGTTCATTCATGCCCTAGCTACAGCAGTCCATGTCTCATCTTCACTCGTAATATTTTGGGAATTTCGATGCACCTGTCTATCCATCATATCCCATACATGTTCAATAGGCAATAAATCTGGAGAATGTGAAATGCTGTGATGGTTAAAATAAGCCAGTAGGTCAGTACTTCACCAGCAATATGAGGGCAGACATTATCCAAATATGGTCCAAGTAAAATAATTTAAAAAGGCGGACTTCAACATCTACCATTTCGTTGATGTATCGAAAACGATAACTATAATTTTTAGTTAGGGGCGGCATATGCTCCAGATTACGTTCGTTAGGTCGCTTTCGACAAAAGTACGACCATCATTGTGGAATAAATTAAATCTGCATTCATCAGAAAACAAATGAATGCCATTCCCAGTCCACTAATTATTTCCTTCGATCGCAGTTCCAATCTAACCGATTTTAACTGTGAATTGGAGTTTTCGGAATGCGTAAATTTGGACGACGTGTCGAAGTCTAAATTTAATAAATCGACGCAAAACAGTATGGGTCGACATTGAACTCATGTTACCTGTCTCCATTGCAAAGTTAGAGCAGTTGATGTTGCTTCACGATTTTTTAAAGCCATACGCAATAAATGGCGATCTTCGCGCTCTGTACCTGTCCTGATCCTCTTTTCCTTGTAGTCTGATGCTGCGTTTGCCATTGTCTCCAAGCTCTTAAAATTGTGCTAGGTAGGATTCCGATTAACACGACCGACAATATCGAGGAATATTTACTATGCTGTGCAAACGTGTTTATCAACAAAATTCAATACAAACATAAGTTAATATATTCTATTCCTTTTTTGGTGTTGCAATATTTATGGCAAGCAGATAGTTTTCAAATTAGCTATTCGGTTGTTTAGAATTTATGCAGTGTTATATTAATTCTGCAGTCTTCGTTAAAACTGTTGTCCATACAGAATGCAGCAAAGTTAACAAGCAGTGTTCCTTTTTGAGATATCTGGCTGGGATAGATACAGTCTTTGTTTTCTAGAACAAACAAAATGTATGTTTTACGATTTTTCTGATAATATTTATTATTATAATAATAACTTACCAACTTGTTATTAGTTTAATCTTATGTATTTTGTTAAATATTACCTATAATATGAGATATAACCACTAAAATGTTAAGAAAAACATTCATTTCTCATTTGACATTTCAATGTTGACAATTCGTAGTGTTTTAGTTTGCCGTTAGAGGCGCTGAAACTGGAATGTTAGTCTAGTAGCTTTTATAGAAGGTATGACCAATGATAGTGATAGGCAATCCTCAATGTTATTGGTTGTTGGCAGCGATTGGAACGATGGGCAGCAGCAGCAATGAGCAGTTTCATTATTTTTTTTCCGAAAATCAGGGTTGTTATGTTTAAAACAATTTGTTTTAAACAAACTGTTTTAAACATGTTTTAAACACGGCCTAATGTTTTAATGCATGTTTTAAACTGTGTTTTAAATCAGGTGTTTAAAACTGTTTTAAACATGTTTAAAACAACAATAAAAAAAATCTGTTTTTTCCTACGTTTGATTAAATTTATTAATTAAATCATTCGCTGGTACTTATAGAGTAAAAAAAGTCTCTAAAATATCTTTGAGAATTTTTTTATTCATAAACATAATGCCCTGTTCACACAAGGAAAGTGTTTACTAAAAAGTTTCTTGAAAGTAAAACAAGTGCTAGGAGCTGTAATAAAAAAGAAACTGTCAATACCGGTCATGGAGAAACCGTAGGGGAATTATTTTTTATAATGTATTATTATTACATTATTAGTGATCTTAAATATATTTAATAAAAATAATTATATTCCCCGTATGAACGGTATTTATTGACGCATTGGCAGTTTTTTCTTATGACAGCTCCTAGCAATTGTTTTACTTTCAAGAAACTTTTTAGTGAAAACTTTCCTCGTGTGAACAGGTCAGAAAGAATATTAATTACATAATATTAAATAGAACTACACTTAATGTGCACTGGACTATACTATGAACTTATTAACTATCCTTTAACGCCTATTGTGAATAAATGGTACCGAAATCCATTCATGACGCATGACAGAAACAAAACAAATTCAACCACCGACCATCGGTGACTCCTAGTTATGCCTCGTTTTCATGTATCCGGAATCCGCAGATTTCTTGCGGAATAAAATGGCCGCCACGAATTCCGTCAGTAGTTAAATTATTTTTAACTTTTTGCGGAACTCCGCAAGTTTTGACGTTTAAACTGTCAGTTGTTATAACTTCAAATATATGTTTATTTATGTTGAATATGGAGATGGAATTAGTGGCGGCCATTTTATTCCGCAAGAAATCTGCGGATTCCGGATACATGAAAACGAGGCATTACGCAGCTAGAGCGATGTAAATCACCGCCCTCGCACAAAAAGTAGCATTGGCGACATCTTTCGATGGAAACAAAATATTTAGTTAAAACAGATACCCTGTTTGAAACATGTTTTAAACATGTTTTGTTGTTGTTTAAAACATGTTTTTTTGTGCAGAGTTAGAAACATGTTTTAAACCAAAAAACAGTTTTAAACAGTAAAAAACTAATGTTTTGTTTAAAATTTAAAAAAAAAATGTTTTTTTTCAACCCTGCCGAAAATGCATTGATCGAAAGTGCAAAAAATGTAGGATATTCCGAAAATATTTCGACCGAAAATGCAAAACCCGAAAATGCATTCTCCAAAAATTCTCTTCTCGAAAATGCATTGACCGAAGGTGCAAAATCGAATGATACAAATTCCGAAAATATTTCGACCGAAAATGCAAAACCTAAAAATGAATTTCCCAGAAAAATGCACGAACCGAACTATACATCACCCGTTCACCCGATAATGCATTAGCCGAAAGCGAAAGAAGCCGAGTGTGAATAAGTTTACTGTTTTAAGGCAGTAGTTACCAGATGATGTCAAAAACAATCAACTTATTCATTGAGTGCGAAATATACTATTTATTGTACATGTATGATCTCGACCATGAATGATAATAATTGTGAGATTGTATTTAGCTGGCAAGGAAATATTTTTCGATTACCATGAAAATATTGTGCATGGCGAAATTGTCAAATCAATAACAAACTCGAATATTACTAATATTAAGAGGAAATACAACACGCTATACAAAGTTGTTATCAATGTTGCAGGAAGTTTGAAATTGAAATTCATGTCATGTACATACATACTACAAAACAGAAATATAAAAAATGTTATAAAAAAATTTAGTATTATTTGTTCATTCGCCCATAATTAACCACCTTTTATAAAATATAACAACTGGTGGGATGGTGGCGTAAAATTATTATTTTTTGTCTTTATTAGATAGGTTTGACAGGTATTTGATAAAGCATTAAACTTTGTACGAGTATATTCGATTTTATAAGAGAGCCAAAATTTCGCTCGCGCGATTTGATTTAACTCTAGAGCCGGCCCTGAATGTGTTAATGACAGATTATGTCTAGAGTCGTGAATCAACAATGAATGACTATTAGTATTTATTAAGTTGAATGAGAAATCTAGAGATATCATCTCACAGCCTAAAGCCAACAACCTTTGTTACATATGGTCAACAATAATATACAATAAACTCTGAATACACCTTACAAAAGGTCAAGAAATGTTAGGAATACTGAAGAATTCTATATGCCTATTCTAAATATGATGATCGTTTTCGTTATTGTGCAATTACGAATATAAAATACACGATCATTTATTAAATTAATATAATAAGGTAAGTTAAAAGTTAATGAGAATGAAAGAAATTAAACAAATATTACAACGAGCGTTTGATAATTTCATAATTCGAATGATAATGATTTTTATTCTTATTAGTAATTCTTATTACAATTACCAATGTTGAGCCTTATTGTAAGGCCATCTGAATTATATTACCTACATTGTTGTTAACCAGTTTTATCCTAATCTCGTTATATGAGTGCTCCGAAGAGCTTCAAATACATTCATTTTCACTGGAAATTTCTATGATCTCAAATCTATAGTTAATAGTAATATATCAAGGGACCATTAGTTTGCTGGGAAAATTTATTTCAAAAGAATTTTCTTCACTCTTTAAATAATTATTATTAGGTAAATGTTTGTGTTGGACTTCTCGACTGTTATACTTATTAGGGTTAACAACTACTCACCATCAGTCATAAAAAGAGAGATTACCTACAATAATTTAATATTTTATTAAAAGCAAATGTTTCGGCTGCACAACAGCCATCAGTGCTACAACAAAACTTACGAGATATAAAGTAATGATCAGTAATAATATATCGCAATAAAACATGGTGTACAAATAATATCGTAAAAAATGTAAAATTCCGTTGTGTGACAGTATGAACGAGTTCCACATGTTAGGTAAAATTTAGAGTGAATTTTTACATTACAAATTAATATAAACAAATCATACAAATGCCTCAAAACTTCTAATATGGAATAAATCATCACATTTTATAAATGTTTAAAAACAACGTCAAAACATTGTTAGTTAGACATAGACTAAATAAATAAAAATAATCTATAACGAATATGCATTTATGCGCATACCATAATACCCTGCTTGATAAAAAAGTATAATACCTATTAAAAGTTATGGACCCACTTTATTTTGGTTTTAATTAATTAATTTAAAACGATAATTATTTATTGTTTGTCATAAATATTATTTCGAAATATCTCCGGTAGAAATAAATAAAAATACAATGAGTAGGTACATCTTAAAGAAGTTTTTCCATCACAAATGAATTTAAACAAACTGCCATGAACTTTAATTGTATTTAAATAATAAATACGAATATCTAAGTAAAAGGTTAGTGTAGCAATCGCGCTTGAAAAGGACAACCAACAACCACGAGCAATTAAATAGATGATGAGCTGATATCATGTCGAAGTTGATGTCTGAAAGCATTGTTATTTTCTTACTACAAAACAAATTATCGGGTTAAGGCGTTGGAAATGGAATGCATTTCTTATTTCTTCAGAGCCGTCAACGTGTCATAATTATGGAGAAGGATGCTGTGATATTTTATATTGTTTATGTTTGTAATTTATTCACGAAAGAAGAGAGATTGAGATTGAGAATAAACCAAATAATGGAAGTAAGATATATTACTTATATTGAAAGGATTAAAATTAATTCAAAAAGGAACGATTTAAAATTATGTTAATGCTTCATTTCTGACAGTTATATAATTTATTATTTTTAATTACACCTACAAAGTACCTATATGGAATTACAGACATTTGACAAAATATTATATTTATATTTTTTTTTCCATAGCTGATGTTAAAATGCTTTTCGACTTTTCGACTATTTTGAGTCGATAAAGTAACACTTTCACCGCAAGGGTAGATAAAGTAAAATAGAGTAGATAAATTAAAATTTTAACAACAAGGGTAGAAAATAGCTATTTATGTAACAAGTAAGTAAACGAAGGTTGTTACCTTACGTATGTGAAATTTGCAGCAGAAGGCGCAGCCGAATTCTGTAAACACATAAGTAAGGTAATTACTGAAATTCCTTACGTGTTGCATACAATATTTTTTCTACTTTCGTTCGAATAAATGCATTTTTTTTTAAATTATGAAATTTTTGACATTATTAAATGACATTTATAAATTTTTACATAAAACAAAAACACCCAAATTAGGTTATCTATGTAAAGAAATAACTATTATCATCATTTTTATGAAATCGCGAGTGATTAACCTTTTTCTTGAATACTTACCGAAAAGTAAGCATTATTTTAATTAAATATAAATGTTTTGATAAAAATACAGCAACATTCGGATAACACAATGCCTGAATATTGTTTAAAATTTAAAAAAAATTAATTTAGTCAGGTTGGAGGTTGTGTGCTAGCCATAAAAGATTTTTAAAGAGTTTAGATAGTTAGATTAGTATAGCACCAAAATTGCTACCGTAATAATTCTTTTGCAATTTAATACGGATTATGCGAACACTCGTATAATTCGTATAATTATAATTCGTAAGTAAGTCTCACGGGATCCCAAATGTCTACACTTCATCATTGTCTTTTCAGTTTGCATAGTTCAACAGTTGCGTAAATAATGCACTGGATTAATATTCACAATAAAATAGCTACTCATGTTTCTTTCTCACACAGAAGGTATTATTTCGAAAGGATGATTATAAGTATTATTGTCATATAAGTATCTTAATACTTTGACAATTTAATTTGAAATGTGTGAAACAATTTTCGGAAAGGCGAGATATTACTTTGGACATAATTATACTTATACTGCTATCTAAAGTGACATTTTTTTGACTATTTATAGGCCGCAAATGTTACTTTAAAGGCCTAGACCTTATTATTATTTACGGCATTGCTAGGTAATCTAATTTATAAAATAAATACTATATTCCTATACTATTAGTGTGCTATTAATGTTGATAAGGTTAATTAAATTTTGATATGTTTACATTTTCATTTAGGTAGATATTTTATAATGACAAGCATAGGTACTGGTAATGATTTCACAGTCCCTTGCTGTCCATAATTGAAACAAATTTTATTATCATTGATCCTTACTGATTGATTAACTTTACTAGAAACTATAGTTAAAAATTTACAAAATATATTTAGTAAATTTTTTAAGTTTCCAAAATGATAATAGACAGATAGAAGCCAACTTTGAGAAATGTAGGTACCTACAAAAATATTTGTATTATATTTTAAAATTCTTATAAAATTCCTTAGAAATGTTTAAATTGTTTATGTTTTTAACTATTCATACAATATAATTATGGCAGCACTTTATATTTATATGTAATAAAAATGATGGAAATAACCTCATAAATGAGTGATAATTTTTAATACCTGCAAGAAGCGACAGTACCTGTAGATGGAACGGATATAATTCAGGGTCGTTCAAGATATTGAAAATAATATCCTTCGAATTCTTGTTCTAGTGACTTGTGACTCGGAGCACTTTACTAGCAGTTACGCAATTAATCTTAAAAATAGTACGCTAGTGTAGTAGATCATCTCTTTTTATAGCTCATAGCTGAAATAAAATCTATATATTTATTTCTAATATAAATAATTTTTAACTATTCATACAATATAATTATGGCAGCACTTTATATTTATATGTAATAAAAATGATGGAAATAACCTCATAAATGAGTGATAATTTTTAATACCTGCAAGAAGCGACAGTACCTGTAGATGGAACGGATATAATTCAGGGTCGTTCAAGATATTGAAAATAATATCCTTCGAATTCTTGTTCTAGTGACTTGTGACTCGGAGCACTTTACTAGCAGTTACGCAATTAATCTTAAAAATAGTACGCTAGTGTAGTAGATCATCTCTTTTTATAGCTCATAGCTGAAATAAAATCTATATATTTATTTCTAATATAAATAATTTTTTAACAGTTTTTCTGAGCTTTTGATTTACAAGCGTTAAGGTATTACTTAATCCCTAAATTAACTGATTATTTTTTGATAACAAGTTACAAAAAACAGTTACAAAAAACTGAAAATTTAAACATACCCATTGCTCATATCAGTTATGATTATCTGCTATCACTGATATATCGTAGAAAAAGTTGACAGGCCGCGAAGTTTTTTTTGTGCACGCGGCCGTTGCTAAGTTATTTGTAACGGCTGCGAAGTTGAATTTCGCGGACAAAATCGAATTGTGTATATCAATGTCATATATTTTGGATAGTTGTAAAAAAATTAAAATGTGTTTTTTTTTATTATATGGACTACAGTAGCATAATAGTATATTATTTAACGAGTAAATAATGTAGGCTATAATTAATGAGGATGAAAGTTTGTTCACGAGCCGAAGGCGAGTGTATAAATCATCCGAGTTAATTATAGCCATTATTTTCGAGTCAAATACGACGTTTTATCTACAACTTTTTAAATAAAGCAACATTTTCTTACTACAAATTTGTATTGATATTAACCTAACCTCAAACTTTGGTGTGATGACAATTTATCCGAGTAATTTAGAACTACTGGCTAGTCATATACAGCGTTTTACAAATTTGTATTATTTTTACTGTTTCTGCTTACGTCATAAAATGATAACTTGATGTAACACTAATATTAAAACAGATGTGATGGCAGTTTGACAGTTCGAGAGAATAAAGTACTCATTATTTAACAGTGTGAAATAATGAATTCATTATTTCATAATGTGTCCTTATGGAGGGGTTTATTATACTACTTTCACGTATATAATGAATACATTATTCTATTGTTGTAGATAAAAAATGTTAACTCGTCTGCGAAATGTGTTTTGTATCTTCGATAATTTTGTGAGGGATATATAACATGCAAAAATGAGACAATTTAACAATACTTCATTGCAGTATTTTTGTAATCTAAATTAAAAAATATGTATAGATAGATAGGTCATATCAAAAGTTGTACTCCCATTGCTCCATTTTCTCCGGGAGGTAAACGCCTCGTCTGCCTGCGCCCATTAAATAATGAGTAAATGAGTTATGCCCTGACATTTGCTTCAGCGCGATTTTTTCTATCACTTTCAAATGAATAATTACAAGAACGAAGTCTCAAAGAGAGCCTATAGCTCATCTTTAGTTTTAAATCTTGACTTAAAGGATGCGTGATATGTTTGATGTGCGTGCTCGTAATTAAGGTTACATGCAAATCACTGAAATGGCGCCTCATCTTCATCGTTACTGAATACTGACCAAGGTAAAGAGGTGTTGTGTCTTTTTATATTTAGATGACTTAAGTAAGAGTTACCTATACTTGGTTATGGGGTTTTACCATATTTTGCATTTTTTGCTTGGCTTTACTCTTATAATATTTTAATATTTGACTTAGATACAAGAAAATATTTGACAGATTGTTTAACTTTTGTTTTAAATGCTTTAAATGTTTAAATGGACAGACCTTTTATCAGTATCACTGTAACTCAGTTAGATTGCGTTAGTCCTGTGTTTGCCGCTGCAGATTTTTATTTTGTTTTTTGCTTTCCTATATCACACCTATATTGACAATATGAAAAATAATAAATAGGTACACACAAATTAAAACTATATTAAAGTAAGAATAGGCGTTAAACAGTTAGATCATTACAATGATGGAAGTTTAAAATTATAAAAGTGCAAGAAAACGTATACACTATTGAATGGTGATGCAACATCGTTTGAAACTGAAAATACATAAGAGCAATAGAAAATGTACTCTACTCTACTACTTATGTAACAAATAGATACTCGATTCAATACTCGTATTATTGTTTTTTATTTATTTAAATACTGATTTTCTTTAAAACATTTAATGAACATTAAAAAATCTGACGTGGCCATCACACAACCTTCCGCCATATCTAGACTTTAAACAGAAATGTATACGTACAATCTGGTGCCTATTTAAAATATACAAATAAAAATCTAAAATATTCAAACACAGAAATTAGTATCACCTGAATCAAAAGATTCATTCACACGAAAACTCTTCTGTGTTGAAGCAATCCTACGTTCAGTTAGGAACTACATTTAATAGCTTAATTATGACTTATATAGCGCTAGTATGCCAACTTGTCACCCGTCTCATCTGTCAATATTTTTTATACAAAAACAAAAATCAACCCAACATGGATTACAAGATTTCAATGTTTTATTTGATACATTTATTTTTTAAATTTTACTGCAGTTCTTTAATGCTACCAGATAAAGACAATTTTTTTATAACGTGGATTGCAAATAACTTTTCCTCTTATTCTTATTACAAATAAATACTATATTTATCAAAATTTATAGAAATTTTTACACTTAATCTTTTCAATCTTCAAAAAATATCACTTCCGGTGAAGATATTTGTACCAAAATCTAATGAGCTCTTCCTATTCATATACAATTGTAAAATACCAAATATCAAAATTTTTGGGTAATTCGTATTTGAGTTATCCAACAGACGGCATCGGCCCGGACCACACACATACACACACACGCACACACACACATACATACAGACATCATCGGGAAACTATCAAAAATGAGTTGTAAGGACCCTAATTCGTGCTCATCCACTAAAAACTCACTACCCGATTTTTTGCATGATTCCAATACCTTCCTTTACAGGTAAGCGGAAGGTAAAAACGTACTGTTTTTAAAAATATGAAATTTTGACTGATATTGTAATGCCTTTTAAAATGAATGCTCGGTTAATAAAAACCTCCGTTCGAAATCACATAAAAACCAAGACGGTTTAAAGCAATTGTTAAAATGAATAAACCAAACAATCCTGCTACGATACTCTAAAATATTCTTATAACTACCAAAATCTAACATTAAATATTATATCTAAGTATACTGTCATTCATTGGTACCATTTTACTGTACATACGAAATGATAATTTTAAATTGTTATTAAAAGTTATACAAACTTAATTATATATGATATATTTTGTTCTTTTGTTATGTTGCGAAATACAACCCTATACTCAAAAACGAAATTTCTTTTAACTTGAATTAATAAACAAACTTACATCTAAGTTTTATATAGGTCCCATTATTTTAACGCCTACACCTTATATCCTTTAAGATCGTGTGAATATCACTTTTATTTCTCACAGTTTAGTAAACGACACTGTAACATATTATAAACATTGCTCGTAAACATTTTATCAAGAATGCTACTGTAATTATTTAGTGTATCGTGTGTGTAAAGTTCAAAACCGCATTGAAATTATGTAGATTTGTACACACCCATAAACAGTAAAACTGTGTAATAAGACAAAGCGACTTCGATATGCATCAAGATTTCGAAATTTGAGGTAATACGAGATTACCTCAGGAATGCAGAGAAACCTAGATAAATAAAAAAGTGTATTTTACTTGAAATAATGATTCATATTTTAGTAAAATGCATGCAGTGACGAACAGAGAAAATTTTGGTGAGCCGAAAGCTGAATTTGATCGGAAAGCAAAGTGCAAATCTTCGTTCAATAACTTTTATAAAGATCATTTTCGACAGAAAATAATTTTTGCAATAAATATTTCAATTTGTTTTATGAAGTTTTATATTTATAAGTTTCAAAGGTAAATTGTATTATGATACGATACAATAATCGTATAGAATACATGTGAGCTATTTTTACCTTCCGCTTACATGTAAAGGAAGGTATTGGAATCATGCAAAAAATCGGGTAGTGAGTTTTTAGTGGATGAGCACGAATTAGGGTCCTTACAACTCATTTTTGATAATTTCCCGATGATGTCTGTATGTATGTGTGTGTGTGTGTGTGCGTGTGTGTGTGTGTGTGTGTATGTGTGTGGTCCGGGCCGATGCCGTCTGTTGGATAACTCAAATACGAATTACCCAAAAATTTTGATATTTGGTATTTTACAATTGTATACGAATAGGAAGAGCTCATTAGATTTTGGTACAAATATCTTTACCGGAAGTGATATTTTTTGAAGATTGAAAAGATTAAGTGTTAAAAATTTCTATAAATTTGGATAAATATAGTATTTATTTATAATAAAAATAAGAGGAAAAGTTATTTGCAATTTACGTTATAAAAAAATAGTCTTTATCTGGTAGCATATAAGAACTGCAGTAAAATTAAAAAAATAAATTTATCAAATAAAACGTTGAAATCTTGTAATCCATGTTCGGTTGATTTTTGTTTCTGCATAAAAAATATTGACAGATGAGACGGGTGACAAGTTGGCATACTAGAGCTATATAAGTCATAAGTAAGATATTAAATGTAGTAACTGAACGGAGGATTGCTTCAACACAGAACTGGAAACAGAGCTTTTAATTTAAAGATAATGATACGAGTAGATCCTAAACTAAAAAATAACTTGTTGCTAGTTTTTTTCTATTTTTACTGTTCCTTGTGACCTTGTGAGACTGGATAAAAACAAATTTTCTATGCCAACAAAGTTTCTCAGTCCGTCCCTGGCAGAAAGTTGCAATTGAGGAATGTATGAGATAATAATACGTACCTATAATATTATGATGTATTATACCTAATAGAAATATCTATAATTTAATTTATTACTTCGCTTTATAATTAATATACCTATTAAGAATATAGCATGAGCAGCTATCGAAGTCGAAAGGAAAAAATAAATATCATTACATATAGACATGTAATTTAATTTTACTTTAGAGATAAGTACACCTATACCAATTAAATGATATCGGAGTAATGTTTAAGTAAAAAACTCTGAATTTAAAACAAGGTGATACTCATACGGATTAAAGAAATCAATGCTAGTTAATCATTTGCTAATAATAGCTGAAATCAACAAAAAATTAATGTCAATTTGCCTTTGTATGTTCGAATAAAGAATGTATTTGAAATTTACAAATTACCTATTTATACATAGTAGGTAATATCTAGAGTGCGGATTATATGAATTTGCATATATTGTATTATTGAGCATATATTTTTGCATATTTTTATTATAAATGCATATAAATTTGATACCTCTACAGTAATATTTATGTTACGGTGTGGAATTATGTAAACAGTGTAGTATTGCATGCCGCTCTTTTGAAAAATGATTTGTTCATTTACATTTATTTTTATACGTTGTTTTGTTTATTTTATAATGATATTCTTGTGCATTGTTGACAAAATGTAGTTTATTTTGTTGATTTTTATAAATAAATAATTAGTAAAAATGAATAAAATTAACTTGCATATTTGCATATTTGTAAATTATTGTTTTTTTATTTTGTGCATATATTAAGCATATTTTGGTCTTATTTTAATGCATATTGCATGCATATTTCAATCACATTATCCTGTATATAATCTGCACTCTAGTAATATCTATCGCGCATTTTACTTAACTCAAGTGTGGCAGTCTGACAGTCCCATAATATAATCAGTCATTGTCATAGATATAGATATAATATTATACCGTGAACCGCACGTGTGGTTTCCAACTGTCAACTCAGGGGTACTTATGGTTGTAAATATGGAAATGGAGAGTACAGAGAGTTTGTAAATACGATGATCTTGCAACAAATAGATTTTACTCATTTAGTCAACTGTAAGAAGATAATTATGTTTGTATATGGCACTGTCACTCTCTCACTGTCATAATCAATTACATTTTTCGTAGTTACAAATGTAAAACAATCATGGACAAGATACTGAAGTTTCATGATCTAAATTTTAAATAATAGGTACATTAATTCCTAAAGTAGGTACTACGACAGAACAATTTATAAAATGTTAAAAATTGTAGATAATAATAATATCATCTTTAATTTGCTATAAAAATTTTTGCGATAAATTAATTATTTATCAAAATATTTAAGTAAAGTACTATTTTCGGTTTGGGGATTGTTTTCAAAAAAATAACTGAGTTCTGAAGATTCGTATCAAAACATTTATACAGTTCGATTGTTCAATGTTTGAAAATTTTTGAATTATAGAGCCCGAAAAAAATGTTACATACCACCTAACGGACACACACGCACACACGCGCGCACACACACATACACACAGACATCATCTCGAAAATATTTTATTCGTTTCTATGGATGCGTGCTCATCCACGGCTACGTGTTGTTTTGTACAGTGCTTATTCGTACGCCTAGCATAATCGTGCTGATTCGTACGCTCGGACCCTTTTACCTGTATTTTTTCAAGAACTCTTAATCCGTCGCAGCGGGGGGTTTCCAGGTCAGTGCTAATTCGTACAACGTTAATATCGCACACAAATACTTGATGTAGGCCATGCTACGGCTAAGTTATTATAATAATTAAATAGTTGAATATTTAAATATATTTGTGAAGAACAACTAATAGCAAAAATGAACTGTTTTTAGTATATTTTTAAAAAACTGTGCATTCTTCGTCTATATCAATATAAATAATCCAAATAAAATCTAATTTTAATAAGCAGAAAAGTTGTACAAATTAGCACTGACCTGGAAACCCCCCGCTGCGACGGATTAAGAGTTCTTGGAAAAATACAGGTAAAAGGGTTCGAGCGTACGAATCAGCACGATTATGCTAGGCGTACGAATAAGCACTGTACAAAACAACACTACACCCACATCCACTAAAAACAGCTGTACAAAAAGAAAATGTCTCTATCCTTAAAATTAAATACAGCTATCAGCACTCCATAAAATCTAACCGCTCATTCTAGTCTATGATTTGTTCCTTTAATATCGGCATCCGAAGAGGCGAACTCGCCGAGTTCAAAGACGTAAAGCCTGTAATAAGCTCACATGCCGTCCATGTCGTTTCTTTCTGCTTTGAAACCGCCGTTTGTTCTTATTCGTGCTTAGGCGCGGTTTGGCATTTTAAGTTCACACAGATAGCTCTTATTTCGTGATGGGATTATTGATGCAGAGAGGACTTGACGTTTTGATGATAAACTCACAGATTCATGATACGGGTTCACGCCAACACATTTTTAATATTATCTGCAACATTATAATAATGTGCAGATCTTGCCTACCACTATTGAAATCTCAATGTGTCTAGTCAATTTCCCTCGAACGCCTGGACAATATTCTGCTAGACAATAACTTTGGTACAAATTTAAAAAATCTGATGTGGCCAGCACAAAACCTCCCACCATACTTACTCTGTTCTTTCTTACTTATACAAAAATATTAGATAGGTACTACTAATCACAAATATATTTTAGTCATTTTTTTTAAACTGCAGAAGAAAATATAAACTATTTTTAATATTGTCACTGCCACCGTCATGTTACAATCATTTAAATTTTACGTACCTAGTATAACTATTACAATTAAACGATTATATCATGGACTACAAGATACAAGATAAAATGTGTAATTCGTATTCTAGAGACCCCAAAACGTGCTTATCTACCAAAAACTCACACTTGAAAATTTTGACTCGTCACAATACCTGTATTATAGAATATAAAGTTTCATCTTGATTGATATTTTAAAAGGTACTTACTTTATTATTATTTTTATTATAATAGACATTTATGTGAAAATGTGGAACGCGACACAAACCTGCTATAATTCCATTCTTTATCGGTAAGCTAATTTTTGAAATTATGCTTTATCGTCAAATTCGATTTTCTTCGGTTTCTCTCATTATGAACATATTAGGGGGGAAATCGCATTTGTTTCTGGAAATATTGTCTAGTAGCAATATTTCCGGCAATATTTCTGTAGATATTTTAAACGTCATTTTCTAAAAGTAAGTAATAATGCGATTTTCTTTCTGAATACCCCTCGGCATGGATTAATATCCAGAAAATTTATTGTCGTGCATTGCTGCAATACAATTTCACTCGTCTTCGACTCGTGAAATTGACATATGCATACAAGTGAAAAGATGCGCTTTTCTCTCAAGTTGGACAAATAGCTATTTTCTAAACCTACCATCGAAAATAGCATTTTCGACAGCATTTACTGTGGTTCTGAAAAATAGACTTTATCACTATGTACTTAATGTTAGGTGGAAAACATAAGTAAAAATATAAATTGTACTTAAAAAACATACATTTTTTAGTAAATTGAGAAATTAATTCTGCTGTGACGTCATTATTTTGTATTGGAGAAAGCATTCTACGTCACAGACGAAATAATCGATTTTCATTAATTATATTTTTGGACTTGTGAATACAAATTTTGCCAAAATAAAAAATACAAATCTCAAGTTGTTAACTCTTCTTCGCAAATTTTAATAAAAATAGGATCATGCAAGTAGCTCATTGCAAACATCACAAAAGTTGTGTGTGCAACACTGGAACACTGCATGACTGCATAAAAAGTATAGAAATGCATTCTAACTTATCCTGATTTCGTGATTTCCACTGTTTATCATTATAAATAAACAATATCAATGTCAGTAAAATATCGTACAATTCATGTTACATAATGAAAATGTAAATAATAAATATAGATCTATAGAAAATCTAGGAAAATGTTCTTACATGCTCATGTTTCGCAGTCAACTCGCTTTTAATTCGTGTTCGCATCTAACAAGCTATTTTTGATACTTAAGAGACAATATAACGGGTGTCTCAATAAGAGTGTACTTTTTCATTTTAAAGTAAAAACCCGTATTTTTTGAGAGAATTGGGATTTTTAAATTGCATTGTAAAGAAGATATGTTCCGATTAAGTATGGAAAAAAATATCCGTCAAATGCTCCCCACGGCTCTGATGACAGGCCATTACTCCTTTCATGAAATTTTCCATGACTTTTTGCAGGAACATGATAACGGAGTTCTTGTGGCCTAAACTGGACAGAATGGATCTGGACGACATGTGGTTTCAGCAAGACGGCTCCACCTGCCACACCGCGCATGAAACAATCGATTTATTGCAATAACGATTTTCAGAACGAATTATCTCAAGAAATTCTGATGTCAACTGGCCACCAAGATCATGCGATTTAACGCCGTGCGATTTTTTTCTTTGGAGTTTTGTGAAATCTCGGGTTTATGTGAATAAACCAGAAACAATTCCTGAGCTCAAATCCGAGATCCAACGCGTCATCGGTGAGATACAGCCACATCTCTGTGAAAAAGTCATGGAAAATTTCATGAAAAGAGTAATGGCCTGTCATCAGAACCGTGGGGGCCATTTGACGGATATTTTATTCCATACTTAATCGGAACATACCTTCTTTACAATGCAATAAAAAAATCCTAATTCTCTTAAAAAATATGTGTTTTTATTTAAAAATGAAAAATCTGACGTGGACACCACATGACTTCCTTGTACGCCTTGTGTGTTCATACTTTTCTTAATAACTAAAATGTAGAATAATATAAAAAATTCTTTTAACTTATTATACTAGTATACTCACAAATATATTTTAGTCATTTTATTTAAACTGCAGAAGAAGATATAAAGCATATTTTACTATTGTCACTGTCATGTCATAATCATTTAAATTTTACGTAGTAACAAATGTTAATCGATCATGGACTACAAGATAAAGAAATACTAAATTAAAAATATATACTTTAATTATTCCTAAATGATACCAGATACAAAAATATTTATAAAATACCGATTTTAGGTAATAATCACATAATCTTTCATTTAAAATAAAAAAAATTGTCTTAAATTAAATATTTATCGAAATATTTTAAAAAAGTACTACTTCCGGTTTGTAGACTGAAACCAAAAATAGGAGGTGCACAACTAGATGCTAGAACAGTCCTAAATACAAAATTTCAACTTTCTACGTCTAACCGTATTTGAGTTATGCGACACACATACGTCCGTACGTACGTACAGACGTCACGTCGAAACTAGTCATAATGGATTCAGAAAAGGTCAAAACGGATATTTCCGTCAAAATCTGAGAACCGAAATTTTTCGCGATTACAATACTTCCTTACTTCGTACAAGGAAGTAAAAAGTGCACTCTTATTGAGACACCTATACTATACCGTTCAAAACATCAAAGAAATGTGAGTTTTTTAAAATTAATTTCCTTTGATAAAATGCAAGAACTACGTACTAAACTAAATGTCTGTATCAGTTCTCGTTTCATTTCAACGGCAATAAACAATCATCGTAAAATAAAACCTTATGGTTAAATCGTGTCATCGTGTCTAACAGACATTTCAAGCTGCGATCTGTACTACTGCATAAACTTTACCCGTCTCGATGAAATAATTTCAAGACGATCATGTGATTTGATCTTCAGAGTTCAGAACATGCGTAATTCTAATTCCCATTAGATATTGGCTTTAAATACCGCTGTCTGTTGCAATCGAGATGCAGATGCAAAACCAAATGCACTATAAGATTTTTAAAGAACGTGATCGTTAAGAGATGCTTCTAAGTAATTATGAGATGATCTGGAGATGTAATTAAGTTGCTAGATGGTAGTTCATGAATTTATGCAATAGATTAGTTTACTGTGTTTGTTTTTTTTTTGTTAGTAAAAGTTAATTACAAGAGAATTTATAAGTTCTTTAATTCTTGAGTTCATGAACCATTTAAAGATTATTTTTGATAAGGAAAAATAAATGAAAAATTGAACAATTAATAATAAATGGAAGTTTATTTTATCTTGTCTACTTTAAAGGATAGGTTCTAAATGATTATATCTTTATCGTTATAATTTAAAAGAATTGGTTCATGAATTGTGTTTTTTTACTTTATATTAGAAAATTAAAAAAGTGAAAATTATCTAAACTCTCAAATCATGTTTTCAAAAGTAATATGTTCCTATACCATAAAAGGTGCAAATTTTAAGTTTTTCTAAGTAAATGCGTAAAAAAATTGCGATTCAAAAATTATATTAGTGAGAATTTATTGGTGAACGCAATTTATAATAATAAGGTTAAGAAAAAGATTTTTCAAGAAAATATACCTAGTATAACGGTTTATTAATTTCAAAAAAATAATTTTAATATTGTAGCTCCTGAAGATGATTCTGGTATAGGATCGAAACGTTCGGAGTGCGATTTTAAATAAATGGGCTGAATTCCCAGGACTGTGTTTTTATTTATTACCAAAACAGCCAAGGAATTATCATTGATCATAATAATTTTCACTTATTATTAACCCAACAGCATTGAATTGATGTTAATGTACACATTACGTCGTAAAACAATAAGTAGTATATTGTTATGGTAACATATCGATCTATAGCTTTCTTTGGTTCATATCACTAACTTATTATTATTGCTATAAATGTATACCTTCCTAAAATACAATTTGTTAATTATTATATTTCTAGAATTTCACAATATTCCATATTGCGATATAACATTTTCCATTTTCGATACTCAGAGTCTTGAACATAATAATTAATTGTAAGTAATCAAAAAGGCTTCCGCATCTTTTGTAAATTTGATATTTTGTAATTATACGTTATTGAATATAAAATATATTCTGATATCTGACAGAAAATCATCTCGTATAGCAGAAAATGCGACGATCTAATTATCTTTGCATTAACGAAGGCCAAGGAAAAGGAACTAACTAATAATGAGCAATAATTAAAACATTAAGGATCATCAGGCATACCGTTTACCACTTACCGATTTACGATAAGCGCTCCTAATTAAGGAAATGATTGAAAATATTTGTATTCTCCTCAGAGCTCAACACGCATGCATTTATAATTCACGACAAATCGCAGTCTTAATAAAGCACTCGTATAAAAGATCGGAGGGTTAGAAAGTGAATATAAATCAAGTGATGCTTCATTCCTGGGGAATTTTATTTTTATAGTTGTAGTTGGGTAATTAATTCTGCAACATGGAGATGATTGCAAGAGTTATTGACGAACTGATGAGATATTATATTATTGATTAAATAATATTTGCCATATTGCTGCCTATCTTACAGATCGTGACATGATTTATTAATGAAGATATTGAAGAAGACATAGGTAGGTACATATTAAGGAAATTTCTGTGACTTTTTCTCACATATTAGTTAAACCAATCATTTGCTTCAATTTTTTAAATTTTGACCAATGACGTACATAATATAACTGCAAAAAATGTACAAATGGCCTAGAGATTGTTCAAAGGACAATTTTCCCGTTATATTCCTATGACTACCATATGACATTTTTTTGATTTTGTATTGTTTTCAATAAATTTTAATTGAAATTAAAAGTGTCAAATGAAACTTTTTAGGATGAAATATAAAATATAACACCAAAGAATACAGTTATGTCAAAAACCTTATTTTGAAACCAATTAGTAATAAACCAAACAACAATCTTTTGAAATAATTTTTTCCAGAAATATAATGGTTCCTTGATATACTATTGACTATAGGTACACTGTTTTTCATAATTATACAAAATCTGTAATTTTTGTAAGTATTGTAAGTAGCTACATAGTTGGTTGATTTGAATCACAATGATTGTTCTGATTAAATAATAAATAACCATGGATATCATTATAATTATTGTAGTAATCTTAAATATTTCTGATGGTGTACTAATCTCATTTTCGAAAAACGTTACGATCTGCGCTTATTGTACATAAATTTACTGATTATATTTCTGCGCTTTTCATACGTTTTGATGACCAGAAATGCGCTTTTACAACTCTCTGAGTAGAACGAGCCCTAAATTTGGGACACTTTTCTACGAATTGAAATTCGAGTGCACCGAATTTCAGTTTGATGAACGCAAGTACACATTGCCATATGACAAGCTTCACAAACTAAGTTCATCGAATTTCACCAAATGTGAACGATTATAGAATAATATAGGTATTCATGACATTTTTGTGCAGATAAACTGGAATAATGTAATTAACTATAATTTTTAATGATAAAATTTACACACATCAGTAGGCTGTTAATTGTTGTTAATCTGATATTTTGTTTTGAACTTTTTGAGAAAAGCCAAATTAATGAGCATGTGTAAGTACTATAATATGTATTAATTTGAGAACTAAATTAGTTAGTATTTAGTGATATAGATAAATGAAAATTGAAAAATTTACTTACATACCTATGTAAATCAGATTTGATATTTTGGTTCGTGCGGCAAAACGGCAAAATACATGTACCTAATATAGTTATTACCTTTCCAAATTTCGAAACAAAAAATAAAATATCTAGTACCTATTTCAACAAATTATTTTCAAATAACATACGCACGGTTTAGAATTAAGTCATCTTTCTCAACACCATACCATCTCATCTAATAAAATCATTCCTACGTGCCAGATATCAAGTTTAAGATAATAATTCTTCCACTATTGTTCTTATGCGTTCAGTAAGGTAATAAGATCAATCTAACCGTGCATTCCTTTAAAATGATGCGCTACATTTTAATTTTAAAGGCCGAGTACGGATTTACGAGTATATGAAAGTGAAATAATTATGCATAAAGGTCTCATCTTGGGAACATTGTGAGAATTAATACGACAAGGATTATTAGGTACATGAAATCTTGTTCGAAGAAAATTATGGATGAGGGCAATAAAAATATTATGTTGCTGTATGCAAGCATAATGAAGGTTATGATTATCTGTTAAATAGGATAAATAGATAGGTATCTATACAATGACAATGTACAGTAAAACTTGTGCGACTAATTTTTTGAATATGAAACATAAAAAATAAAATCGGTTTGTTAGCAAGAAGTCAAGTAGGTATATTTGTTTTAGACTAGAATCTGTAAGCATTAATTTTTTTGTATACTTATAACCTCTTTATTTAAATTTTGTTTTTACTAAAGACTGAAGTATTAGGCAGGAATATTATTATTATATTATTTTTTCACGACATGCGGGGAAAGCACATTTTTCACGTAATAGTGAGGAAAGTAAATTTCCCTCTTTAGAGAGGAAAGTAAGCAGTGTTAACAACAGTGTCATTTTACGATGAAATATTTTAAAAATTGTAAGTAAATTTATTATTTTATTGAAAATTCTGATTATATAGTGATATACTGTAAACAATTATTTTACAATTATTATGTTTTATACTTACTTTTAATACAATACTAAATATAATTTGATATATTGGTTGCAGTGAAACATTTCATTGTTTTTCAACATCATTCTGACAGATGGCAGTTATAACCTAACTTCTAGTTATGTGTTCTTCTACATTTGCAATATTTTTAAATATGTTGTTAAAAAAATGATGTGTCTAACACGAGAGGAAAGTTCATTTTCCACTCTCGCTCGATTGCCTCACTCGCTTCGGAAAAAGAAGCGCTTTCCTCTCTAGTTGGACAAATATCTATTAAATGCAATCATGATATACGATAGCATATAATAAGGTATTTATCAACTTTGTTTTGCTTGCAGACAACCAAAAATATTTTCTACACACGTTGTTTTATTTACGTTTTAATTAGGAAATAATTTTAAAATAAGTGGTAGCTATTTTGAAGTAAACTATGATATTGTGAATGTAATGTGCTGTCATTAATTCCGAAAAAATAAGAGTAAAAAATGCCGATTGTCTACTTTGATTTAAAGTTTTGCACATTTTCGAGAATATCAAGGCAGATACAAAATTATACTAAGATTATTATAATACAAAGTTAACTTAGTGAAGTTTTCTTGGTTTTACAATAAACGAAACATTCCAGGTGTTGGAGTTAAACTGATCACGTGATCACCCTGAATATATTTTGAACTGAACACAATACCAAAAAAAGCATTTTTGCAAACATTTTCTTTTTTATTAAAGGAAAAATGCTTAGGTACTAATTCGTCATTTTTATGTAAGTTGAATAAATCAATTAAGTACCTATAAAAATTTTGTACATATTATTGTATATTTTCGAACAGGATGTAAATTCTCCTACAAATATATTGAATTAATTTTCATCAATTGTTTTTATCTTTTCCAATCTCTAATAAATAACAATCAATCATCTAATGCCATTTAAAATTAATGACTTTTTGCATTAAACTGTACACTGACTTCATTCTAGGTGGCATTATTATAACATAATTACTATACTGTAATCCTGTGAAAGAAATGACGCTTCATAAAATATTTTTCTCCAAGTTTTTTCTATTCTTGCATAGTAGAGTAACCTTGTACCTAAACTGTCTTAGTAGAAATTAAAACCATATAAAGAAACAGAAATTTAATGAAGAAATGCTCTATTGTTTACATGGATATCTTTATGACCTTGTCAGGGAAAATATCTTTTGTAATTTTTCTTCTGTGGAAGTCATGTTTCATGAAAAACTAAGAGTAGCTCATTTATTTGCATTTACTACAGTTAGATCCTTGTCATAAAATTCGCATTTTGTTGTCACAATTAAAAATGTATCAAACAAAATTAAACATGACTAGACCATCGGGATTATCTATCTAAATATAATTACGTTATGGTGTTTCTAAATTATTAAAATATAATGAAACTATTTTGTAAGTACGTTTTATATAATAATCTGAATAAATAAATTTCAGAATTTTGGTAAAATTTAATTTCACCATAAATTATTACACCATTCAGGTTCATTTATAGTTTTTACGTTTTCTTTGGAATGAACCATATACGGTCTTTGTGTTCTAGTAGGTACTGTAGTACTTTAGTACTTTACTTAAAATAACTATTTTTTTGTATTCATTCATAAGTTTTATACTCGTATATGTATCGTATAATCGTATAAGTCACTATGTACTCTTAGTTTAAAATTGTATTGTATTTAAACTAAAATTTGGAACGCACAGAGTTAAAATTATATCCAACAGAATATGATTTTTCTGAAGTAATGTTATTGGAAGTATGACCTTTTTGAAGAACCAAAAATTTGTTATTTTTTTAAAAACTGATTTCATTAGTTTTCAAAATTTTTCTAGAACCACAACTTTGAATGGAAATTTATCATACCACGTTTCCGAGATACAATAATAATGAGAATAGCGCAGGAAATCAATAATAATATAAAAAATTTACCTTGCTTGTTTTGACTTTAAATTAATTCAAATCAGGGACTCGAACCGCACAATAATAATAAGATTCAGGTTCGCTTCGCGGTTCATTGTGCTTTAGGTATAGGATTCGGTTTTGTTCCTGTTTTGAAATTTCTTCTAACAAGCAATTAATTTGAAAAATTCGTTCCAGTTTTGAACTAAAATATAATTTATGTATGTATGTATTATCATTTCGGGATTTGAACCTCATTTGGGTTATATCCCTAGGGTGACTTGATGGCACACACACAGTATTATACTTTTTGCGCCATTTTCTTGTTTACTTTACTACCGTGTGTTGCCAGTCAACCCGGCGCAAGCCCTTGTTACAGCCTTTAGCCGGTGCCCTATAGCTAGAGGTTGCCAAGTTACTAACTTGGGATGGTAACGGGAGTAGGTACCGATCCAAATCATTCCGTGAAAATTTCCTGACCTGACCGGGATTCGAACCCACGACCTCTGTAACCAGAGCCTAGCATCCTAACCACTATGCGAGCCACTATGCTATCCCGCCGTGTGAACTAAAATATAATAAATTTCTAAAAAAATTAAAAAACTTGACTAAACTCAACAATTTTATAAAAATTTCATAGCATTTTTTGCTAAAGTAGCGGCGGTACGTTCCGGTTTCCGTTCCTGTTCGGTTCGAGTCCCTGCTTCAAATACTACAGGTACAGTTTATGATTCTATGATTCTTTTCTTTTGTAATTCATTAAAAGTTCAGTGTCAGTATTTGCAATATATCTCACGAATGAAATTTGCAGATTGTGTGAAAACATTTAAATCTGAATCTATTTGAAGATGATCCTATTACTTATTACAAAATATGCATTCGAAATGTATCTTCTGTGGCATAATTGTATTTTCGCATGTCTGGAAAGTGGCTATTAATTCTCCTCAAAGATGTAGCATTTAACGAGAATTCTCATATTAAATATCACATTCTAGTACAATTAGTTTATAATTACGTAGCACGCGTCATTTTGCTTTAATAAATTTTACGTGATCTAGCAAACTATAATGACCGTGGATGTGTTTATGTGTTTGTCTTCGGGCGGTTGCCAAATTGCAATTATCACATCATATATCAAAGAGTAAAGATATAAGTGCTATGTTTAAACTTGCATTGTTTATTTTGCAAATCGTAATTAATATGCTTGTAATGATTTAATGGAGAATGAAGTATACATTGTATCAACATGAATTTGACCTGAGTTAGACAATCTTGATTATGTTATTAAATTTATTACTGTTATCATGGAATGATTCTAAAGTTCATCTTTTGAATTATTTTCCTTATTCTCTTCATTTATGAAACGACCTAAAAGTCTTAATTTCTTTTTTTATTAAATTAAATTAAGAACTGTAGGCTTTCTTTTCGAAATTCTGTATCCCCTTTATTAATTATAATTTATTGTGATTATAATTTGTAATTTTTATGTTAGATAGTACGCTCCTAAGATATAAATTATAAAATAGTAGGTTTGTATAATAATAATAATTAGTTTATTATTCAACAGAATGTCAATACATTCCAAGAACAGAAAAAATGTATTAATTCTTTGTACAGAAACTTTGGAATTTTTTGTACAGAAACTTTGGAATCGAAGAAATTTTTTTAAAGGTAAAGTACAGTTCTTGAGTTGTTAATATGTTGATCTACTTGTTTCTAAGTGTCCTGTAAAAATTATTTACCTCAAATATTTTCAAGCATGAAAATATACGCGTATTGGTTCTACAATCTTACAACTGTGAAAAAATTTAAACATTTTTGAATCGTCAACAAAGCGCGAAGTTAAATTTTAAGTGGAATTTAGAATTAAAATACAGTTGTGACAAAATGTTGTTTGTATTTCGAGCGTTCGGCAAGCCTCGTCAAATAAGTGACATTCTCATGCACAAGTTTAAAAATTTACATATAAATATAATTATCAAATAAGGATGACGTCAAATTTTACTAGAGTACTTTTGAAATGAAGAGTCGGTTTTGCGATTTTCGATTTAGGTGCTAATTTTGTTCTTAGAGACAGATGTATAGATGAAAGAAAAGATCTCTACTCTGTAGGAAAGGAATTCAATTATAGTAAGCGGTAGGTTAAATTGCGTAATATGTGTGGTAGACCTGGGCGCATGAGTAACATTTTTGTGTACGATCACACACGCTCACGAAATTGAAAACGGAATCACGCCCAATCACGCAAGTCATTTTACGTTTGACTCACGATCACTCATGCTCACGAATTTGTTTTTATAGTTACAGCCGATCACGCACGACGGATCACCCTAGAGTCACGTAAAAATATTTCTATGAAATTTTAAAATAATATTTTACTTTAGTTCCGCAAAATCGTAAATAGATTAACAACTGTTGCTCCAATATTTTCGACAAATCTGTGCGCTGCCTGTGTACTGGAGCGCTAAGGAGTATAAGTAGCAATAAACCGTGTAATTGTAATTTGTTTTGTATTGATATTTTGCAAATTCATGTATTATGTCGTGAATTGTGATTTTTACTCACGCCCGATACATTACATGTCACTCACGCTCACGCCCGTTCACGATCCAAATTTTCAAAATCACTCACGCTCGCGGGTCTAATGTGTAATACCTACACAAAAACTAGCTTCATCCGTTCACGCAGTTGAAACTATTCTTCACTTAAAACTTACTCTAGGTAGGCTAATGGATAATGCCAACTAGGCTACAATTGAACTAATATAAATATCATAAAATCCTCCTAAATATTATTTAACGTCCCTAATCCATAAGTCACGATGATTTCGTTCACATCATCTTCATATTCCTACTTACATAATTTTGGCTGCACATTAGCTCTAGTTTAGCGGTTGAATGCAACAGTCACGAACAAGGAAGACTCTTCTTAGTTCGCATTGAATTGTACTTGTCGAGAAACAATACAATTGCCACTAGCCAAACGTTGAGAAGTCGAGATTTATGGGACCGTGAGGTCTCAGACACCCGAAATCGTGAAGATTGATTCCATGGGAAATTGATTGAGTAATGCTAATTGCTTACAAGGTTTTCGTAGATTTGGAGTGACATTGTCGTTTAATTTGGTAATTGATCTAGATTATACAAGAATCGGTTGCGTAAATTAATTCCCATTAAATTTATAATTTTAAGCTTTTTTAAGTGCCTTTTTCTGTTTTTTGTGTCTTTTAGTCAGGTCTTTACTGAAAACATACAAAACATACAATCGAATAAATAAACATATAGGTAAGTCTACTTACCTATTTTTGTTTGTATGTTATTTATTTGATTGTTGATGTTTCCTATGTCATCAGCACCTTGATGAAGACTGATTTGCAGTCGAAACGTCGTTGTTTAATTGGATTTTATAGAATTGACTGCTTCTCCACAAATTTTACTGTTTTATGAACTAATGTTCTAAATAGGTTGTAATAAATTATTTTAATTTTTGTATATTGGCCAAGTACCATATTTTTATTGATAAATTTTTATAATTTTATACAACAATAACAAAATATTTAAAATAGTATCTAAACAGGCGGTTTTAGGGAATGAAAAAATACACCGCCGAATTCAATCTTGTTTTGATCAGGATTACATAGCTTTCATTAAAAGATTATCTTTAAGATACAGCTAATTTTAAAGATATCAAATTATAAGCTAAAATTTAATTATGTACTTTGACTTATGAACACAATAATGCTTACGTTAATTTTACTCTAAAAAATTATATTAATTTTGTTATTTTTTTCGATTTTTTGTTTGATTCTTTAATTTCTATTTCAGGTATTTTGGTGTCACCCCTCTGATGGTATTACCCGGTGCGGCATGACATTAACTTATTTAATAACTATGTCTCATAATATCATAATGACTGCATCATTATTATAGTTATTAGATAATGATTCATCCGATACAGATCATCTCTCTTGACTTTCACTCTTTTACTTACATTTTCATGTTTGTATTACTGACGATCACAAATCAGAATCACAACAGAACTTCAATGTTCAGCTGCGGTTCAGCTCTGAACTATATTGAGAATTGAGTTACTAATGAGAAACAGATTCTGTGCATAAGGTAATGATGAGACTTATATAACTGTGAAATTAATTCTGACAAGAGACAAATCATTTGTGAATTCAAAATGATTATAAGACTATAAGAATACTAATAACTATTGTTGTTAGATAAGTAAATAGAATAAATAATAGTTTTAATGATGCCGTTTGAAAATAAATTGATTTTTCAAAGAAAAATATAAGAGCACTCATATTACGCAACATGACTCAAATGCTTGGGAACTATTCATATTATCTGAAATAGCTACATTTTGTCATAAACTTTTGGTATTTATACATAGCGTGCAAATCGATGAAAGATTGGAAGACTTTATTTAAGAAAATAATAATTGTAACTGCTGTCATTTATTTTATTTTTTGTAAACTAAACCAATGTTGCTATTGTTAGAACATTTAAGTATTCATGGTATATCCTAAAAATATTATAGGTTAAACAAAATTTCTGATTGCAGTCCCAATTATTTTTTGTCAATAAATAGTCTGTATTCATACATAAAAGTGTGACATTTCTCTTCATAAAGGCACAATTTTTACATTTTACATTATACTTTTTTGTCTAGATTCTAGTTCGAGATTCATCCGAGAAGTTTCTAGCCATTTCTAGTATAATTCCCATCGCTTTATTTTTCTATTCGATATTCGTACTAGTCTTGTCTATACATGCTCAGTTCAGTGTGCTGTTTAAGTTTAACCAATCTTTAAAAGTTTTGGCTCGAAAAAAATCAAAAGTTTCCGAAAGTATGACACTCGAACGAATCTCGGATGAAAATCGAACTAGAAATCTAGCATGAATCTATACAAAAAAGTATAATGTAATTCAGCATTAAAGAATGCTGGTAAGCTAATATTATACCGAGTTTAAATATTGAAGAATGTAGGTACCTACTAATTTATTTCTGCCTTCTCAAGCAGCAAGCATTTTATAATTTAGAAGTATAAAATTGAGGAACAATCTTTGTATAGAATGCCAAAACTGTTTTAGTTTAGTTAAAATAAAAAATCTGACGTGGACACCACATGACTTCCTTGTACGCCTTGTTTGTTCATACTTTTCTTAATAACTAAAATGTAGAATAATATAAAAAATTCTTTTAACTTATTATACTAGTATACTCACAAATATATTTTAGTCATTTTATTTAAACTGCAGAAGAAGATATAAAGCATATTTTACTATTGTCACTGTCATGTCATAATCATTTAAATTTTACATAGTAACAAATGTTAATCGATCATGGACTACAAGATACCGAAATACTAAATTATAAGTATGTACTTTATTTATTCTTAAATGATAAAAGATACAGAAAAATTTATAAAATAACGATTGTAGATAATAATCACATAATCTTTCATTTAAAATAAAAAAATTGTCTAAAATTAATTATTTATCAAAATATTTTTAAAAAGTACTATTTCCGGTTTATAGATTGAAACCAAAAATAGGAGGTGCACAACTAGATGCTATAACAGTCCTAAATACAAAATTTCAGCTTTCTACGTCTAACCGTATTTGAGTTATGCGACACACATACGTCCGTACGTACATACATACGTACATACATACGTACGTACATACGTACAGACGTCATGACGAAACTAGTCATAATGGATTCAGAAAAGGTCAAAACGGGTATTTCCATCAAAATCTGAAAACCGAAATTTTTCGGGATTACAATACTTCCTTATTACTTCGTACAAGGAAGTAAAAACGGCCAATGTATATTATATTATTATTTAGGAACTCGTATAAGAAAATGTTCATAAGCGATAAATATAATTCAGTTTTAACAAAATGGTATTGCTATTAAAATTAGACGCCGGTTGACATCATACATCTATGGTGATTGTAGAACACTTAATTTGAATATGAAAATCACCGCTGAACTTTAAACAAATATTTTGAGTCATATTAAGTGATACATATCTACCTTTCCTTAATTTGCAAACCAATCACTACACCTACATACAAATAATACTTACATAAATCAAACAAATTACAGTTTTATAAAATAATCGATTTATAAACATAAACATGATTAATCAGTAGGTGTCATTTCATGCATATTCATAATGATAAAGTTCATACCTATCGATATTTTGATCACAGAATAATAATTTAGTTTGTTTAAGACATTCCATTGATATCGTCTCACAGAGTTCGATGCTAGTTCCATATTTATCTAGAGTTGAATCTTACGAATTACAATTGTAAAATGTCATTTTCATACGGAGTTGGTACCTATATAAAGTACTTTTTTATGTATTCGTACAATAATGAGTTTAATTAGCTTTAAGTACATAATTCTAGTGAAAAGTACAACTTTAGCTCGATTTTTTTTTTACCAATCACAATAATAATGTCAAATTGGCTCGTTTGTCCAGCTAATGTTTTAGTAATTACCATTTTTTGCGTTAAAATTTGGAATATTTGGTTATAAATGTAAATTTAATATTATTTCATAAAAATTATAATATATGTCTAGGTTGCAAAGGCATTTTTTATTACTTACATGTTTATTTTCCTTTGTGCCTCGAAATAATAATAATCTACTTTCTTAATAAAAAATCCTTCATTACAGCATTACTGTTTTATCAAATAAGAAATGGAATAATCGACTGGGTAGTTTAATGAAGGCTGTAATAATTCGGGAATGCAGTCAAAAGATATTTTTTTAGTAAAAAAACGACGTTTAGACACACCCTTCATCAGGGTAAATTAGTAGATATACTCCACCGTTGGTTTAGTTATTTCCATTTATGAATCTTTATCTAATCTAAACGGATATTTGTAGATTTTAAAAATTGTTGTAACATTATTATATAAAATTATTTACATCTTAACTTACTACTAAAGTACAAGTATTAAGTACTAGTTGTTATTTAAAATTGATACTTAAGTACCTAAATACTGATGTAATACCCAGCTCTGAATCGACTGAATTTATAACATGAAAACCATCTTCTTACCTACATTAAAATTTCCGTAATTAATAGAGCAGATATTTACCCATAGAAAATAATTAAAATCATATGCACAATTTACCGCTTAGTGGGTTATAAAAATAAATATGTCATATGTCATTACCAGCTGCAAGAAGATAATAACAAATTTTTAATCAATAAAATCTACCTATATGATTATCTATCTCCTTTTTCTTTTTTATATGACTATATAGTTTAAATTTTTATTTCTGCAGCAAGTATAATTACATATACGTAAGTCAGACATTTTGACAGTTAAATTTGATATCAAAGCTTTATAAACTGTGAATTATTGTCAAATTAAGTTCATACTTGCACTATATGCAATGATCGAATAAAATTTAAATGAATTAATCAGTCTTATTAAATTGAAATCTCGTTATAAGAATGATAAAATATTATTTACTAAATTAGCTTCATCAATTCTTCCAATGCAGATTCGCATTAAAATGAAAAAGGGTTTTAATTTACTTCTCAAATAACTTCCCTCTTTCTCTAAATTTATTGATATGAAGTTAATTAGACAATGCCTCAAATATTTCTCAAAATTATCTGTTTATTAAAATAATTTTAAAATTGTGGGTATTTTAGGAACTTGTAAATTTAATACAAAACGCTGATGCGTTCTCATCATTGAATGTTTAAGTGATCTTTATTTATATTCGTATACTTTGTTGACTTTAAGAAGGGCTGTCAATGTATTTACTTAATATGAGCCATGACATTTTATAAAAAAATTATTCAGTTGATTTAGTTGCTACAAAATATTTAATATTTTCATTCGTACTCGATTGTAAAAATAAATTATTACTTCTCTAAAAATATAAGTAGGTAGGTATAATTAATTGTCAATTACGCATAATATGCAATACGAGTATATTAAAATAATTTCAGGACATGGACAATCAAGTTTTTGTTTTTATCTTAATAATTATTGGTTTAATTATTTTTAACTTTTAGATAACAAACTATTTTATTTAAATAGTGTCTGTAATAATTATAAACTTAATTCTAATATTCACGTGTCGTTTAAAAAAATACGGAACATGTTATAATAATTTGTAATATACAGGGTGTTTCAGATATCATCCGTACCTCCAAATATCTCGCGAAATACAAAACAGATTGAGAAACTGAAATATACGTGAGATATATTTTTTTCTATTGAACGGTACGCGCTACCAAATGTAAAATTCCTCCTCCAGTTGTTATTGCAGATTCGGAACCTGCGCTACAAAATATGAATGTTTTGTCTGAAACTTTTTTTTTGAGTTCGTGATACATTGTTTGCTAATAAAATTGTTGTTAATTTACTTAATTTTGTACTTGTTTTGTTGTAAAAATATTATTATTTTTTAAAATTATTAAATTTGATTCTATACAGATCTACAGTTATAATTTTGTTGACGTGGAATATTATATTATATTTTCAAAAAAAAACAATTAAAAATTGTTTCTTCTTATGACGAAAATGTAGTGTGAATTGTCACTTAATTGAACTAATAAACAAAAATTTAGATAACCAGACATTTAATTAAACTACTATGTATTAGTTGTTGAATAAGAATTTCGAAGTCAGTCTAGGTGTTTTGAAACAGACAGTTGTGGATTGTTAATATTGGTTAGTATTAAGTTTTTTTTATGTATTTGATGTTTATAACGATGCCAAATGGCATTGCTGTCGGCGACTACCTAATTCAGAGTTTACTGCACCGATTGAGTTCAAATTTGGTATGATAATAGCTTAAGATGTAACATATGACATGAGTACAATAAAATGGCGGTAACCGATTGGGTTTAAATTTCATTTCTCAGGAGGTAGGGGAGACAAGCGCGTTCTAATTTGGTACAGTAATAGCTAAGAATCTGTCTTGAAACATAGATATATTAAAATGTTAATTCGCCATTTTGAAACAAAATGGTGGCTAGCTAACTCAAAATGTACTGCACCGATTGGATTCAAATTTGTAATGGTAACTTATGATTTAACTTATGACATGAGCATACTAAAATATCAGTCCGCCATCTTTAAACAAAATGACGGTACCCGATTGGGTTTAAATTTGATATGGTATCATGGGCGTAGTTAGAATTGCTACCATGCATGGTATGCTAATAACTTAGAATTCTTATAACGAGATTCCTTTAAATTCGAGTTGGAGGCATAGAAACGCGAGCCAGGTTTGCTAGTAATTTATAAACAAAACCTACTATCTTGGAAACCGCCATTAAACGCTAAAAAATGACCGATTTTGCAAAAATAACAATTTTAGAATATAGTCAACTGTAATTAATTAATTACACAAGAGCTTTTTATTTCGCTGGATAAATTTCTGTTTGTATTGAAACCTTGTTGCCTAGCAATTTGAAAAGAAAAATTGTTTTTTTTGTTGATTTTATTTTAAAACAATTTTTCGAGTCAAATTGCTGTGAGGTGGCAAGGCTGAGATGTCAAACAGAAATTTATTCGGAGGAAATAAAATGCTCGAATGAAATTCAACAAGATAATATTATAACGACTCCTTTGGTTCTTCTTCACAAATATTCCCAAAATCTAATCATTTTACTGATAAATATTAGAAATATAAAGCAAATAACATTTATATGCCTCCGGTCGGCATCGCTAGTTTTCCATATCTCAAAACCCGCCAGAAACTCCTTGTTGCCAGCCTAGGCCGGCAAACAACCGGAAGTTATAGGTTGGCATCTTGACATTACTATACAGTTGTCAAGCAGATGTCAATTTTATGCGTTGAATATTTTTTATACAAGAATTAACAAGATTTTGACAAATTTTAGACGTAAATCGTAAATAGAAACTGAAATAAATATATTTTAAGCTCAGATGAAAGTATTCAGTGCACAATTTTTTAGGTTATGTATAATTATTTTATATTTTTGTAATGAAATCGGCACATAAAATATTGTGTATTACACGTCCAGAAACAGAGCTAGTACTCGTAATTTGCAAGCCTCGCCTGTGGCTCGGCGTGTCAAAAATACTCGCTCTTGCAAAAGGTCAGTTTCTGGCCTTGTGATACAAATAACTATTTAGTGTTTTGTTTATTGTTTGGTTCTTAAGAAAAAGGTAAATAAGGTTTTATCACTTGCAAAAAGTTACCTTCCTTTTTATCCGCTGTCAAAGCTATAAAATTGTGTTTTGTTTATGGCTTACTTTATATAGGAGTGATATTATCAATAGTAATATATCAAGGGAGCATTATTTTGCTGGAAAAAATTGTTTCAAAAGATTGTTGCTTGGTAACATTTCGAGACAAATGACATGAACAAAATTTTATCATTCAATTTATAGAGGAATGTTACCTATAAGCAACAAAATAATGAGACCGAGATATATTTTGTTCGACTATTTCCCAAATAAACAGACATAAAATAGGTTTTAACTAAATGAACATACGCTGGAATGTTCTAATATTTTTATTATTAAATGTTTTCTAATGGTGGAGTAAGCAAAATTTGACTCTACCGATTAGAATAATTATTTGTGGTTTTTCGTGTTTTAAAATCAAAACTAATTTTTGTGCCGAAACGGTTGTTTATTTTGGAATTTTTTTTATTAACCTCTGAGTGTAAAAATTTTAATTTTAGATTCTTTCGTTTCACAAGTTCATTAGTAATTGGTTCCAAACTATAGTTCTTGACGTATAGGTAACTGTATTTTTTGGCGTTTTATTTGATATATTTCATCCTAAGAAGTTGTCACAAAAAAGATTCATTTGGCACTTTTAATTTCAATTAAAACAATAGAAAATCAATAAAATTGTCATACATGGTAGCAATGTAACGGGAAAATTGTCACTTGAACAATCCCTAGGGCATTTTTACAATTTTTGTCGATAAATTTTGTACGTCATTGGTCAGAATTTAAAAAATTGAAGCAAATGATTGGTTTAATTAATATTTGGGAAATAGTCATGGAAATTTTTTGTGTTTATCTCAATAATTATTTTAATTATTTTTAACATTAGTTGATAAGAGCAAATAATTGTATTTAAGCACAGCGCCTGCATGTGGATATTAACGTATAAACATTTTTTTCAACATGTCGTTCAAAGAAATACAAGTACCAGTTCCATGGGGTTTCATGGCGGGTATAAAGGTACATTTTATAATAACAATTTATAAACAAATTACACAATTGCAGGTAAATCTTGGGAAGATAAAAACAAAAAGCTAATTCTTGCCTTTCACGGTTTCCAAGATAACGCAAATTCTTTCGATAATTTGATTCCTCTTTTATCAAAATCATTTCATTACATTAGCTTCGATCTGCCAAGCCACGGAAAATCCTCTCATTTGAAAACTGATGGTTTGCCAACAATTTTAGATTTCGTTTTAACAGTTAAACTTATCGTGGATCATTTAAATCAAGAAAAATACATACTTTTGGGACACAGTCTTGGTGCATACTTAATAATTATTTTTGCACATTTATACCCAGAACGTGTAGAAAAGTTAATAACATTAGAAGCAGTGCACCAATTACCCCTTGAGCCAAAGGCATTTAATCATTATGTTAAAGTGTACATAAATTCGTATTGTAAATTTCAAAAATTTGACAAAGATACGGCCCCTGTGTATACCCTAAAAGAAGCTATTGAAAAAGTAAGAAGTAGCAGACGAGTAGCTATAGTTAATGGATATGTACCTACATCAATTTTGGAAAAATCGGTAGTTACTCTACTTGAGAGAGGCTTAGAACCTGTAGGGAACGATAAGTACAGATTTGCAGCCGCCCAACATTTGAAATATTTGACAGGACCTATGATGTCAAAACAATATCAAGTTGAAATAATCGAAGCCCATCCTATTAAGTGTCCACATTTGTTAATAATAGCTTCTGAGGTAAAACAATTATATGATGAAATGACAGAAGTTTTTAAAAGGACTAACAAAAATATCCAAATACACAGGATTGAAGGATCACATGTTGTACATCTTGAAAACCCGGAAATTGTTGCAAAACATATTAATCAGTTTTTGTCAAATAATAAACTTTAAGTTTTAGTTATTATGCTATTGTTTTCTGTAATTATTGTATTTTAAGTATAGCTTTATTATTGCTTGGTTAATAAGGGAAATTAGTAATATTTTTAAACGTATCAATTACTGTTAATATGCAATATTTATTGATAATGATTAACTACATAATACGTTAGTTACTTATAATACCTTAGATACTTATATAATTCATTAGTTACGAACTTAATACGTTAGATACAACTATAATAACATCAAAACCATTTATAGTATGCAAACTGTCAACTAATTGACAGATAAAATTGTTGATTTGTTTTAACATCGCAGTCGTTGATGATACAATTAAGCTTTGAATATAACGCGAATATACCGTGTGTTTATTTTAACGTGAAACATGGGATTTTTCATATCCATGGTTACGAATTTGACAGCAATGTATTAGAGCGTTCTTTTTAAAATAGAACATAGGAAATCAATTTAGCTGTATTATTTTTGGCCAATATAACATATTTGGGCAGCTGTAATAGTTCCAAGAGACGCTTTCAACATAAACTTTTAATTGTTTAAACTATACCTACATCGTATTTCCAGATAGCAACATTTGAATTTGTTAATTGGAGTCAAACTGATGCTACCTGGAAATACGATGTAGGTATAGTATAAACAATTAAAAGTTTATGTTGAAAGAGTCTCTTGGAACTATTACAGCTACCCAAATATGTTATATTGGTCAAAGAATAATACAGTTAAATTGATTCCCTATGTTCTATTTTAAAAAGAATGCTCTAATACATTGCTGTCAAATTCGTAACCATGGATATGAAAAATCCCATGTTTCACGTTAAAATAAACTCACGGTATGCGATTTTAGCTCCCTTGGATGTTCAAAAGACCTGGTCGCTTAGCAACATCCTCGGTATTATATATCGCATAATATTCTTGTTATATTAATAGCTATAATTGTTGAATTAATAAATCTTTGAACCTAACGAAACACACTTGCTGTACCTACAGGTTTTTTATTATTAAAAAAATCTGACGTGGACACCACATGACTTCCTTGTACGCCTTGTGTGTTCATACTTTTCTTAATAACTAAAATGTAAAATAATATTAAAAATTCTTTTAACTTATTATACTAGTATACTCACAAATATATTTTAGTCATTTTATTTAAACTGCAGAAGAAGATATAAAGCATATTTTACTATTGTCACTGTCATGTCATAATCATTTAAATTTTACGTAGTAACAAATGTTAATCGATCATGGACTACAAGATACCGAAATACTATAAATTATAAATATATACTTTAATTATTTTTAAATGATAGCAGATACAAAAATATTTATAAAATACCGATTTTAGGTAATAATCACATAATCTTTCATTTAAAATAAAAAAAATTGTATAAAATTAAATATTTATCGAAATATTTTTAAAAAGTACTACTTCCGGTTTGTAGACTGAAACAAAAAATAGGAGGTGCACAACTAGATGCTATAACAGTCCTAAATACAAAATTTCAACTTTCTACGTCTAACCGTATTTGAGTTATGCGACACACATACGTCCGTCCGTACGTACGTACATACGTACGTACATACGTACGTACGTACGTACAGACGTCACGTCGAAACTAGTCATAATGGATTCAGAAAAGGTCAAAACGGATATTTCCGTCAAAATCTGAGAACCGAAATTTTTCGCGATTACAATACTTCCTTACTTCGTACAAGGAAGTAAAAATGTGAAAAAATGTCTATATTTTTGTAACTTCAGCCTAGGGAGGGCGGTCTCTATTGTAATTTATGAAACAGGACTTATTAAGCACGAGTGAATTCCGGGCGGCCTAAAACCACACCGCCTAATTCCACGCCACCTAAAATCTAATTTTACCCCACCACAATAGAACGACGTGGTTTGTCCTATGACAAACCATGCTGCTTAATACCACAGCGCCTAAAGCCCTGTTCGCACGTGGATCCTTGGAGATTTTATGGAGATTCAAAAACCTGGAAAAGAAGATGTTTTATTCTTTCTAGTGAGAATTGTCTGTTAAATTGCGGTGTCGCTAAATTGAATCTTCAAAAGAAGAATTTATAATTTATTGATTGCTTCAAAATCACGTAATTATCACTCGAAAGAAAAAAAAATTTCTTTTCCAGAATTTCTGAATCTCCGTAGAATCTCCAAAGGGCTAACAGGGCTTAATATAGTATGACCATCGAATGAAAGTTGACGTTTAAATTATTTTATGGACGTGGTTTCTATTCAAAACATTTTGCTATGATTCGAATTTGAAGGAAAACTGACCTTTATGTATTTCGTTATCGAAGATTAGTATTGCACGAAGCATTTAAGTATGAGAATTTTTGAAAGTACTCACTCAAATACTGGATGAACCCAGGAACCACGACTGGCGATCTAGAGAAAATACACCTCCACGATAAAAACACCACTAAATACCAGACTTAAAAAAATAATATCTCGCTTAATAAGCGGAATTTTTACATCGCGTTTTCGCTAATCGTCATAGTTTCTTATGCAGTTTTGTAAAACAAAATTAAAATTTTGTTCACATGTTATTTTCTGGTGTATTGGAACTGCGTTGATCAGTTGTGACAACTTACGAATTAGTATAATACAAACATGTCTTTATAGGAACACTTTACGGTGATGCTGTCGAATGTTTGCTGCAACGGAGTTAGGGACTTAATTTATGAAAGAATGAGTAATTAAAATTTTATAACAAATTGATTCCGTGTTTATGGGATAATTTTTCTGGATATAAACATGCTGTGACAAGATGAAATCATTACTTTCCCATAATTTTCACTTTTTTCAAAATTTAAAATTATATTTTTGTGACGTCACATGGGGATTGGGAGAGTTTACCGATTTATGACGAAGTGTGATAAGGGGGGACGGGGGCGTCAAAAATGGCAAAAAATCGTGTGACGTATTATGTCAACGGCCTCTAGTTTACCCTGATGAAGACACAAGGAGTGTCGAAACGTCGGTTTTTTTTTGTAATAAATATCTTTTGACTGCATTCCCGAATAATTACATCCTTAATAATTTAAATTCCTGTCATAGTATATGTTTATAGATTTTACCGTGATATTTTCAAAGTAACAGCTTTAAAGCCAATAAAGTCGTTTCATTAAATACACACAACATACAATAAATGCATCATAATATTCTCATACCCACAACTATATATAAAATTGATTTTAGCTTCTATCCTTGTTTTAAATCCCACACGCATTTATTAGTCTAATAACACACACCAAGCCGTGTTCACTGTACCGTGTCTTGCATCGTCGTTTGCAGGTCATCTTTGAATCACTAGCAAGACATCGGTGTTATACAAAGTGAACTAAGAACTAACAGAGGCTAATTAGGGCACTGAGGACGTTCGATGATCACGCATACGGCATTCTAAACAAAGACTCTAGATAACTTGGATTATTTGTGCGTTGTTGAATAAATAATTTTGATATACATTTAAGTTGGTACCTTCTTGTTTAGTGAAGAAATATTATTGCCCTGTCTGATTTGACTATGAGGTATTATTTTAGCTATTTATAGATTGGAGAATAAAGTAAGAAAATTTGTTCCTATATTGTAGATTTTTACCAGTGAGAAAATGAACACATTGCCACTAAAATAATAGTTTCTCTGCAACTATTAAATAATACAACCATTGTTTTAGTTTAATATAAAAATTGCTCTTTCGAATTCTAACGATACTTGTTTGCGGCTTATGCAGTAATAACCGTTCATTCTCATTAAATAAAATATTATTTCCAAAGGTACTGGCTGTGTTTCCCAGGTAGTAGAGGTTTTGTTTATGAATTAGAAGGCGGTAAGCAATCTTAGAAGGCGGTAAGGCCTCATGACGAAGGCGGTAAGACCTCGTGACGAAGGAGGTAAGAACTAAACAACAACAGAGACCAAGTAACAGCATCAAAATGCAAACTAAAACTACTTATCCAAAAATAAACATTAATTTCAAATTTATTTTCATTGTATCGATCGGGCAAAAACGGTTGTTACGTGCATTTTGTACCGGTTTCGGATAATATTGAAAATCTCGACTACGTCTCGGTATTATCCTCGAACTGCACATACCGCCCTTGATACTTAATATACTATAAATTTATGATCAACAATCTTACGCCGATCGAAAAATTTGAGTATACCTAATTAAAATAAAATTGATTTAGTAAACAATTAATTAGATTTGGTGTGTAAAATGATCACAATGGTCACTTAAGACGATCCTCTACCGTGCCAGAAAACAGCCAAAAACATGGAATTCGCGCGCCACACCACAGCGTTTATTGTTTTGTTAAATATACTAATCTAAAGATATTGTTGAAGATAAAAGTACAATCTACAAAATGATCGATGCAGAATTTTAATATTTTGCTTTAAAATCGAAATACGTTAATTTGAAACATCAAAATTTGAAGTTAATTCACTTATAAATAAAAGCTGTACAGTGGCGCGCTAAAACCTTTTTTTAATTTTACAGTTTTTTTTACAAATATGGGTCCCTAAATTATTTCCCCCCCCTAAAACATAAATTACTTGTTATTAACAATAAACGCTATAGAATAGCGTGCGGTATCAATGTTTTTGACTGTTTACTGCCATGGGTAGAGGATCACCTTAAGAATGCCAATGCATATGTTATGTCACAACCTATTTGCACGTAACCAAATTCTAGTGTTTTAGATCATTTTAAAGCATGCAATCTAAAAAGTAAATGAAACACGCATAATTTTCCTTGATCTTTCTGTATAAAACATATCTTTAACCACCCACGTTCCAATTTAATAACACTTATTTGTACCACAAGATGTTCTTGCAACACACTACCACAACATGCAGTTAAATCCCCTATAAAGTTTTATGTTTTACTCCTAACTCATCATTAAGTAGTTTGCAAACAAAAATTTCCCCCCAAAGAAGCAGCTGCAAATATCAGATTAGGATAAACTAATTATTTACATTTTAAATTGACTGATCAATCGATTATTTTCCATTAACATTTATCAGGATGGTCACGACTGGTAGCGGTTACTTAGTGGTTACTAGTTTGTTTAAAATAAACTGGTTACCAATTACCAAAGCCAAATATGTCGATGGTCTTTGTTAATTGTTAGTGCATGTAAAACGAAATAATTTCTTGCAGGAAAAGATAATAATATAGTGCATTTTGACATGAGAAGAATTATAATTATTTGTACTGCACACATACAGAAGTGTTTTACATGATATCTTAATTGTGGGTTACTTTGAAGCAGAACGTTTATACATTTCAGAGATCATAGGGTTGTAGAAAGTATTATTATCAAAATATCATTGATTTGAATTTTTTATTCAAAATAAATTATTATAACATTGTGTACAATTTATTTCGGCAAACCAGTTAAAGCAATGTTAAAAATGGCGCCCAATGTGGGACCGCTTTATACTCGTATAACCCAACATATCAGTAACACATTTATTTTTCGCCAATTACTATTTCATTGACAGGTACAATCTGTTTTTGCCTAAGCAATTAAATTATTTTTAATGCCGAAGCAGTCAAAGAAATTGTTGCTATGGTGAATCTATAAAATTTAATGAAAAAATAAATAACTTTGTTTTTCCAAAGCAATCGCCCTCAATCGCCTAACAACCGTTCAACAAACGCGAATAGAGTTATAATTTGATGGGCATGCCTCTCAAAATATTGAAAATAATCACTAAATTAATATTAATTAATAACAATCAACGAAATAATGATGTGTTCAACATGGCAAAAATAGAGATATTCTGCCTAATTTTTTTCCAAATCATAATGCCTATGGCACACCGGTCGAGGAGCATCGAGGACCATCGAGTAACTCCTCGATGAAACGATAGAACGCACCCCATCCTCGATGAAAAATAGGGGCGCCGCTATTTTAATCGAGTTGTTCCTTGATGAAACGAATGTATCTCATTTCAGACGTATCTGTGGATTTGATTTCGCGCAAAACTTTGATGTATTTGTCACCGATTAAATAGAAATCCATCGCGGACGGGTGCGTTCTTTCGTTTCATCGAGGAGTTACTCGATGGTCCTCGATGCTCCTCGACCGGTGTGCCATAGGCATAAGAGATATAAGAAACAACATATTGAAATAAAAATTCGCAGTTAATGTCTCTTAAAAGAAAATGGGATTGCCATTGAAAAGTTATTGTCTTAGTAGTGTGGTAATACCCAAGTATTAAACACTAATTGTAATACTCGTAATATCGAATATTATTCTAAAAATGACTGAAACTGATAAGTAGAAACATACAATATTAATTAAAATCGAATTAGGCGTTCGTTTGCTATAAGTTAATTTAATACTTTTCACAAGAACTTTGAAACAGAGTAGGGGTACCTACTAGCTAAACGGTTCATTTTTGAATATAGGTTAAGTATAGTTAAATCGTCATATTTTAGGCCTAGGAATCATCCCTGTGGTGTACTCTTCATTATCAACCTTGATGGTATGATGGTTAGGGTAACCGTACCTATTAATAGCTACAAGTGCTACGATGTAAAATATATAAATCTTCACCGATATGGCAAACAATATGTGATACTGGTGCACCAAAGTTGGGTAAAAAGCGTGATAGATATTTATATATGTGTCGAAGACTAGTTAAGTTATAAAATCAGTCATTTTATAATACACCTAGTCGTTTTCTAAATAACTCCTGTATTATAATGTCATATCATATTATTTTTTATTGCGCACAATATGCCGGACTTTTGGTAGAAACAGTGAACTGAACTAAATAAACAACTCAATATCATACTTTAATCCCTCAGATTCTGTTTTGATAGACACTTTGATTGCATTGAATTAAATAAAAATCCAATACCCTTCTTCAGTCTCAAATACTCGGTTTTGGTACCAGTTCTGATGAAATGAACTAAATAAACAATCCAATATCCTTCGTGAATCGTGAGTTTCACATACTCAGTTTTGGTTGATTTAAATGATCTGAATCAAGAAGATAATACGTGAGTGAAATGAAATGATGTTATACCTAACATAATGTAGGTATGTAACTACTTATATGTAGGTATCTGTGATTAAATGTGAGCTACAAAATTGTCATCTTAAAAATCTGATTTCTTCCCTGTTTGTTGCATCACACTATCTCCTTTCCTGCAAAGTTCACTACCTCTGAAACCTTGATTAAACAATACAATTATTCAAATATCGCAATGGTTTCTCTATTGTTATATCAATCATTCTCCTTTAATAGCTCTTCTATCCGCGTTATAATCATCTTTTGCCGCCACCTCTTCCATCGTTCAAACGTTATGTGAATCTGTAACGTTTTCGAGGTCTCTTTTTCTGAAGACCCTGAACGTAAAAAATTTGAAAGCACGGTAGATTGTTATTGTGGATAAGTAAGCAAAGATGTTTGAAGATATAAGGTAAATCCGCTGAATAAGTTGGTTTTGCAATTTGCAATAGATTTAGAATTTAAACGATTCTATAGTATTTAAAACTTTATAACGTCTGCGAGATATGGTCAGTTTTTTCATCAAATAATCTATATTTTAATGATGTGCAGGGTTCGTTTCGCATGTGAAATATCTAAACAAAATAGTCAAAACTATTTACAAGGAACTATATTGTTAATAATAGTATAAACAATCTGACTACCTAACTTAGGTTAGAGTCTTCAATAAATTATTGATCGATATACTTGAGCGACACATTCTTACAAAATTAGATAATTGTGCAATTTTTATTTTGACACCAATGGACCAAATTCAGCACTAAGTTAAAGAAGCTTCTCTAAAAATAACAAACAAAGACACATGCATGTTTTAATCTGTAAATTAATAAGAAAAATATGTTTTCATGGTAAAACGAGAATCTGCATTAGCTTAAAGAAAAATGTACTAGGTAACCTAATATTAAATACACATTCTGTAATGCAATAGTTTAGTGGATATAATTTCAAGATCGATTAAAAAAATATCTTAAATCGAATGGGTGGGTTTTGACCCCCCTCCCCCTAACAACACCCTGTGTACGCAACCGGCCAATGCAAGTTTTAACTAAGCTAGATTATGATTTCATAAAAAATAAAACATGTTTATTACTATTATAGTTTGTACCATTATTTTAGAATATTAGGTATTTCTATACTCTGGACGCCCAACAGATATAGTAGATACTCCTCCCACAAATGTGCGCGAAATTGAAATACAGTATTGCTATTGGTAAGCCAGTTTTACACTGATCGACAAACTCGGCAGCTGATAAAGTTATGTATGAATAAATAGATACATAATGTTTAAATTTTACTTTACATTACTTTTAAAATTATGTTATACATATATGATAAAATATTATAATGTTTTAGTTTTAATTATGTTCATTTCAAATAAAACGATTTAATTCTTCAGCGTTTTAAAATTTGTAGCTTGTAAAGCTGACTTCTGAGCACATCGTACTGCGCAGTTTAGACTCTGCCCATTTATTTAATTACTCTATCTGTTCGGCGTCCAGAGTATAGTAGAATATCGTTTTATAATCTCAATAACCTATCAATAATTTTATTACATGCAATATATTCGGAGGGGTATGTAATAACTGATTTAAAAAACAGTCATAAAATTGAATATTGTATCATCATTTTGCTTTAATTGTCTGTATAACAAGTCTTAAACGTCTTAAGGTTTTACAGGACATTAATGAATGTCGTGAAGTTTAGAGTTTAAGTAAACATAAATATACATAATACCTAGTTGTTTTGTATTTAGGTGCCTACTATGTTATTTGAAAGTTGTATTATTATAATCGATTATGGCTGTAAAATCAACATTTATATAATTGATTACTCATATCTGGAAATGTTCGTTACTATAATAAACAAATATAAAATATGTTTTCTACTAAATTAAAAGTAAACTGGATACAGTCATGCACTTTGTTTTGCTTTTTAAATTTTTTTATAGTAAAATAATTTATAGGGTAAGGAAAACTTCAAGTAGGTAGTTTAAATATATTTAAACAGCGCATACTTTATTCTACATACAAAAGTGTAAACTTCCTTATGTTCTGACGTGACCTTTGGCACGCATTTTCTTTGGGTTATTATAATGTGTTCACATATTTATTTTGACTCCATATATGTTATTATTGTTATTACTAATCCAGAAGTTCGAAAACAATCATAAATTATTATAATTAACATATTGTTTGTCAGAATAATATCGAATAGAGAATAAAAATGCATTATAATGAAATTAAATACAATAGTCCATTGACGTTCGTAGACATGAGGGAGGTACAATATATTTTTATTGACCTATGTGGCTATGTGTTCTTGTTCTCGTTACCTATTGCCATAAGAAATAAGTACGCTACCATAACAATTCCAAGGTTTACTTTATGAGGATATTAAAATGTGATTTAAAATTCTTTAATAATAAAATTACATTATAAAATTTATGCTAATGATACTACATTGATCATTTCAGATAGTGACAAAAATGTTTTACGTGTTAGATTTTTCTATCATCATGGTGTCATGAAAACTGTCTTCATTTAATTCATTTTATGAAAACTTAAATTGGTCTGCCCATTGCTTGGATATTATTAAGTTAAACTCGCTGTGTTACCAAATTAGACATTTGAAACAATAAGCCGCGTACACACTTGAGCACGAATGCGAATGAGGCAAGCCGAAGCCGCACAGAATGCCTCGTGTTGGAACACATGTCTCCCACATGAGGACGTATGAGGCTTACCGCGGCAGTGCTCCAGTATTGCTCAGCTCACCGAGAGGAAACGAAAATGTCTGATGCAGAATTTTCAGTTTTTTCTCTTCTGTATGACCCCTTTAAGCTATCAATTTTTTTTATTTAAATCATCAACGTTCTTATCCAGTGTCGCAGCTAGTTCAGCCCAAGAATCTTATTTTTTCAATTTATTATAATAATTAGAATCACAAGGGTTCCATAACACTTCCTGTTTTCTATATTCTTCTATCAGTTGTAAACATAATTCTTGGCTCCACTCCATTTTAACTTATAAAATAATACAAGAATGCTGAAGAAATGCGTACATACAAGAATGTTTTAAAAACGCGTCCACACTGAGCACGAATTCCTTTGATAGACCGACAGCAGCTGGTTCGGTCCGAGGCTGTGCGGCGAACAGCACGAGCTTGTTTGCCTCGCCTCGGAACAACGTACACACTGGCTGCCTCGTGCGGCCTCGGCTTGCCTCATTCGCATTCGTGCTCAAGTGTGTACGCGGCTTAACTGCTCATGTTTTACTATGTTTCTGTTGTATCTAGATTACGTTATGGAATCTGTTTCTGGGGTTCACCGTTCAACTCCTGCTGCCAATAATGTTTTTGTCTGCCAAAATAGTTCGTTGTATAGCTGGTATACGGCATAACGAATCTTGTAGAACTTTATTAAGAAAGTTTTAGACTCTAACTTTAGCGAACATCTACATTTATGAAATATGTCTCTATATTTTTGTAAACAAAAATACCTTTTCTCTAAATCTCGAGAAACACGGATATGATACTAGAATTAAAAATCACTGTACCTAAATCAAGAATTAACGTATTAAATATATTTGAGTTATAATTTATAACAAAATTCCTGCTTCAATTAAAACAACTAAAATGTTAACAATTTTTAAAATAAAAAAATTGTGAAACTTCTAGAGTGACAAAAATGTTGCGCCTGTAGCAAATTAAAATATTGTAAACACCTGTCTTGTCTTTATTAATTTTAAATAATTAATTCAATATAAATATATTATTGAATAAATTATTATGCTAATTAAAAACCTTTACAATGCGACCCAATTCAGGAAAATATTACAGTAATATTATTTTTATTTGTGTTTATTTTAATGAAAGTGCTACTGCTATTCGTTTGGAAAATTATAAAAAAATATCTCAGTAATATTAATATTTTAAATGTGAGTAAGAAAGGATTGAAATTATTTATTTCAAAAATACAAGGTTTTATCTGCATTCTTAGATTAAAATATTTAATCGTACCTAACAATAGCTTGTACTTGCCGAAGAATTATTACAAATTCCTATATTTATAAAAAAATTAACGATGATAAATTATACTACAATACGATTTATCAATTGCAAATCATACCTATTTTGAAATCATTTTAAGTATTTGTATTTATCATTTATCATACATAATTTGACATTTTAAATCAAAATCGTTAGATTCATATAATGTAAAATATAAATGATAGTAGATAGGTACATATAATACCTATTTATGTAACCTAAGTTAATCTCGAAGAATAGTATTGAAAATAAAAACTTTTCTATATTGTAATATGACAATGACATTTGGTTCATATTTTGCCAATAATGTCAAAGACATTTACGGGCCATATTCAATATCAATATTGTCATTGATCATTGTTGATTGAAATTTCTTTTAAATAATCTTTAAGCAATTCATTGTTCTTCTCCTTTAACCGGAACAAGTTTACCAGTACCAGCTCATTTGAATATTAAAAACCTCTTTATTTTCAATTTTCTTACATCATTATACCGTATAATCGTTTAACAAGTTTTTCAATCCGGGATTCGATTCTAAAATTAGTAAATCGTGAATAATCTAAAACCTAATGATCTAAGAAAATTTTTTAAAATGTAGCTTCTGGAAATTCCGTGAGAGATAATCTTGCACTAAAATATAGTTTGCAAAAACTTCATACATATACATTTTGATTATTACAACGCATTACAGGATGTGGTATGCCGTCATCACATTAAAATCATTCAGTGAGACACAATTAGTACTTACAACCCAATTAGGAAGGTGTGAAGTATATTTTTTGCTCATTTAATTCAGTTCGCAACCTTTCAATTATCGTCCCGTCACTCACGATGATTGAGAATAATACATTTTATAGTTAAAAAGAAAAACGATCACCTTTAACACTAAGTATGGGTGATTAACATAAAATTAAAAATCATTTATAGAGGTTATTTATAGGAATTTTTCATATTTCTCATTTAACGAACGTATCTCATTTAACGAATGCTTTTCCAAAACAATCTATTAACAGTAATAATTGACAGACTATTCAGGTACTGAATCCTATCTACTTCACATATCATCTAAAGAATTAAAAAAATAGTCCTATCACAATATTGAAGATTAATATGAAAGTTTATCAATAGTAAGGTACTTATATTAGGTATTCAAAAAGAGGTTATTGAAGAAAATTATTGACTCGAATTAATGCAACATGTTTCTCTGGTTCGTGTAATACTACCGACAACAATAATTAGTAATTTGGTATGCCAAACTCCAGTTAAATACTGTACTTTATTTATGACTAATGTATAATACATTCATTTATAAGCCAAAGTTGAATTAACAGCTGTCAGAAATACTATATTTTTAAAATTTGTAGTTACATACATTACCTGTAGAAATAGAATATTACCACACATGTTTGGCTGGATATGAAATTATTTCTATATGCAAAAAGAACAATACCTGAACTATTATTATTAAAAGTCACTTAATAGTGAGTAATGTATAGTTTAATAGTTGTTTATGTAACAAAAGTACCTACACAAAATAGAGTTTTTAGAGGATGAATTTGTTTACGGACTAGGCCCAAGCCGAGTCCTTAAATTAGATGAGTCATATAAAATAATTATTTATAATGCAATATTTCATTGTACCTAAATACATATTTACCAAAGAATGAGCAACTAACTGAATTATGTTTCATTCTCTGATATGTGTACAAAATTAATTTTAAACTGATTTATTTAAAGAACTTGTATTGTTGTTTTTTTTGCGTTTTAATAACTTCAAATTTTAACATATTTACGAATTACATTTAAATTATATTTTTAATGTCCAGCTCTTTGTATTTGAAAAAAAAAATCCTAGATGGACTGTTTATAAATAATAACCTACTAAGTACTAAGTTTTAAAATAAGGCCGATAATTAAACATTAATTCATTTATATTTAATTTTATCCATGAGATCAAATGAATAAATTACAAAAGCCTTGAGTAATCGTGTGTAGGTATGTAATATTATACTCTTGTTAATGAAATTATTATGACAATAAAATTGAAAACAATATTAAGGATCTATTAACGAAATAATTTATTGTCGAAAGTGAATTCTTCATTCTCACGACTGGTAACACATTGAACAATAAATGATTTATATGTATAATAATCCACCAACGACACTCAACTAACCTTATAATTTTGAATTATTTCTAATTAAATATTATGCAAACTGTTCATCTTCAAATTACGGTTAAACATTCACCTATGAAGATTCGACTTTCCTTATATGAAGCTTAATTTTCATAGATCGTGAAGATAGATTAACTATGGGGTACTTAATCTAAAAGAATTTAGAATTGATCAATACATTTTTGAGAAGAGGGAGTTTGCTCTCGTGATGTCATCGAATAAGTTGTGCATTATTTATTGGTATATTGGTAATATTTTTTAATTGGAGTTTACTTATGGTGCTTTATTATTTATAGTGCTGCATACAACATTAGTTTATTGTTTAGCTGTCATAAGCCAATTAAATTGAAATTTATTGCAGCAAATTTATTAAAAATATTAAACTCTGTAGTTTAATTTGTATAAATTTTGATAGGAATATCTAAACGACTAAGTTATTAGGTAAATAATAATGCTTTCATAATTAATTTTACGAAATTACCGTGCTGAAATTATCTTTATTTCCAGTATTGCAGTTTTTATGTAATTTTTAATCTTCTTTGCAAAATTTGCGTAAAATTATATGTTCTGCATTTAACGCAATGTAATTAAATCAATTAAGTTCATTAATATATTAACGCAGCTATTTTATAAGACATTGTTGTATAATTGTAATGTATTAAAATTTATTCAGGACATATGTAACTCATTATAATGCTATAATTTCAAAGATAATAACTTCATTATTAAAATTTATTTTTTAGTAAGTTCTCAAGGAAACTACTTTGAATGTGAGTTCTCAAATATTACATTTTTAGAAAAAATTCGAGCAAAGTGTAGGTAATTAAAAAATATTTATTACACTTATTTTTATAATAATTTATAACGCGTGTAATTAGGAACATAATTTGACAAATTAATGAAATTATTGATGAATAAAATTTTTAATAATTAAAAAAAATTGATCTCGAATTTTGTATGGAAAGATAATACCTAGTAAATAATGTTTAATGAGGTATTTATATTTATTCATAAAATATCCTTTTTACACATAATTGACTTTTAAGTATTGAACTTACGTTTATATGTATTACTATACGTCAAGTAAAGAATTGTCATAATGGTACAGAAGCCTTTTCAAATTTCAAATAAATTGTATATGGAAATGAGGTCTGGTTCTGATTCTGATTTGTTTATACCTATGTATAACGTGTAAGCTCTGTATTGTTTGATATATTTATTACCACAAGAGGTGAAAACATTAGTTGAATTTTTTTGTGTCTGTACAAATTACATACTACTTAATGTATTAAAATTTATTTGTAAATAAAATATACAAACATAGTACTTATTTATAATTTAAATGAACCGTTATGTACTCGTATTATAAATTGAATTTATTTTATAATGTCGATACTTTCCTATTTTAACACGTTATGTTTTACACATGCCTATTTAAATAATTTGTGTTGGCGTTAATCTGTGCAACTTCGTGAATCTAGAAGTTCAATATTAGTTGAAAGCTTCTTTATTAATTAGACTAACTCTTGTGAATGTTCTAATTAAATTACATCAGTGTTAGAATCTTCTGATTGCAATTTAGCTTTGTCAAGATCATTTGATCCATCAACGGTGAATGTAAAATGGCAGAAGCTGTGAGAACCAAAACATTTACCAATTCTTAACGGGTTCAAAGGTCTTTCGATAAAAACTACACGAAACTATTTAAAATACAGAACACTTCACATTGTGTTTTTAGTAACTGTTCAATCTATTTGAGAGACATTTATTGAATGTAACTTAATTTTGTTATATAAGATATTTTTTGCGAATTGCATTTGCTGTTAATATGACTTGTTGTTTGTTGATTGGAATAAATGGAAAATACAATTTTTGATTATTTGAATATATTAGCTAACTGAAAGTACCTATAAATGAATTAAAAAGTGCTCAAAGGTATTTGAAATATTTGTTGCCTAAATAAATAAATAATTGATATTTCCATACTAAAATGTCATTTTTAGAATTTCTAGCTAAGCCTTTCGCGCAAGCCCTTATTAGAACCGCTAGCGGGTACCCGATAGCTTTGTGGTATCCAAGTTAATTGTATTATAACTTGAAATGGTGACGAGACTAGATACCAAACCGTGTCAAGCCATGAAAATTTTACACCTGACTCGGATTCAAACCCACGACCTCTATCATCATAACCAAATACTGCACCACACTGTGCTATCTCGCTATTGATGATCAATATGTGATAATAAAAGACCCATCATATTGGTAAAATTATGATACTTTCTTGTTAAATACGGTCCAATATTTAAAATCAAACAAGCTTTTTGGTTAGGTCCAAGGGTTAGGGTCTCACCGAATTTAAATGTGAGTAATGTTTGAAGGATTGCGGGTTTAGTTGCCTCATGTAGTAGGTATCTACGTAATTTTATTTTTTAATGGTTAACTATTAACTATTAACTTAAATGATATATTTATATATTTGGATTCTGTTCTGCACTACCATTAAAATCGCCAAAAAATGTTATTGTTGACAATAGGTATATTTTAGTCTGTATACCTTCTTCTATTTTAAACCATCTCTATTATACAGATAAGCTTATGATTTCATGATATACACTATTCTTCATATGTTTTCTCTATGATCACTCAACTTTTTAACAAATAATACTTTTTGTGTTATGGTTTAAAAATGTATAAAAATTCCATAAAAAATAAAAAAATCTAAATAATCAATTTTCACTTTCTCTAATAATAGGGACGAAAGGTGGCGTTTCCGGTGCAGGCATTTAAAAAATAAAATAATCTTTTTTTCCAAACTATTTTAGTTTGTTAATATCAACTTCGGCATAATTTTAATAATATGTTATTTTTATGTTTCAATTATTTTCCCGAGAGCTTTAATTTGATACCACACACGATAGTATTTTAATAAAGTTCATAAGTTGGGACCACTGGTTGAATAAAGCTCATAAACGAACTAGAAGTCATGCTTTGGCTTAAGATCTTAAATATAAAATTTCAGTCCAAAATTCCAACGCGTTTTTAAGTTATCGAACATGCAGTCCAGACAGGCCGACAGACACACAGACTGATAGACCGATTTTTTTTTAAATCATGATTTTTGGGTTCAGTAGGGTCTAATCGTGAAGATTTATCAGAATCTCGAACTGAAAAAAAATGACGATTACAATACTCTCCCCTATTACATAGGTTGGGGAAGTAAAAACACATTTTCTTCCATTTCTACATATTGAATATTCCTCTCACATAATATCTGATCTTCCTTCATTTAAACGAGTTATGGTGTTACTCTGTTCTCTCTGTTCATCATACGTTTACATTGCATATTTTAATTACAGTTTATGAAAGTGCATTTAAGGAAAAATTACTACATTTAGAGGCACGCTGAAAGAACGTGTTACACGTTACAAATAAGACAAACGATATTCTACACACATCACAAACAAGAATACAACACGAGTTATATAACTTTAGTTTTTTTATTCGAGATTCACATATTTAGTTTGCAATTATGTACTGCTGGCAATTGTTGAGTTGTTAAATGTTGCGTGCGACGCCTACTAGAGGTTTTGTCGTTAAAATTTAATTTGTGAAGATGTTAGCTAAAGAATGTTTGCGACTATTTTAAAATGATATTGAGACACATATAATTGATGTGCATAACGAATTATTACTCATTACTGAATTTATGGGTAAAGTAGATTTATTTCATCATTCTAAGGACGTACCTAACTAGGAATTTTTTAGGTGGGCCAAGGGTGGGTGAATAAAAAATTAAAGTAGGCCACATTTTTTATAGTAAAATTTTTTGTTTTGAAAAATATAGGAGTATGCCGAGCGAAGTGAGGCGAATTTTTTTTCACTGCTGAAGGAATTTAACTTAGGTCCTCCTGAAATTAATTACGTAAAAAACAGTACCCAGTCCAGTAGTAAAATTTATGTTTTGATTCGCTCGGCGAATTTTTTTTTTTCACTGTTGAAGGAATATGACTTAGTTCCTCCTAAAATTAATTTGGTAGAAAAACAATACACACTTGAATATGATTAAATATGTATGCATAGATAAAGATTGCTTGAGCACTCAAACTGACAAGTTAATACGTTATATCTATTCAAAAATACAACATTTACCAGCAATAAATCTATATCTATCCGCTATTCATATTCACAAACATTTCTTTTGCCTTCATTAAGTCTGTATCTCTTCCCTAGTATTTTGTAAGGTATTATTAAATATTTTAAATGTAATTGTAACATTTTTTGGTGGACCACTAGGTGGGCCCTGTACCACCCAGGCCCACCTTTATTTACGTCCCTGTACTATTCTTCTGTAATCTGTTTTATAGAAAGTATTTTAGAAATTAATATGATTATATTAATTAGATAAATTATAAATAATTAAAAAAAATATATAATCAACATTATTGACTTACTGAAAAAATCCAGTTTTTTGAATTTATTTCTTTAACATATCTTTATATTGTAGCTAAATGAATTGTTAAAATGTTGATCCTTACCATAATAAAGCAATGTTTGAGAAATTGAGTTATTGAATTATATAAACAATGAATATTCGTAGTAAATATTGTGAACCATAGATTGAAAGAAATGTTCAGAACTCAATATTTTAATAAATTATTTATTTGGGTTTACTTAAAGCTTAATTTACATTTTATTTATTTATGATATTTTTGAAATACGGCATTTTTACGACATTCTCAAAAACAGTAGATACGTTGTTCACGTACATACGAATAATGTGGAATACTGGTATCATTTTCACTCAAAATGTATTTTTACAAATATTAAAAATCTGACGTGGCCATCACACAACCTTCCGCCATATCTAGACTTTAAACAGAAATGTATACGTGCAATCCGGTGCCCATTTAAAATATACAAATAAAATCTAAAATATTCAAACACAGAAATTTGCATCACCTGAATAAAAAGATTCATTCACAGGAAAACTCTGCTGTGTTGAAGCCATTCTCCGTTCAATTACTACATTTAATATCTTACTTAGGACTTAGGTATATAGCGCTAGTATGCCAACTTGTCACCCGTCTCACCTGTCAATATTTTTTACGCAGAAACAAAAATCAACCGATCATGGATTACAAGATATTAACGTTTTATTTGATAAATTTATTTTTTAAATTTTACTGCAGTTCTTTAATGCTACCAGATAAAGACAATTTTTTTATAACGTAAGTTGCAAATAACTTTTCCTCTTATTCTCATTACAAATAAATACTATATTTTTCCAAATTTATATACAATTTTGACAATTAACCTTTTCAATCTTCAAAAAATATCACTTCCGATGAAGATATTTGTACCAAAATCTAGGGAGCTCTTCCAATTTATATACAAATGTTAAATACCAAATATCAAAATTTTCGGGTAATTCGTATTTGAGTTATGCGACTAACAACCCTTGACCACACACACACACACACACATACACACACACATACACACAGACATCATCGTGAAACTATCAAAAATGAGTTGTAAGGACCCTAATTCCTGTTCATCCACTAAAATTTCACCACCCGATTTTTTGCATGATTCCAATACCTTCCTTTACAGGTAAGCGGAAGGTAAAAAGCAAATGAAACGTCTCGCAGATAAAGGTATAAAAAAAATCCGTTCGATATTCTTTAATATATCTGACTACAGGCTTTTTCAAAATGACTCCTTTTTCTAGAAATATTTTATTCTTAGTACATGTGTAACAAGTTTTATAAATTTTACCTTAAAAGTCACAATCATTATTTCTACAGTAGGACAATTTAAATTTTTAGCTGAGCTACAGAGTTGAGTTAATCCAACTGATGGGATAAAATTGTTTACATCTTACTGGTCATTTTGTAATCAGTAATCAGGATCTGGATATGAACGGAAGGGTGAAGTAAACTTCTCATGTACTTAGGCCTCTCATTGTACTACCTCTGGGTGCACAACTCCGGGCTACCGATCTTGTAATCAATAGAAATATAAAGGGACCATTATTTTGCAGGTAAAATTATTTCTTAAGATTGTTGCTTGGAAACATTTCGAGACAAATGAGATGATCAAAATCCCGAGCTGAAGGCGAGGGATTTTATCATTAAATTTGTCGAGGGATGTTACCTATAAGCAACAATCTTAAGCAATAATATTACCTGCAAAATAATACGACCGAGATATATTTTATTAGACTATTTCCCAAATAAACAGACACGAAATATGAACTCATCGAACTTGCTGGAGGATCCTAATATTTTTATTATTAAATGTTTTCTAATGCCGGAGTAAGCAATATTTGACACTGCTGCAGACCGATTAGAATAATTATTCGTGGTATTTCATATTTTTAAATCTAGACTAATTTTTTGTGCCGAAACGGTTGACAATATTTGACATTTAGCTTTTTTACTAACCTCTGAGTGTCAAAATTTTAGTTTCTTTCATTATTAATTGGTTCCAAAGTAAAATTTTTGACGTAACTGTATTTTTGGTGTTATATTTGATATTTTTTATATTTCATCGTAAAAAGTTGTCACAAAAAGATTCATTTGACACTTTTAATTTCAATTAAAAATTAAAATCAATAAAATTGTCATACATGGTAGTCAAAGCAATGTATCGGGAAAATTGTCACTTTAACAATCCCTAGGGCATTTTTACAATTTTTGCCGATATATTATGTACCTACGTCATTGGTCAGAATTTAATAAATTGAAGCAAATAATTGGTTTACCTAATATGTGGGAAATAGTCAGTATAGTATAGTATTTATCAAAGAATGCGATAAGTAAGGTAAAAAAATTCTAAGCAACATTTCAAATGTACCAAAATAAATATTAAATAAAGGGTAATTGTAGACAATAACTTGTAGAAGAAGTTTAAAGTTACCAAACAGTATTGATCGAATATTTGAGAAAACTTTCCAAAAGTCTATTTAACTACCAAGAGCCTAAGGGTATCTTTTGCAGATAATCAAGCTTAAAATTGCTTAACTACCTGCTACTCAAATTTTTGTTTCGTTATATTTAATTTTAATGAAAGCATGACAAACTATTCAAAATTTAATATTTAAACTGATTTCTTAAATACCATATATGCAACTTCATGAATAAATTAATCATAATCATCATCATCATCCGAAAAATCATCTCGCTCAACGACCTCGCGTCACGAACCCATCTTCTGTAGCTCATCTTCACAATTTCTTTTCTGATCTGGTGATCTTATTTCCCCCGTGGTCTAATACTCCGGTTAGTGCAATACCTGTCCCCCGTACTTGCTCTGAACAAGGGCGGCGAGCCGGAGAGGCGGGAGGGGGCACAGTGCAAATACATCGAGATGTGCTCCGATTTACCGGTATATATAGCCGAGGAGCTAACCAAGGTGCATCAGTCACTCCACTAGTGAAGAAGAAGAAGTGCAGAATTTGTTGACAGAGTGTGTGGATTAGAAAGATGAAATTGGTGAGTTGGACAGAAAATTCAGACGCATCTGACAGTGTCAGAGATTAGTGAAAACGCGGTCTATGCAATTTTTTATAGTACTTGTACCGCCATAGATATTCATTTTAATATTATCTAAATTAGTCGGACATAATAAACAAATCTTGCCTATTATATATTTATATTTGCACTCATACTTTATAATATTGCATCTTCTATCTAAATTTGGTAAATTAAATAATTCATTGCCGAATTATTGATATTTTGATTTCAAACACGGTACAAAACTTACCTATCTATATAAAAAAGCTGATATGTATTTGTTTGGTATATGCTCTCCAAAATCGTTACTTTGCGAACTGTTTGGAGTTTTCAAAATAATATTTTATTAGACCCGGTCCTATAATAAGAGGTTTTCACTGGTTTTCATTATTTCATCGCCTACGTTTTTTTTTTTTTTTAAATTTGTATAGTTACCTATTTAACAAATTTGGAGAACATAATATACTATTTTTTTTGTATGTACAATATACGCAAACTGAGTTTAGAGGACACATCTAATTTAAAGACTCGGCTTGCGCCTCGTTCGTAAACAGATTAGTTCTCTAAAACATAAGATAATATAATCAACGTGGTTTATTTTACCTTTTTATTAAAAATATACCTTGTCAAATTTTGGTGCAGTTACTGTACAATAGTACATAGAACTTTAAAGTGGTTGATTTAGTAAGCATTTTAAATTCCATAAAATTTTGAATGGAATAAATAAAATAAAGATAATTTATATGAATAAGGATTAAAAAGTGAATTAACAGACGGAACTTAATCAAATAAATCTTCATAACAACTATGTAACAAAGCAACAAATTAGAGGTAGATGAGGTTTTTTTCGAGATAACACAAGTACAGTTTTCGTTAAAAAAATATAATTTTTTTTTATATAAGATTAAATTTACTAAAAATGAGTACCTTACCTACAACGGCTTTTGCAAAAGTATTCAGATCAAAATGTAAATTTTGTGAAGTGTGAGCGATGGGAAATATATCCAATTCGAAAAGCAAAAGAAATTGCATGATTTACAAAATTTATATATTTATCTGTTTTCTGCTAGTAAGAGAAGTCGTTATTTGCATTTTCAATAATACTAAATGCAATATGTTCCAACCATTTATTATTATATCATCAAATAATTATAATACAATTTCTCATTTCACTCTCAGCGTAATTGTACTACATTTTCCCGTTGAATGCTCTCAGTTTCAAGGTCGCGAAGACTCGGGCAAGGTCGAGGAAGCAATGCCTTCTATTTTGTATAGTTCAGAACCGGTACCGCGTATCGCGAATATTGAGAGCAAGTAGTGAGATGTACTTACTTTTCCGCGAGACGCCAGTCATGTGCGCGAGAGTATTACGAACGAAAGTAAGAGTGAAGTAAATTCTGTCTAGCAAAAGTCTAGAAGATGAGTGTGGGAGCCAGTGGGAGGTAACAGGGATTCTTAAACTTTTACGTGAAAAGATTATTAAAATTTGGACAATTTGATGCTTCTAAATTTGTTAGTGTCAGATACTTTTTTTCACATTCACTCTATAAATTTATGTTATTATGCTAGTGATTATACCTAACTTGATTTAGATTATTCATACTATTTTACTTGTGACGGATAAATTCGAAGTTTATACTTAAAAACTAAAAATGAATATAAAGAAAATGAAAATTTGAACGACTGATTCGGATGTATGAATGAGGGCTAAACATTTCTCAGGATTGTAGTTTCAATAATGTTTTATTTAAAAAATCCGATGATGCTACTGACTTTTACTGATTTTATAGGTATTCAATACTCTGAAGAAGCTAAAAGTGTCTATTTGACTAAATACAGCATTATTGAACTGTAGTTTTGATGTCTTGAGTAACTATTTCAACCCTTCATATAGTTGTTTTTTTTTTAGATAACTTGCTATTTATCTTAAAAGTAGTATTAGACGTTAGTAAAACCTGCACATTCTATATTTTATTGCAGATAAATTAATACATATTTCATGAAATTAAATCAGTGGTTTTCGTATGATTTCCTTATAAGTTAATATAGATACATAAATTGTATATTAAAATGAAATTAAATTAACAAATCGTATTGTCTTATTCATATAAAATTTAGCAAACCAAATAGTTATTTACTTTACAAGTGAGCAAAATAAGGAATTACCCGCGAGATAAATCTTAGCTCACGAGACCGAAGGCTGGGTGAGATAATTTTTTCTAGTGGGCTATTCTTTTTTGTCCACATGTGAAGTATAACGTTTTATCCAATACCTCTTAATAACTGCTTAAATATTTAAAAAATGTTAAGTTGTTACCAAAAACATCGTTACTATATGGTGACTTCCAAGAAGCAAAGTACCTAACAGTTTACCCATTAGTGGGTATAATTTTGAGCGAAACCACTAGTGGGTAAATCTTTTACTTTTCTTGTTTAAAATCTTCATAGGAATGATGTTTTTATGAAGAGGTGTTGAATAAAAAAATTAATGTTTGCAGAAATCCGTTTATTAAATCATGAAACTATATATTTTTGGAATTATTAAGAAGAAGGTAGTATTGTAGTAATTTCTAGGTGTCTTAATTTATTGTTGATTCTCTTTTGCAGTTAGTGTTAGCAGTTCTAGTTGGAGTTTGCGCGGCAGCGCGGCTCGACAACACATACCTACCTCCTGCAGGAGCCGCAGGAGCTGGCGGCGGAGCAGGATTAGGAACTCCTGCTTTTGGTAGACCCGGAGGCGGTGGTGGCGGCGGCGGATTTGGTAAGATGATACTTGATTGTTTAGTATACAATACACGGATAATCATTAATCATCTGGTTTGGTGTGTCTCATGCATGTTTATTTGATTTTATTTTCAATAACATTTTCTATTTAAATTGACTAAAAATTAATTTCTTTGCACAATAAAGCATGCTCTAAAATGACTTTAGTTTTTTAATTTCTTAGAATTTAAAATGTATAAGTAGACAGTTTTATTGCATGAATATTTTAAAATCATTGTTCATAAAAGCGTATATGTCTATTTTCTGTCCCATTTCTTGCATGTATTCATTTTTCAAAATGTATAAATTACTAGCCATAATTTAATTTTATTCTCTCACGAAATTGTAGTCTCTACTTATATGGTTATTTAATAATCCTAATAATTGGGTTATAAATAAAAACCGCTCATATGTATAAATGCATGTATGGTATTTTATAATAACATATTGCTATTTTAGAATACATGTTTCTTAAGGGATATTGTTATTACGTCTTTGCGTAATAGTTGGTCATCTCGCGGAGATGAAATGCATTACAAATTAGAAAATCATTTTAATGAACCGTGTGGCTTTTGATTATTTTAACTATGTAGATTCACACAGAATGGAACGAATTGAATTAGGTTTTGCAATATGGAAATTTAATAATACGCATCCTCCTGTACACAGGATAATGTTAGTTAAATTAACTGCTATTCTAAAATAATTAGATAAGATGTAGAATATAATTTGAATAGCATCAGAAAACTATATACCAATACTTATTTATACAGAATGTATCATAACTCGTAACTTCTAGTAGGTACATTACCTACGTTAAATGGTAAATATAGTTTGATATGTACCTACATTTTTTGTGTCACTGGATTAACAATTGTTTAAACATATTTATTCAAAAACTTTTCTTAAGTTAGGTAGTAAAGTTGTGTAATGAGTAAATTAATTTCACTTTATTTAGGTGTTCATTACTTAAATACACTGCCCTTAATTTGTAAAATTTTAAAAAATTCTTTCTTATTCTGAAAATTAAAACAAGTATTAAGAAATATAATATGGCAAAAATTGCAAAAGCGAATTTCGTTATTTTTTTAAAATTTAGATTTTTTTTCAGTAGGTACCTTTAACCAAATTTATATCGATGAATTTTAATTTTTTTTGTTCAAGTTCAAGAAAATTTTGATAGCTATACTCGGCAATGGAGAAAATTTAGGGATTCGGAGCAATAAGTAATATAGTGTAGCAAAAACATCGCTATCTTTTCTTAGAAATATCTCATTTTGGTTTTTCATTATTTCTCGTAGTCTTGCTAAACATCCACAAGTAAACCATGTTATCATCAAATCTCTTGTCATAATGTACAGAACAATGTCTTGCTGTCTTACACTTAGTGAAACGTAATTATAAACTGTAATTCAGGTGCAATTCGCCGCGCGTCGACTTTACAATACAACTTTAATACTGTTGCAACTGATGCAATTCTGACATGACTATAACTTAGTAAGTTATATTAAAAAGTTAAGAAATGATGGACGTTGGTGAGAAGCAGTTTTGTGTGAAAATGAAACTAATAGTGAATAAGAAGACAATTCAGGGCGTAAATCGTTGCCTAATAAATAAAAAATTTACAGCGAGGGAACTAAAATCTTGGTTTTATTTTATAGTTTTTTAATTATTTACTCTTTTATAATTTATATAAAATAGACAACTAATAATTTTTCCATAATATCTTTACATAACCATTTTTTGAGACGAAATTCCGAATGGCAACCGACACTCAAACCCGGATTTCAAAATTTCTAGTCAAGCGCATTGAGTTTTAGATAAACATATTTGTTTCAAATAATCCATACAATGTATTATACCTTATTAATTACATAAAATGAATATACCTTTAGGCTTCAGCTATGTTATTTAATACTTGATTCCCAAGGCATATAAGCGCTGATTATGAACTATTTCCCATCTAACACTCAGATAAAGATAAGATAATGAAGGTATATGAATCTATTTGAAATTAATTACACAAAGTTCATCAACTGAAATATATTTACCTCTTTTTTATTTTCCTTAAATATTTGTCTGTGAAATCAAATAGGTACTACCTACTTGACAACCGGAAGTTGTATTGAGAAGTAAACTTCACTAATTTATTTAGTAATATTTAATTACCTATAATATTCGTTTAAATAACGTTACGAGTGTAGCCAAATTATTTAAATTAATTTACAAATTATTGCAAAACACTATAACAAAGCAAGTCAATTTACTCCTATCTTGAAACAGGCTACAAATACCTTTTAAATTAGTTATCACCATTTAATTTCTAAACAAAACCTACTGTCTTGCAAACAGAGCCACTAAATGCTAAAAACGATCGTGTAAATAAATCCATAAAACACTTTATATATTATTATACTTTTATTGTCCTGACAGTAGATGCGCGTGTTTAGGCGCAGCGCTCAGCCCTCTGGTCTCTGCATGTGATGACGCATGCACCTGGAATTCTGTGGTTCGAATCTCCCTGCCGGCAGTATGTGACTGTCGTTATATTGTAAAAATATCTTTCAATTAAATCGCATTCAGTCAATCAAGCTGACCACTTGATCGTCTTGAAAGTAGTCCAGGTTGCAAAATGAATCTCTCCGTTGCCGCTTTGAATATCGATGGCCGTCGCACAGATTGAGATTCTGACAGCACCAATATGATTAAAATTCCACTATAATAACATGTACCATTCTTTAATCCTATGGAATGGTTATAAGAAAACTAAAAAAGCTTTGGAAACCATCTTCACTAACAATTCCTCCAGGTGGTCGTCCAGGCGCCGGCGGTTTCGGCAGCGGCGGCGGCGCGGGTCGTCCCCGTCCAGTGTACGGAGCCCCAGGCGGCGGAGCTGGTGGGGCCGGTGGGTTCGGCGGATCCGGCGGTGGAGCCGGCGGCTTCGGCGGACGTCCAGGAGGCGCCGGAGGCTTCGGCGGAGGCGGCGCTGGAGGGTTCGGTGGACAAGCTGGAGGCTTCGGAGGACAGGCTGGGGGCGGTGGAGGATACGGAGGCGCCGGTGGAGCTGGCGGCGCTGGAGGGTTCGGCGGCGGAGCAGGTAAGAAGAAGATGGATAGAATATTACAGCAATTATTTGTTATAGATTTGAATTTTGCTGAAAAATCTCTACTGTTGAAATTATTATGTAGTATATTTAAGGACCCTACACCATGCCATGAAATAGTCAAAAACATAGATTTTATAGCGTTTATTGTTTTGATAAAAATTAATAATAATAAATTATAAGGCATGTGCGTCACAACGTCAAACAAAAATGGCTTGATAGGCAACGTGACAGGAGGGTGCAATTTGATTTTTGTAAACGCAAGAGTATATTTTCAAATTTTTGGACTTATTTTGATATTCATTAATAAATTGGTTTATAACAGTATAAATCGTAGGTCAGTACTCTGTATTTTGCACTTTCCTGTCATGCTCGCCTATCAAACTGCTGATGTTGTGATGTAGGTGCATATGCCTTATTTATGGTAGAGAAAATAACTTTGGTGCCAATATTTGTAAAATCACTTCAAATATATTGTTGACAAAGATTGGATACAAAGTAACCAACGGAATTTAGCAAATTCGTTGACAAATAGTTCGTATTTAAAACATAGCAACATTCAAATCAACATAATTTAGATTTTGAAGCAAATATTTAAAATTCCGCGTGGAACATTTTGTTTATTGTATTTTCATCTATAAGAATACCTTTAGATTATAATGTTTAACAAAACAATAAACGCTGTAGAATGGCGTGCGAAAGCCATGTTTTGGTTGTTTTCTGGTATATGGTTCACACAGAGCGAATCTAATAGTAAATACCTATTTCATTCAAATTTGGCATTTGGCTACTTCGAGTAATTGTGTCTTTTTAATTAAAAATTTCGAGTATTGACTCTTAGGCACTTACAAATATTGTAGACTATTTTTGGAAATCTAATATAATTAATTTATATTTTCTCAAAACAAATTGGACATAAACGTTTATTGTCATAAAAAAGTATCTTTTTATTTCTAAGCTGCAATATTTCCCCTGAGATAGAAAATTAAAATGGATTTAAAGTGCCGGAGAGGCACCTAATAAATGACAGTTTAAAAAAGTACAAAATTCGAGTAAATAAATTACATACTGTTGATTGCCAACAATTGTTAGAGTTTTCAAAAAATCCTGAGCTATAGAAATTCGACTGTTTCTGTAGTACCATGAAGTCTCTTGACTACAGTGAAACATTAAATAAATAATAATTCTTTTGTAGGTGGAGGCGGCGGGTTCCGCCCAAGCGGTCCCAGCGGCCCAGTCATCCCAATCATCTCCTACGAGAACGTGAACAACGGCGACGGTAGCTACAGATTCAGGTAACATTTGATCTTTCACGGATCAAACTCGCGGTCATAGGTCATTGGGGCTTGGCTGTGGTTACTCTGTCTTCACTCTCGTTTCCGTGTGATGTGTATGAACGAAGGCATGTTAATCGATTTGCATCATTAACCTGTGATTCTATTGTAAGAGCGATTGAGAGCTTCAGATGCCTCAAGCATGTTCATGTGAGGTTTATTGCAAGAATTTGCTTTGTGAAGATTTATTGAGTTGTACTGTTGAATCAGGTAATGAGAAGGAAATAACATTTAGATTTTATTGCAATTGCAATAGAATTAGATACATATGTCTTTTCCTGCTTGTATTTACAATATAATATCTACGGACAGTGGTGGCTAATCTCTAGCATATGGTGATTATTCACATTTTAACATTTGTTATTGTAATAACATTAACATTTTAATGTTTTTGACTAGAATATGAAAAAAATCAAAGCTTAAATTTGACGCAAAGAGTGATCAATCATTATATTATTATTTATTCTATAAACACATTGTTATATTGATGTGATTTCGATTCTTCGGTCGGTAATGCATAAAATAAAATTTTGTTTTGTATATTCTATTTCTATCATCTAATCAACTACATTTTCCGAGGAAATTTTTTTGACAAAAGGCAAAAACCAAGTTGAAAATAGTTGTTTTTGATTCTAGATTGCAAAATGATACTTTTGCATTCGAGGATGAAAGTTTTTATTGCGAGCACAGCAAGCAAAAAATCATTCGAGAATGCAAAAGCATTTCGCAATTGAGTATCAAACAGCGTATTTCGGAAAATATGTCCCAATATTAGTAAAAATGTAAAGAAAAATTTTTAAGATTTATGATTGATCAAATTAATCAATGTGACTTGTAATGTTTCCGTGATAAACTAAACAAACGTTCCAATATTTTCTATAAATGTTTTGTTATTTTTGCATTATGAAGTGAAATATTTCAATGCCTACTATTAGAATGATATCAGAAAGCGACGACGACAATCTGTCTCCTGATGTATTAGAAGCATAGTGTCAAGTGTAATTTTATTAAAATTGTGGCTCTTACTTCTGTCAATAAATTTCTGGATGTAAAAGACTTTTACATCCTGGATGTAAAAGTCTTTTGCATTCTGTATACAAAAACTATCATTTCGCGTGTTGATAGTTGGCATGCAAATCTTAACTTTTTATGATATTTTTGGAAAAATATGATTTTGTTTAAAATTACATTCCCTTTTAAATAAAATTTATCAAGCAACTTTTGAATACAAAGAAGGTTAGCATCACAGAAACTCATGTTTAATTACTTTCATTCAAAAGTTTATAGATTCAATTCTATACAGTCACAAAACTTATTATAATATATTATTATTATTTTATTTTAAATTGCACAGCAAGTACAGAGCTTGAACACTCAAACCTTATTTTTACTTACCTAGGTACGCTAAACTAACACTACCAAACCTTATAACTTATAACCAATGCTATATATACATAATGTTGGTAAGGACCAATTTCTCGTTTCTCCATTTTTGTGTTTTAAATAATTTAATAATATAAATAGTTTTAAAACGCGAAGCATCAAATTTGTGATCATATAATTTTGTAATTAAACTAATAAGTATTACTTACAAGTCTCAAGACAGTTTAAAACTAATCAATTAAAACAGTTTGCTTATTCACCTGCTCGGAATGTTGCTTTTGGATGTATGAGATATTGTTTCGTAACCAATGATAAATAACGATGCAACATAAAAATTAGTCTGATGTCTAATGTCTTTTGATGTAAAATAAATCTCGCTATCCCACTTTCTTCTCTGTGGCAATTGTAATTTAAAAATCCTCATCAAAGTAAGAAAAAACTAATCCACTGCATGACGAATGTTGAAACGCATACTGGGTACCAAGTTTTGCAAGTGTAAATCTTTTCCTTTTGCGGATAAATTCTTCATGGTAATGTCCACGTGTGTAATCACATGGAATGAATAATGACCAATTGTGCAAAGATGCTTCATGTTTTTGTCGGAGATACAACTTATTCTAAGAAAATAATTTAATGTTTGAATGGGTGAAAGATGAAAGGAATTATTCATTAGATGGTAGAATAGTTAAATGAAAGTGATATGACATAATATGTCAGTTGGATGAGTACGTGTCACCCTTCGAAAAGAACTTTATACAATGTAAAAGTCAACTAAATTTGCTATAACGAATTACGGTATTATGTAAATTGATGGGAACGCGGAGAAATATTGTAAATTATTTATTATCTAACGGTTATGGGCGATAACATACACATTTAGATTAACTGTTAACTCTCGATCTGTCCGGTAGATGTTTAGAAAACATAAATATTTACTTTCAAGAATCCTGCGTAATAAGTACATATTTTTTGAGTAATTGATTGTTGCAGTTACATAATTGTGTTGATAATTTATATACATAAATTTATAAAAAAATTGTAATTACATGTCTTCAATGAAATTCCAATTCACACGAGAGTAAAAAGGATACCTACTTTTTATTAGTTTGTGAGCCCACCTGTTTTTTTGTTTATTTGTTTTGGGTTCTGGACTACTAAATTAATTTGAATCAAACTTTATTTTAGAATTTTTAGAGATAAGCTTTAAGAGCTGTGATATAATAGCAATACCATAGTGGCGTACAAAAATGTGGCGTAATATGATTGCTCCTATCTTAGTTCTTGATTAGGTTAAACAGTTTCATCTCTTGATTATTTTTAATCCCAATATTACTCAGTTATGAAACCGGCAATGGAATCCGCGCCCAAGAAGAAGGCTACCTGAAGGACGCCGACACCGAATCAGTCGCAGGATCCTTCTCATACACATCTCCTGAAGGACAACAGATCACTTTAACTTACACCGCTGACGAGAATGGTTTCGTACCTCAAGGAGACCATCTTCCCACTCCCCCACCCATCCCTGAAGCCATCTTGAGAAGTCTGGAGCAGAACGCTCGCGAAGAAGCCGCCGGTAAGATATAAAAAAGAGTTTTTACTAAAATATTTTTTACTTCTCCACGTACAAGAAATAGTGTGATCATGTTTTCATCGATTTTTAAATTTTAATATTTTGAACTTAAACAAAAATTATTTTTAAATGTCGATCCGTCTAGATTTGTATTCCTTGTAACTTACGACCTTAAAACCTCGTGTGGCACAGAGTATAAATTATTTATCATCTCCTGAAGAAGACGTATAATGGCATCGAAACTAGACAAGAAATGCAGTATTTGATTGAATCCCAGAAAAAGAAAAAGAAATCTAGTTTACTTGTGATTAGACAAATGTTAAGGCAGTAGCTGCGAGGGTTTAAGTACATCTCTCTGAATGTTGTGTTGACATATAAACCTGGAGCTTCGACCATATATAGGTATAGACAGATAACACTCAATGCTGTAGTATACAATGTTGTGATGACAAGAAGTACGGTGAGGACACGTTAGAGTGTTGCACATTGCTAACTTCTGGTTTGTTATCATAACAGAGTATGAAAATAGGCAAACTGCAACACTTCAAGGTGTCTGCATGTCATACTCCTCTTCTCACCGCTACGCTAGTTCTTTGCTTCACAACAAAGGCTTGCGTTGTTTGTCTATTCCTATATATGGTCGAAGACCTGGAGTATCTCGGCCAGCAATATGTCGTTAAATTTAAATTGTAAAACATCTTGCAATTAATTCGCACTCGGACGCTTTAAGCTGACCACTTGATAGTCTTAAATGTAGTCGTGGTTGCATAAGAATCATAAGGACGTCGCTCGTATTGAGATTCTGACTGCACCAAGACGAATCGGCCGAAGTGTTTGGATTCCCCTATAATAACATGTACCATTCTATAATTAGGAGTAAATCCTGTTGAAATGGTTACCAACCAAATGTAAAATACAATATAACCACATAATATTAATCTTCTTCTTGCAGGCGGTTTCGATGACGGCACATACCGCGGCACCGGTGGAGCCGGAGGCGCAGGTGGTTACCCCAGCGGAGGCGGCGGTGGAGCCGGTGGTTACCCCAGCGGAGGCGGCGGTGGTGCCGGTGGTTACCCCAGCGGAGGCGGCGGCGGTGCTGGAGGTTATCCTAGCGGAGGCGGCGGCGGCGCTGGAGGTTATCCTAGCGGAGGCGGCGGCGGTGCTGGAGGACGGTACCCCGGAGCTGGAGGCGGCGCTGGAGGTGGAGCTGGAGGACGGTACCCCGGAGCTGGAGGCGGCGCTGGAGGTGGAGCTGGAGGGCGGTTCCCTGGAGCTGGAGGCGGCGCTGGAGGATTCGGCCCTGGAAGGAAACCGGGTTTCAGTCAGCAGGGAGGATATACATATTAATATATAAGACGGTAAGGAGAGATCATTCATCAGCATTCTTTTCAGTTTTCTCACTCAGTCTTAGATTTTAGTACGGTAATAGTATATTATATCAAGGAAGGGAGATAAATGCTTGATTGATGAGATAAACTTAGGTAAAAATATTAAGTGTATAATATACAATTCTTTGCGACATACTAAGATTTAAAGCCATTTAAAATCTAACTACACATTAGCATTTCAATCAGGCAATCACTCTATATTTCTAAACATGGTTAGGACACACATTCATGTAATCCATACGTCCAATACATAAATTTAAAACAAAACTTTACTTTTCTATACATGCAAACCTCCCAGCTGTTATAATTGATTCAGTTTTCGATAGAAAAAACGTTCCAAACTGCTTCCAAACACAATCCATTTCAGATTTGCACTCATTAATATAATTTTTAAATGTGACGCTTCTATCCCTTTTTTGAAGTCATAGAAATTAACTTCTACTCCTGGTCGCCAAATTATACCGTGGTTTTTAGTATTGTTATATATTATTTCCAAAAATGTAAAAATGTATATTTCACATTGTATTTATTGTAATGAAATGTTTGTTTTTGTTGTAGATTATCCCACCGGGTACAACGCTAGTTTTAAGTAGTCCACTGCCGACCTTTCAAGTATATAAATAAATAATAATAACTACTTATCTCTATCTTCTTTCTATATACTATACATATATCAATTTTACTTTGAAATATCTTCTAATGATTATCAATTTCATTTAAATTATCTACTGCCTTACGTTTTTAAAAAGTACTCTTTAACTCTCTTTCGCAGTGGATCTCTACATTAATCTGTACCTAGTACCTTTACCATTGTAATTTGTAAATATCGATAGTTGCAATGTTTACGTTAATTATAATAATTTACCTGAGTAATATACTTTGTACGACAACTGCAATGTTTAAGGTTTAGTCGACTGTGCAAAATGCAAATGTGATTCGCCAACGGTGCTATTTATAGTATTTAATAATTTACTCTTTGCTTGCAACAATCAGAATCAGGATATTTTGATTGTTGTGATCAAATTGTTTTGTATACGAGCCTGTATTATTATTTAATTCGCAGTTTTGTAAAAGATTTTGCAGCTGTGTTAAGATAATTTATAATTAATGCATAAAAATATAATAAAAATATGTAATGTGTAAATGTATTTTTTAATAAAATGCACAATTTTATGAACATATTTTACATTACTTTCCTATCCTATTCTTAAAAATCGTGATAAGGCTTTAATTTATAAAAGGTTAAATTTGGCTATTACAGAATATAATTGTTGTAATGATGCAATAATGACGTAATGTTGAATTATTTTTGCAATTTATTTAATTGGAAGAACGCATCAAACTGCATTCACTTTATTGCTTGTTTAAATTCTCAGTGTAAATGTCAGAAACATCATTAAACATAAAATAAACGATATCAAAATCAGATAAATATTCCAAAACGTTAAATCTAACAATAACAATGAATTATTATTTATTTGCTTTTAGTTTCTCCTTTCCTTTTCTGTTTGATTCAGGATACTCATTTTGACACAACCAGTCTTACCGTAACGTTTTGTTGGTGTTTCATAGACACAAAAAGATTTTATCATCGAAACAATATAATTTTACCAAACCGGTACTCAGATACAGACAACTATAAATGTAATATTATTATTTTTTCAAAGTCTGTTTTCGTAATAAAATAAATTGTTAAACTTTAAATATTCAAATTATAGAACTGTGAAAATACATTTTTGTTTTTCTACAATCACTAGTGAACATAGATTTCCCAATTTACTTTCAAGTTTTATGGATTAAAATGAATTAAGCTGAAACAAAATTTAACAACATCGTAATATCGCCAAATCAAATTCCAAAGATAATGTGACTACGCACTACACACTAACACTAGGGACATTTAACCCAACCTGTGTAACAAAGGGTCTATAGTATTGATAGCTTTGATCATGAATCAAAAAGAATTTTGTTGAAATTCGTAAAATTAATAGTTTGCAAAACAATATCATTTTTGGTACCACTGGTTGTCACATTTAAATACAAAAAAGGTAACACAATAGTTATGCAGTATTTATTAGCGTAATTACATTATTGTAATATTAATTTTACAAACAGGATAAAATGAAATTTGTAGGTACTTACAGAATGTCTCATTTGCTTGGACACATTTTTTAATTTGCGAATTTCAACAAAATTATTTTGAGTCATGATCAATGCGTCCAAAACTACACTTTTTGTTTAATAGATTGGGTTACACCCTATATAGGTACATTTATGAAATTTTTTCAATAAGCTATAATTTTAATAAAAACCTGAAACTGACGCTCAGTCATAAGAAAATTACTTATTTTCCAAATAACTTTTTGGATAAATTCAGTTTAGTGAAATTTCGAGTTGATAATAATTCATGTAGTGCAATCAGTTTTGTTACTTATATTGATAATTTTATCTAGATAAATCATCTAAATAATATAGTTTTATCTATGATCTTATATATATATATATATATATATATATATATATATATATATATATATATTTTTTTTTTTTCTTCTTATTTATCTATTATATTATCTAGTTATAAATACAAATTATGTTTATCTATTTTTCAAATATAATATAGATGATAATTTCAGTAAAATAATAAGCATTTGTTTTAATTTGTTATTTTAATCGAATTGAAATGACATCAAAATGCGGAAACGTAGGTACTATACGGACAAGTTCGCAACACTGCCGGCTCGCCTGTTGGTACTGCTTATATTTATAAAATGTAATGTATATATATATATATATATATATATATATATATATATATATATATATATATATATATAGGGTGGGCCAACTAGTGGTTTCTTTTTAAATCATAGATTATTTTGACACTGACAGCTTTTTTCCACTCGAAATCTTGATAGAAAGTAAGTATCATACCTCCGCGGTACGAAATGAGTCGCTTTACGCTTGAGCAACGTTGGGAAATATTGCAAACTTATTTCCAAAGTGAGTGCTGTGTAGCCCAAACAGTGCGTTTGTTGAAAAGAAGATTTTTACAGAGTCATGGTATCCGACTGATTTTTTACTGAAATTGAAGACATGGATTTTGACTACCTCTGGTTCATGCAGGATGGCGCGCCATGCCACACAGCCCATGCCACAATCGATCTTTTCGGCACCAAATTCCCAAATCATGTTATCATCCCTCTTGGCGATGTCAATTGGCTGCCTCGGAGCTGCGATTTGACCCCTTTTTTGTGGGGAACCGTGAAGGACCGATGTTATGCTAACAATCCAGAAACGATTCAGGCCAATATAATCCAAACAATCCGTGAGCTACAGCCCGAAACAATCAACCAGGTCTTGGAAAATTGGGTGACAGAATGCGCTACTGCGAAGCCAGCTGAGGCAGCCACTTGAATGAAGTTGAGTTCCATAATAAATGGGAATGTTTGCTCTTACTAATGAAGCCATAATACATAATACAAAATTAATTTTGTTCATTTTATTGCATTTTCAAAAAAAACTTGTATTTGGCTCACCCTATATATATATATATATATATATATATATATATATATGTCCATACATTATCTAATAAATATCTAGGTAATAATTATGTATCTATTTTTATCTATTATCTAGATAATTTCTTAAAAGTTTACCTATCTATTATCTTATCTAGATAAATAAAAAGTTACTTATCTTTATCTTTATCTAGATAAAAAATATCGTTATCTGTTACATTAGTACAATAATAGTTTGGTACGTATTTGATATTTCTCAGATTTGATAATATTTATTTTAATAAGCTGAAATGAATGAATTATAATTAATTTAGAAGATTTTAGATTTATATGATTAAATTATGCGTTTTGACTGTGCTTTGCCAAATTTAGTATGTCTGTAAACAGTAATTATAGTAAGAAAACCTGTGTAATACTGTTACTTTTGATTTTGATTATCCTAGTTTTAAAGTGAACATTTTGAAATTAAGAAAAATTTTCGTTAATCAATTTTTTAGGAACAAAATTGGAGAAAACAGTTTAAAGAGTTTAATACGGAAAGCGTGTCCAAAAATATTTATAATAAAATATATTTTAACAATTCAAATTTGAAAAATGAAGATATGAATGGGACAGTGAAAGTAATGTAAAATTTTCGTAAATATTGATGTTATTACTTATTATGAATCCTGCTTTTACTATGAATAAAGGCGAGTAAAATTATTAAAAGAATTGAATAAAATACATTGTGGTGATGTCTAGCCAAAATTATTTGATCGGTCCCAAAGGGAATATTTTCCTTTTCTTGTTGGAAGCAGGGCTCTAAATGAACTGGAGCGGATCGGAACACCGTTCCGGTTCGTGAACTTGACAACCATACTGGTACATCTCGTGAACCTGACCAGTTTTGCAGTTTCGTCACGTAAGATTAAGAATAATACCCCATTTCTGGTTACAATCTTTTAAAAATAGTTTTACTTATAAACTATTTGTTAAACTATGTATAAGTAAAACTATTTATTTAGAATAAACCTTAATGTCTACAAAAATTAAATATTTAAGAAACCTAGCGATCATTTTGGAACGCAAATGGCTTATGCAGAGTTTATGAGAGTAAATTTCCAATTCGGTTCAATAGGTACAATATTTTTACTTAGGAACCACTTGAATTTATTTCATAAATTAGTATGAATAGAATGTTATTTCTGTTAAATATAATTATAGAATTAAGAACAATACATGTAAAAGTAACATTTGGAACACATATTCCAAAAATTTATTTCACCAACTAATAGCAACAATTAAATTTCATCACACCATCAAATTTCGCTGCATCTAATTTCATAATCACGCATATTAGTTAGAATGTTTTGAATGCCTACATCATTTTCCAAACACCAGACGTGTTTTTTTGTGCGGGTGTCTCGTGAAACAACGACCTTTCACCCTGAAAGACCCGCCGTTACGTAACCGATACTAGCGCCATGCAGGAAAATTCTCACGGAGAAATGATGAACTCAGAAGTGTAGCCAGAAAGCAACAGAGTGCAGCATCTTGTCACGGCGAAGCTAAGTTGAAGATGTAGGTTTTTATTTTATTCTTAGAATTATTATTTTCTACGTTCAAATTTACAAACTTGGATTAATAGATTAAAATATTGAAATAATCGAACTCAAGATTTTTTATTAATAGTTATGTAAGAGTTAATATTATATTATTGAACTGATTTATATTTGGTTTGATGTATGTAGGGGTTAAGATAATGATGTTGATGTATTGAATGTATTTGAGGACATACCGAGTTTTCAGGATGGCCGTATGTAAGATATTTAAAGAATGTATTATAAATAAGTTATGTTTATGTAAGATGTTGTTGTTAGTACTACTAGGTATATTAACTGGGGTTGTAGTGCTGAGTAGTCAGCATAACTTGTGTTGTCGCACGAGTCAGTAATAAAGCATTATAAAGTACGTAAGTCTATTTGGTATTATCTGCGATCAGTGTGTCTAAGTTTCTTAGTTATTTATGTAAAAAATACGCAAAATAGAGCTTTAGAGGATGAATTTGATTACGGACGAAGCGCAAGCCAAGTCCTTAAATTAGATGCATTTTCTAAAACTCAGTTTGTCTACACATTTTTTTTTAGTATTATGCTCTTCAAATTTGTTTAACTACTATAAGAAATAATTTTAAAATACAACTTTAAATTAAAATTTTGAAAAATGTAGACGATGAAACAATGAAAATCAGTAAAAATAATCACATAAAATGTAATATCATTGCCTAGGTTACGTCTTATTAAAAAGAATTTGTTTGGTTTAAAATTAAACAAACATACGAGTATATAATTATAATTATTATGTTGAATAAAGCAGCCTAAATGCGATTTTAAAACGTTTATTACATAAGTGAATAAACAAAAACAATACCGAAAAAAGTAAATATTGTTTTCATTTATAATAATAATAATAATAAAATAAATAATAGAAAAACATGTTATCTGCATGTTAATCAACTAAATTCTTAATTAGTTGTTTATAGAAGCGAAGCTCTAATTCATCCGAAAGCGAAATAACTTCTACAAGTATACCCATGAATAAATCATTAAATATGATGACATTCAAAAGTATTTTACGTTTTTACCAACATGTAATTACATTTTTTACTATTGGTTCACAAGTAAATATTTATTTGTGTTTAAGTAAATCTAAATAAACAATAAATACTGCAAACGTTTTCCAGATTCCGGGTTCACGAAACGTGAATTTTTAAATTAGTTTTATTAAAAAAGTAAACTTTTGTATTGGGAGTACGAACATCCTTGAAAATTTTCACGTTTCATCTCCTAGTTTTTGTTTAATTTTTTATAATAAGTAAAATATAAAATATCGTATGATTTTAAATTTTTAAACAAGCGTACCATTTAAATGTTCAAATAAAGTACTTTTTTATTACATAAAATAAAAGGAAATGACAAAATGAAACAAATTTTTAAATTGATTTATTTCGGTATTGGTTAGCGTCATGGTTACGAATAAAATATAAATTAATTGAACACAAATTGAATTAAACTGAATACTATTATTATAACAAATTATTTTAGTCGTAGATAAAATTACATGTGTATTACGAGCGTAAAGTGTCTTTGTTTCTCTTGCACAATTGCATCTCTCGCCTTCGGCTCGCGGTGCAATTACTGTGCGCGAGTAACAAAGAGTTACTTTACGCTCTTAATACAAAAATAACTACTATTTAGAATACGATTATTTTAATAATTTATATATTTACTTAGAAAGAAATAAACAGAAAAATAATAAATTACTTTTGGTGTACTTCTGTGTTGCAAAGTGCTACACAAAAGATATATAAAAAAGAAACAAGAAAGCTACAATAAAATGGATTATAGATGGAAGAAATTTATGATGTACTTATTATTGTAATCGGACTGGTTAGTTATCTATTTAATAATTTAATACAAGTGCCTGTGCCATCTTAAGAAACTTAACATATACGCAGGTGCACCCTCACCCTCAGAAATAATTGACCAGTATACTGCCTTCATTCTTAATTCGGCCAAATATTTTTAAATAGGCACGTATACATGATTTTATCTCGAAATGAAAATATCTTCATTTCGAAATGACAGTTAATTTCTTCACTTTGACAATACTTCAAGCAACTCTTTAATGATATATAACACATCACATGGCAGATACATTGATATGTTGTCAGAATTATCCAAGCAAATTGTCTGTATGTCGTGACCTCTACCGGGTGGGCGGGTAACCTTTGACCTCTGGCGTTAAACGGCGTCTGAAGATGTTGAAGACACTGGATATGTCACAATAGTAGCAAGTGGGGCAAATGCTCAAGAAGGAATATTTATTTCATATTGCGGAATAAATAGCATAGAACATGAAATGATTGATGTTAGGCACTTTTGTCATTTTTTTTAGGATTCTTGACACCTGTTTTAAAATAGGTAGATGGTATTTTTAATATCAGTTAAATCCTATACATTTCCAAAGTGTCTATTCGCAATTTTATTTTGAGATAGTATTGTTTATATATAAAATTGTAGTGGAATCCAACCACTAGGAACCAGTGTTATATTTTCATTTTGCTGGGATAGAACTCGGGACCACTAGCATGCTAGGCGCCGTAAGGTGGTAAGCTATATTTTAAAAGAAAGCTGTTGAAATTATTTTATTTTTGAGAATTACGGGTAGGTATTACTTACCTTACTTTCTTACTTATTTACTGAAAGCGTTCGAATTTCATTGTTGAAAAATCCTAACAAGAATTAAAATTTAAATGAACCCTACTTAATTAATTAACTATTTGAATTAAAGTCTTATTAGATTTTATTTTCATATACTTCAAGTAAAAAATAATAGAGTAAACATGGCCCACATATTCAGCTCCTATGGCTAATTTTTTTAAAATTTGATATAATTATACTGTAAAAAAATTGCAATTTATTACGAAGAATAATTTTGTCCGAATTAATTGTTGCTTCTTATCGCTCGTATAATTTATTTTTTTTTTAGCTCAATAGAGTAGTTATGTTATATGTTATATCTTTCATTTAAAATAAAACCGGGTGAATAACTTTAAGTACAGTTCCGGCGAAAAGAAGGAATTTAGTAAAATATAATTATTATATTATGATTGTAATTTTTCAATTCAAATTAAATAGGTACATACCTAAATGAAAATCTAATGTGAATTAAAAAGATATATAGAACTCGCAAATATTTTAAGCTGCAGTTTTTGTCAAGATTATTCAACAATATGTGTAATTTGAACGCATTTAACCAACGGTTTCCCACTTAAGCATTATGTAAGTTGTTAAATAAGTTCAACAAGGAGTTATTTATTTATATGTATCATTAATAAACTTAAACCCAATATAAAATATAACAATGTAAATCAGTAAAATTGTTCGTTTTAAGTGTCTTGTCACACAAGATATATTTGCAGAAAATTAATTATTTTTTATAAACAAGCAAATCGATTTTGTATTTTGAAATCTCTTGTTTCTTTATGATGTGTGCATGTACACTATTTTTAGTAAGCTTTGTCTACAGCACAAAAAATTGATTCATTTGCGATTTAAATTTATAATTTTTTATTACTTTTTAATATGTCATAAAAATTAGTTACGGTTGTGTGAAATACATGTATACGTCTACCTCATTATTAATTTAATATACTATTTACCTGTATATAGCTGAAAACCTGATGTACATAAATGAAGAAGTGATTATTTGATTACAGACCTTGTAGTGTCAGCTATTAAGTTATGTTCAATGGTAACGTATTTATTAAAAAGCAATTTGAGGATTAAACGCCTTTCAATTACAAACAAATTAGAAGTGCGATGAAATGATGAAAGGTTTCGTGCGTGATCTTCCGTTGAAGTCTCTGACTTTGAGTTTGAAAATAGGTATTCATAAATTACGAATTCCAAAACTTCTTTCATTTAAGTTCTTTAAATTTAATCACGTAAGTAGGTATCTATAGATTCATGTAGGTATTAATACTATATCAATTATTATTGGCCATAAATAAATAATATATACCTACCTATCTATATATTTTTAAAATTTGAAATAAAGGTGGGTAAGTACATAAAACAGCAACTAATAAATAAACAAATAAACAATTGTAATAAATATTGATGGACGTTTATTGATTTTTAATTAACCATTATCCGTTTTGTAAAATCAATTAAACAAATCTTTCCGCATATATATATATATAATTTTTAAATCAATTTTGTTTTACCTTGGCCGTTTTGTATAATTACAAACAAACATACAAATTAGTATAAGATTATTGGTATACAAACAAAATATTTTTATAAATAATAATTATTGCAAAGAATATTTACTTACTATTAAATTTATAAACTAACTTTCGATACTGCTTCATGCAAGGTCTTCAGATTCATACAAAAATACAAAGTTCTAAATGTCAGTTACTTAGTTTTTGTTAGTAAAATAAGCTTCAATTTATCACGAATAAGGTAACCATTATTATTATTGTTCAAACATGAGTATAGAAGATTTTCTAAAGTAGTATTCATTTGTATTGGCGCCAGGGGCTTGATGAACCTTTGTTTTGCTGCAAGGACATGCAGTTGTTCCAAACAAGAAACAAATGATAGATGTATTTGGTATTTGTTTAAAGGTATTGCTAATAAAGTGATTTTTATGATTTGCCGTAGATGGAAGATGAATTATTGGTTAACAATATTCTTTGTTTTGAGATGTACTTTTTATAGAAACATTATTATCTTCGAAATGCTACATTACTTGCTTAATATTTCATATAATTAAATAATACTGAAACTAAAACAATTAGGTACCTATCTAACGTGAAATATACATAAGAAGCTACCTTTGCATAAATTATTTTTATTCTCAAATGTTTGAGATACAAATTGAATAAAAATTAAGTATGTTACAAATAACCACATTTAATAAATATATATATAAGTTGATGGCCAATGTAGAGAAAAAAATAATCAAATTTGGAGGTTATTTTAGTAAACTTTCATGTGAATGTATAAAATGAACATATTCATTCGTACCTACATCTAGCATACCTTTTTCCTAACTTGGGCGTTACAGCCCAAATACAGAGAGAATCATCCGAATAAATTTAATATTGTTTTGTGGAAAATTATTTTAAAATGTGTTAATTGCACAACAGAAAATAAGTTCCATTGTTACTAAAAATGATGTTTTATTTTAAAAACATCATGATTTGATCAACTTTCCCATATACAACTCAAGTTACATGTGTCACCTTAAAGCTTTGTAAAAATGGATCAAACCCGAGTTCCACTAAAAACGAAAACGATTGATCAAACTTGTTTGGAACTTTTAGGCAGTGTTTTTGCTACATGCTACTATTAAGCCTCATTCACATAAGCATTTAATAGTATGAAGGTTTACATTTATATATGTAATGAAACATTGCATTCACATAATGAACTTGAAATTGCTTTAGTAAGTATGGTAAACATAAACCTAAAGTTTGGAGCTATCAAACTTTAGTGATAGAAAGTGAAAATTGAGGATACTCAAATATATACATGAATATAATTCTTAAACGTAAACATAAATGAAACCTTAAAACTAAATTCTGTGAGGCCTAAGCCTAATTCACATAAGCATGTAGATTGAATGTTTAATTTCATGTAACTATACAATATGAGCATTCGTACTTTCAAGTAAGTACTTAAGTTGGAAAACTCTAAACTTTAGGTTTACCACATAATAAAGTTATTTTAAGTTTATTATGTGATTGATATGTGTCTTAAACTTTAATGTAAATGTAAACATTCAAATCAAATGCTTATTTGAATGAAGCTTTAGTTTTCCACGCACTGCCTAAAAATAAAATTGATTAATGAGCCCATTTCTACCAAATGCTTGTTGCATATCAAAGTTGTTATTTCTGTTTTTATCTTATTTTCTTATTTATCACCTAAAATACTTCGTCCCCAAATTCGGAGAAAATAAAATCTTTCCATTGCATAACCCGTTTTTAAAGAATGTAAAACTGGCTAAAGTATCGGATAATTATTCTTAAAACAAAGTGTAACTTGACATCTTGTTGTTCATCTTCAAATCTTACGAAAATAAAACAAAACTCGGAGTCAAGAGAAAGTGACTATTATAACACAAACATACGGCATCTCTGGGATGTCTTGTATCTTCTCTTGTCCTTGAACAAGAAGTTTATTTTTATTGAAAATTAAAAATCAGCTTCATCACCTTTTTAACTTTTACTTTGTAATCAGCGGTCTTGTACTTAGCGGGTGATAATAAGATTTTCATTACAAAAGATGTACGTCCATTAATTATTGTTTCTTATATAGAATATTATTTACATAAGTATTTAATAATACTCACTCTATACACGTAATAAGTAGGTATAAATGTGAGAAATAATGGAATTGGTTGAAATGAATTCTGTGATTCTTAATTTACAAATTAAAACTATTATATCTGCTGATTACTTTTGAAAAAACTGTTTTTGAGATGCGTTTGATGTTCAGTTATTTTCGTGCCGTAACCAGAATATCATTAAAAAGAGCTATTGGTCAAATAAATTATCGACATTAACACTAACAGTACCTACTATTGATATTGCAATAGTTTATAAGTAGGAACATCGAACAAGCGACAATTTTTAAATAATTGGTCATAAAATTGATTCAATATTAAACAAAATTTTTGTGTTATATAAATATTTATTAAAAAATTGTACACAAAAGAAGTTTTTGTATTGTTCGTCCGCCAGTTTTGATAAACACATAATATACAACATGTCGCATGTCGTATACACTGGTAGACTGATCGAAAAATTTGTTTTTTTAATGAAAAGACCTAAGCATTTCATGAAACACAGTGTTACATCATTTCATTATATTTAAGAAGTTATTAGGTTTCTTATTTAGTTCAGTTCAATCAAAGTTTCTACCGAAACCGAATGTGGTACTCTGAGACTTCAGGAAGGTATTGGATTGTTTATTTAGTTCAGTTCAATTAGAGTTTACGAGTATATACAAAATACAGAGTATTTCATATTCAAGAAGGTTATTTTGGGTTGATAATTTAATTCTGTTCAATCAGTGTATCTACCAAAACCGAAGATCCAAAAAGGATATTGGATTATTTATTTAGTTCAGTTCAATTAGAGTTTGTATACAAAAACATAATATTTCAGACTCAAGAAGGGTATTTTGGGTTGTTAATTTAATTCAGTTCAATCAGAGTTTCTACCAAAACCGAGGATTCAAGGTATCGGATTTATTATTTTGTCAGTTTAGAGATTCTACCAAAAGTCACAGGATATTGTGTAATAAAATGATATTATGACATTATATGCCGAGTCATGTAGAAAACAATTAGTTTTTTTTAATAAAACGACTGAAATTATATAGTCTGCGACATCCAAACAAAAGAGCAATAATATTTATATCAAAAAACATAAACTACAAACTGTTATTCATGGTTTCATAAAACATCGTCACGATTCCAAATTTTTATCCTATCTTATCATCTCTTGAAAAATGAGAAACCGGACATTGCAATTTTAAAGATCGCACCTTTTTCAGTTGCTACGTTTTTCGTGATATATTTCGGCTTTCAAGAGATCGTCCAAGCTCTGATTTGAACGGAGTCTTAAATGACCTTGAATATCCCCTACCACGTATAGTGTTAACAGTAGTAGAGTAGCGGTAACATGTGTAAAGGTATAAGAGGATTAGTTTTTTTTAAATTTTAATAGTGATTATAGAATTATTGATGATTTTATTTTTAGATTTAATTAGAATTCACTGAAAGCGTGGGAGAATATAAAGTTTAAAACGAGGAAAAACAAAAATTTCATTTGTTATATTGCATAACGGTTTGAAATTCTTTACAAACTTTATACCTACTTAACTATAAGACATTAATCTGACTTGTACTTTACTTATTCCTGTATACACTCATTAAAGAATTTTGCACCTAATTCTACTTTAGATATAGGCAAGAAGGAAAATTAATTAATTACATGATTGAATTATGAAATGATTTATTTTTTATAAGTACTTATATAAAAAATAAGAAAATCCATTAGGTAATTATTTTGAATAAGGAAATTATTTTTTAAACATAATGATCACACATCGTTGCTGTCTATGGTAGTTGCGATTTTACACATGACCATGATGTTTACACACCCGTATGCTTAAAAGAAACCTGCAATTCTTTTAGCTTTAAAAGGTTGTTTAAAAAAGTAACTTTAAAATAAAATCGAGAGCCTACAAAAACGCTACTTTACACAATATTCTTCAATAGTGTCTGAAATTAATAAAACAGATTAATTTTAAATGTTACATTTACTGGCGACATCTTTTACCAGTAGTTTCAATGCTACTTGACAGATGGATATTTTTGTGCAAATTTCGAATCCTCATAGAAAATTCGATATTTCAAATAAATAGGTATGTCGACAAAAAAAATAAGTGCGTTAGGTATTTGTACATAGCTCGTTTTTATTAATATAGAACCACACAGCATTGTAAAATAAAACCTACCGCTTACCGCACTAATAATGTAAATAACTATTTATATTATGCAATTTTAAATTTTTGAGAACAAAAAATATCTTTCTACATCTAAGTAAAGCACAATATGTCATAATTTCTCTAATGGCTAATGCTAACGCACAGCTAAGCAAAATTCCTCGCTAATTAATTCCTCTCTAACCCATTCAGTTCTAAGTCACACACTAACATAATACGTTATGAGGTCTTACAGAGTATTTCATCCAACCATTTAAGTAATTGGCATGTCCGGTGCTTCAACTTTCTTTCTTCTGATCCCGTCAACACGTCAATTAACGACCCCGTGACCTTTGACACCGATCGTGAAGGTCCTTAATGACCAATTTACAAGATAATAACATCGCGATCTTGAATGGTTTAAATTAGTTGGCTTCTAGAAGTAGTGATTAATGGATTATGAATTTGACTACATGGAAAATGAATTTAGGCTTGTCAATAAAATTGTAGCTTTTAATTATGCTTATCTTACAGTTAAGATGGCAAATGACATAATAAATAAATTCATTAGGTAGAGGTAGTAGCATGATAGTAGTAAGAATACTTGAAGTCTGTTCCAAGTGCAGGTCTAATGGATTTACGCAGGACAAACTTTTTTTGTGTTTGCTGCGTACCAACGTACTTAACTGACACTGCCATAGCTCAAGTAATCCAGATAAATTGAAAACATATTTAGAACTGATTTGAACAAGAAAATATTTAAAAAATTCTGTATTTAAAAATACATAGCTATAGTGTATGTAAGGATGTAAAATCTAAAGAATGTAGGTAGATAGAAAAAGGCTTTACGAATCTATGTAAATGTTCTTTAATTAGACAAGAAGGATTTCATTTACAAGAATTCCTAAAGTACATTCTTTAAAATATTACACTTTTTTGAATTGCTCAATAACTACTTTATAAATTAAAATGATTTACCATTGGTCTGTAATAATGAAGATAGTAAATTCAGGTGTATATTATTGAGATTATTCATGCGTATGCTTAATTTCTTTCCTTCAAAAATAAATATACATTCAATATTTTTGATCCAATCAAAATTTCATACTTAAGCTTAGATTCCTTTCATGTTTTATTTCGATATTTTTTTCTTTTACACTTATGGTATAAAAAACCTGAAAGTACAACACCTATAAAAAAGTCTTCATATCAAATTGGTGTTCAATTGGATTATTAATTTAAAAGTGATATAATTTTAAGTTAAAAATTAATAAATACTACAGAACCAGCAAAAGTTAGATTCAACATTGTCTATCTCAAATAATTAAGTTGGCTTAAAATAGCTAACTTCGTAACCTATTATTAATTAATTTATTTGTCTGGCGCCAGAATAGTTAAGGAAGCACAAAATTTGAATTTAAATTCCTGAAATGTCAAAATTGTTTACATCTTTTATCACATCAGGATGAATCACTGTGACGAATGTTCTGAGACAAGACTATCAAAAGATAGTCAAGGCTCACTTTAACATTTAAAATGAAAAGAGTAAAATGTTTAAAATTAATTTCTACATGATGTCATTTGATACTTAATGCGCAATAATTATGAAGCTAATTTTTAATTTCAATTATTACGAAATGTGTTAGTGTATTGATGACAATTTGTGTCAAATTATTTGATAATATTGTGAAGAAATTTTTTCAGAAGATGCCAATCAAGTTCAGATTCAATAATTAAAATGTACGGATCAAGTATTGTGACTATATAAAATGTTATAATAGATATACTTACTTAGTTCGCTGTTGTTTTTTTTAAATTACGGTTTTCTAAAAAAATTTGTAACTAGCTATTAATTCAGTGTTTTCCAAACTTTTTTAAACGTGACACACTAACAAAATTTAACATTTTGTGCGTCACACCAGATTTATAAAAAATATATTTGCGTTCGCAAAGTAAATTTTGCACACGCTAATTTTCGCATGCTTCTACTTTGCGCACGCATATCTGCATAGTTAAAAAAAGATCACGCAAAAAAGTTTTAAGAAAAGCACACAAAAAAGCTAATTTTCGTGCAGGGTGCAGGTATGACTAAAACATACTTTTTGTTTGTTGTTTAAAAATATCTGTTCCAAATATACGAGTATAATACGAGTAAGTATTTAATGTGAAATATGTGAACACGAAAATTTTTAAGTACCTAAGTTACTAAATTTCGCGGCACACTTGATTAGATCTGGCGACACACAGTTTGAAAAATACTGCGTTAAATTGTTATATAATTAAATTATTGATTAAATAATTTGCTTAATTTGACATTACAGTTTATTAATTTACAACTTAATTTTTCAAGGAACTTTTAAAAGTTATCATCCAACAGCTAATAAAAGATTGTTAATTTATGTAGCTAAATTTTATGAAGATGGCAATATGCAGTATTAGTATTTCATATAAAAATCCTTGTATTTTTTGCTACTGTAAGTACAAGGTACAAATGGTAAAATGCATTTCGACATTATTATTGATAAATAATATAAATTAATCATTTGTTTTTTAACAATTTTATTTTAAATAATAAATGCTAATGAAAACCGATGACCTCATATTATGTAATATTAAATCTTTGTGCCACACTGGGCTACTATAAGTGCTATAAGAAAAATTAATAATTGCTATGTATGTTTTTCTACTCCTGGTATTAAAACATCATTTAACGAACAAGTTTCCATGGCGCTAAATCACATTTTAAATACACAGCGACAAGCCGTGGCTTTAACCGTTTTTAGACACGGGTTAAACATAGCTGAACTGACATATTAAGCTTCTATATTGGACTCCCATATTTGACATTTACTTTTTGTGAAAAACATAGAAATTATTGATTTCTTTCAATCATTGTCAATTCCAATATGACAGTTAATGTACACTTACCTCAGTAGAATTTTGTAGCTATGAATAATATCATTATGATTTAACCTAAAATGTTCAATTTATTAAATGAAATTTTATACATATACCTAGTTATAAATTTATATTGATTTATAATTATTATGGTCGTACAAAAAGTATACTATGTGACTTGCTTATAAACTTTCTAGATACTCGTTCTATATACACTCTCTGCGCTCGTATAATTTACTCCTACTTAACTTAAGTACTGTTGGACTCAATTAGGGTTTTGTTAGTATTGATTAGTTTATGTCAAAAAAACGGAATTCTGTTGGACTCAATTAGGGATTTGTTAGTATTGATTAGTTTATTTTAAAAAAACGGAGTTCTGTTGGACTCAATTAGGGTTTTGTTAGTATTGATTAGTTTATTTAAAAAAAAAACGGAGTTCTGTTGTACTCAATTAGGGTTTTGTTAGTATTGATTAGTTTATTAAAAAAAAACGGGGATCTGTTGGACTCAATTAGGGTTTTGTTAGTATTGATTAGTTTGGGTACAAATGTGCAAATCGAAGTGTGAAAATTGGTATATGGGTAGCTGGACATTGTGGTGGCGGAACTTTTATACGCTGTGGTTTTTCGGACGTGTGATTATTAGGTGGTATGGTTTTTATACGCTGTGGTTTTCGGTGGTGTGGCATTTACTCTTTATAGATATGTAAGAAATTAAAAAATGCGGTACAGTAAAAAATAAAATGTACGACAGACGTACATTTATGATTTACGCCGAGGTGCCTATTCAATTAGAAATTCAAAATTCTTTGTCATCTTTTTCGGAACCATCCTGCTCGTATACGCGTATTGTAAAGACTCATTTTTAAACTGGACTTATAACGTATAAATAATAGTAAAATAGCTCTTCAGCGGACACCTTTGGAATTATTGCAAAAATATATCCGGTTAACAAAATGGAATATAATTTATTAAATTTATTAGTTATTTAACTATCTAGTGGGTTAATGAGGGCGATTAATGTCTTCACTTTTTAATTTGTGGAGAAACTAATTTTATTTCATGACAAATATGTTAGGTTATAGTAACGATTGATATTGCTGAGCATCAATATTACGTGAATATTATTAGCTAGAACTGTCAAATTCATATAACAATATTATGTGTATTGAACGCAGTCAACAAAAAATCGTTGATTAATAAAAATCATGCATAAATAGGGATCATTATTTTATGATTTTTTTACATGAATGATACTCATTAATAAACGATTAACGGAAAATGTATTTTATTACATTGTTTAAATAGGTAAAGTTTGTACAAAAATATATCGTTATAGCTTTGACTTACTAAGCTTGCGGAATACCGCACACAGCAGGGAGTAGCACTACCTGGCGCGAGGGGTAGGATTAGCAAAATTTGAAATTCATAGTTTTTCATTTTCATTTCAATTCATTAGACATTTTAAAATTTCTGTTATTAATAAATTCCGAAAATCAAATAAGGGATTTGATCTTATCGTCAAATTAGGAAAAAAACAAGATAATTAAGATGTTTGAATAAAATAAAATTTTAAAATATTTAATATGAACCTGTTCTTTCAACGCCATAAATCAAGCTTAAAACCGCTTAAACCTTTAACAATAGGCCTGCTGTGAGGGCCATAACGATATATCTTTGTACAAACTATACACATAAAATACTTAGTACGTGATGTTTCGCGGACATTTTATTTTGTAGATTTTGAGTACAAAAATCACTAATATGTTTACAAACATGTCAAGATCAGAGAATTTCCTAGTAAAAAGTAAAGCGATGATAACGTACACGCACATGTTCAATGTTACGTTAAAAGTTAAAGCTGTCCGTTTAAGAGACTTTTCAACGCTGATTATCCGTGTCCGCGTGTCCTTCCAGTTCCAATGGAGAGTCCGCAAGAGCACAAAAGCAGTAATTACCATTACCTACACCCGTTATTTGAATTCAATAAGTATTGCAGTACCATACACAACAAACTTATAAATTTCATTCTACAACTGTTATGAAGTTAAACAATAATTTTATGTAAATAGATAGGTGGGCTCTTCTTTGCGAACATAAAGTGTAAAATAATTGATAACGCATTTTGGTAGTGATGTACTACAAGGGGGTGCCCTAGTGTCGTTTCACAGCTATTCTCAGTTGCGTGACATAAGTGATGGACCGCTGAGTTGTTGCTATGTACTTTAAACACGAAACGTTCTCTCATAAAGTGTAAATACAGCTCTTAAGGGATGTTGAGGGAAGTCATTACCAGCGTAATGGTGAAATAGTATTTTGTGCACCGAGGGAGGGAAGCGTGCTATTACTCCCGCGGGCGAAGCGGCGGTCCGAGCGAGGGCGCCGGCTTCGCTCAAGGGTGTAATAGCTATTACTCCCGCGGGCGAAGCGGCGACCCGAGCCGAAAGCGAGCCGCAGGCGAGTCCGAGCGAGAGCGCCGGCTTCGCCCAAGGGAGTAATTGCTATTACTCCCGCGGGCCAAGCGGCGGCCCGAGCGAGGGCGCCGGCTTCGCCCAAGGGAGGAATAGCCTTTCCTCCTGTGGGACACACAATATTTTACGTCACGAGGGCCTCGAAATCACCTTTCTTGCAATGTTTTCCTCCCGCCAGTACCGGGAAGAAAACAGTGTTTTCCTACCGCGCGGGAGGAAAACAGTGTTTTCCTCCCTCCCTCCATTAGCAAGAGGAAAACACTGCTTTCCTCCCCCGAGTGACGTAAAGTATATTTCTATATTTTTTTTCGTTAAAATTTAAGAACAAATCACATTTTCAGAATAACTAATACATTTTTGAATAGATAGAGACAACCTTTAGCTATTTAAAAATATTATATTTGTTTAAAAAATCTTAATATGGAAACCGCAGTTTTCACGATTAGTATTATTGTATTGAACCATATTTGTAATTAAATTTTCTGAATTAAAAAGTACATAAAGGGTATTATTTATTTATTTGAATTCATAATGCTATCCTTTGTTTATTTCTGTGTAATAAGCCTCTCACCGAAATCCAGAATTTAGGTATCGACATTGATCCACTTTAATAACCGAATTCCGGAATGTGAATATGCGCCCGTTCAATAGATTTGTCCATTTATTATGGATGTGTCCGATTTTACTGTATTTCATATGCGTGTGTTATCGCTTTTGTTAACGCCCTGTGGTTTTTCTTCTGTTCAGTTATCATTTTTTTACTTGCATTTTTGTAGTATTTCCCGTTCGTAGCATAGTATGCCCGATAATATGACACACGTAATTATTTTTTAACTATAAAAATTTACACACATTGAAAACATTTCCTTCATTTGGAAATTTGTTTATTATAAGCTTATAATGTACAAATTTAATTAAATATTCAAATATTGTTGACAATTTAAGAATTTGTTAATTGCTAATGAATTAATTTACCTAAATAAACGAAATTAGCTAGACGATTAGTTGATGAGTCTTTAGTTTCAAAACGTTTTTATTCCACAACAGTACACTTGCTGAATACTAATTATATCTGGATTTCCGTAATTTTGTGATTTTCTCTTAATTTGATTACCTTCAATTAAAGAATAGTAATAGTTTTTAAAAGTTTGGGAAACTTATATCAAAGGTCATGCCTATCACGATTAAGATTATTTGCAACTAGCATTTCGTAATTATTTATAGATAATTTATTTAGTGAACAAATGTGTTCTTTTTTAAAAAAGTACAAATTTAAATACCAGTAATTATAAATAACTGTTGTGTAATTTTCTATATGCAAATACAATTTTTTGTAACAATATTGTTCATTTCTTAAATTAGTTGTACTCCGAATCATAAATAAAAATAATCATCAGGTCCTTGAAAATTTTGATTACGAAACTGAGTTAAACGGAATTTGGCAAAAGCCCAGTGAATCAGAATAATATTCTGGAAATTTTTGACTTAATTTAATTTCTCATACTTTCATCATACTAACTCTAGTGAACTATTTCAGATTTTCGGAAAGATTATTGAGAAATCAGATGAATTAATTCTAAAAATATTTATTCACAATTTAGAAGAATAAAAAATCAAATCTTGACCTTAGCATTATTATAAAAACAATAATATCGAGGATATTCTGAATAACATATGGAAATAAGGAATTTTAATTTGATTTTAAACATCAAATAAATTATGGTATGTTTCTATTATTCTTTTCCAAGATGTCCTAATAATCATAATATTGTAGATTAGTCGGAAATTTAAAAAGGTTAAACAAATGCCGACAAAATCTTAGTCATAGAAATTTTATTTATTTAATAATCAAAACATCTCATGTCGCCAACATAATTTTTATATTAATCTTAGTATAGTTATTTAGTATTATAATTTCTTATTTAAACCTATATCATAAAGAACTATCTCATTACTGAGCATATTGCCTATTTGAAGAATAAAATATAAAATTTATCTTTCATATTCATTATTGTAATAGTATTTTACTGGTAATTATTCAACCTAGAAGTTTTACGTTAGACATATTATAGTTGGCTTGTTTTTCTAAATCAAAGTGGTATAATCTAATAAGATCTCATAAAAGTTGACTTTTAAATTATTTTATGGTTATGGTTTTTTCGATAAATTTTGAGGGTTTTTTCCAGGTCCCAAAGCAACATTAGTATGCCTATCTTAAAATAGACGGACCACTGTGTAAAATGATAATAACAGAACACTCCTGTCTTGTTATTATCTTTTCGCATAGTGATCCATCTATTTTAAGCTAGGCATGCTAATGTTTATTTTGGCATTTTCATTCTAGTTCTGAATTGGGAACCTGAAAGAAACTGCCAACACTTAGGAGAATACCCTATAGGAGAATACATAAATGTCACATTTCTTTCTCACACCATAAAATAATTTAAAGGTCAACTTTTGAGCTTTTACAATAGGTCTTTTACCGTTTTATCCAGATTTTCCGAATGTGACAATTCAAAATGGAAAATTTTTAAAATATCTTAGCATCTGATAGGAAGTTTAATCCATTGTTGATGTAAAAAGTTAGAGTAATGACAATACGTATAACTACAGTAATTTCTATGTCTGCGACATAAATTAACAATTATTTACCTAGTAAAACAGATATTTTAGTATTAATTCTGTTCAACAAAATAAAAACCTATACCTATTCATTATGTTTAGGTATAGCTTATATACTTAAATTCAATACAGAAATAAATTCAAAGCAAATATTAATACGAGTTCTTATTAAGTAGAAAAATTTAACTTATTTTAACATTTTATATATGTTCGTTAACATTTCATTTTCAACTTCCAATTATTCTTAGAATCTTACTCTTACTAATGGTAGGTACATAACGCATGCATTACTTATTACTTCACTGGATTCTCAGCATCTAGAAATTCTTTTGTCAAAGGCATTCGCGTTTCTTTATACACAAAGTACGACAACGTGTTTCGCATTGCGTTTGAACAAAGAGTTAACAGATTTTTTCAAATAGATTTTGTGTATGATGACTTAATTATAAATTTAATTAGTCTGATATTTCTTCAGTCAGTACTTTTCTTAGTTGTTTCAGTAGCTTATGAAAATTGAGCAAGATATTTTAGATTGTTTTATGGGAAGGATTTTTTGGTGGGTAATTAATAATTAAAGAATATGATGCTTCAAATGCGAAACATAATAATAGATTTTTTTAGGCCTTTAAAAATATTTGAATATGTATGAAATTAGGTCTTAACAATTTAATAATGATACAAGTACCTATAATGAATTAATGAACATTATAAACATCATAGAAATATTGATTTAAAATAAATTGTGAGTAGTTGACATCTGAAATTTAGTTTCTGGTCAACTTTGTGTACCTACATAGATTGTCTTAAAAAAGAAATTAAATCGCAAAATTATATTTCTTCGGAAAAATTTATATTTGAAGTTCAATTATTTACCTATCTAAATAATTATTGTATCATATAGAATAAAATTGCTATTAAATTATAATTTAATAGCTAAAATTTAATAGCTATTAAATTAAAATTTAATAGCTATTTTTAATCAGTTGTTCATTCTTTGTAACAATAATCTATTGGTAAAATTTGTTTTATCGACCATTCTTGTCAGTTTGTCACCATGGTTTGGCTCATTTGATATTGGCCTTTCAATAAATTGTTATAAAGTTACTTCTCAGCTTTGTGTCAGTTTCGGATTAATTTATTTATTATTTTGATTCTAATTTGTGAAATAGATGCTAAAAATGAAACCTTTTGTTAAAATGGTAGACAAATAATAATAATAATAATAGGTTGTTTACTGTTTACTGTCCGGTAAACAGAAGATGAACATTATTTTGGTTAATATGATGTACAAATTTCTTTATGTACTAACATTCAATGTAACATAAGAAGTTTGATTTCTAGGCAGAAAATAAAATAATAACAAATGTCGTTAATCACGGGTTTAAAGTATAACAAACTCTTATACTTTTAAAAACCATAATCAAAATAATCTCCACTAATTAAGTACATCTTCTTTTTCACATTGCAAGTAATCAATACTCTCAAAGGTGAAGGCTGCACAATTACACACGTGAAATTTCATGAACTCATCGTCTGTCCCCTCTGCATCTTCTTACTCATGTACGCCACTGTATGCGACAGAGGGGGGCCAGGGGGGTAATGCGAAATTCTGTCGGCGGGGGGGCTTTTTGGAGATGTGGATGGATATAAATACTCGCCTACAGGGAGTAGGATCATTGAAGGGTTTACATTACAAGAACCTAGTGAAGTGTGGATTATTTACTATGATGAAAATAACGGTGAGTGCAATATGTGAGGAATACGACAGTGGTAAAAATAAATATATCAAATATTATGGGTGGTATTTTTGGCACCCACATTAAATTTTTGTAAATGTATTTTTGGATTTCAAATTTACAAAAATATATTTTGTAACGTGGTATTCACATACTTAAAATAATAATTATTAGTAATCTGTGAGGCAAGCACATCCAAGTGGGTAAAAAAGCTTGGTAGATAATTTTATTTATAATAATATTTTCATACAAATTTGTTTCATTTACTATCAAGTATCGAGTATTGTGATAGATACCGGTATTTTTCGTAAATAATTTTCTCTAGTATTTGATGAGATACATATAACATTGCTGAATAACGTTATGTAGACAATTTTTCTTCAGAGCTACACCAAGTATAATGTTCTTATTATTGAACAATTTCCTAATTTTCAGTCAAATCCAAATGTAACAGAAAAATTGCTGCCAATGATTAAACACATGAATGTAACCATTTAATTTATTACAAATATTTAAAAAAAAATGTTGCTCACATGAGTGCTCATGTTTCACAAAATTTACTCGTATTTTTTGCCTTTTCTGATTGCTCTTTGTACTAGGTACTGTTTGGTATACAATGGTTTTTGCAAATAAAACTTTATCGATTTCATTTTTATGCACACTTACTTTTTATGATGCATATGCAAATCAATGTATAAAGCTGTAAAAGGATTAGTTATCCTATATTCCCTTCAAATTTTCAATGTCAGGATTTCTTTGAATTTTCAATTTTACTTTGTCACAATTTCCCAAATGGAGCAAAATAAAAATGGGAAACGTGGAAAAGCAGCTTTACTTATTTCATACGTAATATATCACTAGACTTTTGTTGCAAAATATACGTAGGTATATGCTCACTATTGAGTATCGATCAAATATTTTGAGAAATTAAAAATCCTTTTGATTATTATAGACAAATTATTTGTGAATTTATTATTGCATGTGATATTCACTCCTTAAAATAATAATTTATTAATATTAGAACAATAATATTATATTGCATTTTGAAATCAGTGATGTGGTATAGTCACGAAAAATTACTACTGCTTCCTAATAATTATCTTAACACACAATATGTGCCATCACATTTTATTTGAACCTGAAAATAAATTTTGTTAGACGTTCGTTAAGTAACATAACAATGCGAGTAGTTTTACTTAGTACCACTTTACTTATTTATAATACCAGTGAGTGTTTTTATTGATATGATGGATAAAAAACAATATCCAAAAATGGAAAATTATTTTTATAATCTTATTTGTTGGTAAACATTGACTACAGTATAAATTATAAAATTATTTCTCAAAAGAAGTTAGTAAAATATAATTACTCATTAAAAAATTATATTTATATTCATGAATTCAGTTAATCAATGCAAATTATTCAAGTAGTAAAATTTGCACTACTCGTCAACAATAACTTTATATTTTTCTTTATTTATTCCACAAAAGTATTAAACAAGTCTCATAAGAACTTTGCCGTTCACATGTGTACATAGCTAATTAAATTACTGTTATGCATGCACGCATCTTTGTAGCCTAGGTTAGTCTTCATGACTGATTTGCTTCTCAGAATTAGAAAAACGAAGGATAAATATTTCTTTCGTCTCAGACATAAAAAAACGCCTTTGCACAATAATAATAGCAAGAATAGCGATAATTTAGAAAATTATATACTGAAGGTTCGCTGTAATTGTTTATTTGTTACATAACTGAAAGATATACGGTTCTGTAATTCATCTTCATAAATTCTTGCCAAATAATTTTCTTCTTTCATATTTAGAAAGCTAGGTAAATAATTTTGTGTTAAACAAACAAACTTTACTTCGCGCTTTTAATTATCTATCAATGCTTTCTTTCATAAATCTGTTTTATTTATGTTAAATTATTCAAAAATTCGTTAATAACTCTTAGCCTCTCTGATGCTAAAAACTAAAGATAAACCTTGAATGAAGAAAACATGACAATCAAAAGAATCCGACAAAAGAACATCAATGTAGCGGTAGTTAGTTGGCATTTGTTTTTGATGTTGCAATTCTGCGTTCGTGTTTGTTTTATGTTTTATGTGGTTATTTATGTCATTAAATGTATCATTGTTTGCTGTATGTCAGATGATCCAACGAATAACGATTCGAGAATTTCTTTCACGAAAAAAAAATCAATGCTATATAACCTTTACAAAAGCATTAGGTATATATTGATAATTTTATCAATCAATAGATCTCGGCTTATAGCTACCGACCAGTGGTTCGATTCCCAGCACAACCGACAATAATACCACTGGGTCTGAGTGGTTGGATTCCACTTTAATAACATCTACCATTCTATAATTGGGAGATAATCCTGTAGATTGGTTACCATAAAAAACAACCTGCATTTATGTTGGTTATCATCACTCATAAAGATACAAAAGTATCGCCTGCGACCTGCGACTATAGGGTTGTCATTATTTACCGAAGTGAGTAATAATAAATAATGACTTATTTCAAATGACAGACTTCAAAATTATTCCTAAAAGAAATGAATGCCTGGAACACGATATAATATAATGGACTACTTGCATGACTTAAAAAAAATTAAATAAGAGATAAAAATTTAGGCACCTATTTTTATTTTGACAAAAATTTTATTAATGCGTCCAAATATAATACTATATGACTGGTCGTAAGCCATAGCAACGACTCAACTAGACTCAGCTAGAAGCAACATAAATAACATTTTTAATATGCTTCGCTCCTCCTGTTCAAGATAATGACGTCGCAGAAAATTTTCTTTCTCAATTTATAAAAAAAACATAATTTTTTATCTAGCATAGAAAAAGAAATCTCATTTTTAATACCATGCAAGTAGCTCATGTAATACTTACGATGAGTAACAATCATTATACCACTCTTTTCGCATAAAGACGCAATTTGGAATTTTCTATAAATTTTCTTTTAATTGGCGTTATTTTTGAGCATGGAAAAGTATACCAATATTTCACCTAAAAAGACAAAATAGTGCTTTCTTCAAGTCCAAACTGATTGTTAACTATCAAATAAAATTTTAACTATCTGTAGTTTATAACAACGAACTTAATCTTCTAATACATTAGAACAAAAAAATTGTGTAAATAAAGAATGGTTTGGCTATATTACGAGTTAAAATAAAATACTCACGCATGGAAAAGGGAAACAAATCTAGTGTTAACAGTGTCTAAATAATTACATTAAATATAGAACTGGATCATCGGAAGATAAGTAAGGGTTGAAATAAAATCAATTACTCCTACTTTTTGTAAAAGTTTCGTTTCTTTTGAATCGTCTTTAGTGCATTGCTACAGAGACAGAGAACATTCATAAAATTTATGCAATAAAATAACAATATAAAAATACAATCATAATAAATTACGTAATACTCTAATAAAGTTACACACCAAATAATAAATGTAATAACAAGAAGTACTTTGCTGTCAGTATCTACGCTGTTTAAATAATTTGCAACTTTTGTCGTTTGTCAATGTATACCTTGCACCAGGAATGTTCTTCTAATCAAATTTTTTAGTGATTGCATTTTCTACTCCTGGTTTGTAATAAAATACTAATGGGTATTTTGTTCAATGATTGTTCAATATGAAAGAGAATTAATTTATATGATTGTATCTTTATATTATTATTTTATTGCAATTTTTTAAAGAATGTTCTCTGTCTTTGTAGCACTGCACTGAGAAGAAGAAGAAAATAATCGAATAGTTTGCAAAAATTCGGAATATTTGATTTTATTTGAACCCTTATCCATCTTTCGACGATCAAATTCTCAAATTTAAAATCTTTTGGATAAGAATAAATTATTAATTGTTATTTTAGTTTATAACTTTTTAGCTTTTATATTAAACGTTATAAATGTATTTTACAGATTGTTATCCTTGGCTTCGTAGCCTGCGCCATTGCCGCTCCTCAGGCTCCTACGGAACCAATCCCCATCCTCAGACAAGAACAAGAAGTTAACTTCGATGGCAGCTACAAGTGGAAGTATGTATGAAAACGAAGATAAATAATAATACATTCAAGAACACAACCGAACCGAATTCTTGCAATAAGTTATTTCCGAAGCTTAAAATGGAATAATCTTCATTTGAGAAACAAAATATAAAGTGGAAATTGAGTGTTAAAATACGTTGTAGTAAAATAATTTGAGGGATATTGAGTATTTATGGAATGGTAGATTTCATATTGAAGATGATGTAGATCATGTATGTGAACATTTTGACCCTCTTTTAAAATTTATTGATAAACAGCAAAAAATGTGTTGAAGTTTTCAATCCGGTTAATTTCGCAATTCATGTTATAATATGCTGCTAGATTTTATATATTATTTCGTTGTATTGCAATTCGTTTTTTATTTTAAAGCATAAACTGGGATAGTCCTTATTTAAAAACAAACCGTATGATTTGGAAACTTTTGGGAAGACTAGGGGCTAATTGGACTAAGTGGACAACGCAGTTTCATATTTTCCTGCTTGAAAAAAGTAGCTCATATTAGTCTCAAAAGATGCCTCATAGTGTTCTTCAGTATTTGAAAAAGTATTGGACTGGTAGTTTAGTTTTCATAGGCAGTCATAGTACGAAAGTGTTTTGAGTTGTCGAAAGTAAATTTCTTTAAATAACTTATGCAGTATTGTTATTTTATTTGAACTTTAAATTAATAGCAGCCAATATCCAATTCGTATTTTAATTCATATTATAGTAATTTTGTTGCTATTTGTAAAAATGTTTGCTACGTAATATGGGGAGTAATGGAACTAACAAAAGGGGTCTATTGGAACTTGATCCATCGGGCGTCCATATAATTAATGAATGAATTTTGGCTGGAAATTTTCCTTACTATGTTCCTCGTAACAAAAAACGATAGCTACGAATAAAAGTATTAAGTTTTTAAAAATATAACACAAAATTCTCATAATTGCTGCTAAAATGAAAAGATTTCGCAGACAATGAGGTAATATAATGCTGAAAACGAAAATAATTATGTCCTTGTTGAATTTAAGGAGAAAAAGAAAATAGTTCTTCATGCCTTACCAAACAAATTCAAAATAAATACAAATTAATTTATCCCCAAATCAAGTCCCATTTGCCCCAAGGAATTGAACTATTGGGACACTTGATACAATTCTTTAAATGAATAAAGAAAAATGTGAACAATATTGTTATAATCGTCCAACCACTATATCATAAATCAAAAATATTGTAAATATCACATGAAATGAAAATACAGTTGAATTTTATTATATTATTTCATAAATTGACGAAAAACCAAAAATAGTCTAAATATTCCAAGTCTCTACTGGAAAATCTACATCTGTAGGACAACATTAATAATTACTTTTTCACAAATGACGAACTGTACCCGTTAATTAAGTTAATTTGAATGGTCTAGATTTTCCGACTTAATTTGGTTGTATGCCTATAAAACAATTTAATCATCTTGTATTTTAATTAACATTGAATAATAATAAGTCAAAACATTAAACAGTATTATTTTTCTCCAGCTACGAGACCGGCAACGGCATCACCGCCGAAGAACAAGGCTTCCTGAAGAACGCCGGAGTGCCCGACCAAGAAGCTCAGGTAGCCCAGGGTGAATTCCAGTACACCGACCCCGAAGGACAGGTCATCCACCTGACCTACATCGCCGACGAGAACGGCTTCCAACCCCAGGGAGACCATCTCCCCACCCCTCCCCCAATTCCTCCAGCGATCCAGAAGGCTCTGGAATACCTCGCCACCCTCCCCTCTACCGAGGAACCACACACAAGGCGATAAGATGCGAGAAGAGGACACTGAACGCTTGTATATAAGAGATATATTTTGCTATTTTAAAAGAGGTCTATATTATAAATGTATATTTTAAGATTTTATATTTTGTATATCTAAGGAAGGCACTAAAATTTTTGAAGGTACCTACTTATGTTGCAGTATTATGACGCTGTGCCAAAAAATGTAAAAAAATAAATTAACTTCCTTCAAACATTTCTTAATTATTTGCCCTAACTTTCGATAAAAATGAAAAATTACTCGAAACCATAGTAGTAATACTAAAAAACCAACGTTCCGGTGTATACCTACTCTTTAATATTCCAGGGTTATAAGATCTAACGAACTACGTACCTATATTATGTAAAATCTTATTAACCCTGAAGAAATTTAAGTAGGAAAACTGAATGTTGGGTAAGTAAGAATAAGAATAAATGTTGTACGACTGATAAAAAATAATTAGCATGCACCTAGTTAATAAGGATATAAAGGATTATATTAATATTGAATACAAAAAATGTATTCTACGCGTATAACAGCTATTTATGTAACAAGTGCATAATTTAGAACTTTCTGTGACGATTCGAAATTTATGGCAGAGCGAGCGCAGCGAGCAAGGCTGACAATTAAGGCGAGTCTATAAAGTCCAATTATGCACGAGTTGCATACAAAGCTTTATGTTCGACTGCCAAGATGAGATTTTCTTTAACAATATATTTGAAAAATTTGCATCTCATAGTGTGCGGTATTGTTGTGTTGTTTAACCATATTTTCCTTATTTTAAAATTTTTATTTTTGTGAAAAAAATGTTCTATTTCTTCGTTCTTTGCAATTAGCTCAATTTCAAGATATGCAATCCAAGAAATGGAACAAGATTCAAAGAAAGTAAAACATTATTATATATTTAATTTAATAAACTGCATTAAATTTTAACATTTATTTTAACATGATATTGACAGAAGTACTTTGCATTTTATCGTACTAGTCCAATAAATTTATCGTTTATGAGCAGTAAACAATGTCGTAAAACAAGGAAATATGATGCAGTCGAACATAACGTATTTTATTCCTTATAAAAATTTCTATTCCACATGAAAAAATTGTTGACAAATAATAACCAATGCTAATAAACTACTTGTTTTTTTACAAAACCATATAGGTAAAAAAATACAGAGAAGTACCTATACAAGTATACTCAACGCCATCTACCTTAAATACTGCCAAATACACATGCCACTTCAAAATTAGCCATGGGTTGTGGCTACTAACGAGCATTGCGTGTACTACTATTATTAGTTCCAATGAAGAACTCTTACACACAGATACAGTAGTGGTTTTAATTTAAAAATTCAATTACTTAACAATTTTTTTCAGTTTGTTTAGTAAAACTAACTAAATTTTTTATATCCATTTTAAACATTTCTTGACTTAATTTTATGCAATTTTTGTAACTTAAAAAGAAGCTGATTTTATAAATAAAATTACGAAAATATAATAAGAACTGCCTACGTCAGTATTGATAGATAATTCTAAAATCAGTTCAACAATGATTGGCTCATATTAATTTGTGACTTAATGGTAAATTTTTGAGTAGGTATGATTATTTTATTTATCCAATTTAAAATAATTCAGCATTAATAATTATTACTCTTCCTCATAATTTACAAAATTTTGATACCAATTTTGATAGAATGCACTGTCATCGGCGACGAGTCTATGTACCAAGTTTCAGCTCGATTGGTTTACGGGAACTGGGTTAATTAGCCCCCTGAAGGCCGTGCCAGCCAGCCAGCAGCGAGCAGCCACAAGTGTATAACTTAAATAATTTATTTAATTCTAATACACTCTAATTATTAGGCAAAATATAGTGTGAGAAAATCTAATAAAGCTACGGAAAACAATGTAGTTTATTACAAAGAAACAAACTAAATATTAAGAAAATTAATATTTGTACAACATTACATACACTGTTTAACAAACGTGCAAAATGCATGTTAAAACATTTATGAGAAAAAAATTACCTTCCCTAACTAACTAAAACTAAAGTAATTAAAATGAAGAAAAAACTATTAATATCAATTCCAAGGTATGAATATGTAACAACAACAATGCTTCTCACACTTTCTATGTAAATGTATATATGACTACAAGTTGTTAGAAAATTTTGCAAAAAGTAATTAAATAACTTTATTATTTTAATAGCACTCTTTCAGAATAATAATTGTGAATATTAAATTATTAAATGAAGATTAGGATATGTAAATTTAGTATTTCGGGCCAAGGTTGGGAAAAATCCGTAACGAAGTATTATTTCAGAAGTGAGAAGAAATTTCAACATTTATTTATTTTCAAATTATTGAAATAAAAAAATTAATTGTTATTACAACTAAAACCTAAATTTAGGAAGCATATGAAGTCCGACATTGTGATTTGTTATATCTTTCAGGCCTACCAACTTGATTTTATGACAGACTTACATATTGTGAGTTTTCAGTGTAGATTATATTTACTGTGTGTGACACACACAGTGTGTGCGGTTGCCAGCCGTCAACTCACGGGTACTTGTTATTAGTGGAGAGTTTATAACTGTCAAATATATTATCTACAATTATTCAAATTTTGATAAATCTCATAATCTAAACAAAGTAACTTGATATTAACATTATTATTAAATTTTTACATACTTAATAATAATTTATTAATAATAAATGTTTCAAATTTGGATTTTTTTATTTAGCTGTGATCTTTTGATTTATGTAACACCCACTATAATTTCGATGTTTACAAGCTTACAAGAAACAAGATATAGTAATAAACAACAAATCATTGACCTTTGTTGCAAATTTCACTGCAATTTGGTGTTATAACACAAGGTGGCAGCAGGTAAGATGTCGCTTTCTTCGTTTCTTCCATCATTTATTATTATGAAAAACGATGCGCCGGTTTCTTTTGAAATGCTGGTGACTTGTAGAAGTATCGTATTAAATTAAAGAGATATTTTTATTTCTTTCGTAAATAAAAGAGTTACAACAAGGTCTACCTACTATAACCTCAAGTATAATAGTAAAGAGATAAGGATAACTAACTAAAAAGTAGTTGTGTAGCACTGACTGTCTGTTAATCTTGTATGAATTATTTAGGAAGAAGATATTCTAAACAAGAGATGTGTAATTCTTTATAAATTATTTTGCAAATATTTTTAAAATGTTCCTACTTTTCATAGTAGTTGACAGCGCCTAAGTAATAAATATATTCAAACAATTTTCCTTAAAAACTGGGTAGGTATCTTTTTAAAATAAATTTATAATATAAAAGTTATGTCGTTATGCGCATTATTTCTAAATTCTAACTGCAAATTTTTTAAAAGTATAATTATTAGCTATCAAATAAACAATTTTACGCTATATGTTTTATGTATAAACAATTTCATTAAATATTAGATTTGCAAACTTTATCAAAATAATGTATTCAAACTGTCAAATCGAAGGCCTAACAGACTAGTTCTAATCTTGGTGAATATTATATAGTAGCTACAGGCAATACTTTTTTTGAATAAAGCGATATCTTTTGCCGAATATTGTAATAAAAATACGTAATATCAGTTACGAAAACTGCATGGGCGTAGAAGTGAAATAAACTTAAATATTTATGTGATAAATTGAAAATGTCACATCGTTGCATAAATTGTTTCATTGATTATTATAATATAAAATATTTTTCAATTTTATAGTAGATTTTATAAATAATTGAAAGCATTAGGTACTATCATTAAGTATGTAGTATGCAAGAATGTCTATAATAAGTGATTGAAAATTTATTGTAGTACTTTTATGTAAATGTCTCTTTTAAAAATATTTATTTATATAATTTTGTGTGACGTCATTAATCTTTTATTATATGACATCAAAGAAGTGTTTAATAAATTATTAATATTTTATTTTATTAAAAAGTATAAAATATTCTATAAAATTTCATAAGTATGTAATAAATTTTAATTCATCATATATCGATTAATAAAAATCTGGTAATTCGATTCGAACTTTACAACGAAGTCAACCATAAATAATTATTTAAAATATTTAAATACGAAATACTTTGCCTCTTGAATGAAAAATGTGGAAAATTTAAGGTCCAATATCTGATAAAAAAATCTGCTGTGGCCACCACACGACCTCTCGCCTAATTCTGCTTATTCTACTAATCTAATAAATAGTTTTACTTACATTTTAATAGTTTCATGTTCATGTAATATGTAAACGATAATGTAAACCAATATGCAAGCAAAAGATGTCAACTGTACTGTCACTGTCATAATAATTCAAATTTTATGTAGAAACAAATTTTATATCATGGACAACAAGATACTGGAATTTCAAAAAAATAGAATATTAATTGTACTTTATTTTATTGTTAAATACTACCAGATTCAGCAATTTGTATTTATAATTAACTGTACACATAGATAATTACAATTTCTTTCATTTTTAATTGCAAAATGTGTCATAAATAAATAAAAACTTTTTCAAACTTTAAAAAGTACTACTTCCGGTTTGCGGATTTCCACCAAAATCTTATCCGGTGTTAAGATACTTATTAAAACCTTAAATATGAAATTTGGTTATAAACGGTTTGATACTTTTTAAGTTATCGTGGACGAAAAATCGTCGGTTCATACAAACGCACACACACACACACACACAGACATCATCGTGAAAATAGTAAATTCGTATTCTAGAGACCCTGAAACGTGCTTATCCACCAAAAACTCATACTCGAAAATTTTGACCCATTACAATACCTCTCTTATAGAATATGAGGCGAGAGGTAAAATCATCTCCTCTTTGAAATTTTCCGATATCGACTACCTACTAGTTTTCCTACCACTGTGCGCTGAATAAATTAGCAACAATATTTTTAGAATTTCTTGAATAAATAATTATGTGAACTGAACAACTGTGTGGGCGGCATGTAAATCAGGTAATAAAGCTATAATTTATGTTATCAGATATTTGTAAGAGTTTGAAAGAAACTCGAAGAATGCTTTTGTATTTGACGAAGAATTTGAGTTCTTATCAGTATGGATGGAGGAGACAACGTTACTGAAATAGGTATAAGAACCTAGAAAATTGTTTTAATGATAATAATTATTATTGTAAACAGTAAATAATTAAAAATATTGTATTGTTAGCAATTTCTTTCGGTATTTTGTTTATTGATTAGGTGGAACGGTAGGTAATTAAAACTAAATATTTAATATTATTATTTTAATCGTATCATCAACTGTTATTACCTTTTAATATGCATTTTTTTATGGTTATAAACAGCATAGGTAATACTTTAGTTATTAGTTACTTATAATACGTTTAGATACTTACAATTCATTAGTTACGGACTTAATACGTTAGATACATCCATAATAACATTAAAAACTTCCATTATATGAGAATTGTCAACTAATTGACAGATAAAATTGTTGATTTGTTTTAACATAGCTGTCTTTGATTATACGATTAAGATTTGAATATAACGCGAATATATGCGATTTAAGCCCCCTTGATGTTCAAAGAGACTCGGTTTCTCCTCGGCGCTTAGCAACATCATCGAAATTATAAATCGCATAATATTCTTGTTATTAATAGCTATAAAATTATCATTAATTCTTCCATGAAGCAATTTTATTGTGCAATAAATGAGTAATACCAGTGTAATACTTAATAAAATAATCGAAGTGCTGTCGACTTTGGTATCACTAGTTGGTGTGCGCTCGTAATAGACAGTCGTTTGTTGGATGCAATAAAGGTAAAGTATGTATTGTTGTATATTTTTCCTCTTTGCACTGGCATTTCTAATAGGAAAACAATATTTGTAGTTTATAATAATTTTTTTTTATAAGAAATGAAAATTAATTTTTATCTACTTTTCGTAAAAGGCCAAAAAGTATTATCATGGTTTCAGATCAGACAGCTTAAAATACATTCTTTCAAGACCGATGATGATAAGTTCACATTTAACAGTCTTCTATGTGATGCATATTATATTTTTTGCACGATCGATAAAATTTATAAACCCTAGGGAGTATAAGTGGGTATTTTGTACCGTTTTAATTTTTATTTATTATCGTAAGTTGTGAATAATATTTAATTTAATTTTTTGTATTCCTCTATTGATTAGTTGTGGACATATTTATCACCTTCCCTTAGTTCACAAATTAAGGGTTACTTAAAAATAAATGATTTGCATCATTAGCGCTTTTTACATGACAATGTTTATTATCTAGATTTTTTTATATATCTAGATAACAGATAATAAATAAATAATTATTGTCTAGTTATTCATTAGATAATTTATAAATAACATAAACAAAAATAAACATATAATGGTATAAGTATAAAACGTTGCGAGCTTGCGTTAGTATACATTTGCGCAGTTTGATTTCATTTCAATTCGATTAAAATTTCAAATGAAAAAAATGGTTATTATAATTACAAAAATTATCATCTAGATGATGTTATTTGAAAAGTAGTTAGAGATTATTTATATTTGAAAAAAATATATCGAGATAAGATAATAGATATGTAATACTATATTATCTAGATGATTTATCTAGATAAATTACAACACTGATTATAATCTCGATTCAATCAAAATGTTACAAACAATTAAATATATCAATAAAGCAATTCTTTAAGTACTATATTGCGTTTTCTTGCTATGGGTATTTTATACCCATAGGGTATATATATATCTTAGGGTTAACAATTTTAAAAGTGTTGCTATATGGTTCTTCAGAAAACTTTAAGAATGCCAGATCTGACACATATAAGAATAATTAAATTGGTTATTTCCTGTACTTACATGATAAAGTTGAAATAATTATGCATAAGAATATGTACTAAGAGAAAATTATTAGTATTGAATTGTTCAGAAGAAAAAATATAATATAATTGCCCCACTACTCCCCTGCCCTATACACGTCTGTAAAAATGAGTTTTTGTTTGAAGGGGTTCGTGCCAACTCTATTTTAGGGAAAATGGCGTGATTTTATGTATGTGTATGTATGTGAAAAACTAAATTAGACAACAAACTATAACAACCAATATTTACATACTTTATAAATAAATCCTGAATTTAAACTCTCACCCAATAAATTCAAGTCATCCAGGCTCGTTTAAATGGAACTCGTGTTTTGAATTGCACTGAAAAAAAAATTCATCGAGAGTTGTTCCTCCATTTCAGGAAACATGACGAATATTTAAGGACAATTATTTATCACCCGGCGTCACAGATGCATTTACACAGTGAAAGCATGCGTGTTATGCATTTCATAAGTTCATAAGACATAAGATGTAAGAAGATAATATGAAACATAAGGCAAATGAACTTTACTGCGACAATCTGGTCGTCTTCATACCATACATTGACTTTTACCATTCATGATCATCTGAATGCGTGTGTGTTTGTATGTGTGAAAGTGTCGAACGAAAACACGACTTTTTACTCGACAATTCATTAACGAATGATTTAACAGCGATTATCACTTTCTTCTAAGTATTTTGTTTCTTTTTATATTAATCTTCGTTTCGTAGTGATGTAATTTTCTTCGTAACTTACACCAATTTTTTCTGTCTCTTCGGTTTCTTTGTGGGTGACAAATTATTTGTTTATGTATTTTTTCCAGAGCAAAGTTGAATGTACTTCGAATAAGATTTATTGCTGCGATAGTAAAAAGTATCTATTTGAAATTTATTTTCTGATAAATCCTGAATTTCTACCCACACTTTCAACTGTATTTTTAATTAAATTACGAATTTTAATCACGAAAGTGCAATAAACTTATAAAGTCCCACCCAAACACAAACTGTTAAGGATATTATAGAAGCAGTTTGTAATGAACTTGACAATTAGTGGGAGAACATTGACATTGTTATTTGTGGACTAATTTTAGCGACATAAATATCTTTACAGTTACGAACACTCACCAATTTGTTGTTGATACATAAATTTTGCTGTGCTAAATAAAATACAGACAAAGAGTAGTCAATTATATAATTATTCATATTTCTTACACAGTTTGTAATTTATGGGATTATATGATTGATATAAATAGATATTAATATCCTCAATACCTTTTTATTAATAAATTAGTATATGTAAACAAAATATTATGTTGTGTCTATTTTTAGCGGAATGTGACAGTTATTGTAGAAGTAAGAGATTGTGTTTTGACAACTCAGGTTCGAATCTAGTCAAGTACTCGTAAGTTGACAGCTGGTAACCGATCACAAAAATAGGTATGTATATTTTTGCATAATAGGTCATTTTTTATCGTTTACTGGCTCTGTTTATTTATTTTTTATTTTTTATTTTTAATGGTAACCAACCTACAGAATTAACTTCCAATTACAGGATGGTAGATGTTATTATAGTGGAATCCAACCACTCGGACCCAGTGGTATTATTCCAAGGTAATAGGTTTTGTTTACAAATTAAATGGCGGTACGTAATCTTAGAAGGCGGTAGGAACTCATAAAGAAGGCGGTAAGCACTAAAAAAACAACAGAAACCATAAGGCAACAGCATAAAAATGCAAACTAAACCTATAACCAAAAATAAACATTATTTTAAAATTTATTTTTATTATATCAATTGGGCAAAAAGTATCACGGACATTATGTGCATTTGGTACCGGCTTTGGATAATATTGGAATCCTCGACTACGTCTCGGTCTCCAAACATCACAATCAAACGAAAAACTGCATATACCGTCCTTGATACTTAATATACTATTATACACCAATAACTTACTGCCTGCCATATTCCAAGTTGCTGCAAAGGATAGGTAGGTATTGATACGTATGAATGCATTCTACTGTTTACGCGATTACGCGTCTATGATATTTTAAAAAATAATTTTCATGATAAAAAATAGAAAATTGTTGACAGACAATTGACTATTATCAATTAATTAATTATTAATAATTGTATAATGAAACCATTCAAATCACAATCTTTTTATTAAAAAATAATTTTGACAGAGCTATTAAGTCAAGGTTCTTAAACTTAAATATCTTTATGGTATAATAAAGGGCATTCAAATCGATCAATATTAAAGTAAGCATTGGTGAAAAAACCAACAACCTCCTCAAAAGGTGCTGAGTTTCATTTGATTTTATCACTAGTGCTAGAGTTTTCCTGAATCTTGAAACGGTGCTAAAATTTCAGTTGCTGTGGCACATCAATAAGAGGTAATAAAAACGCATGAGCTTTTAATCCAAACAAAGTCATGGGACCTACTTCATAATACGAGGGTTGTCCGTAAAGTAAGTTTCCCAGTGATTTTTCACAGTGTAAAACATGTTTAATTCCATGAATGCGTACATTTTTGGAAAGTTCAGACTTTTACCTATTTTTCTACATAGTCGCCACTGCGGTCAATGCATTTTTGCATGCGGTGTACGAGCTTTTGAATGCCCGAGTCAAAAAATCTGCCGCCAAGCCACGCAGATACGTCCGGAACGCTCCTTATCATGAACGTCAGTACGCCCGTTCTTGAACTCTCTGCACCATTTGCGCACGTGTTGTAGGCTCATACACGGCGCAATGTTTTTTGCAGACAGGAAACGGATCACCGACTGCAGCTCACATCTGCAAAAACATTGCGCCGGTAGAAACCCATTTCCAGCTATGCGAAATCTATGGAGACAAGTGTATGAGCCTACAACACGTGCGCAAATGGTGCAGAGAGTTCAAAAACGGGCGTACTGACGTCCATGATGAGGAGCGTTCCGGACGTATCTGCGTGGCTTGGCGGCAGATTTTTTGACTCGGGCATTCAAAAGCTCGTACACCGCATGCAAAAATGCATTAACCGCAGTGGCGACTATGTAGAAAAATAGGTAAAAGTCTGAACTTTCCAAAAATGCACGCATTCATGGAATTAAACATGTTTTACACTGAAAATTCACAGGGAAACTTACTTTACGGACAACCCTCGTACATCAATTTATGTGTTTAATTCTTGTCGAACAAATGTTGTAATGCTTGAAAATTTAACTAGATTTAACAGATTTGATACCTACATTCTTGTCGATATAATAATTTGAAACACATAAAATATGAATCTGGATTTATCTCGTAAAGGGGTCATACTAGGATAATTTGAAAGAAATAATAATGGATACATCAGCAATTTAGAGTATTTTATAATGTCGACGTGAAATTAATTTGTACTGAAGATGGTCTCAATCCAGACCGAAATGTTGACATTATGAAATAATAATATCTAAATTGACTGGTGTACCCATTCTGCAATAATAATAGGATAAATGTTGTACCAAATTCCTACTAAATGCCATTGTATTCATATTTACGAAGTAATTTAACATGTCCTAAAGCTTTTTCTTCTTTCGCTAATGGATGTCTCTTCGTAATGAAATAGTTTTGGCACTCGCTGCCTGCCGATGTCGAAACAATCAATTTGAGATAAATCACTCGTCGGCATTCTTACGACAAAACAAAAATTAATAAAATGCTTGCGATAACTGTGACATCTTCAGCACGATAGCAACAAAATTCATTAATAATTAAGAAACACAACCGAAATTTTAAATTTATCGTCTTTGAAAATTCACACTGGGCGAACTTTCACCTGGGCACAGGCGCATCGTTGAGTCGGTGACTGAACAGAGCCGTAACAAGGAGTGCAGTAAAAAAATATAATTATTGAAATAAGTGGGTAACCCAAGTGTGACTTCAAGATATAGGAACGTCAGTGAAGGGAAAGAACTTTAAGTCTTGGTCACACTGTTTTCTTAATTAATAATTTTATTTCGTTACCGGTTTCAACCATTTACTGGTCATCATCAGACTAACCGGGAAACTACAATCAATTAACATGACAATTCCACTCATAATTTTTCATCCAATCAAAACACAGTAATTTGCTGAATTGTACCAATCACAGACGAATTACTGTGACAATTTTCACTAGTGAAAATTACACAGACAATTTTCACTAGTGAAAATTGCCGCGAAGCGTTGCTTAGATATTATGTCAGTTGATGATTGTTTTAAAAATATACATTACTTTTTTTGGAATAAATAACATAATTCGAGAAATTGTCAAGCCGAATACAATACGTGACTATGATTTTTTGGTAATTTTTGCCGTCTGGTCACTCCTGCTTGTTGCTTTAGAAAATACAGTAAGCAATCGTGACCAGACGGCAAAAATTTCCGTCAAAATCATAGTCACTAATGGTATTATATATGAAAATTTTTAGTTTAAGTACACAAAACACAAATACTTATACAGTAAAAGTATAGGAGCCTTAAACAACAAAAACGAAAAGATCTCTTCACTGACGATCCTATGAAATATTTAATTGACAAAAACAATTCAACCAAATCATATAATATACCAACCTAAAGTAAATTTTAAGAGTTTCTTCGAGACAAAATTGGGAAATTTTAACTTTTTTCATATTTTTTGTGTTTAAATGACCTGTAACTTCTGAACAAATGAAAATTAAGACTTCCGGTTTTTTAAATTGAATTTTGCGAACTATTCTCTATAAGATAGATTAATTTAATTTTTTTTTGAGGACCTTGGTTAAACCAGAATTTTAAGATTTTCTTCAAGAGAAAATATAGAAATTTTAGCTTTTTAAATATTTTTTGTGTTTAATGACTTCCGGTTTGTTTTATTAAATTCTAGGAACAATTTTCTATAAGATAGATTTTTTATAAATTTTTTTGAATGCCTTAGTTAAGCCAAAATTTTAAGATTTTCTTCAAGAGGAAATTTAGAAATTTTCTAATTTTTCATACTTATTGTGTTTGATGAACTGTAACTTCTGAACGGATTAATATATCGACTTTCGGTTTTCTGCATTAAATTCTACGAACAAGAGTGGCTTCACCTTTTTGAGAGGTTAGGGCCCATGTACCTATAATATAAGTACTAACTTTATGCTTCTATCACAAAATAAAGTTTGACGTTTTTTGGAGTAAAAATTTCGCTAAATTTCATCTTTCCTCGATTGTATCTCTGTCCCTGTAAACTTACAAAAAAAGTATAAATACTAAAAAGTTTCGAAATTTTATCCTTTACCACTTTATTTGATCATTATTCTCATATAACGACCTGTTACCGAGTTATTCTGTCAAAATGTGTTTTTTGTATCTTCCATTCAAGATGGCGGCTCGCGCTTTCCCTCCCCAAGGTCGAAAACTTGTATTTTTCATCAGAGTCACTACTCAAACAACATATTAAAAAATCATTACTACCCCACCTTTTGTAAGGCAACGACCTTTTTTAATCTCCACTGACTGGACTATAAACAAAATTAATAAGATTTACTATAGTTTTATCTACTTTTATTATTTTTTGTTTCTGTGAGCTCCTATATAAAGTAACATTATTCAGTAGGTAGTTACATCATCAGTTAAGTTATAAATTATTTTATCCAACACCTCTTAATAAAAGCATCATAATTATGGTGATTTTAAACAAGCAAAGTAAAAGATTGCCCACTAGTGGCTTTGATCAAAATTATACCCACTAGTGAGTAAATTGTTACTTTGCTTGTTGGATGTCACCATAGTAACAATGTTTTAGGTTGAAACTTAATATTTTTAAAATATTTAAACAGTTATTAGGGAGTTGTTGGATAAAACGTTATACCCGAGAAAATTATCTCACTCAACCTATCTCTCTAGTAGGTAGTGTGCTCAAAATTATTGTTTATCTATGAAAACTTTTTTTGCGTAATGTGTAAAAAAATGAAAATACAAAATATTCGAATAATTTGAAATGTAATCAAGATTTTGTATTTACTCTTAATTACCTATATAATTTGTTAGTTTGCTAATATTTTTTCTTACCGATAGGTAATTTTTATGTATGTGTTTTTCTTATTATCATTGAAGGCAATATGTCCGACTAATTTTAGAAGATAATGTCATTTAGGTATACTTATGGTTTAATATCTTAAATAGTCAATAATGAGACTAAATTAAGTAATCAAAAGTAAATACCTTTAAAAGTGAGTCTTTTGACTATTGAGTCATAGTCATACATTAAAGATACCAAAATGAAATTTTACTTTTTCGTTAGATTTTTTACAAAGTTGTTATTGGACCAAAAATAAGGTTAATACAAATAAATAATTAAACTTAATTCAATCAATTTACGGCGAAATAAGCGCAAACGATATTGTTTTAGTTTAGTTTTAAACTTGACATGTAAAACAAATCAGGCAAGTAAGTGTTGATTTATAGAGTGAGTGAAGAATTATTGGATTTTAGGGCTTTATTGTGCTACTGTTGTGATGTTTGGACCAGGGTTTGATGGTCGTTTTCAAAAATAAAAAAAATAAAATGACCACAAACCCTCGTTTACACGTCATAACAGTAGAAAAATATAAAAATAAATTTTGATAAAGCCCTGAAATCAAATTTACTCTTTAATCGTCGGGCTAATAGTCGTTAAAACTTTCCGATTTGTTCTTTTATACAAGTGCGCAAATTCAAGTGCAAGGATGACTGTGCAAATATATAATTATTTGATATTTTCTCCAGATTAATAATCAAAAGTAGTCCCTACTTCTGTTTATTGTTATAAATGAAACACCTGACATTTGCAAGCAAATAGCTTTGATGACCTTAGCTTTTTTGTGAGCCCGTCCCTGTCTCTTTCATATTCCACATTTACGAGCAATCGATGCACTAAATCGTTCATTATGCTCTCCTCCTAAACCATGAACCAATACACCGGTTTTACATAATCAGTTCAGGCATCAGTACGGCTCATCTTCTTCTTGTTGTGGGCGCGCACGGCCCCCGGAAGAGCAAGGGGGGAAGATTTCGGGTTGCACACGACATAGTATAAAAGAACTTGTTCTCAATCCATCCAGCATCAGTGTGAATTGAATTGATTGAGTTGGATTACTAAGAAGATGAAGACGGTAAGTGCAAAGAAATTTGAATGAAAGAAGGTATTGGAAGAAAGAGAGAAAGTGTATTGTGATTGGTTTTTGTTTAAGTAACTATTGTTTATGAGTAGTAACTACTGTGAATGATAGAAAACGACATGTTATAATGTTATGAATGACAAGGAAAACATAGTTATGCAACTGGCCTACTAATGAATTAATTTTATGCACAAAATTTAAATACGAAGTATAATAATTAATTGTCCGTTCAGTCGATGGCCTAACATTACTGAGTTTTGTGTATTGCTTTTTAAATATTTCAATTATAATAAATATATACAAATTCTAAGTTTATTTTTACAAGTAATAATAAATGAATTAAACCAGTCGATTTATAAAACTTATTATAAGTAAATATTTTACAACTTACATATTATTCAACTTATAGATAATACTTATAATGAAAATAAATAGATATCTAATGTAAAAATAGAATACAATTTATTATTTGGTTACAACAGCAGACAATTCATTTTAAAAATCGTGTTAATATTAATGTGTTAAGTAGGTAAATCTAAAAAAATTGTACTATACCTGGATAATATATTAGGTATGTATTGCAATATTAAAATTCAATCATCATTCATTATTCTCCTTAATTTTTTAATAGGGCGATAAAAAAGATCAAATATTTTGAGGGTATATATTTCGATGTAGTACTTTACCTACTGATTCTCAATCAATTTGTTTTTAAATTCACAAAATTAAGGATAAGTGAACATGATGTTTGCCACTTGCCGAAAAAAAGTCTTTAATAAATATTGATATGAACTATTCAATTACTAAACAAATTAACGTTCATAACAAATAAATTAGGTACTACTTTAATTAAAGATGTCTTGTCGACATGTGGCACTAAAACATCAATTTAGATTGAGAATCAGAACATCAAAATGTAGGTATACCCTCAAACTTTTTGACCTTTTTTAACTTTCTGTATACAAATAGAAATATTCTCATCATCCAATCATTGTATTAGCTACCAAATTTTTGGAAGTCCACGTTGTTAAAATTAGTAAAACATGGACAACCTTGGTGCTACTTTGCTAATTTTAATAACCAGTACTCTTAGATAATTTGCGAATTAAATTTCCAATAAATTATTAGCCATTTATTAAAATTTTGAATTCCAATAATTTTGCATAATTACCCATGAAACGAATACTTAGATACCAGACATCAAATGCCAAATACGCAAATTGAGTAAAATGTGTAGTTTTTCAGCAAACAGTTAATTAACTATTATTTAAACGCAGAAATATAAACGAAATGAAAATGCCAAGCGTCCATCAATCGCATTCCTTTATATCGTGATAATACCGGTACTTTCAATTTTCTTTGCGAGTTAAACATTCGTATATAATAAATAATAATTTTATAACTATGCAGTACTAATAGATAATTATATAAGCATGAGATGCATAATTTAACTAACAAGAACAATCCTATTATATTAGAAGAAAAATTTGTATTATGCCAATAGTTAATCCCCCAATTAAAATTATTTATCGAACAAATTTACGACTCTTTGATTTGAAACAGAATTATTATTACATCTGTACATAAAAAGGGTGTTTTAATTAAAACAACAATTGATAATTACAAATATAATGTATTAGAGACGTTTAATAAAAATACAGAGTAATAGTGTCAACGCGTTCCATGATTCTTTCTCAAATTAATTAATAATAAACTCGACAAATCTTTTCTATTTCGTATACTCCCCCGGGCGTTATATGATTTAATTAATTACATACTATTCTTTCTTTTACACGTGTGTAATCATTTATGCCATCTAATCTACGACTTGTAGCGTATGTCGTAACCAGATTTAAGATGAGTATTTTGACATTCAGATACATTTCATAATCAGTTTATAGGTAAACAAGCTGACGATGATGATCATTGCAAGCATAACTGAGGTCTAAGTTTATAGGAATGTAACACAATTGAATGTAAACGGTTACTGAATATTTTAGCAGCAGACAAGGTTAATTAGGTGGTCGTGGCTAGATGATGGGTAGTTAACGATAAATTTATACGAAAAGAAGAGATCAAAATTATTGATGGAAAATTGTTGAAAATATTTTTTAAATACCGAAAACTTTTGTATAACCTAACTATAAATTAGTGGAAAATGAATTTCATGTTATATGCCAAAACAGTTATTTGTATGCCTAGGCTGCGAAATGACACTAAACACATTTCGCAACTGCAGTGCATACCATAATAAAAAACATAAATTTTAACATTTTCCTTCATAAATTTTATGTTCTGTTCAACTGTCACAAATATTTGACATTCAATTCTGTCCGCAAAATTTAACTTCGCAGCCGTGAAATCTATTTTATATAATAATGTTTTACTTTGCGGAATGAATGAAAGTAAATTTTTTGATATTAAACAAATAATTCCAGACTAACAAAATGACAAATTAAAGATGAACTTTTAACCGGAGTTGTTGTTTTTATAAGTAACCGTTTTATAACTTAAACATAAAAATAATAATTTCTAGAACAGTAGATACCTAGCAAAATTTTGTCAAAATTGATTTAATGAAGTTTCTTCTTTTTCTTTTAAGCCAATAAATGAAACACTCTCTATGAATGATTGTCTAATATACCGGGTGTAACCTAACCTGTGTAACAAAATCTAAGGGTGTATACTGTATAGTATTGGACAGTACTGGGCCTCTATTCTAATTCATATAACAACTTGATAAACTAAGGGGATCTTGTTATCCCTCTAGCGGATTTTGTTTGAAAGCATCATATAAAGCATGCTATAGACGATTTATATTTCGCTGCCAAGTTATTATGTTTTATTTTGTGGTCCAATTTGCAATATGAACATAATTCGCGTTTTCACATTGTTAATTTTTTATTAATTAAATAAAATATTTTTTTATAAGCGCATTTATAAATACTTTTATAATACTATAATATTCGTCTAATACGGGCTTACATCAGAACTTATATCAAGACTAGTCAACAGATAGCGACCCGACATGTCGCTATGAATTAGAATAGGAGGCCTGATCATGAATCAAAAAGAATTGAAATTCGCAAATTAAAAAATTGGTCCAAGCAAATGAGACATTCTGTAAGAACCTACAAATTTAATTTTTTTCTGTTTGTAAAATTATTATTACATTAATGTAATTATGATTCATTACGTTAATAAATACTGCAAAACTATTGTTTAACTTTTTTGTATTTAAATGTGACAACCAGTGGTACCCGAAATGATATTGTTTTGCAAACTACTGGTTAATTTTACGAATTTCAATAAAATTCTTTTCGAATCATGATCAGCCTGTCCAATACTAACACCCTTAAATTTTGTTTCACAGGTTGGGTTACTGCCTGTATAATAAATAAATGTAACAGAATTTATTTTTAACATCATCCAGTTAATTTTTGGTAAACCTCGAGCAGGTAACTTCCTTAATAATTTTTTCAGAATAGTGAGGAATTATGTACCTAAATTGATTGTTAGTTTAGATTTTAGACTGTTTAATTGAATGATTTTATGCATGTTTGAAAAATTCGAGTAGTTAGGCGAAAAAAAATCTTTGAATGAGCCAAAAAAAATTCAGAACATATGCTGGATCCGCTCTAGAATAATTATTAATTAACCCTAATCAGTTGTAAATATAAATACTATAACAATCGTTGTATCCGTAGCTACAAAATATCTAAACATTTAATTTTATTTCCAGTTTATCATCTTATCAGCCCTGGTGGCCATCTCCTGCGCGGCGCAGCTGCCCAACGACCCAATCCCGATCCTCCGTCAAGTGCAGGAGGTGAACCACGACGGCACGTACAACTGGGCGTACGAGACCGGCAACGGCATCGCCGCCGAGGAGCAAGGCTTCCTGAAGAACGCCGGCGTGCCCGATCAAGAGGCGCAGGTCGCCCAGGGCCAGTACCAGTACACCGCTCCCGACGGACAGGTCATCAGGCTGATCTACACTGCCGACGAGAACGGCTTCCAGCCCCAGGGCGATCATCTCCCCACCCCACCACCCATCCCCCCAGCGATCCAGAGGGCGCTGGATTACATTGCGTCCTTGCCCCCCCACAATGACAGGCAGAGGTTTTAGATAATTTGATTAGAGATAAGTGTTAATGACGGAGCTAGTGATGGTAGAATTGTTTGTAGTTCATTGCTAGGTTTGTCTAAATGATTCTATGTGCCAGTTTTTAGTTTAAGATACTTTATAGGAATATGTATTTTTTTAAATAAAATATATATTTTGTTAAATAAATTGTACCTTTTTGGTGTAGAACCTACTAGAACTAATATAATGTTTTCAGAATTATTATAGGGAAGAACAGGGGTGGAAGGAAAGTAAAAAAACAGGCATGCGTAAGTGTAAAATTTCAAATACCTACCTTCTAATTCAAAGTCACATTTTTTTCAGAGATAAGTAGTACACCTAAGTAAGCTTTACATTACATTTCGATTCATGTGCAGTTAAATTATAAAATCAGAATAATCTTTGATTTTTGAAACTGTAAAATGAGTTTTGTAAGTTCTAACCTTAGGAACAAAGCAATGAAGCAACTTTGGATAAAGCTATTCGTCTTTTTGGTATACTTTATTTGTAGATCTGAACACAGTTATGTATTAGTTTTCGAAGTATTTTTTATATTAGTGCCAAATGATACAAATTTTTACTATAATATTTTAGCGTGCTATACAGAATGACTCAAAAAAATACTAAGTGGTTAACCATTCTTTTTTCTCAAAATCAGACCAAAACTTTGAAGCTCATAACTTGAAAACTAAAAAATGTGGTTTGTGGCATTGGATGCCTCGTAATTTACTTAGTACAATCCGCTACTTTTTAGAAAAAAAAATAATTTTGACCCAAAAATGTTCTAAGTGGTTAGGTAACCTTCCTATTTTCTCAAAATCAGACCAAAACTTTGAGAGCTCATAACATGATAACTAAAATACTTACCAAAGCGCGGTTTGCGGCATTGGATTCCTGGTAATTTACTTAGTATAATCCGATACTTTTAGAAAAAAATTAATTTTGACCCAAAAGAGTACTTCACTAAATATGTTTTTTTGGTGTCTGGATTTGTAATTTATCTTCTGTGATAATTTAAACACACATTAATAATTAATTTTATATTTAATAATATCATAATGATCTATTGCAGAAAAAGTATAATCTTAGTGTCAATATGTCTAAAAACATGCTGCCGAAAGTCGATAAACAAATGAATATTTGATAAATGAACAGTGTTGTTTTACAACACTTCGGATGTAAATTTTTACATAAAATTATCTGATAGATATGAGATACTTCCTGGTAAAGATATTAATATTAATGCTGAGATTATTTATGACAAAGCTAATGTCACCATTTGCAAAGAATAAGATAATTAAATTTGGAAAACTCTAACCGTAAAATTGAGAGAATTAAGGATAGATACTAAATCATTTAAATTTGTTTTCGTTGATTCATTGTCTACAATGAAAAATGGTTAAAATGGATTTTTATGATTACAAAAAATGAACTATGTTCAAGATTTCGTGTTTAGATTGGTTGATGACATCAGGACTTTACAGTACCTACTGCGTAATCTTCAAATAGTCTTGTTTTATTCGCAACCAGTCCACAATCCGACTATTCCATCTTTAAAATCTATATTCTGGACACAAATTTCATCCTTAAAAAGTACTTACTTACCTTTACCTTGCTGAAAAGATGCATAATGCCACACTTCAGTTGATACCTGCCTATCTATGAGATACAAACATTTAAAAAAAATAGTTAGTAGAACTAGGTAGAACAGATAAGAAATACTTGATTAAAAACTATTTCACTAAAAACTTATTATTTAGTCTGTATACAACTTACCTTTCACAACAAGACTCACAAAACAGCAGTTTTCACAATTAGGTACTTACTTCCAGTGCTACATTTTTGCTACATAATTGGCCGGCAATTGGCATCTGTGTATGGCAAATACATTTTAAAAGACAAATATTTCATTGTACAATTAGTATTTTCTGTTTGGAAATTGAAACAATGATTTAAATGGAGTTTTTAAATAGGAATGATTAAAAAATAATTTTGATAATCATAGCGTTATTTCTTCTTAAAATGTAACACCATTCTGAGTTTTTAAATAGTTTAAATGAGTTTATTGGAGGTTCATGACATTCCTGTTAAGGAAAATTGAATTATACATACAAACATACATATCTAGCACGTTCTTTTCTCTAATTTGGTGTGGCAGCCTCACATATTGTTCGTCATCGTCATCGGTAGATATATAAGTTATCGTGAGTGCAATTACCAGTCGTTAACTCTCGGTTACTCATGGCTGATAACAACAGGGGATATTTTTGTTTAGTTAAACTGATTGTCTATTGAAAAACACCAGAACCTCAGTTGTCAGAATCACGTACTTAACTTAGTAGATGCACGGAATCAGATGATCAAAATAAATGACCTATAAACGGCTATGATGCTATGACTATGATCTACGAGTATGTCGTCATAAACAAAAATTTTACATGTAAAAATATTACATAGTCATAGCACCATATCCGTTTATAAGCTATTTATTTTGATGACGTACCTCGTCTGATTTCGTGCCTCTACTACGAGTATTATATCTATTATAAATATAATAAAATAGTTGTTACGGGAGAATCATGAAATATTAAGAAACTTATGTATAAAATATTATCTTTATTATATAAAAATATATTTACAATTAATCCTAAACACGACAAAACTATTTTGCGACAAACAAAACACTTTTTGCCTTCCTTCAACAAAAAACATCTTCAACACTTCTTAAAACCTTCCCTGTTGGTAGTTGTTGTTCTCTGGTGGTGGGGGATGGGCAGCAATGTACTCCAGCGCCCTCTGGATTGCTGGGGGGATGGGTGGTGGGGTGGGGAGATGATCTCCCTGGGGCTGGAAGCCGTTCTCATCAGCAGAGTACACGACCCTGATGACCTGTCCGTCGGGCGCGGTGTACTGGTACTGGCCCTGGGCGACCTGCGCCTCTTGGTCCGGCACGCCGGCGTTCTTCAGGAAGCCTTGCTCCTCGGCGGAGATGCCGTTGCCCGTCTCGTACGCCCAGTTGTACGTGCCGTCGTGGTTCACCTCCTGGTGCTGGCGCAGGATTGGGACTGGCTCTGTGGGCAGCACGTCGGCCAGGGCGAGGGTCGCGAATGCGAGGGCAATAATCTGTAAAAGAAATACACAGGATTAATGAAGGCGATAATACATTAGGCACTCTTCTCTAAAAAATAACAAACAAAGACGCACGAATTTTTCTATTCTGTAAATAAAAACAGATAAAATAATGTTTCTGTGGTAATTAGAGAAGTTTCATTAGCTTAAAGAAGAGTGTTGAATTAGACTCATTGTTACACTTATGTATTTAAAAATATGTTAAGGAGGTTCGATACCGAAATGTTGGATTTAAATGTGCGGCTTGAATAAAGGATAAAATTATTAATTTAAATAAATAAATACAACTCTTTATGAACTATTTAATTTAGAAAATTAAATTACAAATGATTCAATACAAACCGTCAAAATAACTAAAAATGATATTCAGTTTTTCCATTAAAATTGGTTTCAATATTAAGATTTTTTAAACAAAGATGATATTTTTAAATAGCTAAAGGTTGTCCTCAAGTGCGTCTAATGCCACTTTTTAATTTTTGTTATTTAAATATGTGATAAAATACGTATAAAAACTCAAAAAATAGCGAATTGCGAGTTTAAGATTTTATTTTATTTAGTATAGGTAACCTACTATTAAACTCCTAATTGGCTTAATTTTGACTGACTGCCAAGTAGCTGTTTGTTTCAATTCCCACAGTCTAGAAGAATCTCGAACGTTCTTATATTTATATTAAGTTATTAAGTTAAGTAATTTATGCACTGCTGTATTTATACACTTTGAATATGAACGTTAGCAGTAAAGTAGGCAAATAGTATTTGCCTATAGTATACACTTTGAGCATACAAACATAACACTCAAAAACTTAATGCCATTATTCTTGTTTAAATGTAACTCGCTTTTAAAATTGCAGGAAAATTACAGCTGCAAAGCTATTTGAATGTAACAAAATTCAGTGTTTGAATCTTGCTAATCGAAAAATAAAATTTTTTACCGCAATATATCAATAACTTGAAATTGCACTTTATTGTAATATAAATAATAGAATTATGTCTATAATAAATGTTCGGATTGTATTAGTTGAACATTCATCAAAACAGCTACTTCTTGTAGTTACAATATTTAAAATTTTGCATGCTCGCAAACACGAAGCAATATGTTTCTTTCCAGTGACATTCAACGATTCAACAATTTTACTCTCACAATTTTACTCTCACATATATCACTTTATTCAAAAGATGTTGCAATATTTTTTATGAAGAAAACAATTCTTATAATAGTTATTAAATAAATCATTAAATAAGAAAACGTGTATACAATGATAAATATAATAAGCTATTAGTTACGTTGTTGAAGCTAATAATTATTAAAGAAAAATAACAGTATAACTGATTGAAAAAATAAATTGGTATTTTAAATACAGAAAATCCCGCATTTATTACACGGGAGATTTTAATTTATTACACAAAGCAACGCATTTTATAAATTGATACAAATTTTCAAAATTTATTTTACCAAATTTATTTCTATCAGTGATAAATTTTCATTTCATTATAATGTACCTTACTTATTTTTCCATTACTAAAAATATTAAATTTCGATAATGGTCTATATTCCTGTGATACTAATAGCAACAACCGATAAATTTACGATATCAGCTACTATTTATAACACTGGTTATTCATTTACTGTTTTTAATTTATCTATGCATTTTCATTGAAAACCGGATTAAGTTAATGCAATGCAAATTTTTTAAAATTTCCATAAATAACAAAATAAGTAATCAATTAGACAACAATCAATTTGTGTAGCTGTTCCGTAAAGTAATAGTTGTTTCGCTTCATCCGCATTACCATACTACTTTTCTCGCTCATTCATATTAAAATTTAAAAAAATAATTAATACTAGTGAAATTATTGTTAGAAAAATTCCGGAAACGTAACGTACGATAACAGTCGAAATAATCCAAAATAATCACCGCGAATTTACAATCACTTTCATTTCTTATTTGTCATCTGTGCCAAAGAAAGTAACTTACCACAGACTTCATGTTGCTGTTAATCCAAATCAACACTGATGATCATCCCAATCACCCCGCTTATATATCTGATCGCGTCGTCCCAAAATTTCCCCCTCCCCCTCTGCAACGATCAAATTGTCGCATCCCGAGTTATGTAAAACAGTGCAACTCCACCTTTCTACGGTGACCCGGACGCAAGAAGCATACACAAGATCAAGAAGCCTATGAACTTCGACATCGACGAAAATTGGGCAATTGACGATGATGCTATGGTATTTTTTAGCTAGTGGGATGATGGGATTTTAGATTAATGGATTTGTTTTTGTTGTAGAGTGGAGCAGAGTTTCTACGTGAAAAGGTGATTTTTATATGTGTTTTGAATTGTTTTACGGAGAAAATATTACATTTGTTACAGTAATATTATAATCATTGTTATAAATATATCATTGAAAGGTAAGCTTTACTTTAAGGCCCAATATTACACTTCTGGTGTATGGTCGTTGGTTAATTTAGCACTTATATTATAATTCATATGAGTACTATACTTATCATTCTTCTAAAAAATCGCTTCGAAATAAGCAGTCTCTTGATCATAAATATTCTACTCACTTTTCTGTTAGTCAATTTCGCTCTTTACCATTAGCAGATTGAAATACCAAAACTCAATTTATAGCTTAATAGCTAGCTTAAAGCTAGGTTCAGACCTACCCAATTATAAGTATAAGTGACTAATTTAACCAACCATCGTTGAACGTTCGCACTTATAATTGAAATTGGAATTTTGTGGCAGCGCTGGTTGGTTAATTTAGCACTTATACATATAATTGGATAGGTCTGAATCTAGCTTTACAGCAGAAAGTTCGTATATATGTATGATAAATACCTAATACTTGTGGGAGCAACATAAGTTTGCCCAATTCCAATTAACATTTTTCTACCAACACATCAACATTACCTACCTCAATATTTTAAGAAAATTATTAAATAGCAGATTGTACAACATGATGTCTATAATTGGGAATAATATGAAGAATAAAAATATTTGGGTATAAGCAAAATCAATAGCACTTTAAATGAGACACATTTTAAATGCCACTAATTTCATTCAATTGTAATTAGCGTTTAGTATTTTTAGTCAATTTGCAACTTTAATATTTTAATCATAAAAGTATACTATTTATCACGTATTACCTGCCTATTTCTTTTTTGAATCACCGTGAAGTTTTTATAGAATCATGCAGATAGAAGAAGGCTTTTATCACGTGCCATATACAGAGTGGTTCATAACTTCAGGTACAAACATTTACGATATATAGTACTCAAGGTAATGATCACGGAATAAACAGATTTTTTTTAATTCGAAAATTTAATATTGCAGTTTTTGAAACCGAATATTGCTTTATGCAATTGCATAATAAATTACCTTTGCTTATTCTTTATAAAAGGAATACGCAAATCCAGTGGTACTTAAATTTTAGAAAACTACTCTTAATTTTGCAAATTTTGGAAAAATTATTTTTTCCGTGATCAGTACTACGTTAAGTACTACTTATATATCATTAAAATTTGTACTTGAAGTTATGAATTATGAGCTTCGGCTGTGGCTCGAATCGCTCCTTAAAAATGTGTCTTGAATTCACTAATTTATCTGATTTCTATAAGAAGATGGTATAAATAAATAGTTATATAGTACGTGCCTATGGATTCAACTGTTTATTATTTAGGTCTATAAAATATGAATTTCTGATAATTCTGTATATTGATATAATCTCCCTCATTTTGTAAGTATATAATACAGTAAATTGCTAACTGTCTAGGAAAAACACAACAATATGTCATAAAAAATTATTAGGCACCTACTGTTGTCATGTTTTCTACAATCAATTTTATTTCTACTATCCCATTTACCGACGAAGCGATGAAGCGAAAACCAAAACAGTAGACAGCTCTTCGTTCTTCCTATTGTATTTTTCACTCTCTTTTTTCATATTGAGATTAACTTCTTCAACCTTATGGTGCCATATTAAAAGTAATGGATAAAAAGTGTCTATCATTCTATTGTTTAATGAATTTCACTGATGAAAAAAGAATATGGGCTCTCGAAAAATCAGTGGCCCTGACTAATTTAAATGTAAATTAAAGGTATGACGAATGACGAGATAGGCTATGTCGTATAAAACTTTCATCTTAAGGCCGTAAGAGTTATGTAGATAATATATTGTCATATGATAAAAATATATTATTTAAATAACGAAATGGGAAACTAAAATTTACCAATAAATATTAAGTGATAAAGTTATATTTATATACGCAATACATTCTCTAGAAATTTTATTTTATTATCATCATAAGCATAAAAATATATACCTACCTAAGGTATGCATTTGTTAAACTTCATTTGTTCATGTTAAAATAATTTATTTTTACGGTACGTACAAAGTAACAGTAAGTGTTTGAAGTGTTTGAAGTGTTTGAACAGTAAGTGTTTGAAGATGTATTTTAGCAAACACAAGTTTTGAAATTTAGTAGCTTACAGTATACATATTACTAGATGAATGTTAACACCTTATTTCAAGGTAGGTACTTAAACACAATTGGTTGTGTTGTAAGATACAATTATGATATGGCTATTCTATTTTAAAGATGTTCTTGACTACAAAGTTTAAAATTGTACTTAATTTTTAAACAGTGTCTAAGAAAATAGATAATATTTTTATATTATATCTATAATATACCTACCTAGTTAAAATTCTTTGTAATAAGGTGTTTACTGAGTTTTCTTTACTGGTTTTTTTTACTACAATATTATTTTTTATAAACGAAAATGTGCTTTACTATATTTAAATCCAATTAATGAAATCTAATTTACAACAAGCGCAAAGACCGGATATAAATCAGACATGCCGACAGATATGGGAAGCCATATTAGGCATTGCATCTCAACTACTCATAATTCAGTCTGAAATTTTTGTGTTGAAATTCGCATCTTCAAGGCTTTTATTAAAATTTTTAGAAGATTTTTACAATTTTTAAATTAAATGTGTTGTTATTTTACGTTATTTACATAGTTTTACAACTTTGTTATGTATATTTTTAAAATGTTACGTTTTACAATGTATTTGTATACCTACTCCGTTTATATAAAAACGAATTATTATTCAGACATCCTGATATCTTCCTTGATTTTTTGCTTCAGTTTAAAATAAAATAAATCATTGAACAGTTTTCCGGTTTGTAATATAATCGTATAATTACCGACAAAAATAAATTAACAAATATTATATAGTGCTAAGATTTTGTTGATGAATATTGTAATATTTTGCTAACTGTTTTTGCAGGTTCAGAACCGGATTTAAATATAATATAAGATTATGCAGGAATACTATTAATATTTACTCAATTTGCATAAAGTACCTACTAGTTGATTTATAGAGCTAGTATTTAATTCATTTTGTAGTTTTTAACAGTATCACAAACCATTAATGTAAAACATTATCGTAAAGATAATTTAATATCCTAAACCTTAATAGTATGAGTAATAAATGTCACGATTTAAAAACGTTTGGATTTACTTATGTGAGCAGTATATTACTGGATTTCAGCTTTAAATTAAAATACAATCTTTTAACCAAATCAACATAACTCATTCCCTGAGAATTCAAGCAATTAACTCGTTCAAAAAAATCGTGTTTTAGTAACTATACTAAATTCCACGACACTTTTCATTAAAGGGACACATGTCGACGTGGTTTCGTGCATCCTGATTGGCTCTTAAACGTATGTATAACGCTACGATTGGTTTATGATTTTAGCATGTGCTCGAGAAACCAATCACGACACTCGAAACAACATAAACTTGTGTCCCAGTAAAAGCTCTCGTGGAATTAAGTATAGGTTAGAAATTTTGTTGACATATAATTTAGGTGTCGAAGCAGATAAAACACAATGTCTCATCATTTTATTTCACTCAAAAATGGTATTAGGTAGGTATTGTATTTAGTTCAGTTCAATCATGCAAAACTGAGTATATGGGACTCACGAAGGGTATTGGGTTGCTTATATAGTTCACTTCAATCAGAGTTTGTACTTAAACCGAGTATTTAAGACTGAAGCAGGGTATTGGGTTGTTTATTTAGTTCAATTCAGAGTTTCTAGTGACATCTTCGACATATTGTGTAATAATATGATGTCATCTTATAGACCATATTAATTATTATAGCGCCTCTACCGACTGATTTATGAAATAACAAAAAGCGTGCCAGGATGCCAACTGTTTCTTATTTTTGTAAATAAGTTGGCAATGATCAACCCCTTCAGTGTTGAAAATTTTAATTTTTAAATTCTAAAACATTATTTGAAACACAATATTTGTAACTAAGTATATTGATTAAAATTATATGACACTACATCAACAGAAAAACACACTTTTAAGTTATCTGTCACTCAAGCTGTCGGGATCCCGCTAAAAAAAATTCAAATTTTCATAATATTTTCACATAATAAACTAATGATCATTTATATTAAACACGGGCAGAATTCGATACTTCGTTATTAAATATAGCTTATATTAAAAAACGGCCATGTGATTCTGTCTGCATTAATTACTATTTTACTTTAAAAATTCACTTTTCCCCATAAGGTAACATTAGTTCCATTTCGGTAGTACTCCCTGCTTTGTGATTGGTGATTTCTGAGCATGCGTATTGAATAATTAATATGGTCTATAAACTCATTTAAAAAAAGATTAGGCATTATATAAAACGGCTGACTTTATAACTACCCTGTGACATTATGATTATCCCTTTCAAAACTTATAATACATTGCTTTTTAATTCAATGAATTGATATTTTTAAAATAAATTAACATGGTACATTATGCAGAAAGAAACGTACGTAATAGTGATATATTTATATACCATGAGTTTGACAATAGTTAGTAGTAGTAATATATATTTTTTTTAAATCGGCAAGAAAATCCTCACTTCCGGACTAATTTGAGTCTTGAAAGTAAGATTTCCATGACCAGTCATGCAAATAAAATTTTCATGACTAGTCATTTTTACTTTCCACTGTCTGTAGGAACAAACACAAATATCAGGAATACCTAACCATTTTTCAAAAACTTTATTTAGAAACAATGAACTAATAATTATATATATTTTAATGTTAATGTTTGTATTTTGAGCATTTGAGACATTTATCGCAGGTAAGATAGCATTTGAATGAAGAAATGTCAACAGTATTTTTCTCAGCGCTTTAATAAAATTTGTCACTTTGTTTATTTGTCATGACAACGTTTTCTAAAATTTGTCACAGCTCTGATGATTTATGCAAACCTAATTTTTTCTATAATTTTCAGCTTCTATAATTATTGCCGATTTTTAAAAAAATAGAATACATCACGCGTCATAAAAATGTCTTTGCTGAATCGGAGGCTTTGAAGAAATGCTCGAACGCTGCGCATCCTCGCATTCTTCAAACAAGCCTCCTCGTCTGCAATGAAACATTTTCATGACTTATAATGTAATACACTATTTCAATCGGAGGAATATAAGAACATATTTTTTGCGCAACTGTCAAAAAAAGTTGACATTGACGTCCGCAATTCAAGCCGTGAAATAAACATTTGTGTACATTTGATACATTTCGCAGCCGAGTTGCTGTTAGTAACGGCTGCGAAGTAAATTTATTGAGCAGTGCATGTCAGTGTCAGATATTTTGACAGTTCTTAAACATATAAAATATGTGTTTTTAATTACACGCATTGCAATTGTTGACTGTAGTTATGTGTGGTTAACTATTGTTATTTTCGCGATAAAATTAACGACGTTGTGGTTAAGACAAGGTAGCCAAACCACTTAACCATCCTCTTGAGGTTTATAGGTAATTTCTATCTGTGTCTCAATTCGGAGGAAGATTTGGTTTTAGCTTTCTGATGCACATTCGAAAATGAAAATAAAAATCGTATTCCAAATATTTTGAAATCTATCTTTCATAAAAAGCATAACGAGTAAAGTGTTCATTCTATTAATTTTTTATAAACCAGTTTATTATCAAATTAACTGTTGAATTTACGAAAGTATTATCTTTTCATTTTATGAAAAATTGAAATCGAATCTTTTTACTGAAACGTTCTGTCAAACTTTAACAATACATCAAACCAAGGAAATTTTCTTGCAAATGAACGTAGTTAATTGTGGTATTTATCGCTAAAAATCGCCTATTGTGTTTAACTTGTCTGCGAAATATTATGTGTAGTGTCCTCGAGAATTTTTAAGCCTTTGCTTTCGCCTCGGCCAAGAATTCTTCTGAATTTCGCAGCTTAGATATAAAAATAACTATTGTCTTCTTTATTTCTAAGATATTTATGTATCTAAAAAAATCTCATTTCTCGTCTCATTCTCGTCTCGGATTTTCGAGATGAGACGAGAATTGGAGAATTCAAAACTACGAGACGAGAAATAGTTCTAGAGAAATCGAGAATACTCGAAACTAAAACATTTGAAAAAAGTTGATATTTTTCTCTTCGTAAATATCAATTTTTTTAAATTTTACTTTGTTCGTATGATTTATGATTTTGATATAAATATTATTATTGCTAAAACAATAATTGAATGCTTTAATAGAAATGTACAAAAAAGTTCCTAAATTTACTTCTAGCTTTTCAAAATATGGCAGCAAATTTTTTTCGAGAATCGAGCTCTTTGAGACGAGAATTTAACAGCCGGGAAATGACCGAGACGAGAATAGTTAAATTTCTCGTCTTGAATTTAATTTTAAAAAATATTATACCTATTTTTAATTAGCATTATTCATAAAAAATTAATAGTTTGTAGTTAGAAAAGTCTAGATTCGTCCAAGTAAATGTTATTTCACCTTTAGCATTAGATTCCGCACTTGAGAAATCTTATAGTGTAAGCAAAATATTTATTTCCGCTTCTAAATCTATCCCCCCTTTTATTATAATTTTTACATTCGAACTTCCATTTTAGATCAGACATGGTTGGCAAGCGATTAATTTTTAATTGGCATTGAAGTAGCTATCTTCAAATGACTTAATTTTTTTAGGTGAGAAACGAGTGGTATACGCAGAATTCTCTTGAGGAAAGTGGCAGCCAAAAAGGTATTTGTTAACCTTTTTGGCTGCCACTTTCCACTGTACAACACAACAAGCAAGAAAATGTATGTATTTTAGTTCGTACTACACTACGTGATTATCAAAAAACAAATTCATCCCTTTTCCATTCTCTATAGTCATCCGAATATCATTCGTAATTAAATTTTGTCTTGGCAAAATTTTCAGATTGTTTTACAAGAGCTTGTTGCCAATTTATTTCGTGACATTGATTAAAAATCACTCGCTTGACAGCTTGTCATTTTTTTTGTCAATGTCACTCAATAAATTGTTAGGCAACAACTCTCGTAACAATCTGAAATTTTTCCAGTAAAATTTAACCACTTATGATAATTTATATGCCATTACGTAAATAGTGAAACATTTAAAGAAAATATAGATATTTTATGTTGTATGATAATGATTAATCAAATAAAAGATTGAATTTTTTGACTGGATATTCAATAAAATGGAAAATTTCTTGGAGAAGCAGTTAAATTAATTAAGATATTTTAAGATATTTTCCATTTTATAAATCAAATAGTTAGATAATACGTACACAAACTATGGTCACGTAAATAGGTAGCTAGTCAATTATTTTATGCTAAATGGACGTAAACTTGTAAACTTATTTCTTTAGTTGTTCATTATTGTATTAAAATGTACAATTTATTCTGCTTTGTCACAAGTTTAAATACTTAAAGTATTAAATTATATAAGATGTGTCATCTCTTAACTTGTCAACTAATCAACGAAATCCTTCTGCAGTAATAACAAACATAATAACTATAATCTCGACTGCACGGCATTTACCAACTGAGTTCCGGTTTTCTCTATTATTTAGCGAAATTTAACTCTCAATTAGATAACACACGACTCAAATGAGTTCGTTATTTGTTAATTAATTAGATCACCACCGAACTGTTCTCAGATATTCAATCGCGATGCAATATCCTCTAATGTCTAATACGAGTTTCAACACAAAAAGTCGCAATAATTTTACTCAATTAATTTACGTATAAAATGTTACAGGAAGAACGTTAAAGAGAGGAAATTAAAGAAAAAAAATGGACAGAGGAAACCAACGCCTTTTTGAGTTTCTTCGATTTTTGTCGGAATATGAATGAAATTAGATGACAAGGTGATAACACGTATTAGTTGCAATCATTTTGACAGCTTGTGTTGAATGATTTGACTACTTGGACATTTGGAAAGTGAAATTTAATACTAGAATAAAATATTAAAAGTGTAATCAGGGCCGTAACTAGAAATAAATTTTGGAGAGGGTTTTAACATTCGTAATCTCTTTATTGTTTGCATAGCTTCAGGGCATAGAATTTTTTCATAGGTACCTATAGACCAAAGGTGGGTTAAAAATGAATGTAAACTATACTCTTATCACTATCAGTGTCATTTTTGTGTAAAAAATTTAAAACAATTAAAACTGCATTTAGACTTTTTTAACGACTTTTTTATACGGATCAACATTATGAGTATAGTAATATTTGATATAATACGGGCACCGAGTATTTCTAACTATCACAATTTCTAGTTCATATTCATATTTAACCGTATTTAACAATACAGGGTGTACCTGAAGTACATATTAGAATGGCACATAGAACTAGCAGTACCAATCACGGAACAAAAATAATTTTTTAAAAATTCGAAAACTAATTTTTGAGGTTTGTGATGAAAACAGTTTTGGGACAATGGTTAAATAAGTAGTTTTAATATTAAATATTACATTGTATTGTAACTAATTAGTAGGTAACTATGTTTGCATAATACAATAACTGAATTTAGTTTCAAGTAAGCCGACCACATAACTTTGTATTTATTCAAAATTAATAGTATTCAGCCGTACTAAAAATGTTCCCCTGAAGTAAACTACCCTTATTTATAGGAATTACGAAAAAAATCTTTTGTTCCAGAATGAGTACGTAAAATACTAGGTATGCCATTACAATATGTACCTCAAGTTATGATTATTGAAATAAGGACAACAATTTCTAATAATCTACCGAGGAATAGACGCAGGAATCAGTGGTTTTCGACGTAGCGGCGACTGCTGAAAAGGAAAATTTGCATAAGACATAAGGAATCAACACATGCACGAAGAGGTACTTGAATGAAATGCTTCTGCTATATTGCTACAGCATTTATTTGTGAAAGCTGTGCCAATCAAATCAGAATTCTAAAACAACCCACATAATATGCAACAGCATAGGTACCCCTAAGATATGTAACGAAGTCTGTACCAAACATCAAACATCTATAGAGTGTCTGAGAGTCGCTACGAAGGCTGTTCTAATCAGAGCAATCAAACAACACTCAACATAGAATAATAATAATGAAGATTCAACGTTATTATAGGTAATTCCATTCCGCTACTGATAAAACTCACAAACTAATTCATATTCCATATGACAAATAATGGACACATAAATCTGATGTCTATCTCCAAATACCTAACTAACTGAACTGTTTATCAACAAGCTAATAATTATAATTTATTCATTTACTTATAATTGTGTAATTAATATGAAAATTAAATGATCAATTTGCTCCAATAAACATTACCTAAACTTGTTACAAATGGTGTAACCCAACCTGTTTAACAAAATTTAAGGGTGTATACTGTATACTATATAGTATTGGACGCACTGATCATGAATCAAAAAGAATTTTGTTGAAATTCGCAAATTAAAAAGTGGGGCCAAGCAAATAAGACATTCAGTAAGTACCTACAAATTTAATTTATTCTTGTTTGTAAAACTATTATTACATTAATGTAATTACGATGAATTACGCTACATAACTATTGTTTAACTTTTTAAAAATTTAAATATGACAACCAGTGGTACTCAAAATGATATTATTTTGCAAACTACTTCCTATTAATTAGTGCATCCTATACTATACACCCTTAAATTTTGTTACACAGGTTGGGTTACCCCTGTTTAAGATTTTACAGTTTGTGGGTTGTCAGAACAGTCAGATGCACTGATACACTTTCCAGTTTAACTCCATAAAATCTTCTCCGTGGTGTACTCTAAACTAACAACTATTAAGAAGTAGTCATAAGTTGACGATCTATTCCAATAAGTAACAGTATGTGTGGCTGCTATACACAAAATGGGTGAAAAGTGTGATAATATAGAAATAAACGTATACATTTATAATAATTAAATTAACAACTCATGATTATCTATTATTAAATAATCTTCATTTTCCTTAAAGGAAGTCAGCAATCACACTAAAATTATTTAACACTTTTATGTAAAAGATCACCTTCCAAATTTACAATTTTCCACTTCGTTTGTATAATTTTATAATGAAGAGCTATTATATTATGTGCTTTTACGAAAGTGAAAATGATTATTCGAACCTTGAAAAAGATGCTGCAGATGTTATAGCAACAACACTAGCGTCATCTTTTAAAGATGAGTTAGACGAACAAGTTTTACTTTCATATTGTGCTGTAAATAAATTGTAAATTGTTGACGAAGAAATGATATCTGCGTTTGGTGCAGTTCTTTGCTAAACAATGGCGGCAAATTCAAAACTATTTTGTTTACTGCATTATTAAAACAAATAGAAAAAAATAAACCGTTGATTAATGCGGCTTTTTCTTTTAATGGTTTCATGATTATTTTGAAATAAAAATATTTATGCTAAGGTAAATTAAATAATCTTCTACAGAACTTTAAATATTTTAGTACCGTTAATGATTTACAAAAAGATTTAAGTGTTTGTACAAAAATTTAGTTATATTTGATCATAAATCAATGTATCTGACAAAAAATTATTGTAAATTTTCCCGGAACAGTTTATTACTAACAATGTTAAAAACATTCTGCGATTGACATGTTAAGAGACGCATCGAAAAATGTCAGTAACATGTCACTGTTAACATTATGTCGTTTATAACATGTCAGTGACAATTGCAACTAGCATTTGTTACATTTAATAAATTGTAATTTAAGTTAAGTTAAAAGCAAATATTTTTTTCAATATCTGCACCGAAAACGCTACCTTTCATCCCTAGGGATGATTGTGAGGTATTTCTGACCGGCCAATACTTTTCCTCCCTAGGGAATTATTATACATTATGTAATTATTATACATTTTTCCAATGTTATAATATCATCATCCGCGGTTCATTCCTTTATTCTAGAAAAAAATTTCGTGTGCACCTCGGGATAAAAGTGTTTTCCTGACTCGTAGGGTGGGTTTTTGTTATATTTTCGGTGCGTAGACACCTTAACTTACAGAACATTTTATCTTGGCTAAAAATTCTTTTGTAAGCATTTTTTTATAGACAACGAAATAAATTTGTTTATCATGCCATTCTAGCCGTCTAATATTTGCATGAATAGGAAACTTATAGATATATGAATTATTATTAATTTTAATATCATTATTTAAAAACTATTCAATTCTTGATTGCTTTTTGTAAGTACAAAAGTAGATAGTAGGTAGTAAAAAGTAGATAGTAGAAAATACATGTTGGAATAAAATGCTACCATTATTGTATAAGTTTTGTTTTCCATAGACAAGTCCCTTGTATTCAAAAATATTTGCCCACCAAAATAAATACATTGCTAGGTAATAATTACCTACATTATCCTCAATCAATTGTCCATACCTATACATTGACACTGAATTCAAAATAAAATTTGAATTACAAATTTTTAATTTTGAAATGTTAATCTTTAACATTGAGTTTATTAATGAGTAATTCCATACGTTTGCAAATTCGGATGCGAAATTTAATGGCGAGTTTATTCACATTTTTTGCATTTCACTTTGCCCTTTGATCATGAGCATGGAGATATCGTGTGATTTATAAAAAAAAATGATGAGTATTTTTATATAATATCCCTTAATGTCAAGGATGCAAAACGAATATAAATTGTAAATAGTGACAGACCAGATGAATAAGTTATTTTGTAATGAAGAGAAAGAGAAATGCAATATCCAGGAAAGCGATATATTACTAGTATTTGAATAAAACAATAATAAATTCAGTATAATATGAGTAATAAATTCACAATTTGGTGAAATATATCTATGAAGTTTTTATTTTACGGAGTAAGTACCATTTCATCTAAAAAGAAATCAAACAATTTGTAATTTGTTTCCTGCATTCAGCAATTTGTATCACTTTATTTTATTTTGTCGGTATATCCATTCAACAAGGTTGAATCCGCATAAGCGAAGTTTTGTGTTATTGTGGAATCCAACAACTTGAACAACTAATTGGTTACTGGAATAGAACTAGAGACTGCTAGCATGCTAGGCAAACACTACTAAGTACTACATTTTACTATGTAGTGAAATACACTTCAAAATAGTTTATTTAATTATAAATAAGTTTCCGTGTATTTATTCTTATGTTCGAATACATTATTATGTAAAACATTTTAAGTGGTTTTAAGTATTTCTGTTATTTATAACAATTGGGACACAATAATTTAATACATTTGTTTTTAAGTTATGAATTCAGTATGAGTTCAGTAAATAGGTTGAAAATTTTAGGAATTATACAAATTTAGAGCAAACAAAAATATTGATCAATATTTAGTAATTTATTTCAGGTATAACTAAATTTTTAGTTTGCAGACGAAAGAAGATTTCTGAATAACTACGAAAGCACTAGTATTTTTCTTTGTTTTATTTTTTTATTGACAATATGTATTTATTTCTATAAATTCAAAGAATGCATTTTCTTTACTAATTTTTAAGCGCTTTAACTTCAAGCTATGTGTTTCAATAAAAATCTAATAATTATTGTTTGTATGTGTACTTAAATTTTATAACATAATATGATATGAAAAGGATGGGAAAATTTAACACCATTTTTATTTTACTTTTTATTGCACTATCAATGGCACAACAATAACAATCATATAGTACAGGCAGTGTCTTACATACAATCAACCAAGGGTGGGCATTCGCACATCGTTCAGAGGGTTAACATCAGGGACGGAGTGAGGAGTTTAGAATTTGCCTTCGGGTTTCTGGGGGTGAGCTGCGATCCAGTCAAGAGCGCGCTGGATGGCTTCTGGGATGGGCTGGGGAGGGGGAGGGGTGGGGAGATGGTCTCCTTGGGGCTGGAAACCGTTCTCGTCGGCGGCGTACACCAGGCGGATTTGCTGGCCCTCGGGGGAGGTGTAGGTGAATTGTCCTAGAGAGAAGAATCAATTAGTGGAGAAATCGCTTTACTAATCTTGAATATAGGAAGATTGACTGCGTAGATGTTAAAATAGTTTTAAAACGTTTTAACTGAGTTCTTTTTATTTGTATTGCTTGATCTTAGATGTCTAAATTTATTAGGTGCCTTCAGGCTTAACAAAAGGGCGGAGGAGGGAGGACTAGAAATAAACTACCGGGATCCAAAGGATCGAAATAGGGCCCGATATTCGACAAAGACAAGATTTTTTATATAACACACGTTATACACATAAAAATAGGAACAAATGGATATTTTTCTTTATTTTTAGATAAACTTCCGACTTTATAACTTTCTTTGTATTATAATCTAAGCAAAGGCAGTGAAATGTCTAACTTTAATTTCTTTATTTGATCAAGATTAAATTAGTTCGTAGGGGGTTGAAACTGTAATTGAAATTGATGTCCGAATTTTTTTGTAACCCTGATTAACTCGGAACTTTTATTAGACCAGTATTAATTTTGACAAAAATTCCTTTTTAGTGGACGGCTATAGCTTATTATCATTGTAGGTAAAATGGTTTGCAAAAAATATAACCTCTGAACTAGCATTGAAGTTATGCTCAACAAAATTTAAGCAGTTAAGCAATTTCGCCTTTTGGATAAAATATTTTGGTGCATCCAAAGCATACTTTATAAGAATAGCTAATCTTGCAACTTGCAGCTGTAAAGAAATATCTTTTAAATATCGAATCTTTCTTTCTTACCCTGGACTACTTCGGCTTCGGCATCAGTTCCAGCGTTCTTCAAAGATCCCTGTTCATCAGCACTGATTCCGTTTCCGGTTTCGTAGCTAGATACGTAAGATCCGTCGAAGTTCACTTCCTGTTGCTGGCGCAAGATGGGGATGGGTTCGTTTCCGCTCAACTGAGCAGCGGAGGCTACAGCCACGATGGCGAGGAAGGCAATCTGAAAGTCGAACAATTTAGATTTTGAGAGTTTGTTGGTACATTAATTACTGATGTTATATTTATAATGTTGAGGGCTCGAAGGCATTGGTTAGACTTGTTTAGCGTCTGAGTTTTAGCTTTTAAGCCGGTTTTATGCAGCTTCATTATAGTCACTATCATAGTCACAGTCTTAGTTTTAAGAATTAAAACTAACAAATAATTATTGGTTGTCACAATGACTATGACAGCAGGTGCAGTAAAGAAAAAAGTTTTAATTCTTAAGACCAAGACTGTGACTATGATAGTACCAGGGCTTAAGAAATTCTAAGGTATCCATATTTTGGACCTATTTCATGAAAAATATTTCTTACCGGGTTATAACGTTCCACAATATGTCAGTAACAACATAATAAATCCTAATTATAAAGCGCCACTGTGGAATTAAATAACATGCTTTAACAAAGTAATAGCAATCAAAACTTTATGTTTTATGTTTAATTGTGAAACATACAAACAATTCGATATTCAAATAGCTGAATGTCAGTTAAGATATTTTGTGCTCTTGCATAATTGACCCAAACAAATAAATAATAAATGTTGAATTGTTTTAGAAATTGTTACACTATTTCATTGAAGCTCAATAATCAGATTATACAAATTTCAATAATGCTACTAATGATTCCAATTAAATAACTACCGCATTCCATGATTATAATTATTACGCCAATTAAATATTTAAAAAGTGAATTTTGATGATCACCATTAATTACTCTACAAGATTCTTAACATGTAAAGATCACTTCATATAAAGGTTAAAATATGTGTGGAAATAATTAATCATAAAATGAAACATGTAATATTAATTAAGTAAATGATATTGAATTAGAAAACATCTTTCGTTAAATACCACAGACGATTGATATTAAATATTTAGGAATTTTGGGTCACGGTCGGTAAGTATAGGTAATAATTTTCACATTTGCTTTGGATCTTCAAATATTTATCATTGAAAATAACAAATTTCCAGGTTCACAAAACGTTTGACCCTAATATAATTTTGTTTTATAAAAGTGAAAATGTGGTAGGTACAATTAGCAGAAACGACAAATATGATAAACAACTTTGTTATTTATAGCTAAAAGAATAAGTACTTATGTTAAGTAGACAAAAATGTGAATTACCATAAGATAGATAAATTTATCATCTCAACCGACAAATAGCATCGTTTTGTCCGTTTAGTAGTATTGAAATATGAAAACGATTCTCTACAATTTTATTTGAAATTTGAAAAAAGTACAAATATGTTTATTTGCACAAACTACGTTATACAAAATGTTATTACATTTAGCTGAAGCTGGTTTGCAAACAATAATTCTATAACTTTGTATCCTATATAAAATTATATAATAAATCAAGTACAATTGGGTAATTGAACATAACGATAAGTCTATTCTTATGAAAATGAAAATTAGAAAAAGCAAGGAAAAGAATGAGAATTTATGGTACCGTTAACACGTTTCGTGAATTTTTGTGACATGGGTAACACGTAATAATTATTCTACAACAATGTAAAAAATAAATAACTTTTTATACAAAGTTTAGTAGATACTTTAAATAAAAGTTGTGAACAATTAAATTCATGCATTAATCGGAAGAAAAAGCAAATAAGTCAAAATAGTATAATTGTTCGTTAGTCATTCGAAATTGTATAAAGTTGTGAATGGCAGCAATATTGTTCAAATTAGTAATTAACTATTAGAAATATTTCACACCTAATTAGCAAAAACAAAGAAATTACACTTTCAATTATCCAACAACATATTCCCACTGCAACTTTAAAACAAATGAACAACTTCTGCACTAGGGCAAGTGCGAACAATAATATTACAAAATTCCCAAGTCATACTTACGGCGAATTTCATATTGAAGGGTATGTGTGATCACTTACTAAACGATTGGATCGTTATGGTGATTTGAAAACACCTCTCTCTATTTATACCATCGATATCTGCAAATGTTCACGCCCCTACAAATGACGGTTTTGTAATTGAAGAGATGGTTAGAAAAAAAAACACTGCCCGAATATTAGCTCGAGTCAATGTCGTCAAGGATGAAACGCGAAATTAGGAGTAAATGTCATTAGAACTTTTTACATCTGACCATTCATATATCTTCTATTTAATGGATACGAGATTATAAATACCAATATTTGATGTTAAAATAATGAAATAAAAGGGGATTATTATTATAAATTTTACTGTATTAAGTATGTTATACTAGTAAGTTTAATGTGTGAGTAATGAGTATTGATCGTAAATATTTTATGATAGTTAAACAATTATTGCTGACATCTTTATAAGCTAGACATGAATAAGAAGTTGAACATCTCTTTGAAAATTTCATTTATTATTTTCCTCATTCCATTTATACTTACTAAAATTTTTATATTACTATCACAATATTCAATATAAAAATAATTCAAAACATGTCAGAAATTGCATTTCGTTAAATTATGTAAGGACAATTAATTACAGAAATAGTCAGCGGTAATATCACAAGAGATGATAATTTTTTGGAAATGTATAAAGTCGGATCCTTAGCACCTTAATTCTAGTAGTTCTATAAAACAAAATATCAATTATTTATGATATTTCGTGTAGCTGTAATGGAAAAGACGAATTATTGAAAACACGAATGTCATTTGAAAACAATAAAATTTGACATAAGTGATAATGTCCCATGGGTTGCTGTCCAAGGCTGAATTTAAGGGGATGGGGGTTGCGGCGAGGTGCGGGCCCCACAGAATATTTCTTCGCTAAAATTTATAAAAATATCTTAATGTTACGATCTTAAAATCAAGAACTATTGGTAAAAATACATTTTAATTTATTTTCACGCAAGAGTGTTATTCCCATCAGAAATTTCATTTCAAGGCATTTGACTTTGAACTCCAAAAAATTTGATATTGATTTTGATTTTGATTGTAATTTTTAATTAAATCAACGTTGGTCACCACACAATAATTGCCCCGAGGCCTCCACAACCTTTAATCCAGCCTTGTTGCTGTCAGTTTAATGTTGGTCTCATTGGTAAATTTTGCACACGTGATCAGAAATGCAAGAATTTCATTGGATATTTATTTAATCAAAAAAATTTCAATTATTATTATTATTTATCAAATCATCTCGAGTGTTATGCTGGAAGATTATTCTACATCTGACTTTTGACGTTTGATTCAAAAATAGATTTATTAAATATAAATATATGAAATTTAAAAATAACTTAATCCACCCATATGCTACCATACTACGATTTTTTGACTATTTGTGGTTCGAAACTTCCTTCCCTATCTCTTGGCGTCAAAAGCTCAAATGAAAATGTTAAACTTCTAAACGATGAAAGAGCCTCGTAGTTGTCGTGTCGCTTTTATTTTTAATTCTATTTGCTACCGTAAGTCATAATTATGCAACATAATTATTTATAAAGGTAAATATTTTTAGACACTGTTTTTCACAGATTCTTTGTTATCTCATTCATCAGAAGGAAAGTTTTAATGATGTAAACTCCTCAGTAAAGAAAAGAAAACCTTCTACAGCATTTTAGGCAGGCATGTAAAAATAAATGATCCCTAATTTCTACAAGGAAGAGAAGCAAAATGGGGACTTATGTCTCCAAATTAATTTCCAATGAGTAGGTAGCTTAGTATTTGAAAATTTGGTCATGAATCAATTTATTTTTCAATGATGCACTTGATTTTCAAATTATATCCTCAGTAACAACAAGTACCTAACCTCTATAATTAAAAATTATGTAGGTAATTAAATACAAAGTTCATTGAAATGGTACCTACAATAAAATAAAATAAATTGTGATGAACGGTGAATTATTCAGTTCCGATTCTATTCTCCATCTCTACATTCAAGAATTTTACTTTGGTGAACTAAGTTTAATTTAAACTGAATCACTAAATTCTTCTCTTTCCTAATATCTATTTTGATCTCTTTCACACCTCTGGTCCCATAAATCACAATTCATCAGAAACTGTCATAGGCAATTGGCAATTGCACCATTCTTATTTCTCGAAGGCGTCAGCGTCAGACGATCTCTCTATGTCCCAGATTCCACCTGCAATTTTTCTCTTTCAAATTCGTATGGAGATCAGCTTAGCTTTGTGGTTAATGCAAAATCCTCCAGTAGGTCAATGACATGTAAGATGAGATCAACAATGACACTAGTTACTTGGAGAAAATGTAAAAAAATGAACGATAAAGATAGTGATATACTTAGTTAGTTGTAAACGTTCATATTATAAAATAGGTACCAAAGTAATAATTTATGTTTTGTGCTGATAGTTTTAAATAAGAAATACTCGTATATATTTTCCTTTTCCTGTTGTCTCGGCATATAGAAAACTGTTCATTGAATTTTTTTATGCTATATTTGTTAGGTCGGGCCAGAAATGTAACAATATCATTTTTGACAATTTGCCTAATTCCTGCAAAATAGGAAGTATTCACAATTAAATGTTAAGTTTTGTAAATAATTAAAATCATCGTCTAAGTCTAGGAGATTTCTAATTATACTATTTCATTAATCACTTTATTTTCATTTATTAATAATCTGCAAAAAGCAAAAAGACTAAATGAAAGATTGTCTTGATGAGGTCATTGATTTTATTACTCTTGTGTAAAAGTGTTAAATTGCAAAATTGCTACCTAATTTGTTAAAAATTATTTTTACATTGTAACTAGGTATCTATTAGTTTGTAGGAAAATTTCATTAATTACCCATTAATTATAATAAAACTTTAATTTGATTGACAGGATATAACCTGAATAGATAATCAATTTCTTCATAATTCAATTATTTTACTACCAGATTTTATCTATTTAACAATATAATTATATATCCACTTAGACTATGAGAGAATAATTTTATTAATTAGTGCAAACATTTAATTCGTAAATAAAAATAGAGAACATGGAAATATGCGGGTATAGATTGGTAGATAATAAAAAAAATTAAAATATATTGTGGCTTAAACAAAACCGCATTGACATTTCGTTAATAGAAGCCGTTAGACGCGTGTAGACCGTTGACGTTATAGCAACAGTGGGAGCATCATTTTATCAGGATATCAGGGCGTGCTATATCTGCAGTAAACAAAATGTGCAGAAAGAACATAATTCATAGGCCAGCCTCAAAAATGTTTCACATAAAATGTGCACTTGGTGTTCAAATAAAATTCATTATATTTAAAAAAAATTGAATAACTCCTTTATCCTTGGAAATATCTTAGTGAAAATTTTTAATTCGAATTTTTTTCAGTCATTTATCAGAAATATGTTGAGAAAATTAGAAAATTCAAGATGGCTGACCCGAATTGGCGCGAAATTCAAATTTTCAGTTTATGGGCTTCATATGTTACTAGAGGGTTAAATGATAATAAAATAAAATATTTCCCACAAGCATTTCCTTTTTTAGTCAATTAAATAAAAAAAATCAATAAAAAACGTAAAAAATAGCAAGAAAATGAAGTGTTTTGCATAAAAGTGCATTTTTCATGTGTTCCAGTCCATGTCATGTCTGTGGGTAATTTTTTTTCGTGGAATATATACCTTGATCTGTGACTTCCAGCAAAAAATCTGATGGAGAAAAAACTTTTTTAATTTCGCCATTTTTTTTATTATTTCCAACGGCCTACATGTGAAACTCACCAAGTGTATTAGATTTCTTTATTATATTTCAACAATTTGGTATATTTTTCAGCGGGTTTTTACGTCCATCTAGGCATTTCTTCGCTGATCAGGGCTTCAGCGGTCATCGCTAAAAAAGAACGCTGATTGGAGTTTTATTCTTTGTTACGCGTACCTGCCATTTCTTTGCAGATCAGAGGTCAGCGCCGAATAAAGAACAAAACGCTTATCAGCCAATCAGCGTTTCGGAGGTCAGCACTTATCAGCGTTTATTCTTACCCATAGCATTGAAAAAGTATGAGCTTATAGTATATTATTTACTAGAAAAGTTTTCCTGGTACTATATTGGTTAAACGATGTACCCGTTTTTAAAAATGAGCTAGAATTATATTATTTTAACCCAGAAATTTGAAGAACATGGACTGTAGAGTGTAGAGTACTATAGTAAAATAAAGTTACATCATTTTGGAGATGAAAATGAAAGAGATAAGAATCACCAAGTTAAAATAAACCAAATAAAGAAAAGTGTTACATTGTACCCACAAGTAATAGTGTTTCTAAAAAAGTTGCCATGAATTTCATGAATATAACGAAAAATTGAAATCTGCATCACAGTTTTAGAGTCCCTGATTTCTTATTCACAGATAAAGAAGGTAGAACAAGTGTAGGTGAAATGTAAATATAAATACGCATCTATCTCCTACTCTCTAAGGTTGTATTTTGCAAACTGCAAAACTGTAAATTCTCTCAAAACTTTAATATTTATATCACATTACCATAAATTTGTGATGTAAATATTAATAGAATTGCAAGATTCCCAATAATTTATGATGTTTTTAAGAAAGAGGAACAGTTTTTAGAATATATGTTACTAAGTTCTGTAAATCAAGGTTAAGTCTACAACACTATAAGAAAGTAAGACGCTAAAATGTAAACTGAGGAACTAAACTAGAGACGCAAATTACGTAAGTAAATGTCACTTGTAAAGAAGAGAGAGAATATTAAAATTGTGTTCAACTTAATACATTAAAATGATACGCAATTTATTTCACGCATGATAATCTATTTTTTATGATAATTAAGTAGTGATGGTATGCCTAATTAGATTAAAATTAAATAAACATAAAATAGTTTAATAATACAGCTAAGGTTACGTTTTGAAATATTTCGAAAACATTGCCCATTTATATTTGTGTATACAAATAAAAAATAACCTTCATTATTATTCATGTTTTGATTTTGATAAATTAAAAAAAAGTGTGTGATAGTTATAGCAAACCGAGTAGGTTTATAGCACGAGTTGTGGGCGAGTGTTATCTAACAATATACACTTTAGTCATTTGTTTTTGTGAATTAATTTTACCTTACAGCAGTTCGGATTTGGCTTTAATAAAAAGGTACCTACTTTTAACAACACAGTGCTTGCGAATATTACGAGTGCGCAGCACCTTACAGCAGTTCGGATTTGGCTTCAATAAAAAGGTACCTACTTTTAACAACACAGTGCTTGCGAATATTACGAGTGCGCAGCACCTTACAGCAGTTCGGATTTGGCTTTAATAAAAAGGTACCTACTTTTAACAACACAGTGCTTGCGAATATTACGAGTGCGCAGCACCTTACAGTAGTTCGGATTTGGCTTTAATAAAAAGGTACCTACTTTTAACAACACAGTGCTTGCGAATATTACGAGTGCTGCGCACTCGTAATATTTATATCCAGGCACAAGGAACATTCGCAATACAACCAGAAAAATAATCGACATAACTACGACTTGTATTATAAGTGACTATTTTGGAGGTAAATTCAAAACTGAATCATCATATTAATTATAATTTGGAAATTAGTTGGAATTTGGACAAAGGTTGTGCATCAAAATAAAATCAAGATGACAGTTAACGTTTCGGATTATATTAATCCATAATCAGAAACAATAACTGTCATCTTGATTATATTTTGATGCTCAACCTTTGTCCTAATTTCCTAATTAAACTACATCATGAACTCACCACACATTTGCGTTCATTCATTATACGTATCAACTTATCTACAGAATTAATAAATAGGTAGGTACATGTGGGTACCTTACTTGTAACTAAAATATTTATTTGGAATATCTCGTATTTATCTGTGGTTTTATCAGCGCTTTCAACACACATCAATAAAATTAATGTAAAAATATATTTATATACATAAGTAGGTACATAATTATCTACCACGCTTTTTATCTTTCTTAATAATTGTGGCAACTTCACATGCTATTTATTGTCATCGGTATAAGATAGGTCTATGAAGCAAGTATTTTAGAACAAAAATATTAATGAATGTAAACTCAGATTTATATTTTACTTGTGAAGTGAACTATTATATGTTATTTCATAAAATAAAATTTAAATAAAGTTGACCTTTCCGTTTGATACCAATCGTTGCACTATTGCAATCTTTATTTATGTAACTATTAAATCTCTCAGATATCTAATATCTAATGTCATAAAACATCAATAATAATGTACTAACAATTTCATAGTCACAGCCTACTTTCTCTTGACTTAACAAAACAAAACCACCTCATCAATATTCCTTCTTCTCAAAATCCCCATCATCAACCTAACCTCAAACTAAAAATATCTCATTACTTTAACCACATATTAAGTAACCACGTTCTCAGATATCTAATCAGTCTCCAGAATGATTTACATCTTCTGATAGCTCTGATAAACTAATGAGTCTTCTCTTCTGAACTGAAAGTGAGTTTGTGAGATTCCTCTGCCACTGCCACACCCAGACATCCGTGTGTCAAGGTCACGAGATTCTAGGTTATGGTAGTGAGATACTGACGGTAGGCGGGAAGAATGAAGAAGACTTTCACTTGCTGAAGATGAAGTGTTAAAAAAGTGAGAAGTGGTGGGATGGTGACTATAGCTGGAAGCAAGAAAGTGAATGTGAAAAATGTTGTAGTAGTTGGGTAAGATAGTGGCAGATGGCGGATTTTGCATAGTTTGGATATATTCGTACAGATGGCACTAAGTATCTCATCTCTTATTTGCAGTGTTGATGCAAATACGAGTATGATGCATTTTAATATTTTAAATTTAAACTGCACACAAATTTTCCTTGTTATGTATAATCCACTAACAACCATATGAAGTTTCGTAAGTTGACGACTAGTAACGTCATACACGTTCAAATTATGTACCTACCTACACCTATGACGCGATGACTCACAATATGTAAAGCTATCACACCCGAGGTTGGTAAGTGGTTTGATAAATATAATATAAAATACATTTTAAGATAATATATTAATTTATAAATGAATAAACATTGTTAGTATTTTATTATTATTATTATTATTATCACATAGGTAATTTATCTAACCCTAAACAACCCAGTTGTGTCCGACGAGTACTTTTTCAAATTAATTTGTATACAGAATCAAAGGTATTAATTTTTATTGCGAAATCAATTCTACTAATTTATCATCTTCATTCTGTCTTCATGTTATTGGCGTATTTAAGATTTCCAAAGGTTAATTTTTGTCTTCAATTTTTAACAATTGCCGAAAAGCAACACAATAACCCAGATGTGGCCCTTGGACACATTCTGATGTATACAGTGTGTACCATAACTTGAGTTACATATTAGATTGACATTTATACAACTTGACGTACTGATCACGGAACAAAATGAATTTTTTCAAAATTCGAAATTTAAATTTTGAGGTTTGTGTAGGAAATAGTTTTGAGCCACTGGTTGAATGGGTAGTTTTAATATTAAATATTACGTTGTAACTAATAACTATATTTGCATAGGTACTAATATAATTGAATTCAGTTTCCAAGTAGCCGGACACATAACCGAGCACATTACTCTGTCTTTATTCAAAATAAATAGTATTCAGTGGTACTAAAATGTTGTCCTGAAGTAAATTACCCTTATTTATAGGAATTTCGAAAAAATCTTTGTGTTCCAGAATCAGTACCTACGTAAAATACTATATGCCATTACAATATGTGTTCTCAACGGTGCCACATTTCCCAGTCTTAAATTTATCGACACTCTGTTCTATTTTAAATTTTAAAAAATATGTTGTTATAATTGTTTAGGTACTATCATGTACAATATAAGAAAAAAAAATTACTTGTACTTAAATAACAATACTTTTTATTTTATTTTCTTTATCATATTATTTGTTTTCTGTATCATATTGTTGACGATTTTCAGTTGTTTGTGTCTATTGGACACTATTGGGCGGGTAGGGTACGTTACAAAAGGAAAAGCATACTAGGTTGTCAAGGGCTAGGTAAAATATCTGCTTTCTGCTATTTTTATGATTATAATAATAATGTATTGTTTTAAAAACATTTATGTTCAAGAAATATTCAAATATTAATTCAGATTTCTTTGTTAGAAATTATAGTGGAACAGAAAAATGATTAATAAAGAAATAAAGATGTAACAACCTAATTTAAACCAATAAATGTCTTCCCACCACTTTCATTATTAAGAGTAGTAGGCTGCTTCTCTTTACTATGACTACTGTGAAACAGGTGAATGTATTTGTAACTGGACAGAATCTAAACATTAACATTATTTGAACACCGCGGTTAAGGTCGATTTCATAACAAAGTACATATATATTTAGTCTTTAGTAGCCTTTATTTATTGATAATCATTATAGATTAATTTACATAACAAAGCAGTAAGTGTATGTTTAGTAGATAGATACAGTAAGAGAAAATAGAAAAGAGACAGGTAAAGCTAAAATGAATAGTAATCTGGTAGAAAGTCTAATAAAAAACAAATAGATAGGTTATATAGAATAAGAATTTTAATTTTGTGTACGCAATTTAGCCTTGACTGCTTGACTTTATACTCGTACTTTACAGTTTATAGATGGGACAAATTTATTTCATTATACAAACAAATAAAATGTCAAATTTATAAAATGGGAGTAGCAATTAATTAAAGTAATTCTTTAAGAGTACCACACCAAAGTATAGTCAAAGTCAAAGAGGATTATTGAATATTCACATACGTATGTTATTTTAACAAAAGTTTCTCATAAAATTTTTGCAAGCTGCAGTTATAAAATTTGATCAGTGTTCTATTATTAAAATTTTGTCTTACTCTTACATACTTTTTTATCGAGGAGGTTCAAAATGATGTTTAATATCTATGCGTGTAAATTTTACGCAATTTGAATTTGAAAAACAAAATGTAGGCCGATTTACCTATATATTTGATTATTATGATTATGAAAAATGAACGAACTTTGAATCTGCCATACTCGTATCTTGCAAAAATGTCGGACCGGTATCTTAAAAATTTTCTCACTTATTTAGCCGAAATTTCAAAGATAAGTTTTAACAGTTTTTTTTTAAACGAAGTGGTGACCAGCTATTTCAGAATTTATTTTACCAATTTGAAAATGAAAACAACCGAAAATACAATGAGAAAATGAGACATTCCTTCAGTTTTTAATCGTAAACTCTAATAAAGTAATATATCTTCACTTATATTGCTTAGTAAAATCAAGTCATATTCTAAACATTATCTTTATTATACTGCCATTTTGTCTTAAAATGGCGGATATCTCAACTGAAAATACGCCATTCTGCTATGCAAAGTTACTACATTTAATTTAATACTCCCATAAAAATAATGATTATGAATAAACAATCCTAATAAAAATTCTTCCTCATAAAATAGCTCATATTTATTCATCAATTTTGCGCATTTCTAACTCTTCCTGACCCTGTGCTTTAAGAAGAATGCACCAAGAACAAGACACTCCTCTGCAGATGATTATTACTGTGATTACAGCTGTTAAGGATGACTAACACCACCATACTGTAGTCTGGATAAAGTGTAAAATGTCATGAATTAACATTGTTACTTCATCGAAAAAAAATTTGTTTACTATAGACTATTTATTGCTACCTATTTTTAGATGTTGTGATTGTGTCATACTTTTCTATTTAAATATGGAATAATTTATTTTAATTTTTGAAGCATGTTTCCCTTTGTATAGTTTGTACCATCTTCAAAATTCATGGGTGATATTTTCAAATGTCAGGTAAACCGGTTACCTTTTGCAATAAATAAATTCAATTAAATGCAATAATGCAGAAGCTTTTCCGCTGTTCTATGCATTTATACCAGTGTTATTTTAATTAGGACATATGTATCTATATAAAGAAGATGCTAAGAATAGATTATAGATATTTATCTTGCCTTATAAACCTTTTCAATACATTGCTAGTAAGTACTGTACTACTACTACACACACAAAAACACTAGCTAGTGTCCAAGTAGGTCTCAAATATTTTAAATATATATATTTTAGACTACAATTTTAAGTTTTAAGTGTTAGTTTCAACAATTGTTATTGAATAAAGATAGTGTTTGTTACTAAGTAGCCCTAGGTGTTGGTGGAAAATTTTATTCGGGTAGATTTTTTTTGACTAAAAAATTAAGTAGGACACTGAGATTCAAAAATGTCTTAATATTAAATAATTGCATTACAGTAAGAAAAGTATATCTGAACTATTTGAGCTAAACTTAAAATTATATTTGAATCGAAACGGATTGTACATAATAATTGTTTCCATAGATTAATAATTATTTTCAAAATAAAAAGGATCGCTCAATGTAAATTTATGTTGTTTATACTAAACTTATAATAGCCCCAAAACCAAACCTAACATAAATAGTTATCTACCTACCTGAAAAGTGATATCGTGCAGACAAGAATTTATTAATAAGTAGCAAAATTATTAGTAGGTATTACAAATCAAAACAATAAAAGGTCGATCGTGATTACTGAAATAAGTATTTATAAAGATAAGAAATAAAAACACGCAAAAAAGTTCTAAAAACATTTAAATTAATTATATATTTACACATACAATCATTTAATTAAATACCTAATGTAAAACTAAATAATCTTGCATGTTGTACTTTTTACAAGCTGAGATAAAATAGAATATTTATCTTTATATTATTTGTGAAGAACATTATTTATAAATGAAACGTCTAACACTAATATGCTTTAACATTAGTTATAGTTAAAAATATATTTGACATTTGAATAAATAAAATTAGTTATTTTGCAAGATAAAATGATTAATATATTTAAAAATTCAGATACAGGTAGGTATTTTTATAGGTACTTCTTGATTGATGTTTTTTATATTACCAGGGACATCATTTTAAATTTAAGAAAATATTTTATGTGAATACTATTAGAAAAATTAAAAGTTATTTACCTACCTATATGAAAACATAATTAATAGAATTATTATCTATTTTGCTGTCAAATCAAATCTTTTTGTACTTCAGTGGGCGGTATTTCTTTTGTTTTATTTTAGAATAAATGAATATTAAATAATAAAATCAGATGTTTTTATGAAATAGTTGAATGCAGATGGTCTAGTAGGTAAATGGTACGTTGGCTTGGCAGGTTTTTCCTTTTTAAACTGTTTCTTAGTAAAAGTGAGGTAACTTGCTAATAAAAACCATTTTATAAATACTCTGAAGATGAACTAATACTATCTAACATTATAAATGCAACTATGTGTTATTACTATTGTAAGTGCATAAGTAGAAGTGTAATTACTTGTATATCCTCGTTTTTATTACTTGAAGCAAATTTTGATATCAGTATGTTGCTAAATGATTTTTCTGCAGTTGTTTTGATTGAAAATATTACTTTAATAATAACTCTATACTGGATTAAAATATCTTTCACAAAAAATTAGGTACATATAATCATACCGGGTGTTAAGTAGAATAATACTTAAAATAAGAATATAGGACCCCAAAACAAGAAAAGAAATTTCATTTTATTCGTTTAGTTACAAATAAAGTTATAATAATATTTGAATACTGCATAATTCACTTTATCGTTATAAAGAAATAAAATTTAATACAAATTTACGAAGTTTGTTTAAAATGATATCCTCTCCAGTACAAAGCCAACTGTAGCATCTGTCGATGACAGATTCGACATTGCTTCTCTGTGTTATTTCTTCGTATTAACATTTCCATTTCACAATTTGTAAACGAACACCATATCAGCATACTCACTTTTTGTAAATGAAATATAAGCGACATGGTTGTATAGTTTACTTAACTATATAATTAAACGAATTAAATTTATTATGTACGAATAAAGATAATTCAGTATTAGTGATGCAAAGGATAGCGATTTTTTAAAATGCCGGATAACGAATATTCGGCCAGACCAGACATCCGAATACCGGACTTATGTAATTATTTGAATTTAAACATCCAATTTTGATAGAAAATTAAAGAAATAGGTATATTAAAAAGTCATTTAATTATATTGTTATCATTTTCAAATATTTCAATATTGTTTTAGATAAATAAAAAGGATAAATTATTATTGTCAGAAAAGGGTAAATTGCTCACATCTTACATCTTTGCATCATAATTTACTATTAAATAATTTGCAATACTTATTATAAATATAACAATTTAGTTACCTATTGTTTTATTGAGTTTATTTTAATGTTCGTATCTATGTTTAGAAGGATTATTTAATTTTTATTTGCGTTTTACTATAGGTAATATAAATTATTTACAGAAAGTTATTATTTTTATTTAGGTAAGTTTATTACATATTTTAAATAAGAAAGTTGTATTTTTATAATGTTATTGTTTATTAAACATTATAATATAGGTAGTACTGGATCATACAAATTTCAAATTTTGTCAATAACCTATTATTCGGCCGGATAATTGCCATTAGCCGGCAAAAACGGATATTCGGCGAAATTGGCCGAATATAGGCCGGGCTATCCGACTGCGTTTCGGATAGCGGTTGAATCCCTATTCAGTGTTCGATGTGGACATATAAATCATATTATTTACTAAATAATGATTTATAAAAAAATAAAATCTTAAGTTAAACTTGGCTGGAACCTGGAATCTTAAATAAATGAATTTTAATAAAATGAAAAGAAGAAAGCGTAATATAAATTTTATCTCACTTCCAAAAGTCAATATTTTCTAAACGAAGCGTTTTCGAGAAAATCTCCAAATGAAAATTTGAGATCTTATATTCATATTTTAAGTTATGCTACTTAAAATTGTTTGTACATAATTCTACAAAGTTTAATAACTTGTATGAATCGTGTACGTCACTCTAAAAAATATAGTGTTAAATTTAACACTAAACTAACCAAAAATAGTGTACCATCGAGGACAGAATATTTAGTGTTAACTTTTACTTTTCCAAGAATGGTTAATTTTAGTGTACTTTAACGAAAGCACAAACGGTTAAAAGTTACACGTTGAGAGTGTAAAAATTTTAGTGTAAAATATTAGTGTTACTATATAGTGTTAAAATAGAGTAAAATAAAAAGTAGGATTTGATGCAAAATATATTATAAATTTAATATTACATCCAGATTAAGTATACATTAGGTTAGGTACCTACAATATACAGTAGACATATTATGTATAGTTTATAGAAATATGTATAATAATTGAAATACGTAATAGGATTGAAATAAGGTTATGATCGCTTTTGCTGGATTACATTGCTTCAGACAAGGGATCGGTGTTGTATTATCGATGACTCGTCGATGACAAGAAAATAGTTTGTTAGGTATAGCTCCGGGAATCGATCCTTCTGCGATTAGAAATGGTTGATTGGTTGTTTTTTTAGTATATCCTTTTCTAATTTGATAAATTATTCTGTAAAATATGTATTAAAAATAAATAAATAAATTAAATAACATGAATTTTCCAACTTACTAGTTTAAAAAGAATTATTTTTCTGGCTTTTCCCAATAGATTCTTTGGATCTTCGTGTTGTAGCTGGTAACATCTCAACTGAAGCAAATATGGGCGCGGGTAAAATGGTCACATCCACATTAAAATATCTTCACGTGCAGTCACAATAATTAATTTTATGCACCATTCCAAAATATGAAAGTATAGCAAAAAGATGAAACACTAAAACCAAATGAAACGTATAAAAACTAAACACAAACAACACAAATACTAACCCACGCCACTACGTCTGATCTGTATACCAACTCTGTACATGAACAACGTGACCAGAACTTTGAAGGGTATTTTTACACTGAACGTATTACTCTAATGTTTTATAACGGTAATATTACACTATCTTCAGAAATATCACACTGAAATAATTACTTTCGCACTATTATTGTGAAAAGTTCCATATCTAGTGTAAAATATTACACTAATTCTTAGTGTACTTTTACCACATGCGTAGTGTAAAATGTAGTGTTGTTTTAACGAGTTTTTAGTGTAAAAATTAACACTAAATTTTTAACCAAAGGCACAAGTTTAATTTACACGCATGCATTTTTTGTGTTAGGAAGAAGGCTTTCTGAATAATATAATCAATAACAATTAAGTAATTCAAATTTAAAGGTTGTTGATTGAAGTAGGCGATCTAATGTTAAATTTATTTATTTAATACTTTGTCAACTATCGATTTCGGTCAGGAGACCATCATCAGGTTGTACAGCTGAAATACATAATATCGTGAGTATTTATATGTACAGAAATAATTTACATGTTTAATAAAATTTAATAAAAAGTTATAAATAACTGAGATAGAAATTAAAGTGTATTTGAAACAGTATTTAAAAAAGTTTTTGTAAACCATGTGGATATTTTAGGTTATGGTTTAGTAAATGTCTCATGATCAATCAATAGATAAATATGAAAATAATTAAAATATCTCATTTAACAGAATGAAAGGTACTAACCGTCAAGAATTAAGTTAAAATACAATTGTATGAATACTGTAAAATCATTTTGTGTAGATTAAAATTTGTTGTGAAAATGTGCTAGGGCCAAGAGTTTGAGATTAACCTTTATATCATGCAATCTGAACTAGAGAAATTCATTTGAATTTGAATATAGTTTCCCAGTAAAATTATTAATTAAGCTGCAAAACTCAAAACCGTAAGAGGCAAACTTAGTTAAAATGGTCATAACTCATAACACATACAACTTATATTTTACGATGACCCATTTAACAGGATTTTCAACTCAATTATTGCAGATGAGTCGACGTGATTTTAGTGGAATTCAACCACTCAAACTGATATTTTTATATCGGTTGCTGGGATCGAATTAGGTATCACTATATCTATAGCATGCAAGGCGGGACACTATTATTTAACGTGGCTTTATATAAGTACTTGATGATTTATAAATTAATTTTTTAATAAAATTGTTGATTTATAAATATCTCAATAATTTAATAATGATTCAAAGGTTATAACAACCTTTTAAAGAACTATTAACTAACGAACTAACTCATTCCTTAATTGGAATTCTTTCAAAATTCCTCTTTCGCCTCATTTATTTTATCTGTTCTAAAGTTTTTAATGCAATCGGAATAAATTAAGAATTTATCGTCTTAAGTTACAATATCAAAAGGATGGGCTATTTCCGTTATTCAGTATCAAATGAACGTTCTTCTGACCTTCAACTTTAAGTTCACCTGTAGCCTACATCTCTGCATTAAGTATGGTATTTAGACTTGGACTGTGTGATTAGCAGAATTGAAAATAACAATTACTAAACAGGAGAATCAGAATCTGATGGTTGCCCTTGAATTTGATGCTTTGTATGATTGTTATTAATAAATTATTGTAAGGAAACAATTACTACCTAATAAAAGTGCGAAAAAAATAAATAAATGGTTGTTTGTATTGTAATTTAAGTAATACCTACGTTAAATAGTTTGAAATTATTGGTAGATAGTTTCCTTGAATAAAATCATGGACTGCAGATCCTGCAAAAAAGACTGTTTTGGGAGTGGCTAATTTGTATGTGTTACTTTCATTTCGAAGTATACTATCCTTAAAATGAAACGTGAAGATGCATTTTTAAACGACCTTTACTTTAAATTTGTTGAAATACACTCTAATTATAAGTAATATTATTATGTTTACAGCTCTGAGCTGTATACTATAGAGTATGTTAATTACAAAAATTAATCAGAAACAGCTTGTCTAATTATAATAGATGAAATCTAATTAAGTTGTATAAAATTTAATTAAACGTCTTTGTAGTCTGCGTCTGCGTGTTCATCTTTTATTTGACACATTTATCTTTTTCTCGAAATAATTTATAAATCAATTGAGACAATCACTGGTACTCAGCAGTTAATTACGTAAATCAACTTACTAAAGCAGCATATAAAACGGTTTTACGTTTGCCTCACTATACTTAGTAAAATTCAAGATGAACAATCACAATTTGGACAAAATACGGTTACGCACATAATCCTTCTTCAATATTAGTTGTGCCTACAATTCCTTACTTTATTAGTCATCTTCATATCCTTTTAATCAATTTGTTATTATTAGGCATTATTATTATTACTTTTATTGTATTGTGTTATCGACTTATAATTACAAATTTTCAAGAACTGTAAGTACTATTTATACATAAAGAAGGTATAACCAAAATAAAATTTTATAACACAAGAAATAAAAGCAAAACCAATAAAAATAAATCAAAGTGTACAACTTCATACATTATTATTTACATATTTACACCATAAAACTCATGTAAATACCATCCAATAAATCATAAAAATTCCTTGCAAAAATAATCTTTTAATAAAAACCGTTCGGTTTCAAGGTTAGCGTCTTAAAATGAAAAGTGAAAACTGATATTATTCACGCATGAAGAACGTGAAGATGTTTTCATTCATGACTAACTTGATGAGAAATAAACAGCGGTGGCGATAGGCTATTGTTTTAATTGGGTTTCCGTTCTTAATTTAAATGAGGTAAAAATCGACAATTTTTACTGAAACTAATAAAAGTGGTAAAGTAGGTAATAGAAGGTAATTATTATTATTGAAGTGCGATTCTTTTATATTTTCACCTTTTTAATTTAATTTTTATTTGAAATCTTTCCATTTCTGAAAATTACATCAAAATATGATTAATTATATTCAGTTTTGTGTTATTTAAATATACAAATACCAACTTATTTAACATCAGAGGCGCACTTTTTATTTTTTTCGAATAGGGTTTTTAAAAATCATGGAAGAAGATTATTGATAATTTCGACAATTTGACACTGATCCAGAAAATCTTTGAGGGAGCGAATTGTTATAAAAATATTACCGGGGTGTTGTTTCTTAAAGAGAAAGAGGAAATAGCACCGCAGACAAAAAAAATTTGGGTTCAAGGTCAAAAGATAAGTTTTCCATATAGGCGAATATAGGTAAATATATTTAACCTCTTTCACGAGTAGAAATTAATAAATAACAAATTTAAAAAACAAATGAAATGAAAATTGGAAAATTTTGTTATCTGTAATCTGTCAGGCAACGATTTCTTAAACTTTTAAAGAACAAATTCTCTCAAGGGGGAAGGGAGCGGTCACCCCATTGTCCCTCCCTTGGAGCCGCCACTGATTTGGCATAAAATTTGTTTGTTATTAAATATTTATAATTATTATTGTAACTCACCTCTCCTATGAATTTGGTTTAAATTAGAGATTAGTGTACCCACTGCGAAATACGAAAAATGGGTTAGAATAATTATTACAATAAAGTCTAAATTAAGTTACCTTTTCTTCTCATGTGGTATTTTTGTTTTTTTTTTTACAAAAAAATCTTTTAGAATCAGTTGAAAACTTGGTCGTTTAATAGGACGAAACATTATTTTAAAATGTACCTAGTTCACAGTTCAGTTTGTACAAATGAGTAGATACCTACCTATATACACAGATATCGTTTGTTGTGGTCAGGAAAGAGGAAAACTGGAATTATTGTTTGTTTTCGGACGTATTATCTAAAAATTTAAATGTATGCATAATGCATTATTAGCGGTAATGGGTAATACCAATATTGGAATGCATTTTGTAATAATTTTAATTTAAGTACATTTTTTCTTTAAAACTTAACTTCAAATAAAAATTAAAAATTTCGGTGGGTGGAAGGGGTTAACCCTAATTACATTATAAATAAATTTATGGACACAATAATTATCATTTTTTAACACTCCAGACGAATTGTTAAAATTGTTGAGCGACATAACATAACTTGCTAGTAAGTAAACTTTTGTATTATGTTCGTTAAGAATTTTATTTTATTTGAGGTTTTATTTATATTTTAAACATTTAAACCATAAAATGATCAGAGAAATATTATATGACATGACACATTTAACACAATTGTACCTCATGCATTTCGTGGGATCCGAATAGTTAATAAATTAACTATTTTGTAACTGACTTTGAACTTTGAAGAAAGTATTCTCGTAAATTTTAATCTCTCATCAAATATTTTGCAATTTTCATGTCTACAAATACTCATTTTTTCTTGTTAGCAACTCCATAATGGCTATTCTAAGATTAAAATAGTGATTTTACAAATTAAATATAAATATGAATCTAATAAATCTTAGTAAATGAAGGGTTATAAAGTTAATTTATGACCGTGATACGTAAGAATAGTTATTAACATTATCCGTAAAATGAAGAAAATTACACTTAGGTAAACGTTTAATTATAGTGATGCTGCTATTATTTTCACATCTTCATTATCCTTATTAGTAAATATGGTAAATATCAACAACGGAGAAAAGTACCTACACACAGAAAAAAACAAGAATATGATAAACGAGCAGCTAATCACAATAACTAATATTATTATTTATTAATTTTGAATTCTTTATAGATTACTTTGGAAAAAATTCTTTCAATAACAGATACCTACAAAAAATAAAATTTTGTAAAGTCTTTTATTTGAAGCTTATTTCCGTAAAATAATAGTTATTTATATTACAAGTGGGATAAGAGCATTATTACAGCAGTCGAATGTGAAGAATTGTACGACGAGGTCGTAGACCGAGTCGTGTAATCACATGAGTGCTGTATGTGTATATACACTCCGCGTTAAAAAAAAGGCCCCACTTGAAATTGTGAAAAAATCAACAAATTTCAAACCGATATAACTCAGCGAGTTTTCGATGGATTTCGATGAACTTTCGACTCCAAGAAAGTTCAAAGTGTCTACTTTAAGGACATCTATTCAATTTTTGTTATAACCCTCTCTACACTCCTGCAACCCCCTATGAAAAAAAGTGTTTTCAGGGGAAAATTTTTTCAACTTTGATGATGTGCACGGACTAGAAATTTTTTTTGACCCGATCTGTCTACATGACAATAAAATTCAATCAATTCTCTGTAAATTTTTCGAAAAACGAAGTTCCTACGATGATTGGATAAAAAGTTATGCGAGTTTGAAAATTAAGTTGCATTTTGAGGTTTTTGAGTCATTAGGTACTCGCCATTTGTTGATCAATTCAGATGTACTCTTGACAAAAAGAAAGTTCTAAGTGTCTAGTCCAGAAAAATGATCTGTTATTATTCTCATGAATTTACGCTGATGAATCATAATTTATTTACAATTTCTATGCATATCAATCGCCAATCTGCAAAATAATTTTTTTCAGAATACTCATGGTAAAATTAAAAAATATATGAGCTTATTTTTGTTTTAAATTTTTATCATTTTTATATGAACCATATTATTATAGTTTATGTTCTAATAATTTTTTTTTATACCTCTTAATAATACTAAGATTGTGTAATTATAAATTTAATTATACTTTTTAACATGTGCTTCCGTAGGATAATTAAAGAATTAGTAGGTAGGTATAGTATTATTATTTTAGTTTTTATAGATGCAAATGTGTGTTATCTTCTTCATCAAATAATATTTTTCTTTATTACCTTGTAAACTGTATAAATGTAATAAATGGTAAAAATCAGATAAGAATTTATTATTTAATGAAAATAATTTTAATCTATAAATTCAGAAAAAGGTAAACATAAATGCTGAATAAATGTAAAATGAAGTATTAAAAGTAGCATAACATTTATAGTTTATGAATTTCCAACTTTTTTAAATGTTATAAAAATTCTGACACCTTAACATTATTTCTTTAGTATTATTATGGCCAGTTTATTAATTATTATTAATCTTTAAATTAAGAAAAGCAAATACTTGCAAATTCTTTCAGGGATTTCATATTTTGTTATAGTTTAGGTACACATAAACCATTTATACGGAACTATAACGACTTATATAATATGATATACTATAATATATATATATATATATATATATATATATATATATATATATATATATATATATATATATATATATATATATATATATATATATATATAATGGTTATAGATCCCCCAGACAAACAAATTTTCCGTCGCAGATTCGCAACGAAATTCGCGACAGAATCCGTTGCGAAATAAATCGAACAAGATTTGTTTGATTTTCAGTTTGCTAGTGCTTTAAAAGCACATTATACACGTATCATAAGCTATTTTTTATTACACATGCATCCAAATTTAAAAAATAGAGCTGGAAAACGGCAATTTAATTTTACACAATTATTTTGTTTAAATTCATTGATACATTTTACATTTGTGTAACAATTTATTATGCTGCATTACTGTATTTATAAAAAGATGAATTTTTTATCTCTGAAGGAAAGCTGGGTTGGCCTAATTGAAGTAATTTTTGAAATAAAAAATTTATTTTAAAAATATCATTATTTTTGCCAACCCTGAGGCAAAGTATTTAAGGATATATTTACTACTTATTATTTATATTTTAATTATCAAAAACATTTCCTAGTAATCTTTAATAAATATCAATATGTTTCATCATTAGGAAAAATCTGTAGAAGTAAAGTACATAATAATTATCCCATAACTTAAATTCGTTATAGCAATAGCTAATCAATGTTATCGGTTCTCCAATTTCTACACGTTAATAAATTACCCATATATTATCTTCCCAACCAACACCTTTTTAAAATACTTCCAAAATGATTTAACCTCTCAACAATTTCTCAAAAAGTCATTACCTTAACAAGAAGAACTCCGTTTATCTTTTATAAATTAAGAAGTAAAAAACACGGTTTAGTGGGCGTAGGTCTAAGAAGTTCAATGTTAAAGGAGTATTATTAACTATTGGTCAACACTGTTTTAACTTTTATGCATTTAATTAAAGTTGGGAAAATATTTTACGTGGGAGATGAACAGAAAACTTACAGGTGATGGTAATGAATGTAGATGTAGAGAGATGCATATTTATGAAGTTACGAAAAGTGCAAGTAGGTAAATTGGGATGTAAAAAGTGATGTCACAATGATGATATGAGCTGAATTAATGATGGACCACCTATGATGATTGTATCAATGCGGAAATCAAAGTGTAAAAGATGCAAATCGGCTGAGAAATCAAATTGATTTTATTTTCAGGTAGTGCATGGTTGTGCATGGATATGAAAAATTAAAAATTGTGGATATTTCTGAAAGTACGTAGGTATGTATGAAATTTAAATCTATTCCAATTAGTCTCATATTAAAAAATTAACAATTACTAATTTTTCAGCAACATTTTGACTTAACGAATTTTAGATAACTTACCATTATCAACTAATTAATAAAACGTCTTATATAATTTCGTTTATACGAGTAATGGTATACCTATATTTATTAGTCAAGAAATTTAAATTATACATTTTAACCATCAGACATTGTTGTAAATGTTAAATAATGAATATATTGTTTACCTGTAGAGAATGTGAACACCGTATTTTATCTAATTTCGGACATAGTGACATAGTATAAAGTTTATTTTATTAAATCGTAGAATAATGAGTTACTTAAGCTCCGCAAAATCGTAGTGAAAAGTACAACTTTAGTTCTGCATTTTTCAATCAAACAGAGCGTTGTTGCAACCCGTAAATTTTAAATATGTTTTGCGTTGACTTTTATTTTACTGTAACAAATTTAATATAATTTTGCGATTTTATATAAATATAATAGGGTGGTCCATCGGTCTGTATTTTAAATAAAAGATCTTTAAAATATTGTAAAAATATATCAAGAAGTATAATGATGGATGGAGCATCCTGTAGAAAAACTTATTGTGTAGATATGTACGCATTTTAATGGAAAATAAACTTTGTTTGAAAAAATTGCGGTAATATTTTAAATAAATGAGTAAAAAAAATACAGACCGATGAACCATCTTGCATATGTCGGCTGTAAAAACATTTTTTTATTACTCACGTGATTATTTTTCTCGTCTAACGATGTTCCACATTCGTAATAAAAAATCCTTCTTTATAATCTAGATAAGTATATAAATAACTATTATATTCTATCAGGTTTGGAATATATGCATTAAAGAAATATCTGTCTCTTTTATACACAAGTTAAATAATAATCTTATAAAATTATGTTGATGACAAGATTACTTACATTTTTTTAGCGACACTCACTCCCCAGGATCTTGCACTCGTAAATCAGAGTTGATAGAAAACCAACCGCGACGAAAGCTGCAACCAGCGCATCTGAAAATAGAACAATATATAAACAGTGAATTCTAGCAGGTACCGTGAATAGTTAAAAAAATTATATAATACAATATGTACATAAATTTTATCATGTCTACTTGTTAGTCATATTTTTATGTGTCTAACATCTTGTGAAACTATCTAATTTCTTATGTTTCGATTATTGAATACGTACTCTTTTATACTTAGGTATATTACATAATTATTACTTGTTTGTCTAAAATATTTACAAACATTTAAAAATGAATGCGAATAGGTTAAGTTGCAAAAAGATTCTCGTAGACTAAAGCAGAAATTAACCAATAGAAAGATCCGCGTAGTCTCATTTTAGTTATTCGCTTCCGTTAAAGACGATTCAAGTATAAGTGCAATAAATAGTTGAATATAATATGGTGTTCAAGTTAACCGTATGTAACAACTCACTCAAGCATATCGACATAATTAGTAAATACCATAACACATAATCTTAATATGTATATACTTTACAAATTCAACTTGGGACGAAACAACTTCAAATTGGGAATAAACAATTTCAAATTGGGAATAAACCATATCAAATTGACAATAATCAATTTCAAATTAAGAGCAATTTAAAACGAATAGGCTGGTAAGCTTAAAATCGAGAATTAAAAGTGATTTAGCCATTCGAATGCCACATAATATCTTAGTTTAACGACTTAAAAATATATAATTTAAAAAAATATTGAAAATATTACTTTTGCCAATAAGCTACTTGCTACTTGTTCGGTTTAAAACATCGGTAAATGTAAAAATATAAATTTAAAAAAACTATATTTTATATATTTTAGTGTAAGTTGAGAAAGTAATTTTGCTGTGACGAATTTATATAATTAGGAGATATGGTAGCATTCTACGTTACATCACATATTATTGAATTTTCATGAATTATTTTTGGACTTTGATAAAAAAATTGTAAAAATAAAAATACGGGTCCAAGTTTTTATTTTTTCTTCTTCAAACATATTTAAATTTAAAAACATAATGTAAATTTGAAGTTGATTCATTCCAATTTGGAGTTGAAAGGTAGTTATGGAAATAAGACGAATAATTGATATGGATTATTAAGAGCCTATTGCATGGCAATAATATGCATTGAAAAACGAGTAATTTTTGTGAGGATCTCAATCTAATACTGTTATATGTATGATGTTGAATTTTTGTATGTAGATTAAGGAAGAATACTAAAAGTGCGGAATCTTCAAAATATATAATTAATGTAATTAGTTTGGCTTTAATAATGATGCGAAATACGGCGAAAATTGTGCAAGTTTAGATATAATTTATGGCAATTCTGTTGATAAAATTATAGTTTTATTGCTTTTCCGCCCTTTTTACATCTATGTTCTACTTATTTTATCTTTAAACACAATGATAACTTTTATAGTTCATTCATGAGATCCTTACGAAATTCTAGTGTTTAATTTCTTTTTTTCTCTAATTGTTGCCGGAACAATATACAGTTTGAATTTTTCAATTCAACAATGCTTTGTCGTTACTAATGTAAAATTTCAGATTTTTATTTTGAGCAATATCGTCAGAATCGTGAATTCTGATTCTTATTGCACTCAAGAAGTATAGCCCCTTAAGACCTTAACATGAATTAAATACATATATATTAGTATCGTTGATCACTAACTTCCTTATTTTCAAATAATGTACATCCCTTGCATGTGTACAAATACACATGAACCTACACACTACACAGTAAAGCACCATTCATGAAGAAGGTAACTGATTGACTGCCATTCAAATTCTTTGTTCGCAACAGGGTTGTGTCATCGTTTACAAGTTAAAACAAATAACTTTTGCGTAGCATAATAGCACAATTTATTAAATTAACTCCCAAATTAAAATTTCGTAATAAAACAAAATTAAATAAATATGTATACAAACATATCTTGTAGAGTAGTACAGTTGTACAGTAAACTATGATCGTGGCATGTACGATATTTTTACGATAAATTAAGAAATATGTAGTCATACTATTCTGGGAAATAGCATATAATTTCCGTAGTATTTATGAGTGTACTACTAGTCCTGGTTAAAAATAGTGCTATTTTAAGACTGCAGCAGGTGTTTTTAAAATCTGCCAATCTAATTTATGAATTATTAATAAATTAGCAGCTAATAAAATTTGCGGGAAAATTATTGCGCCACACACAGAATGATTTATCATCTAAGTCCAGCTTAAATAATTTGATAATCTAATATGCGATGATCATTTAATTTATTTATGTGCAGAAAAATTCTTGAAAATAATTTAATCCTGGTCATGGCCACCAAATTCATTCATATTCAATTACAAATTTGTTCATAAATCTTTTACTGAAAAGTAAATTTACATTTACAATATTTAATTCAGTAGTAATGTAATTTTTCACAAAAAATCTTGACTTTTATTTCTGGGAAAAAAATTACAAAAAAACAAAAGAAATAAATTAATAACCGGATTTGTTTGGAAACAAAGATATCGATAGATTACAATAGCATGACAATCTTTTATTTAATACACTAAATTTAAAAGAATATACTCGTACAAACAAGTAAACGATATTCTACATACCTTTTATTAATTATTGTTATATAAATTTAATTTAATTTCTTTTCAGAGTGAAAATGTCATTGATAAAAGTTTTTTTCTTCAATGCGACATGAACATAGTACATGCATTATTCATGACTATCCTTTGCATGAATTGTGATACTGAAATGTAACTCTGTTGTTGCGGAGAAAATTCTTTAAAATGTTATACTTTCTCATTATCACAGTTATTTCTACATCATCTCTTTCTTGTTAATTTAGATAATTTACAGTATAAAAGCAAAGGTGCACCCATTTTATTTAGGTGTGTATTATGATTATGAATTATTATTGTACAGCTGTCTCTTACGTGTAAAATTAAAATATCGGATCAAATCCAAATCGTTTAATCAAAAATATTATACTACGATATTATTCTGATTTTATATTCTTTTATATGAACGATATTTTAACCCTTTATTGGTCTTCTTTAAAAATATTTTTTATCGTTTATTGGAACCTGTAACCATATAGTTACAATGATTTTAAAAGCATTTTTCACTAGTATCCTTCAATTTATAGCTGTCCACGCAATGCAACCGTATGGTATCAGCTCAGTTAAATGAGGGAGATACCATTGCTACTTTTAATCTGTCCTCTAGTTACAAATTTATTTGAAGTGGTGTTTTTTTTTACAAAGTCATAAGCACCTTGACCAATAACGGTTACAAAAATCAACGTAACCAACCATTTGGTTGCAAGAACTGATAAAGGGTCTGCTGCCGGCAAAGAATTTTTCTGTTTCGCCACTCTAATGCTAATCAAGGGCGATTTTCATTAGAGTATCTATACCAAAACTGAGTTTGTCGGGCTCAAGGAAGGTACTGGGGTTGTTCATTGAATTCTGTTTAACTTAAGGCAATTAAACGAAAAGCAATTCATTTGGTTTATAGAAACCGGCATTGATCTATTTGTTGGTTGTCGTTGCCGGCAACAGAGGCACGGCGAAAATAAAAACGGTACTAGCTACACAAACCATAAAATTTTTATTTGAAAAATGAGCATTAATTTACTTTGATTTATAATTCCATAAAATATTATTCCAAACATGAGCATAGATTTGATCTATGATTAATACCTATAATCATCTATAAAAATAAAATAATACAATATAATCATTATTATTATACCCAAAAATACCAGGTTCAAAATATAGGAATCAAATTTAACTTCTATATTTATCAATAAATAAATAGGTAGGTATTCTAAAAAGTAATCTACTTTATACCTCTTTGACAAGAATAAAATATAAAATTGTGGTATAATGCTAACTTTAAATAAATAAGAAAATCAATCTGATCTGAAAAATACTGAGTGAAAATACTGAGTGAATAGAATGATGAGAATTATTTAAAATTTAAGTACAGATGAAAAGAATGTTGGTAATTAGGTAATTTAAGTTTATTGAATTTATATTGATTAAATTTTTTGTTTTTATTTTCTTACTAACGGAGAAAATTTTATAGGGGAACCAACAAAAATTCTTTTAAGGTTTTTAAAGCTTTATTTCTTATAAATAATTCACATTCAGGAAAAGCTACAAAACGAGGTAATAGATTAAAAAATAAATTCCGTACGCGTCATATTTTATTTCCAAACACAATCTTCTCAATTTATGTGTACGTCCATACCAATTTCCAAAATCTTCATTTCATCTCCAAGTTATTTAAATCAAAATCTCTATCTCTACATCTGTGTTGGTGCACACACACCCAAATCTTCACTATTCTATGCTCTGTGTGTATGTGTGTATGTGTCTATGAGTGAAGGTACATGACTGAAGAAGCGGTCAGGGGGCAGGACCAGACCGCGACCACAAAGATGAACCATTGGGATGCTATATAAACCCGGATCATTCTTCAGTACTACACAGTTACATTCAGTGACCAAAGTAGCCATCATGAAGTACTTGGTAAGTACCAGCAACGCAACAACCAAGGATTTAAGACGCTACACTTGTTACTTATTTTGAATTGAAGGATGATTTGATGAATCATCAATTAATCGATAGTCAGTCGACAATAAATTTCAATTTAATTTTGTACCTGTTGATTACTACATTTTCTAAATCGAATAATAAATCGGCTTTATCCTTAAATTATTAACGTTGAAGAAAATTAAAATGTTCTTGTCATAAATTTTTTAAATAAAAAGATGCTGAGTTAAATGATAATAGAGAAAACAATGTGTGAAATAAAATATTTCAAATACGAAAAATTTTTAGGGTACATGCTCACAAGCAATTACTCCCTTGGCCGTAAACAACTTGCTTGTACCTTAAAACTTAACTTTTCGTAATAAAAACAGTCAATGTTTTATACAGTTGCTGTAAGAAGGTCAATATTCATACAAAAATATGGATTAATATTTTAATTTTGCAACAACCATAAAACTAACTTAAACAAAATTATAATTAAACTTAAGAATTGTGGTAGTTAGTCAGAAATAGGGGATGTTGTCATTGACCATTGCCCAGTTATTTTGTGGATTTAGTTTGAAATATGCACTGACTTTTTTCAAGTGTTTAACTACCATTTTGCACTGGCAAATACGACTATATTATAAAAAACTAAATAAAGAGGGTATTATTAAAAATTTAAATAAGTAGAAAATAATAAACTTAATTTCAAAGTTAAATACTGATACATATTTAAAGAAGCATTTAAAAAAAATTCAAAAACATAAGGAATTCACTACAGAAGAATTTCCCTATTAAAGTATTTCCTGAAAATTTTCTGTTAATTGTCATATATCGCGGTTTATATTTTTAGTTTTAACCGTATAAAATTATGATTTGATAAAATATGAAACTATAGCAAAGTCAATAAAAAACGCAAAAACCAATACCTAATACAATGCACGAAATATCCATTAAATTGAAAACCAAAACTTAAAGTTCAAAAGATCACAACCTTACAAAAGATAATTTTTGTGTCTACAAGCAAATACGTAATATAATATAAACAAATCAACCTGCTTCGATATACTCTCTCGTATATAGAATTAATAATTACTTACAGATATTATTTAATAATTGAAAGGTACTGCATAATATTGAATGTAAAGATCATTGAACAATCCATAAAATTTTATGCACCTTTTACTAAGAAATATACATTCGTAATGTCAATCAGCAACATACAGTTATAATAATAAAAATTAATTATCTTCTAGATTGTCTTATCCGCCGTTTTGGCCTGCACCCTGGCCCAGTACCGCCCCCGCCCCGCCGCTCCCCAGCAATACAGCCCAGGAAAACAAATCGCGATTTTGAGACAATCCCAGGATGTCAACTTTGACGGATCTTACCAATGGAGGTATGCAATGAAAACAACAAATCACTTTGAAAATATCATAAGCGATCAGACAAAAGATTAAATATTAACTGCAAAATGAGGAAATAGCATACAATAAGTCAGTTTTTTAGTAGAGAAATAGTAGTTTTGTAATAGGATATGAAAGCGGTTGTTTTATCAAAAAAATAAATGTTAGTTTTGCCCAAAAGTAATAAAATATATTTAGTGCTGCCGGATATTTTATGGCTTATTACCGGAAACGAGGCTTTATATTTTTTGCAAACCTAAATTTAAGAATGACGAAGTCTAATTTGCATTTCCAATATTAAATTCCATAAATCTATTTTATTTGGTGGTAAAATTATTAAAATTTATTCTTTATCTTAAATGCTGAAACATGTATTGATTTATTAAACGCTAATATCAATATCATGTTTTTTTAATACCTATTAATATAATTTGATTTAAACTTTACAAATAAAAACATAAATTGAAATTAAGCTAGATAAGATTAATAGCATAACAAATAAAAATTGACGTTATGTGACTCTTGAGAAACATATTATTAATACAACTGCATTAAAATTTAACAAGTAATCAGACAAAATTTTGTAAATGTAGGTATTATTATAAGATTCAGTACAATAAAAACTGTTTAAATTTTAAATTTGGTACCTATCAAGGTTATCCAATTAATTTTTGAGTGTATTGTTTAAATAATTGTTCATATCAATTAAAATCAACTTTCAATCATACTTGCAATAATGACTAACCTAAAATTCTTCGTACTCATTATTAAATGCAAATGCATATTCTTTTGTTTCTACAATCAAAAACAATAGACGATCTTCCACACCTAAATCATCATTAACTCTTAACACCATCTCCGAAGGAATGCACGACCTTAAAGTAAAGAGAACTATTACAATTTTATCAAGTTCTTACAAAGGTGGAACAAATTGTTCTGGATAATATTGAAGAAATATCAAACCAATAGAAACAACTTAATATCACGACGACAATAAAATGAGAAAATCACAAGAGGAGATTATAAGCCACAAATATAACTACGTAAGCTTAGATACAAAATTATACGTACAGTCCACGAATTAAATTAAATTTATAATGCTGTTCTAAGTATTTCAAAATATAAAATTTATAGCAGTAACTCCAAAATTGTTAGTGCCTATACCGAGCGTTCAATGCAAACTTAAACCCTGCATTTTGTATCGCTTCATAGATTTCGCACGCTATTCTATAGCTTTTATTGTTTTGTTATTATAATAACAAATAATTTATGGTACAGGAGAAAAAAATAATTTTGGTACTCATATTTCTAAAAAGAATACAATATTAATTTGTATTTATATACGCCCGCCACTCTACAGTTTTTGCGAAATAACCAACGGAATTTTAAAATTATGCTTTGAACATTTTAAAGATTTTAGAAAATTATGTTTAACAAAACAATAAACGCTGCTGAATGGCGCGCAAAATCCATATTTTTGGCTGTTGGCATGTAGTAGAGGATCGTCTTTAAGAAGCAGAATTAACATTTTCTTTGATATTATTTAGTGACTAATGCTATTTTTTGAGAAATATTTTAAACATGATTAGATTGATCATTCAGGAGTGAAACTATTGTAAAGCTATCTTAATCGACCTCGTATTTTCTACAGTTCCTCAGCTTCTAATGCTTGTCCGTCCTGTGATTCTGCGAACAGTATTTTTTCTGCTCGAATTTGTCTTAGAATCGCTTATTTATTAAACTTGCTCTTTAATATTTGCATCTATTCAACCCATTTATTGAACCCTGTTTCTAATTCGGAACGCACTGAACTCAAGACGTTATACAATAATGCATGTATAATTAAATTTGTCTTAATTATACGAATTTCAAAACTTACTTAAACTTTAACAGTTCAACGATTTTGGTATTTGAATACCTACAACAAAATTTACAAAATTAAGCGAATCCTGCATTTTAGTCTAATACAGGATATAAAATTGAAATGTGGCGAATGATAATATTACATAAACAAAATGAAGACACCAATTTGACAATAGTACGTCAACGCAACTCCGTATTTGAGCTGTATAGTAAAAATGGTCCAATTCTAGTCCTACTGTGCGACAGAGATAGCATATAAACACTGACACACCGGTGTCAGATGTTTGTTGGGATTTGGTTACATTACATTTTGATGCGTCTTGTATAAATAATATACTAGTTAATTTCATAACGAGTATCTAAACTGACAAAATATCATAGACGTCCACAAAAAATAACACATAATTTTTGATTTTTAATACACACACAAATTTTAAATGACATTTCCACTGTCATTTCAAACAATAAATAAACAAAGCAAAGCCGGCTATGTTGATATTCTTGTGTCGGTACGGTCGGTACCATAAGACACTGTACAATGCTCAGGATTTATCTGCTATCTCTCTCGCGGGACTAGTTTTGGATCATTTCAAGCGTGCTCGCTTCCACTTCTGTCTGTATTATACTTCGTGGTATTTAGTGTATGATGAATAAAATTTGTCTTTATTAAAATTTCAAATAAATTTTTTCAACGAGGTTGATATTTTAACGGAATTTGGGAAATTGAGCGCATTCTGCATTTTAGTCTAACTTAGGTACATTAGAGTGTAAATTGAAATGCGGCGAATAAGGACTTCTTAAAGAACATGAACACATAAATTTTACGAAACTATTTCAAATAAGGACAATTTTATATTTATTGATATTACCATTTATGTGATATAAAAGCAAAAAGTCACACCCATCCCAAGTCGTGATACATTTATTCATACTCTGATCTTTACCACGATGTAAATCAAATCTCACCCAACCTAAAACCTTTACCATTTCCAGTTACGAAACCGAGAACGGCATCTCCGCGCAAGAGCAAGGCGCCGTGAAGAACGCCGGCTCTAAGGACGAAGCCGAGGACGTGCAGGGCTCCTTCCAGTACACCGCCCCCGACGGCCAGCAGATCTCTCTCCAGTACCAAGCCGACGAGAACGGTTTCCGGCCCCAGGGGGCCCACCTCCCCACCCCTCCCCCCATCCCTGACGCCATCTTGAGGGCCCTTGAGTACATCCGGACCCACCCCTACGTCGAGGAGAAGCAGCCCAACAAACCCTACTCAAGGTTTTAATTCGCTTGATGATGATTTATGAAGTTGGACTCTCTCTATGGCTGCAAAGTAGCTATTGTATTATATTGTTGTATATGGCTGTTCGAGTAAATTCTTTTTTATACTATAAAATGTAAATAAATGTATCATTTTTATGCTTGCGGTATTTTTTTTTGTAGTGTAAGAAATAAAAATGATCGAATGTATTGGTTGCCATACATTAACGAATTAATTATTGACACGTACGTACAGTTCATATACGAGTAGATTCAAACAAAAATTTATTTTTAAATACTTGCACCGAAAAATTTATTAGGGACGAAAGTGAGGTATTTCTCACCGATCAGTATTTTATGCGGGATTTCAAAATTGATTATTTAGATTATTTTTATTTATTTTATGGAATTATTATACATTTTTCCAATGTTATCATCTTATCATCATACGGTTCACCTATTTCTTCAACTTCTAATTGCTTTTCGGTGCATCTCGGGACAAAAGTGTTCTCGTGACTCGTGCGGTGGCAGCCCTCGCTTCGCTCATGTTGCCAACGACGCACTCGTCGGAAAAACGCCATTTTCGTTCCTAGTTGCACAATATACTATTCTTTTTCACAGAGTACTTGCAATAGTTATATATAGGTACGTGTGTTAAACAGTGGCGTGAAAATTCTATTAATATTTCTAAAAATCCTTGCTACTACATATAACACTTTTTTCAAACGCTCACTTTCATTTATTCTATTGTATTTTTTAAATAATAATACCTTTATTTATTATTCGTTTTACATGAAACAGCTGCTAATCAGCTTTGCTTTGCTCTTATATAAATTATATTTATGACAAACGTACCTGGCTCATCGCCATATCAAGTAAGATTTGTTGGTTGTTATTTCTGAAATTTTGACAGTTATTTTTAATTACATAATGAATGTGCGTGAAAATGAAATTCTATTGTATGTAGGTACTCTCCCAAGTAAATAATTTTCAAAAATGTATATCATAACTTGGAGTAGGTACATAGGTTACGGATATATACGCAGTTATGCTGACTAGGATTACGAACAATTTTTTTTTTTAGAAATTCCAAAAAATAAGGGTAGATTTCTGATATAGTTTATTTTTAGTACCATTAGATTCGCATAATTACAATCAAAAATAAATTTAATACACACCTAATTACAATGAGAATGATTTACTCCTTACATAATCTTAATTTAATTATTAGAAGTTATGTTAGAAATACTTATCGATCCCAGTGACTCGTAAAATGTTCTGAAGATATACCTTAAAATTTATTTTTGAAAATTTCGTTACGTATATATATATATATATCCTAGGTAATTTAAAGTGAAGAGTCGGCTCAGTATGAGAAAATTCCTCACTGATGTTTCTGAGATACTCTTTCTTTCATGTAGGTATACATCTTTCTCTACGACCAAAATTAGTAGTTCGCGCAACCGACTCTTTATTTCCATAGTAGGTACTTATAGTACCTACTCGAAGTTTTCGAATCTTTTTTTTTTATTATGATGTTACAAAATTATATTGTTAAAAGTCTTATATTCAAAGGAAACTACATACGTATCTAGCAACCTAAATGATCAATTTTCTTTCATATAACAACATTTATTTATTATAACGACAGTACCCAAAACATAAATTTTAAGTTTGTTTAAATAAACAATATACGAGTAAATCACATTATTAATAGTAACATAATAATTATGATGAAAAGAATCTATCTTTTTGTTTAAAGTTATTTTAAATTTTTGAAAAACGTAAAGAAACTTCACATTTGATTTTTCCAGAAAAATGTACTTGGCAATTCACAAATAAGTAAATTTTTGTAGAAGACAGGGAGGTATTTAATGTGCTCCGCCAAATGTCGACTGCAAACTCTCTCTCAATTATTATTAGGTAAATTTTGAGGTTTGGCCGTTAAACAATTAAAATATCTCATTTTCTATAAAACCTTTTAAAATATCAATTACTGTTTTTACAGACATAATAACCTTCTTAACTCCTGTTTGCTAATAACAAATCGTGCTGTTCTTCTAATTAAATGAAACTAACGAATAAAATAAATACGCCCACACACTACGTAAGGCAATTTTATTGTCAATCAAAGTAAGAACTTATACAGAGACTGCAGTGTGCTTATTCTAAAGAATTTGCCTGCAGAGAACAACTTATCTGCTAATCTTTTAATCATCTAATCAACTGTACATATTGTGTTAATTACTTTGTTGGGAATATTTTATTAGTTGTTTTGACGAGATTCGCAATGATAGTAATACTCATGTTGAGCTGTCAAATAAGTTTTCATATTTATTTTTGTTTTTTTCTGTAATTGATATTGTGTAATAGTTAAGAATACCTACGAGTTTTATAAATAATTAATGCAAAGCAATTACGGATATTTTCAATTACTTTGTAACGATATTTGTCTACTAAAAACGTAAAATTTTCGTTTCATAATTTGAACGATTTGAGGGATAATGAAGAAATTTTAGTTTAATTTAATTATAATATTTAAAATAAATTTCAAATTTTTAATAAATAGGTAAGTAAAGTTTTAAAAATGAATCAACGGCGCAATAAGTTTATTCTTGTGTAATTTAATTATTAATCACGTTTTCATTCGAATAAAATAATTATTCAAGATTTCAAAAGTGTATGGAAGTCAATTCCTATTTCCGTAAATTCAAAAAATATAATTATTTATTTAGAAGTAAATGACACTGAACTACATAGGGTGGGTAGCCGAATGTGCTATTATATGATCGAATATAGTTCGAATTAAGTCAGGTAAGTATTATACAGTTTAAGAGTTTAAATGTGCAACAATATTTGGTGTTCTTTCACTAGGATACAAACGTCTGGTTAACACACAAATTGTTAAAAATCTATATCAAATACTAGTAACTCAAAGTATTTGAGGCTACAAGCTATGATACCCAGCCAGGTTGGATAAAATGTGTTACTCTGTAACTATTATGTAGGTAATGACTATGACACGTTCGTAATGATGATTGATTCCTTCATTATAACAATAATCAATATAAGCAGTATATCTTATTTGCCGAAAAACCAAAATGAAATTGACAACAGCTAACAGCAACAGTTCCCTCTTAAATTCATGTCCCCTCTTCTTAAACATTTCCTCAGATTATAGCACCATCTGTAGGACATTTAAATAGTTAATTTGTAAGTCAAACCCAGTCGAAAACAATAAAAACTTTATCTTTGATATGAATATTTAATAAGATGTTGAAATTTCACAACGCATCAGTATTAGGTATTTATTTTCTTATCTCGAACACAATTGTAAATTTTTAAAAGACAGGTAACAACGTTCGTATAGAAGATAGAAATTGTTTTTATATTAACATGCAATTATATGCAATTTATTTTAAGGTAAACTTTTTCAATAACTCAGAATTTTAAATAACAGCAAATATAAATACAGATTATTATCTATACTACTATACCAGCTCTTTATAATTAACAATAAAATCGTAAGTGGTGCTAACTTTGAGCTACTCACAGTCAATTAACTTTTATTGTAATTACTATTTTGCAAATGCCAAACACTTTAAAAGGTGTATCATTTTATATTAATCCAAGAAACTAATTTAAAGTTTAAAAAAAATTAATAAAGCTATTGTAATAATCATAGTTTTATACATGCTAATTTATGCAACATATATTTGCATCAAAAACACTATAAAATTATAAGACTTAATAGTAAAAACAAATATTTGCATATAGCCTTTCAATCATCTGTCCAGCGATCAGGAGTTTGATTTAAATTTAATAAATTATTACAGCCTTCGATCAAATATTTGTACATCGCAAAATTAATATAGAAATACTTTTGGTATTCATTGAAACGTTGCGTTGATAGTACCAAAGATTAGGTATTATAATAAATAATCACTACATTATGCTTGTACCTATGTAAATTAACATAAAATGAAAATAAAAATTAAACTTTACGGTTGAAAAGTGCTATAAACTAAAGTATGGATGAAATTAAATATTTTAATATTCTTAAAGAATTTGCATCCTTGTAATGCTTATTCATTTATTAATTATTAACAATTGCCGTCCAGAAGTTTTCAATCGTAAAAAATAGGTAGTTGTGTACTTATGTAATACAATCTACAAGTACAGAAAAAACTTCAATGTCCGGGCATATTTCGTAACATTTTTAAATTTGAAATAGTTATTATGACGACATTAATTGTAAATACCCACGAGTATTGTAATTGTACATTTTTGTGTAAGTGATATTGAATTGTTTCAATAGCACAATAATATACCTATATTTCTATTTCATTAATCGTGCCAATTTCTCTCATTTAAATAACGCTTTTTAGTTTATTATTTCATAGCGATTGCATATAAAGCAGGTTAAATAAAAATTACATTTCATAAAAAATTTATAATTTATCTGAAATGCATTTGTTTGACCCCACAAATTCATATTTTGTACAAAACCAGCTTTAAGCGTTACGAATACGACATTTAATTTTTATTTCTTGAAATGCCATATTGGAAGCTTTTCTTAAACTTAAATACTATTATAAAATAAAAATTAATACCAAAGGAAATATTGAGCATTACACATTACATAAGGGTGAATGATAATATTAGTTTCGGTTCTTTATATGATTTTTTTTTTTCGTTTAAAAGAACTTAATGAGTCGTATCGTTTAATTCTATATAAAAATTCATATAAAAATATAAAATAATATCTATAATACGTAGTAATATTAAATATTTAGATATTATCAAATAAACGAAAGCTCCTTAATCCAGATCACTCCGTACAGCAGGTTTGTACACAATAATTAATGTTGACTTTTAAGAATTTATACATTTCCAAAAACAGGCTTTATTTGTAGGTAATATTATTTGGAAATTATAAAAATTTAAACACCCATACTATATTTTTATACATAAAGATTATGCGTTATGTAATGTCCCATAATATTTATTCTTAAATCGCTTTCGAAATGAAAGAACAAAGCTACAATATTTATTCATTCCGTTTTTTCATTTCTCATGATTAATTTTGATATTTAGCCTGATTAATACTAGATTTAAAAATAACTCTTTTTTGTGCTAAGTAGGTATCCAAGAATATAAAACTATAAAACTGGTAAAAAATTAAAATTCTCGGTTAAAATTGATGAACAAATGTCAAGCCACAAATTCCAAATGAAGACTTTAATGACATGTCAAGAAGTAAGAATTAAAAAATGTCAAACCGGCCTTCAAACTAGAATACTAAACTAGTCTGTTTGAAGGAAAGACGTACGTCGAATTAAAGAATAAAAATAAAGACCTAAAAACAATTCAATTTATTGAATTTTCATAATACGAGTATTAAATAAGAACCAATATTTATAATAAATCATACTTATAACCTTATAAGAAACAATTAAATTTTATTGTTTTTAGATACGCATTTACTTAATTGGTATTCTAAGATTTAATGATTAGTAGGTAAATAATTATGTTTTTCGAGAAAATAATGAAATGATTAGCATGTAAGTTGGGCGTTATATTGAATTAACTTTTTTTTTTTAGTTTTTTAATAAAATTTTAATTATACTCAAGCACAAAATTTGTTGAATTTCTGAAAATACCATGCAAAACTTTAAACTTTAAAGCTGTCACGACTTGAGATTGCACTTAGCATTTTTTTTATAAACAGGGTAAATCTAAGCGAGTCTACCGAAATAAGTTTCAGTGTTTACAAAATCTTAAATATATACCTACGTATATTTTTTCTTATTTTTTTTATAAGCAAGTCCTAGGTGCTAATAATTATTGATGAAAAATTAAATAGTTTAAAAATTTAAATTGAATTGCATATTTAAGTTACTTGTTAAAAGCAAGAGAATTATAAATATTTTGACTTATTATACTGAACATTTAAAAAATGCTTTACAATTTTTTATTTCTATTAGATAATTCTATTCTAATGAAATGTATTTAGCAAACCAAAAAAATTATCATATTTCCTATTTAAAAATTAAATAATACCTAATCCATAATATTAGAAATTTGAATACAAATGTAGCCAATCTGTGCTCTGCATTATATAATTCCTGTTGTTAAATTTTACGATGAATCCGGATTTTGGAAAGTTGGTCTGTGATAGATTCAACGAATTTCCATATTTTATAGTTTAAAGTGGGGATGTTAACCCACTGTTTGCTAAATGGTTGACGGCTACCCACCTTCAGAAGAGTTAATTGATGGGGAATCTGAATTAGTAAAACAGTGACTGCAAAACAACGTCCACAAAAATCCTTACTGTACCTATATACATTCAAGTCTGTAAAGTATTATAATATATTACTATATAGGGAGTATAGGTATAGGTAAGCTTTAAGAATATACAAATTCGTAAATTGACTGTCTTTGACAAAATGACATTCATTTCGATACAGATTTTCATTATGAAACACATAAGTAAATAAATTTCATAAAAGTGAATAATGTTTTTAATGAAAGCATGGGAATAGAAATATAGTGTATGCAACTCGTGTATAATGGCTATTAATACACTCGTATGAGTTACGACACTCGCCATGGTTCGTAATGTAATTTCATACTCGCGTATTATATATTCTTTCTTTAACTATTAGTACACGGTTAAGGCAATTCAAAGTTTAAATAGTTTACTAAACATAACATTGTTAGAATAATATCTCTTCGTAAAAAAATTCATCAACTGAATAGAAACACTTGGACAATAAGTATCGTTTTAGAGTAGATTTATATTGAGTTATATTTAAATTTTTTAACTTCTCTGGTAGCTGATTATAATGATCTGTTTAAAGAATTTCGTATTGAGTTTACTTATTTCATATTATGAGCAGGTCGCAATTTACTAGCGTTCCTGGTCATGGACTGGTGATAATCTGTACCAGTTTTGTAGTCTTGTTTATTTTGATGAATTTCTATTAGACTGTAGATTTACTATAAATCAGGAAAAAGGTAAATACAGAGATGGTAAAGGCATAATGTTCAGTTGGATAAATAAAGGCCGGCAATGTTCTTTAGAGTTTACTTTCATGATTATTCGCATAACTTTTTTGTGTAATTTAAATATTTTATCTGAATTGAATCCCAAATTGTGATACCGTAGTTTAAATGCGAGTGAAATGAGGCAAAATAAATTGATTTCAAACATTCTAAAGAAAGATAGTGTGAAATATTTCTAAAAATGTATATAATTGATGCAAGGATACTGCAGAGTCTGTCTACATTCATAGTCAACTTAAGGTTGTTGTTGATGATTAAAATATAACCTTTGTTTTACCTTTTTCCTGATTTATAAAAGCGAACCTAAATATTGTTGTATCATGTTTATGTTTATCACCTGGAGTAAATAAACAGAAAAAACGAACCCATAAAAACGAAGTTTTTGACTATAAATCCTTTATATATGAGACTCCATCGATATTAATTTTATTGCAGAGATATTTGTCTCGTTTTTCACCGCGTAAACACTTTTCCGGTACTAATTTTTACAGCCCAGTTTGAACGCAATAGTTACAGTACATTTTGAGATATCTGTCCGCCATTTTGTTTCAAGATAGCGGACTGACATTTTAATATATCTATATCAGAAGTTAGATCCTTGGCTATTACTGTACCAAATTTGACCGCAATCGGTGCAGTACATTTTGAGATAGCTAGCAGCCATTTAGTTTCAAGATGGCGGAAAATCTGAAATTTTACCAAAGTGCATTGTTAGGCGACAAAAGTCTATTTGCAAAATTTCAGCTCGATAGGATCCCGGGAAGTGGGTCATTTTTTACTTTTGTTTTTTGCTGTAGGTACGGAGACAGAGATGGATGACAGACGGTGAAGTTAATATAAAGGAGTTAAAACTAAAAATTCGGTCATAAAATTATAGATAACGTGGATTAATGCTAGTCACTTGAAGTTAAAAATTAAATATTTAAAGTGATCATCTTGAAAATTATATTTAAATATAATAAATTTCAAATATAAAATTCAAAAGTCTTATCTTCGTTTGGGAACCGCAGAAATCGTGAAACAAGTAGTGACTCCTCAGAAGAGAGGGGCACAAATTACTAAAGATGTTAATAATGCACTCTAACTTGGATTAATTCCATTATTAATTCGTAGTATAAATAGGAGAAAAGGAGGAGACATGTAAAACATTCTGTTTAAGCCTGTGGTGGTAGAATAGTGATCCAGTCAGAATGGTCAAACTTGTAAGTATACCTAACTAAAAATAATCATCTACTAATGAATATTAATATTTTGTTAATTATATTTTTACACGTGTTGGAAATTAGCGACAAATTAGCGAAGATATTCATTAATTTAATCATTAATTTTAGATACATTGTAATATTTCCTTTATATTTAAAAATTGTTATTTAATATTTTTAAAAAAACATTATCAAAACGTTCATAAGGTATCGTTTATGTCCGTAATTATTGTTGTGATAATATTATTTATGTTAAATCAAATTAGATTATCAAATTAGAGCAAATTAAATTCATAAAGCCTGCTTTGAAATATATCAAAGTACGCTTAATATAAGTAAATTTGTTAAAATAATAAAATTTGTATTATCCCTACACTGCGCAATTTCTTTTATGAAACAAAAAAAAATATTATATATATATATATATATATATATATATATATATATATATATATATATATATATATATATATTCGTTTTATATGGTCTTAAAATGAATGGGAAAATTTTTAAAAATCTATCTAGTAGTTTTTAAAAAATAAGGAGTCAATTAAAATTAATTATACTTTTTCAAATATTATTATGATATATGATTAAAAAATAATTTACCAAATCCATCTATTAGTTTTTAGGAAATTACAAGTCAGTTCAGAATAATTATATTTCTCATAAAAACAATATTTGAAATCACTGGCAAACCAACTTGCTCGGCTATAATATATTCGCCTACATTGCGTCTAGTTTTAGTACAATATTTTTACATAAGTAGATGTCGGAACTATAACTTTATAGTATATCGAAAACGGTATGTATCATAATTATATAATGATACACTGCACATTCCATCTAAATAAGATTGTACATTAAACATAATATAAGATATGGACTTCTTAGAGTTTGTGTCATATTTGATACACTGCGCAGTAAAAGGTTCATTTTAACACAAATCTACTCCGTCATAAAAAATTCAAACTATTGAAACAATTTTATGGCTATAGATATATTTACAACTAATAGATAGGTAGTTATTAAGTTATAAATTAAGTTAAAACAGACAAATCTGAAATACATATTTATTTGACAAAGTATAAAATTGGCACCTTAGTATAGAACACTATCCTATGTAAGTCCATTTTTTGCCATATTGAGTTGTGTATGAAAAAGATACAATAAGACAAATAATTTTATTACAGAATTGCATCAGTCTGTATGTACTCTAATTCGATTTCGAGTAATTTTTTTTTTTGCACGAATAAACTATATCTGTAATAAAATCATATTTCCATTCCGTTCAAAAAAATTGAACAATCCTAACTTCTGGTTTCATGCTGTTTTATGTAAAATTATAAAATAGATGTTGGATTTTTTTGGGCAGAATGAACTTATGTTCAAAATTTACAGATATGAAAAAAAATTTGACCCAATTTATCCCCAGATGTTAATAATTAACATAATGATAGTTCTGCACTAAGGTGATGAAATATAATGTAATCTGCCTCCTTCTCCCATTTATAGAATTTGATATGCTGCATTCTTATTTATTTATAAATTATGTCAAAAATATTTGTCCTTATAGATTGTTTACATTCTACTATTAAATTTCGGCAATTTATAATCACTTCCCACGATCGACATTGGATCTTCAAATATCAACAAGTGTCTTTTATACATCTCAATATTTTATTTGTTTTGTGTTAAAGATTAACTGACAATCATATTCAACATCATAACATATGATAGTACGATTACGAAAATTTAAAACCTACGTATTAAATAATACCTAACATGGTTTAACATTTATGTTACAAATGCCAGGAAACAGTAAAGATTTGTTTGAATAAAATATTAATAAAGAAAGTAGAAATAGAAAAGTTAACTAACTTTTGGCCATTAGATAATGCAAATGAGGATAACAGTTTTTATACAATAGCACTGCAGTTTGTAAAAAACTTTTGTTGTTTTTCCAGTTATTAATTTTTTTCTTTAACACCATTTGTATCAAATTTTGCTGAATGAAGTTTTTTTGTATCACTACTAAGTTACTAATATAAGCTATGAATGATTAAGTAATAAATTCAGTTAATTATACACTCAACATTTTTTTTTATCCATTCATATGTCATTGATTATATACACATGTTTGTTTTGTAGCTACTACATACAACATTCCAAATTTATATACCTACCTACTTAATTGCATGGGATTAACTTTTTATTCAAGTTTATAGTACTAATTAGAAAGAAAAAAATTGAGGTATCAAGTTTCAAAAAAATATTCGATGTAGATAATAAAATATAAATGATTTTATCAGTAAAATTACGAACGAGTATCAAAATTACATATTTAAATCAGAACAGCGAAACTGAAGCAATTTAAAGGATGATTTACTGGGGTTGTTGTTACTTTGCTCCTTTGAAGGAATTTAACAACTAAAATATATTGGCTGGAATTATACATTTTTGTAGATATATTTTTCAATGACCAAAAAGCACATTTTCAATATCAAGACAGTGCTAACTAAATCCTTACAGCATAGAGTCCTAATGCACAGTTCAAATGAGAAAATTTTTTCCTCAAAAGTTACTTGAAATTGAAACAAGAAGTCCTGGGAGTTGTCATAAAAAACTGTCAATTCAGTTCATCACTGGCTTTAATATATTTTATACAAATAATTAGTTTCTCCCACGGTTTCCCCGTATGACCGGTATTTATTTATGATAGCTCCTAGCACTTGTTTTACTTTCAAAAAACTTTTTAGGAAAAAACTTCATCCTGTAAACTGGGCATAAGGATACATTTTTAAAATTTTCAAAATAAGTGCAGTGACAAAACTTAATATTTTATCAACATCATACCAAGTGAACTATTTCTAGAATTTTAAAGACTATAAACAATTGTTACCCCAAATGTTTATTTAAAAAAATTCAAAATGGTTTCTTGAAAATGGGCATACAGACAATAACTAGAATAATGCCTGGAAGTAACAAGTTATCAGAAAAAAATTTCTCAAATAAGAAACGCCGGTAGATTTTAAGACAATGGTATATTTTAGGAAACAATTTTTTTAATTTTTGTTGAGTTATAATCAAGCAATTCTGTATTCTAATTTATTTTTTTGTTTTATAATTTTTAAAATGTTTTACAAATACTTAAATTAAAATTCTACCCAATTTGGTACATTATGGTTTATCAAGTAAGTTATAATTTAAACTTATATCATCAATTGAGGATTATTATCCATTGTATCCTGACGCTCGCTTGAAATGGGTATTGAGACCTTTGCATTAAAATACTTTAATTATACATACATGGGTTACAATTTATTTAAATATTATTAGAATTTATATTGTTATGGTTAAGGTTATAGTTTTTATAAATATAATAATCAAATTGAAGGTAGATATAAAAAATTTCGGTTCTTGAATAACTTGATTTTCTTAAATTTCTTTAGTCAAAAGTTACAACGACGTTTCGATCGTGATCCCGGTCATCTTCAGGTTTTCAATTAGGTATTACATTTGATGAAAAAAATAGTTTAAATTTAAATTTTACAATTACATTGTTCTATGAATGATTAGTGACGCAAAAAGACCGAAGATACCACGTCATGATTGTGATAGCAGTGAAATTGATATTGTATATATTTTCAGACTTTAATCGCTCTTAGCGCCATTTTGGCCGTAACTTTGGCTCAATCTCGTTTCCGGCCAGTCCAGTCTGTCTCCATTGTTCGAGACACCGCTGGACGTTACAATCCGGATAACTCTGGACGCTATTCTGATACTGCTGGACAGTATCGCTCTGACAATTCCGGAAGGTGAGTGGATTTATAATTAAATTTATAATAGTCCAGTCAAGAGAGTCAAAAATTGATTGAAACCCAAGACTAATACATAACCAAATGAAATTTGGCATGTAAGTAGTTAAGAACATACAGAAACAAAAAAAATTCGCTCTACCTCGGTATGCTCCGCTTCCCACAAAAAATTCCAGTTTAAACTCAAAATTTTCTTGTAACGCATTTTCCTCGAAAATTATCAAAGATTTTGAAAAACTGTTTTGACAGGATGAAAGCTGAGGAAATTTGCTATCAAAATGGTATTTGAAAATTTTTCATAAGTAGCACCGTATAGGCACCATCCGTTTAATAATAGAATGACTTGATAATTTTCTGTATAGTAGGCGTTACATTGAGAATGACGTAATAAATTCGCCGCTACAGAATGAATGTGGTATAACTTCGTTATGGAACATCATTTTGTAAAGAAAAAATTGCATTTTATTCGTCGAGGCTTCCACTTTCAAGTGCACTAATAACATTTGAATTTTCGACCCCGTTTATACCGAGAAAATTGCTTTTTAAAGAATCATAACTCAGTATTAGAAGACGTTCAAAGAATTCTCAATATTTTCAATATCTATGAATGAAATTGTAAACTCGTAGAGGATTATCTTCATCAAATCATCCCCAATCACATGCAACTATTTGGAGGGTTGTGTGTTGTACGTAGGAGGGTTCTCATGTTATAGCTTTTTACTGTAAAGTGTGGTATAAAAATCAATACGGAACAGTTACTAAAAAGTATTTATTTGTATGTCTGATGGTTTCGTCAATTTACGAATATTTTTTGCAGATATTCTGGCAGTGATGGTCGTTACGTCCACGATGAGTCCGGAAGATACAACGGAAACGACGGTCGCTACGTTCACGACGATACCGGTAAATATGAACACGACGATCCTGGATACAAAGGTGGAAACGACAAATACCAACACCAAGAAGACAAATACAAACATCAGGGAGATAAATTCGGAGCTGGTGCTGGATTTGGATCAGGTAATAAAAAGATACCAATTTGTTTGTACCATGATAACAATCATTTTATGAATTAGTTCGAGAAATGATTTACTTTTTACAATTGCTATAATGATGATAAACAATTTCTAAGTGACCTCCTTTTTGACATAGTATCAGCAAAGGCGGACTATTGTCGAAAAATAATATAATACTGATTGACATCACATTGTCACAAAATATTAAATCAAATATAATGTACAGGATACTACTGACAGGACCAAAACGTGTTTGAAGAATAGGAACTTTAAATTATTTTGATGATTTTTTGACGCTCTTTTGTCACTCTGACAGGTTTCATTTTATTCTTCGAAAAACATTTCCCCGTATCCCTAATTACACATTAAAAATCGCAAATTAGAACGATTTAAGACGATCCTCTACCGCGCCAGAAAACAGCTGAAAACATAGATTTCGCGCGCCACTCCACAGCGTTTATTGTTTTCTTAAATATAATAATCTAAAGATATTGTTGAAGATAAAAGTACAATCTACAAAATGGTCGATGCAGAATTTTAAAATTTTGCTTTAAAATCGAATTATGTTAATTTGAATTTTGATAATTTTTGTTATTTTTTGAACACAAATATCTTCTATTTTAAAACGAATTTCAAAAATACGATCGGTTATTTCGCAGATCCAAGCTTTGTTGACAACATATTAAAATTTATAGTTAATTCACTTATAAATAAAAGCTGTACAGTGGCGCGCGAAAACCGTCTTTTTTACAAATATTGCAGTTTTCTTACAAATATGGGTGCCAAAATTATTTTTTCCTCTCAAACATAAATTATTTATTATTTTTGTGTTCAACAAAACAATAAACGCCATAGAATAGCGTGCGGAATCAATGTTTTTGATTATTCTCTGCCATGGGTAGAGGATCACCTTAAATAAGATAATCTGATGGGTAGATAACCGTGTATATATTGCTATGGTCTTGTGCCAAAAATATTAATTTGTCTCTTTGGTTTGTACAAAAGTATCGAGAATTTCGTTCCAGCAAAAAACTCTTTATAGTTCTGTATACGTCCTAGTATAATACCTACAATACTATTTATTTCTTAGTAACAATGTTATTTTCATATTATTATTAAAACAATTAAAATGGTTGGTGATTGGTGAATAATATGCCTCTAAATGATTTTTTAAGGATCTGGTTCTTCTTCCTCCGGAGCAGTCAAGCGCCCAGTGAGCTCCGGTGTTGGTATTGGTTCCGGTTCCGGTTCAAGAGTTAATACAGGATCTGCTGCAGGAAGTGGCATTTCTGCTGCCGGAGGATTCGGTGCTCCTGTTGCCTTGAAACAAGGCAACTCTGCTGGCTTATACGACAACCGCAATTACCGCATCCTCAGGCAGGAAGGAGATATTGATCAAGATGGCTACCATTACTTGTGAGTATTATAGATGTGATAAAGAGAAATAAATCTATATGCAATTAAAGTATTTTACTGCTCAAATATAACCATTTCGCACCAGAAACAATCTAGGAATGGTTAAATTCATATGCAAATTAATTTTATTAATTTTGTTAATACAGAGCAAAGATGACACTAATGTCTATCTTGCTTATAATTCGAGACAAGTAAATTAAACTATAATGCGATTTAAAAAATTTGGAAACACTGAACTGAATTATAAAAAAAATAAGTAAAAATATAATAAACTGTTATAGGTAGATTTACTAAATATTTTTTAAAAAGCTTTAAGTTGTTATTATTTAAATTTATAAATTGATACAAGAGCATTATGTGTGGAGCAGCGTAAAGCTAAAAAATGTAATTATGCACTGTTTTTAAATACAAAGTTTCATTAATTTTTTTCAAATCGGGCACTCAATCCAAAAGGCGCATTGAGAATATTTTTAATATTGTATATTTTTAAAATTCGGGATATCTTACAGCTTACAGCGGTCTAAGAGGCCTGTTTACCTCCTAAAATCCAGCATAAAATGTACTAACGTAGCGAGTGTTTTGTGACCAGTACAAGAATGGTAAAATTTTATTTTAACAAGGATTTAATAGAAAAATAATGGATCTACAGATGTGCCTTTTTAAATTTTTGATTAAAAAATTGTACATGATTATAAACATTCCAAGAATTTAAAAAGTTCCAATTTATGCAAACTTTACTCGGATATATCTCATGATAGAAATTAATTAAATTAAATTTAAATCGTTATCCTGAAGTCAATAATAATCTGACCGTCGCGACGCAAACACTTTTACAATAACTTTCAACTTCAAAATGACATTGCATAGCTAGAATGCGGCAAAGAACGGGTTTCGTGCTGGTTTGAGGCAGCTGTAGTAGTGGGGAAAAGAGTGGAATAGAAAAAAAAAGTAAAATCGAGAGTATTCTAGGAATTCGGAAAATAACCTACATGGGCCGCTTAAAAAATCCATACAAGTTACGCAGCCCTACACATTGTGCTACCGTAACTCTACTATTTATTAATGCTCATTATAAAACAAACATATTCTGCTTCTGAGGCTTGCGTTTTAATTCTTATTGTAATATTTCCCTGATAAAAACTAAAAATCTGGTTTTGATTAATTCGTGGTTAATCTTTGTAAGTAGTATGGAATGCAATTGGCCAAGGTATAAATTTTAGCAACTGAACTAAAATACAACGATGAATTTAAACGCTGAAACCAACAATTTTCACTGGTTGTTTGGTGTGACCAGTAATAAAATTATGTATAAGTACATATTATATAATTTGTCGTAGTTAATCGAACACACAACACACACACAGTTTTTCTTGAAAATAAGTGTTAATAATTTTGTAGACTACATAGGTAGGTACTGCATAACGTTCAGAAATAAAAAACTTGTATATTTGCTTTTTATTTTATAACTCTTGTTAACATTTAACATTGTTGCTTGTCAATATTATATTGACTTGAACACAGTAATTTAGTTATCGATTTGTGGTCATCTGCCATTCCATTTATTATAATATAATAATTAACTATACATTTTATGAACTTTATAGAAGAAAAATTATAATGATTATAAAAATATAATTAGATGCTTTCCATATTTAATTTCAGCCTTCAATTTTATGAGTTGAATCTTTTTTATTATTCCAGATATTCTAATTTAAATATTAATAAAGAAATTGACATTTAAAACATAACGAAATAACAAAAAGAAATTATGGCTTGGGAAATTACATATCCGGGATAAAACAGTATTAAGACTTTAACCGTAATTTTATGCTTCAGATTAATAGATTGAAATAGAATATTAGAGTGAAATGTTAAGGCCATGACGTCAGCGAAGATGCTGCTGCCATCTTAGAAGATGTTGATGAACCTAAATGTTTATCTTCATCTTCAGAGATGGCGAAGCATCTCTTGTAGGAGAGAGTTTGAAATAAATAAATACTTAGTTGGGGAATAATAAATATAGTTGTTTTTAAATTTAGCTTTTGAAGTTTGTGTTTAGCATATGGTCATAATGCCTATATCATTTATTCGTGATCGTGATTATGTTAATTAGACTATTAAAATTTTATGACAGTAATAAACCATGATAGGTCACTAGCTGCACTAGAATTAAATACCACTTAATTTACGATAATAAATTTTAATTGTCATGTCATTATTATATTTTTTGAAAAATTACTTTCCAAGATCGATATTTTGAACCTTTAAGTCCAAAAATTCAAAATTAGAATTATCATACGAAACATAAATTATTCGCAATACCAAACCAAATTTTAATTATCTTTTCGATTATCTATTCTACCGGACTTGAAACAAATTTAAATTGGCCTCGGACTTCACTTATTTTAAAAAATGAATGTTGAATTTTTCCTTCAAAAATGAATTAGTTGGGTAACTGCATATTGAAAATTTGTTCATTTAATAATTACGTGCCCAAAATCATATGGCCCAGACGTAAAAAGACGTTTTTTGTATTATTGAAAACTGAAATACATGGTTCCAGGTCAGAAGCCCAATTGACAAAACCCCATAGGACAAATGCCCAAAGACAAATACTCAATTGACAAATACCCAAGCGGACAATTGCGCACGCGGACAAAAGCCCATGTGTACAAATGCTCACGGGTACAAATGCTCATGCGGACAATTGCGCACTCGGACAAAAGCCCATGTGTACAAATGCTCACGGGTACAAATGCTCATGCGGACAATTGCCCACGCGGACAGAAGCCCACGTGTACAAATGCTCATTGGTATAAATGCTCATGCGGACAATTGCTCACACGGACAAAAGCCCATGTGTACTAAAGCCCATATGTACAAATGCTCATAAAATTATTTTTTCTCATCGGCATGTCTTAAACTTGATTATACTGCGTTTGTTCTGAACATCTGTGAAGAAACTTACCCCCTAATGAGTTTATAAGAATTTTAGAAGAGATTACTGTAACGGTGTTATTGTTACTTACCCACTTATTTAAAATCTATCCCTTAGTTATTATTTTTTGTGATCTCGTGTCGTGTTCTCGTGTATTCACTTTATCGTGCGTTTCCGATAACACAGCGCGCTAAAGTATTTTGTTTTTTGCAAAAAATTAAATAAAATGAAAGAAAAAATCAAAATTTGTTATTTACTTATTTAAGGCTGCTCATGCACACATTGCACAACAATGTACAGCAATGGTATTTAAGTTAAACCTAAGATCACAGCAAAAATAATTGAACTGAATAGAGAACCTAATACCCTTCTTGAGCCCCACATACTCGGTTTGTATACAAACTCTGATTGAATAGAATTACTCGTAAATAAGGAACCTTATACCCTTCTTCAGTTCCACATTCTCGGTTTTGATACAAACTCTGAGTAAATGCCACACCACCGAAAACCACAGCGTATAAAAACCATACCGCCTAATAACCACACGTCCGAAAAACCAAAGCGTATAAAAGTTCCCCCACCACAATGTCCATCTACCCATATACCAATTTTCACACTTCGATTTGCACATTTGTACCCAAACTAATCAATACTAACAAAACCCTAATTGAGTCCAACAGACCTCCGTTTTTTTTTTAATAAACTAATCAATACTAACAAAACCCTAATTGAGTCCAACAGAGCTCCGTTTTTTTTTAAAATATACAAATCAATACTAACAAAACCCTAATTGAGTCCAACAGAATATACCGATACCGATGAGAAAAAATAATTTTATGAGCATTTGTACATATGAGCTTTAGTACACATGGGCTTTTGTCCGTGTGAGCAATTGTCCGCATGAGCATTTGTACACGTGGGCTTCTGTCCGCGTGGGCAATTGTCCGCATGAGCATTTGTACCCGTGAGCATTTGTACACATGGGCTTTTGTCCGCGTGCGCAATTGTCCGCATGAGCATTTGTACCCGTGAGCATTTGTACACATGGGCTTTTGTCCGCGTGCGCAATTGTCCGCATGGGTATTTGTCAATTGAGTATTTGTCTTTGGGCATTTGTCCTATGGGTTTTTGTCAATTGCGCATGTGGCCGGCCACCGAAATACATAGGTACAAATTTTATGGAATACAATAAAAAAATCTAAAAAATCGTCCTGCAAGGGCAATCAAAGAATTATGACACAGACTGCAGAATATTTGAGATTTTTTCTCCTAAAAAGTATTTTTAGGTCTATGAACCAGTTGTAAAAATAAAGTTGGAGTTACACAGGGGTGAAGTCGTTTATAGAAATTAGAACAAAAATGTCTTATCTAAGATATATTTAATTTTACAAGAAATGTAACTTAAGATAATAAAGTATATGAGTGCAGATTTTTTTAAATTTTTTGCTCTAATTACTATAAACGATTTTACGCCCTGTACCTCAACCTTTATTTTTACCACTGTTTCAATTAGTTGTGACATGAACTTTAAATATAACTTTAATATATGTTTAGTCAATTGAACTTTAAATATAACTTAGATAGTAAAGTATAATACAGCTGGCAGAGTTTGATATCAAACTGTTACAATATTCTATACTATGTACTTTATCTTATTTGTTTAATGTTCTGTTAATGGTCTTAAAATTTCTAGGCTAGGGTCATTTTTATGCTTGTAATTCAATATAAACAAATAACTTGTGTATTATAGATAATAGAAATTTAAATTAAAATTTTCGAGACTCGTACATGAATATTGAGTTTACTCCTCCTAGTTTAAAAACAGAGGAAGTACAACTTTAGTTATTGATTTAATTAGCTCTAAATAACTGGTCTAATATTCTCTACCAGTACAATCCCTAACTAAATTTGAAGAAATATTCTTATAACATGTTTAAAAATTCACGCACAGTTTATAGTTTAAGCATGTGTAAATGTGTATTTTTGCTTTTATATCTTTTTTAAAAACTTTAAAATCAATATTGGAAAAGGAATATTCAACAAATTCAAAGGAATTGTTTACTGATTTAGACCATTTCATTTTTGTTTATTTATGTTAAATAATCGTATAGCAAATTTTAAAAAAAATATTTTCCTCTAGGTACGAAACCGAGAACGGCATCTACGGCGAAGAACAAGGCAAGCTCGCTAACCGCGGCACCGATGAGGAAGCCATGCGCGCCAGTGGATACTTCACTTACACCGGCCCTGACAGCGTTGTATACACTGTCAAATACACAGCTGACGAAAACGGCTTCGTTCCCCAGGGAGATCACCTCCCCACGCCCCCGCCCATCCCCGAGGCCATCCAGAGGGCCCTTGAGTGGCAGAGACAACAAGGAACATTGTAAATACGAGTTAGAATAATCAAATATCTTGTTATTCGTAGATAATTGTTTGTAGATTAATATTATTAATTAATGATTAAAATTATTTGAATATTAGCTATTTAGTATTTTTATTACATCCACAACATTTACAGGGTGTTAAAAATGGTCAAAAACTTTGAGAGTAGGCGGTATACACAGATTTCGATAACCTTATTCGATTTTTCTTTTAAATTTGCAAAATTAAGTATAAGTGGTTAGCTCAGCGCTCAGCGGTAGAGGCTCCGTCTAGCATGCTAGCGGTCCCTAGTTCGATTCCCAGCGCAATCGAGAATAATACCACTGGATCCGAGTGGTTAGATTCCAATTCCACTATAATAACATCTAACATTCTGTAATGATGTTTAATAAGTCTCGGTTTTGAATAAAGATTCTTGAAAAATATTAATTAAAAAAACTGCTAATCACTGGTCAAGATCTAGTTAATTCTGATTAATTTTATAAATTCAGCTATATTCAAATTTCAATAATTCAGAAAATGTCACCAGTAACAGTTCCTAACTTCACAGTGCATTATTTTATTTTGCTGGTAACCATTCAACAGAATTTACTCCCAATTACAGAATGGTAGATGTTATTACACACATTATAGTGGAATCTAATCACTTCGACCGATTCATCTTGGTGCGACGACCTTTGAGATACAAAGCGGCAGCGGATAGAATCTTTTTGGAACCAGGACTACATTTACATTAAGTGGTCAGCTTGACTGTTTGAGTGCAATTTAATTGTAAGATTTTTACAATCACACACTGCCGGCCGGGAGACTCCGGGTTCATACATTATCAATCACATGCAGAGAGCTGAGCGCTGTGCTTAAACACGCGCAGCCACGGTCTCTTAAGTTCTTTTGTAAAATTGCTTACGTTTCGAAATTTAGATACCTACTAAAAGCTTTTTTTAAATTTAAGCATTTTTAATAAATGTACTTTACCTAGCTATCTTTTTCTATAAATTGCATTTTTACTTTTATTTAAAAAAAATTATGATAAATGGATCAAGACCCTTCGCCTAGCGTCTAGTCTTGAGTCTTGGTCTTGATTTTTAATCTTAGTTTTGTATCATTCAGAGCAATGTGACATTCACTAATTATCAAATTCAGATTTATTTCCAATGTTACCTATATTTGAAAAATAAGAAACCCAATGATATGAAGAAAAAAACACATTTATTTAGTTTATTATGATCAAGGAAAACAAATTTTAGGTCTGTTAAATAATAAACAATTAAATAAATGCTACCGGTAGAGATGTCCCAATAATTGGCATAAAGACTATAGTTTGACTTTTTAATAGTACTTTGTATCAGTTAAGTATTGTATTGTCGTTTAAATTAAGTATCATAATTCGTTTCTCTAATTAACTAAAGCCCCATACACATCAGCATTTAGTTTTAAGGATTCCATTTATATTTACGGTTAAGAAAGTTTTTGAATACATCTATAAGTCAATATGAGCATTCAGAGTGCTTAAAAGTGGGATGTGTGAATGCTCGTCATATGTTCGTATTTAGTTATAAATATTGTGTATTTAAACTTTTTTGAACGTAAACATAAATATAAACCTAAAAACCTGAATGCTTTTGTGAATGAGGCTTTAAATTTTGTTGGTAAACAACAAATACCTACTCCATTCTAAATTAGAAAATTAAGTACATTATAATAAAAAAGTATATTAATCAAAATGATGTACCTGGCTTATATTATTTATAGATCAAAACTGCATAATGAAAACATTTACTAATTAAGAGCTCAAAATCATATGAGTTGGCCCGGTTTTCCTAGACGTAAAACAGACGTTTTTTGTTGTATAAAAGTTTAAATATATAAATCAAAATACAAGTAAAATGTACTGTACCTATCTTATATTTATTGAAACAGCAATACATTTTATACAATCTCAAATAAAATCAACAGTCGAAACTTTATGGAACCGAATAAAAAAATAATTGAAAAATCGTCCTGCAAGGACAATCAAAGAATTGTGACACAGACTGAAGAATATTTGGGATTTTTTTTCTCCAGAAAAGTATGTTTATGACTAATGCCACAACGAAATGAAACAGTTGTGAAAATAAAGGTGGAGTTACACAGGGGTAAAGTCGTAATTAGAACAAAAAAATCTGTTGTGGCCAGCACATAACCTCCCGCCTTGACACTGTAATATGTGAATTTGGTTTTTGTTAGGCTACTTTTTGTAAATTTTTTTATAGTTCTTCAAGCAACGTACCGATTCCGATTGACATTGAAATCAAATTAGCTCTTTGTGGATACAATTTTTATTTTATTATTACCTTATTACATTATATCCAGTTATTAATGAATCGATGATGCTTCTTGACTGGATACGTTTAATGGAAGAATAAAAACACTAGAATTCAGTCAGTTTTTTATTAATTAAATTTCAGCTCCTAGGTACCTACTAGTTTCAAATCCCGTTATTAATATATTTATACATTTCTTTATAAATGGTGCAACCAAAATTTTAGAAACTGTGTATACATCTGTTCATCTGTCACATTGACATATTCATTTTTGTTTTTAATTTTTTTCCTATATTGTGATTTACAAATCGTGGTAGGTAAAATTATTTATCTTTGAAAAATAATTTTCCTTTATTGGTAAGAGATATAGACAAGATGGTAAATAAATATTGTAAAATATAATTTGTTCTTTGAAATGTCGTATGACAAATTGTAACTATCGCAGAATTTTCTATATTTTTTGCAAAAAATGTTAAAAGGCTTCAAGAAAATACCATTTCCGGTTGGCAGATTTTTACCAAAATCTAATCAGCTCTTCATTAACATGTAGAAATATATAATGCAAAATATTAGAATTTTATGTTCAATAGAATTTGAGATAATGAATAAGAACGAAAGAGCATAGTAGGCACACATACAGACTTTCATACACACACACACAGACATCATCGTGAAAATAGTCAAAATAGGTTCTAAAGGTGCTAAAACGTGCTTATTGACAAAAATCTCGACATCGAATTTTTTCACGATCCCTATACCTCTCTAGGCGAGAGGTAAAATATGTATTATCTAAGTTCATATTTAAAGTTACATGAACTTTAAATATAACTTTGCTTTAATATATTTTAAGTCAATTAAATTTTAAATATAACTTAAATAATAGAGTATACAGCTTGCAATTTTTTCTTATTGATTGCTCTAATTACTATAAACGACTTTACACTTGTGAAACTTCATCTTTATTTTTACAACTGTTCAATGTTCAAGTCCTAAACATACTTTTCTTGAGAAAAAATTCGAAATATTCTTAGATTGTCCTTGCAGGATGAATTTTCACTACTTTTGATGAGGCTCCATAAAGTATCGACTGTTTATTTTATTTAAGATTGCATAAAGTTACGATTGTTGATTTTATTTTAGATTGTGTAAAATGTATTGTAGTATTCAATAAGTATAAGATACAGTACATTAAATAGTCGTATTTTGATTTTGATTTCAAATTTTGTACAACAAAAATTGACTTTTTTTGTGACTGGACCAACTCATGTGATTTTGGTTTCGTAGTTAAGGTAACAAATAATAAAAATCAAGCTTCGAAAGTCTCTTGAAACAAGGAAAACATTACAATAAAATTTGCATAGTAACGTCTAAAAGTATTTATGCTGGGTAATATATTTACTTTCACAATCATTACTGCAAAATAAAACAGATTAAGGCCCATCAAAGTAAAATTTCTTGTAAAAGATAGTAAGACAACTTTGACCTAAAATAAAAGTTAATAAATTCAGAGGTCCGCGTTTCCATTTCTTATTTCTGTTGTTGTGTAACTTATGTTATAAATGATATTTGAACGTCGTTGGCGCATCAAAAACATGTGTAAGAATTGATCAATAATCGACAACAAAATGCGAAATTTCGAATGGCATATGTCAACAATAATTATTAATCGTGACATTATAAGCGACATTTTATTGGCAACATATATGAATTCTTATCAATTAATTTGTTGGTTATATTTTGAAAATGGGGAACTTTTAAGTTCTGTAATATTTAATTAACAAATTACAACGATTCGAATAAATAAATAATAATAAAGTGCTGATTTTTTTTTAAATGTTAAAATTTATTTCGTAGGCAGAAATCAACCTACCACAAATATTTATATACGGTGTTTCTATATACCTATGCACGCAACTTTAACAGGTTATATAATTTGATATACTGATTACAAAAAAAACGTTTATTACAAAATTCGCAAAAATAAGGGTAGTGAAAATTTTAGTGTCACTGGTTTGAAAGTTCATTTAACTGTTTATTTATTAATTATTACATAAGAAGTGACTATTTGTAGAAAGTCTGATACAATTTATTATTTTATTTTATAAAGAACATAATAAATAAATAGCTATAAATGGACCTAATAAATAAATGGATCTAATATTCTCACTATACTATTTTTGCATTGAAAAATTCTTTTATTTTGTATAATTAGTATATCAAATTATATAACCTATTAAAGTTGCGTGCAGAGGTATAGAAAACACCGTGTATTTATATTTAATATACTATATATAAACCGATTGAATAAATCTGATTTCATAAGTTCATTACCAATATACAGTATTTTTTCCTGTGAAAGACTTGATGAAAGATATGATAAACGGTTATAAAATATTTATGCAATTAAAAATACTTCGCATTATTGTAATTTTTAAACGAATATAAAATCATAATTACAAAACTCGGTTTCCGTACTTGTATCATACAATTATTGCTTTCAACATTCGTTTAGTTACTATATGATATTATTTTAAGATATAAAATATAATTTTGGAAAACGTAGGTGATAAATCGTAAAAATCAGTGAAAATAATCCTATAAAATGTAAATTACAGATCATTGTTTCGGTTAGGTAAAGGACAGGATCCGATAAAATATTATTTTGTGTACTTCAAACAGTTTGCAAAAAGAAGAGCATAATACTAAGTACTTAATTTATTATATAATTAATCATATTTCTTTAACATGACACTTATCTGACCTGCCCAGAAGAATACATACAATATTTATGTTCATTTTATAATGTTATTGTTAATAATCTATATTGATGTTTAAACAATAAAAATTACTAATTATATTTGGTAAATGTAGCCAATAAAATGTTTAGTTAAAAAAATTCACAGTATACACAGGTTCTTGAGATTTTAAAAATTAATCATGTCAGAAATGAATAATAAGCTCCCATGTTGATGCCTGCAGAACATGCAAAAAAGGATTGGCTTGAGATTGATAATGAATAAATATTTGTAGATATATTTCATTTCTCTTGTAGGTACCTATCAAATAAATTTGATTTATTTCATATATTATTTTAAACATAAAAATTGAATGTTGACAATTTATTTTTTGCCTAATTAAAAAACATAAAGGAAAGTAAATTTGTGTTTATGGTAAGACAAGAGTTATATCATGTTATTTTTGTAATTGAACAAAATTTAATCTTACAACTTTAATGCACATTTGTACTAAAACACATGAAATTTAAATATAAATTACGCACTTTTAAACAAATTTAATGTTGCTTCTTATCTGCAAATTTAAATACCAAAACTATTGAAACTAGGTAGATGTATTCTATGGAAACAGTTAAATAAATAATATGAAATTTAATTTGAATATTAAAAAATTTAATTGCACAACTTTACAGTTTGAAAGTGATGGTTTAATAAATAAATCTTCAAATATCACAAAAATAGAATAAACTTTAGATGAACAATACAGTTGTGAAAGGATTAAATAAATAATATAAGCAACCATATTATTTAGATTTACATAATAAACAATTAACTACCAGATTCACGAACGGGTTAACACTATCACCATTTTAAAAATAATAATAATAATAAATTTAACGAACAGGAACTAGAACAAATTGTATATTTTGTATACCAACTGTTTATGTTCCTATCAACCTATCTTTGTTTATGTTTATTATAAATAATACGAAATGTGATGATGACGTACGAACCCGAAGTATCGTGTGGTTCAAGTCTCTCAACCGGCAGTGTGTGATTGTCATTTAATTGTAAAACATCTTGTAATTAAATTGCATTCGGACGTTTCAAGCTGATCACTTGATCAACTAAAATGAAGTCCGGATTGCAAAAAGAATATGAGGGGTCTAGTATCAAAACCGGCTATATCCACTTTTTCCAATTTCGAGTAAATTGATATTTTTAGTTTTGCGCTAAATTAGACAAAAAATAGAACTGTTATCGCTTTAGATGTATTTAACAGACAAATTTGATCAAGGATAACTTTACTTTACACCTAAAATGTTAGTATTAATTGCAATACAAGTGTTTTAAATATGGATATAGCCGGATTTGAAACTAACTTATGCAAACTGCCGGTTTTGAAACTCATTGGTTTGGATATAGCCACTTTTGAAACTAATTTAACTAATATTTACCTTACGCATATTTTGATTCTTATAATTATTGGAACGAAGGAGAAACAAGTAATTTCTAATAAAAAAAAAACAACTTTTATGTATTTATAAAAATAATAAAACACTTTGTTTACATTACAAAAATAACATAAAAATCTGAGCATGTGGGGTACGTTTGTAGATTTTTATGAGCATATCTACAAAAATTATAAAAGATTACTTTCATTTGGATTATAATTAGTAAGTAAGTAAAAGTAATTTAAAATAAATGAAAATAAATAAATTTGGCGTAGTTTCTTTCTAGCTCTTTTGAGCTATTGACAGGTGCAACATTAGTTTCCATATCTACAAATTAATTTAATTGTTAATAAATCTATTATTATTTATGACATTTTAGCTCTATTCTTACCTACGGAAACAAAACAAATTTTCTTATTGACAGTACAAATTCACATTTGACAAGAGACGTCATGTGTCACGTGTCGCAGATAACTAGCTTCCTATTGGCTGAACTGGATATAGCCCTTTTTGAACCTAAGCCCCTACTGGATTTAGTCGGTTTTGAAACTAAGCTCATATTTTATATTAAATTATTACTGGATATAACCGCTTTTGAAACGTACTGTACGGATAAACAAAAAGAATTCATTCTTACGAATCCAATGGTGTGCATAACTCCATTTTTTTAAAAAGTGGATATAGCCGGTTTTGAAACTAGACCCCTCATATCTCCGTTGCCGCTTTGATTTTCAAATGTCGTCGCACAGATTGAAATTCTGACTGCATCAAGACGAATCGAACGAAGAGGTTTGATTCCACTATAAAGTAGAAAAACGCGCCCGTGGGTGGTGAAGTAAGGAATTTATCCAATCAACATTAATTATTTAACACATGAAATGTTTTTTTGTTACCATACGCCACCTTATAATTTTCAAAAACCTACTTTCGAGAAATTCACAAGTAATTTAAATACGCAGCTGTGCGTAAAACGTTGTACTTTCTTCTGGCCGAAAGACAGATTACACCCTTGGACGAATAAAGACCCTTACAAGAGTCGACATTCAAACTTAGTCCGCAGGCCTAATCTTTTTCTTTCGGCCCTCTATACGTAAATAACTATTACACACAACTGCGTATTTAAATATTCTTGTGCATTATTCGTAATTAGTTTTTTAAAACACGCAACAATCTTATTACGTACTAGATAATTACAAGGTGGCGAATGGTAACGAAAAACATTTTATGTGTCAATCAATTAATTTTGATTGGACGAATTCTTTACTTTAAAAATACAAAAAAGAAAAAGACATTAAAATAGAGGAAAGTCATAAAACCCAATACCTGTTATAATACATAATTCAATATTTCAAAAATGAAAAACAAATGAAATATTAAAATAAATGTAATAAAAGAAAATATTTGGAGCTGCAGTAAAAAAAGTATATGTTTATTTCTGATTTAAACCATACATCCTATTAAAATAAAAATATAGATAAAATAAATTCTAACCTAAGTATTATTGTAAGGAACATATTCATCAACATTTGTACGTTACATGGATAATTAAAAACTAATAAATTTGAGAGAATGGTTAAAATAATAATACTTTCGCACCTCTTGTTCTGATTGTTGATTAGGGGAGTAATGTCCCCTTTTGGCAATTGCATCCAAGGTGCTAGTACTACTGTACTACTACTGTAAACCGTTTTTAGGGATATTTAGAAACTGAAGAATTTATTAACGTACAAATATTATCAATAAATTATTCTTATTAATGTAATATATTTTTAACAAAACTACCGACCTAACTTTTCGGTTGTCACTTGTAAGAAATTTCCCTTGTTTTCTTTGTTATTAATTTTAATCGCAGGACTGTAAGAATGCAATATTATTTATTATTTACTACAAAAATTAATGAATGAGTTAAATTATTGTTCAATTAAGTCATTCGAAAAATATTTTCTCATTACCTTCCGAGTATTTAAATCTCAATAATAAATAACAAAAATTTATGCACTAATAAATATAGGAACAAAAGCTAATCTATAAACAAATGCAAACAAGTGATTAATATTTCCATAACAACAATTCCAATTGTTGCCATTTGCACAACATGAAGATTAATTACCAATCCACCTACACAAATATTAGAAAATTTATCCTACTGAGTAAGAGTATTACTCTTAGAATGTTATATCAACCTCTGCAATAATTTTATCAAGAAAATGATTCTCTGGTGATTCATCTGTCATTAAGTTATAAATTGAATTGATATTTTTGGTATTTTTATTGATAATGTTGCAATCTTGTGAGAATGTGGTCTGATGCATCATTAAAATCTCTGAATGATATTTAGATGTTTCTACTTTATTTTTAAATTTTTGTTGCTAATGATGACATTCTACATATTTTGGATTTTATCGCTAAAAATAAGCCTTGGTATTTTGAAATGGTTTAATAAGTTTGAAACAAAACAAGATTATTATAATACAATAAATTTGGAATATGAAAATTAGTGTAAAGTTGCGTATTAAATACGAATATATTATGCAAATATGTCAACTAAAAACAAACAAATTTAGCCTCATTAATTTCATAGTCTATGACAATAATTTTACAATGAATTTTTGTATCAACAATTTAAATGTCATTCAAATTTTTAACATTCAAATAAATGTTTTTGTAGACATTTGAAATCAAGAACGCAGAAAAATGCTTATTGATCTACCTATTTGAATTATTTGATACACCGCATTTTAATGGTCAACCACATTATTAGGTACTTTTTATTTTTTAACAAACATTATTTTATAAACGTTTGTTTAAGACAAATTTCAAATTATGAATTTATATACTATTCAATTCATCGTTTCAGGACTCATCGATAGGTCGGCGGGATAATTTACACTATTGAGATACCTAACTTAGATTAGTAACTTGCTGTTTGGTGGTTCCTATACTCTTATGCACATAACAGCATAGCACTATGTTAAGCCGATATTACACGATCCAATTTATTCACCAATAAATTGAACAACTTGACTTTCATTTCTTCCTTAATAAATTGCCGAATAGAAAAAATATTTTTGTTCGTTTTACACACATCACGTACTTTTCAATATATTTTGAAAATTTTCATGTACCAACTGGTCGTAGAATGATATCAGTATTCTCAGTAGGTATGTTACATGTTTTACAGTGGAACTCGAACTCAAATGGTGCCTATTTCGTTGATTGTAGGTTCCAACTCAGGGATTTGTATGTTGAAATATTCTTTGTACTTGAATAGAAAACATCTCATCATGAAATCAAAATTAATGTTTGGAGAAAATTAGCCATACCCTTTTTCATCAGCATTGTTTACAAAAATGTCAATGTCAAAACATACAATAGCTTCTATCGATATTCTTTACAATAACTAATGATTTTATTTTGACACTTGGCACATCTGGAATATTGTAAAGAATGTGACCTGTTGTCATAAATTTGGTACAATTTGGATTTTCAGTCGCCCACATTGCTCAAATATTTTGAAAGGTCGATTTTTTTCAATTGATACATTAAGAGATATCAGTTTTTTGCAGAATTCTTTTTCAAATAACTGTAAATTTAGAAAGAAGGTTATATAGTTTTAAACTAATGTTGAAGCAATTATTTTAAACAAATATTATTATTTGTAATTATTAATAATCAATTTGCGTATGAAATTTTTTTGAATGATGCCAGTTTTATAATGTGTTAAATGTTTGGCTTGTGATTAGATGACAGGTAATAATTTATCCAAAATTCGCACGAAACTTATAACTTCTTATCGATAACATGCCAAAATTTATTTATAATTTCAGTGGTTTGTTGTTTGACATTTAAAATTCCCATCCTCTACTTCTAATGCATTTCTAAACCAATTTTTACATATTCATGTATGAAAAATCGTTTAGCAACACCTTACATCTTTGGAAACATGAAACAATATCGAAATTGTATAATAATAAATGTTTCGCATTAATTTGAAAGTTCTCACAATGAAAAGAAAAACCCACAACACAAAAAGAGAGCTTCCTACGTGATTGAAGACGATATTGTGAAGGTAGATTTGATTAGTTGTAGCATTTAGGTGAAGGATAAAAACTTCCTGATTCTTCACAAGCCCTTTTATGTCAAATTCATTAAGTACGCTTCAAAGATGAGGAAGATAGTAAATGACAAAAAAACTTTATATTGAAATGAAGGTGTATAAAAAAGAAGATCTTTATGTTGATGTGATAATCATGTTATGACGAAGAATTCTTTGAAAACTATTTCAAATCTATAAAATATAATAATTGAAATGTCTAATACATGCATATCTGTATAAAATTTGATGAAAACTCATTTCTGTCATATTGATTACAAACTACCTAATTGTTTTAATAACAGATAATAGCTTTTCAATTATTAGACTATACCTACTTGTGTTAAAAACAACCCTACTGTAAATAAATTATTATAAATTTGAATCAGTGTTTTACAAGTTTAAATAAAAAAGATTACATTGTAATTTAATCAAACATAGAGTAATGATAATCGACAAAAATAATATGAATAGGCTACTTAACAAATTCTTTTATTTGGTAATAATATGTGAAATAAGTAGTGATGCCGTGAGACGAGACGAGAAATAGTCAATTCTCGTTTCGTCTCGAAGATTTATTTATTCTCGTCTCGGTCATTTCTCTGCTGTTCAGCTCTCGGCTCAAAGAACTCTATTATCGTCTCGTCTCAATATCTATGTGAAAACTTAAAAGTGAATTTAGAAATTTTTTAAATACAGTTTTGTTAAATTTGCACACAATTTTTGTTTTAGAAATTAAAATATTTGTTCAAAACAAAACAAAATGCTGCGAACAAATTAAAAAAATATTTTGACATTTTCGGAACGAATAATATGTATTTTTTATTTCTCGTCCCGCGTAATTTTGAATTCTCGTCTAATGTCGAAAATCCGAGACGAGAAATTTATTGGTTCTCGTCTCGTAATTTTGAGACGAGACGAGAATGATACGAGAAATTTCTCGTCTCGGAGGCATTACAAGGAAGAAGAATCATTAATGAAAACGCGACCTGGAAATTTCTCATGTTGCAAGGAATATGAATGTTTAATTTTTGTAGCATTTTTTGTTTCATTTACAAAATAATCTATAAACAATTGGCAAAAAAAATTCTAGAGTAAACTAATTGATAACCATTCTTATCTCTTATGGCACTGACCTATGGAGTTCATTAAATTGCCAAAAACGATAAAAAAAATACAACACTAGTGCAATGGTGCAAACTTGATGTAAATTGATGCATTGTTTTCAATGCATATTATTATAATAAAAAATGTTTATACTTAAATTGCCAGCCATTTTTCAATCAATTGTTCATAATAACGGCTAGTTTATTATGCACCTGCATTAGTTTTGAAAATACATGATTAATTAAATTTAAACTGAATATACTGTGTATTTATTGCAATTAATAAAATTTAAAACATACCGCGCGGATGCAATCCTATTCTTAATTTGTTTGTTTTACTTTCTATTAACCGATATGTTAGCTAATAAATAAACAATTTTCAACTGCAATTCCTTATTATGAAAAACAAAACACTAATTAATTTACACTACCTACTCTTGTTCCCGTTACATTCCATCTATTTCGTTATCCAGATTCTAAAATAAATCATAAGTAACATTTGCATAAAGTTAAAAATTTGTGTGCATAACCTTGTCAACTATAAACTAACATTTTCTCATAACGTCATAACAATAAATTGACATGATTTAAAATTTATGGCATAGTTGCAGAGATGAAACACTTTATTAAGTTGTAAATAAACTACTGAACTTTTGTTTGGTAATGGGATCATGGATTATGGTTGTTGAGCTTTGAATACCACCACCTGTTTATGTGGATAATACTTTATTGCTTTACTATAATTAGAAGTGCATTATCATTATCATTTCAAGAAGATAAAGATAAAATTTAAAATAACTGAATTAGAGAGAATGTTTATTAATTTCGTATGAGAAAAGCTTAAACTTACGCATATAGTTTGTGAACAATAAATTTAAATATTAAATTGGGAGCTTCTACTTGGCAATAAAACATTAAATACATTGAGAATAGTATATTATGTATCAAGTTTTATAAACGTCATTTCAGTCACGAGTTTTTTAGAAACGAGCGCAGCGAGTGTATAAAAAACAAGTATCTGGAGAGTTTATAAACAAGTCACATACTATACTTTTTCTACGACCTCAAATTAAACAACATAAATATGTAAAATTTCATTTAAAATAATTTGAAGATTATTCCTAAATAAATTCTATCTAGGTAAATGTATTCAACAGTTATATTGGAAAAAATTGACAATGATTGAAAGAAATCATTAATTTCCTTTACTTTTTAACAAAAATTAAATGTTCAATATAGGTGCGAACTTCACCCCGTGCTTAATAATGTCCGAAAAGGATCAAAGCCACGGCTTGTCGAGGTGTCGAGCGCCATGGAAATCAGTTCGTTAAATGATGTGTTAATACCAGGAGTAGAATTTTATAAATATAGGTCATATAAAAAAATCTCGTATGGCGTAAGTATTCCTATAGAAAATAAATAGTTTAGGAAACAAATAAATACAATGTAAGAAATATGAAATTATAATATAAAGTGTAATATTAATATGAAAAATAATTAGTTGATGAATATTTACACTGGATGTTTTCTTGTGCATAAACAAGTCCATTGTTATTAATAATGTTATTATATTGGTATTTAGATTATTGTTGACAAGGCCGTCAAGATTCCATCTCATCATCTCAACAATTTTTACAAACGCAAAAAGTGGAGGAAGTTAAAAATGTCTGATATATTTATGTAATTTCTAGTTCGATATTGAAATCGTGAATGTCAAATCTTCAGAATTAATTTTCTTACACTAATTGTGGAGGAAGCACAGAATACTTTGATATATTTACACGATCTCCTTAATGTCAAAAGTTTTGATATTATTTCATAATTCAGTCATTTTTTACGACTGATGAGAAATAAAATGTTTGAATTAGGTGACATTTATAGTTTTGGTATTTGATTATAAAGATGTTAGAGATTATAATATGAGCCAATCCCATTGTTGTGAAAAATAACTTAATGAGGAATTATTGCAATCAGTTTCATAATTTTGCATTAATTTTTCTGTTTTGTAAATAATTTGCTGCATTTCAGAAAAGATTTGAATAATTGATTTTTCTTATCTCATGTTTGAAATCAAGTGGATTCATTATAATTTCATGAAGAGAAATTATTATCATTTAAATGGGGGAAAAGTACGCGGAATTAATTATTATTAAGTAATTAATATTTTTATAGTGAATCATACAAAGATGTACTTTGCTTTTTTAGAAGATTTAAAAATTTTGATGCGTTGTAATATAATATGTCTTTCAGTTTATTTTAAAAGACATTTTCATCTATCTATCAAAATGCTGCATTTTTTAAACAAAAAAGTGAATTTTAAATCGGTAAAATATTTACTGCACACAAGAATAGGCAGGTATTCTTTTGTTGATATTAAAATCGCAAAATAATCTAGATCTATAATTCGATTCATCGCTTTTTTTAAAGTATGCAAAACTGTTGTATACTACACTATCTGTATCTTTATAATCATGTGGAAGGTTAAAGGTTCTTAAATTACAGTCAAAATGTGCTAAGAATGGCATTCTAGTCTGATGACGTTACATTACGTATTTTAAAAATATTATCAACTCGGTTATCGCTTAATTTAAACGTCAAAATGGAAATTGGATTTACTTTATAACAAATTTAATAATAAAGCACAACGTTCATTTAATTCATTACTTATTAAAAATATACGTAAGTAAATTATTACAGTACAAATTCGGTTTGATATTTACGCATTTAGCGAAAAATTGAAAATCGGTCGAATGTACCCAAGTAACATTTTAAGACCTGGACGTATATATGATGTCTGGTAACGTAGTTATATGGTCGTAATATGACTGTCACAAATACAACGTCTACAGACGAGACGTACAAGTCATAATATGACTGTCATAAAATAACCCGAATACAACGTCTGCAGACGACATGTACAAGTCATAATATGACTGTCACAAAGTGACTTGTATAGGACGTTTGCAGACGTGATTATAATGTGAGAATATGATTGTCAAAAATTATCTGTTTAAAACGTCTATGGACGTAATTTACAAGTCATAATGTAACAATCACATGAGTAAAATTTAGAAAAAAATATTTACGAATATAAATTATCTACGAATTCGCAAAAAATGAAAATTGTAGTGCTGTTTGTTTAAAAGTACATTGTACAAGTACAAATGTTTCATAGAAACACCCCAGTACCTATTCAGTGACTACGTAGACGCAACTAGAATACAAGAGGCAATAGCAGACGATGCCATGATCGCTTGTGTCTTTAAAGCACAACTCTTAGTCTTTTGCATTACCTGTAATGTGGCCTGTAACCCCGGTGTCCTCTATATATTTTAAAAGAGTTGAAAAGATTTAGATAGAAAAACGTAGGTAATCCGGAAGTTCATATACTTGAAGAGAGAAAAGATTTTCTTGTCAAAATTATAACGTTTAGAACAATGCATAATTTTATTTATAATGTATTTAAAATTTTTAGTTTTAAATCTTTTTACTTTATATTCATATTTCATATCACCAAATTATATGTCTGATTGGCCGAGCGGTTAGCGTCGTTGGAATACCCGGGAACACGTCCTTAGGATCCGAGTTCAAGTCCAGCACGATCCAGTTAATATCAAATTTACATTTGTATCTTTCTTCAGTTCTATGGATTATAATCTCGATTCTTATAAAGAAAAAGAAAGAAAAATAAGGAAACCAATACTGCAAAATTGAATATTATTTTTTATATTCAATCGTCACTGACAGTCATAAAAGTCCGACTGCAGACGTTCAAATATAATGTCATATGGCTGCGCGCTATGACGTACTATAGATATCTTGTGACCGTCTTGTAGACGTCATAGAGACGCGAAAACATCGTCTGCAGACGTATTTTTTTGGTAAAAATGTTGCTTGGGTATAGTTGATAAAATAACTATGTCTGAACAAAGATTTTACGCAGGTCACGTATTTGTATACTACAAAGTTTATTTAAAAAGGTATAACATATTATATTTGAAATTAATTAATACATATTGAAATGATTCGAGTGCTATTCTTAGAGAACTTTGCCTGTACTTGTCAATCCCTCGTAATTATTTGTTTTGAAATAAAATCAAAACTATCTAGTCCGAAACACTGTAACTTATATGAGTACCTTATACATTATAGGTATAGATTATACGAGTAGAATTAGATGTGTGATGTGCTTTTATGCCTGTGTTTGAATCTGTCATGTTGAATTATTTTTATCATTTGCCGTAATAATTATCACAGACATAATAATTATATAGTAAATTATCCTACCCCTGTTCTAGGAAATTATGTGTGATACTTTTTCAGTACGAATTTAAAAGCAGTTATTAGTTTCCTACTAATAGCTCCATTATTATTTTTCCGTTACATTGTAAATATTCCATTCTAGACATAATAATTATAATCTCCACTATTCTAGAAATGTCATGCCTGCTTTGAAAACGTCATAATATTGTTAAGCATTTGACGAGAGCATTAAACAAAAGAATCTCAAGATCACAGCCTCCAAAAACCGCACCAAGATGACTTTGTCGTATCATCTAATCTAATTAGCACCGCGTCAAACAAAAACCGATCGTTCAATAACTGCATAACAATGGAATGTGTTCATCATTCGATGAAATGGAAAGTAATATCAACCCACGATCTAGTAATATGGTAAGTAATAGTTACTCAAATAAACTTGAACTCGAAATATGACCAAAAACAGGGACGGCGGGATAGATTTTATGGACTGCAAGATACAAATTTTATATCCATGAAATAGGGTGACATACATCCCTTAAAATGGTCATTAAATAGCAAACTATTACATATTAGCAAATAAATGATTTACTTTTGGAACGATCAATTTTAGTGTCTAAGACGATCCTCTACCGCGTCACAAATCATCCAAAAACATGGATTTCGTCCGTCACTCCACAGCGTTTATTGTTTCAATAAATAAAATAATCTAAAAATATTGTTAAAGATAGAAGTACAATCTACAAAATGGTCGATGTCAAATTTTAAAATTTTGCTCTAAAATCGAAATTTATGTTAATTTGAATTTTAACAATTTTTGTTATTTTTTGAACACAAATATCTTCTATTTTAAAACGAATTTTAAAAATTTGATCGATTAATTCGGAGATTCAAGCTTTTTTGACAACATATTAAAATTTGAAGTTAATTCACTTAAAAATAAAAGCTGTTGTACAGTGACTGGCGAAAATCCTCTATTTACATGGGTGCCAAAATTATGTTTTTCTCTGAAACAATTTTTTTGTTATTATTATGTTTAACAAAACAATAAGCGCTATAGAATAGCGTGCGGAATCAATAATTTTGATTGTTTTCTGTCATGGGTAGAGGATCACCTTAATTTTTTTTAGTAAAATACATAATAAATAACCTGTATACAAACACGTACTATCACGTACTTTTCTCAACTTGAGTGTGACACACACATACGAGTACTATTTAAAATACAGACTAGTTGCCGTTTCTCATGCATTAAAATATTCAAAAAATGATCCTGTTTCCATTTATATTTATTATTATATTATTCAATACCTTTCCCATTCGAAACTAGAAGCCTTCTTTTCTTTCTCACCAGAAAAAATTTAAATTGTATCATCTTGTATCTTGTTACACATAGTTAAAGTTGAAATAATGGTTAATGGAGCTCTTATGCTAACGTTAATGTGTTACATTTCACAATACCTACATCAAGATTTGATACAAAATTGTTGTTATGTGTCTTTTCAACTGTAAAGTTATTTGATAATGTGCATTCCAGTTTTGGATTATTTAGAATTTCCAACTGTTTTATGTATACCGGGTGTGTCTGTAAAAAATTTAAGGGTATATGTTATATGACGTACTGAACATGGAACAGAACAAGATAACAACTTTGGTACCATGGGTAGATTGTTTTTCTAAATATTGTATTTAAATCTACTACGAGTACAATAATATCATATTTAAGTAATAGTTTTTACGCAGTGATTAATGTGAACTACATTATTGAAAGACAATCATGACCATGTATTTCAATAATGTAATATCATATTTATTTAAATTAAGTTGTTTTCAATCAATAAAATACGCTACGTATAAGTAGGTATCCCTTGATTTTGCGAATTTTTCAAAAATTATTTCTGTTCTACATTCGGCACGTCATGTATTATATCCTCAAATTTTTTCCCCGACGTATAGACACACATCCTGCATATATTTTTTTAAATATCTTAGCTGTACATTTTTTCAATTAAGTTAATTAAAATATTTTATAAATATGTCGTTTATTATTTGGTACCTATTGAAATAAATTTTTAATTAATTATTTATAAATTAAATGCAATTAATTTTTTAATTAATAAAACTATGAACACTTTTTTGTGTCGCGGAACTTGTCAGTCAGTAAGAAGTTTGTCAGTTACTGGTACTGCGTTTTCACTCTCGATATCTAGTTTCAAACATAGAAAATATATCAAATTTACTACGACATCAAGTATAAGGTAGAAGTGCAATTCGTTTTACATAAATAATTCTAACAATGATAAACTTTGAAAAATTGTTTTTATTTCCAAAAATTTTTATAAGAATATTTTTATATAATATAATGTCTAAAAAGAATAATAAAGGATATAGCAAACTTATTCCTATTTTACACCTCTCGCCATACCTGTGAGGAAGGTATTGGAATCATCCTAAATATCTGGTATTGATTTTTCAGTGGATAAGAATGAGCCAGAATTAGGGACCTTATACAATTAATTTTTGATAGTTTGGCGGTGATGTTTATATCTGAACCATTCAATAATTTATTATTGTGTTAATGCAAAAATTTAATTTTAGATCGAAATGTTTAAATCTTATAATCCATGATCGGTTGATATTAGTTTCTGTGTACAAAATGCTGTTGATATGGAATATTAACAACATATAAGTTAGTAATCAAAATATTGTATTGTGCTTATACACGGTTTCCCAAAAGTCCCGGGATGGAGTTATGATGGAGTTATGATTTGAACAAGTGAAAAAAAATTGAAAATTTGGGGAAGGTCGACAATTTGAACATTTTTTACAAAAATAGTATTAAACGTGCAAAAAACATTAAAATTAATTAAAATTAAATTCTTGAAAGAATTAAAGATATCTGGTTTTGGTTTGTTTGTGTTTCTTTTTTCATTACCTTTAAAAAAGGTGAAACTCGACAGGGGTTGCTATTTAAAAATGTTGGGGTGGTCGGGATGAAAAAAATTCTATGTTGCATGGAAGTTCTAAACTCTCTAATAATGTAGTTTTATGACTTTTTAGTGATCTCCAAATTTTCAATTATTTTTCTTCATTCGTTCAAAACTTATAGCTCCGTCCCGGTACTTTTGGGAAACCCTGTATGTTATTGTTATTATAGGTACTTTAGTTTTTAAAATATTGCAGAAGGTTGCGTGCTGAATAGGTACTGAGTACATTCGGTTTTGTCAATGATTTCGGTAATGCCCAGTGCACACGGAGAAACATTTTGACACGTTTCCTGAAAAAGTTTCCAGAAAATGGAGATTTTTGAAAAACAATAAATATGTTTATGATCACATGTCATATTTGACGATTTGACAAATAAGGAGTTAGTTGCACTTCACAACGTTTCCTGAAAACGCCTCATTTTTATAGGCGCCGTTAAAATTTTGAAGTTTCCGTAAACTTTTTTCAGGAAACATATCAAAATGTTTTTCCGTGTGCACTAGGCTAACGTGTAATCCTTTTTTAATTGTATACTAGACCGTTTTTTGATCATGTGGGCTCTGGTAACTTATACTTATAAGTGTTTACACCTTTTCTTGGACTTGGATCAACTGCAAGGAATAAAAGAAAATTGTTCAATAATAACTACCATCAAAACTTGCAAGGTAGCAAAAATTCGAAAATCGTACACAAACAACTTCTACACCACTGGTTCATCTCCAAATCCACCAACCTCCTCGTTCCCCGTCATCCTCTTCTGCTCAACCATCCTCTTATGGGCTGTTGGGTAAGCCGCACCCTAGTTAACACCATTACTGGATCACTAGATCACAGATCAGCGGATCCTCGGTCCACGGATCTAGATGTGGTGGTGGCTATATATGCAAGAGGTGTCTAGACTCCAGTACAGTTACCTGCGGGTGATCGTGAACGGTGCAAGGTGCAGAGTGTAATCATGAGGACGACCAACATCATCGTGGTAAGATACAGAGTGAGGTTATGCACGAGTGATGACTGAGGTTATGTTATCACCGGGTGCTGAATTGTATTCTGCCTATATTATTGACAGTAGTGAACTGATTAATTATTATTTAGTCAATTAAATTAATAAGTTAAAGTTAGATTTATATTTTCAATATTATTTCAACTGTATATGATTGAATCATTGCAGTTTCTCAATATTTTGAAACCTTATTCACTTGTAGCAAACTTAACTAAAACTAGACTGTAACATTTCTTGTTAAAGTATTTTGTTAGTAATATTCAGAGCTACTGAATAATATGAAAACAAAAATCAAAATTAGTTGAAGAATTAATTTATACACTGTCAACGCTTTTACAGTTTGCTATTAGCTCATGTAGTGACTAACATATTATAATTTTAGTTCATAAAATACGATGCATTTAGTGAAAATTTTTAAATTTCTTCTTCCGGTTTCTTCCTTTAGTTCATGTTTGGTTAATTGACTATTTTTAAACGAATTATATGCAAATTAAATAATCAGCAAGACAACAACATAATACTGCACTGTAAGAACGCTTAAACATTAGCTATATATGACTGGATCATGTTTATTAAAATAATGATACTTATATAGCCTCACCCCTTCTCGTTACATTTAGTGAGCAAAGACGTAACAAAATAATATGTATTGAATTTTATTCTAAATTTAAAATTTGGTTATATCATTATTGTTATTAGATTCAGTAAACGATTTATTTCTAGCACCATTTTTTATAACATTTGCGATGCTGGTGGGCCCTATTAGGTACCTTCCTATTTCTCAAGGCTCTATTTAGTACCAAATGGGAAGTCTTATATTTATCATATTTTCAGAGATAAACAATTTTATATATAAAAATCTTACAAAAATATTATTCTCAGAATATTTTGGATTCTAATTACTAGAAGATTACATCTAAAAACACCACCGGTTTTCCTAGATCGATCAGAACAAAAATTGTTTTATTAACTTTTCAAGAAATTATACATATGGTCGATTTTATTATTTTTCAATTATAAAAACAAGAGAAATATAGCTGAGTAAAAAAATTAATTTGTTTGGAACATTTTGGATCCTTTTTTGTAACGAATTCAGCCAAATTGTGAACCTAAGTTTCACAATGTTTCAGCTTGCCTGAAACATAAATGCCGTATTGTGTCATTTTTATAAATAACTAATATTTTATGATTTTTTTAAATTTTTGTAGAACAAAAAGAAGACATGGATTTTTCCCCAAATGTTTTCCCAATAAAGATATTTTCAGATTATTATTTTTAATAATGCAATATTTTTGCACCCGTATAATAAAGTTTAAATGTAGATTAATCTTATAACCTATATTGAACCATGTTAGTTGAGAAAAGTTCAGTACAAAAGCATTATTATTTTTATGAAATTTACAAATTTAACAAAAAGATCAGTTCATGTTAAAGTCATCATAATGATTAAATAAAAATGATACCGTATTATTGTTACAACTAATGTAGATTATTCTATTTATAAACCAAATTTGAAGCTGTTTTGTTATAATCTATATTAAAAAATAATATAAGTATGTAAAAAGGCATAAACATTAAATTTATGTTCAATGAAAATAATAATAATAATAATGAAACACCTAGATAAAATCTCGAAAAGCTAAATAATTAAAATAAAATAATAATTAAAATAATATCTAATTTATGCATTCACAAGAGGGAAATATAAGTTACATGCACTGTGTCATACATCATAGTCATATATCACAAACGAATCTACTCCCTGTACTGAAAACAACTACCTAACAGTACTGTTTTATTTTTAGTCCATCTTTTATTTACAAAATGTCATAGCAACATTTTTAACATTCTTGTGTTATGTTCCATGGAATCTCTCTGGTCTATGAGTCACACATTTTTTATGGCCATAGATCAAAAATCTATCTAGTAAAATGCATGACATTCAATAAAAACAAATGGATATTAAAAATAAAAACATGTAAAACTAAATGTTAAATGAATAATGTTTCACTTTTACTGATCATAATTACAAGACTTAATAAATAATTACTAAGAATTTCATTAGTTAACAGAGAATAGAATAAAATATTATTTTAGTTTTAATGCTGCAAAATTATGTTTAATTGCAAAGTATCATTTAATTTGTACTTAGTATACAATAAACCAGTATTCAATATAAATAATAGCGGAAGATGTACAAAGGAAATTAATTACTTTATCTCTCGAAATTTCTAACAGTACTTATAAATACGGCATAGTAATTTTATAAACAATTTTAATTTGTGAAGAACTTCTTTCGTCCTTCAAGATGATAAATTTAATGTCAAAACTGACATGATTTTGACATTTGAAATTTAAATTTAATATAAAATGAGTTTTTATGAGTTAACCTTAAATAAGTAGGAAATTAACAAAGCTAATAGAAAATTTAAATACTATCTGATGATCATTTAATTTAATAGTACATAATCTGACATTTGATATCTTTATTATGGCTGTTTCTAATACTAAAGTAATTCGGTAACAAAAGGAATAGGTACCTATTTGAAACATAGAGCTTTTATAAAGTTATCAGAATTATTGTTTAAATTAAAATTAAGATAAACAATACTAGGATTTATAATATCTAATGCATAACTTGGTTTATTCAATAATTTATAAGGTATGGTAGAACTATATTTCAAAAATAATTTTTTTGCGAATTTTATTTTTAATAAGAAAAATATACTTAATCTCGTTTCATTCATTTCTAAACATTATTTCCTCTTCGTTTATAGATACAAAGTAAGTACCTATTTCTGTTATTATAATTTTTAGGGAATTCATTTCTAAAAATGGACAGAAAAAAATTTGAATTAGATAAAAAAATTCTAAAAAAAAATATCATTAACAATATCTCAAAAATTTATACAAATCGATTATAAACACTTTGAAAAAAAATTGTCTGTATTTTAAAATAATTTTATGAATATCTCTATCGTAAGACTGTCTGTTGTCCGACAAAATATTTTTATAATAAACTTGCAATTTTCCTTTTTGGAAAAAATTACTTAAGTAAAATTAAGTAAAAATGTCACGATTAAATTAAAAAAAAATTATAAATAGGCGAAATTTTATAAAAATTCTAAATAAGGAATTTTAGTAAAATCAAGTTGACTAAAATGACTTAAATGCGAAACAAATTTTGGAAGTAGTTCCAGAAACGGGATTTTTGAGTGGAACTCTTTTTTACGTCTTTAATTAAATTTTGTATACCTCTTATGAATTGTATTCTGTATTTCTATTTTATTTTATGCGTTACGTTACCTACGTTACAAGTTATAGCAAGTCGTCAATTATTTAGGAGTAATAATTATTTTAATGGATAGTACCTACATAACATTTAAAGCTTATAAATTACAAAATTCAAAACTTTCAAAACCGCAATGTAACAGAATTGCATCCCACATGCATCTTTTCTTGTACTCGTTAATTTATAAATTTTTCAAGTCTAAATATCACACATCAAACCTACATACACTTTTCTTTCGAAAAGGTCATGAGATCATCTCAAGAAATTATAACAAGACCACCTATTGAGAATTATTTTATTCAATATTGTATTTATAATAATAATAAAGTTATTATTTTAAATACAACTCTAGAAATGTCAGGATTCAAAACAAAACACGACTGTCATGTCAACTGTCAATGTCAATAAAGAGCCTTGGAGATGACATTCAATTATTGCGATAGTAAAAACTTATATTGTTCATTGCTTGAAGCGAAATTTATTGATCATTTGTGGAAAATATAAGCTAGTTTGATTAAATGTTAGTAGCATTATGCATAACCGTAAAACTATTTTATTTTAATTAGAGTGGTTAATTACTTATAATAAGATAATTAGTTTAGAGTAGAATGATCGACCATAATAAAGTAGGTACTAGTGTTGAATGTTGAATGGGTGATCCAATAAGACAATTTATAGTGTTTATTGAGTATAGGCTTAGCTTAAGGATCCTTAGGATTGAAAAAAGAAATTTCAGGCAAATTTAAGGTTAATTATGTTGTTATATATTTCTTTTAATAAATTATTTAGGACGTTTTGAGTCCCAAATTATACAGAAAATCGCATAACGCAAATAACTGCCAATTGAAGAATTAATTACATTAATAGTAACCATGCGGTTATATAAAATTTTTGCACAGTAAATAAGCAATTAATAAGGTTAATAATACATATTTATTAATGTTAAACACTTTAGTGAATATTTCAAATTTTTGTTTCTATCATAAAAAGAATTTAAAAACAGAGCCGCGGTGTGATTGCGATTTTCTTACCGAATATGCACTCGTGCATTAATTCTTGTCCAACGTATTGATGAAATAATAAGTTACCTATACAATTAGTTAGTTATACACTGACTGTAAATAACAAATGACATTAAAAATAGCTTATCCAAAAGTAGCGTGGATTAAATTAATATTTTATTATACTAACTGATCTGTAAATTTCTGATTAGTTGCATTTAAAACTTAATTAAAAAGTACAACCAAGAGTGTTCAATATTTGCTTTTTATACGTATTATTTTATTCACTGTCTAAATGCCGTTATGTAAAAATTATTTAATGTTTTATAACAATAACAATGATTTTATGTTAATAATTATATCTGATCAAGGTCCGTGGTGCATCGTTTAAAATTATAATAAGTTTTCTAGAAATATGACCTGTTTAAAGGTTAATCGATTAATAAATATACAGATGATTTGATGATTATATTTAAAACTTTATTTCATAGCTACACCTTTATTGCACTTCTAATACCTAACTGGTTATTATAATTTTCAAATGATTGGAATTGTCAAGATTCTTTAATTTTAAAATTTGTTTTTTACAGTGCAGTTTACAATCAATTTTATTTTTGAAATAATATTGCTAAAGAAGAAAGTCAATATAACATATTCAGGATTTTATCTCTATCTCCCAATATTAAATTTCCTAATTAATAAATTACATAACTATAATACTATGTAAAGGTGTTACAAATTGACATTTCAGAATTTTGTAACTATAACAATGCGTTCTCATCTACATAAATCAAAGTTCAAATGTCAAAACAGGGTCAAAATTGATGTGTGGGTCATATAATGTGTCAAACATCAATGTTTGCAATAAACAATGGACGAAAGAGATGGTGAATTGTTTCAAATATGGGCAGGAATGTGATGCTATTTTAGTCCTATGATTAGTGGTTAGTAAAAGGTTTTACGCCTTCATACTCATTATAATAAATAACAACTGGCATTATAGAGTATGGCAAGTTTCATTTCCTTTATCGTTATTTTACATTACTGAGTGGATGTCAAATTATTTTATTGTTATTGATTTTTAAATCTCAGAATGCAAAGAATGAACGTAAATAGTAAAATATCTTGTACTGTTTGGAAGTTGGAATCATATTTATAAATATTTTTTATTGTTGTTCCCCATGTGTTTACTGAATGAATATTAATAGGTTATTTTTACTGATGCATTTCTATTTAATTTTATATATGGAACTAAATTACAATGACGGAATAAAAGAAAAACGAATGAATAAATCAAGATTTGACACCGACCTTTCGCTTACTGCGGATTCTGGAAAATAAAATAAATTTAATTAATGTTATTACTGTTTAAATATTACAAATAAATTTTATTTTTCAAATAATGACAATCATTACCTACTTCTAATGATTGATTGTTTTACACATGTTTAAAGAAACAAGCTTCTTTAATATTTGCCAATCGAAACGAGAACATGATATGGCATAGGTATTATAAGTACCTATAGGTAATATAATTTTTCATAATAATAATAAATAAAAAAATAATTAAATTCTTATTACAAAACTGTGGAGAAAGAAGCAAAATTCGTATTTATCGAAATTCTTTCAATATGTTCCAATATTATACAAGCTGTATTATAGCTTCCAATACCTATATACGTTAATGATTTAAAATCTTGTCCTCATTTAGGATTAAAAAAAGTTTTCAAATTTTTTAAAAAATGAGCTTGGATTTATAATTATTTTTAACATATTTTATATAATCCTTATGCTAGTTTAAAACTAAAGTTGTACAGAGTAAACTTAATCTCCATTTATTTAGTTATTAATTAAAATAATTATGCGAGTCTATTTGTACTAAATAGACCTAGAAGTTTTTGCGTTTCTGCTAAAAATAGTATACCTACTTCAGTGTTATATTTTGTAAAGTTTTCTTTTGGAATTTGTTTCAAAATATACTATTGCAAGTGTTAAATTATTTTTTAAACTATTAAATTAATCATTACAAATTAATAAAAATAAGTTAATAATTTCAGTAATAAATATTTGTAACTTTTGCAGCTTTTGGCTACGCTGGCCGTAGCTTCCAGCGTCCCACTTGGAGAGGACGGTCACGGCAGGTTTAACTACGACAATACCGGCAGTTATTACCACAATCCGCACGAGGGACGTTATGTTCACGATGATTCCGGCAAATATTACCCAGACGGATCCGGAAACTACAGACACGACGGACTCGGCGGATATGCTGGCGACGGAAGCGGTAAGGAAGGAAAAAATCTAAAATGAAAACAGAACTCATCCTGCGCGAATCTACTTTTTAAGACCCGCACCCGACCCGTACCCGCTTAAATGAAACCCGCACCAGACCCGCAACCCGCATATTTACATTTTAACTGACTCATACCCGACCCTCAACCCGCATTTTTTTTTCTTATACCCGCACCCGTCCCGCTACCCGCGTATTTTTTTGTATTGCCCGCATCCGATCCGCTATCCGCAAGAGTATTTTAGATCCGACCCAAAACTCGACCCGCAATGCAAGTACCTCCGGGCACCCGACCCGATGCAGGACTCTAAAAAGTGTTTAAAAATGAGCGCAAGATTAAATATATTAATAAAACACATCACTTACTCGAAAATTGCAAATATTTTTATTTTAATATGAAAGGTACCTATAAATATTTCGATTATGTGTGGAAAAGAACCGGCGCCGTTTAGCGTGCTTCAACGGCGCCTGGTGCACAAAGCAAAATGGGCACTGTTAAAATATTTTTTCTTTGAGTGAAAAAACATGTCAGTTTATGGTTAAGCTAAAGTGTAAAATAACAAGAAAATAATGAACCGTAGGCGAATTTTTTCATTTAAGTTCAAATGCCTTTATAATTGAAAGTTGAATTTTTGCTGATTGTCGTGTTTTTGCCGAAAAGGCGGGCACCCACGCTACGGCTCAGAATAGGACATGCGTGCATGCAAATTGCTTGTCGAAACAGCCAGTTGCTGCGAACGGCGGTGCAGTCACTGATGCACTGATGATTGAATTTTACTCTATACTGATGTCTCTCATGTATTTTACCCAACTTGAGTGTGGCAGCTTTAGATAAATTGAAATGTGTATTAGGTACCTGATCATATTCAAATATAAGTGGTCAGAACCACAGTACAGCACACTATTATAGGAGATTATAAAATGAAATATTCAAATGAGTACAAATATAATAAATTATAATTAAAATTCTAATTATATTAATAATAATAATTGTATATGTATATCACGTCCAGAATATGACAAATTAATAATACGGTATTAACTGCAATATCATAATATCTAAGTAATACACATAATAATATAACTACCTGATGTTTTCCGATATAGTATACATATTAATAATAATTTTCTTACTACAAATCAATAACGAAATATACAATTTAATTACCGCTGCGTATAGATTGTCTCAAATATTAACAAAATTAATTATCACAAATAAAAATTTTCACTGCCACTCCTCATCGCAAATGTGAAGGCAAGATAGAAAAAGACAGGTTAAAGACAACAGAGAAATGTAGAATGGTTCGATCATTTCATAGATATAAAGTCAAGTTCATGTTGAGAGCGATTACTTTTTGCTTTGATTGCACATGGAATTATACGCATTTGATTTACAAATAAATTGTTTTTCTAAGTGTTGTAATTTAAAAACAATTAGGGTGAATAGCATCCTTCAACTTAAAATAATGATAAATTTGTTTTCCCGTTACAAAATCTGAATCAGTACCTAAATTCACGATACCGTTTAACGGTACCCGTTTCTATATTCTAAAATTAGAATAAATTTTCAAACTGAACAACTCAATCAAATGTTTATTTTCTAGTACGTTATATTATACTCGTATATTGCTTAATGTTTAAAACACGTTGAGTGCCAAGGAAAATTTAGAAATGTATATTACAGGTCCATTACCTGATCCATATTATACCTTCCAAATTACAGCTTTTTCTATTACCATTTTTACTGATAACATTCCTAAGCTGATTTTTTTTAAATATATAAAAATACACCTTTGTCTACGCTGGACTTGTAATAAAAGATTGCTGTTCTAGGCCAAAGCAGACACGTTTTGCAGATATAGCATGAGCTATGACAGGGCCAAAACAGAGACACGATATTTGTAAGCAAACACGTCTGAACCTGATTTTTCGCGCGCACATTTTAATTACTGGTATTGTTAAAAACAAGTGCAAGCGCCAAGATGAGCAGCAGATCTAATAGACCGATAGAATTAACTTTGAAATATTGTATATTTATTTATTATGAATATATCGTCACCGTGTCTGCTTTGGCCTTGTCTTAGAATCATCAATGGGCCAAAACAGACGCAAAAGTAGACACATCGTAACACGACGCGCTTAGGTCTGCCCATGTATAGGGGTATTTGCGGACGAGTCAGAACAACACTCTACTGTTGGAAATCCGGCTAGAATGTACCAATTCAGCACATTTGGACAAATACTGAAGCATGCTCCGGTGTCTGCGTTGGCCCTGTGATTAAAACAACGAACAGGCACCGGTGTCTGCCATGGCACTTAACGTATTAAGTAATATATCTATGTAGCAGAGAGTAAAAATCCGAAATTCATTTCCAAAGTATAGGTACCTACATATTTAACAGTTTCATTTAATTAATCGCAAGTCAAGAGGCAAGCCAATGCCAAATAAATTTGATTTAAAATACAGTTTGTGAATATTTCAAGGATTATTTTCTAATTCGGACAATAATATAATTTATTACCAGTTCAGTTAAACCGTATAAGTTTAATTTGGGTACAGCAATTATTAGTAAGAGGACATGAGTTCAGTTGCTTAGGGTTTTAAAAAAATTAAAAGTGCGAATAAAACAAGTCTACCTAAACACAATTTCCATTAAGAACGAATATGACTGCTTGACATTTTAAGGCATGAGCTTACATTTTGTTTATTTATACTGTTAGCTACATGGTCTAACCCCTACCTACCTACTAAAGACAAGTTTTACTAAAAATGATCTACGTATAACGTCTTGTGTTGAAAGTAAGTTCATAAAGTTTAGGACTGAAAAATATAAGACCAAAATCGAGTTCCATTGATTACGAGAGTAAAATTGGCCCAATTTATATCCGAATCATAAAAAGCATTGTTTTTGTGCCACTTTGTCCATTATCCCCCAAGGCAAAGTGGGATATAGGAGCTAGTGTAGTGTTCATAGTCGTAGGTTTATTCAATAAGACACAGACACGTATTTGTACTACAAACTTTATTGTTTTGTGAACGTCTAAACAGATTAATAATCTGCCATCAACTGAATTCAAATCATTTCTCCTTAAACATAAATACACTTATTTAATATAATTTGTTTCCCAATACAATATCTAATACATTACAGCATCATAACAATTATCCAATATACTATACCTAGTATTTAATTTCTTTTGGAAACATATAATAATCACTTTTTTTCTCTAGGTCGATACTCTGGCCAAAAGGATCCCTACTCCCAGGGCAAATTCGGTAACAATGGTAACCTCGTAGGAGCAAACACCTTCCAAACAACTCAGGTTCGCCCTGCACCAAGAAAAATACCAGTCAATACTTTCATTAACCAAGTGGCAGCGGCAACGAATATTAATTACGGGAAAATCGCAACTGGAGTTACCGGAACCGGACAGTACAACGACCAAGGAAGATATAAAATTATCAGACAAACTGGAGATGTAGATTTAGACGGATATCATTGGGAGTAAGTATAGAAGAAACAGAAAACTGGGAAATTTATACCGTAATATTGTAACAAAATCAGTTCCATGGTTCGGTTGCATGATAAATTGATAGGGAGAGCAAAATCTTTGATAAATTTTTATTACTCGCAATTATTATCAGTTCAGTATTGTGGTATGAGAAACTAAAATACTTTTATGTAAGTACAATTATGCGTTTTTCCTTCGAATAACAAATAATTATTCAGCTCTTGTTATTCAAAAAATATGCAAACCTAGTTCAATAAATATAATGTCAAAAATATTCTTATTCAAATATTTTATATTATACCACTGAGATAGTCTATTAAAAAGAGCTTCGAGTATCTACAAAGAAATTTCTTTGTTACAAAATTTTAAAAAAAATTAATTTAATATTCCTCATTCATAATCTAGTACTATCTACTCTGTGTGTTTAAAAAAAATCGTTACATTCGATGAAACAATAATTTTAATCTAATTTAACCGTCCTCATAATCGGAAGGTGTCTGAAATTGCAATAATACTTGTCCACACTTTGGGACGCCTGAAGCCCTGATGCCTGTATAGTATATAATTAAAATAAGTAGAACGAATAAATTAGTTCACGAACTTTAATTAATGTTGTCAGTAAAAATATTTATTCTGATTTTTTGAATGAACCGAAGATATTGTACAAATAATTAGGCTGAGTGTGACAGGAAAAAATTAACTTCCAAAGCAAGCGTTAATACTTAACAGTCAAATGACATATTAACATTGATCGTCAAGTTAGACAAAGAATTGACGTTCCCATTATTGATTTGTAGATATATTTGAGTTATAAAATTTGTCAATAATTTTTAGTTATGTAGCATTTTACAATTTTTTAAACAGCTTCGCTCCAAATACTAAAACTATAGAATGTAAATTTGCACTTGTTCCTTCATATTAGTTCGTTGCTTTGAGATGCTAAAAAGCATAATGTTAAACTCTGATTTAATAACAAAAATTATCAGTCAATGCAAAGAAAAATAATTAGTATACCAAACGAAAAGTAATATTGACTGATGTTCATATCGATATTTACCGATATATCGATATTTTCCCATCCCTAGTTCTTACTAATCTGATTTGTATTAGAATAATCCATATTTGACAGAAATCAATGGTTAATTATTTACTAGCACGCGTATGTTTAGTTCACTAGTTTACTACGAATAATTCAACAATAGCAATTTTGTATTGTCACTCAAATACCAACTACTTCAATTAATCTAAACATCCTCATGTTTCAAGGTACCTCACCGAGAACAAAATCAACGCAGAAGAGCGCGGCAAAGTCTTCAACGTAGGCACAGACGCTGAGGCCCTGCGCGCCAAGGGATTCTTCACTTACACCGGGCCTGACAACGTGGAGTACCACATCGAGTACACCGCCGACGAGAACGGCTTCGTGCCCCACGGAGAACACATCCCCACGCCCCCGCCCATCCCCGAGGCCATCCAGAGGGCGCTGGAATACCAGAGGAAGATCGGCACTTTGTAAACAAGAGGAATGAGTTAGTGGTGTACTTGGAAATTATCATACCGGGTTGTTTGTTAATTCGTTAGATTCTAAATTAAAGTATCTTGTTTGAATGATTCGTCCATATTTATGAACATTTTAATTTAATTTAATATTCATAAATACGAACCTTGATCTTGATTATAAAATAGTTCTTATTTAAAGTTAACTTCATCATTATTTATTTGAAATATCTGTCAATGTACCTACATAGATCTAAGAAATCTTTCAAAGAAGATGCTAGCAAAATTTTGTATTTATAACACAACTAATTTGATTTTGTTTCGATTTCGATACACTTTTGTTTTTGGAAAGTAGAAGAAAACGTAGTATGCTGCTATTATTTTAATTTAATTATAATAATCTAATATAATGACTGTATTATTAAATATGAATAAAAATATATTTTTATAATTTAAGAAGTATTTTGATTGACTAAGGGCAACCGCGAACTGTCCTAATAGGAAAGTTGAGCTATCTGTTTTGTCTCCATATATTGCAATGGCGGACTAAACTGTTGGACGACAAAAAGTTCATAGTGCGTTTTGGTCCTAACAATTTATGGATATACATGTTGTATCATTACTTCAAATACATAATATGAAGACCACAGGAAGAACGATCAAAGTCCAAAAAATCAAAAAATGAGTTTTTGGTACCATCTTGTAGCAAAATAAGTAAATTTTGCTTATAGCGTTCAGAAAATTACAGTAAAAACGATCTAAGTCACGATTTCAGGCATTGAAATAATTGTGTCCACTGAAAGAACGATCTAAGTCTACTTTGTTTAACGGAATACCGATCTTAGTTAATTGTTTATAACAAATTAGTTTATTTATTATCAATACATATAACTGTAAGTTAGAATAAAATAAACCGTTATTTTTAATAAACCATATTACCAATATACGAGTCTTCAAATCTTAAAATTCAATTATCTCGAAACTATCAGAATGTGATTTTGATCGTTCTTTCTATGTGGTCTTCATATGCATTAAGGACATAAACTGTATATATTTTATTCTGATTACGGATCAAAAAGAATTTTTCAGAAATTCAAACAAAAAATTAAAAACGTTTATTTCTTTTTATTAACGATATTTGAATAATTTAACTAAACTTGTATAATAGATTAATGCATCTAATTATATTTTGGTGTTAAACCCACTGGCACTGATAATGAAACTTGTGAATAAACTTGCCATGATTTTTCGAATTTCTTAAAAAATCTTTTTGATTTGTATTCCACATGTTAAACTGTACTCGAAGTTATGATACATTCTGTATAATAGGTAGCTCGTATACCTTGGAAATTGTTAGTTTACTTTTAAATTGATGCAATTATCTTCTCTTGAAAATAGTGTTAAAATACTAGTAATCAGCAAAACTAATCCAATATAGACTTGATTGTTGCAAAATCTATGTAGTGTTAGTAAAAAATACAATTAAATAAATGAATGAGTTAAAACAAAGCAACACAAGTTGACGCTATGAACAATCTTATTTGTAAAGAAATACATTTATTATATTTAATTTATCAGCAGATTTGTTACGTATGATACATCATTTGTGCATGAAATGCGGCAAAGCGCACCAATATTCGTATTTTACTGTTCACATTGTTGTTGTACTATATGTAAAACTTAATTTTTAGTTCAATTATTGTACAAACAAACTTACTTGTAAGTATGTGATCAGGCTCGTTCAAAATAATTATAATAACAATAATTTAGTAACGCTTTACCTATCCTAAATTACTTTCGATTGTTTTTAAGTAGGTATAATAAATATGATGTCCTAGATGCAAAGGAAACCATATTTATATTTTCAAAATTGTAATATTTACGGCTACGGCAGATAATTGAGGAGCTTAATTTCAAAACGTATAATAATTTCAGTTTCTTAAGATTTGAGAAAAACTGCCACACTAATATTATGCTTATTTCAAATTATGTGTTTACAGTTTTGTTTTGTTCACTTAGCAACTAAAATAACAGTATTTGGATAAAATATATATTATTGTTTTATTTTGATATTTTCTACTCACAAAAAAATATTATACAGATTTGAAACAAAAGATGTGGTTTTATACACTTTTGAAGAAAAAACCGAGGAAAACAGATGGAATAATTCACTTTTGCACAACAAAAACACACTAAATTAAACTTCGATATCACAGGTTTCTTCTTCGCAATTATACACTAAATTTTTTCTTTTTTGCTTTGACGATAAAAACACTATACTATAACTTGCCCGTTAACTATAACTATAGCAAAAAATTACGTTTTATCATTGTATTCAGAAAAAAATAAAATAATAGTGCAAGTGCAGTTTTGTTTCATTTAAGTTACGGGAAAAATAACATTTTGAAACAAAAGTCAAACTTAAGCAGTCAAAATATATAGGAAAATTAAACTTTTGTTAAAATATTCCAGTGCGACTACATTCGGCATAATTTAAAGCATATAGTGACATCTTTGGTTTATTTTAAGTAAAAAGTGGAATAATTACGTTTTCAAATTAAGCTCCTCAATTCATGTTGTAGGTACGTATAACTAGAAATATTTGTATCTACCTTGCTATGAATATCCATTATTTTCTTATGTGAAACTATTGGAATAAAAATGAAACAATATTTTTCTTCATTAATCCTTGTTTCCGATTTCTTATAATTTTGCACTAATGACAAACACACACACACACACACCACTGATCGATGTGACTAGAGTGGCACAAGAAACATAATGAAGATTTAAACAACAAGTGACCATAGCAATGAATCTATTGATTAAATTCTTAATTTATTAAATTTGTTACATAATCGTATCAGCAGGCGTAATTGCATTGTTATGGTAATTACAAGAACGGCAATGTTTACGATATTTTTAGGACAATTTGTGGTTTTTTATAATCAATAAAATTATTACAGGGTGTAGAAAAAATTGCATTTTGTAGGTACTACTTGATGAAATGCAGAAATATTTGGGATAACTTATATGTGAGTTTATAAACGAATAAAAATAAAGAAGGTGCTTCTACTTTTACTCCGTATTTCATGAATTTCATATAAAAATTACACAGAATGGGTTCAACACCAGAAAAAAATAATTTTTTAGAATGTTCATAATAAATAAATAGAAATTGCAACACCAGAAGATATGCTAATCTAGAATTTTAGATTTGGCATAAATGCAAACACAAGAAGATTCAAATCTGGAAAAGTAATTGCCAAAACCGAGTATATGGTAGTATTGGGTTGTTCATTTAGTTCAATCTAATTTATGTATCCCCTTGTGTTGAAGAGACAAACTAGTTTGCATTTATGCCGAATCTAAATTTCTAGATTTGCGTTTTCCTTTGAATGAATCTTTTAATATAGATATTTTAACCAATTCGCTGCGAACAGTCCGTACGCAAGCACTAGGAGGTCCGGCTATGTTAATTTTATATTCATCTCTAGGCCATAAAATAAAAATTCTCTATTCTGCTTAAAAATCTTTAAAATTCACACTGAGAAACATGCATGCATACATTTGAGTGCTGAACTTGTAGAAACATATTAAAGCTAGCTAGTGTAAATCGCGGCACGGCATGTGCTGTGAATAAGAGTTAAGGTGTTCGGCTACCCTAAAACTTTATAGCGTTACAGAGGTGTACGTCTCCCACGTTTACTTTAATTATAATTGAAATATATGATCCTTTTACATATGAGTGTATTAACAAAGGATGTCTTAATGCTTCTATGTTTTTATTTTTTGTCTTTGGCCTAGGAATTTGAAGTAAAAAAATTAAAATGACATTTTTACGGTTTTTTGTCACTATTTGATATGATTTTTTTCGGTCACTATAAATGGCAAGAAAAATTTAAAAAGCAAGAAGCATACATCTAAGCTTCCTTTTTCGAATAATTTTTGTTTTACTTCATTTGTTTTAAAAATATAGAAGTTATTATGGGAATCTGGAGCCATGTTTACAGTATTTTTCAACTTCAAAATGACACTGCATAGATAGGATGCGGGAAAGTACGAGTTTCGGGCTGGTTTCGGGCAGCCGTAGTACTGGGGAAAAGAGTGAAATAGAAAAAAAAAGTAATATCGAGAGTATTCTAGGAAATTCGAAAAAAAGGTAGACGAGCCTCTTAATTTTGTAGATTTGAAACTTCTTGTGCATGCACTTTCCTGTAGAATTTTATTTTCGGGTTTTATATGGCCGCCCATCAATTTTATGTAAATTTAATTTAATTCTTTATAAATATAATTTAATATGCGCCAAATAATAGCCAGATTCATTGTGTCCAACGTCACAAATTCCATCAAATTGTAACTATTTATCTAAAATTTTGTATAAGTACATAAGATTTTTGATATGTATATGTTTAAGAAGGGATCTGTTACTCTTAGTTCAACAATTTCGCATTATTTGTTTTAAATATTTACTTGTGATGACCAAGTAAAAGGTTACTAGGTTAGGTTAATAAACATTAGAACAAACGCAAAATAATCACCTCTGTTTATTAATATTGTAATGTTTTTTTAAAATAAATAAACTAAAATAAAACAAATTTTACATATTTATAAATGGTTTTAGATGATTTAAGCCCTTATCCGGACAAGGTAAGACCAACGGACTCATTTTAACATATTTAGCTATTATACTCATAATCCGGTAATATAATATTTTTGATGCTGCTTTTAGAATTATCTTTTTTATGTATTATGTTGAATTTGACGATAACAAAATTTCTTGTTAGTTATTTATAAATAAACAATTTCAAAATTTGTAACGCAGACGGACCAGAATGAGTACCGAACTGATATTGTTTACATTATTGACGTAAATTTTATCGTTGATATTTAGGTCTGTATACTTGTCTACTTTTTAGTCCAAAATTTGTTTTTCCATTAGGAACAATTTCACCATATTACAAATTCATAGTATAAGAGACGAGCCATCAGAGATGGCCATTTGCATGCATATGATGAATGTAACTTTGTATTACAGAAATTTTTTAAAACTTCATAAGTTAAATATAAATTATATACAAAAATGTATGCTTAACATAACAATATTTGTCTATATAACCTAAATGTCATTTAAAATGTTAAATAACCGCATTAAAACAATACAATAAATCATATGAGTCTGTCAAACTCTTCGGTACGTCTGATTTGCCAGACGTCTCGATTTGATTGGGACAATTCTTAACTTCGAGTGTTAATCCCGCGTCTCGCTTTAATCTAAGCGGGACAGGGAAAATCCCGCTTTTTGTTTTTTAACATTATACATATTTTCATTTTATTTTTAAATACACCACTTTCTGACTTGTTCTTTTATTAAACTAGAAAATATTTCACAAACTGTTTATTCAATTTAATACATATAAGTTAAATATGTTTTATCAATTTCACACTCCAATGCAAGGACTGAAAGAATTTTTTTTTTAATTGAATAAAAATAATATACCTACTTTCTTTATTGTTATAGTATATTTTTATGAACAAATCTTTAATTTTTTCATTATAATAAAAAAATGTTAAAAAATTATTTATCCCGCTTTGATATTTTTTAAATTTGGCAACTCTAGTGCCCAGCAATGAAATAAAGAGAACCATTTGCCATTTGCCTCCATCTCTTGGATTCTTTTAATCTTTAGTTTTTATTTAAATAATTTTAATAAATTTATGAATGTTTTATATTTGTGCTTTGCAGTAAGCATTTAAAAAATTTGTTTAACAATCGTTAGAAATATTCTTGAAAGAACCAAGGTATGGACATAATAATTATCCTTACAATTTCGCAAGTACTAAATGATATAAAACAATTAAAACTTAATTTTGTTTTTATTTAAAAAAGGAAATGAAAAATAATTTGAAAAAATCGGAATTTGCAAAATTTTTGATGTCATAAATTTCCACCAGCTACAAGGTTGAACAATATTAATATATTCGTACCACTAGACCAAGTGGAATTTCTAATTTATTTTATATATTTGTGGAAAGGCTTTATTCCAGTGATTCTAAAACTATTTCTTTATCCATTCTTCATTCATTATTTCATTAGAAATATAATAATGAAAATGTATTAAATTATTATAACATTATAAGATATTCAATATTGATGGCCATTCAAAAAAAGTCACTAATATCAAAATGGCAATCATTGATAAAAATCTACTAATTAACATTGATAAAATGATTTTGCAATCTTTATAAAATACCTATTAGATATGCACGTTTGACAGATGTTTTTTAAAGAGTTGGCACCACGCAGAGAAATTGTCAATTTGGATGGTCGAAGCCATTTATATCAAACCAACGAAAATTAAATTGTAAATGTCACTTAATCAATCAGAATTATATTTTTCTGCTAGTCGCGAAGTTAAATTTATTAGATGTATAATCCCCAATTTTTAAATATATTTGCTCAAAATTGAAATATAATATGCCGTATAAATAGTTCACCATCCTATTAGTTTTCATTTTATTAAATCTGAACTTGACATTTTAAAATATTGTATTCGGTTAAAATTATACCAAAAAGCGATAAAATTTGAAAATAGTTTCTTACCGAAAATTTTGTCAGTTAAAGTTAAGTTTTTATTTTATAAATGTCATATCTCAAATTATAGAAATTAAATAACTTTGATATAGGTAGTACCTAAAATATAAATAATGTATTTTTATTATTGATTTTATTAAAATTATTTATCTGCAAAATTATTAACACTCAGGTGATACTCTTAAAGAGTCCCGTAAATTTCAATTTCTATTAATTTAATTTATCACTATTCTGTTCCGAAGTTTTGTGATTATATTATCAAAAGCATAGAAATCGCCCTAATTTTAAAACAGACTATAGGTAATTTTAACTCATTATTCATTTTAACGATCAAATTATTTAAAAACGAATGTTAATAGTATTTTAATTGCCCACTTTTTAAAGAATAAATTATGAGGTTGCCTTCACATATTTGATGATACAATTTAATGCAATAAAAAACGGATTCATCTTATTTGTTTTCAGGAATTTTGCAAGTTTTAAAAGTCATCTGGTGACATTTATAGGAAAAAAATTAATTTATGGTTTACTTTTCAAATTAGAACTGCAGATTTAAACATATTAATAAATATTACTTTAATAGTACTAGACTAGATACACCAAACTGTGTATAATATCACATATTCTTAATTTTATGTAGATAAAACTGTGAAATATTATCTATAAATTTGTACAATAAAATGTCACCATTTTTTATTTTGTTAATCTTAATTTAATAAACATTACAATGAAGCACAATAATTATTGCACAATATTAGAAGTATTATAATAATTAGGGTTAGATTATTCGAAGTTTCAATTTTTGTAAAAATAGTGTAGTTCTCAAATAAATAAAAAACATGTAAAATGTTTTAAATTTAATTAAATTCCAATAAATTCATGTTATATAAAATTTATAGCATCTAGTTTACTATGAAATACTACTGAAATATTAATGAATTAATTATAAAAAATAATTAGCAATAAATTAAAAATACCTCCAATACATTGATAATATCAAGTATCATCATAATATAAAAACTATTTCAACTTTTTATAACTGAGATACTCTTGCATGTTAAATATCAATTTCTTGTAAAATGTAAAATTTATGATCAATACCACCGCCTTCGCATTGCATTAGCCAAGAAGTTTTTAGCCCACTTAGTATCACACATGATTTTTTTTTTAATGACAACATCTTTGTAAAATAATAAGGTAGAATTTACGTTTATTTTATTGTTAATTTTATTGAAATGTTAGTTGTTTGTTCCTAATGAGATTTATTTATTTGTTTGAATTGCACATCTGATAATTATTGCTTGGTAGGTATTTAATTTATTAGCTATAAAATATTTGTAAAAATTCTACCTGTTGTCGATAATTATTGAGACATATGTAAAAATTTTGTTGACGTTAATTAAACAATAGTTTTAGTAATAAATATAATTATATTCTACTAAAAATTGTATATTATCATGAAAGTAGGTACTATTCAACATTATTTATTCATAAATATTGTATGTAAATTTATATTGCAACTATCAAAGGAATAACGAAATACTAAAATACGTTTATTATTACATGATTTATTAGATGTGTTGAAAAATAATATTTAGTTCTAAAAAATGAATTGTCTGTGTTCCTAATTAATTTGGTACAAATTGTCAAAATTCTCATTGTAAATATTCTACATTCTTCATTATGATGAAATTAATTAATACAAGAATGAGAATATACCTAATGAAAATAGAAATAACTAATAAATATCAAAGTCATTGATCGAGAGAAAATTTTAGAAATGATAATTATTAACTTATTTATTTGGGTTTAGTTATGCATATATTTTTTATTTATTTACAACGTCTCGGCAACAAAACCCAAATAAATAATTTATTAAATATCAAGTTCTGTACTTGGTTCTGTTTGTTATCCTTACAGATAATATGGGTAGGCGACGATAGGTGGCACTATAGGTACTAATTACCAAATAAAAACTATATTCATATTTCAACTGTCCTGTAGGTTAATTTCCACTTACAACCATAATTCATGAATAGTTAACAGCTTGTAACTGTACATATGGTAAAATGACTCATAGTATAATGTGAGGCTGCCACATCCAAGTTCAGTATTACATAAAATATTCAATATGTGTAGTGCATTTAATTAATACAATAGTATACGGCAGTTGTTAATATCAGATTGCCAGTTATTATCAATTTGTAGCTTTAGTATATTAGAACAAAATAACAATATTTAAAATATGTATGTAAATGTAATATAAATATTTATTAAATTACATTACTTGATGTGATATAAGTTTACAACTTGCTTCGCCGAATTATTTGAAATATTGTTTGTAAATTATGATCTTCTTCGGTACCTACATTATGTGAATCAGATTCCATGATGTGATATTCTGAAGATATTTTATTTATTTTTATGAATGTATGACTGACATGCTGGCAGGGCAGTAATAGTCAGATGCAAGAAAAAATCCTAGAAACAAATCGTATTAAGTCGATAAGCAGCAAAACTATCTCTATCTCGTTGACAAGTTGACAACCACTGTTCCACATGCCGACATTTGTCAAGTAGCAACACTATCATCTAATCCAACTTAAAAGGTAACAACTAATCGACCTTGTCTGTTAACTACTTCGGGATGTTATGAAACATATTTGATGTTCTGATGCGGAGTTTTGCATAAATAATCTGATCTACTAGGTTCCTGGCCGAGAGAAATGGTCAGCCGCCCTGCCGCCCAGCCGCCCCCTCTAGCGGGGAGGGGGGTCACCCACCGCCCCACACAATCAGTATAAATTCCACTGATGTTTTACAAAAATGCACCATTCTAGTACGTGATAGCGAAGAAGATTGGAATAGAAAAAGAAAAATGAAATTCGTGGTGAGTAGGAACAAGCCACTGTCATTCAATTGTTATTTGGAAACAATTAAATGAGGGTAGTTTAAAAAATTAGTTTAAGTCAATTTCAAATTCAAAATTAATTTACCTCAAGAACAAAAGGATACACTAATTTTTTTATAACATCTCAATCTGATAAGTAGATTAACAAACTAGAGCAAAATTTGTTCGATGCACTTCTTTTTTTTATGAATGTTTAATATGCACGATATTTTTTGTAACCGTAAGTTAGGAAACAACTAACTTCAACACCTACTATAAACATCAAAATCAAAAACCAGCTACAAATTTTAAAATGTATCTATACAATTCGTTAATATTCTGGATCAACTATACTATTTTGAATAAATTAAAAAATAAGTAATTTATATCTATTGAAAAATATATTCATATATTATTCTATTGATTAACAGTAAACTGTGTGACTACTGCATCCAAATTGATTAAAATTGTGACAGGTATATTTATTTTCAATGACAATGCAAAGAAATTACTTTAGCATCAAAGGTTATAAATTGCAGAAAAATGATGACTTATAGTTTAATCTTAAAATGTCTAACCATTGTTCAAAGATTAAAATTATATAGAAAACAAACTAGCTAATCTAGAAAACGTGAAATAACAAATAAAGTTTAGAATACTATTTTGCAAATTGAAAAAGTCTTTCATGTGAAGGATTCTCCGATAATAAATTATGAAGGATCATAACTATTTACATAATATAAACTTTAACTCATAAAAATTAAGAAAATGTCAACATTTCCACCTGAAGCAGTGTACGTTCAGTTTGTAAATTAAAGACAGATGTTAATTTGTAGCGACGAAAATCTGATTTCGTTATGTAATAATCACTGACCTATCACCTACTGTAAAAATCATTTGCGTTAAACGATATTGAAATTTTAAAGATCAAGCCCCGATGACATGGCCATAAATTACAAAGATGGTGAATTTAATTATGCCATACATTTTTGGGAGACACAAAAAATATGACATTAAAATGCCAAATTACTAATATATTATCATATTAATTTTATAACCACGACTGGTATGTGTAGGCTAGCAGGTAACCGCACACACAGTAGAAATTAAACTAATATCGCAAGTCCTATTATAGTTGAGCAAAATCTTTCATGTAAATTATTTAAAGATTTGTTACAAAAAAAATAAATATTGGAATTAATTGCAAATTCAACTAGGAATCAACTGACAAACATATTATCGTAACATTTCTTATATCCCGATTAAAATCTAGAGCCGACTGTTACACTTTTGCGTAGCATGACAATAAATGAATAGTTAAAAGTTTCATTATCTTATAAAATATTAAATAAATTCGAACAAATTAGAACAAGATGAGCACTTTTTCCAGTAAAGAATTTGACAGCAATTATGTAACACTCTCTTGCTTTTTCTATGGTCTGTTTTAAACTAGAAGGAGTAAATACAAATTTCTAGGGTGATTTATACTCGTGATTCAATTAATCAATAACTTGTGGATTACAGGACAGTAATTAATTAAATGTATAGATATTGAAATTCAAATTAAATTTTTCAGGACTTTTAAAGAGTAGGTATGAATTTTGATTTTACTCACTATTGCTAAATAACAGAAAAAATTTGGGCGGAGTGATATTTTTTGTAAAGTTCCGTTTCATAAACGTTTGCTAAAAATTTTAAACAACTGTGAAAATGTATGACAAATCAGAATAGAATTAATCTAGTAAGTTTAATGACATTTCGAATTTTTCTTACGGGTCATCAATTTTTATTGAATTAAAATTTTAACACTTTTAGCAAATATTAATGCAACTGTACAATATATGTAGACAGTGGCGTATTTAGAGCGGAGGGCACCCGGGCACGTGCCCCCTGTAACTAAAACTTGCTTTGTTCGTTTTTAAAAACAATACCGAAAAACTGACATTTTACATTAAATTAGAATCATATCTTTTCCCCATTATATTAACTTATGGATACTTATAATTTAGTCAAATTACGCCCGAATAAAATAAAGTTCATATTTTTATTCAATTAACTTAGACTTCTATAAGTAACCATTTTACATTTGTTTAGATTTGTGTCCTCTACCCCCTGTTAAAATTTTCTAAATCCGCCACTGAAGGTAGAGATAATAAAATAGATCGTAAAGTCAAGCATGGTACTAGTCGTGAAGATTATCAGACGAGGCGAAGCCGAGTTTGATAACATGACGTGTACCATAATGATTGGTTACGATCCGTATTGTATACAAAATTTTATTTGCTGGCGTAAATTAGTCAAAATGTAAAATGTAAATCTAAAAAATCAGGTAAGTATGCTATTTTTGTAACTTCCTTCGTAACAATTTGTTTATAACTCATTATGATACTGAGTAACATGAACATGGTCCTTGGCCTATAATGAACGTTATTCTTGTCCTCAAATGCTCAAATTGAGATTTATAATGTTGTCATTATGATACGGAATCAGATAAATCTAATTTAACTATATAATATTACGATCCTGTCGAAACACTATCTATTATTTGAACTTTTTGTGTGTCCGTACACTTTATCTTTTTCAAAGTCCGGAATACCATATTGTAATTTATAATTCACAAATACATCTTCTACTTTCTACTTTAATTACTCTGTAGATCTCAATAATAATTTTCTATTTTTGTAGATTGTTCTCGCCGCCGTGATCTGCGCAGTCGCAGGAGACGTTTCCCACTTGCCCTTCAAGGACTTGCGTGGACCCAAATTCAACGCCCGCCCCAATGTCCAAGTGCAGCATCACAGCGGCCCCCAGATCGCCATCTTGCGCCAGGAACAAGATGTGAACCCCGATGGCAGCTATCACTACGTGTAAGTAGACGTGGAGATCTTCTTCGAAGAGTTAGTAACGGGGGGATCAAAGGGTAGAGCGTGCGTGGGACGCTATTATTAGTTAGTCCAACTTATGACGTCATTAAAATTCAGAAACATTAATTATACAGCAACACATATTTAAAGGTAATACAGTGAGAAGTTTGTTTCATTTAAAAAATAGATCTCATGTGGTTGTGCTGTACTTATTTATTCCACAAAAAACAGTAGATCAACTCTTATGATATTTTATGCCATTTTTTGACGCAAAATCATTAAATTAACTTTTTAATTACAACATCAAACAACAGTGTCATAGTAACATTGTATATATTACTGGCTTATCGAGATAGTTTGTCTTTGATTGATACATATCGATGACTTATAATCATATCATCATAAGTGTAGACTTATTACTATGACGTAGAATAGTAAATGATACAATAATTTGGTATAGAAGCAAATTATTTAATATAATGATTTAGAATATTATGTACACCTAGGTAGTTATCTTTAAAAAGAAGGAAACAAGATTAATTTTTTTTGTTCGTTAGTATTATAGCCTAATTATTCTAGTTTAATAGTTTCATTTTATAGATGACGTCAGAAATTCTTCTGAGATAATGTATTTACTTATTTTAAAATGATTATTATACTGGCATTGACTTAAATGGTATTTTACAAATGCAACCGTAAACCGGTTAGCTGTAAATAAACATAAATATTTAATTATTATTGATCCAACAACACTTTCCATTTATGTTCTTTAAGTAGAATCATCTTGATGAAATTTGCATAAATTTTACTGGTTTGAAACTGACTTAATTTATAAACTTTAAAAGGTAATTTTTCGCAGTATTGTAAAGAAAACAATTATGTAAATTTTTGCTTTGTAATGTAACAATAATTATTGTTAGTACTCTTTAATCTTAAGAATTCATTACATCTTTAAACTCAGTAATTTTCTTGCTATAAATCAAATGACTTTAGTTTAATAATAGTTTTTACTATCCTAAGGTTAAAGAAATATGCCAGGACAATTAAACTCCTGTGGGTCTACATTTTAACTTAACATTTGCCATTCAATTTACATATTAGAATATACACAACCTCGTGAAATAACACAATCGTGGGAATAAAACCACGACACAGGTTTCTGTTTCTGTCTTTTTCTGAAGCATGTGACTATTAGTAAGACATATGAGTTTCTGAAACGAATGTTAAAGATCATCTTCTTTGTATCAGGCGATAAGCACGTGGATAAGGATTTATAACACGTGTTAGAAGCAAGGTTATATTCTACTTTCTATGTAGATTTTTAGAAGAAACTCGTAAATTCGGGAAGATTTCGAAATTTCCATAAAAATTACATTAAGTTGAAATAGAATCTGAAAGAAATGTGACACCTTTTGTATATTCACGTATTTATTATAAATCTATCAAAAACAAAGAAGAAATAAATTAGAATATTGTGACATACATTTGAATAACGAAACAATTTTAAGGTCATATTTTCTAAATAAAATATATCATTTTGGAAAAAACGTAAATCTGTAAATGTGATGCAAGCTGCATCATGCAATGGAACATGAAGACATGCAACCACACTTTTACTAATGTAGAGATCATGGTTGAGTTTTAGGCGCAATATAAAGTTTGTGTTATTGTTTCAATAATTTAAAAAATATCAAACTTCGACAAATTTTTTATATTTTAGACATTATGCCCTGTACACACTAAGAAAGTTTTCACTAAAAAGTTTCTTGAAAGGAAAACAAGTACTAGGAGCTGTCATAAATAAAAAAAGTCACTGCCGTTCATACGGGGAATATAATTATTTTTAATAAATTTAATTAGATGACTAGCTGTAATATATTTTAAAGAAATAAGTAGTTTCCCCCACGGTTTCCCCGTATGATCGGTATTGACAGATTTTTGTATAACAACTTCTACCACTTTTTTTTATTTTCAAGATACTTTTTAGTAAAAACTTTTCTCGTGTGAACAAGGCATTAGTAAATATATCATAAATAATTGTTTTAATTTAGATGTGTCCAACGAGGAAATATGTGTCTGGTAAATGAAATTATAGTCTAAGAAAGGCAAATTTGGGCAAAAGCATAAAGTATAATTTTTAAGAAATAGGTAGTACTACTAGGTATAGCTAGTATTTAGTAGGAAGCTACTTTAACTCTGCAAAATCCTAATAAAACGAACTGATTTATCTGTCTTTTATTGATCAGAGTGCTATCTGTTCATCGTTTACTGTTTACCACATCGGTTTAATCACTTAATACAAGTTTCAAGCCTGAGTTTAGAAGATTTCGCACGTAACATTTATTAAATTTAACTAAAAGAATAATATACACCTCGGTTGAAAACAATATTCTTAATTTTTACCCGTTTATTGTCCATATTCGTTAAAATAAATTTATCTCCATAGCTTAAATCTTTAACAATCAGTAAATTGCTCCAAAAGTTATTAAAATACTGAGTATAAACTGAAGTGTCACGATTTGTCGTTTGAGGTTCAGGAATTTCTGTGTTGACCACATTTGATGAAATGATGCTAATGAATTTGTTTCTTCTAGGTACGAAACCGAGAACGGCATCCACGGAGACGAGGCCGGTTCCGAGCACGGCGCCCAGGGCTCCTTCTCCTACACCTCCCCCGAGGGTGAACAAGTGCACCTGCAGTACGCCGCCGACGAGAACGGCTTCCAGCCCCAGGGCAGCCACATCCCCACCCCGCCCCCAGTGCCCGAGGCCATCCTCAGGGCCCTGGAATGGATCCGCGCTCACCCCGAGCCTGAACAACGCCCAGGACAGAACAGGAGGTTCTAAGATGACCGCAGTGCCAGTACAAATTGTTACTAAGTAACATTTATAATAAAGTTTATTTTGCATATACATGTTTTGATTCATAGTTCAAATTTGTAAATATGTACCTACCAATAGTTTTATAAATATAAACAGATTCATAGCAGAACTTACAATTTATTATTTATTACTGTGAATAATTTTTCTCTTGCACAAATACAGAGTACATTATGTTAAGGGTATATACAGTTTAGTATGCTAATCTTATTATGAATTTTTTTTAATTCCTAAAATTAATGGCAGTTTCAGTCCATTTTCTGTAGTTACTACTGGACTCACATAATAAAAATAAAAATTAACATCTACATAAATGGAGATCCATGTAGGTACTCATTATCATTACAACTTTAATGAAATTATTAGAAGTTCTGTAATACACATGTTAAAATAATTATAATAATTAATTTAGTCATTTTACTAAATTTGTCCTCTAAAAGCAAAAATACTCGAATATTTATTTATAGCGAACACATGTAGGCAGCATTTAATTTACTTAAATTTTATTAACTTAATAGTGTCACAGTAACATTTCCACAAAAGTTCTCTTTTTATTTAATGTGTTGTATTTATTATGGCAAGTTGTGTAATACTATAGTATAAAAGTTAGTGATCGTTTATAAATAAAACCTATAAACAACAGTTTATGCAATACCTGCACAAATTTCTAAGTAATAATTACTTAATTATTATCTACCTTAGAGTCTAGTTACTACTTATGTTCTATTGTTTAATTAATTAATGCACAGCATGAAACTAATTAATTATTTAATTATTTTATTTACTCTTACACAGTAAATACACTATATATACTACTTTTAATTTTATATTATTTTGAATTCTTTTTCTGAAATTGAACTCATGTAAAAGATTATGATAATGATAATTAGGAATATTGAACGTGCAGCCATTTTCATATCAGAGGGCATTATTTAGTGGTCTCCAGTTTACGTACTGAATTGAACGTACCGACTGAATTTAACTTACTGAATTTAACGTACTGAATTGAACGTACTGAATTTAATGTACTGAATTTAACGTAGGTATTGAATTTAACATACTGAATTGAACGTACCTACTGAATTTAACGTATTGAATTTAGCATACTGAATTTAACGTACTGAATTGAGCGTACTGAATTTAACGTACTGAATTGAATGTACTGAATTGAACGTACTGAACTGAACGTACTGAATTTAACGCAATTTTGGTGTCTATTATTGACACTAAGGGTGAATTACATTACACTTTTTTATCTAGATTTATGCTAGATTTCTAGTTCTATTTCCGTTCGAGATTCGTTCTTTATTTTCGAACTACTCATATTCAATCGGCAATCTTTTCCGAGCCAAAACTTTTAAAGGTTGATTAAACTGACTGCACACTGAACTGAGTATGCGTAGATAAATCTAGTACGATTCTCGAAAAGAAAAATAGAGCCAGAGGACATCAATGGTTGTATAAAAAATATCCAGACTTTTTATAAAAATGATAAGGTGGTCAAATTTCGGAGTACCTACCAGTATTGGCATTTCGGTATTTATAAGACATTATAGTATATTATGTATCAAGTTTTATAAATATCATTTTAGTCAAAAGTTTTTTAGGAACGACCGCAGCGAGTATATAAAAACGAGTATCTAGAGAGTTTATAAATGAATCACATACTACCGGTATTTATACTTTTTCTACGAATGATAATATGATAATATAGATACTTATAGCTACAAAATTATACTTAGGCAAGTGTACTAAACTGTTATATTTGAAGAAATTGACAATGATTGAAAGAAATCAATAATTTCACTCAGTTTTTCACAAAAATTAAATCTTAAATATAGATTATATAGAAAGTAAAAAGATTAAGTAATTTATGCCTCAAAAAGAAATCTGTATAGGAACTATAATACATTACATTTTGTATTGTTATTAAATAAGATATCAATGAAAAATAATTTTCTCGAAGTAAAATAAATTCGATGTGACATTTCAATTCCAAGAAACAGTAAACCGTTATTCGTGTCACCAATAAAAACATTTACCGGTTCTTCTTTATTTGTACTTTGTAAATATGCCAAGAACTGCATGTGTTAAAGATTGCAAAAGACTCGAACTTTAACCTCTGTGCATCGAAAATTACAACCAAGAAATCTTCCAATGCAGATGCAGGAACCGTTTTGAATATTAAAATCAAAATTTCGCAAGCTGTAAGTTTGAGTTATGGGGAAGAGAAATCAAAATTCATCAATACCTACTTCTTGAATTGTAAAAGAGAGTAGGTACATTAAACCTGATATTCGAAAAAAATACTGGTTTTGCCTTTTAGGAATTACGCTTTTGTCGGAGAATACTAAATTATTAAAACAAAATAACTATTTATTCTTTTATGGTTGCAGAATTCGAAAGACACTCTAATACCTTTTATGTATATTTCAACAATACTAGATGTTTCAAGAATGTTAATTTATTGGTTTAAATTTTACAGTTTTTATTGTTAAAGAATAAAAAAAGTACATCATAATACTCTTTGTGTTTTGTGCTGTGTGAACAGTGTAGCTAACTAATAAAAACATTACAACTTTTGTACTCGTACTTCATCTAATTTATTATATATTCAACTCTGCATGCAATATTTAATATTTCTTATAAATTGATATTCTATTTATAGCTTCGGTAACTTGAGCTGACCTTTGTTATTTAATATAAATATTTTCGCATTGTGTATTCAACATCAGAAAACCATTACCTACCTACTATAAATATTGTTATGTATTATAAACAAAAAATTTTGCTTCACACAAACTTAACAATCCATTTCGAATTACCTACAAATTTAATTTTAGTAAGCCATAAGTTTCCATAAGTTCCGCTTAAAAAATTTGAGATAAAGTTGGGTAATTTTTGCATTTTTCGTACTTTTTTCTGCGTAATAATAATTATTCTTGTACGGTGACCTTGAACGTTGCAATATACTTACATTCCTATCTAAAAATGTTGGGGTGGTCATCCCCTAAAGAAACTCCACATTGCATGGAAGATTTAAACTATCTAAGATTGTAGTTTTTATGACTCTTTAGTGATTCCCAAATTTTTTTTCTTCACCCATTCAAAACTTATAGCTCCGTCCCGGGACATTTGGGAAATCCTGTATAATACCAATATGCGCGCGGGCCAAGTATGCACGTCGTCGAATTTTTGTCATTCTACTATTTACCACCCTTTTTATACAAACCTTAATTTCTTAAGTTTTAAAGTCAGACATTGCACACATAATTCGATCATAATAGTTCGAAAAACCAAAAATAAAAACTTATATGATGTAATGCAATTTTTATTCTTTTCTTAATGTTGATTACCTATTAGTCTGAATCGATAAAAGTTGGTATTGCAATTGCAGTAAAAACTGTGACGCTTTATAATAAACTAAATAATCCATTTCAAGATTTATACAATATGAATCTTCATTCGTTCTTTCCACCTTTTCCACATATTGATTTATTTCTTTATCTCTTTTATGCATTTATGCGGTGCAGCGTGTACTCGCGACATTTGAACCTTGTCTCCGTGGCGACAAGGCAAGAATTTCCACCTCCGAGCGCTTGTAGTTGTATCGTCTCCTGGTTCTCAGACGTACAACATACAAGAGCTGCTGAATACCCGACCGAGCGAAAGGTCCGTCGCTTCTTCCACAAAGCAAAATGTGAAGGTTACGCCAACAAAGCTAAAAAACATAAATTACCAGAGATAAAATTAAGATGCGCGGAAAATTATGCGGAAAAAAGACACTGCTTTGAAGACAGGTGAAAATGATTTTTTGTGTTGTTAATCCTTTAGTCGTTAGTCGATAACATAGCTGCGGCAATGTTAGATTTTTTTACGTTTTATCTTGGTATTACAGGAGAACATAGGAGTATACAGAATGTACCTAAACTTGAGGTACATATTGTAATGGCATATAGTACTGATTCTGGAACTAAAAGATTTTTTTCGAAATTCCTATTAACTGGTAGTCGTTTACTTCAGGAGAACATTTTTAGTACCACTGAATACTATTTTGTTTAAATAAAGACAGAGTTATGTGACCGGCCACGAAAAACTAAATTCAAATATTGTATTATGTAAGTTAATTAGTTACAACCAGTGAACTCTACACTACGTAGCTAAGTTTGGCAAGTTTGTATTTAAAAAGGAAGTATTTTACATTATGTTCTACATGAGTTAAACAGTGATAGAGATACTCCCCAAATGCTAGACGTGTCTGTCCGTTTCTCTCTCAACTTGCCTCACGCTGCTGTTTTGTAGTGCAATACGGCTCTCTTTCAGGTACGTAGTATTAGTATAGAGTTCACTTGCTACAACGTAAAATTTCATTTTAAAACCACCTATTCAACCTGTGCCCCAAAACTGTTTCCATAAAAACCTCAAAAATTAATTTTCAAATTTTGAAATTATTCCTTTTGTTCTGTGATCAGTAAGCCAAATTTTATGTGCCTAAATAATAATGTACCTCAAGTTATGGTACACGCTGTTTAGAGCAGTGTACGGGTCGGAATTTTAGAGCTCGGCCCGTCTGAGAACCGACTGTTTTTAGGCCCGACCAATACCGGTATGTTGTAGGTCCTGCCGAATCCAAACCCGTTGCATATTAAACCCGGCCCGGTCCAGGCGCCAGGCCTATCATATAATGACATAGTAGGCCCTGTCTAGCCCAAGCCCGTCATGTAGTAAGCCCGGCCCGTCCCGGCGCGAAGCTCGACAATGTTTATAGAAATTTGGCCCGGGCTCGGCCCACGGATCGGCTAGCCCGAAGCCCGTCCGGGTCGGCCGGGCCGTGCAGTGCTCTACCCTGTTAGGCATTTATGTTACGGTTAATAATGACATGACACGGAGCCGTAACATAGAAATTCTATGTTCAATTTTACAGAATACTGAATAAATAACCGGTTACATCCATTATAAACCAGCCTTTATAACTGATCTGTAATAAAATTTGAACGTGCGCCGGCTTATTTGTTCAAAATATTAAAATGGGGCGAATAGAGCTGCGTGCACCACAACGTAACCGACTGTAATATTTATTCTGACAACTCTCAGGTTCGGATTCGCTCAGGTATACCTACACATTCTAATTCAGCTGCAAAAATAAATCTCACCTGTATCGTACTCTCCACAAAAGTACCAATACCAAAACATATTTAGGCAACCAATTTATCTGGTAAACATAACCTCATTTATTTAACGTTTTTGTACTCAAGTGTATTTTGTAATATCAGAAAAGCAATAAGCGTTTTAGCGTTCCCCTACATTTTTCATATTTCGTGTTTTGTACACATTTTCTTGTATCTGGACACATCATGTATTTTATATGAATTTATTTTTACTGATAAGTATAAAGATTTAATCATTATAATGTAAATTCTTACATTTCGTTGACTACATTTATTGTTGACTTTTATTCAGTAGTCTTTTACTTTCCATGCTTTAAAAACAGTCATTTGAATGAAATGTCTTATTCAAAGGTGTATTTGAATAAAATAGTCATCGTTATAAAATCTTGATATTGAAATATTTTCTAATAAAAATATATCTTTACAAGTAGGTAATCGTAGGTAATATTAACATTTTTTTAAATTAAGTCTAAAATTTAATTTAATGTTGAATACGAGTAATTTAAGCAAAGAGCAACTCTTTTGTATGCAAAGTATACCAAAGATCAACACTTAGTAATAAAATTAAACGCTAGCAATTTTCAGAATGTCAATTTCATGCAAACTGCACAATCCGCAGTTTACTCTGTCAGGCAGGTATTTATCCATATCTTGATCTTAATTTGCAGTCTTTAAGACGAAAGAGTCCTAAAACAACATCAACTCTTTATTAACTGTGTCAGTGACAAGAAACTTAACAAACACTTTAAATTAATGAGGCGTTTAGCTAAATTAAACACTCCAATCAAGAAGATTAATATTACTTTGTGTATAGATAACTTCAGAAGGATTGTAATCCTAATTGCCCAACATTACAAATTGTAATGTTAAGATTTGGAAATTTATTTGAACAAATAAGATATGGTACGTACATAAATAAAATTACGTTATATACATAAACTGGGAAAACACACATTATTGAAGAAGAAAATCCCAATTTATTTTAAAAAATTATTATAATATTGTGAAAGAATAATAATTCGACTAATTGTCATGAACGATTTTTAAAAACTACTTTTTGATCAATACAATGGAAAATAAAATTAACGTTTATAGTATATTAAATATTACATTACTAGCAAGATAAAACAGTTTTTACTGCTGAAAGGAGGAAATAACCGGAAAATCGAACAGGCGAGCCTGTCACCTCCTTTGAGCAGTAAAATAGTCACCTTGCGTGTATTGTACAACATTTTACTTATTACTTATTAATCAAAATAAAAATTATTAATTATTATTAACTGTTCTGTCTTGGTACTATTATTGTGGCAAAGTGAATCGTTTATTATCAACATGACAAGTTACTAACTTGTTAAATATTTACAAGTTAGATATCAATTTTACAAGTTAGTAACTTGTAAAGATTCATTTTCAAAGGTAATCTAGAGATTGATGAAATGTCGTTTACAAGTGAGTAACAATTAAGTAAATGTTTTTAAACATTAGCTACATAAAGTGCTTTAAATCGTCTTGAATAAAATACCTACCTAGAATCAATCAAATGTATCAGAAACTGTTCCAAAAAAATAGAAGTTGAAATGATTGATTTAACGATAAGCACAAAATATCACTGCATACTTATGAATTCTAACTTTGAAATTGAAATTTTCGAATATGAATAATAATTCTAGTAATTTATAAAGTTAGTATGAATAATAGGTAGTCAATGGTCAATTATTGTCGCAATTTAAAATTAAATTTTCTTCTTTCTGATAATTTAAAACGGGGAACAAAACAAATTTTGCAGGAGTGTCATCTATCGATGGATTTTTAGAACACTATACACATTAAAGAAGAATAATTAGGTTTATAATATTGTTTTCATAGTATTTCATCGTATCAAAGTTTGTAATAATAATGTAACTTTAATTGAGAATATAATTTTCACATTCATACGTAAAATTTTAGACTTTTAATGCCGGTTATTGCTGCACCTACCTATATTATGTTAACGTGATGATGTTTTAGAATGCGCCGCGCAAGCTTAAATAACTGTAGGTTCCTACAGATATCAATAATTTAGGGCATATAAATAGGTTTAATTAATAATTAGTACAATATTTCGTCATATTATTTTTACAGATAAGTGTATTTAAGTATTGTGTATAACTTTTATAACAGACATAATTAAAATATAGTGAATGTTTAGAGGAAATTTAAATTTGGTCTTTGTACTTCTCCTAAAACAAAATTCAAATTCTACCCTTATAAACTATGGAATGTATATTATTTATATTTCTGCTCTCTGAAGTTTTGCTCAGGTTAGCATTAGCAAGATAACGATTGTGGTTAACTTCTGAAACAATTTTTGTAAGGAATCGTATTCAAGTGTTGTTACTTGTCAGTGGACCCGCTTATATAAAACTAAACATATTATGATTTCCAAATGCCATTTCTTAACTACATAATTATTATTTATTATATCTTTGTTGAAATTAATTTGAAGTTAATTGCTGGGAGTAAAGAAATATTCACTTACGGAAAGTAACAAAAATGCAATAAATTTATAAAATAAAACCGTGGCCCATTGGGTGTGAGGACAAAAAAATGAAATCACGTGAAAATTAAAAAAAATAACATCCGTGAGTAGTATTTTAACTTCGTGTCACTCACTCAACGCGCCCATCTCTAATTTATTGTAAACTACCTATACAACTAAATGTAAAAATTGAAAAGAGTGGTGCAATTTGCTTGGATTAATACAGGCTGTTCCACAACTTAGAATACGTTAGAATAAAAATATTTTTTTTAAAATTAAAAGTTAAGGGTATAGTTTACTTGACGTGTGTACATTTTAAGTATCACTGTTTTGATGGTATATTATGATAATTTGACATTTATTAGTATTAGATATTATGTAAACAATTACATTCATTCTAGACCAGTGGCAAAAAATATTTGCTTAAAATACGATGACATTTTTTTGCGAATTTAAAAAAAATTCTTTTTGTTTCATGATCAGCACGTCGTACAGTATAATACTCTTTACTTTTTTGTCCTAAGTTGTGGAACATTATGTATAAAGCGGATCCACTGGCAAGTGCAATACTTGAACAGAAACTCTTACAAAAATTAATATTATCGTGGTTGTAGGGAACAACCTCGAGCTGGAATAGCTGAATAAATTGTATATGCTAGGCTCAATTGCCGAATTCGGCCATTGGGCGAAATAAACGGCCACAACGCGATCTGGCAAACGCAAAACAGCCACAACGCGTTGTGTATTTAAATAATTATTAGTTTATGTTAAAAAAAACGGAGTTCTGTTGGACTCAAGAAGGGTTTTGTTAGCATATATTATTTTATGTAAAAAGAACGGAGTTATGTTGGACTACAGAAGGGTTTTGTTAGCATAGATTAGTTTATGTCAAAAAAACGGAAAACAGAGTTCTGTTGGACTCAAGAAGGGTTTTGTTAGCATAGATTAGTTTATGTCAAAAAAACGGAGTTCTGTTGGACTAAAGAAGGGTTTTGTTATAAAAACGGTCACAACGCGTTGTGGCTGTTTTGCGTTTGCCAGATCGCGTTGTGGCCGTTTATTTAGCCCAATGGACGAATTCGGCAATTGAGCCTAACATATACATTCTTCTCTTTATAAGGGAAAAATTTATATGTGTGTCAGGAGAGGTATAAATATAAAATTATTAAAATTTAAATCTACTCTAAACAGTCATCTTTATAATAAGTCTGTTACTAGTTTAATGAACCATAATCTAATATAGGTAATTTAGAGAAATGGTAAAACAAAATATTGTACCAATTATTATACTAATTTATTGGGAATACAATTATTGCATTTTATGATTTTGTTGGAAGCTGCCGTTATTTATTAAGCTTTCCCGGCGCATTCTAAACCAACATCAAGTTAGCATTATGATAGCTCGTATGATAGCAGCATTGACAACTTTAATCCTAAATAATTGTATCCTTACTAAACTAGCATGCGTTCTGGAGACTAACATTTTTTTTTAAGTTCTCAAGAAACTTTAATTAGTAGCAAATTAAATCCGGACAATTATTAGCTTCTAGAGATACACTACAGATTAAAGGCCTATGTATGTTTTATGATACGTCAACATTTATTAAACTATAAAAATTTATTGTGCTTGAAATTGGTGCCAATATACGATATCAAGTGCTTAGAACAATAATTTAAGGTATTCTACGCAAGTGCAGTTACTGTTTGTAAATAAATATTCTAAACTACTTTTAATTTTAATCATGTTCATAAAATATGTCTTCTAAGTTTTAACAACATGTGGTTTTGGCAAAGGTTTTTTTTTTCATTAAAATACGATTTATAGTTTTATTGTCTAAATATAGTAAATAATAGGTTATATCTTCCTGCTGGACTGTTTATTTACGTTTTTTTTTTAAATTAAAATAATCTCTTATTCGTTATTTGAATAATTTAATGTATGATTTATATATTATCATATACAATGGCCACGTAAGGGATATAAGAAAATAAAAAGGATTTCATTTGAAATAAGGATTATTGAAAGATTAAACTTAAATTATTTGTCAAAAGGAAGCACCGGGAAGCACCTACCTACTGGTAATTAAAAAACTTCTTCAATACACTGCAATTATTAAAAAGTCTGTAAGATAATAATTGGAGAAGCGCTACTTAAATATATTTGAAAAAATGTTCTCTGCAAAACTCAAAGAGAGAGGACAGAGGAACAATAAATAATAAGATCGTATGATAAAAGTTAAGATTATTAAGGAGGTCCAAAACAAAATATAGTAGATAAGTATATTGCACGAAATTTGATATAACCAGACAATACAATTGATAAACAAAATACATAATAGCCCAGTAAAATAAGACAAAAAATTGCTCGAATCCCACAAAAATTGAGGGCGAAGATTTTATTGTTTTAAAATACAGGTATTGACTTCTTCTTCAAGAATAACCAACATCCCGAGCTCTACCCCCTGTGCTTCACCTCCCACTGCCCCTTTTAAGAGATGAAAATAACATTATTTTAATTAACCCTTTTTCTTTAAGGCTAAATGAAAAAATAAAGAGACCAATTTGTAGAGCGGAAAATTCTCTTAAGATAGGTCATAAGCGATTTTCGAGAAAACGCATAGTTTTCGAGAAATTCGTGAAAATATATTTTGACAATTTACCAATTGTTTTAAACAGACTCGAATTTTATCTCAACACACAAAAATAGCTGCCATTCATTAACGGATAACAATTTCAACTTCCGGATTTCAGTATTCAATTTCTAGAACATTTTTTTATAAGAAATATTTATTTTAAAACAATTTTAAACTCCAGTTTAAGCACAGTTATAAGAAATTCTCGGATAGAAAATTTCAAAATATTTCTAAATTTTATGTTTAATCAACTGTATCTTCTAAACGGATAAAAATATCGACTTCCGGTTTGAAAAATTAAATTTTTTAGACAATTCTCTATAAGAAACAGAATTATCCAAATTTTGGAAACTGTGGGTTAGCCAAAATTTACAGATTTTCTCCGAGAAAAATTTAGAAATTATAGTCATTTTAAAAAACAATTTTTTTAAATGACTATAATTTCTAAATTTTTGTCGGAGGAAATCTGTAAATTTTGGCTAACCCACAGTTTCCAAAATTTGGATAATTCTGTTTCTTATAGAAAATTGTCTAAAAAATTTAATTTTTCAAACCGGAAGTCGATATCTAAATTATTACAATAATTTAAAAAAAAACTTATAAATATTAGGTTTATGTTTCAAAATAACACTTTGTCATTAGACAAATATATTACTAATTTCGTGAATGGGCATTACAATAACCGTGAGTCAAATCAAACTATTGTAAACTATACAACTAAATAGTAAATATAAAAGTAGTTATATGTTTTTAAGAAAAAGAGTGGGGGAATTTAATTAGATTCATATAAGCGGGTTCACTTGCAAGTGCACAACTTGAACCCTTACAATAAATTATTAATATTAATACAAAGAGTTCATTCGAGCTGGTCTCGCCAGATAACGGGAAAACATTGGTTAATAAACATCAAGTTAGCATAATTATAGTATAGCAGAATTTAACCGGCCAACCAAACAACCAACATAATTCCTCAAAAATTTCGCTTCCATTTAACAAACTGTTTCCAAGAAAAAATTATTATTCTCATCACTGGATATAATTTATGTAGGTATCTTTTTTCCCATTTACAATCTTTTTTCTGGATAGTTAATTGTTAAGACGTTGCATTATTGTGGGAAAACAAAAATATTTCTAAATTGGCCCCCGAAAAGGACAACTTTTTTCTAATTTAACCAACTTCGTATCTCTCATGGTTCTCGAGTTAGCAATGGTGAGCACGTTAACTTATAAGAATTTAAAAATACAATAGTTTTATTAAAGTATCAGCATAGTAACAATCTTAATTATTTTCAAATAATAAATACAGTAAACATTATGAACGACGAATTCTTTTGAAGAAGTGTTAAAATTTATCATCGGAATTTATTGCACTTAAACAATGAGTATCTATTAAATTTTATTTACAATAGACATTCAATGCAGTCAAGGCTACTAACAAGTGAATAATTGATTGCATTTTCATTATATACGAATGCATTTCTCAACTTAAGCATTTTTTTGCTATGTAGTTGAAGACAAATTGAAAAAGCAAATACTTTTCTTTGATACATTAAACATTAATTTATAGACAAAGTGATAACTTAAATCCTGATAGAGTTTCATGGCAAGTAGTATAACTATATTTAAATTTGAGCCCAAATAATATAATTTTCAGATCAGAGAAACTTTTTTTAAAATTATAAATTACAACTTAACAAAACCAGATTTCTGCCAAACATCAGCAAAAATTACCACTATCATCATCTACTTATAACTTATTTTATATAATTAGGTAGGTAGTATTTTTTACCTGGCTCATTACTTTAAAAATCTATAGATAGGTACTTGTAATTATTATTGTCGCAACGTGTAATGGCTTTTACTTAGGTAGGTACTTCAATAAATTGAATCACTGTATTATTTCATTTATGAAATTTCATAAATTGACTAAGTTTTTAACTGTACAAATTATTATTGCCATCGCATGATAAATTAAACATGATCAATAAATTGAGTATACTTTATATTATTATGACATGTGTAGATTACGAAACAGAAAGAATTATTAAAAAATTCGAAAAATTAAGGGTAGTTTACCTGAAGCATTCTTTGTAGTAGGTACTGCACTGGATTCGTTTTCCAATTAAACACAAACAATAGAAGTAGGTAATCAACACCTTAAATTACATACTACTATTAAAATAAATAAACAAAATTTAAATGAAATTATTAATGAAACAATAGTTACTCCACCAAATGGCAGTATCAACGAAAAAATTTTGACTGAGAAACATGGAAATTAATTTTGCCATTTAAAAAAAATCTTTCAGTTTCGTAATCTACACAATATTATACTACTTACCCTTCAATTTATGACATTAACTTCAAAACCGCCCTATACTTGCACGGAGTTGTGAATCGTTGTGTATTATTGTAATTATTGCATTATACAGGGTGATTTACAACTTCGTACATATATTTTAACGGCATATAGTACCTACTCAAATAACTGATAATGAAACAAAAATAATTTTAAAAAAAATCGTATATTTAAGGGCAGTTTTCTAAAGAAGCACATTTTTAAAACCATTTGATTGTTGATTTATAATGGATATCGGATTAGTGATTAACTATGAATGGGAATAAAATTAAATTTTAAATAAATGTGCAATGGCAATAATAGTAAATTTATGAAATTATATTTGGAAACAGCGGCCCAAAACTGTTTGATTAAAACCTGGAAATTAAAATTGCGAATTTTGAAAAAATTCTTTCAGTTTTGTGAAAGAGTTAGGCACTATATGCCATTACCATTACAATATTATGCAAGAAGCAGGGTTGTTCACGTAGTCTACGCGACGTAGATTACGTGTAATTTTACGCGTAGACAAATACGTAATCTACGCATGCAGTATCTGTGTAAACAATAAAATAGTGTAGACAAAGAACAAATCTCACCGAAAACGAATAAAATTATAGGTTAGATTTTCTGACAATTGAATTATTTAAATACTTTACGCAAAGTTTATACCTATTGTCTATATTTTACATAGTTTACGCAAACTTTACGTGTAGACGTAGAAAATAATACTTTACGCGTAGATGAACAACCAGGCAAGAAGTTGTGAATTTGCCGGTATATATATTTATTTTGAAGTTCTAAAATTTTGAAATGACATCCTCTGCGTTTCTTTGTTCATCACAAATATAACAAAATTTCGTAAAATGATAATAAATTTCAGTTTCCCACATAGCCATCCTCGATCTGCTGGCCCGATAGCAGCATCTGCATTGTTCTTGCGTGACCTATGCTGCCTCCGAAGGTTCCTCTTGTACATCGTGCAGGTATCCGAAGCATCTGAAGCTGCAGACGCAGCCGCCTCTTCTCGGGAGATTCACGATATGAATTCTAAGTACGTGTGTTCATGTGTTCGTAGGATAGCGGAAAATGCGAGACCATGTTCGATGTTTGATGTTCGTGCTTGATGTATAATTACGTCTTTGTTTCACTTGTTCTGTTGTTTTTACAAGCAAATGTTAATGTCGTGGAGACGAGAAGGATGATTCGTTAGTGGAGACATCGACTGTTATCTAATGAATTGAATTCCTGCTTTTTACAAGAAACGCTTTAATTAATAAGTTTAAGAAACGCATTGCTAGGTTATTTATATTCTAAAGCTTAAGTCAATCAGTTGATTAATCATTTTGACATTTTTATTTTGATGGTACCTATTTAACAAGATTTACTCGCAATTACAATATAACATTTCAATGTTTTGTATTGTTGTAATATACTTGACAACATAAACTTCTGGGATAAAAAAAAACCATATACCTACATACATCGAAACGTACTCGACTTATACCAAATTAAAATTTGAACTAGATAATAAAGAAACAATCAGTATTTAATCAATTAAAAACAAATTTATATTTTTGAAGATAGTTTTTAAATCAGTTTTAAGTTTTGTTAAAATTTGTTCATACCTACTATCGGATTCAGAATTATAGTCAGTTGGGTTTAAAGATGCTATAAATTGTTTTTATTTCTACACAAATAAATTTAAAAAATTGAAACTTTATATAACAACGTAGAAATATGCATACTTTAGTATAAAGTTTGGTTCGAATTTTTTGGATGATTTTTTAACAAGTTATTCATCTTTAGACCAAACTGGCTATAATTATTAATCCGATAGTAATTGATTTTGTCGATTGTGTAGAATGCGAATTGGTTTAGCATGATCTCTGTGTCTATTCATATAGGTATAGTAATAAAAAAGGTAGGTACCTAAGTAATTAATTTAAAAAAGTAAATCAGATCATAATCAAGAGAGAGTTAGAACACGATGTTTATTATCCTTATTTATTTTTGTAAACTATTTTTCCCTTTATCATTCTGGGCAAATCAATGCGTGAAAAATATAATACATATTAAACCTGGATTTATCAATCATTGCGTATTCATATTTTTCTTTTCCATCTAAAGGTGAAGTATATCAAAATAATTATGTTCGCTAAAACGAGTAAATCAATCAATATTCAGTTTACGCCGGTAATTCTACTAATGCAAATTAACATAACATTGATTTGTAATTCAACCAGGTACCGTATAATTATTCTAATAAATGCACATAAGTAGTGACACCTTAACGTGATGAATTGGTGACATTTCCCGTTGATTTATTTGCGAATTATAGAAGTTATCAATCAAGAAAATTCAAGTTGAATTTTTTGTAAATTTAATTATTTTAAACAAAATATTTCGAAACCATAATTCTCACATAGGTACTTAAAATTGTGTGGAAAGGTATTAATGGTTTAAGTAAAGAACTTTCTTCTGAAAATATTGCACAGATACAAAGTAAATAAAAAAACTGTTACAATAACAAGTAGTAAGTAAATATTTCTACAACGTGTTCCAGAATTAAATCAACACAAACAATTTAATTATTTGTTAAAATACAAATTTTGATCAAAAGACTTCTTACCCCTATTCTCAAGAATTAATAGTAGGTAAGGTACCTACATGTTTTTATCCAACTATGCATGTATCGCGCCTAATATTTGAAATGTAATTACTTATAGCGATTGTGTTAAAAATAAAAATTTCAGAAATTATATTGAATAGTGTAAGGTCAAAAATTATATTGAAGTGACGGTTAATTATTTTTTTAAATAAAAATTATATTGACTATGGCATTAAAAATAGATATTTTTCTACCAAGAGCTAAAAGTACATTTTGTAGATTGAAGCTAGACATATAAGTATATAACACGAGCGCTGCGAGGGCTGCAAGGGCTGCAACTAGTTGATATCTGCAAAAATACTTTCAACAAGAAGTATACTACACAACATCTGTATAATCATATCTAAGAAATCTAAAATTGTAAATACAGAAAAACAATGCAACAAACATAAATATAAATAAACTTGACTTAAGGATTGATTGAAAATTGAATAATTAGTATAAATTTAATAAAATCTTATTAAATTATTTATGATTACTGCTACAAATTTTTATAAGCAGCTGTCTAAAAATATTTTCAGACCGTCACTATTAGCATTGGTCTTCAATTATTCATTTTCATATAAAAAGTGAAGTCAAAAAGCTTACCAAATATTAAAATCGATCGTTGTAAAAGGTCTTTGTGAGAGCATTTGAACAAAAGTCCCAAAACTGACATTTAAAGAAATGTCTCGGAAACGTCAATAATTGTTTATTAAGATAGTATTTAACTTTAATTTTTTGGATGTCTGTGTAAAAAAGATAGATACAATAGATAAAAATAGTTATTTGTATAACAAGTTTTGAAAATATAGTTTTGTCGAGAGCGAACGAAAATTGCAGCCCGAGCGAAGGGAGGGTTGCAATCGTTTAAGTTCGACAAAACATTTTCAATACCTACGTGTTATACTTATACACACTATTTTTTCTACTCCTGCAAAAACAAGGAAGTTAAAAAATACAAAAATAACCATAAATTTTTGACATTTACTGTCAAATTTTTAAATTTTTGTGAAATATCAATGTTGTTGCGAAAACAGTGGACAAAAAAATGCAAAACTGTGTTGCAAAGTGTCCATAAGTGTGCAACAAAGTACTTTGTCACACACTTAGGTACTTTGCACCACACTTGCGACAAACAGCTGCTTTCAACATGAAAACAATGTAGAAACATAAACTTTCAGAAGCAGACATAGAAAAAATACATTGAAATCATATTTTGTGTTTGTCGTTATGGTTTGGTATTTCCTAAAATTGAAGAAAATAGATTAGATTTATAATAAAATTAAAATTTCAATGATATCTATATAAAGATAAACCACAAATTATTTCCACAGCGCATAAAACAACTTCTCCGTGTTAACCAGCACTTAACCTATTCATCCACAGCCACACTTCCTTATTTTAATATCCCCTTAAATCAGCCATAATCAGCATTCATAACCACAACCATCAACCATCAACCATAATCGGCTGCACAACGCACCTGCATTAATTCATAAACCTAAGTAAAATACGCACATTGCGAAAGTCTTTTCTCTCCCGATGATTATGTGGTGTTGAGGGTGGAGTCGACAGCCGCAAAACAGAAGAAACGAAGAAAGTTGAGTTTGTTCACTTCACTCTTCACTTGTTTCTAGGTTTGTTTATGTGATGTGCTGATGTTTGGATGGAACGGTTAATTGATGTTTACATAGAATTATCAGCGCACCCACTGTGTTGAGTAAGACGAGAGAAAAATTATTGGCGGAGATTTTCTTTATTGTTGACATCTGTCAACAAATTTTGATTAATTTTTTTGGCAGATAGAGCATAGGAAACTTTCAATTAAGAGGAAATAATGTGTTATGATATTTATTTTAGTATCACTTTGTCCAATTATAATTATTTTAGAATCATAACAAGATGTTTTACTATCCCTGCTCTTAAACAAAATATTTACAATTGTAGGTACCTACTAAAAACGAACTTTTCATAAATTAGCAATATTAATTGCGGGTTCTTTTACGATTTACACCAACATCAGATAAAAAGATAAACGATTATTTACAGTGATATCCCTAACAATCATTCTTGTGAATAATTGCCATCGCTGAACTTTTATACTATTATATTCAGGGACCCGAACCGCACAAAATATCGGTTCAGGTTCAGTTCGCGGTTAATTGTTCTATATATGGTTCGGTTTTGTTCCGGTTTTCAATATTCTTCTTGAACTGGACCGGCAATCGGTTTTCAAAAAAGCGGTTCAAGTTCCGATTTCAGTTAAATTATTTATGAAATAACAATAAATTAATTAAAATATTTGTCCCAGTTTTGAACTAAAAAGTAAACAAATATCTAAAATCTTACAAAATTAGACTAAACTGAAGTAAATATAACCATTTTTTTTACAATAATTTTAACAATTTAACAAAAAAAGTTAAATTTAAGTTAATGCTTTAAACCATTCCGAACCGGTTCATAACCATCGGGTCGGCTCCGGTTATATAAAAATATTTTTGAACGGTTCAGGTTTGGTTCCGGGTTCACTAAAATAGCAGCGGTTCGTTTCGGCTTTTGTTCCTGTTCCGCTTCGGTTCGAGTCTTTGATTATATTATTGTATTATGATTTCGGGATTTGAACCTGTTTGACTTAAAACAATATTATTTTTACTACATACTTTTGGATAGGTAACCCGGCACAAGTCCTTGTTACAGCCCCTAGCCGCTACCCGTTAAATAGGGGTTGCCGATTTAATTAGATGCCAACTTGGAATGGTATATATTATAATGGTATATTCATATTATATTACATTATTTACCTACAAATGTTTATACTTCTTTTGCCAAAACCGATAAATTTAGCAATACTTTATGGACCACTTTATTTAAATAAAATAACAATTATTGTGTTGAACTTGATCTGAATTATGTAAATATAATATGTAAATTTTAGAATAAAATAATGAAATCGTAGATAATAAATAAAATATCCAAGTATATATTATATTACATTAAAATAAGGAGCAGCCTGCAGCCTATTCAATAATTAAACAAGTATGCAGCTATTACTGTATGTTTAATGCATTCAATAGTTAAATAATAATAATCTGTCAATAAATCTAGTTAAATGCATGTCTGAGGTAATTGTAACACTAAATAGACGCTTCCAGGCCTCTATTATATTTATGTTATTATTTCTATCGATCTATTAGAACATGGAATACATTAATTTAATATAAACATTCTTGTTCGTGAGCGTTCGAGACATAAATATCACATCATTGATATATTTATTTATAATAATCTGTATGCTAGGATGTTTCTTCATACTTACGAGCCTATATTAAGCTTTATTTTTAAACGGTTATTCATTGAATTGCATTTTTTATCTTGTGTATTTTACATTTTACGAGGTAAACAGTGATTATTACAATAGATATAAATAGTAATAATAAATTTTTTAGTTGTTATTTTTTGTAATAAATTTCTTAGTTAACAATTTTTCGAGTATGTATATAGAAATAGTAGGTAAGGTATTTAAAATATTGTCATGACATGCAGGTTGTAGGTACGGTTTCATTGGTCGTGTTATTTGAAGATTAGTAATTTTAAAAAATATCAGCATTACCAATTTTTATATATTTGTATTTCAAATACAATAGAATATAACTCTTAAATAAATATTACAATTTGCTTACTTTTCCAGATCTTATATTTCATAGCATAGTCCAATTCGAAATTGCATAAAAATAACAATAAATTTGCTATAGTAAATTAAAATTATTGGTTAATTATAAATAATTAAAATTGTAGATAGAAATAATAATAAAAAATAACTAAAATTCTGTATGTTTTTTATTTAAACGGGATTCATTTACAAACAGAATCAGTAAGGACCTGTGTGTCTATTGCAATTGATAAATGAAATTAAATTATAAAATTATAATTTAAAAATAACTAATCTCTGTACATCACGTTTAGATAGATCATAGTACTTATTTAGTACCTACCTATATAGACCATACCACAACTTGTAATGAAAATTCGCGTGAAAACTTACGCATTAATTTTATTTGTATTATTCGTGGCCCAAAATAAATTTTTGTCCAGTTGGCTAGAAGTAGACTATTCAGTTGACCGAATAAAAATTACAAGTTTAAAAAAAGTTTAAATTAAGATGGATCAAAACTAAACAGTCCCTTTGATATATAATTTTCTTCACTGGAACCATCTCAAAAAATTATCATAACTTGAATCGACAATTTCTATTAAATACATCCATTATTGATTATGTTTACAAAAAACCGCCATACTCACATACACAAGATGCACTTGCATGCACACACACTCGTAAGTCACATAAAACACAGTAGGTACTTCATACTCCATACATACGTACTTGGAAGATCCAATCACCCAGTCAAACAATCCCCAAGTCTTCCCTCTCTTGCAAGATCACAACTCAGCTGGGCACCTCTGAAGATGATGCCATTTTGTACGTGTTGTAATAGACATTTTCATGCTCATGTAGAGGGAGGCATGAAGTCATGGTCTAGGGGGAGATCTGCAGGTATAAATACAAGGAAGATGCACAAGAAGCAGTAGAAGATTAAGAAGTCAGTGGTTTCTGACGAAGTGCGTGATTGTGTAATTAGAAGATAAAATGAATACGGTAAGTTTGATGAAAGTGACTTAAGTTGAGTAAGGTCAAGGGGAGGCAAGGTCTGGGTTAAGGAAATCAGAAATGAGAGCAAGCCACTCTGATAAATAATATCTGCATTACATATTGTTACTGTCTACTTAAATTTAATCCAAAATTTATTGAATGGGTTAGTTTAATACCATTTTTAAATGTTTTTAACTTATCACGAAGTTAAAATTGCAATATTAATACATCATCCCTTTATTTATCCAAATTTTAGTACGTGAACATAATTAGTAAAGTAAAGCACTGAGCAGTGCAGTGTGGTTATTATTAATTTCTTCATTAGGCATATTTATGATTAATGATTATGCCGTAACCTCGGCGCCACACTTGCGTTATTCTCCTATACGAATAATCGGTGTTCGGAAAAATTACTGCATAACTATATGTACTTAGTGCAAAAGATTTCTGCTAGTATAATAATTAATTAAAATCTTTTCAAGCAAACTGCAAATTTTAAACATATCATCAAATATTAGAGAGCTTATAACTATATTAATGCTATAATATCAATGCCTTACATATTTATTTAGGTATCGTAAAAGATGATGATAGCGTTTTAAAAATAGAGTGTTTAAATTAAAAACCAATGTTTTATTTTTTAAATGTTTTATGCCCAGTTCACACGAGGAAAGATTTAAATACAAAAGTTTTTTCAAAATAGAAACAAACTAATATGTTCATAAAACATATTGCAGCTAGTGATCTTAACATAACGTACCTTTATCTTTTATAGAAATAATTAGTTTCCCCTTATGAACGGTAGGTATTGAAAGTTTTTTAAATGACAGTTTCTAGCACTAATGTGTAGAAAATTAACGATTTTGCCAAAGAGCATTTTTGCTATAGCTAGTAGGGCTAGTTAGTGCGCCAATAAATTAATTTTTTTTAAAACTACTAGTATCAAAAAATAATATATTATTAGTGTAAGTACAAAAATTTCATTAAAAAAATTTGTGACCAGTTATTAAGGATATTACTTCAGCAGTTAATTAGGTATAATGTACTTCATTTAATACAAGCCCAACCTTAAAAATTTTTCTTAAAATTATAATTTTGCTGTTAATCAGTTAAAAAATATTTTTTGTAATAAGGGCCCAAAATAGCTTATTTCAGGTAAATGTTTAATTTGCGACATGTAAGAGCATCTTTGGCTGTATTATTTACTATTCTCACACTGGAAACGTATCTTTTCTGAATCGTATTAATATAAATAAAATATTAGGTTTACAGAACTATTTTCCAAAATCATTTATTGGTCCAGTCATTTTAGATATACTGGGCTAAACCTTGCTCTAATTAGTGTGAAGCTGAAAACATGCACACTTACTTGTTCTATTTGGTGTCCTGAACTAAAAGTCACATTTTCATACGTTACAGTTTTTCTCGCAATATTACTCATTTACGAAATAAACAAGAAAAACGTACGCAACAAGTATGTGCAAATTTGCAGCTTCACACTATAAAGGTTAAAACCAAAAATGTCTGGGCTATTATTATAAGTACTTTTTATTAGACTTGAATATGCGGTGGTCACATGATTCCTGTGAGTCTAGGAAAGTAGATTTAGTTAAGATGCCTAATGCCTACTACCACAAGTGTGGTTACCAGCCATCAATAATTATTTATATTTGTTCAAAAATTCAGTATTTATTTACTTCAAATAGGAAAATATTCTAGTTCAAAAAAAGTGTAGTTACCAGCCATCAATAATTATTTATATTTGTATAAATAATTAATATAAAAATTCAGTATTTATTTACTTCAAATAGGAAAATATTCTAGTTCAATAAAAAATCTTCCTTGTGGTACTCTACATTAACAGTAATAGTAGATACTCATAAGTTGACAGGTGATAACCGCATACGAACGAGAAAATATACGTCTTAACCGATGACTCACAGTATGTGAGGCTGCCACATCCAAGTTGGATGAAAAGTTGTGATATAGGAATTTATGAATGTAATATTTTCATTTATTCAATAATTATGTTTGTAATTATTATTATTTGAATAAATTTAATTGTCTACACAATTAGTACCTATCTCTATACGTAGGTAATAATCAATAATCTTTTGCGCCTAAGATACTAATTACCATATAAGTGTGTAGCAAATTGAGTGTTAGGAAAATATGAAATATCAAAGCAATCATCACGAGTCTAATTCTTATGCTTTATGCTCTTTCATGGATTTCAATATAATTATCTTCATTATATGCACTTTTACGCAGTAATTATTTTAATAAGGTTATTATACATAAGTGACTGATTATGTATTCGAGATGAACTAAGAATTATTAAGACGTGAAAAAAGAATTATTGTTAACATATAAATATTTATCAATCAGTCGGTTTTTTGTAGCAATTATGCAAAATTGGATAAAATATTATATCATTGTTAATATGCATGGCATATATTGAATAATTATTGTTTATTGGTTATTTATTCATAAATATCAAATTAAAATATATCGTAATTTAATATGAAATTTGCATTGGCAATTTATTTATTAATAACATATATAAGTATTAGAAACAAACGATACAAAAAATTGTTGATAACTAGAGCGCGGAATTTTAAGTATTTATTTTTCAAATATAAAAAGCTCGGAAAGCACGTCAAAGTTACTTAAAAAAAGCACGAAAAAGCGAAAAAAATTCAAAAAACTCAGAACTTAACCAGGCATTTTTGTGGGATTCCCCGTTTTAAGTGTATTACTTTACTACAATGTGCGCCATTTACATTTATAAGTAGAACGATAATTTTAAAAAAATCATTAAAATAAAAAAGCACTTTTTTGTGAAACGTTGAGATCTCAAAGAAAATTTGTTCTGTTACACTACCGCCAATAAACAAAAAGCTTAAAATCCGCACTCTATTGATAACGATAACTAGGTATACATTATATAAGCGTGCCATAAAAATAAGCACGCAAGAAAAAGTTTTGCACGCGAATTCTGACAAACGAAATTTCGTTATATGACTTCAAGTGCGATGATGTGATTATGTTGAAGCAAAAGTAAAGTTTATAAGTTTAGTCATATGTCATAAGACCAAACCGTCGGAACGGACACTAACTTTGACTATATTTTAATGAAACATAATAACGGCAAAGAATTGCTAAATACTATTCCTGATTTTAAAGCATAAAAATGATTATTTTCGCTCTTATGCCGTACTCAGCTCCAAAATTACATATTTGAATTATAATTTACATACATCTAAACAAAAGCTGTTGTTCACTGCAAAACAGATACTGATTTATAATCGGCTTCCACAACTATAATTAATTTAAATTTATGTTTAGTATCAGGACCTCTATGAATACAGCTGTATTAATCGTATTCACTTATTGTATCATAATTACTTACATATTTATATTATTAACGATAACTTATGAGTATTATACATAGATACCATAATAATATTATAGCATATTTGCACATTTTAGACATTAATGCAATATGAGCTTTAATTTACAAAATGAAGCCTAAAAGACCACTGTGATGTGTAGAATAAAAAAATAAACAAATGTTTTGTAAAACTTTAACAATTTAGTTATTTGAATTTGATATACGAGTATAACTGTTATATACTTATCGAAATTTGGTTACTTACTATACCTACTTTCATGACCAACATTAATGTAAACTCAGTGCAATAAATCACCAACACATGATATTTCACAGACTTTAAATAGATATCTAAAGAATATTGTATATTTAATTATTGTCGAATAAAAATAGATAGGTCAATCAATTTAAATACTTATTATTGCATACTTTTTAGCACGTATTTAAGATTGTTTCGATTTTTTACATGGTACAATATAAAAGAAAAAGAACATAAGGTATCATATCAGAAAATGTGGTGTGAAAATTCGTTAGGTATTTACAGCAAAAATGTTAATACTTTAAATTTTATGTCCAACTCAATAACTAAAAAAAATAGTTTCAAAATTAATTGTTCGTGTGCCAATGTAAACCTACTATAACAGAATTAGCATACCTGAGTTGAACTACTTAATAATTAAACTGTAATATAATACCAATAAATTTGAAATATCAATTAGTATCAACTACTAATCTATTTAATCTCCGACACTAATTATCAATCTAGTGACACTTATAACATTCTCTCTAATGTTGAAAATGATTTATTAATCAAATCAGTTCATTAAATCTGCATTACCATTCATAAGATCCAGTTACCTGCCTAACATATTAATAACTAATCATCACCTCTTTAATGATAAACGATGACATTCATAATTTCCAATTAAACTTAGAAATGTCAAATACATGAAGTGAATAATTATAATCATGTTGTTTTACTGCCATTTACAGAAGAAGAAACCAATTTTTACAGCGATAATTTCAATTCCGTGTTTAATTATAGAGTATGTAGTAAATCATGATAGTAATTTCTAAAGAGTGTACTAGTGATATTTGTATTTAATTGTTAGTAGTTACTGAGAGATTATTTTTAGTTTAATGCGGTTTCAGAAGTTTTAGAATTAATCGTTTGGTTATAGACTTTTATTGATGATCATTTTATGAGGCATTAAATACAAAATTGTTTGGGAATAAAAATTTTTATGGCGAAATAAATTTGTTTATCTGATAAACAAACTATTAATTTGTTATAATCTTGCAATAAACAAAAATAAAAAATATATTTTAAATTGTTACGTTATATTGCAACATACATTAATATTTATCTTATTCATTCCACAGGTTTTGTACGTGATTATATTTTCACTGGTAGATTTATAAAATCAAAACGCAGGTTTTTACCATGTTATATCTCTTGAAAATACACCCTTTAAAAAGTATATTGTGTTTTATTCTTTTATTTGCGGCACGACCAGAATGGAAATTCCGAGGGAAATTCAGCAAAAAATTATGAGCACCTATAACAAAAAAAATTGCCCAAGTTTTACACGATACTTTTTTTTGCTGCCCTAAAATTTATTGTTGTATTTTACATAAATTGATATTTGTGATTGTAATCAACATTGCGTTATTATATACTCATAGCGACATAATATTATAGTAGGTAATATCATGCTTTTTGCACTTGTTATGTATGTAGTATTGATGACAGATGCATAGATTTTAAAGAGGCAATTGTTGATCGACCGGGTAGTGATTGAAGATGGAAAATTTTTCGGTTATCAGCCTTTAAAATATTAATTTAGCCTACGTTTCGGTTAACTTTTTAGCCGCCATCAGGCAAAATTTTTATAAATTTAAAACGATAAAAAATAACTAGGTATATCATATCCAAACCGATGATATTATAATTATTATAACTTGAAACTAGCTGATCAACGTGTTGCTTTTCATCGGTTGTTGATTTATCTAAAAAAACTTTGAAAAAGTTTTAATACATTTTTGCTCTGATGAAGGCTAAAGAGTTAGCCGAAACGTAAGTATTAATAAATATTTTGAAGACTCATATCTGGAAAATATTCCATCATAGATTGTAAACTTTGTAGATGTGTAGATGCATGTTTTCATGTGATGTTTACAAAATTGTATATTAAGTATCAGGGGCAGTAATGCAGTTTACCGGATGAGGATAATATTGAAAACCTGGACTAATTAACGTTCGTGATCTTATTATTACCTAATGTAAAATATTTGGTTATGTTGGTTTCGTTTTTGCTTGCATTTTTATGCTGTTGCCTTGGCTTCTGTTGTTATTTAGTATTTCCCGGCTTCTCTGGTAGTACTTATCGCTTTGTAATTGGAAAACAAAACCTGCCGGTTTGGAAATAGAGCCAGTAAATGACAAAAATGACAAATAATGCAAAAATAAATTTTCGAAAAAAGGAGTCATTGCGTACAAAAATTTTAGTAGAAAGATTTTTTGCGTTCTTCTAGCTCTAGAATACTTTCGTAAGCTTGTTTTGATAAAGGCAATATAATTATAATTAATTTAATGTCAAAACTGAAAATAAGCAAACGAACATCATTCATATCAATAATAAATTGCAAATAAAAAAATATGAAAATGTCAGTTTTTCTGTTTTTGGAATTTTGATTAATATTTTATTGATGCTTCCTAGTTGTAGTCCTATTAAAAATCGGGGCGCTGTTCCGAAGGAAAAAAGAAAAAAGCGCCGCATCAGATGAAATTTTTTGGGTTCAAGGTCAAAGGCTGTTTCTATTAATAGTATATTATTTAATAAGGAGCTAAAGTGGAACTTTTTGTGGCGAATCTGTAGGCAACTACAGATGAGCCATAAAAAGTCACTTAGCTCCGCATAAAATATGCTATTTTTTCTTCAGACGTCGAAACCTTACAATAAAATTGATATTCGTGTAAGAAAATTTATTAAAATAATTCGGATTGAAATAATATAGTCGTCTTTGATTTATTTTGTTTAATAAAAAATTGAATTAAATTTTATTGACAGCTGCAATTTGATTGGTTGACCAGCGGTAGATAATATTATTTGACGCTCACAGCGGCAGGCAATATTATTGTCTGCCGCTCTCAGAAAAGTAAAACTTTAGCTTTCTATGGAGATATGAAATATTATGTTTTTCTGACGTTTGAAGAAAAAAGTTGTTTTTTCATGCAGGGGAAATTACATAATATTTTACCTCCTTTCACGTATAAAAATTAAACTAAATAATGCATTTTAAAAAATTAATGAAATAAATGTTTTATTTTAGCATTTAGATAAGTTCGTAGGCAAATATAACATAAATAGTTCGATGGGGTTTAACCCCCAAAAAACCCCTGGAATACATTATGCTTGAAACTATTACAGTTGCTTAAATATCTTATGTTGTGCAAGAATAAATTAGTTAAATTAATTCGCTATGTTTCATTTTAAAAAGAACGCTCTAAAATACAATTTGTAACCATAGATATGAAAAATTCCATGTTTCACATTAAAATAGATTCACTGCATAAATACACTACCTATATACGAGTATCTACGTAAAGTAAACTAAAAATAATATTGTACTTGCATGTAATGCCTATTACTTTGAATGAATTATCACCTGGTGTTATTACGAGTAGCTGTTCTCCTCATGAGTTGATAATACTATAAGACGAATAATTTAAAATCCATATGAAACAGTCTCAAAATGCGATATTTACTAATTTCTGATTGATTTTCAGTACGCCCTTTTGGCATGCGCCTGGTTGGGCTTCGTCTCAGCAGCGCCGCAAGGACGAGCGGATGAACCCATAGCCATTATTAGTCAAACGAGTAATATTAGTCCAGAGGGCGCATATGACTGGAGGTACGTATTACCAATAATACCAATAAGTATGTATCAAGGGCATAAACTTGCTTGTTTACCGATGAAGTAATGATGTTGTTATATGGGGTCTAGCGGAGAGTTACAAGATGTAGTCGAATTTGTCATTATTATCTGACCTGGTACAAAATGCACGGCTGTCATGTTTATAATATGTTTTGCGCGTAATAAAATAAAATAAAAATATAATTTTTAAAAATTTGATAAGGTGCAGGTATTATTTGCAGCGATGGGCAGAGCCGTCGGGAAATCGGGTAACCGGGGATACTTTGGACACCGCGCCGGAAGGCTTAAAAATTGTATCCACCAATTTTATCTGTCTGTAATTGACTTAGCTATTTATGTAGACTATGTACGAATTTAACGTTAAACACAATCAAATTTTTCGCCCGTGGCGCATATTTTTTTCTAGTTTCAATTTTGCTTTCCGCTGGTCTTCCGAAATTTGAACACTCTTTCATAATTTAAAAAATTCTGATTCTGGCTACTCTTATGTGCCCGCAATCCTTAAACTTGGTGGTATATACAGCTGCAGTAAATACACACAAATAAATAAGAGAAAATAAAATAAAAGGACCATTTTACAACAACAAAATTTAAAATTTTGTGTTCGGTTCGATTCACTGGAAGCAGAAATAGAAGTTAAAATGCAGTCTTTACTCCCTGGTTAAAAATATAATTTTAAGTTACCTAACATTTGATCTTAAACAAAACAAAAATTATTTGCGGCTCTTTTCGCTTTTCTATGGTTTCTATTATTCTAAAAAATAATTCTGCGAAATTATGTATAAACTATGTGAGGCTTTTCATACTTTCCTGTTGATATAGATAATTAACCGTCTTCTAAACGGTATCTTAATTTAAGAAGTAAACTATTTGTCGATTGGTAATTTGTGAAAAAATTCTATTCTCTAAAAAATGCTCGGTCGTGCAAAAATCTACTTACGCTTGAGGTAAATAGATATATGTTATATACAACCGTTTAATTATGTAAAACTTTAAATTCATGTTGTTGTTGTATTAAGAGCTTAATAACTAAACAATAATGGACAGTAAATACAAATTTGACAATGTCATATAAGTAACTAAACTGGAACGAAAATATGGGAGTAAGATGATTTTACTTTCCTCTTATGTTTCAGTTATGAGACAGCAAACTCAATAAAGGCCCAAGAAACCGGAACTCTTAAAAAAACGAACGATCCCGAAAACCCGGAAGTAATTGTCGCCCAGGGTTCGTACCAATACACCGACAAAGAAGGTAACCAGATCTCCCTCCAGTACGTCGCCGACGATGAGGGAGGCTTCCAGCCCCAAGGAGCTCACCTCCCAACCCCTCCCCCAATTCCCGCCGACATCCAAAGGGCACTAGACTGGATCGCTAGCCAGCCGTCAACAACAGAAAGGGGAAAGAAGAAATAAAAGTGTTATAGTGTCATAGATACAGTACAATATTTATTATTCTGCGATTTGTGTAATTTTTATTTAAAAAACTTCTTTGCTGTTTAGAAAATATTTTTAGGTTAAATCTAGTTGCCATTGGCAGTAAAAAAGTTTTTTAAACAAAAACTTCGGTGATGACCTCTGCTTTCTCAAAGGCCGATGAGTTGGTTCGTGATCTATATCTGTATTATATTTCTATTATGTATTTTTCTACCACATTGTTATATGCAGTATTGCAGGTTGTACTCAGAGTCGTAGGTGTTCATATTTTGTATATTGTAAAAAGACGAGCATGCAATTATAAAAATAGTAAAAAAATCATAAAATAAAAATTCTGTACAAGATATCAATATTTATTTTCCTCGCCAAAGAAAGCGAAAGTTGTTTCTACGGAGATGAGGACATCTTCGGAGAGAACTGTTAAGTTTGAAGAAGATATTTTGCAGGAGATGACGATAGATGGTGCCAAATTGATTGATTTTGTTTGGTTTACTTAATTGTACCGAAATTACAACTCATTTAAATTTGGCAATTATGAACTGCCTATATCGAAAAAATAAGCTACTTCATTTTCTATGTTTTTCTAACGTGTTTACTGAAAAGTATTTTTCAATTTTTAACTGGTGGTTTGAACGTAGTTGTGCAGTATTTAAATTTTTAATATTGGTGACTTATTCAAAAATTTTAAAAATCAATATTGCTAAATTCAGTTTCACACTTAAAGTTCTATAGGAGGTTTACAATGCGACGTATATCTAGTCTTGACATTGTTTACAATAAATAGACACAAAATTAACTGTAAATTTTCTAAGAAAGTCTAGAAAAATATTTATTTTAAAAATTATTCCAATGTTAGTAAATTTTAATAATAAAACACATACAGATATTCCATCTTATTTTGTAATTATTGTAGACTTTTAGTTTTAGAGCTGTTTTAAAATTTTGGTGCACAAAATGAAATTGTAGTTACGTTTCAATCACATGTCAATATCAATACTAAAATATGAACAAAACATTGGATTCCTACTTCCTACGTAAGTAGATAGTTCATAGAACTTTGTTACTTTGGTCGTCATGGTTTAAGTAGAGCGGATTTGACATTTCAACATTTTTTATAAGAAAACACACATTTTAGTGTAAATTCGCTCCAAAGTTATTTTATAATAAAATTGTTTTATGCTTATTTTGATAGTAGGTAACGTATAAATGTATACTTTCCCAGTAACAATTTTATGACATTATAAGAACCATTGAGTTGACATCAATATGGTAACTGCACACACTGTAAAATAAAATATAAATGTGTTTATTTGATAGTTTTTCCAGTTATCGCAGTTTCACCCCCGGTTGTAAGCATTTTTGTGGTCATCGGTATACGATACATAAATTCAGAAATGGTACAAAATAAATATTCCTAACGTCAGGTCTAACCCATCCCAAAATTGTAAATAGTATTCTTATCTTTCAATTAGCACTTTTTCGTAAATCCCATGCGATCTTTGTCTCAAACAAATACATTGTCAAATCACACATGAGTTCCATGCACTTTCACTCTTAGTGCGCTAAGTCGTAAGAATTACGCACGGCCTTACTTAACTGTATAAATAGTAAGTAAACACAAAGGTTTGTTTTGTGTGACATAGATTTCTACTGCAGATGAAATAATTAAATTTGCTATTGCATTTTGCGGAGGTGTGGCAGTTATTGTGAAGATTGTAAATTTGTAATGTTATGAACATGAGGAGAAATTATGACGACGAAGACCATATTTGCAAATGCGTAAAGAATTTATGTTATTTATGGCAATTTTGTAACATTGCCAACTTGTAATAATGTTAAAATTAAGAAAGCAGAACACCTTATTTTAGACCACTACATACGATTTATACAACTAATTTAGTAGTACTATAAAAATAAACCTATACATAAAACTGACTGGACCAAATTAAATAAGTATTTCGAATATAGGTATCTACTCCTAGTTCGCTTAAACAGGGTGATTCACAGCTTCGTGCATATATTTTAATGAGAGTTGAACATTACAATGTTAAAATTTATGCCCGAAATTGTAAATCACAATGAATAGGCATTTTTCTTATTTGTATATATTTAATTTTCAAAAATATACCATTACAGTACCATAAAAATACTTAATGTCTCCAGTGGATCAAAAATCCGTTCTGGTACAGAACAGTAGTAAGCACTACTATAAAAATAATGATAAAGTAGATAGATACTATTTAAATTAATTGAATCTAATAAATTTCCTCAACAAAATTGAAAAAACGAAACAACTGTAAATGTTTTAAGCTCAAAAAAAGAAATCTATAATTTCATAATTAAGAATAATTTTGGACTTACGACTCTAACTATCTTGTTAAAAGTTTCTAATACTAGTTGCACCTTTAAAACTTTTGAACACGAAGGAAAATATTGTGAAAATTTGTTTTTCACTTTCAAATTGATTTTTCTTGTGGCGTTATACGCTAGAAATGACTGATAAAAGTTTACCGATAGTCAATTACAATTGATTTTACATTTTTTTATGAAATACATAAAAATTTATTTTATTAAAGTATGTGGATAACAAAATTTTAATCATTTTGACTTTTTTTGTAAAAAATATTGTAAACTGATACCAAATTATTATACATATTATAAATATTATTTTGCATGGGATGTATTTAACTTTGGAAATTTAAATGATTTTTGTATTAATGCCACTCCTCTTATTTAAATAAAATAAAATAATTCTAACTCTATTGAAGAATACACCCAACTCAAGGCCGCGAGAAATAAAAAACCTGTCACATAAAAATATGTCGCTATTTTTATCTCTGATATTTAAGTAATGACCAATATTTTACTAAGAAGATTCCCAGTTTTTATAGGTTACACAAACTACAATCTCTTGTAAATAATTCAACACGTTCGACAAGGAGGAACTTACCACAAAGAGAAGAATAAAAATAATTGTAGGAGTTGTACTCACATTGTTTACACGAATCTGAAACAAAAGTAAATAAAATTATACATTGATATACAAAAAAATACAACGTACTATTTCACTACTATTTGTAATACGATAATGCACAGAAATAAAATTACAATTTATTTTTCTTTTTGTGAAAAGCTCTATAAAATATTGGAAAGATTTATAGAATAATATTTTATTCTTATGCATGTCATGTTTCAATAAACGATAATAAATTCGTCTTGAGAATAGGTACTTATAAATGATGTATTATGTAAATATTTTGCATCCAATTCTAAATATAAACTTATACATATAAGTATAACATCTATATAAATAGGTACTAAACATATATCTATCATTTCACTTAAGTGTGGCAGCCTCACACTGTGGGGTTTAAATTCTACCGAATATGTGGTTTCAAGGCACTAACTAAAGGATTCTTATGAATTAAGTGGAGAGTACACTGCAGGGGAGATTTTTTGTGCAATACACATTTGACATTATTTAAACATGACGTGCTAGGACCACAGTCGATTATATTACACACAAAGGTATACAGCCCATTATACACTGCTCAAAAAAAAAATCGAGCCACTTGCCCAAACCAAGAAAATGCCTGTTTTTAAAATGTGGGACATTTCTGTATCTCCAGAGGGAATTTCCAGATTTTGGTTAACACGTCCCTGAAATAAATGCCCCACATTTTAAAAACAGCCATATTCTTGGTTTGGCCAAGTGGCTCGATTTTTTGAGCAGTGTATTTGTTAGGTGGTATATTTTATTGTAAGAAAATGATTGCTGCCGAATGGGGTTTCACGATTTTTTTGTTTTTTTATATGTAAATCTATACATTAAAATCGAGGGGTGAACCACCAATGGGAATCACTGTACATTTTGGTCGGAATACATTTCGGAATACTGGAAATACTATGGAATACATGGGAATACTTGGGAATACATGGAAATACTTGGGAATACATGGGAATACTTGGGAATACGTGGAAATATTTCGGAATACCAATGGAGTTAATAGAAATTTGCAGGAATTCTTGGGAATACATGAAAATAACACTAGAAATATTCGGAATATTGATTGATTTATCTGCGTATGCGATAATTATAAATGTTGCTTTGGAAGGATGCAAGGTACTTAAATTTAATATTTGTATTTTTCTTTGAATTTTACTTGTACTATAAAGAAATGTGATTATAATAGGTGTTTTCTTTCAATTATGTTTTCAAATTCAAAAAAAGTCACTGACTTCTATTTCATAGACGTACACCAGTTCTTATAATATTATGATAAATGAGTTTGAATGTAATAATTATTACTTTCAGTTTATTTTTTGTTATTTACGATTATTAATAATAGTTACTTTTTTACTACCATGCTAATTTACAGTCATCTGTACTTGAATGACACTCATTTCCATATAGATTTTCATTTTGTAACAGATTTTCATTTCGATACAATGTCCATTTTCAGGTAGCATGATACACACAGGTTAATTTCATACAAATAAATAGGTTTTTCTCTAATTAAAGCATTGAAGTACAATAGTACAAAAATAGTATAGGTACCATGCAACTATCTATCATTGTATTCCATAAAAAATGTCAAATGACAGGAATATATTTATTTATTTCTCGATTTATTTTGATGGTAACCAATCTACAGGATTAACTTCCAATTACAGAATGGTAGATGTTATTATAGTGGAGTCGAACCATTCGGGCTCTGTGGTATTATTGTCGGTTGTGCTGGGAATCGAACTGGAGACCGCTAGCATGTTAGGCGGTCCCTCTACCGCTGAGCTCGCGCTGAGCTAACCACTGGCCGTTTACATCGAGTTTACATAAATAACCTTATCTAGCAATGACCAGTTATAAGACATTAATATTCAAATTATAAATATATAATCCTAAAAAAGTCACTATAGATACAAGTATGAATAATAAACAAATTTAACAAGGGATTTTTATGGTTTACAGTTCCTGTGTCATGTGTCATAACTTCAGAATAAAAATTACGAGTAGGTACATAATGTACTGACCGAATTACAACGAATTTTTTTTAAATTCGCAAAATTTTACATTTTAAGTGTCGCTGGTGGTTATAACATGAATCAGTTATCAGTTACTACCTAATTTACTATTATTTTTATTAAAATTTCGTATCGATCAGTGGTACTTTATAAACTATGCCCTTAATTTAAAAATTTTAAAAAAATTCTTAGGGGTGCTTTACTATCTGTTTAGAGGGATCAAAACATGTTTTGATCCCTATGGGGAGAAAAGCACACCCGAGGGAGCAAAAACGTGTTTTGATCCCTTTAAACAGGCAGTAAAAGCGTGCTTTGCGTTCACGTGTGACGCAAAATACTTTGGGAATACTGGGAATACACTGGAAATATTGGGTATACATTGGAAATACTAGAAATACTTACAAAATACACTGGAAATATGGGGAATACAAGGAATACTTACAAAATATTGGGAATACTATGGAAATACTAGAAATACATGAGGAATACAGGAAATACCGGCAATAAATGATAGATATTCCCATATTTTCGGAATCACTGTACATTTTCATTATAGTGGTTCACCCCTCGATTAAAATATTAGATCAGTATTTTTTCACTTTATCGAAAAGTGTCTAATAAGCCAGAAAAATATTCATAAAGTTTAAAAAAATAGGTGCCGCGAAAAACGAAGCCGTGTGGACGGTGTGACGTCACCGGTCCTGAGAACATACATTCATCGCGCTCACAAGGACCGAATACGATACGTAGATCTTACCTTTTTTTAACCACACAGGTCCGTCGTCCATTCCGTAGTCAAAACGACAAAAAACGATCTTACACGAACAAATCTACTCAAGGTTTGGTTTCAATGTTGTTTACGTCATACAATGTTAAAATTTTAATTTTGCTCTAAGTTTTTACCTATTGCTTTTAAAGCCAAACTGTAAATACAAAAGATGTTCAGAATAAAAAACTGCATCCAACCAGCCCTTATTTATTGATATAAAACGTTCCTGTCACAAGATAAACGTAAATTAAATTTGATAAATTTGAGCTGTTTACAGAGTGCCATGAAAAATAAAATGAATTTGTCAGATCAAAAAAATAAACACTTCAATTAATTACGATAAAATGTACCTTAGGAAGAAAAGAAGGAAAATAATAGTTATTTATGATATAAGTGTTAAAAGTGACATTTTATTTTGTGAGACGGGAAGTTTAGGACACGACGCGAAGCGGAGTGGCGTAACCCTTGAAACAAAATCAAAGCACTTTTAACACGTATATCATACACTATTTTTTCTACAAACATCGTTTTATATTTTAATATAAGAAATAATTTATTTAATTATTTTTGACAGTTCAGTAACAAAAGATATTTTTTAGGTGGCTATTGCATAAATAGTTGTTTTACGTATCCTTTGACAGCCGTAAAGTGTCACATTTTTTGACATTTGTCAAAATGACTACTTTACGGCCGCATTTACTTCACGGCCGCTTTTACTTCACGGCCGCATTTACTTCACGGCCGCTTTTACTTCACGGCCGCATTTACTTTACGGCCGCTAAATAACAAATTTATTTAATTTGAATTGGTAAATATATTTATATGTAATTACGTACAACTTAATTAGCCTAAATTATATAAATAAAATTATTTATGATACTTAGAAACATGTTTTGACATAAAATTATATATTTTTTTATAGCCACCTAAAAAATGTTGTGTGCACCTCGGCTTAAAAGTGTTTTTAGCCTCACCTGAATTGCTGGCATCGGCCTACGCCTCGGCTGCAAACTTCAGATTCGGCCAAAAAAGATCAATTTTACAGCCTTGATACACAAATAACTATATATAGTAATATAATGAAACACGTAGTTTATGAATTCAATAAAAATTGAGAGTTGTTTATTAAGAGATGAAATTTACTTTAACGTGCGTTAAAAGTGATTGGCAGTTTACTTTTAAGGCACGTTAAAAGTTATTGACAGTTCACTTTTAACACGACGTCTTATAATATTGCATTTTTAACAGCAGTAGGCCGTGTTAAAAGTTTAATTTTTAATAGTGTTTATAGAAAAAATAATTATTAATTTATTTTTTTGATAAGTGAATCCTTCTTATGGTCCAATAAATCAATTAGAACAACTATTTCAAATCTGTCAACTGTCAGAGTGACGGAATAAATATTTTTGTTTTATTTAATTTTACATGGCAGTCTGAAACTAGCCTAAATTGTTAATTTTTATTTCATGTTTATTTCGTGAAAGAAATCGATTTGAAAAAAAAGCTTATTCGATGCAGTTTTTTATTCTGAACATCTTTTGTATTTACACTTTTACTCTAAAATCAATAGATAAAAACTTAGAGCGAAATTAAAATGTTAACATTGTATTTCCTATAGGTCAGAAAACAATTCTACTCCCGGTATATGCTGAAAATTGAGATCCAATAAGTATTTCTTAAAAAGTCGTAGGCTTGGAAACCCCCATTATAGTCCGAAAGATCTTCCTTTATACCTTTATTAATTATTAATAAATTCTGGACAAACAAAACAAGAAAAAAATACAATCCTTTTTTCGAGCCTTTTCTATTAAATCTAATCAATGAAACATTTTTATTTTTATGTGAAGACAAACTTAATCAGACCATCTTCAGCACATTAGCATAAATAGTCATGTAGATTGAATTGACATTGACCTTCAAATTATAAAATTAAATATCAATGACATTATAAACCATTTAAGTTTTTTGTACTATATAACTAGAAAAATTAATTAATATTGTAAAGATCAGTTCTTCAAAAATGTAATTTCATTAGTGCGAATGATTAACAAATTAAAATTAGATAATGAAAGTAAGTTTAAAACAAACTTATATTTCTGTTATATTTCATGGTCATCCTCTTTAAAGATTACCATAATTTAAATAATTTAAATTCATCTTCAAATATATTTATTATCTTCAATGAACTTACTTGACTGAAAATACTGGTTTTGGCTATAAAATTTGTCTAGTTGTTTTACCTAATGTATAAAAAACTTATTACAATATTAAATGGTTTCCAGAGTTGTAGGTTACTAAAGAGTTGGATACAATTTAATATATGCAAATTTGTAGATCAGATTAAATAATATAATATAACATAATAAAATGACGAAGAAGAAACTAACTCCATAAAATACACTCGAGGAAAATAAAAACGCACCACTTGAAAATGCACAAAAAATGACACAATTTCAAAGTGCGATATCTCGGCTGCATTTCGATGAAATTAGATGAATCTTCGAGTTCTGAAAACGTTGAAGTCTTATCTTTAATGTGATTATAGCCAATGTGACAAAAATCCACTCCACCACCTCGCACCCCCCTAAGAAAAACAACTATACCTGATGTCCAAAAAGGTCCAACTTTGGCAACTAATGCACAGTGCCAAAAAAATCGTGGACCTTATTGGCCAACAGAGTAATAAAGACCAGACTTTTTCTTCAAGATCCGCAAAATTTCAAGTACCTACGATGATTTGGCGCGAAGTTATGAATTTTTTTTTTAAAAGTGCCTTTTTGAGGGTTTAGGCCCTAACTTGACGAATTTTGCACAAAAATCAATAAATTTTAGATTTCCGAGAACGTTGAAGGTTTCTCTATTCGGCCCTGTAAGTTAATCTGCGTGGTGCGTTTTTATTTTCCTCGAGTGTATAAAACATTTAAAAAAATAAGCAAACTTTGTAATATAATAGTAAGAATTCATCATCTTTCTCCTTAGCTTTAGGGCTGTTATAATAGGTATGATTACTAGTAAGGCAAAACAGTTTTTACTGCTGAAGGGGGAAAATTACCGGCGAGCCGAACAGACGATGAGCCTGTCACCTCCTTACTGAAGCAGTAAAAATAGTTACCTTGCGTCTATTGTACAACATTTTACTTGGTATTCATTTGTAAACAAAAACAAAAATTTATAACCACATACGTTTTGTCCAAAATTGTCTTAAATGATTTCTCGTAATCCTTGGAAGTATTACTGTGGTTACGTGCAACATTTATTATGAACATATAAACAGCAACTAACTTGCAAAATTTTTACACGGCAATAAAGTTCCATTTATAATTTCACAAATTGTCAAAACGTGTTCAGGGGTCCCCAAACAGTGTACTTCACCATCAACTTTTTAACTCATTCTTATATTCAGTAATTAATAACGGCAATAAAATTAGTACATTGAAGAACGGAGTAGCTATAGAATTATTAATATCTTGGTAATAACAGTTTTCATAATAAACCCAAAGCGGTACATGAATTGCACACTTAGATATACCTAACTGAAATATGACTCTTATTTTAAATATTTTATTTAAGTACACTTCGACATGTTACTTATTATTTTACTTTTAAATCTCACCTTAGATTTTTCTCAATACTAATTTAAAGTACTAACTAATTGCGAAGCACTACACAACAAAGCAATGTAATCGATAGTAGTTTAAATAATCGATTGTAACATAAATCTAAGTGTGCAAAAAATTAGAAAGATACGAACACATTTAAATGTAATCGAAAATAATTTAAGACATTTTATGTTTGTTATACTATAAAATAATTGTTAATACAATAACATTTAATTAAAATATCAAGTTCTTTCCAAAATGGTCAGTTTTCAAGTTCAAATTAACATAACCTGTCAAACCCATCGTGCATAGAAACCCAATTCGCGTTTTTTTTTATATCACGTGATTAGCCGAATTCTCTTTATGTCGCCTATATAACGCAGGCGGGTGTCTGTAGGAAGCATAGTTCTCTAGTGCTTAGCAAGAACCACCACACATCAACATGAAGGTTATCGTAGCTGCCCTCTGCCTGGTCGCCCTGGCCGTCGCCGCCCCTCCCCAGAAGGTGCAGGCCCAACACGACGTCGTGCCCATCGTGCACCACGAGGCTGAGGTTGAACATGACGGACACTTCCGTTACAGGTACAAAGAAGATTTATTTCCAGAAATTTTTATTTTCCTGGCCTCTATAGCAAGTGACACAAATAAGGTCTTATGATATTACAAAATTCAAACGTCTTTAGTAATAATTTTAATAGTTTTTTGAAAGTTATTGGATCTTATCAATCGGATTAAAAATTAAACATTTAGGAGAGGGAAATTTTTTTTTTAAATTGGAGTGGGTAGTTCCATTTGATCTATATTTAAGACTGTTTTCCTTTTGTCTAATTTTTGTTCGTTTTCTTTAGCTATGAATCCGGTGATGGCACCAAGGCCGAACAATCCGGAGAAGTCCGCGTCTTCGACAAGGAACACGCTGGAGTAGTCTCCCAGGGCCGTTACTCCTACCAAGGAGATGATGGCAAGACCTACACCCTCACCTACGTCGCTGACGAGACCGGCTACCACCCAGAAGGTGAACACCTCCCAGTCGCTCCTGAAGTGCCCGCTCAGATCGCTCGTGCCTTGGAATACATCGCCGCCCACCCCTACAAAGAGGAACCCCATCACTAAGATGGAGAACTAACATTGAAAGATGATGAACTCTGGCTATGTTATTTGACATGATTTGGTTTTTGTTTATTGTTGTTTACTGTTTTGTATATTTCGATTTGATTTGACTTGACACTGCCCTCCTCAATTACGATTTGAAATTGTACAGTCTGATCTCTGTTCCTGGTTTTGATCCTTCTGTTGACTATTGACTACGTATGTTATGCTTCATTAAAGTTTTTGAAGCTCAATTTATTTTTGTGTTATTTATTTTTTTACCAATTTGACCTATACAATTACATGTTAGTAACGAGTGCTATAGAAGGTATTAGTGATGCCGTGAGACGAGACGAGACGAGAAATAGTCAATTTTTTTATTTTTAGTATTCTCGTCTCGGTCATTTTTCAGCTGTTCATTTCTCGTCTCAAGGAACTCGATTCTCGTCTCGTCTCAAATTTCTCGACAAAAAATTAGAGCCACCTAACGATTTTTGCAAGTACTATCACACATGTAATACTTGTACAGAGTGATCGGAGTGATCAAAACAAACTGACAGTCACGTGACCCGCAATTTTCTTAAATGCTATATTAAAACTAGACTTCTACGAAGAAAAGTTTGATTTCCAAGTTCATGGGTGTGCGACTTAGGATAATAAAGATTTTTTATTTTAGTAATTCTATTAAACTCGACAATATTTTCTAAATGAATAATTAAATAAGTTACAATAGCCACCGTTTTGGAATTATAATTAGTGAAGACCACCGAAAACCGCCAATATTTAAAAATAAAACTTGTGTGCAGCGCGCCATCTGTCGGTAGTAGTGAGTAGAAAAAACATCGTAACCTCAAATTTAATGATCAGACTACAACTACAACTTGAATGTATTTGATTATAGTTTTATTCGTTACAAAAAACATTGTACAAACCACTCGCGGGAAGACACCATCCCAGCATTCGCTCATGTGGGATCAAAATCTTCCCGCATTTGGTTCGCGTAAATAAATATTCACTATTCTTGATTGTTCTTTTAATAATGTAGCTCCTGATGATGGCGTATATGACGTCGAAACTAGTCGACTGAGAAATAAAATATTGTTGAGTGCATCCCAGTAATTTTTCTTCATTCCTGATTAAAAAAGATATTTTTAAGTAAAAATTTCGAGAATTCTCGAGTTCTCGAGAGTATTTCTCGTCTCAAAATTATGAATTCTCGTCTCGCCCCGAAAATCTGAGACGAGAAATTTACTGATTCTCGTCTCGTAATTTCGAGACGAGACGAGAATGAGACGAGAAATTTCTCGTCTCGGCGGCATCACTAGAATGTATTGTGATCGTGATTTTTTATAATTAGAAGTTAGGATTGCTGAACTGATTAAGGATTGTTAAATAATACCTCTATGAATTACATAAAATAATTTATTAATATTGAATTGACCGATTACGTACAGAGATATGATGTTTGATTATGACTGACACATCATTATTGTTGGTTTAATTTTTTTTTAGTTTTTTTTTAACTTACGATCTTAGAGAAAAGTTTTATAAATTGATAATTTTACATAAAAAATTATTTTTCTTAAAGCAGCTTAATAAATAAAAATAAATCTCATAAGTTATTTAAAATAATATCTCTGGCAAACAACAGGCTACATGTCTAGACATTGAATAATGAAAATTGGAATTCAATATAATTTATTGAAGCTGGTTTAATATAATAAATTTAAAAAATGTTTTTATGTGCAAGTGATAAGTACCTAAGCCAAAAACAATTGATAGTTTTAGAATAATGTATCTACAAAAATATTGTTTTTGCAATATGTCATATAAAAAGCTGACATTTTAAAACTGTCAATAGCACGTAAAGCTATTGTTTTTGTAAACTGTTCAAACAGTTTACAAGAACTATGCAAAAAATTATTTGCACAGTTTGGAAGAAGTGTTGTAGTAAGTATTATATTATTTTTCAAGTAAGTAACGGAGAGCACTGTACATCGCCTTCATACTCATTTATATTACCTACTTATATTTTCTAAAAAAAATTGTTAAATCTCAAATTGACAGTTAGTTTGACATAGGTACAGAGGTAGGAAATTTTTCGATATTTTTGTTTTTGTCATAGACAAAGTGACTGAATGTATTGCGATTATTTTAATTTAAACACAAATCTCGTCAGAATAAATTATTATTATTTGTATTAAGGAATCTAATCTTGAGCAACGTGTGTAAAAAGAATAACTTTAAACCATGTATCATAAACTATTATTATGGATTTTAAATGTTGATAACTGGGGGGTCGATAAGTACTTTTCAGTAAGTTGACAAAAGGCAGTTTTAAAATTAAATAAATGAAAAAACTCTCAAATATACTTCTGTACTTCGAAAAAAAAATGTAAGGATATAGGTATATTACATGACGTACTTATACTTATCTACTAGCATGGAACAGAAAGAATTTTTTCTTAAATTGGCAATAATAAGTGTAACAGTGAATACTTTTAGTAACACGGGTACGGATAGTTTCCAAAATATTTTATTTTAATCTACTACAATATCACAAGTAGTAATTTTTTACACAACGACTAATAATTTCTGATGTAGAAAATTAAGTTGCTTTCAAAAATTCTTTCTGTTTCACGTTCAACACGTCATGTAATACCAACGACCTTACATAGTCTAGACACAGTATGCAGGCCAAAGTGTTGGCATGGGGATGAAGCCAACATCATATAGACAAGAGGTGCGCGGGGGGTTTGAGTTTCCCTCATGAATTATTGCGGGTTGCATAAGATATAAGTTTTGATAAGTGTCTTTTAAATTATACCTATTAATATTAATGAAAATGTTATATACATACGTGCTCCTTCAGTTATTACTTAATATCAATTACAAATTGCTTCTATTATTTATATTATTTAAGATAAATGCATCTATAATCTAGAATTGTAAACGTTAATAAGACAGATGTAGCGCATTCAACAATCATTTGTTGAACGTTTATTGTATCATTTGCTAAGTGTGTAAAATAGACAACGTGGCAATAACATGGGTGAAAATTATCCCTTCCCGGCCTATGAGTATGATGGGGTTAAGTTCAGAAAAATGTTAGGCAAGAATATTTTCTAGTTTTAAATAATTCATAAAATCTAGTTAAAAATACTCTTCGAGTATGATGGGGTTAAGTTCAGAAAAATGTTAGGCAAGAATATTTTCTAGTTTTAAAAAATTCATAAAATCTTGTTAAAAATACTCTTCGAGTATGATGGGGTTAAGTTCAGAAAAATGTTAGGCAAGAATATTTTCTAGTTTTAAAAAATTCAAAAAATCTTGTTAAAAATACTCTTCGAGTATGATGGGGTTAAGTTCAGAAAAATGTTAGGCAATAATATTTTCTAGTTTTAAAAAATTCATAAAATCTTGTTAAAAATACTCTTCGAGTATGATGGGGTTAAGTTCAGAAAAATGTTAGGCAAGAATATTTTCTAGTTTTAAAAATTTCAAAAAATATTGTAGAAAAACTGTCGTACAATCCCTAAAACCATAGTGCTTTTCAAATGTACACTTCTACGCTAATGCAACTACAATTTATGCTCTTTTCAAATGTTATTTTATGCGCTTTTCGAACGTGATAAGCAAAAACTGATAAAGGCCAAATGCGCTTATTTAGCTCACCCCGCCTGCACATGATGGCTTCAAGAAATTTCGAGTATACTTTGTATAGATTATATATTATGGTCGAAGTGTAATACCTTTAAATTTTAATAAAGTACAGACCCACCTGTTTCTATTATTCTTCCACAGAAAATCATCAAATTTCGTCGTAGCCGAATGACCTCTCTATTATAATTGATTATAGCGGCAACCTGGAAATACGTTTTATTATAAATTTGTATGAAACCCGCAAAAAATGGAGCTCATTATGCCTTTCCACAGTGACTCTCAAACTATTTTGCTTTTATTAAGTAGATTTTGCCAATCTTCAATAATTATCATAAAAGGCCTGTCATAATAACAACATTTCCAAAAACCACGATCAAAGTTGAAAGTACCGGTAGTTCACTATTTATTTAAAAAATTACGAAAAGAAAAAGTGCACTAATTTTACGGCCCTTATACTGTTAACGCGAATGAGCTCTCAGATTTCCAGTGAATTTTAGTATAGAGGTGATTGGAAACATTGAAATTGCCTAATTTATGTAACACTGCGCTCTACATGCAAAAATATAATGTCCAGATAAACTGTCGCAAAATGAAATGTTATCCCTAATCAAGAAAAGACAAAAATACAATATTACTAATAGTATAATCATTTTCTTTAGAATTGTTTGGTTTTCTCTTTTTTAACAATTTTACAACATGAAAAATTGTCTAAAAATTTCATTTAATAAAGTTAATAGAAATTTTTTTGCTATGTTTTCAGAACTTAATAAATTGTACCTACTTGGTTCTTTTGAAGAAAAACAACACTTCTCTATAAAAAAAATGGCATTTAATTAGAAGTTCTTTTACGTAAAACTACCCAATATGATTTGCCAATAAATTACGATCATACATAATAATTGGTTTTAAGAGTTTTTTATTATTACCTTCACTTTTAAAACATATTACCTACGTATAAATAATTTTCTAACTTTTTGTCACAAACTTGTAAAGAATAAAATAGGTAGGTAACAAAAAACTGTGCAAATCAATCTAAGTATAAGGATAATATCTAGAAAATGACTACTATATTACATCAAATAATAGAAGTAGCATGTATTTCAACAATGTCACTTTTTAAAAATGTTGTATTAAATTCTTTCATGTTTTATAAATTCTTTTATTATAAGTGTTAGTATTTTATAAAACATCATGTATCTTCTTTAAAAAAATGCTATGTCTTGAAGTTCAAATTACCATAACCCGTCATACCCATCGTGCTTAGAAACCCAATTCGCGTTTTTTTCTAATCACGTGACTAGCCGAAATCTCTGTAAGTCTCCTATATAACGCAGGCGGGTGTCTGTAGGAAGCATAGTTCTCTAGTGCTTAGCAAGAACCACCACACATCAACATGAAGGTTATCGTAGCTGCCCTCTGCCTGGTCGCCCTGGCCGTCGCCGCCCCTCCCCAGAAGGTGCAGGCCCAACACGACTTCGTGCCCATCGTACACCACGAGGCTGAGGTTGAACACGACGGACACTTCCGTTACAGGTATGACGAAGATTTATTTCCAGAAATTTTTATTATTTTGATCTGTATACCAAGTGACACAAATGTGGTGTTACAAAATTCATACGTCTTTAGTAATCATTTTAATAATATTTGGAAAGTTATTGTATCTTATCAATCGGATTAAATTAAATATCTCGGAGAGAGAATTTTTTTTAAGGTGGAGTGGGTAGTTCCATTTGATCTAAATTGGTTCTTAACATTCATAACCAACTATCTTTAAGATTTTTTTCCTTTTGGCTAATGTTTGTTCGTTTTTTTAGCTACGAATCCGCTGATGGCACCAAGGCCGAACAATCCGGAGAAGTCCGTGTCTTCGACAAGGAACACGCCGGAGTAGTCTCCCAGGGCCGTTACTCCTACCAAGGAGATGATGGCAAGACCTACACCCTCACCTACGTCGCAGACGAGACCGGCTACCACCCAGAAGGTGAACACCTCCCAGTCGCCCCTGAAGTGCCCGCTCAGATCGCTCGTGCTTTGGAATACATCGCCGCCCACCCCTACAAAGAGGAACCCCATCACTAAGATGGAGAACTAACATTAAAGATGATGAACTCTGGCTATGTTATTTGACATGATTTGGTTTTTGTTTATTGTTGTTTACTGTTTTGTATATTTCGATTTGATTTGACTTGACACTGCCCTCCTCAATTACGATTTGAAATTGTACAGTCTGATCTCTGTTCCTGGTTTTGATCCTTCTGTTGACTATGACTATGTATGTATGTTATGCTTCATTAAAGTAATAATTGGAGCTCAATATTTGTTTTTACATTTTTTTCCTCGCTAGTTCATCCTATTCTATAAGTTTATGACCTATAACGATGTGTTTTTTTAATAAAACATATTTTTTTGTTCGAATTTAACTAGGTACATATTCCAATTAAACTGCACAAAATATCTTTTGTGGTGTACCATGGTGTACTCTCCACTAATGAACAGGAATTATTGATGTCTGGTGTTCGTATACACTGTCAAATATATTAATGTTCTACACCGCTTACTCACTTACTACCAGACTCAACTTTGCCAAGAGGCGTAATAGATAATAATAAATAAATATGTAATACCACCAGACTTTAATAAATCTTTATTTTTAAATTAGTGAAAAGAAACAAGTTTTTCAGCACACAAGATAATCCATAAATCAATAATTTGTACATTAAAAACAGTAGTAGGTCTGTTAAAGAAGCTTGAAAATAAGATTGGGTTTGAAAATTAAACTGTTATTTTACAAACGTTTGATTTAAGTTATGATCCAGTTCCAGTTTGGTTGTTGGGTAGTGGACAATTCTTACTGATTGATCTTATATAGGTAATTATTATTTCTTTTAAAGATGTGATCTTAAATATTTAAAACTTAGAACAACAGAATTACTTTTGTAATAATTTTTTTCTATTTATTATTTCATAGATACATTTCTTTGATAGCTAAATATTTGTTAAAAAGTTTTAAAGGCCATGTTTATTTTAATAAAGCTTATAGTAGACGTCGTATACCGTTCATACTGTCTCTATGTTTATATAAGTGCTAATCCTGTTCAGGATCAGATTTATGCTATGAATTTAAAATGTTAATACAAAATATTAAAATATGAAGAAAATGATTTATTGCTGCAAATTAATATTAAAAATGCTAATAAGCAAATATTAACTTTTATTCCTGTTATCCGTGAAATTAAATGACAACATCACTTAGGAACTATTCAATAGTTCTTGTTAAACCTACTACTATAAAAGTTGTTGTAAAATTCACACCTGCAATTCAATTACAGTTTTAATCTTTTAATGCAGTACACTGTAAAAAAATTTATGTAAAGTTGCTATAATTGTTACTGTAATCCAAAATCCAAATTGACTAGATGAAATATAGTACCTACCTACATTTACATAAAAAATGTAACTTTGTCTATAACTATGTAAAATTACATACATACTCATAATTTTCAAAATTTTAGTACCTTATTTAAGTAAAAACAAGGAAATTTACTTAAATTATGTACTAAATTTAATATAAAAAATAATTTTTTTACATTGCTAGACAAAATTACATTTTTAATGTAAATTTACTATATTTTACCTAGGCACTTTGGATTCCAGTAAAAATTACTTATTGTAATTTTACAGAATTTTTTCTACAGCGCAGGTACTGTGTTATATTTAATTATTTCAATTTTCTTTCTTTTAAAAGAAGACTGTATTGTGTAAAAAAATATAAATACTTAAAGAAAAACTGTAAACTTTGAAATCAATACTATTAATAATTAATTGTTAATAGAGTTGTGTAAAAATTCGTATTGTCATTTCGTAAACAACTAAAGCTTTAATTATTGTCTATTCAACAGTTATAATATAATGTTACAAAATATTTTACAATTGATTTTATTTGAAACAATTTTTTGCGGCACTGATTTAATATTAGATGGATATTAATTTTGAAATCGATTTTGTAAATTATCTGATAATGTTTATAATTTCTTGAAAAATGCTATAAATTTTGCAAATGAAGCATAAGTAAAATACGAGTAGTAAAAAACTCGATCACGAGATCAAATTTTTAATATATTTGGTGATTCACTTAACAATTATAAATAAAATTTAAAATTATTATCAAATTTTTTCAGGTTATTGGTCATCCTAAGGTCTCACTGGGATCTAAATAATCTCTTAAGGTTTCTGAAGTTCTATTATTTGTCAATGCTATTTGGACCATCAATGCAGAAAATAAAACAAAACATATATGGTAGGTGTGTATGCCATAGCTTTATTTATGCATATATTACAAACTTAAAAACTAAAAAACAAAAATCATTGTACAATAACAATCACATCACATCAATAATCCTTAATATTTTCCGTCTTTAGGTGGTTGGGCAGTAGCCAAGAATTCCAGAGCACGAGCGATGGCACCGGGGATTTCAGGAGCAACGGGGAGATGAGCTCCTTGGGGTTGGTATCCATTCTCATCAGCCACGTAGGAGATGCTGTACACTTGTCCATCATCGCCGGTGTATTCGTATCCTCCGCGGGCCACAATTCCTTCCTCCTTGTCGACTTGCTTCAGTTCTCCTTCCTGGGAGGCTTTGATGCCATTGCCGCTCTCGAAGGTGTAGCTGTAGTGTCCGTCAGGGTGGATGTCGGACTCCTGGCTCACGATGGGCACTTGGTCTTCAGCTGGACGAGCCATGGTGATGGCCACGAAGGCAAGGAGAGCGAAGAAGGTCTTCATTGTTGAGATAATTGTTACTGTTAGAAGTATACTGATTGGTATAGTGATGGCTGCTGTATTTATATGAAGAAATCTGGTGGCCAATTAGCTACAAATAGTTGTCCAATTGTTTTTTTTGTAAAAGTGGGGAGTAGATTTAGCATGATTGGATGCTTATCCCCCTTCCAAGTTAGTGCAGCTAATTAAAATCGGAATTAGTATTTACCAGTTATTTCGGCAAAAGTGTCAAATATATTATATTTTTTTACTACAATCACACAACTATTTCTTCTACTGTTGACCAAAATAGCTGCTACTTTCATTACTTGTTTGGTCATCTTCATATCAATTCATCAATGAGGTGGCAAGAATTATAAACAAATAGCGCTTAAAGGTCACGACAAATATTCTTTTTAAAGTCGGTACGTCATCATGGCTCTAGTCATACAAGTCTCAATCTCTCAATGCCATATTCCATGTTATAATGATGTGCGTGCATATTAGATGTAAAAATATCACTTGAGTGTTCATTTATAAGCGGTGCACGCATTGAGATTTTATCAACAAACATAATGTAGAAGAAAATAATTTAAAGAGATGATGCGTTGCAAAGAAATGTATTAAGTTATCTTAGCCATTTCGGACATGACATATGACTTTCATGAATCGTAATACTTCTGAAATTTTAATAATTTCTTTATTTTCAAGATATAGTTTTGACGTCTCCGTTACTTGGATATTTGACAAAATAAAAATGAAAAATGACCAAGAAGAATTTGAATTGTTTGATTTTTCTCAATGTAAATTTAATTATTGAGAGAATAATGTTTCCAAGAAGTGCAAAATTAAATTAACTATCATTTTTATTTCGTAGATATTATATATTTTGATTAACAACCTGTAATATTGTGGAAATAGTGCTATTGTCAATTACTCGTTAATCACTAAGAATCAGTTAAAACACTGATTGTAATAGTTTCTCATTATTCGTGGATATCAGCTTAATTAGCTTCCCAAAAAAACATATCACGCACTTCAATCTCATACGATGAGAATCGATTTCAAAGTTACATCGTTTAATTTACGGAAATTAAAATTAGTACTGTTTAAGTAATTGTTCCTCGATCTGAAAGGCATCACGAATGCACGATTCATTTGTTTGAAGGTCAGAAGTAGTGAAGAGCATCCTCTGATCAATTAACGCATTAACCGCAAGCTTATAAAACCAAGCAGAAAATTCTTAACATGAAGAGTTTAACTTTGAATATTGGTAGACAATAAAATATTTGAATATTATTTTAACGCATAATAGTTTACATAACAAAGAAAGGTCAAGGTTGGAATATGATCAGCCCTAACTATAAAAAAAATGATGTCTCCCCACTTCGGCCATTTCCACTTCGGTACAAAATACTCATAACTTTGATTTGAATGGAATTGAATGAAAACCAAACAGAATCTATTAGTTAACATCATGACAAATAGATAGTGCAATAATAATTAGTATTTAGAAACAAACTGAAACTTTAATACCTAAATTATTACTTTAATATTTGTATGATGCTTCCAACAAAATGTGCCTGTACATTTTCTGCAGTAGGTAATAAATATATTATTATTATTATTTAATGGAAACCCCATTTTGACCCACCTGGGTGAACCTTGGGCTAAGGGTTAGTAAATTAAATAATGACAGGAGTGGGCAAGTGAGCTCACCTTCAAACGAGAAAATTATGTATCGAGTAAGTTTGTCAAACATAAGCCTGTTTTACATTATACTTTTTTCGAATAGAAACTGAAACTAGATTTTACAAACTTTTTCTGACTTTTTCTGCCTAGAATTACATTCAAGTTTTATACTAGTTTCTTGAGCAGCCGGTAATCAATGTTACCAACACTAAATTTTGAAACCGAAATTTTGATTATTTTTATTAATTAAAAATATTAATGGAAAATGCAAATTTAAAAAAAAATTAAACTTTATGGAATATATAGGTGCAAAAATTCGAAGTCGCTTCTGGTTGTCGATTGTTGATGTCAATTATGTACGTAGGTACTATGTACAGAAGGTTGGCAATGCAAAATGCACGTTTATTAGGCAGATTTAGTATGAAACATGGATGGAAATAGGACAGCAGCTATTTTTTCGTAGCTTGTGAATTAATACTATTCTTTCGTCGATAAAATATAATTTTCTCGTCTTGTATAAAAAATAACTATTTATTAATGAAAAATTTAAAACTGTTAAAAAATATGAATATCAATTTTATTTAAAAAAGTGTTCCCGCTGTAGAACTTCGCTTGTGCAAACACGTCGATAACTCAAAGATTGTTTAAGTAAATTAAAATTAATTAGGGTTACAGACAACTGACATTATGGTCGTAGAATATGTGAAGACACGACAAATTCAAAATAACAGTATAAAAGTTATACAGCATTTTAAAAAAATAATTTTTTTAATAAAACATTGTAAAAATGTATTTGTTTATAATGTTTATTTCTACAAAACGTAAAAATCAACGAAAATCACAATTTTTACGATAATTTCTAAATTGCATAAAAATATGTTAAATTGTTACTTGAAAAGCAAACTATTTTTTTGTTGATCATTCATTACTTTATTCTCTGAAATGAATAATTACATATTTTATTGTGTTTTATAAAATATTTCAACCAAATTTTTAAGTCAGTGGCAACTAAAATTGTTTAAATTAGCTAAACAAAGCACCTAAACACCACGTACCTACTTTCAACACTGGCTATCTGAATAAATTTGGTAAAGCTACTAAAAAATACACTATATTATTTCCAATATTGCTTTGTATGTCCATTGTGAAAAACCTGGCGTACGTTAGAAATAGGTACTGTAGCCTTCGCTTTTTCAAAATATTGAAAATAAATTATAGGTCGAAATGTGACCTAGATATCATACTGTTCCAGAATAGTATATATACCTACTTTTTAGCTCATTGAATCCTATCATTGAAATTTAGAAATGTCTTAAAAGTGAAGAATTTTTTTAATAACATCAGTTAGAAATAATCATCAAATTATAATTATTAAAGTAAATGAAAATTCAAGGCTGCAAATACAAAACGATGTCATTGAACTATTCATTAATTGATTTATTCCTGAAATAATAAAACGTTTTCATTTTCTACCAGACAAATTTCAATTAATCAACAGACATCATTTTGCAACAAACAAATTGATTATGCTAATAACGGAAACTTATATCGCTAGAGGCATAGTTTTTTCATTCGTTTTTTGTGAATTTTTATCTAAAATTTTGCAAAAATATTATTACGGTGTTAGATAATATGCTAAAAATTCATTTTAGGAATGTTGTAAAAACAAAATATTTGCATATAAGACTTACAGAGTGAGTTTATTGTTCAAGTTGTGTAATCCTCACATCTTTGCAATTTTAATTGCAAGTGACATTTCAGTGGCGAGAAAAAAATTATTGAAATTTAAATTCTAATAAAGTTTATGCAGATACAGGTGCTAAATGCTATCTATCTTTATAAATCAAATAAATGTTTTTATCAATATTTTATTGCCGTGAAAATAACTTGTTTTGATATTTCAAACGTTGTTTGATTTATAAATAGAATACATTTATGAAATATTTTTCGAAGGATGAAATTAAACTCTAACAATCTGATTCAATAACTGGCTACTAAAATTATTTTAAATTGATGTTATGTATTTATGTGAGTTTTACATTAACAAAACTTGATGATTAAGGATGGAAAGTAATAGTGGGTAAATGTTTCTTAATCACTAGTGAAAATATATTTAAATTAATACAGGCCTTTAAAATAGGTACCTATTGGAATTTTTAAAAGTTTTCTACACAACAAAAAAGACATACCTAATTTAAAAAAAAATATGTACAGTCCGGTGTTGTTAAAAATTATATAATAATAATTAAACTAGTGAATATTATTTTGCCTAAACTACGATTCTTAAAAAATAAATTATTATTTTATGAAATCGTGTACTACAAAGAAAATCTACAGATACCAGATAAATGCAAATTGAAATAATAACTTTTATTAAATTATTTACATGTATTATTCTTTATATTATGCTACGAAAATAGAACACGATTTTCATATTTTTTACCATATAGGTATTTGACGTTTTCTTGATTTAAAATAACATTGCTCTAAATCTGCAACTCAGATACAAATTAGCATCATTTATTTTTTCCAAAACTAAATTACATACGTAGAATTTTTCCTCGAAAGAAAACCAAAATAAATTTTCCTCGAAATTCATCATTATATCACCACTACACTCATACCCTTTAAACTATGTACGATTCACATAAACAAACACATATGTGCGTTGTACTTTATGCAATATTTGACAATGGCTGGAGACATCATATCTTCATATCGAAAGGTTGAATTACTTAGCAGTCGTAATGATTGTTTACTAACTGCTACAGCAAACAAAACTACCCGTATAAATACACGCGGTAAGAAGGTATTGTCAAACAGTTCACACATTGTCAATTTCTGCAGTGGATGCATTCTAAGAGAATTATAGTGTTTTTTGTAGTGAAATGAACATCATTGTGAATATGTCTTATATTTTTGGAATTGTTTTGGTAAGGAAAATTATATTTGGAATTGTATACCCGATATTCTGTCAAACTTTAACTATTATACTAACTATTCTTGCAAATATTAAGAAATAATTATATTGTGTAGTATTCTATTAAGGAGGTTGGTGACCATATATTAAAATGGTGATGAGGCTGAAATTTATAGTGCCTTTATTACACTATTGAGATTCTAAAAAAAAAATAATTTTCGTCTATCCGATTTTTGAGTTTACATGGAATCATATGGCAATTCACTAAATTTTTGTTTTGCATGCTTTAAACTATATGACAAAATGATGAAAAATTCGTAGAACTTGTAGTAATATATCCTATAAACCTTTAGAAATAAGTTTGTGAAGATTTTGTGTACTTTTTCTAAACCATTTGCAAGTTATTTTTAAAAAATTGTAAGCAAAATAAGCATTTTTTATTAGTGAATTATTAGTAATTATTGTAAAACTATCACCGCAACTGAAGGAATTGCAATATTATCAGGCAACGTGCGTTGAGTGAAATTTGTTTTACATTATCAAAAATATTTTTATTTTAATATCCGCCCCAAAGCTAATGTCTGGGAACGCCACTGCAGGCGTCCCCAACCGTCTTAATTTCTAAAAGTTTGTTTTCGCTCAAATTCAAAAATCACTCTCAAATACTGATATTCTTTCGAAACAAATTAAAGGAGTTACATTAAACGTGTATAATGACTTGAGTTAGTCTATATCTATTGAGTTTAGTGTTTTAAAGGTGCTAGGTTAATTTATTTAAAATGTGTTCAAAGCCAATCTATCTTAAGGCTCGGGTATAGCTACTATAAAAGTGTCGTTCGTACTTTACTAATAACTTAATTCAGGTGCACTTTAGAGAAAAAATTTATTTACAAAAAATGTCTATAATTTTATGCTTAACATTGGATTGATTCAAAAATTTCAAAATTCTCAAAAAAACAAATTTCAAAATTTGATATTTTTTTTTATTAGAAATTGGGAATAGTTTTTGAACAAATATTGACAATCCGATGTTAAGATACTAATGTAGATTATGTGTAATTTTTTTGAAAAAGATATTTCAATCGTAGCATGAGTTATTAGTAAAGTACGATTTTTGATGTTTTTCTAGACTTTCCATTATTCAAAACAAGTGCGAAAAGTCAGAAAAGACAATACATATATTTAGTATACTGTAACCAAAATTTGGTTTATAAAGCACTCGAAATGCACGAGTAATTAATTTAATAAGGAACTACTAACGCTAACTATACTAGCACCTTAAGAATAATTTCATTTCGATTTCATTATTTCAAGCATGTTCAATTTAAGCTCTTAGGGCCATTATTTACTATTTCTTGTAATTGAACGAATTCGGCCCTGTGTGTAACATGCACATTGTACATATTTTAAATAATTTGGAGTACCTATAGCTAGAGCTAGAATGATTTTATGTTTTCTATACCGCTATATACCTATATTGGTCGTTGTAATAAATATTTATTATTATTATTAGTCTACGGTCTACCTAGTAAAATCCACCATAAAATGTACGAACGTAGCGAGTGTTTTGTAACCAGTTTAAGAGTTTATTTGAACTTAAAGGATCAATTATTAACGTTGTTCTTTTAAAAATTTTAATAAAAAATTTGTAGGTAGGTAGGTACATGATTATAAAAATTCCGTAAAATTCTTAAAGATTTACAATTCATGCAAACTTTGCCCAGCGATCTCACGATAAAAATTTATTTTTAAAATTTTAAAATGCACATTGTTCTTACTCTATTAAATGTTTATAAAACCATTATCTTGAAGTCGATAATAAACTAGATCAATTAACATGGTCCTTTAATATTAAAAATTTATTAAAAATAAGTATGCTGGGATTGCAATATGCTGAAATGTGTTGCACTTATATTATTTTAAATGTGCTGGCTCCATTTTCCATTATTTTTAGAATTTCAAATGAGGGGCCAACTTAACGATAGCCCCCACAACTAAAAAATACGGAAATCGAAACCAGCACATTTTACATAACATACGCATATTGCAGCATATTGCAAGCATATTCATTTTTAGTCAACAAAACTTTAAAATTGTTAGTTTGGGGAGTTGTCGTTAAGTTGGACTCTCATTTGAAATTCTTAAAATAATAGAAAACGGAGCTAGCACATTTAAAATAATACATAGCACATTTCAGCATATTGAAAGCACATTGTCCCAGCATACTTATTTTTAATAAATATTATTATTGGGAGGCTAGGTTAATTGATCTTAGTAAACTGATAGTTTACAGTATTTTTCAATTTCAAAATGACATTGTATAGCTGGGATACTGGCGGCAATCGGCAAAGTACGAGTTTCGGGCTAGTGTCTACCAGCCGATGTAGTAAGGGAGTGGAGTAGGAAAGAAATGAAATCGAGAGTATTCTAGTAAATTAGAAGTGTGTTTGCAATTTCTCTAGTACTGTTTGTCGATGTAAGCCGGTCTGTTTTATCACTTAAATTTTTGACTGTCATTCATTAAAAAATAACCAAAAACTAAATACATTTTTAAAATTGTAATTGGTAGTAAAAAATAATTAATTCTTTTTTTATTTTAAGTTTTTCAGTTAACACGCGTGCATGGTATCAAAATTAAAACGCCAAATAAATATATGATATTCAAATGATTTTAAATCTTAAGTTTGACAAAAAATGTTGGAGTAGTTTAGAGCTGATCACAACACATTTTAATAAAATCTGATAATATTACAGCTCTCGCTGGTGGGCACAATTATTGCTCGTCCTCAAGAAGCTCCCGGTCCAGTAGCTTCCGGTTCCGGTACAACTCCGGTTGCTATAATCAGCCAAACCGAATCCATCGATGCTAATGGCAATTTCAGCTTTAGGTAAGTGCAGGAAGAGTTGAACCATACCAACTATGATAATTAAAGTTTACTATTTGTGGCGGAAACCTATAAATTACTTACTGTTCTACTCTAAGGGTCATTTGCACCGTCTCCAATTAAATTTTAAGTAGGTACCTATCACTTAAACGAAAAATATCGAATCGAATCATTGACAGCAATGTTATTTCTACGTTTGACAATTTGATTTTGATTCGATATTGTTAATTTAAGGAAAACTGAAAGCGGTGCAACTGGCCATAAATCTCAAAAACGGTCATTATATTTTTGTTTTTGATACAACATTTTTCTTGAAATATTAGCGTGTCTCTAAAAGGCGTGAGGGGGTATTTATCAATTTTCATATATTTTTTACAGTTATGAGACAAGCAACGGGATCAAAGTAGAAGAAGCAGGAGTCGTTAAACACATAACAGGAATAAGATCCCGAGGGAACTTTGCAGCAGATGACAACACCCCCGATGAAGATGATATTCTAGTGCAGACCGGAGCGTTCTCGTATACAGCGCCAGATGGTACAGTGATCAGTTTACGGTAAGAATCAGAACTAAGAAATTGTACTTTTACTTTAGTAGCCACCAGTATGACAGGTGTGAACAGGTAGAAAACTATTCGCTGAAGATTTGGGCGCTAGATGGAATCTAACTTAAATTTTAAATTAACAGCAATATTCTTAATAAGAACGTGATGTAGCTGGTTCGATTTTCCATTATTTCACAAGCAGTGCTAGCTCATGCGTGCGTACTTAGAGCAACTTGTTTTTACATAAACAGTGTTTCGATAGGGGATCAGAATCGGTAGTAAATATGAAATAATTATCACAAACAAGGCTTTATCTGAAAAAGTTTAAGATATTGTTAAATTAAAAACAAAACTGATATTGCAACACATAATGGACACGGAGCCATTTTTAAATACTTTATATTAACTTCACCGTCATGCGTACGTACGGCAAAAAAACAAAAGTCAAAAATGACCCAATTCCTGGGATCCTATCGAGCTGAAATTTTGGAAATAGACTTTTGTCACCTAACAATGTACTTTGCGTTCAAATTTGGTACAGTAATAGCTAAGAATCTGTCTTGAAACATAAGTATATTAAAATGTTAGTCCGCCATCTTGAAACAAAATGGCAGCTAGCTATCTCAAAATGTACTGCACCGATTGCGGTCAAATTTGGTACAGTAATAGCCAAGGATCTAACTTATGATATAGATATATTAAAATATATGTCCGCCATCTTGAAACAAAATGGCGGACAGATATCTCAAAATGTAGGTACTGTAACTATTGCGTTTAAATTTGGTATAGTAATAGCTAAGAATCTGTCTTGAAACATAGGTATATTAAAATGTTAGTTCGCCATCTTGAAACAAAATGGCAGCTAGCTATCTCAAAATGTACTGCACCGATCTGGTTCAAAAACAAAAATTTAAGTAAATATCGATCGAGTCTCATATAATAAAGGATGTATAGTGAAAAACTTTGTTTTTACGGGTTCATTTTTTTCCAAAAATTCAAATAAAATAAAATTGATCCGACCATAATTATTATGTCTCAATTTCATTCCCCACTCAAAAGTATGTATCTGGTGTGCGTAACCAAGTTACAATAATTATTGAGAATGTAGCTTTAAAATGGTCTCATATAATTGCATTATTGTTTAAAATTTTCAGCAACTGAACGAATTTAGCGTTTTTATTGATTTGGAATTGCTACAATAAAGTCTTTTTCATTTATATTATAAAGTAAGATTATCTGACATTAATTTCTTATGATTGATAGATAACTAAAAATTGATGCGTGTTGCGAAATCAGTAATTTTGGTTGTTCTATATCAGAGCCAAATTTTTGGAAGGATTTTTTTCTTGACAAATTTAATTTAAATATTAATGAATACCTACATAACTTGCATCGCTCAAGTTTTTTATTGATATATAATTTCAATGGGCGTATTTAACACATTAACAACCCTGTTATTTACATAACGGTACTATTATTGTCTAATTTGTCTTGACATTTTCTTGATTTTTGTATAATGAAATATCCAGGTACACTGCCGACGAGAATGGCTTCCAACCAGTTGGAGATCATCTCCCAACCCCACCGCCGATCCCTGCGGATATCCTGCGTTCATTGCCGCAAGCAGGAGAACAACAACCAGCTGCAGCTGCAGGTCCTGCTCAACAACCTCAAGAAGCAGCTTCTGCTGTCCAAAATGCCCCAGTTCAAAGTTAATAAACATACAAGAATATGATTCTAAAATCGTAACTGATTTAGCATAGTAAAACTTTTTTATATTTTTGTATGACTTGTATACTCTTTCTTTGCATGTACCCAATAAAAATGATTTATATTTATTTTTTGATTTTATAGTTATTTACAATATTATATTGAATGTCATTTATGTGTGGAGCAGTAAACTCGAATTTTTGTACAAAGAGGGCTCCTAAAGTTCAAACTAGAGCAGTTGAATAAGACACGAAACACATTGATTTTTCGCTTAATTCATAGCGTTTCATAAATTCGGAGTATATGTCATTTTGCCAGGGTATTGTTAGTTTTTTAACATTATATAGGTACTATAGAGAGAGCTTCAAAATATTTTTTGCAAAAAGTTAAAGGTAGGAACATATTTTTTACGTCTTTAACCCAACTTGAGTGTGCAAGACTCGCACATTGCACTAATAGGTTACAACAGTAATGATTAAAATAGTACCTATCTATGTTAACTATTTTTTATTTATTATCAGCCCAGTGGCATGAAAATATTTGTTCCAAGAAATATGCAATTATTAGTTTCGAAAAAATAGTACCTACTTCAAAAATATTAAACTGTAATTTTTTTCGATATTTTTAAAACATCTAAAAAATAATAATAAATTTAATTAAAGTCGCGCTCGAAACCGTTTTCAGGTAGTCATTTTTATGCACTTTATCTGCATAAATTTCTGAAAATAGGAACAACCAATAGGCATAAATAATATATCAATAGAATCATTAAAGGTTGTTGATTGCCGTATGCTAAATAAGAATACCTGAAAATAAATATAATTTGCAGTAGAAACGAATGAAGAGGGAGCAAAGTTTATCAAATTTCAATGAATTTTATGCAAAATGAACAATTATTACAGACATAACTTTTAGAATATGATAATTAGGAATACATTATATTTTCATTGTGTAACATAATTTTCATTGTAGGTTACATCGTTCATCCGAAATTCATGCAGAAAGCATGTGCAAAATGAGCCATGTAAAAATTTTAAAGTATCGCTGACGTAGCACTAGAAATTATGACGTATAATAAGATTTTGACTATTATCGGATTAAAAATATTACTATTACAGACTTCGTGTTACGGTTTTTTCATTTTTAAGCGCGCCCTTAAAGCACGTCTGGTCGGTTAGAATAGATGAAGAATGAAGTTACAATGTCATAATATTTTTATGCTTTCCAGCTCACACAAGACCGTGTTTTAGTTTATATTCATTATACTGATTTCTAAATTTGGACAATAGAACACTCGATAAGGGTGCAGGTATTTTAAGCTTAATTTAAAATTTACAATAATATCTACCATTGATTTAATAATTAATGATATCTAGTATCTAAGTAAATTATAACAAGTAGATAATATAATACAACAACAGTCATATAAGTCAAAGTCATAACGCCATGCCATGAATCCAAAATAAAAGTTAAAACTTCAATAAAAATAGAACAAAATATAAATTTGAATGCTGCAGCCAGTCATTACCATTAGTATAATAAAATTGTGTAAATAAACGCAATAATGACTTTATTTTCTTCGCTAAAAAATAATCCAATTAAATATTGCACCACTTCACCATATTCTCACCATATGTCCATGTTAAATAACACACAAAAATCTCATTTCTTTTTTATCGCTACCGATCAGATTCCTCATTCCTCTGACAACATCTCCTGTTACGTGAGAATTCGCGCCAGTGGGTGTATTCTCATCAGCATTCTGCACACCGCAGATCCGTTACTGTGTCAGCCACACACATGACGTCATCAGTGAGATGAGCAGGTTTAAATTCCGGAGGAAGATGAACAAGAAAGTTGTAAGGTCTGAAGACCTTTTGTGATAATATCAGAGATGAATTATGATGACAATTGTCCTTGCGTGAACTTTAAATTTTGGTTGGTTTTCAATCTTCTCTTAAGTGGGTGTCATTTGGAATAGTTTAAGGTTTGAGATTAATTAGTTTAGGAAATAAATAGCAGATATCTGATTGCGTATGACGTATGGGCAAATATAGTCAGGGCCGTAGCCAGGTTATGTTTTTAAGAAAGGGTAAACATTTTGTAGAAAGGGCAACATTGTTGTTGTTCGAGGAAAGAAAATGCGCTGCAGGCGAAAATATTTTTTCACTCAAGGTCAAATGCCTTATAAATTAAAGTTACATTTTTTCAAGGGATTTGAAGCTGCATGTTTTTCACCTATTTCATGTGCACAAATAAATAATTGTCGCATAACAGAACCCAGAAACTTTTAGAAAACTAAATTATTTTTTTCAAATTTGACTTTCTTTTTACTAAACATAATCGAACGTCGACGCGCGAAGCCTGGAGACGGTAAAGGATGAATTACATTATACTTTTTTCGTCTAGATTCATGGTAGATTTCTAGTGCAATTTCCATCCGAGATCCGTTCGAGTTTCATACTTTATTTCCGAACTATTCATATTCAATCGAAAATCTTCGAATTTTTCTGAGCCAAAATTTTTAAAGGTTGGTCAAACTGAATGAGCATGCGTAGACAAATTCAGTACGAATTTCGACTAGAAAAATAAAACCAGGCGTATTTTTATTTCTATACTAGAAAAAGTATTGAAATTGAACGGAACTCGGATGGGAATTTCTGATTTCATTATACTAGAACTGGCTACGAGTTTCTCGGATTAATTTCGAACTAGAATCTAGACGAAAAAAGTATAATTAAATTCAGCCATAAGCCTTAATATACGAATACGACGGTGATACTTAATGCCAATGCCAGTAGCTGTCTAACCACGGTTTCTGATTCGAAGATTTAATTCGTATTCCATCAATATTTTTTTGCAAATAAATTATATAATATTAATTTTTCAAAATTTTTATAAGTAAAATGATGAAAGTAGGTACAAATAATAATCTTTTCACCTCCAGGAAGGGAAAGAGTAAGGAAGGTGCACACGTGTGCACATTTTAGTTTAATTACAGAAGAAGCTTCCCTGAGATCTACATTCCACTAATAATGAGTACCAGGGAGTTGACGACTCATAACCGCACACATGGTATAATATACGAGTATACCTACATATACGGATGACTCATAATAATGTGAGGCTGCAACACCCAAGCAGGGTATAAGGTGTACAAGATAATGTATGTATGTAATATTATATTATTCTTTGAGAGTTAAACAATAGGAATTACCACTTATGAGATTGAAACTTAACTAACCAAGCCGCAGAGAAGGTTCAAAATAATGTACCTAATAATTGTGTTCAAAAAGAATGTTATAACAAGGTACCTTATTTTACCGATTTTGTCTGAGAAATGTTTTATATTTAAATTTATATGTTGTATTGCGCAGAAATAATAAGACAAAACAAGAATTAAAATAATTATAAGAAATATAAGAAGAAAATGCGCTGCAGGCGAGATTTTTTTTGAAACATTTATATTCTGTACATTTTTATGGTGAATTTAAATAATAATTATTGAAAAGAAAGTTATTCTGAAAGTTTTAGGGCGTCCAGAAAAGTACATTCAGTACAGTATGTAAGTAATTAGTGCAAAATATTTTCAAATTGTTTAAATAATTACCTACTTTTTTAAAATAAATGTTTACTTTACACTTCTCATGTACAATCAATAAAATAAATAATTTGAATTTGTCTCACCATTGCCTTTCTTTTCGAAAAACAAACGACCTAGCAACAAGCTAAATAATTTTTGAGATTTCTAAAAAAGAACTACTACAATTTTTCCAGCAACTAAAAAAGAAAAATAGTTATTTGCTCATAAGTTACTTCACAGCATTCACCGCATTCAACATCCAAATGATAAATTGCATACGTGTGAATGAAAATCTAGAACAGACTTTTTGTTCTTACAATATGACTAGGTTATCACAAGTTTTGCAGTTTGTGTTTCAACACACAAAGTGACATTTCACGCTGGCATTTCTTCTCCTTCTTGCTTAAATAATAGCGGATCTTTGAGTTAAGTTAGCAGACAGCTTGAATAATGCATTCTTAATAAGATACATCAGATGGAAAATTTGCGAACAATGCATTATCCATTAATAGGTTTTGTTAGTGGCATTATTTCGATGTAAGTGAGTGTAAATTGAATCGTCTTGCAACCGTGCGTTGTATATAGAACCAAACTTTGATCAGAATTTTGAAAAAGTTATGTACAATCCTCGGTTTAATCACTTAGCCTATATTGTGTTTCATTTATTTTATATTCTATAAAATTTACAGAAATATCAATTCAATAAACTTTTATTAATAAGGAATCAAGATCTAAAAGCGTATTATGTTTTAGATTGATTTCAGATAAGTAAAATACTAAATACTAAAATAATACCTAGGTAGGTAGGTACCTATGTTTCAATTTTCTATTTTATTTCTTGTACCCAATTTACAAATTATAGATAATAGGTACTATATACATAATTATAGTAATATTGTCAGATATAGAATATTACAGATTAAAAGACTTGTAAATAATGAAATAATATTATGTTTTGAATGTTGGTAATTTAATCATATTGTAAAATAACTAATATATTTTTAAAGATCGAGATTGAATTATAAAATGTCGAATGGTTCAAAACTTTTGGATCAGAATCGGTCACAAAAATAACCATCCGTTTTCACACTTTTTTTTGTAGTTGAGAGGGTAAGTTTTAACTTGCCCTTCTTAGAGCCTAGATATCACTCCCTCAGACTATCACTTATTTCTGGCTCTTCAACATCATTTGACTGGATAGGACAAGACAAAGAAGTGGCCAAACATGCATCGCTTTTAAAACAAGTCGAATTATTCAGAATAGAACATTTGGTGGAAAAATGGCAAGAGGTTGTGATGAGGATGATTTCATAATTAATAAAATATAATTAGTTTTCTACTCTTTTCATTAATAAAAATCTGACGTGGCCATCACACAACCTTCCGCCATATCTAGATTTTAAACAGAAATGTATACGTGCAATCCGGTGCCCATTTAAAATATACAAATAAAAATCTCAAATATTCAAACACAGAAATTTGCATCACCTGAATAAAAAGATTCATTCACAGGAAAACTCTGCTGTATTGAAGCCATCCTCCGTTCAATTACTACATTTAATATCTTACTTAGGACTTATATAGCGCTAGTATGCCAACTTGTCACCCGTCTCACCTGTCAATATTTTTTACGCAGAAACAAAAATCAACCGATCATGGATTACAAGATATCAACGTTTTATTTGATAAATTTATTTTTTAAATTTTACTGCAGTTCTTTAATGCTACCAGATAAAGACAATTTTTTTATAACGTAAGTTGCAAATAACTTTTCCTCTTATTCTCATTACAAATAAATACTATATTTTTCCAAATTTATATACAATTTTGACAATTAACCTTTTCAATCTTCAAAAAATATCACTTCCGATGAAGATATTTGTACCAAAATCTAGGGAGCTCTTCCAATTTATATACAAATGTTAAATACCAAATATCAAAATTTTCGGGTAATTCGTATTTGAGTTATGCGACTAACAACCCTTGACCACACACACACACACACACACACACACATACACACACACATACACACAGACATCATCGTGAAACTATCAAAAATGAGTTGTAAGGACCCTAATTCGTGCTCATCCACTAAAAATTCACCACCCGATTTTTTGCATGATTCCAATACCTTCCTTTACAGGTAAGCGGAAGGTAAAAATAATGAGTTTGATACTTGACAACCTAATATAATTATACGAGTAAAAGCACTTGAAACAAGAATACATATTTTTTTCTAGTTGATCCATTAAGACCATTGCTTAGTATATTAGTTCATAATAATACATTTAGAAAAGTCTAAAATACGATAATATAACGCTATTGCAACGAAACCTCTACATTTTTTTTTTCAAATGTAAGTGTTTAAAATAGTTAAATACCTACCTACTTGGTTTATTGGATCAACGGCTTAATAATATTATTCAACAAGGTTTCAATAATCATGAAAACTTGCCATGCAAATGAAATTTTTTTATGAACTACAAACGGGTATTTGGTAAACTAATAATGTCAATGATGATTTGCAAATTCTAATGACAATAAAAAATCAAACAAAACAATAATCGAAACAATTTGCTTACAAACAATAGAATTCCTACCAATCCATAGCTACCTATCTCACTATCTTATAATTTATTAAATCTTTGATTCGTCTATTATACAATACAAGAAAACACAATATTTCTTCTTTACTGCACCTAGTGCAACGTGGGCGTCTTCTACTGAGATGCGTGCTGATGCTGAGGTCCTCGAGGTCACTTTCACTAGGTAAACGCCTTCGTAGAAGAAGAACATCTTCATGTTAGATGTCATCCACCCACAATAGGTTATATTGTAATACAAGAAGAGAAGAAATAGCTTATTGTTGTACCGGTTGTGAATTTTTAAATCAAAACATAAAACAGGAAGAAGGTTTGTGATGGAGCTACTTTCCATGAGAAGAAAGTATATCTGGAGAGTGATATAATTGAAATTAGTTTGAAAACAAGAAGCTAAATCTATAACGTTTACACAGTGGTGGATCTAAGGGCTGGGAAGGGGTAAAGTAGATAATTACCGCTCTGTAATTTTTTTACCAGCTGAGCACATTTAAAAATTACAACATCACAAGGGTTTCACTACTTAACTTGACTTGACTTGAAGTCAAGTCAAGTAATAGAATTCGAAAGTCAAGTCCAGTAGTAAAATTTCAAGTAACTTGATAATCAAGTAGTAAAATCTCAAGTACTTGATACTTGAAAATGAACTTCAAAAAGGAAAAAAATAGTAATTCTTCATAGCTGTATTGCATTACATCAAATTATTAGGTATCAATATTATAACAAATGGATCTGGCAATATAACTATTATTCACAATTAAAATCTTCAAATTTTTTACAAAAAATAATTCCTATGCAAGAAAATAATAAAAATACAGCGATGGTGTAGTAGTCCAGTAGCCTTGTCATGGTTATAATGGACCTAAGTTGCATCAAGTGGTGGTAGTAGGTTTCTATTTTTTTTCTTGTATAGGATGTGACTGAGATGCAAAATCCAAGTTTTCGACCTCGGCAACCCTCCGGAACACTTTTGAATATCTCAAAAACTGCTAAATTTTTGCACTTTTTTCGGTTTCTTACCATTTTGACTATGAAGGAGCACGATTTCGACAAAAACCATTCTATACATTTTTAAACTAGATTAAATTGTTTACAATCTAAGATTAGAATGGGCTCGGTAGCCCTAATAGTTTCCGAGATACAGCTTTTCAAAGTTTGGCAAAATATACAGATTTGAAACACCAACCGTTTCTCTCTACAAAAATTTTACTATATTCTCTCGCGGAAGAACTTTAAATTTCAGCTCAAGGAAGACCATTGAAAATTTTTGACAGAATGTATCTTATAGAAAACAGTACGAGGAATTCAGTGCTGCGAACCGGAAGTCAATATCATTATTCGTTCAGATATTATAGTTAATTAAACACAATAAACAAAAGAATAAACAAAATTTTTACTATATTCTCTCGGGGAAAAACTTTAAATTTCAGCTCAACCAAGGCCACTGAAATTTTTTGGCAAAATGTATCTTATAGAAAAAAGTCCGAGGAATTCAATCCTGCAAACCGGAAGTTTCTATCATTATTCGTTCAGATATTATAGTTGATTAAAAACAATGAACAAAAGAGTAAACACAAATTTTACTATATTCTCTCGCAGAAAAACTTTAAATTTCAGCTCAAGGAAGACCACTGAAAATTTTTGACAGAATGTATCTTATAGAAAAAAGTACGAGGAATTCAGTGCTGCAAACCGGAAGTCAATATCATTATTCGTTCAGATATTATAGTTAGTTTTTCCCCGAGAGAATATAGTAAAATTTTTGTTTATTCTTTTGTATATTGTGTTTAATTAAAAATGTATAGAATGGTTTTTGTCGAAATCGTGCTCCTTCATAGTCAAAATGGTAAGAATCCGAAAAAAGTGCAAAAATTTAGCTGTTTTTGAGATATTCAAAAGTGTTCCGGAGGGTTGCCGAGGTCGAAAACTTGGATTTTGCATCTCAGTCACATCCTATACAAGAAAAAAAATAGAAACCTACTACCACCACTTGATGCAACTTACGATGTACTAGGTTACTGGACTATAGATACAAAATCGTTTAATTGGATCGGGGAATTACAGAATTTATTTTTAATTAATAATTCGATCGAATTGCGCATTTTTTAACAAAATTGTTCGTTATCAAGTAATATCAAGTAGCTTGAAATTACTTGATATCAAGTATAGTAGTTGCGATAGAAAATCAAGTCAAGTCAAGTAATGATTTTTTTAAAAGCTTGATTTTCAAGTCAAGTTAAGTAATTCACAAAAACGTTAAGCTACTTGACTTGTTGAATCTGTCAGCATTCGCCAGCACGTTTCAAGCACATCTAGAAATAACATTGAAAAATTCGAGTTAATATAATGTGGGGTGCTTCCGTTTAGCTGGCACCCCAAATTGTTTTTAGAATTCCGGCCAAATGAGCCGAGGACTTTTAAAAAATTAGCACTTTTCAGCACTTCCTGAGTATTTTCCAAATATTTATTTAAAAAATAAGTATTTTTAGTTGTGGATACTATCGGAATGGACGTATGTACGTGATAGTGTAAAGAATAACTCTGATCATCTTATTCTAATTAAAATTATAATAAACACCCATAAAATTTTAGATTTCTTTTTAAATTGTCCTTGAATCATCGACAATTAATTCCTATTTAAATTCCTCCAGTGCTGAGTATACTCTCTACACTGCATATGTAAATTGAATGAAAATGAAAACAAGTTAAAAGTGAAAACGTAACCTCGTCGGCCGTCATCTCAGTACAAAAGCGACGAAATTATACCGTCTTCCGCACCAACATCTGACGATCGTGAATTAAATCACGGCGCACGCGATCTTTAAATAGGCTTCATTACAAAAGAGAAGTCAGAATTCGATGGTGAAGCCGTTGACTTGAAGAAGTTGAAGCTAATAACTGGTAAAAGTGGTTTGATCTGAGCCCTTACGCAATTTGACATCGTTTTTGGATTTTAAGAAATAAGTTTACGATGGAATTTGGAATAACCACATGATACGCAATGCAAAAATAAAGTAGACTGTTCTAAGAACGGTAGACAATTTCAAAATCTTATAAAATAAGTTAATTCTGCGAAATGAAAACATAATTTATTTATTTATTAATATTAGGGAAGCCAACAGTTACCCAATAAAAGGCTTCCCCGGATTATACAAAGAAATTTACAAACAACAGTCAGTTATCATACAGACAGTAAATTAATAATTACAATAGATATTTAAACGTTTATAAAGCAGTTTTAAATTGTTGTAGTGTGAGAGAGAAAAAGTCTAATAAATAAATGTACAAATTACATAATGTAGGATAATAGCGGATTCCACGGATAAGATAAAAGCTACAGTTTCGATTTTTACTAAACTGTTATTTCTGGTGCTTGAATGGTAAAAATCAGTCATAAGAAAATTTAAATCTATTTCCAAATTATATTTTTGGATGTTATCTGCACTTGTTCAAATTTGCAGAACATCATCAAGTGCAAATAGGGGTGAACCACAATATATATATATATATATATATATATATATATATATATATATATATATATATATATATATATATATATATATATATATATATATATATATATATATATATATATATATTATACATATATATTATAAATGCTCGACACTTCACAACCTAAATTTTGGCCTTGATTTAAACTTATTTTGTGGAGCCTAGATTAATCCAATGGTTTTTTTAAACCCTACCTTCTTGAAAATACTCATTAAAAACTGTATGCAATTCATTTGATTTGTTTCTTGAGAATCTGCTATTTTTTATTATTTTATATTTTTCATATCTGAATGATAAAATTTGTAAAAATTTACATAGGTAATTCAGTGTCTCATGTATAGGTTCCAGTAAGTAATGCAATCTCATTCTCATTACAAATTGTGTTTATCTAAAAAAATGAAATCATTATTGAATCAAATAGGGAAATGCAGTGAAAAAATGTACTTAGATATTGTCCCATACAAAGTAAAAATGATTTTATCATCAGCTAAAAAAAGAAATTTATAATTTATTTCCAAGTTATCGATACAAGTTTGAAACGTCCTTACCTACTGGTATACCGGAACACCGGAACTATTTAACCGTCATATGCAAAACTTGTTCCGGTTTCATTTTTTATATCATCTTCCTGATATTTAGAGATTCACATAGGTATAGCAGCAAAATTTAAATGTTTTTTTTTAAGTGTTAAAATATGTAGAAAATATGCATTGAAGTATATAATATGCACGAAATTGTAAATCAAGCATTTTTATGCACTATCAAATTAATAATACAGGTAAACAAAATAAATAAATAAAAGTGTCAGCTCTACTGATTAACTATGAATGGAATAAAATAAAATTTTAATTAAATTGTATAGGTAATGGCAAAAATAGTAAATTTATGAAATTCCAATTGAAAACAGTGACCCAAAACTGTTTGATTAAAATCTGGAAACTAATATTGAGATTTTAAATCTGTTTTTCAGTTTCGTGATATGTAAGTTAAGCACTATTATTATGCCATTTAAATATATGCACGAAATTGTGAATCACCCTGTGTATACGAGTATGTACTTGATTGGAAACAAAAATGCAAAAACTACTGAGTACATAACGATAATTATTATACTCTATATAATAATTTAAGCGGTCGGTAAAAATGGCGTGTAGTTGTGTAGTAGTGTATTAAATTTATTACTCGTCCATTTAAATTATTTTATTATTTACCAAATTTTGGTTAAACTTTACTATGCGTAGATATTTTTGACTTTTTTTGAATAAAGGGCAGTCAAGAAAATCATGAAAAATAGTAAGTTTAAATGTATTCCTGAAAATAATTAAACAGATTTATGTAGCATAGCACTGTGTTAGTCTTTTATATATTGTAAGCAATTCTCAGATCTCATATACACATAACATAATAAATACTTCAGTCACCTGCAGTTTTTATGTCTTCCTTTTCTGAAAACATTCTACCAATTATTTCCGATAGGATCATCAAGTCAAAGTACTTAATTAAACTGTTTCAAATACAAATAGTTATCTGACTCTGATTCTAAGGTAAGTATATCTCAGCTGAATTCAGGACAGAGCAATTCAAGTCACCCAATAATGTGATCGTCTTTTACTTTCATTTAAAGCGTTTAAATGGTTGCTTCAGCGTTCAGCCAATGTTACGATGTTACTAAGTTATAAACTATTGGGTTCGTCTGCTCGTCGTATTCATGGAGAAATATTAGGCTAGTCACTGGTATTTGACGAGAACTGGATTAAGAACCTTGAACGCGGATTCCTTTGAAGGCATATAAGATGAGATATTTAAAAGTGTGTTGTGCTTTCGGCACTAATATATACATAGAATCGATTTTTATACTTATAAATAAAAACATACTACTTATTTGAAATATTAAATACATAATTATTGGAAAATTATAAGTTGTTACTGTTTCATTTGGGTTCTTCCAATTTACACAATTCTGATGTAAGGTTTTATTAAAAAAATGTAGCTTCATCTCATGCGAAAATTTATGTTGAATGAAACCAAAGAAATAGGTAGGTATACCTACTAATTAATCATTACCTATAATATTTATATTTATATTTGCCAAAATAAATAACCTAAGTAAAATAATTGGGCTATATTCTAATATAACCTAAGTAAATTACATATTGTAAGAAAATGTCCTTCATTTTTCAAATTTCTAAATTCGTTTTTATTCGCAGTCAGCATCAACATAATAATAATTAAGCTATATAATACCGTCTACGTATATAGTTATGATAAATGTCACATTATGTACTGTACAATTTATTGATAATATCATATTGTAAGGGCTTAATACTTTTTCTGTTGTAAATTCCAGATATAAATTAAAACATACCTACTATGAAGTAAATAACTTTACTAACCCTTTCTGTAGATTTTATAAATACATATAAAGTTAATAAAATAAATTTGTTATGATATTTCAATTTTTTTACTTCCCCGATCTATGTAATAGAGGCAAGTATTGTAATCGTGATTTTTTGACAGTTCGAGATTTTGGTGAATCTTCACGTTTCAGACCCTACTGAACCCAAAAAACATAATTTTAAAAAAAGTCGGTCTGTCGGTCTGTCGGTCTGTCGGTCTGTTAGTCTGTTAGTCTGTCTGGATGTTGGATAACTTAAAAACGCGTTGGAATTTTGGACTGAAATTTTATATTTAAGATCTTGAGCCAAAATCTGACTTCAAGTTCGTTAATGAGCTTTATTCAACCAGTGGTACCAACTTTATAAACAAAACTTTTTTATTTTTATCAAAATACTATCGTGTGTGGTATCAAATTAAAGGTCTTGGGAAAATAATTCTAGTAGAAAAACAAAAATAACATTTAAATGATCGTCAATTGTTTTTTTTTTATAAATTATTCAAATTATACCGAGTTTGGTGTCAATTTGAATCGCTCAGGGAGATAAGTTTTTAAAAAATGTAAAAAATGACATTAATACGATTTTCAATTGTTTCTCAAAAAATTACTCAAATTTTTTTATTCAACCAGTGGTACCAACTTTATAAACATATCTTATTTTATTTTTATTAAAATACTATCGTGTGTGGTATCAAATTAAAGCTTTAACTGATCGTCAATTTTTTTATCATACATTATTCAAATTATACCGAGTTTGGTGTCAATTTAAAGCTCTCGGGGAGATAAGTTTAATAAAAATGTAAAAAATGACATTTATGCGATAATCAATTATTGTTTCTCAAAAAATTAATCAAATTTGTTCAAGTGTATTATCAAATTAAAGTTTTCTGGAAAAAAATATTAGTCGAAGAATCAATAACAACATTTAAACAATGGTCAGTTGTTTTTACTTTCCGCATTATATTCTATAAGGCTATAAGATATTATGACGGGTTAAAATTTTCGAGTGTGAGTTTTTAGTGAATAAGTATCAGATTTTTTATGGTATTTAAATTATGCCGAAGTTGGTATCAACTTAAATAGTTTGGGGAAATATGATAAATTTATTTAAATTTTGCAGAATAAAGCATAAAATTAACGGCGTTACGAAAGTAAGTTATTAAAACTTATAATCGGGGAAGTACTGTGGCGGACACAGCAGATTTTTAATAAATAATATTAAAATGTTTCTCAGACGAGAAAAGCGTTTAGAACATGTTAGATAGCGGTGGAAAAACTATCGATAGTACTTGATTGGAAACAAGTATAAATAGTTTTCAAAACAAAATTACTCTCGATGTATCGATTGTTGCGATGTAACGATAGTATTATCGATAGTTATTGATAGTTCTCTGAAGGATAGATAGATAATTAAATGATAGTTTGTCGATAGTTAAACGATATAGTTTAACGATATTTTAAAAACAACTATTGTTTAACAATAACTACCGTTTAACTCAAAGTATCGTATAATTATACCGATAATTTGGTCTTACAACTATCGAACTATCGATAGTTTCTTATACGATAGTTTTCCTGCCTCTAATATTAGAGCCCGCGGCTAACTAATAAATAACTATTACTCTTTTCTCATACATCTTTAATATGTTTGTAATTTAATATCAACCTCATCTGCATTAATAAATTCCACATACAGTATTCATATTTCAGAAATATTTAACTCAACCTGCGTGTAAGCTACTAATTTGAATGTAAACGAATCTACTATCCAAACAACTTTCTTTCACATGCATATTGAACACTGAAACTTAGAAGATTGTTGCTGCATGTATTTGTTCTTGATGATTTAACATCTGGATAGCTCTTCCTACATTTCTCTCAACAAATGAAATAGAAGATGAAAGACATTGTTAGATGGATAGATTAGATTACTTGGATGTTTGTGACGCACTTAGATTTAGTTGTTAACAGTGGCATTGTTGATATAATAACTGCTACTAGGTAGTACTAACGTTAAATTTTTAACAGATACATTTAAATTTCTTGATTGGATAGTAAATATAAGATCGGAATATTACTGGGTTTTGGTCATTAACATTAATTCAGGATGTTTAATTTTGTGATTGTTATAAAATTACTTAATTTGCAGAACAGATATTTTAAGTCAACGCACAAGAACTTATATAGAGAATAGTGATTCAACAAAAATAAATAAAATATTTTAATAATGTTCATGACTGTAATCCAGTATTTTCCTGCCTTATAGATAAAAAATTATTTTAATTAATTTTATTGTTGTTAAATTCAGTATTTATTTATTATGATTACAAATAAATTAGACACGGAGCTTTTTTCAAAACGCAATTATTCCGTTTTAACGGAAAAACGATAACACAAATACGTTAATACTATAAAAATAATGCCGTTTTGAAAAGAAATTTCTATTAAGATGTAATCAAAACTCTATGAAACAAACGATAGACATTGTTTTTTGTTTTGCTTTTGATGAACAAATTGATATCTTTTGGTTTATTTTTTTTTCAATGTTTAATCATTGCGATTTGAAAATAAGCTTCTCTATTACACTGTTCTGATTATTAAATACGAAAAGTTGTACATAAAACGAGCGTAACCAATAATTTATTGGGAGGTCATTTTAACTTAAAATTGTTTATATGAAGGAAGACTTACAAAAGTTACAGCACTTTGTACGTTATAAAATATATCTACCTATATAAATAACGCAAACAATAACTTCTTCTAAAATATGAAGTTGGATATGCTAACACTCTTTATGCTGATATAATAGAGGCACGAAATCAGACGAGGTGAGAATTCAAAAGAGATGGCCTATAAATGGCTATGACATTATGACTATGATCTATGTTGTCATATACACAAATTTTACATTTAAAAATATTTGTTGAGGACGACATAGATCATAGTTATAGCATCATAGCCATTTATAGGCCATTTCTTTTGAATCCACACCTCGTCTGATTCCGTGCCTCTACTAAGCATAAGGGATATTAGCATATCCAACTTCAAATTTTAGTATCTAATTGAGAAATCTTATGCCGGAAACTGCAAGTATGTAAATATTTTTTCAGTTGATTCAAAAGAAATTTCAAAAATTACTAAAAGTTATTTATTTTTTTGAGGGAATACCAGTACCTACTTACATATTTAGATAAATACTTATGGCTAAACCAGAAATTATAAAATTTTAAAATCAGCTTAATCAGAAAAAAGTGTAAAGGAATCAAATTTTGTGAACTGAAAACAAACGAAAAAAAAATTTACAGCAGCTGTTAATTTAAGTTTTTGAGGATATTTTCAATCGCGTGGTCCGATTTTATATATTTATGTTTGTTTTGTAATCGTTTCTGAGCTGAAAACCCTTTAAAAAGCTTCTAAAGCAATTTTGCGTGTAGGTACCTACCAAGATATTGTAGAATTATTTAAGAATAATTTTTATTAGCAAAAGAAAATTCTTTAAAACCATGTAATTTTAGGTAGTATACTGATTATAATATTCTGTTGGCAAGTTGTAGGCTCCATCATTATAATAGTTAATGAATTTTTAATTTAAGATGATGCAAATTTTAATTCAGATAAATGTATACCTTATTGTTAAGGCGTCAATCAAATTATTCTGCATAAATAATATTCATTTGACTTTAACATCGTTTCATTTATTCAAATTATTATTTCGAAATTTTTGGTTTTCAATATTTTAGCACCGAAAACTTGTTTAGTCTAAATATCAAAATTATGAAAGAGAAAAATATTACATAAATCCATAAAAGTTGACATTGATATGCACATCGCAATTTTCTAAATAAAAGCCTTAATTAAACATTTTTATAATACAATTATTGCATTTAATTAAGTAGAAAATAATGTTAAACTTTTTGCATATTTTATTAATGGAAGAATGAAAAATAAATAGTGCTGATAATGGCCGTGAAAGTAGGTACTGCATGTTGCAATTTAAAATTAAAACTGCTTACATTCATTGCGCTATGAAATCTGAATTTACATATATCTTGTTAACTGATCACAATCAAGTTATACAAATGCACGAGGTATGATTATTAACTATTAAGAAAACAAGGAAAAATAAAGTGATGCGAAATGAGACAAGCCAGATATTAAGATTCACCATGCAATGTTGATATCAAGCTATCATTTATGTAATGTTTAATACATAATTGATACATTTCAACAACACATAAGATATGATTATCAGTTTTAATAAATAAGGAACTCTATAAATAATAGTTTATGTAAATCATTTTTAATTAATCAAAATGTAGTTTTATACTTTACTTTTACCGAAAAGAATCAGGATGTGAAAAACTTCACCTTGGAATAGTTATCTATCAAATAAAAACCTAACAAAATTCGTTCAAACTTTTATTCGAGAAGATTTTGAGAGTCATCTAAATAATTATCTTATTAAAAAACTAATTTAAATGCAGTAGAACAGTAGTGTTTCAAAATTGACATTTTGACGATGATTTCAACCATAAAAAGACAAAAAGAGTATACTAATTAAGACACTGAAATGAAAAAAGATAATAATCTAGATTCAACAATCCACAATATTAAAATTATGTTTCATGAAAGTGAAATATTAAAAGAGCATATTAAACTATGAAACAATTTTATTGTATTCTACGAGTATGTTCAGAAAAAAATAGAAATGTATTTTCCGAGAAAGCATTAATGACCATTAGTATGAACAACTGATAATTATATAAAATAAGCATTATTGCTAATTAGTAATTAACTTATTTACATTAGAGGCGCTGGCCGATAGGGGGCGTCATTTCGGCGTTGCTTTAATTTTGCGATAATTATTGTAAAATATGTTTACCAAGGGAAATACTCCTATTTTTAAACCTTATTTAAAATTTTATAGGCGATTGTATATACTAACTTATATTTTATAATTTATTTGAATTTAAAATTGCACACATTATTTGAAAATTCGTGGTTTCTGGGGATTTAAACAGGGGGTATTTTCAAAATAAATATACGGCGGGCGATTCTGATAAGTAAAAGTAATCCGTAAATTCGCTCAATTTGTATTTATTTCTGCACATAAAAGAGGAAGTAGCGTGTTGTTATTGTGTTATTCATCTCTTAAAATTCAATATTATGCTAACTATTTTGACTTAGAGAAAAAACAAATTTCGCCTGCAGCGCATCTTTTAAACAAGTATTTTATAATATTTTGAACAGGTACCTACACTGAATTTATGTTTTTAATAGTAGGCACCCCCAGAAGAAAATTATTATAAATATGCCAACGCTACTGTATACCCTTAATGTATGTATTCCAATTTATAATACAGCCTGTATTATTTACTTGCAACGTAGATAACTTACGTAAAATATAATTTTTCAGAGGAAGCTATGGTTATGGCTATGGTTATCCAATATGCAGACAGACCTACAGACCCACAGACCAACTTTTATAAAACCATGGTTTTTAGGTTCAGTAGGGACTAAGTCGGGAAGATTCATCTAAATCTCGAACTGTCAAAAAATTACAATGCTTCTCACTATTAGATAGGTCGGAGAAGTAAAAATTAGTTATACTTTTCTTTCAAACTGTACCATTCAATTTAAAGATATGTGATCTTGGCCTATACGAACTATATTGACCAATAAATCTTCTTATTATATAAAAATGATTTTTGGCATATGGATCCAAATTTCAAATAGCAAAAGATTTTTAAACAAACGGTATCTTAATAAGTATGTACCTAATGTAATAGAAAAAGTAAATTTAAAATACTGTTAGATATCATTTTAAATATAGGATCCTTATTAAATAATTAAATTCTTCGACAAAGTTGTAGATAAAGTCGAGTTTAAAATACAATATTTCTTATTTGAATGATGATGAGACTCGCCTGCAGATCGTGTTATAAACTTTCATTCATGTAAGTAATCATTGAACTATCCTTGAATAAAATAAACTTTTCGTTAATTTATCACTGCAGATTTCATCACAAATCATCCTTCATCCTTTAGCCATTTTCTCGGCAACCGAACTAATTTAATTCTAACCCCCAAAACGCGTCCATCTCCCATAAACCAACCTAATCTATGTCACATTCTGTCCCTCCCCATTCCGTACTCATCGCAATCCTCTCGCGTATAAATAGCGATTTCTCTGCACCAGATCTCTCATACGGTATCGTTCATACACAAGGACGAGTTCCCAACAGTTTTTAAAGTTAACAGTGCAAGAGAGAAGGATGAAATTTTTGGTAAGTCTTTCTATACGATCACCTTTCACTGAAACGAAGATGTTGGTGGCTTGACCTCTGAACTACTCTGTTCTGTTCGATTTCTAAATGTTATGTAAGAAAGATCACTTTCGATTTCAAGTGGAGACTAAATTAGATTATTAAATTGTTGCATTAAGTTATTATGTTTTTTAAACCCTCTGGCTTTCGAAATTTAGTTTATGTTATTAAGTTGTTGGTACCTCATGGTGTATAGGTACATGACATTAAAAAATCAAACATTTTTTTCTCTAATAATTTTATAAGTATTTTTATGATATGCGTCTACCCTTAATTAAATTATTACTAGCTAATTTTATTTTATATTTCTTTCAACCTGAAGTCTTGTTAAATGACTATTAAAAGCACATTTTATAAAAAATAAATGAAATATTAATTCATTTATTAGAAGTATAAACAATTTATTGTTTATCATTCGGTTTTAAATAATTTTAGAGACAAATACTTCAAACAAAAGTTATGATTAAATTTTGCATTTTTATTTTAAATTTTAACGCATTTTGCTAAGCTCCAATAAGGTCAACAAACTATTAAAAAGAAAAAGTAAATGAAACTTTCCTGTTCACACAAGGATTCTTTGAAAATTGTTTCATGCTTCTAAATTTTGAGAAAAATTATCCTGATGAGAATTGTCTGTCAAATAGTATTGCCTCATTGAATATTCAATGAGCCTTGCAAAAGAATAATTTCTAATTCATTGATAGCTTCAAAACAAATTTTTTCCCCAAGATTCAGAGGCCTGAAAGAATCTTCAAAGAATCCTTGTGTAAACCGGGCATAACGTATTAATCAAATGTTAACAATAGTACCTAGTAATAATTTTAAACTTAAAATACGTACCTAAAAGTTTGTATGTTACTGTATATTTTGCAAAGAACTGGAGTAAATTCTTACCTGAAACAAATTAAAATATTTTAATTCGGGGTCGAAATTAATTACAAAAAATATAAATACTCTGGTTCTAGGTAAAAAATGTTTACGAACAAAAAATACAAAATTATGAATCACTTAGATTTGAGTTCGCAATATCATTAATATGCTAATGCTCATTTAATTTTTAGTATTTATCTATTTAAAAAACTAAATGTCAAAAATAACTACCTATTAATTTTCTTATTAGAAAATAAATGATATCAAATTAAATATAAATTAATCTCTTCATTGGATTACTTAATACATAATCTCTCCGACATTTAAATAAAATTTCTAGTTCATCTTTAACATTTAAGTAATAATAAACCCGTTCATTAAGTAACATTATGCTACATCTAATTGCAAAAACATAATTGGCATACTTTTTCTTCCAAGGTTATTTTTTACTCAATAATCATTTGGCGTTAAGTTCAAGTTCAATTACAAAGTTGCAACAGATAGATAGATAAATACTTTCTGCACGAAATATAAACATTATTCATTGATGAAACGACGGTCGTATTAAATTTAGGTGTTGAAAATTATATCTTTTGCAATCATTAGTAGGAGGATAATTTAAAAATTGGGTTGGGACATACTTCTGTCGGATTTCCAAACTAGAATATCAATTCTATTCTAATTGCTTATAAAATTATTCAATTATTAATTTAATTTGGATTATAGATTAATGATGCGGTATAATATTAACTTGCAATTTCTCTGACTTTTAATAATTAAAATAAATGAACATGCAGGAGAAAATACAAATAATTTATACCACAGTTCTATTATTTATATTTAATATGCGAACAAATTCTTATACACGGAGTTAAAAAGGTTAAGTTAAAGCTTTGAAGGTGTATAATATACATTTTGATATCCTGATTTTTTTGTTTACTTTAAAGCTTTGAAGGTGTATAATATACATTTTGATATCCTGATTTTGTTGTTGAGGTTTTTCAAGTGAACATGATGTTTACATTCTGTAGTTATTTATACGTATATGTATTAAAAATAAAAACAAAATTTGAAGTAAGTGTAATTCGGTTGAAGTCACATATTTAAATATTATTTTCCACTATTTTAAACTTTTAAGTTGTTCTAGTTGTTATTATTATTGTATGTATATTTTTATATTCTTCCACTTTTTCGCACTTAGCAAATTTCTATTAATTGCTACCATTTTATATCCTACATTAAATTATTAAATTCCTTATTTTAACTTTCTCTTTTCTGTACTTTCTTAAAGGTATATGTACTCCCTTTTACTTCTTTTTAAAATATTTAAAGTTAATTTCAAAAGGATCAGTCGAGGGATCAGTTAATAAACAAATGTTAGGCTAAATAAAAAAATTATATTTTTATGTTTACCTATTTACTTTCATGGTGCATGGCTAATGCACTTAAGGAAAACCATTTCCTGATAACGAAAATGTATCTAACAAATTTCAAAAATGTTGTTAACTTTTTATGTAAACATTTTTCTAACTCTCTGATGATGTTCTCCAGGTGATTTCCTGTTTCCTGGTGGGCGTAGCCCTAGCCGCACCTCAGCGTCGGCAGTACGACCAACAACAGAACGAATATCCTTCCGAACAACAAGCTCCTCAACAACAAGGACAACAGTTCGAATCCCGCCCAAGACATGAAACCACAACTTACATCCCTATTATCAGATTCGACAAGGAACAAGGAAACGACGGAAGCTACAAGACCGCGTAAGTAAAAATAGAAATCGATATTCGCGATACTTATTTTTTATCAGACAAGCAAACTGAATGCAATAATAAATTAGTACTTCCGCTTTATTTTTAGTAAATAGGAGCAAAGCTGAAACGATAACATTAATAATTCGCTTTTAAATTCAAGGAAAGTGAAAAGTTGAGAAGTAAAATTAACCGGCATTCGAATTGATTAGCACTTGCATTTTTTATGCTTTGTTTTTAAACTTCAGACGTCCATTATACAAAATAATTGTTTATTAAATTTATCCCAGCTTATTATTAAATCCATCTACTATATGTCTGACTTAAGTTCCAACTTAATCTTAAAATCTTTTACATAATTTCAAGAAAATCTTATTCAGATACAAAGTGACTGGATAACATTTTAATTTATCTATAATAGGATACTAACATAGAAAATATGTAGGTAGTAATATTTTTGCCATAAAGCATTTTTCTGTTCTTTTAGTATTTGCATTTATTGATTTGATAGTGTTATTACAAAAGTTCAAAAAAGATTCTTAAAATGTTCATTTGTAACACCGGTTTCCAGAATTTAAGTAATACGGTAAACAACCTTGTTTTGTGTTTACTATATTTTTTGTTTCTAATAATTTTATACTGTAGTAGAAGTAACTAAATTTGTAATAATCATTAGCAACATATTGTAAATAAGAGTCCTTACTTAATTATCTAAAGAAATAATTTATGCAAATTTACTATCATCAAACATATAAAATACTTTTATGTAGGAAGAACAAAGGCATATTACACAATTTACTGCACATTAACGGTAAAGTGAGTATTTAAATATAGTAGCAAAATATACTCAAGGTCTTGCTAAAGATGCGAAATAACGGTAAACGATTTTTTTCGTCATCTTACGAAGCATTGAAACATTATAGCGTAAAGTTCAGTTTAAAAGATCCAAGAACACCACCTTTTTGTTTAAGTTAATTACCAGAAAAAGGTCAGACTACAAACAAATTTAAAAAGAAATAATATTTTTAAATATTTATACGTTAGTGTAATCTACTAGGTTTGAAGGATAGAAGAAAACCATTTCAAAGAAATCTTATACTTTAGTTCAAGAAAAATAACAAAATTATTAAATTGAGTGCAAAAGAAATTAATATGAAACTATTTAGTTATAAAAATTTCATTTGAGCCATTATTTTTATGCAATATTTTTCAAGTATCTACGATATAGAAAAATAATGTTCTATCTAATTTTAAAGGTTAAAAGTGTAGGTACTCCTTAATAGATGTATAAGGTAAAAATTTTTGCAATAAAATCATGTTAATACAATAACGGTTTTAATATGAATGGAGGAAAATCTTCTCTACATCCTGTTAAAAAGTTCAAGGGCGCGTCCTGCCCTATAGAAAAGCATCTCATTTATAAACTGACCTTTCATCTTTCAATTTAATATCATTCTCACCTTTGGAACTTTTTCTATTTCAAAATTTCTCTTGTCATTTTGCGCAATTGGTTTCGCCTATTCACCTAGGAATATAATTTAAAATGCAGCAATATTTCTGTATTTGTTCGGAAATTTATTCATAACTCTCTCTTGTAGAAGTTCTTACATATTATCCTGCCTTGTTTTTTGTTGTAAACTTGAAGTTATGCGACAGGATGGTAAAAAAGCTTCCTTTACTGTAACATTCATTTCGACATTTCGTAATAGTACCAATAATTTCAAATATACCGATTTGTTGATTGATTACTTAAGTGCCAATTATTAAAATTAGTAGCAGATGCAACAATGTTTTATTTTTATTATAAAAATATGCATTTAGCTGTGATATAACTGTTACCTAAAATTGAATAATTTTAAATTGAAAATCACATTATACTTATTGTAAGACATGAATCAAATTTAATTTAGTACAATTTAATTTTGTTATTACATTTTGTCTTGATCATTACAGCACTAGTTTCATAATATCACAGAAACCAGTATGTTTACATTTAATTATTACTTACTTATTTGATAGTGCCTGACTGTCAATCATGAATTTATTAAACATAAAATACTAACAGGACCGTAGTAAGTAAGCTCAAAATTTTTTAGGAATTTTAAAATATTATATTTAAAAAGTACAAAATTTCTTGGCTGATAAAATTATTGTCCAACGAAACAAATATGTAGTATGAAGGTTACAATCGGGTTCAACTATTGTTTAAAATGAAACAGAAATGCGCTGCAGGTGTTTTTTGTCATTCAAGGTCAAATACCTTTTAATTGAAATTTGCATTTTTTTAAAAAAGAATATGAATCTGCATGTTTTTTGCCCATTTAACGTGCAAAAATTGACAGATCAAAAAAGCACAGAAGCATTTAGAAATCAATTATTTGTAAATAAAAAGGTTGCAGATAAATCTTAATGATTTAGTTTATCTAAATACATTAAATTCGAAAATCAAAACCTATGTGACAATGTGACATAATTTCAATACTTAATCATTCATGATATTAAATGATTTCATGTTTAGTAAATAGTATTATTACTTGCGATTAAATGAAATGTAAGAATTATGAAATGGGCGGAAAAAACAGTAAATGCCCTCAAAACAAAATAATTGTTTGAGCATTAAGCATGTCATTTATAAACTTTCCCCTAAAAATTGTTCACCAATATGATAATCAACAAGAACTGATTTAAATCAACTAAACATAATCTCTATCAGTTGGGAAACCGGCAACAACATCGTCGCCGAAGAAGAAGGTTTCCTGAAGGGACTTGGCCCCGACCCAGACAACAACGGCGAAGAGATCCAGGCTCAAGTGCAGCACGGATCTTACTCCTACACCTCACCGGAAGGTCAGGTCATCACCGTGCACTACACTGCCGATGAGTTCGGTTTCAGACCAACTGGTGACCATCTTCCCACTCCACCTCCAGTCAGCCCCGAAGTACAGAAGGGCTTGGATCTGATCTATGCTGGTATCAAAGCTCAACAGGTAAGAAGGTTGAAGATAGGAATAAATCATTTATTTTAGTTATGGATATGGAAAACTAATCATTCCTAAATTGAGAAAGAGTTGTCTTTCTAATAAAGCATTATATTTTCTGCACACATCCTACTGCATCATTTTGTAGGATAATGTCAAATAAATGTTGCAGAGAATAAAATTCTGCATAATAGAAATTGAGATTTTAAAATTATTGTTAACTATTAGCCCCTTTAGAAGATTCAAAATTTATTTTGTACAAAATTTATTTTAAAAATTAGTCTCGCTCTAACTTTAATATAGTTATTTTTGTTGAAAATGAGTGATTGTGAAACGAATGCAAGTTACCTGAGTTCTGAGTTTCATAATCACGTTTTCCGCATGTATTACAAACAAAATTTCTTCTGCAATTGTCCTTAAAAATATGATATCAAAAACAAATTCACGTTTTTGACAGTTTACATGTAACTACTTGGACGACTTTGTATAGTTTGTCTTTAATTTAATTTTTAAGCAACATGACAATAATTAAATAATACAAAAATTTAATTTCCTGCACTAGTGCTAAAATTGGCTATTTTCCGCACTCAGGTTGAATGACAGAATGTCTATTATGCAATTGTTAATAAATTTTGTTCGAAAAACAGTAACAGTTACAAGAATTTGAACTTAAAAGCTCAATTTCATATTAAGATAACTACAATAGAATTTTCTACAGATATAGATGCAATTATTTTTTTTACTCAAGATATATTTTAATTTTTAATAGTTTGTTCTTTACATTATAAGTGCGGTACAAATACCGAACGCACACATTATGTATTATATTTTTTGGCCGACATACCTATTTATTTAAAATATCGAATTTTCTATGAGGTTAACTGCTAAGAGATGTCTCCAGTAAGTGTCATATTTAAAATTAATCTGTTTTATTTATTTTAAACTCAATTGAATAATAAATTGTGTAAAGTAGCGTTTTTGTAGGCTCTTTTTTTTACAAAGCAACTTTTGTTCAATGGTCTATAAAAGCAATAAAATTTGATGCTCTTTACCGAACAATATGCGGTAAGTCATGGCATCTGTAAAATCGCGACTGCTATAATAGACGTCAACGATGTGTAATTTTTGTGTTTACACGTCAGGAGGCCAAAAAATATGTTTTCTGTCAAATGATGTAGTACAAGAAAAATTTAATATCCCTGCTATGGAACATAACTTCCAAATAAAATTATACTTGTACCAATTAAACAAATAGAATTATCAAATTTTCATTAACATTTGTTAAGTTTTACAATATATTTCAATCAAAAATAATTTCAATAAATGACATAGGTCTTGATATCTATTCAATGGCGTTACTGTGGAACTGTAATAATTGATATCACATAAAAATTCATGACATGACACACGATTTAAAGGGTCGGTTTTAAAATAGGGGACAGTCAGATATATATAATTTTTTTTTAATTCGGCATAATAAAAAACATGTTTTGCTTAAAAATCAAGAGAAATAGATTGGACGTAGGTACATTTTATCAGATATTTAACAAGTAGTATAGTACGGGGTTCTCTCTTATTATTGAAAAAATATCTTCAGAATGCATTTATTCTCAATTATTTTCTTTATTTAGGAGGCCGCCGCCCGTGGTGAAAACCAACAACAACAGGAAAATCTCCCCAGAAACATCCCCAAGGACCACAACGGCCAATACCGCCAATAAGCCGCACAGTGTTGCCACCACACAGTGGCAAGAACTAAACTCCCTGTGATTCTACGTCATAAATAAATTAATCATTTCATACTTAGTTACCATCTGACAGCGACAACAATACCGTCATCGGTACACAAGTATGAATAGTACTTGTATTTATTTAGTTAATAATTACATTCATTTGTGCAATTTTATAATTGTAATTTTATTTGTACAAACAGTATGATATTTTTCTAATAAAATATTTGTAGGAATAAAATATGTATCTATTAATTTTTCTTTCCTTAACATCGCTTAACATATTACAGAATTATAAATTGCACAGAATTTATCATACTAATATTGTAAATATTAATTAAATTCGAAAATGGAAAACATAATGGGTATACCGTCGATGTATTTTTTTTTTATAAAATAGATGTTTCGATATAAATTAAGATTGAGACTCCATCAGGACATTGTGATAATATTGTTTGACTTTCATTGGTCCTGATAAAGGTCTCAATTTAGACCAAAACTTTATGAAAAAATACACATAATAACAACAGTGACTGGTATAGGTAGGTACATATCGACGAATATCCGTAATTTTCTCCTTCTTCGAATAAGTCCAAAATTCAGTAATTCAGATTTTCTTCATTATAAATTTGAATGATTATATACAAATATTGTACTTCTTACTCAATTTGACAGAGATAAAACAATGCTAAATTTATAATAACAAAATTAAGATGTTAAGAATTATTATCATACGTACATCGCATTCCCTAGGGGTTTCTAATTTGATCTTAGCCACAAAAAATTGTAAAATCGTTGTACGTATACTTCAAAAAAATATTGGCAAATTTTGAAATCATTTTTTGGTGCACACATTATTTGTTATATTCATAATAATTATTATTGAATAGTGTTCATTATTATTAGTTATTGATAACACATGAGTGTCACACTAATATATTTCACTCTTATACCTAATGAACTAGTAACCCTTTCAATTGGCCGAATCCAGTACTCTTCTTTAAGTTAAAGAAGCTTATCTAAAAATTAGAAAGAAAGAGAAACGCATGTTTGTGTCTGTAATTTAAAAAATGATCCAATATATTTTTATGGTCGGCCCAATGTAACTAGTTCTTATACAGAATGATTAACAACTTACTACCTACAATTTTTCCATATTCGGAATTTTAATTTTCAGCTTTTTTAATCAAACACTTCCTATGCAGTCTTTAATCCAGTGGTAGCTACCATAAATGTACTCCTTGCGAAAACTTCTCTTTAATTTACGAATTATAAAATGATACTATTATGCTTATATTTACGAAGTAGTAAATCTCTCTGTACATAAATGACCTAAATCATTAAATAGATTAATGTACGTATTACCCGTTTGAGTGTTATTTAAAAAAATTATTATGTCGATTTTTTGTTAATTCAGTAACAACTAACGAAATAACATGAAGTAGAAAATGCAATTTATAATTTAGTAGAATTGAATCGGGCTCTAAACTTTTCTTTGAACAAATGAATTAGTAACTAAACTTTTCTGCAATAAATTTAGCAGTAAAACTAAATTTTATAATAAAAACATGAACATTTATACTCTATCTATTTAAATTTATTTTGTGCATTGCATATAGGTACCTACTACAAAAGAAGAAACTTGCATTTATAAATCATATCATATTATTTGGGTATTCCATTTCATTATTTATCTTTTACAAATATGTAGGTTTTATGGTATTTGTTATATGAAGGTATACGTTTCTTCGTATGCTCAATTAATTATATTTAATTTAACATTTGATTTGCATCAATTCATGTAGGGGAATCTGGGGCACAGTGGATTACAATTTGATTAATAATAATAACACAAAAATAAATTCATATTCAACAAAAATAAAAAAATTTTCTAAAATAACAATGAGAATAAAATTATCGCAAATCTAAAAGTAGAAAATCAAATTCACGAAATAAAAGAAAAGATTGTTGGCATTTTGTATTGCCATTTAAAGTGCCCCATTTGCTTTGGATCAACTGTGAGCCATCGTACATTAAACAACAAAATTATTTAAAAAAATCGCCAATATATTTCTCGAATTTTAAATGTACACTATTATATGTATAAATATTTAAGCAAACATAAAATAAAATTTTACTAATCTTAACTAGATTCAGAACTATCCAATTATAAGTATAAGTGCTAAATTAACCAGCGCTTTCACAAAATACCAATTTCAATTATAAGTGCGAACGCTGAGCGCAGGTTGGTTAAATTAGCTACTTCCACTTATAATCGGGTAGGTCTGAATATACCTTTAGACTGATTGCGTTTCTAGAAAAATAGAAAAAACCTGCACATAGAAAGTACTTTAGTACTTTTTCGAGTGCCTAAAAACGCTGAAATTGCCCGTCGTGCACTGAATATAGTCAGCTTTTATGTTATTATAGAGATAGACAACTGCTAAAACCAGACGAATATATCTTTTAAATTATTAGTTATTCCATTTGACTCACTGTGCCCCATGATCCACTGTACCGCCGCTTCCCTTACTGAAATTATTATATTTATTCCAAAACTTATAATTTCATTTGCAAACGTACACACACAACTTATTTTTTAAGTAATAATTTAAAAATTTTATACCAAATAATGTGAATCAGTTCCTCAACTACGCAAAATAAAGTCACATTTATCTTAGTTTATTTCATAAACAATGAAATTGGGGAAATAATTTTAACGACATAATCATTTGAAAAACAAATTGATAGGAAGGAAGCTATTTTTGAATTAATTAAATGGTTTTTGTTGCACATTTCATTCAAGATGGCGGCTTGCTCTCATCCTTCCCAAAGTCGAAAACTTGTATTTTTGATCAGAGTCACTACTCAAACAACATATTAAAAAAATAATTACTACCCCACACCTTTTGTAAGGCAAAATTCACCACTGACTGGACTATTAGTCAATAATACATTTTTTAAATTTAAATTTTTTTATAGGTACCTACATTAATAAATTTATTTTTTAGAAAAAAGAAGAGTGAAACATCAAGACTATTTTATGGAGTTAATGTAAATTTTCTAAATAATTTGTTCTCTAAATGCTTTCATTGCCCAATATTTCTCAACTAAACTAACTAATCAAACAATTTGAAATAATCTGTGACATTTACACAAACATATTCTCTGTTTATAGTAGTTGTAACTATAATTACGAATGTGTAATGCAATAAATAAATAAAGAAAAACATTGATGCTTCTCAATATAATGTCTGGTACTTCGTATGAAGTCGAACGACATTGCCGTGAGCAAAATAAGTGAAAGTTTTGAATCTTCAGTTGCTGAAGACCCGCCTTTAGTTACATAACTATTAAGAATGAAGACTTATATTGCATTCAGAGGCGTAGATAGAGCCCTAAAAATCATTACCAAGTATCCCATATAGGTAAAAGACTATCTGAACTTTTACCTTTTGCTTTAATGTATTTGAATTATTGCAAATAAGTACGTAGGTAGGTATGTCTGCTTAGATGTATTTTTAACCAACACAGTGCATTCGTAACAAAAAATATTTGTTCATTAACTTGAGAAACAAAACTGACAGTTTCGTTACTACTAATATTGTTAACATATTTTGACTCCTTTGCCCAAATATCTTTTTTGAAAAGGAATCTTTCGAAAATTCGCAAAATTAAGGATAAGGTTTTACAACATGACATGCGGACATGAAATCTTTAATTACAACACCTAATTTATTTTTTGTTATTGAACCGTAGTTCAGATTTGTACAAATTTGAAATGGCACTAAACATGTTCACTTGAAAATCTTTATCCTTAATTTTGTGAATTTAAAAAAAAATATTTTCGATAAAAAATCAGGATACCGAAATTTATTATACCATTAAAGATTTTTACCCTTTTTAACAGCATGTTAACTGAAACAATCATATTATAAAGAAATCAAGGTAATAATTAATAAGCATTTTACATTACAGTTAAGTAGCTCGTAGCCAAGCAGCATTGGTGCAACTCGGAATGGCAATATTTATTAAATTTTCTTTCTATTTTGCATAATTTCTCTCGTACGTCTCTGTTTTTCGCATCTTCTTTAGCCTTGCAAAAGCTACTAATTTCTCCCTACTACATTAAACCGCTGTTAATGTTTTTATATTTAAGTGGTTTTTACTTCAATAGTAATTTTTTATATAACCATAAAAAATATTTTTATGAAGGATCGCATTAAATATTACATAATGATAATTATTTGTTTTATTGCTATTGACATATAAACGGGTCCTTGCCATTCGCAGAACATTTATAGACTGTATGTACTCAACAATAAAGATGTATTTTTTTAGTAATTATGCAATTTTCCACAAACGGTAAATCAGCTTTTAAACGATGTTTTAATTAAATCTAAAAGAATTTACCAACAATTTTTATTGCAGCTGCAGCCTTTTATTTAATTTTTTTTCATAAATATTTTTAGTTTATAGTTTTGAGATTTTTATATTTTAAAGAGAAATGACAAATTTGATAAATCAGTAGAGTTGGAAAATTCTCGGTAATTTTCAAATGGGGGAAATTTTCCTTAGGTACTAATATCGCCGGAAAATTTCAGAATCTTTCCTAGACAAATATTTTTACATTTTTGTGTTGCTTGTGCTATATGGTTTCATTTGATACCAAATAGTTATTCGTATAATAAAAGATATATGATTTAAAAAAAGGAGTTTGTTGCTTTCAGTACATACATATTTTGCAGTAAATGCATTAATATGACAGATTTTTCCTTCGTTGTTAATGTTCTTAAATTATTATGCTTGACGATTTTATAGGTATTACTGATGTTAAAGAAACCGCAATTTATATGTATTGGCGAATGGTGTAATAAAATAGTATACAAATCAGACAAAAAATATGCGTGCACAAGTGAGGTTATATTGATAATATAAGCTGTGATATATGTTATAAACGGAAAATTACCAGGAAAATTTTCGGAATATTTCCGATATGATGTTTTATAGAAAAGTTTAAAATTGTGAATATTATTTTACCGGTAAATTCCCTTTTGGGTAAATTACTTTTTTAGAAATTTTCCAAATGACAACTCTGGTAATCAGCATGGTGTTGGCCTTGGCTTCCTCTAGGATTTTCTTCCATTCTTGAACAGCATTCCACCAGTTTTCTTGTGTTCATCTTTTTAATGAAACTTTTCACGGAGTCCATTCATCTTGTTTATGGTCGTCCCACTTTTCCTGATGATTTGTATTTCAAATGAGCATGCTACTCTTTTTGAGGTAAGCACTCAATCAAGTAAACTCTTTGTCACAAATCCGTGCTGTGCGCACTGCACCGTCGAAAACCGACGTCATCGTCTCATTAACAATAATTATAACTAATATAGTTTGATAAAGGCGGGCCTGGTACACGTAAGGATTCTAAAGATTTTTAACTAAATAGTTTTTTATTTGACGTGCATTTCATTATGCATCCCTAGAGATAGGAGCGAGAGTGATTTTTGACCCACGGTAGTGGCCACTCACGGAATTAAAAATGCTATTCACGACCAATCGCGAACGTGATTATTTATCATTTTCACGTTCTCGTCAACTTACGGTTTAATATATTTTCCAATCATACCCAATGGATCACAATGGGCCACAGTTTATTCTTGTAACCTTGCAAATAACGAAATTATGAAGAAATATTAAAATAGTCTTCGCTTTTTTAGTAATAATTGAGTGATTTATGACTAAATAGATACTTTTGTAGAACATAAAAAAATACATCCACGTTCACGTTCAATCACGTCCAGATTTTTAAATATTGTTCACGTTCACGTGTAACGTTCACCGTGTGACAAACTGTGACCCATCAAATTTTACGCATGGCGTTCACCTGGTGGATGTGCCAACAACCAAAAGCTAAACTTTACACCTCTGAGTTTATATATTGTAATTTTATTTTGCCAGTACTATAATTTACTAAATGTAGTCTAATAGCAATGGAAATTTTCTAGGAAAATTGATGGATGAGATGTTAGGCCGCGTAGATCGATGAGTAAATGTTGAATGTTTGTAAAGATTCGTATTAAGATGTACGAATACTTGTTTTAAGGCTCTACACTTGTTGAACGCAATATTGCTTCAACAGAATCAGAATTCAAGATTCTGGCTACAATGCTCAAAATAAAAATCTGAAATTTACCATCAGTAATTACAAAGCATTATTTTATTGAAAAATTCATACAATACATTGTTGCGACAACAATTAGAGAAAATAAGAATTAATTTATGTATTTTAATATTACAAATGATGGCTTTATTATTGCATATTTATTAATTTTGTTTTAAATAATCGATTCCTTGCATTGTTCGTGAGAGTGCTAAGAAAGTATTTTTTTCAAAAAAATTACACATCTGACGAAAAAAAATAGTAAAAAATCGGCCAAATTGACTATTTTTACTAATTTATTACTAAAATACCATTAAGTATTTCAAAATATAATTTCTTAGCACTCTAGAGTCATCTTTTAACTATCTATATATAAAATATGAACAGTGTAGGTGTACTAACAAGAGCTCAGTTTGTAATATAGCAAGGACCCTTTTTCACTATATTTTTGGCACAAGTGTAGCGCCTTAAGGAGTTCGTACCAACTCTATTTTAGAGAAATGGCATGATTATGTATGTATTTCTTATATTTCTGAGAGAATTTTTCTTTGTATCAGTAATAAAACTAAGTAAAACGCCGTTAAATTATTTAATTATTTCACTGAAAGTTTCATATTGCTTCTCTGAAATAACATAATTAAGAAACAGGTCAAAATTCTTGTTTTTAACACCCATAGATCTTCCCATCATCATTTATCTATTTGAACACTAGAAATTCGCAGAAATAATTTCTTCATGCAGTCTATGTTTTGACATCGAAGACAAACGACGCAATAAATTATTATTTCCCATACACCTTTAATGTAAAGGCATCGATGGTAAAGGCATAAAACAAATAATCATATAAATACAAACTGAAAACTAAAATGGCTATGAGGGAAGTAATAACCGTAAAATTTATATCATATTAAGATCATTTTATGAAAGGTTAGAATGAGGCATTTTAAAGATTATAAATCAATTGAATAAACATAACCTTTCGTTTAATAAACAGTGGCCTTTGACACCAGCAATTAATGGTACATTATTGTGAAAATATTTCGTATTATAAATAATTTTCTGGTAGTTGTGACATGGTTGTGAAACTCTAATTCTTGTACTAGTAATTGATCCGATCGTTTGAGTATTTTTTTATTAAATTCATGAAATCAGGATATTTTAAATTAAAAAATCATATGAAAATATAAAAATTCGAGCAGACAGAGGATACATAAAATGCTAGTACCTACTATTATGGGGCGCCGTTTGTTCCATTTATAAAACGTAGATAAATAAACTTATTTCTGTGATAATAAAAATATTTTTAGCGATAAAATGTTTTCTCACAAAATATTTTCTGAAAAATAAATTTCTGATAAAAGTTTTTCTGATAAATGTTTTTCTGATAAAAGTTTTTATGATAAATGTTTTTCTGATAAAAGTTTTTCTGATAAATGTTTTTCTGATAAAAGTTTTTCTGATAAATGTTTTTCTGATAAAAGTTTTTCTGATAAAAGTTTTTCTGATAAAAGTTTTTCTGATAAAAGTTTTTCTGATAAAAGTTTTTCTGATAAAAGTTTTTCTGATAAAAGTTTTTCTGATAAAAGTTTTTCTGATAAAAGTTTTTCTGATAAATGTTTTTCTGATAAAAGTTTTTCTGATAAAAGTTTTTCTGATAAATGTTTTTCTGATAAATGTTTTTCTGATAAAAGTTTTTCTGATAAAAGTTTCTCTGATAAAAGTTTCTCTGATAAAAGTTTCTCTGATAAAAGTTTTTCTGATAAAAGTTACACATTACAGATTTAGACGAGAGATGGCGCTGCATGTAACGTTTTACTTACATAACTAGATAAGGTTTTACTTACATAACTACATAACGTTTTACTTACATAACTACATAACGAAAGAACGCACCCGTCCGCGATGGATTTCTATTTCATCGGTGACAAATACATCAAAGTTTTGCGCGAAATCAAATAGGTACAAAAGATACGTCTGAAATGAGATACATTCGTTTCATCGATGAACAACTCGATGAAAATAGCGGCGCCCCTATTTTTCGTCGAGGACGGGGTGCGTTCTATCGTTTCATCGAGGAGTTACTCGATGCTCCTCGACCGGTGTGGCATAGGCATGAACTGGGCGTGGACGCCTCGCGCGCCAACGCGAACACTTTGGTTGGGGCGACGGGGGGCAACGTTGCCAAATGTAGTTATGTAAGTAAAACGTTACATGCAGCGCCATCTCTCGTCTAAATTTGTAATGTGTAACTTTTATCAGAAAAACTTTTATCAGAGAAACTTTTATCAGAGAAACTTTTATCAGAGAAACTTTTATCAGAGAAACTTTTATCAGAAAAACTTTTATCAGAAAAACATTTATCAGAAAAACATTTATCAGAAAAACATTTATCAGAAAAACTTTTATCAGAAAAACTTTTATCAGAAAAACTTTTATCAGAAAAACTTTTATCAGAAAAACTTTTATCAGAAAAACTTTTATCAGAAAAACTTTTATCAGAAAAACATTTATCAGAAAAACTTTTATCAGAAAAACTTTTATCAGAAATTTATTTTTCAGAAAATATTTTGTGAGAAAACATTTTATCGCTAATAATATTTTTATTATCACAGAAATAAGTTTATTTATTTACGTTTTATAAATGGAACAAACGGCGCCCCATATACTATTATCGATTAGAAACACAAAAATTAAATTAAATATGTAACAATATAAAAAAAATTATACTGCTATCCGCTATGATTCTACGATCTATGATTTTTCATAAAAATATTGCAACTGTATAGATATGTATGTAGTTGAGTGTTATTTCTTTACGAAAAATCAATCAATGATAGAAACAGTAATTTATTCAAAAAAAAAGAAATAGATTTGTGTGTAACGAAAATGAAAAATTCTTATACTTATTTAGTCTCAGATCAAATTTTAATGTTTTAATTGCTAAGATAATAGTATATTACATTACAAGTCATGAAAATGTTTCATTGCAGACGAGGAGGCTTGTTTGAAGAATGCGAGGATGCGCAGCGTCCGAGCGTTTTTTCAAAGCCTCCGAGTCAAGCAAAGACATTTTTATAGCTCCATTAAGTTGTAGTCCAATGTCACCTAACTCTCCCTAGACTATAATGCTTTGATTGTGCTAAGTATGTGCTTTACTGTGCGCTATATATTATAGTATGTGCGTCCCTACAAAATGGTCCATATAAGTTTGTAAATTGCGACTACAAGTAAATACTAATAAACAAATATCAGAAAAGTAAAAATTTATCATGATAGTAGTAATGTGCCCCGTATGTGCTTCTTTGTGCGCTATGTTTTATGACGTGTGCGTCATTAGTATTCCAGCAATTCACTTGATAAGAAATGCGACTCCTGTTCCATAGTCGCAAATTTCTTCTGAAACTATCATGCTTATAGTGTGCTCAGTATGTGCTTTACTGTGCGCTATATATTATAATATGTGCGTCCATACAAAATGGTACATACAGTTTTATAGCAATGTGCCCTGTGCTTCTTTGTGCGCTATGTTTATAAACTTAATAACGAGATATTAAATATTATCTTATGGAGGTGTAACAAAATAATTATACTAAATTAAAAATGAATTTCAATACAAAATTTTATTCTTGTTTTTGTTATACAGGGTGTAACCCAACCTGTGTAACAAAATATGGTGTATAGTATTGGACGCACTGATCATGAATCAAAAAGAATTTTGATGAAATTCGTAAAATTAACAGTAGTTCGCATAACAAAATTTTGGGTATCACTGGTTGTCACATTTAAATACAAAAAAAGTTAAACAATAGTTATGCAGTATTTATTAGCGTAATTAATCATAATTACATTATTGTAATAATAATTTTACAAACAGGAAAAAATGAAATTTGTACGTCCCATTTGTTTGGACCCATTTTTTAATTCGAGTTTTTCAACAAAATTCTTTTTGATTCACGATTAGTACAACTAAAATCAAGTGAATAAATAATATCAATAATATAACCGTATAAAATATTGATAAACACAGATGAATTTTCAAAGTTTTGCAAAGTTCAAAGCAGAAAACAATATTAACACAATGGCCAAACAGTGGTAGAAACCTTGTGTAATAGGCGAAAAAATCAAAGTAGGTACCTATAGCTGATCTCTTACGAGTGTGTGGTAGCGCTTGATATTTGTATACATGTATTTATATGGGACTTATGTTGTACTTCTTGTTAAAAGTTGGTTTTGTGAGTTGTTTTGTGCAGTTATCCATTCTAAAATGACAACTTATGCTAACTGAATGACAACTAATAAGTTTAAAACAATATTTTGTAATAATGAGGTGCCTATTTGATTATATGATTTATAGTAGGTATTAAACTAAAATTTTATAAAAATTCCAACAAAATAGAGTTATTCTTGTATTTACAAAGTTTTCATATTTATAGTTTGAATTTATACCTACTATATTTAAAATCGCACTAGTAGAAGCTAAAGCCTTTTGTTTTGTATTTGGATAGACGGAATTTACACACATTTTCACTTAATTAATATCCAACTTGTTTCTTATTATTGTCATAATATCCCTGTTTCCAGCGCAATAATAATAAATATTGCCCCAGGTTATTATTTTTCAAAATACGCCCAAGGGTATTATTTGATATGTAATTTTCTTATTACCATAGAAACAGAATGTTACTAACAATTAATAATCTGTTAAAAAATCTCAATGACAAAACAAAAATCGATAAAGATAAAAATTATACGTCCCCGGGTGCCACACCCTCCTCCTTAATCCGCCACTGGCTACTGGCCCTAGGAAAGTATGCTGTTGACCTCATGTATATTATTTTAACACCCTTGACCTTGATACCTTTAATTACTATAATATGGTTTACTCAGATGTCATACAGGGTACATTGCTACAAACATGTAGCTATGTACCATTTTGTATGGACGCACATACTATAATATATAGCGCACAGAAAAGCACATACTGAGCACACTATAAACATGATAGTTTCAGTAGGAATTTGCGACTATGGAACAGGAGTCGCATTTTTTATCAAGTGAATTTCTGGAATACTAATGACGCACACGTCATAAAACATAGCGCACAAAGAAGCACATACGGGGCACATTACTACTATCATGAGAAATGTTTACTTTTCTGATATTTGTTTATTAGTATTTACTTGTAGTCGCAATTTACAAACATATATGGACCATTTTGTAAGGACGCACATATTATAATATATAGCGCACAGTAAAGCACATACTTAGCACAATCAAAGCATTATAGTCTAGGGAGAGTTAGGTGACATTGGACTACAACTTAATGGAGCTCATTTTTATGACGCGTGATGTATTTTTTTTTTAAATCGGCAATTATAGAAGCTTAAAATTATAGAAAAAATTAGGTTTGCATAAATCATCAGAGCTGTGACAAATTTTACAAAACGTTGTCATGACAAGTGTTTGTACCTACCTCCAGACAGTGGAAAGTAAAAATGACTAGGCATGAATATTTTATTTTCATGACTAGTCATTTTTACTTATTTATTTTCATGCCTAGTCATGGAAATCTTACTTTCAAGACTCAAATTAGTCAGGAAATGAAGATTTTCATACCGATTTTGAAAAAATAAAAATTACGAAAAAATTCAAAACGAATAATTTTTCTCTTAGCTAAATTATTATTTCAGCTTAATTTTGTAAATTTATGAATCGTAATTTGAAAAAAATACTATGTATTTTGGGTAACCTATGAAGATATATCGGTTTGAATTTATATTTTATGTGGTTCTGATATGATATCACTTCTTGTTTAATTATCTTATGCATTTATGCATTTACAATCAACAATCGTTATCGGTTTACGCCACGAAGTATAAATGACAGATGTGGACTCTAGGATGGACCTTTCTGTTTACCTTGTAAGAAAGAGACAGAAATTACGGGCAAGGTCGGACCACGCATTCTATGCATTATATGACGATAAACAACAGAAAAGATGGTAACGCATGTGCCCAGTAGTGATCTCTCCTCGGATCTCCCGCTCGCCCAGGGTAAACAGAAATATCACTAATCTACAGTATTGTCAAAATACGGAGTGTCCACTCCTGTGTTATACAGGTTGTTTCATAACTTCTTGTACATAGGTTAAGGGTATATGTTGTTTGATATGCTGATTAGTGATTACGAATCGTAAAACTAATTTCTTTGTTTCCCATTCAAAATTTTTTTGTTCCACTGCCACTAGATGGGTGGTTATGTTAAAGTTAAAAATTAAATTAAATATTTATTATAAATAACTGCTAATAAATAATTTAAGTTGTTGATTACCTACTTCTATTGTTTGTATTTAATAGGAAAGCGAATCCAGTGCAGTATCAAAAAAGTGCAGCAGGTAAACTACCCTTAATTTTTCGAATTTGAAAAAAATTCTTTTTGATTCATATTCAGCATAATATCAAACAACATATATCTTTAACGAATGTACTCGAAATTATGAAACATCCTGTATTATACTTCGTGATTTACGCTTATTAAAAAATCTGTTGTGGCCAGCACATAACCTCCCGCCTTGACACTGTAATATGTGAATTTGGTTTTTGTTAGGCTACTTGTTGTAATTTTTTTTATAGTTCTTCAAGCAACGTACCGATTCCGATTGACATTGAAATCAAATTAGCTCTTTGTGGATACAATTTTTATTTTATTATTACCTTATTACATTATATCCAGATAATAATGAATCGATGATGCTTCTTGACTGGATACGTTTAATGGAAGGATAAAAACTTACTTACTTTATTAATCAAAAATTCCAGCTCCTAGGTACCTACTAAGTTTCAAACCCAGTTATTAATATATTTATACATTTCTTTATAAATGGTGCAATCAAAATTTCAGAAACTGTGTATACATCTGTTCATCTGTCACATTGACATTTTCATTTTTGTTTTTAATTTTTTTTTTCTATATAATGATTCACAAATCGTGGTAGGTAACATTACATATTTTTGAAAAATAATTTTCCGTTATTGGTAAGAGATATAGAAAAGATGTTAAATAAATATTGTAAGAGGTAATTTGTTCTTTCAAATGTTGCATGATAAATTGTAACTATCGCAGTATTTCCATTATTGTTTGCAAAAAATGTTAGAATGCTTCAAGAAAATACCATTTCCGGTTGGCAGATTTTTACCAAAATCTTTTCAGTTCTTCATTAACATATATAAATGTATAATGCAAAATATTAGAATTTTATGTTAAGTAGAATTTGAGATAATGAACCGGAACGAAAGACTATAGTAGGCGCACATACAGACTTCCATACATACACACGGACACACATACACACACACACAGACATCATCGTGAAAATAGTCAAAATAGGTTCTAAAGGTGCTAAAACGTGCTCATTGACAAAAATCTCGACATCGAATTTTTTCACGATCCCTATACCTCTCTAGGCGAGAGGTAAAAAGGACCAAGCTATAAGAGAACAGCAATTGATATCGGAATATATTATTGTACTATTAAGAAACAAAATATCAACAAAAGCATTAGATAGGAATAGTATTATTAGTATTATAATCCCACAACTTCATAGCGACATTTTAAAATTCTCGAATTTGACTCTAATCCCTTTTCGATAATAGTAAGTAGTCAATTATAATTATCATAAAGGTTAAGGAATTAATTCTCATTTCCAAATTAATTCAACACTACCAATCACTGAATCAATCATTACACAACTAATCAATCATTCATCAAAAAAACCTCCTTCAAGACCATCTAATCTCTGACATTTCTTCAACCTTACTTTTCGATCAACTAACATTATCTTTTCCCAGTTTACTTGCATCCAACACATTCTCATATTTCACACACTGAACGCTGTCATTTTGAACTTAGTTGGCAATCACCTACCTCTACCTACATGTGTATATGTATGTGTGTGAACTGATGAGTGTTACTTGTAAGTAATTGTGGTTATTTGTAATTGTGTATGTGGTAGTGTGTTGGAGTGTTCATGTAACTAGAAGACTTATATCATAGTTCACATTGGGATGCAGAGACGGACTGGCCCTTGGAGAAAAGTTGGAGAATGTGGAAGAATAATTAAGTCATTTATTTACAACATAAAAGAAATTATTATATTATTTACCTTACACTTCTTTTGTAAACCTGATTTTTATAGATAATTGTCGCACGGCGGAGACATGTCAGAGTTTTCAATTTTTAGGCTTATTAGATTTATAACTATTCGTAAATAACTTTTTTGTACCCATACCTACTTACCGTCAACCGGAGCTACTTTGACATGTTTTTGGAACATTTTCTACAATATCTCGCCTAAATATGAAGAAAATCGCTTCAAAATAATTTTGTTGGACCAAATGAACTATTTTGAATCGACTGGTATAGTTAAAATAGCTATAACTTAAGTAATATAAAAAAAAACAAATTCATGGTAAGAATGTTACCTCGGGTTAGGGGTCCTTTTGTGACCTATTGGAAATGTGATTTAAACCGCGTTTTATTGCGTTTCTTTTGACAAAGAAACCGCAGCATAAGAACAAACATAAAAAATGCTAGGTACTCTTTTTCCGTTTATTTGCTTTTTTGTTTTACATACACAACAAAACTTTTATAGAAAATTAACTGTATTTATACAAAAACTTAACTTTTTAATGGAAACTCTTAATAAAATAAACTTTAACTAAAAAAATTGAGAAAATCTAAAAACATAACTTTAATTTTTTAACAATCGCATGTATAACAACAACAACCCCTGTTAGTAACTTGCCCAAGCCTGTTCCTGTTAATAGGCCACCGGATCGATCACATTTTAGGTTATATCTTCCAAAACATGTATTTATTAAAGTGGCCCATCGGTTATTTCACTATCCGGCTGAACGTTTTTTAAAGAGGCCATTTTGAATAGCTTTCATTGCTTTATAAAAGTTCTCTTGACTATAATTTTAATAATTCCAGGATTCAGAAATTTTCTGATATAGTTTCTCTTACCATTTTTATTAAGTTAGTACCTACAACGAAAGAGCATCATTGCGAAATTAAGTCAAAACATAAATAAACCAAAAAAATAAGATCATGGCGTCCGAAGTGACAAAGTTACCCCGGGATGACAAAGTAGCCCCGGTTGACGGTATTGTTTTTAAATAAATGTGAAACTGCGTTTTTTAATTTCAACATAAATAAAGTCTTCATTTAAATTTTCCAGTCAGTTTAATTAAATAAATTTTTAAAATACTTAAAAAAAAACATTTCAAAACACAAACACAAATATTGTGTTTTTCTAGTTCGAAATAAGTTACAGATATCTTAATATTGCACATTGAAATGCAACCATAAACTAAAAAATATGGACATAAGTAGTGTAAATATGGAATAGTAAAGGTTAAAACGGTTAGTACGCTTTCGGTTAAAATGCCATCCCATGTACTATGACAGTACAAAAAAAATTGGGGATAGATCATTAGAATTCGATGTTCTAGACTTGAAACAAAATTTTGGAAATACCTATAACAAATTCAATGACTGAAAATAAGATTAAATAAAAGCCATTTCCTATTTCTGAAATCGCGAACAAGACAATACTCGCACTATCTTAATAAATCTCCCATGATAATAAAAACTATACAAAATCTGCACAATAAACATTCCTCTATCCTTTTTATGATAGTTAATTAATTGCTCGCATACCAGTCTACATAATTAAATCACCTCAGTGTCAAATTCCCATTCACACGCGACAAAACACTTGACAAAATCTTTTACCTAATCAAATTCCATTCACTCCGCCTCTGTGCAAACACACCGCATTTTGTTTAACAAAGAATATGACGATATGACCCGTCTACATCTCCATGGGTAGGGGTGGTCACTAACGTATATAAATACATATAATTCTCACTAATCGTCAGTTAGACTTAAGTCTTAATATCAGTGCACAACTAACTAACAATGAAAGTGGTACGTACAAAAAAATTGTGGGAAGAAAACCAAGTGACAGGAATTTACCGCGAGTTATGAAACTTGAAACGCGTTATGAAAGAAAATTATGTGTGAAAAGAGAATAGACTTTGTGATGCATCTACTTGATGGATGAGACGTAACCGCGAACAATTGATTATTGTTGATCAGATTGCGGACATACTTATTTGAATATTTATTTTTGAAATGTCATTGTAAATCAACATACAGATATTTAAAGAGCAAGACGTTTAAATGACTTTGGATTTAAATTTTTAACTTGATTTTGTTGAAATAAAGACCGACACTATATGATTAAAAATGGTCATTTCACTCACTTCAACATTAAACTTTTTTTTAATTATTGAGGCATAAAAGTTGCAAAGTATTATAACTAAAAACTAAAACAATGCATTTGTAAAAAAATTATTTTGACATTGCAAAAGAATCAAAATTAACATCTTTATTATGTAGGTTTGGTTGCTTGACTTATTTCGTTATTTTTTATAGACCAAAGTTGCTGTATAATTTGTTGATATTTATATTTTGGTAGCACTAAATACAGCTGAACAAGAGCTAATATGAAAATATGACAAAATATGAGGAGAACTGAGCAGCGAACACTTTACTATACTTTTTATAAAAATGCTGTTAATTTAAAATTAATTAATTAAACAGACTTTTTCTTTGACAATTGTTTATGGATTAAGTATATTAAAGAAAATACTGATAATCAAAAGCAGAATTTCTTTTTTGGTTGTTTTATTCGTTATAAAAGCAATACTATTTACTATTTGTTAATCCATTTTCTAGGTGTTTTCTATATTTATGATTGGTGACAAATACTTATTTAATAGTACCTTTCTTTTAAATGATGATCTTTAAAAAAGAGTAAAAAGAAAAAAAAAACTTATTTGCATTTTGTCAGTAAACAAATAAAAAAAGTTATGGGTTATCTCTGTAGGCAATTTTATGAGCCATTTGCTTTTAAAGAAAAGTCAAATTAAATTTTCTTCCCTTTTTAGATTGCTGTGTGCCTTTTCTTCTTCGTGGCCTCTGTTTTGGCCAGGCCCCAACAAGGTCAAGAAATTCCAATCCTCAAGTACGAAAACGAAGGAGTAAATCCTGACGGATCTTACAGATTCAGGTAAGAACTATCCACATTGAAAATGTTGGTAAATAATTTAATTAGTAGCTCAAATACGCTAACGCAACCAAATTTACTGAGAAGTGGTGAAAGTAACTGATTTACTCACGTGTAAATGTGTTTATTAATAATATGTTGTAGTTGTAGGTTTGTCGGTATTTGATTTAATAATTGTTGCAATAGCTGCATTTAAAAACAATCTTGTTATCCTTTATAATTTATATTTATTATTTTTATCCGTACCTTTGTAAATAGATAACGGCTAGGTTCAAAAGGTACAATAATATTGCATAAAACCATAAATAAAACTTTATAGGTTTTTTACTGACCATTTAATGGCATTTATTTAATATATATTATTCCAACTTTCGTTTTAAAAAAATAATTAAATATTATTTTATTAAGTAGGTACTACAGTAAATATTTTAAGTGCTACAAAAACAAACTGCCATATGTTACAACTACATTTGCGATTTTCAAACATATACCCGAGTATATACCCCACTCAGATTCACGATATAAATTACCACTAAAATTACTTAACATATTTACTCGAATATTTAACTGTTAAACAATAATAAATAAAATTATATTCTATTTAGTAACAACGATATTCATTTAATGTATATTAATCTAAACCTTAAAACTAATATACACATTCTGAAGATGATCCCGGATTGGATCAAAACGTCGATGTTGTAAATAAATAATTTATTAACGACTAAAACCCAGTAATTTTCCTTCCTCTTATTCACTATCCAGTTAAAATATTTCTAACTTCATATCAGGGAACCGAACCGTAACGAAACCGTAGGTAACCGAAAACCGCACCGATTTTGAAGATTCCATGAAGCTGTAACCGAAAACTGAAATTTATGGAAACTGAAAACTAAAACGCAAAATTAGTTCATTTGTAAACCGAAAACGTAACGGTACCAATAATATTTCAGTTTTGAAACCTGTTACATTAAAATGTTCAATTTTTATACTCATGTTTTGTAAATTCAAGTTTATTTCTGTTGAAATAAAAACTGAAGCTTATTAATAAGATCCGAAACCATTAAAAACCCGTAACCGTTAAAAACCAGAACCGCAACGAAACCGAAATATTTAATTTTAATTTACCGAAGCCCAAACCAAAACCAATATAAAATTTTCAAAATATCGTAACGGATAAACGAAACCGAAATTTAACTACCGTGAAGACCGTTAAATAAATACAGATTTAAATTTGTCCCAGATAATGGCTCTACACTATATAAAAGAAAGTCAGCAACGTTTAAAAAAATACGTTAACCCAATTTGTGAATTTATGGGTTTAATATCAAACCATAAAACTTTTGTAAAAATGCAGAGCAGAATATTTAATTTCTCCTTTATGATAAATATCTTTGCTATATGAACTAAATGCAATGTATCTCTCAATAAAAATCAAAAAACCTAATATTTATCATTTATTAATCTTAAATTACCCTAGTACCAATAGTCTTATGTATACATACGAACGAAATACGAAGTAGTATAGCATTTATTTTACTTTGTAAACTCATTACAACATTACGTTTTTCAATTTTTTCTTTATTATTTAATATTATTTCTCTAGTTATGAGACCGGCAACGACATCGCCGCCGAAGAACAAGGCTTCCTGAAGAACGCTGGTCAACCAGACCTAGAAGCCCAGGTCGCCCAAGGCAAATTCTCCTACACTTCCCCTGAAGGACAACAGATCGTCCTGACTTACATCGCCGACGAGAACGGCTTCCAGCCTCAAGGAGATCATCTCCCCACCCCTCCACCAATCCCAGAAGCCATCCAGAAGGCTCTGGAATACATCGCAGCCCATCCCGAGGAAAACGGAGCTGAGGCTAGCGCTCCACAGCCTGTGAGGTACCAACCCCAAAATAACCAGAGGAGATATTAAGAGAATGAGGTTAAGAGCCTTATGTAGGGAAGTTGCGCGCAGCAAAAACATGCTTTTGAATAGGGATTGAAATTGAGACTAATTTTGGTCGAATCGATTTTTTTTTCATTTAAAGATAAAGATGAACTCCGCATGCGCTTGGTGTTGAAATTTTAGTTTTATTTTTTGTTTCAATTTTACAATGCCATAAACTTGTCATAATTTGCCTTACTTCACATAACTGTGACTCAATATATCAACAAAAATTGCAAATTTCAGCACTAGACGGATTTAGATTGAACTTTTATCTTTCAGATGAACCCTTGTTTGTGATGATACGTTCAAATGTAGTACCAATTTTAATCCCCCTACGAGAGCGCGTTCCCTATTGTTGCCTTTGTTCGACACTCTAAGTCTGTATAAATCTATCCTTTTCTCGCAGACAGCTACATTCGGGCCTTAAGTGATGTAATGTAATGGTGGTGAAGATTGTTCAAATTGTATGATTGCACGGAGACGGGTTGTTCGCCATTTTGAATCAAGATGGCGGATATCCAGTAGCATTCTTGACTTAGTTCAGTCGTCTCTTGATCTTTATCTATTCTTCTTTAATCTTCTATTTAGTAGAGTAACTATAACGTGTGTGCAATTTTAAAATACTTAGATAATTTTTAACACCATTTCATGTCAAGTTCATATCAGAGGGTACTACTAAAACCATTCTAATATCATGAAAAAATGTGTATATTTCAATATTGTATATAAAATATATTAATTTAAATTGAGTTAATATAATGTAAATGTATTTTCATAATAAAACTCGTGTATAAAGCAATAGTTAAAATTATTATATTTTAAAACTATAGATATATCTGTTTTTAGCAGACAACACATTATACGAATACCAATAACATTAAAGAAATAATGTTAAATAGGTAGGTAACTACTTAAAATTATTCAAAAAGTTATTGTCTAGTATGAATTTTTTCGTATTATTCGGTAACACTGTTATAAAATAAAGCGAAGAATAAAAATTATGCAAAATTTAATTCTCTATTGTCTTTTTAATTATTTTTTTCTTAAAATAATTCATATTATAATTACGGTAACCATTGTTTATACATGAAAATATAGTACAAGGGAAGAAAGGAAAAAAATTTGAAAACAAATTTCTTAATTCTTAATAGCAAAAGTTAAAACAAATTGAATGGAAAATATTCTGTCAGTACACATGATAAGATAAATTTTAAAAAACCATTGTTATATGTACATTTTCTTCTTTTGGGCATTATAACGAAGAGATAACTAACAAGAAATAATTATAATTGATTAAAACATAAGTTTGATTGATACACAAAATAAAGCATAAAATGTAAGTAACTTTAAAGAGTAAGGTACCAAGTCCAGAGTGTGAGTATTTTATTTTACTCTGTGGTTGCCTTCATTTTACAGCTCAGTCTCCCGGTAAATTAGGTTGCATTTATATGTGTGCTTCTGTGAACGAACCTTTAATACATATAATAAAGGCTCATCCGCAAAATCGCACATTTGCTAACTTTCAGAAATTAAAAAATATAAAATATTCATAATATTTAAAATATAGTACCTACATAAAATAAAATATACGAGTAGTAGGTACAAAAAATAATACAGTACAACACCCTCAAATACTGTACTGTACTGTATAATACTCGTGCAATACGAATGGTAACCGTAACAATAATGCAAGTAAAAGAAAATACAATGTTAACAGTTCTGTTGTAGCACCGTAGCACTAATGGTAATAAATTGTCATCATATTCTCAGATCCCCAAAATGAATGAGACACTAATAGTGCTTAATTCAACAATAAAAATAGTAATTAACGTTACAAGTCCGGGAATTCATATTTAACAGTACGAGTGAGACGTTTGAAGACGAGGCGACGAAGGAGCCGAGTCTTGAAACTCGAAACGAGTATTGTTAAAAGAATTCACGGACGAATGTCGTTATGTATTTTATTTCATCCTGTGTCAAATTCCGTTTTAAAGAAACAGTAATATTAATTTCAAAATAATTTACCTAATGCTCCAAATCTAGTAACATTTTCGAAACATAATTAACAACTGCAATTTGGCGATTGTTTAATTGTTATTGCGTTGATTAATTTCTATACCAACACTTTACCGGACAAAGGCCGTTATTTGCGTTTTCCCGGACTCAAACTGTTGACGTAAAGTATTTGAATTTGACACAGGATGAAATAAATTAAATAACAAAATAAAGTTTCTCTATTTTGTTCTATGTAGAAGCTAATGTATGATGTAGGTACTACCCCATACTACCTAAAGCCATGTTCGCACGAAGATTTTACCAAGATTCTGAATCCTGGAAAAAAAGAAGTTTCAAGATTCTGAATCTTGAAAAAAATCATGGTTTTGAAGTTATTAATAAATTATAAATTCTTCTTTTCCAAGACTAAATGAAGATTCAATTTAGCGGAACCGCAATTTAACAGGTAATTCTCACTAGAAAGAAGAAAATGTATTCTTTTCCAGGATTCAGATTCTTTGTAAAATCTTCAAAAGAATCCTCGTGCGAACAGGACTTATGGTAAGCAGTACGATCCTACGAGCAGCATGATATTTAAAATTTTTAAGAATCAATATCGTTCTAATTCAGACATAGAAACTTACCGTTTTATAGCTTCGAATCAATAATGTCTGATATCGGTCCGATTAGAATTCTTGTTATAAATTTTGCTGATACCTACCTACTTTAATTGGAGAAAGTAATGAAACACACAAATATAATTAATTCTATTACTTCATCTTATTATTGTCCATAATTTTATTTTAATTTTAACAAAAGAATTTCATTGATAATTGAAGATTAAACGAACTTACCTGTAAGTGAAGTTCAATCGAAATTATATGAGAGCCTCGTTCGAAGTAATTACAACTATGTAGTAGTACGCTTTGCCGGTACGATTATGTCACAATGTTTAGTAAAAACAAAAACGTAATGTGTTACGTCCCCCTAGATTCCTCTGTCTCCGATCTCCGTGATAATATTTAATCATTTCGTTTAGAGCTGAAAGAAAATTTCTGCTATTTTCCTATGGGGTTGGGAAATGGGTGGGAGGTTGTAATTACTTCGAACGAGGCTCTCATATAATTTCGATTGAACTTCACTTACAGGTAAGTTCGTTTAATCTTCAATTATATTTCGAGCCTCGTTCTCGTAATTACAACTATGTAGATGTTTAGATTTATGAAAAAGCTGAAATTTTGTTGCTATATTTTTTCCTAAAACCAACCACATACTTAATAACAAATCAGCATTGTTATAGTTATCCATTTAGGGTTGTAACCCCGAAATTTTCCTTATTATAATTAGACACTTGTCTATTATAACACTTTGCAATATCTGGAAATTCCTCGAGCAGCCAGCTGTGTTTCTTATTACTTACATTCAAACTAATTCCTCTTACACCCTGCTAATGTTGACGCATGTCTTGTACTATGCGCTGAAACCTGCTTTATATTAATTCCACATCTATCTGAAACTGTTTTAATTCATCTAGAAAAAGTTTGTGCACATACAGCTGTATGTGGTTTATTCCAGGAAATAAAACCATTTATTGGTATGCTGCACTAATTTGGTTTTCTCTAAATAAAGGTTTAGTACTAGCCACACGTAAATTAGGTTTTTCTAAGAAAATCTAGAAAAAATTGATTTCGGCTTGGTCCTGAGGTTTCAATGAAAGAATTTATCTCAATTTCAATGCCGGTCTGTGTTTGATGAATATTATTTATCTCAATTTCTGCTAAAATTTGAACTCTATGCACTAAAACTAGTGCAACTTAGGTACTTAATCTTTTTGTTAGATTTTTTAATGATAATTTATCTCAATGACTTTCAGTTGCTAATTTGTCTAATACCTACAATATTAGTATTCCATATTTTACTGAATCTTTGGAAATAATGGTTTCAATCTGCATATTCCCTTAAAAAATCTCTTTATAAAAGTGCTATTTGTTAATAGGCCTCCAGAATATAGGAAATTGCCGACCGTGCTGAAGTGGGATTGCCGTAAACCTTGTAAAAATTGAAATACTAAAATATCTAAAATATCAAAAAATCAAAATGTGACTCAAGTCACCGGGTATGATAGCTGTAGATTTCCCCTTTTACCGAAACTTTGAATAATAAAAAATATACATTTTTACCCAATTTATTGGACTTTTGTCCGCCCGCTCCTGGTGTAGATGCATGGAGCGTGCTCTCCGGCATGCAGCGCAGGAGCTCAAAATCCAGGGTGCGCTTGGACCCGTTTATCTCGAAAAAACGGCCAAATTTTAGAGAAAATTCATAAGGACCATTTTTTGTAAATAATTAACTGATCTTCATTTTTCTCTAAACAAAAATTCTCTAAATGCTATATTTTAGCAGATATTGGCGGAAAAACGATCTTTGGAACCTTTGGGGCTCTTTCTCCCCCATACAAGAACATTTTTTACAGAACTTTTTCTTATTTTAAATTACCTGTCAATCCCGACAAATTAATATAAAAATTACATTGGTGAGCGATTTTGTCAAGGTTGGACCCTTCATTTACTGGACTATAAGTTATTTTCTGTCGTCATAAACAACTCATATCCGTGACTATCACAGAAAAAAAAATTTTAGTTTATAAAAAACCCCCTGATATTGTTTTAGCGTTGCGTCCGATAAAAATGATATTAAAATATCAACCGTGGCTGGCGAATAATTTAGAGTTTCGGTTTCGAACGCTTCCCACGCAATCTTCCTGCTAATAAGGATAGATTGGTTGCAAGTGGGTGAACTTATGTTCAATATACTAAAATTCCCTCTGCTTAATCTTCTATAATTTTATGTAAGACCTTTAAAATCATAGCAAACGGTGGAAACGCATAATTATATTTTTCCATGATATAGTGAGTGCATCAACAATTAAACAATAAGGATCTCTATGCCATGAACAAAACTTTTCACATTTAGCATTTATTTTCTTTTGGATGGTATATACGAGGCGTAAAGCCAAATATTTTTCTGTTCGCACAATTTTGCTAAATTATGTAATTTGTTAAGTTGTGCTCCACTCATTTTATTAACATATGAGATCGCTGTTGTATTGTCTATTCTCAACCAGCTTTCGCAATTTACTTTAACTCTTGCAAATCAGCGAAGGTCTATAAAATTGCCAGTAAATACAAATAGGTCATAATATGTTCTTTTCTTTAAGCACGATTCCAAAGACCCTGTACAGTTTGACCTGCACAAAATATACCCGAACCATGCTTCGAAGTATCAGGAAAAATTATTAAATTCAAATCGAATTTGAAATGTCTTATACGATTTTTAGAACTTAAATTATTTATCGACCATTTAAATTTGTGTTTAATTTATCGGGTAAAAACATAATTTTATCCAAATCGCCGTTACTTTTAGACAGAGCTATGTTTTTATCTGTCTCCAACTGCTTTTGTGTAAAGCCAGCTGTACGAAAGAACTGATTGAAATTAATTTATTTCCCAACAAAGATTTTTTTTTTTTTTTTTAATTAACATAATTTTCTTATGTTCTGGTAATTCCAACAAGTAATTACTAGAGTTTATAATAACTCTAAATATAATATTTAGTACTAGGTGTTGAACTACTTTTTTCAAATATTTAGTACAACCCATGGTATTGAAAGCGACCAATCTTTCGCAAATTAGATAAACAATGTTCAAATGGATTGACGAAATACAAAAAATCATCTAAATAAAAGTTATAGAACTCCTTGCTATCTTAAGCTCTGTACTACTATCCTCATAATTTTTGTAAAATGAAAAGGACTTGTACAAGTCCAACGGCAAACCAGTGAACTGATACAGTTTGTTATTGCAAGAAAAACTCAATATTTGCTGCAACTTTTAGCTACTGGACAATTTAAAAATTATATACATCCTTTAGATCCCAGTGGGCATCAAAATGAACAGGGACTAAGTAATTTAGTCGCATTTCTGGTGTTCTCCATTTTCAACAGTTGGTGAAAATAATTTATTGAATTCTGTATAGCAATATGTAACTGTGTTGAGTTATTTTTAGTTACCTTTGGCACAATTTTTGCCTTGGCTGACTATAGAAAAGCAATTCGTAACCCTTAATGCAGCTCAACTACATAGGTATCCTTTGTAAACGATTTCCATATTTATTAGAAACTTTAAGACGACCAGCACTTACCTCTGGAATTAATATTGCTGTGTTGTCGTCGTTAGGACTGCATGTTTACAGGTGACCTGCGTTAAGTTTTCGCTGAAGTCCTGAACCTTGTTTGTATCGCTGCAGCTCGGTTGTGAGTCTGCGAGACTACAACTCGATTTTTGGGCCTATGCTGTAGCACCTCGAGCGCCCATCTGCACCTGTGTAGCCCTGAGGTGGTGAGTGTTTCCAGTTATAATACTTAACCCACTCCTCCTCTGACAAAATATTGGATAGAGTTTTTCCAATTACAGTTATTGCAGTCCCTAACTGGATCTGCGAGTCAAGAAAAAAAATTGTCTCTTTTGAGACCAATCTGGCAAAAAAGCTTTTATTTCGGGGTTCAGTTTTGGTGCGGTAAAGGAGGAAACTTCGCTAGACGCGTATTTTGTTAAGCTATAATTTTTTAGTCTCCTTTCCGACCTCTGTACTGATCCAGTTATTCTATTGTTTTTTGACATCTGGATGCAGATTTACCATTTCTTCGATTTTTGAGATTGGATACTTCCCCAGTAAATCCGCAGTTCTTTCAACTAGGAACTTGCATGAAGAGTGGTTCGATTTCGAATTTGTTAATGGGTAATTATTTCGGAGATATGATAATCTCCGATGCTAATTAGTCTGATAAGGCTAGTAATTTACTACTCGAATGACTAATTGTATATTTTTCTTCTTTTAAGAAGTTTGAAATTATTTACTTTTAGGATAAGTAATATGCATAATGTTTTAATTTTTATAAAATTTAAATCAATAAGATCTAATTATGTAACTGCTTCACTGCCTGCGTGAATTTCGGTTGCTAAAGTCCGAATTAAGTTATGTAATTGCAGATGTTTCACCTCTTGTGTGAACTCGTATTGCTAATTAAGAAGTCAATTAAAACAGACTGTTTAATCTCTCGTGTTAAATTAATCTACCTGCTAACTGTTTGAAAATATTTTACTTTTGGGATGAATAATATGCATAATGTTTTATTTCTTATAAAACTGAAATCGATAAGATCCATTAAGTAACTGCTTCACTATTTGCGTGAATTTCAGTTATGTAACTGCAGATGTTTCACCTCTTGTGTGAACTCGTACTGCTAATTAAGAAGTCAAATAAAACACTGTAAACTAAGACTTCGAAGTACTTATAAGGGTTCTTGCCCCTCTAATTAAGAAGTCAAATAAAACACTGTAAACTAAGACTTCGAAGTACTTATAAGGAGTCTTGCCCCTCTAGGAAATATATCGATCCACTATTATAAAAACAAAAAACATATGCAAAAACCGCATCACCCTCAATTTAAGTTATAGTTATAATTGTTTAAAAAACTTTCGGACTTGTAATAAAGGCAATAATCTACTATAAGTAGTATTTTGTACAGTGATCAATGTGATCTTGTGTGAACTCGTACTGCTAATTAAGAAATCAATTAAAACACTGTAAACTAAGACTTCGAAATACTTATAAGGGTTCTTGCCCCTCTAAGAAATATACCGATCCAATATTATAAAAACAAAAACATATGCAAAAACCGCTGATAAACATTTTGAAAAAACAAGTTTGAAAATCATGACCACCACCGGTAATAAATTACCTTGTTTAATTTCTAAAATTTGCTCTGAAGAAGAAGAATTTGAATTTGCCGACGACTGCGCTATTTTCCTTTCGAGTTTCCATTATTCCTCAACCGCGAGTCTCTATCCTATCTCTTCTTTTTCCAATCTTCTTAAATAATTGCAGAACACTGTACACTAACTTTATAACAATTAATTAATCGGAGTCGATGTGACCACAACCGCACAAGAAAGCGTAATGATTAAATATTATCACGGAGATCGGAGACAGAGGAATCTAGGGGGACGTAACACATTACGTTTTTGTTTTTACTAAACATTGTGACATAATCGTACCGGCAAAGCGTACTACTACATAGTTGTAATTACGAGAACGAGGCTCGAAATATAATCATCTCATTTCTCCATGTCGGATCTATATAAATAAACATGGCATATAAATAAAGAAAACAAAATAGATATTATTTGTATACCTCTGGTTTAAAATATTAGAATAAGAATAAGCTGTTAGTTTTTGCTATCTTGAGCAAAGGACCTACTTTTAACCGCTTCATCCCTTGATACCTATGTAAATAACTATTTTAAGTTGCAAGTAAATTTATAAGCAATTCTGACAATTCAAAGAATTGTTATAAACTGTAAAAATATTTTCGTATTTGATGCTCTTGAATATTTCGCTCTGATTATCAGAAAAAAATAGTTTCCAAATTCAAAAGAACTCTTACTTCTTTTTAATAAACCAATTCAACTATACTTCGACTTTTTCTTCCACGGTTTCACACTCGCTTTTATCTCTTTCTATTTATCAATCTTCAGTCTGAATTGCACACATTGTATCAATAGTAAATGAAATCGTCATGAACTATCAAAGTTAACAACAGATCGTTGAGTTAACAAACACAAACAAATGTTCATCGCTACACGCATGGCGTATATGGACCAACCATCATCAGAGAATGAAGAGAGAGCCACTGGCACTGGACATATGGGATGTAGAGACTTTGAGGTATATAAAGAAATCATCGTGAAATGGAAGATATTCTTGTCTGGTTAGTTAATGAAGAACGTTGCCATGGACAGTACAGTAAGTTATAATTTATCATTTCACCGAATATTTATAGATAACATAAAGTAAATTATAATAACAAATTTTGTTACTGTATCCAAAATTCAAAAACTTAAATATTGTCTGTCGAATAAAATTTCTACCGGACTGTACGTGTACTCACACAAAAAAATAAATTTGACATCTTAGGATACTACCTAGTCTTTCAAAAGTGTTGTTAGTAAACTAATAGATAAGATTAGTATTAATTTAAACACTAGTTAATATTCTAGCAAGCCTACAATGTATCTTTTTGTTAATTATAAAATTAAAAATCGAAGATTAGTTAACTAGTAATACCTCAACTTGATTGATTGATTTGATTATATTTTGGTCAATAGTGAAAGAACGTAGTGGAATTTTTGTTTGATATTTAAACATTTTTTCAATTAGTAAAAAAAATCAATCGTTATCAATAAATTGACAAAAATTGTTGAATCAATAGGCTCAATTTTATTATTCATTATGTTATTTGAAAATACAAAATCAAAATACTTACCACTTTTGACACTATTACTTTACCAATAATTTTCACATGCAATTCTTGCGATTGATATTTGCTAGGACGATAATGTGGTTTAAAAATATGCAAAAATGTTCAAAATGAAAATTAAGTGTTTTCCAGTAATTGTTTCATAAAATAAACAGTTTATTATTTTCATAATGAACTAGGTATAAGTAAATATTTAACAAAAATATCTATTAAAATATTAATTTGTTTTTCAGTTTGTGGTATTCGTAAGTCTGTTAGTCTGTGGATTGGCAGCACCCCAATATGGGGGTGAACATGAGTACCACCATCAACATCATGAGGCCCATGCAGTAGAATTACATACTACACCAATCCCAATTTTGTCACATAAGTCTGAAATACACAAGGAAGGATACAAATTCAGGTAAACCAGAAACTTGAATCATATTAAATTTAATGAATAAAAGTTTTCAAACTTCTACTTTACGTATTAATACATAGAACAAGCATAGCCATGTCACCTGTTTCATTTGTATAATATATATGCATCTTCTAATTTAAAAACAAAACTCTTAGTATAGCATGGGATAAGCTATACCTATGTGGCCCAGATTATCTTAATAAAAACCCTTTAGGTTGGTACTGGCTGAATTTGTTAATTATTTAAATCAAAAGTAACATTTTTGAATTATGTTGCTAGCGTTAATTCATCTCATGGATAGGTAGTGTTTAATATAATTTTCTAAATTTAATTTTTCGACACCTGCGTATTGTCTTCTTCAAAGACTACAGAATATAAATATTAATTAATTAAATTTGTTTTCATAAGGAAAAGATTTTCTTTTCTCTTGTTTAATCAATTAAGTCTTGGAAAGTGTTGTTACTCTTGGCGATCTTGAGAAAATGAATATATCGACCGAATTTCTACGAAATGAATATAGTACACAGCCTTATATAAAACCGCACAGTTCATACTTTCGACTTGCTTTCTAGACAGATGCCAAGCGTCGTTTATCTGTCAAGTAATTGTGTTTCAAATCTAAACATACAAGAGTGGTTTGCAAATAAACTGAATTGCTCTTGGCTCTAAATTGCACCGGTTGTCAATAAGATCAGGAAGATTTTACTTTCGTTCGCAATAAATAATCCAATTAGACATTAATCATTTACTTCTTTAAATTTTTATTATAACCATAATTCCTGATATTAAAATTCATAAAATACTTAATTTTTAATTTGTAGTTCTAATAAAACAGAGACTTGAATCTCACAAATTATCGGTTCAGATTAAGTTGCCGGTCCAATGTGCTTAAAGATGATCGGTTTTGTTTCATTTCACATATTTTTTCTTCAAATAATCCGGCATCCGGTTTTCAAATAAGCAGTTCAGGTTCCGGGTAAAATGAAAAAAAAATACCTATATAAAATCGGTTCGGATCCGGTTATGGGTTTACCAAAATATTTTTAACTGTTTAGGATTCGTTCCAGGTTTACAAAAAAAAACTGCGGATCGTTCCTGTTTTTCGTTGCTTCGTATACCTAATTAATTTTCAGATTTTAGCCATAGATTTATTAAATTGAGAATATTGTAACGACCTCTTTGAAATCAAAATTGAAATAAAATCTTATTATCTTGTTTATTTTTAGAAATGTTTCTATTATACACCAAAAAAATAAAATAAAATTTTAGTTATTATCCGTAAAACAATAAAAACGAGAGTGAAGTAGGTATATTGATTCTGACGCAAGAATTACCTATTTCTATTCAACATTTTACAGCGATTTTATTCTAAATAAACAAGATATTATACGTAGATACCCCTTTATCAACGTTTTTGTGGACATCACGGCATATCAGTCTCAAAATTCTTTAAGGTTTTATACCATTAAACGAAACTGTAGCTAAATAAATTAAAATATTTAATCGAATATCAAAATTGATTTTCGGCACAGGTGCACGCAAAGCAAGCCGTTACTCTCTGTTTGATTCATAATTTACTATTATTGTACTCCCGTGCACACCTTGGAATTAACTTTGACTTCTCTAGGGATTGAAAAAAATATAATTTAACAATTGTTACTAGGTATATCGGTACTAATTTGAATTCAGAGCAGTTATTTCTAGATTCATTAATTTTAGCATAAACTTCTTTAGGTTTTTATTCATATTATGTAATGCATGCATGGATGAGATATTAGGCGGCGTAGATCAATTATGAATAAATGTTGAACGTTAGTAAAGATTCGTGTTAAGATGTATGAGTTTTTGTTTTAAGGTGTCGTTCCCACTCTATTTTAGGGAAATGGCGTGATTATATATATATATATATATATATATATATATATATATATATATATATATATGTATTTATGTATGCAATGTTCTTTTATAAAAAATGGAAAAAAAAGGTGATTTTTTAATAATCACATAGTTTTAATAATTTATGAGTGTCACTACAAAAATCTATAGGTATCTTCTTATATCTTAGAAAAAAGTGTCTTCAAATCACCCTCCTTTTACGTTAATTAATAGAACCTCATCTCATTATTTTGAAATCTATTTTTCTTCTTTCCCAGTTACAAGACCGGCAACGGAATCCACGCTGAAGAATCCGGCTACATAAAGAAAACCGGCGAGAAGGAAGACGACGACGTGATCGTGATGCACGGGTCCGTGTCCTACACAGGTCCGGACGGCACGCCAATCAAGCTGACTTACGTAGCCGACGAGCACGGCTTCCAGCCCCAGGGTGCCCACCTGCCCACCCCTGTGCCGCTGCCACTGGAGCTGCAGAAGGCCTACGAGGAGGCCTACCAGCAACATCAACACGCAGGACATGCTGCGCATGCCGGGGGCGAAGAGGAAATTGGGGGGTATGAGGAGGATGCGTACCAGGGGCACTACCAAAAGTGAGGAAAAGAACAAGTGATGAAAATATAGGTGTCATTTTTTAAGTTCGCGCCATTTTTGTACTTGTAAAGATATGAATGTTATTTTTGACAGTAGTAAAGTAAAAACTATCCTAGTTACGAAAATGATACGATTACGCTCCAAAAAGAATAGAAATAGTGAAATTTCGACGTGTTATTTCGCGAAGGGGAGACATCAACTGGCCGCCTAGGTCGTGTGATTTAACACCGCTAGACTTTTTCCTGTGGGGCTACATCAAAAATAAATGGAAGATTGATTTCTCGACTGGATGTTGAATAAAAACAGGATTAGTTGGAGAAGCAGTCAATTTATTTAAAATCCAATAAAACATCAACAGTTGTTGGTTGATGACTGTTAAGTAACATATTATGTACGTGTGTGTTGAGTTTTATCTTTTTTTAACGAAAGATTTTTGTAAAATAATTTACATGATATTCTTTAAAATTTAATAACCAATTATCACCCTGAGGAAGACTGAATTACAGTCGAAACGTCGGTGTTTTATTGGATTTTAAATAAATTGACTGCTTCTCCAACAAATCCTCTTTTTGTTAAAGATAAAGTTTACACCAATAATCCACCAACAATTGAAGTGCTCAAGGATAATATTCCAACCAATGTGCGGCAGAGTGATGCAGCATTTCTTCCAAAGAATGGAAATTTGTAACCGTAGCCGTGGCGGCCATTTAGTGAGCGTATATTGTACCATTTTCGTAACTCGGATAGTTTTTACTTTATAACTGTCAAAAAATATCATTCAAGTACAAAAATGGCGCGAACTTTAAAATGACACTTCTTAATGGAAAACCTTATAGTATAAGAAAAAATGTTCGAATCCTGATGAACTGTTACTTTACTGCTATATTTTTGAATACGGACAATATAATATTTTAACTACCCGACAAAATAATGAATTAGTTAATCTATACAGTTTAACATACTGACAAATTTCGTAGGCAGAAAAAAACCATCACTTATTAAAGCAGACGAAATAAGGATTGTTTAATTCTATTTTTACTAAGAATAAAAGTCATATTTAAAAAGTGCAATCTTAACTAGATTGTTACAATCTTAATGACATGTTTGAACAATTAAACACTATTACAAAAAATGGTAACAGAAACATCAGTTCGTACTAAGATATGACGATTTCAACTTAAATGTGTATAGATAGACATAATTTTTCAGGATTTATAAATGCCATTTCTTATTTCTTTGTTTTTAGTGTTGTTGATTATTTTGTTAAGTTTTATTGATCATGTCGTTTTAGCTTATTGTTATATCTTATAAGTACTATAAATAATGACTGCAGTATTATAAATCTATATTGTTTGTTTTCTTTTTGTAATAAACTTTATTAGAGCTTTATATTCAACTAAATTTTTTAATTTTCTTACATAAGTACTTACCTACTTGAAGAATTATTATAAGTTTCAAAATAGTTTTACAAAAAGATAAATTCATTACTAATGGTGATACTGATAATATATAGTTTAGTGCAAATTTATTTAGTTTTATAGGTCGTCAAAATTGTAATAAATAAGATTAAACAAAATCACAATAATTTCATTTAATAATACTCGTAATAAAAAATTGTACTTGATAATTATTTATCGATTTACAAACTTATAAAGTAAAGTAAGTTACGAAACTAGAAATACCTATTTTAAACAGTAAGGTTCGTCGTTTTACTATTCATTGAAGTCTCTTAGATAAATGTAGTTACATCTGTTCTATAATAGGAAATACATAATTTCTTATTTGCTTACTTGTTTCTTCTACTTTCCAAATGTATAAAAATACATTTTTGATATTTTGCAACAGAATTACATCCAGGTAAATCTCAATCTAAAATAATTGGAGAAAGTAATCTGATCAGAACTACATTTTTAGATTTTATTTGAAGAAACAATGTTGTTGCAGCGCAGTACTTACATTCTCCAATTTAAATCAGGATTCTTGAAGTAAGTAGGAGTACATACCTTGATAAAAATATACATACCTTCTAACTGATTTAACAATTGTAGAAGTGTAAATCAAATTCTACAAATTTCCGATCGAAATTTAAAAAATAAATACTAGTAACATGTAGGTACTATTCAGCAAGCGGTAAAGGATGGTAAATCAGTTTATTTTATTTATTTCAAACAATAACTAGCTATCAGATGTACATATTTTTTGAATTAGGTACTACGAGTACTCATGTAGGTATTGCTTACCAACAAATGGGCAAATTCTAACTTATTTGGAAAATAACTAACGCACTAGTTTTATTTAGTATAAATTAACAAACAAAAAACACAGATCCATAAATACGAGTTGGTGTCTATATATTTTAATTTTATAAGCAAGAATAATTCAAATTACCTACCATTTATGTATTTTTAAAGTAAACGTTAATTAAAAAGAAATTTTGCAAGTTATATGGAGTAGAAAAGTAATAAAAAAAAATCCTACTCATATTTTTGTAATAAATGATTTATTCGTTATTCAAATGTTTGAGACTTGTCTGCGGCTTGTGTAACAAACTTTAAATACATATTTTTAGTAATTTGCATCAATTAATTTTCATTGAATAATAGGTATGTTAACATCAAAATAATAAACACAGCATATCTTTCAAAAGGACAAATATTGTATATTATACAACGGCGATATAATGGATGCTATTATTCCTGAAGATGAAGTTTAAAATACGAGCGAGGCCCAGCAAACACACTTGTAGAAATTATATAGTTAAGATATCACAAAGAAATTTCAATATAATATAGCATTTTTATGTAGACTATACATAATATTTCCCACTGTGGAATATCTCTACGATATTATTAATGGAATATATTATCTATGTCAAAATATATCTCAATTATATAACACAAATAATATACTCTTTATATAGTAAAATATATTATTTGAAAATAGTTACATTGTATGTATTCTACTTGAATATTATATTCCATTTATATAAGAATTTTATTAATTTATTATATATTTTTAGATTACTTACTTACTTACTGACACCGAAAGGTATAAAGGCATTGGATTAAGTAAAAGATTACTTTATGACATCTGTACGCATGCAACATTTGTTACCAGGGCCAGTTTATTTATTTAAATAAAATTCTATTCTTATATTTGTAAGCAACTATGCGGCTGGAATGGCCATAAGCTCTAGATTAAAAGCTAGAATCGTGAGTTAATAACAAATTTACACTTTTCCAAGTCGGTGTGATAACCTATTAGTAATTTTTTTATCTCAAATAAATAAAATCTTTCAATAATGGAAAATATATATTTGTTTAGTAAACATTATTTATTTTTTTCAAATAATTTGTTTGGTTTGTAAAGAAATTAGTCTTTCAACTAAAGAATTGTACTTTTTTATACGTCAAATAAAATTTTAAGGTATATATTTTGATTCCAGTAGGTAGTACAAAATATACACAATATACTTAATATAGCTTTGTAAATCCCGTACGTAATTAAAAATACTGGTATTATTGCTATAACTATCATTCGTTATAAATTAACAAGCCAGGATGGTCGCGCGGGCTAAGGCGCTAGTTGTCAGCAATGAAATCGTAAGTTCGAATCCCACTGAAGAACGAGGACGTTTAGAAATTGTTGTAATTGTCTAGATTTAAATTGCAATATATACATAGTGCCTTACAAATAAACATACAACTTTAGGCCGTAGGAGTGTCTCCTTTTTTAAAAAAATTGAAAACAATCCAAATTAAAATCAATTATAAAACTACATAATATCTATATCAGCGCTATATAATTATGACGTAAATCTGGAATATGATTATTATATGATTGTTATATAGGGTTGTGGCGGACATTTTTGATTAAAAATAACAAGTTTTTATATGTATGAGTGACATCGCAATTTACTTTGATATAAAGGCTGCTACATGATATATATGTAGTACGTATATATTTGTGTTTCCTGGGGGGTTTCAATCATCTGAGGGAAAAATAGCCATTATAGCGAGTTGTATACTAGACTTTATCCACGACTTATATATTTTAATAAAATAAATACCAATACGCAAAAATTTTGACATTTCCAAATGTATATTTTCTATCACCATATTTACAGCATTAAACATTGCAATGTTTAAAAAAAATAATTTGCACGAAGAAATTGATCCAAGCAAAGTAATTTTGGGAATGCATGCAACTCTAGAAAATATAAACACATCCCTTCCTTTACACTGCCTTTCAGATGCACAGCCTTGTACTTGCACAGCCACCCAAGTTACTATAACATTCAAATCTATAATATTCAGTCGCATACCCAGGTCTCACAAAATGCAGAACCATAACATTCAAATCTAGAAAATTCAAAACTATAAACTTCAGAAACAATAAAATTCAAAATCATAAAATGCAAAACTATAAAATTCAAATCTATAATATAGTATACAGTATAATGATAGTTTTGAATTTTCTAGATTTGAATGTAATGGTTCTGCATTTTGTGTGACCCGGGTATGGAACTAAATATTATAGATTTGAATTTTATAGTTTTGCATTTTATGATTTTGAATTTTGTTGTTTCTGAACTTTATAGTTTTGAATTTTCTAGATTTGAATGTTATGGTTCTGCATTTTGTGAGACATGGGTATGCGACTGAATATTATAGATTTGAATGTTATAGTAACTTGGGTGGCTGTGCAAGTACAAGGCTGTGCATCTGAGAGGCAGTGTAAAGGAAGGGATGTGTTTATATTTTCTAGAGTTGCATAGGCACCCGTAATTTTCTGATTGGTGCAGAGGAGGGAATACTGACTATTATTTCCTGCTATTATTCCCTGAGGGATTAATATATGGCATTATGTAGCAAACATCACAAATTTAATGTTCATGTTATACATTAGTCGTAGATAAACAAAATTGATTTCTAATGCCATAATTTTTTCTTAATCTTCTTCTTTTTTATCAAGAATAATCAAATTTTAAAACTGCTTTAAAATCCCATTCTAATACTTCATCCAAACGCCAATAAATTCCTCTTTCTTTCTCGTTACACTTTCAAGTTCACCGACCCACTCTCACTTCCTTTCCTCCGACTAGACAAACACGGTCAGTGACGTAACCGCTACGCCTCACAACACTTTATGATATTCAACATTCAAGGTGAATAACTAGTTCAATCAACCGCGTCAAGATAACGACGCGAGTGTGGCAATGAAAATGAAAGTTCTGATCAACACAACTATGAACGAGAAATAGATTCAATTAGTCAAAGATTAGGAAGAGTTATTATGGAAGAAGATGTGACGAAAGAGATAAGAATGATTGGAGCAATTTATTTGATAAGGGAAGAGTGAACAGTAAAGATTATGACTTAAAAGCTTTAAACTTAATAAATTTTGAATGTATTTCATAATACCTACGAGTAATTAATAAAACTGTCAGTGGGATTTACAATTCCGTGTATATACTTTAATGGCATATAGTATTTAACATACGTACTGATAATGGAACAAAAATAATATTTTAAAAATCTGACGTGGCCATCACACAACCTTCCGCCATATCTAGATTTTAAACAGAAATGTATACGTGCAATCCGGTGCCCATTTAAAATATACAAATAAAAATCTCAAATATTCAAACACAGAAATTTGCATCACCTGAATAAAAAGATTCATTCACAGGAAAACTCTGCTGTATTGAAGCCATCCTCCGTTCAATTACTACGTTTAATATCTTACTTAGGACTTATATAGCGCTAGTATGCCAACTTGTCACCCGTATCACCTGTCAATATTTTTTACGCAGAAACAAAAATCAACCGATCATGGATTACAAGATATCAACGTTTTATTTGATAAATTTATTTTTTAAATTTTACTGCAGTTCTTTAATGCTACCAGATAAAGACAATTTTTTTATAACGTAAGTTGCAAATAACTTTTCCTCTTATTCTCATTACAAATAAATACTATATTTTTCCAAATTTAAATACAATTTTGACAATTAACCTTTTCAATCTTCAAAAAATATCACTTCCGATGAAGATATTTGTACCAAAATCTAGGGAGCTCTTCCAATTTATATACAAATGTTAAATACCAAATATCAAAATTTTCGGGTAATTCGTATTTGAGTTATGCGACTAACAACCCTTGACCACACACACACACACACACACACACACACACACACACACACACACACACACACACACACACACACACACACACACACACACACACATACACACAGACATCATCGTGAAACTATCAAAAATGAGTTGTAAGGACCCTAATTCGTGCTCATCCACTAAAAATTCACCACCCGATTTTTTGCATGATTCCAATACCTTCCTTTACAGGTAAGCGGAAGGTAAAAATTAGTAAATTTATAGACAGTTATCGCATGAAGCACATTTTTGAAACCACTGGATTGTTGGTTGATTGAATAATGGTAATGGATAGGTATCTGATAAACTATGAATGAGATAGAGAAAAAAATTATATTTTAATTAATTGTGCAATGACAAGAAAAGTAGATAATTTCTATTTGAATACAAAGATCCAGAACTGTGATTGTGAATTTAAAAAAAATTATTTCAGTTCCACGATAAGTGAATTTAGTATGCCATTAAAGCCTGAATGTAGCTGTCTGAGAGAAAAGGATAGATTCATACAAATTTAGTGTGTCGAACAAATGCAGCAATAGGGAACGCGCTCTCGTAGAGGTATCAAAATTGGTACCTACCTACCATGCCTACCTACTAAATTTGAACGTATCACAAACAAGGGTTCATTTGAAAGATAGAAAATCAATCTAGATCCGTCTAGTGTTGAACGTGGAGCTCATCTTTATCTTTAAATTTATAAAAAATTAAGTCGATCCGACTAAAATTACTTTTATTTTATTAATTTAAACGTTCCTACATTACGCTCTTAAGATATGTTGTGAATTATCCTGTAGATTCTTAAATTTCAGGTTCAAATATTAATTTCTCATGGAAGCAATCTTTAATTAAATGTTCAAATGATTTTTAAGATCTGTGAATATTGTGCATAGGTATGTACAATTTCTTAATAACATATAGGTGCTGATTTTTGAAAATCCGTGTGGGGTTTTTAGTAAGAATAAAAAAGTAAAAACATGTTTTTTCGGTCATGTGACAGTTGTTGATCCAGAGGAGATGTTTTCAGAGATGTAATTAAAAAATGTAATATTTTTTTTAATAAATAAAATTTCTATGTGTCATTAGTTCGTGTGGGAGGCCTCACGAATATTTTCCTCTGAGGGGCTCGATCCCCGAAGCCCCCACGTAGTCGTTCTTGAAATAAATAAATTAATTGTATCGAGTTTTTGTATCTATTTAAGAAAATGTACAAAAATTATCTGAACCTGTTTACACAAGGATTTTTCATGCTTTTGAATCTTGCGATCAAGAATCATGGTGAGAATTGTCTGTCAAATGATGGCGCCGCAAAATTATATCTTCAATGAGTCTTGGCAAAGAAGAATTTCTAAGTTATTGCTATCTTCAAAAAGAATCTATGTGTGAACAGAGCTTAAGATTAATTTTGTAGGCTTAAATATAAAATTTGGTTATAAAATGATTGTTATTGTTTTGAGTTATCATAGACGAAAAAAACGTATTACATGCACGTACATACATCATTCCAATATTGTCAAATTTGTACTTAATAGAGTATAGACCCTGAAACGTACGCCCCAAAAACTCAGATTAAACATTTTTGATCCATCAAAATCACAATACCTTCCTCAGAGGATAAGAATATAAAGCTAGAGGATAATTATTAAAATGTATTTCCAATTCAAAACTTTAAAGTCCTAAATTTACATTTTTCATTATAACATTAAAATTCAAAAAACCAAAATGTTTTTAATATTGCGTAAATTATTTGGCATTAATTTTTATTAGATTCAAAAGTGTTTTCCTGTTTATAGGCTCATTTCTATTAAAATTGTTCATTAGATACTTATTCACCATTATTTCCAGATTTATTACTATTATAAATGTAAATTGCAGCTATAAGTCTTCAAGTACATCTCAATATAAGTGTAAAACAAAATCAAATAAAGATAAAACAGAAACAACCTACAGAACCAGTACTACAACTATACTAATAACTGCAAAATCGAAGAACCATTTCAATAAATCTGCCTTACAAGTCAATTAAAATAAATATATAAATCTTTCCTCACGTAAGTCTCTTTCTTGGTAAATCTTTGTTCGATCTGATCAGATATCGCGATTTTGCAAAATCCGCAGTTTGTACTGGATACAGTCTGAATAGAATCTGCGTATGTAGCATTCAGTATTGTATTCGTAATTATACAGAATCTATTGTATTCTTTCGTGAATGGAACAGAAAATTGAGCAATGTCAAATCTTGTTAATGATATTATGGTTGACCCAATTTTAGTGGCATAATACGACATATTTTACACTGAATATTTGCGACATATTTAGATTTTTTTCTTCTTCAATTCTACCCATATTGTACTTTTTTGTACTATGTATTTGTAATTTTCTGCTTTTCTAATAATTATTCTTTTTTATTTTATGATCTGCAATGTTTAACAAAAATATGTTACGAGTAGGTACGAGAAACTAATTCTAATATCATTTGGAAGAACTTTTGTTTAAAATATTTTTTAAATTATTTAAACATGACAATGTAGGTGCCAAGGCAATTTTTTAACTGCTTGTTCATAATGCAATATGATCATTTAAAAAGCGTAAACTAAAAATAATAATAAAGTTCTAAAACGATTAAATTTATAACGGTACAAATGTATTTGTACTTCACCTGTAAAATTTATCATCAGCTTTTGTAAAAAATCTACTAAAAAACAGAACGTTGCAATGTTTTATTACCTAAAGGTTCGTATCTCTACAAAAATAAAGGTAGATTTTAAGCGAATTTTAAGATTAAGTAGGATAAAGTTGAAGTATAAATGGCACTTTAACTGAGTTTTAAATTATTTTTTTCATTTCGAGTTACCTTTACCGAATGAACTCGGAATAATCTAAAGTACTTATACTACCTTTTGAAATCGGGATAAAAGTTAGTAAGGGTTGAACAGATGTAACAAAAATAACACAATGTCTTTACGAATATCAATTATTATGTTCTTATAAAATATTAATAAAAATGTAAAATTTAAGATTTAGAAGTTCTATATTATGGCATGTAAAATTATTTAATTTAAAATTAGAATTATACAAAGAAACTAAGAATTAAAATAGCATATTAAGTGGTTTTAATTCTAAGCTTCCTTAGACATTATATTAGCATAAAATAAATATTATATACAAGTTTCCTGGAAACTAGTAATGTAATATATTTAGTTTAAGCCATTTCAGTAAATAATTTAAAAACTTCTAAGTTACATCCTTCTTAGAAAAAGAAAAACTCTTATTTATGTATTTACATCTTTAATTCAGTTCTACGCATTTAAATCCAGCAAAAAAAACTAAAATTCCCAACATGTTATAATCCCAAATTATCTCCGACACATGTTCTGTCAATTCTCATAAAAATAAATGTGACAATATTTTAGTTCATTATTGCTTACGCATTTTTTCTTTAAAACTGAGAAAACAACGTTAAGAATGATTTAATAATATGTAAAGACCGAAGACTAAAGTGTTTATGGTAATAAGGTGTTGATTTAGTGCACTGGTTACGAACGTAGAAGAATTTTTTCGACGGAGCGGTCAATGGAACTGGAGGAAAGAAGCGGAATACGCAGGGTGCTAGTATAAAAGAGAGGTGATATTGTAGAAGAATCAGATTCAGTTCAACCTCAAGACAGTACTAACCAAACAACACAATGAAAACTGTGAGTTTTTACAAAATTCGTGAATTACATACAAAATAAGGACACCTGATTTTAGAACTGAAAATCATTTATTAATGAGTTGAATATAAAATAAAGTGAATTTAAACCAAGTGATAAATATAAGCTGATTGATCATTCTGAAACGCCTTTAACCCAAATTAGGTCAGGCAGCTTCACAAAATATTCAATACTGTGAATGATCGACGTCAACTCACGGAGACTCATAGTTGTTGGGACAATGAGACGCATTACATTACAATTAAATTGAGTGCAACGAAATATGTTGAATTAAATTTTTAATATAAAAACTGACCGCTTTTATGAATAACTGATTTAAGAGATTGACAATAATTAATAGTACTGTTTTTCTTTTAACAATTTATTGGAGCATAATGCTTCGAATAAAAGAAAAATGTCAAATTAACTGATTGATAAATAAATGTAGAAAAAAACTAATTTTCATAAGATTCTTTTTTAGAAAACAATTATCCAATTTGTATACTCATTCAAACTTATTTCTGTTTCATTTAGGCTGTAGTTTTTCTGGCCCTCATTGCCGCCTGTTTGGCAAGACCTCAACAACTAAAACAATCAGGAAATCCTCAGGATGCGACTATTTTACAATATGAAAATTACAACATTGGCGTCGGTCCTTACAATTTTGCGTAAGTATTTCCTTAATAATAATGCTTCAAATCTAAAGAAATAAAGTGGTGTTTGGTGTAGCAAAATTTTTAGTTTAAATAAAGATACACAAAATCGAGTAGTTCAAAAAAAGCTGAATCTTTGTATGTTTGTCTGTCAGTCTGTCTGTTTGATTTGTATCTAAATCTAGACTCTTTGTCTGATCCTCATGAAATTATGCATGCAGATCTCTTTTGATATATCTTTAGATTTGAAGGTATATTTGACTTCGATCGGACCATTAGGGATTGGGGGAAAAATTAAAAATTGCTCAGACGAAATACAGTACCTACCATTGAAATAAAATAAGAAAGATAGGTAGGTTATTTTAATCGGGTCATAAATTATGTTTAAATTCGTTTGGACTTTAAGAGGTGGGGGTGAAACATCAAGATCTAGTACGATCTCCTGTTTTGACCAGAATCAAATTTTAAGATATGTATAATTCGATAGGATAATAATTAGGAGTGAGAGTTAAAAATATAGAATTTAAAATATTTGTCCGACCCTTATAAAATTTTACATGATGACATCAGATTTTAAAATAGCTATGTTTCTTTTATCCGAGCAACCTCGGGTACCAACTAGGGATGGGAAAATATCGAAATATAGATAAATATCGATATGAACATAAGTGAATATTACTTTTCGTTTGGAATCGATGTATCGATAACTCGATATTATCGATATTTTCCGATAATTATCGACATAGGTATATCAACAAATATCGAGTTATCGATACATCGAAACCAAAAGAAAAGTGATAGCAACTGATGTTCATATCGATATTTTTCCCATCCCTAGTACCAACTTCAGCTAGTATAATATAAAGTTATTACGATAGGATAAATAAAATATAATAGACATGGTGCTCAAGGGTTAAGCTATACTACGCTTAACAAACAGGTTCAGTAATGCAAACAGCTAAATTTGAATGAAAAATTGCTAGTGACAAGCAGATTGAACATAGAATATGTAACCAAGATCTGTAAAATACGAAATCCTATGGTACATTTAGACAGGCTGTAGAAATGGGAGAAATGCTGTAGTGATATTGATCCTTAAAATTTAAATAATTACTGAATCTGTTTATTGGATATAGTATAGTGCATAATTATCCCACCAACCATTGATATAAAAACAATTTACAACTGACCTTTTCCTTCTCCAGTTACCAAACCAGCGACGGCAGCGCTCGCCAAGAGACCGCAGAGCTGAAGAATCCTGGAACAGAAAATGAAGCTTTAGTTGTGAAAGGATCGTACACATACGTAGGAGCTGATGGCGTACAATACACCGTCACATACATCGCTGACGAGAACGGCTTCCAACCACAGGGAGTACACATTCCCTCCCAATAATTCATGTCAGCCAAGAATGAATTTAAAACTTAAAGTCAGATGATTGTAAGATGGATTGTACGCTGTATGGTTGTAATTATTCCTAATAAATATTAATTTTGTAAATAAATAACGTTGAAAAAACTTATTTTATCATTATATTCAATCATTATTCAAACTTGATTTTGCTAACAAAATACTAGTATGGTATAAATTACTGTTATTGTACTGCAATGCTGATTCAGAATTTCAACGATCGTTATTCTGAAAAATTGAAAATCTTTAGTTAGTATTCGGTAAACTCAAACGTGGTGTTGCTGCAGAAAAAATATAATTTTATAATGTTTTTAATTTTCAAGATTATTTTTTAAATAATGCATTAAATTTTAATTTCAATTTAAATAATTAGTTCCTATTATCGTTTTTAATTGATGCCACATAGTAATCTATGAACCCTTATTATGTGCAAAATATAATGGATTTTAAAAAGAAACATAATTTAATATTAAAACAGAAATCCTTATAAAATCAAACAGCACCAGATCGTGCCAACATTATGGGGCCGCTATACATAGAAATCTTTTGAGATCCTTTTAAAAATAATAATGATATAATTAATGCGCCACAGACAGGGACGGAACAAGGATTTTTTTAAGTGGGCCAGTAAAAAATTAAAGTGGGAAACCCACACTTTTTATAGTAAAATTTTTGTTTTGAAAAAAAATATTTTAACTTTGGGAATTTGACTTAGTTCCTCCTGAAATTAATTTCGTAGAAAACAGTACCCAGTTAAGAATATGATATCAAATATGTATGCATAGATAAATTTTGCACGACTACTCAAACTGACAATTGTCAGTTTGAGTTTATCTTAAGATAATACATACCAATATCTATTAAAAATACAACATTTATCAGCAATAAATCTATACCTATCCTCTGTCAATATTCATAAACATTACTTTTACCTCAATTAAGTATAAATCAATATTTTTTTGCCTGGGCCACTGGGCGGGTCAAGACTTTGCAGAATAGGCCATGGTCCACCCGAGCCCACCCTTAGTTACGTCCCTAGCTACAGACGAATTTTTGTTTAGTTCATTAATTTTACATAAAATCTTATGACTATAATAATTTCGTTATATGAAGTGAACTGATCAAGATAATTGGTACTTGATACGAACGGTAAATCAATCGGTACAATTCCTAATTCATGTTCATGTCTTCAATGTTCAAAATTCAAACATTTACCTAGGTATATGAAAAATTGTGTTTTAAATAAAAATTTAGATTATGAAGTGTTAAAAATTCGTACAATAGTACCATCTAGCAAGCAATACGTTTTTGTTTTTTAGGTAAATTTTCAATAAATAACCACATGCATATTTTAGTATGAAAACAATTATTTTACACTTCACACCTCATTCCATAATAATTTTTATTAGTGATTGAAAACACTACTAATCTGATTTATGAATTAGAAAATGTTTGTTTATTCAGTATTGTTTAAAGTTCTAAGTATTTAAGTATAATTTATTTACATCACTAATTAATAATTTAAGCTGTCAACTAAACCTATTAAACATTATGTTTACAGAAAAAATTAACACTCAATAATTTTTCTTCTTTTTCTACCTCCCACATAGTTGACTCTCTCTTCTATAGTTCTAAATATGTAACCATGACAACCATATAACAATAAAATCTCGATTTCCTTATGTTACCTATAACAAGTTATCACTTTCTCGTCACATTTTCATAATTCAATAAAATAAAACATTGCATAATACGACATTAAGATACAATAAGATCATTTAGCAATGACAATCTGAAGATTACTAAACAAATTGGCAGTTAAGGAGAAAGTATAGACAATCATTTCATTAAAATATAATATATTTCACATAATTTCAACATGATAATAGAATTTCAAACTTTAACAAACATTTGTTAGTAGACAAATACTCTTAATATAGGCATTTACACATAATTATTTTAAACATGACATTAATTTTTACAAAGCAATAATATGTTTCTCATTCGCAAAAGGGTTTTTCAGTCCAGTGTTTATAAGACAATTTATAGAAAAAAATTATCCACAAATATGATGCTACTGTTACAGCTTTTTTCTATCAATCGTTATCGTTAATGAATTATTTAAAAATATACTTGAAATACAAATTAACCTGCACATGCACAGTCACATGTTCATTACGCATTCTTCAATCCCATTGTTACTAAAAATGCGCTTCTTGCGAAAACAGCCCTTTAATTTACAAATTAACTATATGCAACTGACATATGCCTGTATAATCTAAATACAAGTTATTGAAAATATTATTCGATGCATTTCTAAATTTGTACTATATTTTTTCTAATTAATGCATCAATGATTGACAAAAATTACTGTATTACTCGTCAGTCGTCATCTTTAGTATGATCATTTATGTTTTGTAAAAAAGAATATCAAATGTCAGTCCAAATTTCTTCTTCTTCCTCTTTTACTTTCCAACGCCGCCTCCAACTAGAGATCCAAGGGCTGCAGAAGGAATCCCTACATTGGGAGTTCTTCTTGGGATATGGTCTCCTTCAGGACGGAAACCATTCTCATCAGCGATATAACGAACTGTGTACACAACACCATCTGGTGCTAGGAAAGAAAAGCTTCCAGTTACTGAAATTGCTTCGTCTTCAGTGCCTGGGTTTTTCAGGATTCCTTGTTCCTGTCGGGCTTGACCGTCGCTTGATTCGTAACTAAAAGGAAAAAATGTGAAGAAGCCAGTTTATATTGGGTTGGAAGACTTTAAACATCTTCACAAATGAAAAGTGCAATAGGCGACTGTGAGTGGATGAATATCTTGGAAATATTCAGGAAAGCAGTCAGGTACTTATTTAAAATAGTCAAAGTTTCGCCACCACTTGTAGAATCATCAACAGAGACTAAAATTTTATATAAATACTGTAACATCAAATGATGTCGTGAATTAAAATTTAAATTTGTCTAAAATGTTTAAACAAATATAGCAAGATTTTAAACAACATGAAGTATTTTATATTACGTCCTATTGTCATATTTTAATTAAAATTTACATTGTGGTGGTGAAGCATACAATTGCAACAGTGGCGTATTACCCTAGAAGCCTAAGAAGGCCGAGCTTCTGGCGCAAAATATTTAGGGGCGGAGCGACGGACCACATCAATCAATTTTTATTGTAAAATACAGTATTTTTGTTTAATTATTTGAAAATTAAATTATTATATCTTGATAAAAATAACTGTAATTTTAAAGTTTTTGTAATTTTTAATTATAAAGGCACTTGACCTAGAATGAAGAAAAACATTTTCTTTACCTTTTAGAGTGTAGTTTAACCTTTGTACGACATGCTATTCTCAAAATTGGATTTTTATTATTGATTGTTTACTTTACTGAAGAAACAGAAACCTTAGTATGTTTTAAATTTTGTATATTAGGTTACAATAAAATTTGAATGTTCGGTAGCTATATTTTGAAGTAAAAAAAATCATAATCAAAAAGGGCGGAAAAATTCTGGGCTTTGAGCGCCACTGTTCATGAACATAAAAGTTCTGCAAACGAGGTTTGCTGAATGTCCTGCTTATTGCCTGCCAAAGAAACTAATATATTGATAATGTATACAAAGTAATAAATCAAAGTCATAACTAAAGCTTGTTTAACATTACAATATTTTCGGCTAGAAACTCGAACTAGATTTTGGAAACTTTTTCTGACTTTTTTGTATAGAATCACATCAAAGTTTTGTACTAGTTTCCTCAAAGTTTGTTATTAATCAGAAATAGGTATGAATGGAAAATGTAAATAAAAAAATAATAATGAAACTTTATAAAATACTACATACAAGTGCAATATGAAGAAGTCAAGAACCCGAATGTCACTTCTGCAAAATGTGAGTTAACTGCGCTACTGCCCAGATCTAGAATGAAACTTGGATGGAAATAGGACTGAAGCTATTTTTTTAAGTCGAAAAAAAAACTTAAATGGAGATGTTCGAGTATTACTTTATCATATTTTGCATTTTAAAAATCTAGAATGAAACTTGTCAAAGTCTCTAACCGAAAAAAGTATAATGTAAAACAAGTTTAACTAAATTGCGAGTGTTTTCTCTCCTTTTAAATCACAACTGACATAAACAACATTGTTTATTGAAACTTACTGCAAAAATTTATTTAATATCAGTATCATTAAAGAATACAAAACAAACAAATGAAAAGAATCTCTGAAGGAAATGATGCAATATTGTGCACAATTAGGTACTTATAATAACTGAATTTTCTCAACAATTACAATTATATAACTATATGCACAACTTACTTAATTTATAGTCAAGGTAAATAAATAGGTACTTTACGCTATTAAGTAATTATTAATTCTTTCGCTAACTGATTTATTGTAGCAATAAAAATAAAAATAGGCAAAATACTGAATAGATCTTTTAAATATGTTACTTCTACCGATGAACAAGAATTCAGAAATAATTTCTTAATAAATAATTAAAATCCATTACAAGTAACTTGCAACTATCATTCATAAACTTGTGCCAATTTCAAATTATTACGTTGTAAATTTTACTAATCAATTATTAGAATTTTTGTTTTGTAAACTTTATGTCATGATTAAGTCGCATTCACTGTCCTCATTTCAAGAAAATTATGTAAAACATCTACACAAATTTTTATTTTTACTTCACACCTTACACGATGCGCGGTTCGCGACTTATTTTCACTGGTATGTACATACTTCAGTACAATTTATGATGGAAAAGAAAGTCACAAATATTTTATTAATTCACATACTTGGCAATGGAAATTATTTAATTGAATACAGTAATTTAAATATGAATTGCAAGTGTACAAAGCAAAACAATAATATTATTAGCAAAAATTTTATGGCTATTTAAAATAATCATTATCAGATATTCATAAATGTTCGATATTATAAAATCACTTTCTAAATATTTTATAGCATTTAATTGGCAAATCAAATTATGCATACTTACATGCATAGATTGCTAGTACAAACAACGGATTTAAGATTATTAACAAACAATTAATTACCAGTGTTTTTCAATAATTTACTGTAGTTTTATTTGAAGTATTTTTCTCTTAAACAATTTATAACTAAAAGTGACACAGTATGGACAATGTACAACTTTTTACAAATCATCTGTTCATAATAACAGTCCTATGCATGGTTTACTTGAAAAATTATAAATGTATTATCAGCCAGAAATTAAGAACAAGCGTATTAAAATATTATTTAAATAGAAAGGAAACGGACAGAATTAAGGCTAACAAAACAAAAACTACATGAATAAAAAGAAAAGTAAGACACCTTGACCATGATAGTTCTTGTGATTTTGTACATTATGGTTATTATTTCCGTAAAAAAGTAAAGGGGAACAAAAATTTCTTGTACTTTGTAAATGTCACCAGTATGTTAATAATGTGAGAGCACAGTTTGTATAATGTAGAAAGAATTTTAGCTTTCCTCTTGTAAAATTTTGAATAATGATAATGACATTTAAAAATGTTCACACAGAATATATTATTGTTTATTGTTTTATAATTGACGAATTTAATAAGCAATAACAATAAATAATTATTAGAGATACCAATACAAAATTTGGTAAAATTTGTGAAGCTTGTCATATCGTAAAGTATGCTTGCGTTCATCAAACTAAAATTAAGTGCACTCGAATTTTAATTTTTACAAAAGTATCCAATTCCCAAATTTCTCTAATAAATTTAGGGTTCGTTCTATTAATTAAGAAAAAATAGATTTATTTTATAGTACAAATATAGAAATTTGGCAATTATATCTACAAAATCTTCTTTTGTGTTCATTTTGCTTTATCACGTTTTCATCAACAAAAGCAAACTGATTTTAATAGAAACACTGACGAGACAAATAGCCAACACACAAATTTGGAACTATAAACAGTCAAATTAATTTCTTTAAATTACAGTGCTATTAATTACACCAAATTTCGAGCTGTGAACGCGGCTTTACAAAGAACTTTTTATCTAAGAATAAAATATTATACTAAATAAATAATTATTTAGCGTTGTCTAGTGAATTATAATAACTTTTAACAGAATAATGACAGAATGCAAATAGTATTCTACTCTGTCCCACGAGACCTTTCATTAAAGTTAGTACTCTGGTAGTTTGAACATTGAACATAGCTTACTCTATACAATTATCTGGGATAAAATAAGATTATTCGATAGACAGAGACACGCCTTTAAAATGTGTGCCTTATATTTTTAAATGATTTTGCTCAAACAAAGAATACAAAAACAGATTTTAATGACTTTGGTCTGCAAGTAGTAGGTACATGATACTCCTTATAAGATCAATAATTTTATCGAGAATTTCATTATAGAAGGAAGGCCGTTTACTTAAACAAAAATCGAAAAAGAAGCATTGAATTTGTTATTCGAGTAAATGGGCCGTATAATTTATTAATTTAGTAGTCTGACAAAAATCCAAGAAACACGTACCTATATCAAGTAGGTTAATTAATAGAATAATTACATTAAATGCTCAATGTATGCACCAGGTTAATATAAAAACGAACTATTGACCATTTAAATCGTCTCATTATGGCTAAGGACACCGTCATTAAGCTACTCGTATAGTCAAACATTTTGAAACACAATGTAGTACCTATATTTGTTGATAAAACAAAACACCTTCAATTCTCGGTTACCTATATTTACATGCTATTAAATATATGTTTGATGTAAGATTATGTTATGTTAGATATGATTATGGTGTATGTTTTCAAACGTTTTCACCTTTTACAAACTTTATTAAGGGTTTTAGTTTTTGTATAACTTACGCAAAGCTGTATTGTCCATTTCCATCATTTTCGCTCTCATATTTTAATACAACGGCATCTCTTGGAGATGCTAATCTAGGTTGAACGGGTAATTGTTGCGGTTTGGCTAAAGCCAAAGCAATGAGAACTGAGAGGGCAATAATCTAAAATAAAATTAATTAGTAAAAGGACACGATCTTAAATTTTATTCTTGTTGTTCTAAAGGCTCATCAACTGTGAATATGTACATAATACTCGTATAGTATTTTCAAATTTTCTTGACACCCACATGACTTCGTGATGTCACCGATAATCGTATAAATCAAATTTAAGATTTTAGTTACAATTTTACTCGATTTTTGGCGCAACCGGTTTATAAATAACTGTCAAAATTTAATTTTATTTAAAGAAGTACTAAACTTGATTAACTCTATTATTACTTCATATAATTATCAAATTGATGGTATTATTTATATTACTTCGAATAAATGTATCAGAAATTTCGAATTGTAAGCGTCAGTTTGACAAAATTTGAAACAATTGACTTGCTAACTTGTTCTGCCATTAGGAGTTTAAGCCATACCCCTTCACCATCAATCTTATAAAAAATGTTTGTGTTAACAAAAACAGAATATATGCAAGTTGTGTTTCCTTGGAACGTACAAAAGTCACGTGGGTATCAAGAATATTTGAAAAGACTATTTTTCAAAGAGTGATACGAAAACTAGAAGTGAATGTTCCAGTTTACAGTAGATATTAATTTTCAACAAATTAAATCAGTATGACCAGTATGTCACCAAAATACAAATCAATATCTTGTTTACAGTATTTCATTTTTATAGGACGATTTCACTGGTGTCCCATTTACTACTTTAATGTAAAACTAAATGCACCGATATAACTATTTTAGACAAAATCACAAAACTTTTTATTACCAATAATGAAATATTTGCTCTGGTTGAAGAGCCCTTAATTTTTAGATAAATAATATTTTGAATATCATGAAACACCAGTGCTTTTTTTAAATTTCATCTTTAGCAAAAGAAGTTGCCGAATGCACTTTAAAGTATTGAATTGCACTTTATTGTGTTGAATTGCACCAAAATTTATAACACATTTTTGTCTAAAACATTACACCAATCAAAACAAACTATCTTTTACTTACCACTTTCATGTTGGTTACTGTAAAGAATCTGAAGAACTTTAACTCAAATGACCACACTACCGCTTATATACTCCATCGAAGACGCTTCTTGTATCTAGCACAAGAACCAGAGGAATCCCTACCCGAATACCGGAAACCATCACATTACGAGATTTCAAATCTAACCCTAAATTTCTCCTGCCACCTCGTATGAATATATTTCCATTTTGATATCAAACCGATAATATCAAATATTGAAAACACGGATTTTTGTTACATACAAGGAAATACATGTAATCATGTATAAATTATTTGATTAAAGTACGTAAATGTTTTGATGTATATGGAGAAATTTGATTATATTAAGATTTCTGTATGTAATGTATTGTATAATTTTGCATTGGAATGCGATTGAGATGAGTAGCAACTTTCGGGGTTAAAGGTTCATAGATTAGTTTATAAAAATACACAGTTTTCGTTTAGTTTTTAATATTATAGGTCTCTAGCATCACAAGGTAAAAAAATAATTTATTATCAATATGAATACAATCTCTTTATAATTAATACCGTACCTAGTATAAAAAGGAGAGAAAATTTGGATTAGTGAAAATATATTTTATAATTTAGTATACAACTATATGATTTATTTTGTATGAAAAAATAATTATTGATATTAGTTGCAATTAATTTACACAATAACACATCAGAAACTTAATCGAAGTAATCCTTATAACAAAAATGCACAAAGACAGCATTTTTTATGTATTTTCATAGGTAGGTCTGAGGTACAATGCTTTTTCCCAGAAAATAAAATTATCTATAATTTGATGAACTTGTATCTAATAAAACAAAATTCGTATATACCATTCTCACATTTTTTGAATCGGAAAAGTTTAACTTGGTAACCTCTGTTATATATTAGCAAATCAGAATACTATTATACATTACGTGAAATCCTTCAGGCATCCGCAGTCATTCACAAATAATATTGTGGGTTTTCATAAATGTAATATAAACATTGTTTTACCCACCTATAATGTTTTCCATTTTCTTGTAGCCTATAAAAAGTCATTTAGAAACCTGTTTTACAAATAACGAATGTAAAACATATAAGAAAATTTCAAACTTGAAATTAGGTTATAAACAAATTCACTTCCAATATAATTTTTGTTTCGTTAACACTAAGTAAGCAAAGTTATAAACATAAATTGAGAAATAAATTTCTGCATTTCCACACTTACACTACTTGTTCCACTAAAATTAAAACAAATGTCAATCATAAAAAGAACCAAACGTTTTATATGACATTAATAATTGCACTACACAATCAGGTGTAGTTTATAATCCAGTGCGCATGACAGTAATTATAATTAAAATTTAAATTGACTTGTGGTAAATTGAGAAAATAAATATCATCTTCGAAATAATTCACGATACAGATTAATGTTGCGATAACACCAATGTTTTTGACACTTACCTAGTTGGATAATTTAATTGACAGATTTGTGTTCATATAAAGCATAGTAAAATAGTTTTAAAGTACTCAAAATAGTATAAATTATTAAACTTGATATTGTTCACCTTATTAATTTATTTGAATTAATAGTTTATTATACAATGAGTTTATAATGATAGCTATTAATACGCGAGTATGAAATTTACGATACTATAATGAGTGTCGTTATTCGTACAAGTGTATTAATAGCCATTATACATGAAAAAAAAAACTATTCATTTGCATGAAATTGAAAAAATCTGTATCGAAATGAATGTCATTCAAGTACAGACAATGCATATTTAATAAGTACCTAAATTAAAGCATGGCAGTAGAAAATATTATTTAAAGAGCACATAATGTAGGCTTTAATTCAAGAGGATGAAAGATTATGTACGAGCTGAAAGCGAGTGTTGTATAATTGTCGAAGTGAATTATATTCATTATGTGCGAGTCAAATACGACTTTTTATCTACGAGTTTGGTATGTAAAACATTTCTACACAAATTTTTATTCATTAAAATATTAACCTAACCTCACATTTTGGTGCGATGGCAGCTGGCAGTTGTGTTGAATAATGGACTCTTAATAGATTAATGTTGAATTATGAATAGAGGGGTTTATCTTACTGAAATTACCTACATAATAATAATTGTTGTTCTATCAGTTGTAATTAATTTATAATTTACACCGTAACACTTTATAAACCTATTGAAATTAATAGTCCTATTCCATGACAAAAATGTACAAAGTAGTACAAATCAGTAGGTACATGTTTTTATAGGTAATGTAGTCTGTACTTGGTCATCCCGTATATAAAACCTATGTTTTCTGTGTTAGCAAATTAGAATACTACTTGTTATACATAAGTCAAATTTGTCAATCATTCACAAAAACATACTTCTATTGGGTTTTCAAAAATGTAATATATAATCCTGTTTTACTTACCTATAATGTTTTCAATTTTCTTGTATCCTATAAAAAGTCACTTAGAAACCTATTTTACAAGTAACGAATGTAAAACGTAAGAAAACTTCAAACTTGAAATTAGGTTAGAAACAATTTCAATTTTTGTTCCGTTAGCACTTAAGAAAGCAAAGTTATAAACATAAATTCAAAGAAATTCCCGCACTTCTACACTTAACACTACTTGTTTCATAAAAATTAAAGCAAGTGCCAATCATAAAAAGAATCAAACGTTGTTATTACAACATTAATTTATTGAACTGCACAATCAGCTGTAATTTATAATGCACTGCGCATGACAGTAATAATAATTAAAATTTAATACGATTTGTGGTAAATTGGGAAAAAATATATCATCTTATCTTCTATAATCACGAGATTTTGCGCATACTTATACTAATATTTGACTTAACGGACTAATTTATGTTCATATTATAGTACAGTTAAATAGTAGTTTTAAAGTGATCAAAATAGTACAAATTAAATTTTACATTTATTAATCTATTCGAATTAAAAATTGGAACCAAACTGACTAGAATCTGTGTCTGTAGGTATATTGTGTAATTTATAATTATAACTATAATATAGAAAAATAATTAAGTTAGTTTATTTAGGAAACCTATTATGTAAATTAAATTCAATATCATTTATTGAAAACAAGATAAAATTTATGTCACACATTTACATAAAACTCATCTAAAAAATTTTCCTTTCCCATTTTTCTTTCCGATTTACGTAGGAATGAATAATAACTGAAAACTTATTATCTCCACTATAAAGTTTCAAACACTTAAAAAAATTTTATTCAAATATCCTTTTGAAGAGTGTATTGGGCAACTACACGATAAAAACATTCTCAAGCCGTCAAGATTGTAATTTCTATTTATATATTGTAAACAAAACAAAAATAAAAATTTAACAAATGAGTTGAACGTTTATTACAGGAGCATTCAAATGTCATGTTGCTAAGCAGGAATCTTTTATTTGCTCTTATCTGTTTGAAGTCTGTCAGATGGAATATATTTCGCACTTTCCTACGTAACACTAACACATAGTATTACACAGTATCTGGGAGGCCATCTTGCCATCTATTACTATTTATTTATATGAGAACATATGCGCCGACTCTTGGGGAGTAGCTAAATTAACAGAAAGAGTTTTGAAAAACTATGATGACACTACAATTACTTTGGTTACTTTGCTATAATGTCGACAATATATAGAACAAAAAAATAATCTAGCGTACAAAATTCATCAAAATTTCCATATTATTAATTATTAGCCCTTATTATTTCAAAATAAGTAAAAGGCATAATGGTATCAGAGCTGAGTGCGTGAGTAAATTTTTGTTCAAGATCGCGCACGCTCACGAAACAAAAAACGAAATCACGTCGAATCACACACGATATTTTGCGTTTGACTCACGATCACTCACATACACGAATTTATTTTTATAGTCACGCCCGATCACGCACGGCGGGTCACGTAATTTTTAAAAACATTGAACAATACTAATTTAGTTAAACTCCGCAAAATCGTAGTGAAAAGTACAACTGACGCTCCAATTATTTTCGACTAATTGCCGAATTAGCCATTTGTTTTGTGTTGATATTTTACAAATTATGTATTATTTCGTGATTCGTGATTTTTACACTCACGCTCACACTCAATCACGATTCAAAATTTTAATATTACTCACGACCACGCAGGTCACGCAGTAACCCTTCGTGACCCGACAAAATTCACGACCCGCGCTCAGCTCTAGTTCAGATCATTTTACTATCAAATTAATCTAATCAAATTATATTTTGTGTCAGTTTTTTATTGACAAATGAGTTCAATACAAAATTTGAATCATTTTATCATTATACAACATTTTAGATTTGCTGGTTTCACTTGAAAATCTGTTATTTTTTGCAAATTTCGCAGCCCCTTAAATCTGCAGGCCACACTAACACATGATTAAGTGGTTAAACCAGGTCAATAGCCCCCCCAATAAATAGATTACTGATTTTATGATATGCATAATATTTGCTCGTTTTGTGCTGAATTGTGCTGCAATACAAATATTTTGTGCTCAATCCGTTTACGAGATATTCAAAGTTAAATTATGAGGGGCCAATGACATGCTGAGCCCTCCCAAGTTATAATTTTTAAAATTTTATTTCACAATTGTTTTGTGCTGAATTGTGCCGTATAATAACAATTTTGTGCTCCTTCTAGTAAGTGTATATTAATAGGAGGGGCCAGTGACATGAGCAGCCCCTCCACCTCAACTTTTTAAAACTTTCTCGTCGTTATTATTTTTTGCTGGTTTTGTGCTCAATTGTGCTGTATAACAAAAATTTTGTGCTCATATAAGGTTGAAAATAAGCATAGAAATATGAGAGGCCATTGACATGATCAGCCCCCCTCAACTTAATTATTTTTAAATAATTTTTTTACTGTTATATTGTGCTCGTTTTGTGCTGAACTGTGCAGCAATAAAAATATTTTGTGCTCAACCCGTGTACGAGATTTTTAAAGTTAAATTATGAGGGGTCAGTGACATGCCTGAAAGTTATAATTTAATAAAATTAAATTCTTGATTGTTTTGTGCTGAATTATGCCGTATAACCAAAATTTTGAAAATGTTTTTTAATGGCTAAGTCAAGTTGACTGTCTCATTTAAATTTTTATATAAAATAAATTAAGCATATTTTTGCGCTGCTATAATTCAAAGAATAAAAAGTTTGGAAAGGCTAAGTTGACAACTAGCTCTAGCTTTTAAATTGACATTTTGGGCTTGCCTCAAATTTATTTTATTCAAATTCTAAATTGGCAGAGCTAATTGGACGACAGAGAAAAGAGAAAATTTTATAATTCTTTTATAATGCGATTATATCTTTATACATTGCGCCCTTATGCATCGCTAATAATTTTATGCGCTGCCCGTAGGTAACAGTAATTCACATAATTTGTTCGAAAAAGCCAGTGATATAATAATTATATTATTCTTATCATATGAGTGAAGTAATTTGACATATTACCTCCCTAGTGAAGCAATGCTACTAATGGAGCGATATAGGAAGTTAGCAATCCAGCGTTACTATATAACATCCTTGGTAATTTATTAACTTGGGGGAGAAGGGGGGGCTATTGGCATGGACCTAGTTAAACCAACAAAATTTAACACCTACAAATAAGAAAAGTTTTGCTGCAATCACCCATGAAAATTTGACGCCAGCTTTCGGACTATATAAGCTCTGCAAATGTATTGGACACTATTTAAATATTTACAGCTGTATTCATTTTTCTGTAATATTCGTTTTATTTAATAATATAACAGTGAAATGAAGAACAAAAATTATATTAAATCAATTATTAAAAAATAAAATTAACAAAAGCACACTAGTACAAAATTTGAAAATTATAGGGTATTTACAAAAGTTTAAAAAATATTACAAAAAACTTACCTTAATTTGCGTTAGAAATGCTAACAGGCTAATACACTAACATTTAATTAAAAATCAAAATAGCACTAGGGTCCAGTGGCGGATGTAGACCTCCGCCCTTCTCCAACCCCGGAAATAAATCTAAATGATGATTTAGCACAGGAAAAAACAAAGCGTAATCTTAGCGTAATGCTCTTAATTGAAGCTTAAAAATCATGAAAAAGTAAAACAAAAATAATTTTCTAATTATTTGACCTTTTGAATTTTAATCCCGTTAAAAAATCCTAGATCCGCCCCTGCTAGGATCTTTCAGTGTCCTAGGGTTCATTAAAGTTTATTTTATAGGTTATCTATGTTAGAGAAATGTCGATCTACGATACCAACTGTGTTAATTTGTATTCAATAATGCAGAATAACAGAATATTATAGATGAAGCTATTTGATTGAATTTGCCATAGTCACAGCGTATTTCTATAAAGTTTTTATTATAAATAATTTTTTTAAAGATCAAGGTTGTTCTTATTTTTAACAGTAAAACATTGTATTCAAGATAGTATTCTAGAATCGTTTAATTTATAATTTATGCAATAATGCATGATTCTTCCTACTTTATATTCCCTATCGAATATGTGTAGTTTGCTGACTACATTTTTGTACTCCGTAATATGATAATAATAATTTTCATTTGAAAATCTACCCAATCTGCTTTTCAAAAATATGAGAATCGTTTTTAGACAATTAATTAAAATTAAACTTAATAAATTTCAAAAGTTTTTTGGAGCAATAATGTATACCTAGTTAAATATTATTTTAAAGTATTGAGTACTAAGTCTGCGTGATTGGATTTCACTAGTATCACATCTACCATTCTGTAAATGGTAAGAAAATCATATTAAGTATGTAAGTAGGTAGTTTACAGTAAGATAAAAATAAAATGTAAATATCATTTATTTTACTTATCAATAAAGCTTACATTATTATCTTCTTACTTAATAAAGCTTTCTATAAATCTTTAGAAGATTAGGGATTTAAGTACCATTCATTTGAATAAAGATCAATTCGGACTGAACCAATAGGTATGTATAAAAGGTACGACTTTGCAGTCCATAATATAGAGCTAAGATCAGTCTGCTTTGGGCATATTTTATTAGCTACTATCAATATGGTTGATAAATTATGCATCACTAGGTAGAAATAATCATTTAAAAAATACATCTAAAAGGTTAATGTGGTCTACCAAAAGGGATTTGACTGTTTGTCCTTGAATTTCATCTTTATCTTTTAATGTAAAAATGTGGAAAATGTATAGGTATTTGAATAAAAGTTAATACTTAATACAAAACACACAAACTAAATTAAATAATTTATTAATAATTTACATTCACACACAAAATTTTAAATAATAGGACAAAAACGAGCAGTACAGTAGCGCACGCAAACAAAATGTAATAATTATAACTTTTGAAATATAAAAACACCAACTGTACCTACAGTTTTCTTTTAATTATTTTACTCCACCTCCTGCTAATGTACCTAATATCGTGGGATCGATTCTAGTTGAGACGAACGGACGCTCCTCTGGAGGTTGCTCTGGTAACAGTGGTCTTCTTTTTGGTATTGTGCGGAATCCAAATTCATCAGCAATATAATTCACTTCAACTAATCCTCCGTTATTATCTAAGTAGGAATAAAATCCTGTCACCACTAAAACATCTTCATTTCCTACTTTTTTAACAGTGCCAGATTCTTCACGAATTGTTCCATCTGAAGTCTCAAAACTAAAATAAAAATAAAAATTATTATCTCGGCCATATTTGTTCTCGTCTGGATGATATTTTATATTGAAACGAAACAATTAAGACGAGAGACTAGACGAGATGATAATAATTCTTTTCTTGTCTCGGACTTTGGCCTAGGCAAAAAAGGCAATTTTGAGTGGTATATTTTATAAATTTTTCATTACCGAAGCAGAAGAACGAATTAGAATAAGGACAATACCTTCTTTCAAAACAAAATACGAAATGCATGCATTTGTTCATTATAAAAGATAAAATGTAATTTTGTTGTAGAATGGGGTACTAGCATGACACTGAAAATTATATTTTGATCACTAATGTTAGGTCTAAAACATTGGTAAAAATACAAATTAAAAAATAAAGGTATATGTGTTTTAGTAAGTTAGATATCAGATATTATTCAATTTTGTGAAAATAATAAATTATGTGAAAATAAAAAATAGTTCCAAGTTTGTATCTCTTTTTCAAAAATATTTCATTAAAAAAATCATGCAAGTATCGCATTATCGATTGGTACATGATTAGAGTAAATTAAATTAAATATGTAAATAAAAAGAAAACTTATTATACTGATGATGTGATAATACTTCACCTACAATACTAAAGGAATTCTGACAATGTCATTAATAAATACACACTTCTTACTTCTTTGTTGTTTATGTTTGTTTAATAATGCAGATAAATAATGTTAATAATACAAATTACGAACATGCACGTGAAGATCTACGCTTAGTTTTTTTCTTAATGAACATTCCTTAATCCTTATTCTTTATACCACCATAAAAAATATAATTGTTAACTATCATCATCGTATCATCACCATCAGCGAGAATTTTTCTTTACGTTTATATCCTTTTATAACTCGGATCTAGTGTAATTTAGCAACTCAGGCTTCTATGAATGATACAAATTCTTACTGTACAAAAACTGCAAGTGGTTTAAAAACCGTCAAATCATGGTACACCAAAAATTACTTTCGCTATTTGAGTCACAATATTAAAACTGTATCCTGTTGTACTTACATAAATTTTACAAAATCATTATTAACAAATTAATACTTACGAATATCTATATACTCCATGTTCTCCCAAAACATTGCTAAAAGACAGTATTTTTGCATTCCGGTAGTCTTTTGGTTGACAATGACATATTGTTATTGTTACTAACAAAAGAAAGATCTGCAAAAAATGTTTTATTTAATTGTTGTGGTAGGTTAGAAATATCAATGAAAATAGATGTACTATAATGATATGCTTGTATATACATTATTCTGCAATTATGTACGTTCTTTGTGAGTGAAGGTAACTACATTATTAAGATCAAGATTGTTATTAAGACAATTTCATCATACGTATATTTATGTTTATGTTTACAGGATTTGCGGAATAACACAGTTCGTAGGAGTGTTTCATTTAAATAGAAAATAGAGCAGGTTTGTAATTTAAATCGCTTTCATTTTTTAATTTGAATTAATGACAGGTATGTTAATAATTACGTCATTATTAATTAATTCTAAAAGTTGGAATGTAAACAAATATTGAAAAATAGTTTTAACCGTACTTAGCACAAGCAACCAAGAAAGGCAATGAAATTTCACTATACCTTCAAATATTTACTTATAAAAACAAGCCAGAGAACTACAAAATTGTCCATATTCTTAGAATAATTAAACAATATTATAACTTGAGTTTGTCATTTAAGTAGGTACATAAATTGGCTCTTGGCTCATCAAGCATTTTTATCAGGTTATGCATAGAAAGACAAGAGTATTTTATGAAAACGCGATACAAATATTTATTAGAAAACGTGATAATCTAATAACATTATACCTACTATATTCTTACATTACGTCAGACTTCTAAAGTTACAAATTCTCAAATAATATTGTTTTATTTTCATAAAGGTATAAGTAAGACAAAATAATTTCTACGTCTCTATTATTTGTAATAATAATTTTAGACACCATTTTACAATAGGTATATGAATTTCATGCTTACAACGAACATAATTTAAATACTGGTTGATATGACAATTTTAAAAACCAAATAAGTTGTGTTATTATTAAGCCGTCTATATCTTCGGATGACTTTTTAAAAATTTTCTTGGTCAATTTGTACGAGAAAAAAAAAGAACTAATATGACAATATACATAAAAAGATTCAGCTAAAAAAAGTCTTATAAAATATTTATATTTATAGTTTTATTCAACAAATACCAAGTTTGGGGTCAAAATTTACCCTGCTATCAGAAGGTTAATATAAAATATATAAAATACTAATTTAATTTTATAAGGAGAGCTGGAGGTATGTTGTATGTTATTGACAAGGTAAAGAAATACTATTAAAATAAGAAAATTTGTATAAAAGTGCTACTGGACTGTGAACATCTTCAAACAAGTTTATATGCAATGTGCAATTTTAATTGTGTTACTATTGGAATGAAAGTGAAAATACTTACGATTTTCATTTTGCGGTGTAGTGTTTCTTGAGCACGATCACTACGTTACCTTTACAGGTAACTTTGCAACTGCTCTTGAGATCAGTTGTCTGAGTATTATATCTCGTTCCACGGCCATGCAATAAGAGCATTTCAAACACTGTTTTAATTAGCAAAATACCTATACCTATTATTTGTAGTTCAGGTTCGGTTACGGTTCAACAACAAAATTGGTTCAGGTTTGGATTTAGGTTCAAGAGGTTTAAAAACCTCTATTATTTACAGGTTTTTTCGGGTTTCGGTTGAAAAATAATAATTATTAAAGTAACGCACATTACTTGTTTTATTGTAAAAGGGAACTAAAAAAATAAATAAATAAACACAATTTCTTCATAAATACTTACCTAAATGGTTTTCAATACTTTTAGTTTAATTAACATTGACAAATAGTTCTAACAAAAAAATAAATAGGCATATTTTTAATATTGCTGTCGTTTGCCAAGCCACATACCTACCGAAAATAAAATCAAAAATTTTATTTAAAATATTTTCTACTCCTATAAGTAATGAGTAAAGACAAATTTTACATTAAAAAGAGCTCTTTACAGATACCTGAGTAACAGCAATCTTTGTGCTGCAAAATGACGTGACAAAGATAATTTTAAAATGAACAGAAACCGATATTGTTAAAATGGGTTACCGGTTACAACTAAATGGTTCGGTTACGATTCCGGTTCGTTAACCTTCGGTTTAGGTTGAAGTTCGAAGAAAATAAAGGTTTTTTCGAGTTTATGGTTCAGGTTCGGGTTTAACTCCAGGTCCCTGCCTATATACTTAATTATTTTCAATTTTGTATTAACTTTATAGGGCGCATAAGCAAAGAGATGAAGATTGGGTTAGACTGGGTCTCTTATACAAGAGGGTACTAACTTAACTATAGATAGATCTAATACCAAACTTGTTCGGATGTTTTAAATTTTAAACACGAAAAAAAATTCTATAAAACATATTTTAATAAAAGTATTTTAATGTAGTAATTAATGAAATGAAGTTATTGATCGACTTGCTTAGACATATGAAGAATAGAATTTTCTCAGGACTGTAGTCTTAAGATGTTTTTATTAATCAAATAGCCGACTGCTCACTTTAGTCTTCTCCAGGGCAAATGAGTAATAAGTTTGTTAGTAATGCTGATTATTTGACAGCCCTGATATATTCATATTATAAATAATTATAATTTAACGATGGGATAGCACAGTGATGAGTGCTAGACTCTGGTTACAGAGGCGTACAGACATCGTGGGTTCGAACCCCGATCAGGTCAGGAAAATTTCACGGCTTGATTTAGATAGGTACCCACTATTGTTAACATTCCAAGATGGAATCAAATTAACTTTGCAACAACTATCCGGCACCGGTCAGGGGCTCAAAATAAGGCTGGGTGAGCTAAATAAGCGCATTTGGCCTTTATCAGTTTTTGCTTATCACGTTGAAAAAACGCATAAAATAACATTTGAAAAGCACATAAATTTTAGTAGCATAAGCGCAGAAGTGCACATTTGAAAAGCACAATGGTTTTAGGGATTGCTCGACAGTTTTTCTACAATATTTTTTGAATTTTTTAAAACTAGAAAATATTCTTGCCTAACATTTTTCTGAATTAACCCCATCATACTCGAAGAGTATTTTTAACAAGATTTTTTGAATTTTTTAAAACTAGAAAATATTCTTGCCTAACAATTTTCTGAACTTAACCCCATCATACTCGAAGAGTATTTTTAACAAGATTTTTTGAATTTTTTAAAACTGTAAAATATTCTTGCCTAACATTTTTCTGAACTTAACCCCATCATACTCGAAGACTATTTTTAACAAGATTTTTTAAATTTTTTAAAATTAGAAAATATTCTTGCCTAACATTTTTCTGAACTTAACCCCATCATACTCGAAGACGATCTGGACTAACTTGTTATGGTCAGAAATCTCATTTTCGAAAAATGCGCTTATTCAATGTTACGATCTGCGCTTATTGAACATAAATTTACTGATTATATTTCTGCGCTTTTCAAACGTTTTGATGACCAAAAATGCGCTTTTACAACTCTCCGTGGCCGGCAACACAAAGGCCAATTTGTTTTTAAAATGACAGTATCAAATATGTACTGCTACTGGTGATATATGCACGTCGATCAGCAATAAAATATGATAATAAAAAATTTAATGAAGGCCAGAAATTATTTAGGATTGAAGTCCCAATAATGCGGTAGTAGGTAATCAATATTTCGCCAAAACTTTTGCATAAATTAGTTTCCGTTTTATTTTAAGATAGCGTAAAAAATTCTTTATTTCTTTATTAAAACATAGTATGAAATCAAATCATGCTGATTGTAGCGAGTACTACAAGTAATATTAAAATTCTCAATAATTTAATGGGTTTAACCAGGTTATAAAATATTATAACTTAACCTTAATTGTTATTAAAATTACGTGTTTAATCATGTAGGTTTGCATGACACGCATGATTCACAGTTACCTGAAAATATTATTATTTGTTTTTTAAGGAGAAAACTCACCTATAGCTTTAGACTCTTTTTATTATAAGAATATTTTAGCCAGACACAAATTATATTGTTTAATCAAATTTATAGACATTTACAACTTCCATGTTCTTCAGTGGAATTCGAACCCACGACCTCGCCAGCCGAACGAACCACAATGAGTTTAGGTACATTATCCATCGTGGCCGGTAATATTATTATTATAATAATAATTTTAAAAATCTTGATAAAAATATCGATTAAATACAATTACATGGTTTATAAATTGAAATTAATTAAAAAAGTGCTATTTAAATCTAGCGTAAAATAATGTAATAGTTTTGGCGGAAATTAACTCTTTTTATTAAAACTACCTGATGTTTTTCAATAACAAAACAATGTTGTGCATTTCAAATTTCAAAAATGAAATAAATAATTACTTATTGGTTAAAATAAATACCTGTTTAACAACAATTCATAGATACTTTTAATTTAAAAATCGTAACAATCATTATTCGTAAAAGTACATTACTACTTTTGGTAATTTTGATTATTTGCAGCCACCCCCTACAAGCGAGCAGAGTAAGGCAGGATCAATTCCTTTTGTCTGTGTCTGCAGCGATATTTTCGGTGGAGAGGCAGCTGGTGGTTTAGGTGATTGTATTACCAAAGGAAGAATAATAACTTTACTTCCGAAAGCAACTTTTGTACGGAAACCATTCTTATCAGCCATATATCCTTGAATATACCGATTTCCATTTGAATCGATGTACGAAAAGGTGCCATCAACTTTTAAACCCTCAGATCCATCGGCTCCTTTCTCTTCTCTTTGTTGTTCATCTTCATTAAAATAGCTGAAATAAATAAAAATGTTACTTTTGTTCTTAGACAGTGTAATAAAATTTTATTATATAAACTTCAGTGGAGGAGTGGTAAATTAAAGATTTCCTGAAACCCGACAGCATGGTCTAGCGTGTTAACTGGCTTTCGCCGGCTAACGTGCTGTGACGTCAGTCAACGTGAGATCAATGGTTCGAGTCTCCGTCGGGCGACAATGTGTGATTTGTCGTAAAACTAAAAATGCCCAAGGTCTGGCATTCAATCACACTCGGGTGTTACAAGCTATCCACTTGTTCACCTTAAATGTAGTCCTGGTTGCACAAAGAATATCTCCGCTGCCGCTGTGGTTGAAACCACAGATCGCCGCACGGATTGAGATTCTGACTGCACCAAGATGAATGGGTAAATAGAGCAAGAGAATATGGAGACTGATCCCCTCCGATAAAAGGATCTAGAAAGCTTCGTGAGAAGCGGCGCTACTCCCACGGGAGTGTTAAGCCATTATATATATATATAGAAATCATGAACAGGCAAAGAAAATGACCGAATCTCTAAAGGGGTGCGTTATATAAGCGCATTTGGCCTTTATCAAGTTTTTGCTTATCGACGTACGAAAAGCGCAGAAATTGACGTTATATAAGCGCAGAAGGGAACATTTGAAAAGCACAATGGTTTTAGGGATTGTACGACAGTTTTTATACAATATTCTTTGAATTATTTAAAACTAGAAAATATTCTTGCCTAACATTTTTCTGAACTTAACCCCATTATACTCGAAGAGTATTTTTAACAAGATTTTTTGTATTATTTAAAACTAGAAAATATTCTTGCCTAATATTTTTCTGAACTTAACCCCATTATACTCGAAGAGTATTTTTAACAAGATTTTTTGAATTATTTAAAACTAGAAAATATTCTTGCCTAACATTTTTCTGAACTTAACCCCATCATACTCGAAGACGATCTGGACTAACTAACTTGTTATGGTCAGAAATCTCATTTTCGAAAAATGCGCTTATTGAACGTTACGATCTGCGCTTATTGTACTTAAATTTACTGATTATATTTCTGCACTTTTCATACGTTTTGATGGCCAGAAATGCGCTTTTACAACTCTCCGCTCGAAAGCATGACATTTGAAAACAATTATGACAATAAATATTATTAGCCAACAGATTTCTTTTCTATAATCAAGTTTCGTTATAAATTATTCGAATACGAGGGTGCATTGAAAATTTTCCGGAATTGGCGACTGAGACTTGCCTTTTTCAAATTATTTTATGTCGTTGTGTTGGTTATTCTTTCATAATAATTAACACAAATTTTAAAATTTATCTGTCATTTAGTCTGGTTTTGATGAGGATTTTAGTGTATGTAGTTTTGTGCGTTTTGAAAAATCGAAAGAAAAGAAATTCGAGCGGTTACGAAATTCTTTCATTTGGAGGGGAAAACCGCTTCGCAACTGACATCAAATCAAGATTTGATGTCGTACTTGGAGATTCATTTTTCACCGTAAGTTTCTGAGTTTTTGAATTCAAGCGTGGCAGGACGCACACAATTGATGAATCCCGTTTAGGACGTTCAAAAACGACTAGGTACCACACCAGAAATGGAGAATAAAAGCCATTATACAGTTGTGGAAGATCGACGAATAAGAGTGCGTGAAATTATGCAAGGTATAGGCATCTCTTTTAAACGAGTTTTTCATATTTCACATAACAAATTAGGGTTGAAACAATTATTCGCAAGATGCGTGCCGCATTTGCTGAATTCAGAGAAAAAACGCATTCAAGCGAAAACCTCAGTCGATAGTTTGGTAGAATTTAAAAGGAAAAGAAGGAAAAAAATAGGTATATAATTTGGGCCAGATTTCTTTCTCATTCCGAAAAACATTTCAATCCGCCCTCGTATTACAGGTTTTCTAAATTGGCAACCTGTTTTAATTGTTCTTTACTGTAAATTTTTATATAAATTTATACTTACTTGAATTCATAATTTTTTCCATCATGCGATAGTTTATTATGGTAACTAATAACTTCATTTTCTTGGTTTTTATTTACTGTCTTATGAAGTGTGGCAGTTACTCCCGTTGCTAAATTATTGTAATTGTACGTACCGCCGTCACTTCGTTGATAAATATATGAATGGTACGTGTTATCTTCATCTATGAATGCGGAAGATCGGTCATAATTATCATTGTGGTTTATATCTATTCTTCCACATAATACAGGTGTTAATATGGTAAGCACAATTAAACACTAAAAAAGATACAATCAGTATGGTATTGTTATTATTGTTAGCACAACTATAGTTTAAGAGCATTCGCAAAAATTAGGGTAGTGAAAATATTAGTTACATTTGTTTGAACGTCCGTTGAACTGTTTATTTATTATGTGAATAGTAAAATAAAATAATAAATACTTTAAGACTATACCTACAAATAGTCACTTGTTATGTAATAATTAATAAATACACAGTTAAATGGACTTTCAAACAAGAGACACTAAAATTTTCATTACCCTTACTTTTGCGATTTTTGAAAAAAATCAGTAATCAAATTATTTAATCTATCAAAGTTTCGTGCAGAGGTATAGAAACACCCCGTATACCTACTTCAATGAGAAAATTATACTCAATTATAAAAAAAATAAGCTACATATTTATCTGAAGCATCTTTCTCCTAAATTTTGATAATACAAAATTCAACATCTATAACATCCGGATGGCTATTTCCAGAATGAAGAATTCAACTTTGACATTAAGTTAATAATTTACAGTTGCTAAACAAGCTTTAATATGGCAAAAAATCATTTTGTTGAAACTAAGATAGCAACGATTTTTTATTTGTAAATATGAAATATAGACCATTTCTTCAATGTTCTTGTACTGTCTAGGGTCTTATAATAACAAGTATATATTAATTAATCACAATATTGTTTAAAACATAAAGGTACCATTACACCCGCCGTTTGTCACGATCTATAATTCTGTACATAATTACAGACATAATTTTATAGACCCTCGGATACATAACTTTTTGTCATGGTTGCTTTTCTATCTATAAAATTAGAACTAGTTCTATTTTTATGGACAGAAAATGCGCACTAGTAAACGCAGAGAATATCTGATTTGTAAGTATATTTTTATGATTGACAGATGTCAGGTTTAATAGTGTTTAATGTTTAATGTATTTATTGTTTGTTTGACCCGAGAGCAGGTGACAATACTGGAATGCTAACATAACCAAACCAGAATGATGTCTCAAATTATACGTCGTGACATACAGAAAATTTTTGTAGTACACATAATTCTGTCCATAAATTTGTTGTATTAAATTAAAACATAGTTATTGGGCCATCAAATTTTATATTATGACTAGATACTAGATTATAAATATTTAAGTAATCTAAAATAATCAACAAAATAGGTATTGCACGTTAGTCATTCATTTCAGCGATCAATTGTATTTGATTTTATTCCATTTATAACTCAATTTTTTTTACAAAAATTTATACTAACTGGTTAAACCTACCTAATGTTTCATTTCTACTAGGAATGAAATTAAAATATAGTACTAGTAATTTTATCAAACTTAATTTTGATCTAATTTTCTGTCTACGTTGATACAAAGACAACAAATATAAGCAATATAAAATAAAAACAACCATAATTAGACAAAATACTTACATTTTTCATTATTATTACTTCTTTCATACCATCAATGTTAATTCTGAACTCACTTATTTAGAAAATTTAAACACTTTTTTAATAATTATTATACTCATGAATATGATACAACTAACTAAATAATGTGCATCTTCATCTGATGCTTAGTAACAAATATTTTAAAATGTGAGAGCAAAAAAAATCAAAAAATATCCTGCCCTGACCTCTATTGGAATATGAGAAACCGGTATATTTGATGCGCGATGCCATTCCCACTTTAATCTATGTTGCAGTCAATGAAATTTTGCATATTTTATAATAATTCAAGGTTAAAATAATCGTTTACAGGATTAATTACGCACATAATACATTACGCATTTATAATATATGAGAAGCTTATACTGTTGATATAAGAACCGCTATATCTACCGTATCAATGATACAGGATCCCCAAGATAAGGGGGCCCCACCGAAGGTTACTAAACTCCCCTGAAAGGTTGCCCCATTCGCATAAGCATTTGTTTATATGACGAATTATTATTAATTTAACTTTGCACAAAAAATCTTACTCATATGTTGTTAGTGTGAAGTGTACAGTTTATCGTATTGTAAAATAAAATTTCTACTACCTATTAAATACGTTTACTTACATACTAAATAGATAGGTATGATATATTTAAATATTAGACATAGGTGTCCAAACTACAACAAACATTTAATATTTATTACCTAATTATTTGGTTTATTGTACTGGTTTCTCCCAATTTTGTAAGCATATGTAAAAGAGAGAAATCTTTATTTAGTCTGTCTTGGACAACTACAGAGAGCAGATTAAGTTAAAATCTTTAAATAATTTAAACTACTATGAAATGCGTACAAGTATTATTAAAAGTAGGTAACTATTATTTTAAATGAAAGTATATTTTAGTTAGTACTGCTTCTGGTGCTGCTTCCATTAATTTTTGCAAAAAATATTATTATTAAACATGGTGATAAAGAGAATTCACTCGCTGCTGTGAGACTCTATAAGGATGCTATAACGTATCAATATGGGTAAGTAAAATCAATTAAATGATTCACAAAGTGCATTACTATTTTTTGTGTTATATAAGTACGACAGATTAACACTTTCAAAAAAATCACGAAATTTATTTAGATTGTTTTTATTTCAAATTAATTAAATTGTAATTCACAAGTTCTTTATTATATAGCTACCTACTGAGTGTAAATAAGTTAAACTGTATTGAACTTAACAAACTCGTTTTAAAAATCTAAGTATTATGATGATGAACACTATAATAGTAAATAAAACAACAGCTTTCTTGGGTATCAGCCAACAATATATTTGGGAAACTACGCTGGTAGGGCCGAAACGTTGAGGGTAGTTTCCCAAATATATTGTTGGCTGATACCCCAGAAAGCTGTTGTTTTATTTATCAACCTTCCAGCCAAGAAAACTCTTTCACTAACACTATAATAGTACATTGAGCAAACAATTAATATTTTTTCTAAAATGTTATTTGGATTGAATTTAGTACTGTTATAAAAATTTGTATAATGTTTGGAACCATGAAAAATATTTAACTACACCCCACTATCATTATTCAGATGTTAATAATTAAGTACAGTCATCATGTTTTTTATTCTTTACAGTTATGCATCCCAAATTAGATAGATTAGTTTATGTCAGAAAAACGGAGTTCTGTTGGACTCAAGAAGGGTTTTGTTAGCATAGATTAGTTTATGATGGTTTATGTCAAAAAAAACTTAGTTCTGTTGGACTCAAGAAGGGTTTTGTTAGCATAGATTAGTTTGTCAAAAAACGGAGTTCTGTTGAACTCAAGAAGGGTTTTGTTAGCATAGATTAGTTTATGTCAAAAAAAACGGAGTTCTGTTGGACTCAAGAAGGGTTTTGTTAGCATAGATTAGTATGTCGAAAAAACGGAGTTCTGTTGGACTCAAGAAGGGTTTTGTTAGCATAGATTAGTTTATGTGTTCTGTTTTATCAATGTTCTGTTTTTTCAGTGTTCTGTTTTTTCACTGTTCTGTTTTTTCATTGTTCTGTTTTTTCATTGTTCTGTTTCTTCAGTGTTCTGTTTTTTCATTGTTCTCTTTTGTCATTGTTCTGTTTTTTCATGTTCTGTTTTTTCGTGTTCTGTTTTTTCATTGTTCTGTTCTTTCATGGAATCGAAATTATTAAATAGCGGCCGTTCACCGCAAGCGCCAAGTGAATACTGCCGTAAACACTTTGCGACTGCCGGCGGCTAAACAAAATTGCATAAAACAATCCAATAATACAATAACAAAATTCAATAATAAATTCCAAACTAATTATCATTTGATAAAACGATTGCATCATCCATCATGTATTATCTGATGTTGGTCTCTAACAATAGTGCATTTATATGTAGTAAAATTATGTTCAGAATAAAAACTAATATTTCAATATAAATAATTAAATCGTTGCAATTAAAATAAAAATAATTTAGACTAAATAATTTTACGATCAAATTAAATGAAACAAATTAAATTAACTGTGAACTAATTTAGTTTGAACTAATCGTTTGCTAAAAGACAAGAATTGAAATATAAAGATACTTTATTATTCACCATGTAATATTAATTCTTGAAAAATATTACTTGAACTAAGGGTATTTTAACTATTACTACTTTATTTTTCTCAGTGTACTTTTGGTAATTTTGATTATTTGCAGCCACTCCCAATAAGCGAGCAGAGTAAGGTAGGATCAATTCCTTTTGTTTGCGGTGGTGAAGCAGCTGGTGGTGGTTTGGGTGATTTTATTACCACACGAAGAATAATAACTTTTCTTCCGAAAGCAACTTTTGTACGGAAACCATTCTTATCAGCCATATATCCTTGAATATACCGATATCCATTTGAATCGATGTACGAAAAGGTGCCATCAACTTTTAAACCCTCAGATCCATCGGCTCCTTTCTCTTCTCTTTGTTGTTCATCTTCATTAAAATAGCTGAAATAAATAAAAATGTTACTTTGTTCTTATACAGTGTAATACAATTTTATTATGTGAACGTAATCCATTAAGTGGACTTCAGAGCAGGGGTGGTAAATTAAAGATTTTCTGAAACATAGAAATCATGGACAGGTAAAGAAAATGGCCGAATATCTTAAGCATGATATTTGAAAATAATTGTAACAATAATTATTAGGCTGTGTGTCCACTGCCGCAAACAGAACCCGACAAATAAATCAATGGATGTCGACGTCCGATTTTGTAAACCAAAAGAATTGCTGCCGGATACAATCAATGGTGTAGGTATAACAAATTCATAAACTTAACTTTTTAGTTACTAAAAGATTAAAACTCGATCGAGTGTGGAATCAAATAATTGATGAAAAGTTTTCTAGTAGAAGAATATAAAATAACATTTAAACGATCATTATTGATTTTTTTTAATTATCTATTCAAATTATACCGAGTTTGGTATCAACTTAAAAGGTCTCGTTCAGTAGAAATATAAAAGAAATGTCATTATAGCGATTGTCATTTTATAGTTTTTCCAAATATTATTCAAATTCTATCGACTGTATCAACATTTACGATCGTCATTGTTTTTCCGCACGTTATTTAAATTATGCAGCGATTAGTATTAACTTAAAGGTCTCAGGGAGATAGGTCCAGTTAAAAAATAAAAATGGATTGTTACGGAAAAAAAATTGTACCAGATTTCTTTTGATTTCTTTCTCATTCCGGAAACTTTTCAATCTGCCCTCGTATGACAGGTTTTCTAAATTGGCAACCTGTTTTCATTGTTCTTTACTGTAAATTTTATACTTACTCGAATTCATAATTTCTTCCATCATGCGATAGTTTATTATCGTAACTAATAACTTCATTTTCTTGGTTTTTAATTTCTGTCTTATGAAGTGTGGCAGTTACTCCCGTTGCTAAATTATTGTAATTGTACGTACCGCCGTCACTTCCTTGATAAATATAAGAATGGTATATGTTATCTTCATCTATGAATGCGGAAGATCGGTCATACTTATCATTGTGGTTTATATCTATTCTTCCACATAATACTGGTGTTAATATGGTGAGCACAATTAAACACTAAAAAAAGATACAATAATCAATAAGGTTATGTTATTATTGTTAGCACAACTATAGTTTAGAAGCATTTTTAATAAAAATATAAGTATACCTACTTCAATGAGAAACTTATACTCAGTTATAGAAAAATTAATAAGCTACATTTTTATGTGAAGCTTCTTTCTAATAAAAAATTTAAAAAATTTGTGTAATACAAAATCCAACGTCTATAACATCCAGATGGCTATTTCCAGAATGAAGAATTCAACTTTGACATTAAGTTAATAATTAATAAACAAGCTTTAATATGTTGAAACTAAGATAGCAACGATTCTTTATTTGTAAATATGAAATATAGACCATTTCTTCAATGTTCTTGTACTGTCTTAGGGTCTTATAATAAAAAGTATATATTATTAACCACAATATTGTTTAAAACATAAAGGTACCATTAAGCCCGTTTGTCACAATATATAATTCTGTACATAATATAGACAGAATTTTATAGACCGTCGCATACATAACTTTTTGTCATTGTTACTTTTCTATCTAAAAAATTAGAACTTGTTCTATTTTTATGGACATAAAATGCACACTAGTAAGCGCAGAGAATATCTGATTTGATTTTTTTTGACAGATACCAGGTTTAATTATGTTTTATCATTAAAAGTATTTAATTTAGTTAATTTATTTATTGTTTGTCCGAACCAGAATTATGTCTCAAATTATGCGTCGTGACATACGGAACACACATAATTCTGTCCATAAATTTGTTGCATCAAATTAAAACATGATTATTGGGCCATCAAATTTTATATTATGACTTATGACTAGAGATTATAAATAATTAAGTAATCTAAAATAATCCACAAAATAGGTAGGTATTGCACGTTAGTCATTCATTTTAGCAATCAATTGTATTTGATTTTATTCCATTTATAACTCAAATTTTTCTTACAAAAATTTATACTAACTGGTTAAACCTAATGTTTAATTTCTACTAGGAATGAAATTAAAATATAGACCTAGTAATTTTATCAAACTTAATTTTGAACTAATTTTCTGTCTACGTTGATACAAAGACAACAAATATAAGCAAAATAAAATAAAAACAACCATAATTAGACAAAATACTTACATTTTTCATTATTATTACTTCTTTCATACCATCAATGTTAATTCTGAACTCACACTTATTTAGAAAATTTAAACACTTTTTTAATAATTATTATTATACTCATGAATATGATACAACTAACTAAATAATGTGCATCTTCATCTGATGCTTAGCAACAAATATTTTAATGTGAGAGCAAAAAAAATCAAAAAATAGCCTGCCCTGACCTCTATTGGAATATGAGAAACCGGTATATTTGATGCGCGATGCCATTCCCACTTTAATCTATGTTGCAGTCAATGAAATTTTGCATATTTTATAATAATTCAAGGTTAAAATAATCGTTTACAGGATTAATTACGCACATAAGACATTACGCATTTATAATATATGAGAAGCTTATACTGTTGATATAAGAACCGCTATATCTACCGTATCAATGATACAGGATCCCCAAGATAAGGGGGCCCCACCGAAGGTTACTAAACTCCCCTGAAAGGTTGCCCCATTCGCATAAGCATTTGTTTATATGACGAATTATTATTAATTTAACTTTGCACAAAAAATCTTACTCATATGTTGTTAGTGTGAAGTGTACAGTTTATCGTATTGTAAAATAAAATTTCTACTACTTATTAAATACGTTTACTTACATACTAAATAGATAGGTATGATATATTTAAATATTAGACATAGGTGTCCAAACTACAACAAACATTTAATATTTATTACCTAATTATTTGGTTTATTGTACTGGTTTCTCCCAATTTTGTAAGCACATATGTAAAAGAGAGAAATCTTTATTTAGTCTGTCTTGGACAACTACAGAGAGCAGATTAAGTTAAAATCTTTAAATAATTTAAACTACTATGAAATGGGTACGTACGTATTATTAAAATTAGGTAACTATTATTTTAAATGAAAGTATATTTTTAGTTAGTACTGCTTCTGGTACTGCTTCCATTAATTTTTGCAAAAAATATTATTATCAAACATGGTGATAAAGAAAATTCACTCACTGCTGTGAGACTCTATAAGGATGCTATAACGTATCAATATGGGTAAGTAAAATCAATTAAATGATTCACAAAATGCATTACTATTTTTTGTGTTATATAAGTACGACAGATTGACACTTTCATAAAAATCACGAAATTTATTTAGATTGTTTTTATTTCAAATTACTTAAATTGTAATTCACAAGTGTAAATAAGTTAGACTGTATTAAAGTTAACAAACTAGTTTTAAAAAACTAAGTATTATATGATGATGAACACTATAATTATAGTACATTGAGCAAACAATTAATATTTTTTTCTAAAATGTTATTTGGATTGAATTTAGTAGGTACTGTTATAAAAATATTTATAATGTTTGGAACCATGAAAAAATATTTGACTACACCCCACTATCATTATTCAGATGTTTATAATTAAGTACAGTCATCATGTTTTTTATTCTTTACAGTTATGCATCCCAAAAAGTGTCAAAATTTGAGTCCGGAAAGTACGAATCAACCGACAAGAAAAATTTCCAAGTTGTAGGAACATATTCTTACGAAAACGATGGCACTGAATATAAAAATATCTATAAGGCTGATAAAAACGGTTTTATACCAAAAGTATCCTTTGGAGTTAAAAACGCCACTAAAGAAACTGATTATATTAGTATAGTCACAAGAGTAAAAGGAATTGATGGTGTTTTACTATGTTCCTTAATTGGCAGTGGATGTAAATAAGTTGGTAACTGTAAAATTATATATAAATTGTTTATTCTTAGACATTATGTAACTTTATATTAATAGAATAAAATGTGCATATAATTAATATATTTTGACATTATGATTGCATACATAAATCTCTACCTTCTACCTTCGAATAAACACCTACACAGTTTTGTAACAGGCCGATCAAAAAATGATTTGTATGAAAATTTAAATATTTTATTATCTTATAATAAGTGTTCAATACTTCTGGAAAAAGTGCAATTGGTTTCGTATAATTTAAATTAGCTGTATTAGAGTACACCGAAATTCCGTGACTGACAACCAGTGACTTCTGTCTAAAATCGAGCAAACATTTTACCACATTAAAACAACACAATTTGTCATTGGCTAAACGGCTCTGACCCGAAAGCCAGGGGGGAAATTTTAAAAAAAACTATATTTTGTTAATTTACATATTATAGCACTAATTAAGCAAAGTTCAATTTATTTATCATCATCAAAAATAATAATTAAACAGTGGCCCTAAAATTTGTAGGTAGGTACCTATCTAATTCATGTAGGTAAAGTGCAATTACTTTTTTTCACGACATACGGAGAAAACGCAATTTTCTTCTCGCGAAATTGTGAGGAAAGAAAGTTTTCCCTCTCTAGACAGGAAAGGAAGCAATGTTACCACCAGTGTTATTTTACGATGAAATATTTTAAAAATTGTAAGTAAATTTATTATTTTGAAAATTCTGCTTTTATAGTAATATACTGTATACCTACTGTTATTTTACAATTATTATTTATTTAATCTAACTTCTAATTAAGTGTTTCTTCTACATATACAATGTTTTTAAATATGTCGTGAAAAAAATGTTGTGTCTAACACGAGAGGAAGGTTATTTTTCCACTCTCGCTCGACTGCTACACTCGCTTCGCTCGTGACACAAGCTTTGAGCTCGAATAGTTTGGCAAATAACTATTACCAAGAGCAAATTGAGATTTTATTTTAAGATCCAAAAACTTCATCTCAGATAATAAAGTGGTGATGATGTTGATGTTTATTCGAATGTATCATAACATAAGAGAAAAGGGAAGTGTTTCACTGACTTTAAAGTGGGCAATTATTTTAGTTACCAAAGTTAAACTAACTATTCATTATTCTGTAATATAATAAAGAAATATAATAAATGAAAATTAAATATTTTTTTGTTATTAGATTTCAATATAAGTAAATTATCTACAACGAAGACGAGCGACAATAATAATTAAAATTCGGTCTACAAATGAATTAACTGTATAAATCTTCTTCTAACGCCTCCTCCAATAAAACTTGTTTTTATAGTTTTAGACAGTTGTTTTGCAGGTGGTCGTACAGGTGCTGGTATAGGTGCTTGTGCAGGTCTCGATTTCACTGCTGTACCAAAAGACACTCTAGGTCGGTAGCCATTTTTATCCGCAATATAAGTAACGCTGTGCACCAATCCGTTGTCACCAACGTATTCGTAGGCACCCTCTACGACAGCGTTGTTGTCCACGAAGGTACCCTTCTCATGTTTTATAGTTCCATCGTATGTTTCAACCCTTAAAAAATTACATAATAACTTGGGTACATTTATCCCTGATCGCAATAGCATATTATACAGGGTGAATCATAACTTCCTGCATATATTTTTATAGCATACGTGTAGTAGGTATTCAACTTGTTAAATCAACCTTAAAAAATTACATAATAACTTGGGTTCATTTATCCCTGATCGCAATAGCTTATTATACAGGTTGAATCATAACTTCCTGCATATATTTTAATAATTTTATAAAAAATTCATAAATTTAAAGGCAGTTTTCGCATGAAGTACATTTTTGTATCCAGTGAATTATTGATTGTATAATCGATATTTGATTATCTATGAATGGAATAATACATTTAACAGGATAGTATAGTATATTCTGAAATTCCAGTTGAAAACAGTAACCCAAAACTGTTTGAAAAAACATGGAAACTAAAATAGACCTATCCTGTTGAAATTCGGTTGCGCGCGCATACTTGGGCATTGGGCATCCGGTTAGATGAAACGAGTACGATAGATACAAAGTAACATGTGTTGAGTGTGACAACAAACTGGTGCGCTGTGTGTCAATGGGAAGTGCGGCTAATTTAAATTTGTCATTCCTTATTTTTTATTTTTAAAATGTAGGGGAAAAGTTTAATTCAATTTAAAGATATTGCGCATTTTGAACAATTTAATAAGCAACAGGAATGAAACAAATTAACAAAATCGTAAGAAAATTTGAAATAAAATTTTGACATTTATTGTATAAATCTGTCAAAATATACGCGAATCACCAAGATTGGTCTATTGACGTCACTTTCTTTTACCTCAAGCATGCGTACAGCGTACTGCGCACAAACTTGCTCGACACACTTTGTATCTATCGTATTTTGACAGGATAGGTGAATTGCTAATTTTGAAAAAAATGCTTCAGTTCCGTGTTAAGTGAGAAGAACACTATATATGCCATTAAAAAACATGCACGAAGTTGTGAATCACCCTGTATATCCAGAGAAATGCAAGATTTTGCATATGGTGCAATTTAGAGCCAGAGGGCAAAGCGAAGCAAAGCACGAGGATTACAAATCATCAAGAAAAAAAATTACCACATTTTGGTTTCATGAAAATAATTTGTATCGAAATGAAAATTCGCATTCGAAATAAGTGTACAGGTGAACTAATATAAATTATTAAATTACTATAGCATTGGATAGAAATAGAAAAAATAAATTTGATGAAGCAACATATTAAAATTAAACTCCGTCTCTGCTGATATACATTTTTATGTTTACTTATCTTTTAAAAACAGGTTTAAGGCATTACCTGATTAAATAAATTAAATATCTATGATCCAATTCTTTAATCAACGATTTAAGACTAACGTCACAAAATATTTAATAGTTTATAATACACATAAAGTATTAATTTCAAGCACTATTTATTTACGGGCAATTAGTACGTAGTATTCTAGTACATTTACTTCATTTCATTTCTCTTATTACCTGTAAGCATAGCTCTGATCTTTAGGATCTGATTCATAAGTAATTTGTCCATTATCTAAATCAACCTGATAATTAATTTTATCATTATTTACAGGTGCTGATATTGAGAAATGGAGGAGCAATAAAATAATAATAGTCTAAAACGATAATATTGTTTTACTATTAGTATAATTAAACAAAACATAAAATATGAACTTGCCTTTTCCATTATGTCAAATTCAACCACACATCAATTTGCTTCGTATTACGTTACTGTAATGTATTGCTTTACTGAAATGAAAGGTTTGGTGATGGTATCCTCATTTTATATCTGAGATGCAAAGCAAGTTATAAACGGGAGATCAAGTAAAGTATTTAATTATGCATACGAGGCAGAGGCGTGCCAACAAAATTTTTTTTAAACAAATTTTGAGCTTTTTGAAGGAATATTTAGCCGGATAAGTAGTCGTAAAAGCAAGATACTTACATGATTTTCATGTTTTCCGATATTCTATATCTTTAAACATGCCAAATTATTCATTTCAAGCAGATTTTATTTATTAGTTTTTGACGATTATCTGACAGAAGTATAAAAATAACAAACGATTTGCTATTGTTACAATAGTTACATAAACTGTTCAAATTTTAACCCAAATTAAAATAATTATAATAATAGTGTTAATAGTTATTTAACAAACTAGTGTGTTAATGAGGGCGATTAATAATTGAGACATTTAACGCATGAGAGAAGCGAACGCGTTAATTGTTGAGATTATTAATCGCCTATTAACACATGAGTTACAATATTTGTTTACAGGGAGAAGCGGGGTGCAGTGCAGTAAAATCCATTAAAATTCATTATTTTGTAATATAATAAAGACAAATAGGTAGATAAACAAATTGTTTCAATGAAATTTAATATTTTTTTTTATTATTAGATTTCAATATACCTAAGTAAAGTATCTACAACAAAGACGAGCGACAATAATTATTAAAATTCGGTCTACAAATGAATTAACTGTATAAATCTTCTTCTAACGCCTCCTCCAAGCAAACTTGCTTTTATATTAGACCCAAGTCGTTTTGAAGGTGCTTGTGCAGGTTTCGATTTCACTGCTGTACCAAAAGACACTTTAGATCGGTAGCCATTTTTATCCGCAATATAAGTAACGCTGTGCACCGAACCGTTGTCCCCAACGTATTCGTAGCCACCCTCTACGACAGCGTTGTTGTCCACGAAGGTACCCTTCTCATGTTTTATAGTTCCATCGGATGTTTCAACCCTTAAAAAATTACATAATAACTTGGGTTCATTTATCCCTGATCGCAATAGCATATTATACAGGGTGAATTATAACTTCCTGCATATATTTTAATAGCATGCGTGTAGTAGGTATTCAACTTACTGATCATCGACAAAAGGAATTTATAAAAAAATTCATAAATTTAAAGGCAGTTTTCGCAAGAAGTACATTTTTGTATCCACTGAATTGTTGATTGTATAATGGATATTTGTTTAACTATGAACGGAATAATACATTTTACAGGATAGTATAGTATATTCTGAAATTCCATTTGAAAACAGTGGCCCAAAACTGTTTGAAAAAACCTGGAAACTAAAATAGACCTATCCTGTTGAAATTCGGTTGCGCGCGCATACTTGGGCATTGGGCATCCGGTAAGATGAAGCGGGTACGATTATACAAAGTAATAGGTGTTGAGTGTGAAAACAAACTGGTGCAAAGTACGCTGTGTGTCAATGGAAAGTGCGGTTAATTTAAATTTGACATTCCTTATTTAAAATTTTTAAAATATAGGGGAAAAGTTTAATTCAATTTAAAGACTTTGCGCATTTTGAACAATTTACGCAACAGTAAGTAAACAAATTAATAAAATCGTAAGAAAATTTGAAATTAAATTTTGACATTTGTATAAATCTATCAAAATATACGCGAATCACCAAGATTGGTCTATTGACGTCACTTCCTTTTACCTCAAGCATGCGCACAGCGTACTGCGCACTAACTTGTTTGACACATGTTACTTTGTATCCATCGTATTTTGACAGGACAGGTCAATTGCGAATTTTGAAAAAAATGTTTCAGTTCCGTGTTAAGTGAGAAGAACACTATATTATGCCAATATGCCATTAAAAATTATGCATTAATTTGTGAATCATCCTGTATATCCAGAGAAAATAAATGCAAGATTTTACATATGGTGCAATTTAAAGCCAGAGGGCAAAGCGAAGTAAAGCACGAGGGCTACAAAACATCAAGAAAAAATTACCACATTATGGTTTCATGAAAATAATTTGAATTGAAATGAAAATTCGTATTCAAAATAAGTGTCATTAAAGTACAGGTGAAATAATGTAAATTATTAAATTATTATAGCATTGGATAAAAGTAGAAAAAATAAATTTCATTAACCAACATATTAAAATTAAACTCCCTCTCTGCTGATATACATTTTTATATTTACTTATCTTTGAGAAACAGGTTTCAGGCATTACCTGATTAAATAAATAAAAAATCTATGATCCAATTCTTCAAACAATTATTTAAGACTCACGTCACAACATATTTAATAGTTTATAATATAAGTATTAATTTCAAGCACTATTTATTTACTTTCATTTATTTTAATTAGTACGTAGTATTAGTATTAGTACATTCAATTCATTTCATTTCTCTTATTACCTGTATGCATAGCTCTGATCTTTAGGATCTGATTCATAAGTAATCTGTCCATTATCTAAATCAACCTGATAATTAATTTTATTATCATTTACAGGTGCTGATATTGAGAAATGGAGGAGCAATAAAATAATAATAGTCTAAAACGATAATATTGTTTTAATATTAGTATAATTAAACAAAACATAAAATATGCACTTGCCTTTTCCATTATACGTCAAATTCAATCACACATCAATTTGCTTCGTATTACGTTACTATAATGTACTTATTGCTTTACAGAAATGAAAGGTTTTGATGATGGTATCCTCATTTTATATGAGACGCAAAGCAAGTTATAAACGGGAGATCAAGTAAAGTAAGTAATTACATGCATACTAGGTACTTAATTACAAATATAAAAATTAAATATACTTTTTACATAGGTACGCGCGTTTAACTTTTGGCATTTAGTTTCTTCTGTTGTATATAATTTTTATTGGTTTTTATAGCATACGGATATGACAATCATTTTAAAATGTAATTTATTGTTCATATTTGTAAAATTTACAAGTACCAGTAAGTAGGTACCTAATTTTTAAAAATATGGTTTTTATTATGCATGTTTTTTACAATACAATACAATTACAATAATTTTTAAATATAAAAACACCTTCAATTAAAATATCCTTATATACCTACAGAATTGTGTAATGTTTTATATTTCTAAATTGTTGTAATTTTAGACTGATGATGCAAAAATTGTTTACCGCGTCGAAATGTCCATAAATTAATGAAAAACAACTTATAAAATGTAAGTAATTAAACAACTCGGACAATTTCAAAATTTCGACAACTTAATTTATTCATGAAACAAAAATTAGGCGCCGGTAAGGGTCGAAGCAAAAAAAAACAAATTTCGTTTATTTCCATTCTTGTACGTAACTAAAAAGTTGTATTGTAATAATTATACAAATATAGTAAATCAGTCAAGGCTACTTTTTATATTTTACATAGTAAACCACAGCACAATACCTACTTATAAATTTCTAGTTTTTTGTAGAAGAGTAAAAAATCTTTTTTGTGTTAAAATATTTGCATTTTATACGACCCACACAGAAATTTCGTTAATGTCATGTCTGTGTGTGGTATTACAAAAATAAATAAATACTAAAATACAACTTGTAGTAGGTATTTAAAACAAAGAATTATCTACTTTATTAAAATTATAGTTATAATATTAAAAATCTGTTGTGGCCAACACACAACCTTCCACCATAAAAAAATAAAAAGATTCATTCACAGGAAAACTCTTCTGTGTTGAAGCCATCCTCCGTTCAATTATATACTACCCCCCAATATGGGTCAGTTAAGTTGGCCCCCCACCTCATTATTATTTTTTTTAAATATTGCTTATCATTTTGCACACATCTAGCACAATATTGCACACGCGCTTAAAAAACTTGCACATGTTTCATTAAACTATAAAATTAGAATATATGAATGGGTGGCCAAATTAACGTTAGCCTCCCTTTTGTAAAATTTTAAATTTTTTTTGGATAATTAAACTTGTTTAACATTGCACATTATTGCACACATTAATTATTAAGTAGCACATATTTAATTATTTAGTTTTAAAAAAAAAGTCGCGTGGGGCCAAGTTAACGTTATAGTAAATAATGAAAAATTTATAGTTTGTTTACTAATAATCATTCTAAATTACTTGCACAATCTTGCACAAGTTAAATTATCACTTGCACACATGTCCTTTAGCAGAAAATAAGGGATAACTAACTAACGAATTTATCTTCGAGCGGAAAGATTTAAACAGTACAATCAAAGCAAAATTTAAGTTCAATTAACTAATCTATAAATAAATACTAATGAATTGGTGTACGATACAGGTGAAACAAAATTTAAATCAAAAATTTAAATTAGTTACAGGTAACAAAACATATTAGATTTTCACTTGTAATATCACATGTGCATTCATTCTTTCCGGAAACTTTTTTGAAGTGCTTTCCAACAACGTCTTAATTACGTTGTTGGAATGCACGATAAAAAAATTCCTGGACATGAATGAATGCACGAGGTCCGTGAAGTTGGCGTATACATTAAAAGATATTGGATAAACGAATAGTTATATTAAATTTGCTCATTTTTTGCTAAAAATTGCTAATAGTTTTACATTTTTTGCTCTGCCCGTTTTAAAGTTATTTCCCATTTAACCTATATACGCTAACTTCACGTGGCGTATACATGGGGTGAAATTTCAAATTTGTTAACACTATCAAATTTTGCTCATTTTTTGCTATTTATTGCCGTATTGATGACATTTTTTGCTGTTCTCCTTCATTAGTTATAAACAAAAAACCTTTGTATACGCTAACTTCACGTTGCGTATACATAGCGTAAAATTAATTTTTTTTCTATACTATAATAATTTGCTCATTTTTTGCTATTTATTGCTGTATTGATGAAATTTTTTGCTGGTGTCCTTCGTTTGTTATAAACAAAAATCCACTGTATACGCTAAGTTCACGTTGCGTATACATAGTGTAAAATTAAAACTTTTTTAACGCTATAATATTTTGCTCATTTTTTGCTATTTATTGCTATATTAATGACATTTTTTGCTGTTCTCATTTATTTGTTATAAATTAAATTAGCTGTTGTATATGCTTTTTCTCGGTTCTCTAATGCATAAACTAAATACACAGATAGTATAAAATTAAAACTATCTTAATGCTATATTTTGCTCATTTGATTTGCTATTGCTATATTCATGAAAAGTTTTGATGTTCTCATTTATTTGTTATAAATTAAAGTAGCTAGTGCAAGTAACGGTTTTCTACCGCGTTCTCTAAATATAATGTATTCTCATTATTTATTAGTTAAGTACCTATAATTATAATTTTAAATATAATTCTTCATTATTTTATAACATTTTGCTCATTTTTGCTATTCTCATTAATTTGTTATAAAATAAAATATGCATTGTACGCGTTGAATCTTCACGTTTTAGACCCTACTGAAACCAAAAAACATAATTTTTAAAAAAGTCGGTTTGTTAGTCTGTCAGTCTGTCTGGATGTTGCATAATATAAAAACGCGTTGGAATTTTGGACTGAAATTTTATATTTAAGATCTTGATCCAAAATCTGACTTCAAGTTCGTTACTGAGCTTTATTCAATCAGTGGTACCAACTTTATAAACATAACTTTTTTTTATTTTTTCAAAATACTATCGTGTGTGGTATCAAATTAATGCTCTCAGGAAAAGAATTCTAGTAGAAAAACAAAAATAACATTTTTTCAAAAATCTTGAATTGTGTGTTTTTTTATAAATTATTATTATTATAAATTATTCAAATTATACCGAGTTTGGTGTCAATTTAAAGCATTCGGGGAGATATATTTAGTAAAAATGTAATAAATGACATTTATGCGATTTTATGTTTTTCAAAAAATTGTCCAAATTTTTTTATTCAACCAGTGGTACTAACTTTATAAATATAACTTCGTGCACTGCACTGAGAGAAATGGATATTAAATATTGCATATTTAACATTGATATTTTTAGTATAAATATGTAAATATTTAATATTACAAAATATATATTTAAAACTATTATAAACATATATTGATGGTTAATATTCGCATATATTTAAATAATATATATTTAAGTTTAAAAACTGTATATTAAGCATAACTACGTATATTTAATCAACTTCTTCAAATATACGCATATATTTAAATAACTATGATTTAATATCTAAGGAAATTTAATAACTCTCATTTAATATCTACGGATATTTAATAATATCTTACATGTATAACTAAATATACTCCATATTAGAACAAAATACACTGTATATTGCGCGGATCAACCATGCAACATACAGTTTCGAACAGGCTATTGTAGTTGTGGCGTTGTCTCAGACAGACATTAGTGTTTATCTATAGAAAAGACAATACTCAATATTGTATATCTGTGGCGTTGTAGAGATATTTATGCAGATATTTGAGCTGTGCTGCTGTGCAGTTTATTATAAAACATTTTTGTGAATAATAGAAGTTTAGATTTGTTTTGTTTTCCTTATTTTTATTTTATTTTTTTGACGCAATGTTATTTTTGTTTTATACCTACTTTTTTTTTTATAATACTTGTTAAAGATAATAAATATGTTGATATTAATTAAAGTAAAGTTTTTTAAAATTTAAAACCTACCTAACTTGATAAAATATCTAATACCTATATAAGTTTGCTACCGTAAATATCTGATATATTTGTACCTAAAATATTTACATAATAAATCGAAATATCTAGGATATTAGCGATGACAATATATTAATTTTAACTCGTCATAATACCTCCCCTTATAGAATATAATGCGGGAGGTAAAAACAACTGACCATCGTTTAAATGTTGTTATTGATTTTTCGACTAAATTTTTTTCCCAGAGAACTTTAATTTTGATAATACACTTGAAAAAATTTGAATAATTTTTTGGAAAACAATTGAAACTTGCATAAATGTCATTTATTACATTTTTACTAAATTTATCTCCCCGAGTGCTTTAAATTGACACCAAACTCGGTATAATATGAATAATTTATAAAAAAACACACAATTCAAGATTTTTAAAAAAATTTTATTTTTGTTTTTCTACTAGAATTCTTTTCCTGAGAGCATTAATTTGATACCACACACGATAGTATTTTGAAAAAAGAAAAAAAGTTATGTTTATAAAGTTGGTACCACTGATTGAATAAAGCTCAGTAACGAACTTGAAGTCAGATTTTGGATCAAGATCTTAAATATAAAATTTCAGTCCAAAATTCCAACGCATTTTTATGTTATGCAACATCCAGACAGACTGACAGACTAACAAACCGACTTTTTTAAAAATTATGTTTTTTGGCTTCAGTAGGGTCTAAAACGTGAAGATTCACCAAAATCTCGAACTGTCAAAAAATCACGATTATAATACTTCCCTCGATTACATAGATCAGGGAAGTAAAAAGGAGCTTAATATTAGTAATGTATTAATTTTACACCATGGCTGCGTGCATTTTGCATAGCTACTTACAGTATGGAGAAAACGCGTACAATGCATATTTTATTTTACAACAAATTAATGAGAATAGCAAAAATGAGCAAAATGTTATAAAATAATGAAGAATTATATTTAAAATTATAATTATAGGTACTTAACTAATAAATAATGAGAATACATTATATTTAGAGAACGCGGTAGAAAACCGTTACTTGCACTAGCTACTTTAATTTATAACAAATAAATGAGAACATCAAAACTTTTCATGAATATAGCAATAGCAAATCAAATGAGCAAAATATAGCATTAAGATAGTTTTAATTTTATACTATCTGTGTATTTAGTTTATGCATTAGAGAACCGAGAAAAAGCATATACAACAGCTAATTTAATTTATAACAAATAAATGAGAACAGCAAAAAATGTCATTAATATAGCAATAAATAGCAAAAAATGAGCAAAATATTTTAGCGTTAAAAAAGTTTTAATTTTACACTATGTATACGCAACGTGAACTTAGCGTATACAATGGATTTTTGTTTATAACAAACGAAGGACACCAGCAAAAAATTTCATCAATACAGCAATAAATAGCAAAAAATGAGCAAATTATTATAGTATAGAAAAAAAATTAATTTTACGCTATGTATACGCAACGTGAAGTTAGCGTATACAAAGGTTTTTTGTTTATAACTAATGAAGGAGAACAGCAAAAAATGTCATCAATACGGCAATAAATAGCAAAAAATGAGCAAAATTTGATAGTGTTAACAAATTTGAAATTTCACCCCATGTATACGCCACGTGAAGTTAGCGTATATAGGTTAAAAGGGAAATAACTTTAAAACGGGCAGAGCAAAAAATGTAAAACTATTAGCAATTTTTAGCAAAAAATGAGCAAATTTAATATAACTATTCGTTTATCCAATATCTTTTAATGTATACGCCAACTTCACTGACCTGAATGCACGAGTGCATATTCGGTAAGAAAATCGCAATGACACGCCCGCTCTATTTTTGAATTCTTTTAATAATAGAAATATTTACTAAATTTATATTTAACATTAATAAATAATGTATTATTTATCTTATTATTTGCTTATTTACACTCAAAATGACAATTTAACCAATTTTTAATTTGATGTCAAAGTGACAGATGAAAAATTTCCGCTTATTAATTTCAGTTAAGTTACTCAAGCTACTAGTAAAAAATTTCCGAGAAAATTTTTATATAACCATGGTTACTATTATTGTAATCCATTCATCCATTGGCTGTTATTTGTGTCATGCGATTTTCTATAAAATAAAATGGAAGCTGACAATTTATATGGCGTTAGTATGCCAAACTTGTCACCCGTCTCACCTGTCAATATTTTTTACGCAGAAACAAAAATCAACCGAATATGAACATAGATTACAAGATTTCAACGTTTTTTCTGATAAATTTAGTTTTTAAATTTTACTGTAGTTCTTTAATGCTACCAGATAAAGACAATTTTTTTATAACGTAAGTTGCAAATATCTTTTCCTCTTATTCTTATTACCAATAAATACTGTATTTTTCCAAATTTATAAACAATTTTGATAATTAACCTTTCAATCTTCAAAAAATATCACTTCCGATGAAGATATTTGTACCAAAATCTAATGAGCTCTTCCAATTTATATACAAATGTTAAATATTAAATATCAAAATTTTTGGGTAATTCGTATTTGAGTTATGCGACTAACAGCCTTGACCACATACACACACATACCTACATACAGACATCATCGTGAAACTATCAAAAATGAGTTGTAAGGACACTAATTCGTGCTCATCCACTAAAAGCTCACTACCCGATTTTTGCATGATTCCAATACCTTCCTTTACAGGTAAGCGGAAGGTAAAAATGACGTAAAATATATAAAGGTTTTTTCCAATATAAAGTATGTAAGTATCAATGATTTTCTAAAAAAAATCATTGATTAAAATGTTTGATTTCTCAAAATTAAAAAATAACACTGCGATTTAATAGATTTATTAGTCAAAATTTGCTATTACTTTTTAAATTATTTATACACAGAAACGCATTAAATATATTTAACTAGGTACTTAGGTAGGTACTTTATTTTTACACAATAAAATATGAGGGATACATTTTTTTTTATTATTCTAACAAATTCATAACTATTTTTCTTCTTCCCCACCTTCACCAACCAAACTTTTAATCTCTTCAGGTTTAATTTCAGGTATAGGAATTTCAGAAGAAACAGACACAACAGATTCAGCGGGTTCAGCAGATTCAGCGGGTTCAGCAGGTCCAGCAGGAGCAGCAGGAGCAGCAGGCGCAGAAGGTGCAGCAGACCGTCCTGTGATAGTTGGACCAACTGATCCACCCTTCGTGCCAAAGGATACTTTAGGACGAAAGCCGTCCTTATCAGCCACGTACACAACGCTGTACTTCAGTCCGTTGTCGCCAACGTATTCGTATCCGCCCTCGACTACTAGATTCTCCTCCTCGAAATGTCCTTTTTCGTGTTTAACTGTCCCGTCTGAAGTTTCCAGCCTTCAATGCACAATGTAAAATGATTAAATGACAATGAAAACAAACAACCGAATTTGAGTTAAGTAAATTTTATTGCAAAGAGTTGCAGAATGCTCTAAAATCCGGATTAGATGTGAAATTTTCTTGGCTTGATTAGGATCGGTATCTACTCTCGTCACCATTCCAATTTGGGATACAATTAACTTGGCAACCAAAAAGCTATCGAGCACTGGCTAGTGGTTGTAACAATGGCTTGCGCGAGACTGTTAAATGAAAGAACAGCCTTGGCTGAATCCCGCCCACTAGCAGGAGTCAATTATAGTAGGTAAACAAAATTAAAAGAGAAACACTGTGGCAGTTTTCATATTTTATAATGAGTGTTCACAAAAATAGAGCTACTTTTATTTTTAATTTAATTTGTACAAGTAAATCACTTATTTTTGTGAGCACCCAGTAAATTTTAAAACCAAAATAGACATATTTCGCATAAATAATAAGAACTTACATTGTAAACCAGACTAAAATTTCAGAATTGACATACGTAAATTGGATTTTATTTGAAATCTCTGTCAAAAAAATGTTGGCACACATGTAACATACAACTTTAGGTATTATTTTTAAATGGATGATAAATTTTTTGTGATTATAATTGCTGTTTCCTGTTTCTATGATAATTATTTTATTTTACCTGTATGCGTAGTTCAAATCGTTCAGATCAGATTCATAAGTAATTTTTCCAACATCTACATCAATGTCATATTTAACTTTGCCAGCTTCTGCTGGAGCATCGGCTGGAGCTGATAAAGCAGCATGTAGACATAGTAAAATGATTATCTGTAAATTATTTTGCATAAATAAGTTTTATCCTAGAGTTTTACTAACCTCTTGATTTACAAAACGAATTTCCTTTGATATAATACTTTAACATTATTTTCATAAAATATATCTATAAATAAAAGAATGGTAGGTATACAAGCGAAGTACAAAGAAGCCCTGATAACATTTTTTAATTTATTTTTTCTAGAACCTAACCAGTATATTTTTTTATTTATTAATATTATTAAAATATGTTTCTATCTTTATTTTGTAATATTAACAAAAACATAACAGATTCACAAAGGAAATTATTACAAGGAACAATTGATTGGGCAGCAGGGCAGCACAGTTTAGTTTTTAAAAACCACGTTACAAAGTTTTCTAATCTCTGTATTTAAGATGATCCTCTACCGCGTCAGAAAACAGCCACAAACATAGATTTTGCGCGCCACTCCACAGCGTTTATTGTTTTGTTAAATATATTAATCTAAAGATATTATTGAAGATAGAAGTACATTCTACAAAATGGTCGATGCAGAATTTTAAAATTTTGCTGCAAAATCGAAATATGTAAATTTGAATTTTGACAATTTTTGTTATTTTTTTGAACACTAATATCTTCTATTAAAATTAGTTTTAAACTAATTTTAAAAATTTGATCGGTTATTTCGCAGATCCAAGCTTTGTTGACAACATATAATATTTGAAGTTAATTCACTTGTAAATAAAAGCTTTTTTACAAATATTGCAGTTTTTTACAAATATGTGTGCCAAAATTATATTTTCCCCCCAAATATAAATTATTTGATATTTTTATGTTTAACAGAACAATAAACGCTATAGAATAGCGTTCGGAATCAATGATTTTGACTGTTTTCTGCTATGGGTAGAGGATCACCTTAAGGAAAAGCGAGAAACCTACATTTACGCAGTATTATTTATTTTGGTATATGAAAGAGCAGGATAAAAATAAACGTCGGTTCAAATTATATTTTATTTATATCTCGTCCAGTTATTTTATACAATTGTATTGTCTCCAATTTTCGATTAGGTATAACGTATAACAAACTTTAATCAAAAACAAAGTTTTAATTCGTGAATTTGGCAATTTATAAATTGTATCGGGTAAATAAAATACACCTATAATGAATTGCGGAAACAACACTAATCTCTAACTTAAATTCAAAATATACTTACTCCCTTCATAATGAAAACACCAACTCACAAAAATCAAACACCGTATTGCTGCGTTTAAGCACTAAGTAACTTTAACTTTGTAAGTTCTGAGTAATTTTATTTCTATATATGGTAAATTTAGCGTATGTCATCAGTTTATATACTCGCATAGCAAGTACATAAAATGGGGAAAAATACCTATGACATTTACGCTTCATTACTAAAGATGAATTAGAAACAATTTTAACAACAATTAATACACGTACGTATCCTTGAACCCCGGGACAATGTGTGAATCTGCGCAAGGAACTTGTCGATGATGCCATGAATAATGTTGCTATTTATATTACTTACTTATAAGTAATTTTAATTTAAAATACTAAATACTGTCTTATCTACATAACTTACGATATACCTACAAAAATACTATTTTAGATTTTGTAAAAAACACTACCTTTTTATCTAGTACGACCAGTGGTGACACAATATAGTGGGTGCAAATACCTGTAATTATTGAGATCTCGCGGAAACTATTATTGCAGCTATCGGTTAAAGATAATTATAATGTGCATTTTAAAAGCCATCTTAAATACGTTTTACTTTTCTCAAATTAACTCCTAAAGAGTTGAATGTCGAGTACAGGCATGAAATAGTAAGGAATAACATTTAATATCTGAGAAATTTTGAAAAAAAAGAAACACATTTAAGGTAATACATCACTAAAACATAAAATGATTGTTTACGGTGATCCTCTACCCATGGCAGAAAACAGTTAAAACATTGATTTCTCACGCTATACCATAGCGTTTATTGTTTTGTTAAATATAAAAATAATAAATAATTTAAGTTTGAGGGTACAAAATAATGTTGGCAATCATATTTGTAAAAAAACTGCAATATTTATAAAAAAGAGGGGTTTCGCGCAGCTTTTATTTATAAGTCAATTTACTTCAAATATCTCAATAAGCTTGGATCTGCGAAATAACCGATCGAATTTTTCAAATTCGTTTTAAAATAGAAGATATTTGTGTTAAAAAAATTGTCAAAATTCAAATTAATATATTTCAATTTTAAAGCAAAATTTTAAAATTATGCATCGACCATTTTGTAGATTGTACGTCATTTATTTTGTCTTCTGCAATCGAAAAGCCTGCCGCCATATTATGGCCTCCAACAATATTTTTCGATAATTATATTTAACAAAACAATAATCGCTGTGGAGTGGCACATGAATTCCATGTTTTTGGCTGTTTTCTGGCGCGGTAGAGGATCGTTTTCGTTTTAAATCGATTGTCAAATTGGTTCAACATCAACGATTTGTTCTTTAACCAATCTAAAATGCATTATTTACGTTTTCACAATAGACAATCCAACAATAATCTTGATATTGTTATTGATAAAATCAAAAAATCTCTAGGATTATTGGTAGGTACATGAAAATATTATTTGAAAATCACAAACTGAATGCGTTGTTGGTAAGCTAAGTACGGTTTGCTACCAATAGACATTGTAACGGTGCGCGGTCTATTGAATATAGTACGCGCGTTACCAAAAATGTGTAGTTACCGAGAATGGAGACTACTTAATTATTGGTAGTTACAAATAACGTTGAAGAGCGGTAATTAATTATTATTACTTACTTGGGTTACTACCTGTTTAACACTTCACTAAACACAAGAGGATTCTCAAAAATAAAGGTAAAATAGAAACGTAAACTACAACCGATTTCCACACAAGTTAACAATATATTTACAAGTTATAAATAAATCCCATTTGATAGGTTACACGTAACTAAAAACTAACCGGGTCCACAATTCGTTATAGATTACAGAAATACAACAGAGATACAATTACGCTTTACTCAAATTAAACCTTTTCTCAAAATCGACCAATAAACAAATACGCACAAGTTACTCAACTATAAACACCTTAATGCGAACACCAATAAAACAATAAAATTACTCACTTTCTCTGCTGCTATTCCTTGCTGGAGTGTGCACTCAAAAACACTATCTCTACAGATTGAATTTAACAAGTTTAAAACACAATGGGAGTTTTAAAGATTATTAAAGCTCAAAATAAACTCTCAATCAATAACGAACTGTGTCAGAGGACTTATATGATCTCTCGATCGGTTTTTGATCTATTATGATCTGGTGATCTGTTATGATCTGGTCTAGAGGGAAGAATAATTATCCTATTTAATAACTTTTCTTACCTCCCCACTCTGACCCAAACTTAAGTTTACTTCACAATAATTGGTTTCTTATAGTTTACATACAACACTGATTGGTCCACGAGAGAGATGGCTAGGGTGGCTTGCAAACCCCTACTCTAAATCTCACGCTCTAACGAACAAGTGCATTTTTCTAAGAACGCTTCTAACTGACCTAAAAATGCAGATGTTGCCCAAATCTCAGAAAGGGACCACACTTGACATAGTTTCATGGTAACAGATATCCAACACAAATTTACGACTTCCGTATACTTACTGAAAATACATTAACTATGAAATAAGAACCGACTTTATGCTTTTGTACAAAATTCCATGAGTCTATGTCACATGTTTACAATTTATTATTCTTTCCTTAATTGCCACTTACAGTAATATAACACAACAAATGGAGCGACTGTTACATCCCTCCCCGAATACGATGCAACTTATAATCTCAAATGATTATAAGTTGTCCGAAAAACAAAAAAACTTCACAATCGCGACAGACTTTGGGGTTTCCTTTTGGAGTAGCTCGACTGCGTTGTGGTGATGACTGTTGCCGTAGTCCTCTTGAGTTGATGGCTGGTCCGCTACCATCGTCTCCTGTCTGTCTGCATTGAGGGTAGTGCTCCGCCTTCAGTGGACAACTGACCGGGTGTGCGGTGTATTCAGCTGATACTGCTTCGGCTGTACATACACAAATCTTCGAGCAGTATTTGTCCACTTGCTACTAATATTTACTACTTATTTCATTCAACCCATGCTATTTCTACCTGTGCATGCTCCATTCCAATTTCAATTCATTAACTACCATGCATATTAAATGAACATAACATAACTATTATGTTAATTACCTAAAAATGTCTATTAGTTTTTTTAAAGGGTTATTTTTTTTCTATTAGTGACATTTCTACAAATAATATCTGACTTTTTACTCACCAAATGATTAATTTTTTCTTCAATATTGTCTGCTTTAGTGCCCTTGTCGAATTCCATTTCTGACACGATGCCTAGCGTGTCGGCAAACTTGTTAAAAACCTTCCAATTCACGCCTGCGTTGGTGTCGGTTGACACAATCCATCGGTCGAAAGGGTTTCTTATTCTTTCAAAACTACCACTCCTTTGTCCAGCTCCATGGCGAATGTCGGCCATAGAACGGTCAATCATACCACTGCTAAAAACTTCGACCTGAATACATAAACAAACAATTATTGCATTTAAACTTAATTTAAAATTATAAAAATTGTATATTTATCCTGATTTTAAGTCATTCATGACTTAAGACTTATTTCGGTGCTTTTGAACTCCTTGTGTAATAAGGGTGCGTGCGCTGTGTACTGTTTTTCGACCTTCTTTTCAATTTGAGATTCTTCTTTAATTCCTCCTGCTGGTTTTGATTAGGTGTGTCGCTCGGTCCAGCGACTTCATCTTCTCTTCTTTTTCGTAGATGTGGTGGAGTTACACTTATTGGAATTATTTCTCTATTTAAATAAGAATTTGTATTATTTTTATTAATATTTGTGACATCTTGCAGTTTTTCTGTTGTGGCCTCTACGATCGCTGGCGGGCAGGGCTTCAATCGATTTGCGTGGACTACCTGCTCTTTCCCTGTGGACAAATTCTTAATAACAAAATTAACAGGTGTCGTTTGTTTAATAATACGGAATGGACCCATCCAAGGCCGTGCTAATTTTCTTGATAATCCAGGATGATCTGCGTCATCGCGTAAAAACACATGATCTTCTACTTTGAATGTTACAGGTGCCGATTTCTTATTGAATTGTCGTTCTTGTCTTTCTGCTGTCTGTTTTAATTTCTCATTGACTGTCTTGTATACATTATTTAATCTTAAACTCATTTCAGAACAATAATTTTCATCAACATCATATCTGACTCGTTGCGGTGCTGTGATGTCATCAAATGGTACTTCAAAATCTCTGCCATGTAGTAAATAAAATGGCGTCTCTCCTGTAGCACTGTGTGTGGTACTTCTAAGAGCCATTAACACATACGGTATCCATGTATCCCAATCTCGCTGATCTTTACTTACGTAGTGTGATAAACAATCCTTAAATGTTCTATGGAACCTCTCAATGCGACCGTTGCACTGAGGGTGATACGCTGTTGTCTGAAGCTTATTAATTTTTAATAATTTACAAACCTTTTTAAACAATTCAGATGTGAAGTTACTGCCTCTATCTGTTAATAATTGTTTAGGTGCGCCGTGCCTTACAATAATTTCTGTCACTAGTGCTTTAGCGACTGTGTCAGCTTTCATGTTTGGCAGGGCAATCGCTTCCGGATATCGCGTGAATTCGTCCTGAAAAGTTAATACATACTTATTTCCTTTATCACTGGTTTCTAGTGGTCCAACAATGTCCATTGACACGCGCTCGAATGGTTTCAGTACTTCCTGAAATCTTTGTAATGGCGCTGGTTTCCTATGTGGTGACGATTTTCTTTGATTACAGGATAAACAATTATTAGTAAAATTCTTAATATCATTATTCATGCCATGCCAGAAGAAACTACGTTTAATATTATTTAAAGTTTTTTCATAACCTACGTGACCTGCTTGTGGTAAACTATGATACGTGAGCATAATTTTGTATGTCATTGATTTCGGAGCGACCAATCTATCTTGACGCTCGTTTTCTGCTCTTAATCGGTATAATAAATTTCTATCATCAAAATAAAATTTATTATTTTTATCGCGTTTCGTTTCTTCTATAATTTTTACTAAATTTAAATCTTTCTCTTGTTCAACACGAATTTTATCAAAGTCCCAAATAGGTTCAAATTGATCATCAATGTAATTTATTGTAATTCTAGAAAGTGCATCTGCATTACCATTTAATTTTCCAGGTCTGTGTATAATATCAAATTCATACTGAAGTAATGTCATAGCCCATCGTGAAAGTTTTGAATTCGGTGTTTTTAATGTCATTAACCATTTCAATGGTCTGTGATCAGTAATAATAGTAAATTTTTTTCCATACAAATAACATCTAAAGACTTGATTTACTGCCCACACAATTCCTAAACATTCCCTTTCAATGACACTATATCGGGTCTCAGCTGGCTTTAAAGTTCTGCTCGCAAACGCCACGGGGTATTCGAAGTCACCGACCTTTTGACTGAGTACAGCCCCTAACGCGCGGTCTGAGGCGTCTGATGATAATATAAATTCTTTTGAAAAATCTGGATATTTCAGAATTGGACTAGTTATTAAATTCATTTTAAGTAATTCGAAAGCTTCTTGGTGTTGTTTTTGCCAAACAAATGCATGATTTTTTTCAAGTAATTGATAAAGTGGTTTTGCAGTATGCGCGAATTTATCAATAAATCTCCTATAAAAACTAACAAGACCGAGAAAAGCTCGCACATCTTTTACATTTTTAGGAACTGGATATTTTCGAACTGATTCTGTTTTATTAGGATCTGGTTTGACACCTTCTCCTGATATAATATGACCTAAATAAGCAGTTTTTCTCATCATGAATTTGCATTTACTCGGTTTTAATTTTAAATTATATTCATTTAACTTCACAAATACGTCACGAAGTCGTTCAAGATGTTCTTCTACATTGTCTCTACTGAAAATGATTATATCATCTAAATATACATAACATTTTTCGCCTGTGAGTCCACTTAATACTGCATACATTAATCTCTGCCACGTGCTTGGGCTATTTGATAAGCCAAATGGCATTCTATTCCATTCATAATGTCCCCACGGTGAACTAAAACCTGTCTTTTCAATATCATTTTCATCAACCCCGACTTGGTGATAGCCACTGGCTAGATCTAAAGTTGTAAAAATACTTGCATTTCCGAGTTGTTCTATCGTTTCTTGAATATTTGGCAACGGGAAAAAATCTTTCTTTGTTATTTTATTTAATTTACGATAATCTACACAAAGCCTAACTTTAACACTACCGTCAGGTAAACGTTTATTTACGAGAACTATTGGTGCTGACCACGGTGATTGTGAATGAGATATGATCCCATCCTCTAACAATTTATTTATTTCTTTGTTAAGTACTTCTTTCTGTGCATGTGGTACACGATACGGGGCTTGTGCAATAGGGTGGCAATCCTCGGTAATAATTCTATGCTTAATACTAGACGTGCATCCTAATTTAACGCCTTCACCCATAAAAATATGTTTATATTCTAACAACAAATTTTCAACGCTTTGTTTATTATCTCTAGATAAATGACTTAAATCAAATTGAGTTCTAAAATCAATTTCACTTGCATTAGCAATTACAGAAGGGCATTCATCATAACGCAATACTTTTTCATATCCAACTATTGTATTTTTATTTATGCGCAGTGTTTTTTCAGAAACATTCATCAACTTTATAGGTATTTCCCAACCTTCAGGTTTAGCAATTACACGAGCAACACAAACACCATGAGTACGTAATCCAATTGGTTCAAATAAAACATCAACATTACAAGTATTTACTTCTCGAATGCCTAAGCATACTATTTCACTTCTAGCTGGAATTTCTAATTCCTCCTTTAAAATAACTAAACTTTTGATATTACTGTCTTTAACTTCATTAATTGTTGACGGTACGTTGTCATCAATTACTTGCTCAATTTTATTCACAACTTCATCTTTCTCTACAACCAAATCTTTATTAAAGGACGGTACGTTGTCAATTAATAAATCTTTACTAATAACTACATCACTACATGACTGTTCGTCGTCAATAAATAGTGCATTTTCAACATTACTAAAATATGTATCATCAACACAAATAACATCAATAAGCGACGGTTCGTTGTCATTTATTGTGTCTTCAACTTTACTGGTCGACTGTACGTTGTGGATTCCAGTTTCAACATTATTAAAGACTTCACTTTCCTCAAAAATTACATCAGTAAATGACGGTTCGTTGTCATTTAGTGTGTCCTCTACTTTACACGTCGACTGTACTTCGTCGACTGCAAACAAATCTTTAATATCTGATACATAATTATTCTCATTCTCATTAGTAATATCAATTTCCAAAACATTACAATTCTCAGAAGTAACTACTTGTTTCTGCGTTAAGTTTACACTTTTATGACTCTCTGTGTTTGCTGTTTCTTGTTTTTGCGTAACCTCAACATCAACAAAATCTACATTATTTTTATCACTCATAGTCTGAACAACTGCGATAATTTGATCTTTTTCAACTGTTAAAGTATTATCTCGATAATTAATCGACGCTTGAAATTTTTTGAAAAAGTCTAGCCCTATTATACCATCTGTATTAATCGCTACATTGTCACTACATGCAATAAATTCATGCTTATGCCCTAGATTGTTTAATGTTAAATTAACTGTACCCAACACTGGAAGCGGTTCACCTGAGACACCTATTATTGACCTATTATTATCTAGGGGAAAAATATTAGTACCCCTCAAACAACTTTGTTTAATGAGACTTATGCTAGCACCGGTATCAATTAAAAATGACAAATTTGCATTATTAACCTTGAAGGTTACAAAATTCTTATTGTGTATATTTGATACTGTTGACGCTAGCACTTTTTCTATTGTTCTTATTGAGTCTGACCGTTCGGGGCGTTGACGGCCGACTGGTGTGAGTTTAAATGGCTCGAATTTGAGCTTGAGCTAGATTGAGTGTGACTGTGACCTCTGTTATTTCTATTTTGATTATTATTTCTCGGTGGGTTAGGATTAAAATTGCAAAATCTAGAAGTATGCCCAAATTTGTTACATTTATAACATTTTACTGCCTTATTTCCTGCATTACTTCTTTGCTGCTGTTGCCTATTAAAATTTTGTTGCTGATTTCTATTGCCAAAATTTCCCATGTGCGTGTGTTGATTACGCGCTGGCGAGGGCTGAAAATTGCAACAAGGACCCCAACAATTTTGTCCTTGATCGTAATTATAATTATTGCCATGATTATAATTGTGTCCGTGATTATGATTGTTTGCCTGATTATAATTGTTTGCCTGATTATAATTATTACCGTGATTATAATTATTACCGTGATTATAATAATTACCGTGATTATAATTGTTTCCATCATTATAATTATTTCTTTGATTATGATTATTTCCGTGATTGTTAAAATTGCCTCTATGATCGTTAAACCCATTAATATTTTCCATTTGATTTTGATTTTGACCAACACATTCGTTAACTTGTGGCTTACAATTTTTACAATTTTGACATGATTTTTCCTCAGTTTTTGTTTCCTTTACCTCCGGTTTCAAATTTACTTTAAAAACTTCCTCTTGTTTGAAAAATTCTTCCGTACGTTCATGCTTCTTTGCCGCCTCAACTGCTTTGTCTAACGTTTCCGGTTCGCTCTGAAATACCACCCGTTGCGCTTTAGGTAATAACCCTTGGATGAATTGCCCTAACATTTCTTTTTCTATTAATGATTTATCTGTTAAACCTGATGATTCTAATAACTGGTTCCCTATGCATCTTAATCTGCACAAAAATGTGTTCACATTTTCTCCTACTTTCTGTTTACATGTTCTGAACATTTGCGAAATCGTAATATAATTTAGTTTTGGAGAGAATTTTCCGAATAAAAGTTTTTTAAAATCCGCCCATACATCAGTATCAAACGCTGTATCGAATTGGATAAGTGAATACGCGTTTGGAGACATTTTTAATTTTGCTACTACAATTATTTCAATATCATTCCAATGTCCTACTGTGGAACATAGCTCTAATTGCCTAATATATTCTTCAATACTTGGGCTGCCAAACGTACTTTGATTATCGAAAACGGGAATATGACTTATGAATCCGCCAACTTGAATAGGATTTAAACCTGCTGCTTGAGGTGTAGAACTGACTGAACCGCCCGTCATTTTGAAATTTAATTTATTAAAAATGTAACGTAATTTATTAATATCTCAAGGTACTGATAAGAGAGTTTTAGCTGCCACCAAAATGTAACGGGATATTTATTAATATCTAAAGACACTGGTAAGAGAATTTTAGCTGCCACCAAAATGTAACGGTGTATATTAATATCTCAAGGCACTGGTAAGAGGGTTTTTAGCTGCCACCAAAATGTAACGGTGCGCGGTCTATTGAATATAGTACGCGCGTTACCAAAAATGTGTAGTTACCGAGAATGGAGACTACTTAATTATTGGTAGTTACAAATAACGTTGAAGAGCGGTAATTAATTATTATTACTTACTTGGGTTACTACCTGTTTAACACTTCACTAAACACAAGAGGATTCTCAAAAATAAAGGTAAAATAGAAACGTAAACTACAACCGATTTCCACACAAGTTAACAATATATTTACAAGTTATAAATAAATCCCATTTGATAGGTTACACGTAACTAAAAACTAACCGGGTCCACAATTCGTTATAGATTACAGAAATACAACAGAGATACAATTACGCTTTACTCAAATTAAACCTTTTCTCAAAATCGACCAATAAACAAATACGCACAAGTTACTCAACTATAAACACCTTAATGCGAACACCAATAAAACAATAAAATTACTCACTTTCTCTGCTGCTATTCCTTGCTGGAGTGTGCACTCAAAAACACTATCTCTACAGATTGAATTTAACAAGTTTAAAACACAATGGGAGTTTTAAAGATTATTAAAGCTCAAAATAAACTCTCAATCAATAACGAACTGTGTCAGAGGACTTATATGATCTCTCGATCGGTTTTTGATCTATTATGATCTGGTGATCTGTTATGATCTGGTCTAGAGGGAAGAATAATTATCCTATTTAATAACTTTTCTTACCTCCCCACTCTGACCCAAACTTAAGTTTACTTCACAATAATTGGTTTCTTATAGTTTACATACAACACTGATTGGTCCACGAGAGAGATGGCTAGGGTGGCTTGCAAACCCCTACTCTAAATCTCACGCTCTAACGAACAAGTGCATTTTTCTAAGAACGCTTCTAACTGACCTAAAAATGCAGATGTTGCCCAAATCTCAGAAAGGGACCACACTTGACATAGTTTCATGGTAACAGATATCCAACACAAATTTACGACTTCCGTATACTTACTGAAAATACATTAACTATGAAATAAGAACCGACTTTATGCTTTTGTACAAAATTCCATGAGTCTATGTCACATGTTTACAATTTATTATTCTTTCCTTAATTGCCACTTACAGTAATATAACACAACAAATGGAGCGACTGTTACAACATCTATGTAATATTCTTACTTGAGATCAACTAATAGCATTTTACTATGCTAAAGTAGAGTCGGTAATTCGCTATGGAATTTGCTTTTGGGGTATATCTTCTAAAGCTTCTAGTATCTTTGTAAGACAAAAGAGAATTTTTCGTATTATCGCAAATGTACCACGTAACTTCTCATGTAGATCTCTTTTTAAGAAATATAATATACTTACAGTAACATGGCTCTATATTTATTAAGTCTGCAAATTTATTTTCTGCATTAAATTCTCGTTTAAATTGCTGGTGGTGTAACTGGACGTAGTGTTGTTGCAACCATCGATACTGTTTTCGACCCAAAATATACTTTAGAACGGTAGCCATACTTTTCGACCACATATACAACATACTTTAATCCATTGTCACCTACGTATTCATAACTACCGTCTACTATAAGATAATAGTTCCGTCAGTCAGTTTCTACCCTGGAGAAGTTATGGTTATCAAAAATTAAAATAGTTATTATTACCTATAGTGTATTAAAAGCATTACCATGTTGTTCAAGAATTTTAGGTACTTCTTGCTACAAAGAAAATATAAATTTTACATTTACTAAATTAAGTAAAAATGTCAGCGTCAACTATTCATAGCAGTTTTATATTTAAATAATTTTTTTTTAGATAATTACAACATTCATGCCCTTGATGGGATTCGAACCTCTGAGCTCGGTAGCAGATAGGACCACCATGCATAATTTCGATACATTAGTCAAGTCGACTATCGTGGCTTCGTGGAGGCTGCAATAATTAATTAATTGAAGTCAGCTATTTAGTTTTATTTATATTTCAAGATGTGTTTTTTAAAATTTCAATTTTGTTAAAGTTGCTCACCACGCTTCTTCGCTTAGCGTCCTCTTTTCGAGTTAAGGAGTCCGTCTGGTACTTAAATTTATAGTAAAACAAAGGGGTGCCCGTCCCATGATCATTTGAAATGTAGTGGTTTTTTTCTTTATGTACAACATATAAAGTGTCACCAAGAGATTTTAGAAGGTCTCTCTGTTTTCATTTTTTTTTCTTTAACTTCTGATTTTGGAAAAAAATTACTTTGAAATCAGCCATTTTTCTCGATTTTAAAGATTTTTTCTGGTGAACAAAATGCTATTTTAAATTTCTGAAAACAGAGGAATATAAATTGAACCTTTGTTAACAACAAGTTTTTTTTTCATTCGTCTGTGTTAGAAATTAAATGATATATGATGGGACAGCGATGCTATGTTTTCGCTGTTGAAATTGTAGATTCTCTAGTCAGTACATTCTATGCTCTTTTTTTACCTGCATTTTTTGTTCGATTAACTGCAAAAAGAAGGGCTTGACGTCATCTGAACCCGTCTCACTTTGAAAATGACGACTGAAGTTCGGGAGTTCGGTATTTTCCGAATACGCTTCTTAAGCAAATATGTAAACCCTAATTTTTATGACCCCCGCCGCCCACCCAATATATTTTAATTTTAACCCACATACAATTATGCCCCTCTTCTTACTGTATAAGCACATGCATCTCTTTTTTCTCTAAAATAATTAGTTAGCCCGAAAAACGGATTGATTGCTTTTAAAAATACACCCTGTATAAAACTGTAAAAAAAATACAAATAAAGATAGAAAACGGCACAAAATAGTAAATTATACGAGTAGATTTATTTATTTTAACAGTCATTACCATATTTTATATTTCACTTAACAATTAACAAACACCACTTCCAGCTAGACTACACAACAAAGCAGGATCAATGCCTTTCGGACGTGCAGGTTGGGGTGGACTTGGGGTAGTACGGCGAGTCGTCGGAACTTGAAATCCTGGAGTCGGCGTCGTGTAAGATAAACCTTGAGAATAAGATACCCTCGGATGATAGCCATTCTTGTCTGCTACGTACTCAACAGTATATAAAAATCCGTAAGCATTTCTGAATTCATATCGCCCTTTCACTACGAGGTTCTCGTCCTCAAGGTGACCCTTTTCAAATTTGGTAGCCCCATCATTTGTTAGCACCCTGCCAGAAATTTTTTTTATTCTGTCCTAAAGAGAAAATATCATTCCTTACCTGAAAGTGTAACTTTGGTCTTTCAAATTTGATTCGTATGTAATTCTCCCATTGTCTAATTTAATGTCATAATTGACATTTTCTTTAACTGGTGCCGACAAAGAAAAGTGCACCGAAATTAGAAATAAAATAAACTAGAAATATGAAAAATTTTAAATGAAATATTATTGTAAACGTTTACTAACTACCTTCATCTTGTTCAATATTTGTTGTTAATCAAATCAATACTTTTGAACAACTGAATAGTAATAAAGATTGTGCTCACCTTTATAGCTAGCTATTATAGTATAGTATTTTTTTTAAAATATCTATGTGTGTAGGTGTTTAACCTTTGACCTACAATTTGAATGTTCATGAACATTATATTAGATTAATTTTTGAAATAGGTATAATAATAAATTTTAAATTTAATAAGTAAAAAATCAAATATTTAAAAGTTCACTTTGAGTATCAAATGAACCAATTTAAAGAATATATTATGAATTATATTAATACCTTTGATTAATACTAACAAATTAGTAAGAATATTTTTCTTAGCAGTATGTCAAGGGCATTAGCTATCTGTCCTTAATGCCCAGTTCACACGAGGAATTAAATATATGACATTACATTGTAATAAATATAAATAATTTCTGCGTATGAACGGTATTGACAGTTTTTTTATGACAGCTCCTAGCACTTGTTTTACTTTCAAGAAACTTTATTAAAAAATTTTCCTCGTGTGAATTATTTGTCACATTGACATTATGTTATCTTTTTTGCATTTTTCACAGACCAAAATTTTTAAAAAATCATAGGTTACAATAATTTAAAACAAGAGAATTTCTCTTTACCTTACACTTTAGTTCAACCTTAAAACGTCATATTTTTTTCACTTCCAAAGAAAAATACAACATTTTTAGGAAGACAGCGCTGTTTTTGCTTTTTGCACTAGATGCCGTTTAAGCGCGCTGAACGGTTCTGCCCGGTTCTTTTGCTCAAATAATCGAAATTCGTATTAAAATTAAAATATTTGCAATTTTCAAGTAAGTGATGTGTTTTAATAAAAAATAAAATCTTGTGCTCATTTGTAAACACTGTATATAAACTTTATAAAGTACATTATACCATTGAATAAATAAAGGATATCGTATATATTCAATGATAATACTAATATATTTACGTACTTATATTTTCTTTACCTAATGGAGGAGCAATAAAATAATAATAGTCTAAAACGATAATATTGTTTTAATATTAGTATAATTAAACAAAACATAAAATATGCACTTGCCTTTTCCATTATACGTTAAATTCAATCACACATCAATTTGCTTCGTATTACGTTACTATAATGTACTTATTGCTTTACAGAAATGAAAGGTTTTGATGATGGTATCCTCATTTTATATGAGACGCAAAGCAAGTTATAAACGGGAGATCAAGTAAAGTAAGTAATTATGCATACTAGGTACTTAATTACAAATATAAAAATTAAATATACTTTTTACATAGGTACGCGCGTTTAACTTTTGGCATTTAGTTTCTTCTGTTGTATATAATTTTTATTGGTTTTTATAACATACGGATATGACAATCATTTTAAAATGTAATTTATTGTTCATATTTGTAAAATTTACAAGTACCAGTAGGTACCTAATTTTTAAAAATATGGTTTTTATTATGCATGTTTTTTACAATACAATACAATTACAATAATTTTTAAATATAAAAACACCTTCAATTAAAATATCCTTATATACCTACAGAATTGTGTAATGTTTTATTTTTCTAAATTGTTGTAATTTTAGACTGATGATGCAAAAATTGTTAACGTCATATTTTTTTCACTTCCAAAGAAAAATACAACATTTTTAGGAAGACAGCGCTGTTTTTGCTTTTTGCACTAGATGCCGTTTAAGCGCGCTGAACGGTTCTGCCCGGTTCTTTTGCACAAATAATCGAAATTCGTATTAAAATTAAAATATTTGCAATTTTCAAGTAAGTGATGTGTTTGATTAAAAAATTAAATCTTGTGCTCATTTGTAAACACTGTATATAAACTTTATAAAGTACATTATACCATTGAATAAATAAAGGATATCGTATATATTCAATGATAATACTAATATATTTACGTACTTATATTTTCTTTACCTTCTACTCTATTAATAATTAAAATAAGTATATTTTCGATTAAATGATTTAGCTACCAATTCACAATTTAACTGAAATTGTAATATTAGTCCAGGCAATTTACGTTTTGACCTGGGCAAAATTGCTTCAGATGCTTTCTAAACGGTTTTCGGCTCAGAAAATGTCACAGAATAACATATCCAAAATCTGCTAAAATCGGATCACGGGAACACCCCCAAAAATGGGTTCGAAAATTAAAAATGGCCGCCATTTTTAGTTTTTTAGCTTTATCTTGTATGTGGATAATACTACGAGAAAACTGTTACCTACTACATTGTAGAGCATAAAATTCTCTACAAAAAGATGCCAACAATTTTTTTTGTAACTATTACAGTTTATGAGAAAATCGTGAAAATAAATTTTTTTAATTTCTAATGATTTTAAATCAAGTCGTAATTTTGTCTTATCACACAAATATTGCTCTAATATTTTAACGGATAATAATATCGATTCGCGGTTTCCAGCATTCGATTCCTAAAGCTTTTTTCTATAAGAGACATAATTTTTAAAAATTTTTGGACAACACTTAAGGCACAGGTGCGATTTATTTGCTGAGGTGAGAAAAACAAATGCCTGTATTTTTTGTGTTTAATTAACTGTCGTTTCTAAACGGGTAAAGATATTGACTTGCGGTTTGCGGCATGCGATTCCTTGGAAAATTCTCTATTTGATGCATTATTTGATAAAAATTCTGGACCTTATTATTATTATTTAACTGTAATTTAATTTTTTATTCAGAGGTACAGTACAAAACCATTTTATTAATACCTATAACAAATTAATTACTTAGAAAAAAAATTTAAGGGCGCCTCTGGTCATATTGGATATTTGTTGTAAATCAGATTTTAATAAAAGTAATTTATTTGCTAAGAGAAAGTATTATATCTATTTATAAAGCGTATTTTTTAATTTTTTGTAAACTATCAATTCTGTCATTTTGAAATTAAATTTCAATTCCGCTTATTCGCACTGTAATTTCTCAACGGAATAAAATTTCGATTTGCAGTTTTCGGCATCTAGTACAAAAAGGATCAGGGAATCAAATGCTGGAAACTAGAAGTCAATATTGTATTCCGTTCACAAATGACCGAAAATGAAACACAAGCAAGAAAAATATGAACCAAATTTCTGTATTTTGTATTTAAGAAAATCATTACATTTCAGTTTAACTCATGCTCAAAACAAAAATTAATATAACAATTCTGATACAGAAATGACCGAAAAATCGAATGCCGCAATCTGTAAGTCGATATCTTCATCCGTTTAGAAACGACAGTTAACTAAACACTAGTTATATTAATAAAACTTAAATTTCTCAATTTTCTCTATGAATAATATATTAAATTACAGTTTAAATAAAGGTCCAGAATTTTTATCAAATAATGCATCAAATAGAGAATTTTCCAAGGAATCGCATGCCGCAAACCACAAGTCAATATCTTAACCCGTTTAGAAACGACAGTTAATTAAACACAAAAAATACAGGCATTTGTTTTTCTCACCTCGGCAAATAAATCGCACCTGTGCCTAAAGTGTTGTCCCAAAATTTTTAAAAATTATGTCTCTTATAGAAAAAAGCTTTAGGAATCGAATGCTGGAAACCGCGAATCGATATTATTATCCGTTAAAAAATTAGAGCAATATTTGTGTGATAAGACAAAATTACGACTTGATATAAAATCATTAGAAATTAACCAAATTTATTTTCACGATTTTCTCATAAACTGTAATAGTTACAAAAAAAATTGTTGGCATCTTTTTGTAGAGAATTTTATGCTCTACAATGTAGTAGGTAACAGTTTTCTCGTAGTATTATCCACATACAAGATAAAGCTAAAAAACTAAAAATGGCGGCCATTTTTAATTTTCGAACCCATTTTTAGGGGTGTTCCCGTGATCCGATTTTAGCAGATTTTGGATATGTTATTTTGTGACATTTTCTGAGCCGAAAACCGTTTAGAAAGCTTCTGAAGCAATTTTGCCCAGGTTAGAGGGTTTTTTTCTCTAGATTGCCTGGACTATATAATTGAATGACAAAGGATTATGTCTAAGTTATATATTAATTTAATTTCATAGATTTAAATGTACTAGTCAAGTCAGCATCGTTCAAATTGCGAAACTATACTATTTTACAAATATGGTCCGCTTTTTAACTAAGACCTGAATATTGTTAAACTCATAATTTTTTACATTCATAATTTTAATGTATATTTTCCAATTATCTTCTATCCTACTTGCATCCACTTCCAACTAAAGAACACAACAAAACAGAATCTATTCCTCTTGGTGGAGATCCCACAGGAGGTCGCCCGGGAATCCTAGGAGGAATTTTGGATCCTCCTTTATTGTTCAGAGTTACAATCTTCCAGGATGGGTGATAACCATTTTTATCAGCTGTATAAGTTGTAATATACAACCTGCCATCATCTGCAATGAATCCATAACCGCCCTCAACTACTAAAGATTCTTCGCCAGTGATGGGATCTTTCTCAAAATGGGCGCTTTCGTATTTAGATGAGTTATTCGTTTTTGCCCTAAACAATGATAAAAAATTAAAATTATGTAAATTGGGATTTGTAATGAATATTTTTTGACAGATGGTATCAACCAATCATATTGCGTAATGATGACGTCAGATAATGTAATGCAACCAATAAAATTGAAAACGTAAAATGATGTAACTGACATCATATAAGGAGATTAGATTTTAGGGAGTGTCTATTCGTACGCTACCGGTCCACCGGTGCACCGGTGACTCGGGTAACATCGGCTACCGGTGCTTACCAGTGGCACTGGCCCACCGGTAGCACCGGGGCACCGGTCATCGGCACCGGCGCACCGGTGGCACCGTCGCACGGGCAGCACCGGAGCACCGATCTTCAGCACCAACGCACCGGCGTACCGGTAGCACCGGGGAACCGGTCATCGGCACCGGCGCACCGGGGATCCGGTCATCGGCACCGGCGCACCGGTGGCACCGTCGCACGGGCAGCACCGGAGCACCGGTCATCGGCACCGGCGCACCGGTGGCACCGTCGCACGGGCAGCACCGGTCATCAGCACCGGCGCACCGGTTGCACCGGCGTACCGGTGGCACCGGCGCACCGGTAGTACTGGTGGCATCGGCGCACCGGTAATACCGGTAGCACCGGTAGCACCGACGTACCGGTGGCACCGGTAGATAGCACCGATACACCGGTGCTACCATTTTTAAACATCTAATAAATTGCAAAAGTTATAAACAAATAAAGATGAAGAAAAAAAGGTATTTCGTTTTTCGCTAATATTTCAAAAACTATTCATAATTAGGAAATTTAAAAACAAGATTCTTAAAGATGAGGAAATTTCCAATAAAAAAGTCGGCCGGTGAGGTGTGCGTGTGCGTGTACATCATGTAATATAATTTTTTTGCAGTATCAAATATCAATTTAAAAATTTGAAAAAATTATGGTGTATTGTCAACACTTCAAAGAATTTAGTCCCGTTGGAAAAAAGTTATTTAGTTAATTTTTCGAAAAGTTATACAATTGTTAATTAACAATATTTTGTCGGACCTTCGTTGTCATTGAAGACAACAAAAAATGTTTGAATAATCGGATTAAAATTTTTAGCTTCTTGGAGCCCTTCTTTTATATATTTATTATATATACTTAACAATATCACGTCATGAAAGTTTTTATAATTTCAATATTTTGTTTATTATAATTTTTGCAAGTCAACAAAAAATTAAATATTGAAAAAATCTTATCAAAATTTTTTTCTTAAACTAACGTTAGATTATTACTGTTTTCTCAACTAACAATGACGTTAAATAACGTACCTAAGGATTTTTTTATCTCATTTGTTTACAAATTGTTTATAAACAAATTGACTAATGACTAATTTCATACTAATGAAAAATTTTTTTTACCATTTTGTTGTCTTGATAAAATAATGATTTTTAAGAAAAATAAGTTTTCTTAAAAAAATGTTTTTAAAATCGTTTTTTCCATATTTCCATTGTTTAAATAATAAGTTAAGAAATTACTTTATCTTTAAAAATCATAATTGGCACTTTTCAATAGAACAACCAAAATATTTTTTGTTGTTGATAATTTCATTGTTTATTAAGTTAACAATTTGTTATAAACAAATTTCAAATCTCATTATATTTTTTTCCTGAAACTAATAAAAATTACAAAAACAACCATCTATTGCAAAGTATCGAAAAAAGTTTATTTTAATTTTATATTGTACTTTAAAAAATTACGTGCTATAAAAGAAGCACTTGATTTTTCAAGAAAACTGCTATAACTTTTAAACTATTCGAGATACGAAAATGAACATTTAAGTCGTTTTTATATAGGATTGATTGGACTTTTAAATGAATTATTAACCAAGTTTGTAACTTTTGTTGATCAGCTATTATATGCATTTGTTTATAAAATTTTGATTTTAGATTTTTTTTGACATTTTCAAATCTTCTTATGGCTTAATTAGTTAAAAAATGCAAATACTGTGTTATTTTGTTCAGTGATAAAATATCTTCCAAAAAAGTTTTTGATGATATTGTTTAAAAGTAAATATCGTAGATTTTCCGATCAAATTTTTTAATTTTACTCGAATTTTTTCAGATTTTCTTCGCTGTGTCTTTAAAATTTTTATAGATTAATAGTTTATACTTACTGTCAAAAACATTGATTCCGCACGCTATTCAATAGCGTTTATTGTTTTGTTAAACATAAAAATAAAAAATAATTTATGTTTGAGGGGAAAAATAATTTTGGCATCCATAATTATTGTAAAAAAAACTGCAATATTTGTAAAAAATAAATTTAATATGTTGTCAACAAAGTTTGGATCTACGAAATAACCGATCGAATTTTTTAAATTCGTTTTAAAACAGAAGATATTTGTGTTCAAAAAATAACAAAAATTGTCAAAATTCAAATTAGCGTATTTCGCTTTTAAAGCAAAACTTTCAAATTTTGCATCGACCATTTTGTAGATTGTACTTTTATCTTCAACAATATCTTTAGATTATTATATTTAACAAAACAATAAACTCTGTGGACTGGCGCGCGAAATCCATGTTTTAGGCTGTTTTCTGGCGCGGTAGAGGATCGTCTTAAGGTTTCAATACTATTCTTATTGGAAATTTCCTCCTCTTTAAGAATCTTTTTTAAAAATTATAAATAGTTTTTGAAATATTAGCGAAAAACTAAATAGGTAACTTTTTTCTTCATCTTCATTTGTTTATAACTTTTGCAATTTGTTAGATGCTGAAAAATGGTAACACCGGCGTACCGGTGCGTCGGTGCTACCGGTGCCACCGGTACTACCGGTGCGCTGGTACTACCGGTGCTGATGACCGGTGCGCCGGTGCCACCGATGCTACCGGTACCACCGGTGCGCCAGTGCTGATGACGGGTGCGCCGGTGCCACCGATGCTACCGGTACTACCGGTACTACCGGTGCGCCGGTGCCACCGATGCTACCGGTGCTACCGGTGCGCCGGTGCCACCGATGCTACCGGTGCCACCGATGCTACCGGTGCCACCGGTGCTACCGGTGCGCCGGTGCTGACGACCGGTGCCACCAGTGCGCATCGGTAGCCGATGTTACCCGAGTCACCGGTGCACCGGTGCACCGGTAGCGTACGAATAGACACTCCCTAGATTTTATTTTGTTTCGTTAGTTACAATAAATAAATAAAATTGTCAAATTAAACGTCAAAAATGCTTTGTAAAATGAGTCGTTTTGATAGTGTTTTTGAACATAAAAAATATTCTTCCTAATACCGTTCGACGTAATAATTTTTGTCAATGCCACGGCAACTTATTGCAATTTAACTCTACAAAACATCACGAAAAATTACCCTTAACTACGTTTCGTGAAATTGTCATATGATGTTTTGTGTCCCGAAATTGTGGAAACGACAAAATAATTCCCAAAAAATTATCATCTCTTAAGAGCGTTCGCATGAGGATTCTTTGAAGATTATATCAAGATTCTGAATCCTGGAGAAGAAGAAGTTTTCTTCTTTCTAGTAAGATTTAACTGTTAAATTGCCCTGCCGCTAAATGGAATCTTCAATGAGTTTTGGAAAAAAAGGATTTATAATTTATTGATTGCTTAAAAACCATGATCCTCGTGCGAACAGGACTTTATGGTATTACACTGAAAATTAAGAAGGAAAACTATTGATGTAATTTCTAATATATCGTCAATCCATAGAAAAAATGTTTTTATGTTCATAATTGCAAATTTCAGCACTATATGTTTCAATATTGCCCCAATCCTATAATGGTCTGTTCTTAAATCCCATTTTGCCCCGTTGTACTCAAGTGAGTACCTACATAGTACATACCAACTTTAAAATTAATAATTATGTTTCTTTAATGTTTTATGTTATTTACTGTTTTATAAGTCATCGCCTGTGAATATAACAAAGTAATTTTGGTAGTAATTTACAAAAAAAATAATAATTTGGAACAATTTTATTTTAATGTTATTTTCTTGCCTTACTTTTCTTACTTGAATTAAGGTGTAGTTTTATGTTTGTTTGAGTATAAGTATTGTAGTGATTTATTGATAATTTTTTTTAAACTGTACTCAAATTTGTTGTTATTTCATTATAAAATTACTGTACTCGTTTGAGTATACAACGGGAAAAAGTGTGGGATTCATGTGCAGACATTTTACAGATAACCTTTTAAAAATATGAATAATTCAGAAAGAGTATCTATCTTTACTATGGAAAAAAATAGGTAGATTGGTATACAATTTCAGAAAGAACCAATATTAATTTGAATTGTTATTTCTTGACTATTTAGGTAAATGGAATGAAAAAGTAACAGAGTTCTCAGTCTTCAGAGTTAAATTTATTTATTAAATTATGATAATCATCATCCGCAACTTATGATAATCATCAGTTAATAAATAAATTTAACTTTGAAGACTGAGAACTCTGTTAACTTTTCATTCCATTAATTTGAATTTTGAATACTACTTGTATTTTAAATTTTTATTATAAATTTTAATTATTAGTAATGGTTACATTTGTTTTTAATTTATTATAATAAAGACGTGTTTATTAATAGCTACAAGTAATTTTAGTAGGATATTATTTTAAATGTCTAAGTTTCCAACTGCAATTACTATTATTAAATGTTACCTGTATGAGTAAGTTTTATTCACGACATCAATTTCAAACATGATTCTTTCCTTGCTTGTTTGTGACCTCAAAGTACTTTTTACCGTATTATCTTCTAAAGGATGTGATGTACATAGCATAAAAAAGGAAAAGAATACTACCTTAAAAAACAACAATTTATTAGAAAATTATACATATTTAAATATTCTAAATACACTTACTTTTCTCATTTTGAAACACTAAACAAAACAAAAACACTCTCCAATACTTTTAAATCTTCATCAGTCAACGCTACAAACCATACTGAAAAGGTCAATATATAACTACGAAAACTATCTTCCCACAATCTTTAGCTAGTTTCAAATGAGAATATTATGTTGTTGATAAAAAATCTAAATTTTATAGTAGAAAAAACAACAAACATGGTTTCGTCCAACGACCTTACCTTACGCCGATTCGTGATTTATACTTTTTGCACTCATTTTAGAACATGTTATGTTTAAATAACTATATGACCTTGCTAACAGAAGCAAAGTTGTAAGAAATAATAACTACACAGAAAATAATTAATAAATAATTTAATAATTTATTTAAATTCAAGTTTAAACATTTATGCATTTTACAATAAAAAGAAAAAGTAATAATAATAATTGATTTCAAATCTAATGTGCTTTGTAGGTGAGTACGACAAGAAGATAAGTAAGGTACTAATAATACAGTTTTTTGTTTTTTATATTCTAGATTTCAGTAGCAAGTCAAATTAAAACCACACCTAAATAACACAGACACAAAAATTATAGACATGCTAATTGCCTGGAATTTACGAAGGCGCGCAATGTCATCAAGTTATTAAATTTAATTGAAATATATATTTCGTCTTGCTATTCTTAATACTGACAACGGCAAAAATAATAACATACTATAAATAAAAGTTAAACAATCACTGATGTACCTACTGAGAGTAGTAAGTGGCGCTAGATATAGAGCGAAAACTATTGACAACGGAGTTCACGTTTATGTAAAATCTCGAAAACTATAATAATATAAAACTTAAATGATTTTTTTGATCAGGAAATTTTAATAAAACAACCTTTAAAAATGTAGTCAAAAAAAGTTTCAAACAAAATAATTTTAGTAGTCGTAAAAGTGTCTTTTTTAATGACATATAAAATGGTAAACATAAAAATTTAACTTGATGATTTCTCTCTGACAAGGAAGTGAAATAATTTAATTTGACATCTAAATTCTGGATTATCTACGGCATATAGGTACTGATATTTCTATGATATATGTGCCTAATTTCCACCTACTTAAATTAACCGAACTTGTAAACCTGTGACATACGGACATAGTCCTACCATAAGGGTTCCTAAATTGACAAATCTGAGATAGGAACCTAAAATATACTGACAAACATTTTTTACAATTTGAAGAATAAATGAAAATTCAAAATTAAATTTTTTAGTTTAAAATCACAAATGTTTTTTGGAAAATTGTTGACAGTTCGACGTTAAAAATGATCAACCAAAGAGTTATTGCATCGCCTACGTTATTATTCAAGGCCTGGAAATGCAGGCCGGTTGCTCACAAAACATTGGGGAACAATTTTTGTTGCAAATATTTGCCGTATTGGCGCTTTTAAGGGACCCGGTTCCGGTTATTAATAAATCAATTTTAATATTAAATTATATATGTATCAAAAATATACTCTATATTTTCATCATTTTAAAAACTATTTAGTTTTAATTTTTAATTCTGACATTTTAATGCATGATTTGACAGATTATTTTCTGTTTTAACGTATTTCACAGATAACTTAATTCTTATTTCACACTTCCGGTCTTCAACCGGGTCCCTTAAAAGCGCCCTCAATCGACCAAATTTTGCATTCACTTGTCCCTCCCTAGCAACAAAAATTGTATTTCCAGGCCTTGAATAATAACGTAGGCGATGGTTATTGATAAAGTACGATTTTTAATGGTTTTCCAGACTTTCTAAAACAAGTGCAGAAATCTAAAAAGGCAATATATAGGTACAGCTATAGTTCATTTTATTTCTGATAGAATGCACGTCATCACTCAATTTTCGAATAAATACATTTATTAGACAAACGTGTTCGTTTTTGTAAGCGATGCAAACGCATGTAGGACAGAGACAGGAGATATAGTACATAATTTAATTTTCGAAAGATAAGGAAGTGCGTTCTATTAGAAATAAAATTAACTATAGTATATTGTTAATAAAATTTGCTTCATAAGGTAATCGAAATGTAGGAGTAAACATGAACAACACGCTAGGTATACCATGTCCTATATTATCGTATACAAGACCTATACTGTTAAAATATCTTTAAAAACCCATTTTTTATAAACATCCACTTCCTGCTAAAGAGCACAACAGAGCAGAATCAATTCCTTTTCCACCTAGTGCTCCTGCTTGTCCGGCTCGTGTTGAACTAGGTCCTACAGGAGCTGAATATCCTGTTCCTCCTCCCCTAAAATCAATCCCACCACCTCCAGCACCTTGTGCCCGCCTCTCAGGAAACTCAACTTTAGGGTGATATCCATTCTTGTCCGCAGTGTACGTCACAACGTAAGACAATCCGTCAGGACCCACGTAGGAGTAACTACCCTCGACGACAAGGGCATCTTCACCAGGGGCGTTGGGCTCGAAGTGACCGGATTCTTTTTTTGTTATGAAGAAATCCGGAGTTTTAAAGCTAAAAAATAAATTAGATTATTGACGATTGTATTGATGTCATTAATGTGGAAGAGAGGTGTTGTTTACAAATTAGAAGGCGGTAAGCAATCTTAGAAGGCGGTAAGCACTAAATAACTACAGAATCCAAGGCAATATGCATTTTGTAGCAGTTTCGGATAATATTGGAAACTTCGACTACGTTTCAGTCACCAAACATTATCCTCAACCGGTAAATTGCAAATACCACCCTTGGTACTTAATATACTATCATTATCACATATTGTGAATCTTCGATATACATATAGTACAGGATGTTTCAAAATTATTGCAAAAAACTGGTAGGTATATATTATTATAGATGTACTGAGTACAACGCAAAAATAACTTTTCAGAAATTCGCTAAAATAATTGCACATTACTTGGCCCCAATGTTGTGACAGGTCATTTTAAAAAGGATCGAGATCGAGATCAAGATCTTCACGACTAATGTGGTCTAGATCAGATCATATATGCACTTTTATGATGAATCTTTTTTTAGATCAGATCTGGAATTAGGGATCTTTTTTATTATTATTCAAAATATTTAATTGTTGAAGAACATTACATTACAATTGAAAAAAAATAACACTAAAGCCAAATTATTACCTATTGGTGAGTTTACATTGACTGTATTTTCAACCCCACCAATACCCTACCATCAAACAACTAACTTTTAACTTGCATAGCGTAGAAATAAAATCAGATCTGTTTTAAGATTAAAGATCATATTTATATGATCTAGATCAAGATCTTAAAAGATAAAATGATCTTAATCAGATCAAAGATCATACAGATTGATCTAAATCGGTGATCTAGATCAGTCACAACACTCTCTGGATCTAACATTTTCGCCGGTGCCAATAAAATAATTTAATTTAATTAAAGTGGGGCAGTTCATTCGTTATAATTAAGTAATATTAATTACAGTGAGCGCTTGGTTCTGTGAATACTTTATTATATGAACAATTCACTATAGTGAACAGGCAAAATTTTACAGTCACTTTCGATTATGTGACAGCTCAACAGTGCTTGTTACAAAGCACAGATCTACATGGTACCTTAGTAGGTAAACTTGGACATCCTCTATAAATACGAAATTTTAAAACATTCAATAACATTAGAACTCTATTTTTTTATATTTTAAGTCCATGCGAAAGTTATATTTTTTATCTTAATTATTTACTTGTATTGTGAAAATGTAGAGATGTAGCCGATATAGCATTACTAAAATGATTGAGTGCTAAGACAGTCCAAAAACAAGTAATTAATTATCTTAATGTATTATAAACATGAAAATGCTTCGAATAATATGAAATAGATTATTTAAAATACATTTTCGATTAAATGAACATTTCGATTTTATGAATTGTCCCTGGCTTTTATTAATTCACAAAACCGAGCGTACCTACACTGTATTATGTTTTATTTTTTTAAATAATTTTTAAACAACCTTTATAATATTATAAGTACCTACCTATATAATGCGTGCACGGTTATTTATTTAATATAAACTATAAATTATAAACTACATCTGTAAATTAAAAGTACTGGTACGTGCCAATTCTAACAATGATGTCAGAGTACTAGTGCTTATCAGTTTCGTGTATCTCTAAGGGTTAATAGGTAATTAATTACATCAGGTAAGTTATTTTTATCTTTTCTATGCATAATTGCAACAACAATTATTATTGCATAATTATATACTATTTACCTTCGTAATTTTCAGTTGAGAGAAAAATAAACAGTTATTTTTTATTTTTGTAATAATTCATTTGAAAAATGTAACTGATTTAATTTTAATTACATGCATAGTAATAATTATAATATAACATTATCAGAAATCAAATTAAAATTATTACTATTACGAATCAAGTGTGATGCTACCATTTACACCATTGTTAATATAAATTAAAAATTAAATTACAATTAATAAAAAGAAATACAACAAATTTTGTCGCATCCTCACTCATTACTGTTTTTAATGGACATAATTTGTAAATTATATAGGTAAAGGAAAATCAACTATTCGTGTCGTAAATAAAACATAATAGAACACTTAAATTTTACCTGTATGCGTAAGTCTTCTTCTCTACGTCGATATCAAATTTGACTAGTCCTTCATTTTGATCTAAATTATTTTGACTGTTTACTTTTGTTGATAACAAAGCAGGCAGAAAAATTAGAATGTAGATAGATATCTGAAAATAATGTTACATAATTATTTGTAGGAACTTAATAAATATTTTCTTTACTTCCATGCTTTAATTTGCTCGTTTATAGGTATAAGTTATTTCAACGAAAATGATTCTCACTTTGCAGCAAATAAATTCAAGAAAAATAAGTTAATTTCATGCAAATGGATATAGAAATAGTGTTTTAGATAAATAATGAAATAAGAACAAGTATAATTATTTGTTAATAACTGTTTAAATTAACGGTTAAAGTATTATGTGTTTTAAATACAGAATTATTTTTTACAAACAGTTTTTTTAAATAAATATTGTTAGGTATCTTAAAACCGGTTTAAAATAATTTCAGCAATACCAGTTACCAGTTACGTATAATATTAAAGTAACCAACAAAATTGTACTTACTTGCTTCATTGTAAATAAATATTTATGATCACAGTTGTCACACAAATCAAAATAAACAAACAAAACACGGTCGGCTTGTCTGGTCTTCTTCACTAACAATGATTCAAAATCCGCAGAATGCCGGCTTTAAAACGTTACTTTCTCATCGGCTGTTCTTTATGTAATGCATAAGCTCACAGATATTCTTATTAAAACAGAATAATTCCATGTGCCCATGGGATTTCTTTGTAGCAGCTAATGTGAAAATGTCAGAAGGAAAGTTACGTCACAAGATTCAACCGCTAATATTCGTGATTTAGGTTTAGGAAGATGAAGACTTTTTAGTTCTGTTCATTATATGTGGCCTTGTTAAATTAATCATACTTTACGAAAACAAAAAATTAGACAAGACTTACCGGTTTAATGATTTAATGTGGTAATTGACAGGACCGGATCTATAATAATATAAAACTGATGAAATTCCCACTTCATGGAATGTAACATGATGAACAAATGGGACAAAAAATTATTTGAAAAACTATTACCGCCAAAAATTCAACGAAATTATACAAAGAACTACGAGTATAAGCAAATTAAAAAGAATAACAGATAAATTTTCACTTATAATACTCGTATAATAACACATGTGCATTAATTCTTGTTTTCCAACAACGTCTTCAGAGGACATAATTTCAACTCGAAAAATAGACTATATTTTTCTGGAACAAATCCTGACTGCATGGTACAATATAGTATTGATTATTTTACTATTTTTTGTACAAGAGATGAAAATAGTCCGCCAACTCCAAATAATTTAGTTTTCAATGCTGGAAATTTTTTTAGTTGCATTAAAAAATACACCCATTTTTGACAATAAATTAATTGTACAAAAACGTAAATATTGATATATTACTGAGAAAGCGGGCTGTACACGACCTTTATTTAGAAGTATACAAAATTTCAAGTTTATTCTTGCGGCTGTATTTTGTTCCAGAAAATGATCAGTTTTTGAATACATCTTGCCTACTTTACGGCGTAACTTATCTCTGACGTAAATTTCTGACCGTATTGTCTGGAGGGTGGAGGGGTAAGCTGAATTCGTCAGAATGAAAATTCGGGATTCGTGTTAGGAATATTAATTATCCTCTCCCTCTTAATTAGCTCGAGTTATTTGAACAAAATATATAATGATTATATTGTTTTTCGTTGTTTATAGATCTATATCTAGCTATGAGGGAAGGTAGAAATGTAATATAACAAAGGTATCCCAACTTGGATGTGACAGCTTTACATACTGTGAGGCATCGGCATAGGTATATAATTTATTTGACTTGTACAGCTATATACTTATATTTGTCATTTGTCAGTCCTACATCACATAGGACTACTATCGGAGTAATAAGTATAGTCACTCGGATGTAAAGTTGAATAACGTGTTTAAAAATAATCTAAAAAATAACTTAACTAAGCTTATAACTATACTATACCAAAATTTTAATTTTTTTGCATGATGTATATTGACAGTAGACGTCATTAAAGTTAGTAACAGTTTCTAAAAATATGTCAAAATCATAGCTCATTTTTGCTATAAATTTTAGTTATTTCTACACATATACATTTAAAAATTTGAAATTCTATACAATAACGTAGAAATGTGCATACTTTAGTATAAAGTTTTATTTAAATTTTTTAGATTATTTTTAAACAAGTTATTCAACTTTACATCCGAGTGACTATACTTATTACTCCGATAGTAGGAGAGATATCTGCGCTATTACAAAAGTTACAATGTGTACTTGGCTGAATTCGAAATTCGAACCTTGAGTTGATAGAACCAGAGTAGATACAATTGGTCTCAGAGTTCTCAGCAAACAGAAATTTTACAATAATTTCAATTATTTTTGCACTTTCCCTTGCACGAAGTTCATTATGTTCACCTTTCCATAAATTACAAATAATTTCGAAAGATGCATAGCGTATAGATGATAATCACTAATTATCTATTACACTACTAAAGTAATTGGTATAACCACATATAACTTATACAACTTATAATAAAAGACTCGCAAATTTTCTATAACGTAGGTAACACAATAACTAGGCTTTTGTCTATTTTCTGTATCATAGATAAAACAATATTGGTAGCACTTATTTTTGTTTCTATCGTTTATATTTATTTGAAGATAAATTTAATTTTGCCTATTTAGCCTATTTTGTAAAATATGACAAATTTTGCCTTGTCTTTTGGCCTATTTTCCGGCCTATTTTTGCCCTTAAATAGCAATTTTATCTTATTTTGAATGTAAATTGTTAGTGTAGTGAAAGTATTTTAAACTGACTTTTGAATATTTCTTATAAAAATAAATTCACTATCAAATAGATACATAGAAAAAAAATTATCCATAAAATATATTAATTGAATGCTTATCTTACTTTTTTAGTTTTCTTGTGCCTAAAAATCCTCATCCGAATAATAACATTTTTATACTACAGTAAATAATAGGTAAAATAATACGAGTATTATGTTTTTTCAAAAAGCTTTGTCTACAAATATCTATTTACGGTTGATGAATCTGCATTATCTATGACCACTCACTCGTATTGTATACATTATTAGGCATAGATGTAGATAATCATTTATTATTATATATACATTATAATTGTAATTTATTATTATATACATTACATTCAATAATATAATATTTAATGACAATTATGTTTACAGAATATACTATCTGCGATTTAAAAAATACCTGTTCAATAATTATTTTCTATTGTGTTTAATATAAATATATTTATGTATGGTATAGTTATAAAAATTCTAATAATCTCTTCATTCTAAAATGTTCTCAAAAAGAATTACTGTTGTATTTATTATTTGTATTTTCATTAAATACTCTGTAAGTACCTAAAATTTATTTATTACACTTTGCTTTGCTATACATATTTTCTACCATTAGCTAAATGCGAAATACCATTTGATGCATCAAACACAGAATTAAATTAATTGAGGAATTTGTAGTAATAATTATTGGTGTTATAAGTTTCAAAGATTTATTTATGGCTGCTTGAAGAAGATTTTCATATTTAAAAAAATTGCATCTCAAAGTGTAATTTGAGTTACTCAATTGAGTATTGTTTAGTTGATATATGTGGTAGGTAGGTATAGTATTCTATTCGAGTTTAACAATAATTATTACTTACTTGAATGATTAATACTCATCGGCTGTAGTAAACTTTCATTTCCATGAGTAATTACCTTCGTTTAATTCTCATTGAATGATATAATATTTTATAATACTTCATTTTTTAATTGTTTAATAATTTCTAATATAATAGTTAAATCGATCATAATATATCTATGCTAAAATATTTATTACAAGAATGAAAAAAATCTTATTTAATCAAATAATTTGATTTAATTAATTTAATTAAAACATTTCTTGATTTTTCTTTTATATAATATAACATAAAGAGTAGTATAATTTTTCCAATCAAATAAAATTGAACAAAATCTTTCTAAAATTCAATTCTAATTTTATTTAATGTATCTGTTGTTTTTTGTAGGACTGCTGGCAAATAATGTTAGAACGTGGTGAACTTTCATATAATCCAGAATACATCGTTGCTAATTTAACAGTTTCGAAAATAAATAGAACTGCATTTGCTCTAAGTTTTAACGCAACTGTAAAGAAAGATGTTCCAGATAATGTTGTGGTAGGTACAAAAATTGTTAGTAAAATGAAAATAGTAGGTATAACTATTATGTATAGAAATATCTTGCTTGTATTCCGAAGTCACTTTTCGTTCAAGAGGTCATACAAAATTATATTTCATGCAGTTTTCTCTAAAACCGGGCATTATTAAATGAAAAATTGTGTACTTAATAAATTGCACACGACAAGTAGATTATTATGTATATAATTTCGGGATTTCAACCTCTTTGGGTTATGTCCCTAAGGTTACTTAATGGCACACATAGTATCTTCTATTTTATACTTTGTTACAGCCCCTAGCCGATGCCCGATAGCTAGGGGTTGTTTATACATACAAATATACATATTAATAACGCCATTTTCCAAAAAGGGTTGGCACGAACCCAATAGTATATTCTCAACATGCTTCCATTCAAAAATTCATACGTCTTTTGCGTCGTTCACATTTTATATCCTTTTCGTGTCGGTACTTTTATTCTTCGAATTCATCCAACTCGAAATTATTCGCATTCGCTGAAACAAACCATCAATCATTATCATTATCAATCCATTTACTCTGAACGTCTACGCAAACGCTGACCAATTGTTGCACCTACATATATTTGATTTACATGCCATTATTTGTTAAATATCTGCCCAAACTACTGTAACTAACCTATTCTATTCCTAATCTATTAACAATTTTTTTTACAAATATAAAAACTATAAACGTATATAATTAGAAACCAGTATAAAAATACTATTTTAGTAGTTCTTGTTTATATATTAGGGTTCGTCAATATAACCAAAGTTACCAACCATGAACCTTTTAATCTTGTCGAAAAAATTGTCTTATATCTGCATTTGAAGCTTATATTACAGCACAATATTTTAAAAGCCTATTTATAAATGACCAAATAGGGATAAAACCATACATAATAAATTTATACATAATTAAGAGCAATAAATTTCGCAAACGAAGCCGTAATAAATTGTGTATTAAGTAAGTATATCTACTAGACTTTCATATTTTTAAATAAATTTCAGATTCTAATAGAATTATATGGCATGTTTAGTAATCAATATCAAAAATTGCCATTGTTAATTAAAAGAAATATTTGTGATATATTTAGATACGAATTTCAGTACATAAAAAACGATATAAAAGGCAACATTCCAGAAAAATGTCCTATTAAAAAGGTATCACATCACATAATGTTACATTTTTGTATCTGTACCTAATAATTATTACTTTATAATTTTCAGGGCTATTATTATGTAAACAATTTTATGCCAAACACTAGAAACTTGCCCTTTAAAAATGCATGGAGGACTTCGAAATTTTTAGCCATTATTACATGGATATTGAATGCAGAACCACATTTAGTAATTAAGACTTTTTTAAATACCAATAATGATGACGAATTTATGGTATAATTTTTAAAAATATTGCCTATTCATTTCGTCATAATTTTATAATTATGTTATATAAATAGCAGAGGGTAAAAAAGAAAACAAACCGCACTACAGAGGCACATGTATTATATTCGGGAATTAGTAAGGAAATAAGTTTTACGTTTAAAATGTCTGGTCAATTGAATTATCGTAGTTTTTTAAATACTTCATAACCTCAATTCTTCGAAAAATTGACCTTAAAATTAAATATCATTTTTATAAAACTGGCGATTCCCTTGAAAATTTAATACATTCTTCTTCTAAATTCAATGAATATTGTTTTAGTTTATCGTTAAAATCTGTCGTGTAGTTTAGATACACTAATTTAATAACGCACGAATTCAAGTCACCTTCCTATATGTTTAGCAATGTAAAAGAGGTCAACTTTACAGTCTCATAATTCCCAAACGAAACTGATGATTATCCTGATAATTTATTTTAAAGTGTATTATTATCATATAAATACATCCTATGCAAATTTTATTTATTTCTATTTTTATTTTGCTAGACAACAGCCTTAATATATTTACTATAATTGTGTATTGATTTTCATAAACAAAACCATAAATTTTTTTATCAAAATGCAGTCATTATTTTCAAAAATATAGATGCAAACAATATTGAAATTTATTATTATATCATTATAAATATTCCATTGAAATAAGCTTTACTAACCTTAGTAGATCTAGCTCAGTCTCCTGTAAGTAATAAAATAATTATTAATATTATTCATCTAAATAAATATTTATTTAAATTAAATACCTGTAGAACTACACAAATGAGACCATATTTGATGCACAATTATTATAGTCAGTTTATTGTTGTCAGATTCCACTAAAATTATTTTTATATATATATATATATATATATATATATATATATATATATATATATATATATATATATATATATATATATATACACGTTATTACAAAATTTATTGATTAATATAATGATAGAGTTAATGATAGTTTACTAATTTTATATTTATGCATGCTTGTAAACACCACATACCCTTTAAAATACAATGTAACAAATTATTAGTAAATATTGACTGTTTTACCAGATTTTGGTGCAATTTTTTTACATTACAATGTCCACAAAATCACACACGCACAATATGCACTGTTTTATTATCATTTCCCACGGTTATTCGCCAATTTTTAACATCAAATACACAAAAAATGCCTAAAAGCTCATAGCCGAATGCTAAAAATCAACTGACGCTTCGATGCGGTAACATGTTCAGTTTCGCTCGCTCTGTTTTCGTCTGTTTCAAATAAAGTTTTTAAAGGATATTAAGCGTTAACTTTGAATTATCTTAAAAGAATTATTTATTGTACACTTAAAGTTTCACTTTTATTTTGTATTTAGGTGTCGTAAATGCTTTGAAATAAAATAATGTAATTATTATCATGAGAATGTGAACAATTATTATTTTTTAATTAGCAGATATTGTAATTATTGTAAGTGTTAATATTTTTATTCATCAAAATAACAATTTACGCAGTAAAGCAGTTAAAATTTCTTTTTAATGTAGAAGGTAAAGGTACATACATAGTTATTTTCGACAATTTCTTAAAAATAAATATATTTAAGGAGGTTGGTGACCATACCTATATTAAAATGATGATAAGAGGCTGAAATTTATACAGTGCCTTTATTACGTGATTCTAAAAAACTTATATTCATTTTCGTCTATCTGGTTTCTGAGTAATTTAATGTTGAAATTACGCTCAATTTATATGTACTCTTAAGCAATTCACTAAATTATTGTTTTGCATGCTTTAAACTATGTGATAAAATGATGAAAAATTCATAGAACTTGTATAAATATGTTCTATAACCTTTAAAAATTAGTTTCTTGTACTTTTTCTAAACCACTTGCAAAAAAATGTAAGCATGCCAAGTAATTTTTAATTAGTTAAATAGTAATTATTGTAAAAAGACATCACTGTAACTGAACGAATTGCAATGATATCAGTCAACGCGCGTTGACCGAATTTTATAAAAATATTCTAAAAATTAACAACTAAAGGATCCTTAAATTAAAATATTTATGTATAGGTACGTGGCTAACACATTACTTCCTGCTACTCTAATGTTTAATAATTTGTTGGTAAATATGTAAAACATGGTTATTCACATAGTCTTCACAATTCACAATGTAACCAGTGTACACAATGTAGACAAAGCACAAATCACACCTAAAACTAATATAATTAAAGATTACATTTTCTGACAACTGAATTATTTATATAGGTACTTTACGTAAAGTCTACATTGTCTACATTTTATATAGTTTACGCAAATTTTACATGTAGACTTAGAAACTAATACTTTACGCGTAGATGAACAACCTGGAAGTAAAATAAATGAAATTTGTTACCCATATCTACAACTGTTAATAATTATAATTTATTTGTCATCGTTGACATTACCAATATTCTATATCTTAATTCCCAGTTCACAAGAGCAAAGTTTTTGCTAAAAAAAGTGCTATGAACTGTCATGAAAAAACTGTCAATACCGTTCATACGGGGAAAATTATTATTTTTTCGCGAAACCATCCGCATTTGATGTTATTATGTCATTGTTTTTTGTAAAAAAAAAGAGGCCATATAGGGATTGCTTATCATCACTATAGTAATTGTACAAAAAGTAAATCATTTCTCGGACTAATACAATAAATGATTGTTGTCATGGTAAAAACAAATTGGTATCTTTACATTTTAATTGTTGTGTAATAAGAGGATATTTCAATTTAAATGAAATTACATCTATTTAAGTGGTTAGCGAAATATGAGGTACCTATGTTGCATTCATACAAAAATGCTTGTCACTATAACTTGTATAAGATCTCCGAACTCCGCTACGCGTCGATCATGCATTTTTTGTATTAAGGGCGCGCTTAAAAGTAAAAAAACCGTAACACGAAGTCTGTAATGGTAACGTTTTTAACCCCATAATAGTAAAAATTTTATAATGATTTAAAAAAAGGTTATATTTATCTGTAACTACTAGTGCTACGTCAGCGACACCTTAAAACTTTTACATGGATCATTTTGCACATGCTCTCTGCATAAATTTCGGATAAACGATGTAACCTACAATGAAAATTATGTCACACAATTACATATTCATTTCTAATTGCCTTATTCTAAAAATTCTATCTGTAATAATAGTTCGTTTTGCTTAAAATTCATTGCGATTTGATAAATTTTTCTCCCTCTTCTTTCATTTCTACTGCACATTATATTTATTTTCAGGTATACATATCTAGCATAAGGCAATCTAGAAACTCTAATTATTCTATTGATATATTTTTTATAACTATTGCTTGTTCTTATTTGCAGAAATTGATGCAGATAAAGTGCGCATAAAATGAATATCTGAAAACGGTTTCGAGCGCGACCTTAATGAAACAAATAACTATTATAAAATATAATGATTTAAGATCACTAATTTTTTATGTTTATTTTGAAATGATAAGAGGTATTTCGTCTCTTGCGCCACTAATACCCCAGTAGATTGTATAACTAACTTTAATATATTTTATAGAAATAATTAGTTTTCCCCACGGTTTCCCCATATGACTGGTATTGACAGTTTTTTATGCCAACTTCTAGCACTTGTTTTTCTTTCAAGAAACTTTTTAGGAACAAATTACGTCGTGTGAACTGGGCATTAGTATTACATACAAAAATGTTACAAGATAAAGATGTAGAGGTAGCTCATAATTTTAACGTGAGAAAAGTCTTTATCAATCTGGCGGTAGATAAATAAAAAAATTATCCTACACCGCTCCCTACAAGGGACCCGAGGGCAGCACTACTAATTCTGAAGGATACTTCCAAATTTTCTTCAGGATAATCTTCTTCAGATTGGTGATATCCGTTTTCGTCAACTTTATAAGTGATTAATTTCAACATTCTTCTATCAGAGGTGTAATAAGAATATGATCCATTTATAATACATTCTGGTTTGTTTTTGATAATTTTGTATTTTCCACATTCTATCCAAAAAGTTCCATCCTTGAATTTGTACCTTCAAATAGAATTTAAGACTTATTTTAATTTTTTTATTTAAAAAAATGAAACTGCTATTATAAACAATTTAAAAATATAACGTAATAATAAATAAGCTTACTTTTTCTCAATCTTTAATGAGGTATATCAAATATCAGTAAAGTTTTCAGTAAAAATTATGTTTGGAGACAATGAAAATCTGTTTGAACTAATTATAAAATTATTAGGCACTTGAGAAAATTCACATCTTATTAGGCCACTAGTGCCAAACAGTAGTGCCATAAATTTATATTTCAGATTTGCATTAAATCTAGGAGCATTAGTGTAAACGCGTTTTTTTTTAAATTGGGAACTCCAAATTGGTTTATTAAATATTCAAAGTTAAAATTAAAATAAATGTAATAAAATCTCCAAGCTAAACTATCTGACAATTTTTTTGTACTGATGTGATTAAGCTATTTTCTATAATATAAAACAATTTTTAACATAAATTAACAAAGATGATGTCACAGTAATATTAAGTTATGGAAAATATTTCTTAACAGAAACAATATTACGACCACGACTATTTCTTTCACATGTGTTTATTAATTACAGTGTAATTTTAGTTATTTATATAAATTAGCTGTACTTGATGTAATAAAAAAACATGAATGAAATTTATATTGAAGAATATGCATTATAATTAACAATTATTATTTTACTCACATAAAATGATATGAATCAACATCAACAACATTTTCATAATAAATAATTTTTCTTGCTACTGTCGCTGTTATTGACACACAAAAAACACAAATAACAAATCCTTTAAGATTACAATTGAATATCATTTTTACGAGAAATAAAAAAACTATAGATATACAAATCAACTAAAAAAACTATACTGAATTCTGCGCTCAAAATTTACAAAAAAACTACAAACCAGAAAATATGTTTCTTATCTGCTGGAATGTTATAGACTTTTAATCTCTAAAAAAATTGTTTTGGTAATAAATGGCATTACGAATTGAATTCAACAATAAAACTAATAGTCAACAGCAGATTTATTGAAATAACAATGTTATGAAATAAATACAGGAATATATAATATAATAAATACGTAATAAATAAACAATGTTAACATACAACTATAGCTTCTTGTTGATTTTGGTTGAAAAGTTTAATAGAATAAATAAGTACAGATATTTTGTACTGAAAAGCAATGTTAGGTTCATCTATCTACAGATCTAGTCCGTCCATATTTAGTAGTTGCACTAGTAAAAATTACTTTATTTCTTTGTATTATCGTCTGCACATCTTCCAAGTAGAGAACAAAGCACAACTTCATCAATGCTGTCATTGTTATCAATTTTGGGAATAATTTTCACGTCAGTAACATTTTTAAATTCAGTTATTTCGACGGTTATGTTGGGTGGCAACAAAAATGGAAAAATAAAAGTGTTTTCATCTTCAGGATGTTCAGGATCATCATTGCTATTGATTCTGCGTTCTATTGTTATTTCTTTAACCCTAAAAACCATTTAACACAGTTTAGGACAATTAATAAATAGAAAATAGAAATTAAAACTTACTCGGTAGATTCTATTGTTAGATTTTTGTTTGTCATCGGTTTTGATGATACATAGACTAATCCACAGATTATTGCAAGCACACACATCTGAAACATTTAATTTAATTAGAGAACATATATCTTTACTGAAAGTTGGAGAATAATCGGTTACACTTGTCATCTAATTTTTTTCCTTTAACCTTCTTCGGAAATAATACACACAGAAAATAGTTTATTTTAATTTTGAATTTGTTCCTATTATTTCTCCTATTTATATTAAATCTATATTAGAACTAATTTCCGAAAGGATAGTATGCTTTATTTTTTTTTTACAAAATATGCATAGCAAAAATGTATTTTCATTATGTTATTACTCAGGTCCACGTTTTGAAATAATTTTAAAAATTATTAGTGTAAGCATTTATCCTTTTTGTCAATCCAAGGCTTCATGCACATTTGGTAATATTTTAAAAACCGATTATTATTGCTATTATTATAATTTATTTTTATTTTACTGTATTTTAATTATTTTTATTATTGCAGACAGTACTAAAAGTACAAAAGTAATAAAATAAAAATTACATGAAATACATACATTGTATCATTAAATAAATATAAATGAATTGCAAAATTTGAAAATAGTCATTAGAGAATATTTGTATTTTATATATGGTACAATAAATTATTAGTTCCAAAATTTTGTGATTTTATACTAAGGTCAAATAGTTAAAATCAAGTATTATATATAAATTGCAGTAAAATAAATGAACTTTGTGTTACTTACTTGCACTGAATTCATCTTCGTAATGATACATCATGTCACAAACCAGTCTTCTTATAAATAACCAAACCAGGTGTACAATTGCACAAGTTTACACTGAGTAGGTACTTAGAGCAAAAAATCCAACAATTTTCTTACAATCACAAAATCACGTCAGAGGAAATCCTTGTAGATTAACGATTCTGTATTCTGATTCTGATTGATGGTAATATGTTGATAAATTTGCGCACTTTTTGTGGTAAGATGCCGGCGATCAAAAGGATGCAAAATATTGCGGAAAACCGCGATAACATATTGTAAATACAGTTGGTTGAGTACGTAAGAGGTAATTTGATCGAGTTTCTTATTAATTAAGAAAATATATTACTAATTTCCTATATTATTGCACTAACAAATTTAAGGGTTGGCAAAACTCAAGCCTAAAATTGAGTCAATAAATTATTTCAGCAACATCAACATATATCAAACGTTAATTAATTTCTTATTATAAGCAGTGGCGGATTTAAGGGAGGGGAGCACCCGGGCACGTGCCACCCTGTGACCAAAACTTGGTTTGTTCGTTTTTAAAAACAATACAGAAAAACGGATTTTTTACATTAAATTTCAACATAATTTTAAGGTATCTAACTTTGAACTAAAAAAAATTCGCCTGCGGTACATTTCTCATTTTAGTTATTTATAATCAACATTTTCCCCATTATAATAACTTGTGGATACTTACATAATTTAGTCATATTGCGCCAAAGAATATAATAAAGTTAATAATTTTATTTTATTTTTATTACCACTTTTCAATGTTTAAATTTGTGCCCTCCCTATCATAATTTTCTAAATCCGCCACTTGATATAAGCTGCAGTTGAAATACATGCCAGGTTTTAAATTTTAGTACAATACCCTGTTCGGACATCATTGAACTGGTTATAAGACCTTCATGGTTTATTGACTGTCAATAGATTCTTAATCGTTTTTATGACATCGTGCAATAATAAGTTTGTTAAGTCTCGCAAAATCGTAGTAAAAAGTACAACTTTTGCTGCACATTTTCTGTAATATTTAAATTTTATTATTTCCTAAAAAATATAATAGGTACTATATTATTATTACTGATTAATTTTTATTATTTTATTCTTTCTTATTCACAAAAATTATGAAAGTCGTCCATTCGTAGCATTCTAATTAATAAAAACATGGATTTAATTAACATGAACTTCAATTTAGCCTTATGGCAGACAAAAATGTCTTTTAGACTATTTACACAAGGGTTGCTATAAAGAATTAAAAACAAAATAACACATCGTAATATTGTGTAAACCTCATTTTTCTGAGTTATTGTTTTTATTTTCCTTGTGATTTCAAGAGAAATGCAATGCATGTCATACACAGAGATGAGTAGTTATTATAAAATTGCATCAGGTTATTGTATCATAGGGATCCCCGTGTAAATAACAAGAGCCGACCGGATTTTAAAATATTATTAAATTAAAAATTTCCTGTGCAATCTATAGAATTTTTAAAGAAAATTGATTGCTTCAAATTGTATTATTTTAAAGAAATTACTGTCAAAAATCCTTGTAGAAAAGTCAGGAATTGTTTATGCTAAACATAAACATTATATTTTTAAATCTGAAGTTGAACTTGTTTCCAGAGTAACTTTCATAAAAATACTAAAATCACTTAAATATTTAATTAGACAAATGCATATAAAATAAAATAGATATAAAAAAATTTCCCATTATATTAATAAATTTTATTTATTTGCGTTATGCAAATAGGTACATGGCCGTTGTTAAGTAACATTGAATTGTAGAAATACCCACTACTATAATAGTTGCCAAAAAAGTAAATAAGGAAACTTCGTCTACTTACAAGTTTTTATTTCTTGGTAATCCCTAAAACATTATAAAAACAACAGGTGAGCAAACAGGTATGCATGTACAACAAAACTATAGCATACATACGTACTTGGAAATTCTGCAGAAAACGCTGCAGGCATATTTATGTTTCTATTTTTAGATTGCCTTGCAAGTTCTTTTTATTCATATTTCGTTTTACCATCATCAACGATAAGTATATCGCGGGAATATTATATTAAATACTATTATGTGTAGAAGTCTATAATTATTACACGTGACTTAATTTTCAATTATCTTAAATTCATTATGTTAAATGATATGAGATTTATAATGAACAGTAATAAATCATTCAAAAAACTAATCAAACTAAAACATTTATTACACATTCAGTGACCTTCGTCTATATCTAAAAAAATTCGTTATAATAAAACGTGTCGATTTTATTTCTTAAGAATGCAACATTTTATAAAGGTAGGTATTTTGAATGAGGAAACTGTAATGAACACTTTAACCACATCTTGCATGCATCTTGCATACAAATTTAAATTTTTAGTGTATGCATGTTGCAAAAATTACAAAAGATAAGAGCCCTTGGATAGTGTAATAGTTAATTATGATATTATATATTTTTTACTTCTATCAAGATAGTTTACATGGGCGCCGATTAAATTAAAGTGCAAGTCGGTGCAATAAGTCAATCGAAAACATGTTAATAATGATTCTAAATTCACTGACAAGTTTATTTTTAAATGTTCACAAAACGTGGGCAGTTGGGCAGCTTTCTACTTCTATTTCAGCCTTAAGTAACTGGTGCAGATTTGATTTATTTAAAATAAGTCCATACACAATAAGTAAATAGAGCCCCCATATTTAAATTATAAATAAACATATGCTTGTTTTACACTATAAAATTACCAATCAATAAATTCACCAAGTTTTGTTTTCAATTTATTGTTGTGTGTAATACGAAAAATTTAATCAATTTTTTCTTTACTAATAAATTGATCAATTTCTTGACGAAATCCAATATTTTAGGGAATTCTAGGGATTTTTTTCTTAGTTTTGTCGTTACCAACCTTCGTGTTTACCATTTTCATTTCATTAAATTCATTTCCCGCATTTCATCCTGTTTCATTACGTCTAGATAGCGTTTAATTAATAGGTTATAGAAAAAGTTATTTGTCCAACTAAAGAGGAAAGCGATACTTTTTCCCGCTAGAGCTCGAAGCTTGTGTTACGAGCGAAGCGAGTGAAGCAATCGAACGAGAGTGGAAAAAGAGCTTTTTTCTCGTGTTAGACACAACATGTTTTTCACGGTATATTTAAAAACATTGTCAATGTAGAAGAAACACGTAACTAGAAGTTAGTTTATAACTGCCATCTGAAATGTTTCACTGCAGCCAATACTTATGCCAAATTAAATTGTAGAAAACGAAGTATAAAACACAATAATTTTAAGTTTACAGTATATCACTATAAAATCAGAATTTTCAACAAAATTATAAATTTACTTAATATTTAAAATATTTCATCGTAAAATATCACTGGTACTGGTGGTATCACTGCTTACTTTCCTCTCTAGAGAAAGAAAACTTACTTTCCTCAGATTTTTTCAAAATTCGCAAAAATAAGGATAGTAGGTAATGGTAGTAGCTCACGCCCGTTCACGATCCAAATTTTCAAAATCACTCATTTCCTCTACATCACCTCTACATTAAATTTACCTCTCCAACCAAGTGGCCCAAAACTGTTCGTTTCAAAAACCACAACATAAAATTTTCTTAATTTGAAAAAAACATTTTGTTCCGTGATCAGTACGTTGAGTACTATATTCCGTTGTAGTTTGGACCTGTAGTTATTAATCACCCTTTATATATTATAGGTAATATGTAAATAATTTAGTTTTTATTGTAGCCCATGGTACAAAGGAGCTGGAATCCTTTCAAAAATTATACTATTTTAATTTTTATTCTACAATGGGGGTTACCAAGCCTACGGCTTTTAAAGAAATGCTTATTGGATATCAATTTTCAGCATAAGTTATAGGAAAGTGATAGAAAATTGTTAATTTTGATAGATTTATTACCTTTTCATCGAAATGAAAATGTAACTCTTTTGAACCGTACATTAAAATGCGCCATGTGTGACGTAGACAACATTGAAACCAAACCGTGAGTAGATTTGTTCGTGTAAGATCGTTTTTTGTCGTTTTGACTACGGAATGGACGACGGACCTGTGTTGCAATAAGGTAAGAACTACGTATCGTATTCGGTCCTTGTCAGCGCGATGAACGTATGTTCTCAGGGCCGGTGGCGTCACACACGGCATCGTTTTTCGCGGCACCTATTTTTTTAAACTTTATGATTTTTTTTCTGGCTTATAAGCAACTTTTTGGCGAAGAGAAAAAATACGGGTCTAATATGTTAATGTATATATGAATATATAAAAAAGCAAATATCGTGGAAACCTCCGTTAATTCTAAGTAGGTATCTACTAATTAAAATTCTATTTTTGTATTATTACTCTGCACTTTACCTAAAGCAATTTAGTATGCATATCTAAGAGGGATTTACAATAATTTTCCCCCATTTAAATATTTATTTTCCTCAATCTTACACTGAAGGTACATAATTTCGCATATTTACGGTAATTCTCGTAATTAAACTGCGTTAAATTGCATAAATGCATCAATACTACGTAAATATTGTTTTTTATCTCACTCTAATTTCCTTATGAATGACAATATAGCAGCACACCTCCACAAACGTTTTACGCAAACGATTCAAGGAAATACCAGGTCAGTTCTTTCAACTTGTAGTACGGGTTTCTGACACATGCATTAACTTTGTATATATACACGAGCACGAGATTCAAATTGGTATCATATCAGAGTAATATCTCAAACAGAGTGGTTCTACGGACAATATAGTTTTAAGTTTATTTATTATAATTAGTGCAAAAGGCATTTTCCAGGGTATGCATAAAATTTTACTATTGGTAAGTTATCAGAACAATTTATACAAATGAATAAATGTCAATCAGTACTTCTGCCCAAATTGGGTATGGTATCATTCTAGTAGTGAGACTTCAATACTTGTTAATATGGCTAATCAACAAATTTTATTTTGGTCTTTGCAATAAATTTTAATTTATAATAAAATTGTAATATTTTAATTTGTAATATTTGAAATCGCATTATCGTTAATTAAACAACTCAAATTATTCGGATTCAATTATCAAATTTTTAAGTAGATATATTAATAAATAAATAAGTATTTTACTTTAAAGTTTCTTAAACGAATTAAGTTACATCTTTAATACCTACCTGCCTTTAAATATAATTTAACTTTAACACAAAGAGTAATTTCTTCCACAGAATCTTTATAATAGTATTATAATTATTATTGTTGATGAACGAATTAACTAAGATGGAATGAATAATGTGCAATTATTATTTTTTCATGTATCTAATTTGTATTTTATTTCTGGTTACAGAACCTATTCGTCTTGGCTGCAATTACAACTATATACTCCAAACCAACAAGATACTTTTACGCAACATATTACAACATCGAAGATAATAACATCATGAAATATCCTTCATATCAAAAGTGAGTTTTATTTTAATTCTACCATAAAATACAAAAAACATTACGAGCACAATAATCCAACAATTGGCAAATGAGCAGTTAACCAGTCACAGTTTTTGTTTATTATAAAAATACTGCAATACCTACTTAATAAATTGTAAAATAATATATAAACCTTTCTCAAAACATTTAATGAAAAATACTGAATATATCTAAATCAACTTTTGTCTTATTCCAGGGATCTCAAAAGAAACAATGGACCATACACATCAAACTATCTCAATAATCAAGCACACGTTTTCCAAAATCTGAAAAGCGCAATCCAAAAAATGAGGCAAAGAAAACAACAACCACTTAAATCCAAGTATCCAACAACATATCATGGAAGCAATACTTTAACAAATGATATTGTCCAACCAACAATTTACAAATATTTAAAAAATATCCGAAAAATGGATTACAACGTTGAAACAACTACCATTCGTCAAAATATCGAAGAAAGAATGATTATAACTCACATTGAACCTGAAGAAGATTTGAAAAAAATTGTGAATGATATATTTGAAAAACCAGTGGAAGTAGTTTCTGATGATGCATCAAAAGAAGATTTGGAAAAAATTGTAAATGATGTATTTGAAAAACCAAAGGTACTACCACAAATAAGGTCTAGAATCCATGTACCTTCAGTAGGAATTGATGATGTCGTTAAATGTTCCTTGATTGGAGGATGTGTTTGACAATAATTTTAATTTTAAATATGTATTTATTTATTTATTATGTATTCAAGTGCCATGCTCACCTACCTCTTTTGTATGTATCTATTATTTTAGTATTTATTTATTTATTAATAAATTATTTAACAAAAATTATTAGCATCAATTTATTCCTTTACTAATACTAAATCTGATTTTGTTAAATTAATATTAACATCCAGGGCCAAAAAAAGCATAAATTCATTTGCCCATTGTTTATAAATGTAAAATTATAGATAAAGATAACAGTCACATCATAAGACCCATCACTAAATTTAAAATTTCAATTTAATTGGCTTGATTAATTTACAAAAGACCAAATAATTATTAATGAACATATTTTTATGTTATTAGAACTGATTTAAAATAATTAATTGATGCAACGATATCAAGAATATTATAAATAAAAGATAGGTATGGTAGGTTTAATTATTGAATTAAAAATATTGCATTAAAATCAGAGCCTCAACTTTATGCTTAATTCTATTTTTAATGTGGTTTTTTCGTTTATTCCATATAATTATCTTATATTGATATGGAAAAACCGGTCCTAAATGCAGTTATGTGGCAGAAGCTGTTGTATTTATGTACTTACATAATATATTTTTGTAATACCTTGACAAACACTACGAAACTACGACTACCTGATAAAAATAAAATGCGTTCAATTTAGTCAAAAAAATTTGAAGACAAAATCAACCAAATTATCTTCTTGAATCCTACGTGGCTAATATTCGCTTTTAGTAAGAACATAATTGTTGATTCGAGGTCGAGGTAAAGGCTACAATAAAAATTACAATTCACAATATAAATTATTTATTTACGAACTTCAGGTTGATGATTTGTGCAATAATATCATCTATTATTTTCAATTTTTTTTTAATTAAAGATTTCTGGCTTGATCATTTTAAGGTGTTTAAAACAAGAGTAAATATTTTCGAGTGTACCACACATTATTAAAAGAAGTCGAGCGGTTTTTTCCCGTACACTTAAACCTTTTAAATTAAGCCAAAAACGCTTCTGCAGTTATTAAATATTCAGTTAGGAGTACAGTTTGTCACCTGACAGCAAATATTTGACTCATAAAATTGTTTTAAAATAAAATCACTCCACCTAGTGTCGTGATTTTATTAAATAATTTTTCTTTTCAAATTGCCAGGCAACAAGGTTTCAATACAAACAAATAGAAACAAAATTATTACAGTTGACAAATGAACAATAATAATAATTATAAAAAATTAGGTAGTTACTAATTAAAATCTATGTCCAAAATTTTATGGGTTTATGCAGCAACTAAATTATAAAATTAAGAAATCAAATGAAACTTAGTAGTTGAGTAGCCAACTAGTATAAGAATAATGATGTCTACTTTTTAAATTTTATTTCATAATGTAATTTCTTAATTTAGTTGCCTGCATAAATCTATTGTATTACTATTTATTTTAAATTAAAATCATTCCACGTTCAATTAAACAAAAACAAAACAAAGTAAAAATCCATACAACTAACGCCACCAGTATAATTACCATCTAACTAAACAACATAACAATATTTCCATTTTACAGCTCTCTAATTTGCAATTTCCCCGCTAGCCCCTCTAAGATATATCGCACTGTCCACATATGAAATGTCACTTCTTTTCTAACATTTCGACCTTGAAAAGAGCAGGAGAGTCCTCCGGCGATTTCAGGTGTGTCAGCAGGCGCATCTTCACTTACCCCTTCCACCGCAGGGGAGGAGGGATAAAGTGGGATATCCCGCAGATATCAAGAAACGAAGGTCGCGGTGAAATCAGCCAGGAGTACATTAGTGGATTAAGAATGTGAGATTAAGCTAAGAATTTTCTTTTATCAGGGAGTTTAAAAAATTGAGAGTAGGTAGTACTAATTTGTTAGAACGCGGCTTAGAAATACCTTACAGTACACGTAAATTTTATTTATATACGACTACATGAATTAATTATGTTTTATTGTCAAAGAAAAGGAAATTATATTAGAAAAAACCTTAATAGAAGATGTTTTATTGGGTTACAATGAAGCTGTATTAGTTATTCTAAAATATTCACTTGAGTAATGAACTTTTTTGCACAATTGGTCTTTTTTATCAACTTACCATGCCTATTTCCAAAACAGTATGTTGATTTGACCGGTTGATAGGCTAAACAAAACGGTAAGTAAATTCAAACTGAACGGTAAGTAAATTCGAACTGAACGGTAAGTAAATTAAAGCAACGGTTAGTAAATTTAATATTAATTACGAATAAATTAATATTTGTATATGGATAAAAAAGACCAATAGTGCAAAAAATGATATAAGCATCACGAACGTTAAGGAATTACCTATGTCAGACAAAATTGTCATTGTCTTCCATCGGTAAACTGTCATTACCGTTCTTGATACTTAATATACTATTATCTACGACTACATTGAATCAATAATTTATTAAGGTAAATTTGAAGACAGCTGTCAAGTTACGATTGCCTTCTTTATCTTTGAAGTTTATGTACCTACAATTTTTAGCAAAGGGCTTATATTTTTAGGCTTTTATGTTTAGATATGCTGTAACAGACTAAAAATAATAAACCATCGGTTAAAAAGCCAAATTACTTTTCATTAATTTTATATTAACGATACCTTTAAAACCTGATGATTTTTTTCAAAATTATAATTTACCTAAAAATCTTGCCTGTACCTATACACCGCCAGCAACTAATTTCTTATATTTTTTTTAAATTTTCATTAAACTTGTTTATTACGGGGGTAATGTAACTGTAATCAAAAATTAGATGAAAAATGTAAAAAAAAGCATTCCAAGGCTTGCGCTTTCGTGAAGATAGTACCCATAAGGATCTCTTTTCCCGTTCACAAGCCGTTCTGCCAGGCGGGACTATATATTGCAGTGACATCTATATTTACATATGAACTATGATTGCATTATTTTATTTTCATTATATAACCTACAATAACTATTCAAAAAAATAATTTATATTGTTTAGAAGTATACCTACAGTGCGAAGCATTCATTTCAGAATTTTTTTGGTTACAAATATTCTATGAAATTCTTCCCATGACTCATTATCACTTATTTAAAAATAACATAATTATTGACTGTTATAACTGTTAACTACGAAAAATTTTCTAGCCGAATAACCTTCGACCATTAATAAATGACTAATAATTTTGTCACAGCTACCTCAAGCACGTTGCTTTTAGGTTACCTAACAGCCTTCCACATGCGGCGTCGGCAGTTACCAAGCAACGGGCTTTCGTGCTTTATTATATTAGTATTAGATTCAATAGTTTACAAATTGTATAGCACTGTTTTCCTTATTGTTATACTGCTACATTACGCTCTTAATATTAGTATTTTCACGTTTTAATAATATAAATAAAATTATTGATACTGTCTCGTTTTAAAACATCCAGTTTAAAATCATTATTACCGTATTTATAGCATATTTCAACAAAGCATGATGTATGTGCCTCGGTATGTGCTACAAGAGAGCTAGTAAATCGCTCTTAATTTGAGCATATGTCACAGCTGTATATGAGATTTAAGAGTGAATCCAACAGTTTAGCTCTGCCTCATAATCACTCATCTAATACGTGAATGAAATGGAAAAGGAAAGTGAAACCTTAACATTCAGATATTACGCATGTCCACATTTAATTATACTATTGCGTAACATGTACCATAAACAGACGTGGCTTTATGGGAAAATGAACAGTTGGTGGTAAAAAAACAACATAAGAAGAAGAGATTTCAATGTATAGAATATAAATTATAACAAGTTACCTACTTAACATGGAGTAGCACGGAAGATTTATTACAGAACATACAGAAATACTGAAATACAGGATGTTAAGAAAGTCGAAAAATGTACCTACTCTTCGAAAACGATAAATGTATACGATTCTTGTATTATGTGGAACAAAACATGGCTGTAACAGAGATTACAAGCAATAAAACAAACAAGTTATATTATTTACTTCTTAAAACTGGTCTTATAGTATTTATTATTTATCAATAATTTACCAATCAAAAATGCATTCTGTTCTCATACTACAAAAACTCTGATTTTTTAAAAACTTATATAATTTATATTGAAGTGAAGAAATTTTGATATAAGGGTATAAAAATATAGAAATAACGTCTTGATCTTCACTCTTTTTATTATCAATTAATTATGGACTAGCTGTTTCGACTTTTAATAGTCATCTTCAGGCCCCGTGTCGAAGACTACAGTATTTATGTCTTCAATGTTGACTAATTGTGGTAATTTTATTGTAGTCTTCGACACTAGGCCTGAAGATGATTCTATAAAGAGTCGAAACCGGTAGTCCATCATTTTTTGATAATAAAAGGAGTGAAGATCAAGACGATATTTCTATATTTTGCACCGTTATTTAATTTACTTTAATTATCTTTGCCTCCTGATTCAGCCATGGCTTTTCTAACCCTTTCATTCAAGCTCTTGTTACAACCACTAGCCGGTACTATGGTTGCCAAGTTAATTGTACCTCAAATGGAAATACTGGGACCAATTAAGATAAGCGAAGATGAGTATAGAAGAAGAATGAATAGCGAGATATTAGCAGAAATAGACGGTGAAGACATCGTAAGAAAGATTAAGCAGCAGAGAGTAAGATGGCTGGGACACGTATGGAAGGCAGGAGAAGAGGCGACGATACGAAATATTATGACATGGGATCCCGGGAGAAGAAGAAGAGGAAGACCAAGGTCAACATGGGCAAATGAAGTGAAGGAAGACCTGAAAAACGCTGGAGTTACCAACTGGAAAGCAGGTAACAGAGAGCTGTGGAGGAACATAAGCAGCAAGAAATATTAAGAAGAAAGAAGGGCTGATCCCCCCGTAAATAGGATCTAGAGAGCTTCCCTAGAAGCAGCGCTGTCCCCCAGGGGGCGTTTTGAGCCACCATAAATAATGGAAATAGTTATACCGATCCAAATCAAGGCATGAAAATTTGACAATCGCAACAAACATATTAATCCGGAAGAATTGCAAGTTGTTAAAAGAAATTTAACAACACTGCTCAACAATTTGAGGAAGAGTGGGTATTTTTTATTATAAATGTGTACAAACTTCTCTCTAAAATTTTAGAGATGATGTAAGAGCCTGTTGGTATTCTGCACTGAGATGTCATGATGGTATTTCTAAAATTCTTATAATTTATTTAATTCAGCAATCAATAAGTGTTTTTTGCATTAAATAATTTTCAATGTTAATTAAATCATAAAACATAAAAAAGATAATATCAACCCCTCTTGAAAATTGTTGACTTACGTAGATTTACACTTATTTTTGGAACAAATCCAAGTCAATAAATTATTTACCTGAAAATATTTTACACTTCTTTATAACATCGGATCATTATCGGATATAATATAATATAAAATTGATTAATCAAAATTCTGATATTTCAATCTCGTGGTCTAATTGTCTGATAATTTAACATTTAGAACCAAATTAAAAACCACAACGAAATAACTGATGCCGATGATTTTATTGTAAGTTTCCTAGAAACATTGCTTTATATGAAGATTATAATATCAAAATTTAATTGACTTTTAAAATATGGTACTGTGAATAACTCTTTCGACAATTTTTAATCCAATATTCCTTCTTGAAGAATTTCAGTTGTACTAAATAAATAATTATTATTATTAAGTCATTAACATTATTTTAGAATATGAGGCTAACATCAGATGCACTATCTAAATAATTCAGTAAATTTTATATTAATACCACACATTACAGACTATCTGTTCAAATCAGTGAACAAAGTTACTACTTATATAACAATATCTTTGGCTAATAACAAATAATAAGAATATCAGATAAAAGATTGATATTAACGATCATGTAGTAGATTTTTATATCGATGTTAGGTCAAATTTGTCGACCCATCGTGAACCAATACATGAGAAACTTTCTAACCATCCAATAAAAACTATATTACATAAATTGCAAACCACCAAACAAACTAGATACAACTAGAACAATGATCTACGATATTTTCAGAATTTTATTTCCTATAAGAAAGTCTCCAATCGCTGTTTCTCAGCCTCAAAATTCCCATTCATCTTTCTAGAATTTGTAATCACTGCTCCAAATTCGCGGAATTGATATTTCAATTTATGAAATACCAGCGAAATGACAGCAAGCTGCATCAGAGGCGATAGGCATTTGTTTAAAAGAAATAAATGAATGAGTGAGCCAATCAGAGACGATGGAGAGAATGCCAATGAAACAAGTGAGCATCTTTGTTGAGGAATTTGACAGGCTACTTGGATTTTCTGCGGTTAGTTAAAATTGGTGGCGAGAGAAAATATTTGTAGTTAGAATTGACAGACGTCTAGGTAATATTGTTACGTCAAAGAATTGTTTCATAGCTAATTTTCTGCAGTTTTCAGTAAACACTTTATATTACTAAAAATATTATTGGTATCTATGTTACTAGAAAATGCCGAAAATTTTTTGAAAGTGAAAGTAGACTTTTGAAACATTGAGTGGTGCAAATAATTTCCACACTCATGTTGTGCACTGAGTGTGTTTTTTTCATACCGAAAACACCTAAAATACCTTTATTTGTTGTAATCTCTGTAATAAAAATTCAAATGGACGATTTTCATTGCATTTGTGCCATAAATAATTTTGCTGAACTAGAAATTGTGCAGTTACTGGAAGGTCAAAGCTGTCAGAAAATTTTTGACTTCAGCGACAAAAGTTTATATGCACAATTGCCATAAAATGTCCGAAGGGATACAAATAAACTCACTTTCACTATCACCACAACATTCTGCATGAAATATCATTATTTTTGAACTGTCAGTTTTTAGATATTGTTATTATTTTCAGCCTTGACAGCAAGCCAACCTCATTTGTTTTTCTTAAATTTGTAAATATTACATTTCCAATTTTTTGTATTAATTTTGAATATTCCCCACTTTCGTAGAAAAAATAATATGTAACATACTTGCGGAAAAGGGTCATTGAAAAACTCGAATGATAGGAGAACTCGCTGACGGCGCTCGTGCTCCAACTGTCATCTAGTTTTTCAATGAAGCCCTTTACACACGTGTATTACAATATAGGTACTATTACTTGACTGATTTAAAAATGAAAACATGTAGTGCATTAAGAAATGTCATTAGTGCACCTGATTCTGTACCTGATATTGACAATAATTGACAAATAATAAACCAACATTTCATGATGAGCTCAATCGGAAAATGACAATTGTCGGATTTTCTTCTTTACTACGCACGTCACTTCTACCTCCTCTGGTGTCAGAGAAAGGCAGATGACTTGACCTATTACCTCACGGGGCACGCGGAGCTGCGCGACGAAAGGTCACTTGCCGCACCAGGACTGCTGATGATGTCCGCCACGAAGTGGTGGGGGCGGCGAAGTCAACTCAGAAACATCAGCAACAACCGCCGAGCAATACGCAGAAAACGATGAGTAACTTCACAGTTACATACGAATGATGCAGTTATGTTACGTATGGAGGGAAAATACCGTTAATACGGGATTATTGTTATTGCATTGAAGAGTGAAATTGAAATTGATTGGTAGTAAAGCCAGGGTTATAGTGGAAAATAAACGCCGTGTACTATATACGTTGGATCATTCATTTAATTTTGGTTACGTTACGAATTTATTTAAAATTTTATGTTATTACTGTTCTTATTGTTTTCCGATGTTCAAATTAATTAGTTATTAACATTCTTAATAATACTCTGGTATTAGTTCCATAATAACATACAAGATGTGTCTGTACTTCGAGAAAAAATGTTAGTACCATTGTTAGATAGTTTATCCTAAATATTTTATTTAAATCTACTCCAATATCACAAGTACATTTTTTACACAACGTCTAATGTCTGATATTGAAAATGCATTTAAATTAAGTTGTTTTCATTAAAATACGATACTTACTTCTAGGTAGATAGCCATTAATTTTGCGAGTTTTTCAAAAATTATTTTTGTTCCACGTTCAGCACGTCATGTAATAAAATATACTCTTAATTTTTTTCCTCCGAAGTACATTCTGTAAAATGTGAACAGTAGGTAACTCATGTTTCGGAACTAGACTTTAAAAAAACTTCATTATTATAAAACAATCGTAAACAAGTGTAAAAATTACATAAGCTGGAAAAATTTCAATGTTATTATTTTTTTTAAATGATTTTCACAAACTTTATAAACTATAAAATAAATGGACATTAGTCCATTAATAATAAATTATAGCTTTAAATTATGTATAAAAGACCATTGTTCGAAGGTAATTTTGTTTTTATAATAGAGTATACTTGCAAGTCTTGGTTGCTGTAGAATATATTTTTTGGTCATGATTTTCGTAATTTTGCATTTTTTTCCCGAGAAAAAAACAAACTAATTATAAAACACAAATAAACAAAAAATCGAAACATATTACCTGTAAATCATTGATTTAACTTAACCATAAACATAGTATGAAACATGATAATCAGATTATTGAAAATACATTAAACTTGTTGATCATTTGAATATTTAAATAAGTAAAACACAAACCAGTACCTAATGAAAATTAAATATATACTATTAAAAATTGAAAAATAAACACAATAACTTCAATAAATTCTTAAAAATCCGATAAAATCCAGATGGGTTGGGCAGTTAACAAAACCTCGAGGTTTTCTCAACTCTGCGGTTGTAATAATTCCCTATAAAATATAGATAACCACCAAATACCAAATTGCATATCATTAACCACACATAAAATTTAAATTATACAAAACCACAAAAAATATAATTTTGATAGTTTCCAAACTTTTATCTTCTTTGTCCTTGTAACCGCAAACCAGGAACCACAACCACAATAACCACCGTGTCGGCCTGGCGTCAAGAAGTTCCCGCAGTTCTTCTTCACCTGCTGACCTTGCCACCGGCGGAAGATGAACAACTGACCTTTCTGAAGACTATGCCACTAGATCGCGAAGTGTTAAACATAGAGAGTGACCAACGTTTTTTCTCATTCTTGAAGATGAGGTGTTACATCTACATGCCTTGTAGCCAAAGAGGTCGGGATTATTGTTATTATTGCAAAGAGGAATTGTGAGATTGTGGATTAGTCATTTCTCACATTTTGCTGAAAAGATCAGCGATTTTTATGGAGGAAATAGCTGCATACCTTTGTTCGTACTGAAGGATATTAATACCTATCATACGAATGATCATGAATTCTCTTTATAGTTAATTTGCCATGCTTATTAAAGTAACACAGCAGTTGTATTAAGTTACAGTGACCATTCGTACTGTTTTTGTCAGTACAGTAGGTACTCCTGTACTGAAAATATTTTGTACTGATTTCTTATAAGTACTGATTTCCTTCTCTGGTCTCCCCTAAAGCTCTAAGAAAAACTTGATTTTCAATTATTATTATTTAAATTCATCATAAAAATTTATAATAGCTACCTATATGAAATGTTTCGTCTTTCTTTCAAAAAAAAAAGCTATATTTTGACATTATTTCCCTTCACATTATAACATGTTTGTCACCAGTACTAAAACAAAAGTTTTGTACTGACTTCATCAACAAAATAAATGGTCACTTTATTATAAGTGTTGTATTAGAGGATATTATATTTATTTTAAATTTAATTAATAAACTAGACAACTAGAGTATAATTCAATGATTCCTTTTTTATGTTAAGTTGCGATCGAAACCGTTTTCAGACAGTCATTTTTATGCACTTTATCTGGAACAAGCAATAGGCATAAATAATATATCCAAAGAATCATTAGAGTTTCTAGATTGACTTATATATAAGAATACCTGAAAATAAACATATTTTGCAGTATAAATGAAAGAAGAGACAGCAAAATTCATCAAATTGCAATGAATTTGATGCATAATGCACTATTCTTACAGACATAATTTTTAGAATATGGCAATTAGGAAATAATATATTTGCATCGTGTAACATAATTTTCATTGTAGGTTACATCGTTTATCCGAAATTTATGCAGAAAGCATGTGCAAAATGAGCCATGTAAAAGTTTTAAAGTGTCGCTAACGTGGTACTTAGTAGTATAATAATATTTTGACAATTATCGGGTTAAAAACATTACCAGTACAGACTTCATGTTCCGGTTTTTTCACTTTTAAGCTCGCCCTTAATATGTAGCCATACCTACATAATTTTGTAAGTTAGATTGTAAAGTACAAATTGACGAGCTTATTTGTTTTATTTGCCATAAAATTATAAATTATTTTAGAAACAAATTCTAAAAATAAAAATATTATAAGAAACTTGATTCAGTTGTAAATTCACTAGAGGTAGAGGTAGATATAGGTATTTATTTTATCAAATAAAAATTCATTTTTGATTAAAAAAAATGATTGTCTAGTAATTTGACGAAACAAACTGTCCGATAAAAATTCTGGCTGCAGAACGAGAATTATTATCTGACAATTGTTAAGTCAAATTGCTTATTGGAAACAATGCTAGGGTTTATAACATGAATGTTTAACCAGATAAATGAGTATAATTCGATATGATAATTTCACGAATGACAATTTTCTGTGTAATTTTTATACACTTAAGTGTTGCCATGACAAAGGTAAATAAAATTTTATCCACTTGTAAAAAGATACCGTACTTTGTATCTGCTGTAATTGTGATGTTCCCATTGCTTTCAATGGCTTGTTTTACATAGGCGTTTACATATCTTCTACGCAATTTTACCTAAAAAAAAAACATAAACGATTAACAGACAAAAACTCTTCGTTTATACTTGTATGTTGGTGTATTAATTTTATCCACAACTAATTAACTATTAATATTTGCTTCTAGCTACGTAATGCTATAAATGCGTCTCTCTCAAATAAAATAAATTAAACAATTCAACTTCCGTTTTGACCGAAAAAACGTGTTGCTATTGTTGACATGCTCAATTATAAGTATAAGTAATAAATTAACTAATCAGCGCTTCCACAAAATTCGAATTTCATTTATAAGTGCGAACGTTTAGCGCTGGTTGGTTAACTTAGCCACTTACACTTATAATGTTATAATTGGGTAGGTCTGAATCTACGTAAATTTAAAAAATAAAATATTTCTAATAGCTATTTAGTATTTTAACTTAATTATGGCAACTATGTACATTCACATTTGAATTAGTACTACTTTATATACCTACCTAGAATTTTAAATACTGCATACATTTAATAAGTTACTAAAATTTACAAGCTATAACATAATTATTCGGTTTAAGTAGTAAGTGACATCTAAGATTCAATAAATAAATAAATATGAATGGCGTGTTTTTCATATATTTTGCAAATTTAATATACTACATATTACTTGTTTATATTCAATTGTAAATAACTTAATTACTAAAATTACAATTGTAAACTAGTTGCTAAAAATAAATTTCCACGGTAATAAAAATACAATCACTGGAATTTTCTTTTCAATGTTAAGTTGACATATTGTAATGTTTCTACCTGATTATAAACTACTGAAGATTGGTTATGAATTAAACATTTAAACAATTGTGCAAATTTATGCATGATATTTATTTCTATTTGCTTACATACATCTAGAGGAATCTATGTCTAACAATAACAGTAGGTGGATTTTATTTGCCATTTGATTATTCCGACATTATTATTTCATTGTTCAAGTTTGTACTTCTGATATGACAATCGTTTAATACATTATAAATTGTTTAATTGTTATTAGCTTTCACGTGAACGTTGTTAATGACATTTAAGAGTATATTGAAGAATTTTTTAGTGCTAGAAGCAATTTTGTTTATTTATTTTACGTGAAATGTGGAGATTTCATTGTGTTGCATCAAGGACGATATAGTAATTTATTATTTGAAGTGCTTATATTCTATTGTTATGCGCTAAAAATAATTTAATTCTTAGACCTTAGAGAACAGAACAAACTATTAAATAATTGGCGCTCACAGGCTTTAACATTTTTTCTTAATTCCTTACTTACCTACTATAAGTATGTTCTTTTTAAATAATATTACAGTATAATAGAATATTCAGGTTAAAAAACTGCGTATCTAAAGGCTAGAGCATATAATTAAATTTAATGAGATTTTTCCAAAAGGAAATAATAGGCAAGAACCTTCTGTAAATACAAATTTTAATATATCCTGGTCACAATAATTTTACGAACCTAAGGAAGAACATCTATTACCAATCATTGTAGTCATCTACAAGTTGATAACCTATTTATATTAATAGGAAATTATTCATTATTTAAATTTTTACGAATATGATCCGCCCAATAAAATTGTTTGATAGGACTTGATTCACAACGAATAGATAAAAGTTTGAATCTTGAATGGTTTAAAGACAAAATTTCAATAACAGACATTTTAAAATTCCATACATAAGTAAATATGTTTTATCTATTTCACCTTTTATTCAACTTGGTTTTGAAGATAACATAATAATATGAGCCATCGGTATATTATATTGTGCAGTTAAATTAGAATGTTTTTCCTGACTGCTGACTGGATTCGAAACTGAAATTTCAGGAGGATAGAACCCCCAGTCAGTCATATAGCGCACTCAATTATTTATTCTAATTATCAATTAGTACTGACCAATCACAATTAAGCTTATTAATTTTGTTGTACTAAATCTTTAAAACCCCAGACCTTTTACTCCTCCAAAGCAAGCCTCCAAATAATTTCTACACGGTTTCCCAAAAATGCCGGGATGGAGCTTTAGAACGAATGAAGAAAAATATTGAAAATTTGGGGCTCACTAAAGTGTTTGGGTCATTGACAGACCGAAGAAGGTCGACAATTTGAACATTTGTTTTAAAAATCGTAATAAACGTGCAAAAAACATTAAAATTAATTAAAATTAAATTCTTGAAAGAATTAAAATATCGGCTTTTGGTTTATGGGGACGTGCTTCTTTTTTCATTACCTTTCAAATAAGGTGAAACTCTCAACTTCTTGCCTTCACAACATTATATACTACTACATCATATACTATTGAGTGTTAGGTATCTGTCTTTAACTATATATGGTCGAAGTTCTAAAACTAGGTATCTAAGAATGTAGTTTCTATTACTCTTTAGTGATCCCCAAATTTTCAAATTTTTTTCTTCACTCGTTCAAAACTTATAGCTCCGTCCCGGAAATTTTGGGAAATCCTGTATACCTACTGATACACTTCTTTTGCCTCGTCCACATTCTTTATTCCATTCATGCAAGCTTTCCTATTATTCCTACTCGGCAACATTTTACAGGGAAAAACCATCAATCACAATCATTTTACTCACGTCTACGCGATCGCTCACCAACTGTCTCACCCGCGTATATTTTGATTGTCAGGATTAGCACTCATCTCAATCATGTACCGGAAATAAAGCAAAGTACTTCCATGCTTCCTTCCTGTTGACGTATCACTCTGTCTGATGCACGTTCACGTTCACTTTCTTGCGACTTTCATTTGTTGCTCTGCAATACAAACACTGCAAAAACCGTCTCAGTGTAACAGTGGGTCAGGTTCAAGGTCTCGACAAGTCGCCGGAGCAAAGCCGTGAACTAGACCAACAGCCAGCCAACCGGAGACATTCTATCTCTTTCACACATGTACACAACGCAATCACACTGTCTTTGTCACAGAGAAAGAGATCTAGTTTAGCGAGATCAATGAATGAGAGTTGTTTGTTTTGATTTGAAAGATTATGTAACTGGATGATGAATGCTGCGCAGATTCTTTAAATTGTTTTGATACAAAAAACTACGAGCTTTTCGTATCAATCATCTTTTTATCTATACATATTTACGGTTTCATGTTTGTATTTTATAGTGGCAAATTGTAACAGAGTCTCGGACCGAACCGGAACTAGAACGAAAACCGGAACGAACCGCTGGTATTAGTGAACCCGGAACCTAACTTGAACCGTTAAAAATATTTTGATAAACCCATAACCGTAGTCAAACCGATGGAAGCCAACCGGTTCGAAATTAAAATTTAATATTATTTCATCAAAATGCTATAAAAATTTTAGGAAAAATGTTGTTCTTTCTGTAGTTAGGTCAAATTTTGTTTGATTTTACATTCTAGTCAAAAACTGAAATGAACTTTTTAATAAATTTATTGTTATTTAACAATTCATTAAACAAAAAATCGAAACTGAACCCTGAACCGGTAACCGATTCATATAAAATAGAATTATGAAATCCGGACCAAAACAGATCACTTAAATCACAGTGAACCGGTAACCGAACCTGAACCGATATTTTGTGCAGTTCGAGTTCCTGAATTGTAACCATACGATTGTTTTAGCACATACAAATATAAAAGTTATGCCATTTTTCTGAAAAGCTTGGCACGAACCCACAAATTAAAATAATACACATTCTCAATTTGGATTTATTCCAATATTCAAGCTCAACTTGCAATCAATATTTTTATCCTAGAACTTTTCTTTTGCCTTTTTCACATCCATTATCTCTTTCGTACAAGATCTCTTATTCTTCTTACTCGGAATAATTCCCACACACAACAAACCAGCAATCACATAATAGTATATTATTTAACGAGCAAATAATGTAGGCTATAATTCAAGAGGATGAATGTTTATTCACGAGCCTAAGGCGAGTTTATAAATCATCCGAGTGAATTATAGCCATTATTTGCGAGTCAAATACGACGTTTTATATACGACTTTTTAAATAAAGCAACATTTCTTATTTACAAATAATTTGTATTCATATTAATCTAACCTCAAAAAATTGACAATTCATCCGAGTAATTTTGACAGTTCGGAAGAATAAAGTCTTACTTATTATTTAATACTGTGAAATAATTAATTCATTATTTCATAATGTGTCCTTATGGAGGGGTATATTATACTACTTTCACGTATATAATATGAATACATTATTCTATTGTTGTAGATAAATCCACTTCCAATAGCTACAATATTTTAAGAATAGGCTTTCGTTTTCGTTCAGTGCTAAGGCAAAATATTATAAAATAATATTCTACTAAAGACGAGTTTACGACTTAAAATTGTTGTGCGTAAGTTCAATATAAATTGAAAACTTAATTTGTATAAAAGGCTTTTAGGAAAACTAAATACTTTTTATCTCGTGTAATATAATATGATAAATTTCCAAACAGCAATAAGCGATATTACTAATTACTCTTTATTTTCCATGTACTACCTGATAAAACAATAAAATTAAAATAATTGGTTAACCCATTGTGTCAGCATGTTGGCGCCATTAATTATTAATTAATATAAGAGTCTGATTTTTTTGTCAGACAAGTTCTTAAAGAAATCAACTAACATTTAGACCCAGTTTTTAGATATACAAAAAAAGTTTTAGATTTGCATTAAAATAAAGAAGATCTCTTAAGTATTTCAGGAATTTTAGCACTCAAACAAAATTTTACATATGTTTTATTTTTGGGAGTTATAAAACTGAAAGTGAATCTGCCGAACTGTAAAAAATTTACATAATTTGAATTTCAAATTGAGTAATTGATATTCAGAAATTTGCAATACGTAAAGGTACAATAGGATATTGCGCATATTTTTGACATAATGCATTTAGACACAAATGGAAAGGTTACTAAATTAGAGTGATAATGAACATAAAATATTCATCGTTCAACAAATTTGTAGGTTGTAGTTGGAGATAATTAATGCGAAGCACTAAAAACATTTTTATAAAATTTCAATAAAAAATGTATTAATAATTTCAACTGATCTCACATTCAATTCTTGCCTATGTTTATGTGTACATTACCTACAATGAAATCATGCTTATCAAAAAGGAATTTAGCGCCATTTTTGTATAATAGGCTGCTACATAAACTCAAATAAATATGACAATCAACAAAAAAAATCTGGCTGTTTGCTGTTTATTTTTATAAAAACAATTTCTTAACTTTTTCTAATTCGCAAAAAGTATTGTACTTAAACAAAATTTTCTCATCTTCAATATTAAACCCAAGTCCCTACTAATTAATGAAATAGTAATAGTATAAGGAAGGTACCAACTTTAACTAAAAATTGGTTTTTCATAAACTTGTATAAATCAAGAGGTAAAAATATTATTACATTATTTTTTTATTCTTTATCAACTCTCACTTTCAAAATCTTCCTCAAAACAAGATTAAATCCCAAAAAAACCGTTAATAAAAAACTGTCTGTTGACATTGCTATACGAATGTAAATGAAGATGATACTCTAACATTCGGGAGTTTGAGTTAAAAAAAAACAAGTCACACATGCCCTCTTCGATCCTTGCTGCTCGTCTTTCGATCCAGTATAAAAGCGAGAATTTGACCATCGATGAGCATTCTTGTTCCACAGTTCAAGTCTACCACAGCCAACATGAAAATCGTAAGTAGAAGAAAAATAAACTGTTATACAACATTCAAATAGAGACGACATTGACAATGAATGTATTTGATTTTATTTAATGCAGATACAGTTTCTTTGTACCTAGTTATATTCATCTGCATAATATACAAATAAAAATTGCATCGAAATTATTAAACTTTGCTAAAAATTTCCGTTTTCTTTGAGTGACATTAATTTGTTATTTTCTAATTAATTTCAAGTATATTTCAGCATGAATGAATTTTCTGTTTAATGAATTTCAAGTAACTTTCCAGAAATAAACAGTTATTTTCAGAAAATGTTAAACTTCAAGTAACAGCGATTTTAAACATGTAATTACATATTTTTCATTGATGTGTTTTTAACCATTGAAGGTTATAATGTCATGTTCAAAACAATTAAAATATTTCTCGTTACTGACAAATTGGTGCTCGTTGAACACGTACGGTAATAAATGTACGCTTGCTTATAAACTGTCAATATTATTTATATTTTAACTTAAATTTTATTAAACAGACTTTATTTATTTAATTATTTTAATTACTTGAATTAATTTTCTAAATATTAAAATTATTGATAATACAATTTTTTCTGGTGGCTCCCAGTTACCTATAATGAATTACATACGCCATACAGAGAGCCCACATACTGAAAGAATGGACATACGATGTGTAATTTTCTATTGGTATTGGTGTCTCCATGTGCAACCAAAACGCGGTCATGTGTTGTTTGTAGCTTTCTTGGATATCGCGATATTATAAATTAATAAAAAAATTTGAGTGATAATGACAAGATCTGTCAAAACAAAATCAATTCAATATACCCAGTTGTTCTGCTATTGCATGTACAAACCGTCCACAACATGGATTTTTATTAAAACGTCATTCCCGAGATGCATTTAAACTAAACTAATATTTAAATTATTTTATATAATTTGAAACATCATACGAGTATTTTCACAGAAAAAATTAAATAATTATTTTAAATCTTTTTGACAGTATGTCCACTCTCACTACACGTACACTAATTTACTTAAAAATCATTTATCTGTTTTTGGGTGTACGATCTCACAAATTACTTTTAATTATTGGTATTGTTAGACAATTTTATCTACCGTGTGAGATGGTTACTTATTATTACTTTGTACATCTTTATTCCTTTATAGTTTACAAAATTTAAATCTTGTAAATTTGTCACTTAATAGGTACCTTGTGCGACAAATACTTAATACATCTGGTAACCTTAAAATCATACTGTCTATTGTTTTAATTTTTAAAATCCTGCCACATTTTAGACTACTCGATTAGGTCCTCCAGGTCAAGCGTCTTAGCTATAATTTTAAGAATATCTTTTTGATCTTGATAAAGTCCTCAAGAAAATTTAAAAAATCGTGGAGACTTCAACGATCGATCAAATACCTAACCTCAATGATTTCTTCTTCTAGTTCATTGTTCTCGCCGCCCTCGTCGCCGCCGTGTTGGCCGCCCCCCAGGACTCCAAGCACGCCGAGATCCTCCGCTACGAGAGCGACAACATCGGTGTCGATGGCTACAAGTTCGCCTTCGAGACCAGCGATGGTCTGTCCCGCCAGGAAACCGGAGAACTGAAGAACGTTGGAACTGAGAACGAATCCATTGTCGTCCGTGGATCCTTCACCTGGAGAGACGCCGAAGGCAAGGAATACACCATCAACTTCGTCGCTGATGAGAACGGTTACCAGCCCGAAGGCGCTCACCTCCACCACTAAGATGATGACCACGCTATGAAGATGATATGAGATGTCAAGTCAAATTTCCGTTAGGAGCTTCCTTCTTCTGTTCATGTTTTTATAAAACATGTACTACTCTGTTTTTCCTTATAGGTTATTTTATAAAAATGTTGTAAATAAACAATTATTTTTTATATTTGAGACTTTTGATATTTAAACCATACATTCCTCTATCAAACATTGAGACATCGAATTCTGATTACTTATTCCAAGGCTTTTTACCCAAAAAATTTACAATAACTTATTGATTTTGATTACTTATTTAATTTATTTTAAAAAATTTTTAAAATTTTTTATATATTTTTAACATTTATTTTGGAAACAACCATTCCAAATATTAAAACAAATACCCTCTACGGAATTCTGTAAATTCATACATTCTAAATTAAATAATTTAGTTATTAACCTACCAACTAAACTTAAAATCAGCTATTAATGTATTCAAGTTAAATTAATATGAAACAAATATACTCATTATGTAATTTGATTAAAGTTTAGCAAAGTTCAAACTATTAATTTACAATTTGTCATGAATATTCCCCGTATATTAATAATAAAAACTTGTACCGACAATAATTTAATAATTCCGTAAATGTCAGCACTAGCAAAAATACAAATTGAAAATAATTTTTTGCTACGAAAGGTTTAAGATTTGATAAATGTTATTTTGTCCGTGTCATCAAATTCATTGAATTAAAAACTTAAAATAATACTTCTTTATCAGAATTTTTTTAACATATAATTTATTATAAAGCATTAATTTAAACTTAAAATGACAGCAAATTTCTTAATCCTGTACTAAGGTTGTTAAGACAATTGACCTATTGCGTAGATAGATATAAATAGATTCTAAATAATTTTTATTACAATTTTATCAGTAAATTATAAAGTATCTTAATTTGCCGTTCAATGATTGTCAATTAATTATTAATAATTATTGTCATAGTTAAAATACAATTAACATTTTAAAATCAATCTTACATCTTAATAAATATCAAATTCATCACAGCAATTATTACTAACTAATTCAACATTTCAACGCCTAAAATTTAATGTAATTACTGAAAAACACTGACCTACAGATTCGCCAAAAAAATTGAGAATGTTTAATTCATTATCACCACATATAAAAGTTTCATTGCTCAATTAATCTATTTGATGTTCTCAAACACTTGATGAACTTTCAAAAGTTCAATGTCAAAATTTTCTCCCAACTACCGAAGTTTTAAACCCACACGAGAAGGAAGAAGACAGTGGCGCCCGAACAAATTAAGAAATTCATTCTTTAGAATTTAGATCAACCAATTTTTTTTTGTCAAAATACTTTAAATAAATTATCATGCAATATTGTAATTATGCTAAATTAAGAACACCATAGAATAAAAAAATAAATAATTAGTCATCAGCCAATATTCTTTGATGTACCAAAATTCTAATTTGATATACCTAGTATAACCATTTACGAAGTAAAAATATAAATATGTTGACAGTATTAAATTGTTTCTTTAATCTATAGATGGAAGTGAAATAATGAAAATTAATTAAGAACTCCCTAAAAATTACCTCCTCCGTCCATGGCTAGGTCTTACGAAAGCTACCTGACGAGTCTCTCTAAGTGATAACATTAAACATTGAAAAAAATCACCGTGGACCCCTGACGCTAACTCTTTACTTAAATATCATTTAAAGATCCGTGTGGCCTAAACGATTATACTATGTGACATTTAATATTAAGCTTGATGCTAATGGTATTTAATATGTCTAATATCATGTGCTAGATGTCACTTTATACAAAGAGGAGGAATACTATTAATGCCAGTGATTAATATTAATAAAAGATGAACTGAATTGAAACTTGAAGACGTTTCAAAAATGCCCACGTTTGAAAACCATATTAAGGTGGGTGAAAAGTGTTTCCTAATGACTGTTCAAGTTATGAAATAGGTTTTAAGTTTGTCACTGATGCTAAAAAAATATTTGTATATCAATTTTCACTTTTGCTTTCGGTAGTTTTTACCATGTATGTCAAACAATAAATAATGTGTCTTTGTCCTAGATTATGAAATTCCAAATAGCTGATCTAGTATAGAATTACTTAACTATAACTGCTATTTGGTAAAAATGAAAAAGCCTTTTTCACATGGTCCACTATAAGATCAAAGATATGTCAGTGGTATCCAGATAATATTTTTAATGTATTAGATTTTTATTTTAGTGTAAAATAAAATGTAAGTCAATGAATTTATAAAATTATTATAATGGGTTAGAGATACAACAAATCAAACTTCTCTAAGAAAGTGAGAAATACCACAAACTTCATTTAATTTTATATACAGGCTGTACCATAACTTTAGGTACAGATTAGAATGGCATATAGTACTTAACGTACTGATCACGAAACAAAAAGAATTTTTCAAAATTCGAAAATTAATTTTTGAGGTTTGTGAAGGAAACAGTTTTGGGCCATTGGTTGAGTAGCTAAATATTAAATAACAAAAAGGGACAGCTTTAATTTTTTACTTTGTATTGAATCATAACTATATAAAGAATTACAGTGGCTAAACACTAATTAAACAATACAGCAATAATAATAAACATTATTATCTCTAAAAATTTTAACTCGAATTAATTTCTCCAATCAACAAGTTAGTGAAAAGTGTCACTAATTCAGTCACCGCTATTAAGTTATTATAAAATTCCAAACACACACTCATAAAATTTAGAAGCAGCTTTACTTGACACAAAAAACAAAATTCAAACCGCACAATATTACGTTATGTTCCATATATAACCATAGTGTAATCCAGCACCATACGTACTTTTTTAAATCATCGGCTATTTAATTATCAAAGTGACAATTGCCCTCTGGCAAGTCTATCCTCCCAACAATTAAAAAACTCGTAGCGTAAGTTTTGGGGGAATGAAATAGTAAAAAAGTTGAAACTCCTCACATCACACATGCCCTCTAGATTGAGTATAAAAGCAGATGCGCTGAGGATGGTGATCATACTTGTTCAGAGTTTGACTAAGTGCTACTAGCAACATGAAAACCGTGAGTATCAGAATCCTAGTTAGCTGTGACATTCTTAACAGTCGAGATTACGTCACCAGTGTAAAAGATCGTAAAGATGTTGCCAAGTGTCAATTATTATTGGATACGCGAACACAGACGCAATGGCTCCTTTTGTTCAATTTCACTAATTGTGCAACATTGAACATCAGTTTCATCAAATTTAATAAAGAAGCATTTTACCCTACTTGGGTATGGCTGCTTCACAGATCACTGTGATAAGTCAAGCTCTTTACAAGTTGATGCAAAATTGTTTTAAGTCAAAAATTAAATATTATTTGTCTAGACATTAATTTATATTGGAAGCAAATTATGGAAAATTATTTTAATATATTTTCAGCTGTTTATCAAATTACTTCAAAAATTCTCTCTTAAAAGTGTCTATAAGTTGTCTAGACAAAAATCAATTTAACTGTTTGACATCGGTTGGCTTCAATTTATATTTTATAAAACTACAAGAATATTCTTAATTTCCGTCGATGTTATTTGATGAGTTTTCAATTTTCTAAGCTAATTAATATTAATTGGTTGTTGACTACTTCGGCACTGTAAGCAAAATGCTTTTTATTATGATTGTAAATATATTTAAAAATCTTCAAAAAAAACTTGCCGTACCGCATGGCTTCCTGTATTTCAAAATATTGACTTGTGGTTTGAATATTAAGTTAAGTAAATATTGGCTAGACGATGGATAAACATTGCTGTTCGCAGCTGTTTGTAAAAAGCAAGTTAAAGAGCTTCTGTAATAAATTCTGTAAATTTCACCAACAGACTTCAAAATTTTCACAAGATGCTCAATCAATAAAACTAAAAGTCTTATTGATATTTTCTTAACATATTTATATCAGTAGTACATATGTTTTACGGGCAACAACATTCTATTAATGAATAATTATTGAAATAAATTTTGTATCTTATTTGGCTAACTGGCAATCTGTAACTTAAAATGTAGACAAAAAATGAAAGAAATATTCAAATGAAATATAAATAATTCCTGTCACGCCTTTTACTCAACTTGAGTATGGGAGCTCAAAGGATATTCTATTGATTTCGGTTAGATATTTATATCAAATGTATGTAGTTACCAATCGTCAACTTGTGGGTAGGTAATAAGACCAAATATTAACTAGACTGGTCCTACAATTCCACTTGACTCAAAGATTGTCGAGGGAGATTGAGATAGTTTTGGGTCACGTGAAGATTATTTTGACCTTATTGCCTGTTACTGACGTAATAAAAATATGAAATGACAATCCAATTTGAAACTTTACATATATATATATTTTAAGGAATAGAAAACATTTAGCAGTATCAAATATTTTTTTGTATTTGTCTAAGCGGAGCAAATATATATTTAGATAATTTTAGAAGGAAACTAAACAGTTATAAAAATTATGTATGTCACGTTATGAAAATGTCAAAAATTTAAAATTACAAAAGTGTTTAATTTTCATAAATAAGGTTCTCAATATAGCTGATCCGTTTAGACAAATACAACAAAATATTCGAAACTGTACAATGATTTCTAGTAATCGAAATATATGCGTGTAAAGTTTCAAATTGAAATGTCATTTCGGCAATCTTTGAGTCACGTAAAACTGGTCCTTTACTCGTCTAGTAAATATTTGGTCTTAGAGTAGGTACATATAGTTGGAAGTAGAAAGCACACATGAATTCATGTTGATGGCTGATAATGCCACAGACGATATATTAATCTAATTTGATCGGATGAACGGTGACTTACAATATAATGAAGTTGCCGTAACCCAATTTGGATAGAAGCCTGCAAAACTTGTTCCTTCATTTATATTGTTATATTCACAGATATATCAATGCTGTATCAAACTCTTAATCAGGTCATATTGGGTTAAAATTCATTTACTCATTATTATTTCTTAAGAAACAAGTTTCCAAAATGTATTAATTTCATTTAATTTACTGTTCATGCACAATAAAACTGAACTTGTATCTGATACACATCCAAAAAAGCCGAAAAACTAATAATTTTCCTAATGTTCCCTATATTCCCTAGATACATAATAAATTCCTAGAGTCAAGCATCTAACCTCAATTTTATCCTATTAAACACTTTAACAACAATATTATCAAACTACTCGATTACGTCCCCCAGGTACAACAAAAAATCGTGGAGACTTTAACGATCAATCAAGCGCCTAACCTCTAATTGCCAATACATCTCACATTGCTTCTCTTTTCTTGACAACGTTTTCTGGTTTCAGTTCATCGTTCTCGCCGCCCTCGTCGCCGCCGTGTTGGCCGCCCCCCAGGACGCCAAGCACGCCGAGATCCTCCGCTACGAGAGCGACAACATCGGCGTCGACGGCTACAAGTTCGCCTTCGAGACCAGCGATGGAGTTTCCCGCCAGGAAACCGGAGAGCTGAAGAACGTTGGCACTGAGAACGAATCCCTCGTTGTCCGCGGATCCTTCACCTGGAGAGACGCCGAAGGCAAGGAATACACCATCAACTTCGTCGCTGATGAGAACGGTTACCAACCCGAAGGCGCTCACCTCAACCATTAAATGATGATGGTGATGATGATGTGATGTGTTCATGATTTAAAATTTTGTTTGGAAGTTATTTTTGTACAATTATGTAAATAAATTATTATTTTTTAAAGAAGATTTTTATTTAAAAAAATAACAGACAGTTTAATAAGGTTACCAAAAATATTTTGAAGAAATATTAATAAAAATAAAGCAATCATCTCATAGTGATTGATCTTATTACCAACTATAAATGAAAATAAAAGTAAAAATTTCTAAATTCTATAATTTGAAAGAAATACAGAAGAAAAAATTATAAAGAAACGTTCACCGACAATGAAAACGATGAACAGATGAAAATTTTTAGTGTTTCAATGACGGATGCAGAATAAATATATTCTTTATGCCAAAACATACTATTCGATTTGCACCAAATTGAAATTACACAAACTACAAAAAAAATTGTAATTTGTTAACGAGCCAAAAAATTATTTGTTTATAAAAAACACTTTTGCAAATTTATATTGATAATTCCACTCCTTTATAAAGTAGGTAAGCCATAAGCAATTTTATCGCTTTGACAGCGGATAAAAAGGAAAGTAACTTTTTGCAAGTGTTAAAATCTTATTTACCTTTTTCTTAGCAACCAAACAATAAACAAAACACTAAAATATTATTTGTTTCATATTTCTAATATATGTCAGTGAAATGATTCGATTTTGAAAATATTCATGAAGAAGAACCAAAGGAGTTGAATTACACTCGAGCATTTTATTTCCTCCGAATAAATTTCTGTTTGACATCTCAACCTTGTCACCTACGGTGTCGTGATTTTATTAAACAATTTATCTTTTCAAATTACTAGGCAACAAGGTTTCAATACAAACAGAAATTTATCCGGCGAAATAAAAAAACTCTTGTGTAATTACAGTTGAAAAAAATACAAAATATTTAAAATTTTATTAGAATTTGAACCTGGCCATGACCATGATTAAAATTTCGACACTTTCTCTACCTGATATGTAGTTATCTAGAATAAAATCTGCAGATAGTATGAAGTAGACCCTTAAAAAGAAAAAAAGGCTACAATTGGCCAGTTTCGCAGCTTTCAATTTTAAGTTTTCTTTAAATGAACAATTAAAATCAAATTGTCAACCAGAAAAATATAATATAGCAGTCATTAAAATTTTAGTTCATTTTAGTTTTATTAGTCATTTTCTATTTAAGTGACATTTAAAATTTTAGAGCCAGTGGTGCAATTGGCTATAAATGTTTATTCTCTTTTAAATTAAATATGAATACCATTATTAGACACGCATAATGTCGATTTAAAATCATAAGAAGTATAATCTATTTTTTGATAAACGTGTAACGTCATTTAAATACAGCAATTACTTAAATCACTTTGATTCCACGTAAGTAGTTCTTGAAAAAATTAATAACTAGTTACAAAACTACAGTCTTTAAGTAGGTATTCTGAGTAGCTACCTATTTATAATAAGAGTTTACAAGTAGCACTTTCTAGTGTAATTGATATGTCAATCATTTTTGGTACATGAGTAGGTAGTACTTACTTAAATAAATATGAGAAGATAATTTAAGTAGCAAAGTTCAGTATAGTGCAAGAGTAAATACGCATAAATATTTAAATGTTAAACAGATCATTGTTCTTTTATTTATTATAATACTAACTGTTTGGAATTGGATTACCCAAATTCTGACTTGGAATTGCCTTTATAATGTTCTTGAAATCTTTATTTGTTAAATTAAAAAAGAATATCAAACGATTGTAAACTATTTTACTTATATTTTTATCCGGTTTTCGTATATATTTTTAAACGGAATCGGTAATCGGTTATTAAAAATAAGGTTTTAGTTCCGGCTTCAGTGCAATGATTTAATAAATACACACAATAAATTAAAGATATTAGTTCCAGTTTTGCACTAAAATGTAAAATCACTTAAAATTTGACAAATCAAAATAAAATACAAATATGTTCCAAAATGGTTCACATCCATGGAATCGATTCCAGTAATGGGTTTACAAAAATATTTTTCAACGGTTTCGTTATTCACTAAAATAACTGAGGTTCGTTCTGGTATTCGTTCCTGTTCCGGTTCGGTTAGAGTCCCTTGCAATAGACCCTTGTAAGCCCGTTCACGCTCCTTAAAAATAATTCAATTAATTTGTTTTGTATCATTTAAGTCTCATTGTATTGTGCAAAATCTCAAACTCTTCATCAACTAAACGGAGAAAATTGCAAACTTTAATTTTCCAAATTTAAACATTAAGCAAAAAATTATTAAGAATGGTTAGTTCATTTTATCTTCATCCAGTAAATAATTTAACCGTAAAAGGATTTAGAACAATAAACTCATACATATTCCTAACAACGTCATAAAACATCAGCGACACGAATCTAACAACATAGGCTTGTCTTTATTATCAAAACCATTAACAGCTTAACAAATCTTCCAAAACATCCTTTACATCTTTTGTTAATTGATTGTTGCCTAACATATTAAATATTTTGTAATAAATATATTAATCAACAAATCAACTAAAAGCATGTACTCGACGATTTTCTAACACAGGTACGTGTTTCTCTAATAATTATCGCAGTGTCATAAACAGGATACATTGAATTGCATAACATTTTTTGTAGGAAGATTTATTATTTTTATAATTTTTGTATGATGTAAGGAATTATATTTGGTAAATGCTGTAAATTGATTTCAAAGGCGAAGAGACAGATTTTTGCGTTTAATTTTATTATTGTTTACTCACGTGTTGTAATTGGCGATATAAATCTGCGGTTTCAAATAATAAACTGACAAACACGGTGTTTAAAAGTATTAACATTATTTTCTAAATGTGTATGTAATCGTTATCTTTAAAAAAATTAACAATGTACTTTTTACTGCTGTAAATGTTATACTATCTAAAAATTATTCAAAAAAACATCATTTTCTATTAAAATACACGTCGTATGACGTTGTATGTTTGACGTTGATAACATAGTAATAACATTTGGCTGAATTCAGCAATATTCTGTAAGTTAAAAAGCTTCTTTAAAAATAACAAAGACACGCATTTTTTCATCTGTAATAAAAAAGAGATAAAACATGTATTCATAGTAACAGAAGCTTCATTAAGAGTTGTATTTACACTTTGTGCTCGCGAAGAAGAGTCCTATCTATTTACACGCATTTCTGCTTAAAATACAATGTTACAGAGGTTTCGTTCTAAGTACAGATTTTCGTGTAATTTACATACTTTTATATTTAAAAACATATTAACAGTTAGTTTAAGGTTTAAACTAGGTTCGTCTAGTGTTGAAATTTTGAATTTTGAATTGTATTATATTAAAAATTGCTTTTGAAAACAGACTTTTTTGAAATATTTCTCAATTTTTTTTTCGATTTAAGACAAAATAAACAAAAAACTATCACTAGACGAACATAGATACATTCTTTAATTTTGTAATAGTTTTTGAATGAAGTTTATATGTTATGTAGATTCTGAGATATGATTTTATTTCTGTAACACTTTTTTAAGTCATAGAACGGGTGTAAATACTGCTCTTAAGAGTGCTGAATTCGGCCCACTGTAGTGTGTCGCTAAATAACAAATTTCTTCTAACAAAAATTTTCATTCATTTTTATTTTAAGCAAATTATAATTAATCGGAATCAACTAACCCCTGTAAGTACTATGGATAATCAAAAATTTAGATAATTTAGAGAAAGTTTTTATATGAATAATCCATAAAGAAAAAAGACGCAATACTACTAAGTCTGCAACAAAGATTTATGTAAGATTATAATATTAACAAAAATAGTGATGAATTATTAAATATCCCTAGAATCAGGCAATGTGACATAATTAGAGTTTTTTAATAAAATCGATTATACTTACATAATGTTCTGAATGGTTCCACAGGAAATATTTTCTTGTGAAATTACGACCAAATACAAATTTTTAATTCTATATTATAAGATTATAAGCTAAATCAAACAGAAGACTATTTCGTATTTTATAGTTAAAATCTTTAAAATAAACCTTGAATTTAGAGAATACCTACATAAACAAAATCACACAACCCAATGCTATAAGTAATATCATTTCCATTTTCCACTGAGTCTAGAAATTTAAACGAAACAATTTTTAATGTGGTGTTTTTAATATGTAAAAATGTATCAAATTTAGCAACAAAATTATTAGATATTGATGCCTTTCTATAAAATCCGAGATACGATACGAACCATTCGCAATTACAATAAGCATATGAAATCCGACACTCGTAAATGTATACTTGTAATTGAAAAAAATGCAATTTGTAAAGTTATTATCTATCTATATTATAATTACAAAATGCTCATTTATGTATATTATGTAAATAAAATCTTATACTATAACATCATTAGTGAAAGTCCGTCTGTCGGCAAAACAAATCTTCTAGTCTCATTAATTAATTTGTAGCAAATGAATATTAATTAGCGCTTAAACAATTATGAAATTTGTTAGTGGATTTCTGAAATACTTACCTTGAACTACAATTTCTTAAAATTTGTTTTTAGGAATGTTATTTATGTAGTTTATTTTCAAACTAAAAACATGTTTTTAGGTATGTACTTGAATAATTTAGATAAAGTTTTAAATGTATTTTGAAATAATTAAAGAGCAAAATTCTGTATATTCATTGAATGTGATATATTAATATTAATACGTATAATATTATTTGTAATTTAGATGCAGTATCAATAAATTCATAAAATATATGAGAGCAAACACACTTGCTCTCTATTTTAAATAAATAGATATTACAATAACTACATTCTCAATTCGCTTGATTACGAAAATTTTAAGTAATTCAAGGACAATTAAGAAAATAAAATGCTTAACTAAAACACATTTAACATAAATAAACAACACTGTGGATAAAATAAATTACTTATCTAATATAAATAAATACATATTACAATAACTAAATTCTCAATTCGCTTGATTACGAAAATTTTAAGTAATTCAAGGACAATTAAGAAAAGAAAATGCAATTATGTAAAAAATATAAATAATCTTAGATTAACTATTAAATTCTTCATTCTCCTGCTAGGATTTCTTAAGTTTATTTTCGGGAATAGGTAGAAGTAAAAGAAAGTAAAACAGATGAATACAGTGAATGCGGAAAGATTTGATACTTCGATTCCTATTCTAGATTAACTGCGTTTTTGCTCAGAAATCAGAAAATGCGGCACCCATCTTATGCATGATTTTTTCAACCCTAATTCGTTATGTAAAATTCGTATCGTAGCCGTACACGGTTTTGGACGTCTTGAACGTGGTTCATTAATAAATTGTGTGCGTCCTGCCACACTTGAATTCAGAAAACCATAAACTTATGGTGGGAAATGAAGGAAGTAAATTCTCAAGTAGGTACAGTATCAAACCTGGATTTGATTTCAGTTGTGGGTTTTCCCTCCAAATGATAGAATTTGTTAACTGCTCAGATTACTTTTCTATCCATTTTTCAAAACGCACAAACCTACTTACACTAAAATGAATATGAATATGAAAAAGTAACCACGTAATCTAGAAAAGGACATATAAATATATGAAAGAGCAATTCCCAGTCGCTCAGTCCAGAAACTTCTTAAGCCACCCTCGTATACTGTAATTTATCAGGAGTAATGATAGTACCTATTTTAATGTGTGCAGTTATACCAGTCATTAATAAACTGATACTCATAGTGTCATAGCTGTTAGCAAAGGATAGAGGATAATGTTCAATTAGTATTAGTACACTCAAATGTGTAAACCTAATTGGATTCGAACCTATGAGCAATAACATCTATTAATTGAAGACATCATGTCAATTTGTAAACAACAAAGTAAAAGTAATAGATTAAACATTAAAATTTAGAAATATTTAAAGAAAAAATCAGTCAACCGGTAATAAACATTCAAATTAATAGCCAATCGGACGTAATCTTTCAACCGTTAAAATTACTAATATAAAACCCTACCTCCCATCCTTCTACTCCAGTCACCTGAAGATGATCGAAAGATCGAAACGCTTCGTGATCAACCTAGTGTCGAGTCTTGTATCCCAGTTAGTGTTGTGTTTGGTTTTTTGCATTGAATCATACATTTTATCGATCTTTGTATCAAACCTTACACCATACACTAATCTGGATACATTACTCATTGACGAGTTCATAAACGGAACGATTTTGTTTTAAATTATCTATTAATTTACTGAATTCACGCCCAACAAATTCAAGTCAATCGAATTTATATTAAGGCGTAACACGTGCTTTCACGTACCATCTATGGTTTTGTAAGTGTAAAGGGCGAGGTAGCGATAAGCGAGCAAAGAGGCTGGCACAACTCCTACTCCCTAAATTTCAATCAGCCAATCAGGAGGAAGCAGAAAAATAACAGCTCATTCGTTTGTAGATATTTAAAATTTTGCATTTGTATTTGAAACATATATTGTAATATTAATATATTGGAAGTATTCAGTTAAAATTTTAAGTACAGATAGATTTATTTATCTAGTACGATACTGTTTGATTGAAAATTGAAATATTAATAGTTATTTAACAAACTAGTGTGTTAATGAGGGCGATTAATAATTGAGACATTTTAACGCGTGAGAGAAGCAAACGCGTTAATTGTTGAGATTATTAATCGCCTATTAACAAATGAGTTAGTTACAATATTTTTCCGTTGGTCATACCTTCTTAATTTGAAATTTATTAAATTTTATTCCATAATAAATTAGGCTAGTACCGCTTTAAATGTTCACCACAATTGTATCGACAACAACAATCGAACTGTTTTCAGGGAGAAGCGGGTGCAGTCAGTTCACTTAATATTGATTAGCACTACTAAATCCCAAGGTTTTTTCGTTTATAGAATGATGTTATTATTTTTATATTCATTTTAAAGCAATTCTACGTAAATATTATTTACCTAGAAGAGTGAAAATCATTTTTTCTTTTAATTCTGTTTTGCATTTTGGTAAAACTTAGAGCTGGGCAATATAATACAATATTACGTGTTTTGAACGCAACCAATAATTCGTTGATTAATAAAAATCATGCATTTATAAGAAAAAATTGTTTATTTGGAATGATTGTTGCAGGTTACAAACTTTTATAAATATAAATCATTCATCTTTATATCTCTTAGAGGTAAATTTCGTTTTTGTCTACTATCTATTATATCTGGTAAAAGGCAGTTATAGTAAAAATAATTTAATTTGGGCGACATATATTTTTCCAGAAGTCCTCATCATAGCATATCTATAAAAATAAATAGTTTGATAGTTTTTATAACACAGGTACGTACCTGCTTATAATTTACACATACTTTATCAACCAGCATTCCTTTAGGAGTCCAAAATATAAAGTAACAAAACAGTTTCCTTGTTATGTGTAATTGACCTTGTACTTGGAAATAATACACGTGAGTCATATGTTGTATTATTAAAATATTAAATTACGGGCACTTAAATTATGCACCTATGAACGCTGAAATAAGTAAGCCTTGCCGCAAAACAAAAACAATAGTTGAAAACAGTTAGGTACCTGTCAACAATCAATGTAAATTACAATAAAATATCTCTTAAATCTAATTATAATAAAGAAAACGCGTATTATGAATAATTAAGAAACAATTAATTTATTAGAGTACCTCGCGAGGTACTCCCGCGGGAGTACCTAACTTTAATTTTATAAGAGATGTTCAAAATGTTGACAGGTAACTGCTTTCAACTATTGTTTTTGTTTCGCGGCAAGGCTTACTTATTTCAGCGTTCATAGGTGCATAATTTAAGTGCCCGTAATTTAATATTTTAATAATACAACATATGACTTTTTTATACTACCGTAAAGTAAATTTAATGTACTTTTCAAATTCGTAATAAAAATACAATGTTCCATTTGAAATTTGCTATGACTTCCTCAAAAACCGGAAGTGATACCAAGGATTCACATCCGCTATCATTTACTACACATGAACTGTATAAATCATGTATTTGACAAAAAACGCTAAATCAACAAATAAGCGAGATAAATGCTGGTCCATTTATAAACAGACACCCTGTATATAGGTATATATACTTTGTTTCGATTGATGGCGAATTTGTAGTACATGATAAAAAACTACATCCGGCTTCTTTTAAGTCATTTTCTGAGATACTAAAACCAGTTTAATGTTAATATTACCTACTTTAGGAATTTTTAAAATTTTATTATTTACCTGCCCAGAAAAGAAATATGTCTATTTTCTATACTGATATGTTTATCAAATTCCGGGTCACTTAAAAAAAATATAAGTGAAAAGATAGGGTAAAATATGAATAAATAGTATAGGTAGGTACGTACCTGTTATTTTGTTTATCAACATTATTGTGCATTTCTTTAGTACAACTGTAAATTAATACATTTTATAATAATTGGTACCTATTTTTGAAAATTACAATAAAGTTATGGTAGGACCATAGCAAATCGGCATCGAAAGCCTGTTTTGGACCCGAAGCCCGGGGCAAAAATATTTCAATCCTCTGTATAGAAAACAATGCATCCAATGGGTATTGACTTTAGATAATTTAATAGGGTCGTTAACCAAAATCGAAATTATTAATAATGAACTTAAAATTCATAAAAACATTATCATATACGATATACGAGTACCAAAGGTATTCAATTTTGAAATCTGCCAACGCCAAAGATCGTGTGTCATAGTAGTTGCTGTCTGTCCCAATAAGGTTCAAAATCCCGAAGCTTATTAAACATATTTTAACAACATAAATATTTATTAAAATTTATAAAATAAAAGAATTAAACGAAGAATCAGAAAAAAAAATTCCCACAAATGGTTAACGAGACTATTATTTTTATCAAGAATAAACAGCTACACCTCTGGTATACAAATACGCGAATATTCTTACAATGTTAACAAAAACTCAAGAATCTGCTTCGAAATTACTACAATGTCACAAAATTGTATAGTCGACGAATTTATTGTAAGAAACTATATTTATTTAATTTTTGGCTACAGAAAATATTTGCAATATTAGCTTTATAATAGTTAAATATGTCAAACAAATTAAATAATTTGCATCCCCCTGCACCCGGCTCGTATCAGCCCTGATAATATAATCTGGCATGATCCTACATCAGCTTTACTAATATGTATTATTTTACCTATCATTTGTAGATTTTTCTTCTTTATTTTTCGAAATCGCATTGTCATCTTTATTTAATATTTTGTTCTTTTGAGAACGCCTAAGTTTTAATTTTAACGATCTTCGTTGTTTTGACAACCGTGGTTTACGGCTTAAATTTCGGTCACTTTTCGCCATAATAAATAAATTTCGTGAAATTTAGAAAACCTTTAACTACTCAGATACTCAGAAAGCCAAAGTAAGAAGCCACAACATAATTTCGCTTCACTATCCTCCCCTCGATCCTCTCCCCGCGACATGCCGTAGGCGGGACTTGATGTCTGGCGAACATCGACGCACTACTAGCGACACCACTGTATATAAAAATGAAGTAAATTGCCCAATTTAATATTACAAAATACACGTGTTTATATTAAGATAGTATCTTTGTCTTTGTTCTAAAACGTTACTTATATGATTGTGAAGAGTGCTATGGAGCTATTTTGTTAATTTTAAAAACAGAAATAAAGAAAAAATAAGAATAAATATGAGTGAAATTGGTCATGTTCCTTAATTTTTAATAATAAAACTCTAAGCAATAAGAAGATTTCGACTTCATAGCACTCTAGAGACATCTACTATCTAGCCATATATAAAAAATAAATAGTGTAGGTTTAAAAGCAAGGGCTCAGTTTATAATATGCCGAGGTCACTTTTCCGCTATATTTTTGGTACAAGTGAACCGCCTTAAGTGGAACTCTTCTTTAGAAATAAAAGAAAATTTTAACGATCTATACTTTACAAATTTCAACAATAATTAAGCGAATTCAATAAATTTGATCATCTATATTTGTAAAAAAAATCTGCTGTGGCCACCACACGACCTCTCGCCTAATTCTGCTTATTCTACTAATCTAATAAATAGTTTTACTTACATTTTAATAGTTTCATGTTCATGTAATATGTAAACGATAATGTAAACCAATATGCAAGCAAAAGATGTCAACTGTACTGTCACTGTCATAATAATTCAAATTTTATGTAGAAACAAATTTTATATCATGGACAACAAGATAGTACTGGAATTTGAAAAAAATAGAACATTAATTGTACTTTATTTTATTGTTAAATATTTCAGATTCAGCAATTTGTATTTATAATTAACTGTACACATAGATAATCACAATTTCTTTTATTTTTAATTGCAAAAATTGTCATAAATAAATAATGTACCAATATATCTAAGGAAAACTTTTCCAAACTTCTAAAAGTACTACTTCCGGTTTGCGGATTTCTACCAAAATCTTATCCGGTGTTAAGATACTTATTAAAACCTTAAATATGAAATTTGGTTATAAACGGTTTGATACTTTTTAAGTTATCGTGGACGAAAAATCGTCGGTTCATACAAACGCACACACACACACACACACGCACACACACACAGACATCATCGTGAAAATAGTAAATTCGTATTCTAGAGACCCTGAAACGTGCTTATCCACCAAAAACTCATACTCGAAAATTTTGACCCATTACAATACCTCTCTTATAGAATATGAGGCGAGAGGTAAAAAACATAAAAACATTTTGCAAATCTAAAGTAAAATATTTATTTGTAAATGCCGATAGCAACCATATAAAACTTTTCTTTATAGACTTGTATACACTATTGACATCTAGAGGAAAATCTTTGAACTAAACGAATCTAGAAACTCATCAATTTCGTAACAGCGCATCTTCGTTTTTTCACAGTGTTTGAACGAGCTCTCTTAACGCAGTATATTAATTGCTTTACTGCGCTTTTCGCAGTGGCTATTTAATTATTATTTAATGTTTGCAAATTATTGTAATTTGCAATCTTGAACTATATGAATTTTAATTTCTTCGTTCAATTATTGAACAAATACTAATAAAAATTAGTCATTAGTAATAAAATATTTTTTACATCAATGTAAATATAGATATAAAATATGAATAAATTAATAACTCTTTCTAACCTTTGTTAGCTTGTAAAATTATTTTTAGAATTTTATATAACAAACACTGACATTATGAAAGAAATGAACAAGGACGAATGAAGCATCTTTTTTATATTATCACATATAAACAACGAATAGGTGGGATCTTTTTTGTATTTGTTTAAAATTATGATCACAGTGATATTTTTATAGCTGAAACAAATTTTGAACTTTTCTAGTAATGTATTCAAAATTAATGTTTACCATTAGCTTAATTGTAGATTACAGTAGATTTAAAATTTAGTTAGTAGAAAGGAATTCTCAAGGATCTACATATTACAATATTTACAATGATTTCATTTATATTTTCGGTGTAGCTACCAAAATAACACACCTACATAATTATTTTGAATCAGTATGAGTTAGAACACCTTTTCAGAAATTATAATATTTAGTAGTAGTATTTAGTTCATTACAATACCCAGTCAACCATGAATTCTTTTGATGGGGTCCTTCGTATTACGTTTTTATGACTTGTCGTTGTGGTCTATTTAAACACAATTGTCCAGTAACACTCCTTTTATTTTTAAATTCTACTTTTGCATGCAACATAAAGTAAATAAATATGACTGTGGCTTTTCTAAATTTTAAACAAAGCTACAAAAAATGATGGAGACGACACAACATTTAAAATGCAAATTTAAAACAGTATTCAGCCTGTAAAACACAATTCAAAGAAATTACAATTCAGCTAGAAACTAGAACTATATTTTAGAAATGGAAAATGTAATAACATAAAAAATCTAAAATAATTAAACTTTATGAAGAAGTCAAGAACTCGAAGTCGCTTCTGGTTGTTGATTGTTGATGTCGAAGATTGACAATGCAAAATGTGCGTTTTATTTACTATGCTGGAAATAGAAGCAAAGTTATTTTTTAAGTCAGGAAAAGACGTTTCTAGTATGAAACTTGAATAGAGATTTTCGTGTTTTACTTTATCATAATTTGCATTCTAAAATCTAGTATGAAACTTGTCAAAGTTACTAGCCGAAAAGAGTATAGGCACTGTAAAACAGGAATAATTTTTATAGAAATAAGAAAGGTCGATTAATTGAATTTACAGATAGTTTTTTAGATTTTCAATTGAAATTTTAATGTGGTACGGTTTTTTGTGTATTTTTATTAGGGATAAACAAAATTTGGCTAGTTCAGCTAACTTCAGTGAACTCAAATGTTGACAATACTGTGTGACTAAAGAAACTAAAGAACAAATAATAATCATTACGTTTTCAAGTCCAAAATATAATAACTATAATAACCTTAGAAGCATTATCTCCACTATCATTATCTCTTCATTAATCGCTTTCATTTTCGTTAATAATCCGACTCATCTCCGTCTGCATCATTAGTTATTATCTGCTGTAAATCGATGTCAAAGTTAACGCATTTCACGTCTAAGAACTTCAAATGTACTCGATAATAATAGCCAACTTTCCCCAGAACGACCTTGCCTTGCCTTTTCTAAGATCCGAGACAGTCATGCCGCATACCAAAAAGAAGAAGTGGAAGAGACGCCGCCAAATAGGTTCACACCACATATCGGCAAGAAATGAAGCTGATAACGAAAAGTTGATGATGTGTTGATGACCTTGTATTTGTTCTTAGATTATTTAATCTTGGTGAGAAACTGTTGAAAGATTGTATTACTTTTGATTAATTATATTAATTACCTAATATTGTTTAACATTGATTGCCTTATACTTTTTAGTTTACACTTCGATAAATTATTTTATCTTACTTTCTTACTTGAATCAATTAGTTCCAAATTTTAGTCAAATTGGTAATCGAAATACTAACTCTTTATTAAATTCAAATGACCGGTTATAAGTAACATTAGATCACTTTTAATTTTCAAAATAGCCAATTTTTAAATTTGTTATATTTTTTTATTTAAGCGGCCAGTTACCGCTTTTTCCGAATTCCTAGAATACTATCGATTTTACTTTTTATTCTATTCCACATATTTTCCCACTACTATACGGCTGCTTGAAACCAGATCAAAACTCGTACTTTGCTGTATCCTAGCAATGTAATGTCATTTTGAAGTTAAATATATTTTAAAAGTATTTTCGTAAATTGTCAGATTATTATTGACGTCAAGATAATGTTTTTATAAACATTTAATAGAGAAATAATAGATCTACCTACAGATGTGTATTTTTAATATACAGGCTGTCTCTAAAATGAGTGTACATGGCTTAACCACAGCTTCCTGGGCCCAAAATAAGACGATTTAACCAAACTTACCTATATCCAAAAGTGTACCGTTAAGCCGGAATTCTGCTTCAAAGTTCTTGCAAAAATAACGAATTTTGCTTATAACTAAAAATTGCTTAGGCAGATTTAGCTGAAATTTTGTATGACATGAAACATGGCTATAAGTCACCTTTGGAAATGATATTTGTTATTTTTAGTGCACTGCTATTGCGTAAAACTGTAGTGCTAGTCCCTTAATTAGGCTGTAACTTTTTAATGGTCAGGCTGAGAACTTTTTGAAAAAATTTTTAGAAAGAGACTTTCATAAGTAAACTTTAATTTCTTCGTTCAATTTTTAATATCTCTTACGGTTTAGACAGAAAAAAATCAAATCCATGTGCTTGCACCGTGTATTTCTCAAAAATACAATTTTATCTAGCGTTTTTTTTTCGAGGAACGTTGAAAAGTAAAGTTTACAGTCAGCCCAATACTGAAAATGAACTTTTAGCAAGAATTCAAAATGTTTCTCTATCAATAAAGAATAATGTACAATGTTGCAAAGGGCACAATACAATTTTTTGCGAAGAATGACCTTTGCATTCACATTGTGGTCACATTGAGCATTTATTGTAATTTTAACAATAAACTTATTTTTTTCTTATTTATTATTGTTTGTTAAACTACTAGATAAAATTGTATTTTTTAGAAATATACGGTGCAAGCACACGGATTTGATTTTTTTCTGTCTAAACCGTAAGAGATATTAAAAATTGAACAAAGAAATTAAAGTTTACTTATGGAAGTCTCTTTCTAAAAATTTTTTTTTTGAAAGTTCTCAGCCTGACCATTAAAAAGTTACAGCCTAATTAAGGGACTAGCACTAAAGTTTTACGCAGTTTTAGCAGTGCACTAAAAATAACAAATATCATTTCAAAAGATGACATAGCCATGTTTCATGTCATACAAAATTTCATCTAAATCGGCCTAAGCAATTTTTAGTTATAAGCAAAATTCGTTATTTTTGCAAGAACTTTGAAGTAGAATTCCGGCTTAACGGTACACTTTTGGATATAGGTAAGTTTGGTTAAATCGTCTTATTTTGGGCCCAGGAAGCTGTGGTTAAGCCATGTACACTCATTTTAGAGACATCCTGTATTTAAAATTAATTTCTATATACGAATATTATCGTGTGATATAACCGTGTAAAGTGTACATAAACTAAAAAATATACAATTTATTAATCTAAATTTTAAAAAGGCACATCTGTAGAACCATTATTTCTCTATTAAATCCTTGTTGAAATAAAATTTTACAATTCTTGTACTGGCCACAAAACAGTCGCTACGTTAGTATATTTTATGCTGAATTTTAGGTGGTAGACGTTTACGTTTACAATTTTAAAAACTCACCGATTCGAAGTGCAGAATGTTGAAAAGGGTAATGGTAATACTTACGTCCAGAACACTGTAACAAAAATTAACATTATTGTAGTAATATAATAATGGAATACAATAATAAATAACACTAATATTAATGCACTGAGAGTAAATATAGCCACTTTAAAATATAAACCGAATTTAAATAGCAAAATGTAATCAAATATTTGTCACGGCGCATTAATATAAATTTTTCCATTTGATATTTTATTTCGATATGCATAAGTTTATTTTTAATTTATATATGCGCCAGGTATAAGCATTTTTCTATCAACTATAAATAATTGTATATTATGCAGCTAAATAATATTTACAAACTCGGCACATTAAAGTTACTTGGTTACTTATTACTTATATATTTAATAGAATTTGCGGCTTAACATTACTACAAAAGGCAGGCGCAACAAAAAAGGAACACATAAATAAACACAATCAATCTTAGAAGATTTCTAGATTTTAAGATACAAACTGGTATAAATGTTAACTGAATAAGAAAAATTAACCTAAAACATTTACTTTTCCTTTTATGGTATAGAAGATACAAGCAGCACAAATAAGCTTTCATGGTAATTAAATGTAAGCAATAAAACAATTCAATTAAAATAATTCATTTGAAAATGAATCATCGTTATTAAAATGTTAGATATGTACAGGATAATTCACAACTTCGTGCACATATTTTAATGGTATGCTATATGTAAGGTACTACTCATTACTCAATTTACTGATCACGGTTCACGGAATTATGTGTATACTTTCTCAAAATTGGCAATTTTTATTTTCAGGTTTTTTTTTAATCAAATAGTTTTGGGCTAGTGTTTCTACTCATATACAAAATGTTTCACAACTTCGTGCATATATTTTAATGGCATAATAGTCCTTAACTTACTGATCATGGTACTTAAGATTTTTTTTAATTCGTCAATTTAAGGGTATAGATGGCCACGATGGCCGCGCGGACTAACGTGCTGAAACTCACTGTGGTCCGACCGGCTGGCGAGGTCGTGGGTTCGAATCCCACTGAAGAGCATGGACGTTGTGATTGTCAAAATATTTGATTTATATAATATGTATAATAATTACTGGCTGATAGTTACTGAAACTAAAGCCATAGGGGTTTTCCCTTTAAAAAAAGGTATAGATTACGCAAGTAGCACATTTTTGAAACAACTAGATTATTGATTGTATAATGGATATTTGACTAACTATGAATGGAATAAAATAAAATTTTAATTAACTGTGTAATGTCAAAAATAGTAAACTTATGAAATTCCATGTGAAAACAGTGACCTAAAACTGATTTAAGTACCTGGAAACTAAAATTGTGAATTTTTAAACAATTCTTTCAGTTCCGTGATAAGTTGAGCATAATACGCCATTCCAATAATAAGTACACAAAGTTGTGAATCACCCTGTTTACAGGTAGTATTTTTAACTGTACAATAGTACAATATAATATACCTACATTAATTATATAAGTATTATTATTTTTATTATTATTATATCTCCATGTAATTCTTACCATTGCATAATTTTAAAATTTAATTTATCCCATTCATAGTTCTCCAGATATCAATTATGTAATATTTATTGCGAAAGCTGCCCTTAAATTTACAAATTTTAAAAAATATATTTTTGTTCTACTTGCGAAAGCTGCCCTTAAATTTACAAATTTTAAAAAATATATTTTTGTTCTATGATCAGTAAGTTGAGTACTATAGTCAGCCATTAAAATATTTGCACGAAGTTGTGAATGTGAATCATCCTGTATTTAAAAAATAAAATGTGCTTTCTAAATAAAAATTTGTTAAGTTTGCAACACAAAAACTAAGTTTTCGTTCTAGAACGAACCATATTTTTTAACCAGTAGGTATAACATAATTTTAAATCAATTTGTATAAATTAAAGTGTTCTGCTCTATAATTTAATCAATGTTGTAACATCGAAAGATGACAAACCCAGATAACCAACCGCACTACTTAAAAGTGCAAAATAAATGTCACTTTAACCCATTCACAGCATCTCGCAATCCTCAAAACTATTATTATCTCTTCGATAAAAGTCACGTAAAATTTGACAAATAATTCCATGTCTCACGATCTTCAGTTGTTGTGATCTCATTTACGTAACCGAAAATGTTCAGTTGTTTGGTTCCGTATTGCGACTTTCAAATGTTTCTAAGCTAAGCTTCTGCTGACGAAGACGAACCGATGTTATGTTAATTACAGTTATTTGCATACAACTAAATAAACGTAACAATAAGCAGTGAATGTTGGAAGAAAATGTCAATTATGAAAGTAAAAGATATATTAGTCATATGAATGTTAGTAGTGAAATAGTGATTGAGGTTGTAGCAAATTTATTTCATGTAACAGCATTACATCTACGTGAGTCATACAAAGAGTAGTACTTTTCTTTTATTGTAAATTGTCCAACAAGATTTTGCTTGCTGATTAACCTCACTCATGTGTGGAATGCAGACATTCGGCCCAAATCAATATGAATGCACTTATAACTGATAGAATGGCTATAGTAACGGATACATCACAATAATTTCCAGAAATAATTTTTTTTCAAGTTCAAACCAAATTTACGGGATTATGGGTAGCATTGAACCCATAAGCTATAAATGTGTTTTAAACAAAAGTTATTTATATTTTTAAGAAAACAAAATTACTGGCTTTGTTCGTCTTTCTAAGATTAAGGAATACATGACAGTAAAAATTTTGTAAAACATTATTCTAATTTTTTGAAGATTAAAATTTTAAGGGTTAATCCATATTAGTCCAGTCAGGAGAGTCAAAAATTGATTGAAACCCAAGATTAATACATAACCAAGTGAAATTTGGCATGTGAGTAGTTAAAAACATACAGAAACAAAAACAAAATTCGCCCCACCTCGGTATGCTCCGCTTCCCACAAAAATTTTCAGTTGAAACTAAAAATTTTCTTGTAACGCATTTTTCTCGAAAACTATCAAAGATTTTGGAAAACTGTTTTGACAGGATGAAAGCTGAGGAAATATGCTATTAAAATGGTCTTTGAAAATTTTTTATAAGTAGCACCGTGTAGGCACCAGCCGTTTAATAATCGAATGACTTATGAATTTTCTGTATAGTATAGGCGCTACATTGAGAATGACGTAATAAATTCGCCGCTACAGAATGAATGTGGTATAATTTCGTTAAAGAACATAATTTTGTAAAGATAAAAATTGCATTTTATTCGTCGAGGCTTCCACTTTCAATTGCACTAATAACATTTTAATTTCTGACCCCGTTTATACCGAGAAAATTGCTTTTTAAAGAATCATAACAATTTCATTCATAGATATTGAAAATATTGAGAATTCTTTGAACGTCTTCTAATACTGAGTTATGATTCTTTAAAAAGCAATTTTCTCGGTATAAACGGGGTCGGAAATTCAAATGTTATTAGTGCAAACGAATAAAATGCAATTTTTATCTTTACAAAATGATGTTCTTTAACGATGTTATTCCACATTCATTCTGTAGCGGCGAATTTATTAGGTCATTCTCAATGTAGCTCCTACTATACAGAAAATTCATAAGTCATTCGATTATTAAACGGCTGATGCCTACACGGTGCTACTTATGAAAAATTTTCAAAGACCATTTTGATAGCAAATTTCCTCAGCTTTCATCCTGTCAAAACAGTTTTCCAAAATCTTTGATAGTTTTCGAGGAAAATGCGTTACAAGAAAATTTTGAGTTTCAACTGAAAATTTTTGTGGGAAGCGGAGCATACCGAGGTGGGGCAAATTTTGTTTTTGTTTCTGTATGTTCTTAACTACTCACATGCCAAATTTCACTTGGTTATGTATTAGTCTTCAGTGAAAACCTGTCCTGACTGGACTATATGTATTAGTAGTAATCAATTTTCATAATTTCTTTATCTGATAATGTGATCAATAAGAAATAATTGACGAAATATACGAATTTCGTAAAATACAGGAGTAGACCACAATCTTTTAAAAAAAACGGAGAGCCAAGTAATACGTAGGTATACGCAGCTTTAGTTTTTTGGATCGTATTACTTTATTAACAATTTATTTAAATAATATAGTCATTAATTTTCAAAAATATTATTACATTACAGACACGCTACTTATATTGATATTGAGACTACTGCATATTGGGAAGTAAAATTTAATGGCATAATAATAAGGAATGTATTTACCTACTATGAGAATGTGCTTATCTCTAAATCAACATTTATTACTAATCTCTTCTCTTCTCGAAAGAAATTTTATTTCGCAGTATTTAATGTGAAATACATGTTCCGCCTACACAACAATTCTTAATTATTAGTTAGTGTTCAAGCTATTATACATAATTTTATACTAAATACGAAATCAATGAAAAAAATCTCAAGAATTTATTATCCATCCAATAGTTTGTTATATAATACATAATCGCAAGAATATATTTTTATCTAATTACACTACATGATGTGCAATGTTCATTAGCATTTACATAATTTTATGCGCAAATCTGAAACAATAGGAGATGATATTGCTAGAGACAGATTTCACTAATTGACATTAGGAGGGGTTAAATATTAATCTATATTCACAAAGATTTAAAGATCGATTTAAATGCTAAATTATAATTTCAAAGGGCAGGAGAAATCTGAGAAAATGATTCTCGAAACTAGCACAAATAAAAATTAGAACAACTATTTCAGTCAATGATAACCTCTTCAGATCCAAAACCCCTAAATTTGTTAGAAATTAAGTGATTTTTTAAAATATAATAGTAACTAAGTAATTTTTCTTAATTTCATTTAGCTCTTGGGCTTGTTTTTGGGGTGGTATCATACATGATACCATGGGTACAACTACAATTTTTTAAACGGTTTTATCATTACTAATTTTTTTAAAACTCAACCATTTGTACATTTTACATTATCTTGGATACATTCAAAATGGCACTGAGCATGGAACATCAAAAAAATACTTTTAATTCTTCACTATAAGTATCAAAAGATGATCCTATAAACTTTACGACTAGCATATTTGTGTAAATAACCATATTTTCAAAAAAGCTTTCACCAAATACTCTGAAAAGTAATCAGCCTGTACTTTGAAATGTTTAGTGTAATTGTAACAAAAGTTTAAATTGCATGGGGTTAAAATTGAGACTTTGTAGCCATTTGCAAATTTTAGAGTAAACTGCAGAAGAAATTTGACCAACAGTTGAAAAATTTAATGTATCATCGTTAACAGGATTCATTTCGTTCGCCGAATCTGAGGATTAAATGTTAAAATACACTATGTTAATTTTGGTTTAATTTTTACGGAACTAACACGAAACATCATAAAATAGATGTTGGTTCATAATAATTTAAAAACGGATCTAACAATGTGTAATCCCATTTGTGTATTATTCAAATTATTCTTTCTAATATTAAATAAAAAATAAAATAAAAAACAAATCGTGATATTTATATCCGCTTATACAATGCTAAACTCTACGTACTGTTCTAAGTTCAACTCATTCTATACAGATCAAGTTTTTGCTAAGTTTCTTCTTCTTTATTTGCATTCCTTTTTCTTGTCACTTATAACCTTGTTCTTCAAAGAATGAGCAATAAACTCAAGAAGATACTTTTACTAAAGAAATATAGAATTACTCTATTAGTTTATTATTATCTTATGTCAACTAACGGTACATGTTTAAAGTAAATACAAACTGTTTTATTCTTTTATTGGAATTTATAATTACTGTAGATGGCTATATTTATGTAGTTATTTGTATCATTAGTCGAGAAACTGTTTTTTCGCGAGTGCAAAAATATTACAACAAGCTTTCTCAAAACAATATTTGGCCATGTAATACTATTGTACTACATACATAGGTACACAAATATATTTTTTGGTATAAACATAACAATCACACATCGTTGGTGTCTATAGTAGTTGCGATTTTACATATGGCCATGATTTTCCCACACGTATGAGGCAAAGAGGTTATTAAAGAAAGTGAAATAGATAAAAATGTTAGGTATTTTTAGTACATCGTTCGATTTTATTAAAGCACTCCGCTTCGCGTCGTACTTTACCATGGTACCTCAAGTAAAATAAAACCTACCGCATTTAGAACGTAAATAACTGCAGATTTTATATTTCTATATTTTACCTTCATTGATTCCTGTTAAAGGGCAAGTTTCAACCTAAATAAGATGTTCTTTCATATAACTCTCTGTTAGAAGTCCTTGTTACAACCACCAAATGGTGCCGATTGCAAAAGAATTTTATCCCAACTTTGAATGATGATGAGTGAATACCGATCCAAAGCAAGCTGGGAAAATTTCACACTTGATCCGATCCTAAAACACAGGGAAGCACTCAAGTACTGTACTGCGCTATCTCGCTGACATTAATTATAATCAAACGAATTCGATTTGTTTTTTTGTAAAATAACGCAACTAACATAAACTTATTAAAATGACTTTTTGTTCTTTCAAAGTTTTAATAATCTCAAAAATATTTAGAAAGGCCTAACCTTTTTTTGTTTATTCCGATAACTAAATAATTAGGTATGTAAGAACGATAACCAAATTGTAAATCTAGAATGGAAAGAATATTATCGGGGGTAATATAACAAGTGCTAAAATTGAAAAACTGACAATTTAGTACTAACAAACAAAACAGTTGACATGTAACAGCGGTGATAAAAAATATCTTCGATTTGATAGCTTCTTACTACCCTATTTCAGCCAATCAAATTAGTCAAATATGTCGTTGCTCGGAAAAAACCTCCTATGTGAAACATTAAGTTTGGCAGTAGACAAAAAAACAAACTATTTTTTTCGAAACTTTGTACTGTTTAAAAACACGTAGAAGATTTTAAAATATATATTTTGAAATCTTACGATTCAGAAAAGTACATATAGGAGTATTTTCCAAGCGATAGAGCATACTATATTTAATATTATTATACATAAAGTCGATTTTGCATAAAATGTCACATAGGAGATTTTTTCCGAACAACGACGATATATATATTATGTCACAATGTAACTATTTGTGATATAATAAATATAATAATGGATAATATCTAATAGGTATGAGCGAAGATATTAGCTAACATTTCTACAATACAAATTCAAAGTAAGTATTTCTATTTCTATCAATCACAGGAACGATTTTGCTATAAAATCATGTATGTAACATTAAGTAAACGGATGATCTTTATACAAATAATTTCATACGTGCGTGAGATTGTGACCGCCATTACATTTGGCATTCATTAAGAGACTTCATTTATTTAATAATAATAATAGCTGGATGTAATATCATTCTCACACTTTAACTCAAATTATGTTTAGCTTATTAGTCTTTCATTGAAATGTGATTCTACATTGCAGACGTCAGATTTAAAAATTTATTCCGATAGTATTGAATTTCTATTTTTAATTTATTTGGATGGAAACCACACAACAGGATTAACTCTTAATTACAGAATGGTAGATGGTATTATAATGGAATCAAAACATTCTAACCCAAATGGTATTATTATCAGTTGCTGAAATCGAGCGAAATACTTAATTGTGTTCAACTGGTTAAAATGATTTTTGGCAAATAAAATGATATAAAATTAATTAAATCAAAATATAATAATGTACTGTTAAGAGGCACGTTCGGAAGTTACGGAACTGCTGCTGTTGTCCAAAGTGTGATAGGTTCAGGTGACGGTAGGCCCTTCTTTTTGCAGAAATCAAACAAACAAAAATAAGAAAAGAAAACTGAGCATAGAATGTACTGACTAACTAGAGAATCATTAAAGTGAACTCTATACTACGTACCTGGAAAGGACGCGCGCGTTAGAATCGCTGAGACAAGCTTGTATTTAAAAACGTGAAGAATTTTGCCCGTGTTCTACATGAGTTAGACAGTGATAGAAATACTTCCTATATGCTATACGCCATAAGTCTGTTTCTCTCTCACTGCCCATTATACAGCGTGTCTCTGTACTTCGGGAAAAAAATTAAAGGGTACATACTTACCATAAGACGTACTGATCATGGAACAAAAAGAATTTTTTTTAAATTCGCAAAATAATTTGCATGGTATTTAAAGGAAACATTTTGTTAGCCACTGGTTGATAGCTATTTTTAATGATTTTATTTAAATCTAGTAATAATACAAGTAGTAATTGTTTACACAACGCCAAATAAATATCTGATGTTGTGTAATTAAAAATTATGTTTCTTTTAATAAAGTACGCTGTTTCAGTGGTTCTAAAAATGTTCATTTCAAGTAAACCACCCTTTATTTTGCGAATTTAAAAAAATCTTTTTGTTCCATGATCAGTACCTACGTCTTACAGTATATACCCTTCAAATTTTTTCCCGAAGTACAGAGACACCCTGTATATCTCATTTAATTTACAACACAGACGAATGAAGAAAAAACTTCATGTTTAGAAATGTTCAGTTTATGTTCCTCTGTTTTAGAAATTTAAAATTGCTTTTTTTCACCAGAAAAAAAACATTAATATCTATAAAAATGGCTGATTCCAATGTCATTTTTTCCAAAATCATAAGAAAAAGAAGATATATGAAAACAAAGAGACCTTCTAACATCTTTTGGTAACATGTTCAAAGTTGTAAATGAAGAAAAAACCTCTAAATATCAAATGACCATGGGACGCACACACCTCTGTTTTGCTATAATTTAACTACTAGAACGGCCCCTTAAGTAAGTTTAGTTAATAAATTTCTAAAATAAAATGCATTTGATAAAACATATCAAATTTACGCCATAAAATGCATTAACTTGTTAATACAGTCATAGACAAGTTATCCAATTTTATTCGAGTTTAACTTATGCAATAAACTGTCATCAAATAAAATACTATTGTTTACTATAACTGATATCAGTCCACTCTCAGAAAAAATAAGTTTTGATTACCTACTATCAATACCCAGTCTTATTCATAAGTTCGAAAGTTATTTAACTAATAATGATGCAATATGCTTTCAAATTTTGCGAAATTGGTACTTTTGATTTTAAGTAAATATAGACATATTATTATTCTACAAGTTTCTCATCAAATTGAGAAGCATTTTTATCTAGTCGCGTTATTAATTTGAAACACAATTAAGTAATTAATCACTGACAAAGTAAAACAATCAAATTATTATTCAATTTGTAAAAAAATTCCGATCTCAAAACAAAAGCCTGCAGTTACATCAGGAATTACAAACAGCAGGAATTTCAGACAGCAGGAAGACAAAGTCGAAAGCTTGCTAATAGGGGTCGCGACCTAACATACCGACTTTTATTTCTCTTTAAACACTTCCGAATTTTATGTTAATAACATTATTTATTATTCGTAAATGAAATTGATATCATGCGATAAGTTTTTATAATTTTTGTTCGTGATTTCTATGCATGTAAGCTGAATATTAATTGATTAGCGTATAATATGATAATTTCAGGTTATGCAAGTGTAAAATTCATAATTTGCTAATAAATACGTACTTGTTTAACGTATATTAATGATAAATGTGGAGATGACATTCAAAAATTCAATGTTAAATAAAATTCCATAAGACACGTAAGTTTGTAGTTTACATAAATAAGGAAATTGCAAATGTTATAAAAACTAGAATAAAAAACAATAATGTTTAACTGCTAGTGTGAACAGCTGATTAAATGATCTAAGAAGCAGTTTTTTTCTGACAATAGTTTTTTGAAAACAAATATCAAACTCTTTTTGAAAAACTTCTTTTAAATAATTTTATACTCGAATGATTTACAAAAATAATTATGTTTGATACATAATATAAACGCGGATAGGATTAAATATTATGCGGAATTATTAATACAATATAATACTAGCTTACAAACTTCCAGTTTTCAAATATGTACGGTGCATTCCGTAAATGTAACAGTGATTTTTTGTTTAAGCATGAAGTTCATAAGAAAAATGTAAATTTGGTACCATTTTATAAAACCTAAACACGTTTTGCAGTTATATACTTAAATTTTGCACATATTTACACTTTTCATATACACAATGCAATCTTTGTAAGAATACTTCCAAAACTTACCACAACGCTGCAATCGCTGACGTCACCACAAATATCATAATCCAACTCTTATACAACATTCCAGTGGCACGAAAATTGTTTTTAAAAAATAAGCTGAAATTTATTATTTTTGAAAAATTCTTTTTGATCCGAAATCAAAATACTATATAATATTTGGTATCTACTCTTAACGTATATGTACTCGAAGTTACGATACAACCTGTATAACTATGACCTACAACTAACAAACGAAATGACCGTCTTCTTTTTTAAGTATTTTTTTTTGTCTGAAATAATTAATTTGTTAACGCACGCCCTTTATTTTTCCAAGGTACATACTTTTGATCCCATCACATTCACGAGATAATAATTCTCGTTATTTAGTTCATCATGACCTTGTCTATCAAGGAAGTAAACTTGAATAATTGAAATATTTTAATTTTAAATAAATTACGTTTCTATTGTTATTAAGGCCATAGGTCGCAAATCTATACCTAGATATTTTTTTATTTGTATAATTGAAAATCCAAGAAGATACAATTATGTTTAATATTAAAACACAGTCACACGTACCTACCTACCTATACCTTAAACTGTTGTTTTGCCACCAAAATTTCAAAATAAATAGGTATCTCACAATCACAATGCTGAATAGAGTTAAACAAAGAAGTCTTCAGGATCCTAGTAAAATTTATATACCTATCTTACGGACGTTTTGAAACAAGGAATCCCTTCTCATCATCAGCTACAAAATGTTAATTAATGGAATAACATCAAATATCACAAAATTATGATGGAGTAACCATGTTCATGAGACCATGTTATCAATAATGGGTTGTTTTGTAATAATTATTAACAACAGCTCAAAAGCATTTGAGCAAAATATGTAAATAAAAGTATTGAAACTTTGGATCCTAACATACTTTTTTTTATTAAAAATACTGAATAAACAACTACGCATATATACGATTTAGTAATATTCAATTTTAATTTAAAAATGTATGCATCAACTTTCAAATTTATTTAGTGCCCCTAAAGACAAAAATTTACTTGTTAGAACTTTACTTATATCATCACGAAATACCAGGTGTAACCCAACCTGTGTAACAAAATTTAAGGGTGTATTGTATAGTATTGGAAGCACTGATCTTGAATCAAAAATAATTTTGTCGAAATTCGCAAACTAAAAAATGGATCCAAGCAAATGAGACATTCTGTAAGTACCAACAAATTTAATTTTTTCCTGTGTGCAAAATTATAATTAGGTACATTAATGCAATTATGATTAATTACGCTAATAAATACTGCATAACTACTATTGTTTAACTTGTTTTGTATTTACATGTGACAACCAGTGGTACCCAAAATGATATTGTTTTGCAAACTACTGTTTATTGTACGAATTTCAACAAAATTCTTTTTGATTCATGGTCAGTGCGTCCAATACTATACACTTTTAAATTTTGTTACACAGGTTGCGTTACACTCTGTATAAAGTTATACCCTATAAATAACCTAATAACCTAAAAGACAGATTTTGGTTATATAATAAGTATTTCTTTACGGCAAAGTATATTAATGAGTATAATTTATTTAAAAAATATTAGTAGCTTTTATTGGTCATCAGTATTTACGAATCTATTTTAAATGTAAAAAATATTATATAGTAGGAAAGTAGTCCAAGAAAAATATTGTTGCAAAACTAAAGAACATTATTCTAGTATGAAAATATCTGAATACCTACTGTAATGCCTACTATCTTCTATTTCTTAATTAAATTTGTTCTCAAATTTCAGGGGCAAATTAAATCAAAACTTCAATTAAAACTCCTCGAACAATAGCCGATTAATCAGTATCAGAATATCAAGAATTTAAGTATTCTTAACTTCTCGCTAACAATGAACGTCCTACGTTTCGAATCGTTAAAATACCTCTGTCGTTCCAATTGCGTAGATAAAAGATTCACTCAATAACTATTCAATTTATGCATGAATGGTCGATTGCAAAATTGCAATTGTTTATCATATGTTATTGACAGAGAAACAAAAGATGTTAGCGTATCAGATTACGAGATTACCTGGCGAAGTAACGAAGTTGTTGGCGATATTACAATGAAGATATTTACGTGATGATGAAGAGATAGTGAGAAGAACATTAGTAAAGTAATATTCTAAAATCTAATACATTTGTTGTGAAACTATGCTGACAATTTTAATTGGATACAAGTAACTTTGCTCTTTTAATTTTATCCTACTGATAAAGTGATAGTTGTAACCACTGTAAAATATAAATAACTGTAATCATTAATTAATTTTTTCAGTTTGACAGAATTTGAAACAATTGACGTTTATTGTTTCAATAAATGAAAAGTGTGTGTGTTAAAATTTGATAAGACTACCTATATGTATTTTTTAAATTTAACATTTCAAATTTACCTGCCTAACCTACATACAGGGCCAGAAAATTTAGTTTTTGTCATATTTTGCTCTTATCCTAATTTTGAAAAAACAGACGTATAGGTAAAGTCTGACCTTAAGAGCACTATATACATACCTACCTACTTATTTAAAGTTTCAAATTGAAAAATTAGTTAATTAACTTCCTTTTCAACTATTCATTTGTTAAACAAATGGTACAAATTTTATGTATTTGTGTACACACCAAAAAATTATTTGAAAGTAAAGACAATCGGTAAATAACATAAAAATAGAAACCAAAATCCTGGTTAAATGAATAAAATCTAATGCATGACACCAATATTAATTTTATCATTTTACATGTTACACTGACCATGCTCATGCCAATCCTCTGCCTATACAGATTATATTTACATATTTAAAAAAAATTAATTTAATTCCCACAAAGTTAAATTATTTTAATTATATTGTATACCAACAGAATATGCATGTGGAATGCTGTTCCTATTTTATTCACTTGTTACTTTCAGGTTTTGATTTATTTGGTTTACACTGTTAATAATAGTATAATAATATACGTGTGATCACACTTTATAAATGCTTCATTCATTTTTACCTTCCGCTAATACCTGTAAAGGAAGGTATTGGAAACATGCTAAAAATCGGATAGTGCGAGTTTTTAGTGGATGAGCGAGTTTTTAGGGTCTTTACAACTCATTTTTGATAGTTTCGCGATGATGTCTGTATGTATGTGGTCAGGATTTTTCGAGGTCGGATAACTCAAATACGAATTAACCAAAAATTTTGATATTTTGTATTTTACATTTGTATGTATACTAATTGGAAGAGATGCTAAGATTCTGGTACAAATACCTTGACCGGAAATGATATTTCTTGAAGATTGAAAAGATTTAATTGTCAAAAATTTCTATACATTTGGATAAATATACGACTAGTATTTATTTGTAATAAGAATTAGGGGAAAAGTTATTTGCGACTTAGGTTAAATTTTTTTTGTCTTTATCTGGTAACATTAAAGAACTGTAGTAAAATTTAAAAAATAAATTTATCAAATAAAACGTTGAAATTTTGTAATCCATGATCAGTTGTTTTTTGATTTTGCGTAAAATATATACGTTGGCATACTTACGCCATAAAGTGAGATATTAAATGTAGCAATTAAACGGAGGATGGCTTCAACACAGAAGAGTTTTCCTGTGAATGAATCTTTTGATTCAGGTGATACTAATTTCTGTGTTTGAATATTTTAGATTTTTATTTTTATATTTTAAATGAACACCGGATTGTACGTATTCATTTATGTTTATAAGTCTAGATATGGCGGGAGGTTTTGTGCCGGCCACATCAGATTTTTTCATAAATTTTAATAACACAAGTTACTTAAATTGCTTGATAATATGTGTCGGATATGTGTCGAAACGTTGTTGTAATAAAAATTGTATATTTTACAATCATTAAATCCATACATCCATTTAAAAAATTGGAATATTTACTATACTAAGAACTCTTTGACACATTCATTTTGTTTAAATAGACTCTAATTCAAAAAGTATAGAAGTGTTTACGACGTCTAATCGGCTTTAAAGAAAAAAAATAAGTGCATTTTAAACAGGTGTATTATATAAATTAGGATTATAGAAAAAACTATCTGTAAATCCTTCCAAAATCCCAAAGATATTTCTCACGACAACTAAGAACTTCTAACAATTTCATGGCCAACACCATCTCATTAGTCTTCCCAAAATCAAACTAATTCCTCATGAATCAAATTCCTCATCATGATATCAAAGATGTTCTATTCTGCTCTAAGATCAGGGTGGGCGCTGCTCCAACTGGAGGGGGACACTAATACTAAATGTCAGGTGAACGAAGATGCACTCTTCGGGAGTATAAAAGTCGAACGCCACGGCCATAGAGCATAGTTTGTTGTGTACTAACTAACCATCAACATATTCAACATGAAACTGGTAAGAGAAGAAGAAGAACATGAGGAAAGATAATAGTGATAGTGGAATTCCAAGAGGATTATACTACGAGAAACATAATAGTTAACAACTGACGGAGGAATACTGGAGCAAGAGTTGTTAGTTGTTTATTGTTTATAATTTTACTTGGAATTCCATTGGGCTACTGTTTAACAGTTTGTTAAACTCAATTTTACTCAAATTTGGGATAACATTTTAACCGTTTAACGAGTGTTATAGCAACAAAATTTTCCTTTTCATCTTAATACAAATGTTTATATCTACGGTTAATCCTGCAAATCAACAAATGTCGTCACAATTGATAACAATAGTTGTGCATTGTGACTTCAGATACAATTATACAAAAATTTGATTGCCAGTATAATCAAGGTTTTCCTTAAAATAGGAATAGCTTCAAAATTCATAATTTAATAAACAATATTATTAAATATTCATTTCATAATAATTTGTATTTGATCACCAATAGATGACAGTCAAATTTGACTAGTAACATCTAGTTTTTATGTCAGTACTTTATGGATCATATTGCGGAAAATGCTACTACAAACAAAACTGTACAGAACATATTTTTGTAATACATTTTAGTTGTTCATACCAACGATCTATATTTTACAAATCATTCGTTAATAAAATATGATAAACAATATTAAACAACATAAAATTTACTGCTATTCAAATCTTTACCATTGCCTGTGATCTTATATTCGAAATTCTAAATAGACCCATCTCAAATAATGCGGTGAAATTATAAAATGATTAAATTTGTAAAATTTTCCAGATCATTGTTCTCGCTGCCCTCATCGCCGTAGCTGTTGCTCGCCCTCAGCAAGGCAAGGACGCCGTTATCTTAAGATACGAAAATAACAACATTGGTGTTGATGGATACAACTATGCGTAAGTATCTACTAAATAATGTAACAACGAAATCAAAGATCTAAGAGATTTCAAATACTATTAAATATGATTTAGAAAACCGCATATTATCTTGGAGACTTTAATAGTCAACGAAGCGACGAACGCGATTAGAATTTTATACTTTGATTTGTTAACTTGCGTTAGTGTCTAAAATCGGAAATATTATCAAAATATATAGTTAAACGCATAAAACTAGACTGCTTTGATTACTCACTCAACATTTCAGTTTTATCAAAGGCTGTTTATTGGATTATTTCCGTATATTAACTAGAAGACAAATTTTCTACCAAACTCTTGTTGCTTTCATCGGAAAAATAATATTAAAAAAAAAAACAATTAACAACAATATTTGATTTTCTATCACTATCCAATTTTGCGTGACTGCATCTTCAAAATGGAAATAATGTAAAATATAAATCAACGGCTGATCTATTTTACTTTTATTAATATTACATTAATATTTGTAACAAATAGCAAAATTTCAAAAATTATTTGAAAACATCTTCTTTTCGAATACATCAATGATTATTCAAGCGACGAACCCGCATAATTAACGCTTTGTTTTGCTAAAATAATGAATATTTATACACAGTAAAGAATTCCTTTTTATTAGGTGTTAATTTTATTCGTCATTGAATACAAAATAATTCTTCTCAATTTTCACTGTTAAGCAGACTAATAAACGATTATAAGGAAATTCACTTTCTAAAAATTATTTTATTTGTTTAAAGCATGTCAGACACTAGAAACTTTTACACTAGTAGACCAATCCATTAACGTATTAACAGATAAATATGCATGGTGATAACTTCCTATACACATTTTTATAAAGGTTTCAAAAGATTGTAAAGTTATGTCACAGCATTTTATTATGTTATCAAAGAGAAGATGAAGATGTGATAACTTGTAGTTTTTTCGCAATCTAACAAACTATATGATGCAGAATTTTATTTCGATCTAATGTAATACTGAGCAATAACCTCATAGTGTTTTGTCTGCAAAATCAAATCCTTAACTTACAATACCAAACACCAAATCTACGATATTCGGTAATTTAACCCTAAATATTTAATACATTTAACAAGAAACTATTATGATACACATAATAATTTGAACTAATTTTTATTTAAAATTATAACATCTGAATTTGATAAATAACGTGCTATGAAACTATTTATTATAATGTAAATAAGAACATGTTTTTTTAAATAACAATTGGTATATCAAAGATATCATATAAGTAAAAATTATCAAACCATGTTAAACGCAATTTTATAGGAATATGGCAATGTTGTACCTTTTTAATATTAAATTTTTCTCTATTAAACCATTATTATACTAGATAACGGCATGCAATATAATTTCATCGATTTTGACTTGGTATATTATAAAAAATGTAGAACAAGAATGCCGAATCATTAATAAATTTTACTGTTTTACATTACTGTAATGTTATAGTAACAATAATTTTATAGTGCATCGGTTCATAACATTGTTGGTGTCACAGTTTCTTTAAAAAAAGAACACAGTTGGCTAATAAATACATGATATTGTATTGACTTTATTTGTCGTGTTTTACTAACAGACTATTAAATATCGTCTGGAGTACCACCTATAAATTATATGTTAGGCCTATTGGTCCATATTTCAAAACGAAAGTAACAAAAAATTGTAACATCCTATTTGTTTCTTATTAAAACTCCATAAATTAATTTTTACCCTTCACTAGGTATGAGACCAGCGATGGTACCTCCGCTTCCGAGCAGGGCGAACTCCGCAACCCAGGAACCGACAACGAAGCCATCGCCGTCCGCGGTCAATTCTCCTTCGTAGGAGCTGATGGCGTCACCTACACCGTCACCTACATCGCCGACGAGAACGGCTTCCAGCCCCAGGGTGCCCACATCCCCAAAGCCGCCTAAACCCTCTGAACACGACCTCCAAGACCTCCATGTGCCTTTCGGGGAGACTGTAACCTCCTTAGGGTTAGAGTCTCCCCTGTAACAATTTTTATAAAATTGTAACGCTAGTTAATGTATTTATGTTTGTATATAATTTGTACAAATGCTGTTTTTTACACTACAATAAAAAGTAAAACAAATTATATGTTGTTTGTTTGGCCTTGATATGAGATGAAAATGAAGATGTTCGTTTGTTATTAAGTTTCTCACGAACAACTGACATTCGAAAAGGGCGCTCCAATAGTTCAAGATCGTTGTTACTGAATAGATGAATATCATCTTTAACACGTTGTGCTTTTTACGCAAATAATTACAACACGTCCACACAGAAATAGTTCTACTAGTATAAATCGTGCAATATTGCTAAAGAATTCATTTCTACGGCATGTCTGTCATTGGGAATTTGATTTCTGATATGATGCCAAATATGTTATTAATTTAACAAATTGATCCATCAACCAATTTTACGAGTATTATATTCGTTATCTACACACATAAAAATAGTGTGACCGTGCTCGGACACTAACTAGTGACATAGATATAATTTAAAGTGATAAAATAAAAGTATAAACTTAAACAGCAGGTTCAAATTTTTATTGCTAGAAATATGATTATACTGCACCAATGTTAAGGCATTGAAAATGCAGTTTAGAAATTAATGTGGTACATGAGATTTAAGAGAAAAACTCCATTTAAAATAGCTTGCACTGAACAAAAAATTTCACCTCCTGTAACATTTGTTTCTATTTGCCATAATATTTAATTTTGAACTTATCAACATTTTTAGAAAATAGGAAATGTTTTTCTTATAACTACTTACGATATTTGAAACTGCACATATTTATATTTTAATTTTTTCTTATTAAAAAAAATGTTTGAACCATTGTATGACGTTAGTAAATTTAAAAAAATTATTTCCGTGCAAAATTTTATAATTAAGGCAATATTTTTTTATATTTACTAATGTAGGTAAAAATTACATTTAGTTTAGCACATTTTGGCTTGTAAATGGGCAGTGGAAAATTATTAAAATAACTAAAAATCTATCTGCTAGAGTGACATTTAAATATATTTATTAAAATTCTCGTTAGATCTATCAAACATTTAAATCTCTCGTTAAAATTTCTAAATGCTACAAGAATTTCAATCTTCCAATGTGTAAACATAAAATTTACACTTGAGTTTATGTTATAATTACCATATTTATATAATTAAGATTTGCATACGATTACCACAATAAGATTATTTATTTAATAGCAGCTACAAGGATGCTCACTTCTTTGTATGGGCAATTGAAATTTAAATTTGATTAAAATGTCGCGATATAAAATCGTTAATTTATTTGAACAATCTTGAGAAATATTTGACATATAAAGATGATCGTTATGTTATTAATTATTAGGAAGCTTTCAAATGTAGGTGATGATATAACATGTTAAATAATTACAATACGTACGTCGTTCATAGTTCACAGATGAACAGATAGAATAATCGGCGGAAATTTTAATTAGGATGTAAATTAATTTCTTCAGTGTTAATTTATTTTATTTTAATTGTTTTAGTCACCGTACCAAAAACTAATTTCCTGATGTTTTTAAAGAAATTAAATCGTGAATCCTCAATTAAATGCAATGCAACAAAAGTCGTATTTAAAACTATTTATTTTAATTCGAATAAGAAATTAGAAAATAATTAATTTTTAATTGCATATATCAAGGATTGTTGTCAAAAATATGCAAATTTGTTCCGTGTTATTTGAATATCATTCAAAAGTAATAATTAATTTCAAATTATCTTTCTTATATATCTCACTTGTATCTTCTCATGACATTCCAAATTAATTTTTGATGTACTTACCTAACAATAATAATTGTTGTTGTCATCTAGTACAACATAATAAAAATAATATTTTATTATTATCATTTCATTAGCTCATAAACATAAACTAAATTTTCTAGTTTATGTCATCATAAACATTAACTTGGTATTTATTGCTTGCTATATATCATCACTTTATGATATATCACTTTAAAATGATTTTCTATTAAATTTATGGATGTAGGTGCTTAACAATAAGTAGATAAACATTGTGTCTACGATACTACGTTTACGAGAATATATCAAATAATTAATTTACATATTACATAGAACACGCTAAACATCTCATTATCGCATATAATTGATCTGTTCCTGTAATGTACGTATTTAACCTATACTGGTTTATTACACCCAAAATACTTACCACCTATCATACCTCGCAAAATGATCCTAACTAGAGGTCGGCAAACTATGGTATAAGAAACTATCGATAGTTCAATATAAGAATAGTCCAAATTAATCGATAATATCGATAGTTAAACGATAGTTTGAGTTAAACGATAGTTTTATAGTTAAACGATAGTTGTTTCTTATCCGATAGTTTTTGTATATTGAATGTTTTTATCAAGCTATTATCGATATCATTGACATGTAATTCGAAAATCACTAAACAAAAGCACTATTGACAATAAAATTATCTCTGCTAGCAAAAAACCAAGAAAGAGCAAACTGTTACTATACGTACTACTATCCCCAGCTCCATACATACTAACGTTATTCGTCTACAAATAATCGGTATTCGAAAAAAATACTGTATGTTCACATACAGAATACCGATTATTTCTAGGCGAATAACGCAAGTGTGGACTTTGTTGCAGAACTATAGTACATACCGGGTGTAGAATTTTGTTCTGATCTAGATATAAGAAATACAATGTTAAAATAATTTTAATTTCGCTCTATATTTTTACCTATTGCTTTTAGAGCCAAACAGCAAATACAAAAGATGTTCAGAATAAAAAACTGCATCCAACGAGCCCTTAATTGTTGATATAAAACGATCCTGTCACGAGATAAACGTAAAGTTAATTTGCCATATTTGACCTGTTTATAGAGTGCCATGAGAAATAAATCGAATTAGACAGATAAAAAAAAAATCATAGGAAAAAATGTATCATAGGAAGAAAAGAAGGAAAAGAATATAATTATTAATTAATATATTTATTAGTGAATCCTTCTTATGGTCCAATAAATCAATTAGAACAACAATTTCAAATCTGTCAATTTTCAGAGTGACGGAATAAATGTTTGTTTTGTTTAATTTTACATGGCAGTCTGAAAGTAGCCTATATTGTTAATTTTTATTTCGTGAAAGAAACCTATTTGAACAACTAATTTAAGCTTATTTGGTATAGTTTTTAATTTTGAACAACTTTTGTATTTACACTTTCGCTCTAAAATCATTAGATAAAAAGTTAGAGCGAAATTAAAATTTTAACATTGTATTTCCTATAGGTCAGAAAAAATTCTACACCCGGTATGTCAAAAATATTAAATATCTCCGAAAAAACTAGTCAATAAACTTCTTCATTTATGAGGCAAGTCTAATCCCATTACGCAACCCCTTATTACGCATGACAAAAGAAAGTCGCAGTTGGGCGTGCGCTCTCACGCATCGCGATCACGCGCAGCCTCCGCCTACTGCGCGGCGCAGACAAAACACGATCAGATTTACAGAGGTGACTTCGATCGGAGATCCCTGATCTGTGATTTTGCAACTGCGTAGCAAACGGTGTAATTGGTGAAGTAACGTAATAATTGACGGTTTGGAGACAGCACTGCGTTAGAAATGAAATAATGGATGAAATTGGTTAATTGTAGGAGTAGTTAGAGTTAGTTTATGGAGAAAGAAGAGGAAGACTTGAAGACGATGTTTATTATTTTTTATAAGTTGATTTTGTTCCTAGTTCGGCGTATTTTGCAAATATTTGCTTCCTAGTTTATATAATAATTATTTCTTATGTTTATAGGTACTTTACAGAGTGTACCGTAACTTTAGCTACATATTATAATGGCATAATAATAATAATAATAATAATAATAATAATAATAATAATAATAATAATAATAATAATAAAATAAGTGTACTTACCACAGTAGTAACTTCAGTCCGGACCTTGACGGCACTGATCCTGAATATCTTGATAAGTTACAAAAGAAATGTGCGATATAAACAAAATAATAATAATAATAATAATAATATTTATTCCCAAAAATGTGCAAGTGAACATACGGAAAGTTTTCAGAAAATAACGTACGGATCACAGAGCAAAAAGAATTTTTTCAAAATTCGATAATAAATTTTTAAGGGTTGTGAATAAAACAGTTTTGGGACACTGGTTGAGTAGCTAAATATTACGTTTTAATTAATTAATAACTAATGTTTGCGTAATAAAATAATAGAATTTAGTTTCAAGTTGACGGCTAAATATCTCTCTTTTTATTCAATATAAAATAGTATTTAGTGGTTGGTACTAATAATGTTCTTCTTAAGAAAACTACCCTTATTTATAAGAATTTCGAAAAACAAATTTTTGTTTCTGAACCAGTACGTTTAAATTCTATAAGCCATTACAATATGTATCTCAAGTTATGATACATCCTGTATAGGTTCTGACCGCGGTACTGATTCTTATTTTGACAGTTTGAAGAACTAAAAATGTATTGTTCACGAATCTCTAGTAAATATGTACCATTGATACCATAATTTATTATTTATTATTAATTACCATAATTAAAAGTGATTAATATAGATTTTTGGTAAAAAATAACTAATGCACATAATGTAAGTACCTACTTGATGATATTTTTTTATCTAATTGAGTAGAAATAAAAATAAACTCTATATTTTGCAAGAAATTTCACAAGAGAAAAGAAATCACTGTCCTTTCTTTTACCGTTTGATTATTGATTCCCATAATAAGACAATTCATGTTACAGTCGTATTCACTGCTGTCTTTTAAAATTATGAAATATTCTTCGACATTTATCACTTTAAAAATTATTTATTGCTTATTATTTACGACTCTCTTCATCTCAATTTCGTGATTATTTATCAATAAATTAAGAATTCACAAACAAGCATTCCATTCCATGTTTTTGACTTTTGTAGTGTAGAATTTCAAAGAATTTTCACACGATCTTTAAGCTACAATATGCCACATTGTATTGGCATTTCGATGAGTGTTTTAGTTAATAATTGGTTAACAAGTCTATTTGAACAGTAAATTAGTTGTTAATAAATGCCCTGAGTTTTCATAGGCTATAATCAGCAAAGAATAAGAAGATATCTCACTCGAATCGTAGAATCTTCGATAGATCAGAGATAACAATCACAAAATTGTAATAATTTTGTTGCAGATGTAGAGATTCAGGTTGTTTGACACAGTTCGATATTTTTAAGATATAAGACAAGAAATTTGTTACATAATTAAACACCTTCATCTACTTTATATTTAACTCTCACTAGAGCATTCATTTTTTCTCTGTACATTCTTCATTCTACGAACTTTATTATTTATCGATCTGAGTGGAACACAAATGATCAATTACATTATTAGAATGTATATACAGTAAAAAATCTGACGTGGGCACCACATGACTTCCTTGTACGCCTTGTGTGTTCATACATTTCTTAATAACTAAAATGTAGAGTAATATAAAAAATTCTTTTAACTTATTATACTAGTATACTCACAAATATATTTTAGTCATTTTATTTAAACTGCAGAAGAAGATATAAAGCATATTTTACTATTGTCATTGTCATGTCATAAACATTTAAATTTTACGTAGTAACAAATGTTAATCGATCATGGACTACAAGATACCGAAATACTAAATTATAAATGTATACTTTAATTATTCTTAAATGATACCAGATACAAAAATATTTATAAAATACCGATTGTAGGTAATAATCACATAATCTTTCATTTAAAATAAAAAAAATTGTCTTAAATTAAATATTTATCGAAATTTTTTTTTAATTTACTACTTCCGGTTTGTAGATTGAAACCAAAAATAGGAGGTGCACAACTAGATGCTATAACAGTCCTAAATACAAAATTTCAACTTTCTACGTCTAACCGAATTTGAGTTATGCGACACACATACGTACATTCGTACATACGTACGTACGTACGTACAGACGTCACGACGAAACTAGTCATAATGGATTCAGAAAAGGTTAAAACGGATATTTCCGTAAAAATCTGAGAACCGAAATTTTTCGCGATTACAATACTTCCTTATTACTCCGTACAAGGAAGTAAAAATCTGGATATGAATAAATTAAAGCACGAGTGCAACTTCGATACGAATATCGTAACGATATCGCCACTTTATTGTTTAACTCATAATTGCATATCATATCATATAAGTAGGTATTTGGTATTCCACAACTTAGGACAAAAAATTGAAGGCAATATACTGTACGACACGACGCCGACGTGCTGATCTTGAAACAAAAAGAATTTTTTTTAAATTCACCAAAAAATTGCATCGTATTTCAAGCAAATATTTTTTGCCGCTGGTCGGTAGTTATTTTTAATAATTTTTTCAAATCTTCTACAATGAAAGTAATTGTTTATATAGGTAATATCTAATACCAATAAATGTCAAATTATCAAATGTACCATCAAAACAGTGATACTTAAAATGTACACACGTCAAATAAACTACCCTTAACTTTGCGAATTGTAAAAAAAAAATCTGACGTGGCCATCACACAACCTTCCGCCATATCTAGACTTTAAACAGAAATATATACGTACAATCCGGTGCCCATTTAAAATATACAAATAAAAATCTCAAATATTCAAACACAGAAATTTGCATCACCTAAATAAAAAGATTAATTCACAGGAAAACTCTGCTGTGTTGAAGCCATCCTCCGTTCAATTACTACATTTAATATCTTACTTAGGACTTATATAGCGCTAGTATGCCAACTTGTCACCCGTCTCACCTGTCAATATTTTTTACGCAGAAACAAAAATCAACCGATCATGGATTACAAGATATCAACGTTTTATTTGATAAATTTATTTTTTAAATTTTACTGCAGTTCTTTAATGCTACCAGATAAAGACAATTTTTTTATAACGTAAGTTGCAAATAACTTTTCCTCTTATTCTCATTACAAATAAATACTATATTTTTCCAAATTTATATACAATTAACCTTTTCAATCTTCAAAAAATATCACTTCCGATGAAGATATTTGTACCAAAATCTAGGGAGCTCTTCCAATTTATATACAAATGTTAAATACCAAATATCAAAATTTTCGGGTAATTCGTATTTGAGTTATGCGACTAACACCCCTTGACCACACACACACATACACACACATACACACACATACACACACACACACACACACACACACACACACACACACACACACACACACACACACACACACACACACACACACACACACACACACACACACACACACACACACACACACACACACACACACACACACACACACACACACACACACACACACACACACACACACACACACACACACACACACACACACACACACACACACACACACACACACACACACACACACACACACACACACACACACACACACACACACACACACACACACACACACACACACACACACACACACACACACACACACACACACACACACACACACACACACACACACACACACACACACACACACACACACACACACACACACACACACACACACACACACACACACACACACACACACACACACACACACACACACACACACACACACACACACACACACACACACACACACACACACACACACACACACACACACACACACACACACACACACACACACACACACACACACACACACACACACACACACACACAGACATCATCGTGAAACTATCAAAAATGAGTTGTAAGGACCCTAATTCGTGCTCATCCATTAAAAATTCACCACCCGATTTTTTGCATGATTCCAATACCTTCCTTTACAGGTAAGCGGAAGGTAAAAATTGCTTTACATTATCAAAAATATTTTTATTTTCATATCCGCCTCCAAGGCTAATGTCTAGGTACGCCACTGCAGGAGTCCCCAACCTCCTTCATAAGCCACTGATTCGAATAGTGGAATAAGAATTAAGAGTAATAAGTTTACTTGACTGGTGGTAGATAATTATGAATGGAGAAAAATATCGGGAATGCAGCCACAAAGGTATTTATATCTCAGTCGACTAGTTTCTCGGAAGACGAAAATTTTAAATTTATATACTATATAATACCAATGATATTTTCATGTAAAGTTTATCAATCTCCATTCCTAATTGGAAGTAGTGCTTGGAAATTCGTAAATAAAATAACTTTCAAATCTTAAATAATAGTGCTAATCTACCTAAATTTATGTTTATCTAAATGTTTATGGGTGCCATAAGTATCACTCCCAATTATCAAATAAACTTGCAATAATATTTCCGTAAAACAATTTCACAAATTATACTCTTAAATTTATCTAACATTTCCTGTACTTTTCGTGTACAACACAAGTCGTCTTGTTCTTCCACCATGGCATAAAATTTAAATAAATCACCGTTTGCTTTTATAACACTGGTGAAACCTTTCTTTAGTAAGATCGAAGAAATTTTCAAAAGATCGATCTGCACATTTGAATATTAGAGAATTGGAGAATTTCGAATCTAATGTAAAGTCACGTAATATGCAAATGAATCCCGTAATACAGTGTTCTCTAAATGTCACTATAGCAGATTAGTGGGGTGGTTAGAAATAAAATTTGAAGATAAAAAGGAAAAAAATTCGGCAGAAATTCAGAACTAAATCAGTGTTCTTGGAATACAGTGACCAGTGTTTTTTGCTCAACATGAAAACCGTAAGTGGGCAATATTTCTTGTGACTATAACAGTTTTTGTGCTACAATACTATTATACAACCAGTAATAATTCATTAACAATAGCTGAAATTTACTTTTATTCCAAATCATTTCAATAATATGACACATAAATAAATAGATTATCTAGGACAAAAAGTAAAAATATATGGTATAAAACAAGTTGCTTATGACCGAGACGTTTGACCAGAGTAAAAATTAGTTAATGATTAAATGGCACTTTTGGTGTTTTGTTCTAATATTCAATATTTTACTTCATGTTCATACTCTATTTTTTTAACAACCTTCATTGTACAAAAATTATTATTAATAAAAATTATATTTAATAAATGTCAAATTATGTTAATTACTTTAACTAGTAATAACCTGTTCGATGATACTTTACTTTGAACTTTGAAGCTCTAGGCCATTAATATTTTATTTAAAAGACCTACAATTTTATTGTATCATTTTTTGACTATACTCATTCTGTATCATTTTACCTAGATCAGTATAAAATAAATGACTATTTTACAGGAATTTGCCATTTGATCATTTCGTATAAGCAAACCTTTACCATTTTATTTTAACTGTTTCAGATTGCCATATTTGCCACCCTCATCATTGCTTCCTTAGCCCAACCTCAAAGAGACGCCGTTATTACTCGTCTAGTCAACGATAACATTGGTCTTGGCAATTACAATTTCGCGTAAGTAAATTACAAATATCGCATTTCTCATCATTATTATCTTCCTTACTTTTACAATAGCTAATAAATATTAGTAGTATTATACAACAGTTCGCATAAAAGTTTCCAAATTCGAAGTATAATGTGATGTGTGACGACAAAATAATAAAATATGAAAGATGAAAAAATGTGGGAGTTATTAATCTGATACAACATTTACTTTCAAATAACAGAGTAACATTTCCAAACTAGAGAAGAGTCAAAATATCAATTTAATTATGGCTTGAAATGTCACTTCAATGGTGGAGGAACATAAATATGAAATGTTGAGAAACTAAAACATAATATGTTTAAATCATTAACATTAAGCTAAACTAATTTCACACCTATTAGTTTTAAAGAATGGCATTATGAAATTTTGCTTTTTAATACACTTACAAATAAACAGTTCCCAAGTTGGTCTATACTGTATAATATAATTTGTACTAGTTCAAATATTATACTTTAATTATTAAGAAACAAATTCTAATAATAATCCGCTTCTCCTAGATTCGAGAAACGAAGCATAAAACAAACTAGAGCTAAAAAACATAATTAATTTATGAGTGAATTTTTTTTCGAAATACTAGTTTTAGATGTGTATTTTTGCTATTAAAAATGTCTTGTGAATACAAAACTTTCATTGATTAAAGTGCTGTCAAAAATAAAATTTTATTGAACAACTATATGGCGTTATGGTGCCCCATACGTGCCGCCTATGATCTTATATGTCCAGTAACATTTTCATTCATCTTTATTATTATTAAAATATTCCGATGATCTTAAAATGTTATAGAATCTGCGTAGATATCATCTTCAGAATAAATTAATTTCTGAATAAATTCACAATGTTACACAACATTCTCTATCTATTAATAAGTATAATAATAATAATAAAATACTTTTTCATTATTAATTAATTAATTAATTTACTTTCTATAACTGCAACAAAGTATTTATTCACATACTTAACACATTTGTACTTAATAATTTAAAGTTAAATAATATAGATGCATAATTAAAATGATGATATTTCATGTAAAAATTACACAAGGAGAACGATAAATTAATATAGCGTGTTTAAGGTGATTGTGAACTAACTATTTATTATGTTTGCTAATATTTATATTGTAAATCATTATTATTTTCATTACATTAAGACATAGGTAATCATAAATGAAATTGGAGAAAATCAGGCACTTGAACACATGAAATTTAAAATTGGTTAAACATAATTTACTAGTTTTTAACAAAACCGTAATTGTAAAAATAAAAAAATATGTATAACAAGAACTCAATCTACCGGAAATAGGTACGTCATATAATTAAGAAAAAAAAATGTAGGTACCTGATTCGTTCGTTCATTAGAGAAAATTGTTACCCAGACAAGCCACATATTATGAATTTCTAGTTTAGGCCAAACGTCAAATTTCTGCTTTAAATTTCAGAAAAAACTAAAAGTAGGAAAATTGTATATGTGTTCCTAAAGACAGAAAACCTAAATTTCAATTAAAATAACAAATTTGAGAAAATATAGTTTAAAACTTCGTGAAAGTAAGCAAGAAGTCGTTAAGAATTGTGTTAAAAGATAATAATTAATAATGATAATTAATAATAATGTAACAATGGCTAAAATCTTTCCGGTCATATGGCAGAGGCTCGGTACATACCGTGACGTGAATCGTAAGCTATACAGCTCCAGTATAAATAAAAACACCTTCCCAATATAACGTATAGAAATTAACCTATTACCTACACCTTTTTATGACCAACCCTCAAAATTATTTCCTTCTCTGAAACTACTAATGAATGTAAATTTCTCTAGCTATGAGACCAGCAACGGCATCGCTCACCAAGAGCAAGGCCAGCTGAAGAATGCTGGTAGCGAGGACGAAGCCATTGTCGTGCAAGGACAATACGCCTGGATCGCTCCTGATGGCCAGCAATACACCATACAGTACATTGCTGACGAGAATGGCTTCAGACCGCAAGGGGCTCATATCCCAAGAAAATAAATTAGTGTTCTATTTGTACTAACAGTGATATATGTGATTATTTTTTTAATAAAATTTTAACAATATTATATAATTTTATTTTAAAACCGAACCACTTATATAGGTACTTATATTTTTGTGCATTTGCTACGTTCCCAAAACAAAACTTACCAAATCGAACTTCACAATAATTTTAAATAATACGTTTTTAGTGTATTTAGTACTTACGAACATTACCATTATCTATAACATTAATCAATATCTACAAAATTCAACAAAATATTGAACATATAATCAGATTCTTCATTTATTCATCATAACCAAACAACCAGAATATATACACCAACAAAGGCCAGAGTGGTTAACATAGCATAGCTCTAGTTCGATCCCAGGAACCAACACATATACCAAAGGGTGCTAGTGGTTCGATTCCACCTATCATAATTGGGAAAAATTCGATTGAATTAATAGAACAGTCGGTATCTATATGAAAAGTGATAAGAATGGTTAAAAATATTAATAAATCAGATTAGGTATATACGTATACTTTCCATAAGTAGGTAGGTACTTATTAGCTTATTACTAAAACAAGTTTTAAGCTCCATATCGACGATATATTACAACTTTCATGATTAATTTTTATATTTTAATTTATGTTTTCAAATCTATTAACTTTCGTCGTCGGTGTCTTTAATCCCATAATAATTATTAAATACTTTTAACTATAACTTTAAAATACGTTTTAAAAAGTACTAAGAAAAATGATTTATAGAAATGAATGTTGTAACTCCAAAACTCGTGAAATAAAACAAATTTTGGTACTGAGAGATTTATTATTAATTTACATCTAGACTGACCAAAAAGATCATCGTTTGGAACAAATTTAATTTATCCCAAATTACTTTTATAAAAAATTATTTAAATGTTAAGATATAAAAGTATTAAAAATAAAATTAGCTACAAGAATCAAGAGGCAAAATTCTATCCTAACAATTTCTTAAATTATATATATTATCAATATTGAGAAGATAATTATTGTTCTTCGTCATGTCTCATCTGTTTCTAATTTGCATAGTCATGAGAAAAAATATATGCATATATGTCTCCACTTGCGTAAGTCAATGAATGATGTAAAAAATATCCCAGATCCCAGCGATAGCTAATTTGATTTATTCACTATTAATATACATGAACCTTATATTATATTGTCTACCGTTTGAAGGCGTAGGTTTCAAATAGTAAGGAAATGCTGTCATCACAAATTATAGGTTATGTATCTACCACTAAACCATTACGAAAATAATGATTGACAATCGATCATAATGGTCTAATTTACTGTAAAAATGTCGGCACTTATTTGACGAATAATGTATGGAAACCTTGGTATTTGGTAGATGAAATCATAAGACCATTTTCAGACGAAAATTTGTCATAACTATTACTTAGTTTTTTATGTCCAATGCAATTATTAAATGAAGGATCACAATAAAAGCCCAAATAAATAAAGCCCAACGCGAAAAATATTAAGTAGATATATTTAAACCAAACATTAGATTTTGCCTAAACATGATATAAATATAACCTCATTTTCTTTACACAACATCGTGCGTTTTGTCTTGAACATTATGTTGTAGCTACATACTTCCAGTTGTAAGTTTCTTATAAATTTATTTGTGATATGTAATCTTATTTTCGGGTTTTATAATATATTGTATTATTTTGCTATCTAAAATCTTAATAGTCGAACCCGGTAGACAATAAACTATATTTTAGAACGTCAAGCAAGACCAAATTTATTTATTGAAAAACATTTTTTCTTGACTTTCTGATGTTATAAATATGTCGGTAATAATAATTTTTAATATGCGGATAAAAGTTGTACAGTTGTACAGAAATGAAGTCTATCAAAACCAAAGGAAGTAAGTACTCCTTACCAATTCGCGGATAACATTTTAATACTAACATGTCAGTAGTCGATGTTTAAATATCTAAAATCGTCCATGATGCTTGTTGAATTTTTTCCAAATTTATGAAAACTGACTAATAGTTCAATTATTAAAAATCTAGAAGTTACGAAAAGACACTTCAACATATAGTTATTAATCGATCATCATTATTTTCATATGATTAAGAACAATTCTGTCATTTAAATATCAAATGTTATTACGAAACTTTATGAATGATTGTACTTAGAAAATGAGTAAGATGCTAACGACATTTCGGATTACACATTAAATGTAAGGTACCTACTCTTTTATTCTCTCGACAGATTAATGACATGCATGTGATAGAATCAATAATTTATTTCAACAAGATAAATGAGCTTAAATAAAAATCTAAGAACTATTTCTTCAAATTTCAAAAACCTTAACTGCTGTTTATTTATTTAAAAAAAATCAATCTATCTTCTTTAAAACTAAAGAAGATTTAAGATTTTAACCCATAAACACATTTGAGATTCATTTGAACTATTACAATTTTTATGAGAATGTCTGTAAGTGGTTTTTTTAAATGCAAAACTCCTAAAAAGATAAATTTATTATTCTGTATTTTACATTATTTGTATGGCGTCGGATATATGACAATACCTACCAACTCCATCTATTTATCGTGCACCATTATGAAATGATCTGCTAACTACAAAAATATAACTTGTTTACTATATTAAGTAAAAACAATACCTGCTATCGTCTCGACCAGTTGTAACTTGTGACAATATCTTCTATCTCTTAGATCTCATGTTAAAATTTAAAATTTAAGGCCCCGGTATACCTTACTATAAAAGTGTCGTTCGTACTTTACTAATAACTTAATTCAGGTGCATTTTAGGGAAAAAAATTTATTTACAAAAACTGTCTATAATTTTATGCTTATAGAGAAAAAAATTATTTACAAAAACTATCTATGTTTATGCTTAACATCGGATTGATTCAAAAATTTCAAAATTCTCAAAAAAACAAATTTCAAAATTAGATTTTTTTAATTAGAAATTGGGAATAGTTTTTGAAAAAAATATTGACAATCTGATGTTAAGATACTAATGTAGATTATGTATAATTTTTTTGAAAAAGATATTCTAATTGACAAAAGAGTTATTGGTAAACTACGATTTTTTATGTTTTTCTAGACTTTCCATTATTCAAAACAAGTGCGAAAAGTCAGAAAAGACGATACATATAACTAGTATACTGTAACCAAAAGGTTCATAAAGCACTCGAAATGCACGAGTAATTAATTTAATAAGGAACTACACTACTACTACTACTACACGCTAAGTACTAGCACCTTAAAATCAAAATGACTGCTTAGAAGTGCTCTGCCGTATAAATGACAAATTTATTGAACTATTATTATAAAGGTCTAAAAGTTTTGTATTAGCAAAAAGTAAGTCAGATTTCTTAATGTTCCGATATAAATATTTTTATCATAATGTAGATAGCAGCTATTGCTTTGCCAAACGCAAAACACTTTTTTAAATCTCCTGTAAAACTACATAATTTCACTTAGCAGGTATTGTCATATCGCCGACGATGGAGTTGATTGAAATTGAAATTTTTATTTGTAAAAAAAAATTCTATGACAATTCGCTTGGGAGCCCAAAGATGTGTTTTACCGAAGCCCTAATTTCCACTCGAACCGTGCACGTCAGACATAGACATATTGGTAAACAATAAATTATACATTCTTCGAAGCTTCAAAACTAAAAACTTGTTACTACGGTAGGAATTCATTTGTTACTTGTTAAATAAATATGCTAATATATATTATTAATCATTTATAATCATACAAAACAGTATTTTTTACTTATGCTAATAAGAAAGTGAAAAAGACGAAAGTTTAAAGCAACATTGTAAATTTCTGAATTTGACAATGATATTGTTAAACTTCCGTTATTGCATTAAGCATGATTAAATTATGCGTTACGTGTAATTATGTGCAGTTAACTGCGTATTATGGGAATATTAGAGTGTATTACAATGTTTCTAATTCAATTATATTTAAAACTTCCTCTATTGCAAGTGGAATTTTAATATATTACAGCAGTTTTCCATTTTGAATCATTGTTATTGTAAAATGGAAATAAATACTAAAAGCTGATATTTTTTAGTAATAAATTTTATTTCGTATAGACTGTAATTTGAGAAGTTATTTTTAGATACAATATTATTTAAATATATTCATATAACATAAACTTTAAAACTTCGTTAAATTTTATTTAAACTCATTCAACCAGATCATATTATAAATATTATTTATCAAGGAAATGCTATAAATAATGATTTAGCAAACATTAATCTTTGATTTCATGAAAAAAAAATATAGGTACCAACATTTTGTGTTGATAAATATAAATAAAATATATTAGAATGAATGAATGAAGACACAAAAATTTATTTATGAACAAATTTTGCAATAAAACCAGTCACATATTTTTGAAGGAAGGTCAGGATTAAAATGTTAAACAAATAAATTAAGAATTTCGACATTTTGTCTTCTTTGACACATAAAGCATTTATTTAATTTTTATACAAATTTTTTACTAATTATTGCCCGTAGCATTGAGATTTATAAATCATTTTAATTTTTTTTAATTTGAGTAATAAATTAATATTTTATGCCTGCTTCTAAAAGTTCATGTAAAATTTTAATAGTTTTGAATACTGAAAGCTGATGATTGCAGCTATTGTATTGCAAAATAGTTATAACAACGTGCGACAACTGATACACATAATATTTATATTAAGGGCGTAAAAGAGCTTTTATAGATTGGGACATGATTTAAAGCCCAAGCATCAGCCGAGAGGTAAAACACGCCATAAGAGCCATGAAAGCAAAGTTACGCCCGTGGTATATACCCAACTTGCAAGGTCATAGATTTTCAAATAAATAGATAAATTAAATTTATTTGTTCAAATGGTTCAATTCAAATAACCAAAATTGACTAAATTCTTAAGACTGTTGCTAAGGTAGCAGAAAAAAATCAGAAAATAAACATTTAAATGTCAAAGTTGTCATTATTGAGTTAAATATTTACAAGTTTATTTGTGTTAAATGTAAGTAAAAATTAAGTTTTCAAATAGAATTACTAGCAGAAATCTAAATTGTTTGCATTTATTTGACGTTTCTTTATGACGTAATAAAGTGGTCCTTGGGCGATAAAGTGACGCGTGTCAAAAACTGTCTAATTATGATACTACCGTGCATAAATTTTTTTTTTTTTTTTTTTTATTGAATATATTTTAGAGCACCTCAGTTTCTGAGACTATTGGTGCTCTGGCTTAGTTATTACATTGTGTTGATTACATAAGTTTACATTATCAGTGGTATATTAACAATAAACAATGAATTTATATTTTATTAAACAATTCTGTGGCTTTTAAGAATGTTAGGACTTTTTTAATATTGTCGTCATTTCCGAGGCAGTCTGCAAGAGTGGTTGGTAGGTTGGATGCCAGGCGTTGTTGGTTGTAGTTTCTGCACTCTGTTATAATATGTTCTATACATAGTTTTTTGTTGCATGTCGTACATTGGGTCGGTTCAGTTTTTTTAAAGATGTATTCGTGTGTGAGGAGGGTGTGGCCTATTCTCATTCTCGTGACAGCTATTTGTTCTCTTCTGCTTCCACTTGTTTTCCATTTTGATATAGTTTCTTTGATTTTTCGTAGATGGTTATTGTTGGTACTGTTCCACTCAGCTTGCCACTTTTGTTTGAATTTATCTTTGAATGTGCTGATAATGTCTCTTGGGTGTATGGGTGTTGGCACTATTGGTAGCTTCTTTAGCGAGGGTGTCTGCTTCTTCATTACCCTGAATGCCACAGTGGGACGGTACCCATAGAAAAGTGATGGATTTGGAGTTTATTATGGCTTTGTGGATGTATTCTTGGGTTTGTTGGATATCTGGGTCGTTGGGAAATGGATCTGAGATGCTGAGAATAGTACTTAGTGAGTCCGTGCATATAACGTAGTTATTTTGGTTTGATTCATTTATATACTCTACTGCTTTTAATATACAATAAGCTTCTGCTGTGTATATTGATGCATAATTTGGGAGATGGAATTTTTTCTTTATTCTGTTGGTTATAAATGCGGCTCCAGCATAAATATTTTACAAACATATTATATTGTTTTAATTCTCTAGAATTCTGCAACATCAAATTCAAACTTTATTTTAAAAAATAACGTTACAATTAATTGGTGATGACGTACGTTCTGACAGGTCCAGGTTCGAATTAACTCATGTACACATTCCAGTCATTAAATCTGCACATGCACAAGAATCTTCAATATGGAGTGTACTCTTCACTAACAACCATTAGTATTCGTGAGTTAACGGCTTTTAATCGCAGACATGGTATATACCGATGACGAAATGTGAGGCTGCCACATCAAAGTCGGATAAAAGCGTGATAGATTCTGTATTATTGAATATGTACCTACTAATAAATAAGATTTTCCAACATTATTTATAAATATCTCTAGTTTTAAAATTTCGTGCATCATTTTCGATTATAATCGCTTTGTTAAGGTAACAAGTCAATATAAATCTTTATACCACACAGGGGGTATACAATCCTCTATTTGTCATCAAATTCTTTACAAGTGAAAGTCAATTATGCATTTATTTCCTGCCGAGCCATGAATCTCAGCAGTAGAGATTGAAGATCACTAATTTATATCAAGGTTGCGTTGCTTATAAAAAAGGAAAATGCTACTCATGTTTCAAGAATCAAGAGTGAGTTAGTCACTTCTTTATTGTAAGTTAGCGAGATCATTGATGATGAAATAACTAATTAGAAACTAGAGTGCTCTAGAGTGTATGTAATCAATATCAATCAATTTTTTTAAATTATAAGTATAAAATAAAAACCATAAATGCATCGGTAAAATAACAAATTACTTAATTTTTCGTATTGCCATAAACTTTTAGACCTAGTTATTATTAATCAAACAGTTAAGACTTTATAATAAGAGTATATTATTAAGAAAAGGATGTGGCTATTTATACATATAGATATATACGCAATTGGCTATACACTGAACAAAATAAAGAACCTAATACCCTTCTTGAGTATAGAATTACAGTACGTATAAATAGCCAATTGCGTTTACAAATTGATTGTATAAATAGCCACATCTTAAGAAAAATAATAAATTTATCAAATTTAAATTTAATATGGACCAACAATCAAATACGAAAATGTTGATAATTGCACCTTAAAGATTATAGAAGCTGCCTAATTCTATTGTTGATAATTCCACTTCTGTATAAAGTAAGCCACAAACAAGACACAATTTTATCGCTTTGACAGCGGATAAAAAGGAAGGTTACTTTTTGCAAATTATAAAACCTTATTTAACTTTTTCTTAGCAACCAAACAATAAACAAATCACATAAAATGTCATTTGCTTCATATTTCTAATATTTGTCAGTGAAATGATAAAATTTTGGGAATATTTGTGAAGGGAAACTAAAGGAGTCGTTAAATTATCTCGTTGAATTACACTCAAGCATTTTATTTCCTCCGAATAAATTTCTGTTTGACAGCTCAACCTTGTCACCTGACAGCAATATTTTGACTTGAAAAATTTTATTAAACAATTTTTCTTTTCAAATTGCTAGGCAACTAGGTTTCAATACAAACAGAAATTTATCCGGTGAAATAAAAAGCTCTTGTGTAATTACTTATTATTAAAAATGTCAATTGGATCTTTTTTATTGATTATGTACATCTTTCAACACAGCACCGATATTGTCGAGTAATGCCGAGTAATTTTCTTTTCGACTTTGTCAAAATATTTATTTTGTTTGTAACATTTTCATGCTTCCCATCAACGTAAATAATCCTTCATTTACAATTTGGTTCAAAATTTCTGGAATCATCTTCAATAATTTCGTTACTATCTGCAACAAACAAAGTTCTATTTCTAAAATAAAATTGTGTGCAAATTTAACAGGAATAAACAAAAGCAATATTAAATTGAACAGCCAATGGAAGAACTGATTACAATAATAGTAACCATGGTTATATTTAAAAAAATTACTGCAGCTTGAGGAACTTAACTGAAATTAATGAGCGGAAACTTTACTGTCAGTTTGACGTTAAATTAAAAATTGGTTAAATTGTCATATTGAGTGTAAATAAGCAATTAATAAGGTAAGTAATTAATGTGAAATACAAATTTAGTAAATATTTCAAGTTTCTATTGTAAAAAGAATTAAAAATAGAGCGGCGGTGTCATTGCGATTTTCTTACCGAATATGCACAATTCATGTCCAGGAATTTTTATCGTGCATTCCAACAACGTAATTAGCCCTCGTGTTGTACCAGTCGAGATAATTAAGACGTTGTTGGATAGCACTCAAAAAAATTTCCGGAAAGAATTAATGCACATGTGATAGAGACAATTTATCGTATCGTCTCATCTCATGGAGTCAATAGATGTTAGAAAATATCTAATCGAAGTTTAATAATTATTATCAGGAGTATTTGAAAATTTACTAAGTTCGATATAAATAAAATTTGTGATAAAATAATAACAGGACTAAATCAAATAAATAATTTACTAAGTACTATGTACCTAGAAATCAAAAGGACAATAGTATTATGTACTATCCATAAAATGATACAAAGTGATCTTTTCTAAATACCTAAGTACAAGCTTATAGCAGTATTTTATGTTTTTCATGTACCTTAAAAAATTGCAAACAACAACAACTTTCAATTTCTATAGTTGAAATACCACCTTCTCAACAATTAAATATATAACTTATTACTCGTACAACATGAAATTTCTATTCAAATTTCTTCTGTGAAATGTCAAAATCACAAAACAACCATACAAGATCTGCAATATCATTATTATTACCTACTACTTTTATTTTTTCTCCTTATTCGCAATGTTGCGAAAAAAGATATAAATACTCATACTCATCTCACTTATCACAAACAATGTCAATAAAATTGCAATTGATCATTTTATTACAGCATTTTATTATGAATCTTGTAATTGCGTTACAGTAGATCGAATGATTGAAGGTAGGTAAATAAAAGATTCCAGTATGTTTCATAATGTTGCAATCTTTAATTTAATGTTGGTTTCAGTTTCTTTTCAGGTTGTTTTTTTTTATTCGAAGAATCCGGATGAGTTGGATAAGACCTTTAAGAATAAAAAACCAAACACATTTTTTCGTCCTATACACTCAAAATTTGACAATCTTATCGGTTTATCGGGAATCTTTATGGTTAACAAAAAATGTAATATTTCAATCGTATGTAATAATCATATTCTAAAAATAAACACAAAAATAAAAGTGCATGTATTAACCATTTTAACTAATCAAACCAAAAATGTAAAGGTGCTTTTTACTTCCTTGTACACGGAGTAAAGGAAGTATTGTAATCGCGAAAAATTTCGGTTCTCAGATTTTTACGGAAATATCCGTTTTGACCTTTTCTGAATCCATTATGACTAGTTTCGTCGTGACGTCTGTACGTACGGACGGACGTACGGACGTATGTACGTATGTGTGTCGCATAACTCAAATACGGTTAGACGTAGAAAGTTGAAATTTTGTATTTAGGACTGTTATAGCATCTAATTGTGCACCTCCTATTTTTGGTTTCAATCTACAAACCGGAAGTAGTACTTTTTAAAAATTTCGATAAATATTTAATTTAAGACAAATTTTTTTATTTTAAATGAAAGATTATGTGATTATTACCTACAATCGGTATTTTATAAATATTTTTGTATCTGCTATCATTTAAGAATAATTAAAGTATATATTTATAATTTATATTTCGGTATCTTGTAGTCCATGATCGATTAACATTTGTTACTACGTAAAATTTAAATGATTATGACATGACAGTGACAGTAGCAGTGACAATAGTAAAATATCGTTTATATCTTCTTCTGCAGTTTAAATAAAATGACTAAAATATATTTGTGAGTATACTAGTATAATAAGTTAAAAGCATTTTTTATATTATTCTACATTTTAGTTATTAAGAAAAGTATGAACAAACAAGGCGTACAAGGAAGTCATGTGGTGTCCACGTCAGATTTTTTAAGTAGGTATATTATGTAAGTATTTTAAAATATGAAAATAAAAATAAATTGAATGATGGAATTTAATAGTTTTTATAAATATTAACAATAAGCTGTGTTATGCATACAGCTTAATTCATCTATTTAGTTTTGATTTGGCAAAATATCACATTTCTATTAGATACAAAAACTAGACAGTACCTTGAGGTCCATAGAGAAGTTCCATGATGTAAATCCACATTTTAACATTGGCATCTAAGGAACTATAAGAGTTATAAAAGCGAATAAATTAAATTTATATGTTCAATTTCAAATAAGTTTTGTTTTTCCTATAAGCAGAGGTTTCTTAAAAATGTTTCAACTAGGATAAAGAAAATTTCTGGGATGCAGTCAAATAATTTATTTTTTACTTCAATCTGTTAATCCGGTAAATGAAACACTGAACTAAATAGATTTTAAATTAATCATTAAAAAATTAACAATGCAATAAACACATTAAGAAAAATTGTTTCTAAATTGAAAAGGTAAATGTTTATGTTCGACTGCATCATAATTACCTTGTTTACTGTCCATAAACGGGTTTCAGCTTACCCGCTTTCAATATCTAATTGCGAAGAACGAAGAACTAGAACATATTTTTAACAAATTTGACAATTTGAAAATTACCAAACTGTTGTTAAACAAAACACCGCACACTATGAGATGCAATTTTTTTTAAATATATTAACATGTTGTAAAAATATCATCTTGGCAGTCAAACATAAAGCTTTGGATGCAACTCGTGCATAATTGATCTTCATAGACTCGCTCTAAATATTTAGCACACAAAACTTTTAGGTTATATGAAGCGATTGGACCATGTTAATTTAAAATGATTAATATTCAAATCTCGGTTCAAATACGAGAATTTTAGTAATTGCACTATTGTAGAAACTGTATATTTAATGTTTTTGTTGATTGTTATGATTTTGTGCAAGAAAAATTATTAGGAACTTGATTCTTTTCAGAAAAATATCAGAAGGATTTTGATGCAACGTTTTCAAAAAAATTACGCTTGCTTCAGACAAACATGCTCCAATTTATTTACTGAAAATCGCAAAATGACATCGATTTACCATAAAACATAAAAAACAATTTAAATATATTTAAATTCTGCAAAACTGCAAACCTGAAATTGCATCAATTCAATGTCACCCCCCAATTTCAAATCACGTGCTTCATTGCTGATTACGCACACTATAACATTCGCAATCACACACACATGGCAGAAGACTCTGCCACGGCGTGTTATATGTAGAGTGAGAGGTGAGGGGCAAGTAAAATGTCACCTGGATCTGCCGTCGGGGGCAGATGAGCCGACGAGCTTCGTCGAAGTATATAAGAAACCGTATGTAAGTGTGGCACAACACAGTCTTCTTTAAGTCACAAGACAGTTGAGTTGAACAACCAGTGAAAATGAAAGTGGTAAGTAGAAGAGTAGAGGAGGTTTTCAAAAAATTTAATAAATTTTGTAAAGTATAATTGCCAGGCCCAATTTGGGTAGGACAGCCACACAAATATTGTGAATCGTAATATAAATAATACTAAATATTTTTCTTATAATCTACATTATTTCTTTCAGAGAAATTCTATAAAAGTAAAAGTTTCTTCTGTAAGTCCTGATGACACTATTTTTGAAGGATTACTAAGATCTGTTTAGGATCCTTAAATCTTTGAACTATTTCTTGAAACAAATATTTTTTCCTTCTATTTACTTGAGTAAATGCCTTTAGAAATATTTTTAACGCATACAAAACAATACATAACTGTTAATAATAATTACTTACTTATATTCTATATACAAGTAGGTACTTCATTTGGATGTGTATAAATTAGAACAATTAATCTTATATTGTTCTTTAATTTATCTATTAAAAATTTCTTATATTGAATCCTAGTACTTAACCCCAGATTTACTACTTACTACTTAAATTTGGGGTGTTACATTATCTTTGTATTTATACTACATACGTATAAATTAATGAAATATTAAAAATACTCATATGAAAATTAGCTTTCACTGTTATACATATGAAACTAATATCACACTTAAACTTTTGCATTTAAATTCAATATTTAATTTATCACAGACCTATTTTAATAATTTTGTACCATTACTGTAATAAATTTTTTTAAATGCTCGAAACAGAGAAATTAAATTACCTATTTGTTCTATACAGGGTGTTTCTATACCTCTGCACGTAACTTTAATTAGTTGATATACTTATTACAGAAAAAAAAGATTTTTTTCAAAATACGCAAATATAAGGGTAGTAAAAATATTAGTTCCATTGGTTTAAACGTCCATTTAACTGTTTACCTATTTATAAAATTAAATAATAAATATACTATCAGACTATCTACAAATAGTCCCTTCTTATGTAATTGTTAGTAAATAAACACTTAAATGAATTATCAAACCAGTGGAACTAAAATTTTCACTATCCTCATTTTTACAAATTTTGAAAAAATATTTTCTTTTCTATATTCAGTATATCAAATTACAACCTATTTAAGTTTCGTGCAGAGGTATTTAAACACCCTGTACATAAAAGAATTATTTTAAAATTTCATCAATATTCTTACAAATAATCATTACTAAATTTAGTATGAAATATGTTAAGTCCCGCATATCTTGCGGCGTAAATTATTATTGTTCTCTCAACCAATTAGTCTGTTGTTTTGTTTACCAATAAACACCGACAATACTAATTATAATTCTATATAAAATAATATTCAATAAAAGTAGATGTGTGGCAGTACAACTTATACCGTTAAATGTGTACAAAAGAAGTAAATAAATAGGTAATAATAATAATAATAATACATTAATAAATTGATGTTTATAAATAATTATCACTTTCTATTGACGCATGTGTAATTACATGCTTCAATGATTCGATGCAATTGATCATTAAACACTGAATGCACAATTACGTAATTAATTATACAATTTACAGAGATTCTTCATAAAAAATTGCAAACTGTTTTCATTGATGTAACATTGTTTCATTGTTAGTAATTATTGCAATATAAAATATAACTTTTAAAAAGAAATACATCTTCTCTAATACATCTTACTACATTATTTTAATGAAAGTAGCGTAACAAACTAAAGGAAACTCTATTTAATTATACTTGTATCTATATTCTATATCTAATATTAATGTAAACTGCAAGTTAAATAGTATAACTAATAAAGAATAGAAAGGATAATAATAACAAACGAACCTAATTTTTCAGTGTGCATTGTTTATGATTTACTATTTTGTAAATAAATATATTTAGAAAAAATGCATTGTATATTTCGCTTTCATTTGAATTATTTTTATGCAAAACAAATTAACCGAAGAAAAAACAATGCTATTCTATTTTGGTTTAACAACCTGGACTTATTGTTCTTATTGTTGTTTTGTGTTCTAGGTCATTGTCCTCGCCGCCCTCGTCGCCGCCGTTTTGGCCGCCCCACAACAAAGCTCCAAGGATGCCGTTATCCTTAAATACGAGAACGACAACATTGGAGTTGATGGATACAGATTCGCGTACGATTTTATTATTTTTCACAAATAATCATCACTTTTAACAACATTTACTGCATTTAAAAGTATAGACAAAGCTTGAACTAAGCTAAAATAGTAAAACTATACGTCCAAATTTAGAGATTTCAATGATACATTCAACAAGATACTTAGTTAAACATTTCATAGTTCGTAAATAAAAAATATAAAAGATGACCATTGAATGAAGATTCTTGGTAAAATCCAGAATAATTTTTAAAATAAAAAATATTGCATCAAATCATTGAAAAGAATTATGCAATTATAACTGCCATTTTAATCGCTCCATATTATAATCTTCAATAAAAGATATAATTTCGAAATTTAAATACGACGTGAATTTTATGAGATAATAAAAAATTCTTTCAAAAATTTACCGGATTGTTGGTCTTAATTTAAAAAATTAATAATTCATTATATATTTATTCGGTCAGTAAAAAACCGCCTTTACGAATATAATAGCCCTAATTCAGCATTCTTCTTTAAGCTAATGAAGCTTCTCTAATTACCATGGAAACATCTTTTATTTCTTTCTTATTTACAGATTAAAAATGCATGTGTCTTTGTTTGTTATTTTTGAAAAAGCTTCTTTAACTTTAACAAAATTAAAAGATCTTTTTTATTCATTTAATTTTGGAATTCATCAGAGCAAAAGAAATAAAATTTTCTGTTTAAATAAAGCGCATTCATAATTAAATAATTGAAAACAATCTTCTTCGGGTCAAGGAAATCATCAAATTAATTCAAATCCAGACACTTTCTTTATAGTCCACCTCAATCAATTATTTTCACCATGACATTTCTTCTATCCTTTTTTCTTACATCACGAACGCAACACCGCAAGGATTTCCAAATTTGTCATAAAATTTCTTAAGTATTCAGCATTTAAATCAAGATGTTCAGCATTTCGTAATGTATCTTCTTTTGCTTTTACGCAATCGTGAGAATATATTAATAATTTATCTGAATTGTTGAATTTATAAATGATGCTAAAATATATTCGTGCTGGCATCTATACGCTTTATGAAGAAGTTTACATTGAACATACGGGAATTACCGTTAGATGGCGCAGTACTTAATCTGTTGTTCTAAAACTTTTTGGCGAGAATATACACCATATTTTATTATACTCCAAATAAGAAATTCTCACACATTTTTATCGGGCAGTAGCTAGCTTAATGGAAGCAGTATCCGCTTATTATGATAGCAGTAGCAGTATCAGTTCAATCCCAGAAACCGACAAAAATACCACTGATTCAGAGTGGTTAGATTATAGATTCCACTATAACACCTACTATTCTGTCATTGGGATTCACTCCTAATAAATATGTTTACCAACATTATAAAATAAATCAACACAATAATTAATAAAGTTAAAAATAACTAGTTACAACAAAATTCTAATTTGACTTAAGCAAGTAAAATCACATGAAAAAATGTTTATTTTATTTCGTTATTATAAAAGGTTCATAATTCGAATTTGTTTATTTAAATTCAACTTAAAATTAAGTTTTCTTGATAAAATCGAACATAAGAGAAGCGGTCTGCAAGTTTATAATAATACAGAAATACAGATATAGTGATAATTATTACGAATGATGTTTTTCTAGACAAGTGGTAATAATAATTATTATACTCGTAATAACCATTTTCCGATGGTTAAATTTGAAAATTGTTGATGAACTTGTATAACTGTGGAACAAATTAAAAGTTGGGTCTTCACACATGAGCAAGACTATATGTCCGATAAACTAGATTTTTTTCCTTTTGAGACGCCTAACCTGTTTGGTTATAGTAGGTAGTAATTTTTTTTAATCAATTTTGAATGTTTAAAAAATTGTATTTAAAACTATTTTAGCGATATCCTTAAAAACAGCATTAACTGCTAGAACCAAACGGGTTGAGCATCTCAAAAGGAAAAACAATCTAGTTTATCGGAGATATAATATTGCGCATGTGAGAAGATCCAACTTTTAATTTGTTCCTCGGTGTAATAGATACTCGTATTCTATTCTGGATACGCAATTTTAGATTTTGAATATTGAGTCAATTTAAATAAAATACTATTCTTTAAAAATGCTAATTATTGACAATACGCATGTGGTAATAAATCATCCTGCAACCGGTACTGGTTTCCACCCAGTCATTAAACCTGTATTTATTTATAACTACAATCTCGTAGAAAGGGAAACAAAACAGCATCGTAAACATTAAAGAAGAACAAGAGTTCATATCCTCCGGGTTACTCGGAAACCGGTACAGTTGTTTTCACCGTCTAGTAGGCTATGAAATATGTTATATGATAATGAGAGTGAGAGTACGCAGTCAAGGTTATATGATGTTACCTTGACGGGATGAGAATCTTCACTTTCGTTTTCTTAACCGGAGATTCCAAACATTTTAAAAAGAGAGAGAGGAAAAAATACTTCTTTTCACTTATTAGTCTCAGGTGCAAAATTACGTTTGTCTACGGCTCTCAATCTATTAATACTTTAAAGTTTAAATTTTACTATTTCAGTTTATGTTGGAACTTGACAATTATGTATTTCATGTCTAAGCGATTTCTACGCCACTTGGTTCTTAGTTTAGGATTCAAAGTAGCAACCAATTTAAAAAAACATTTTGATTTTCAAAAATATCTCTATATATGGCATGAGACGAGAATAGTTAATTCTCATCTCGTTTCAATGTTTCATTTTCCATCTCGGTTATTTTTGGACTATTTAATTTTCGTCTCAAAGAACTCAATTCTAGTCTAATCTCAATATCTCGAAAAACAATTTTGCCATTGAATTTAAAATTTAGGACCAGTAAGTAAGTAATACTTTTGTAAAACACACAATTCTTTTATTGGAAACATAAATGAAACGATCTATTTATATTGATAGTAGCAAGTAACAAAAGTAATGATATAGATGAATATGATTCCATTAATTTTGAACCGAATTTGAATGAAGGAAGAAGGATCATTAACGGCAATGAAAAGCATGGATATACTATGGGCAAAGAGAAATATAAAAAATATTTTTAGAAAATGTTATATAATACTGGGTGATCCGTTTGAAATGATAATATTAAAATCATCGACGAAAAGCATTTGAGACCTGTTTTCTTAAGAAGAAGTTTAATAAAAAAAATAAACATATTATTGTCGCGTACGTTGAAACATTTCTGGTGTGAAAGACTGAAATACAAGGGTTATTTTTTCCAAATCATCTATGTCAGTTGGACGTTGTCTGTAGACAATGATTTTTAGATAACCACATACAAAAAAATCTGTTGTGGCCAGCACATGACCTCCCGCCTTGACACTGTAATATGTGAATTTGGATTTGGTTAGGCTACTTTTTGTAATTTTTGTTATATAGTTCTTTAAGCAAAGTACCGATTCCTATTGGCATTGAAATCAAATTAGCTCTTTGTAGATAAAATTTGTATTTTTATTATCTTATATCCAGTGATGATAATAATAATAATGAATCGATGATACTTCTTGACTGAATACGTTTAATGGAAGAATAAAAAGATAAAAACGTAATGGAATTCAGTCAGTTTTTAATTTATTATATTTCGGCTCCTATAGGTTCTAAGTTTCAAACCCAAATAATAATATATTTATATTTAAAAATGGTGTCACAAAATTTTCAAAAACTGTGTATACGTCTGTTCATCTATCACATTGACATTTCATTTTTGTTTTTAAATTTTGTTCCTATATTATGATTTACAAATCGTGGTAGGTAAAATTACAAATTTTTGAAAATTAATTTTCCTTTATTGGTAAGAGATATAGAAACGATGTTAAATAAATATTGTAAAAGATAATTTGTTCTTTCAAATGTCGAATGGCAAATTGTAACTACGCAGTATTTTCTATATTTTTTGCAAAAAATGTTAAAATGCTTCAAGAAAATACCATTTCCGGTTGGCAGATTTTTACCAAAATCTTATCAGCTCTTCATTAACATATATAAATGTATATTGCAAAATATTAGAATTTTATGTACAGTAGAATTTGAGATAATGAATCAGAACGAAAGACTATAAAAGGCGCACATACAGACACACACACAGACATCATCGTGAAAATAGTCAAAATAGGTTCTAAAGGTGCTAAAACGTGCTTATTGACAAAAATCTCGACATCGATTTTTTTCACGATCCCTATACCTCTCTAGGCGAGAGGTAAAAATTAGCTAGCGTAATATCTGGTGATTTAGGAAGCCAAGAGATTAGTCCTCTACGACCACACTATTGTTTTGGAACTTGTTTTGGTACAAATATTTAATCATAATGATACAGTTTGTTTTCTAGTATACAATAAAATACAGGAAAGAATATTTGGTTCAAATTGGTCAATGGGATGGCACATCAGTAATACAGTTACAAACTTCAATTATATAATATGTCAAGGCGTGCTATGATCTGATAGCCCTAAGATTTAACATGACCGAACACCAGCTTTTCCATTTTTTGTTATTACAAACGGATCAGACTGTATTCTCAGTATTCTAATTTACACCTTAACTAATCCTTCTTCTTCTTCTTTGCAGTTATGAAACCAGCGACGGCGTCTCTCGCTCCGAGCAAGCTGAACTGAAGAACGCCGGCACTGAGAACGAGGCCCTCGTCGTCCGCGGTACCATCTCCTGGGTCGGAGCTGATGGACAACAGTACACCATCAACTTCATCGCTGATGAGGAAGGTTTCAGACCAGAGGGTGCTCACCTCCCCAAGTAAATCACTGGATGAAGACTATGACGACTGATGCCATATGATTGTTAATTGTTGTAGATTATTTATATTGTAAATACTGCCATGTGACAATGAAGAATATATTGTCGTTTTTATAAATTTATATAGTTTTATTTTTCCTTACTTTTAAACAGGGATCTGGAACTCCGAATCGAAACATTATACACAATAAGTGATAAATATGAGAGTGGGTGATTAGCTTCTGTTTTTTGTCCATTAAAAAAAATAGAATCATTTCAAGTTTGATATATTTCAAGGCCAACGAAACGGAATAGTAACGGAATCGCTTAGTTGAAACCGATAACCCATTTGCACAATTATCGATTTCTTTTGATTTTAAATATTTTATAATAATATGCGATTTAGCGCACAGGATTACTGTTACATGAACCCATATTTATGTTGGGAGGCTTTTTTCTACTCCAAAATTAGTCTCTACTCATTATAGGAGTTATTTTTATGGGAGACCCATGCCATAAATTATTATTAACAATATTTTTGCTGTGGATAACGACAGAAGTTATTTTTCATATAATTCTAAAACTGTTGGTCAATGCTAATGGAACTTAAAGTATTTCATTACTTATTACTGTTAAGTATTTTTGGGTTTCTCTAATGTGCAACAAATATTTCGTCAAGAAAACAAGTAATGTGTTTTATTTTAAATATATTTATTTTTGAACGGAAACCCGAATAAACCTGAAAATATATGGGTTTTTGAACCCAAATATTTTAATCTTCGTGAACCTAAACCCAAACATAAACCGATTTTTTTGTATGAAGATCCCTAACCGAACATGGACTACATTAAATTTCGCCCAAAGTCCCTCTTTTTAAATGGAATAGAATGCACACTCAAATACCGAATTTACTCGATCTCAGAAAACCAAAAATGCTCAAATGAAATCGTGATGCAGCTAGGACGAAAATTTAGTACGTACAAACTTCTTGTTATAAGGACGAATATCATGTAATAATAAAAAATAATTTATTTGCCAATTTTATCAAAATATATTTAAAAATGTAGAATTAATCAGGGATTATTTTAACATGCACCTATAGACACAAAATGTGTAGTGGAAAAAAAGTGCACTGGGAATTTTAGATTTGTGCAAGATAAATAAGAAAACTTTATTTTCAATTGTTATTATTATTATTTTTAGGTAGGTATTTGATCTTGATCAAGAAAATTTTCGACTGCGGCGATTTTTCTTTTCTTGTGGTATTTTTTTAAACTGCATTCTGTATTGAATAATAAACCCCATCCCAAAATGAAAATTGAAAATATGGCATTGTGTGTAGATGTTCATTTTGTGTAGGTATGTGCAGTGGGAAAAAAGCTTAGAATAAATACTGAAATTTATGAGGAAAATATTATATGTGTATAGAGATAAAGTTATGAATGGAAAATATATTTGTATGAGTGACAAGTTCAATTTAGAAAAATGAATAATTAGATAAAGAAATTATTTTAGAAAGAGAGTTGGCTTTTTCTCTTCTCGTACAATTCAGATAAAATAAATTGCCTTTTTAGTATTATGCTCATCAAAATCGATACTTTGCTAATTAATTCCGCAAAATAGTATTTTAGCGGATCCTGTTCTTTAAAGTGACGTTGCTTACTAAAGCAATGAGCTGTTACTTACATTTTGTAGGATTATTTTCACTGATTTTCATTGTTTCATCACCCAAGTTTTTTAAAATTTTATTTTAAAGTTATATTTTCGAATAATTTTATGTAATTACTAAACAAATTTGAAGTGCATCCGTATGTATAACTTTTTCAGTGAATCAACTAATGTAGTAGGTACCTACACTCTACAATTACCAAATACGTACTTATTCATTACTTATATCATTATTCATGTATTCGTTTTCTTTTAAATTTTATTTAGTTAATTAAATGTAAGTGTGGGACAATAATTGGCAAATTATAATAGGTATTATTGATAATGCAGTTTGATAAAATGTTTAAACAAAAATAAATTTTGCAAATATCATTTTAATGATTTTAAATTTTTATACTAGGTACTTTAACTTTTATCATTATTAAATTAAATTATATTAAAGCCTTGTTCGAAATAATTACAAATTCCCTCCCGAACCCTAACCAAAAAAATCTGCTCTCGTCTAATTCTGCTTATTCTACTAATCTAATAAATAGTTTTACTTACATTTTAATAGTTTCATGTTCATGTACGTAATATGTAAACGATAATGTAAACCAAGATGCAAGCAAATAATAATAATTCAAATTTTGAGTAGAAACAAATTTCATATCATGGTCAACAAGATACAGGTACTTAGTTGCACTTTATTTTATTGCTAAATACTACCAGATTCAGCAAATTGTATTTAAAATTAACTGTAGGTACCCATAGATAATGATATTATCTTTTATTTTTAATTGCAAAAATTGTCATAAATAAATAATGTACCAATTTATTTTAGAAAAACTATATCAAGTTCCAAAAAGTACTACTTTCAGTTTGCGGATTTCTTAAATTTAATTTAAATATTGTAGCATAACCATACCGGACAAACGTTACTACATATAGTTTGTAATTAATTCGAACGATGCTCTCATATAATTTCGACTGAATTTCACTTACAGGTAAGTTCGTTTAATCTCCAAATATTATTACAATCTGTTAAATTATTTTGTTTGCGCTGTCAAAATCTTGAATAATTTTTGCGTTCACTGTACCTATCACTTTTGTCAAGAATTAAAATATTGACCCCAAATTTGAATTTTTGAATTACAATCCCACCTACATTATTTAATATCTGTGACAAGTTCAACAGAAAAATGTTTTCTAGTAATATGAAAATTTCCTGATACAATCCTTCAGCACTAGTGCTGCTGCAAACGAGGAAATCTTCAACTAGTATGAAACCAGTTTGTAAAGAATATTCTAGTACCTTTTGCCTTTCACTTTGAGATGGAGCAGCAGTGTCATTCGCAACATTATTATATTTTATCGAAATAAATACTGAAATTTCTTAAAGCATAAAGCTGTATTCCAAGTTACTGAATTATACATTACAATTAACAACAACCAGTTATGAATACAATATATAATAGAGTAGTTTCAATTTTATTAATGCTATCTTTACCGTTGTTTCAAATACACTAGAATATGTTTACTATTATTGTTTTATTATAATTTGTTAGCTCTAAATACAGTTTAAGCGCGCATTTATGAATTTAGTTATTATTATTTAATTATAGTTTTCTTTAGCATGTAGATACTATTTACATATTTGTTTATTATGTTCTAAAAGAAAATAAGAAAATATAAATACACGAAACAATAAGCTTTATAAAAATGATCTTCCAACTTGATTCAAGATTTACATATAATTATTTCTGCCTTCTATCATTTCAAGGACATTAAATCGAATAGTTTTTATCACCAATCATTAATTAATTCATTAAACAATCACTTTTAAATCCATCTGTCGACTCTTTAATTTATCTTTTCATCTCACAATTTTCAACGCCTAAAAGAACAATTTTTATTCTTTACAAACTAAGTGTTTTACCATCACCATGACCTTTTCCTCCGTGCTTGATTAAGCAACTGATTTACGATTGCATATAATTTATAATCGATTAATGGTTATTCTGTTGTATAGCTTATAACTTATTCTTGTCCTACGAGATCTTAGCATTTTATAATAACTGTTTTTCAACAATAGAATAAGATTTATTTTCAGATCGCTAAAGAGCGCTCCGGAGAGCTTCAAATATGACGATTTCCAGTGAAAATCGACGTATATGTGAAGCTTTTTGGAGAGCTGTTAAACGTCCGTCTTTCTGGTTTCCGAGTCTCTATAAAACACTTTTGATTTTACTTTTTTCTCACTATCGGAACTGCCCGAAAATCGTATTTTGTCGCCTCCTAGCTATGTCGTGTCGTGTCATTTTAAAGATAAAAACAGTGCTGCAAAACTGTTTTCGTTCCAAGTAAACTATCAGTTTATTACTGATTTCAAAATAATATTTAAAATTTAAACAAAAATTTAATATGCAGTTAATAAAGGATCTACAGATGAGCATTCTGAAAATTGCACTCTAAAATAATGCTATAAATGCCTATTTTCTTTTGCGTTTTTCTCGAAAACTAACAAAGCAATCATGATCAAGCGAGGTAGTTATTTGAACAAGTTTTTTTTATTCACACCTTTCGTCTAAAATGTGTAGGGCACTAACTACAGCAAAATTATAAAATACCATTGTTTTTCCTATAACAGATTTCAAATATATTCAAAATATTGTTATGACCACAAAACACTCGCTACGTTAGTAGGTACGTAGGTATATTCCGTGCTGTATTTTAGGCGGTATACGGGTCCCTAAGTAACAGCAAAAATAATAAAATTATAATATTTGATTATTGAACAAATAAAGGAATAATATAGTGTTAATGTAATAGTTATAATATTTATTAAAAGTATTAACTAAACTAAATAAAATCCTGCTTTTTTCCAAAATTGTCACGATGGGCTTGAAACAAAATTTCATTTCACTCATAATATTAGTTGTCTGTGCCTGATAAAAGAATTAAATAATTTTAAAGCAGCTCATTGCTTCCGGTTCACATTATGTTGGTAGCATAAATTTTTTATTCGTAAATGCTGAACCCACCTTATACAAATTACTTTGCTAAAATTCTAAAGATTAATATAGCGGCTAACAATTTTTTTGTATACAAGATTTTTATAATTTCTGTTTAATTCCTCTGCCTGTAAAATAATAATTAATTAACTATTCATCAATTATCTTCGAATGGGCAATATAAGTTTTTATATTCAAATAAAATTAAAAGCTCACTCTTATAAACAAATTTACCATAATTACCTTAATTTACTGGTAAGTGTGTAAACCATAAACTATTAAATCAACTTCTACTTCATAAATCATTCAATAAAGAATAAACAAAGATTCATCATATCGTCATCTTATGATTAACCACTGATCATCATATTTTCAATATAACTGTCGATTTCCTGGACAAATGCGGAAATAATACGTAAAGTTTGAAACGAATCAAAGCCGTGACCTGGGAGGTCATGGTTTAGGTTCGAATCCCGTTGAAGTGGTACGCCCTCACTAATTGTCGTCATATTGGTAGTGTCATGCAATGCTTATTTGTGACGTAGATAATGAGATAATAATAGGAGTTTGTCATCCATGGAATATCTAAATATTTGTTATTTAAATTTTATAAATTTTTGGCTTAAATAAGTTAATGTTTTCAAACATTACTATTTATAATATAGAAATCCCTACATGTTTTTGTCTTTTTTATATTTAACTGTGTCTCAAAAATTAAATGAAACTGAATAATTTAAATTAATAAATGCCATATTTTAAGTTTCTCTTGCAGATTGTTCAAGGTATTTTGAACAATTTTTCGTGATTATTCTCATGCTAGTATGACTTCAGGGGTATAATAACAGTTTTCTCCACATAGAACAAAATCATATACCTACTTATGTTTTATAATGGCAACTTATTTACGTCTCAAATAGACCATAGATTTTTTAAATGTTTATTTTCAATAAATTCGTATTAAACATTTTCTGGTTTGTCTACTACGATAGAAAGGTTGGCTCTTTGATCGCATAGAATTGAAAAGAAGATTCTTTCAGACAATCACATTGTCAGTTACATTACATATAAAATTTTAAATATTGAACGTTTTGGTGCCCACTATCTTCGTTATCAGCGAAGGAAATAGTGTACAGATAGATTTAGTAAGCTTCAGTTTTTTGTTGCTTGTTTACATCACATTAAATAAATACAATATTGTAATAATTTTTTGGTACATAAATATAGAACCTAACACTGATCATGCCCACGAAATAGTTTATCACCACCACTAGTTTGACAAACTAAAAAATAAATTATAATTGATGTAGAAATAAATACCTTCAATATTCTTTATGCATCAATTATTATAATAAAAATTTCGTTTCAAAACTTTTTTTTTAGATTTATATGCAGTACCTACGTTACGTATTGATATTATTTGCTGTTTACTATTTTTCTTTCCTGTTTGCGTCCCCGGGACGCATACGCAGTACCTACCTACTTTACTATTTCCTTTGATGAGTGTTTCATGTCTTATCGATTATTGAATGTAGTATTACCCTATTAGCTATAAAATATCTTATGTTTATGCTCACTTTATCGGCTACAACTACAAATGTATGATTGCAAATCACGATTGGATGATTCTTGATTATCCCGAAAGTTGAATTGATACCTGTACAACGAGAATCGAAGGCCAAGTGCTTTCCAATAGGAGTTTAAAATAGGAAATGTAAATTAGAAAAACGCACAAAGTGTATGGGTCAAGACAAATAATACAAATTCATTTGCATACTTAAATTTTACGTCATTTCCTTCATAAACCCTTTGGTATGTTTAACTATAATAATATTTAAACATCTATATAATCATTCAACTTGTCTAGAATCTAGTCCACATGATAAAGATTACTTTAATAGAATGTCTTTTGCTTTAAATCATTTATATAAAAGTTGGAACTAAGCAATAAATTTTTCGCTTCTAAAATTACAGGTACAAATGAGTGGCATAGATTTTAGTAAAAGATCAGTAAATTACAAAAATATTATATAATGTTGTCATAACAGTTCCCTACATTTTAGTTTAGTTAGGTACAGATGGATTAGGTTAATACTGTTTATTTTCACACTTCCTAAAAACCTTAGATAAATTTACCAAAGAAAATGGAACAAAACTAACCATTCTAAATAACAGTTTTCAGGGGTCAAAAAACTGTATAATAATGTTCTACATTTGTGTTCTAATCATTTAAATTGATTTATTAAGCTAATCAAAAAATCAAATAGTAACATAAATATATTGTGGCCATTTATAAGGTCACTAAATCTTGTTTATAGTGTGTTAATTTTTTATACGGTTATTAGATTGTTAATATACATAAAACAAGAAATTAGGAACAGGTGTTCGAATAAATTTATTTTAAAACTATGAATACGGACAATGCGAGAAACTGATGGTTATTTTTAATAAAATTATTAGAAATAAGGTTCTTAATGACCACAATAGCTAACAATTTAAATATGAAACATTTCGGACAATTATTTTCTACTTTTTAATTATATTAAATAATTATTACGGGACCAATAGAAAATAATTTTTTCTGCGATCGGTATTAATAGTAGGCTTTTTGGACTTGCAGATCAATGCTTTTTTGAAGACCGTTTATTATAGTGACGGTGTGAAAAGCATTCAGACCAGAATTGTTTATAATTTTAATTCGAAAATTATTACTTGAATTTTAGTATTATTTTAATGAAATTTCGGATGCTCGTGGTATCACTATTTCAGAAAAAAATTATTAAATTCAAATAATCATTTCAAAATAAAAATGATTAACAATTCTTATTATAATTATATAAGTCATCGTTAACCAAGATCTTCCATGTTCATTTATTTGACTATTATTAAACAAAATATAAACATTTCAAAAAATTTACGTTAAAAAATTACTTAACAAAGCTTATGAATACACTGTGCCAAAATATGAATTTTTTATGACATATATTGGCAGTAGACGTCATTAAAATTAACAGTTTCTAAAAATGTGACAAAATCATAGATCATTTTTGCTGTAAATTGTTATTTCTGCACAACACAACACATTTAAAAATTTGAAACTTGATAAAATAACGTAGAAATGTGCATAGGTATTTTAATATAAAATTTGGTTCTAATTTTTTAAATGCTTTATTCATCTTTAAACCCAACAGACTACAAATTTATGAATATGTTATAATTTACCTAATTTTCCTGTATTTGCTGTTAAATCAAGTATCAAGCATATTATCTAAAAGTAACAACCTTGTCGTAAGGCTTAAAAATATAATTGGAGAACTCAGGATGACGTTTTACTCTGGAAGTAAAGAAAACATAAGAAAACATAACAAAGGTATCTGGATATTCAACCAATACAGGTAGAAACATCCCCTGACCCTTTGAGTCATCTCGTTGTGGTCTCTCTCTTAGAGCTGACCAAACAGCAATCCTCCAGTTTACAAGAGAGTAGGTTGGAAAGTCAGGTTAAAACCTAAACTCGTTCTGATCCTGAGCCAAGCTCGTGCATACAAGCCGCAACCTGACTTACTCTAACTAGGGGTAGAGTAATATTCAGATATCTAGGACCCAGAGCTTCGCGAGAAGGCAGAGCTTGTCATGTACTGTCCGTTTTACACAAGCGGAGCTAGCGAGTATATGCTGCGCTGCACTTCACTTAATTTTCAAAGAAAACTAAAATATAACTCAATCACAATCAATTACAAAATTCACAGCGTTACACGAAGCTAAACACTACGAACGTCAACATGAGAATAACAAATATTGAAGCTGATGTTCTGTAGAACAGACAGTAGCGTAGTTTTCTCTTGTTTATCATCTATGCCTCTCTTTCTAAGGCAAGAATTCGTACTTCGCGCAGGGTTCTACTTAATTGAATTTACCTCTACTGCAAGGTGTTGACCTAGCGCACGACTATAGGATGGTGATCTCATCAGGTAATCTCACCTACTACCCTGAACCACTCATGGGTTCGGATCGAACCAATCGAACAGCCAGGTGCTGCCGCTATGACTGGTCCTGCCAGAACGGTGCACGCCAGGATAGGGTACTCTCACACTCGCATTCAGAACAGCGAATCACACACCACATCTCACAACTCTAAGCTCACTATGCTATTTATTCTATTCAATATTCAATAGGGTAGTTTACCATTTTTTAAAAAGTTTTTTATTGAAACTTCATGTTATTTGAAAGCGATTGAGAGTACTGATAAGCTTTAATTGTTCTTAATAAAGCTGTAATTAATTTTTAAAGTTTGTGTGACGTAGATGTATAGCTGAAAATTTTCTCAAACCATGGGGCTGGAATTAAAATGTAATCATGTAAAATCAACTGTTTCTAAATGTTACAAAATATAAAATACAATCTGGTAGTTTCCTTATTACTGTAAGTAAGAATACACGTGAAACGCATTATTGTGACGTAGATGTATCGATACTTAAAATCTCAACAATTAAAACATTTTCATGGCAATAACTCATTTTTGAGGTCTCCTTTCAATATAATTGATTGGATTTCGAATTTGCTACTATGGTCAAGTACCCTATTCACATAATCACAACTGAACTCACCAGGCCAGATCAACACGGAATATTACAGCAATCTCATTATTTCATTGTCGGGATATTTAATTCTCGCGCGTTTCCCCTTCCACCATCTCGAGCAGCCGTCTGCAACCATACAACTGCAACCAAATCAACCGGCTGCAACCGTTCAACCAGCATGCGCGCCAATATTCATTGTAAAACTGTCAAGCGCCTTTTCTATACTGTCATATTTTTCAACCACGTTTATTTGGTGTACTTTATTATTTTGTTATTAAATAAAGAAGTAAATGTAGGAAAGTTTTCCACTGTGTTTTCACATCCTATAACTACAGGTTATGGGCCCAGGTATACGATAAATACAAAGTCAATAAATAGCACACGATATAAATCGGGCAAGTTTTTCTAACCTCAAAAAGTGTTGTAAATCGGAGAAAGCATGGCATACGCAAACGTCATGAATACTGCACGTCTAGAGGCACTTACAAAGGAAAACTACGACACATGGAAGATCCAGGTAGAGGCTCTTCTTATCAAGAATGAAATGTGGGGCTATGTTTGTGGCGACAAACCGAAACCGGAACCAGCTGTCGGAGGAACAGCAGCAGCAGTAGCAGCAGCTCAGGCAGCTGCAGATGATTGGGCAAAACAGGACGGAAAAGCAAGGTCAGATCTAATTTTATCTATTAGTCCACCCGAGCTTAAGCAAATTCGAGATTGCAAAACGTCCAAAGATATTTGGGACAAGCTTGAAACAATATATGCATCAAAGGGACCGGCTCGCAAGGCAACACTGCTAAAGCAGCTATCCCAGCAAAAGATGCGCGATGGAGACGATGTGCGGGAACATCTCTCAACCTATTTCGATGCCGTTGATAAACTCCAATCCATGCAAGTCGAAATAAATGGCGATTTATTAAGTATAATGCTGCTGTACAGTCTACCTGATTCATTTGAGAATTTCAGATGTGCTATAGAGTCGAGAGATGCCCTTCCAAGTGCTGACTCTCTCAGAATAAAGATAATCGAGGAAAGCGAGGCCAGAAAACAGAAAACCGTCAACAGTAATACTGGTGCATTTTTCGCCAGGGGTCAAGGTCAATACCGTTCAAATTTACAAAAATCTGGAAAACACACCGAGAAGAGACCAATCAAATCAAAGTGTTACTACTGTAACATCCCAGGGCACAAGATATCAGAATGCAGAAAGAAGAAGAAGGCCGAAAGTCAAAAGGGAAATTTGACAGATGAAATCTACTTCGCTGATGCTTGCAACACTCAGTCAGTACCACCATTCGAAACAGGAAATGCTTCCGCTCAATGGTGTCTCGACAGCGGTGCGACTTCACACCTGTGCAACGATAAATCGTTGTTCATCAGCTCGGAGGAAGTGAGGAGCGGGCTGCGCTTGGCCAGCAGCGCGACTACACAAATTAATGCTAAAGGAAGTATCCAAATTTCAACGAACGTAGATAAATCCACAAAGTCTATTGTTCTTCAAAATGCTTTCTTCGTTCCAGATTTGCGTACCAATTTAATGTCTGTTGCCAAATTGGTAGACAGAAACCACACTGTCACCTTCACAAGGGAAGGGGCAACAATCAGAAATGCTTGCGGCACCACTCGACTAGAAGCCAATCGAGTCGGAGACCTGTTTTACCTGAAACAGGAGCAGCAACAGGCCAGTTCAGCTCTCAGTGAAACATCTCCTATAAGAAAATGGCACCAACGTCTCGGTCATGTCAACTTCAATGACCTTACCGTACTAGTCAAAGACGGCTACATCAAGGAGCCGAACATCAAAAATGACTGCACGGTTTCGTGTGAAACTTGCATTACGGGTAAGCTTACTCGCTTACCGTTTCAAAACCGCACCGAGAAGTCGCCAACGCCCCTCGGCATCATCCATTCGGACCTGTGCGGACCAATGCGAGTCAAATCACATGGAGGGGCCCTCTACTTCCTAACATTCACCGACGACCATAGCCGGTGGACCGATGTATACTTCCTACGAAGTAAGGATGAAGTAGTCGAGAAATTCATGGAATACAAGAGCTACGTCGAGAACCTAACTGGACACAGGATTAAAGCCCTGCAGTCCGATAACGGCAAAGAATTTTGCAACAAACGTTTCGACGAGATATTGAAGAATAGTGGAATCCAGAGACGACTAACGACCCCGTACACTCCGCAGCAAAACGGAGTCGCCGAGAGGAAAAACCGAACCTTAGTGGAGATGGCACGCTGTATGCTCCTCGAATCCGGTATGTCTCCTTCGTTTTGGGCCGAAGCTGTCGCCACTGCCAACCACATAAGAAATAGATGCCCGACCAGAAATCTAAATGGAGCGACGCCGTACGAGAAACGGACAGCAAGACGTTTAAACTTGCATTATTTAAAGGCATTCGGATGTAAGGCATTCGTTTTGGACAAACGACCCGACAAAGGAAAATTTGACCCCAGAGCCTCGGAGGGGAGGTTTGTTGGATATTCTGAAACTTCCAAAGCATATCGCATATGGATGCCGAACGAAGGGAAGATCAAGATAAGTCGAGATGTCAAATTTCTGGAAGAATTCGGTTCGTACAACGACTTTACTGAGATCATCGCCGAAAATACAATCAATGGACGCTCGAAACTCGTAACCGATTCCGTGGACATTCAACTAAACAAAACAACGCATACTCATGAAGACGAAGCAGAAAATATCAATTTTCCGAAGATCGAAATAAACCAACCTGCGTCAAACGAACAAGATGTCTACTCAAACACAAATCAGCACCCAGTCAAACAGGAAGAAGACGTAAGAAAGCGAGGTCGTGGACGACCTGTGAAAATCAAAACGGGTAAGCCAGGCAGACCCAGAAGAAGATATCATTATGCGAATTACGATACAAGTTCCAAGAATGAAGAAAATCAAACTACTTCGGAATCCGAAGAATCCGAACAGGAGACTCGTACCGAAATGAACAAGGAGGAACTCTCTTGGCACGACGCAGAGTTTGTAATGACCTGCTCCGAGGTCACCATGTCTGAAGCAACTTCTGGTCCAAATTGCGACGAATGGAAGAACGCAATTTACGCAGAAACAAAGAGTCTTCTAGAAAACGACGCATGGGAAATTGTTAATCGTCCACAAGATCGAAGGGTCATCGGATCAAGAACAGTTTTGTGCAACAAGTACAAAAGCGACGGTACCCTAGAACGCCGAAAGGCCAGAATCGTAGCCAAGGGCTACGCGCAGGTACCTGGTATAGATTTTTATGATTCGTACTCTCCAGTCGCAAGACTCAGTTCATTCAGAATATTAATGGCTTTAGCTGCAAGGAAAAATCTGAATGTGACACAACTCGACGTCACCACGGCATACCTGTATGGCAACATCGACACCGAAACGTACATGGAAATGCCGGAACTACTCGAAGAAATGATCAGAAGAATCATAAAAGAAGAAAATGACCTACAACTCAAAACAAAAGCCAGGGACATGTTGCAAAGAATCCAAGAAGGCAACCAAGTATGTAAACTGAAACGAGCCATTTACGGTTTAAAACAGGCTGGACGTCAGTGGCACTCAAAACTATCCGACGTGCTGCACGAAGCAGGATTCGCACCCACGAACTCGGATCCATGCATGTACGTGGATAAGGACAAACAAACATTCATATTAGTCTACGTCGATGATTTATTAATCGCCACAAAGGACAAACGTAGAGAAAATTTAATAGTGAATACTCTATCTGAACACTTCAAGATCAAAAATCTGGGAAATGCGAAATTTTGCCTGGGTATCGAGATAAATAAAACAAGGGAGAGTATACACATATTACAATCAGGATACATCAGAGAAATCTTAGAACGCTTTGAAATGTCTCACTGCAAGCCAGTATCTACACCACTTGCATCAGGGACAAACCTCCACGACTTCTCCACAAAAGAAGATGATGCAGCAGCCAGACGACCTTACAGAGAGCTAATCGGGGCCCTTATGTACCTAGCAATCGCCACACGCCCCGACATCGCACACACTGTAAGCGTATTAAGTCAATTTAACGAAAATCATTCCAGTATCCACTGGAGCGCCGCCAAACGCGTTCTACGCTACCTTAAGGGAACGATAAACCACGGACTCTCCTACGAACACAATGACGCAACACTGCAAGGTTTCGTCGACGCAGATTGGGCCAACGACTCAAGCGACCGCAGATCGTACACGGGCTTCACGTTCATACTGAGTAATGCGGCGATAACCTGGGAATCGCGCAAACAGCGAACAGTGGCACTATCCAGCACAGAGGCAGAATACCTAGGTCTCTCTACGATAGCCAAGGAATCCGTCTACCTAATTCGATTCTTAAAAGAACTCGGACTCGACTCACTTACAAATGTGGAATTATTTAGCGATAACAACGGTGCCATAAAATTGTCAGAGAATCCAGCTCATCATTCCAGGACAAAACACATCGACATTCGGCACCACTACATTCGCCAAGTCCTCAAAGAAGAACCTGTTAAACTGTCACATTTGTCTACTAATCTTATGATTGCAGATGTTTTTACCAAAGGGCTTCCCCGACCTAAACACGACTACTGTACCCGGGGACTAGGACTGGTGGACAACTCACAAGCTCGAATCAAGGGAGAGTGTCGGGATATTTAATTCTCGCGCGTTTCCCCTTCCACCATCTCGAGCAGCCGTCTGCAACCATACAACTGCAACCAAATCAACCGGCTGCAACCGTTCAACCAGCATGCGCGCCAATATTCATTGTAAAACTGTCAAGCGCCTTTTCTATACTGTCATATTTTTCAACCACGTTTATTTGGTGTACTTTATTATTTTGTTATTAAATAAAGAAGTAAATGTAGGAAAGTTTTCCACTGTGTTTTCACATCCTATAACTACAGGTCTTTATAACCGAACTAAACAATTTACTGATTTAGGATCTGTGTACCTACTATTCAAACATTGCAATTGGACTAAAATCTAAAAAGGCAAGCTAATAACTTTTATTGGCTAATTCGTTTGTAATACTCTCATTAATAAGAAGTAAATTGGTTGACTGATTTCAAAGTGAGTTATTTAACCAAAACAGAAAAATTATCAGAACAATACATATACCATTCCTTGTATTGCATTTTCTAAATATTAATAATTACCGTTTTATTGCTGACGATGGTTATTAATATTAATTACACGGCCAGATAATAATTAATATTTTTATTGACATATTTATTACTTATACCTGTCCTTCACCATAAAACATCAAAATTAACCAAGAATATTTATTAAATTGATAAATATTTAATAAAAACTACATTGTCGAAATCTTGTATATTTGTTTTGAGCATACTAATTGCTAATAATTAATTAATTAAACGTTTTCGGCAATGTTTTGTAACGACATATTTTTTAAAGTCAAACAAGTTTATACTTTAAGGAATTTTACATTGAAAATTCTATCTTTGTAAGGTAAAAACTTCATTTGCAGCTATCAACAAAACGTTTGATCAAAATTTATTTTATTTTGTAATTTATCGATTATCGCCCACAAAAAGTTGAAATATACTGTTCCTTATAGTAAAACAATAATAGTGCATAATCAATAAATTATCTTGCAAGGTTACCTTTAAAGTTAAAGTAACAGTTTATAAAAATAACCGAAATAAAAAGGAGGAAGTATCAAAAACATTTGAAGGAGTAGTCTCTACTGGACATTCATTAATCAAGTATTCATGCGTAAACTCGAGATTTGTTTCTTTGTTTGTTTTTTTGTTTCAATTTCAACTTTAATTTTATATTTGAAGAGTTAATAGCTGGTCATTAGAAATAAAACATCTGGTTCTTTTTCATTTAGAAGAAGGTTATGGATATTGTGTTATGATTTTTTTAAGAACTTTAATAGATATAATTATTAACTTTGAATATTTTAATATAGATTTAAAATTAATTTGCATAAATTGTCATTAATGCATGTTTTTTAAGAAAAAATAAATTTAGCAATATTATTTTCCCACAAATTATAATTTTTAATTATACAAATTTCTCATTTTATGCCAATAACCTAAAATCAGTGGAATTGAATTATTAAAGAAAATTTTAATTTTTTTTATATTTCAACCTTCATTTAGACTACGAGATCTTGAAACGAATTATATTATAATGTATAGTTTTACAGCTAAGACGTCAACAGTGTTATAGTTTATTAACTAGCTTGATATTGCCCTCATAAACTAACAGAATTATTTATAGAATAGTGTACTAAAACGAAAATTGGACAGGAGTTCAGTGGACATTGAAAATATTTACTGATATTTCATAAAATAAAATAGTAAATTGCAATTGAAATTAAAGTTTATAGTATATTAATTTAAAAGTACGTCCCAATGATATACAGATATAAAAATAATAAAATTTTAGCATTACTTCTAATTCATTTCATCATGAAACTGAGTAAAAAGTAAGATTTTATATTTTAGGTACATATAATTTAGATTGGGGTACACTTTCCCCTGCCGTTTTTCCCCTGGTAAATTTTCCCCTGCCCCATTTTTCCCCTGTCCCATTTTTCCCCTGCGACATTTTTCCCTTAGTTCATTTTTTTCCTGCCTAATTTTCCCCTGTCTTTCTCCATCCTTGTAATCATCATTAACCTAACATAACCTAACCTATCCTGACGACTGTACGACAGTTTTTCTATCCCTTTTTTTCTACTCCATTTTTTCTACTCATATTTTTTTTACTAATTTTTTAAAACTAGAACATTGCCTAACATTTTTCTGAACTTAACCCCATCATACTCTACCACACGGTAGAATTCAAATAAATATTATTTTCTGACAGAATTAAAAAAATGAATAATTTTTTTTCAAATTTTTAGTAGTCGTGGGAAAAAAATGAGGGAAATTAATAGAAAGGGGAAAAATGTACAGGGGGAAAAACGGCAGGGGAAAAGTGACCTCCAACCATAATTTAAGTTAAAACATTTAAGGTGGAAATTTATGAATATTAATCTAAGAGTTACACAGTTACAGGATGAAATTTTTAAAATAGGTAACTACATTTTATTAAATATAAGTAATTATATATTGAAATTGATTATTTTATGTTAAATACAAATTAGTCACATCCTTTTCGCAATTTACTAGAAGTATGTACTTTGACATTGCGACAATTCATGAGACAACAAAGTTCATTTGTTTCTTTTTCTTATTTATTTTCTCATTCATATTCATTTTACTATTCATCCTTAATATCACGTGTTTAGTAAGTAGTATGGAATATGCAGGTAAATAATTCACGTTTTCAAATAATTTATAATAAATTATGCCATTAATTAAAAATAATGTTTAAAAACAACTGACCATCGTTTCAAAATTGTTTTTGATTCTTCGACTAGATTTTTTTCTAGAGAGATTTAATTTGATAATACACTTGGAAATATTTAAATATTTTTTGGGAAACCAATTGAAAATCGCATAAATGTCATTTTTTACATTTTTACTGAACTTTTCTCCCCGAGAGATCTAAGTAAATTAACACCAGACTCGGTATAATTTGAATGAGTAATGTAATGTAATGTTTAAATGTTATTTTTATTTTTGAACGAATAATGTTTTCAAAAAACAACAAGCAATTATTATTATTTTACAAAGTTGTTTAATTTTTACTTTATAGTATCTACATTATTGTTTATTTTAACCGAAACGTTTAGGAACGTTATACTTCATTCAGCACTCAGTAAACGAAAACTTTGGGCCATGGGTAAAGAAAATACTTCCCACTATCTTGCGGTGAACAATCTCAAAATACAAAAACCATTTACGCTAACTGATATCCTGGTAGACAGCGAATAATTTAAGCATCTCACGCACAACGGGAAGATCAAAGTAAGCGCTAAGATTCGCATAAAAGATGGCACCTGCTTGCTCTGGTGGCAGTTGTTGTCAAGTTCTCTACACCACTAGATAAAGACATATTTATAAAATATTATTCTAGCAACAATCATTTTTATGTTGTTCATTGCAAGAGGATAAGATCTATGGAGAAAATGTGTTAGTGGTGAATTTATTTATTGGACTTGAGTTTTTGTGCATTCTGTGATATTAAAATGAAAATTCAGGTAGGAATGTTATTAATAAATTAGTACCTACCTATACTAGTGATTTGTTCTGAGCTACTGAATTATAAATTACAACAAACAATCAATTGAAAAGTACAGAAGAATTATTCTTGTCTTCATTTTTATTGTTGTTTTTCATATGCCAAAATGCGTGAATTATTTATACCTATTTAATATTACTACCAATTTAATTTATTTATATGAATATTTTATTACGACTTTATTATATGTATGTATGTATGTTATTTATTTATTATTTTGTTATATATTGCCCTGTAATTGGATCTCTATTGGCCAATAAATTTATTATTATTATTATTAGTACTTTTGAATAAAATTTTATGTCGTTGTCCATTATATATTTTTTAAATATTCGTTTCAAATTTATATTTCATTCATTATGTAGTGGTTACTTCCTAAAATTTCTTACAAGTAAAAATGAAAATTTATTTAACAAAAGTGCGCAGCATCGTTCCCAGATAGGGCCATTTAAATATGTTACTAAGTACGGCTAGATATTTTAATTGTTTTTCAATTTTTCTAACTAACAGAATTGAGATGAATAACATCTAAATTATTTAAATAATATACACCTATCTTATATAAAATTTCACTTACTATAATTTTTAATATTTTATGTTTAATATTATTTAATAAAACAGTTTTCTAGCAAAATTGCAATAAACATTTGATGTAGTAAGTACAAATTAATTATTTTTCTAAATTAAAGAAATAGTGAGTTATAATTTAATATTTAAACAATAATTGTAAACTAGTTAAATGATAGCCTTTTTGCAAATGAAAATGTGGTAAAAAGTTTCAAAAAATATTACATCAAGAAATGCAAATTCTAAAAAGTTTAATTATTGAAATTGAACGTCTGAAAAAAATGTCATAAATATCTAATAAAACAAAGCATCACCTTCGCCATTCCTCCGATGTCTTCTGACATCATATTATGTACATATTTATTATCCGGCGTTATAACACAGAATAAGTATCTATCGAGCTATCTATTTATGTTGTATTTATAAATTAACACATCTGATGCATCGAGAAAAGATTATGCATCTTCGGTATAGACATACATATATACATTTAAACGATTCGTGTCAAATTTATTTGTACTGTTTGTTAAAACGTTAAATCACTTAATGTTGAGGCTATTTGTCCTTGTAGATGTTAATAATTTACTGTTGAAGTTGTTAAAGCAAACGAAAATAGATTTATTGGGAAAATTAGAATTTCAAAAGCAGAAATTCGCTAAATACCTGCTGAAAGTAAAAATAAAATTTACTTCATGCGAAAAGAATAGAACAAAAATTCAATAAACAATTTATAACTGTAAAATTTTTAATACTATACATAAAAATTTATAGATCTTAATAAATTCATATAAAGCTCTATAAGGATCAATTTTACAAAAATTACAATAACTTATTTTATCCATGACTAAATTTGAAGTTTCCCTTAAATAAACAATATCGAATCGAAGTCAAATTTTCAAATGCAAAAATAACATTGCTGTCATAATTTCGATTCCATGTGTTTTATTTAAGCGACACTTAAAATTTAAGGGATAACGATGCAACTGGCCATAATTCTACTATTGCTTGCAGTGAATAATATGCCCCGTTACTAACAACTGACATAAAAAATTATTTAACTGTTTTTTACTTCCTTGTACGAAGTAAGGAAGTATTGTAATCGCGAAAAATTTCGGTTCTCAGATTTTGACGGAAATATCCGTTTTGACCTTTTCTGAATCCATTATGACTAGTTTCGACGTGACGTCTGTACGTACGTACGTATGTACGTACGTACGTACGTACGTACGTACGGACGTATGTGTGTCGCATAACTCAAATACGGTTAGACGTAGAAAGTTGAAATTTTGTATTTAGGACTGTTATAGCATCTAGTTGTGCACCTCCTATTTTTGGTTTCAGTCTACAAACCGGAAGTAGTACTTTTTAAAAATATTTCGATAAATATTTAATTTTAGACAATTTTTTTTATTTTAAATGAAAGATTATGTGATTATTACCTAAAATCGGTATTTTATAAATATTTTTGTATCTGCTATCATTTAAAAATAATTAAAGTATATATTTATAATTTATAGTATTTCGGTATCTTGTAGTCCATGATCGATTAACATTTGTTACTACGTAAAATTTAAATGATTATGACATGACAGTGACAATAGTAAAATATGCTTTATATCTTCTTCTGCAGTTTAAATAAAATGACTAAAATATATTTGTGAGTATACTAGTATAATAAGTTAAAAGAATTTTTAATATTATTTTACATTTTAGTTATTAAGAAAAGTATGAACACACAAGGCGTACAAGGAAGTCATGTGGTGTCCACGTCAGATTTTTTATCAATATAAAATTTATAGTATTAGAGCTTTTGACCAATAGAACATCTTGCATAAAAGTATATTCAAACATAAAAATCTTTTGCTAGGTCACGTGCACAAAATTTTAAAAATAAAAGATTTTTGACAGCAGTTAGTGTAAATTTATGTTATAAAATGAACAAATTATTTAGTATAGCCGTGAATAAAGTATAGTATCCTACTCGAGTTTAACATGGTAATTACTCACTCGAATGATTACGACACTCGTGTAGTAAATTTTTATGCTTCTAAAGCATTGTTAAAGTCTTATCGAATAATAATACTAGTAGATATTTTATTTCTTAATAAGTCACGATTATTTTATCATTATTCATAATATCAAATGTGTCCTTATAAGAGTGCGGATTATTATGCTTATGCAGGAAAATGTGATTGAAATATGCATGCAATATGCATTGAAATTAGGCCAAAATATGCCCAAAATATGCGTAAAATAAATATGCAATATTTTACAAATATATGCAGATAAGCAACTTAATTTTATTCATTTTAACTAATACGTTATTTAGATACCTATATAAATTTGCAAAATAAACTACATTTTGTCGTCTTGCATAAGAATAGGTATCACATAAAATGAACAAAACAATGTATGTTCTGAAAAATGTCTTTAAAATAAGTGTAAATGAACACATCATTTTTCGAAGAGTGTCATGCATTTCTTGGGCCACTGCTTTACATAGCTATTCCCCAACGTAACATAAAGTACTGAAGTAGAATGGTATAAAATTTGAGCGAATATTAACAATATAAGTATCCCGAATAGAAATTTATAATATGATAATTTAAAAAATTGAAAATTTTGGTTTAATAAGTATAAAATAATGCAGTTATATGAATTTATAATAAATATGTAAAATAAATAAAAATATTGATATAGGTATATGCAGAAATTTAATACCATATTTTAATCTATTATGAAATGAAAACATTTGTAAAAGAAATACAAATATACACAATAATACAATATATGCAAATGGGCATATAATCAGTACTCTAGTTATATAAATAGAAAACATTACTTAAATGTAATTTAAAATTGCATTGATTGCTAAAACGCTTGGATTTATAAATGCTAGTATAATTTATTGTATTAAAATATTTTTTTATAAAATAGTCTAGCTAAAAATACCCTAAATTTTTAGCAACCAGAAAATAGTTATTTGTGTAAAAATTACGGTAGAGCAATCAAAAATAAATCATTGTGAAATTACTATTTGTCGTGATAATAATATTTCAATGATATCAGGACAACAAACAAGCTTTATAAAAAACAAACAGAAACAAAGTCTTTACAATCGCAATTAGTGGCCAATTTGAGGCAAATTTTATTGTTTTTCTTGAACAATTGCGACAAAGTATATGTCCTGTTAGACAGTGACGATTCTATCATCCTGTAGTTTTTTAGTATAAAATTCTCAAGAAAGGTTAACAATAAAAACTATTTCTAAGATAATGTGTATTAATACAGTAGTTAGCCGTAAATTATATTAACAGGATATGATCTATGTAAAAGAATGCATTAAAAAGCCATAAAAGCATTGTATTTTTTCAAAAATTTCAATAAAAAGAAACAGTTAATTATAAAAGCAATAATTTAAATAATGTTATGAGTCTTTTATAGGTATATCTGCATGTCGTTAAAAATGCGTTAATAGCTTATTAAAACAATAAAAACAACTTAATTAAAACATCACAATCTATATATTTAATCGGTAATAACTTTAAATTAATTTTTAAAAAATGCAAAACTCCTTATCAGATAATATCAAGTTACCTTTTATAAACGTCTTAATAACAATTTAACAGTTATTGAAGCAAGAAATACGGTTAAACAAACAAACTTTTTACACTGCAAGAAAAACGTATGAATGAAATTATGAAACACTCGTAGTAAGTACTGTTTCATGAGTAAACAAAAAATGTTTGCAAGAAATTGTTGATTTATTTTAAGAGCTAGATGACGTGTGCAATATGACAATAAATAAAAATCCTAGTATAATAAAAAATCACGCCTACGTTTATTAATAAAAATAATATTGTCCTTGGTGCGATGTAGGTAACTGTTTTGATGTGCAAACACGAAAGGAGTTAACGTTTCTCTAGGTACCTACAACATTTTTTTATATCGAATTTTTCTGTTCAATGTAACAATTAACCTAGTGTAGAATTTTAATGTGTAACAGAGGGAATAAAAAATTATTTAATCATATTAAAGTTGATTTCCTCATGAAGTTATAGACAAAAACTGCAAACACAAAAAAATTTTGGAATCAAGAACTGTATCAACGATGTGCTTATTTGATTTATAATAATAATTGTATTAGTACGATTAAAGAGCAAACTAAAATATAACCTATGACTGAACTTGCACAATACATAACACGGCGAATTATAATTTAGAAATAATTGTACTAACTATTTATTTCGTGACAGCACTAATTTGCAAGTTTTGTCACTTATTGTCCTTTATAACAATTTTTAATTAAACAGAAAACATATCTATTAGATTTTAATCTGATAAACAAAAGAAAACATATTTTACCTTACGTCTCTTCCTAAAATTTTTGTCTAATAAAAATAAAAATCTGACGTGGACACTACATGACTTCCTTGTACGCCTATTAAACTGTTCATACTTTTCTTTTCTAAAATGTAGAATAATATAAAAAATTCTTTTAACTTATTATACAAATATATTAATATATAAGTAGGTACTACTACTACTGCTATTATACTCAAAAATATATTTTAGTCATTTTATTTAAAGTGCAGAAGAATATATAAAGCATATTTTACTATTGTCACTGTCATGTCATAATCATTTAAATTTTACGTAGTAACAAATGTTAATCGATCATGGACTACAAGATACCGAAATACTTAATTATAAATATATACTTTAATTATTCTTTAATGATACCAGATACAAAAATATTTATAAAATAAAGATTGTAGGTAATAATCACATAATCTTTCATTTAAAATAAAAAAATTGTCTCAAATTAAATATTTATCGAAATATTTGAAAAAAGTACTACTTCCGGTTTATAGATTGAAACCAAAAATAGGAGGTGCACAACTAGATGCTATAACAGTCCTAAATACAAAATTTCAACTTTCTACGTCTAACCGTATTTGAGTTATGCGATATACATACGTCCGTACGTACGTACGTACGTACAGACGTCACGACGAAACTAGTCATAATGGATTCAGAAAAGGTCAAAACGGATATTTCCATCAAAATCTGAAAACCGAAATTTTTCGCGATTACAATACTTCCTTATTACTCCGTACAAGGAAGTAAAAAGCATTAAGACGATCCTCTACCGTGCCAGAAAACAGCCAAAAACATGGAATTCGCGCGCCACTCCACAGCGTTTATTGTTTTGTTAAATATAATAATCTAAAGATATTGTTGAAGATAAAAGTACAATCTACAAAATGGTCGATGCAGAATTTTAAAATTTTGCTTTAAAATCGAAATATGTTAATTTGAATTTTGACAATTTTTGTTAATTTTTGAACACAAATATCTTCTATTTTAAAACGAATTTTAAAAATTTGAGCGGTTGTTTCGCAGATCCAAGCTTTGTTAACAACATATTACAATTTGAAGTTATTTCACTTATAAATAAAAGCTGTACAGTGGCGCGCGAAAACCTCCTTTTTTAAAAATATTGCAGTTTTTTTACAAATATGGGTCTCTAAATAATTTTTTCCCCTCAAACATTAAGTACTTGTTATTATTATGTTTAACAAAACAATAAACGCTATAGCATAGCGTGCGGAATCAATGTTTTTGACTTTTTACTGCCATGGGTAGTGCACATCGAGGATCACCTTAAGAAATAAAAACGTCAAGTAAAACTTTTGTTTCTATTCGTTTTAGACTTTAGAACGTACTCAAGTGAATTATAATAAAATTATTTTGTTGGTTTTTTACTACACAATTTCTCCAGAAATATGAATTTATGAATCTGTGAAACATGTTAGACTCAAGTTAAGTAAAAGGTGTAACACTTAAAATATTTAATATTTATTTATACTCGTAATCACATATTATGCAAATGTACAAATCCTTATTATTTTATAAAAATTATGTGAAATGGTTGCATCACACATTATATTAATTTATTTGAGTTTTAATTTGATACTTACCTTAAACTTATGAATAGATGAATAAGTATGGACATACAGAGTTCTGACCGATTTATAATGTCCTTCATCTATTAAAAATTGTCATAAATTGCAAATATTATTAGGTACTTATTTTCATCAAGTAATTGCTCGTACTTGAATTAACACAGATTAGTGCGACATTTTACAATTTGGTATTTTGTTGTAAATATCACAAATAGCAAAATCTTAAAATATTAAATACTGAATAAATATAGAACATCTTAATTCAATGCTTAATTTTAATTTCATAGTATCTATGTAACAAATATCTTTTACAATATTTTAAACATAAATTTGCAACTATAATGCAAAAAAATTATAAACATTTTAATTAATTATCTATAAATGTCAGATTAAAAAATAAACTTGAATTGTGAGCAAATTATATTGAATTTAAATGGGAATCTGATTGCCTTGAACCTAACATTATCGTAAGTAATTTGATATCGAGTATATGAAAAAAGATATCCGAATTATTGACTGATGACGGGAAAATTAGAGATAATGTTTTAGTTCTTATATAATTTATAAATGATTATAAAAGTAAATAAATAATTAAAAGATGATGACACTTCTGATCATCAAAATGTTTGTTTTGATTAACAAAATTTATTTTATTATCCTTTACGCATTAATTATAATTTTTAATTCTAATGGACCATTAACATCTTCATTAATTAAGTTAAGTTATCAATGTTTGTATTTTACTGTACAATTATTTATTCCAACTAAATTTTACATTATATAATACCACAAAATTTACATTAAATTTCAATTGGTAAATTTGGGAGTGTTATATTCAAATCCGGGATTACCAGATTAACAATTCACCAATACAGTACTCTCGAAATAAAATATTCCAAAACGGATTATTTTTAAATTAACAGATTCCTGTTTTTATTTATAAAATATGAAATATGACTTTGTAGTATTTAGCAGTTAATTTGCAAATTTGCTACATGTATTTAAGTGGTTTTTTTTAATATCGCTGATTTTTCATATACCGTAATCTGTAAAAAAATGTCCACATATTGACATAAATTAATAATGAAAGAACCGGTATTACTAAATGACCAAATGTGTAAAATTAGATTGTGGTATACGTTGTCATCAAAACATGAAATGTTTCTAAATTATTTTTAAAATAATCTGTAATGACTGTCAACTATTTTTAAAATAGTAGACCAGGCACGTTATGAAAAATATCGTAGATATATTATTCAATTCAATATTAGTTTTACTAAACTAATTATATATGTTAGTTTCATTTATTTTGATTTTATAAGATAAATTTGAAAAGTGAGCTGTCTCTTTTAAAATTGAATAAGTAATTTATTTTGGTTACCTTAGGTAATAACTCAGCATTGATAAAAAAAATTATAATCGATTATCGATAAACACAATGACAATAATAAGTGAATAATTATGTTCTTCACTTATATTTAATACTTCATTTGATGTCAAGGTTCCAAGTTCAAAAAATACACCCCTTTTATTTTAATCTGACCTTCGACAACCTACGTTAATCATTTCAATATTATTTATAATCACATTCTCTTTTCTTTCATTATTTTTATATGATATATTCTTACATAATAAAAATGTCTTATTAAATTACATTTATTGATAACTGATATATTCATTGATAATAAAATTACAATATTATAAATTTTACAAATTATTATAATGTGTTACACCACCCGCAAGTTTTTGCCGCACCTAAATATACCTACTTCTAAATTCGTTGAAAACTTAAATTTATGGCATATTTTAATATAAGTACTATTAAATAATGTGTGTCCGATTACAATCTTCATTTTAATTCATAAAAATGTACCTTGAACTTTTTAAATTTTATGTCAACACAGAATGTTTTTTTTTTACTTAGATGACAAGAACTATTGCATTTAGGAATCAGCAAAGTATTATAAAAATATACGTGTGCCACAACAAAAACAATTATTGTAGTATTAATTATTAGCTCCAGCTTACGACTAAATGAAAATTATAGATACTGAATAATTTATATTATTGGTGATATTATTTTGTGTCGTACGATTTTCACAATATTTATAATTAAACGCAGTTAGAAAAGATTTAGAAATGAATACCGTGTGGTAATATAATAAATTTTTAATACGACTGTTGTAGAATGTTATTATTCTTAGATAATTTTAAATTATGGAATCCAGATACATTTTATTAGTTGTGATGGAATGATTTCATTCTATAACTAATGATAGCTTAACTTTATTGTTTATTCAATGTTTTTTGTTGGTTTCATTAGGTATTATTTATTTTAAGTATATTTTGAAATATGCTTAAATTTAACAATTCATTAATTTTATGTTTAATATAAATATTATAAATATATTTTTGACAATTTTTTTGGTTGTGTTTTCTAATTTCAATTAAATTTATAGTCGTAGAGAATAAAGCTAGTAAAGTCTGTAACACGTTTGGAATGACTATTCCACACTTATTGTCACAGAATATACTATTCGGATATTTATTACTAGCCTACATTAGAATTAGGTAGAATTTTTTGACATTATAAGTTTGACATTTAAATTTAAAAAATCGCAATCAGTAAGGTAAATAATACGTATTAATAAACACATAACCAGAATATTTCATTATACGTTTGCAAAAAGAATAAGAACATAAATTGGTAATGATGTCAATTTTCTTAAAACGTAATCGGACACTCGTGTTCCACTCACCAGGCCGATTGGTACGTTGTTATTGTAAGTAATGAATATGAATATTTATTACATAATATTTTAATTTTTATTCATAAATGATTTTAGGTTAGCCTAGTCATCTTTTAAATTTTCTCCTAAGTTTAAAATAGATTTATAGTATCTCGTTAACAAATACCTAATGTTAAAAGGTTGCATTTAAATAAGTTTTTAATTATATTTGTAAACCTCGCTCACTGAAAATGATAAATCAAAAAAATGACAAACAAATATAATTTATTATTCAGTATTCAGGAAATAACATTAAATGTTTAGCCACTAATTAATAAAATGATTTCACACTTCATAATTTGAATAGTAATTATTAGTAGCCATGAATAAATGTGTCATTTTTACTACTTGAAAATTGTAAAATTGTTAATGGTTTGTCTATATTTATTAAATAATGATTAATAAATTATGAATGAATTGGACGCAAAACAATTAAGGTTATTGAAATAGGAGAAAACATATTTTCTAAATAAAAATTAAGAAAACACTTGTACTTATCTGTAAAGATTAAATTATTCTGTATTAATTAAATTAATTAATCTCTCATCAAATGGCAAAATCATCAATTCTAAAATTTATGGTGTTTATGTACATTTTACAAACCTCACTAACAAATCCTTTTCTTCAAGTCCTAATTAAATTTAGCTACAGGCTACGTATTAACTAGGCTTATAAATGTATGTTTTGTTTTAGCTGATTGTAATATTGGCCCTGAGCCTCTGTGTGACGTCACGTGACAGTAATGATGAAGATGAAGGAAGGCCGTATGAATTTGGGTTTACGATCGATGGACAGCAACATAGGCGAGAATCAAAGGGTGAGAAAAATAAAATTACAAAATAAAATATATTTGTATCAATACCCATCTGGAACTAAGCAGATTGGGATATGTCCAGAATAAAGTTTGCGAAACAGAAAATAAATATAATTATACGGACACTAACAGGAACTTAATATCTTTTTATATTTATTTACTAAAAATATGAATTATAAATTCAGTTAAAACTGTATATCCGATTCTGGACATAAAACACAATAATTATTGTCTGACAAAATACAAAAATATATCAGGTACGCGGATGCAAAGGAATTTTTTTTTGAGAGTTGTTTTTCATTAATCCAACAATATTTAGAACAGTCCTTGATCTAGGGATAACTCTGTAATTTTAATACCTATCTCACTATATTTTTTATATGAAAGAAGATATGAAACGTCAATTTGTATCTTTTTAGTTTTTATTCACCCTTTAATGTATTTTCTATGTTTATAGACGTAAACGGCATAATTATGGGAGAATTCGGATTTATTACCGCCGATGGAATTTATCATGTAACTGTTTACGCCACAGATGAAAACGGTTCCTTCAAAATTTTAAGCATGAGGAACGTACGAGTTAGTGGTCGTAAGTATTTTACAAATGCATTAGAATTCGTGTCTTAATAATCGATTAATTTTACAGCATTAGATCAACCCGGCTACGAATTCCCGAGCAAAACAGCCGTCCAACAACCCCAAGCCCCTACTACAACTACTACAACAACAACCACGGTAGCCCCAACAACAAACAATGCCCCATACATTTTCACGACGCTTCCATCTTTAAAAGTTCCATCTTGTAGTTCATGCAGACTTCCTAGCACGACGCCCAGACCTCCAGGAGCTTCAAACAAGTTGCAGTTCCAGACCCCTGAATTCCAGGAGAACAAACCAGGAATTCCCAACAAGGCTCCACAAAGACAAAATGCACCATTCAGTACACCCAATAACAAGCAGCCAGTGGTACCACAAAATTTGGCTCCGCATAATAATTTAGGAATACCTAATGTAGGGCCTCCAAATGTTGACCCACAGAATAATGTAGGACCTCCAAATGTTGCTACACAGAATAATGTAAGGCCTTCAAATTTTGCTCCGCAAAATAACGTCAGTCCCCAAAATAATGTACCATTTAGTAATCAAAATGCACCAGAAAATTCCAGAAAGAATGTAGAAGAAAATTTAGACAAATTTGGGGTAGGTATTTTTGAACCCAGATTTGAACCTAAACCTGTTAAACCTTCCATAGAACAGCAACCGCCTTTCCAAAATCCTGGAAATAATGCTATTGACATAACAAACCACAATCCAATTAGTCCTACTCATGAGAGTCTACAAAATCCTGCTCCAAATATTGCTGCAAGAATTCCTGATCAATTTCCGCAAACAACAAATCAAAACTTCCCTCCAAAATCTCCGGAAATAACAGTAGCCAATCACCAAATAAATATCCCTGGAAAAGAGCCAATCCCAATCAAAGATTCCTATCCAAATATGATTGACGGGCTTCCCAATGGAATAACAGAAAACGATATGCTTGATTTGTTGTATAAATTCAACTACACTCTTGGTTTCCATGGTCACCATGAGCGGGGCTTGAAAAATGGTGCAAAAATAGGAGCTTATTTTGTAAACGGGCGAGATGGTATCATGAGGGTTGTGGAATATATTGCTGACGAGAATGGATATAGGCCTAAAGTTAAGTTTATTAATTTGGGACTGGATTCCCCTGATACGCCTAAAGAAGGAACGGAAAAGACATTTGGGTTGAAAGGATTTGAGTTTGTTTGGTATCCTGTATAGTTTAAACCGTGAATATGTATGTTTAGTTAATATATTGTTTAAGTTTTATTTTATACGTAATTTGACTGTAATTTAAGTGCATTAATAAATACATATTTTATAGTAAGAAGAAGAATAATTGTGCACAGCCCGTTCCAAAAATTACAAAATAAATATTGAAGAATCCATTTGTATTTATAACCGAAAGATTGAATTTTAAAAAAATATGCCATTTGAAAACTAGTTTGTCTTTGTGGAAAAACGAAAATGAAATGACTAATTAAGTATACCTACCTACCACTTCCACTATAGTGTCGCCACTTGAAACTATTTTAACACGTTGAATGCCATGGCAGACTCACCTCCATTCCGCTAGCGGTACCAACTCACAAAAAAATTTAAAAACCTATGGAAAATTATAGGCTAATTATAGGCTACTTAAATGCCTCATCCCCCAATTTTAGGCTCTTTATTTTTTTGCAATAAAAAGTTCCGCTAGCGGAAGGAATGCCAGCGGAACTTACCGAAGTAACAAAAAAAACTTACTGGAACTTAGTTGATAATTAAAGGCTATTTATAGGCTCCACAATTGACGTCTCACTATCCCAGTTGGACCTTGTCTCCGACTAATGGCTCACTGTAGTCCCAAAGGCGCGCGCAGCGCAAGTTGGAGCGCGGAGCGCGCAGTCCTCGAGTTATTTTTTAAAGTGCGCCGCAGGCTAACCTAAAAACATGTTTGTACCAAAACCATTGTTTCAGTGCCACTGACAATTTTTCGTTGTCGGTACTCCATGTAATCTCGGCTACTTCCCCTCAACAAATATCTTAAATATTTATTTAAGATATTGTCCTATATTAAGTTTATATATACTATTCTGGAGCCTATAAATAGCCTTTAATTATCAACTAAGTTCCAATAAGTTCTTGTTGTTACTACCGTAAGTTCCGCTGGCATTCCTTCCGCTAGCGGAATTTTTTATTGCAAAAAAAATTAAAGAGCCTAAAATTAGGGAATGAGGCATTTAATTAGCCTATAATTAGTCTATTATTTTCCATATTTTTAAAATTTTTTTTGTGAGTTGGTACCGCTAGCGGAAGGGAGGTGGCAGACACCGGTGTCTGTTCGTTGATTTAATCACAGGGCCCACGCAAACATCGGTGTATATATGCTTCAGTATTTGTCCAAATGTGCAGAACTGGTACATTCTAGCCGAATTTCCATGGACAGGACTGAGCGCGTCCTGTTATGATTATATGATGTGTGTCTGCTTTTCGTCTGCACTGACCCACTGATGAAATTATTTTTTCAAATTCTACGACAGGGTTAAAGCAGACACGGTGACGTTATATTCATAATAAATAAATATACAATAAAGCAAGCAAAATTATTAGTCGTTTACATCTGCTGCTCATCTTGGCGTTTTCTTTACACTAGTTTCTAACATTTTTTCTATTAAAATGCACGCGCGAAAATCCAGGTTCAGACGCGTCTGCTAACAAAATACGTGTCTGCTAAAAGTATATGTTTTGGTCCTATGTTAGCTGACGCTGTGTCTGCAAAACGTGTCTGATTTGGCGTAGAACAGCAAACTTTTATCACAAGGTCAGCGCAGACACCGGTGTCTGTTTTATATTATTTTTAAAAAATCAGCTTAAGGATGTTATTAATAAAAATTAGTAATAGAAAATGCTATAATCTGGAAGGTATGATATGGATCTGGTAATGGCCCTGTGATGAAAATTTCAAAATTTTCCTTGGCACCCAACGTGTTAAAAACTAAAAATAATAATTACTTATTGTACTCTGCGTCTCCGATATATTCAGGATATAATCACAGCTTGCTTTTTTCTGAGATATATAATGTTTATACTGTTTATAATCTTATTAAAGATTCATTTAAAAATCTAATATATTAAAGTAAGTTTACAAACTTATCTAGCATCGCCATCTAGTAGCTACAGTATGAATTGAATCTAAACCACAAAATTTGAAAGTAGTACTACTAGAACTACAAGCTACCTACTTTTGTAGTTAGATGTCTTAGTTTACAGATCTCTATAAAAATGTTTAAATTATTTTATTGTTAAAAATATCGTATAAAAGTGAGAGAATGCAAATAAATTTCTTAAACAGCTAAGTTACTCATCCAAGATTATTTGCACTAAACTATATATCATTAAAAATTAAAAGTACCACTTAAAACGAGTACCTATAATTATTGTTTTAGTTATGACCATTAACATAAGATTTGCTGCTCAAAGATTGGTGCAGAATTATTTAGCAGAAAGAGAAAACTGTATCCGAATTTAAATCCGATTAATCAGCTGCTCGTTAAAAATAAATTATTATAGAATATACAAATTATTTCTGAACAAATCATTTTATACGCACCAGCTGATTTCACATTTTTATAGGTAGGTACACTTAATATTATGTTTTTGTACCATAAAATGCAATGCGAGTGAAAAAACATAAAAAGTTTAGAAATTACAAAATGCAACCATCAAATTAGATACGTGTACCTCGGTTGCCATGGAGAACTTCAAGCAGGCGAATTTATATTTCTTAAATGCTTTCAAATCAAGATAATTATGAAGGTATTATTTTGCAGTGTTATTTATAAACATACATCATAACCTTTAGTTTAAAAAATCCGAATTTCTATTCAAATCTGAATGTTCTACAGAATTGTAAATCTATAAATAATGAATAAAATCACAGTGAACAATAAATCACCCTTAATTAATTAAACATACAATTGGTCCGGTCCTTCATACAGAACAAACTTGTTGCATAAAATAGAAATTTAAATTTGCAAAATTTTATTACTTCTTAACAATACTTTCCACAACCACAGTACAACATAAAAACAAATTACTTTAGTAACAACTTCGCACCTTATTTATGCGTAACGAATTAAAACTGCACTAATAAAAACACACTAATTACTAATAAACATAATTCCCAGAATAAACTCCCTAATCTACATTTTTAATCTATATTAACATCTCAACGCCAACGTAGATTTTTTCATATCAAAACAGTTTTATTATTCTCCATTTAAACCTAAAGGTGTGGCAGGTCTCACAAAAATCGCAATCTGCGGTCAATCGGAGCTGACCGTTTATGGAAACCTGCCTTTAAACGTCAGACATAAGCGTTAACGCAAAAATAACGTGGACATAACGTAAGAGCTTTGTGTAAGACGGTATAAGAAGCGGTGGGCGAAGAATTATGAAATGGGCGAAAAATAAACAGGAGGGGAAGACAAAAGACAGAACGGCTGAATCCTGTGGTTTAGCAACTAGCAAGTAGCAAGGACGATGGCGAGATAGGCGCCGGGTTGTCCTAGACAGAACCGTATTCATATATTTTTAGAGATATTTCATTTTATTTTTATTTTCTTAACCTTTTATCGTGGAAAAGTCGTGACACTTGTTTGGAACCTCTATGCGGGTTGCATAATATACATTGCTTGCACAACGGACAAATGTAACGACCAAAAGTTTTGAGGCTAATTATGTCTTTTTGACAAGTGACTAATTGTCATGTTTCGCTTTTTGACAAAATGGAGCATTTTCAAAACTGCAATTACTACTGGATTTCTGTTTGGTTGGCTAACTTTGCAAAGTTTTAATATTGGAATTTTCTGGTACCTAATTCATCTATTTCTAAAACATTCTTTTTTATTTGCGATAAAAAAATCCTTGTTTAAATTAAAATTAATAATTTCTTTATTATTGCAATTTATTACCTACACAACCTATATTTTTACCTTCCGCTTACCTGTAAAGGAAGGTATTGGAATCATGCAAAAAATCGGGTGGTGAATTTTAAGTGGATGAGCACGAATTAGGGTCCTTACAACTCATTTTTGATAGTTTCACGATGATGTCTGTGTGTATGTGTGTGTGTATGTATGTGTGTGTGTGTGTGTGTGTGTGGTCAAGGGGTGTTAGTCGCATAACTCAAATACGAATTACCCGAAAATTTTGATATTTGGTATTTAACATTTGTATATAAATTGGAAGAGCTCCTTAGATTTTGGTACAAATATCTTCATCGGAAGTGATATTTTTTGAAGATTGAAAAAGTTAATTGTCAAAATTGTATATAAATTTGGAAAAATATAGTATTTATTTGTAATAAGAATAAGAGGAAAAGTTATTTGCAACTTACGTTATAAAAAAATTGTCTTTATATGGTAGCATTAAAGAACTGCAGTAAAATTTAAAAAATAAATTTATCAAACAAAACGTTGATATCTTGTAATCCATGATCGGTTGATTTTTGTTTCTGCGTAAAAAATATTGACAGGTGAGACGGGTGACAAGTTGGCATACTAGCACTATATAAGTCCTAAATAAAATATTAAATGTAGTAATTGAACGGAGGATGGCTTCAACACAGCAGAGTTTTCCTGTGAATGAATCTTTTTATTCAGGTGATGCAAATTTCTGTGTTTGAATATTTTAGATTTTTATTTGTATATTTTAAATGGGCACCGGATTGTACGTATACATTTCTGTTTAAAGTCTAGATATGGCGGAAGGTTGTGTGATGGCCACGTCAGATTTTTATAGTTTATTCTTATGTTACACTACATTAACTGAAAATCTGTAAAATCAGTCTTAAACTTCTTGGCATCAAAAAATTTAAAACATACTCAACAGAAAAAAGCAGAAAATAGAGGAAAAAATATAATCAACTCTAATTTATTTTACAAAAGCTCACGACACCTTAGGTCTAGGTGAAGTGGTTTTATTTTAAAACAATTTTTCGAGTCAAATTGCTGGCAGGTTACAAGGTTGAAATATCAAACAGAAAATTCGGAAGAGATAAAATGATCGAGTGTATTTCAACGAGATAATTTAACTACTCCTTTTGTTCTTCTTCACAAATATTTCCAAAATATAATCATTTCGCTGACAAATGTTATAAATATGAAGCAAATGATATTTTAGTATTTTGAATGGTTGCTAAGAAAAGGGTAAATAAGGTTTTATCACTTGCAAAAAGGTACCTTCCTTTTTATCCGCTGTCAAAGCGATAAAATTGTGCTTTGTTAATGGCTTACTTTATACAGGAGTGGAATTATCATTCATAATTTTATTTTATTGTCAAAATTAAGAGAAATGTGGTTCTGACTTAAAGTTCCACTGGCGCCAGAAGTTAATTCTATTCGATATATCAAGGTTAGACAAAAGTTACAATTTCTCTATGAATGATATAATTAACACAACATGAATTAGCCTGTAACTTTAACCTACGCACTTTTCAACCAGGATACAAAAATTCCCACGATACAGTTCAAGTTTTTTGCATTTTATCAGACAGACAATATTTCTATCAAATTGTAATTTATTCTGTTTTCTTGATTATCGCCTACGATGGTACGATACCAATAGAGAGCAAAGTTAATGGCGACATTAAGTGCAGATCTAAACGACGTAGAGAAGTAATAAATTTGGTAGTTAAATTAAACCATTTAAAATTTGGCGACTTGGTTACAGAAACTTTTTTGATTCCCATAGAACAGCTAGCCTGTTATAATAATAAAATCAGATTCAGAGGTAGGTACGGATCATCAAAGATAATTCCACAATATATGAAATTTCTAGTGTAAATGCAAATCTTTGCATCGAAATCGCCATAAAACACAAATTTTTGATGAGCAAAATTTTTAATAATTTGCAGGTAAACCCGAAAGAATTTTTATCTTGAGTAGTATTTGAAAAAATAATTTAACAATTCTAATTCTTACATGAGTGAATTTCAATAAAATTAAAATATGAAAACGTAAATTTTTTTTCTCGTGGGACAGATGGAAAAACAATTGCCTTCGGGTTAACAAATTTTGTAAATAAAGTCGATAATATTTTTATACCTTTATTTTTACAAAATTGTTCAAATTCCTATTTGTAACGTCAGAATTTCATATCTCCTAAACGAAGCGTTAAATGACAATTTTGTCTTGTCATTAATCTAACGTGAAACTGTATTGACTTTCTTACTTGGCGTTGAATAATTATTAGTTACACAGCTATAACATTAGGCCCATAATGTTTCCACTACATTTTTCAAATAATTGTTACTTGTTACTTATAATTAGTTTTTTGCTCTAAGCCTTAAATTAGCTGTTACAAAAATAAGATGTGTCCAACAAAGAACATGCTTATCTTATAAAAATCATTGACATTATATTTAGGCGTTTAATGTTTTGGGCTTTCAAACAGGACATCATGACAAGCAATTAATTGGGTTCAATAGGATCAAAAACGTGAAGATACCTACATCAAAATCGATAGAAATCTTTATAAAAGGTCGAATAAATATTTAAAATAATAATAACTGTAATCCGTTTTATAAATTTAGGGATTAATTGGCTTTGTTGTTAATCTATGTATTATTCTCACAGCAAAGAAATTATGTTCATATAGTGAAAATCATGATATGATTTTTCTTGAAATTATTGTTTACAATTTCCGTTATAATCATACCCAATAATTATAAAAAATAATATTGTTATACCAACAATTTTTCACACTTTACAATTATCTATCACGTTGATTACCCTATTAAAGCATAGTTGCTCATCTGTTTCATATCATTAACATGACTACATCTTCATAGTCTGCTACTGTCATTAACAGCCAGACAAAAGAACATCAGCACCAGAAGCCAGCATCTTCTCAAGATTTTCTGTTTTATTTTCCGTATGTCCTTCTACTTATTGTTCCGCGTCCCTATTCCTCCTAATTGCAGACAATAGACTTTGTATTATGTAAAAATATGCCAACATTCGGATCGGCTGCCTACGATCGGAGACTAGAAATGATGTATAGCAATCGTGTTGCTTGTTTTGCTAAGTCTGTTGAGGTAATTATGTAGATTGCACAGATTTATACAGCCTACGTAGATAGTTTCGCAAATTAATTGCTTTAGTTTTGTAATTCGGCAAGAATTGCTTGGATAATGACAAAAAGTGACCATCAAAATCGTAGAACCATATTCTCACTGTTATACAGAAATACAGTCACTGAATTTATTGAAATTTCTACCATTTATACAATGAAACATACTGACCAATATTATAATTATTTTTTCTTTTCTTATTAATTATTTTTATTATTATTATTAATTACAAGAGGCGCAAGCCCAATTATAGGGTAAGCGAAAAACATATAGCTAAGTTCATGTGAAATAAGAAACATAATTCTTAATGTAACTCATGTTGTTATAAAATAGATCAATATAATATGCAATTATTTAGCCTGTTTTACATTATACTTTTTGCGGTTAGATTTTAGGATTCAAAATATGATAATGTAAAACACGAAAATCTCCATCCAAGTTTCATACTAGAAACGTCTTTTTCCGACTAAAAAAATATGTCCGGTCCTATTTCCATCCAAGTTTCATACTAGACCTGCGCAGTAAACGCACATTTTGCATTTCCAACCTTCTGTACATATATTGACATCAAGCATCAACAATCAAGAACCAGAAGCGATTTCGGGTTCTTGACTTCTACGTATTGCACCTATAATTCATAAATGTTAAATGTTTTTTGTAATTTAATTTTCCATTCATATTTCTAATTAATTACAAAAAGTCAATATTACGATATAAAAATTTGGCGTTGATAAATAATTTATATAATTTTTCATATTATTTATATCATACAAGTGTTACATGCAGGCGAGAGATTTTCGTCATACACGACAATTTTCATCATACATAATACAAGTATTACAGGTGTGACATGGACATTATAATGCAACTTAAAAATTAAATTTAAAGGCCGTTATCACAAAGAAGTACATTTTTGTTACCACTGAATTAAAGATTGCATAATGGATATGTATTTGACTAACTATGAATAAAATCAAATGAAATTTTAATGAATTATAAAATGACGATAATTGTAAAGATAAGTTTAAAAATTAGGTAAAATCCATTGGAAACAGTGCATCAAAACTGTTTGGTTAAAAAATCTAGAAATGAATTTGAATATTATGCAAATCACCCTATACTTATATTTCCACCGTGTGCGCATTTATCAACCGTCACTTACAGGTACTTACTAAAAGCAAAACAAGCAAGTGAATTAACTATATTTCCGGAAAAATTAACAATACATTTCTTAGTTTCCTTCCCATAAAAGTGTTAAATACAATAAAGAAAGTACTTTTACGTCTTATCATATTTTAATGGTTTAATTCTTAAAAGAATAACATATTCTTCTCAAGTTATAGATCAAAGTCACTGTGTCTTACTCCAAGTAACAAATGACGAACAAGTGACGCATATGTTACACAATGTCGCATTGTTTACGCCATACCATAAACAATTTGATGCTATATTGTTCTTTAGACTATAGAATAATTTACTTAAATACGTGATATAGATTATGGTGATTATGAAGATTTTACTGAAAAATATCGTTGAGTCATTTAGATCTATTGTATATAGGTAATATTATTTCGTAATAATATTGCAATGTATGAATCTGACAGAATAAAAATACATATCTTTTTAACTTAATTGTTTCTTAGAAGTCTTGTAAACAATCATAATAAATAGATAAATTTTATTGATAAAATCTTATTATTTCAGATTCAACAAAAATTACAGCCGGATTCAATTTATAAACTAGCAAAAAGTTGTTTATTTCATCGATTTGTTTACAATTTTGTATCTATCCAAGTTTTGCAAATTTAGAATATTAATTTACATATATACGAGTATATATAAGAAAATATATAAACACAAAAACAAATTTAAATATTGAGCACAACAAAATCATCAGTTCATCTTCTAAATATAACTATAACGATTGTTAAAAGCGCAATAAATAAAGTCAGTATAGCAAATATATTATAAATGTCGTTTAAGTAATTCAAAAAATGCAAATTTTCGGCATAGGTCAAAAACCTTAGTAGGTTCAGTAACCGTTATAATTCATGTAAAGTACACATATCCTTATTAGTTACAGGACACAGCACTAAATATTATTATCAAATAACTGGAAGGACCTACGCAATTCCTTAAGAAGACCTGCTTAACTGCAAGGGGATACTTAATGTTTCAAATGAAAATTTACAGTTTTCAATTTATAGTAGTGGATAGTGGCTACACTTTAATACATGAAATAATAAGTAGATAGTCGTATGTATTTCTGATCAAAATAAAATATTATTAAAATTGAATCTTCTATGAGCCTTGGAAAAGAAGAATTTCTAATTCATTGATAGCTTCAAACCAGTTATTTTTTCCAGAATTTAGCAGCACGAAAGAATCCTCATAGAATATATGTGTGAAAAAGTGTGTTGGTGCAAAAGTAATATTCAAGTTAAACTGCACAAATATTTCCCCTGTGATTTCTAACAAACAATAATGATAAGTACCCGTTAGTTGCAGGAGCGGATTCAAAAGGAGGTTTCTATACCCAAGTTGGGCAAAATGCGTGTTAGATTTTAATGTTTGTATTAGCACTATTTTTACCTCCCGCCTCATATTCTATAAGACAGGTATTAATGTGATGGGCCAAAATTATCGAGTGTGAGTTTTTAGTGGATAAGCACGTTTTAGCATCCACAGAATACGGACAAAGTATTTTCTAGATGATGTCGGTGTATGTGTATGTGTGTAAGTTAGATTGTCCGTCTTCTATAACTCAAAAAGTTGCAAACATTTAATAATTTTGTATATAACGTCGTAATACAAATCTTAAGAACCCAGTGATTTTTTAAAGCAATCCCCAAACCGGAAGTAGTACTTTTCTTAAATATTTTGATAAATAATTAAATTACCACAATATTTTTTTTTCAAATGAAAGATTATAAATTATTTTCTACAATTGTTAGCATTTTGTAAATTGTTCTGTCATAGTACTTTAGGAATTAAAGTATTATTTAAATTTTGAATATAAAATTTCAGTATCTTGTTATCGACGAACTATGATTGTTTAACAATTACTACGAAAAATATAATTGATAATGACAGTATCAGAGTGACAGTGCCAATAGCGACACATTATTTATATCTTCTTCTACAGTTCTACAGTTGACTAAATGACTAGAATATATTTGTAAGTACCTATATGTATAGTAGTAAAAAGAGTAGGGTATGGCGAAAGGTTTCGTGCTGGCCACATCAGATTTTTTACTGATATAATTAAAATATATAGAAGATAAAGAAAGACGCTTCATATTTAATTTTTTAATTTTTCATTCCTAGAAAAAGAAATGTAGTAGCCGTACAATACAATTTTTATATAAATAACCGATAAGCATTTAGTGACAAAATAATTAACAATATAAAAACAGTGTTACCATAAAATCTATTCATGTATCTAGGTGTTTGCAATTAAATTTTTATTGCACTATTCTTTGTAAATCAATTTATAAATACACTTCTCCATATAAGTCTCTTTAAAGTTTAAACCATACGCCTCTTTCCCTCTTGTTTGCCTCCGGTGATTGCGACCCACGCGACAGTGGCGACTCCGGCGGCAGTCGCAGAACCCTCCCACGCGTTCAAAGCCTACTTTAATCTCGATAGCTTTGAGAAAAATACAGAATGCGTTTCTGCAACGTCATAGATAGGAATAGAGTAATGGTGTGTAAGAAATAGAAGTTGTTTGTTTTGGGAATTTGTCGATTGGCGCCCACTGTTTACACTTGAATGAATAAGATCGATAGATAGTTTTTTGTTTATTGAGTGTTGAATGAGTTTGTTTGAGTCACTTTAGCAGGAAACGTATTTTATTTGAGTTTGTGGACAAATAGAGACGAGAATGAGGATTTTTTCTTAGAAGACAGAATGAATCGTGGTACAGAAATGCAGGAAAATTAAGAATTATGTTTGCAGATATATTACTGTGTGCATCAATAACAATAAATTAGTAGGTATCTCTATTTCACTTTCTTTGTCTTTCATTCTGATTTCATTAACATTATTACGTTTTTCTTAATAATTATTATTCAGAGGAAAATCTAACGATTTCGAAATTTATTGCTTACAGAAGTTATTTTTCAAATAAGTTTAAGAAAATCTTAATTTAAGTTGGAAACAGTGGCGTAGCTAGGGGAGGCGGCGAGAGAGGCCCGCACCGGGTGTCACCCGTTTGGGGGACGCGATTGAAAAAAATAATCTTACAGAAACTCCATGAAATTAAATACCTGCTAAAAATCTTTTAAAAAATCTATATAGATATCTATTTTTTTCATATCAAAAGTTTTTGGAAGTTTCTTCTATATTAAGTTTATGATACTTGATTAATAGTTTTGTAATTTGATGATCAATTACTATAATTTTTCAAATGTTTATTTAAATTGTTGTATTAAAATCATAATTCAAGCTTACTTGATTATTTTCTTTTAGATAATGTTGATTTTAACCGTTTTAGAGGGGTGACACCATTGATATTCGAACCGGGTGTCACGCCACTGGTTGGGAAATCTACAAGACATAATAGTATTACCTATAAATATAAGTGTGGTGGATTTTATTTTAGAACGTGAGATTCTACTAAAGTATGACACGAAGCAGAGTTCTTTAATAAAACCGCACACATTATGTAGGTATAATATTTTGGCCGACATACCTATTTAAAAAATATATAAGGTATTTTCTATAAAGTGAATTGAGATGTATTGACATTTGCACTTTTTCTTCTGTCATTTCAGCCTTGAAACAACTGCTAAGAGATGGCGCCAGCAAATGTCACATTTAAAATGAATCTGTTTTATTTATTTCAGACTCTATTAAACAATAAATTATGTAAAATAGCGTTTTTGTTGTCTCTCTTCTTTATTACAAAGCATTTTTTTAAAACCTCTTAACAAATTTCGAGATTATTTGCCGCTTTCTGGTGGGAAAATCATGGCCACGTGTAAAATCGCAACTACCACAGACTTCAACGATGTGTGATTATGATGTTTACACCAAAGACAATCCCCATTAATTATTGTAGTGCTGAATCGCTAATTTGGATGTATTTATTTAATTTTATGTATTTATGGTTTCCTTTTAAGATTTGTCGATATTTTATTACTAATTTATAGAAATAAATTTTCTAGGTAGGTACCTATCTATAGGTATAATAAAAATTATAATAATTATCTATGTGTATGTTTGGTATAATAAAATTATACCTGCTGCGTCTTAATAAATGTTTTAATTAACCAATATATTATACTAATATTACAAAAAGTTGTTTAATGTAAAATTCCTTATTAATTCCGTATATCATTGAACTTGACCGCGACGCAAATCCAAGTACATCTAAATATAAAATTACCATGTTGTGTTGACGTAAAATAAAATCTTATAATTTCCAAATTTGTTTAAAAAAGAATAAACGATCACGGCCTACGTGATGCCAAGTGCCGCATTTGCATCGACACGATGTTCCCACACCTCATGAGGTCGCATTCCTTTTACACGAGGAATTAAAACAAATAAACAAACAACTGCCGATTGAGTATCCCTGAGAGGAGACCGTATTTAGACATGGACGTATTTTAATCAAATACTTTAAAATGATTTTAAAAAATCAATTCAGCAACTCATTTTGTTTTAGAATTGCATATTGCATAGAATAAGGTATAAGTGAACAAAATGCTGTCAATACATTCTATATAATTTGGTAGGTACCATATTTAGGCATGGAAGTATTTTAATCAAATACTTTAAACTGATTTTATAAAATCAATTCAACAACTCATTTTATTTTATTATTTCACAGTGCATAGAATAAGGTATAAGTGAACAAAATGCATAGTCAAGATATTCTATATAATTTGGTAGGTACCTAAGAACTAAAATTATATTTTATAAATAGAGAATTTAACGAAAGCAATTATTCGAGCGTGATAGTACACTTTATCTAATAGGTATATAATATAGGTATATTGAGAAATCAATTCATTTTTTAGTTAACAGTTGTTTTTATTATATTAATTTTCTGTACAAAAAGATACATATGCTATAGAAAGTATAGAAATTGGCCAAAAGCCATAATACAATAATGTTTTATTGGTCTTATAGTAAAGTAAGTAATTTTGAAAAATTCACTAGGGAGTAACTTCTAAACTCATGTACCTACTCTCTGAAAACAATCGGTGGCACATTTTATAAACTTAAGATCAAATAAATTTCCTTCGCAATGTATATTCATTATTTTGGGTATTTCATTGAAAATAGTTTTGACAGTGATCCTTGATTCATAGCTTTTTATTAATTTACTGATGTTTTATCAAGTAGAGTTAGCATTAAACATATTCTAAGCAACACATATATAAGTAAATATTTTCATGGCGTTATTGACATTTAAAAATTACGCCACATATCCTGTGAGAATTTCGTAAACTTGATCTCAATGAACTACTTTTATAAACAAAACAATTTAAATTAATTGTATATTCATGTTCACAATTCTTCATACTAATTAATAAATACTGCATAATTAATATCTAGAGCACATTTTTCACTTTATGCAAACCAAAACTGACAACATGTCAATCGACACCAACTGTGAATTTATATTATAATGGGTATTCATCTGTCTAATTGCGCTTTCGAAACTTTATTTATTATAATAATAACTCATATGAACGGGTAATATGAGAATATAAATCAAAATATGTAGATAATTTTACATATCACTGTCACTAATGTGTTATTAAAAACTTAATTAAAATAAAAGTGAAATCTTTCACAATCGGAATGAATATTGTTCTGTCATTCTAAACAAATTTCGTTGTTGGTATTTGATTGTTACAGTTTTGTAAGTAGGATAGAATTTGGAGAATTTTTGGTTTGTTTAAATAAGTCCGCATTAGTAGAAATTTTTAAAAAAGATTATCTAATAATTTCAAAATTATAATATATAGGGAAAGTATTTCTTAAATATTGTTCCGTACAAATTTATTTTATATTTAATCAAGCTGCGCGGAAACACATAACTACTACAACAGCTACTACACTTACATTTTCAATCATAAGTTCATCCATTTTTTTGGAAAATGAAATAATTTGTATATGAATAAGCTAGTTGCATACCTATTTTTTATTAAATATTTTTAAAGAAGAGATCATAACTTGGAACACGTATTTTTATTTTGACAAAAGTTTAAATAACAAGCCCAAAAAAATAATGAAAATTGAATATTACTTTATGACGTGTAGAGCAAGCTAGAACCAATGACTGGCCGCCGTAAGCTGTAGCAATGACTCAACTAGGTACTTGTGCGGGAAGCTAAAACGGACAACCATTCTTAATGCTTCTCTTCTTCTGTTCAAGATAATGACGTTCTCAATTTACAAAAAAAAAACATATAATAATTTTTAAATATATAAAATTTTAATTTTTACATATGTCTTCGACCTCACATTATAGGTACAAGGTACAACATAGTAATAGAAATCTCATTTTCAGTATCATGCAAAGTAGCCCATTCTATATGTATGTATATGACTGATTACTGATGAGTTTTCGTAACACATATTTCAGACGCAAAATATTAAAATACAAAATAATTATTCTATCCATTCAAATTTAGGTTTGAGTAAGATTATTATGAAATAATAAAATAGGTCCCCTGAAAAAAAATTGACTGCAAACTTGCCGCCATTCTGAAAAACATTAATTTTAGTTTCTATCCTTTATCTTGTAAAAATGGTTTATATTAAAATTCTTCAAGTATAAATCTGAATTTTTTATTCCTTTTGACATTTTCTATTGCTATTAAGAACACAATTTTTATGGTTTTGCGGATTCCGAGTAAATATTGTAATATTATGTTTATTTACTTATAACTATGATTTCTGAACAGAAAAAATATCAACATTTTTTGAACATTTCTCAATCAACTGCTATTTTTAAACGAATTAAAATATCAACCTCATATTCATGGCACTTAAAGAATTCATTATTTTGCTTCTTTATAAATAAAAACCAGATGAATGGTGCACAACAACAGCAACAACGACGACAACAACACGTTCCAAAATGCCTTAATCTCATGAATATTTTGCGTTGCGATGACGTATGACGTCACCTGAGTAAATTTTCACACGCAGCAACCTATAAATGTTTATAATCCGGTACTAGGTATGAGTGACTAACATTAACATTCTTCCTTCCGTTAAACCAGACCAGCAAAAATAACAAACCAACGAACGAACGCAATCGTCGCTAACTTTCTCCAAGATGCCTGCCGGAATTATTGTAGATTTGTCACGTCCTCAGGTTCTTAAGAATATAGTTCGTTCACGAAGAAGAGTCTCAAAGTGTCACACCCATCACCCATGTAAGAATTATGCAATTAGTACGTGTTTTCTTATTCAAATAATTGAAATTTGAAAGGCTCTAAATTTGCTACCCAAATTGAAGCAAACATGAATCACTTCCCAAAAAATACAATCAGTCGAATTGGTATCCGGCATAAAATGTTCAATATTTTAGCAGAGAGAGAAAATTAAAGTATGAAGCACCGTTTGGATCATAACTAGTATATACGGAAAATGTATTTTTTTTTTCGTAAGAAATATATTTCTTTTAGAAATAAGTAATTTCTTAAGTGCGAAAATATTTATTTACTGTTATATTTCATTAACAAAAATATATTTTTACCTTCCGCTTACCTGTAAAGGAAGGTATTGGAATCATGCAAAAAATCGGGTTGTGAGTTTTAAGTGGATAAGCACGAATTAGAGTCCTTACAACTCATTTTTGATAGTTTCTCGATGATGTCTGTATGTATGTGTGTATGTGTGTGCGTGTGTGTGTGTGTATGTGTGTGGTCCGGGCCGATGCTGGATGTCGCATAACTCAAATACGAATTACCCAAAAAATTTGATATTTGGTATTTTACAATTGTATACGAATAGGAAGAGCACATCAGATTTTGGTACAAATATCTTCACCGGAAGTGATATTTTTGGAAGATTGAACAAGATAATTGTCAAAAATTTATATAAATTTTGATAAATATAATATTTATTTGTAATAAGAATAAGAGGCAAAGTTATTTGCAACTTACGTTATAAAAAAATTGTCTTTATCTGGTAGCATTAAAGAACTCCAGTAAAATTTAAAAAATAAATTTATCAGATAAAACGTTGAAATCTTGTGATCCATGTTCGGTTGATTTTTGTTTCTGCGTAAAAAATATTGACAGGTGAGACGGGTGACAAGTTGACATCTAGCGCCATATAAGTCATAAGTAAGATATTAAATGTAGTAATTCAACGGAGGATGGCTTCAACACAGAAGAGTTTGCCTGTGAACGAATCTTTTGATTCAGGTGATGCAAATTTCTATGTTTGAATATTTTAGATTTTTATTTGTATATTTTAGGGATACCGGATTGTATACGTATACATTTATGTTTATAAGTCTAGATTTGGCGGAAGGTTGTGTGCAGGCCACTTCAGATTTTTCTTAAATGAAATAATATAAACAGTAAATAAATATTTTCGCAGATAAAAATTATTTAATTTTATTTCTAAAAGAAATATATTTCTTATGAAAAAAAAAGATACTTCCTATAATAATTATGACCAAAACAACGCTTCATAAAAAGGGGATGTCCTGATAATTCGTTGTCTGTTTTGATCTTTGTGAAGCAAAATATTATTGTTATTATACATACATAAATGAAACAGACTTGTTATGCACATTATCTTGAAAAAAACAATATCAAAATATTGTGACGAACAGAAAAATATTTAAATTTGAGAAATAAACGAAAATAGTTTGCAAAAGCTGATTAAGATTTTATAAAAAATATATAGGTATTTCGAAAAAATATAGGTCTCGATAAAATTCTTATTTTTTCGATTTAAATTTTTAAACTTTTGCTGCCAAAAAGGATACTTTCAAAATATTCAAATTTAAATCCAATAAACATGTTACTTAATACCTATGACTCCAGTAATAGTAGTTTATGATACATGTTAGTTTTTTTTACACTCATGTTGCTCAAGATTAGAATACGAGCGAAGCGAATGTTCTAAGAGTAACAAGTGTAAAAAGACACTTTATACGAACAAGTTTCATACACTATTTTTTGCAATATGTCAAGTTACTTCCTTATATTAAAATTTATTCTGACCAGATTTGTGTTTTAATTAAAATAATTGCAATACATGCAGTCAATTTTTTAGAACAAAAACAAAAATATCGAAAAACTTCCTATCTGTATGACTGTCAATTTGAGGTTTAATGAATTTTTTACGAAAATATAAGCAATACAAATGAGTGTGAAGGCGATGTACAGTACACTCCGTTATTTGAAAAATAATAAAATACTACACTTCTTCTAAACTGTGCAAACAATTTTTTGCACAGTTCTTGTAAACTGTTCAAAAAAATTTCATTTTTGAACAGTGTTCAAAAAACAATAGCATTACGTGTTCTTGATAGTTTTAAAATGCCAACTCTTTATATGACATATTGCAAAAAATAGGTACTTTATTTGTAGATGTCGTCAAAGTATCCAGATTTCAATTTATCCATATGTTTTAAATATATTATAACATTATAGAATTTATTGTATCATTTAACAGATATGTATCACCCAACAGCACCTGTCAATATTCTACTAAACTCTAGGTATAGTTCTTAAATTTATTTATTTATTATTAACAACCATTGAACAGGATATAAGAAATATCCCAATTACAGAGAGTTGAAAAATTCAAAAATGTACAGAAACACCAGCAAAATTTGTAATTATATACGATTATACGAATAGTTCCAATCGTTTGAAATTATGTTGTAAGTAGGTAGTATTTGTAATAATAAGTACCTTAGAAAATTGAAACTTATTCTTAATGCCATTATAAAAAGAAATTATTTTTAGAGATTCACATGCACAAACCAATTTGATACCATACTACCATACCATAATAATTTAGATCAATTTTCATTAAACACTATGTATATTGTGACGATCGTAATTTTAAAACTCCGCATCTAAAGCTATTTGCAATGGCGGATCTAGAAAATCTCTAAGGAGGGGGCGAAATCCTATAAAAATCGTACACGGACGAGAAAAGAAAAAGATAAAATCAACGGCTTGTCATTAAAAGTTAATTTTTTCCATACAGAGGAAATTACACATATTTTACCCTCTTTTACGAGTAAAAATCAAAATAAATAACAAATTTCAAAACTAAATGAAATTAAAATGGGAATATTTATTCTTCTGTAATTTGTCAGGCAACGATTTCTTAAAGCCTTGCCCGCCACTGGCTTTTAACGTTTTAACGCGCAGTAGTATGAAGTTAATGCACTTTATCTCTACTGTTGAGGTTAGGACCACTAACTAAAAATGGAAAAACTAAAGCTGAAGATGATAATTTGTAACCAAACCGTAGATAATTTAAAATGTGGTTTGAAATTAGATGAAATTTTGAATGCATTACATGCACTTTCGGAGATTATTTATTGTACCTACGCCACATTATGACTGTGTTAGCTTATTTGTTCAAGATCTATAAAACCTGTGATTTGACAGATAATATTTCGTAGAGAATAGTAAAAACTTGAAATCTGAATATTTTTTCTAGAAAAATTTACTTGCATTCTAATTTTAATTAATAATAAATCAACTTTTTCAAAAGTTATTTGCATGTGACATGGATCTTGCCGATAGTAAATTCATGTTCAAGATTTTTAATAAATTTGACACATTAATTGACTGTAATCGCATAATGAAGTACCACAAGGTATTAAGCAATCTTGTAGATTGTAGAATCTAGAATATAAAATATGCTAATTTAAATAAATGCGTTTCGTGCAAAATCTAGAACAAATAAGTAACATTTATCCACTTTGACAGAAAACACAAATTGCTGTTTCTACATTCACTTTTATCCTAAAATTGAAAGTAAATACATTGAAGTTATCTTCAGACATTAATGATTCTTTGATAAGTACCATTAAAAATCAAAGCCAAATGTAAATAAAAGATTTTGATCTTTTATTTTAATTTGAAGTTAATTAGGAAGTAAAATTTGCATAATTTTCAAAAATTTCCATATTGTTCTGAAGATATTCAATAATATAAATATTTGCATACAAAGATACAAATCTACAAAAAAAAAGGAAAATAAGAAATCAAATTCTTGGGATCAAAAAAATTTTAGAACTTGAAATAAACAACCTCTAGATAGTTCCCCAAACCGCGTTAATGCTGATAACGATTTTTTAAAATTTAAATGTCTTTATATTTATTAAAGATTAACATTTTGCAGCAAATTCAAATTGCACTAGCCCTTTAGTTATTTATATTTAAAATATATTCAATTTGAAAAAATCAGTAAATATACCTAGTCCGACGGTTATAGGACGAACTTCGTATCAACTACATTTTGTGATTAAAGTGTGAAAATTGGCATACCTATGTCAATTAAACCATTCTCTTTCATATAAGAAGAGGTAAAAAAATGTTAAGTACCAGAAATGTCCGCAACGTTTATTTTTTTCATTTATCTCGTGTGATCAATATTACGAGAAAAATTGATATAATATGAAATTGTAGAGCACTAAATTTGCTATATAGAATAGTATAGAATAGTATGTAAATGGTAGGTACAGTTCTCGAGAAAATCGTGGAAATTTATATGAGTAATTTCTATCCATTTTAAATAAAACCGTAACTTTATCCTTTCAAACAAACATGGCTATTATTTTTTAATGAATCAAGATATCAACTTCCAGTGTCCAACATTCGATATCTTAGATAATTTTTGTTATGTACATGATTTTAAACATTTCGAGGTTACTAGTTTAGTCACAGTTTAAACATAATCTCATAGAGCGCGTAGTAATATTTTACTCTCTGACACTTAACACTTTGGTACCACTTTTATATGAAATAAAATGGTTTAATTGATATTTATGCCAATTTTCACACTTTAATCACATCGCATAATTTTGTCCTATACGAAACCGCCTAATAATACGAAACCATTTTGTAAATCTATGCAGTAATAAAAAAAATTTGAAAAATTTACTTTATCTTCAAATATGTTGTAGTTTATGTCACTATTTGTCACTGAATATTGTCAACGCCTTATGTTAAAGTTTTCGTAAGTTACGTGGTCTCGTCAAAAATAAAACCTAAACTCCATAAACGGTTATTAATTAAGAAAGAAAACTTTTCTCTCAATTGTACAATTTTCACTCTCCAAAATATGATTCATTAATTAGTGAGATCGAATAATAGCTACTTTGTATGTGCAATACGTTTTAGAAACTAATGTTTTTAGCTGTCACAAATTGTTAACATCCTGTCTATATTCCCACGAATAATTTACAAACTGTCGAATGCTGTTTTCATTTGAAATATCGACAAATCATTAATTATTACTTGCATTTAATAAATACTTCTCATAATCAAATAATTTTATGGTTTTAGCAGTGATAAACACTGATATTTTCTGATTGCGGATCAACTTTCTTCAGATAAAATCAAGAAATTTTCGAGAAGTATATTTAAGTTTTTATTGCTTGGGTGTGGATTTAAATTTCCTGCTGAGTTTGTGTTTGAAATTAAAAGTTAATCAATCTTAAAATTAGTGTTTGTATCAGTTAATAATATAAGAATCTCTTGATAATTATATATTATCAAACTATGATTATTATTATTAAACTATAATTCATTCGGTGTACGAAAACAAATCATGCATATTTTATTAGCAATTTTTGAAAATTGCAACCACAATTTAATAATAGAAAACAGATAAAATTATATCTAATTTAGATTAAATAAAAAAACAAAAATAACCACTGCCTGATTTCATTTTCCTGCTTTCATATTAAATGTTTAGTCATATTTGAACCAAGATAATAACTTTACAGATTAAACAGACCACATTTATTTATATTTAGTCCAATAAAATAATACAAGTTTAGCTATTTGTACATTTATAAACAATAAAACGTATTACATATTACATAGAAAAGAAATTTATAGCGCACATAAAAAGTTTAAATATTAACCATGTCAGATACTGAAATATAAATAATATATTATATTAAAATAACTGAATAAATATATACTTTGACCAATTTTTGTTTAAAATAATTGTTTTTAATTCATACCATTTTAGCAAATTATTTTATGAATAAAAATATCATATTAATTTTAACAATAATTTTTATTTTATTTTGATATACAATATGTTTCGTGTGATCTTTTTAAATGCAAAATTTTAAGTAAAATTTAAAAACTAATTTAAAAAAATCTATTCATTGAAACCTAAAGGAAATGTGTTTACTTTACTTATCGATAAGATACACCTGGTATACTAAATATAGGTTATAAAAAAATAATTTCAATACGGATTCTCGTTCAGAATAGTACAGACGACAGACGTGTTTAGTACGAACTCCGAAAAAGTGACATAATCACGGCACTGAATACCAAACAATTAACAATAACAAATGGTTTATAAAGTGAAGTGATGTGAACCTAAGATAGTGCGAAGTGCGAACAGTGAAGTGCAAAGTGGGAGGGGCGAAGTGAAGAAGGAAAGTAAAGTGAAGCGAAAAGAAAACACCAAAATAAATGTTAGTAGCATTGGTGCAAACAGGATATCTCGCGTGGTCTGTATGATAAGGGTGAAGACAAAATAAAGTAATGTTATATCATAACTTTACCATCAGCTGGAACAAGCATGTAATCGTCTACATCTGGAAGCTCCTCTACAAGTAAAACGAAAGCACATTTCTGATTAATATTCCTACTTGTAATAAATGATCTAATACTGCCCTTTTCGGACTAAACCATAACAAAAGGTAGGGATTAAATAAAAAGAAGAATGTCAATACTCTACGAACAAATGAAATAAACCAAAGAGGATAGAGGCAAACAATTGAAAGATTTGTCTACAATATCCCCAGCACAGATCAAACAAAGACTGGGGTGTACACTGGACGTTAACCTTTATACATAAGTATATGTTAAACGTTCTGTATTCGTTAACTAGATGGCATGTTAGCTATGCGTCTCTTGTCTATGTCGTGTTTCGTGCCTGGTCGGTTGTTAGTGTGCTGTCCCCTAATAGGCGAGCGGCGCACCCCCGAAAACGTGCCTAGAAAAACAACTTAACCTCTCATGGAAAAACTAATGGTTGCAACCAGGTGGAATCGATCCGTAATTTTATTGCAAACAAAAAACCTAAATAAAATTTTTTGAAAAGGCCTAAAACTAATTAAACACTCACTCATTTTGATAAAAAGTTTCAGAAAATATTATGTAACCAATTTAATGGAAAAAAAATCGTTTTCAGACTGATTGTTCAATATTTGAGCGTTTCCACCCCTTTAACGACACCTAAGAATTTTATCAAAATTTAGCTGTAAATTTGGGGAGTAAAACAAAAAGATGGCCATATGGAAAAAATATAGGGTTAAAGTACAAGTCTTGACGATCATTTTGCAATTTTCTAAATTAAAAAAGGTGCATTAGAAGTTGAGATATGATTTTTTGAAGTTGGGCAATATTGGCCGTTTTTCGACTTAAAATCGCCTATATCTCGAAAAGGGTGCGTTTTTCGAAAAAATGCCAAGAGACAAAAAGTGATTATTTTGAGCCAATTAACCTAATAAAACTACTTGCGGGGCCATTTTTGATCTTGTTTTAATGTTACAACTTTTTTGTTAATAACAAATTTCCTGCCACTCGGATCAAAAAATTTTATTTAGGTTTTTTGTTTGCAATAAAATTACGGATCGATTCCACCTGGTTGCAACTATTAGTTTTTCCATGAGAGGTTAAGTTGTTTTTCTAGGCACGTTTTCGGGGGTGCGCCGCTCGCCTATAATCCTCTGCCGGGTGGACCTGGCGTATCCATGATAAAGCTCAGGCAGGGCAAACTCAAACTAAACTCATCTCAACGAAATATTTTCAATACTCATTGAATTAAAAAAAAAACATTACTACAAATTTATTGTCATTCTTATTACCATTGAATTAGTATAGTTATTTGGGTCATTGACAATATCAAACAATGAAAGCGCCACATATTATTTTCTTTCATCTGTCACTTCTCATAAAAAAACGAAAATTTATATCTCACGTGTGAGATAGTTTCCTCCTACGTAAAGATGTTATGCATTTATTATTAAGTGTAGGTTTTGCTCGTAATAACAACAAGTTTTTATTTCATTATTTAGAAAAAATATATCTGGATGTCCTTCATTTCCTAGATATCTCCAAGATTTTAATAAGGACGTTACACTCTTTTTTTCTGTGGTGGAAACGTTTACGTTATATATTTGCATATTTTAATTAATAAATAAGGGACAAAAACTTAAAGGCAGAACTGAGTTTCCTTATCACATGTGGTTGATATTATGATGTAATTTTTTTGTGAGTAACTACGTTTATCTACCTAATTGGTTCATTTATTTAGATTTTATATTTTTATTCAATCTTAATAGTAGGTACATTTATATTTATGTTTCTTATTATAATTATGTTTTATATTTTTAAATGCATATCTCTAATAGTCGGCTGCACCTACAAAACTTGGAGAGAAACATTCGAATAATAAATTGTAGAACAGTATCATTTTTGAGGTCGATACTATACTTAGTACAAAAATCCGAGCAAAGTAAAGATTTTATGAAAAATTATGAAACTATTAGGGTGGTTGGTTTGATGACCTTATCAATGGGTCCGAAGGCCAATAACTCCGACCCATCAGTTTTCACTCAGGGGTCTCTGATTAGAAATATAACTTAAAAATACATAACCAGTGCGTTGTCGTAACAAAAGACATGAATATTGCAAAAATATATTTTTGGTAAACTATCACACAGTATTTGTTTAATAGCGTTTATCATGTGACTGTAAAGCTAGATTCAGACCTACCCAATTATAAGTGTAAGTGGCTAATTTAACCAACCAGCGCTCAAAATTAGCACTTATAATTGAAATTTTAATTTTATGGAAACGCTGATTAGCACTTATACTTATAATTTGGTAGACTGAATCTAGCTTAAGAGTTAGTAATCAATGTGGTAAGTATTTACTCTTGTTTAACAAAAATGTATGTAAACAATAAATGTTTATTATGATATCCAATTTTTAAAAAAATTGTTCTCATTACTATGTGTACCTAAACAAGAAAACAAAAACATATGAGAGTGGAGTATATTTCAAAGGATTTTTTAGTTTTGACCACTTTTTACACGGGCACCGTGCATATTACAGTAAATGTTCAAAAAGATATTAAAAATATGACTTCATAAATAACAATTGGAAATCAAAATCTTCTAATTACGGCCTCCACAAAATTATGGAATAATGTATATAATAAAAAATCATTTGCGGAATATAATGCCGCAAACCGGAAGTTTATATATGGATTCGTTCATAACTGACAGTTGATCAAACATAATAAATTATCAAAAATACTAAAAATTTTATTTTTTCTCCCAGAGAAAATCATATATCAAAATATAAAAACATGTTTCTAATAGAGATTCGTTTGCAGTATCTATTGCCGGAAACCTAAAGTTGATATTTCAATCTGTTAATAATTGACAGTTGATCAAACATAATACATTTTAAAAAATACTTAAATAATTTTTTTTCTCTCGGAGAAAATCATTTAATTTTTGCCCTATTAAGGTCTATAAAAAAATAGAAAAACATGTTTATAATAGAGAATCGTTTGCAGAATATAATGCTGGAAACCGGAAGTTGATATTTTAATCTGTTCATAACTGACAGTTGATAAATCATAATAAATTTTAAAGAATTTTATATAGCATATTTAAGTTATACATATAATGTGTTTTATTATTTTTATTATATTTGACTAATTTATACCTTATGTCCTTCGGTCGCTTATAGTGTGTTCTTGTAAAGAATTTCGTGAATATACATGACACGTCTCTAGTAAAATAATTTTTAAATATTCTGGTATTTTATTTTAAAACCAAAAAACTCTCACAAGTTTAGATGCAGACTTGTGTTCCAATTTCAATTAACAGATACAAAATTTACAACATTCTTCGTCTCCAAGAGTGAAATGCATGCAAGTGAATGTACTCAACTCATTCTATTACGAGATCAAGTCAAACAAATCTTAATTCAATCTCATTCCATTATAGGCTATTCGGCAAGTGTGTTGTTCGACTTTCAGACTTATTAAGCGACATCTGTCAAATTCGCGTACACTACTTCCGGTCTATATTACATCATTTCCGACTAGTTGCTGATCTATTAAGACCACAAAGATAACTTGTTCATAAATGCAGGAGAAATTTAAATTGATAAATACATATTGTTAAAAATTAAGCAGTTAAATCAAGTTTCTTTTAATTTCTTACAGCGTAAATAACTAACTGATCTGTTTATATAATGTGAATTAGTGCTGTAGATAAGTGCTAAATAATTTTTGTGAATATCTATCTAAAATTATCTGACAAAAACTAGTTATAAAACGTTATCATAATTATAAATTATAATTATTATCGGTGTAAATAATTTTTGTCTTAAATTAATTGGAATCTTTCTCGGTCAATGGTCCGCTTTAAATGTTGAGAAATTCAAAAAAAACATTTTTGTACTATAAACAGAATATCAAAAATTATCACTTATAATACCATAACTCGTCGTAGTTAAGCTGCATTCAGACCGACCCACTTATAAGTATAAGTGACTAATTGACCAATCAGCGCTCAGCGTTCGCTTCGTCAAAATTCCAATTTCACTTATAAGTGTAATCTGAAAACCTCCCAAAGTTCTATCTTTTCCAATCAGTCCACTAAGTGAATAGTGCGATAGGTATATCATGTCATCTTTATCATCGAACTGTCACTTGCAAGCTGCGTTTTATTAATGACATACAAAATAGATATTAATTTAATTAAATTATTATAAATAGTAATTAATGAAAATATCGTATGCTTGTGTTGTAAAATATTATTACTGAATATGTAAACATATTTAAAAGCATATAAATTCTACTTTTTAATTTACATGTGTATGGAAATCCATTTTCTTTTAATAATAATTTATTTATACCTACTGCAATACAACAGGATAATCCCAAAACAATATTACAGTGTAAAAAATAATCAAGAAAACAAATATGAAATATCAAATAACAAACACAAACCAGATTCAAACCGTAGGCCGTTTCTAACTTAACTTAATGAGCATAGCGGATATTATAAGATAAAAAAATATTTTAATATGCAAATTGTAAAAATCACACAAAAAATTGTACTTAATAAACAATTATTATGTATTTAAATTTAAATATTTTCATAAGTTCTAAATTTTTCCAATTGGTGTTCATCCACTAATTTGGTAGGTATGTATGGTCCATTTGATTTATACTTATAATTGTAAATATTTCACTTATAAGTGGGTCGGTCTGAATGCAGCTTTATGTCGATTATTTTAGTATTTTTTTAGTATTACGAATGTTTTTTGTGCTTGGATATGAATATTACGAGTGCGCAGCACGAGTAATATTCGCAAGCACAAGGTACATGAGTGTACAATATACTACCAGAAAAATAATCTACTTAACTATGACTACGAATGGTATTCAAGAGATTATTCATTGAATCAGATCCAGTTTTAAATTAAAATGGCAAAAAATGCAGTTATCCATGATTTCAGAAAAGAAATATTTCAATAAAATTTAGACATAATGTCAAATATGTTTTACGTATTTTTTGGTGTTTCTTTGCAAATAAAATTGTGTATTTCAAGTGAAAAATGTTCTACACCTTTGAGGAAAACCCAGAGATAGAAATGGTGCAATAAAATAGGAAATATAGACTATAATATAGTATATTACATTACAAGTCATGAAAATGTTTCATTGCAGACGAGGAGGCGTTTGAAGAATGCGAGGATGCGCAGCGTCCGAGCATTTCTTCAAAGCCTCCGAGTCAAGCAGACATTTTTATGACGCGTGATGTATTCTATTTTTTTTAAATAGGCAATTAAGCTTCAAATTATAAAAAAATTAGGTTTGCATAAATCATCAGAGCTGTGACAAATCATCAGAGCTGTCACAAATTTTAGAAAAAGTTGTCATGACAAGTAAACAAAGTTGAAAGTAAAAATGACTAGGCATGAAAATTTTATTTTCATGCCTAGTCATGAAAATCTTACTTTCATGCCGCAAATTAGTCTAGAAATGACGATTTTCATGCCGATTTTGAAAAAAAAATGTTCATTTGTTAAATAATAGTCACCTAAAAGTAGTAGTAGTGAATAGTCGACACACAACCTTGTACAAAATAATCAAGTTTACTCATTTTGATTAGCTGTGAAATTCAATTTTCATTGGTTATTTTTTAACAGATGACAGATGATATGAATAATTATTACAATTTCATGTAGAGGTCTAGTAACAGCCTGTATACATGTTCCAATATTCATCGCCTTTTAACTGAACTTGAACATTTTTGATTTGTAACACTGTATTTTATTATTCACTTTTGTAAAGATTTATGTAAAATCAGAAACATAAATTTTGCGTGAAACATAATACAATTTTTCTTCTCGGCACGTTTCTATCTTTTAAAGTAACATGCTTATCTGCAGAAAATCTTAAAAATTATGTTTTAAGTGAAAACAATATATTATCAATGCAAAAAGTTACAATGTATTAAGTTTCTATAGTTATTACATTATTTAGCACATAGTTATTAAAGTTATTATCATAGGTTTATAATTTTCCTAGTAGCCCAGTTATCTATCCCACTAATTTAATAATAGACCATTGAACAATACAAAAATAAAAATCAAAGATTTATCAAAGTCATTGAAGCATACCAATCCAAAATTATCTCCCACTAAGGCACCATTTCGTAAAACAAATATTAGAACACCTGAAAACTAATAACCTGAATACCTAAAAACACTTCCTTTATTTTTGAACAACATAGTGTGCAATACAATGAACACAGGTGGGTAAGTGTGGGATGAATCCTTTATGGCCATACGTCAATTAAACCCCGTTATATCCACTATCTTATTTACGAATTTATTATCTCTTTTCATTTTTAGAGACCAGACATTTTTCGACAAAATATTTATCTCTGTCAAACATTGTTATTTCTTCATAGAAATAAATGTTTCTGAATTATGAGAATGTAATATTTCAGTAGGTAGAAGTAGCTAGTAGGTATAGAAAATTTTGGAAGCAATCATATTTAATTTTTGCTTCAATTACAACAATTTTCAGACATTTTACTTTTCACTTCGTGGTGTACAAATTATTTTTAAATAATTTGTTCTGTTGAGTTTTTGGTAGAAATAAAATTGTTAAGTCCGTACTTTAATTATTATTTTCTGAAAAAAGACCAGTGTGGCACGAAAAATGTTTGCTCCCATATAATGTTCAATTATTTTTGTGAATTTCGGAAAAATTCCTTTTTTGTCAATAATTTTGAAACATGTTGCATTCGTTATTTCAGCGTTTTAAATTTAATTCAAATAATCTGTACCTACTCTACTGTATTCAAAGATGGACATATGAACTGTAATAGTACATTATGCACCAAGGTAGGAAAACTCTATTTTGGTCCCGCCGGTGAATTGACAGCACAAGACTGAATAGAGGGCCCGAGAATCAGTCGAGTGCTGTCAATTCACCCGAGAGAGCAAAAGCGTTCCTCCCGAACTGCATACGATAATTTTTGTAACGAGTGCACAGAAAAATTAGCTGAAACGTGCTTGTTTAGAGGAAGCAAAACGCGTTTTCGCCCCCTTGAGATATTTTGCTCCCTCTCGATTATTTTCGAGAAGCGATACCCGCACGTTTCAGCTCATTTTACGTGCACATGTGACAAAAATAATATTAAAATTAAATTTAAAAAAATATGTTCGTATAGTAATAAATAACTTTTTTCTACGATCGGTATTAAATGTAAGTAGGCTTTTTAGACTTCACTTGGTTACTTGAAAATGAACAATTGCAAACCAAAGCTTCTTTGTAGACTGTAGACCGTTGCTAATAGTGACAGTCTGAAAATACTTTCAGCCGCTGCTTATAAAAATCTGTTCCAGTAATCATCATAAATAATGTATTAGGAAATGGTTAAATTTGTATTAATATTACAAGTTTCCATTCAAAATTCTTTCTAAATGCGAAGTTTGATGTTTGTTTTTCTGCATTCAAAATTTTAACTTTCGTAGATATACTGATATTAATGAAAATTTATTAAAATTCTGTTGATTGTTTATAAAAATTAATTAATCGTAGAAAAATATGGTGTATACATCTGGCTGAAAATATTTTTGCAGACTTTGACTCGCTGCGCCCTTGGCATATAACTATTGCAAATTTTAGTAAAAATTAGTCCGATTAAATTAAACTTTATTAGAAGGCTACCGACCCACCGAAAAGAAATCCACCGAACATGAATTGGTTTATTTTTTAGAATAGGCCCGCTTGGTATCAAATAAACCATGTAACTATCATCTATAAATTTACATTACTCGCCTACGTATAAATTGTTCCGCAAATTTTGTAGATGAAACAGAAAAATTTCCAGTTTTACTTTTTCAGACACTACCAAGAATAATAAACCACCCAATCTAAATAAAACATTTATTATTTCGCACAACTCAACCTTCCTTTAACTCCTGCTCTCTATCTCTGTCAAGCTCACACATTCCTGCTTCCTTCCACACCGCGACAGAGTCTCCTTGTTTCTCGCGATCGCGACTTACTCGCGCGTTGATATCACTATCGTTTCTTGTGTTAGTTCAGTGTACGGCCGGCGCTTGCATAGACCGCACGCGAGTAGACCAAGTATTGTGACAATCACGCGAAACAAGACCAGTCACGCGGGTGTAGTTACGTATCAAGGAAGCTGAGGGGATAAAGGATACTGTGCAGGATGGGGAAGATGATGATAGCGGGGGTTGTTGCCGTGCTGGTAAGAGAGATTTTATTTTTGTTATTTTTTTAATTTGTTCTACTACCCTTCAATATTTATAAGTTTATTTTTTAAATACTTGCAGATACATAAATTAAATTAAGACACTCTGCAGAGGATGTTAGTATTTAGTTAAATAATTGTATGTAATTTAATTTTAATATATATTTAAATTTATAGGGGCCAAAGTTTTTATTTATGGATAATAATGAATAAGATATTATCGAATCATAAGTTAATAATTATATTTAAAATATTTTTGGACCACAATAATGTTAATGAAATAATTGTTTATTTAACATTAAGGACTATATTCAGGATTAATAAGATTTATCTATCCTGCGGTACTCGAAATATAAAGAAGCTTAAATCGAGTGCCGAATCAGACTGCGTATTTTTGTTAAGTAGTACGGAGTAACTTATAAATTAGTAAAATTATTTTATTTTTTTTCGACATCACATAATTATTATATTTCTATTAGGATGTATTCTTTTACTAGGATAAAGGATAAGCAGGACTTTATTGTCATTCAATAAAAATAGCTTGACCAAAGACAAATTAAATTTTTTGTCGCTTATACCTATTCTTACACAGTCATAATCTCATAATTTGTTAAAAAATTTGATTACAAAAATGTCGTGATTAAGTGAACATTTTTATTTTTTAAAGAAGAAAAGGTACACTCACCAATAAGGAAAGTAATTTTAAATTATTCAAATCTCTCTGTATACTGCGCCTGACATTTTAAATTTGACGTTTTGTTTTTAGACAGCTGCGAATTTTGTTCATAAAATATGACCGTGTAAGACAGGGAATATTGTACCACAAATGAGGCATAAATATTTTCAAAATCATATTTGACAACAATTTTAATGATCAAATTTTTTTTACAAAATATGACCGTGTAAGACAGGGTTTAAGCATTTATTTATATTTGTCTCAAATTTTAGTTAATTGTTATAGATAGATACGTAAAAATTTAAGTTACAGAAATAGATCTTTAAAAAGAGTTACAATATAGAAATTATATACTTATTTCAATCTATAATATCCTTCAAGTTCCGGATATGGTATATAAAAAAATTCATCTGCTTTAAAATTTAGATTATTATTTTTTTATAATCAAATAAGATAATCGTCTATATCTTCTATTTCCATGGATAAAATAATGGATAAAATACACAAAATATTTTATAAAAGAACATAATAGAATACACCCAAATTGATTGTGCTTTACTCTTTCAAAAATCAAAATAATTTTAAATATTGTTGCAAAAAAATATATGAGCAATTCAAGATCATAACTTTATAAGTAAGTTTTGAGCAGGGGCCGCGGAGCCGGGGGAGCAGAGGGGGCTCAAGCCCACCCTGACATAATTCAGGGTCGGCCCAGCCCACCCCCGGCTGCTCGGAGATAAATGATTTTAGGAATAAAAATTTACATGAATAATAAGAATTTTTTAAATCTCACAAAAATATTTACTGATTGGTTTAATGTAGATGGAGAATTATTGCTCATTATAATAGTAGTAATTTGTTAATTCATACCGAAGAACATATTTTTAAAATTTATAAATAAAGTTGCGTGCCGCGTATAAACGAAACACGACAAGCATCAAAATACCCAATATTAACTTCATTGTAAATATACTAAGAAATGAAACGCAAACAGTACATTTACTTTTAAATCAAGTAGAAATATTAATTACTTTATTGCTAACTGTGCCAGCATCAGCTGCTTCTGGAGAAAGAACATTTTTAGTATACTCTTCGCAGAATAAAAACATGCCTTCGAACTACGATGAAACAAAATAGACTTAATAATTTTTTAATTATTCATACACATAAAGATCGATCTAAAAGTATTCATATAGATTTAATTTTGAAGGAATTTATATCAAAAACACCTGAACGTACTTCGGTCTTCAGAATACCTTCATGAATAATTATTTATGGTGTCTACTTTAATAATAATTTATAATTAACAATACTTTTCTCATACATTTTTATTATTTATATAGTTTTGTTTATTAATAATTTTACTATATTTTCTATACAAATATACATTTTCTAAAAATATTAATACTAATACATTGTTGTAAAAATAATAATGTTGAGCCCACCTTATGAAAAAATCGTTCCGCGGCCCTTGGTTTTGAGAATGTAAGCCTCTTAAATATATTTTAAACGCCATTCAACTTAATCAAAACACCAAATAAATATTCGTGCTAAAAATGAATAAAAGTGGCTGTTTAAATAAATATGACATCATGGATGTCACATTGCACTATATCCGAGACTATATCTATAAAAACTTAAATATAGCCATAAAATCGTTATTGTATTTCATTCTTTTCAGTGCCATTATAAATGAAATATATTCCTTGTATATTTAAATTTTATTTGTTGTATTCATACAGTACTCGTTAAATGTTTAACTTAATTATATGTAAATTTTCCCATTCATATAAAGGAAATAAATTTCGCTTATTGTTAAATATTGATAAGAGAAGTAATGAGATATGTCTCATGAAAAATTTGAAAGTCTCAAACAAAAATTTTAAATCATATAATTATTATTATAAGTAAATCTCAGATTTCAATGTCAAATAAACAATATTATCAATAGGTGGGAACATTTTGTCATCTAATAAACACCTAATTATAGAAAATGACATCTAAAATAAAATATACAATTAAATAATTAAAATTCACCAATAAATAAATAATTCAGCATCAAGGTTAAAATAGTTATAGAATTATAAAATTCGACTATCATGTAGAAAAACTGATACCATTATGACGGTTTTCCGCTCAAACACATGTTATTATTTAATATTAATATGTATTTACACCGAAACAATTTAACAAATATATCATTATGTAATTCTTCCTTGTTAACATAAAAACGATGATCTAGATAATTATCATTTCACGTAATAGTAAGTACTATATTTCTTCCGTATTTGAGATAAAATTATACAATTATTATAATTTAAAATTCATTAATAAAATTGTTATTCAAATCTTATTTTGTATTATTAAAATAAATGGGCTCATCATCTATTTCTTAAATACTTTCTGTTATTATAGGACTTCGAATACTTAGTACAAATATATTTTTACGTCACTCGGGGGAGGAAAGCAGTGTTTTCCTCTTGCTATTGGAGGGAGGGAAGCGAGTTTTCCCTCCCACTCGGGAGGACCGTACTTACTTTCCTCCCGTACGGGAGGAAAACACTGTTTTCTTCCCGGTACTGGCGGGAGGAAAACACTGTTTTCCTCCCGCTTGCAAGAAAGGTGATTTCGAGGCCCTCGTGACGTAAAATATTGTGTGTCCCACGGGAGGGAAGGCTATTCCTCCCTTGGGCGAAGCCGGCGCCCTCGCTCGGACTCGCCTGCGGCTCGCCTTCGGCTCGGGTCGCCGCTTCGCCCGCGGGAGTAATAGCTATTACACCCTTGAGCGAAGCCGGCGCCCTCGCTCGGACCGCCGCTTCGCCCGCGGGAGTAATAGCACGCTTCCCTCCCTAGGTGCACAAAATACTATTAAACCGCAAATTATGCGGGATTCACACTAAATTCATCAAATAATAATAACCTAATTAATTAATTTTTATTCTCCATTTTCACTAATAATTAAGGTTTTTTATGTAATTATACATTATAATTTGTAAACCACTTCTTACTTACTTTCAACGAAATTGGACGATATTTTTAGGACAAAAACCTCCTTCCTGTCCTCTTTAAGGGGGTCTAAGCGAAATTAGGAATATCACATTTTTAACTCTTCAATTCCCCTCATAGTTCAACTTTTACTGTCTCGACAGGGTTGGAAAAAAAATCGTGGGCCCAATGTAACATCGTGACAATCGTAGGGTTATGGTTTTTCTTAAGATGACCTAACATAAATACTTTGTACTGTGAAATATGTAACCATTTGTAATACTTCTGATGAAGGCTTAACAGCCGAAATGCGAATTAAGTTTTATAAATAAACCTACTTTTGAAACAATCAGCGAGTATTTAATTTTAATATTTAAATATATTTCAACGAGTGGCAACAGCAACCTCTTTTAATGTCATCGTGACATCGTTTTATGTTCCTTTAAAAAACGCAAAAAAACTAAATTCCTGCGATGATTAGGAGCAAAATTATGCAAGGTTAAAGTGGTCCATGCATTTTGGCTTTTCACCATCGACATTAGCGTTACCCAATGTGCACCATAACTTTGTTTCTACACATCGTAGACACTTCGTTTTTCATGGAATTTACAGGAAATTGATTAAACTTTATTGCTCAAATGGTAAATCGATCTGAAAAAAAATTTCAGCTCCGTACAGATCGCCAAAGTTTTTTTTTCACAAAAAAACTTTTTTTTTCATAGGGATGGTAGACGGGGTTGAAAGGATTTATACCTAAGATCGCATGCATGCCCTTAATATTAACACTTGAAACTTTCTTTTCGCCACAGACTCGTCCAAAATGGTCAAAAACACGCCGAGTTATGACAGTTTGAAAATTGGCAAAATTTGACGAATTCCATGTGTTTCCTTTTTTGCCGCCAGTTATATTAATACAATAAATAAAAAATATCTTTTAACCCTATAAATCCAATTTTAATTAGATCATTACTAAACGCGCTTCTATATATTCTTATTAAAAAAAATTATAAAAAATAAATACACTATAAAGACTAGATACCTACATACTATAGGACTTTTCCTATTATAGTTTAATGTAATTTTGTAAAATTACTTTATGTTACCTACATTTCTGATAAAATATGTAGGTAATCACAAAATGTTTAAAACAGGGTATTATACTACCCAGGTACCAAAATAAGTAAAAGAACTTGAGGAAATAAAAATCAGATAACTAAGGATCAAGGTGGCAATCTTATTAATATTTATTATATTGTACCTTATTTATCTTTTTCATCAAAAATGTTTCAACATTGTTGATGAGTTCGTCAATCGATTATTTACAGATTGACAATCTTTTGTAACACGGAACTTCAGATTAAAACATTAAACTATTCTCTACAAAAAATTGCAAAACAACTATAATTATTTCTAGTTCGTTCTCATTATCATTATTGTCTCATTAATTACACAATCGACACATGTTGAACAGCTGTCAATTGTTTATATTGTTAGGTTACATTGTCAATCCTTCCATAGCTAACTAAGATCCACCACACCTTGACCTTCCAAAGCCAAAGGACAAATTACACAACTTTGTTGCTACGTTTATTGTTATTAATATGTGTTTACAAATATTAAGTAATAAGCAAAAAGTAGGTATGTAGTATGGAAGATAATTATATTAAACTTGAATGTGCATTAACTATAAAGGATAATTGATATTTTATTGGTTTTTTATTGCGTTTTAGTTTAATTTGACTATAAATTTATTTAATTTGTATCGTTTATTGCAACCTTATTAATGAAAGGAAATAAGAACATCATGTAAGAATAATATTAAGACAAGAGCGAGGTTAAACAAACAAAGTCATAAATAATCTCTATTTATACTTCTCACAAAATAGATACAGGATTTTTTCTGTACCTGCCATACAGACTATATTTTTAAAAATCTGAATTTAAAAGTTTGTCTCGTTTGTCTCTTTTACTATGATTTCTATTTGTAACAATTGTAATGCAGTAGTGAAGCTAAAATCAAGAAAATTATCGATTCATCTGATAAAAAAACTTTCCTTTAAAGCCAATGAACGTTTGCAAAAAAGTGAAAGAAAACTCTTACTTTCAGAACGTTTTACACATAATGATTTTCATTATCTGTCGCAATTATAATTTGCATAATCTGCAATTATACTTAAATAAAACACCTATTTATCTTCTCATGACGCCAAAACATTTGTTTAGTTTTTAAATAATTCTTGGCAAACTCGTGCAAAATTTTAAACAAAGTAAATTGGAATTTCCATAAATAAAAATGTGTAAATAATTTTGAAATTATTCAGTACGTCATTAGTACAATCCTACGTTTATTCCCTAGCCCACATAATTAATTTATCATGCTAAATATTTGCATAAATGAAAAAAATTAGCTATGATTTCATCTATCAACTCGTCTTAGATTTTTGATTCGTCGCAATTCTAAACATGGTATATAATTATACTATAATTTATCATTTGTCATTTAATTGGCCAAAAAAGTCAACTACAATGTACCAATAAAAGAAATTATTTTGAATTTTAAGAAATAGATAAAATTTATTGTGTGTGTAAAAGGTATAATTAGATGGACAAAAAATACAGTCGAAAATCAATCAATAAAATTTATTGTTGGATGACACATACAAAATTACTTTTAAATTTAGAAAATTATTAACGGATTGTAGCAAAAATTGTATTTATCTACTATATGTAAGTACCTCAAACTATGGTACACCCTGTATACAGGGTGTTTCTATACCTCCGCACGAAACTTTAATAGATTATATAATTTGATATACATATATAAATAAGGCTCGTGAAAATATTAGTTCCATTTGTTTGAACGTCCGTTTAACTGTTTATTTATTATGTTATTTATAAAATAAAATTATAAATACTATAAGACTATCTACAAATAGTCACTTGTTATGTAATAATTAATAAATACACAGTTAAATGGACTGTCAAACAAGACCAAGAGACAAGATACTTTTTTATGAAGAATCACAGTACCAACAATAAAACATTTCGTCATTCCTTTAACGTCAGAAAATTTCTATTTAATTTGATACACATTTACATCACAAACAGTACTCTGTACATTCCCAAACAAAAATAAAAATTACTCTAACGGTGAGTCAGTTCACTTAAAACTCAGTTCACACTCTTATCTCCATATTCGCAAAGGAATCTACTAGTGAAATTTGCAAACAAACTTTCGTCCACCAGCAAATAATTTCACCTCTAATTTGGTTCTAACATTTAAACCATTTGAAAGCAAAACAATCAACGTCACAAAGAAATGGATCATTGTTAGGCGACCTTGTCGAAGATGGTGAATCCGTAGGTGAAGCTGATATCCTTGTGATTTGATAGGATTATATAAAATATTTTATGGGATTGCTGCTAATTTGGATCAAGTTCAAAGATATCTAGATTGAGATTATGTGATTGTATTGTTAGAAAAACAGTAATTTATTGTTTGCCTAGAACCTTGTGTACCTATTATGTTTTTTGATATGTATGCAACGAAACATATGTTTTATAATATTAATATTAATTAATAAAATGACTTACTTATTACAGCAACATGGTTCCCCTACCTGAAACAAAAATAAATATATTTATTAATACATGTACTAGCTGTAATAACGGTTGCTTAAACAAAAATTTACTATTTATAAAATTGTCTAATATATGATACAATAAGTCATTATTTACAAAATTCAATGAATTTCACTGTTGATTCTGGTTGATCTTAATAATAATTAAAATTAAAATCACTTTGTAAGTTCCAAAAAATAGTTGTATTTACTAGGTATACCTATATAGGTTGTATTTCGGGGGACTAGATCATCATCATGGTAATATAACTGAAGAATGATTCTTCTTCTTTTTGAATCTTACCAAGTGTTTTTAATTTTATATAGTCAATTAACTTTTTACTTCCCCGGCCTATAAAAGGGGAAGTATTGTAATCGTGATTTTTTGACAGTTCGAGATTTTGATGAATCTTTACGTTTTAGACCCTACTGAACCCAAAAAACATAATTTAATAATTTCTGTATGTCGGTCTATCTGTCTGGAAGCACGATAACTTGAGAACACGTAATTTTCGATTGAATTTTATATTCAAAATTTGTACAAAATAGTTAGTTTTAAGTTCGTTAATGAGCTTTATATAATCAGTGATATTATGTCTATATAACTTATAATAAATGCAATTAAAATCTTGAATAATAAACGTCACTCAAAGACTGCTGTCACTTTGATATTGACAGCTGTCACTTTGACATTGACAACTGTCACTTTGACATTGACCGCTGTCACTTTGACACCGCCTACGTTAAATTTATGGTCGAGGAAGTAGGTACACAGCAGATTTTTAATTATATAGCCAGAATTGTTGAAATTCATGGGATTCTAAAACTCAGGCTTGAATCTAATCAAGTATACAGTTCAGTTTTACTGCACAAGAAATCTCCACTGTGGTGTAGGTACCCACTCTCTACTAAAAAATTTGAGAACTCGTGATTTGACGGCTGATAACCGCACACATGACATACATATACCTACCGATGACTCACCATATTTGATGCTGCCACACCTAAATTGGGTAAATGGCGTGATGTGTATTTATAAACGTATGTATACAGATGAATTAATCTTTTTTAATCGTAAGTACTTGAGTTAAATGTTATATTTTTTAAATTTTCCAATATTTAATTTCTCCTAAATAATACTAGGCTCGGCTTCAAACGTCGCTTGTGAAATTACGAAATTCCATTTGGCTCTCATCTAATGTCAACCAGGATTATTATTTCCTCATTCGCGACCTTTTATTTTTAAGTTAAATGCAGTACGTAAAGTTATAATGTGATGTAATTGCGAATTAATGTTCTGCTTGATTGACTGAATGTGTATGTAAAGTTTTAATCCAGACAGATTTTGACATCATCGAGTAATTTCATAGATTAATGAATCATAAGATGGGATTATGTCAAGATTAGATAATATCTAGAATATATAAATATTTAAATATGGTCGAAATGCTTCATTATTTTGCTAATATATTTTCAATGCCACAATGTCACTTTTGAACGTGATACGAAAAATTCATCAAGGTTAAATTTTAAAAAATATCACATGAAAATTTTAGGTTATTTTAGTCAAGTTTCTGGCAAATTGTTTAATTAATTAACAACACAGTAATCCGAGGAAAATTTTTTGAGCTACTAGACACTTCCAGCTATCTTCTCAGTTATTTTCCGTTGTGCATATTTAAAAATTTTCGACAATCTGACTGCTGTACCACCAAAGATATTGCAGATACGTTGGTTGGGACACAATAGAGTTAGTGTTAAATTTACGCTGCATGTAGAGTAGTTTAACACTTACTAGGTAGGCGATAGGTTAATGGATAAAGTTGTATAGTGTTGAATTCGAGTCCCAGCAGATCCTTCTATATTTGGTGTTTAAAATTTTTTAAATTTAATTCAACATTTTTTGATGTGCACTATAAAACTACCTTCTAACAGTATAGTAACATAATATGTTAGTTGATTATCTCACGAAATTGTTTATTTTATTATGAAGAAATTCGGATTTCCGCAAAACCGTAAATTCTCGATGTAATAAAGATAAATTATCTTTATCTCTTATCTAGCATGTAAGCACGTATAAAAAAACTTGTAAGTTGTACTTATAAGTTCATATCTTATTTCCATCGGTAACCTATTCCCCTTACTGTACTTGTCATTTTTCCGAGTTCATAATAATAATAATAAGCTTTCGCATTGTCTCACACCGTCACTAAACTTGAATTGGTAGGTAATCTCAGTAACTCAGCAACTCAACCATAGATCTTGAATTCTCGGTTACATTCTTCCTTATTCTAGTTCTAGATTACGGTAGAACGTAGTTGTAATACGGCTGATTTAAATTCTTGTCCCGTTGTTGGGTTCTCACACGGTCATAAGTGAAACAGAACTGCATTCGACAGATTTTTATTTTTCTACATACCTAAATATGAACGTACCATATAGGTACGTATCTATACCACGCCTTTTACCCAATATAGGGTTTAACAATTTCACAAGCCAGTATTAGCAAAGGTTATTATTTTACCATGTGAACGAGTGAACGGTAACCACTATACAACATGGTATAATAATTTATACTAACTAATATATGAGACTGCTACACCCAAGTTGGAAAAGAAGGTGTAGGAGATTATGTAGGTTCTTATGAGAGTACAACACAGGGATAATTTTTGTGCAGTTAAACAAAAATGTGTACCTGACTGAATTCGAATCTAAGTTATTAGAATATTTAAAGGCGTATTTCTTTTTAAAACATTTAATTATTTTATCATCCACAATTTGACATTAAATTAATTAAAAGATTTCGACTGTTGATAAATGTTTTTTTATCCAACACCTCTTAATAAAAGCATCATAACTATGATGCGCTGTCGTTTAACTTTAATTCCGTGGAATGTTATAATTGGTAAGCTTATAATTTAAGTTAAATATAGACAGAACTGACATCCAAATTTTATAAAAATCTATCTCGTCGTTTTCGCTTAAAATCATAACAAATGAACAGACAGAAATAAATTATTTTTTCTATTATTCTCTGCACTAACTGCACACCAAAGTGGGCCAAACATGCATCACACCTGACGTCACGTCCACTATACGTGCGCTCTAATACATCATTAATTCCAGTACTCGTCACTGGCGCCACTATAGCCCTACCTTGCCTACATTGTTCAATTTACACTTACTTAACAAACAATTAAAGATTCGATACAACTGTGAACCACGTGAGAATAAAAAGCAGAGTCAAAATTAGAATTAGAAGTACAAGTAAGTAAGTCAGAAATAGAATTAGAGTAGATAAGGTTAGGTTAAGTTTGCATCGTGACCTAGAGTTGGAGTCACTGAAGGATGAACGTGAAACGAAATTAAATTAAAGGAATTAAAAGTGGGAAATTGATGGCAGATATTAGATTGAAGGTTTTAGATTATATTTAGTTTAGTATCACGTAACTGTTATAAGGATTATGATTAGTATTAGAATTGGTAATATAATGCGTACTGATTGTCAAACGAAAAACTGAAGGTTCAAAGAATATTTAAGATGAGTACCTAACTGCTCAAAATATTTATAAGAAATCTAATGTAATTCACGACTTCGCTTTAGGTAACAAAATTTCCAAATAAATAAAATTAAATTCAGGATCATTTATTCTTGAGACTGTTGACACAAACATGGTGAAAAGGATATTTATAAAATAGTAATCAAAACAAAAAAAATCTGACGTGGGCACCACATGACTTCCTTGTACGCCTTGTGTGTTCATACTTTTCATAATAACTAAAATGTAGAATAATATAAAAAATTCTTTTAAACTATTATACTAGTATACTCACAAATATATTTTAGTCATTTTATTTAAACTGCAGAAGAAGATATAAAGCATATTTTTCTATTGTCACTGTCATGTCATAATCATTTAAATTTTACGTAGTAACAAATGTTAAACGATCATGGAGTACAAGATACCGAAATAATAAATTATAAGTATATACTTTTTTTCAAAATCGGCATGAAAATCGTCATTTCCAGACTAATTTGCGGCATGAAAGTAAGATTTTCATGACTAGGCATGAAAATTTTATTTTCATGCCTAGTCATTTTTACTTTCAACTTTGTTTACTTGTCATGACAACTTTTTCTAAAATTTGTGACAGCTCTGATGATTTGTCACAGCTCTGATGATTTATGCAAACCTAATTTTTTTTATAATTTTAAGCTTAATTGTCGATTTAAAAAAAATAGAATACATCACGCGTCATAAAAATGTCTTTGCTTGACTCGGAGGCTTTGAAGAAATGCTCGGACGCTGCGCATCCTCGCATTCTTCAAACGCCTCCTCGTCTGCAATGAAACATTTTCATGACTTGTAATGTAATATACTATAATTATTCTTAAATGATAGAAGATACAGAAAAATTTATAAAATACCGATTGTAGATAATAATCACATAATCTTTCATTTAAAATAAAAAAATATGTGTTAAATTAAATATTAATCGAAATATTTTTAAAAAGTACTACTTCCGGTTTATAGATTGAAACCAAAAATAGGAGGTGCACAACTAGATGCTATAACAGTCCTAAATACAAAATTTCAACTTTCTACGTCTAACCGTATTTGAGTTATGCGACACACATACGTCCGTACGTACGCACGTACGTACGTACGCACGTACGTACAGAAACTAGTCATAATGGATTCAGAAAAGGTCAAAACGGATATTTCCATCCAAATCTGAAAACCGAAATTTTTCGCGATTACAATACTTCCTTATTACTCCGTACAAGGAAGTAAAAACAAATTTACCTATACTGATACTTAAAGATTATTACTATTAATATGTATACTCTATCTTTTAAATTTTACAGCAAGAAGTATAAAGCCTAAATAGACGTTAATTAAAATTTGGTTCTGTTTTTTTTTCAACAAATTAAAAAAATAAATGACAAAATTTATAAACCTTTACTAAAACATTTTTATTTCTTAAAAATTTCCTATTAAGTTTGTATTTTTCTAATTAAGATCAAATAAAATTGATCGTCAAAACTCTATTTTATATTTATTATTTCAATTAAATCATTTTTTTAATTGCTGCAACTGTTTTGTATGCAATAGTAATTATTACATGCTTTGAAAACTTGTAAATGTACAAATTCCTATCATATTGCAAAAAAATTAAAATAACATGTATAATTGCTACAATATGAAATACATTTCCTAGAACAACAAAAATACAATTTACATTTGCAACTATAATTTGTACCTCCTCTCACCATTTTAATTAACATTTTATAAAATCCATAATTACACAAATTACAAATTACACGTCATATTTCACCTGCAATGTTCTATATCGCACAGCAAAAATACAAAATACCAACGTCATAATTGCTCTAATATTACCGATAAGCGAGAGTTTCACATTTAAATCGTTCGTGTTATTTCCATAAATCAGAAACGGTGAAACAGATAAGTAATAGTTAATTGTATGGATAAAGAGATAGTTATGGTAATGCCGTGCATGCATAAAAGCAGAGCATGGATACGTAATACTGCAGTGTAATGGACCAGATTGTGTCTGATATTTGATATTGATATTGTGAACCACGTAAGAGAACAGAATTGTATTCAGGGTCAAACTGAGATGCTGAGATATTTCTTTATAAGCCCTGGCCTCTTTCTGGGCCCCAAGTGAGTTGTTTTACGCTTTAAATTATTTAGCACTTAATTTTTATTACGCAAATATATTATTTTATCAGCTTATGCACTTTTGAATTTGAGTAAAAACAAAATTATGATTCTGATTCAGAATACTTCATTATTAATAGAGTGTAGATAATTTTTGACTATTATAAATATAATCCTGTTTCCTGTAGTAACAGAAACAAATAAAATAATGGCGAAATTAAAAAGAATGGATACCACAACTAGGGTTCAACAGTTTGATACCAGCAACTGACAATAATACCACTAGGTCCGAGTGGTTGGATTCCACTATACTAAAATTTACCACCCTGTAATAGCAGTAAAATCCTGTTGAATTGTTACACTTAATAATTAATTAAAATAACTCTCTGCTTTGGATAGATACCAGTATTTTTATTTTTATTCAATTTTGACGTTTTAATCTGCTATTATTAACTCCATAGCAACAACTTTAAATAAATGTTTATTAACAAGTGAATTAAAACTCTTTAAATCATTCAACACATTTTTAAATCACTCTGATGTCATTATTTCGTCAAAAATTCACAAAAACAATGACAACTTGCCATTGACGACTACTTTGATTTTCTTTTTTGTTATGTCAAAATAAATTTATAATTCATATATTTGAAATAATTTCGTCAAAATAGAATAAAATATTGTATAAACCACGTGAGATACGAATGTTTATTCACTCGAAGAAATTATCCCACTCGCCCTTTGGGCTTGGGGGCTAAACTTTCTTCTCTTGAATAAACATTCGTGTATCTCACTTGGTGTATGAATATCTGTTATTCCGAATAAAAAAATTAAATTATGTTTACTTGTAACGACTCCAGTCGTTCAGCTGACTCGTTTAGAACAAGTTAGTCCTAAGAGTGTTTCAGTTTCTTTAGTTCATTACCAGCTGTAATAATAATAATGGCTTTGTTGGCAGTTTATATATAATTTAACCTGCTTGTATCATGAAAATTCCAACGCCTGACGATGATAATAAATATATCGAAACGTTGCTGTAATTTTCAATTAATTATTTAAACAATCCTCGTTCACTTTCCGACTATTCTATTACTACTTAAAATATTCTTAAATGTCTTCTTACTCAAATCTTTACTTGATGACCTATAAAGTACGTACTACTCATCAGAAATTATTTGCTACTTATATCAAAAAATTTCCCAAAGTAAATTGATTTATTCCTGAGTACGCCCCTGTGCAATGTTATGGTGTTCAATCTCGCTCACGAAGTAACCAATGACTACCGTAAGTCACGTGTTATTTACCAGTTGATCTGACACCAATTTAAGTCACGAGTGCAAGAGAATTCAAAACTCAAACCAACAATTAGTAATATGGATATTGAACATGAACTACATTCCATGCTGAATAGTGAATATCATTTCACTTTTCTTTATTCATAAATATCTGATCGTATCAGCATTCAACATAATGTTAATTTTGATTGTTAAACAATTTTAAAGAATACACTTACATTGTGGACTGCAATTGGACTTCTTGCTTCTCTGGATAGATGTACAACCTACTGCTACCATTTTAGTCCACTTTTACACTATTCATCACACTATAATATTACTTACCTACGCTAGTTTTAGCACAAAACACATATATACAAAATTATTCAATTATCTATTCACTGAAACAGCTGACACCCAACCACACCCAACTGATGTTTCCAAACTACCAACAACATAATATAAAAATTATTTTCTGCCGGTTCGTTCGTTATTAATTAATATTATCGATCGGTCTGTATATTACGGCAGTATACGTAAACAGCGTCATGATTTATGAAGTCAAGCACAGATTACAAAGGCAAACTTGGATGAAAAGCTTTGATAACATTAATATACCCAAATTTATAAACAGCACATTGTAATATTGTGTGCAGCATCCTATTCTTGACATACAGGATAAAACATAAGAAAGGAAAAAATTGGCATAAAAATAAATTACACCGAAAAACACAGATCTAATTTTATATGAAAACCAAGATCACGATAGAAAATTCGACAAACTATTGTATATTTCATCAAAATTATTTGGATTCAGTTCTGTAATAATAATAATTATTATTATTTTACGACTTGTCAAGAACTATGTGTTCCCATCTTAAGGTAACAAATGATTGTGCTTACAAAAGACAACAAGCAATTATTTTTAATACAAAATTGCTGCTATGATCTAATACCATAGTTCTCGAAACGTCATAAATAAATAAAAATATTATTAAAGAGTTATTAATAAGTTCTTAAAATTTCTATCAATCTATTTTAAATTTATTATAGAAACGTTGAAAATAATTTATGTAGTTTGATTAAATATTTGGCTGTAATTACGCTAGTTTCGGTCATTGTTCAAGAATATTTAAAAAAAATTAAAGTTAAAATAATGATGACTAATATATAAATACAAAATCCAATAAAAGTAATGCATTTTTTAACTTTTATAATATCCAATTTGTATACGACTTGTCTAATATTAAACCAAGCCAATTTTACAACAAAATTACTATCGAATCAACTTAATTTTTCTACTGTTTCTAAAGGCAAACTTAAAATTATAATAAAACCCACAATTTCAACTATAGGTACATAAGTAGCAATAATTGCAAGTTGTAATATTAAAATCATAAAATAGAAAATTTATAATTACTTATTGCATTTATGAATGTTTGCTGCTGATTTTACAAAATTTGTTTCTAAAAAATTTTCATGACTCAAATTAAAATGTAATAATAAAATAGTAATTATAAATCATAAATTCATAAATAATCCCGTATAACTTTCGGTTATCTTTCACTTAAGGCCTTAGAAGTTAACTAGTAGTAAAACCATGACATTTCATCCTCTATTTTTAACTCATTGCGAGAAATTCATTCAATGTTTATACTCGCAAACACCGATATGGTAATTTGCATATTGCTAGGATTTGTTGTTTCTTTACATAGTCTGTCATTATAATGACTTGTCACGTTAAAAGAGAGTCAGTGAGTCATGAATGAAAGAGATCGATGATCTAACCACAAGAATCTGATACAGTGAATTGTGATATTATTTTATAATCGATGGAATATTGAATAATAATGGAGAATTGTTAATAATTGTGGTATTGGGTTTTCCTGACATATATGTAGGTATGGTAATTTGTGGTTAAGATGCAGAGTTGTATAAGGACGAATTTTCAGGAAAGTAATAATTCTTACTGCATTTCTAGAGTTAGAGTTCGATCTGTGCTAACCAACTGATTCTGAGTGGTCGAATTACACAATAAAAATTTCGATTAAACATGTATCACTCCTGTAATTTCGTTCAAAAATTGTAGAAAAGAAATAATATCGAAGTAGACCGACTGTTGTAGGATTTTTTAAAGCTTGATGTTAATCAAATTTTTATTGTTGTTTACAAGTACAGTATTTTTATATTATTTTAAAGTATAGTTTGGAGACCGAGACGTAGTCAAGGTTTCTAATATTATCCAAAACCGGTACAAAATGAACATAAAATTCGTGTTGCTAATAATATTTTTTGCCCGATCGATACAATAAAAATAAAGTTTCTTTTTGGTTATGTATACGGGTATACGTTTAGTTTGCATTTTGATGCTGTTGAATTGGTATCTGTTGTTGTTTAAAGCTTACCGCCTCCTTTGAGTTCTTACCGCATTCTACGATTACTTACCACCTTCTAATTTGTAAACAAAATCTACTACCTTGAAAACAGAGCCAGTAAACGCTAAAAATGACCAATCGTGCAAACAAAAAATATTTTTTCATGTTTTACAATTCTTTTCTAGTAGGTAAACGTATAAAGAAAATAAGAATATGAATTTAATTCAACCACAATTTAGAAATAAATGAAGCAATCATTGAATTGCCTTTATTCTGTAAATAAATAGATACTTAATTAAAAATCTGCTGTGGCCAGTACACGACCTCTCGCATAATTCTGCTTATTCTACTAATCTAATAAATAGTTTTACTTACATTTTAATAGTTTTGTAACAGTCGCTCCATTTGTTGTATTATATTACTGTAAGTGGCAATTAAGGAAAGAATAATAAATTGTAAACATGTGACATAGACTCATGGAATTTTGTACAAAAGCATAAAGTCGGTTCTTATTTCATAGTTAATGTATTTTCAGTAAGTATACGGAAGTCGTAAATTTGTGTTGGATATCTGTTACCATGAAACTATGTCAAGTGTGGTCCCTTTCTGAGATTTGGGCAACATCTGCATTTTTAGGTCATTTAGAAGCGTTCCTAGAAAAATGCACTTGTTCGTTAGAGCGTGAGATTTAGAGTAGGGGTTTGCAAGCCACCCTAGCCATCTCTCTCGTGGACCAATCAGTGTTGTATGTAAAATATAAGAAACCAATTATTGTGAAGTAAAATTAAGTTTGGGTCAGAGTGGGGAGGTAAGAAAAGTTATTAAATAGGATAATTTTTCTTCCCTCTAGACCAGATCATAACAGATCACCAGATCATAATAGATCAAAAACCGATCGAGAGATCATATAAGTCCTCTGACACAGTTCGTTATTGATTGAGAGTTTATTTTGAGCTTTAATAATCTTTAAAACTCCCATTGTGTTTTAAACTTGTTAAATTCAATCTGTAGAGATAGTGTTTTTGAGTGCACACTCCAGCAAGGAATAGCAGCAGAGAAAGTGAGTAATTTTATTGTTTTATTGGTGTTCGCATTAAGGTGTTTATAGTTGAGTAACTTGTGCGTATTTGTTTATTGGTCGATTTTGAGAAAAGGTTTAATTTGAGTAAAGCGTAATTGTATCTCTGTTGTATTTCTGTAATCTATAACGAATTGTGGACCCGGTTAGTTTTTAGTTACGTGTAACCTATCAAATGGGATTTATTTATAACTTGTAAATATATTGTTAACTTGTGTGGAAATCGGTTGTAGTTTACGTTTCTATTTTACCTTTATTTTTGAGAATCCTCTTGTGTTTAGTGAAGTGTTAAACAGGTAGTAACCCAAGTAAGTAATAATAATTAATTACCGCTCTTCAACGTTATTTGTAACTACCAATAATTAAGTAGTCTCCATTCTCGGTAACTACACATTTTTGGTAACGCGCGTACTATATTCAATAGACCGCGCACCGTTACATTTTGGTGGCAGCTAAAAACCCTCTTACCAGTGCCTTGAGATATTAATATACACCGTTACATTTTGGTGGCAGCTAAAACCCTCTTACCAGTGCCTTGAGATATTAATATACACCGTTACATTTTGGTGGCAGCTAAAATTCTCTTACCAGTGTCTTTAGATATTAATAAATATCCCGTTACATTTTGGTGGCAGCTAAAACTCTCTTATCAGTACCTTGAGATATTAATAAATTACGTTACATTTTTAATAAATTAAATTTCAAAATGACGGGCGGTTCAGTCAGTTCTACACCTCAAGCAGCAGGTTTAAATCCTATTCAAGTTGGCGGATTCATAAGTCATATTCCCGTTTTCGATAATCAAAGTACGTTTGGCAGCCCAAGTATTGAAGAATATATTAGGCAATTAGAGCTATGTTCCACAGTAGGACATTGGAATGATATTGAAATAATTGTAGTAGCAAAATTAAAAATGTCTCCAAACGCGTATTCACTTATCCAATTCGATACAGCGTTTGATACTGATGTATGGGCGGATTTTAAAAAACTTTTATTCGGAAAATTCTCTCCAAAACTAAATTATATTACGATTTCGCAAATGTTCAGAACATGTAAACAGAAAGTAGGAGAAAATGTGAACACATTTTTGTGCAGATTAAGATGCATAGGGAACCAGTTATTAGAATCATCAGGTTTAACAGATAAATCATTAATAGAAAAAGAAATGTTAGGGCAATTCATCCAAGGGTTATTACCTAAAGCGCAACGGGTGGTATTTCAGAGCGAACCGGAAACGTTAGACAAAGCAGTTGAGGCGGCAAAGAAGCATGAACGTACGGAAGAATTTTTCAAACAAGAGGAAGTTTTTAAAGTAAATTTGAAACCGGAGGTAAAGGAAACAAAAACTGAGGAAAAATCATGTCAAAATTGTAAAAATTGTAAGCCACAAGTTAACGAATGTGTTGGTCAAAATCAAAATCAAATGGAAAATATTAATGGGTTTAACGATCATAGAGGCAATTTTAACAATCACGGAAATAATCATAATCAAAGAAATAATTATAATGATGGAAACAATTATAATCACGGTAATTATTATAATCACGGTAATAATTATAATCACGGTAATAATTATAATCAGGCAAACAATTATAATCAGGCAAACAATCATAATCACGGACACAATTATAATCATGGCAATAATTATAATTACGATCAAGGACAAAATTGTTGGGGTCCTTGTTGCAATTTTCAGCCCTCGCCAGCGCGTAATCAACACACGCACATGGGAAATTTTGGCAATAGAAATCAGCAACAAAATTTTAATAGGCAACAGCAGCAAAGAAGTAATGCAGGAAATAAGGCAGTAAAATGTTATAAATGTAACAAATTTGGGCATACTTCTAGATTTTGCAATTTTAATCCTAACCCACCGAGAAATAATAATCAAAATAGAAATAACAGAGGTCACAGTCACACTCAATCTAGCTCGAGCTCAAATTCGAGCCATTTAAACTCACACCAGTCGGCCGTCAACGCCCCGAACGGTCAGACTCAATAAGAACAATAGAAAAAGTGCTAGCGTCAACAGTATCAAATATACACAATAAGAATTTTGTAACCTTCAAGGTTAATAATGCAAATTTGTCATTTTTAATTGATACCGGTGCTAGCATAAGTCTCATTAAACAAAGTTGTTTGAGGGGTACTAATATTTTTCCCCTAGATAATAATAGGTCAATAATAGGTGTCTCAGGTGAACCGCTTCCAGTGTTGGGTACAGTTAATTTAACATTAAACAATCTAGGGCATAAGCATGAATTTATTGCATGTAGTGACAATGTAGCGATTAATACAGATGGTATAATAGGGCTAGACTTTTTCAAAAAATTTCAAGCGTCGATTAATTATCGAGATAATACTTTAACAGTTGAAAAAGATCAAATTATCGCAGTTGTTCAGACTATGAGTGATAAAAATAATGTAGATTTTGTTGATGTTGAGGTTACGCAAAAACAAGAAACAGCAAACACAGAGAGTCATAAAAGTGTAAACTTAACGCAGAAACAAGTAGTTACTTCTGAGAATTGTAATGTTTTGGAAATTGATATTACTAATGAGAATGAGAATAATTATGTATCAGATATTAAAGATTTGTTTGCAGTCGACGAAGTACAGTCGACGTGTAAAGTAGAGGACACACTAAATGACAACGAACCGTCATTTACTGATGTAATTTTTGAGGAAAGTGAAGTCTTTAATAATGTTGAAACTGGAATCCACAACGTACAGTCGACCAGTAAAGTTGAAGACACAATAAATGACAACGAACCGTCGCTTATTGATGTTATTTGTGTTGATGATACATATTTTAGTAATGTTGAAAATGCACTATTTATTGACGACGAACAGTCATGTAGTGATGTAGTTATTAGTAAAGATTTATTAATTGACAACGTACCGTCCTTTAATAAAGATTTGGTTGTAGAGAAAGATGAAGTTGTGAATAAAATTGAGCAAGTAATTGATGACAACGTACCGTCAACAATTAATGAAGTTAAAGACAGTAATATCAAAAGTTTAGTTATTTTAAAGGAGGAATTAGAAATTCCAGCTAGAAGTGAAATAGTATGCTTAGGCATTCGAGAAGTAAATACTTGTAATGTTGATGTTTTATTTGAACCAATTGGATTACGTACTCATGGTGTTTGTGTTGCTCGTGTAATTGCTAAACCTGAAGGTTGGGAAATACCTATAAAGTTGATGAATGTTTCTGAAAGAACACTGCGCATAAATAAAAATACAATAGTTGGATATGAAAAAGTATTGCGTTATGATGAATGCCCTTCTGTAATTGCTAATGCAAGTGAAATTGATTTTAGAACTCAATTTGATTTAAGTCATTTATCTAGAGATAATAAACAAAGCGTTGAAAATTTGTTGTTAGAATATAAACATATTTTTATGGGTGAAGGCGTTAAATTAGGATGCACGTCTAGTATTAAGCATAGAATTATTACCGAGGATTGCCACCCTATTGCACAAGCCCCGTATCGTGTACCACATGCACAGAAAGAAGTACTTAACAAAGAAATAAATAAATTGTTAGAGGATGGGATCATATCTCATTCACAATCACCGTGGTCCGCACCAATAGTTCTAGTAAATAAACGTTTACCTGACGGTAGTGTTAAAGTTAGGCTTTGTGTAGATTATCGTAAATTAAATAAAATAACAAAGAAAGATTTTTTCCCGTTGCCAAATATTCAAGAAACGATAGAACAACTCGGAAATGCAAGTATTTTTACAACTTTAGATCTAGCCAGTGGCTATCACCAAGTCGGGGTTGATGAAAATGATATTGAAAAGACAGGTTTTAGTTCACCGTGGGGACATTATGAATGGAATAGAATGCCATTTGGCTTATCAAATAGCCCAAGCACGTGGCAGAGATTAATGTATGCAGTATTAAGTGGACTCACAGGCGAAAAATGTTATGTATATTTAGATGATATAATCATTTTCAGTAGAGACAATGTAGACGAACATCTTGAACGACTTCGTGACGTATTTGTGAAGTTAAATGAATATAATTTAAAATTAAAACCGAGTAAATGCAAATTCATGATGAGAAAAACTGCTTATTTAGGTCATATTATATCAGGAGAAGGTGTCAAACCAGATCCTAATAAAACAGAATCAGTTCGAAAATATCCAGTTCCAAAAAATGTAAAAGATGTGCGAGCTTTTCTCGGTCTTGTTAGTTTTTATAGGAGATTTATTGATAAATTCGCGCATACTGCAAAACCACTTTATCAATTACTTGAAAAAAATCATGCATTTGTTTGGCAAAAACAACACCAAGAAGCTTTCGAATTACTTAAAATGAATTTAATAACTAGTCCAATTCTGAAATATCCAGATTTTTCAAAAGAATTTATATTATCATCAGACGCCTCAGACCGCGCGTTAGGGGCTGTACTCAGTCAAAAGGTCGGTGACTTCGAATACCCCGTGGCGTTTGCGAGCAGAACTTTAAAGCCAGCTGAGACCCGATATAGTGTCATTGAAAGGGAATGTTTAGGAATTGTGTGGGCAGTAAATCAAGTCTTTAGATGTTATTTGTATGGAAAAAAATTTACTATTATTACTGATCACAGACCATTGAAATGGTTAATGACATTAAAAACACCGAATTCAAAACTTTCACGATGGGCTATGACATTACTTCAGTATGAATTTGATATTATACACAGACCTGGAAAATTAAATGGTAATGCAGATGCACTTTCTAGAATTACAATAAATTACATTGATGATCAATTTGAACCTATTTGGGACTTTGATAAAATTCGTGTTGAACAAGAGAAAGATTTAAATTTAGTAAAAATTATAGAAGAAACGAAACGCGATAAAAATAATAAATTTTATTTTGATGATAGAAATTTATTATACCGATTAAGAGCAGAAAACGAGCGTCAAGATAGATTGGTCGCTCCGAAATCAATGACATACAAAATTATGCTCACGTATCATAGTTTACCACAAGCAGGTCACGTAGGTTATGAAAAAAACTTTAAATAATATTAAACGTAGTTTCTTCTGGCATGGCATGAATAATGATATTAAGAATTTTACTAATAATTGTTTATCCTGTAATCAAAGAAAATCGTCACCACATAGGAAACCAGCGCCATTACAAAGATTTCAGGAAGTACTGAAACCATTCGAGCGCGTGTCAATGGACATTGTTGGACCACTAGAAACCAGTGATAAAGGAAATAAGTATGTATTAACTTTTCAGGACGAATTCACGCGATATCCGGAAGCGATTGCCCTGCCAAACATGAAAGCTGACACAGTCGCTAAAGCACTAGTGACAGAAATTATTGTAAGGCACGGCGCACCTAAACAATTATTAACAGATAGAGGCAGTAACTTCACATCTGAATTGTTTAAAAAGGTTTGTAAATTATTAAAAATTAATAAGCTTCAGACAACAGCGTATCACCCTCAGTGCAACGGTCGCATTGAGAGGTTCCATAGAACATTTAAGGATTGTTTATCACACTACGTAAGTAAAGATCAGCGAGATTGGGATACATGGATACCGTATGTGTTAATGGCTCTTAGAAGTACCACACACAGTGCTACAGGAGAGACGCCATTTTATTTACTACATGGCAGAGATTTTGAAGTGCCATTCGATGACATCACAGCACCGCAACGAGTCAGATATGATGTTGATGAAAATTATTGTTCTGAAATGAGTTTAAGATTAAATAATGTATACAAGACAGTCAATGAGAAATTAAAACAGACAGCAGAAAGACAAGAACGACAATTCAATAAGAAATCGGCACCTGTAACATTCAAAGTAGAAGATCATGTGTTTTTACGAGATGACGCAGATCATCCTGGATTATCAAGAAAATTAGCACGGCCTTGGATGGGTCCATTCCGTATTATTAAACAAACGACACCTGTTAATTTTGTTATTAAGAATTTGTCCACAGGGAAAGAGCAGGTAGTCCACGCAAATCGATTGAAGCCCTGCCCGCCAGCGATCGTAGAGGCCACAACAGAAAAACTGCAAGATGTCACAAATATTAATAAAAATAATACAAATTCTTATTTAAATAGAGAAATAATTCCAATAAGTGTAACTCCACCACATCTACGAAAAAGAAGAGAAGATGAAGTCGCTGAACCGAGCGACATACCTAATCAAAACCAGCAGGAGGAATTAAAGAAGAACCTCAAATTGAAAAGAAGGTCGAAAAACAGTACACAGCGCACGCACCCTTATTACACAAGGAGTTCAAAAGCACCGAAATAAGTCTTAAGTCATGAATGACTTAAAATCAGGATAAATATACAATTTTTATAATTTTAAATTAAGTTTAAATGCAATAATTGTTTGTTTATGTATTCAGGTCGAAGTTTTTAGCAGTGGTATGATTGACCGTTCTATGGCCGACATTCGCCATGGAGCTGGACAAAGGAGTGGTAGTTTTGAAAGAATAAGAAACCCTTTCGACCGATGGATTGTGTCAACCGACACCAACGCAGGCGTGAATTGGAAGGTTTTTAACAAGTTTGCCGACACGCTAGGCATCGTGTCAGAAATGGAATTCGAAAAGGGCACTAAAGCAGACAATATTGAAGACATAAATTAATCATTTGGTGAGTAAAAAGTCAGATATTATTTGTAGAAATGTCACTAATAGAAAAAAAATAACCCTTTAAAAAAACTAATAGACATTTTTAGGTAATTAACATAATAGTTATGTTATGTTCATTTAATATGCATGGTAGTTAATGAATTGAAACTGGAATGGAGCATGCACAGGTAGAAATAGCATGGGTTGAATGAAATAAGTAGTAAATATTAGTAGCAAGTGGACAAATACTGCTCGAAGATTTGTGTATGTACAGCCGAAGCAGTATCAGCTGAATACACCGCACACCCGGTCAGTTGTCCACTGAAGGCGGAGCACTACCCTCAATGCAGACAGACAGGAGACGATGGTAGCGGACCAGCCATCAACTCAAGAGGACTACGGCAACAGTCATCACCACAACGCAGTCGAGCTACTCCAAGAGGAATCCCCAAAGTCTGTCGCGATTGTGAAGTTTTTTTTGTTTTTCGGACAACTTATAATCATTTGAGATTATAAGTTGCATCGTATTCGGGGAGGGATGTAACAGTCGCTCCATTTGTTGTATTATATTACTGTAAGTGGCAATTAAGGAAAGAATAATAAATTGTAAACATGTGACATAGACTCATGGAATTTTGTACAAAAGCATAAAGTCGGTTCTTATTTCATAGTTAATGTATTTTCAGTAAGTATACGGAAGTCGTAAATTTGTGTTGGATATCTGTTACCATGAAACTATGTCAAGTGTGGTCCCTTTCTGAGATTTGGGCAACATCTGCATTTTTAGGTCATTTAGAAGCGTTCCTAGAAAAATGCACTTGTTCGTTAGAGCGTGAGATTTAGAGTAGGGGTTTGCAAGCCACCCTAGCCATCTCTCTCGTGGACCAATCAGTGTTGTATGTAAAATATAAGAAACCAATTATTGTGAAGTAAAATTAAGTTTGGGTCAGAGTGGGGAGGTAAGAAAAGTTATTAAATAGGATAATTTTTCTTCCCTCTAGACCAGATCATAACAGATCACCAGATCATAATAGATCAAAAACCGATCGAGAGATCATATAAGTCCTCTGACACAGTTCGTTATTGATTGAGAGTTTATTTTGAGCTTTAATAATCTTTAAAACTCCCATTGTGTTTTAAACTTGTTAAATTCAATCTGTAGAGATAGTGTTTTTGAGTGCACACTCCAGCAAGGAATAGCAGCAGAGAAAGTGAGTAATTTTATTGTTTTATTGGTGTTCGCATTAAGGTGTTTATAGTTGAGTAACTTGTGCGTATTTGTTTATTGGTCGATTTTGAGAAAAGGTTTAATTTGAGTAAAGCGTAATTGTATCTCTGTTGTATTTCTGTAATCTATAACGAATTGTGGACCCGGTTAGTTTTTAGTTACGTGTAACCTATCAAATGGGATTTATTTATAACTTGTAAATATATTGTTAACTTGTGTGGAAATCGGTTGTAGTTTACGTTTCTATTTTACCTTTATTTTTGAGAATCCTCTTGTGTTTAGTGAAGTGTTAAACAGGTAGTAACCCAAGTAAGTAATAATAATTAATTACCGCTCTTCAACGTTATTTGTAACTACCAATAATTAAGTAGTCTCCATTCTCGGTAACTACACATTTTTGGTAACGCGCGTACTATATTCAATAGACCGCGCACCGTTACAGTTTCATGTTCATGTAATACCTATATGTAAACGATAATGTAAACCAAGATGCAAGCAAAAAATGTCAACTGTACTGTCACTGTCATAATAATACAAAATGTAGAAACAAATTTCATATGTTCATGGACAACAAAATACTGGAATTTCGAAAAAGTAGAATATTAGTTGCTCTTTATTTTATTGTTAAATACTACCAGATTCAGCAAATTGTATTTAAAATTAACTGTACCCATATATAACTATATTATCTTTTATTTTTAATTGCAAAAATTGTTATAAATAAACAATGTACCAATATATTTAATGAAAACTATATCAAGCTTCAAAAGGTACTACTTCCGGTTTACGGTTTACGGTACTACCAAAATCTTATCCGGTGTTAAGATCCTTATTAAAATCTTAAATATGAAATTTGGTTAATAAAGGTTTGAGACCTTTTAAGTTATCGTGGACGAAAAATCGTCACATACGTCCATACGTACACACACACAGACATCATCGTGAAAATACTAAATTCGTATTCTACCCTGAAACGTGCTTATCCACCAAAATCTCATACTCGAAAATTTTGACCCATTACAATACCTCTCTTATAGAATATGAGGCGAGAGGTAAAAATTAAATTAATTGAACCTATTAATTTATTTTTAATGTTTTTAGAATTATGCATGGAACCAGTGATCTAAATTCATTTCATTTCGTGTATTTTATTTGACTTGCTACGAACATCTATGTTTAGTTGGTAAAATATACAATATACAATCTAAATTTGACAAATAAATGACAACGAGGATTAACGGAATTATTGTTTGTTACTAGGATTTGACAAAAAATCATGAAATTGAATATTATGCGTTCTTTATAAATATATTTAGGATTTTTAGAACGTGTTTCCGAAAAATTATAAAACCACTCCGATTAATTTATGAAATTTCTTCTGGACGATTACTAAATTGAAAGCGCTACAGTTACATTATGATGTCTCACTTTTTTCATTATTCAATATACAACGTGAACAAACAGGGACGTAAATAAGGGTGAGCTGAGATGATCCATGGCGTACCATACTTTTAATAACTATAGGTAATTATTATTTGCTTTGTTTTCTACCTAATTTAGATACATAAATCATACTACACTACTTTAGTCAGTTTATTTTAGTTTCGATTTTATGCATATCATTTCGCTCTGCATTCTTTATAGCACCGATGTGTGGCCCACCCACATTTTCATAGGACCACCATTAGTCTACCTAAAAAAAATTAATTCAATCCCAAAAAAGTCTTCCAATATTACAACATTTCAAGACCTCCATGATATCACAAAGATTTTATTCCTGTCCAATAATCCAGCATGCCATGAAATTCATACTCGAACATCGAAACACGATACACCATTGTTCCTTAACACCGTATGGGTGTTTTGCTAAATTCATATGAATCACTTAGCAGATTTCATTATGTGCATACGTTAATTCTTACGGCAAAAGTGACAGATGGGTGGGCGCGCACTTGAACCTGAAGGTGTTGGGTGGGACAAAACATTTTGAGGGACACTGGGTGAATCATAAGTGAATAATACGTTTATGATGCATTACAGGTTTATGGATTTGCAAATTTGGTTACAATTACAATATGATTCAGAGTGTATTTTATGGAGAATATTAATCAAATCTGATGTCAGAATATTTCGAATTTATTTATTTAAACAAAATTTTATCTTGTTCGTTTATTATAGCATCACAAAATACTTTTTAATATAATTAATAATAATTTTTATATAATTTGGTATTTTAATCTGTAATTTACTTAAAATAAAGACTGAATAATATATCGTATTTCTTTTTAAAACAAATTTCCATAATAAGTCCCTCCAATTTAGTTTGGCCGATTTCCTTCATAATTTAAATTTCAGCTTTATCTAGATATATACCTAATAAATTAAAATGTATGCTAAATATTATAGCAAAAGAAGTGGCTCGAAAGTTTTCTATAAATTTTGGATGGTAGTAGGTAGCTCTACCATTATTCTTTAATTGCAATATATCTAAGTTAATAAATAGAAAAACAACTATTCGACAATTATCTATTTAATCAAAAGGCGTGTTTCTATTATTACAGCAATTTATTCTCCATTTCTTTTTCAGCTAATAAAAAAATACATATAGTACGAGTATGTATCAATAAATTATTATTTTTGTTAGGTAGGTACCCACTAGCTCCACGAAAAGAAAAACACGTATGGTACTCGTAATTTTCAAATTTTATTAAAGTAGGTAAGTTAATTTACTTATACTAGATACAATCAGTATTTCTTACAATGTGTACATAATTCTTTACTTTACTGAAAAGTTACCAATTCACTTCTTCAGATTTCGTGCTAATAAAATTGTATTTATTAAAAATTGCAACATGAAATCAAATGAGGAATTTGTTTATTTCCTGATAAAATATTTCTTTTTACACTAAAATTTCTTAACAATTATGTACAATTCCAAAAGAAACTATTTTTCTAGTGAATGACCCACAACTATGCAGTTTTTGCATCTATAGTTGAGCAAATTCGTAATTACTTATTCATCCATTAAATTTTTCTTTTTATTCTCCGTATTTTTGATGCTATCGTTCTTCATTGCACATATCCTTCTTGTATTGTTTTTACATCGTTTAGCAAACCGTTTTGCAAGCTGTATTATTCTTTGACCTCGCGAAGAAAAATTAGAAAAAAATATCAGATTAAGAATAATTGTTGTGTAGAAAGTAGGAATTTCAGTTTTTTTGGAATTCCTATTGTTAATTAAATTAATTACAATGAACATTTAAAGACAATGTCACAAATGAAAACTATTTCCTATAGAAATTGTGCTTCCTTTCAAAAAAGAATATTGCTAAGAAGTTCTAATATTCAAATTAAATCGTCATTATTGTTACACACAGATGTTCGAAAGAATGTTATAATGATTTTGTTTGTTCATTAGCATTACAAATATTTATAAGTTACATCCTACTTTGTATTTTAAAGTATCTGTATTAGCTAATTCTACAAATATGATTTATCCTTGATTCTTTATTATTTAATTATTGAAATGATCTAATGTCAAATTGAGCAACATTATTATATTGTTATAAATCAAAAGATTTCTAATAGAAATTAAGTCATTCATTGCAATAAAAACTATTAAAACAGATTGATAAGATCTATTTAATCATTCAACTCAAAACAATACACAAAATTTTGATACTATTGTTACATATCATAAAATTTTAATTTATGTTCTTTCTTAAGAGGCCCGTCTACATCCAAAAATCCAGCATAAAATGTACTACCGTAGCGAGTATTTTGCGGCTAGTACTGAAAGGATCAATTAACAGTTGTGCCTTTTTAAGATTTTAATAAAAAAATTGATTATAAAAATTCCCAAAAATTTATACAAATATCCAATTTATGCAAACTTTACACGGTTATATCTCATGATAGAAATTTATTTTTAAAATTTTAAACAGGCACATCTGTAGATCTAGATTCATTCTTTCTCTATTAAATGTTTATAAAAACATTATCTTGAAGTCAATAATAAACTAACAGTATTTTTCAACTTCAAATTGACATTGCATTGCTAGGAAGCGGCAAAGTACGAGTTTCGGGGTGGTTTCAGGCAGCTGTAGTAGCAGGGAAAAGAGTGGAATAGAAAATAAGTACAATCAAGAGTATTCTAGGAACTTGGAAAAAACGTAAACATGCGCATTAGTTAAACATTAGTTTACTTACGGAAAAAAATCAGTGGCAGCAGATAAAATATTATGATTATTTATACCTTCTGGTCGCGTTACAAAAAGTATTTTGTATAATTCGAAAAGTTGATAAATGCATGAAGGTGTTTTAATTTTTAAATAATACGATGATTTTGCAGCAACCAGTGATCTCTCATAAAACATGAATTAAAATTTCATAAAGTCAGTAAGATATTCATTTTGTAACGTAATAAGTGTATCTAATCGTATTATTAATCATATTAATATTAGTGACGATGCCGAATCTCAGAAGACGTTTTAAAACTAATTTACTATCATAAAGAATTTCACTTTCATTTAGATTAATATTTCCAATTTCGTTTTCATGTTCTACATTTCGAGCGATCATTTTTACCTGCCAAATCTAACTACCATCTATTAACCATCATTAGTTCTCCTCTTCATATGTCACTTTCTATTTTACCCATGAACTTGTTATGGTAAAGTAAAAGATCACACATCATACACACATAATATACTACTTAAAAACGTGACATTGTCCATGTCAGATCATCGTAATCGTCCGTGATACCTAGGCCTTTGTTTCTGCAGTTCTTTTGTTTTAAAAACAATATGGCGCCGACAGAGGGCGGATTGATAATCGTGGGAGTTTTTCTCATAACCTACAAATTTTGGGTTTGTTATGAAATATTGATAATAACTGTTTTCTGCGGACAACGAGTTTTGTAATTAAAATGGACATAAGATGAATCAGATAGCTTTTAACCCATTTTTGTTCTAACTTAAAAATGTTATCATATTTTTTTATTTACTTATTTGAATACTAAAGATAAACATCTTAATTTTCATGGGATTTTTTATCTTGAATTTGAACCTCAGCTTTTGAATTTATTCAACTATCTTATTGACAATGGACACCAACTTTAACATTTTTTTTATTTGATTTTTATTAATTGTTACCTACTTTTTCTTTCCCATTATTTTCATTTTCAAGTAAAAATTATTACATTATGTAATTCTCTATCTATATGTTTATCTCATTAAATTTATTATGATCTATTGTTTATTTACCTGATAATTAGCTCTAGCATCAACATTTGAATTAGAAAATTATTTATTTCCTCTGGAGTTTTAAATTTGGCCGTGAATAGTCAAACAAACAAATGATTTCCTTCTTTTTACAAAACCTGTAAATTGATCTGACTCACAGAATATAAACACCTATAAATAATGGAGGGAAATTATATTTTGCTGTCATCCATAATATTAAATATTACGCAGAAACTTGAAAATTGCAATAATTGAAAACATTCATATTCTCAACGAGCACATTGACGACAAAAATAATTGTATACTTAAAACTAGATCCCACTTCATACAAAAAGATTATGAACTCAAAAAATTGTGACTGCCTACATCATATTCGCTTTACATGTACTTTATTGTGCTCAACAATATTCATAATAATTTCGCACTTGTAGCATAAAATTTTTAAATAATAGTCACACTGGCCGAAATTCGAACAATTTTTATTATACTGACCAAAGTGGAAAGGTTATATAGTATTTAAGCATAGGTACTGGCATAGCTTTAATAAAATTTTACGTTTTGTTTTAGTTAACAAAATCTCAAGAAATCTAACCTCCAAACAAGACATGAAACAACAATCAATCTCATCTAAAGAACTATTAATTTGACTATCAAATTCAGGAAACATTTCAACTATCCTTCTTGATTTTATCATTCTTCCTCTTTCTAAAAATAAACTATCTAAAGATCTTCAATCTTCATCCTACAATCTGTCCTTCTTTTAACAAACCTCTCTTGTAACTTATTTAACAAATGATCGCATGTCAAGAATGTGTGAACACAATCGAGAATAGAATATTTGGCTTGTCAATGCAATCTACGAAATAGATACTAAAATACAAACGATTGATTGTTGGAACAATATCAAAGTTTGATGTATTGATCGATGTATGAATGGATATTATTTATTGTAATATGAACTTGCTGGAGATCACTTTCACTAGAATAATTCGCAGACCAGTGACGATAAAAAGGTGAATACTTACATAACAGCATTAATTTTTGAAGAGTTCAAAATTTAAAGTAAACCAAAGTTGATTTTAAGATTTTCAAAATAAATTTCAACTCTTTAATGAACAGATTTAATTTTTGTTTTGTTATATCATGACGAAGCGATGTTTCAGGTAGGTAATGTCCAGGCCATTATCAAGCAAATTACTATTTACTCAGTTACACATAAAATAAATTTGTTTTTACCTCACCCTTCATATTCTATAAGAGAGGTATTGAGAGGGGTCTAAATTTTCCAGTGTTTTTAGCAAATAAGCACGTTTTAGGGTCTCTAGAATACGAATTATACATTTTTGAGATGATGTCTGGTGTGCGTTCGTTCATTCGTTTGTATCTTACAATTTTTTCGGAACCGATAACTCCAAAAATATCAAACATTTAAATACCAAATTTTATAGCTAATGTTTAAATGCGATTTTCAATAGACCAATTATTGTATTTTGGTACCAATTCATAAACCGAAAGTAAGACTTTTCATATAGAGCAATATGATTTTGCTTAAATTATCTCGATAAATAAAGCATGTGTTTCATTAAATATAACAGAAAAAAATTTATAAACTAGAGGACAATTTAAATCTATTTTTTGAAATTCCAGTATCTTGTTGTCCATGATATGAAATTTGAATGATTATGACAGTGACAGTACAGTTGGCGTCTTTTGCTTGCATCTTGGTTTACATTATCGTCTACATATATTACATGAACATGAAACTATTAAAATGTAAGTAAAACTATTTATTAGATTAGTAGAATAAGCAGAATTAGGCGAGAGGTCGTGTGCTGGCCACAGCAGATTTTTTAAAGATGGAACGAGTTACATGATAAATGATTAATAGTTTTTTGATTGTGGTACACTCCAAGAGTCAATATAGACTTCCATCTTTAAAAAACAAACGGCATGTTACATAACACAAAATTCGTTTTAAAATGTATGAGATTTTGTTTTAAGGTGTTCGTATCAACTCTGTTTTAGGGAAATGACGTGATATATGTATAAAAGCCATATCCATAAAGAGTTGATTTTTTTAAAATAATAGCATTAAGATATCAAAGGAAGTTTTAAGACTTCTGTCTCTTTACTAAATATTATTTATGTGGCGGATAGCCGAGTGCGTTACGTAACCGACTGTGGTTCTGACAACTCAGGTTCGAACGGGTTCGAATTCAATTAAGTATTCACTAAAATAATTTTGAACATCTCATTCACTCAATGTACACCAAAATTCTCAACCGTACGCGATTTTGCAGCAAACGCCATTTTACACTACCTACACAAAATTTTCGTTACGGTGTTAATAATTTATTATCTTAATTATATTAAGTTGGATGAGAAAATAGTCTTACTTCAAGTTTATAAAAATTTTTATTAAATAGTACCTACTATTTAATAAAAAAAAAATATATAAACGTGGAGTAAGACTATTTTCTCATCCAACTTAATTCCAACCAATTCACTTGGGTTTATCAATTTTCAAATATATCTTAATTATTATAAATAATTAAGTAGTTGCCATATAATAGTGTTAAAGTAGACAGTTATGCCTACGTATGTTTAAAATTTCATTTTGATACTTTATATAGTTTACAAGATATTAGAAGATAAATATTAAAAAACATAAAATCTGTAATTTCTCAAAAAGGGTGAAAATTGCATGTTGCATTATGGCCATTTTCACCACTTCCACATAAATTTTGTATCACTTTCGTCACTTCACTTAAATGAAAAATATCAAATCCTTCTGACAGGAATGTTATTTTTACGTTTTACAATATTATTTTAATTCGATATTGTTTATTTAAAAAAACCTTAAAACTGTTAAAACTTAAGTGGAAGCGGTTAAACTGACCATAAACGATTCAAAAATTAAAGGGAGATGTGCAAAATAACTGAAATTTATACCACAAAAATTGCTGTCGTTGTGTCCATAGAAACGCATTTGACGTTATCAATCAAAATTTACTGTCATGTCTGTGACATTAAAATCTCAATAATAATCATCATTTAATCAAAATCTCATTGTTATAAAAATGTTTCAACCGAACCAGTTCCCATGTTCCAGTAAGAAATTATGTTCTATATTTTTAATTTAAATTTATTATGGATTAATTTGATATTATTTATTAGATTTGTGTGCACAATATCTTCAACAATTGTTTCAACAGCAACAAATGAACCAAATAAATCAGAATCAACAGCAACAAATGAACCAAATAAATCAGAATCAACAGCAACAAATGAACCTAATAAATCAGAATCAACCGCAAATGAACCCATCAAGATTCATTTGTTCAATGAACCATAACGACGTAGTAAACATTCATACTGACAAATTCGAGGTACAATAAAAAAAATATGTCATTTATTCCTTGACGTAGCATTAAAATTACTGGATTATATTTTATAATGTGAACAATGCATTGTCAAAATTAAATAAGTAATTATTTAGTTTAAAATATAGCTGAATACTATGGTAACTTACTTTTAGATTTTAGTTTTCTTTGTTTCTCTTCTAGCTGATAGTAGATGTAAGATCCTGCAAACCTGAAGATCTACGTGTGAACATCTTGGCAGAAAATATACAAATATTGCTGCAAGAACAAATAACACAAACTCAATTAAATATAATATCAACCCGTAGTTTTCAACTTCCCCAAAAAATATTTCCCTTAAATAGTTGTTGCTTTGTAAATAATGAGGGAAGTCTGAATATAACTGCACCTTGGGCTTCTTGACAACCAATAAATCAATAAAAACAATAAAAAACATAATTGTATTTTCTCTTTACTAAGTAATTGGTTAAAAGTTTTGAAACCGCTGAGCCCGCCCATTTAAGAGGTATTCAGAAAGTGAAACTGATTTTGGTAACATTTTGCGGTGAATACTTCTCATGCATTGTATTCGTTATATCAAAACTTATTTCTGTATAAAAATGATTGCTCTACAACAGATACCGTTAGGTTCACGAAAAAACCATTTGTTATTTTTATCTTGTTTTTATTATTGCCAAATGTAGGCCGGTAATGTTTGGTAATATTCAGGAAATTTAAATAACAATGAAATGTATTTGATTATTCAAAATGTTGAATAAAATGTGGGAAATTACTATTTAGCAAAAAAAATACCAGCCACTATTAATTCCTTTATATACATAGTTTCTAATAATAATAAATAACATAAGTTTATAACTATAATAATGATTTTACATAAATTTATAATAAATTTTATCAAAATCCATACGATAATGTTCTTAACAAAGTACTGTTAATTTGAGCTTTACCAGCTATTAGCATCGTGCTTTTGTCATACTTACAATACAAAACATAACGAATAAACATAAATATAAACTCGGATTTCATATTCTGTGATTCACAGTTAACTGTAAGACTGTCACAACCAAACTGAATTGATGTCTTAATGATGTATTTATTATTATATTTCAATGTTTTAAATAGTTAGAACATCCTCATCCTGAAAATTGTATCCATTCATGAAGTAGGTAATTTGTCTCATGTCTGCATCCGTATTATATTTAAATATTAATTAATAATTCATTAGCAAAACAAAGTCAGCAATAATAATTACAGTTTTCATTACCCAGCAACCTTTATAAGGCATTATCACTCTTCTAAAACAATAGAAACCACGTTTCCTTATATCTGTACACCATATTATTATTTAATATCTTGTGTGTCATGTATCAACTGTAAGATTTAAAAAAAATGAAAACATACTTAAGTATCATACTTTTGCTTTCATTAGAAAGTTACCGGCGAACTATTTTAAATTGTTGCTAATTATTAAGTATTTACAGTAGTAAATGATCTAGAATTAGTAGGTATGTAGCATCTTATTGTTTAAATCGAACGAATTTAGCACCAAGAAATTATTCAGAAAAATATAATATTTCATCTTAAAATCCAATCCCTCTGGACCATGAAAATGATTACTATTTTTAAATATGTTACTAAATACCTACTAAAATATTTCAACTAGCTAGGCTAAGATCAATTCATAGTACTATGTTTAATATGAACAAAATCAGTAAGTTAAGTAGGTACGTAGCTCGTAGCAGAAAAGACAAAAAATTATGGTTCAATCGAGAGGTTGATAAAATTCAGATTCATTCAATCAAATTATTTGATCTACCCCTTTTTATTTTAACTCAACTTTAACATTTTGCATCCCATATTCCATTATAATTAAAATTTAGACCATTTTTAAAAGATCAAGATCTAGTTTCTTTTTAAATATCATCCATTTGACATGAGAGATTTGATATTATATGTAACGTATTATTTACAAACGTGTTTCAAAATATAATTAACAAAAGGTGTTATTAACCTATTAACATTTTGATTGCATTATTTTAAATTGTTTTTAAATACCGCTAATGCGAAATTCATATGTCCTAGATCGTCTGAGATGGTATTATAAATACAACAATACAAAAAATATTTTTAGTTGGCACAATAGTTATTTCTCCAACTAGAGAGGAAAGCGCTTCTTTTTCGCTCGGTTGCCTCACTCGCTTCGCTCGTGATACAAACTTCGAGCTTCGAGCACAACATTTTTTTCACGATATAATATTAAAAAGACTGTAAATGTAGAAGAAACACATACCTAACTATAAGTTAGGTTATAACTGTCATCTGACAATTAAAAACAATGAAATGTTTCACTGTAGCCAATATGCCAAATTAAATTTAAGTTTCCTCACTATTCCGTGAGAAGAAAATTGGGTTTTCTCCGCAGGTTGTAAAAAAATTAATTATTCTTAACTTGACATCAAATATCATAAACATTAATTGCTCGCTTATAGCTTGGAATAAATTTACTGTTCAAATTATGATTAACCCTGTAGCAATAGCCATCTAGACTACTTTCAAATTCGTAACTGATTAATTACTTCTCAAAATTTGACCCTTGCAATACGCACTTACGTAATTTAAAAATAGAAAGAATGTAATCTTATTGATTATTGATTTGAGGTTATCTTAAATCTAATTTTAAATGCAACGATTTTGGAACAGAGTGGTGTGATTAGTAAACATTAAACTTTATCATTTAAACGTTGTTAACCTTGCAAAAGGTTGTACATCTGAGAAAAAAACTTTTATTTATTTTGTTTTTTCTACTTATTTTTTATGTTTACAGAATTGAGCTGAGATAAGCTATTTATCAAAATGATTTATCTTTAATATTTTAAACACAAAACAGTTATATGATATGATATATTTTCTAGGTTTTTTCAAACGAAAAGTTCATTTATTAATAAGTTTTTTCTATAATATGCATTAAAATTTTCTTTGTTTCTTTATTTATCTAAATATTGTTAAACTATTATGAACAGTTATGCATTCTGTACAAATCTTTCTGTAGATGACAGATTATAAAACATTGACATTGTAGTAACATTGCTTTATTTATTTATCTGTGATTAGCATATGTAAGAATTTGGGAACAATTTTCTTCCATTTGTGAATATCAAAGTGCATTTTAAAACAAGTATTATTGCGTAATAAATAAAGTGTCAAATAAATATATGCAACCTTTATCGTCTGATATAAAAGGTTAAAATTCTAAATATTTGACTCAGCCTTCTATTTTTAAACTAGTATACTACTGGAAGTCATTTTCAAAATAATTCTGAAAATTTTAAAAATTGTAGCTTGGTGGTTTAATTAATTCTTGGAAATATGGAAATATATTTTAATTAATTTAGAAAGAATCTGCCCAATAAATTTATTGAAATATGCCACATTTTAAAGGTTTATATAAATTCATAAATTGTATCACGTGTAAGGTTTAAAACTAAAATAAAAATATGCAAAAAAATTTTTCTCAATAAAAATATTTTCATTATGTATTACATGCGCATTTCTTTTCTTTGGGTTTATTAAGATAAGTAATACAAATTTTCATAATTTTACATTTTAAACTATAAATTAATGTATAAATATAAATATTTATGAATACAAATAAACACAGGTGTTCCAAATTCCAAATATTTATATAGATACTAAATGGATAATAGATCCTTATTATAAACTAAATATATAACACCATAGATAACAACAAGAACTGACTGAGTGCACTTATGATGACTTGATGATTTATTATCCTAGCAAATGCATACATATTTTTATTATAAATAGCCCTCTTAGCATAAAAATGTACATGTTTTTACTTGTCCTGTAATTTGTATCAATGTGAAATATTTATTTAGAAAATGATCAAAATGAATATTTGAAAATAACTCATTATTATTAACACCAAAAGATTTCAATATCAATAGGTACATTATTTATAGGTAGTAGTGAAGTAGTGATTGAACTATTTGCTATTTATTTTTTACGTCCCGCCTCATATTCTATTGTGATGGGTTAAAATTTTCGAGTGTGAGTCTGTAGTGGATAAGCACGTTTTAGGTTCCATAGAATACGAATAAAGTATTTTCGAGATGATGTCTGTGTGTATGTATGTTAGGTTGTATGTAACATTTTTTCCGGCTTCTATAACTCAAAAAGTTACAAACATTTAATAACCAAATTTTGTATATAACGTCGTAATACAAATCTTAAGAACCCAGTAAATTTTGGAAGCAATCCCCAAACCGGAAGTAGTGCTTTACCTAATTATTATCTACAATTTTTAGCATTTTGTAAATTGTTCTATCATAGTAGTTTAGGAGTTAAAGTATTATTTATAATTTAGAGTATGAAACTTCAGTATCCTGTTATCCATGAACCATGATTGTTTAACAATTACTACGAAAAATTTAATTGATAATGACAGTGTCAGAGTGACAGTGCCAATAATGATGTACCTATCATTTATATCTTCGTCTACAGTTCTACAGTTGACTAAATGACTAATATATGTTTGTAAGTACCTACCTATATATTTGTATAGTAGTAAAAAGAGTAGGGTATGGCGGGAGATCTTGTGCTGGCCACATCAGATTTTTTTACTATTAAGTGTTGAGAATATTAGTGCAGGACAAAGAATGTAATCAAACATTTTCATAGCTGTATTTTATTTTTTTAAAGGATATCTGTACAATTATGTTTTCATTCCTGTTATTAATTTCAAAATTCAATTAAACTTCCTTCTGCATGACAGAATACTTGCAATCAACAATTATCTACATCTAATTATTCCTACTATTTAAATTAACTTGAAGTAACAATCATGCAACTTCTGTTTTAAGTTATAGATCACGATTATGTCTACACTGCAATCTTTTTAAACGAGGTCATTTTAAACCGAACTTCGTGATCTACTCTTGATGAACGAAGGTCAAAAAAACATTGCCACACCCTAAGAGTACCCTTTAGATGAAAATAAAAAGTTAGGCGGATTTACTTATAATTTAACGGCGCCTTTCACTTGTTGAATGGAGTATTTTTTCTCTGCACTTGCTATACGTAGATGATTTCATAGTTATTATTAAAATGAGCGGTCTGTTTGCCTTATTATCTAATTGGAATTGTAACAGAATGGTTAAGTGCTAGTAATTGTTTATTTGAATATGAAAAACTTAATTAGTTTGATCCGGTTAGTTTTGTGTGGGAAGCTACTTATTTTACCTTGATTTTAATAATATTGCATATTGAAAAGAAAATATGAAATTTTACGTAATTTTGAATTGCTTATTAATCAATAATACTTATATGTTATACATTTATTTTAGTCGAAATTTAATTTACTGGTTAATCTGGCAATCAGAAAAAAGATAAATTGTTACAGATATGAAAAACTAAAACAATTACCACATTATACAGAATTATTCACAGTTGTGTACCTATACTAAATTCCACGAGACCTTTCATAAAAGGGACACAAGTTTATGTTGTTTTAAGCGTCGTGATTGGTTTCTCGAGCACGTGCTAACATTTTAAACCAATCGTAGCGTTATACATACATTTGAGAGCCAATCATGATACACGGAACCATGTGTCCCTTTAATGAAAAGTATCTTGGAATTAGGTATACATGTATAGTAAGTACTCAACTAATCACGGCACTGAAATAATTTTTTTAAAGTTCGCAATTTTAGTTTCCAGGTTATTTACAGAGAGTTTTGGTTCACTGTTTCCATATGGAATTTCATAAATTTACTATTCTTGCAATTACATAATTAATTAAAATTTTATTTTAGTCCATCCATAGTCAGTCAGATATCCATTAAAATCCAGTGGTTTTGAAAAATGTGCATCTTGCTGAAACTGCCCTTAAAATTACGAATTTTTAAAAAATTATTTTTGTTCTAATAAGTTGAGTTGTATATGGCATTAAAATAATATATATATATATATATATATATATATATATATATATATATATATATATATATATATATATATATATATATATATATATATATAAGTTGTGAATTATTCTTTATATGTATTTGATTTCACTTTTACTTGTATCATCATGAATACAGACACAGAGACAATAATTTTTAATAAACAAACTATAAGGCTAAAAATTTAATCTTTAAATTCATTTTTAGTACTTGTGGTTCATTGTTGCCATACTTATAGTTATAACTTAAGTTATTATTTATTTATATTTTAGTTTCAATACCGCTGATGAACAACATCAAAGTATAAAGCCCTGTTCACACATGGACATATAGAAGACACACACACGCGACAGTAAGAAATATTGTGTGTGTTGCTTGTGAAATAGAGGCGCCGCTATTTTGTGGCTTCTATGTAAGTAAAGAAAAAAAATCTATTTTGAAGCCACAAACGTTCCTTACGTTCTTCATTTTGATTTTGTGGCCTGTGTGTCGCATGTGTGTGTTTCTTCTATGTGTCCGCTGTGTACCCATGTGTAAACAGAAATGTTCCAAATTGGAAGACCATAATAAATTTTTATTGTTTTAAATTATAGAATTATCACCAATGAAATTCCTGTGCATCTTTATTTCTACTACAATTTTATGAGCATTAAATGTCAATATAACTCATAACATTATTTTAATACTCACATTTATATTAGTATTCCTCAAAAACAATTTTATTTCTTCATATTTCTAATTCCACACTTTATATTCTCTGCTTCTTTCGGAATAAAATTTATGAAAATGTCCAAAAACATATAATGTCGTGTAAAGAATCTTAGGCACGTCCAAAACGTGATAAAATGCACCTGAGTGGGCACAAGAAATAATAGACATAATTACCAATAATATATTCAGTGTGGCTCTAATTTTATTCGAGTTAAATACATTTTAAATTTAGAATAATGATAGTGTGTGCTTACGAGTAGCTTAGTGGGTATTGTGTTTTAATTTATTGTCGAATTTATGGGAGGTATGTAAGAAGGAATTCTGAAGTTGTAGATAAATTATTTTATATGGTGCTTGATGGTTTTTTGAATACAGAGGCGGAATCAACTAGTTTTAAAATAAGCAGTATAATTTTGCATTATTAATTTGTGGATATCACTTCGGTGAAACGTTGAAACAAGAAATTTATTGTCGTTTCGTAATTTCGAGACAAGACGAGAACCTATTGCTGGTGCTGGGTGACGAGAAATTTTCATATGTGCATGTCAAATTATCGACAATTACATGCACGAGGGATATTCGAAGGACTATTTCCCGATTAAAATTTAGCCAAACGCTGTTTCTCTCAAAAAAATTTAAAAACTTCCTTTGACAGCAAGTCAGAATCACATTGCCACGCCGTATCCAAATGCGATAATTTGCACTAGTGCAAAATTATCGTGTAATTCTACGTTGATTGGACGACATTCAGAAATGCCAGACTTCTGATTGGCTTAAATTTTATGAGGGAAATAGTCATGATAGTTCTCGAAATTCCAATTTGTAGGAAAACTATTTTATCAGTCATTTAAAGAGAGTACAACTTATATATTATAGTAGTATAAATTATATTAAAAATTTATGTTACAATTTGAAAAATTTTCAGAAATTAATACATTTTTTATGAATTGTAAAACTTTACAGAAAAATTTTTGCGTGTACCTAAAACGTAAAATTAAGAATAATTCTTTTAAAAATCACTTGAGACGAGAATTAGACTTTCGAGAATGAATAAAACGGAAGTACCTGCATAAATCTCATTTCGTCTCGTCACAAAAATAATCCAATAATTTAATGTTCGCTTTAAAACAAACTAATTCTTTTAACGGTAGAAGAACAGCTTAATATATTAAAAAATAAAGTATTGTGTGTTAAATAGAATCAATAATTTTTAGATTTTGGGAACAAATTTATTGTTACGGACCTGATATATGGGGCTCACACCCAACACAATAATTCACCAGTGGGAGGACATGAAATGAGTTACAATACAAACGCATACCTACATTAACACTGCAGCTTACACTGAATAAAATAACTAAAAATGTTATCTTTTCCTTGGCCATAAATTACTGTAATTGTTAAACAATAAATAAATATAAATACTACTTCAGTCCTTTAAACTCTTCTTCATTTTATATTAGTACACCATTTACAATTTAAACAATAAAAATGTTTTGCCTTTAGGAGAAACTAATTTATTTATGGACTTTAATTAGTGTGTTTTAAGTTTACGAGAGCTTTAAGGCATATATAGTAGTAGTCATGCCTGTAGGTCACCTATAGGTAGTACTATTTATTAGGTATCTAGCTTTGGTTTATTGTTCATTGTTATAAGTATAAAGAATATAAGTGGATCCGTAAGAAGTTAATATTTAAAAACAATGTTTTCAATTAAAATAGAAAAGTAATGAAAATGTGCATTTGTAGAAATATTTATCATAGAAAACCCAGCATAAATCTAGTTGCATGCATTCTTCGTCTATACACTATTTGAAATAGCGAAAGTTATTTGACAGATAGATTCTTGTGATTCTATTGGTTGCTACGGGCTGTTGTCAAGAGCAGTTTACACAAACACAATTCAAATGTTATTTCAATAATAGTCAATCAGTCTGATTTCATTCTTTGTAAGTGCTGTTCATTATTTTGTTGTTATTTTGTCGTTTTTAAATTTTACCTGGCTGTTTTTATATTTTATTCTCTTACGGCTTTGTAGAATAAGCTCTTGTTTTGAAACATCGAAAAAATTTTGGTGTACCTAAGCCCAACTCCTAAACCACGCCTTAATTATCGGCCAAAATTCTTTCGTTATTTCAAAGTATAATTCTGCTTTATCTCTCAAAGTGAAACAATTTTCTTGTAAGTTGTCAGAGTATCAATTTGAAAAGCATCTTCTATGGCGCCATCAACAAGTGACAAATTTGAATTTGCTATGAAGAAATCGCCGAATAACATCCGTAATTTGAGACAAAGTGTGTTGCAACTGATACCTACGTGTCTTGTTGTCTATGGCATCATTGACATCACCATTGTTTTCTTATTAATCGTTTAACAAATCGTTAAAAAGAAATAATTTGTAAGTACGTAAGAAAGTCATTAACTTGGGAGCCATGAATAGATTTAAATGACTTAAGAATTGTAAAAGATATTGTAATTAAATGCTTAGTATGTTAGTACCAGTACTTTTTTGTTTTCATCGTTGTGTTGAGTGTTGTAAAACTAATTTTAAATTCGATTTGTAGCTAAAGTATAACTTTTATATAACTGTAAAATGTACAAATTGAAAAACAATCTTCTAAATTTTTCACTTTAAAATGTGTTTTACTTTATTTTTAATGAGGTACTTTCAACCCTCGTCATTGTTACTATTCCAAATTAGGATGCAATTAATTTGGCATCTACATCAGATACAGGCTACAGGCTAGTGTTGCAAAGGGCTTGCCCCAGAGGTTTAGAAGTTTAGATGAAAAAACAACCTTAGGCTAAATCTCGCCCATTGACAGGAGCAAATTGAAGTTAAAAAATTAAATATAAACAAATTGGAATTCGCTCAACTTCCGATATTTCCTTACAATCTAAAAACGAGTAGATAAGTACTCCTACAAACGAGAATTCAGACCAAATTTGTTAGATGGCATTTAAATAAATTTAAGGGGGAGGAATTTGTTTAATATCAATACGTAGAAAGTTAATCTACATGTTGATAGGTTATTATTTTTGAAAGAAATTAAAATTGATTCCGATTATTTTAATTTAATCAGTTACCAGATAATAATAATAATAATTGATAAAATAAATACTTGTTTTCTATATTGAATATTAAATATATTTTCATTATTAAATACTATTTTAGAAAAATACACTACTATATAATATTAAAAAATAATATATTATAGAAAATTTAATTTAAGGCGGAACATCAAATTTTTCCGCATTCGAAACCTATACCATATGTTCTACGCAACGACGTGCAGTTCATTACAAAATTTCTTAGCGTGGGTAATCGGAGTAGAAGGAAAGTATGTCTTGTATTGAACAACAAATGCAGATTTTCGTCAAAATATATGTGTCATTTATTCGGAATTCTGGGCTTATTTTTACAGATATTTTAAAATTTTTTGAAGTACTGTAAAGATAAAGGATGGTTCTAAACCCGTCTTAAAGTTTTAATAAAAATATCAATTGTTCATATATATGTACAGTTTGTTGAAAATAGGCCATTAATTAATTAATTAATAGCCTTAATATTCACACACATTTAACAGAGTCATTGTCAATCTGTTCAAACTGAAATTATTTGTATTCTTTTCTCGTATTTATTACGACTACAAGAAACATTACATATCCAAATTCCAAATTATACAATTTCTACTTTAAACCCATTAAATCAATCTGTAAAAGTGCCAACTTCCAGTAGGTCACAAGTAGAAATCAAATCCTGTGTCATTCAATGTCACACTGTCATTTAAATTCTCAAAAGTCAATTTCACTAGCACATAAGCCACACGTATAGAGAGCATTTCCTATATTTGAACCAGTTCACATTATGTAGTTTTACATATCACGTGTGATTGTTTACCATACAATACAACAAGCAATTAGAATCTCAGATGCGTAGGGAATGACAAATGAGGATATAAACACTTGACGTCATAGGAGGAAGAGGAAGGCAAGTGACAATCTTGAATATGATCACCGGGCTACTTTAGAAAGAATTTAATACAAAACTACAACGTAATTCGATTAAACTAAGATTATTTAATATTTTTATGAGTTACTCACACTCTACAGTACGTAAACTGTCAGGCTGCTACACCCATTTTGGGTATAAAATGTGTTTAAATGTATTTTAATTATTTGTAGAACTAGGGTAAATTTAATTGCCAACACATTTAAAATTACATAAATAATTGAATGACAAATTAAATTACATATGATGTCAAACATTATACAAAACAAAGTAACCCAGATGTAATGCTTTGCTTAGTATTTTATAATAATGCTCTACGACTATACAACAGTTCTTGAATCTTTTATATAATGGCACGAATCGAATTTAAATTTGATGGTGAATCATGCTATTCAAATAATCAAATATTCAGAAAATGTTTTTAAAAATATGGCATAAATTTTATTTTATTTTATTCCTTTTAAAATTCAGACGTGAAGGACATCAGACAACTTTTTTGTAATAGATTATAGGTATATCGGTTCTTCTTATATCAACAATGTTTACTTAACTTATGCTTTCAGTAAAATTATATACATATTTTTTTCGATTTTTTTTATACGAGACAACATTATTTTAAAATTTCTGTATTATTGTATTTGTAGTCATAAAAATTATATTTCGTATCGTGTACTTGCATCATCATGTGATAAAATTTTGTTTTTAAATTGAATATATTCAGAATTAGTCGTTAGTACTTCATTCAAAGGTAATTAATATTGCTGATAAATAAAATTAAAAAACGACTTCAGAATAATACCTATTCAATCAGTCTATAAAAGAAAGATGTGTTTCCATTTTTATATTAATAAGCTTCAATATTAACGAAGTGTTTATTTGGTTTAATGTGTTTTCTCACTTACAATCGCGGTTATAAAGTACCTACGTATTAATTGATTTTAATTCCTTTCTTTTGCAAATTCTTGTCTAATTCTTAGAATGTTCTTATTTTTTGCAACGTTCTTTAAAAGGCATTCAAGATTACGATATAAGAGAAACCGTCCACTTTTAAATAGCCTTTATTTCCCCGTACATAAATACCATAATCTCATTTACTTTTTCATCTGTCAAAGTCGTATGGTGCAATAATGAAGTACGTACTTCTTTTCTATGTCACACAAAACAACAAATGACTAAAACAGTTGAATTATTGCGAAATTAATGATGCAAAAACATCATAACGCTTGACAAATATCGGAGGGTAATAATTTAATCCAAATCTTAAATATTCTTTGCTTTAGGCTTTAGAATTGTGTAATTATTGTACTTTAAATTTCTTCTTAATGTGTGGGAAGGGAGAAAGTTTTCTTGATATTGTAGAATTACATAAATGTAGCAAATATGGAACGAGCACGACCAGTTCGCATTTAACCGCCAAAAAAATATTATCTAATAATACAATATCTGCATGTTTATAAGAACTAGAAATGTGTAGATGTGAAATTTATTTTAGTTATGGTTTCAAGTCTGTGCCAATTTACTTTTTATAGGTAAAGGTAAATAACTTAGAAATTAATATTTATACAAATAGAATGACTATAAGGATACTACGAGTATATGAATGATTGGGTGCGTTTCAAAATACTAAAAAAACGAAACCCAAATAAATAAATAAATAAAATGCTGTTTATTCAGAATCCGGATTAAATATTGACGGACAAGCGCTTAAGAGAGATATAACTTCTGTGGTTTTCGAGATATATTTTGTTTAACGTCATTTTCTAAAAACCAATAAGAGGCTTTCTTTGGAACGACATCTATTTAAAGTGGAGTAGATATTTCCAAATAGAAATGAACTTCAAAATGCTGTGTTCAGCTCAGCTGTTCAGCACAAAAACAAAATTATTGATGGGTTGCATGAGTTCTGTAATCTTATGTAGGTATATGCAATAGAAAATTGTGTCAGTATCAGTGTTATTGTGTTTTAACACATGTTACCCATCTTTTAACAAACAATATTTTGTTGGGATTTTTATTAATTGGAAATTTATTTACCGGTATTCCGATCTGTAGAAATATTGACTGCGAGAATTTCGACTTAGGTCCGAAATAATACAAAATGGTTATTTCACGGGTATTTGACAAGCATTAATTTATCTCTTTTGTAATTATAAAATTTAGGAGAAACATAAAATAAAACAATGTTACAGAGATAAAATGTACAAAATAATATCATCATCTTGGGTGATCTAAAAATAACATATAGTACTCTCAAGGCCTTCACGTTCATGCACCATTAGTTTACAATAAAAGAAACTAAACTATATGTGTTATGTCCTACAAGCTCATATTTTAGTCATTTTTAGTAACTAGTCTATAACTTATTACCAATAAATATAAATAACATAAATACGTACAACTAACGAGACAGGTATGGATGTATAGAAAAATATAAATATAAAGTATACGAGTATAACCAGTCACATAAAATAAAAAGATATACCTACCAACCTATAAATAAATTCTTAACTAATTCAGAAAAGAATTGATGCCTATCTACAACAAATCGTATTATCAAATAATCAATGGTCACCATTTTCACTGCGGTGGTTCATCGAAAACTGAAATAGGAATTAAACTTAAATTACAATATTTAAGAATCGGTTGGATTTAAAACAAATAATTAGTACCAAATTGAACCGTTTATAACATTATGTAGAATGATAAAATTGGTTAAAGGATTAAGCGGCAAGATGAAAGGGCATGAGATATTTAGGAAATACTCATAAAGTAGTTGTTATTTGTATTTAATTCCAATATTTCGCTACCAATTTTGGTGCTTCATCAGGGAAAAATAATTATAACAATTTAAAATTTTGACAAAATTTTCGTAATTTTCAATTTTTGCATGTTCCAAAGTTAAAATAGATCCATTTAAAGCATTTTTTGCACCATGCTGTTACACGATGAAGAAATTAATATAGTAGAGGAAGTCAGAGTGATAATTCTTTCGATTTAGAACAACTGCAACACTTTTCAAAACGCAGTGCGGGAATGCAATGAAATCGTCTTAATAATATTTACCTTTGTAGTTATGGAATTTTCTGACTGGAAAACATTTTTTCAATATTTCCTATGTTTCCGAATATTTCCATTACTTCCGGTAATATTTCCGAATGTATTTCCCAAAAATATATTTACATCATTAGGTAACCGTATACATTATTTGTACATTACCACACGCTCATGCAATTTTCGAATAATTTTGCTGCACGCTACTTCTAATATTTGTATTACACATAGAAGACAATCTATTTTGGTGGAAGATACATTCATAGTCTTTAAATTCTCGTTTCTTTTGGATTCTCATATGTGCTTTGCTGTGTCTCGATGTCGCCAATAGTCGATCCGCGGTCCACCGTGGGCGAAAGTGATTTCTGATTCTGATCAGTGACCGCACTCGACCAGCGCTCCATATAAGGGACAAGACTATGACTACATATTGCAGTGTTACTGTTACGGTTGGCTGCACAACTATGGCGATTTTTAACCAATTATTTGATTTATGAGAGAATTTAGTGCAAATTGGATTCTGAAGAGACTACGAATATAGCGAAACAGCAACTTTGTAAAAAAGTTTGTTAAATAATATTTTTTATGAAATCGATAAGGTACTACATTTGTCGGAAGACGACTATAGAGAGATTTTCAAAAACTATTATGAACCAAATGACTGTAAAAATGTAAAACTTACCTTTTTTAATATTTTTTAGAAATTATTTCACAAAATACCAAAAGTTGTTTTGTAAATTTCATTCTATAGCCGTGTACGCACAACTTTTAAGAACATCATTGTAAAATATGAGATCAGATTTCTAAACCTTAATAAATGGTTTATTGTAACATGCTTTTTTGCGTTAAATTATTAGCAGAAGAATGCGTCTTAATACCAATATTCAAAATTTTGTAAGCTTTTATTGTAACTAAAAACCTTTTTGAAGTTCAACATGTCAAAGTTCATACACATCGTAAGTAAATTACGACTGTCAAATTTGTGTAAGTAGGTAGGTATGCTTTGAGTTTTTTTGTTCTAGGTTAATTTTATCATAATAAATTATTTCTATGTATCATATTTTACACGCAGTTTGTACTATTTTCCTGATTGACTTATTGACTAAAATAATAGTTATTTGTACACCAAGTGAATATTTGTTTAAGAGAAGAAACTTTAGCCCCCGAGATCGAAAGGCGAGTGGTATAATTTCTTTGAATGAATAAAGATGCTTATTAACAAACGTTGATTGTTTTACGTCCTGATGCTAATGCTGTTTTGTTATTTATTTCTGCAGCCGAACTAGAATTTTTTAAATACTGCCTTAAAAATTAAGTTAATGAATCAATCTAAAACCCCTAAATAATGCAGAATTAAAAAATTTACATGCACAAATGTAAATTGAAAATCGAATTTCATCTAAATAAAGCTATCACATACACAAGGCATGAGAATTTTATATTGTAGCATTGTATTCTAATCTATCTGTGTCAAGAAATCAAAGCGAAACAACATTGGCACAAATCCAGTTGTTGTTACTTCCTCTTGACGTAACCGAAAACAATTGATTCTTTAAAAGAATGGCAATCATCTATCATATCATCAAGTTTACCATGTGGAACATCACTCCAGAATGTGACTCAATTTCGAGGTCATCATCACTCTTGGATTAGTGTCACACCATTGAGATTTTCGCATTAAATAAAGTATAGAATTATTATGTTAAAGAGTTACGTCATGTAAACAATGATGACACATTGTGCTATATATGGGGAGCATTGTTTTTGTATTGATAGAAGATGTGTTAGTAAAGAAAATTTAGTTGTATTTACTTTAATATGTTAATAATGTTTATTTCTACTATTGCTTTGTTTAATTGTTTTTCCATCTTCTAATTATTGTGATTTTTCCTTGCATAATTTTGTCAAACATCTTTTAAATTACCTTATTTAAATCACATTAAATCTTAATAAATACTTATTTCATACATTGTTAGTATTTCTTATTAAATATTGCTGTATAATTTAAAATGTAAGATTCACAATGTAAGCCACATTGTTGTTTGTTAAGTAAGAAATTTTAAAAGCACAAATCGCGTAACTATATGTAGGTACTTTGTACTAACAAATTAGTTTTAGAGAATGAGTTTGGGTTTTACTATCGAGCTTTCATTTTTCAGATTTACTGATAGATCCATCGCTTTATCTAATTGTTAATATTAGTTCAAAAATTTTATTTAAAAAAATTTAAGATCAAAATTATAGCTGGAATCGCTTATTGGAAAAATGGCTATGCCTGATATTTTTAATATTTTATACTTTTTATTTAATTAATCGATCTCTCCTTTAAAACTTTTGCATTTAAAATTTTAAAAATAAAATATATGCAAAAGACCGATATTGTTGTATATTTTAAACAATCGCAAGTAAGTAATAAATTCTATTCTCTGCAACATAGTTTAAAACAATGTAAATCATTATTATTTGTAGTGTTAATAATAGTATGCAAATTAAGTTTAGCTTATATGGATGTCAATAAGTAATCAACAAAAGAATAAAAATAAATATTACATGAATCTTTATTACACACGCCAATCAATTTCACACAATTTAACATTTACAACCTACATTTAAATGGAAACACCATAAAACTTAACATAGAAATAAAAGCAATAAAATCGTATTTATGATATAATTTACATGATTGTTGTTTTTTGCAGATAGCACTAACCATCCCCTCGTGTAACGCCTCGTCCGGTTGGAACGACGCCCCGAACACCCAGTACCACATCCAGACCGACGAGGGCCCCGAACGCTACTTCAAGTACCAAACCATCAGCGGCCAGTACCGCAAAGAGAAGCGCCTAGAAGACGGCACCGTCATCGGCAGCTACGGCTGGGTGGACGCCGACGGCTTCCTCCGCATGCGGGACTACATCGCCGACAACCAAGGCTACCGCATCCTCAAGACCAAGAACGTCTTCGTGGGCAAAGACAGAGCCATCGGCCAGGCGGTCCAAGTGGCCAAGAACGCGCCGGCAGAGGCTGGCGAGCTGGTGGACCATCACCAGAAGGTGGAGCCCATCTACAGGAGGCCGGTTGTTGAAGAACCATTCGTTGAGAAGAAGATAGCACCGCTTTATAATAGATACAATAGACCGCCGATTCAAGTTGCTGGGTATAGGCCCAATACTACTCCTGAACCTATTAGGGGTTATGTTGAAATTACTCCTAAAGTTACCCCTATTTCTGGGTACAGCACCCCTACACCTTATGTTGAAATTTCTCATAATTCGATTAAATCTAGTACTGCGTCTCCTGTGCCTTCAAGTACAATCGAACCACCTTCAACTATTTATATTTCTTCTACTCCCTCACCTATTCCAAATACCAATTATTTGCCGTCAACAACACCGAAACCACCTATTACTCCAGATATTAGCAATGATTTAGATTATACGCCGGAAGGAAGCTTCAAACGAAACCAAATTAAATATAACAACCCTTATATTTACCAAAATGGACCAACTTATCCTATTGATAGAAATGGTAATACCTACAATACTTATTCTGGTAATCAAGTTGGAGGTAGCAGTGGTTATGAATCAAATCAACAGCAGTATCCTTACTACGATGGAGTTGCTGTAACCAATGATGGATTCAGGTAAAAAATCTAGTTAATTATGTCCACGTATTTTGAAAAACAAAAATGTTACACGAAACAAGTGCCCCTGTTTTTCTACATTGATAACTGATATAGATTTGGGATGTATATAAATTATTTATTTATTTAATTATTTCCGTTAGGTATACTGAAGGATATCATAAGAATTTTTATAATTAATCATACAGATGGTATAAGTTCAAAATATAAGTAATTGTAGACAGAATAGACAGAATAAATTACATTTACCATTTTTGGCATAACAGAAAATATTTTTTTAATCCATATTTGATGAACTAAATGCTAAATGTTAGCTATTTAATAAAAATTTCTCGAAAATTATAAGATCTATCACACAACAGTGGCGTAGCTATGGTAGGGCAGTTCAGGTTGTTGCCCGAGACCCCAGAGGTTCAAGGGCCCCGAGATTTTGCAAGTTTAAACAAGGAATTTTAGCATTTTTACTTTCGTTGCAAAATTAATAAGGTGAACAATTCTTCAAAAAATTCGTAGAAATTCTGCCAAAAGAGCTTCAAATATGAAACTACGGTTACGGTTATTTACTAACAAAACTATATACGGGAAATCCAATGGTACATTAAGATTTTCGATATTACATTTAGTTCAGCCTGTACATCACTATAAAACTATAAATCGATTTTTACCTTGTATTATTCATCGCACGGCCTTGAAATTTCTTCCAGGATTCAATGAGGTCCTTAGACACACACTACACATAGTTTTGTAAATGTATACCGCGAAATAACTACAGATTTTATTAAATAAAGCACTACGAAATCACTACGCACTGAATATTATATCATTCATCATTGATGTTCTTACTGGTTTATATTTTGCACATTCTTTATAGAGATTCTTATTTGAATATTTAAATGTTTAAAATGATATTCTGGTAAATTTATGTTCTTATTTATTTAGATAATGTAAATTTGGAAACTAAGTAGATAATTAAATTAATTATTTAAACTATAAAAAAAATTAGTTTGCGGCGCATTTTTCATACTTTCGTTGAAAAATTATCCTCACTAAGAATATCATCTGAATCTAGCCTTGGGCCTGTTGAAATTCATATTCAAGAACTAATACATAGTAGTTTAATTAAATGTCTGGTTATATAATCTGTTTCTTATTTTGTTCAATTAAATGACAAATCACTGTCATGAAGAAACAATTTTGAATTTTTCGATTTATCTGCTATTCTTTTGGGTTTTCTCAAATTTTTTAAACCACCCCTGTATTAGAGCGAACAAAACAAAAAAAGAAATATTCAAATCGGTCAAGTCGTTCTCAAGTTATGGCGTAACCAGAAAAACAGGCATTCATTTTTACATAAACAGATATAATTGAATTATAGAAGACAGAACACCAAATTAAAAAGTCTAAACTCCAAAAAATAATTTCGTAGGTACCATGAATAATTATAATGAAATTAATTTTTGACCAATTTCTCTAGTATTATGGAGTTGATTAGCAAAAATATAAGACTTGATAAAACATTATTTTGAAGATAATCAGACTAAACATTTTCTTGTACAACTATGGAAAAACATGCTAAAGTCAATTATTATGTGAATTGCAGAACAAAGTTTGACCGCTTCTTTTTTCAGATATTACCTTCCACGTCAATACCACGAAGAACAGAATCCAGGAGGCGATACCAGAGCCGGAAGTTTTGGTTACATAGACCCCTTCGGCATCAGAAGAGTTGTGTACTATAACACATCCCCCGGAAGTGGCTTCCAACACCGGAAGAACAACAGATACGTTGGATTCGACGCTACACCGTACGATCCGAGACCTTATCGATAAACGAACGACCCTATAAATTAATAATAGCTTTGTTACTCTTCAGGGAAGCTAAAAGAGGAACAAATATCGTAACATTTTCATTCATCGTCATTTATTTAAACATTTGTCATCTTGCCCGAAGTAGTTGCTTAAGATATGGAAACCTACGCAATTTAAACAACAATAAATATTATTTCTTGATCTATAATTTGACCTTGCGACCACATATTGTGGGCTGAGATAAATAATTATAAACATAAATTTAAAATTAGCTAAACTAGAAACAATAGCAATAAATTCTGCAAAGCACGGACTATTCGACTCTCATTTTGCAGACATACATGTAATTTCTCGCCTAAAAACAAAGTAGTTAAATTAGATGTCAAGTAATTTACCACCTCCTTCTTTAAGCTTTTTCTTCATTTCGTGGAAAAATTATAACTTGAATTATAGAAGAAAATAACTTAACTCTTGTGGCTCGTGAAATAAAGTTCGCGTGTATGAAAATTTATAATTCAAAAATATAGTAGGTAGTTTAAAAATCAATTTAAATTATTATATCCTTTGTTCACATACGCGTGTAAAATATACATAACTCCATAAGGAATCAAGGTCAACTTAGGGTTGTTTAATGCGTGGTAGTAAAATTAATTGTTGTTTTGTTGTTAAAAATAAACAATTGTAATTATTTATATCATACACGTGAAAAATTTATCCTTGGCAATTTTGACAAAATCGTAGGTAATAATTAATTAATTGTTTTTGTTGCCATTGAATTATTTTTTTTAAATTAAGCACTAGTCCAAAATTTTAAAGTTTCATCACTCATGCCCATATCCACTGCCATTTAAAAAATCAAAAATATTCTCGCACTACTGTTAATTTTAGGAATCCTAATATCTTTAACTTATTGCTAATTAAATAGTTAGTATAAGTATTGTTAAAAATCTAATTTATTGATTTTATTATAATTTTGTAACAATATTGTAGGCCATAAAACAAAATATGTGATCATATTATTTATATTTTCAGACAAATAATAAGATTTAATAATGTGATTATTAAATGTATTGTTATTATGATCTCATTTAATCATTATTCATTTTGTTCAAATTGTATTTTTTATTGCAGTTGTTTGTAAATGTGATAGGGAATTGAAAAATGTTTTGTTGATTTTTGAATTATAAGATGATAAACATAAATGAATTCTGGTTAAAAGATCAGTCTGTTATTTTTGTAATTACAAAATTGTAAATAAACTTTTAAACAAATTTTATGTGTTTTATTGCTTATTGATAAACTTATTATAATTTTAATATATTCAATAAAAACTAATTAACCGAAAAAATCTTTGTACTTCATTTTTGATGAAATAAAAGCTTTTTAAAGTTTTACCAAATAGGACAATGTTTAGATAGTTGGATTTGGATAATGTAAAGATACTATTTTAATCCGTTTAAAAGTAATAGTTTACTAGAAAGGGGGTAGCGGGATAAGCATAGTGAATCGGCCCCAGAGCGATTTTGACTTGGCATCATGTTGGCACTTTAAAAAATGTTTAAAAAACAAGATTTAGATGGTTACCAGCTTTATAGATATTAATCTCTGCTTACAATCCATAAAAGAGTGATTTTTTGACATTTTTGTGGAAAACAATTTTTTGGGCCTACTTACGTGACTTTAATGTAACTTTTGGTAACAGAAAATTAATCTGCACAAATTAGTGAATGTCTACAATTTTTTTCATTTATATCTGAAGCGGAATTTACTGCGAAAAATCAAAATCGCTCTGGGGCCGATTCACTATGCTTATCCCGCTACCCCCTTTACATAATACCGACATAATACATTATCTATGACACTTTTTGCCAACTTTTGGGTGTGGTGACCGCTTGTTATTTTTTTGGAAAATGTATGATTATTTTCTTCAAGAAATGGTAGAAACCTAAAATTTTATCTAAATTAAAGATCTTTAAATGTTGTACATAAATGGATAAAATAATAAAATGCAATAAATAATTGAAAGAAATAATTTTCGTATTTCAAACTTAAAACTACTGCTGCCATCTCTTCAGTATTTGTGAACTATATAATTGACGTATTTTTCAATTCTTTTCGATTGGTACCGTTGGCAGTCTTGACTGTCATCTGCATAAAATTCCTTAACTTTCTATCTTCTATATACAGACAGCAATAATGAATCACTATTAGGGTTTGGTTTACAATTTTCTAGAATAAGTGATCAGAAAATTAGGTGTGTTTATTAACAACATATTAACTCATTTCATTTGACTTTTCGTTTAACCTAAATCATGTAGCGTACAGATTTCCTTAAAGGAAGCTGTCAAACTGATAAACTTCAGTAAAATTAACCAGTAAATTCTTTCAGCGTATGAAATGAAGTCGTCAGTAGAACATAAAATTTCCACTTTACTTTCAAATGAAGAAAATGAGCAAGTTTTTAGATTATTCGGACAGAAATGTCAGGTAGGTTGTCATATTGTCAGTGAACACACAGTCTTCAGTTAATAACATACATCCTTCCAGTCTCTTGCTACAGCAGTTATCCAATTATTTATAACACAATCTCCGGATCATGCACACTGGGTTAAAAAGGACACGGGTGTCTTATGCTTTGTGAAGGACAATGTCAGGAGGAATTACTTTTTCCGATTATACTGCTTAATGAGGAGTAAACTGATATGGGAACAAGAACTGTACAACAACTTTGAGTACAAAACTCCACAAGATTATTTTCATGTATTCGAAATTGATGTAAAATTTACTAACTACACAATTACTTTATTTTCAACTGGAATATTTTACAGGATTGTATAGCTGGAATAAATTTTGCAAGTGAAGAAGATGCTTTTTCTATGAAAAGAGTTGTAAATGAAAAATTAGCAGTAAAACGACAAAGACGAGAAGAACGAAAATCAAGAAATTCGTTACAAAATCGCACTAATCAGCCAAATCAAGGGCTGACTAAACCTCCAGCATACAACTCCAATATAACTTTAACGAACGACAAATTTCAATATAATCAAACTAATAGTATACCGTACAGCAGTAAGTAACAAAATTTGTAGTGTCGATATTTTTTTAATATATCTTATTTATTTTAGATGTTACCCGATCGAATAAAACTAATAAAAAGATAAAGCCTGGAAAAATAACTAAAGAAGATATTGGAATGCCCGAAAACTTTATTCATATCTCTCACGTTGGCTGGGACCCCAATAAAGGATTTGATATCAATGTTGAAGATCCTCAGTTAAAACAGTTTTTCAGTAAAGTACGTAACATTTAAAATTTAATTTTCAATGTGTTTATTAATTTTATTACAGGCAGGGGTATCCGACCGACAACTTCGTGATAAAGACACCCGTGATTTTATTTACGATTTCATCAATACTCATGGCGGTTTAGACGCCGTGAAATCTGAAGTTATTAGTACTGTAGACAGTCGGACGAAGAAGTCACCGTTTCCACCTCCGCCACCTTCTTCGAACCAGAGTCTACCGACGCCGCCCCCTGTACCTGCGCGAACTCCAGTCAATGTTAGCACTGTGAGTATTGTGTTGAATTTAAGTTATATGCGCTGATGTTGAATATATTTTGGTATTACAGAGGAGTGCACCACCACCGCCCCCAAATAAGGTGGTAAAACCCCCACCGCCGGTCGCGAGGGGTCAACCGCCGCCAAGACCCGATCCCATACAAAATGGTAAGAAATACAGGCATATCTATCACGCATAATACCCAACTTGGGTGTGATACCCTCACATAAATCATCGATGTAGATATAATTATACCCTAAGTGCGGTTACCAGCCGGAACCTCACGTATACTCATGGTATGGATGTTTGTGCAGAGTCGTTTTACCCTTTATGCAAAGTAGGTAAAGTTCTTAAGGCCTGCGATTTTATATAAAATCAATGATGATAAGTATATTTTTTATTATTTAGTCACCCTCAAGATTCTAAGAAGCGATTATGATATAAATTGGATGCATTTTTGCATTTTCTTCTTGAATAGAGTAAAAAAAGTAAAACCTAATATTTGAAATTATTCTTAAAACGAGAAAATTAATATCGAATTAAACTAAATTTTTAAACAGGAGACCCATGATCCTTTTTGCATTTTCTACTTGAATAGAGTAAAAAAGTAAAACCTAATATTTGAAATTATTCTTAAAACGAGAAAATTCATACCGAATTAAGCAAAAATTTTAAACAGAAGGTCCTTGAAAAATAAATGCCTAGGCCTACGAACGTCTTAAAACGACTTTGTGTTAGTATAAAGTACACCACAGGGGAGATTTTTGTTATAGTTCCAGTGCCAGAGCCTCCCCGAATGAATAATTCGTCTATTCCGCCACCGCCGCCGCCTCCGATGAACGATTTTACAGCGCCACCGCCTCCCTCATTGCCTAGTTTACCTGCCCCATCAAACAGTCAACCTGTGAGTGCCACCTCTGATCACAGATCTGCGCTTTTAGAAAGTATCCGGGCTGGCAAGAATTTAAAAGTAAGTTAATAGAAAGGAAAAAATAAACAATTGTTTATAACATAAATTTATTTCAGCCCGTTGAAAATGTAGAAAGGAAAACTTCGGTAGGTGATTCCAGGGGAGATTTGCTCAAAGAGATTCGACAAGGATTTGAACTGAAACCAGTAAGTAAAGCTTTCATAATTTTATCGTATTGCGCAATATGTATTTTAATATTGCACCATTATTTCAGTCAATATATTATCACTTTGTAAGCAGGGCACGGTACAATCGGGCGTATATACTTTAAACTGACATAATGCAATAATTGTTCATTACCTTGAAACATTTTTTGCCTACAAATGCAAATCTAACTTTTATCGTATATTAGAATAATTTAAAATCAATTGACTTGCTAAATTATAAACTGCGAACTACCTCAAAAATGCTTGTTTACGATACAAATATTGACATAATACATACAAACCGGATGGAAAAACAATGCTATTTTTTAAATTTTGCTGTAGTTAGTGACCTGTTAGTTTTAGACGAAAGTTGTAAATACAAAAGTTGTTCAGATTAAAAAACTACACAATACGAGATCATATTGGTTAGTTAGTTCTCGAGAATAACACAAAAGAAAATAGCCATATTTTGCATCATTTAGAATTATTTTCGATTATTTCAGAGTATTATGGAACAAGTGAAGTTTTTTTATACTTTCCCTTCTGTATTTATTTACACTTTAAATAATTGCAAAATTATTAACTTCAAACTAATCTGATCGAATGAGGTTTCATATTGTGTAGTTTTTTATTCCGAACAACTTGCATTGTTTTTCCTATATAACAGTTTTCAAACAGACACCCAATCTAGTATAATGTTTTATATTCGTCCGTTTGTGAGCCGCATATTTTGCATTATTTTTATGTATGAAAACGTTAAATTTTGTTAAAAGGTTCAAACAAATAACCAAAGACCATCATCGGGTCCTAGTTGTGAAGAAAACAGCCTCGCAGAAGCTTTATCAAACGCTTTGAAAGCTCGTGCTTTCGCCATCCATTCGGATTCAGAATCAGACTCAGGAAATAGCACTGATGATGATGATGATTGGGAACAGGATGATTAATTCATTTATTACTTTATATTATTATTTTAACTTTTTAATAACCTTTGACTTGTGGGATAGAGGCTTTAATTTTGTAAGTATTGGAAATGTATTATTATGCATATTATTTTAACAGAAAAGGGTTCAGAAATAATAGTGTAAACAAATTAATAATAAAGCGTGTTTGTTAATACTAAAAATTCATAATTAAATAGATGATTAATAACTATTATTTTTATAAAAAATTGTACCTTAAAGTACCCAACTCAGATATTAATTTCAACAAAGACAATCTTTCAATTATTAAATAGTAGTGTTACTAAATGATGCAATAAATATGACTTTTACATCATTGTTGCATTATTACAATGCGTAGTATTCAAATAATTATAATGTAAGAGCTATGTTTTAAATCTTGCTATTTGCACTAATAAAACTGAAAAGTTCAAAAAGCTTTTACACATTTTTCAGTATTGTCTTTGTTGAACTCGACAAAACAAATAAAATAATCAAAAGCTATGTAATATTATTTAGCATTATTATAAAATATTGTTCAATATTACTGTTCTCAGATACTATTCGCATAAATGCGTTGTATACGTATAATGATAAATTGATAAAATTAAATAGTCAAATATTTTATCTTATATCATTTGTTTATTTTCTCTACCAAAATATTCCTGCGCGCGTTCACAACATTCACAAGGTATAAAACCTATGTTAGCATTTGACCTGAGTCGTAGTTTTAGAAAAAACATCAGCCATGGCATTAGGACCTCGAGAATCTGGAAAACTCATTGCAAAATTAGCAGAACATGTGAAAATTAAACCAGAAGGCATAGAAAAACTGGGGAAAAAGGTAAGTTATCTCAGAACATAACCTAACTTTTAAATTATTTATTTAATTTGTTATTAACAGTTATTGGAAGAATTAGAATCGGGACGATTAACTGTGGGAAATTTTTCTCAAAACAATTATCATCCAAAACCAGAAGACCCATGGGCAGTAGACTGGATTTTTCTTATTGATACTCTAAACTTTTGTTTTTGGAAACATGAGAATAATACCGGTTGGACAGTTGAAGGCAAAACAGGATATTTTGCATTATGTGCGGCTATAAACAGAGCAATAAAAGTAAGTTATGAAACATGTCGTAATGATGAATAAATCCAATGTATTTATATTATTACAGGAAGGTACTGATATAACAAATCCACAATACTACTCTAAAATCGAAGAAGACAAACTTGCTCATATTCTGAGAAGTGACAATGAAATTGTAGTTCCATTGTTACAATCAAGAGTAAAGTGTTTACACGAAGTGGGAACCGTATTAATTGAAAAATACAAAGGTACTTTCAAGACCTGTATCGAAGTGTGCGAAAATTCAGCAGAAACATTATTAAATATTGTTGTTGAAAATTTCCCATGTTTCCGAGATGAAACAATTTACAAGGGCCACAAAGTAGCAATCTACAAAAGAGCGCAGATTCTAATTGGCGATATTTGGTCCTGTTACAAAAACAAGGGACTTGGGCTATTCCACGATATCGAAAAAATGACAATGTTTGCTGATTACCGCATACCTCAGTCCTTAATTTATTATGGGGCCTTAGAGTATACTGACGATCTCAAAAGTATTTTAGATGCTAATATGCTGCTTCAAAATGGATCAGAAATGGAAGTGGAAATCAGAGGAACGTCAATTCACGTTGTTGAATTATTGAGAGAGTGGATAGAACAAAAAGCAAAAGGGAAATATGAAAACAATTCAATTCTTATTGATCATTTTCTCTGGGATTTCAGAAGAGAACACGCAGACGAAATTCTTAAAATGGGCATTCCATTCCACAAAACTTTGAGCATTTATTATTGAAATTTTTGTACATTGTTTTTATTGTTGTAAAATGAAATATATTTTATGATTGCATTCTGTTTTTAATTGTCACATTACTTGACATTATATTATTTGCTTTTGTATTCAGTAATTATTATCTTAATGTTCGCTGCACCTATCGGTTCGTAAACAAATAGAGGTGAGGTGAAATAGTGATATCGTGGGCGGTATTGGTATTATGTCCACATCATACAAAAAATGTCAGTGTCTATGTCAACTCTAGTTATATACTAATTACACAAATGTTAAGGTAATATAATGCTGTTATAATGTAGATATATTGATCTTAAATGTGTATGATTATATTAATATACATACTTTTTAGGTTATCATGATACTAGATTGAATATTATTTTATGATGGATGACAAAAGCAAGCAAACTATTTGTAGGAAATATTTAATATATTTTGCACTTTCTACACGATTGGCCATTATTACTATACAATGTATATCAAATATATTAATAATTGATCACAACCCCGATGTGTTCACGTCACCAAAAGAGCCAGCAAATATAACGTTATTTAGTAAGATAACAAACACGTTTTTGGGAGGATTATTACACTGGGATGGACAATACTTTTACCACATTGCAAAATATGGATATACTTACGAAAATACTTTAGCGTTCTTCCCACTTTTTCCACTGCTAACGGCACTTGTGACAATTCCATTTTCATATATACTTCCATTCTTGGAATGGGATGCTTTAGTATTAATATTGTTTGTTATTTTAAATATTTTTTTCTTTGTTAAGTCCGCATTAGCCTTATTTGATTTATCGATGATCATTTTAAATCGTAAACTTGCGTTTAGAGCAACGTTCTTGTTTTGTATAAATCCAGCTTCAATATTTTTTGTAGCACCATACACTGAATGTATCTATTCTTACTTTACATTTACTGCAATGTTGAAATGTGCTGAAATTTATTACAAAAACACGAAAAGTAAAACGTTTGCGAGTTTTACGAATTTGTTACCAATAACTATTCCAATTGCTTTATCAATAAGTACAAGATCAAATGGTACATTAAATATAGGCTTTTTACTTTATTTTTGGTTGTCATTCTTTAAAAAATCATATTATTGGCCACATAATATTTCTACATTAATAGATCTCGTGAAAGGTGTTTTTTTGTTAATAATAAATGTTGTTATTTGTATGATACCATTTATTGCTATTCAAACTTATGCTTATACACAATTTTGTACTAATTTTAAGCATAATCTACCAAAAATATTAGTGCAATATGCAGATGAAAATAAGTATGTATTGCCTGGAACATTTTCAAAACATAATCAAACATGGTGCTTCAATCACTTTCCAATAGCTTATTCTTATGTACAAGATCACTATTGGAATGTTGGATTTTTAAGATATTATGAATTTAAACAAATTCCAAATTTCTTATTGGCATTGCCACTAGTTTTTATAATAATCACAAAAAGTTATTTATTTATGAAACAGCACAAGAATTATTGTTTAAATTTGGGAATATTTGAGTTTGGGCAAAAAGATGAATCAACAAAAGACGAGAGTAGTTCTTATATTTTGTATGATCAAAAAATGTTTGTGTTTGTGTTTCATGCCTTCCTGTTGACTGTATTTTGTGTATTATGTATTCATGTCCAAGTAACAACCAGAATATTATGTTCTGCGAGCCCAGTGTTATACTGGTTCTGTGCTTATGCTTTTGAAAATGTTGCTTCCGTTGATTTTGATTTATTTTCCTCGTGGAAAGGATTCATTTATAATAATGAATTAAATTCTGAAGAGAAATTTATCAAATTTTACTTCTTAAGTTACTTTATATTTGGAACTATTATGTTTAGTAATAATTTGCCTTTTACTTAAATTTTGTGATATGTTAGTAAATATACCAAAGACTTATAAAAATTGTGATTTCTCATAAATTTAAGTTGCAGTAAATTTGTAATGTTTTACTTATTTTTATTGTAAAAGCACTGAATAAAAGTTTTGTGTTACAAGTGGAGTTTTTTGTGTGTTATGTGATCTGTAGAATAATTTATACTAATAACAAACTGCTTATTCTATAGTTTGATGGTAAAAAAAAGTGCTGAAAATTATTGTTATTTAAATGTTGAAAGAAATTACTTATTCCATGACTTTGCGCACGTATTTATCCCCCCACTTTACTTAATTTTTTACATGACCTTGTTGAACTTTGTTGTGTTTGATTCGTATCGGCATTTTCGTGTCAGATGTTTGAGTGTGTTAAAAAACTACATCGTTTACAAAAAGTGAAGTGGCAGTAATTAAATAATACTAAATTCATATATCTTTATATTTATTCTAACAATTAACTTGTTTTCTTTATTCATTTACATGATAGCATCCTGTACTAAATGCATCCCCACCAGCAATGAGATATGTGCAACAAGTTGCCTAATCTGTATATTTACTAAAATTTAAAATAATCTAATATAAAAATGAATTTAAATATTAAAAATAAGTTATTACATTATTATTGCACTTATAAAAAAGTTTTTAGTATTAAGCAATATAGTGATTCGTGTTATTTAAAGAAATTTCATGAAATTCCTGGTCCAATTTCTTTGCCATTAATAGGAACTTTATATCAATATTTACCTATAATTGGTAAGTGAAACAAGATAAAATTTTATGTGTTAAAACAATGATTGTCTTTCAGGTCATTATCATTTCGATCGTCTACACCGAAATGGTTTTAAGAAATTGCAAAAATTCGGCCCGGTTGTTCGAGAAAACATTGTACCCGACGTAAGCATTGTTTGGATTTTTAAACCAGAAGATATTCAGATTATGTACGAATGTGAGGGCAAATGTCCGCAGAGAAGAAGCCATCTAGCCCTTGAAAAATATCGTTTGGATAAACCAGACCTTTACAGTACTGGTGGTTTATTACCAACGTTAGTTCACTTTGGATTCTGCGTAAGTTTTCAACCAGACATGTACAAAATTTCACAAATTATTAGTCAATTTACATGATTGGTTGAAAAATATATTTTTCAGAATATCCATTTGTAATAGATGAATAAATGTTTTATTTATATTTCATGTTTTTAGAAATGGTGATGAATGGTTTAGAATACGAAGTGTTTTTCAACGAGGACTTAGCAATTTAAATTCAGTTCGAAATTTTTTAAAGGTTTCTGAAGAAATTATTCAGGAATGGATACATTACGTTAACAGTATATGCTCCACAAAAGATCTAGACTATTTACCAATATTTTCAAGGCTGTACTTGGAATGTAAATATGATTTAAATATTCGGTTTTATTATAATTTATAATTTAATATTGTAGTAACTTGTATGGCTGCTTTGGATATGCGCTTAAATAGTTTCTCAAAACAAGAATTAAAATCACGATCACGATCTTCAAGATTAATGAAGGCTGCTTTAGTAACGAATAGTTGTATTTTGCGAACTGATAATGGACCACAGCTTTGGCGCAAATTTGATACGCCTATGTACAAAAAATTAAAAAGATCTCAAGAGTACATGGAAGAGTAAGTTTTATATTTTGCACTTTTGCACATTTTTTGCACGCTTCGTTTTTCTGTAGTGTTGCCGTCGAATTGTTGTCGCAAAAGATGACATTTTTTGATGAGTCAGATAAAACAAATCGCACTGTTTCTTTACTTGAGAGTTATTTATCTTCCCCTGAACTTGATTTAAAAGATATTCTTGGAATGGCTGCTGATTTTTTACTGGCCGGCATAGATACGGTACTTTTTATTACACAGCATTAAAATATCAAATATTTGATTGTATTATCTTTATTTTAGACTACTTACGCGTCAAGTTATTTGTTTTACAACTTAGCTAAAAATCCGGAAGCACAAAAATGTTTATTCAAAGAAGTTATACAATTATTGCCTAATAAAAATTCAGTTGTAACAAAAAATACATTAGCGAACTGCCCTTATGCTCGTGCTTGTCTGAAAGAATCATTCAGATTAAATCCAATTTCAGTTGGAATAGGAAGAATTTTAGATACTGATGCTGTTTTTTCCGGTTATGAAGTTCCTACAGGGGTAATATAATTATTGTACTCACTATAAAATTAATTTTATATTTATTTGAATTATGTTTTAGACTGTGGTAGTGAGTCAAAACCAAATATCATGTCGTTTAGAACAATATTTTGACTCGCCAAATACTTATCGCCCTGAAAGATGGTTAAAAAACCATAAAAATTATAAACCAATTCATCCATTTTTGGTTCTACCATTTGGACATGGTCCTCGTTCATGCATTGCTAGAAGATTAGCTGAACAAAATATTTTAACTTTATTGTTAAAAATGTCAAGAAATTTCGAATTAAGTTGGACTGGTACCAATTTAGACTCGAAATCATTGCTAATCAACAAACCTGATAAACCTGTAACTTTAATTTTAAAGCCAAGAAGTAATTAAGAACATTAGTAATTAGGATAAACAAAATTATATACTCATAAATAAATCTCAACATTTTATTCGGTAAGTTTATATGTTTAACAACAATTGTAACAAACATTTTTACAATCAAATTTTTAAATAAAATATACAAATAAATATATATTTTATCTTAACTTATAATGCTGATGGGTATGGGTATCCTGCGGCTGGGTATGGAGCAGGGTAAGGTCCAATTGTTTTGGCTTTGGGAGTAGTCACTTCTGGGGCATACGGAGCTGCAGGTTTTGGAGCCGCGGGTAAAAGTTCAGGCAAATTGATATCGGGTTTGAAGTCGGTACCTGCTGGACTGTAAACGACAGGAAGAACAACTGGTGCTTTATACGGTGCTGGGGTTGGTACAGTCTTAGTAGCGGGCACTACGGGAGGTCCGTAGACAACGGCGGGAGGTCCATAGACAACGGCGGGCACTTTTGGTTTTGAGGTAGTCACAGGTACTACAACAGGTTTAGGAGTAATGTGGGTAATTTTAGGAATAACATAGGAAACAGTAGTCGGTGGCCCATAAACTACAGCAGGCTTGACAGGTTTAACAGTGGTGGTGGGGGGAATAACTTTGATTGTTGGTACAGGGGCGGGGTAGGGATATACAACTTTGATAGTTGGTACAGGAGCTGCAGTAGTTGGTGGTCCGTAGACTACAGCAGGAACAACAGGTTTAGGGGTGGTTACTGGAACTGGTTTAGGAGTCACATAAGTGATTTTAGGAGCAATGACGGGAGCATAAGTGGTTGGTGGGCCATACACAACAGCGGGTTTTACAGGCTTAGCTGTGGTTGTGTGAACTACTTTGATTGTTGGTACAGGAGCAGGGTAGGGATATACAACTTTGATAGTTGGTACAGGAGCGGCAGTAGTTGGTGGTCCGTAAACAACAGCAGGTACAACAGGCTTAGGAGTAGTTACAGGGACTGGTTTAGGAGTAACATAAGTAATCTTAGGGGCAATAGGAGCTTTTGTAACCGGTACAGGAGCAGGATAAGGTGCTGGATAAGGAGCAACCTTTACGGTCGGTTTAGGGGCAGCAGTGGTGGGAGGTCCATACACCTTAGCAGGTACAGGGGCAGGATAAGGATATTCAGCAGCAGGATAAGGATAAGACACAACACCACCTGGTTTGATCAGCGTAGTGCCAGCAGGATTTCCTTCTCCGCCAACATTCTTGAATGCTCCTCCAGCAGGGTGAGGAACACCAGCGTCCGCACTATGATGGGGGATAGCGAATCCAGTAGCTCCAGGCTTGACGATGATCTCCACGCGCTTGCTAGGGGGCAGCAAGTTGGGGGCATCGGCCAGAGGACTGCTGAAGCCTGTTGTTCCAGCTGGGAAGTATTTCTCGCCCGAAGCAGCAGGAAGTTGAACCACAGTTTCAAGTTTCATAACGGAAGGTTTGCTGTCAAAGGCATCGCCATGACCGCCGCCTGGGTGAGATGGTTGGGCAGATGGAGGCCCGTACACTGCGAACTGTAGTGGAGGTTCTGCAAGCGCTACTACAGCGAGCGACAAGAACAAGACTAACGAATTCTGAAACAAAGTATAATTTAAAAAATTAGTATTATTATTAAACAATTGACTGGTGGTAACCGCACACACGACATAATACATATCTATGCCAATGACTCACAATATGTGAGGCTGCCATACCTAAGTTGGGTAAAAAGCGTGATATATATTATGTAATATGTAGTATATTAATTTTATATTTTTAAATTTTCTAATAGTTAAAAAATGTGTTAGAACTTACCATTGTTGAAGCAATTGATCGTTTGATGCATTTTGGATATTCTGATTACCTTTTATACAATTTAACCTAATGCCTTAGGTAAAAGATAAATATCAGAAATATTTGAACAACAAACAGTATTCTTCGGCCAAAAACAGTAGGTACTAGTGAAAGTATACTGTAATATTTGGTATTGATTTGTTTTTAATGTTTCGTTTTATCGAATTTTAATTACAGCAAGGCGTCAGATTAACAATAGACTTATTTTTAAATAATGTTATATTATTTTGTAAAACAATATTATCTCTGTAGAAAATAAAAGTATTTCTCACAAATTAACTCGCAGCTAAAAAAAAAAGAAAACGTAAACATTTGAGTTAGTAATAGATATTTTTGGATTGATCTCTGGTAAAAGTCAACTTAAGTTATCTAAATATAAATAAACGAAGAACACATGATAAACCTGAAGCTAAGAAATGGGATCATTATTTATTGTAGTAGGTACCTATCTATTTTTTGCAAAATTTATGTTCAATTTGTCGGTAATTTATGTTTAATTAAATCTTTACAGTCGATATTTTATGCAAAGTTATAATAATTAAAACAAATAGTAACACGCTTTTATTAGAGTATTTTATTATTTCAAAAATTTATGTGATATGATTGTTTTACATATTGATTTTTTTGTAATATAATATTTAGAATGTATTACTTACTACAATTTACCTGCTACCTATTTAGTTCTTAAGGAGTACTTACTTTATTTTTACAGGGTCATGGCAATTTAATCAATTACTATTATTTTAAATTGTCATTCACATGTTCAGTTTTTTACAATGGAAATAGTTTTATGACGATATCAATATGTAGGTACCACGAAACTTTTCTACCTACATATAAATTTTCAAACCATTATTCATACAAAAATTAGCCTTTTTGAAGAAGAAGGAATTTCTGGTTTTTTTATTTAGCAGACATCCAGACAATTAGAATTAATAAAATTATTTAATAAGAATAGATTGCACAGAAAAGTACCGATGAAAAGTTATTACTTTATGAGTAACTGGAAATACTGAAAAAGTTTTCAAGTTTTTTATTTGTCTTACTGACGTCAGCCAGAGGAGAGGTCAATGAAATAAATGAATTTTACTCCAATAAATAAAATGTTTTGTTGTTTTGAGATTAAGTTTATTAAATTTACATCCAAAACAATACTTCCTTACTTCGTACAAGGAAGTAAAAACTCAGCATGTTTTGATTTTTTTTGTTAATAGTTATTTATTTATGTATTAATAATAGAATAGATACATGAATTATTTTCTTAAGTCATTTTGATGTATTGATAATATGAAAATAGGGCGAAAAATAAATTATTATATTTAGGGCCGATTTCTGAAAAGATATTTAAATGACTAGTTAGATTAACTCTTCAATAAACTTGCAAATGAGTTTCTGAAATATCTAATTTGAATTTAACTGATCCGTTAAGTTAACGAGGCAAATTAAATTTAAAAATTGGTGCCAAATCAGGATGAAGCACATGAGTTAGATTCTAATGTATAACTTAACTGGAGCATGTTTTCAGAAACCCAAAATAATTTTAATCTCTCAATAAGTGTAACGGGCAGTTGGCTAACTGATCAGTTAAATAATATTTTCAGAATCCGGCCGTTAGCCCTCTGGCCCTCTAGGCTAATAAAACCTGTGTTCATTTACTGTATGTTGTATGTATGTAACTAGGGCGAAAATTGCTACTTATATTAATTTTTTTCTATATTTGCAATTAATCTAAATACACGTTACATCAGTTCTTTTGAAATTTAATATTGACCGCCTAAGCATAGGTACGACTGCAGTACCTATATTGCGTTACAATAATATGATACAAACAGGAAATATAATATAAATCATGGAGTTATAAATAATCATGGAATTTAAAAAAACTTGTGTTATTACATTATATAGTTGTCCTCGAAAAATAACTCCTTGAGGCTATCCAAGTTTTATAAATTTCTGTAAAGTGTAAAATAGTTTAGTTAATTTGTCTCATCCTTAGTAACTATATTATATTAGTAGTTCGGTGGATTCCCATTACAACAAAAAAAACTTTTCGGCGAATGTAAAAAAAAAGTTAACATAGGATGGAAAACCCCACGCTAATAGAATCGCCAGACAAGCATTCTGTTTCGTGCGCCGCTGAATTTCCCGTTTCGCGCGAGTTACGCTAAAATAACCCGCTTAACTCTTTACATAAAGCCTACACGTGAAATGTGTACGGCTTTATATAGAAACCTTGAGTTGTAGAGTTGAATCAATCCAACTCTGTTTTTGTTCCGCGTGATTCGGAGAACACGTTTTGTACTTGGCACACGTAGGTTTACGTCCGCGGGAAAACGGTAGGAAAGTACGCAAGAAAGAAAAATATATATATTTGTAGTGCGGGTGCAATTTAACTTCAGTTAGAATTGGAATCTCTTGAAAGGAAGATTATAAAGTGGTGCTGGTGAATGTTAACTAAATAATTAATGTATTATTCATACATATCTTTGCGGTGACGACAGTGACGACATTATTTGAAATAAACTGATAGCTGTGTTCTAAAGTGTATTAATTGCACATTTTAATTAAAAACTCGTTAAGTTTTAAGTGATAAAAATGAGTTTCTCGCCGCCAGCAGCAAGAAGACCCAGCGCCTCAAGAGCCAGAAACGGATTCTCTCCAGGCAGACGAGACCTAAGTCCTACAGGAACTCGAGGATTGAGCCCACCGCCAAATTATAGCTACCACAATAATGGCAGACGAACACCATCACCTGTTCAACCAAATTCCAGACCAAAAAGACAAACTGATATTGACCGCACAACAGAAACATCAAAACCGCTCATAGAACCAGATGCAAGACACCCTCAACCTCCGCTAGCTGGTCCAGAAGTCGATGACCTCGACTCAGATGAAAGAGAAACTGTCAATAATGTTCAACCTGGAGTGGATGATGGCTTTTTTTCAAACGGGGATAATGGAGTAGAAGATAACAACCCAGATGCTGAAACACTACCAGAAAAACCAAAAGAACCAGAACCATTTTATCCAGATGAAATTCCAAACACAGATGTTCCTGATATTGGTACAAGAGCTGGTCCGTATCCAAGAAATCCAGATTTTCCGTACGCTCCGGGATACGGACCAGAAGTTTATAATATTCCGGATTATGCCCCAACGGAATTTGGGGGAGGAACTGGGGAAAGCATTCCGGATGTAAATGTTTATCAGCATAAAAAAACTTTAGCGCAAGGGATGATGGATTTGGCGCTGTTTTCGGCAAATGCAAATCAGCTAAGATATGTCCTCGAGAGCTTTGACAGACATCCATATTATTATCCCAGTATTGTTTTAATTTCTTTTAGCCTTTTGTTCCAAGTAAGTACCTAAACGTTTTATTAGCCATTATCAAAATTTAAATATTTAATGACTTTGTTTGCATACACAATAAGCTTCATTAAATTTTTGTGGAATTTCTTGCCGTCCGAATAACTCTTTTCATTATTTCGGCGCCTTGCAGTCGCTGAGCTATTGATTTTTTGAAACAGTAAGTTTGTATAACATTTTTTCTTTGTTTCAGATAGCAGTTGGTGTTGGCTTAATATGGAATTCAAAATACAATGTTAAAGATCAAAAACAAATTTGCATAGCTAATAAAATTAATAATTTTACTGTAATAGGAATATTTTTTGTGACTGTTATAAATGTTTTTATATCAGCTTTTGGAGTTGCAAATGCACCAAGATCGAATACATCATAACATTGTTTTAACCTTGGATTTTTATGCTAAAAGATATAATTTTCTTAATTGCGGCCAATGATAAGAACAATTTATTATAAAAAAACGCAGCTGTTTATAATGCGAACAAATATATAGATATTCTCTAATTTGTACAGTGATAAATAATAGTCGTATTTTTATAACTAACTTTCATTCGTATATGAATATTTATTATCATGTTAATGTTAACAAATATATTTAATGGTTAATAAAACGAAGTTTTTTTTTATAAAACATTTTATTAATTTCACACCATTTCAAAATATATAATTAATTACACAATAATTGATAATCATAATTCGTGGATACAATAAATTCATTAGTACCTATCTCAATTTTTTAAAATATAGTTAAATGTCAATAAGAATTTATTGGATTGAAATTCCGTTTATATTTTACAAAAATCAACGTTTCGGCAATTTAACCCAATAAACATTTTTATTGATTACCTGATTTAATTTCAAAGAAAATTTCTTATAATTAATTATTATACGTTTATTTAAAAAAATACTTTCACCACATAAATGGCGCCCGCTCTCTTAATATTTTTACTCCAATTTTCTCCCATTCCGTGTTTTGAATCCATAATTCCTGTGCGGATTCTAAGCAAGACATAATTGCTGCCCCCTTCCATGCAGTCATTGCTGGGTCCATTTCTTTTGGATGTGTAATAATATCTAATTGTTCAGCTCTGAACATATACGGAATTTGAAGAGATATTCTATTTTGTAACCATGTTCCTATTCCTTGGAATTTCATGCCACCTCCAACAACCAAAATACAACCGTACATTTTTCTTTTCAAATCTTCATTTGCTGCAATTAAAACCGAGTACAAATTAAATATTGGCATAAACGCCAACCTTGTGGATATTTAGCAGAAATCAAACACAATTTATTTATACAATAGGTAGAGGTACTCGTACTGAAATTATTTAAAGAAAAATATTGATATAGAGTTTTTGAAATGTACATCTAAGCAAAATAGATAATAGTGTGAATTATGGTCCTTGGTCTATAATGAACGTTATTATGCTCCTCAAATTGAGGCTAATAATGTTGACATTATGAAACGGCATCAGATAAAATATAATTTATATTATTATTCATTTTAACTCAGATAATTCCTATTTAAATTATACCTACATTCTTCTCATTATTGCATTTAAAATCAATAAAATATTCTATAATGATTTTGAGTTTAAACATATGCATATATTGCACCGACCTATATTCTATCATAGTTATTTTATTAAATACTAACTAGATGGAACTAGTGTTGATTTAAAACAGTTTCGTGCAAGTTTATTTAGCTATTTTGAAATTGAACAAAACGTAACAGGTTATTCATTAATTTCTTTGCATAACTGGGTAAAATATATTATTTTAGTCAGTGTGTGACCAAGAGGACATGAACATTTGAACGTGTTTTTTAGTGTTAATCAAAAAAATTGAAGACAGAAAAAGTCGCTGATAAAATAAGGTAATCAATTTATAGAACTGTTTAATAATTTTTTAGTGTCTAGTCTGTGGTCTAGTCCATCTCGTGGAAAACTATTTGACTGAATTCCTTGAATTTGTTATAAACAAACATGTTTATTGGTCAAATATAGGAAATAATCAATCAGAAACTCGTTAATATTTACTATTAATATTAAATAGTAGTAATTATATTTGATATAGCAGTTACATGCGTGTAGTATTTCAACGCGATTATGATACCTAATATTAATTTACTTACGGCATCTGTCAATACTTTGTAAAACGGCTTGGTCTAAGCCTAATAGTTGTCCTGGATTTATAACAAATTCTTTATCTTGTGTACCGGGACCAGCAGTATCAATAGCATCAACAACAATGTCATCATCATTGGCATTTGCTGATGATTGTGCTCCAGACTGGTCTTCACCACCTCCAAGTAAATCTGCTGATGATGGTTCCATTGATTCTTTCATCCCTCGTCTCTGAAAATATGTATTTTATTATAAATTGTTGTTAATAAGTATAAAAATATGCTTACACTTGTTTCTCGTAAATAGTTTTCATCATGAGGATCTTCTGGATCACCAATTGATCTCTTCTGCGTATGAACTAACTTTGATCCAGTAACTCCAAATAATTCAGGAGTAAATAAACTTAATGGAGCGACAATACATTCGTCTCCAACTTGGAGTGTGTATTGAATAATAGGCTTTTTAGGATGATTGACAACGAACGATTTTTCTTGCGATCCACAAATATCCTAATAAAAACAATCCTTCGCTTATACTTATAAAATTGTTAACTTAAAATAACTTACAAGATTGACATGACAAAAATCTTCTTTTAATTTACGCAAAAGCATAGTGTCTAATTTATTATTTTCCGAACAATCTTTGTACGGAAAAGCACATTTTTGAAGTAACCAGTAAAATGTTTGAGTGATGTCGCCCCCACCGTAGTCCATTCGAACCTATATGCAATATTTTTACACAATTGTAACTTACAAAACATAAGACGAAATTACCCTAGTATTGGAATGCGAAAGGCCATCCTCAACACAAGAAACAGAAGTCTTTTGATCACCTACATCAACTACACAAGCATAACCGAGACCAGCCCCAAAAGTTGCAGCAACATGATCCTAAACCATAAAACAAATAAATAAAAATGAAAGACTGCAAATAAAAACAATTTATTACTTGTACAAAAAAACAGCTACCAAAACCCATTTTTAACAATAATAAAGTCATTAACTCCTTTAGATATCCCCGATTATAAATATCGGGAATAACTAAAACAGCTTTATAAAATTTTAAATCAGTTCTTTTAATATGAAGTTGTGATTCTAAAACATGACACCATATAGTTTCTAAATTCGCGAGAACTGCATTTATTGAGCCTCCAGGTCCTGAATGTATATTTAATTCTCCTCTTCGATACGGAAAATGTATGTTAAAGTCTTCTATTGGATTTAATCGAAGTATCTATATAGAAAATTTTAAATAAATAGGAATAATAGATAATAAAATTAGAAAAATATTACATCGTTTCCGATAACGATATCTTTCTCCGGTTTAACCCATTCTCCACCGCTAGAACCTTGTTCTTCAGGGTGAGATCTCCTGTTAAATGCTGCAATTTGTTGCGGAGGCGTCGCGTACCGCCTTCGACCATCTGACTGTAAACATGACTGAAGAGTATGTGAAACTGCTAAACGCGCGTCTTCAATTTCTTGTAGCTGATCTTTAAACTAAAATATTATGAAACACGTGTAAATATTCAACGCAAACTACTACTAAATATTACCAACTCTGCTCTTGTAGGTAGGAAAGGATCCTTATGTTCTAATCCACCTATTAATCGCCTTCTAGCAACAGCATGAAGGATTGTACACGGATTTACATCCGACGCTCTTCCAATTCGCAAGTACAAAGAGCCGGGATGAATTACAATAATAGTTTTTGTATGAAAGTGCTAAAAATTAAGTCATAAATAAATTTGCACATATTTTATTTAGCATATTACTGGTTTAGTACCTCAGGAGGTGTTTCAGGAAAAATAGGCATGATTATTTTATTCCTAACAGGTTAGTTGACAGTTTATAAAACGTCAAACCACCGTCAAACGTAACTGACGTTTAATAGTTCGCGAGTCCGCCGCCGGGGTCATGACAATCGATGTTAGCTGTCTTAAAATAAAATATTTTAAGAATGAATGTTTTAAATGATACCTAGAATATTAAATGATTATGCCACAACGGAATTTGGTGAAGAATCTGGGGAAATCATTCCGGATGTTAATGTTTATCAGCACAAAAAAACTTTAGCGCAAGGGATGATGGATTTGGCGCTGTTTACGGCAAATGCAAATCAGCTAAGATATGTCCTCGAGAGCTTTAACAGACACCCATATTATTATCCCAGTATTGTTTTAATTTCTGTTAGCCTTTTCTTACAAGTAAGTACCTAAACGTTTTATTAGCCATTATCAAAATAGTTAATTAGTGAATGACTTTGTTGCATACACAATGAACTTCATTAAATTTTTATGGAATTTCTTGCCGTCCGAATAAATCTTTTCATTATTTTCGGCGCCTTGCAGTCGCTGAATTATTGTTTATTTGAAACAGTAATTTTGTATAGGCGAAAAAAGTTGACGGTTGACTGTAGGAGACAGCACCGACGTGCTTCGAGTGAAGGGTAACAATACATCGTTTTATTATATCGTGTGGCAATTTAAATGTTTTGTTTAATTACAGACTGTCTTCTTGACGTTTTATTTAAATGGGGATGTAATATCAAAAGAATTGTTGATTGCAATAAAAATAAATCTTGAAAAAACCCTTCCCTTTCAGCTTATTTTTCTGCCACCAGAGGTCAGCCATTTCGACTTTTTTACATTTTTTTTGTTACAGATAGCAGTTGGTGTTGGCTTAATATGGAATACAAAATACAATATTAAAGATCGAATACAAATTTGCATGGCTAATAAGGTTAATAATTTGACTGTAATAGGAATATTTTTTGTGACTATTATAAATGTTTTTATATCAGCTTTTGGAGTACATACATCCCATACATCATAACATAGTTTTAACCTTGGACTTTTATGCTAAAAGATATAATTTTCTTAATTGCGGCCAATGATAAGAACGATTTATTATAAAAACTGTTTAATGCGAACAATTATATAGGTAGTCTTTTATTTGTACAGTAATAAATAATACTCTTATTTTTATAACTAACTTTCCAACCAAAATACAACCGTACATTTTTCTTTTCAAATCTTCATTTGCTGCAATTAAAACCGGGTACAAATTAAATATTGGCATAAACGCCAACCTTGTGGATATTTAGCAGAAATCAAACACAATTTATTTATACAATACTTACTCGTACTGAAATTATTTAAAGAAAAATATTGATATAGAGTTTTGAAATGTACATCTAAGCAAAATAGATAATAGTGTGAATAAAAATCTGATGGGTGAAATGCAAATAAAAATAATGCAGTCGGCTATACTAATTAATTTCTTAATTAATTTGTTTTTGATTGTATGAATGTTTGTTCTGGTTTTGTTGCAATCTAATTGTTATAAATGTTTAAAATGTATATCGTCAATCATTATGGTAGTAGTCGTGAAGATTGTCAGACGAGGCGTAGCTGAGTTTGATAACACGACGTTTTTTTACTCAGATAATTCCTATTTAAATTATAATGGTATTTAGTTTAAACCACGATTTTACATCGTGGTTTAAACGTAGGCATAGAGATTGCATGGACCTATATATTCTATCTTAGTTATTTTATTAAATGGTAACTAGATACTAGATGGTGTTAGTGTTAATTTAAAAAGTTCCGTGCAAGTTTATATAGCTATTTTGAAATTGAACCAAACGTAACAGGTTTAGTTTAGTACTGGAATGCGAAAGGCCATCCTCAACACAAGAAACAGAAGTATTTAGATCACCTACATCAACTACACAAGTAATGCCTGTGGCACACCGGCCGAGGAGCATCGAGGACCATCGAGTAACTCCTCGATGAAACTATAGAACGCACCCCGTCCTCGACGAAAAATAGGGGCGCCGCTATTTTCATCGAGTTGTTCCTCGATGAAACGAATGTATCTCATTTCAGACGTATCTTTGGATTTGATTTCGCGCAAAACTTTGATGTATTTGTCACCGATTAAATAGAAATCCATCGCGGACGGGTGCGTTCTTTCGTTTCATCGAGGAGTTACTCGATGGTCCTCGATGCTCCTCGACCGGTGTGCCACAGGCATAACTGAGACCAGCCCCAAAAGTTACAGCAACATGATCCTAAACCATAAAACAAATACCTAAATAAAAAATGAAAGACTGCAAATGAAAACAATTTATTACTTGTACAAAAAACAGCTACCAAAACCCATTTTTAACAATAATAAAGTCATTAACTCCTTTAGATATCCCCGATTATAAATATCGGGAATAACTAAAACAGCTTTATAAAATTTTAAATCAGTTCTTTTAATATGAAGTTGTGATTATAAAACATGACACCATATATCGTTTCTAAATTTGAGAGAACTGCATGTATTGAGCCTCCAGGTCCTGATTGTATATTTAATTCTCCTCTTCGATACGGAATATGTATGTTAAAGTCTTCTATTGGATTTAATAATTGAAGTATCTATATAGAAAATTTTACATAAATAGGAATAGATAATAAAATTAGAAAAATATTACATCGTTTCCGATAACGATATATTTCTCCGGTTTAAGCCATTCTCCACCACTAGAACCTTGTTCTTCAGGATGAGATCTCCTGTTAAATGCTGCAATTTGTTGCGGGGGCGTCGCGTACCGCCTTCGACCATCTGACTGTAAACATGACTGAAGAGTATGTGAAACTGCTAAACGCGCGTCTACAATTTCTTGTAGCTCATCTTTAAACTAAAATATTATGAAACACGTGTAAATAATCAACGCAAACTAATACTAAATATTACCAACTCTGCTCTGCTAGGTAGTAAAAGATCCTTATGTTCTCATCCACCTATTAATCGCCTTCTAGCAACAGCATGAAGGATTGTACACGGATTTACATCCGACGCTCTTCCAATTCGCAAGTACGAAGAGTCAGGATGAATTACAATAATAGTTTTTGTATGAAAGTGCTAAAAATTAAGTCATAAATAAATTTGCACATATTTTATTTAGCATATTACTGGTTTAGTACCTCAGGAGGTGTTTCAGGAAAAATAGGCATGGTTTTTAAAAAATTCCTAACAGGTTAGTTGTCAGTTTACAAAACGTCAAACCACCGTCAAACGTAACTGACGTTTAATAGTTCGCGAGTCCGCCGCCGGGGTCATGACAATCGATGTTATCTGTCATTGAGAAAATCTAGTCATTTTCCTTAAAATATTTTGAGAATCAATATTTTAAATGTTACCTAGAATATATAGAACTGAATCCGAGATTCGTAAAAGGCAAATAAATACGTTAAAGATATTTAATGATCAGTAAGTAGTGTTATAACCTCTTTGAAGTCCAACTTGATTACTCTTTGTTTTTGTATAGTGTGATAGAAGTAGTGGAAGGAACAGAATACTGTATAACTTTTGAATCAGGAAAAAATGAACTTACGCTGCAAATATTACTATCAAGTGAATTTCCAAATGAAAAACCTATTTTGAAAATATCTCCATGTATTTCACATCACTGGGTTAATGCTGAAGGAGAAGTCGTTTCTGCTCCTGGTTTACTTAGTGTAAGACATAATTGGGTTTTTAGGAAGTTTATGTAGTAATTTTTATTATAGTTTACAGTTCATTCGGATTTGGGACGGGTTGTGCAAGCAATTATAAGAGAATATGAAAGAACTCCTCCGCCATTAACTGTGAATCATAGTCACGTGAATACCAGTTCTCCTATTCCGATTCAGTTTTCTTACTCTAATCCAATTAGTGTCTCAAGTCCTATTTATAGTTATTCTAACATTAATTCATATTCTAAACCAACATTAGTACCTTCATTGTCATCTGCAAATCAATCTATAGTTTTCCCCGAATTAAATTCATTATCTTTAGAAGATTTACAATTATTAAATGAAAATATTGATAAACAAGATGAGTTTTTGGACAGCTTGCCTCAAATACGTGAAATGAATAAAACATTAGATGATCTTTTAATTCAAATCGAAGAATTAGCGGATACAAATTTGACGAAAAAACAGCAGTTAGAAGAACTATACGAGGAAAGAAAAACTAGAATAGATGTCATTAATGAATTATTACCTAGTAATGAAGTTTTAAGTGAAAATTATCAACTTTTATCTGATAGATATAAACCATCAAATATTAAAGAATCATTAAGAGAAGCAGCAACAAGAGCAGACGAGCAAAGCGAAGTCATAGCCGAAAGCTTTTTAAATGGCGATCTGGATGTAGATCACTTTGTTAGTTCCTATATCAAGTCGAGGATTGTAAGTCACACGAGAAAAACAAAAGAAGAAAAATTAGCGCATCAATTAAGTGAATTAGAACGCGCAGGGTTTTGAAATAATGGTAAACAATTGCATTTTCATAATTACATTCCATTGGTTGAATGGATGAATACATATTATGATGAATTGAAAAATGCCTGTACTTACTTATATCAAATCACATATTTCTGCCAATTGAAGAGGGCCAAAATAATTTGTATCTGAAATTGTAATTTGGTACAGGATAGCTGGTGTTGTTACAGTATTGTGATCTATTTTATTAATCTTTAATTAAATAATTTTAATTACTTCTTTTATTATTTATTTACTTATGTAGATGAACTGTACAGCGACAGAAAAATAAACGAATATGTATTATTTACATGTTAATTTTGGTTATTATTTATTATACAGTGATGTCACAGAAAAAGAAGTATTTTAATATTTATATGTATTTGTAAAGTCATTAAGTAGATCAAATATCAAAATAATACTCATTGCATATTAGTATTAGTAAACTACAAACTAAATATAATTTAAAAGCACATATATGTCAGCAACATTAAAAATAAAATATCTTAGAAAAGTATATAATCTAAATGCAAAATTTAAAAATCAGCATCTGTCGTAAAAACATTATCTAGTCGATCAGCCATGACTCCACACTTCTGATATTCCCCAACCTTCTTTTCAAAAAAGTTTGTTTTTCCTTCCAGAGAAATCATCTCCATGAAGCTGAAAGGGTTGCGGGTTCCATAAATTTTCTTACAGTTCAATTCAGATAGGAGTCTGTCAGCTACAAATTCGATGTATTGGCACATCAAGTCGCAGTTCATGCCCAAAAGGCTAACAGGCAAAGCATCTGTGAGGAATTCACATTCAATTGCAACGGCGTCTCTGATGATTTCTATGACCCTTTCTTCGGATGGTTTCTGCACGAGGTGTCTGAACATCAAGCAGGCGAAATCGCAATGTAGTCCTTCATCGCGGGAAATTAATTCATTGCTGAAGGTCAAGCCGGGCATCAACCCGCGTTTTTTCAGCCAGAAAATGGAGGCAAAACTCCCTGAAAAGAAAATTCCCTCAACTGCTGCAAATGCGATAATCCTTTCGCCAAAGGTTGCAGTTTTGCTTGCGATCCAATTTAAAGCCCAGTCAGCCTTCTTTTTAACGCAGGGTAGTGTTTCGACGGCGTTAAACAAAAATTCTTTTTCATTGGGATCTTGAATGTAGGTTTCGATGAGCATGCTGTACATTTCTGAGTGAACATTTTCGATCGCAATTTGGAAGCCATAGAAGCAGCGAGCCTCAGTGACCTGTACTTCCTGGCTGAATCTTTCTACTAAATTTTCATTGACAATACCATCGGACGCCGCAAAGAATGCCAACACATGAGAGATGAAATGACGCTCGTCTTTGTTTAACTTTTGATTCCAGTCTTCCATGTCCTTTGATAGATCTACTTCCTCTACGGTCCAGAAAGAAGCTTCGGCTTTCTTGTACATAGCCCAAATGTCTGGATACTTAATCGGGAACACAACAAATCGCCTTGGATTCTCCCGAAGAAGAGGTTCTAACTCGGGATCAAAATTAACTTTCTTTTCATTTTTGGCCTCTGCTTTTTCCCCATTGATTGCAAGTTTGTTAAGAGATATTTCAGACAATACCTTGTTTTTTGGTGAGGTTATCTTGTTTTCTTTGCTGTGGGAAGACAGATTTTCTTTATCAAAGACTACTGGAGGCATTTTCACAGATGTTTTAATTCAACAAAATCAAAAGAAACGAAAAATTCTTTCGTGTCGCTCGAACACTACTTATCACCAATGGCGTTGTTACGTTATTGCGTCTAAACCGCCAAAATGAGGTATAAATACTAAACATTTCCCGCCAAGCTGAATATGTGAGCGTTCAGGAATACATTTTTCAATAATGTATAAAATAAATATTTATTTTTATTAAACTTTCAAGTAAAATTCATAAAATAAAAGCACAGTGATAATGTAGAAACAGTAGTTTAATAAAACAATTTTTGTCTATACGAAAAACAACACAATATTGAATTTTCAACTGTTTGACGTGGTTTCAGAGCAATCTGCGATCAATTTACTGAACTTATACTTTTTTCCCACAACAGACAGGTTAATGCCTGCACGAACACATGGCATAAAATTGCCGCCAATAATTAATCAGCTGTTGGTCATGCTGATAATTATGTTCAAATAAAGGGAGAGGGGAGCACGTATGTTTAAAATTAGATAAGCATAAATAAACCAACATTATGTGTGTTCGTTATGCTTCCTACGTCACCAAAAATTGCATACTTTAACTACTTTCTGCAAATTATCTTTTCAAAATATAAATGCTAATTTTATTACTCATTGTTCTTAGAAATGCTCTAGGAAATACTATAAAGCTATAATATAATATTAAAATTTTAAGGGAAACCACAAAAATGTTTTTGGAGGCTTGGTATTAATAATTTTTGATATTTTACCGCCCGCCTAAAAGGGACGTACCTACGTATCTTATCTACCCTCTACCCATATCTTTAAAATATTCGATGTCGAAAATTTTAACAATAAGCACGTTTTAGTATACCTTTAGAACCTATTTTGATTATTTTCACGAGGATGTCTGTATGTCTGCCAACCGGAAATGGTATTTTCTTAAAGCATTCTAATATTAAAAAAAAAAAAAATAGAAAATACTGCGATAGTTATAATTTGAGATACGGCAAAGAACAAATTACCTCTTACAATATTATATTATTATGTATATTATATCTCTTCTTACTAATAAGGGAAAATTATTTTTCAAAAATATGTACCTATTTTTAACTACCACGATTTGTAAATCATATTTGAAAATTTTTTAAACCAATGTCAATGAACAGACGTACCTACACAGTTTCTGAAATTTTGTGGCACTATTTTTCAAGAAATTTATAAATATTATTAACTCTGGGTTTGAAAGTAGTACCTAGGATCCTAGGAGCCGAAATTTAATAAATAAAAAATCTGACGTGGACACCACATGACTTCCTTGTACGTCTATTAAACTGTTCATACTTTTCTTAATAACTAAAATGTAGAATTATATTATACAAATATATTAATATATAAGTACTACTACTACTGCTACTATACTCACAAATATATTTTAGTCATTTTATTTAAACTGCAGAGGAAGATATAAACGATATTTTACTATTGGTCACTGCCACTGTCACTGTCATGTCATAATCATTTAAATTTTACGTAGTAACAAATGTTAATCGATCATGGACTACAAGATACCGAAATACTAAATTATAAATATATACTTTAATTATTCTTAAATGATACCAGACACAAAAATATTTATAAAATACCGATTGTAGGTAATAATCACATAATCTTTCATTTAAAATAAAAAAATTTGTCTTAAATTAAATATTTATCGAAATATTTGAAAAAAGTACTACTTCTGGTTTATAGATTGAAACAAAAAATAGGAGGTGCACAACTAGATGCTATAACAGTCCTAAATACAAAATTTCAACTTTCTACGTCTAACCGTATTTGAGTTATGGACACACATACGTACGTACGTACGTACGTACGTCCGTCCGTCCGTCCGTCCGTACATACGTACGTACAGACGTCACGACGAAACTAGTCATAATGGATTCAGAAAAGGTTAAAACGGATAATATTTCCGTAAAAACTGAGAACCGAAATTTTTCGCGATTACAATACTTCTTTATTAATATACAAGGAAGTAAAAACGGACTAAATTCCAGTAATTTTTTATCCTTCCATTAAACATACCAGTCAAGAAGCATCATCGATTCAGTTAATAACTGAACATAGTAATAAGGTAATAATAAAGTAAATTTTTTATCTACAATGAGGTAATTTGATTTTAATGTCAATCGGAATCGATACTTTGCTTGAAGAACTACAATTTTTTTTTGCAAAAAGTAACCTGACAAAACCCAAAATCACATATTAGTGTCAAGGCGGAAGGTTATGTGATGGCCACATCAGATTTTTTTACATCTGTTATATATTATTTCCAAATAGAGGAAAAAAATTCTACTCACCGCTGAATTTTATAGAATTTATTTTACTTTAATGTTGTCCGTTACTCGATCCTGAAAATATGATATACATTTATTATTATAAAATTTATATTTTTAAATATAGAAAATTATAATATTATAATAATATTAATATGAGAACGATGACTCAAAAAATAAATGTGCTTCAGTATTATTAAAGGCAGTAATTGCATTTCACTTAAAGATGAAGCTATTATTTATAAGTGATTAAACAGTTTGTTTGTATTAATTTTTATCAGTTATGTGTGATTAAAATTGGCGGTTATAATGTACACATCCTCATTACATTCTTATCAGAAGTTTTGTAACCTGTTATTTTTAATATTCATCAATCATCAGAAAATATTGTCTGCATCTTCATGGATGCTGGGTACGATAAAAAATTAATTAGTTACGGAAAAACAAGATCAGAAAAAAATTTCATTTCTTGGGACAAATACAATTATTATTCAAGACAAATAACCGCAGAAGGTATAAATAAAAGCTATGCAGTGGCCATTATTTTCAATTTAAGGCAGTGAAATGAGTAATTAACTATTCTATGGCCGCAGCCAAGCCTAACGCATTCTAAGAATCTGTTGGTGACCTTTGCAGTTAAGAAACTACCCCTTTAATTAAACGTGTGCACAGTATAAAGTGTCTAAAATTGTTGGCATTACAAATTATTATTTCATTATTATTATATACATACATAAATATTTATAACGCCTTTTACCCAATTTCGGTGTACCGAGTGACAACCTCATAATAATTATCATCGGTAATGTCGCAATCTAGTAATAAAATCATTCGTTTTATAAAACGCCTAGACTTTTTCTAAATGACTCGGCATATAATGCCATATCATCTTATTACACAATATGTCGTGGCTTTTGCTAGAAACTCTGAACTGAACTAAATAAACAACCAAATACCATACCTACTTGAATTCGAGATACCTACTGAATTAAATTAAAAACCCAATACCCTTCTTGAGTCTTAAATATTCGGTACAAACTCTATGATTAAACATTGAACTGAATTAAATAAACACCTCAATACACTTCGTGAGTCCCACATACTCAGTTTTGGTTGCATGACTTGAGCTAAATAAAGAATCTAAGGCCTTAATCACACGAAAATTCTATGAAGAATCTTTCAAGATTCTAAATAAATTCATTTTCCAAGACTCATTGAAGATTCAATTTAGCGGCACCGCAATTTAACAGATAATTCTCATTAGAATTGTTTTTCTAAAAATTTTGGAGCAAGAAGCATGAAAGAATCTTTAAAGAATCCTCGTGTGAACAGGGTTCTATACCCTTCTTGGAACAAAAAGAATTTGTTTAAATGTCATTAAAATATATGCACGAAGTTGTAAATCACCATGGCAGGATTTGAACCTAGAGTTGTCAAAACCAGGAATCAGTCACGTTACGTACTCAGCTATCTTCTATTTACTATCTGCCACATTATATTATTAATTATTCAACTCATGCAATATTACATTACATTACAAGGGTATTACTCGTTGATATCTAAGATATAAATAAATAATAATGTGCTATTAACGTATTAACACATAAATAACTATTATACCTACTAATTGGAAAAGTGCGTTATAAAAATGTAATATTAAATCATATTTTTACTAATATAAGCAGTAGTACTTTTACCAGCTTTTCTATGTATTACCGTTGATAAAATAATAATATTGATTTAGTTGATAATAGTGAACAATTATTAAAATAGAATATTTTCTAATAATATTTAGAAATATTGTAAACAATAGTTAATGGTTCAAAAAATAATATACTGCAAAATAATTACAAAACATCTGTTCTGTTGTACTCGTAATATTAGTACATCATCTAATTTAATATATTCATAACGAAAATACAATCATGTAACCAGATTTTTAAGTTCTACCCTTGAAGTCTTCGTCACTGTCGTGGGCCATTGTCAAATTATGAACTTTCCCTCGAAAGATATAAATTAAGCTGGATCGTAAAGAGAGTGAATGATCTTTCGCATTTGAACATTTCGATCTCGATATTTCGACTTGCTCAAGTCGTAAACGCTTGATCTAAACGTTCCGAGAGCTTGAGATGTTGTTCTGGAACTCCAGAAGCAGGAATAAAGCTGGGGTTGTAATCTGATAGTAATCCTGGAGATTTACTGACGACAAAATCGTGGAGTTATGCTCCGGAATGCGCATAATTTATGTTTATGTTTATTTTTATTGCCCTCGAGGGATGGTCGCGGTTGAGGAGAATTTTAATTTTATTTAATGAGTTGCGAAAATCAATAATATTATAGAATAATACAATTTTGACTTAGTTTGTAGTCAAAATTACTTATTTTTAAATTTGTACAATATAAATTTTTGACAACCGATTCTGCCTATTGAACTGTAAAAAGTGCCCCAACATATCTTTCAGAAACTAATTAATTTTAATGTATTGAAGAAACTTACTTAACTAAATTATTTATAATTTTGATTAATATGAATATTTTTTGACAGATGGTTTAACCAATCATATTGCGTAATGATGACGTCAAATGACGTAATGCAACCAATAGAATTGAAAATGTAAAATGATGTATCTGACAACATAATTTTGTAGATTAGGTTTTATTTTGTTACGTTAGTAACAAAAAATTAATTAATTTGTCACATAAAACGTCAAAAATGTTTAGCAAAATGAGTCGTTTTGGTAGTATTTTTAACAAGAAAAATATTCTTCCTAAATACCATTCGAGATAATAATTTTTTGAGAGAATTTTTGTCTATTCCACGGCAACTTATTGCAATTTCACTCCACAAAACATCATCTGACAATTCCCCTCAACTTCGTTTCGGGAAATTGATAGATGATGTTTTGTGTCGTGAAATTGTTAGAAATAAGTTGCCGTGGAAACGACAAAACAATTCTCAAAAAATTATCATCTCTTATGGTATTACCCCTGAATAATATATTATTTAAACATTTGAATAAATTTCAATTAATAATGAAAAGCAATGATTAGTTTAGGTACTGATTGTGATTATTGATTGCCAAGTTTGAGATTTATACATTGAACAAAAATTAAAAATGATTGAAAACATGATAAACAGACCCAAGACATGCACAAGGCTTCAATATTTCGAAATTAAGGTATCAAATATAATTAACATTAATTTGTAGTATCTACGTGCATTATTTACATTATTTATTATTTTTAACAAACTTTCTTTTTCGAGTTGCCTCTTTTCTTTATCTACTCAAACCCATTTTAGAAATAAAAATAAACAGGGGAAACAAAAATCAAATCAATTTTATAAAAAATATATGAAAACACAGTAAATTTAAAAAAAAACAGATTTTTTTCACTAAAAAGCATGAAATAAAAGTATAAAAAGTTTAATCGCCTTCAGAAATATTCTCTAAAAATTATAAAATAAAAGAAAACGATTTGAAAATGAAAATAATAATTAACCTTAAAAACACTAAAGACAGCTCATTAAATACAAATATTAAAAAGATAATAATGCGTAGAATAATGTAACGAATTTATGCTGATGTGAAAAAGGACCATTTTGCGCCGACTTCTAATCGATTCTGATTAAATTATTATTTCATAATTTTTAGAGAATAGTATTTCTGAAAGTGGTTCAATTTTTTTTAAAGTTTTTTGTTATTTTTATTATCATTAATACCTCCATAATGCTGCATCATATTTTCTGTTGCAGTTATTGTAAATATTTAATTTTGGATCTGTAAAAAGTTTTTGGATTATCATTTTAAATTTTTAGGTTAATGTTCTCATTCTTACGTAATGCTAATACTGATGCACACAAAATCCTATTTATTTTTAATACCTAGTGAATAATGTATTTTAGAGACAGTAAAGATGCATATTGCATTTTAACAATATTTTACCTGTTTCCGCAGTCAAGATTGAGTCATGTAAAATAATCACTTATACGTAAACAAAAAATTTATCTTACTGCAAGATCATTATGCGACATTATTGCAATGGCAATGATAAGTGCATTTTTATTATGCACTAGGATACTTCATGCATTGCATATCTGACTTGCTAAGTGTGTAAATTCAAGCGTAGTGGAGAACTTGAGTACTGCGTGTAGTGTGTAGGTACAAATTAATTTTAATACGTAATTTCTTTAAAATTATATATGTACCTACATTTTTGTTTGGCTTATTTTCCTACCAAGATTCTCGATATCTCTGTGATTCCGTGAGTCTTTTTTATTGTCTTTGTTTAAATTTAAAATGAACAAAATCTGAATCTGAATTCTAATACGTTTCGTAATAGTAGGAGTAGGAACATGACATTTTGAACACGTTGGTCAAAGAAAAATATATAATTTCTGAACTTTTCGAAAGAACTGAAACATACGTACAAAGCATTCGAAAATATGCTTTGTATATTATGGGAAGAAATTCCTAGGGGCTGCCACCACCTGTGTCTTTCATCACAATGTAACACAAACACTCGTATACATCTACAGGTAGCACAAAAAAACTAACCTATTTTTAGAACATAAATGTAGGTTTACCTTTTACCTACCTACGCTACAATAAAAAATATGATATGGCACATTATACAGGCTTGGATTAAGGTAAATTTAAATACGAGAAATTTATAAACCAGTGGTTCTAAAACAATTCGTTTTCTAATACATCGCATTGTAATAATTTTATAAATAAAAACGAAACAAGTAAAATACCTACTTAATACACTGAAAGAAATATTTTTGTTATGCTGTTTCTAAAATGTTAATCAAAATCATTGGTTTGGAAATGTTCTATTTTTTAAATTATTATGCTACAGACATTCTATTGACCAAAAACCATACTACAAGAAATTTTATTAGTCAACCTTAATTTATTGAGCTCAGTTGAATAATTTTAAAAATCTTACTAGTGAGTTACATTTCTCACTGAAACTGAAAACAATCGTGTAATGAACGTATTATTTAATAAAAAGATGAAACACTTTAAATGACTTAATTTGATAATTGTAGATAAAAATAGTCATTTGTTGTAGGTATACTTAAATACTTACTATAAGAAATTTTTAGACCGCGTTTCCGCTATTAATATATTTAAATTGCCAGGCGCTACCTTATAAAAATAAAAGATGGTTGATAAGCCCATTCATCTGTCAATTTCCCACTACTCCACTATCTTCCTCGATAGTTCTTCCTCGGACAAAAACGCTGACACCACGTGACGGCAGCGACCGCCGAGGGCGGTTTCGTTCACCGGAAGTGCTGTCGAGGGAAACTCACAGAAATGCTTCCGGTTTGTGACTTGCCAGCGATCGCGTTTTCCAGTATCGCAGTGTTTGAGAGAGCGAGAGAAATTGGGTGTATCGAATTGAGCAGGGGATTTATTTATTTATTTACTTTGGTTGTTTGGTGTTGGTTTAGTAGCTGCGAAAGTGATTTTTTGAGGTTATAGTGGAAAAAATGATGATTTATTTTTGTTTTCGCAAGATATTATGACAGTATATTAGATATTCTACCTAACGCTTTTTCTCGCCTTGTGTTTAAACTTTTATGCAACACTCAATGTATCCCACATTTTCTAAAACGACTTCCAAAAAAAGACGAAGAACTAAATTTTACTTGTATCGTTTATGTCTTATATTATAATTATTATTTTAGATTTATAATTTAAATCACGTAGTAAGGGACCAAACTGAATTTATATAAATAAGAAAATATAAGGAAAACTTTTTTGAAGGGTGCCATTTAAATGCTATAAAAATAAATTAAAATAATAATTTAAATTCAATAATAGTGATGAATATAAACAGGCGGGATTCAGTCTGTTTTAATTTTTTCATTACTCAAAGGCCAACGTTTCGATTATGAGACGGTCACATAACCCTGAAGAATATAAAAATTAAAATAATAATTTTTGCAATAAAAATAAATCATTTTGTCATTTATTCTTGCGTTGTAAAAATAAAGAAATTTTTCCGCTTGGATTTAATATTTTTTTCTGCTTGGATTTAATATTTGCTAAACTCTGATTAAACTGAATTAAATTAGGAAACCTTATACTCTTCTTCAGTTACAAATACCTAACTAACAAGGTAACAATGAGTTAGGTCTATGATAATACACTTCATGAGTCCCACATACCCGGTTTTGGTAGAAATTCTGACTAAATTAAGCTAAATAAAAAAACGTAACACCTGCCGTCCATGGGTACTCGGTTTTGGTAGAAACTTTGATTATAAACTAAGTAGGTAAATAAAAAAAGTTATACCTTATTGAGTCCCACATACTCGGTTTTAATAGAAGCTCTGATTGAACTAAAGTAATATATCCGAATCCGAGTAGCAAAAATTAAATCTAAGTGGCAAATAATATTAATTTAAATTGACAAATATTAATTTCAAGTGTCAAATATTAATTTCAAGTGACAAATATTTAAGTGGCAAAATTTAAATTTCAAGTGAATAATTTTAAATCTAAACAAATATTAAATTCAAGTAGCAAATATTGACTTCTAGGGGCAAATATTAAATCCAAGTTTTCATATTTTTTATTATAGCACGGTGCAAGTGACAAATAAAGAAAAATTAGTAAATAATTTGTTTTCTTTAATACGACCACCATATTCTCTATGTAGCGCGGATAGTCAGCTACTAGGAATTAATTTGACTGTAAATTCATTCATGGCATACAATAGATTTTTTACGAATAAAAATAAATAGATAGTGGATATTAGAAATTTATTATTATTATGTTTTTGTTATAATTTAAAATTATTTATATAGGTTGGTACTTTATTTTTAAAAACATAAGTAGCTACCTACTTATTAATTATTAACAATACAATTTTTTGATCTATACCATCTTTATACATACCTATTGTGGAAAAAGTGAAACTCGTAAAAAGTAAATTTTTTCGCATAAATTACTTTTTCTAAAAAGTTTTAAATGTAAATAAAAAAAATAAGATTTACATATCTATCTTATTTCATCAAGATTTTTGTAAAACAGTAATTTTAATTGTCTCCGGATGTTGTCTTTTAATTAATAATGCATATTAATTGTTATTCATTTAATTGTAGATCCCTTTCATTGTACTTCAAATACAAAGATTTTTTCAAAGCAAACTAATTTTTAAAGTATGTTGTTTGATATGTACTTGTTCTCACTTCACTATTTTAGCTTTCTATGCAATACCTGAAAAAAGAATAAAATAGCTTTGGGTAGTTAATGAAACCATTTTGTTTTATGTGAGCTACGCTGGCAAATATCTTATTTTATTTTTGTTTAAGTTCTCATTCAAGTGCCGTCATTTACAAGCCATTCAAACCACTAAAACAATGGACGAATGCGAAAAATTTAATATATCTGGTCGTACAACCATTTTGCACGACGCCAACGGCAATTTCATTTAAATATATTCGAGTTTTAGAGTCCACCAAACTTTTACCCAAACAATCACAAAGAATGCTGTGCACGCAAAGTAAAAGCGCTTAAATTTTATAAGAAGATTCCCTCGACAGTCGACAACTAAAAATAGATTTTATCGTTGAATTAAAAAGTTGTATAACCTTAAATTGAATCCGTAAAACTTCATTTGCGAGTAGGTTCATCATGAATGAAATTTCTAAGTATTTTTATTTTTACTGGATTGGAATTTAATAATATTTTTGTGAATATCAGCCATTTATGACTTTGATTTGCAGATTCATTATGTCTAGTTCACACGACGAAAGTGCAGCAAATAAAGTTTTCTTTCACACGAAAATTCAAATCTAGAATTACAAAAAATACAAACACAGTAAAATGCAAATCTAAAAAAGTTATAGTCAAAACCGAGTAGGTATGTGGGACGTAAAAATTGTATTGGGTTCTTCAGTTAGATTTAGTTTAGTTCAACATAATTTGTGTATCTCCTAGTTTTTTAGATTTGCATCTGTCTATGTTTGCATTTATGCCGAATCTAAAATTCTGGATTTGCGTTTTCTTGTGCATTAATTTTTTTAATGCAGTTATTTTATTACGTATAAATTTAAATTTTCTTGTGTATGCATTTTCCTGTGTATGAAAATTATAGAACTTTATTTTTTGGTGTTGAATTAATTATTTCTATAAAATAATTTTTTTTGTCACTAAGCTTTAATATATTTTTCTTATAGAAATTTTTAGTTTCCCTGTAGCCTGTATGAACAGCAGCATTGAAAGGATATAGATGACAGAGTGTTGCACTTTTTTTTAAAGAAAACTTTTGAGAGAATACCTACTTTCCTCGTGCGAAAGAAAAGGTGTATAAAATCAACCACTGTAAAATTTTTTAAAAATTCATTAGTATGTAAAACAAAATAACGCCACGAATATAAGTTGGTATACCTAGGCAATGAATGAAAATTTATCATGTTGTCTTTGTTATTTAAAGAGATAATTTCGATTAATCATTTGCGTTTCCAGCAAATACTGTAGGTTATCTGTTAATCAATACAGGTTCCTACACCAAATAATAAATAAAACCGTTTAACTTTTATGCAATAATTTTGACACACCCCAAAATTGATGTACTGATGTAAAATAAATGTTATAGATAAAACGAAGTCATATTTTTGACACTGGAATTTAAAAATTCACCTAAAAGTTTAAGTTAAAAGTGGTAAATGGTAAGCAGTAGCTTTGAATAAATAATTTACTATAAGAACGGCAACGCAATGCATCTACAGTGTACAGAAATTTTTAGCCGTCCTAGGCTGCCCCTAGCGGGAGTTCGAGAAATTATTACTGCAGGAGAGAGAGAGAATGTAGTAATGAGCTAGGAAAGAGCGTCTGATTCGAAATGCAGAGAGGTATTTTTGTTATACAATACCTAAATAAAATAATTTGTTTTCTTGTTGGAAATATAAATCTCAAAGTCTTTTAAAAACAATGAAATCAAAAATAGAAATATAATTTTTTCTTCCTAACAACTAGAGCACAAACATTTTCTGCAAATAGATTTATCTAAATTGACAATATTAACAATTTTTCTACGCCTCTAAATAATTTTGATGTGGCTAGCACATGATATCCCGGTTTTTTAAATGAGATCTCTACGAATTTAACAAATTAATTGTCACTTAATATAATTACGATGAATAAATTTTACTAGGTTCGTCACTTTAAGTAAACCAAATTGTTCCTAATATTTTTACTCTGCCGCATGTAGAAAAAACATGAATTTTGTAAATTTAGGCCAGGGAATATGAAAAATAATTTTGTAAAATCTACTAACACTGTCTTATCTTCCTTCAATCTAATAACTAATTTATGAACAAGTGTGCATGTGCTTTGACATCAAATTAAACTTAACAAATCAAACTGTAGAGCAAAAATATCAAAATTGTTGTATGTGTGTAATTCAAACGCTTTCTGTCATCGGTTTCTCCCTTATAAAATTGTATAACGATCTAAAATATGAAATTTGGTAATTTTCCTTGGCTAGCGCCTCGAAAAATACTACTCCACTTTGGTAATAAAAAATCCTTTACAACATAGACCTTAGAAGCTGGAGGTAATAATATTATAATTTATTATTAAATTATCATGGTGATAAATTTAATAGGTAACCTGTTTTATTCTTTATTCATAAATATTATTTTTGGGAGACAAAATTTTGGCATGATGAAGGCATAATATAACTTTGGACGATATATTTTAATTTAAAGAAATATCAAATATTGATTTTTATATACTTTTTAACTATAGAGAGATATGAAAAATAATGTACAGACAGGTTTGTAAGATTAATAAATTCCGATGTATATTAATTACTTTCTTACATTATATAATGATAGTGCCACTACAGTTTTGTTTTTAATTTTATTAAAACAAACCGAGAACAAACAGTTCATGTACCGAGTGCCAGGTGGCGCTGCCGATACTAGAACTTTTTTCGTGTGACGTATTCTATTGCTTACGTTGCCGTTCTTGTAGTAAATTATTTATTCAAAGGCAGTAGTATGATATTTTTATTGTATTTATTTTTATGAATGTTTTTTTTTGTAATATTCATAAGTAATTAAATACCATCCTTAAAAGTTTGTTGAAGAAAAAATAAAATATCTATTGTTATGTGAGAGAGTTTGTCTAAAAGCATAGTTCACAATTTGTGAGAAGTTTTAAAGACCAAGGAAAATATTGTGGAATTACATTATTTGTAATAGTAAACAGGATATTTGTTACTTTAAAAATATTTAAATGCCGATTTTCGAACAATGAACAAATTTCACTATAGCTCATTTATTATAAGAAGTATTGTATTATAGTTGGATTGTTTAGCTATTTGTAATGTTAATGTATAACTAGTAGGTACAAATAAATATCCTTCCCATTTTAAAGCAAAATTATTCCAGATATTTATCATTATTTTGTATCACTGCATCGGTAAAACAAAGACTCAATTTAAAAACATCTGGTTCGCTAACGATTTCAAACTGTCAACATTTACTTCACTTCTTATTTCAAGTCTTTATCTGGCGCATCGGAATCTTTTCCTTCAGTCTCCAGATAATTGACATCTGAAATTACGAGTCTATTCTAGATTCTAGATTATCTTCTCTACTTTTACAGTAAGTTTTACGACTGTGTTTTCTTGTTACTAATTTGAAGATAACTTTAAAAATCGCAAATGTATTACTTTTTTGCTTAAAACCTAAAAAGTTGTTCGGATAATGTTTACATGTTTGAAGTTTAAGAATTTAACTTGTTTTGTTGCTTCTTGCTTTGTTGTACTTCGATGCTTAAAATAAACGATGAGCTTAAAGCTATAAAAAGTTGTTATTTAAATATTGAATTACTTATGTAAAAATAAATTTGCTGAAAATATTTTGAAACTTTTCGGAAAACCAGAAAGGTCAAAGAATTTTTCATTGGCTTGATTCAAATGCCGAATTCGTTTAATTGTAGAAATTGTATTGTACCCAGCCATTAATCTTGGAGGCGGATGTAAAAATAAAAATATTTTTGGTAATATAAAACAAAATTCGCTCAACACGCGTTGGCTGATATCATTGCAATTCGTTCAGTTGCTTGAAATGCTTACATTATTTTTAAATAACTTGCAAATGGTTTAGAAAAAGTACACAAAATCTTCACGAACTTATTTTGAAAGGTTTATATAAAAGCTGGATTCAGAGATTGCGTAGTGTACACAGCATAGCATAGCACAGCGAAACATAGAAAATGAACATACGGGAATGCATGCATTGATTCATAGAATACAGACATAGCACAGCATAGCACAGCACAACATGGGAATTGGGCATATTTTATTTCGAAGCTGTGTTTCTTACGTTTTACTATGTTCGGACATGTACGCTGTCAGTACTCTTTGTTAATCTACCGCGACTGAGCTGTGGTTGTGATTAACTGTAGAAACACAATTGATATTAAATTGAACTGATTATTTAAATATAACGAGTAAATACAAATGAATTCGTTCACAAATTTCAATATTTGACAACTGTCATAATAATAAATTGTCATTACTATAGTAACGCTATGCTATCTCTGAATTGGTTCTATGTTTCTGTGTTTTCCTGTGTTGTGTATTCCTATGCTGTGTTCACTACGCAATCTCTGAATCCAGCTTAAATATTAATACAAGTTTTATGCATTTTTCATCATTTTATCACTTAGTTTAATGCATACAAAACAAAAATTTAGTGAATTGCCATAAGAGTCCATGTAAAATTTCAATTAGGTAGGTACTCAAAAACCGGATAGACGAAAATTATTTTTGATTTTTTTTAGAATCTCAATAGTGTAATAAAGACACTGTATAAATTTCAGCCTCTCATCATCATTTTAATATATGGTCACCAACCTCCTTAATATAGAATCATGAATATTTTATAAAATATTTGAATTTAATAGGCGATTAAATATGAATTTGTAGAAGTAAATAGCAAAATAATAATCCCAATTTAATAGCAGAATAATTTAGACTTGCCGCCAAAACAATCACACACTCGGCTGTCGAAGCCACCTCTTCGAAATGATTGATTTCGGGCTCTTCTTCGTGACGAGATAATGAAATTCTCGAGCGATGTTCAACTGTTCAGCATGTGACGCTGACATATTCCTGTCGAACGCAGGATAGAGAAGATAGGTACGGGGCGTAAAGAGCTATGAAGATGACAAATCGTCTTGGAGATTCTTGTAGCAAAGGATTGTGGGTATGCGGGATTCTTACGAGGATAATGTGGTTGCATTCCAAGGAAATGTAGCACATTTTAAAAACTAATGCATTTGGGGGAATGTTTAACAAATGATGCATAATAAATAAATTTGTAAAAAGGATTGAGAATGTAGCACATTTTTAAAATTAATGCATTTGGGGGAATGTATGCATAATAAATAAATTTGTAAAAAGGATTACCTACTTCCAAATGTGTTTTGTTAGTACAAGGACCGTGTAAATTTTTGTAACGATGAATTATGCTTATGCATACAATGAGCTACTTGCATTATTTGTCTTTATTCAATATTTAAAAAAAAGAGATATAAACTTGTAACCATCATTTTTTATTTTCACAAAAATTTAGTTGACAAGCCCAAAAATAATTAATGAAAATTCAATATTTAATATGTGACAATACAAACAAACATACTAAGAACTTTCCTTCTTTGTATTTTTTAAAAATAAAACTTAATTATTATACCTTATTTTCCACCTAACATTAGGCGCATGCAAGTAGCCTATTGTATAACATTATGTAAGCCGAAATTTTAATAATAATAGTAATAAATGAATTTATTTTTTCCATGGCAAAATTCAGCCTAGGGCTGTTCTTGTGTTCTTACATTTAACCATTTAACAATTACAGTATAACAATAAATTAGTAATGACAACTAGAAAATATATGAAAGATAATAATTACATTACGTACATTGTAGGATTACAATTTTTTTACTAATACTCAGGATTTATATCTATAAATCATAATTTTGCGTAGATAGTTAAATTTTGTATTCAGCTGACACAACGTATTCGTCGCAATAAGTTCACTATTTTAATATTTTTCAAAAAAAACAATATAACATAATTTCTAACATTTATACATTTAAAATTACTTTTTGTTTTTTTTTTCGGCGACCCCAGAATTATTAAAAGTATAGGATAAGTATGAATATATTTGTCATACTAATCATGGCCGATAATTATTAGAGCAAAAAGTGTAGTTAAATGCAGTATGCCTGTAGGCCTTCATCTCTGACTCGCTGGTTGCTGATTATGATAAAATTCGAATTGGCGGAGTACAGAGCTTAGTTCTCCGGAGATGTCACTTTTTGAACAAAATTTATAAATCTTGAAATTGTGTTGAATTGAGCTACGGCAACTGGTTTTGTATTTAGTACAATTAATTTTTTACAGCCTGTATCAAATAATAGAAAAATCTGACGTGGCCATCACACAACCTTCCGCCATATCTAGATTTTAAACAGAAATGTATACGTGCAATCCGGTGCCCATTTAAAATATACAAATAAAAATCTCAAATATTCAAACAGAAATTTGCATCACCTGAATAAAAAGATTCATTCACAGGAAAACTCTGCTGTATTGAAGCCATCCTCCGTTCAATTACTTCATTTAATATCTTACTTAGGACTTATATAGCGCTAGTATGCCAACTTGTCACCCGTCTCACCTGTCAATATTTTTTACGCAGAAACAAAAATCAACCGATCATGGATTACAAGATATCAACGTTTTATTTGATAAATTTATTTTTTAAATTTTACTGCAGTTCTTTAATGCTACCAGATAAAGACAATTTTTTTATAACGTAAGTTGCAAATAACTTTTCCTCTTATTCTCATTACAAATAAATACTATATTTTTCCAAATTTATATACAATTTTGACAATTAACCTTTTCAATCTTCAAAAAATATCACTTCCGATGAAGATATTTGTACCAAAATCTAGGGAGCTCTTCCAATTTATATACAAATGTTAAATACCAAATATCAAAATTTTCGGGTAATTCGTATTTGAGTTATGCGACTAACAACCCTTGACCACACACACAGACACACACACACACACACACACACACACACACACACACACACACACACACACACACACATACACACACACATACACACAGACATCATCGTGAAACTATCAAAAATGAGTTGTAAGGACCCTAATTCGTGCTCATCCACTAAAAATTCACCACCCGATTTTTTGCATGATTCCAATACCTTCCTTTACAGGTAAGCGGAAGGTAAAAAGTTAAAATGCAAAAAAATAAATGAATATGAAAATACGAATGCTCAGAAAATTAGAAATATTAAAAGGATTATACTTGCAACTTAAATTTAATAACAGCACCAGTTTTAATAAATAAATAGTGTTCTAGTTTTATTTCTGCGTAAATATTTATTTTAATTCAACGTTTTGATAGACTCAACTTAGTCTATCTTCGACAGGAATTGACAATACAGTAACGGAAATCCTCCGGAAATTATTATATCGAAACGTTGAAATTTAATAAAAGCAGAAAACAGAAAACTATTTATTTATTTAAAAAAACATACTTCATATGTGCAGAGGCTTCCGTCAAATTATAAACTAAATATTATTTTAATTAACTTTTCCCGTGTATCAGCTTGTACAGGCCTATAGTATATTAAGAAATTACATTATCAAATAAATATTCAGGGTTGTCGATTTTTCTATGTTCACTTTTTCAGACAAATAAATATACGTTCACGTCAAACCAAAGTAAGGTTAAATAGTTAAATTTTCTTAACATACTGCCAGATAAATAAACAAAATTTTACAAAAATTATTTTATTTGGGTTTAGTTCTGTATACATTTATTTATTTTTACGACGTTTCATGCAGGGTCGGATACGAGCTTTAATATCAGCCCAGGAAAATAGTAGCAAACCGGCCCCACGCCGCAGTGGCAGAATTTTAGCAATTTTATTGGGGTGGCAATATCGAAGTCTGTACTTAATATCAACTATAGAAATCGCACCGCAAGCGATTTTTTTTCATTCAAGGTCCAAATGCCTTATAATTAAAAGTTTCATGTTTGTTCCTCTTTCATGCGCAAAAATATATTACCTCTCGCCTCATATTCTATAAGAGAGGTATTGTAATGGGTCAAAATTTTCGAGTATGAGTTTTTGGTGGATAAGCACGTTTCAGGGTCTCTACAATACGAATTTACTATTTTCACGATGATGTCTGTGTGTGTGTATGTGTGTGTGTGTGTGTGTGTGTGTGTGTGTGCGTGTGTGTGTTTGTATGAATGTATGGACTGATGATTTTTCGTCCACGATAACTGAAAAAGTATCAAACCTTTAATAACCAAATTTCATATTTAAGGTTTTAGTAAGTATCTTAACACCGGATAACATTTTGGAAGAAATCCGAAAACCGGAAGTAGTACTTTTTGAAGCTTGATTAAGTTTTCTTTAAATATATTGGTACATTATTTATTTATGACAATTTCTACAATTAAAAATAAAAGAAAATATAATTATCTATGGGTACAGTTAATTATAAATACAATTTGCTGAATCTGGTAGTATTTAACAATAAAATAAAGTACAATTAATATTCTATCTTGTTGTCCATGATATGAAATTTGGTTCTACATAAAATTTGAATTATTCTGACAGTGACAGTACAGTTGACATTTTTTGCTTGCATTGTGGTTTACATTATCGTTTACATCTTACATGAACATAAAACTATTAAAATGTAAGTAAAACTATTTATTAGATTAGTCTTCAGATTAGTAGAATAAGCAGAATTAGGCGAAAGGTCGTGTACTGGCCACAGCAGATTTTTTTTTTCTGTTAAATGAAAAAATGACTTAAATGAAAATTTTGAATAAGAAGACTGACATGTCGTATTTAGTTAGAACATATAATACCACCACTGACCGGCCTCAAAGAAAATTAATCTCAATTTGAAAACAAAATTTTTCGAACACATCAGCATTAATCTTTTAATTTGGGCAAATAATTGTTGCATAATTTTAAATGACAACTTATGACTGTACGTTGATGGATGCGATGTACGGTCTGGCGCAGCGCTAGCTTGAATCACTTGCTGATGATATAGTAAAAAATTAAAAAAAAAATTATTGTTAAAAACTACATAAAATGGCAAATTATGATAACTATTATTATTATTTAGGCCCAATTTTAAGGACCGGCCCACCGGGCAATTGCCCAGTTACCCAGTGGCCGTATCCAGGCCTGCCATCATCAGGTAACAACATTTTGTTACCTGATGAAGGAAACACATAGTTAAACAAATCTTAATTTTTACGTAAATAATAGAGTAAACATAAAAAACCTCTTTTGTCTTACTTAAGTCTGGGGGGGCCTAAATCTTAAGCTTCACTAGAGGTGCGTTGGTCCGCCACTGTTCAAAACACTTTTCGCAGAATCTCAATTTATCTACTAAATATTTCCTCCATCGATTCATCGACAACATCACTCCTCAATGGTATATTCCAAAATAATTAATATCCTCTAAAACTTGTCTAATATATCACCGATTTCCCTGTATCCTGACAATCCTGAGCCCTTTTGGCATCGTCTTGGCCTTGAATGTAACGCGGCCGCGGGGCGGTTTTTAGTAATAGCTCCAGCGACCTTGGCCACTAACTATTCCCGTATTCCCGAAACAATGTATCCCGCGGGAGAACCGGGATGGCTCGGATTGCATTGACGCTGCGTGCAGTGGCGTCGGCAGAGGGACACCATCACAGTCTATTATTATGACAGAAACATCAATAGGTAATTGAAATTCACAACTTCGTGCCTATATTTTAATGGCATATAGTTCTCAACTTAGAGCTGTGCGCGTGAGTAACTTTTTGTGTACGAAATTGAAAACGGAATCAAGCCCAATCACGCATGTTCTTTCACGTTTGACTTACGCTCACTCACACTCACGAATTTGTTTTTATAGTCGATTACGCACGACGGATCACGTTAAAATAGTTTTATGAAATTGTACAATGATAATTTATTTTAGCTCCGCAAAATCGTATATAGACGAACAACTTTTGCTCCAATTTTTTCGGCCAATCGGTACGCTGCCTGTGTACTGAAGTGCTGAGAGTATAAGTAGCAATAATCAATAATTATCATTTGTTTTGTGTTATTATTTATTATATTTTGCAAATTATGTGATATGTCGTGACTTGTGACTTTTATTCACGCCCGAAAAAATTTCGCTACGATTGTTGGCCCACTAAAAGATTTTTTTAAATTATAAATGTATAATTAATTATAACATTAGATAATCAAACTTCATGAATAATTCATTAAGTTATTTAGCTTCACATATTAATATATAAAAAAACAACATAAATATGACTATTAACACAAAAAATACAAAATAAAAAGTTCACATTTTGTTGGCGCAAATATGTATCATTGAAGAAATTCTTCAGAAGAATGGTCATACGAGTATGTTTGATAAATTTTTTTAATGTTTTTTTTTATCGAATAATGAACCTGAACCCAAAAAGTTTTTTGAAATGATTTTTCGTTGATGAGTTGCGCATGGTATTTTAAAAGTTCTGTCCATCTTATTTAATATTAGTTTCTTGTTCCTCACAGCATCCACGACAAGTTTAGAAACGCTCGGCATAGTGGGTCATATATACCTTAATATTCTGCGTCAACTATCACAATTTGGTGGGTGAGATAACTCATTTCTGTACAGCTAAACAGACACAATTAGAATTAATTTTTGTTAGAATATTACATTAGACTCTTATCTACATGAACAATTTTGTAAATTGCATAAATGTATCACTTTTAAAAACGGTGCCAGTAAATTCAAGCAAAACTTATTCATAGGGTATTAAAAACAATCTCTAGTTATAAGTATAACTTACTTGTTTGTTTATTAAATGACTACTACTGACCTACTCGGTATGTGTACTATGCACAAACATTCATTCAAATTGATTCTCAATTATTTGAAATTTTGGCACAAAGTCATCTCACCCGGTGCGCCATCTTTTCTGGACTTATACCCTATATAAATTATAATTATTGCTTTTCTCTATAAATATTTATTATACCATCCTATTATATACTTACCTCCGCCTATGTATGAGAGTGCACTGCACACATCATGTCATGGCATCATTTGACATGTGTTACATACCACCACATACCACAGTGGCTGACACCAACCCCAGTGACGCCACTGTCTGTTTGGGAGAGGTCCCTTGTGCGGGTATGCTGCTCTGGTTTTGGTTGTGGTTCGGTTACAAGTTTAACTCATTGATTGTGATACAATTTCATGGTTATTAGACTGTCTGGCAGATGACAGAGATATATTTCAGTTGAGATGATGAAAATTCGGTAATTATGTAGGTACTTACATGATATTCGTACTGTTTGTCGCTTTATAGCAATTGTTACTGAAACAGATTCAAAATTCACCGGTTCTGCAATTGCAGACAAAGAAATGAATAATAATTTAAGTGTACAGGTATCACAATACTCCAACTTATAGTATAATTATTATTGTTTTCAATTAATCTTCTGTTATTTATAAATGTTCATTTTGTTCTGTTTTATAATGCAGAAGGAGGTTCTTTTTCGGGTCAAATTTAATTTGGGTAAGTGAACAAAATGACATCGTAATGACAAAGTGAACAAAATGACATCGTACTATCTCCCAACACAAAAAAATTGTGTTTAGTCAATTTATCGAATTAATTTTTCAATAATAGTACTCTTTATTTGGTCAACATAATTTTTTTTAATATAGGTACCTACCTACATTATATAAAATTTGAACATGTTGTATAATATAGCTGTCAGACTAGCCAGAAAATGTTACTTCTATGGCTGCAGCCTCTTAAGGTGGGCCACTCCTAGCCGTAAATTACCGAAAATACTGCTTGAACTGTAAATAAAATTTTTGATAACAAATAATACATTTTTAAGAAGTTAAAGAATGCCACTTTGCTGCCATAAAGCCACTTTTTCTATTACTTACTATTCTTGCAATTTCTGGTAATTTTTTTTACCACAAATTAAAAACCAACATTAAAAAATGACATTAGAGAAGCACGGATATTGGCTTCAACTATTCGGCAGTTTATTATAATATTATGTTTACTGAAAAAATACTGAATATCGGTTTTCTTTGTTTTGACGTTTAAAATGATACAATTTATATTTATTGATTGTGATATATAATTTGACTCTCTGTTTTATGACTATATGCTTATTAACAGAAATCCCGAATGACCCGGGGTGGACGCAGGTTGGACCGCCTTATAAGTTCTAGCATAACTTTATTACTTAAATGAAATAAAGGAAAAATACCTTGGAAATTTGAGGACTGTATTAAAAAATTTTAAGTTGTTATTTTTGAACAAATATTTGTTTAAATCTAGAATCTTTATGAACCTTATCTAAATTTTAAATTATCTTACCTTTGTTATTTGGCTTCTTCATAATTTTGTTTTCTGAAAGAAAAGACAACAATCATTCTCTAAACTTTATGAATAAAAAATGCGAATACATTAACATTATTATACATTTATTCAATAAAAATTTGTACATAAAACAGTAAAAAGTTTGATTTAACAAATATGTTTATATAAAATAAATAATTACATCTAGAGATTAAAAACATTCGAATACTTGAATCTTGAAGCGTGTTCAATTGTTCTCACAACAATGACAACAGTTTAGGGGTTTTGACACGGATAGCGGTAGACTCTATTCAGTGAGTTAGAATAGGGTATACTCTGGGGAGGCTACGACGTGTGTTGATGTGTTGACTCAGCCAAGGACTCAAGTGAAGTCTTGAGACGAGTTTGGGGAGATTGAAAAAATAACGCTGTGTAAAAGACGGTGTAGTCAAAGGAGCATTACTCGTATACGAGTATTCAAACGAGAACAAACACTAGAATAAAGATAGTTGAAAAAATATTTCATTGATGGTTGGATTTTGAGGCTTTAGTTATTTATCTCAAGAGTCCAGATTTAGACTGAGGTGTACACCTCAAAAGTATCAATTAAATGTAATTGATAATAATTAGTATTAGAACAATGTAACTTCGATTGAAAATGATCTAAACAAAGGTCGAAACGTTTCAACTTTAAAAATAAATAATTATAGCCTGAAATCCAACTATCAATGAAATATTTTTTAACTACCTTCATAAAAATTTGTTTGCTTAAATAAAATCTACTCAAACACTAGAATAGTGTTTATTGATATTTCCTTGATCAAAACTGAATTTAAACTTCAGCAATATATATTTTTTACTTTTATTAACTCCTGTCAAAGGGGCAAGATTTAACCCTCTGGTGCTATCCTTTGTTACAACCTTCAGTCGGTGCCCGATCCCGATAGCTTTATGGATGCTAAGTAATTTGTATCTCAACTTGGAATGGTTACGACAATGGGATACCGATCCGATTCAGGACGTGAAAATTTTACAACAAACCCGGATGCGAACTCACGACCTGTGTTCTTTTTATTGATCTTTATGCGATACTTTTACTTTTGCAAGTACAAGAGATTTTGTTTTTTTAAATAGGGGCTACTATATCTTATCATTTTCACAAGTACCTACAGTTTAAACCTTTAAAAAGTTTATTTTTAAATTGTTTGCACGGTGTTAAACGTAGATTTAAGTGGTAGGTCTAAGGTTTAAATTAAACCGTAGAGAAACACTCGAGTTTATCCGTTTATCGGTTTAAATCACAGTTTATTTTGACAGATACGTTACTGTTTAATATTTGCTTAGATAAATTTGAAGTTTAAATCAAAGTGGTGCAAATGGGAATAACATAAATATTATATTTTAGGAAATCAGCTATACATCGCAAATTTTTCTGAAAGTTGATTTTACGAAAACATTCACATGGCAGCTTTTTCCAGAGTATATCCTATTCACATATTATTCTAACTCACTGATTCTATCTGATCTTAATCTAGTTTTAATTGTTTATATACTGTCGTAATCTTATTAATTTAGTGTTATTGTTTAGAACCCTGGAATATCCTATTTCGTAAATTTTCTGGTTTTAAACAAAGGTCAGAATCTAAAGTAGTTATTAAATGATTCAAATAAATTAGGCGACATTTATTAAATTAAGATGGAAGATACCTCAATAGATTTTTAAAAAGACACATTTTTTGAAAAGTTATCTGTCTATTTGAAAAGCTCGGATTATCAAGTTGTAATTTTGTACGAGGGTTCTCAGGCCACACGAGAAAAAGTTTGGAGAGGAGACACCGGAATTTTGAAATGTTTTTTATTTGAAAAGTGAGAAGTGTTGTATATAAAAGATCTTTCAAGGGTAAAGTATCAACAAGACATGAAATTCAGAACACTTACGTCATATTAACTTAATTTTAAATCACATAAAGTGCAAATTAGGTAGATTAATGAACATATTATGGTTTTTACAATGACATGAGATCATTATTATTCTTCTGATATTTATTTTAGATGACAATAATTTGAACAAAATTTTAGATACTAAGATGAAGTATCTATATCATCTTCTTTTTCTTCATGACACTGATTAATGAATAATATGACAGAATGGTACGAGAGTACGACATGTAACAGTAGAAGAATAATGGTTTATGTGATGTAGAGTAGACCTGGTGCATTTTAGACTACGGAGATGTTGACCTTACAGTGTCTGGAGTTGGCGGCTGGGTTGTTGGTCTGTACTCGGATTGTGTGAGTCGTCGCCGTGGTTGACCTCCTGGAGAAAGAACCTGGTTAGCGTCTTCATAGGCGCAAATCAAATATATTGTTAAAATCTAAATATTTAATATTGTCTCCTTTATGGTGAAACTTATTGGCTAATGTTGTAAATGATAATCTGTTATTAAAAGTGTTTTTCATTATTTTATATTTTGTAATAACATGTGTCGTAGCATCATTATATAAAACAATTGGCAAGAAATACGAGTAAATAATTTTTAAATTTTAACTTAATAGTGTATAAAATGTCCGTAAGTGTGTAGTGTAAAAATCGTAGTAAACATGACAATAACCTTAATGTTGGCGAGGTACTTTGTTGTTGTTTTGACTAGTTTAAATATTATCAAGTGTATAAATAAAATTTGCATTTAATATTTAATATAAAAATATATAAAACTTTATTATTAGCAAGTTTCATTTTTAAACTAGCATATTTTGTAATATTGCTCAAGTGTAATCAAATTTCATACTCCAGCACTTTTTATCAAATTTCCAACTAATAGCAAACAAGTTTATATAGTTTCTTGATTTGACATCAAATAACATACTACATCTGAAAGATCTTAAAGACAGATGGACTTTAAGATCACTAGACTTAAATATCGTTCTACGTTCACACTAGATATTTAAATCGTTGATGTCGTTATGTCAAATGAAATATTACCTACTTCTCCGTTTAAAGTATTAGTATTTATAATCAGTTATAAATGTATTAATTTATATTTAATATAATTTATAAACACAATAATATCGGTTTGCATTTATTACGCTAAATTAACCCCAAAATTTAAATTAAATGTTTTGACATTTTTGCAATGTTTTTAACAACAAATATCACACAAAATTACGTCTTTAAGTTTGATGATGTTTAAGATGACGTTTGCGTAATCACACTAGATCTTGGAGTTAGCCTCAGTTAAACATCTTGTCTTAAAGTTCTGGTGTGAAAACGGTATAAGTAAGGTTATGTTTATGCTACACCAAGTGCATTTTTAAGCGGTTATATGTGTATAGTATTTGACTTCCATATAATGGATTATATAGGTAGATGTTATTAAAATTAATGCTTCAATGAATAAAGAATCCTCTCGTGTTTTATTTTGAATTATTCGATAACTTCTAAATTGTTCTCAGTGTATTCGAAAACCAAGGCAAGTGTATCTCCTGAATAATAAATGAATAATTTGTGTTTTGTTTTTTCTGGGTTGTCTTTATTTATAATTCATGATGATGGAAGATACAGCATATCGCTTACAATTTATTCAGGGAAATTTGGGAATTCCTACAAGCAATGTTCTGAATTATACATTGATTTAATTTACAAAGTTGAAAATATACCCACATATTATTCAATATGCATTCCGCAATGAAATATTTCTACATTCATGCAAAATGAGTAATTGTTTGCGAATAAATGAAAATATTAGTATGGCTTTTGCACAATTGTACATATTTGTTTAGAATGAAAGCTACAAAAAAATTTAAATTTTGATTATAAAACCGTTGATAAGCTTTTTGTCATCGGTTTACGTACTAAGCAATGGATATAAATAAAATATCTCGGTAATCGAAGCCACAACTGCTTCATGAATGTTCCGTTGTGCCATCGGCCGAACACCAACCGACACAGTGGTGCGTTCGATCACCGAGAAACTGACGTGCTCTGATCGTATATCTTCATACTTTTTAAAAATGACCACGGGATTTCTGCATACGATTCTCTATAAAATTTGTCAAAAGATGATATGAGTTTTAAACGTTTGTAGGTTTTAGTTTGGTCGAAATTTTAAGATTTTTTTCAAAGAAAAATCAGAAAAATATGTACCATCATTCGAAAACTGCTATAATTTTTTAAAGAATTTTTTGCAGAATCCAATTTCCTGAATACTTTTCTATGAGTAAAATTATTTTCAAATTTTCTGATACACGGGTTTAGTCAAAATTTAAGGATATTCTTACAAGTTACAAAATTTTCTAAACTTCGACCTAACTAAAAGCTACAAACGTTTAAAACTCATTATCTTTTGACAAATTTTATAGAGAATCGTATGCAGAAATCCCGATGTCAATAACTTTATCTAATTAGAAGTCACGGTAAATTTAACACCAAAATGTTAAATAAAAAACAAATTTTTTGTTAAACTTTTGTAAGAATATCCTTAAATTGTTAATAAACCCGTGCGTCAGAAAATTTGAAAATAATTTTACTCATAGAAAAGTATTCAGGAAATTGGATTCTGCAAACCCGAAATCAATATTTTTATTCATAAAAAAATTACAGACGGTTTTGTATGATGAGACATAAACTATTACTTGATCAAAATTTATCGTTTTTTTGGACCAGATCGGTAGCAGTCAGTACATTTTGAGATAGCTAGCTGCCATTTTATTTCAAGATGGCGGACTAACATTTTAATATACCTTTGTTTCAAGACAGATTCTTAGCTATACTGTACCAAATTTGAACGCAGTAGTTACAGTACATTTTGAGATACCTGTCCGCCATTTTGTTTCAAGATGGCGGACTGACATTTTAATATATCTATATCATAAGTTAGATCCTTGGCTATTACTGTACCAAATTTTACCACAATCGGTGCAGTACATTTTGAGATAGCTAGCCGCCATTTCGTGTCAAGATGGCGGATAATCTGAAATTTTGCCAAAGTGTATTGTTAGGTGCCAAAGTCTATTTGCAAAATTTCAGCTCGATAGGATCTCGGGAAGTGGGTCATTTTTGATTTTTGTTTTTTTTGCAGTACGTAGTACTCGTACGTAGACTAAACGATGAAGTTAATTATAAAGGATTTAAAAATTACTACTGTACTGACAAAATCAGTAAGAATGGTCACTCTAATATCTATAGGAAGGCAGTGTTATTTTGATTTTCTTACTGGATTTGCAATGTTCCATTAATTCTTGACCGATAAATTTTTAATTATGCCTTGCATTATGGAACGAAATCGAAACATCGTGTTTTACTCGGACAAAACCAATTAATGGATTGTAGAAAAGCATTTACATACATCTCCGGAAAGTTTGAATTCTTTAATGATTGATAAAATAGTTACCTACAATAAATTCGGAAATGTATATTTCTTTTGTTATCTCTAGTCACTCTTAACAGTGGAAAATGCAATGAATATAATGAATAGTACTGTGGTTATAAGTACATATTCTTGTTATTAAAAGCAATCTTCCCTTTTGAAGTGTTGTAAGAACACAAAAGCAATTATATTATTTGTTCTAATTAAATCAGCTGCAAATAAACAAATATGAAATACACAACTCTCTTTTATGCAATTAGTTTCACTTAAAATTAAATTAAATACACACAAGGTAACAAATAGAAAATACCAAGTTTGCTGTTTCATTAGCGTACATTTTCTTTATAATTGATAAAGCTTTATTTGTTCGAATTTACTCATTTTGTATGGCTCTCTTTATGGCTCCTGCGATGGCATAATAGTGCGCCCTTGTTTAAATTAATTTTATCTACGGCCATATCAGTAAGTAGGCCATTAAAAACAATTTACAAGAATAGTAAATGCTTAGTTACGGTTGCCAAGGATTTACTGTACACCAGTTATGTAATATAAATAAATACGTTACTGTTACCAAGGATTTACTGTAGGTACACGTTATGTAATATAGCTATATTATTACGTTACTGTTCCCAAGAAATTTTTCATTTATTACTATCTTATGGTCTTAGATAAAGTATAGTACATAACTCGAATAGTAACGCAATTACATTGCTCGTGAAGTTATTGCACTCGCCAAGGCTCGTGCACAACTTTTTCACTCGTATGTAATGTGCTTTTTACAATTCGTGTTATGTTTATGTAATATACTATAATTATAACTTATGCTCAGTATATTAAGTTTAAATAAAGATGTGCAAACTGAAAACTATTGAAATACTATTGAGACAAGCATCAAAGCAGCAATTTTTCGTCAGTTTCCCAATTCTCAAGTTACCTATATTATTTTATTCGAAAGGACTTACAACAAACCTTTGGTAATTACAAAAAGCTTCAGTTTTATTTTTATTTTTAACACTTATGCGTTCATTGTCGTGCATATTTATGCTACACTAGGTATGATTGAAAAACAGCATTATGACAGTTTGACAGTGTATATGTCAAGATGAGTAGGGGAGACCGAGGCAGGTTGTCACAGGCGTTGGTTGTCATATATGTGACTTGCAAGTCTATTTTTAAATAAAAGGGGTCGTATCTTGATAAGTATTGAGCGATCTTAAAAATTAAATTTTTCACAGTCAACAAAATTGATTGATTTGGCAAGATTTGGCAATGTTGTATTAAAAATATGAATTATTATGATAAGTAAAAGATTTAAAAAATTCGTGACGTCATTTGTATTAGTTTGGAAATGAAGCTTCTCGTTGGCTAAACATTGTCATGCCACTGTATGACATTAATTCAGAAAGGCAAGATATGGATACAAATTTATTTAAAATTGTTTTGTAGGTTGCAGTAATTTATTCTGAAATAGAATAATTTTTACGTAAAATAATAATCAAAGAATGTATCAGTTCATATATCATTCGTTATCTTAGATAAGTCTACAGCAGATAAAGTACCAGTTCTTTTCAAACGGATGATTTTAGTATTTAGTTCCTATTCCACAACACATGCTCACTAGGGCCATTGAAACGTCAAAATGTGAGGAATATAGCTACAATCAAATTTTCTAAAATTTTTTTAAATGGTTGATGACTGAATGAGCCACTATCGGGATTATGACCTACACTCACATAAATTCATTACGTGTTATGCAACCAAGGCTACGTCCTCACCTGAGCGTCCTGCACGTCCTGGTGCTGAAGAGACAGTAGATGAGCGGATTGGCGGCGGAGTTGAGCGGCGCGAGGCTCTGGATGAGCGTCGCGACGGCGGTGGACGTCTGCGTGCGCGGGATGTGTCCGTACACCTGCAGCAGGTCGAACACGATGTACGGACTCCAGCACAGCACGAACACGAACACGATCACGAACGTCATCTTCACCGTCTTGATCTTCGCCTTGGGGATGATGCCCCGGGAGCTCGCGCGCCGAGTGTCGTGGTCGTCGTAGCGGTGCTGCTGGTGCGATATTCGCTGGGAGCCTAAAAAGAAGATTATTAATAGAGAATCGTCCTTAAACTGGTAAAAACGGCTATAAAATATGGAATCAGAAATTAAACATACAAAGGAAATAATTTGAAAACATGAAACAACTCTCTGCAGTAAAGATTGTTATAATCTATCTATCTCTTTTTGTAGAGAATCAACACACATCATTTTCTATTGATATTATTGCTAAGTTAAGTCTTCTTGGGCCGTAGGCCGTAGGTGGGCAAAAAATTAAAAACTTTATACATAAAAAAGTTACCTACTTTTATAAGTAAGCTCTAACCAATTAAATTTTGCATTACTACAGTAAACAAACTGGCAAAAGTATAAGTATTAAACAAAATTGTTTTACAGTTGTAGCTAAATAATATTCGCGTAGTATTGATACTCAGTATATCCATTATAATTATGTGTCAAAGGTGTCAAGATATCAAATTAGATTTTCCACCAATTAAAAAGATATACGATCAATGGATAAGTATTGTAACTAACTTATGTGTTAATAGGTAATTAATTACATTACATTCATTATAAACATTGCATTTTCCACTGTTAAGAGTGACTAGAGATAACAAAAGAAATATATATTTTCGAATTTATTGCCTGACAATTTCGCTACTCTCACGCGTTAAAAATGTCTCAATTGTTAATCACCCTCATATTAACACACTAGATAGTTTAAATAACTATTTCGCTGATATTTTCTCAAACCCTGTAACAAATAAGAAAATTCTTCATTTAGTAATATTAAACACATTGCACATAACATTTATAAATTCCATTAAATTATAAATTGAAAATATTCCATGAACTTAACAAATTTTTTTTAACATAATCAAATCACAGTATTTATTATTTAGGGTGTAATTTGATGTTATAATTAACATATTAGGTAAATTTTAACAACTTCTCACATGAAATTAATTAATCTCCTATAAAAAACGTGTAAAATGAATGTCATAAGCGCTTATTTAAATTCTCTGCAAATGAGTTTATTATCTACAAGGTATTTGATAATAAGACAAAACTTTTTAAAATTCTTGAGAGATTTATGAATCCTCAAATTACAGTATAATCTTCAACATCTAAAGAATTTTTAAAAAGATAAAAGATTAAACCCATTTTAAAATGAAGTATACCTTTTAAGCCTCATCATAAATTCCACCGAAAAACACGCTCTAATTTTATTTAGCTAATTTGGCAGAGTTTTATTCAGCAGACAAAAAAATGTACGCGGAATCTAATTTTATTAAAATTATCCTCCCTCCTTTGAAACGTTTTCGCCAGAGATGAAAACATTGAAAACATAAATTTAAATGATTTATTTTACGCCCATGATCTGCATACATACATGAAATTAAAGTTGAGTTTCGTCTGATTCCAAAAGTAAACGTTGTCAACGCGTCACACAATGTGTGAGGGAGGGATATGTGTGAAGTATTTACTTATGTAGAAAAAGGACAATTTTTCAAGCGTTTGCGGTCACGTATGGAGCGTAAAACAGCGTTTAAGTATGAAAATATAAAAATATGAAAACGTAAAAGGACCAGGGGCGGGGATATTTGCCAAAATATCCAGGGGTATCCTTGATGTCTCATGTAGATGCTGATTTCAATATCTTATAACGGACTTACCAATGGCGTAGATAATGCTTGGTGGGCCTTGTATCTAAAATTGTAATAGGGGCTCTTCCCCCGCTGGGCTGAGGTTTTCGATATATTTTTACCGCTTCATTTTTCATTTCATATTTTAAATTTTCATTAACCGCTATGATATTATCTTTTTTCGCTCAATAATCTAAATCTAATAGGAGGAATTAAAACAAAACTCAGATTTAAAATCTAGAAAGACATAAGATTTTCTTCTTCGTTAAATTTTAATTTTAGCGTTAAATAACCTAAACTGTAATTCACGTTATTTTTTACGATAAAGAACAAATTTCTTATAAGATAAATCTTGTAGAATGAATTTCAAATTTACAATTTGTTCTTTCACGTTATTTTTTACTATAAAGAACAAAACAAAAACATGATCCTTCAATGTGGATGAGTATGCGTATTTATAAGAATTTTTTTTAATCCATTTAAATATTCTGTTGGGGCTCCCTTTTCTTGAGGGACCTGTATCAATGATACGGCGGATATAACAGTTCCTACACCCCTGGATTTATCTATAGTCTAGTCTGTTTTTAAACTAGGAAGAGTAAATACCTTGGTAAATACAAAAGTCTAGTGATATATTTATAGTTTCTATGCTTATGATTGGCTGGAATACAGCCGGTTTTACACCCCACACGTCTAAATGTCAGATTGTTATGTTTTGTTTATGTTTACTGTCAAAATACCATTTTTAAAATTCATTCTAAAAGGTGAATATAATGACATTTATAACATTTTTGACATTCATTTGAAATAGTAACAAGCTATTAATCTTTGGTGAAGTATTTTCTTTAAATTGTTACTCAATTTAAAATGGAAACTTTTTTGTCAATGGGGCCACAGATCCGTCACACTGAATTTTTTAAGAAATGGCTCGTTTTGCAAGTCTTGATTTGAAAAATATAATAAATAATAATATAAGGCATCATCTTCTTGCGGAAGTTAGAGTCGGTTAGAGTGCTTCTAGTTCCTAGTTGGGTTACAATTAATTGACAATTAACCACAAAGCTATCGTGGTTGGTGGTTGTAACAAGAGTTTGCACGTTGCACCAGAGTAGAGGTGGGCACAGGTCGTGAAATTGTCTGGTCACGACGTAGCTCGCGTAAGCGTGAGCAATTTTAAAACTTTGGATCGTAAACGGGCGTGAGCGTGAGTGACACCAAATGTATCAGTCGTGAGAGAAATTTATTTATTATTTTATTATACGTAATTTGCATTGTAAAATATCAACACACAAAACAAAAATGGCTATTATGGGTTATTACTCTAGTATTCGCTAGAGATCAAGTACACAGATAGCGCATTGATTAGTTGAAGAAATTAGAGCAAAATCTCCCTACGATTTTGCGGAATTAAAGTAACTTATTATTGTACATTTCATACAAATATTTTTATGTGATCCGAACATGACCTGTCGTGCGTGATTGGGCGTGAGTATAAAAATAAATTCGTGAGCGTAAGTGATCGTGAGTCAAATGAAAAATGTCGTGAACGTGCGTGGGTTAGATGGAAGGACAGCTTAGACTGAGTCTCATTCATATTAAAATAAAAATGAATATAAATAAATACAGGATGTATTTTTATAATGCCCTATTCACACGAGGAAAGTTTTTACTAAATAGTTCTTGAAAGTAAAACAAGTGTGCTAAGAGCTGTCAAATAAAAGTCTGTCAATACCGGTCAAATGGGGAAACCGTGGAGGAAACTAATTATTTCTTTAAAATTTATTATGATTTATAATGATCTTAAATATATTTAATAAAAATAATAAACTCCAGCACTTTTTAGTGAAAAGTTTACTCGTGTGAAGCGGAGTATAAGAAAATTATTACATTTCAGTAATAAAAAATATGCCACGCCTTAGTTTATAACATATATTAATTCTTAATATATAAAAATAAAATTTTTACGTTAGTTTTTAAGAAAAATGCTATTAAAGTTTATGATATCGGCTTTAACCTCGAAGATTGAAGCAATAATTCTAATCGCAGTTTTCTGAAAACTGAATAAATATTGATATCACTTTATGATGAATAATGTTTAAACCAGAAATAATAGTGGCACCGATTGACAGCGCATACTGCAATAAATTGTTAAAGTTTATATTTCAAACTATTTGCAGACCACCTTAACATATATTTACTATTTATGCCACAATTTTTTATAATTGATTGTACACAATGCACAGCGTACGGTGGTATCCCCCCATTCTCCCATCTAATTCTCCGCCCTTGTTCTCTTCTCGCACAGTCACGTCCCAATATTAAAATTTCATTTAGGGCTGTCGCGTACACACGTTTAACATATGTGCGTGCTGAGTTGCGGTGCGTAAACTCAACAGCGACTGGGTTTGTTATTCTTTTTCACTTGTTTTCAGTGTTTTGCACGCGTTTTTGTTACGTCTCCATTGCCACTTGTTTACGTTTAATTTAATTTAAGGCTGATTACGGTTTTCGTGACGGCGGTCAGAGGTAAGTGAACTCGAAAAATTAGCAGCGGGACAAATTAATCATACAGTTGGGAATATTGATTTAAACTTCAGGATTCGTCAGTTTATGTCTTGTGTTCGAAGCTTAGACAAAAAATTCATAATTGAGAGTTGGGTTCAACCACGACTAGCCTGCTAGCGGTCTCTAGTTCGATCCCAGTTACTTATCGACAAAAATACCACTGGGTTCGGGTGGTTGGATTCCATTATAACAAAATCTACCATTTTGTAATTGGAAGTTAATTAATTCATTCATTTGAATAGTTATTTTATGGTTTCCATTAAAATAAAACATAAAATATGGTTTTTAAATTCTTCTTATTTTACCTATTGGTATATTTATCAGTTTAAATTTTAAATCTACCAAAAATTAACTAGAGAAACCTAAAAATAAATAAGACTACTTAATCTAATATTTAAGTTTACAATAGTATTAAAGGACACGTGCGAAAAAATAAATCCTTTATATTATTTTTTCTATTTGGTGTCTTTTTAATATTAAAATTTAAATTATACTGCTAGTCCAGGGAATTTACTTTAAAAATGCCTCAAACTGCAACAAAAGCTTTCTAGACGGAATCCAATACAGAAAAATGTGCTTTTTAACATGTAAAAAATTTCCGGAAATCACTGCACCGGAATCCATTTAAATTTTGAAAAAATTACCGCTAGTTTTGCATTTTTAAATTTAACTCATCTTTAGAGTATCATTACGGAAATAAACACTTATATGACGTTATAGAGCACAAAATTCTCTATAAAAATGATGCATGGGATTTTTCTGTCAGTTAAAGTGTTTTCGAAATAATTATAAAAATGCTCTTTTAACACAATAATGACTGCCATTATTTTAACGGACATAAATATCGCCATCCGGTTTTCAGCATATGATTTCAATTACAATTAATAATAACTATCAGATATTAACTTCCGATTTTCATCATTAGATTTCTGAAACATTCTTCTATAAGAGGCATTATGTACTTATAAAAAAATTTGAGGTCCTTAGTTAAGCGGAATATTGAAGAATCTGAATCTGCAATAAAATCCCATTTTAAAAACAATATTACATAATTATTATAGGCCTCTTCTGTACGATATTTTTCACCCAGGTCATTTCTGCGTAAAATGTTTTGTTTTCGAAATATTTTCGAATAACATGACCAATGCCCCACCCGGTATATTATATTTTTTATGAAATAGCAAAATTATTTTAAAGTTACATTAAAGCAAAATGTGAGCACAAAACAAATCATGGCTTGCAACAAAAATAGCCGACGTTCTGACTGATTCTCGTCAGCGACCGAGTGCACAAGCACTGTTTGGTCGAAAAATGCGGAGCTAAAGTTGTACTTTTCACTACGATAGTAGTAAAGTACCTCATTATTGTACTATTACATAAAATCAATATGATACTTACAACTTTTTCTCCTGGCATCTCTCCCGTGGCACGCGGAGAAGTGTTCCGCAGCGAGGGGTATGGGTACGGGTAGCGACGGCGGCGGCGGCGCCATGAGCTTGCTCTTGGACCAGATGGTCCTGACGATGACCGTGTAGCAGGCGCTGATGATGAGCGCGGGCGCCACCAGCAGCGCCACCGTGATCAGCGTCATGTACACGCGCCACTGCCACGGCTGCAGCTCGATCCAGCACTGCAGCTGACCTGGGGGGCCGTGCCACAGACAGACAAAACATTAGCAATCTCAATCACAACAGCGTACGTTTAGGCTTGTGTTGAGCGTATTTTATAGTTATTTATATGTCGCCACCAGCATATTAAAAAAAATCTACATAGGTAAAAGATAAGATTTCAATATACTGGGCAAAAATGGTAAACACAAATAAAAATTTCTCATTAGGAAAATGTGATATTTCTTTCGTTTAAGGCAGTCCACCCCAAACCGTAAAACGGCTACAATGCTGCTCCGTAGAACCATTGGATAAGAACTCAATAATTTATATAACAAGTACTATTTTCAAAAAGTTTGGCTTTCCGGATTGTGTCTCTCTCTATTTTTTTAAAATCTTTTCCTCAATTTTTACTTCTCCGGCCTATACCATAATAGCGGAAGTATTAATTGTATAGTCGTGATTTTTTGACAATAATTCGAAATTTTGATGAATCTTCACTGAACCGAAATAACATAATTTAAAAAAAGTCGGTCTGTCTGTTCGGATTCGGAAGCACGATAACTTGAGAACGAGTACGAATTTTCTACTGAAATTTTATATTTAAGCTTTTTACAAAAAAGTTAGTTTTAAGTTCGTTAATGAGCTTTATACAATCAGTGTTACCTACCAACTTTGTTGATAAAGTTTAAAAATTAGTATTTGAATTGATGAAAATATTGTAAATATTTGCAATTTTACTATTGTTACCTACTTAATTTAAGTTACATACGAGTATTGCTCGTATTATGTCTGTAACTTAAAATAAATTCAATATAAAATTTTAAACAACACTAAATGACTGCTATAGCTGTCACTTTGATATTGACAGCTGTCACTTTGACATAAACAGCTGTCACTTTGACATTGACAGCTGACACCTTGACATTGTTAGCTGTCACTTTGACACCGCTTACGTTATTGCAAAGCCTGTTATAATATTGTGCAATTAAGTGCAACTTGACACAAAATTTATGGTCGGGGAAGTACTGTGGTTACCACAGCAGATTTTTTGTAATGGTTTAGGTAATACCTTTAAATAAAAAACCGAGCTAATTTTGAAAATTTTGTGAGTATTTTATTACAAATACCAGAATTTTTAAAATGGCATTACAGGAGCACGGGTATTACTTCACTACTCGACAGTGTATTAGTTTCTAAAACACAATTTGCAAATTAATTTTAGTATGAATACTGAAAAGCGATTTTCTTTATTTTGTATAATGATTAAATTAGGAAACAGATTTTTGAAAATTTCTTCTATGTAAACATACTAAATAGAATAGTGGTAGTATATTTCATAAAAGTTATGTAAATATTTAAAAAATGATGGTAGAGTTACGAGTAGTAGAATTTGTAGAGTTCAACTTTGTCTTTGACTTCCAATGTAAATATATTACAAGAGGAGCCATGTAAGGCAATGAATATAATGGAATCGCAAAGTACCTAACTCGTATTTGCCAATTTTTAAAAACTTTACTACATTATACCCTTGAGAATAAATTTCTGTATAACATGGTAAATAATACTGGCAAGAATCATCAACAGTTATTTGATATTTCAACCGCTGGCGCAGGAACATTTTACTTTAAGTACTCAGTTTTCGAGTATTTACAATAAATACATTTTTAATTAATGTATAAATGAAAACATAAATACCTAATACCTATATAGATAGTAATATGAGATTTGTATATTATCTAAATAAGTTTAATTAGAATATGTACTCTTGAAAACTGCTAGCTGAAATGTTACAAACTTTTTTATTTCCAGCTCGAATTTAAAATTTTACACTATCATTATTTCTAAATTATTTCATTATAAGTGCGGTAGGTATTATTTTACAACGTGAAGTTCGTCGCGTCGCGTCGTACTTTAATAAAATCGAGCGATGTATAAAATACCTATTTATTTAAAATATCGTATTTTCTATGAGGTTAAGTAAGATGCATTTGACATTTATACCAAAATTTCCTTGTGTTAAGCAACTGCTAAGAGATGTCGCCAGTAAATGTCACATTTAAAATTAATCTGTTTTATTTATTTCAGACTCTATTGAAAAATAAATTGTGTAAAGTAGTGTTTCATAGGCTCTTTTTTATTACAAATAAACTTTTTTTAATGGCCTATTAAAGCAATAAAATTCGATAATCTTTGCCGAACAATATGTGGTAAAGTCATTTATTGGCGCCATCTCTTAGCAGTTGTTTCAAGGCTACTTGATAGAAGGAAATTTTAGTACAAATTTCAATGCATCTCACTGAACCTCATAGAAAATAAATATTTTTAATAAATAATAATGCGTGTGGTACTTATAGAACGCTCGGTTTTATTAAAAGACTCCGCTTCGCGTCGTACTTAAATATAGAACTACTGCACTTAAAATGTTAATATCTATTTTACGTTTGGCTTTAGTATCAAACTCAAAACAAAATTTAATTGTTTTATTTCTACTGTTTCGTATTTTTATGTTAGCAGGAAGTCCGGTAAATAAGTTATTACGAAATTACGATACTGGAATATATATTACTTTACTACCGTTAGGTACTGTATCATTTTTATGATCCTATTTTGCTGTGAAAATTGTTACTGTTGTTATAATTTTTATGCAGACAAAGACACGTCATTATTTTAAAACTTTGTGAGATTCGTTTTTTTCGTAGGCCTCTTTCAGAAACATCTCAGTCGTACCGTAAAAGCTCATTTGTCGAATTATATCGTAAAAATAGTTTCTTACCTTCAATGGGCTTCTCTTCAAATAAAAACAGTTCAGGAATAGAAAATATAATACTGATTAACCAGGCGGAGATCACCAGCGCTCTTGCACGTCTCCCTGTAAAAATAAACTTGCATTAAATTACACATCATCCTTTTGTTTCTTCAAGTGTAAAGTAATTTATTCTGAATTGTTTTAAAATTAAATTACGTTGTGCAGCTGTGATGAGAGATTTTACATTAATTAAGTTCATCAACATTCTGTTGTTCTGACTGCGCAAATTTCATGAAACAATAATTATTATTGATCTATACATATATGATGGGTAGTTCAAAATTAATTATTTTGAAAATAGCTCAGTTGCTAGTTGATAGAGGTAGGTTCTTTATGCTCTTTAATGTTTTCAAATATTGAAATATTAATATTTAGTTGTTCAAGTCATTAGAAGATATTAGTCCCAGAAAAAATTTCATAATTTTTAGGGGGCAAAGTTTTACTTAAACCCAGTTTAATATACATAATGTAGAGTACAAAACCGGTTGGTGGCACTTTTTATGTGGCCATCTTGAAAACAAAATGGCGGCTAGATATCTTAAAATGTAGTGTACCGATTGCGTTCAAATTTAGTACAATAATAGCTAAAAATCTAACTTAGGACATATAGCCATATTAAAATGTCAGTCCGCCATTATGAAATAAAATGGTGGCAAGATATCTCAAAACTGCAACGATTGCGTTCTAATTTGGTACAGTAATAGCTAAGAATCTGACTTGAAACATAGGCATATTAAAATGAGTCCACCATCTTGAAACGTAATGGCGGCTTGCTATCTCAAAATGTACTGCATCGATCGGGTTCAAATTTACTACAGTAAGCAATCGCTGCAGTGATTTTAAAGTTACTTTTCTTCTTTATATAGAAGATTTCTTTTTTAATTTTTAGGAGAAGCTATGCTAAATACCGCAAAGTTCTATACAACTAAATACATTAAACGTTTTTAAGCTGTCAATTTTTTATTTTGCATTTAAATATCTCGAATAGAACTGGAGATATCACCGATTTAGTAACCGGGTACACGCGCCATTTAAAAAAAACCATAAAAAATGCCACTAACCCGTTTTGTACTCTACAGCTGGGGTTTAAGTAAAACTTTGTCCTTTGTTTTATGAAAAACTATAAAATCGCTTCTGGGCTCACGGACTATATTTTAATACTAATAATTTTAAACAAATAGTTAACTAAGAAGAAAGTTACATTACTAATTATTCGTAGTTTTTTTATACTCTATCAACTATTTTACTTATCTTGTCCTAATTATTTACTTAATTACATTTTAAAGATATAATTAATACCAACTAAGTATACCTATTTACTACCAAAAACAAATTTCAATTTTAATTTAATTAATTTGTAATTAAATTCTGTCCAGCTCCGTTCAACACCACATCAACCATTGCCAAAAAAACAAAATTTAATTAATTTTGATAAAGCAAATAAAATTACGTCATCAATAATTACTGTTTGTTTGTGGGTTACAAAGCGTGCACGACTTAACCGATATTCAAGATATTTAGATTGCAATTGTTATAAATCATAATCGAATTAAACAAATATGTAAAAAAAAACTTCACTTCGCCATCTTAATAAAAGATAAAATATGTGTCATTATTTTTACAATGAGAATTGTAAGTAGGGGTCGATAATTTAAATAATCTATCAATCAACCTTGTATAGAAAATTAGTATCCGGAATCAAAAATTTTTCAATCTGGATAATCCGGAATCCGGATAATCAGTATTGGTTATCCGGAATCCGAGCAAAACCAAAATCCGGACAAAATCGATACGCATCCTGATAAAACCGGTTTTCGGATAGAGTCGGTACCTATTAGACTGAAATCACGATACAGACAAAACAGTGGATAGGTCGTAAAATATTTCATATTTTTAGTATTATGCTCTGTAAAATCGTTATTTTGCGAAGTGTTTGGATCCTATCCTTTAAAAGACGAAGCCTAGGCAATGACCTTGTTATTTATATTCTTGTAAGATAATACTATTAGGTAGTATAATTATATTAATGGCAAATTAATGTGACAAATAAGTTATCTAATATCGATGTAAGCACTACTATATTAACTTGGGTTGTAAAATGAGAAAGGCAGTATTTTTGACTTTGTCGGACGTGTCGGTGACAATAAAAGAATTATAAAGGTTACTTACTAATAATTGTTTCTTATATTTTGTATTATTTCTAACATTTTATAGGATTATTTTCAATAGTTGTCATTGTTTCATCTCCTACGATTTTCAAAATTTTATTTTAAAATTATATTTTAGAATAATTTCGTATAGTTACTATATAAATTTGGAGAGGTCACATACTAAAATACTCATATTTTGTATACGATTTAACACGTACGTACACAAACTGAGTCTAATGAGTCTCGTTCATCGTTCTTAAACAGATTCGTCCTCTAAAACCCTATTTTGCGTACTTGTTACATAAATAACAATTTTTGTATAGTATAGAAGTACTATTTTTTCAGGACGTATTTTGTGAATTTAAGTAATTAATGAGGCTCTTGTTACAATCCTAAACTTTCTGACTTTCAAAGTCAAACAGATCATTTGACGCCAATTTATTTCTCCTCTAATGATTACTTTTCTCCCCCTTGCTAGTAAAGTTTCATATTTGTGAGGTTCGTATTTACTATTTAAATAATTTCGTTACATAATATCTTCATTTCTCCTTTGGTCCATACCGTTTCGTTTACTTTGGGTTCATTACCATTAGAGACAATAAGGCAGTTTACTGTTCCTCGTGCTTTTGTGTAACATGGAGATCCTTTAACCCTTCTTTATGATACTTACTTAAAACATATTCTGTTTACTCGGATACTTGCAATGTTTGTATGTTTGAGAACTGGCATTGCTATAATTAAACTCTGTATCATAATAATTAGCAAACAGAAAAGGAAATAATTAGAAGATGCTTTTGTAAATAGCTTCATTAATTGCAAGCGCAATCAATTTATTTGTTGTTGTTTACCTACTTCGTGATATTGACGATTGTTTGAAATACATTTATATTTACATAGTGTCCATCTAATACAGAATAGCATATACACGACACGAAGGATAATATATTTAGGTTAGCCATTCACTTTAATTAGGACTGTTGACTTTGGTTAAATGCTAAAATAAAAAATAGAACTTGTGGTGTTTTGAGGGAAACTTTACATTTATCTAACATTACACCATAAAAATCAAATAAAAACATATAAAGCCCGTTTTACATTAAACTAAATCTTGAACTAGATATTGTTCAATTTTTGAAACAATCTAAATTGTGTAGTATCATACAGCAAATTGTGTGAAATATCGCATTGCTTCGTAAATTATTGTCTGAGAAAATAGATAATTGCGGCTGTCAAATTATTATTATATGCGAACTGTGCAGAATCACAAACTAACTATTGTAGGTACGTATACAAAATTGTCTCAATATAACACAGAGTTCATTAAACACAAAGCAATTTATTGCTCAAGATATTGTTCAATTTGTTGCGCAATTTATTGTTCAATATTTAGCGTAGTAGTGTAAAACGGCCAAAGTAAATCTCAATCCAAACGAATTGTTCTCATCTGATAAAATTAATCATGAGGCAACTTATTCCGTTCTGTTTCTATTTTAGCGTCAATGTTACGTTTCTATATGAATTAATGTTAAATTTGAAAACAACAATGTTTTTGTAATTAAGTTTTAATTGTTAGAAATATAAATTGGTTGCACTTGCATAGTACCTACAATAAAATCAATTGATGGTAGTTTATATTCAAGTAGTAAGCTTTAGTTATATTGTTATGTTATGTTTTTTTTTTATATAAAAGAGCATACTCGTATATAGAAATCTTAGTATTTGAAGATATTATTTCCAAAATTGCTCTTAGGTATTTAATTTCAAACTGATATACCTATATTTTATGAAAATCAGCCTAACCATCGTCATCATTCAAACTAGGTGTGTAAAATCGGGGAAAATTTGATTTCCGGATAGCCGCATTCCTAAATACGAAAAATCCGGTTAAATTAACTTTAACTATAACTTTAATATATTTTAAGTTAATTAAACTTTAAATATAACTTAGATAATAAATAATACAGCTGACAATTGTTTGTATTGTTTGATCTAATTACTACAAACGAATTTACCCCTGTGTAACTCCACATTTATTTTTACAGCTTTTTCAATTCGTTGTTCCATAGGACCTACATACTTTTCTGGAAAAGAAAAAGCAAATATTCTGCAATCTGTGTTACAATTATTAGGATGATTTTTCAATTTTTTCTTTATACGGTTCTACAAATTTTCGATTGCTTATTTTATTTGAGATTGTGTAAAATGTATTGCAATAAATTCAAGATACAGTACATTATACTTTTATTTTGATTTTTATTGAAACTTTTGTACAATAAAAAATGATTTTCTTTACGTCTGGGCCAACTCATGATTTTGTGCTCGTATTACAAGCAAAAAACCTTTGTTCTGAGTTGGATAATAAAAAAGCAGCTCAAGAAATATGCTATTAATATAAAATTTAATAATGTAAAGCTTGAAGTATCTTTAAAACAATAATAATTGTTGCCTGCGTAAACTATCAAGTACTTTACCCACTTTGTTACTCGAGAATGGAAATTATCAACGCTCGCTTCACTACAAACGAAACTTTGAACTTTACAACAACAACAACAACACATAAAGCCATAAAGTAAAGAAAAAACTTATCAGATTAATTGCATTTTTCAATTACTAATATGCGAAACATCTATAGTGTAAGTACATACATTGAAAAAACAATAGTATATTGTAATACAAGTGTGGAAAGTTCATTGAAAAACTAGTATGACTAGCACGAGCGACATCATACGAGTTTGGAAATAAACAATAATTGCAGATCAATGCTTTTTTGCAGACGGTTGCAAATAGTGACGGTCTGATAATATTTTTAATCAAAATTATTTTTAAATATCAAGTTTCTTTACAGCTACCTACCTATGTATTTTTCTACCTTCAAAATTTTATCTTTTGTAGGTTATGATGATATAAATGAAAAATTACAAAATTTCTGTTTTAATTTCTTACAAAAATCAATTAATTTTGGAAAAAATGTTGTGTATAATTCTGGCTTAAAGTATTTTTGCAAACTTCGACTAGTTGCAGGCTGCAGCTCTCGCTGCCCTCGAGCGCTCGTGCAACAATATTTTGCCTCAATATGTAAAAGGCTACTTTCAGTCTTTGCGGCATACAAATAACTTAAATTTATGTTTTTTTATTTTAGAACAATAACTAAATACTATTTACTTATGTACTTTTTATTTGATATTTGATATGAAGGAGTTACGCCACTGACGTGGCGACGTGGGTGCATTAAAAATAGAAAACGTAAATCTCTTTGCAAAGTGGTGCCAGAAATTTTTCAAATATGGAATTTAAGTTTCTTTCTGAATCACTTTTTGTTCAGAAATATGAATATTAAATTCATCTTGTATTTTTCAGTGTACTTAATCTAACAAATATACGGGATGTTTTATACAACCACAATCTATAGAAATCTATGAAAATATGATCGGTGATCTTTCTAACTTTAAATATTCTTGTTAACGGTTGGTGAAGATGTCTAGGTGTAACTTACAGCTGCCGGTGAAGTTCATGGGATGCGTGATGGCGTCGTAACGGTCGATGGAGAGTGCGACAAGCACATACGTGCTGGAGTAGGTAACCGTCGCCTGCAGGAAGCGGATGAGTTTGCACGCCACGTTGCCCGCGTACCACGCCACTGTCATACGCCAGATTATGTCTGTTAGCACGCTGATTAGCCCCACCGTCAGATCTGAAACAACAACCAAAAATACATCCATGCTTAATTCGAAAAATATAAATAATCTTAAAAACACCTAGGTATATAAATTCAAACATCAATATATTTCATTACTCAATATCAGGATAGTATCTATATAGAAACAATGGTAGAAAAAAATCTATATAGGTACTTAAGACGATCTTCGACCGCGCCAGAAAACAACCAAAATCATGTATTTCGCGCGCCAGTCCACAATTTTTGTTATTAATTGAACACAAATATCGTTTATTTTAAAATGCAGTTAAGAAATTCGATCGGTTATTTCGCAGATTCAAGTTTTGTTAACGACATATTAAAATTTAAAGGTAATTCATTTATAAATAAAAGTTGTACAATGCCGCGAAAACCCTCTTTCTTACACATATTGCTGTTTTTTTTACAAATATGGGTAGCAAAATTATTTTTTCTTGTCAAACATAAATTATTATTTGTAATTTTTATGTTTAAAAAAACAACGCTATAGAATAGCGTGCGGAATCAATGTTTTTACTGTTTTATGCCATGGGTAGAGGATCACCTTAAGGGCGTCTGGTCATGCTTTAAATAAGTCGATTTCTATGATCTCAAAATTTAATATAGGTACCTAATTGAATTTTATTAATTATGGCTAACATAAAAATATTTTTTTTAAATAACGTCAATAAAAATGTTATTTTGTCAGAGTTTTTTTTATATTTCTTTAAAATCGACGTATTTATATCATGTCCGAACGTACTTAATCCAATTCTTTGATATATAACGACATTTGAGTCACAAGATTTTAAACCATAAATATAGTTCTTGGGAGCAATATTTTCATTTATCTAGGTATATTATGCTCTCGATTATGCTATATTTATCAAAAAAGTTCAATTTTTATTATAGTTGATGATGAGTTTATTCAAAAGGAGATTGGTGGAAAACGCATAAAATTGTATAGTGAAATATTCGAAATAATGGCAATAAAAGTGTTCCTTATAAAATATCGAGGTCGGAGATTTAGAGCAAACCCCAAAACAAAATTGTAAAAAACAACAGCGCTATCAAAATTGTCAATAATTTATTATTTTCTCGTCGGCTGCGCCTAAAGTTTCTCTTTTTTCTTAGAAAACGGCCACTTTGTCTCGTATATTACAGCAACAGCCTCGCACATCGTCCTTCTTTTTCTTCTTCTCATTCCCCATTTCCAGAGGAAGGAGAACTATTGATATGAAAACTTTTTACAAGTTTCTCCTTTTGAAACTTATGCGGTATTTACAGCAAAATATTGGTTTCTTATTACGGGCAAATTGCACTGTTTGCCACAGAACCGCATGTGATACTTTATTAAGTTTCGCTCACAGAAGTTTTTCTATTTCACTGCAAACTGTGAAAGGCGGCTGACATCAAACTATAAATACTAAGTAACTTGTAAATAAGTAAATATATCATCGCCGTTAGATTCCTCCATTTTCAGAAAAAAATACCAAGAATACATCTACTATCGGATTCATAATATTATAGTCAGTTGGGTTAAAAGATTAATAACGTGTTTAATCAAAAAATTTAAACAAAACTTTTATACTGAAGTATGCATATTTCTACGTTATAATAATAAGTTTCAAAATATTAAATGCGTATTTGTGTAGAAATAACAACAATTTATTGCAAAAATGAGCTATGATTTTAACATATATATATTTAGAAACTTGTTAACTAATGCCGTCTAATATTAAAAAAGTGCATATTTTGATATTAAAGTACTAGCCATAATCTTTGTTCAGTACTGGAACTTATTAACATAATTTAAAAAAAAATGTTTATATATTGTAAATAATAATCAGAAAAGTTAAAATTTATGACCTTGGTTACTGGTGACTTATCTTATAAGATTCAAATTCAGGTAAACGATTATTACAATTCAATTAACAATTTTCAAACAAAAAGCATTATACCTATGTCACACCGGCGTGGCATGAAGCACGTTGCTCGATGTGGCCTTTTGCTCGATGAAAAGCTGCCAAAGGGGTGTCACACCGGTATAGCAAAATGCCATACGAAAATCTGTATATTACTATGTTTACTTCATACTTTGAAGGTTTTTGAAAAAATTCTTCAATTCTTTGTGTTAATTAAAGCAATAATTAGTTCATATATTGACAAAAGCTTAAAGTATTAGGTATATTCTTATTATCTAATTACTTACTGTTATTATTTTAACATCAATTATTCACCAAATGTCAAAAATTGTATTGGGGCCTGTGAAATCAGCAACATTTCTATATGTCAAAATGCTCGATGGAATAGCGGCGATACAATTTTTAAATCCTTTATATTAACTTCACCGTCTTGCCGTCATCGTCAAAAAAACAAAAGTCAAAAATGATCCACTTCCCGGGATCTTATCGAGCTGAAATTTTACAAATAGACTTTCGTCACCTAACAATGCACTTTGGCAAAATTTCAGATTCTCCGCCATCTTGAAACGAAATGGCGGATAGCTATCTTAAAATGTACTGCACCGATTGCGGTCAAATTTGGTACAGTAAAAGCCAAGGATCTAACTTATGATATAGATATATTAAAATGTCAGTCCGCCATCTTGAAAGAAAATGGCAGCTAGCTATCTCAAAATATACTGCACCGATCTGGTTCAAAAACAAAAATTTAAATAAATATCGATCGAGTCTCATATATAAAGGATTTATAGTGAAAAACTTTGTTTTTACGGGTTCATTTTTTACGTTATTCATTTGTTCCATCGAGCACCATGCCGGTGTGACATAGGCATTAACAATTCTATTAAATATATAAGACATTGTTTACCTGAATTTGAATCTTACCATAGTAACCAAGATCTTAAATGTTAACTTATGTGATTATAATAAACAAAATATAAACATTAAATACTACTACTTAACATATCTTTATGACTATGCCTAAAAGTAGATAAGCGTGGTAAAATTACAAAAACTCAATTATTTTATTCCAATAATTTCTTGTTTTTTGTAAAAATATGATTTGTCAACCAATCATAAACTTCTTAAAAGTGCTGAGATGTGAGTGTATCAAAAAATTCGTTATATATTACATGAAATATTAAACTGTTTAAAAAAATTACCTAATGTAATATTATTAATACCGCGTTTAATACTTCCCACACTTCATTTTGACTGATATCGATAATATCTAGAAGAAAATATAGGAAAAATACATTTAATTTTTTTTTTTTATACAAGAGGACAAGATGTTGTTATATTTTGTATCAAAAAATTGACAATGGTTCATGAGCTCATTTTTCAATATACAACTAGAAACAACATAATAATTATATTTAATGATTGTATATTTCATGTCAAAAACACCTTTGAAAACGAACATTGACAATAGATTTGAATTGTTTTTGATGTACACAGAAAAAAAGAAATTTTACAAAAGGATAGTCGGTCTGCTAAAAAGCTAAAAATATCTGTGTATATTATAAAGAATTCCTTTGATCTTATTGTTGGGCAAACATAATAATATTTGGTGGAATATTTACAATGAAAAAACAATTTCCTTTAAGAGCATCACAAAATTAAAATCTATTCTTTAAAAAAAATATCTACCAAATTTTTTGTTTATTTTGAAATAAAATAAAATAGTTCATAATTCATATAACAACATTCATCTTTATGTAAAAACATGGAATAGCTTATAAATTCTTACCTGCAATAGCGAGTTGTTTGATAAAAAAATTCATCCTAGATTTTCTGCTTTTGTTAACTGTGAGAGTAACTAGAACTGCTGAGTTGCCGATTACTATCATCACAAAAAGGATCCACAGAATTGTAAATTGTTCAGTCTGAAACGAAAAAAATTTATTAGGTAAGTAAGTGTAGGTACAAGTATACCTACAATTTACAAGTTTTTTAGGTCTTGAAACATCGGACCAGGTAATAAAGAAACAGTTACATGTACTTTCAAACCAGTAGCACTGAAATTTTCAATATCTTTATTTTTGCGAATTTTGAATAAAAATATTTTGTTTCTTTTTCTATGATCAGTATATCAAACTATATAACTTATTAAAGTTTCGTGCAGAGGTATAGAAACACTTTGTATATTATACAGGGTAATTCACAACTTCGTGCATACATTTTAATGACATATAGTATACTCATTGGCGTAACTAGGTAGGGGCTAGGGTGAACCCGGCCTCCCCTAGCATGCGGACAAAAATTGCGATTTGCTCCTCTTAGAAATTTTTGAAAAAGGAAAACATTCAGTTCGGAAAATAATATCTTATAAGAAATTCGAATTCTTTACAATGTATTATATCTTGTTCCAAGAACAGTACAAAATTATTTTTTGGGCCCTGTTCACAAGAGGATTCTTTGAAGATTCTTTCCAGATTCTGAATCTCGAAAAAAAAATTCGCAGTTTTGAAGCCATTTAACAAGTAATTCTCACAATAGGTAATTATTTTTCTTAAAATTTTTAAGCATGAAAGAATATTCAAAAAATCCTCTTATGAACAGATCTTAAGAGCCTTCTCCCACTTGGGTGCATAATATTTCAAGTATAAATATTTCTATATTTCAGCTCAGTTATTATAATTTCTACTCGTGATTCGTGAAAGAGAGTGAAATAATTTTCTCTTTATGGAAAAACTTAATTTTAACCCAAAAATATTTTCGTCAGCTGCGCTATTTTTTCCTAGTTACGCTAATGATAGTACTCAACGTACTGATCATGGAACATAAAGAATATTCAAAAAATTCGTAAATTTAAAGGCAGTTTTCGCAAGAAACACTGAATTGTTGATTGTATAATGTAATTGTAATTACCTATATGAATGAAAAAAAAATTCTAATTAATTGTGCAATGGCAAAAATAGTAAATATTAAAAAAAATCTATTTAACTAGGATTCTGATCACTATTTGTTATTTACGGATTGTTTTCTCTCAAATAATATTTTTGGTATGTTGCTCATATAGTCTAGTGTGTTGCTTGAAAGCGACATAACTGATGCCGGCCCTGGCCTTAGACTTTTTTAACTATAGTTGCATAGCTTTGCCCCCTCCCCCCAAAATCCACCACTGCAGTGAACTGTAAGTAGGCAAAGGTATTCATTCGGGTTTATCTAAGTATATTACATATTTTAGAAAACTAGTCCGACATCAGTCATTGTCATTATGTAATTGAGAAGTAGGTACCTAATAATAATTATGTTGAATGGTAAACAATAACAAAAATAAATCTGTAAGATCTTTAAATAGGCAGTCGGCCCAAATTAAAAATAAATAATCATTATTATCCCAATATTAAAACAATATTTCATTTCTGGTACAATAATTCTGTTTTATAAATAACATTTTTCATTAGTATGTTGATATTTTTATTGCTAATATATGTATCCGGTTAACTAAAAAACACATTATTAAACAAGTGAAACCAATAAAATAATTTTAATAACCCACTTTAATAATTAACCTGTCAACATTTACAAATTTTAAAGCTGTCACTAAAATAGATATCGAATTAACTGCGGGTAGGAACAAATTTATTGCTCAATAACGTTTAATTACATCTATATTTGATCTTCTCTATGGAAATTAATTGCGTTCTAGTAGAGCACAATCAGTCTACGGAAACAATTAATTTTAAATCGTTAATAACCACTTTAATTACACTTAACAACGTTTTACGAGTTGTGAATTCGATAAATTTATTTAATTATGGGCCTCATGCTGAGATCGCAGCAGTAAACAGTGCTAACTACCGAAATGAAGGATTTTGATTAGGAGGCTTTGAAAATTAAGCCACTAAGATGGCTGATTATTAATTTCTAATTTGTTAATTATTATTTTGAAGTTTTCGTTAATTTTTATATCTTCATTGGTTTTTATGACAGAATAAAGAAAAAAATCTCTTAATAGATCCTCTATTATTATTAGGAAAAGGAAACCTACTATACGAGCTCAGTCTCGTTTCAGTTGGCCCACTATAGTGTGGCCATGAGACGAGACGAGACAAGACGAGACGAGACGAGACGATACGAGAAATAATCAATTCTCGTCTCGTCTTAAATTGTCGAAAACATTTTTTGCCATCTATTTGAAAAGTAAGAAGTGAATTTAGGCACTTTTTTGTACATTTATGTTAAATTTGCACACAATTCTTGTTTTAGAAATAAAAATGCTACGACCAAAAGAAATTAAGAAATTGTTTTGGCATTTTGGAAGAGAATAATATCAATTTTTACTTCCTTGTACGGAGTAATAAGGAAGTATTGTAATCCCGAAAAATTTTGGTTTTCAGATTGCATCTAGTTGTGCATCTCCTATTTTTGGTTTCAATATACAAACCGGAAGTAGTAAATTTAAAAAAAATTTCGATAAATATTTAATTTAAGACAAATTTTTTTATTTTAAATGAAAGATTATGTGATTATTACCTACAATCGGTATTTTATAAATATTTTTGTATCTATGGTATCATTTAAGAATAATTAAAGTATATATTTATAATTTAGTATTTCGGTATCTTGTAGTCCATGATCGATTAACATTTGTTACTACGTAAAATTTAAATGTTTATGACGTGACAGTGACAATAGTAAAATATGCTTTATATCTTCTTCTGCAGTTTAAATAAAATGACTAAAATATATTTGTGAGTATACTAGTATAATAAGTTAAAATAATTTTTTATATTATTCTACATTTTAGTTATTAAGAAAAGTATAAACAAACAAGACGTACAAGGAAGTCATGTGGTGTCCATGTCAGATTTTTTTTCAATGTTTTAGTTTCAAGAATTTTCGATTTCTCGATAGTTATTTTTCGTCCCGTAGTTTCATCTCGAAAATCCGAGACGAGAAATTTAATTACGAGACGAAAATGAGACGAGAAATTTCTCGGCATCACTATGGCCCACTTACAAATTTCTCAATTATTGTCACGTAATCCAGAGAAATCTAAACAATTTTATAATGTGGTATTTCTTATTTTTACAGAAATATTTTTACATAACAAAATCTAAGAAACTATAATTATTCCAACTAAAGATAATAAATTAAACAAAAAAGGAAAAATATTCAAACAGGGGAACTTCAGTGTGACACGTACGAACGTACTTATTTGAAAAGATATCATTGGGAAGTGTTGTAATAGGTACCAATATTTTTTATCTAGATAAGATATAAAAATATCTAGATAATTATTAGATAATGTATAGATAATATAAAGAAATATAAAGGACATATTATACAGTACAAGCGGTACCAGCTGGAGAGCCGGCAGCGTTGCAAGCTTATGCGTTGTATGCTTGCAGTTTGATTACACTTGAATTCGATTAAAATTACAAATGAAAAAAGTTGGTTATAATTTTACTAAAATTATTATCTAGATGATAATTAAAAATTAGATAATAATAATTTGTAATATTATCTAGATAAGATAATAGATACATAAAAAAAATATCTAGATAAGATAATAGATACAAATATATTATTTAGATGATTTATCTAGATAAAATTATCTACATAAGTTTCAACACTGCCATTTTTCATAACGGTCTTTATTCTTAGTGGTTTTATATTTACTTAACTTCATAAATAGTGCTTGTGCATAAAACGCGTAATTTTTACCCATTTCGTTCTTGTGTTGAAATCAATAAGTTTCGCTTCGAGCTATAAGATTCGAGTTTATAAAGTTTATAAGAAGTGTGCACAAATTTCGAAAGAGGACCATAGGGACCAGTTTTCAAATTACGACAATATTAAGAAGAAGAAAAAAATACACCGCAAGCGAACTTTTTTGTGGTTTATTTACCTCCTAAAATCCAGCATAAAACGTACGTGGGCAGTACAAGAATGACAAAATTTTATTAAACAAGGATTTAATAGAGAAAGAATGGATCTACAGATGTGTCATTCTAAAATTTTGATTAAAAAATGATTATAAAAATTCCAAAAAATTAAAGAAAAATCCAATTTATGCAATCTTTACACGGTACTCATGATAGATCTGTAGATCCATTATTTCTCTATTAAATGTTTATAAAAAAGTAAATAGTAATCTGACAGTTTACTCGCAACGAAAACACTTTTACGGTATTTTTTAACTTCAAAATGACATTGCATAGCTAGGATGCTTATGCTTATCCAAAGTAAGAGTTTCGGGCTGATTTCAGGCAACCGTAGTAGTGGGGAAAAGAATGGAATGAAAAAAAGTAAAATCGCTAGTATTCGATAATTCGGAAAAACCTAGACGGGCCGCTTAAATAAGAAGATCTGTATATTTATACTAAGGAGGTAAAAGTTTTGTTTGTTTCTTGTACAAAAATAAATAAAAACGAGGTAAGTACGAAAATCTTAGTAGCGTTTGTAGTAAACACATAGCAATAAGCATGACGGTTCGCCTTGGCCATTGGCCCAAAAAGACAACAAAACTCCTGATTAACAATATTTTTGCAAGTGACTTATTGACTCATTGTACGATCAGCGAATCCGTAACATGAAATCAAATACCTACTTTATATTATCTTTATGCAACTGTTATAAAATATTGACAATGTACTAAAGTTTTTGCAGTCATTGCGAGATTGAAAATTGTTATTAATTAAAGCTGTAAAATTTGTATTATGTTTTAAAAATTGCAATTGTTCTATAGTTATCAAAATATGTACATTCTATAGTAAACACAATGATTACAACAAAATTTACTTAACAATAATTACATTGCAGTTGTAAAAAAAATGTGTTTACTATTCGTCTGCGAATTGTATTTAGCGTCCTCGATATTTTTAATAAATTGTAACGCTCCAGGACAGGACGCTAAATAGTCAATATAAATATGGGTACACTCATAACTATGTTACAGAAAATTCAAATTTGACGTTTTAAACTATTATTATTAACTCCATAGCAGTGGCGCGCCCAGGATTGCATCTTGGGGGGGGCTAAAAATTTTTTAAATGAAATCTGTAGTACGGTACAAGGAAAAAATGCGCCGCCGGCGAATTTTTTTTCGGGTTCAAGGTCAAACACCTTTAAATTGAAAGTTTCATTTTTTTAAAGATAAACAGTTGCACGTTTTACTCTCTTTTTTGTGCACACACGTTGTTTTTTCGGCAGCTTGCAGCTTTCTTGATGTAATTTCATAAGAACGACTCTGAGCAGAGTCATGTCAGTTATATAGAAAAATTTAATTTCAGTAGGCGAGCATATACTATACATGCTAAATAATTATGAATATGTTAATTCAGTGTCATCTTTTCAGTTTCACTCCCAAGTGCAGACAGAAAAAAGGCGATTATTTTTAGTCTTCAGTGAACCTTAATAATCTTACATAATGTTTAAAATGTTTAATGAAAAAAATTGAAAAAAGTCCAATCGTCTGGGGAGGGCTCAAGCCCCACGAGCCCCCCCCCCCCTTGAGTGCGCCCCTGCTCCATAGTAACAATTTATTCGCTGTTTATTAGCAAGTAAATTACATTATTTTTAAATCACTCAACACATTTTTATATCACTCTGAAGTTTTAATACTATATTATTCAACGAGCGAATTATGATAGCAATTATTCATTCGGACGAAGTTTGCAGCACGAGCCAAAGGCGAGGGCTGTAAGTCCGAATGAATAATTGCCATAATTCGCGAGTTGAATACTATGCTTTTTCCATGACCATTCAACAAAACTTTTTAAAGAAAATAATAAATTTTTGAGGTTCATTATAAACGTCTAAGCAACATGAATTAACACAATTTTATTTAACATTTTTAATTTACAAAATAAATAATAATATTGTTTACTTCTATTATTTTAAATTATTTTGCACTCACCCACTGTGCTCTCCTTACGGATTATCTAAAAAATTCATAACCTTAAAAGTCAAAAAATCAGTGATCAGTACTCTGCGTATTTAAAACTACGTCGCCCCACTCTGATTGGCTTAAAAACTGATGAATAATGGCGTTTCTATAGCAACCACAATCTGATTGGCTTAAAAGTGCTGAATAATGATTCATATTCTTTACATTATAATAATGAACCATCTCTATCTAAAAACGTATATATATATATATATATATATATATATATATATATATATATATATATATATATATATATATATATATATATATATAATTGATGTTTTACTTAATGGTCGTGGAAAAATGTATTAACTTGCCACCATCAACTACCTACTTTGATTCGTTTTTTTGTTATGTCAAAATAAATTTTTAATTCATATTTGAAATAATTTCGTCAAGATTGAATAAAATATTGTATAAACCACGTGAGATACGAATGTTTATTCACTCGAAGAAATTACCCCACTCGCCTTTCGGGCTCGGGAGCTAAACTTTCGTTTCTTGAATAAACATTAATGTATCTCACTTGGTGTATAAATATCTATTAAAGTAGTTGAATGGTGTATTTTATTGTAAACAGTAATAAGTATACCACTTGAAATAATGTTGTATAGGAAAAACAACGTCAGGTATTTATATTTTGCTGTAGTTGTTTATAGGTATCTATTGATGTAAGATAAAAGTTAGTTATAAATACAAAACTTGTTCAAAATTTAAAATTACACAATGAGACCACAGTTGCTTTGTTAGTTCTTGAAAAACGCAATGGAAATTAGTCAATTAGCATTATTTCAGAGTACTATGGAACTAGGATTTTTTTTTAGTTTCCTTACTTTCCTTTCTGGGTTAGTTTGATATAGCCATTGTAATGAAATACGTGTTATCATGAGTATTTTTATCACGCAATTTTCATTACACTACCTAGAGTGTAATTGTAAATTGTAAACGGAATCATGCCCAAAAACGCACGTAATTTTACGTTTGACTCACGGTCACTCACGCTCACGAATATGTTTTATAGTCACGCCCGATCACGCACGGCGGATCACGTTAAAACATTTCTATGAAATTTTACAATTATAAATTATTGTGTAGTAGCAGTAACTGGTAATTATAATCTAATATAGTATTTTGCAAATTATGAATTATATTATGACTAGTGAATTCTACTCACGCCCGAAAAAATTTCGCTCTCGCCCGATCACGCCTGATCACGCTTCACGCACGATACATTATATTTTACGACCCGTGCCCACATCTACTACTATACGTAGTTATACTGTTAGTTTGATTTTTATTTAGCATTTTTAGTTGTGAGAACTAGGATTACGACACAGGCAAAGACAATTGACATGATTGGGTTAACGATAATTATTATAATAATAATTACTTAGTTTATTTTATAGGAATTTATTTGGGTAATTATGAATGAATTTATTAAGTAATTAATAATGTGTTTATTTAAATAGAAAAACCAAAGTTGTAGAAGTTGAATGTAAGACGTGGAACAGAAAAGATCTAAAATAATAAATATAATTGAGACACATAATATTATACTTATTCGAACTTTATTCCATATTTCCTAGGACTCTCCTTACATTTGTGTTAAAATCTTGTTCAATTAGTATGTTTTTAAGTTAAAAATTAGCAATTCCAACGGACATAGAAGTTTCTACCGAAAATATTAAATAATGAAAAAACTAAATTTTAATCGAATTTATTATTTGGTCAACAAAAATGAGTGTGTGCTATTATGAAGTTTATAAACCAAACTAATACTTCTCTCAAATCAATTAGGTAACTATAGCAAAATTTAAAAAAATAACACATTTTTCCCTATACCCACCAACCAATAACAGAAGTAAACATTGTGAATGAGGATTTAACCTCTCTAATTCATCTGGTGCTAATGTTAATGTTCGAATTCCCAGTTCTTTGTTAAACCTCTCAGTATCAATAAACACTCTTCGACATCGGTTGTCGACCTCAACTTCTTGCTTCTTCTTGCACGCCGTGACGTTCTCTCAATCGCAGGCCACGTGATTCCGAGCGCTCGAAGTCAGTAACAAACGGTAGCAAGTTCCGGTAAGCACCGGAAGAAGCAATTCGGTACAACGCGCCATTTCCTAATCCAGGTTTCAGCCCATTAACCCACTTGGTGGAGACGGAGATATTGCTAGCTAAGATAGTGAGACGCTGGATAGTATAGTTTATTCATTTTTAGGAGATGGAAGTAATTAGTTAATTATCAGGAAGGTTCTGAAAAGTAATGACTGTCTGATCAAATATTAATTTGTAGGTTTATCGACATTTTTCTCAAAACCTAATTTTTTATACTGTGGTAAAATTTTTATCAACATTAAAGGTACGTAATATATTTGTATTATTTTTATGCAAACGGTTATTTTTTTATATATCAATCAAGGTATTTAATACAAAATTTACAAATGTTACACTTGCAATATAATTCATAAAACGTTAACAAATACGTACAGTCGGCACATCAGTATGCCATTCAAAATATTAACATTTTGATGTTACGCAGGATTTACTGTTAATTGATTTTTAAAATTCTTAAAAATAAATTTACATCTGCTATTATTGTCATACTCTACTATTTTTATTTTACTAATACATGTATGTAAGTAGGTACTCACAAATATACCATTATAAAAATCTGATGTGGCCAGCACACAACCTCCCACCATATCTAGACTTATAAACATAAATGTATACTTTTATAAAAACAATTACTGGAAATTCAGTCAATTTTATTTGCTTTATTTCAACCTCAACCGGTTTCACACCCCATATCTGGCTCATCGTCAGGAGCTACAATTAAAATAAACTACATTTACATTACCTGAATCAAAAGATTCATTCACAGGAAAACTCTTCTGTGTTGAAGCCATCCTTCGTACTTATGACTTATATGGCGTTAGTATGCCAATCTGTCACCCGTCTCACCCGTCAATATTATTTACGCACACGTATACAAAATTCTAATTTTTTATTTAGTAATATTTGAATTATCGTTATCATCGCGAAAACATCAAAATTGTATTCTAGGGACCTCAAAACGTGCTTATTCATTGAAATCTCACTATCGAATTTTTAGTCATAATTACAATACCTCTTTTAGGTCTGTATGGCGAGAGATAAAAATAGACGGTCCCCTTAAAAAGAAATAAGAATATACGATGTATTGTATCATTCTCATCATCATCGTTATTTTTATATTATTGTGTTAAATAAATCAATAGGCCTTTTGACAGTTCAATTGCACTGTTACCAAATAGTGAAGACAAGGTCTTTATTTGAGCGTGCCATGATAAGCTATAGTTTGTATAAATTCTATTTACTTGAAAGTTTGTGCGTCAGGATGTCTTGTCTCTGTGTTTGTAAATGTTCCGATGTTCACTTCTCACATCAGAATGAATTGTTTTTGTAATCGCCCCGTCACATCTAGACGGCCATTGTAATGCCCCCTGGACTTATCTTGGATTACTACAATGGACTGCGATCTGTTTTTGTTCATTCGACTCAGCAAATTGATTCCTTTGTTTTTATATCTATTCCTACTTTGATATTATTATATTGTACCTACATTACAATATCAAATAATTTTATTCTACCTAAAATATATTTTATTTGATTATTTCAATGGATATTGGAAACTAGAGATACATAAAGTAAATTAAATGAAAGAGTTAATTAAACAAAAGCTATAAATAGAATATATAATAGAACTGAACAAACAACAATATACCACTTACGTTGTTTTCTTTTTATTTGTAACAAAATACAAAGATGGTAAATTTAATTAAACAATTTAGATTTCAAAGAAAATAATAATAAGGCAAACTTAATACAAAAGACAATAATATATAGATTACCAGTACAAGAATAGTATGCAACAAGTGTGGAATGATGCATATTCAGATCGAGTGGAAAGTTTGTGAGACGAGCCATAGGCGAGTTTCATGGTTTCTCGAGAGCGGAATAGCCATTCCAAACGTGTTGCAGACTATATTTTCCGTACGACTATAAATTTAATTGCATTAAAAAACATAACTTCTGAAACTATTAAAATAAAAATATATGTATTTATTTATAATATAATATTCTACATAAAATTAATGAATTATTAAATCTAAACGTATTTTAAAGCTAGTCGCCAACCAAAAACATTGAATAAAGTTAAATTATTATAACTCACCACATTTCATTCCATCACTAGTGACGGAATGAAACAATTCCATAACAAGTGATAAAATGTACCCATTCCATAATTGAAAATTATGTAAGAATGATAACATTCGTATAGAAACTTTTTTATAAGTAACTATTGTCTATTGATAAATATATTTATTATAAATAAATTGATTTTTCAAATAATTAATGTTTTTCATTCATTCATTAAAAAAGCATTTTATTGTTGTTAAGATCAATGTTTAAAGGTAATAACTATCACAAAAATTTCAAATGGTGTTTAAATAATTTATTAATCCAATGCACTTAATTAACGGATATTAAAATTTACAATTATTGATGTTGAAATTTTATTGTGCTGCTGTTTATTTGATAAAACATGAAACAAAAATATTGTCATGGCACCAGAAACTATTTAATATTAAGATAAATTGCATGTCTCCTGATTGGTCTGTATCGATGACGAGTAGGTACCTATACTTCATTTCAGCTAAGAAAATAGCGTTGGGTTAGATAGGGCAATGATATTCTTAAATCTGATTGGTTGAGATGAGAGGTAGATTTACACTAGCAAACATTTTCATTTTCGTTAACATTACTTATACCTTCTTATTTTGAATTTCATAGTTACTTCGAAGTACTACATTATTCTATAGATGACAGCTTTATTCACAAAACATAACTTATTTAAGATCGCGTCAAATTTTGAACTAATAAAATGTGTGAATGTAAAACTTACTGGCATTCGCAGTGCCATCTGCTATTTTCTTAGCTGAAATGAAGTATAGTGCATTAGATTATTTACTTGGCGTTGAAAAATCGCTTAAATTTATATTATAAATGTAGGTTAAGATTCAGGATACAAATATTTGGTGTTGATCTACATATTGATTGCTGGTAAAATTATATAGAATTTATATTACTTGTTTCTCTTTTGCAGAAGAAATAACTTTTACTCCAAATAAATAATTTCGTTTCATCTCTTCTCAAAAATTAATCGAATATTTAGCTCAGTGCTCACGTCAGTATCTCGCAAAAATTAATAAAAATAATCAATCGGCCAACTTCAAAGCATTCGTACGCTAAGTGGCCGCGATTAAATCCTCGTAATCGGCGATAACCGTTCGCGATTCACTGCTTGAAATTCGAGTAGAAGCAGAAACGCTTTGCGGTGGTTTCTGGTGGAGGTGGATCGAGAATCCGCTTCATAAACAAACTTTCCACAGGAACGGACTTAGGCATGGTCATCATAGCCTATAGCCCAGGATTCATTTCACGGTAAAAATTTTAAAAATATACCTGACAATTTAAAACAGAAAATTAATAAAAATTAATTTATTTCGTGACCGACAGTAGAAGTTGATTTCTATAACATCAAAATTGGGATAGAAACGTCACAGCTTCTCTTAAGAGCCTATTGCATGGCAATAATACGCATTGTAAAAGGAGTAATTTTTGTGAGGATCTCAATCTAATACTGTTATACGTATGATGTTGAATTTTTGTATGTAGATTAAGGAAGAATACTAAAAGTGCGGAATCTTCAAAATCTTTAATTAATGTAATTAGTTTGGCTTTTATAATTATGCGAAATTCGGTGAAAATTGTACAAGTTTAGATATAATTTATGGCAATTCTGTTGATAAAATTGTAGTTTTATTGTTTTTCTGCCCTTTTTACATCTATGTTCTACTCATTTTGTCTTTAAACTCAATAATAACTTTTATAGTTTATACATGAGATCTTCACGAAATTCTAGTGTTTAATTTCTTTTTATCTCTAATTGTTGTCGGAACAATATATAGTTTAAATTTTTCAATTCAACAATGCTTTGTCGTTACTAATGTAAAATTTCAGATTTTTATTTTGAGCAATATAGCAAGAATCGTGAATTCTTCTTCTTATTGCACTCAAGAAGTATAGCCCCTTAAGGCTCTACACTTGTTGAACGCAATATTGCTTCAACAGAATCAGAATTCAAGATTCTGGCTACATTGCTCAAAATAAAAATCTGAAATTTACCATAAGTAATTACGAAGCATTATTTTATTGAAAAATTCATACAATACATTGTTGCGACAACAATTAGAGAAAATAAGAATTAATTTATGTATTTTAATATTACAAATGATGGCTTTATTATTGCATATTTATTAATTTTGTTTTAAATAGTCGATTCCTTGCATTGTTCGTGAGAGTGCTAAGAAAATATTTTTTTCAAAAAAATTACACATCTGACGAAAAAAAATAGTAAAAAATCGGCCAGATTGACTATTTTTACTAATTTATTACTAAAATACCATTAAGTATTTCAAAATATAATTTCTTAGCACTCTAGAGTCATCTTTTAACTATCTATATATAAAGTATGAACAGTGTAGGTGTACTAACAAGAGCTCAGTTTGTAATATAGCAAGGTCCCTTTTTCACTATATTTTTGGCACAAGTGTAGCGCCTTAAGGAGAATGGTGTGCACATTTTAAACATGTTATTGTTTATTGTTATGATATGACATTATACAAGGTTGTCACGAAGTTTTATTTTTTTCTTTTTTGTTAAGTAAAGTGTCTTGAAATTTTAATGTCAAGTTAGGCTAGGCGATTTAAAAGTCGTTGCGATCAAAAAACCGCAATCGCAAAAAAATATTATGATACATGCACTAGCGACTAAATAATTGCAACTTTGATAATTTTACAATGAATTTTCAAGACACATGTAAATACGTAATCAATATTGGGTAAATCCCATTAATAGCTGAAGACTGTTAAAGGGACAATTCTATAAGCTTCATTTAGATTTAAAATATATTACTCTAAGAAATTTGTTCAATTCTACAGAATGAATATTAATAGCTTTAGTGAATTATATCATATAATTGCTTCTAAAAATTCAAATAAACGTAAAAAATAGTTTCAAATTGGTCGGCTTCTCGCCAAATATAAAATGCGATTAAACAATAACAGAAGAAAGTGCGCGTAGGTTCATTTGTTTTATGTAACACATTTTAAATCGCAACAGTCGCGTCGCTCGACTAAATAGGGCTGGTGGCATCTTTTTAATCGCTGCTATTATTTACTCGCATGGCCGCGCTTTCCCATTTAAAACTATGTTCCATTTGTGCAACTACGAGTATATAATCGCGCGACAGAAAATCTCTAGTGCACGCCTAGCCTTAGGTTTTGTATTAATATTTTTCGTTTTTAATTTTACTGGGTTGCGAAAAAATAATGTACTTTAGGAGCAATTATAATTTTTCCTCTGTACTTTTGTAGTCCTCGAACTTCAAACTGTAACTCATGAAAAATCATGCATTTCTCTTCCTTGATATTACACTATTTTTGTACATTCATATAGTGTCATTGTTTAAGTTTGTAGTTTGGAACAGTATTCAATATGAATAAAATATCAATGTTTTGAAGACAGTAAACAATAAATATTTTGACAATGACATTATCAAATCTGATTTGATTTTTCATAGTCATGTTATGCACTCAGCTTTCCGCCACATTTTAAATGAATTTAAAAAAATTTAGAGTATGCAGTGTTGTAATAGATAAACATATTTTATCTAGATAAAGATAACGATAACTTAATTTTTTAAATCTAGATAAGGTAAACCGTTGAGAAATTATCTAGATAGGTAAAGTAAAAGATAAATAATAATTATTATCTAGGTATTTTTTAATTATAGATAATGTAAAAATATAAATGACATGTTATAAAAAGTATAAGCGGTACCAACCAGCTGGTGTGCTGCAAGCAGTGTTGTAATAGATAACAATATTTTTATCTAGATAAAGATAAAGATAACTCACATTTTATTTATCTAGATAATATAATAGATAATCATTGAAGAAATTATCTAGATAATAGATAAAAGATAAATAATTATTATCTAGATAAATATTAGATAATTCATAGATAATACAAAAAATATAAATGATATGTTCTAAAGTATAAGAAGTACCAGCTTGCACAGTTTGATTACATTTGAATTCGATTACAATTACAAATGAATTTTTTTTTCTAATATTACTAAAATTATTATCTAGATGATTTTTGAAAAATAGATAAAGATAATTTGTAATTTTATCTAGAAAAATAATAGATAAATAAGAAAAAATTATCTAGATAAGATAATAGATAAAAATATAATCTCGATAATTTATCTAGATAACTTGTTGTAAGCTTGTGCGTTGTATTGTATAATTGTAGTGTGATTATATAAATTATTTGATTTCGATTCAAATTAAGTATATAAAATTATATTTAAAAAATAGATATGAATAAATTGTTATTTTATCTAGATAAAATAATAGATACATAAGAAAAAAATATCTAGATAAGGTAGATACAAATATAATTATGTAGATAAGTTACAACACTGACAGTAAAACCTTAAACTGATATAATTTTAACCTGCGGTGCATTTGTCCTATTACTTTTTCTATAATTAACTCACTAACAAACATACTCCCCTAAAAACATTCATTCATCATTGGTTAAACCACAGATCTTACAAAACACCATTTCATGCAAGAAAGGGAAGAGGACCAAAATGTTTAGAAGCCCAAGACCTCGCAATCTGCAAGTCCGTCCCTGCTTTTTACTACGAATCGCAATTATTGACAATTAGCTCGGTGAGAATTAGCAGACGACCAGACCAGGAGAAGGCGATTGCTGGTTGGCAAATCAGCGAAATTTAATTAAATTAATATTACGATTGTTTAGATACCATGCAAATCGGGAATTTGCGACTCGCTAGCGTTGTGTAAGCGGATTGCAATCTTTGAATAACATTTATATCGAATGATTTAACTCAAGTACCTAGTGATCATTTTGTTCTTTGAGTTGCTGTTGGAAATTATAAATAGGTATATACAGGACTGAAGATGAACACTTCAGAGCCTGAAGCGAAAATCTATAATCCTTTTTACCTAGAACATACCATACGTATATCTGGTACATAAATAATTTAACAGTTTATTATTCAATGATTTTATAATAGCAATTAATAAGTATGTTATTATTTATGAATTTTACATTGAACGATTATTTACGTTAAGAAATTCCGTCAAAATTTTACAATAATGTTTCAAATAGTAAAACGTTTAAGAAATCGAATATAGGAAATATATGTGGCGAATATCTGGACTGTGGTTCTGACGACTCAGGTTTGAATCCAGCCAGGTACGCATTCTAGTTAAAATCTACAAAAATCTCTCTTATGATGTACTCTCCAGTAACAACCATGAGTACCTGTAAGTTGACGGCTTGTAATATGTGAAAAATGTTATTATTGTAATAACACTATTGGTTTTTCTGACTGTGTGATGTAAAAACAATAAAGACTAAAATTCCAGTTTTTCATAAAGCAAACTAAAAAATCTGACGTGGACACCACATGACTTCCTTGTACGCCTATTAAACTGTTCATACTTTTCTTAATAACTAAAATGTAGAATAATATAAAAAAATCTGACTATTCTTTTAACTTATTATACAAATATATTAATATATAAGTAGGTACTACTACTACTGCTACTATAGGTACTCACAAATATATTTTAATCATTTTATTTAAACTGCAGAAGAAGATATAAAGCATATTTTACTATTGTCACTGTCATGTCATAATCATTTTTTACGTAGTAACAAATGTTAATCGATCATGTACTACAAGATACCGAAATAATAAATTATAAATATATACTTTAATTATTCTTAAATGATACCAGATACAAAAATATTTATAAAATACCGATTGTAGGTAATAATCACATATAATCTTTCATTTAAAATAAAAAAATTTGTCTTAAATTAAATATTTATCGAAATATTTGAAAAAAGTACTACTTCCGGTTTGTAGATTGAAACAAAAAATAGGAGGTGCACTAGATGCTATAACTGTCCTAAATACAAAATTTCAACTTTCTACGTCTCACCGTATTTGAGTTATGCGACATACATACGTCCGTCCGTTCGTCCGTCCGTCCGTACGTACGTCCGTACGTACAGACGTCACGACGAAACTAGTCATAATGGATTCAGAAAAGGTCAAAACGGATATTTCCGTCAAAATCTGAGAACCGAAATTTTTCACGATTACAATACTTTCTTTACTCCGTGTACAAGGAAGTAAAAATGACAGCCATTTTTCTAAAATAAATTAGCATCCAACTTTTTTTAGTCCCTGGACTATTATGAACAAATAATTTTCCATATTGACTTTTAATAACCTCTATGTAATATTTTATATATTTCAAAATTACTTAATTTTATTAACTAGGATTTCAGTTTCAGAAGTTTGGAAACAAAAATTAAAAACAATTATCGAATACAATTATTGGCCGTATTTTAAATTTGAGAGGCAGCAAGTATGCTTTTTGTAAAATGAGAAGAGAATGAATTACAAATTACCCACACCTGCATGGGAAATTATTAAATATTTCTTACACATTATGTTTGAACTTTGTTTGGTAGTTCACTAAAATCTATTTCCTTGGTGAATCTTATGTAAATGTTTTTATGGGATTATTTCTATGAAAAGAAATTTCTTATCTATTACGTACTCGCCTGCACAAAAAAGGAACAATATTTGAAATGGTTATGAGTAGTAGATAGTGAAAAAATATTTAACAGCTAAAAATAATTCTTTTGATGTAGAGAAACATTATAAAGTAAAGGCATCGGCAACCGTCTTATCCGTCCCAAAATCATATATTTTTTGTATCGATGAAACAAATAAGTATATTTTATTTAGAAAGTTTTGAATTTATTATTCACCATACCCCATCTGTAGCCAACTATAAATATTTCTTTTAAATACTTAATTAAAATATTAGCTGAGGGTTAACCAGAATGTGAACAAAATGTACATATTAATTCTTCATTTTCTACAATAATTATGTTTTATATAAATATAGAAGACTATACAAATATAAGTAACATCTTATTAAAATAATCAATTTTTTAAATATTTCCCTATTCAATCGTCTGGTGGCGAGTAGCGACGAACTAATTGTACGAACACGTTCAAGAATCTACACAAATTCACAAATTAACGATTTATATGGTGTTTATTGTGTTGTTTTGCTGTGATTCGTGCTCTAAACATTATGTTATTTGATAGTAAGATTAGTTAATATTGTGTTTCAGTGCTTTGTGAAAAAGATGTGAACCCCGGACTTAGAGATAGCCAGAAATCAGCAAGGGGTGAGTTGCAAATTTGTATTTATTATTATAAGAGTCTTTCCATTCGTTGTTCAGCTCAGTAACATAACCCTAAAATATGTACGTGAATATTTAAACACAGATTATACAAAAAATTTGCTACAAAATAACTGAACAAAATTTTTATTTTTGTGCCAGAGATAGAAAATTGATAATTTTAACAGTTAAATAAATCGTCGTTGTGGTCTTTTAGTGTTATTTGTATTAGTTTATTGGTATATTGCAAGAATTCATAAAACGAGTGCAATTGGACTTGAATCAACAACGATGCTAAAGCCGCATATTCATTTAAATGTCCGCAGCTCGAAATTTGAGCAGTAGCAAAATCAAAACAAAAAATATTCAAACGCTTTTCAGAACCAATCAACTGTTTATTTACCTTTATTTACTTTAATTGCTTCCTAACAATTCACAACCGAATTTCTGCTGTTACTGAAGCCAAGTGAACTACATATTTCAAAATTTATAAAAAAATAGTCTAAAACTGAATTCATATGTTTGTATGTTTACATTTTACTGCCCTCCCCTTCCTATAATTTAGATCAGAAAAATACAAATGATATAATGTTTAATTTATTATTATTTATAAAATAAGAAATAAAATTATAAACGTATTGTATACACTATTTCGATTTTTTCAAGAAAATGTGCAAAAGTTGACAGTTAACTTAAATTTTATTTTATACTTAAATAATATAAAAATAATAATAATAATTAAAAATTATTTTAGTGCAGGAAATGGACATTCTGTCAATCAAAATGAATGGGGAAATTAAAATTTGGGTTTTATTTAATTATTGTGTCATGTAAACTACCGTCCTGATACTTAAAAATTAAAGACAAACTATGCAAAGCCGCTTAAGTACAACAAACTGTCAAAATTGAATTTATTTTTAAAGTTTTAGAGGACGATTGCAGAAAAAACTAAATTGTAATTAAATTAAGTAAGTTAAGACACAGGGCAAAAAAAACTGCAAAGAGTCATTTTAATTGTTAATTTTCCAATTTATTACGTAAACTTAAAGAATTTTTTTTTGTAGCTTTGCAGAAATGGTTGCTTTACTAAACGATTTTGTGTTAAGCAATAAAAGTCCATTAAAGAAAGTTTTTATGTTATAAAAAATATCATTGCCGCCCCTAAATTTCTGTCGCTCTAGGTACGTGCCTAAAGATAAATTCGCGCCATATATACGGGTGAGTCATCGAAATGCCCGTCGTCGATATCTCCCTTGTCGTTAAAAATACAGCATCAATTTTTTAACAGAATTATTCATCTACTCAAGGAGCATAAGTTAAAATTATTTTCACATATACAGGGTGTTGCATAATGTCTTGGCAATAATTGTTCGTCGTTTTTTAAATGAAACACCCTATAAATTTTTATATATTTTGAATTGTATTTTACTTACCTATACGAACATATAAATTTCATTTTACTTTTCCGCGGCGTTGCCAAGTTATTCAATTTTTTCTCTAAAAAATGCCGAATACACGTATTGCTTTATAAAGGCGTACTGAAGTTATTTTAATAGTAAAAATTATGAATTTTTTTTTCTGTACAACTGTAACTATACTCTTTGTTCTGACATAACTTTTTTTAAATGTTATTATACAGGGTGTTCAGTACAGAGAATCAAATTTACTCAATTTCAAATGGCTATAACTCGTCATTTTCAAATGGAACACCCTATATTTTATTATTCTGTTGTGTGTATTTTTGCATCTTCTTATGTTATAAAAGGTGTCCCATGCCTAAAAACATTAATTTCGAAATTAATTAAATTAATGTTTTTAGGCATAGGACACCTTTTATAACATAAGAAGATGTAAAAATACACACAACAGAATAATAAAATATAGGGTGTTCCATTTGAAAATGACGAGTTATAGCCATTTGAAATTGAGTAAATTTGATTCTCTGTACTGAACACCCTGTATAATAACATTTACAAAAAGTTATGTCAGAACAAAGAGTATAGTTACAGTTGTACAGAAAAAAAAATTCATAATTTTTACTATTAAAATAACTTCAGTACGCCTTTATAAAGCAATACGTGTATTCGGCTTTTTTTAGAGAAAAAATTGAATAACTTGGCAACGCCGCGGAAAACTAAGATGAAATTTATATGTTCGTATAGGTAAGTAAAATACAATTCAAAATATATAAAAATATATAGGGTGTTTCATTTAAAAAACGACGAACAATTATTGCCAAGTCGTTATGTAACACCCTGTATATGTGAAAATAATTTTAACTTATGCTCCTTGAGTAGACGAAAAATTCTGTTAAAAAATGTATGCTGTATTTTTAACGAAAAGGGAGATATCGACGACGGGCATTTCGATGACTCACCCTGTATGTGGTGCAAAGTTTCTTAGTTTTCATTTGAAGGTACGCATTTTGGTCAATCTGGTGCTTAATTTAGATTTAATTATAATAAAATTTAAACAATTGAATTTAAAATGTTGAGCTGACTAAATTTGTTACTTGCATGCCCTAGGGATCTGAAAGTGCCCTCCGCGCTATCTCTTTCTGCTCTACTCTTGCGGAATCGCATCCGGTCATCATGAACGAAGAACGTAGTTGAGAGGTTTGTTACTGCAAATACCAGTGTTAAATTGCAGCGTTTGAGTGGATTGACCACATTTGCACGAAATTAACTTGCACGTCATGATTTCCGTACAATATTGATTTTTCCTTATTTGGTCAGCTCTTCGTCTACATACTTCACGGTTCTTCTAATTACAAAAGAATAATAGAGTCGAGAACAGAATGGAGATGGTAGACGAATTTCGTTAAGTTGGACTGATGATGTAGATTTTTATTTAATGGCTTTCAAAGATTTTTCTCCGGAAATATCTTTGGTCTTACCGTCTTACCTATACTATAACTATAAGTATTGTATAAAACAGTATTCATATTCATAGTCATAATACAGCTTAGGAAAAAGTTGACATACATATATGCTGTGTTGTAATAGATAACAATATTTTTTATCTAGATAAAGATAACTAACTTTTTATTTATCTAGATAAGATAATAGATAACCATTAAAGTATTAAAGAAATTATTTATATAAAAGATTAAATATAAATTTTATTATTTAGATAATTATTAGATACATTATAAATAATAAATTATAGGTACCTACATTATGTTAAAAGTAGTAATCTGTACCAGCAGCCATTATGAGCTTATGTGTTGTATTTTGACCCATTATAATTCCTCTCTTTACAAAATATAAGGCGAGAGGTAAAAACTGGTATAGATAAAACTATATTATCTAGATGATTTCAATCAGATTTTCGTTGGACAAAAATATAAAAAGTTATAATTTACACGAATGTACTTTTGGTTATAATGACATCGTATGTATCACATGATTGTTATCATTGTACTAGAAATTAAAGAAAATGAAGGAGGGACAAAATTACTGGAACTCAGTCAAACTCCAAGGAGTTGAAATAAAACCTTCCAAAGTTTGACTGAGTTCCAGTAATTCTTTCCTTCCTTCATCATCACCCAGTCAAGAAGTTTATCATTAGATTAAAGAAAATGATTAAATATACAAACATATTTCCGACAGATTTAAGTTGGTATTACGATAGGAAAAATGAAAAATAAAAATACATACAAGACGTTATGAGAAACTTGCAGATGAAATTACATACAACAAAGCTGATTACGAAAATTGTTTTCTTTTGCGCCACATCTTTATTAAATTTTCTTAGGCAAATACTTGTATGAAAATTGCAAAAAATTTAAAACCGTATATTTTATGAAAAATACGTGCTTTATTTGGAACACTGATATTATTTATTTATGATGACTGATGAAAATGAAAAACGAAGTATCATAGCAACAGATAGATAATTGTGCATTCTCACACGCTCAAGCAGACTTTATAAATTAAATTGCTACACGTCTTTGTTGCTGATTGCAATAAAAGTATACATTTTCAAAGAGATGCAGTGATAACTGAATATGCATTTCAATGGTAGGCATAAAATTATATTTTAGTCACTTGATACACATAGGTATTTTTCTTTATAACTGCAAATTCCGTGTTCAATTAAAATCTTCCTTTATTTTTCTAACAATTGTGATTTCTTTTATGTTATATTAAAAATATTGTATCTATACGAACAAACACAAGTTTTTCTCGTTACCACAAATTTTAAAGAATTGTAGATATGTCGGTAATGCAATTTGCTGAATTTAAACCTTCCTAGGTTCTACAGCAACGGCTCCAAATCCGAAAAAATAAAAATTTTATCAAATTTTCTTGTTTTTATTTCTTATGAAATTGTCTATACACTGTGCAGTGTGCACCCACCCCGAGCGATGTGCAATTGTCTCTGCAAGCACAGCTTGGCTCACACGCGTAGCTCTAAATCTAAACCATCCACCAGTGGCGTACCTAACTAGGATAAGTTTACAGCCTGGTTTTTATTTAAAACGGACATGATTTAGCTGAGAATTATTTAAATATAATGTTCATTAAAATGAATACTTTGTGCATTAAAATAAAAATATTTAGCATTAAATAAATGTTTTTACCTTAAATGATAAATACTTCGTAAATACTATAATGGAATAATTAATATCATAATGAGAAATAAATACCGATTACAATAAATGATGGCTTGAAACATTTTACCCTCTTTCTTAAATCCCACATACTCCAATTTTTGGTAAAAACACAAATTTTAACTAAACTAAATGAAAAACACTTTTACTCTTCTTGAGTCCCGCATACTCCATTTTTGGTAAAAACTCGAAATTGAACTAAATTAATGAAAACATCCTCCCACATCTTATGTTTTTGTAAAAAAAACTCTTCTTAAACTAAACTAAATAAAATATCTTTTTACCCTTCTTGAGTCCCATATACTCCATTTTTGGTAAAAATTCTTAAAGCACACTATAAATAAAATACCTATTGCTCAATTTTAAATTCTTTATTTTAATTAGATATATTTACTTAATGCTAAATAGTATATTTTATTTTAATGTACAAAGTATTAATTTTAATGCACATATCTAATTAAATAAATCCCAGTTAAATTGTAGTCATTGATAAATAGTTATAATGTGAGTGATCGGTATAATGTACTGTGTGTTCGGTTACCAGCCGCTAACTCACCGGTACGGGTACTGTACTCATTGTTGTTAGTGCAAAGTACACCACAGGGGAGATTTTTGTGCAGTTAAACTAGGGTATGTATCTGAATTCGAACTTGGGTCCTAAATTAAATGTTATAATTCTGCATAAGTGAGCAGCTTTTGAAGCCGGCTAAAATTTAGCTGTACGATCTTAACACATAATGATTATGGATTAAAATAAAGGAAGTCTAATTGCGCAATGTGTTTGCACTTATAAGTTCGGGCATGGTCTAAAGCCCGTTTTACATTACACTAAATCTTGAACAAGACATTGTTTAATTTTTGAAACAATCTAAATTGTGTGAAATATCGCATTGCTTTGTAAATTGTCTGAAAAAATAGATTAGCGCGGCTATCAAATTATTATAATTATATGCGAACTGCACAGAATCACAAACTAAATATTGTAGGTAGGTATATAAAATTGTCTCAGTATAAAACAGAGCTAATTAAAAACAAAGCAATTAATTGCTCAAATTATTGTTCAATTTGTTGCACAAGTTCAATATTTAGCGTAGTGTAAAACGGCCATAAGAGAAATATAAAAGCTATGAGAATATCCATGATTATTGAACTTCAATATTGAATTATAAGTTTTATTACTAAATAAACGTTTGTATTTTTTAATTGTTATATTTCAAAAAATTTATTAATAATGAATTATAAAAACGAAGCCAATAAATCTTACTACGGGTGTGAGTTCACCCGACGGACTCCCCTTAGTAACGCTTCTGCATCTTTATGTTACGCCAGTTTGTGCAGTCGAAAGACAAAGCCGCCGTTTTTCTTCCCTTAATTTAAATAAGAATTTTAACTCGCTATTTTACCACTATGCTGGCTTTATTACGAATAAAATTAAAATTTTCGCCAAACATAATTGTGGAGAAGTTACTTTATAGCCACAATAAAATTTGGCTTGATATTTAAAAGGTTTAAATGTTTGTTTAATTAATTTTTAATTGAGTTTATGAGAAAAAACAACATTTACACGAAAAATACAGATTAAAATTGCGTTAAATCAAATGATTAAATTTGTGTAGTATCAGTGAACCCTTAAAAAATAAAATTTATTATCTCGGTATCGATTGGTTTTTTATCGTAAAGTTTGGTATTTTTTCCAATTTTTGTCAAGTAGTTCAATGAAATATGGTTACCCGGAATATCAGTAAAAAATCTGCTGTGGCCACCACAGTAATTCCCCGTCTATAAGCTTTAATAACTTGCTTACGTAAAGGCTTTAATTTTATACTTCATTCAGCAAAATTTAAATTATTTTACTTTATCCCCGAAAAATTTAAGTTGATACCAACTTCGGCATAATTTGAATAAAATGTAAAAAAAAAACAATTATTGGCCATCGTTTTAATGTTGTTTTGATTCTTCGATTAGAATTCTTTCGAATAAATTTTGGAGTACCTACTTTAAAGTACTTTAAATAATTTATTTAAAAAACCATTATAGATCGTTTAAATGTTATCTTTTATTCTTCTATTAGAATTATTTTCCCGGAGCTTTTTATTTAATACCACTCTCCATAATATTTTAATAAAAATAAAAAATGTTCAGTATATATAGTTGGTACCATTGATTAAATGATGCTCATTATCGAACTTGAAGTCAGTTTTTGGCTCAAGATCTTAAATATAAAATTTCAGTCCAAAATTCCAACGCGTTTTTAAATTTTCCAACGTGCAGACAGACATACATAGGTACCGTATTTTATAATTTTGTATATGCTTATTTTGTATCTATCGAAAAATTTATCTAAATACTGTGGAATAGTTTTTCTCTAAACTTCTGGCGTGTGCAATTTATTAATTGGAATAAATTTAGCGTTAATACAAAACGCCAAAAGTAAACGTTCTCACTTTAACTGTGTGTACCAACGTCTTTTTAAATTTAAAGTTCGTCTGAAGTAATTTCCTCTTCGCAGAAAATCTTTGTACTTAAAATCTTTTTAACTTCACTATAAAATAAAACTACTTCTTCTACTACAATAATTCCCAAACAAGCGGCTCAAAATAAAAACAAAACAACACAATCTGTTTACACTGCTCAGGAACCATGAAACAAACATCGAATCTTCGTTTGTTTCTGCACGTGCGCCTCTAGTGTGTTCTGCAGAGCGATAAATACAAATTAGGTTCATTTCTTCTACTCGAGATCGTGTTCTAACGTCCTGCTAGTAAATCTCTAGGATTATCATCAGATAATAGCAGCGGAACGACGCGACACAAGGAGTTGTAATGTGGTTGCGATTTCTTTGTGATTTCGGGAGGTTGGGGTGGTTTTGGGGGTTATTCCCCTCTGTGGAACACTATCGAAAGAATTGAGAGAAAGGAAAAACAGTAAGAGGGTTAAATTTTATTGGTTTATTATTTCTGTGTATTTTCATAATAAAATATTGTATTTTACGACTAGCGGGTTTAATTTGCTTTATTTATTTATTCGATATCGAGAGTTGCAGGCGAGTGTAGTAATAAACTTTTATACTTGAATGAATAAGTATATTTTTATTACTATTTTTAATAAATAATTCATTTTATCAAATAAAATTCAAATGGATGAAATACTTTTTATTTGATTGAACGAACTGTTTACTTTGATAGATATTCATAGCCATTGAAGTAGATGTTCATATCGATTCTGAATATCTGAATTCAAAAATTGAACGAACTTCAACGGATGCAAAGCATAATAAAGTTGTCCTTTTATATTGCTCTAGTTTAGAGAAATGGCGTGATTTTATGTATGTATGTATGTATGTAATACATAGTGAGTCTATAGCTACCATGCTTTCCTCAAAAATTATTTAACAAGAAAATATTTTAGCCTATAATTTGTTTTTAAACTAAAAGGAGCCCAAATATAATTATAAGTTATTTCAATATCTTATTTAGTCATATTTCTAAACTGTAATTTATTAATTATTATACTGAGATTTAATAATTAGAAGAGCGTATTACTACCAATTATCATCTTCTATACCTATTGAAATTTCAAATCACATTTTGCCAATAAATATGATTGTTATCTAACAATTCGACTTGAAAGAAGGGTCATAGCTAGGGAGATCAGGCAGGAGGCAGGGCGAAGCCATGCCTGTAAAAACTCTTGCCCTTCTTGGAGCTAAAGCTGAAAAAGTGATTTGCACCTACTGTCGTAATTTTATAGATAGCATTCTTTGAAAATTAATATTAAATTATCTAGGTATTTACAAAAAAAATCGATGGAATACGAATTAAACCTTCTAATAAAAAACCGAGGTTCGACAACTGGCATTGATATTAAGTATTACCGTCATATTCTCATATGCAGCTTCAATACCCTTGAAAAATGTAACGTTCAATTATAAGGCATTTGACCTCGGTCTCCAACAATATTATCCTCAACCGGTAAACTACACATACCAATCGCCCTTGTTACTTAATATACCATTGTACAAATGTTGTCATATTTGCAATTCGTACACAATCAAGTGACAAATTTCAATACTATTAAAATTATATCAGAAAGTGACTTTACCGCCCAAGAGCGTAAAGCAAATGTTTCTGCAAAGGTAACTAAATTGTAACCAAATATTTTTGATCCAGTTGTGCGCAAAAGACTTTTATTTTCACCTTCTGTGTAAATAACACTTTACAGGTATTATGGTAACTAAGTAAATGAGTTATTACAACGTTTAGGCCTGTTATACACTAAAAGTGATATTACAGGTTTACTCTGCTTAATTTACATGGCGAGCGTAGTAAATTTATCTTTACGGGTAAGCTGGAAAGTTTGGAGAGCGAGCGACGAAGGAGCGAGACTCCTTAAAATCCAGTGAGACCAGTAAAAATAATAATAGAGATAATGGAGGTAATATCTATTTGAATTTTAAATTTGATTGTTTCTGAGTAAAATTGTGACATGGAAACACACAAAATCAACAGAGTGTCATCTCCTGTCTTATACTTCATGGTAGGTAGGTCCATACTCGGATAACAAAATACATTTATTACAACGTACGAGTACAAGGTTTATAATCTCTCTCTACATCTAATCTGAAGCCGGACAAGTATTAATTCCGTCTAGTATTAAAGTTGGTAATTCCGTCGTCGTTGTAATTTATATCTCTGGAGAATTAATTCTACAGCTGAGAAAACGAAAAACAAGACAAATTAACAATGGATGTATTTAACTTCTTGTTGTAGGAGTGTACCTTACAATGGCAATGGTTCTTAATATTGATTAATAAATTTCAGATTTACTCTAAAACATACTAACAAACATGAAACTAGATACCTAGTTAACGAATGAACTAATTTGTTTTAATAGAACATTTACAAGTAGATAGTTTACTAGTAGTTAATTGGTAACAGTGTTTGATAATTAATTCTTATACAAAATTACAAATGCATTGGTGATTGTAGTCATAACCAAAGTCTGAAATTAAGAGAGTAATACATATGATTATACGTAGACTACCTACAGTTAAAATATAGAGATAAATGTATTATTATCTAATACAAATCATGAATCCAGCGACACACCAGTGTGCCGCGAAACACAGTTTGGAAAACACTGGGTTACGGCATGGAAGTTTGTAATAATTATTGTTTAAACATTCCTTTCTGGTTTTTTTCCTGTCTCTATGATGTATAAATGATTTATTTACACACTGTAAGCGGCTACTATGTAATACCAAAAGCCAAAAGAATTTAAGGCGGTATACTTGTGAGAAAAATATAGTGAAAAAGTTACCTCGCTATATTACAAATTATTGTGTCCCTGCCTACACTGTTCATATTTTATATATATATATATATATATATGTGACAACCCGTGCACTTTGTACTACTGTCGGGAAGAACACAAGGGGTTTTACTTGAATCTACTTACTAATTAAGCAAGTTCAATCCAAGGGTAGCGCGACCACCACTGATCGATTTATAAACTCTCGATCAGAAGAGTTAAGAGAAGTGTTAAAGAAAAAGGAACTTTAATAAAACACAACAGCGGTAAATTTAACCAATGAATTATATTTAAAAAATAAATAGAGTTTAATTATACTATAATCAAAATGAATTTATAAAAACGAAACTTCCGACATGTGTCTTAAGCGTCTAAGGGAAAAACCTATAATCAATTCGATATTAATTGATTAAGGCCGAAAAAACCTCAAACAGAAGTTCGTAATGAAATTTGGAAAAAACATCAACAATTAATCTTATATATTCGAATCAGTTTAAAATACAATATAACCTTAAATATAAACCTTGCTACACTATTACACTTGAATAATTATAAATCAAATTCCCTTTTTAAGAGCCGATCGATCGGAGAGATTTAATCGTGTTAGTTAAAAACAGCGGATCCTTGACTCTATGTTAGATATAAATCACCGTGCTTATTAACTCTTAAAGAATGTATCACTATGTTAGGAACACAAGACTTAACCCGATCACTCAATTGATTCCAAGTTAGTTACAAAAATTAGTAGTTTCTACTTACATACATCAAGCTTGTTAATCCACAACTTCCAATATCTCACTATACTGATATTCCACTATAACTTGAATTATTTATATCAACTTCACAACTGGAATCCAACTAAGTAGACTTAACTGTCAAATCTATCTCGATCTTTGATTAGCAAAAGTGTTTGACTCTAATAATGAAATTTAGACTGTTATCTTTAATACAATTGACTTATACAAAATTTAGAACTGATCTGATTGATTTTAAAAATGATTACTTAAGCTGTTCTGCAAACGAAAATTATGGCTTATATAACCTTTGTTTGCCTCCGAAACATCCCTACTCAAATCGACTCTTAAAAACTAGCTTACTATTCGTTAACATTTTATATAATAACTATTTTCATTGGTCTAGGGGATGGACTTAGATTTTAGTTACAAGAGGGGTAGTTTTCAGAATTTGGGAAATTTAAGAACGTCGCGTCCATGTCCCTAACCTCGGACCCACAGAGAAATGGTGACAGACTAATAGCTTTGAGTGAACATGACATTTTGTTCATGGTGATTAGTTTATGACATCCGTTTGGACAACGATTTTAAGAATTTTAAGAAATATTGTGTCCCACGATTTCTCTGCGTTTACATCTGTTTTCTTAAATTATTGCTTTAAACTGTCAACTGTAATTCAATATTATACTAGAGAACTAATGTCTTTGTCGCGCAAATATGTTTGGAGCTATCTTGTTACATATATATATATATATATATATATATATATATATATATATATATATATATATATATATATATATATATATATATATATATATATATATATATATATATATATATGGTTAGTTAGCAGATGATTCTAGAATGCTATTTAAAACAAAACTAATTAATATGCATTAATAAAGCCACGATTTGTATTAAAAAACAAACATTAATTCTTATTTTCTCAAATTATTATGTTGTATAAATTTTTCAATTAAACAATGCTTTGTCATTACTCATGTAATATTTCAGATTTTTATTTTGAGCAATAGAGTATTGCAGTCAACAAGTGTAGCGCCTTAACTAGTAGAGTAAGTTACTACAAAAATTTATGCATTTTAATTCCTATTACGTTAAAACATTAAAAGGTAAAATTTCCCGTAGATGAAATTTTAAAATGTTCTTTTCTAGAATCAATTTGTGATCTAATCTAATTTTCTTCATGTCAAAGTACAAAGTGGCAGAAACTGGCATCATTTTATTTAATTCTCTTTCATTTTATGCAAATCAGATGAAACGTCTTCTATTTTTTCTCAATCTTTCGTATGAGACACATACATGTCGTCTCGTGTCTAACTGACGAAATGACGTAGTAACATAATTATTAGAGAATAATTTGATTGGATTGCGTAGAAGCCATAGCTATAGAGAATTCAATTTGAAATTCATGTACAAAGGTGTCTCTTTGGCTTTTGTCATGTATATGAGTCGAATGGGACGTAGGTTGCTCTGGCGGTTGCTAGCCAAGGACATGGCAATAAAAAGGAATCAAATTGTCAATGGACACAAAAAGGTACCGTCAGTTTTTTTTATAAAGCGAAACATTGGACTTGCAATTTTTATACTAATAAATTGAGTATCGTTACATTTTTTAAAAATAGAACATGATAAATTTCAGAAAAATAAATTTCTGTCTGTCGAAATGAAATAAATAATTATACAGAACTAAAAAGTCTGATGTGGCCAACACATGACCTCCCGCCAAAATACTCAATTTTTATTTTGCTAATACAATTTATAGAATTATATAGGTACGTACTCACAAATATACTACCATTGTAGAAGGAAATTGTAGTTTTTAATAATTTACAAAAATTAACCAATTAATTTTAAAGATATTTCCGAAAATCTCTTCAGATCATCAAGAAATTTACAATTATTGCAAATATTGAAAATGCATTCAATATATGGCTGTATGTACAGTTAAATATCGGTATGTAAAATTGATTAGGTACCTATAGCTCAAACAAATTAGGTTACTCATAAAGAACTTCTTACTTTAATATGTAATAAGTCACAAAATAGTAAATGTTTTTTAGTAAAGAACTTTCTATAAAGAAAGTTTTCAATTTTTTGACGAATATACATAGACAGGGCTGGATCTAGCGTTTTGGGCGCCCTGGGAGACACCAATTTTGGCGCTCTTTTTATACTATTGTTTTTTTCTTTTTTTGTTTGTAAAATACGAGTAGATGGTTCTTCATAATTTATTATTACTTTACCAAAAATTAAAATTAAAAAAGAAACAAATGTTGTAGAACCGTAATAATAAATATAATTTACTATATAACATGTATGTATCAAGGAATTGTATAAAAAAACAAGTATCTAAAGAGTTTATAAACGAGTCACATTCTATACTTTTTCTTCGAACACAAATTAAACAACAAATTCATAAATATTATGTAAAATTAAATTTATAATTTTTTCAAAATTTTACGTTACATCATAATAATATCATATATTAAATAACTACAAAATTCTAGTTAGGCACGTGTATATTAACTTTTATTAGAAAAAAATTTGACAGTGATTGAAATCAATCATTAATTTCCTACAAATTTTCACAAAAATTAAATGTCAAATATAGGAGCCAACTTCACCCCGTGCTAAATATGTCAGTTGGTATGTTTAGCCTGTTATTAAAAACGCCCAAAGCCACACGGCTTGTCGATGTGTATTTAAAATGTTATTTAGCGCCATGGAAACCAGTTCGTGAAATGATTATTTGATGATATAATTTGAGCAGAAAAAGAAATATTTTTGTCTGTATTTTAAATCCTCAACCATTTTAATGTTCTCCGTTATGGCGATATGTCTATATTTCTTGCAATTTTATTATCTATGAACAAATCTGTCAAATTATTTATTATTGTCTATCATTCGACATTCGACATTCTAGATCGAATATAATATAGTAATTATTAAGTTTTTAGTTACTAAAACTACGTTCCCGTGCTGCAATAGTCACAGGAATTGTTACATCCTTAAAGATGTCACAGTTTTGCTAATCTTTAAAACAAAAGTGTATGACATTGTTTGTGTAACTGCGCCGCAGACAAATGTAAAATTCAAGATAAATTACTTTTAATTTGAAAGTAATATTTCATAAAAACGAGAAACAAAGAAAAAAATCTGATGTGGCCAGTGTTATCGGGTGTTAAAATCCTTATTAAAAACTTAAATATGAAATTTGGTTATCAAAGGTTTGATAGGTACTTTTTAAGTTATCGTCGACGAAATATCATCACATAATCCATACGTCCATGCACGCACACATACAGATATCATCGTGAAAATAGTAAATTCGTATTTTAGAGACCCTAAAACGTGCTTAACCACCAGAAACTCATACATAGAATATGAGGCAAAAGATAAAATTGACAAGTTTAATTTATTAAAATTTTTGTGAGAATCTGCAACTACGCTAGAATCGGTGCTGTACAAAAAGTTATATTTTAATTCGGCGGCCCTTCAAAATTGGCGCTCCGGCGTCTCTTTATCCGGGCCTGCACATCTTAAACTTCTCCATAATAATCAATTGTTTTCCCCATCGTCAAAACAAAGCTGTTATGCCGATAGTCCTTTGTCTCATGTATAAAACAAGTTCTGGAGGGTGTGTTTCTCGGCAACAATCAGACTATCAGGGCATAGGGCTTTAGATCTGCAGATTTATTTCAACATAAATTCAGAAAATCCCCTCTCATTGCTAAGATGCACGACTCCAAGTGGGACATAGTCAGCGGGTCAGCCGTTTTGAGACATAGTGGTGCAGTAGGTTTGAATAGGGTGATATATACTCGAATATTGCAGTTCCCGCTGAGAGAAGTGGCTCAGAGTGCTGCATGGAACATGGAACCATAGAAGACATTGGATTGTAAAAATGGATGGCTTTTGGAATTGCTGAAGTTATAAGATGTATTGTGTGGGAAGTTGGAAGTTAAATATTAAAGCCTTCTGTAATATACTGCAGTCTGCACTAAGAATTTTTGTGTTCTTTAGTTTATTCTGCTGGGCTCATTTAGAGTCAATATTGAAAAGTTTTAAATATAAGTTATTGAATGCAATTTATTAAAAAAATTAATTAACAATTGTTTTTTGAGATACTCAATTATATATTTTGGATCTAAATTCTAAGTTATAGCCATTTTTGTACTTTATGAAACAATGTATTGTTAGGTATACCTATAATTTAATTATTAAAAAGCGCTCCGTTTTTCTCTGTCCATAACTTTTTAACTATTGATCACAACAATAACTATAATTATAGGGACTTTTCTCTAGTTTTCAAATTTTTAATCAGAATTTTCCTCGGAATTTTCTTATGGCAAGTCAAACAAAGTTATAAAAAAACTGTGAAAGAAAGGTATCTCCGACAAAAAAATTTAGATGGAAAACTTCAGATTCGTGTTCAGCACCTCAAAAACATAAAAGTGCAGAAAATTATAACTCCATTACAACTTTCCAGGTAAAAATCTCTATTGCCTGACTAATAACTATACAATTAAATACAAAATAAACATACCGTTGGCATTTTCATGATACAATCAGGTTAAATGATACATAAACTGCTAACAAATTCATTGTATATTCATTTAACCTGATTGTATCATGAAAATATCAAGGATATGATTCTATTTTGTATTTAATTGTATAGTTATGATTATATGTATTACGGTTTTGTGATCTTTTTGTAGCCTAAATATGATATTTAATACATCGAAACGTTGCTTTAATTTGAGATTAATTGTTTAAACAATGCTCGTCCAACTATTCTACTATATCTTTAACAAATTTGACGCTACTCATTTGTAATATTCTGTACAATGTGACAGACACAAAATCATATACTTAGTTCATGTTGATTGGTAGATAATGTTTATGAACGTTTCATCAGGAAATCTAAAGCCTACCGCGCACTAGCGATTTTGTTGCGGCAACTTAAAAATCACAAAAATAAAACACATTGAATTATATGAGGTAGCGCGCACACAACTTTTAAATCGGTCAACTTTAAAATCGCTAGTGCGCGGTAGGCCTAAGAGTTATTGCCGACGTGTTTTTTAAAATTTGTTTGTTTAACTGATGTTCTTATAAAATGTTTAATTAGTTCATTTGAATTGATTCATGCCAAAAGCAGATTTTGAAATTTCATGACGAACCGTTTCCAACTTTAAACTTTTAATGCCTATCACATCACATCACAAAATTATTAACAACTTTTCAAATTAATAAACCTTTCACATAAAATCGCTCGTATAACAACCTATAGATTCCCTAAATTTATAAAATTAAGGACTTTGAAACAGCTTGCACAATATTATAAAAAGTATCCTTTTAAGTGCTTAAGTTAAATGAATATCATTAGTAAACAAATCTAGCTAATGTATCTAAAAACAACCTACAAGATATTATACAAAATTAAAAATAAAACAAAAACCCAAGCCATCTTCATTATAATCCACATCAACGCAGCAGAACAAAAAATCTCTCTGGAAAAGCTTGACTGCCACTTACGGTTCATGTCTCCTGCCTCTCTTGGCTTTCTCCTCTCACTCGCTCGCTCTCTTTCTCTTATCAAGAAGTTGTGTCTGATAAAACGTTCCATCAGGACAGGAGGCAGTGGCGAATTTAGTGAGAGCACAGGGGTAGGTAAGTAAAACAAATAAATGCTCTTATTCAAAAGTAAACACCTAATTTATATTTTTTAATAAAAATTATTTTGATTATTCACATTATCTGTCATAGTAGTTATCGACTATTGGCTACTAGTACTTTTAGGTGACTATTAAATAGGGACAAAAAACGAAAAAAAATTCGTTCCTTTTCTATCGCAACGAAAACGGAATAAGTATTTCGTTTTCTTGTTTAACATTCTTACCTAAAAACTTCGTTTTTTCGTTTTCGTGAACCGAAATTAAAATCGGTTAAAAACGGATTTCGCATTTTTTACGTTTTATTGATAAATTTAGTAGATACTAGACAAAATTATTGAAACAAAAAAATATTCTGATCATACTCTTTCCTTACATACTTTATATTTTTTAATATTTGATTTATATTTATAGATCAAATAGAATTTTTTATAATTATGATAGTGTTAAAAGTTAACAACGGTTAAAACCGGTTATCGGTATTATTAATTTCGTTTTCAATCTTGTACGAAAAATTAAAATTTCGTTTCTGTTTTCGTTCTTCTAAAAATTTCGTTATTTCGTTTTCGTTTCGTTTTTAGTCCCTCATAATAAATGAACATTTTAATAATAATATTTCTTTCTTTTATTAATGCACTCTTTTTATCTATGGTTTTTCTTTGGGGTTCTAGAACAATTTTCACTTAAAATTCTCTATTTCTTTTAAAAAGAAACACAAAATAAACATAAAACACATATGACGTTGACGTCTAAATTTTATCAAAATTTTCCAAGTACTTATCAGGGATAACTGCATTTTCGACATTTTAATTTAAAACTGGATCTGATTCAATGAATAATCTTTTGAATACTATTCGTATTCATAGTTAAGTAGAATAATTTTCTGGTAATATTCGTATATTATCCACTCATGTTCCTTGTGCTTGCAAATATTAGGTACTTTCATAATTGTACCAAAAAAAGGACATAACTATATGATTTATTATGGTATTAGAAGGTATTATTTTAGATTGGGTCTCTCCTCGGCAAAATTTCTAGATTCGCCTCTGTCAGGTGGGACATTCTATGAAACACTTTACAGGGCCGAGGTATTTCAACGCTAGTATAATTTGATGAGGTGGCACAATCACACATGCTTTCATCATGTTAGGTACATAGGTCCGTGTTGTAGACAAATGGTCAAAATGTAAATGGAAGCTTGTTGATCAATGGAGTTATTAATTAGATTATGGTTGAGGTTAGAGAGAGCGGGGAAAGAGGAATAAAAATCTATGGGGATAGCGAAGCTAGGAGCAGGAATGTTGCGGAATATTATAAAATATAAATTTCTGTTTATACTAGCATCATTTGTTGATCGACATTAAATTAATGTATTTTGTTTAGATCTAGAACTCAATTTAGCAGTTTATAAGATTGACCAGACAAAAAAGAATTCTTCAAATCTAGTTGCTGTCGTGATTTAAATTTGTCAATTTTGACATAGATATACATAGATATTTATTTCGATACGGATTTTCATTTCAATATTTTCATGTAATTAATTTCGTTACACACAACTAGTAAATTTCATATAGTTAAAGCAGGGAGTAGAAATAAAAGTGTATACAGTTCGTGTATAATGGCTATTAATATACTGGTATGAATTACGACATCGCCATGCACATGACAACTATAATATAGCATAGTATCATCAATGTTTGTCACTAAATAATGACGTCACGGAACCAGATAATGATGCCACGGAATACTAGATTTACATGGTATAATAATTTAATTTAAAAAATGTAATGTTTGTTGCATTATTGAATTTACATGCGATGTTAATTTTTGCGATCAATTTAATTGAATTATTGGACGATTTATATTTAAATATCATTGTAAAATTTAATATATTTCCAGTTACAACTCTATAGCGTTACAGAGAAAATATGAATGTCATGTAAACGTACAACCCAAAACACAATTTTTAATTCAGTAATACCAATGTGTGATGAAAAACAAACTACAATTTTTTAAACTATATCAACATGTCATATTATTAATTTCTTCTCTTACCTTGTAAAAATAAAACGAGTTAATCTCCGTTGGTTCCGGCGACGGGGGTTCCATGGAACCCCCAAGTATCACCCGTGTGACATTGTCTCCTCCGTCTAGACCTTCTATGGCGTCCAAGTCGCTGATGTCACTGACGCCTAGTCGCGCCAGGACATCCGTCACTGGGGGTTCGCTGTTCATTGTGGCCAGTTAGGAGGACATGGTGACGTTGAAATGGGGGGAAATGAGTGGTAGTACATTGAGAGTGGTGGCGCGGCGAAATCTGAAACAAAATAAGAATATGCGATTGAACCTTTGATTATTAATAGTGGGGAGATAAAGCATGGAACTATGCTTAAGATATATGGTTGAAAATCGCTTGTGATCAGCTGTTGGTAGAGGCGGTCCAATCAGTCAAACAAATAATTGTTGATATTTTTATTGTTATCTCTGGTTTTATTACACAAAACTTAGTTTGTCGGTTGTCTTCCAACAGCTTTAATAACCAAAGGATTGGACTGGGTTTATCAGAATGAAATTAAAGACAAATATTAGAATATTGGTCATTGATTAGAGTGATCATTCGTCCTGATTTTGTTAGTAGGTACAGTATTAATTTTCAGACCCTTGTATTGATGAACAATTTGATATTTTATAGGGTACCTACTGATTTTTTACATACTGTACTGATTGTATTGATGTCCTTTTCTGTATCCCCCTAAAACTTTAAATAAACTTTAATTATTATTTTTCAAATTCATCATAAAAATCTACAATACGTGACACGTTTAAAAAAAATTTTTTGACTGCGGCGCATTTTCTTCTTACGTCTTTAAATTTTTTATATTTTTAATATAAAAATGGGATATATTTTCTCCATGCATACATATACGACTAGGTAGGTACATACTTTTTTTCTAATACCGCTTAGTTACTAAAATAATTTCTATAATATTTACTACTGGATTTAGGTTTGAAAATAAGAATAGTAATTTTTCCAATTGTTTAATGGATACTGGCTTTAATGATGGTAAAAAATATACAATGTTTAGCACAACGACGTCTGGAGTCAAATAATTGAGACTCATGTCATGAAGTGTGATCACACTTCATGAATCGTTTCCATTTTCCATTTATATTAATCACAACAAAAGCTACTTTATTTGCTTGATTGCTTGTACTAAATATTGTACATTAATACCTAGAGAATTGGAAAAATTTCTGTTCCTATTTTCCAACCTAAATTTAAAAAATATGGCCTCACTCATAATATGAAATTAGTACCTAGTTATGTTATAATCAGTAAGGAATAGTAAACGTTAGTGATTTCACATAATGCAGTTCACATTTACAATTTTTCACCATATTTATGAATGCTTCTTCAGTCATTTATAAAAAAGGAATATTATGAATTTATATTAAGTATAAACCAAACATAAAATATATAAGCCAAGAATTTAAAAACTTGTAGGCTAAACTACAACATTAATTTTTGTGTGAGCGCCAGTATTCAAAATTAACTAATCAACTATAAACTACCTACTGACTATAAATACTAATTTCGTATTGTGAATGAAGCTTCATAATATTTAATCAAAACATAATTGAATATATGGTCAGTAATATTTGAAATAAACATAAACAACTGATTTTGTATTGACAAATGTATTTTCAATAGCAGGATCATAAATTTAGATATGTATTATATCTACGTTAGTTTGTATTGAGCTGTTTATTTGGTCGTCCAACAATAATAAAATCTAAACTTTTAAAAGTCATTCTACATATTTCAATTTTTCTTTAAAAGATAAAGTATAATTTGAATAAGTTATATTTATTTTTATTTGTTTGAATGATTAATGTCCTTGTTGATCTTTCATATATTTTTCCCATGATTTCGTCGTCAACAAAATGGTATAATTTAACATCAGAAATACAAATTAGATTTATGTATTTGACATGAAATCCTACAATTCGTACAAAGGACAAAGGATAATAAGGATAGTCTATAGAGAACAGAATTTTCGACAAATAATACGTTTAACTTGAAGAGGATCTCAAATGTTAATTATGCTTGTTCTTAGTTTTGATCTTATCTTGATAAATGATAGCTTAGAAAAATTTTCCAGTTTGAAACAATATTATTTTCAAAATAAGATTGTCAAATTTAATTATTCAACGCTATTCGTTCACAATTAAGTTTTAAAACTAAGCTCATAAAATAGTATGAATGATGGGTTTGCTAAACAACCATAAATCAATAAATTTATTTTAATTAAACTGTTTTGAATTCTAACTGTTTCATCATTTTATTCTCAATGATCATTGTAATGCTGAAGGCATCTAATACTATTTATATGGATTAAGTAATAATTCGTTATTCTTTGTGTAAATTTCAGTTCTTAAATTTCAAAAACAAAATCAAAATCTTAAAATTTCTATTGCGCTTTACTTTCAAGCTATTGATAATCAGTTTTGTGCGTCTAGAGTTTAGTTAATAAACTTCGTTTGTTTGCCTGCATAGACAATATTTAAAACCATGGAAATAATTTATTTTAAATAATCAGATCAGTAAAAGAATAAGGGATTCGCTCGGGATTCTCCAAAATATTGTTTAGAGTAGTGTTTTACACGATTTGATCGGTGTGTTTTTTCTTTAAGTGTACGAAATAAGTTTTAATTAAATAAATAATTGAATAATAAAACAGTTTGATGACTTTTAAACTTACTGCGAATAATATCAAACCTACATCAAATTGTTTCCAAATAATAATAGTAGAGTCAATGAAGAGGAAAAATCATTTAAACTTCTAAACCCAGTAAAACAGATCTGATGAATTTTTTTAAAATGTTTCTTATATTACATTATTCAAAGTTTTGACAAAAAATTCTTAAACAATTTTTCTTAGTTGTTAACAATTTTCTTTTAATTGATACCTATATCATGAGGAACACTGTTTTATATAAAGTTGTAGAGCACAAAAATTTTCATGTAAATACATAGTTTTTGAGAAAATCGTGAAAATATATGAATACAGTTTCTTACTTACTTACTTAATCCCGAGTCTTTCTACCTTTGAAGGTGTAAGGCTTTTGGAGTTGTGTGTTTTATTATTATCGTCCAAAATAAGTGAGAATAGTATGGCGCTTAATACACATCCTTGTCTAAGGCCTTGCTTCACCTCGAACATATCTGTTATTTGGTTTTTTATTCTCACATACACTTTGGTGCTTTTTACAGGCTCTGTATTTGTTGTATTGTTTCTTTGTCCACTCCTCTTTTCTCTAGGCTCTTCCAGGCGTCTTACCTCCTTATTCTATCAAACGCCTTCTCTAGGTCTACAAAGCATACGTGTATTTTCCTTCCCGTTTGTTTTGCTTTTTCACAAGAATATATGATCTTGGACCCCTCTGTTCGTTCGGAATCCGCACTGTGTTTCTTCTATTGTGTGTTCTACTTTTTCCCTTATCTTTTTCTCTAATACTCTTGCGAAGAGCTATCCTGCTACACTCAGCAACGTGATACTGTCTCCTTTCTTAAATAGTGGAATAATGATCCCGATTTGCCAGTCTTTTGATGCTTCCTTTGTTTTTAGTGCGTGTGTAATTATTTCTCTGAGTCTATCGTCTTCTAGAGTTCCGCTGTATTTTATCATTTCTGGTGTTACATTATCGTGTCCTGCCGCTTTTCCTATCTTTATTTTTCCTAAATGCTTGTTTAAATTCTTCCTTTCTTACTTCGTTGTTATGTTTTGTGACTTTTGTCATCTGCTGGTTTTCTTTGTTGTCTTGCGGAGTTCTTCTATTTTCTTCCTGTCGTTCAGTTACATCTTCATTATTTTTATTTTTTATTTTCGATGGTAACCAACCTACAGGATTTTAACTCCCAATTACAGAATAGTAGATGTTATTATAGTGGAATCCAACCACTCGGACCCAGTGGTATTATTGTCGGTTGTGCTGGGAATCGAACTGAGGACCGCTAGCATGCTAGGCGGAACCCTTACCGCTCAGCTAACCACTGGTCATTTAATAGCTCTTCGAAATATTGTTTCCATCTACCCAAAATTTCTTTCTCTTGATAGATGACTTTATTCTCTTTGTCTTTGATATTTGGCAAGGTGGGTTGTTTCTTATTTCTCATTTGTTTTAAAGCTCCATAGAATAGTTTTTGGTTCTCTGTAAATGTTTCCTTTAGTTTGTTTCCAAATTGTATCCATGATTCTTTTTTAGCTTCCATTATCATAGTTTTTGTGCTCTTTCTTGTTTTTTGTATTCTTCATAGTTTTCATTGTTTTTGTTGCACAGGTATATTTTCCATTTCTCTTTTTTTTTCTTTACTTCCTTTTTTATTTCCACCAGGGTGTTTTCTCGAAAACTAGTATGCGTTTACTTAAAAATCGCTTATAAAGTATCTTATAGACAATTTTTTACGCTGAACAAGTCTATGTAAATCAGTGTTCCACATGATATTTTATATCAATTTGAAGAAATTCGCTAAAAAAATAAAAAAAATGGTTGAAGAATGTTAATTTTTTGTCAATACGTAAGTGCCCCAGCTAGAATGTTTCTGATTGGGAATAATTTAATATAACAATCATTTAAAAAAAAGTACATTAAAAATCAAAATCGGATCTATATGTTGTTGGGTTTAGAAGTAAAATTTTTAATTGACGCGACTATACTCGTTTATATTAGTTTGTTATGTGCAATTTAGTGGTTTTATAATATAAATTACTCTTTGTAACTGAAACTACTGAAAAATATACGATTGTGTGCTGCAATACTAATTTTTTACTTATAGTATTTGTTATTAAGAATTTTGTTGTTTACTGGAAAATATTAATTTGTTATAAAAATAGTATAAAAATATATTTATGTCTTACTATTTTATTTAAAATATTGCGCGCGTGACATTTCGCTTTGACGTTTCGAATTTTGTTAATATTTTTGGTATCCTAGTAGCAGACAGAAAATATAATAATTTCAGAAGAAAAACATTAGTGATGTCTCAATATTACCATGGCAATTTCTTAATGCCCTAGGGTATAATGTAGTATATAACATACCTCGTATACATGACATACAATTACATACTAGGAAGACATAAATATATTTATGTCCTCCCATAAGTAGCTAAATTGTAAATTATCCTTAATAGCTATTGTTTCACCTATAGATTCTGTAATAATTCAGTTTGTATCGATATCACTTAATGAAATAATTAACCACTTTACCACTTATGAATTCAGTGCTCATTAAATTATGGATTATTAAATGAAGGTGTAGGCGTAAACCTCAGATTGTTAATCAGTTTATTGATTAAACACAGATTATATTTGTTATCTATGCGGTCGTAATATTCAGAGTGTTCTATATTGGCAGAAGGTATGAGGTATTCTTAAACATAACTTACTTGTATTACTACTAAGTTAGTCAGCAAGTTTAAAAGCAAACTGTTTGAGAACTTGAGTTATGTATCTATCTATAAGATCAAAGTTATAAGGCAGTTGGGAAGGTGTATATCTATAATAACTGGCAGAGTATCTAATAAGGCAGAAATTAATAATCTCTGCAATCGAAGCATTGAAAATAAAAGGAAACAATATTTTTTAAATTACAATTTTTAATAAAGATCACTAGACTTTTTACTCTCAAATTACGTAGACTAGAAACCAAGAAGTTGCCCTTTTATTTTATAAAAGTAGTAATTGCCAACGACAAAAAGTTTAAATGTATTTCGGAAACAATAACAACAGATAAGAAATCTAAATGTATTTACAAAGAATTCTATTTTATACATTTTAGAAATTCTTGAAATGAAAATTTGTTGAATATTTTGCTCTCAAATTATTGCAAAGCTCGTTCTTAAGTTACGAATAGCTTTGCTTTTTTAAAATCACTAAAAACGTTGCTTGTTTAAAATGAACATAATTTTCATCATAGTACAAGAATGTCAATAATGTTTTGTAACTGAATCTACTATATACATAATAGGAATTACCTATAAAACGGTTTTAAATTATTTTCAATACATTCCTGAAGAGATTTGTGTTAGTTCAACATGTTATAAATGAGTTGCACTATAAAGTCACAGGTAATTAAACTCCAATTACCAATTAATTAGGTTTGATATTTCACTGTTAAATTAAATGCTCTATAATAAATATTCATTCGATACACTTTTTCGTTTAACAAAAAATAGAACAGTGTTCAAATTTAATTTTAAATCGAGAAATTCTTAGCAGAAAATTTAGAATAGTCCTTTAAAGTATTAAAGTTGCATTTATTTATTAAGTTCTGTAAGTTTTCTCATAAATATGTTTTTCAGTTTTCCCTTCTTCGGATCATACTTCTTACATTTTATTAGGTACGATGTTTCCACAGAAACTTTATATTTTATTGTGAAACTTATTAATAATCGAAAACGAAGAAAACTTTTTATATAAGGTAGACTTCATTTTCAGAACCTTTCATTTGTTAAATTCCTTTCTTTTTATTCCTAGAACTGTTCAAATTAATATAAATTTTATCGCAGAGTTTAATTCCAAATTTGTAACTAATGAAACTTGTTTAAGTAATTTTTGATTATTTGAGAATGTTCGACATCAGTGGTCAAAACGATACATATAAAATTTCAAGTACAATTAATTACGACTAATTATTCCTTCAAGCTTAATAATCGGAAAGATTTTTTCTCAAGTAATCAAATTTGTTACGGAAATTTATCCTTTTTCATTATTTATAAGCTGTGACCTGGAGCGATATTTATTTGTGGTTAGTTCGGTTCAAACATAAAAAATCGGTTCGGGTTTGGATTTAGGTTCAACAAGTTTAAAATATACGGGTTTAAAAACCTGTATTGTATCAGGTTTTTTCGGGTTTCGGTTCAAAAATAATAGCTATTAAAGTAACGGACTTTACTTGTTTACTTGACAAAAAATTAATGTTTCATTGTAAAAAGGAACTAAACATAATAAAATTAATAAATAAACATAAATTTATCCTTACCTACATACTAAGTAAATGGTTACCAAAACTTTTAGTTTACTTAACATTCATAAACAGTTTTAACTCAAAAATAAATAGGCACATTTTTAATATTGCAGTCGTTAGTCAAGCGACATACCAAAAATTTTATTCGCTATATTAAATAATATTTTCTAGGTTTAAATTATTCATATAATTAGTAAAGACAAATTTTACAGTAAAAAATCTGCTGTGTCCACCACAGTACTTCCCCGACTATAAGTTTTAATAACTTACTTTCGTAACGCTTTTAATTTTATGCTTTATTCATCAAAATTTAAATAAATTTATTATTTTTTCCCAAACTACATATATTTAAGTTGATACCAAATTCGGCACAATTTAAATAAGATGTGAAAAAATCTGATGTTGCCAGTACAAGACCTCTCGCCATACTCTACCTACTATTTTTAGTTTTTACTACATATACTATAAGTACTTACTCACAAATATATTTTTTCATTTTATGTAAACTGTGTCAATATTTTGACACTGTCACTGTCATAATCAATTTAAATTTACGTAGTAACATGGATCAAAAGATACTGAATACTGAAGTTTCATACTTTGAATTATTAACAATAATTTATGTCCTAAATAGTATCAGTTACAGATAAAAATTTAAAATACGAATTGTAGATGACAAAAATATAATATAATTTGAAATAGAAAATATTGAGATAAATTAATTATTTATCGAAATATACTACTAGTACTACAGCCGGATTGGGGATTGCTACAAAAAAATAACTGGATTCTTAACATTTGTATTAAAACCTTAAATGTAAAATTTGGTTGTTAAATCGTACTTATTCACTAAAACCTCACACTCAAAAATAATAACCCGTCACAATACCTCCTCTTATAGAATATAATGCGGGAGGTAAAAACAACGGACCATCGTTTAAAAGTTGTTATTCATTCTTTGACAAATTTTTTTTCCAGAAAACTTTAATTTTCATAATACACTTGAAAACATTGGAATAATTTTTTGAGAAACAATTGAAAATCGCATAAATGTCACTATTTACATTTTTACTACATTTATCTCCCCGAGTGCTTTAAATTGACACCAAACTCGGTATAATTTGAATATTTTATAAAAATAAAACAATTGACGATCGTTTAAATGTTATTTTTGTTTTCTACTAGAATTCTATTAACGAGAGCTTTAATTTGATACCACATATGATAGTATTTTGATAAAAATAAAAAAGTAATGTTTTTAAAGTTGGTACTACTGATTGAATAAAGCTCATTAACGAACTTGAAGTCAGATTTTGGCTCAAGATCTTAAATATAAAATTTCAGTCAAAAATTCCAATGCGTTTTTAAGTTATGCAACATCCAGACAGACCGACAGACCGACAGTCTAACAGACTAACAGACCGACTATTTTTAAAATTATGTTTTTACGTTTTTAGGGCTCAGTAGGGTCTAAACCGTGAAGATTCACCAAAATCTCGAACTGTCAAAAAATCACGATTACAATACTTCCCTCTATTACATAGGTCGGGGAAGTAAAAAGGCTCTCTACAGACACTTGAGTGACAGTAATAGTCTTGTGCTGGAAAATAGCATGACAATGATAATTTTAAAATGAACAGAAACTGATATTGTGAAAATGGGGGTTACCGATTATAACTAAACGGTTTGGTTACGATTCCGGTTTGTTGACGAGTATACCATTTCGGTTTAGGTTGAGGTTCGAAGAAAATAAAGGTTATTTCGGGTTTATGGTTCAGGTTCGGGTTCAGCTTCAGGTCCCTGTTTATAAGTAGGTATACCTAACACACATAACTCGTTTAAGAGCCTATTGCATGGCAATAATACGCATTAAAAAACGAGTAATTTTTGTGAGGATCTCAATCTAATACTGTTATACGTATGATGTTGAATTTTTGTATGTAGATTAAGGAAGAATACTAAAAGTGCGGAATCTTCAAAATCTTTAATTAATGTAATTAGTTTGGCTTCAATAATTATGCGAAATTGTACAAATTTAGATATAATTTATGGCAACTCTGTTGATAAAATTATAGTTTTATTGTTTTTCCGCCCGTTTTACATCTATGTTCTACTCATTTAATCTTTAAACTCAATGATAACTTTTATAGTTCATTCATGAGATCCTCACGAAATTATAGTGTTTCATTTCTTTTTATCTCTAATTGTTGTCGGAACAATATATAGTTTGCATTTTTCAATTCAACAATGCTTTGTCGTTACTAATGTAAAATTTCAGATTTTTATTTTGAGCAATATAGCCAGAAGAGCGCTCCAGAGAGCTTCAAATAGGTACATCGATTTTCATTGGAAATTTCTATGATCTCAATTTTATTATAATTGTTTTTTTATGAATTGCAAACATTAAAATATTGAAATTTATCAGTTTTTAAAAATAACGTCAGTAAAAATTTTATTATCTTGATTATTATTGAGGTTATAAAATTATTTATTTCTATTTTGATATTAGCAATTAGGTAATAAAAAAAATCAATAAATTTGAGATAATAGCACCGTCAGAAATTTCCAGTGATAATCGACGTATTTGAAGCATTTCGTTAAACATTAAAAAAATATTATTATTTTTTAAAGAACCTAAATAATATTCTAGTATTACAAAGACTTTCACACAAATGCACACAAGCAAGAAAAATAAAATAGACTGATAATATATATATATATATATATATATATATATATATATATATATATATATATATATATATATATATATATATATATATATATATACAGGATGAGTCATCGAAATGCCCGTCGTCGATATCTCTCTTGTCGTTAAAAATACAGCAAAAATTTATTAACAGGATTTTTCGTTAACTCAAGGAGCATAACTTAAAATTATTTTCACATATACAGGGTGTTGCATAACGACTTGGCAATAATTGTTCGTCTTTTTTAAATGAAATATCCTATATATTTTGCATTGTATTTTATTTACATATACGAACATATAAATTTCATTTTAGTTTTCCGCGGCATTGCCAAGTTATTCAATTTTTTCTCTAAAAAAAGCCGAATACACGTATTGTTTTATAAAGGCGTACTGAAGTTATTTTAATAGTAAAAATTATGAATTTTTTTTCTGTACAACTGTAACTATACTCTTTGTTCTGACATAACTTTTTTTAAATGTTATTATACAGGGTGTTCAGTGCAGAGAATCAAATTTACTCAATTTCAAATGGCTATAACTCGTCATTTTCAAATGGAACCCCCCATATTTTATTATTCTGTTGTGTGTATTTTTGCATCTTCTTATGTTATAAAAGGTGTCCTATGCCTAAAAACATTAATTTAATTAATTTCGAAATTAATGTTTTTAGGCATAGGACACCTTTTATAACATAAGAAGATGCAAAAATACACACAACAGAATAATAAAATATAAATATATAAATTTTTGCTGTATTTTTAACGACAAGGGAGATATCGACGACGGGCATTTCGATGACTCACCCTGTATATATATATATATATATATATATATATATATATATATATATATATATATATATATATATATATATATTGCAACCTGTTTTCTCCACGCTGACTACACCAATACAGAATCTAAATTCAATCACCCCGAACATAAATAGCATGTCATCTATTACATAATATTACATAAATTCAATATGTTCAAGTAAACAACAAAACATTAATTAATTAAATAATAAGAAGCTAATAGAAGGCGACCATGGCGTAACACTAGATAATAACATTTTTATTGACGTTATTTAAAAAAATCTGCTGTGGCCAGTACACGACCTCTCGCCTAATTCTGCTTATTCTACTTGTCTAATAAATAGTTTTACTTACATTTTAATAGTTTCATGGCCATGTTATATGTAAACGATAACGTAAACCAAGATGCAAGCAAAAGCTGTCAACTGTACTGTCACTGTCATAGTCATTCAATTTTTGAGTAGAAACAAATTTAATATGATCATAGACAACAAGATACTGATATTTCAAAAAAAGTAGTATATTAATTGTACTTTATTTTATTGTAAAAATACTACCAGATTTAGCAAATTGTATTTAAAATTAACTGTACCCATAGATAACTATATTATCTTTTATTTTTAATTGCAAAAATTGTCATAAATAAATAATGTACCAATATATTTAAGGAAAACTACATAAAGTTTCAAAAAGTACTACTTCCGCTTTGCGGATTTGTACCAAAATCTTATCCGGTGTTAAGATACTTATTAAAACCTTAAATATGAAATTTGGTTATTAAAGGCTTGATACTTTTTACGTTATCGTGGACGAAAAATCGTCACATACGTCCATACGTCCATACGTCCATACATCCATACATACATACGCACACACACACACACACAGACATCATCGTGAAAATATTAAATTCGTATTCTAGAGACCCTAAAACGTGCTTATCCACCAAAAACTCATACTCGAAAATTTTGACCCATTACAATACCTCTCTTATAGAATATGAGGCGAGAGGTAAAAACTAATAATTTTAAATATTTTGATGTTAGTAATTAATAAAAAAAAAACAATTATAATTAATATTATAATATTTGAGATCATAGAAATTTCCAGTGCAAATCGGCGCATTTGAAGCTCTCCGGAGCGCTCTTATCCAGTTAAGCGAACACATTTGAGTTTACTTTACACAATTTCGGAAAATTTAAAAACCAATATTAATTACAATCTTTTCCTTATAAAAATTTACAATTCATTATAATATGCAATCGGGCTGCAATTGTTGTTCAAGTTTCAATTAAATATTTCCAAAAATCTATACCTGTTAATAGAAATATTCGACTAACCTAACCTAGGTACCTACATCTACGAGGTTTATTTTATTGTTTTATCAAGTAGTATGCACAAAACTTAAACATCATAATATATAGGTGCATATTCCGTAAATAAATACCTATTTGCGATAATAAAAAATTGAAGTTTAATCATTCGTAAACAGGAGTAGAAAATTTATTGGATCATTTTGTTTCTTTCATCAGCTTCGATACGAGTCCTGTAGCTTGCGTAATGTTGAAAATTAGAAACTAAATTAAAAAGGGCGTTAAAGATGCATCCCGTTTAGTAACGTTTTTCTATTCTGTACCTTTTAATTACATTTTTAATTACTTATTATCTTTATTTGATCTATACGATATTATAATGAAAGTAATTATTAGATCATCTTCTTATTTGAGAGAAAAAATGTAATTATACAAGAAAATTAATAAAAATAATTATAGTACAACTAGGCATTCATTCTTCAAGAGTGTATGTAAAAATCTCAATAATTCGTAAATTATTTTGTTAGTAAATAAATAACATTGAATCAGCTTCACCTTTTTAAAGTTTACAGTCTATAAAAGCATTTAACTTGTCCAACGAAAAAAACATTAACATGTAGTTAATATTTAAAAATAAATCGATTGAATGCTATAACAAAACTACTTATAAATAAATATATAATAAAATGGCATCTACAGTATAACTTTTTTCAAATTCATAATAAAAAAATTCTAAATTAAAATCTTATATAGGTACCTACTAACTTCGTGAGATTTTAGGATCTACAGGGTGTCCCAGATAAGTTGTTTGACATGAGATTCTCGAGAACCGTAAGAGACACGAAGTCGGTTAAATTAGACAAGAGTTTTTGAAGCACGAAGTGCCGAATTCTCCCACCTCCTGTCCCGCGAAGCGGGTTTTTGACGCTAGTTAGGGACTAAGTAGATTATTCCAAAATTTAAGAATAAATAAGTAAATATTTTGTATATTTTCTGCGTTAATTTTTTCTTCACCAAATAAATTTTCACGATCCTTACTTACGCCAAAAATTTCCAATGTGTAAACAATTTTAACTTCTTGGATTAACCCTTATTTTAAACATAATTGAATTTCGTTCTAACCTTTAACTTTTTCTTCATCTATCTGGCTCATAAAGTAAGTATTCCAAAAACCTATAGAAATTCCATAATCCTGAATGTAATTTTCCTACTTTCTTTCAGGGAAATCCTGCTTTCTGACACGACCACGACCACATTTCAATTTCACGTTCTATCTTCTGTTCCTGTGTTCCTGTAATCTTACTCCGCGAGTCAGCTCTCAATGCTTCATTTCAAATCACATTCAGTCTTAATCCAACTCTGGTTAGCATGGAGTTAGCGCTTATTCAACACCAGAAAATTGAGGCTCTTTTAGTTTAAACGAAATTGAAAAATAATAATTTACGTGAGTGAAAAACGATCTTAAATAAGTAGAATATTAACTAGAACTACTTTGTTCTGTTATTTCTGTTTCGTAAGCTACACAAAGTGTCATACTAATTAGATACCCTTAAATTTATAACATTAACTTCAAAACCATCCTGTATAAACTAAATTCAGTTAAAAAGGCATATGTTTGTTCAGAATTTATGTTGAATTCTATTTATTGATTTCATGTCAAATGGTTGACTAAATTAGGTTATTACTTAGTATGCATCATCATCTTATCAAATATCCCATGAAATTTTCCATTATTCTTGTTTAAGTTTACAAAAGATTTGGGAATTTATGACACTTCATCTAGTTCATTTACATGATAAAGGCATGTACACACATTAAACAAATATCTTGTGAGTCATCAACGCTTTGTACAACAGCCAAGGCAGTTCATTTAACACACAAAGACGTCTTCCCCAATCTATTAGTCAAATCATCAGCCAGAAAACGGGGGAACGTGTTCATGAATACCAAATGGTACACAAAAACTGCAAAATTGTTAATGCGAACTTTGTGTTCTATAAATATACAAATATTAAAGTGCTAGCCCAGATACAGTTTTAAATATTGTAGAAGGCGCGGGTGTTTCAGTCAATCTGCTATAGCAATAAACCGACATCAAACGTACTTATCTATCTACTGATCAATGTGAAAATTAATATAAAAGATACTCACTTAAATTATATAGGGTTTTGTATGTTGGGCAAAATACAATATGATATTGTAGAAAAGCTTGATGCCCACAACGTGAAGTGTTAAATATGATGGAAAATGGAAGGAATAAAAAAAAAATAATACCACTGGGTCCGAGTGGTTGGATTCCACTATAATACCATCTACCATTCTGTAATTGGGAGTTAATTCTGTAGAATGGTTACCATCAAAATAAATAAAAAAAGGTTGCCAGCGAAAACGTCATCTTACGTAATCTTTCATATGAAATAAAAATTTTGCGATAAATTATTTATTTATCACAATATTTAAGAAAATTACTACTTCCTGTTTGGGGATTGCTTTAAAAAAATAACTGGGTTCTTAAGATTTGTATTAAAACATTATAATATAAATTTGGTTGTTAAATGTTTTTAACTTTTTGAGTTATAGGAGGGCCCGGAAAAAATGTTTCAAACGACCTAACGGACATACACACACACGCACACACACATACACAGAGACATCATCTCGAAAATATTTTATTCGTATTCTATGGATCCTAAAACGTGCTTATCCACTAAAGACCTACAGTCGAAAATTTTGAATAATCCTAATACCTTCCATATAGAATATTAGGCGGGAGGTGAAAAATAAAGTTAGACATAGCGACATAGGTAGGTTCTATTTTATAGTGTTGAAACTATATTATATTCGTTTCATGAATGAAAGAGTAAATTTAAAAAATATTAACCAACTTGTGTTTTTGACTTATTTTCAAATTCAAAAAAGTACATAAAACATACAATGAAATCCTTGATTTGAGTGAATATATCTTGCATATTTATAGGATATTTTAAACTCGACAAGCTAATATCCTCAGAATTCTGGGTATAAATAGCGGGAAAAATTTCGCACATTCATCAAGCTGTCAGAGGACACCAACACCACGGCAGTTTTTTTATTATTTTTTAAATTTGCCGAGATATTTAGCCCAACCTTGTTTGTGAACTGTTAATCTAGAAGTATTGTGTGTGTGAATCCAAAATTTTGCTGGATGTTGTTGATAATGATGATGATGATAAACAGGGACGGATTAAGTTTGATTCTGAATGAAGAGGATGTTTGGAAAGCTTTTTTTCTTGGTTGACAAACACAATTTGTTCTGTTGTGAAGTGTTCATTTTTAAATTGCGCTGTGTATTTAAGGTCGTTTTTATTTTAGTTTTGTAAAATTTTACGTTTTGTAAAGGCTGAATTTATATTATCAAACAAATTATTACTGACAGAAACAAATAAACTGATCAATTACTCTGACAGTTCTAAGGATAAATTAAAATTTGTCAAGCCTACGTACTAAGTATAATAGCTTTTTTCATTAGTATCTGCCTTGATTATTATCAAACAATAAATGCGAGGAAAAGAACTTGACGATGATTCAATAGTTAATTCAGGAGTTAATTGTAAAGGTTGAAATTTGGCTCAATAATATGTAATTGTTTCTATTAAGCATCTTGCCATATTGTGCTTAACTTCTAAACGGATAAAAATATCGACTTCCGGTTTCTTTCATTAAATTCTAGGAACATTTTTCATAAGATACATTATTTAAAAAACTTTTTTTAGTGGTCATTAAGCCAAAATATCAAATATTTTCCGTGAAAAAGTTGATGAATTTTCAAAGTTCTTATAAAACACATTTGATATAAGTATACGCTTAATGAACAACGTAACAAAATTTTAAAATAATATATCTTTTGAAGAAATGTTCGTAGAATTTTTATCGATATTTTTATCCGTTTTCGGGTAGAGAGACAAAATCTTGACTTGGTTCTTAATGATTGAAATGTTCAAATAACATTGTCATGATTTTCTCGAAAACTCTGCCACTTACATGAAATCGCTAGTGACCTTTTTTATAGAGAATTTTATGCTCTATAATTTCATTATGCTTTCATGCGTAGGAAGCGTGTTATTTGCGAAAAAATCAATTTGGCTTACCTTTGACCTTAAATATTTTGACTTTTTATACCTTTTTTGTAACGTCAAGACAAAGGTGTAAAATAAAAATTTAGCTTGAATATATTAATGTTGGTGTCAAATACCTACTAATTTTACTAGGCTTACCTACGTAGTAAACGATGTTTTTCGAGGTTTTTGATAAAAAAAAACTATACACGCTGACAAGGAAAGAATCTTCTTTTCATACTGAAACTTACAAATACAGAAATGTAAACATTATTTAAAAAAAAAACACATTTTTAGACGATCACTACATAAAATAATAGATTTCGCGGCAGCAGCCTACTTGAGAAAGTTAAAAATATCATGAATTAGTATTACATGAATCAACATAGCCAGGCAGCTATTGTTTTGTTTATTGATTGTTTTAAATGACAGTTGAAATGTCATTTAAAAGTTGTATGTGTATTAAAAAGTGAACAATTATTTGATATTTTTTGTGGTTGCCTAAAAATAGCGTTTATGACTCGTTCGAAAGTAAATATCGTATTGCTCGTGTGCTCGGTTGCACCTCGTTCCTAAAACTTTAGTCACACGATATTTCGTACTTTCGATTCTCGTTATGAAATATATCTATTATTTTATTTTCATGTTACTACACACTTGTTTTTGCACTTTTCCACAGACATTATAAATTACACCCATCATAAATTAGGTACCTACTGACGTTAAGCGGCCGTTTACATTTTTTCCATATTTCTAGAATACTTTCAATTTCACTTCTTTTTCTATTCCATTAACTTCCTAACTACTACGGCTGTTCGAAACCTGCCCGAAACTCGTATTTTACCGCATCCTATTTATGCAATGTCATTTTGAAGTTGAAAAATACTGTAAAAGTGTTTTCGTTCCAAGTAAACTGTCAGTTTATTATTGACTCCAAGATATTGTTTAATAAAGATGTAACAGATATAGAATGAATCTACAGATGTGCCTTTTTAAAATTTTAAAAATAAATTTTTGTCATGAGATATAATCGTGTAAATATTGCATAAACTGGACATTTTAAAGAATTTTTCGGAATTTTTATAAATAAGTAAAAAAAATTAATTAAAAAAAAATTAATTAAAAAAAGGCACAACTGTTTATTGAACCTTTAAGTATAATTTTTCTTGTTGAGATGAAATTTTGTTATTCTTTTACTGGCCACAAAACACTTTTTAAAGTTAGTTCATTTTATTCTGGATTTTAAGAGGTAGGCGGGTCTCTTAACAAAAAGCATCAGTGCTTGTTAATTATTTTAATTAAAGAACCGTATAATTATAAATATTCTAGATGTAACTTTGCAAACAAGATATTTAAAATAGACGTAGTATAGATATTTCAGATTCGATAGAAAAACTATTTATAAATATTTCGTGCTAACTAAAAATAGAACCAAATAAAAGACACGTTTTTATGTTCGCTAAGATAACAAAGTGCAATATATATTTACCTAATAATTATGATTGATAATTGGTATAAATTATCTAATTACCTACGCAAAGAGAACTATAATTTTGCGCACATTCTTTTCTGAAGTTGTTGAACTGAGAACTGAAATTATAAAATTATTATCAGTGTTGTGTTATAATTAGCTAGACACCGACCGAGACACCTTGGAATTTTATAATTTTAGAAATTTAATCAAGTTCAGATTTAATAATATCTGTCAGTTTTGCTATAAATAACTTAGATGAAAAAATTGAAATGAATTGTTTTCAACATTTAATCAATATCCTTACCTCAAACATGAAGTACGAAGCGGAAATTTGTGGGTCCCGCGTGAAATCTAGCGGTGTGAAGTTTTTACTTCATTTCCGGTTGCTGTTTGAACGAATCCTGCCAGGAGTTCTTTCAACGGCCTCAAATAAATTGTTTAAATTTGTTCTGCTTCGTATTTGTTTTGGATTTGAGCAATCGGAACCGTAATTTGAACAGAATATTTACGATTGAGTGGAATTTTGATAATTGTGAGGAAACGAAATGGAATTGGACAGAACTAAAGAGCTGCCAACAGGCTTTGGCAATTTGGCGACAATTAATTAATTGGTAAATAAATATTGATCTTGGAACCTGTAAATTATTTTCATGTTTTCATTAAAATTTTTACAGTTTAAATAATCTTTATCTACGACTAATGTATATTATGAACATTAAATGTGTGATGTTTGCTACAATCCCGCAGGGAATAATATACACGTTTCATATCTATAAAGGAGTGACGTCATATCAGATAAATTCTATCCACCACTTTCACAAAATAAGCTATCTCTTTCTTACACATTTTACTCTTATAAATCTATACCATTATCGTATGTCATAAAATCTTGATTCATACGAATAATTTGCTTGTTTTTTATGATGTCACTCCTATATGGATTTGAAACGTCTATACCATGATTCCCTCCTTTGCACCAATTAGAAAATTACACTACCTGAATCATTTTCTCGGTGTAAATTATTTTTTAGAAAACATTCAATGTTTACTGATGTAACAATGGTGATAGAGTAAAGGTATTAACCACTGGAAATGTGAAAATTTTTGCGTATTGGTATTTATTTTATTAAATACTTGTAGGTAATAAATTAGTCGTAGATAAAGTACAGTTTACTATAATGGCTATTATTCCTTTATCACAAAAATGTAAAAATTATTAAGCAAGATTAGAAAAGTACCGCGTGACTAGCAAGTGACAGTGACAGTTAGGCACATATTTTGGAGGAAAAACGGCTTCACTTCGTTTGACTCATGCTCCATCCATGATTAAAACCCTCGCTCGCTTTGCTCGCTCGTGTTATAAACTTCATCTTCGAGAATAATAACATTCATTATAGCGTCGTTGTATAATATACTATTATTCAATTTGGACGTTTTAAACTGTAATTATTGACTCCATAGCAACAACTTTGGATTTGGATAAAAGTTTATTCACTTGTGAATTTAAATTTTTTAAATCACTCAACCCTGACGTTTTAAACTGTCAACTTGTATAACTGACAACTAGTGTTGTAATAGATAACAATATTTTTTATCTAGATAAAGATAAGGATAACTAATTTTTTATTTATCTAGATAAGATAATAGATAACCATTAAAGAAGTTAAATTATTATCTAGATAAATTATTATCTAGATAATTATTAGATAATATAAAAATATACGAGTACAATACATATTAAAAATAGTAAGCGGTACCAGCGGTGAGCCGGCACCGTTGCAAGCTTGGGCGTGTGTGTTGTAAATTTGCAGTTTGATTACATTTGATTTCGATTAAAAAATTAAAATTACAAATACAAAAATTGGATATAATTTTATTAAAATTGTCATCTAGATGATATATATTTGAAAAATAGATAACGATAATTTGTATTATTATCTAGATAAGATAATAGAAAAATAATAAAAATATATGTAGATATGATAATAGATAAAACTATTTCTATCTAGGTACAATTATCTAGATAAGGTACAACACTGCTGACAACTATTTAGATTAGTTTTTTTTTGTCACATAAAAATAAATTTGTAATTCATATTTTTGAAATAATTTTGTGAAAATTAAATATAATATTGTATAAACCATCCATTAAACCATGAAAATTATTTTTATAAATTATTAGGCATATTTAAGAATAGTCTAAGAGACAGCAGCATAAAACCCTTTGTCATAATTTTCGGCTGAAAAATTCTCAGTAGGTAATACTTTAGACCAGCGTCAATAAGATGCACTTTAACTGAAAAATTTTCGCGATCCGCTGTGACGTAATTAATGTTTGCAGAAACTGTTGTCATAACATAATAGGTGTTCAATGAAACTGTTTAAGCATGGGGATCTCGAGAACCATAAGAGATACGAAGTTGGTTAAATTAGACAAAAGTTGCCTCTTTAGGTGGCCAATTTAAAAATGTTTTTGTTTTTCCACAAAAATGCATTCGTGACTACTGACTAGAAATACGCGAAAATGTAAATTTTTCCAATTTCGTTTTTCACCTGTAACTTTTTTGTTTGAATAAGTAGAAGTTTCTAATTTGTACGTTCTCGAGGCACTTTTTAAACGAGGAATGCACAGCAGTCCTGAATTTTTTTGGTGTTGTACATAATTTCGAGAAATTCAAACCAAGTACATATTTTCATATGGAGCTCATAGTAGGCTATAGGCCCGTCTAAATAGATATTTTTTCTCTCTTTTCAACGATATATAACACAAGTACGTTGCAATTAAAATAAAGGCAGAAATTACATAATGATTATTGTTTTAATTTTTATACAGTTTTAGTAGATTGAAAGAAATCATGAAAACCAATGGAATTAATTTTTTATTTATAAACCAATTAGGGACTGATCCCTCCGTAAATAGGATCTAGAGAGCTTCGCAACGAAGCGGCGCAGTCCCACGTGGGACGTTAAAGCCACTATATATATATATATATATATATATATATATATATATATATATATATATAAACCAATTTTATCTTTTAATTAGTTATCTTATTTGTAAATAGTTGTTTGAATAATTTTAACTAGTGCGGCTGCGCAATACAATAATAATTCACTTTTACAGCTTGTATTTTAATTTCTGTATTTCAATGTAAATTGTAAATTACTCTGATCTCACTATTATTGAACTAATCTCGTATATTCCCGATATTCCTTAATATTATTGAAACAATTCGTAAAATTGTCAGATCCATATTTTTTCACAAACACATTTCTTATTTTGCGATGTCATCAAATACTTTGCCAACTCAAAACAATAATAATTTATTCAATCGCATTTCATGTATCCGGATTATAAATTTCAATTAGCAACCAAACATGTCCCTCTGAATATTTATTACAACCAGTTTGAATTCATTACAATATATTTTTGATTTACATACAACATTGTTTGCAGAACAAACTTGTGTTCAATTGTTCTAAATTTTATTCACAAATATTTAAATTTCAATAGCAATTCGTAGCCTCGTATAAGTTTTTAGTTTGTTTCTTTTGAATATATTTTCGCAAGTAATAAAATATCATTGTACTAAAGTTAAATGGACTAACTAAATATTATATTAAGGGATGAAATCCAAGGAAGGTTTTCAAGTAAAAGCGTCTTTCTTCACTTTCTTTATTTATATAATAGGTCGACCGGTTTCGGATTTCTTGTCCTGAAGATGGATATTATAATATCCGAAACCGGTCGACCTATTATATAAATAAAGAAAGTGAAGAAAGACGCTTTTACTTGAAAACCTTCCTTGGATTTCATCCCTTAATATAAATTACACTTCACGTTTGTGGGCATCTACTTTTTTTCTACAATAACTAAATATTGTTTAAAACAAGTCAATAAAGAATAGTTTCAGTGTTCCCCAAACTTTTTTAAACGTAACACACACAATTTAATTTCTTCTACGACACACCAGATTTTTTTAATTGCGTTGCAAAGTGAAACTTTGTGCATGCATATCCGCATAGTAAAAAAATGAGCAACTTTGCTCACGCCCAGGTAACTTTTCGTGCAGATATGACAAAAAATATATTTTTCAATCGTTCCAAATACTTATATAAAATTCAATGTTAAATATGAGACTGATGAATTGACATATATGTTTAATTCTGTACCTCACTATTGAGAAGCGAACACGAAGTTTTAATTCTAATTCCCTTCTCCTATTTAATGTCACTAGATCGAAAAGCAAACAATTCTCAAAAATAAGAAGTGGAAAACGGTGATATTTCAAAAGGTCTTAAAAAATTTTTCGGTTATTTTTCGCCATATTTATACAAAATTTAAAAAGTTTCGTTTCGAATAGTAAATTTAAAAGTAAGGAGTCATGAGTATTAGTATCAATTACTTTTTGCAAAAAGTGTCTATCTCAAAATAAATTAGTCAAAATTAAAAAAAAAACAATTACAGGTACCTACCTACAAAATTTCGTGGCAAACTTAATAATATCCGGCGACACATAGTTTGAAATATACTATTTTTTAGTATTACTATAAGCTTAAAATCTATATTACTTATATTGATTTTATTGTTTAAGTTTAATAGCCGTGAAACTAATACCTAATTGTAATATAGTAACATAACGGCTTTATCAATCAATTTTATTTTAAGCAGTGTATAAAAAACTAAGAATAGCTAGGTCTAGGTCAAAGCTGGGCAAATTGGGTATACTATCTACTCAAAAAACGTAATTAATTACTAGTTACTATTACCATCAAAAATGTACTTCAATTATTCAGTAGTTACTTTCCAAATAATGTAGTTGAATTGGTAATTACTACAATTTACAAACTTAAAATAAAGTACCTACATTTTTCTTCTTTTAATCGTTTGTATTGCAATAGTTATTATTATTTAAAGTATACCATGCTATAAAGAAGAATTTCAAATTTTTATAATGAAATAGGTAGGTACGCTAATATTTTTAAACGTATAGCCAAGTTAAATAATCAGATGAGTAATAAAAAATAAGTGTCAACAATATTCGTTAGCAATTAATTAACAAGCAGTGCTCTAATTGGTCGAAAAAATCGGAGATATAAAGTAAATACTTTTAACTACGATTTTGCGGAGCTAAAGACACTCATTATTACTCTACTACTTATTTTTAAATTCCAAATTACAAACACAAATAAAAAATAAATCATAGTTTTTTAAATAGTTAATAAGTAATTGTAAATACAATTTTAGAAATTGTTCAATTAAAATTAGTACCTATATAAAAAAGTAAGTAATTAATTAACTACTAAAGTTCCTACTAGTTAATTAATGGTCAACTCTGGTCTAGGTCTATAGGTACCTGATCGCGCTCTGGATATTTCCATAGTATCAAGATAGGAATTATTAAATAATTAGTTATGAGCGAATTATCTGGTTAAACAATATTACACACATGGCATCATAAAATGTAAAATCGTAATACACTCGGTTATCGAAACTAATAGAAACCGGGGAAATTCATAAAATCTAATTCAATTTAAATATTTCTATTTATGTAATATTATTTGGAGCAAATATAATGTTTACAATATACCTACTTAAGTAAATAGTTTTTTGTTTTTGCACTGTCTTGAAACTTAATCAAAAATTTTAGCAATGCCATATCGACAATTTCCGCACGACATGTATCTAAATCATAAATTTTTTTAAAAATATTACTTTCTCATATACGTAAAGACTTAGAAATAGAAAATGGAGCTCTAAAACTAGCAAATCTATTAAAACGTCGTATTCAGGTAATGTCACAGTTTATCTACTAAGGTTCTAAGTAAATTTGTACATTGTACCAGAGATCATTTATACAGAGTGATCACATAAATGATTGACTATGCCACATCGTTCTGATTTTATTTATACCACCTCGATGTGTTTGTTATTCACCATCGTAACCTTTAAATATTAAAAATTATTTTTTTCTTTCAATATTAATTAATAATAGTGTTCTTCACTTGCTTTCTGCTTTACTATAAATGCCAAAAAGCAAGTTAAACTGCCAAATTTATCGTAATTATGCAACATAACGTTTGTTTGATACATAGATTTGACACGTCAAAAAAGCTTGGTCAAAAAAAAATTGGTCGACAATTTTAGACTCATTTTAGACCACCAATTTTGAATTTTAGACCAACTTCCATTTAGGAGATTGGACAAAATCGTAAACCAAGCACTCAAGCTGGTACCCCCACAAACATAAAATCACAAAAGTTCTGGTCTGTAATTGTAAAATAATTTTAGACTAATTTTAGACTACCTATTAGTCATATTGCTAATTTTCCAAATCCACCCCTTGGGGAGGAATTGGACAAAATCGAAAACCACGGACTCAAGCTGGTATCGCCACAAAGATAATATCACAAAAGGTCTGGTCTGTAATTGTAAAATAATTTTAGACTAATTTTAGACTACCTATTAGTCATATTGCCGATTTTCCAAATTCACCCCTTGAGGGTGAATACCACCCCCTTCGTATATCGAGTACATAAAGTCTAAAAAAATACCACCAACTAGGTTTATAATTTTAGACTAATTTTAGACTACCTATTAGTCATATTACCAATTTTCTACATCCACTCCCTGGGGGTGAATACCACCCCCTTCGTATATCGAGTACTTAAAGTCTGAAAAAATACCACCAACTAGGTTTATAATTTTAGACTACCTATTAGTAATATTACCAATTTTCTACATCCACTCCCTGGGGGTGAATACCACCCCTTTCGTATATCGAGTACTTAAAGTCTGAAAAAATACCACCAACTAGGTTTATAATTTTAGACTACCTATTAGTCATATTACCAATTTTCTACATCCACTCCCTGGGGGTGAATACCACCCCCTTCGTATATCGAGTACTTAAAGTCTGAAAAAATACCACCAACTAGGTTTATAATTTTAGACTACCTATTAGTAATATTACCAATTTTCTACATCCACTCCCTGGGGGTGAATACCACCCCTTTCGTATATCGAGTACTTAAAGTCTGAAAAAATACCACCAACTAGGTTTATAATTTTAGACTAATTTTAGACTACCTATTAGTCATGTTACCAATTTTAAAATTAGATTGCCGTAATGTCAAATACCCGCTCAGCTGACATTTCAACTCGTTTTTAGTTTTTAGTCCAACTGGGATAGTAAGAGCCCCACAAACTCGGTTTTGGTATTTACTACACTAACAAAGCTAACAAAACCGTACTAAAGCCCCACAAACTCGGTTTTGATATTTACTACACTAACAATGCTACGATGCTAACAAAACCGTACTAGAGCCCCACAAACTCGGTTTTGGTATTTACTACACTAACAAAGCTAACAAAACCGTACTAGAGCCCCACAAACTCGGTTTTGGTATTTACTTTAATCTAATTCTAAAATTGGTCTAAAATTATAAACCTAGTTGGTAGTATTTTTTTCAGACTTTATGTACTCGATATACGAAGGGGGTGGTATTCACCCCCAGGGAGTGGATGTAGAAAATTGGTAATATGATTAATAGGTAGTCTAAAATTAGTCTAAAATTATAAACCTAGTTGGTGGTATTTTTTCAGACTTTATGTACTCGATATACGAAGGGGGTGGTATTCACCCCCAGGGAGTGGATGTAGAAAATTGGTAATATGACTAATAGGTAGTCTAAAATTAGTCTAAAATTATAAACCTAGTTGGTGGTATTTTTTCAGACTTTATGTACTCGATATACGAAGGGGGTGGTATTCACCCTCAAGGGGTGAATTTGGAAAATCGCCAATATGACTAATAGGTAGTCTAAAATTATTTTACAATTACAGACCAGACCTTTTGTGATATTATCTTTGTGGCGATACCAGCTTGAGTCCTTGGTTTTCGATTTTGTCCAATTCCTCCCCAAGGGGTGGATTTGGAAAATTAGCAATATGACTAATAGGTAGTCTAAAATTAGGCTAAAATTATTTTACAATTACAGACCAGAACTTTTGTGATTTTATGTTTGTGGGGGTACCAGCTTGAGTCCTTGGTTTTCGATTTTGTCCAATTCCTCCCCAAGGAGTGGATTTGGAAAATTAGCAATATGACTAATAGGTAGTCTAAAATTAGTCTAAAATTATTTTACAATTACAGACCAGACCTTTTGTGATTTTATGTTTGTGGGGGTACCAGCTTGAGTGCTTGGTTTACGATTTTGTCCAATCTCCTAAATGGAAGTTGGTCTAAAATTCAAAATTGGTGGTCTAAAATTGTCTAAAATGAGTCTAAAATTGTCGACCAATTTTTATTTTTTTTAACAATGTGGGGGTACCAGCTTTTTTCATGTAGATTTGACAAGAACTGAGTACTAAATTTTTTCGCGGGATATAGTTAAAAACTGACTTCTCCAAGTCACGCGACGGTCAGTCATTTGTACCTAGTTATGTACCGACAAACCGAGCACTGTTGCGCTGTTCACCATAATTGAAATTGATTGTGTTCACTCTGTAGAACCTAATGTGTTAAGTTTTGACTGTTCACATGGATGGTTCATATAATGAAGTATTCACATAACCGAGCACACACTTCACTGTGCAATCACGATTCTCTATATTATTATATTATATATCCTAGTGCCTACACGAGATATTTTTCGTAAGTAATTTGTGAACGATTCAGGATTTTGAAAACTTTGTTTGGTCTAAGCTGTAAAATTTTAAGTAGAATTTTGTGGTCTTTAAAGTTCTACTTTGAGGCCTTTAAATAATCTAAAAAATTGATTTATATGTAGGTATAGTAACTATCTGAACTAATAATAAAACTAATACGTATCCAAGTAAAATAAGCTAGGTATATTTTCAGGATCAGAACGTTGTACAGTATACCCTATAATTTTTTGTCCTAAGTCGTGGAATATCTGTATGCTTATTTATTGATATAACGATTAATTTTTTTTGAGGTATATACAGGGTGATTCACAACTTCGTGCATATATTTTAATGCTATATTTCAACCTACAGATCACGGAACAAGAAATATTTTTGGAACAACTGGATTGAACATTGCGTAATGAATATTTTTCCAGTTTCGCGATAAGTAAGTTTAATGTTTAATACTATACATATAAGTGCCATTAAAATATATGCACGAATTTGTGACTCACCTATATAGGTATATATATATATATAGGCTCAATTGCCGAATTCAGTCATTGGGCGAAATAAACGGCCACACAACGCGATCTGGCAAACGCAAAACAGCCACAACGCGTTTGTGACTCTTCTTTAGTCCAACAGAACTTCGTTTTTTTGACATAAACTAATCTATGCTAACAAAACCCTTCTTGAGTCCAACAAAACTCCGTTTTCCGTTTTTTTGACATAAACTAATCTATGCTAACAAAACCCTTCTTGAGTCCAACAGAACTCCGTTTTTTTGACATAAACTAATCTATGCTAACAAAACCCTTCTTGAGTCCAACATAACTCCGTTTTTTAACATAAACTAATAGTTATTAAAATACACAACGCGATGTGGCTGTTTTGCGTTTGTCAGATTGGCCGTTTATTTCGCCCAATGGCCGAATTCGGCAATTGAGCCTGGCATATATATAAAATAGTATATTATGTATTAAGTTTTATAAACGTCATTTAGTTTTTTAGGAACGAGCTGCGAGTGTTTAAAAAATGAGTAGGTATCTAGAGTTTATAAACGAATCATACTATACTTTTTCTACGACCACAAATTAAACATATGTAAAATTTCATTTAAAATAATTTGAGCATTTAGGTTAATTCATAATGGTATTATACATAGCTACAAAATTATATTTAGGCAAGTGTATTTAACAATGACAATTAATTAATTTCACTCAGTTTTTCACAATTAAATGTCAAATATATTAGTCAACTGCACCCCATATGCTTAATATGTTAGTTGATGTTCAGCCCGTGACTAAAAACAGCCAAAACCCCGGCTTGTCGAGATGTGTTTAAAATGTTATTTAGCGCCATGGAAACCAGTTCGTTAAATGATGTTTTAATACCAGAAGTAGAAAAAATATATTATAATACTAGGCAGAATTTTTATGTATTTCTTGTTTGACTATAGATAATGTAGGTACCTGAATTAATAAAGAAATTTCAACTTAATATGATATTTTATAAAATATTCTTTGCACTTATATAAGTCGTGTTCAGCACATTTGTCATACTTCGTTCACTGAATATAACCGCACATAAATCTGTCTCATTTTACAACTCAAAAACTCTCAAGTAAAGAATATAAAAAAATTACAAACGTCTCTAGTTCACTAAAAATTCTCGTTCATATTTCTGTGTCAAAAAGTCATTGCTCCCGCGTTACTCAATAACATAATAAAACGAACAAATCAAAAATAAGTATAAAGTTACGTACGAGAATAATAAAAAATATGATTAAACTAAATGTCTGATTAATAGCTGTAGAAATTGACAAATCGCGGTGATCATATCAGAAATGTTCTTCTCATAAATAAGTTGAATGAGATGACGGGCAGGCCTCCAAAAAACTTCCCAGTATTTACTATAAATTTTGTCTGATACATGCGAAGAAAAATTGACCGTGTTATGGTAATCAATTTTGTGCGGGAACTATTCTTAGATTAGTTTTAGTTTAAAACATATAAATCTGTTAGCGGAGTGTTACTAAGAGTTTTATTATAGATAATGAAATAAGAGAAATTGGCCTAACAACATTCTTAATAAATAATTATAATTTGGCACTTGCAGATTATCATATACCGAGACAAAAACAATAATTAATTAATAAAAAAAAAGATATGCATTAAGAAGTGTATGTAGGTACCTACTATAAATAGAATACATGCAATAGGTATAAATAATATATCAATAGAATCATTAGAGTTTCTAGATTCATTGCTCTATGCTAAATAAGAATATCTGAAAATAAATATAATTTGCAGTAGAAGTGAAAGATTAGAGCGCAAAATTCATCAAATTGTAATTAATTTTATGCAAAATGTACTATTATTACAGATATAATTTTTAGAACAAGGCAATTAGGAATGTATATCTTTTTCATTGTAGGTTACATCGTTTATCCAAAATTTATGCAGAAAACATGTACAAAATGAGACATGTAAAAGTTTTAAAGTGTCGCTGACGTGGCACTAGTAGTTAAGTTACATATAAACATATAAAAAAATCAAATTACGATCTATAATATGCTTTTGACTATTATCGGGTTAAAAACATTATCATTACGAGACTTCGTGTTACGGTTTTTTCACTTTTAAGCGCGCCCTTAAGTAGTTCAATTAAAATAAATGTTTTTTAAATACATTTAAGGAGTCCGCCTTTTTACTGTCCGCTTTAAAACCATATTTTAATTTTTTAATGTTTAAAATTTGTTATTTTGTTACACTTGCACGGTATTAGGATCAGAATTTCGTCAATTCTGGCTATATTAATTGTTCACAATAAAAATCTCTTTAACATGAGTAATGCAATGACAAAGCAATATTTAATCGAAAAATTCACACAATACCTACATAGTTGAGACAACAATTAGATAAAATAAATGAGAATAATTTTTTTGATTTTAGTATTCAAGAATCTGACTTATGCATACAATTAAATTTTGTTTGATATAATGGATTCCTTTCCTTACGTTGTTCTGAAGAGCGCCACAAGAAGTTTTTTGGAAAAACATCAAACAATAAGTTAATAGTACATTACATTACTAGCAAGGTAAAACAGTTTTTACTGCTGAAAAGAGGAAATGACCGGCAAACCGATCAGGCGAGTCTGTCATCTCCTTAAAGCAGTAAAACAGTTACCTTTCGTGTATTGTACAACATTTTACTTGTTACTCATTTGTAAATCAAAATAAAATTTAAAAATTATAACCGAATTCGGTCATTCACACACAACTAATTTGTTAAAAATTGTCTTAAATGATTTTTCGTAAGCCTTGGAAGTATTACTGTGGCAACGTGAACCGTTTATTATGAACATAATGACTTACTACTAACTTGCTAAATTTTAACAAGTTAACTGTCAATTTTACAACTTTGTAAAGATTCATTTTGAAAGGTAATGTAGGGATTGAATTAATGACGTTTACCAGTAGTATGTAACAAGTAAAAGTAATATAAGGGTTCTTAGATATGAAACAGATCTGTTTTTTTTTTATTATGCCATTAAGGTCCTTCAGCATCGTAGGCTATTAGGACCGATACATTAGGTTTTTACATAGGTAATTAATTTATTTATATTTTGTTTGATAATTTAATGACAGATCTGTTTATGTCGCTTTTAAATTATAGATACTACGTTTTACAGGCATTATACTATGTTAAAACTGCACTTTATTATATTTTTACCTTCCGCTTACCTGTAAAGGAAGGTATTGGAAATTGGAATCATGCTAAAAATCGGGTAGTGAGTTTTTAGTGGATGAGCACGAATTAGAGTCCTTACAATTCATTTTTCATAGTTTCACGATGATGTCTGTATGTATGTGTGTGTGTGTGTGTGTATGTGGTCAGGGCAGGATTTCTGTCAGTCGGATAACTCAAATACGAATTACCCAAAAATTTTGATATTTGGTATTTAACATTTGTATATAAATTGGAAGAACCCATTAGATTTTGGTACAAATATCTTCACCGGAAGTGATATTTTTTGAAGATTGAAAAGATTAATTGTCAAAAATTTATATAAATTTGGATAAATATAGTATTTATTTGTAATAAGAATAAGAGGCAAAGTTATTTGCAACTTACGTTATAAAAAAATTGTCTTTATCTGGTAGCATCAAAGAACTGCAGTAAAATTTAAAAAATAAATTTATCAAATAAAAAGTTGAAATCTTGTAATCCATGTTCGACTGAATTTTGTTTCTGTGTAAAAAATATTGACAGGTGAGATGGGTGACAAGTTGACATACTAGTGCTACATGTCATAAGTAAGATATTAAATGTAGTAATTGAACGGAGGATGGCTTCAGCACAGAAGAGTTTTCCTGTGAATGAATCTTTTTATTCAGATGATGCAAATTTCTGTGTTTCAATATTTTAGATTTTTATTTGCATATTTTAAATGGGCACCGGATTGTACGTATACATTTCTGTTTAAAGTCTAGATATGACGGAAGGTTGTGTGATGGCCACGTCAGATTTTTATTATTTTATTTTTAATTTTACCTACTAACAAATCAAGTGAAATTGAGATTAAATCATTTGTTAAAAATTATTTGATATATTTAGAATTATTGGTAACATGTGAACATAATGAGGTTTTTAAGAAAACTGAGTAAATTTCTAAGTATTGTGACATTTAACTCGAATTGATCTATTAATTATTTTTGGCAAGGATAAAACAATTTAACTAAAATAATATCCTTATCCTTGACTTGTGTTCTCTAAAGAATTTTGAGAAATCTCGGTCGTTAAATTCCTATTTATGTAATATTCACTAAAATTATATTATCTTATAATAATTTATGTAATTTGTTTCCGAGTTTGATTCAGCTAGTATTCCCATCATAGAACTATTTCATAAATTATTTCCATCTTCATAAATTAAATTATTGTGCACTTCATTAAGCTGCATTCAAATGTTATCTCATAGATGTATGTATGTTATGTTGAATAAACACTATCGCAATCAGACAAATAATAAATATGATATGTGTTTACCAGACAGAAAATCTGTGGAAAAATTTCAAATACCTATGAATATAAAACAAAATAATTTTTTTCGCAATTTTATAAAAAAATTGACATTGACGACCGCAATTCAGGCCGCGAAGTGAAACACTTGTGTACGATTCAAGGGTTGCGAAGTTAATTTATTGAATTGTGAGTATGTCAATGTCAAATATTTTTTACAGTTGTTACAAAAAATAAAATGTGTGTTTTTAATTATAAGCAATGCATTGCAGTTGCACAAAAAAATATTGTAACTCGTCTGAGAAATTTTTAGCCTCGGATTTTGCCTCGGTCAAAAATTCTCCCGGATGCTAAACAGACATTTCGCAGCCTAGGTATACAATTGTCAAAAAATGTCATTTTTGAATTTTTAACAAAACGCGAAGTTTGTGTTTTTTTCTCATTGTATGTTACCAATGTTACTTAGACAATTATTCAAAACCATAACGGTTTTGATACACGTTTTCACGCATATTGAAAATGATTTAAATATTAATTAATTAAACAAATTTTCAGTAGTATTTAGAATTAAAATACAGTAAGTTGTAAAAAAGATTTTGTTTGTATTTCGAGCGCAAAATGTTTTAGTGCGTAGGAATAACTTATTTAACTCAGCAAGCCTCGTCAAATAAGTGATATTCATACGCACTACAAACATCAACTTCGCGCACTGACTACAAAAATTACTATTGTAAAATAAAGAGCAAAAAATATTAATAAAATAGGACGAATTTAATTGAATGTATTAAATATAGAGCTGTGTAATACAGCTTGGTCAGTAAAAAAATTACATTTTGCGAAACTTTAAAGTTAAAGTCATTTTTATAAGTGCTTTGGAAAAAATTTAGTTTACCTAGGTACTGCATTTATAATTAATTCATCAATTATAAAGATGTTTTATTAAGTTCGCGTCGTGTTTTTTTTAAATATGAATTTATAACTAACTTAATTAACCTACGGGAAAAATCGGCGAGATAATAAACGATAAACAATAAAGAAACAAAAATAAATTTTATAAAATTAATTACAATGTAGTATATTAGGTAAATGAATATTTTTTGTACCATTAAATTCATAGCAATTCTTTATATACTTATCATTAAATAAATAAAATAATAATCACTATATTTTATCAGATCTTGTGTAATGAATGATGAATGAATTTTATAAATTATTGAAGTGTATGGATGCAATAATATATTATTATTATTTTGTATATATACAAAAATGTCCCTTGATAATTTATTGTATATCATTGTATTTTTCCGTTTTTGCTTAGGTTTGCTTGATTAGTAACTATTATTTTAATCAATGTAACCCGCTTAACTATAACATATTATTGAAAAATATATTTTAACGTACATTTATTATTTTAGAAGCATTTTTGTCCACTAGAATGTATAAACATTTGGCAGAACAAAATATCGACATTTATTAATTGTTTATTTTAATACATGCATTATATCGAGCATATCATCAGTTTATTCAATATCAAAACCTATATTTTTGTTTTAATGAGCTTAAAATTTTTATGTAACAAAAATTGTGCAAATATTTATTTTCTTACATTATGTTAACTCATTAAATTTAACTGCGAAACATAGCATATTGGATTACGAATCACATTATTTTCCTTATTAAAAGCGCTAAATAGAAATATAAAATTACAAATAACCTTATTATTTTATGCCGAAGACAGTGAAGATTTTCATAAATAATATGGAAGTTTTTCATTTATGTTATTACCATTTCAATTTAAATGCAATATTTATTTATAACATTGCTATAGTTGTTATTATAAAATTATAATACTATGCATAAGTATGTCCATAGTAGGCACTAAAACTTACAATTATGTTTTAACTTAGTACAAACTTATTTAAATTAATACAAGGTTTTTTTTGTTATTGTCGTTTTGTTTCAAACACAATTTTTATTATGACACTGTCCAATTTGATAGATTGTTTTAATTCAAATTGAGTGCGACTGGCTTTGGATTTTTAATATATATAAAATATTGTCATAAAAGTATACAGCCATTTAAATTAAATCTCTGTAAAATATATAATTTGAAATTTGATAGATTGTTTTAATTCAAATTGAGTGCGACTGGCTTTGGACAAAATTTTGTTATTATTTTTTAAACTAGGAGGAGTAAAAACAAATAGGTATGGTGATTCTATGCTTGTGATTCAATAGTTCAATACAATCGAATAATTTGTGAATTACAATATTTATACTAATTATTATTGATTAATTTTATTGATATAGAAATTTTAATTGAATTTTTAAGGACTCTTAAAGAGTATACATACTGCTTATTACTTTTTGTTTTATTATACTCCTAGTTTAAAAGCAGACTTTTGTAACTAATAACTATAAAAAATAAAATCTTTTACATTTCCTACTGTTTAATATTATCTTATTTTTAATGCGTTGCTCAAGACACTGAATTAAATGAAAAGTTTTTTGTTATCGCTGTTTCATATTAAATGTTATACCTATATTTTTAATAGTTGTTCAATAATCTGCATTTAAAAATAAGTGAAATAACAAAATAAATATAGTTTTATTTTGTTTATTAAACTTTGTTTTTGTTTCATCACTGTTTTGTTTTAAAATGTAATATTTATATTTGACAATACTACCCTTTTTCTTGATTCGATACTGGACTATTATAATTATTATATTAAATCAAACACATTAATTTGAAAAAAAAAGTAGTTCGAAAACTTTTGCAACTAGAAAAATTTTATCAGATTAAAAATACCTACTTACCTAATTAAAAAACTTCTTACATATGTTAAGTTTAATCTTCTTCTTACATTGTTCACCACTGTCTACACTATCCACTTTCCCGCCCTCAACCTGCAATTTTGTCAAGCACTTCACTTTTAAAAGTTAATCTTCACACACCATTAGCATCGTTTTTACTTTCTACCCTCTGTTTTATTCATTCATTCATTCACTCGGGATGATGCACTTCGCGCCGTGGCGCCACTGTAGCGGATGCGGTACCGTCCCGACGTCCCAACAGTTCAAGCGTCGGACACGAACTGAAAACTCAACTCCGAGCTGCGCTGCTGGTGCTGAGATGACGGACCAAGGCGACGTGCAGAGATGAGTTCAACAGGGAATAGTTTCATGCTGAGAAGGCCAGAGATGTCTTACAATTATTATTTATCTGTAAAGGCTGAAAATTTTATGGGTATACGGATGATTCTCAACTTCGTGAATGTATTAGATCATAGAACAAGAACTTTTTAAAAATTCCTTAATTTTAGGACAGTTTCCGCAAGAAGCACATTTGCTGAATTGTTTCTTGTATAGAGGATATCTGACGAACTATGAATGAAATTAAATTAAATTTTAACTCATTGTGCAATGGTAAGGATACCTACTTAACTTTTGAAATGAATGAAAACAGTGGCTTAATATTGCTGTTTGATTAAAAGTCAGGAAACTTAAATTGCGAATTTTAAAAAAGTTCTTTCAATCGGTGAGTTAATTGAGCACAATATACCATTAAAATATATGCACGCAGTTGTGAATCATATCCTGTATATTACATGTTGTACTGAGCATGGAACAAACAGGTATTTTTAAAAATTCGCAAAGATAAGGGTAAATAAAATAAAATAAAATATTTTTAGTAGAACGAGTAGATAGTTTTTCTAAATATTTTATATGAATCTACTAAGTACTATACCACGATTAATTTTTATACAATGTCTCAGTAGCAGGATTCGGATATGACAACTTTTTGGACGATTTTTTTTTGTTAATTTATGGTTTGTATGCTTTCTGCATGACAATTCAATTAAGTATTTTTACAACATAAACTAATCATAAAATTTCGCCTGCAGCGCATTTTTCATTACATTTTTTAACTAAAAGAGACATGCTGTTTTCTTTTTCAAAAGTTCCCTTTTTAGAAACTCTCATTGTTCAGTGAAAAAAAAAATTATTATTATTTTTTGGTGGTAACCAACCTACAGGATTAACTCCCAATTACAGGATGGTAGATGTTATTATAGTGGAATCCAACCACTCGGACCTAGTGGTATTATTGTCGGTTGCGCTGGGAATCGAACTGGGGACCGCTAGCATGCTAGGCGCGTCTGTTAGATTTTAATGACATAAGATAAAATAAAGTGGATTCTCTACTTTTCCAGTATTTATGATGCCTACGGTTATATCAAATATCAAGCATATCTGGAAGCGATAACCTTGTCGTAAGGCTTAATGAATTAGTTGGCGAGCTCAAGATCACATTTAACTCTGGAAGTAAAGAAAACATAAGCAAATATGCTTAGTGAGTCGGAGTAACACGCTGGTGGAACTTTTCCACCCCAGACATTCACATCACGCATCAATCTCCACGTCATACACACATTCCAACATTCGTATCTCGGTGGCGATCAGGTTAGGGTCACTTCAGCCCAAAGCTGCTCGCTTCATCGTTGGTAATCTGACTAGGATTACTACAGCCCATAGATGCTCGCTGTATGCTGTATCGCTGCCGGCCAACCACGGTCCACTACAGCCCAAAGCTGCTCGTTGTATTGGGATATTTCAATAAGAATGCGAACCTAGTGGTGAAATTTTATACTTAAACAACGATGCACTTGTGAGTGATTTGCACGTTGTTGTATGGACATTTAATGATTAAAAGTGATTTTGTTTAATATTTGAAAATATTTTGAAAAGTATTGAGTTTAATATTTGTTCATTTTAGTTCTTTGGTTGTATAAATATAAATTAACTTACTATTTGTGGCATACTTTATGATAAGATAGGCATTGGAAGTATTTTGTACACAGCTAAACTAGAAAGATCAAAGAATTAATACATTAAATTATAAACTAAAATGAATATAAATGTTAGTGGAATTAAAGAACTATACAACTATATTACTATATAATTTATAAGTACAACTATTACTACACTAAGCAAGATCTAAACTATGTAGATAATCTAACAACCACTTGCTGAATAATTTATTTAAAATGCTAAATAAAATCAAATTTACTACTAAAACTACAACAATAGAAAACATCACATAATATTATATCAAAATTAGTAGCATACACCATACACATAATGAAAACTCCATACAGAAGAAGAAACAACAAAATAATACATACTGCAATGTTAAGCCTCCGATTTTATGGTGGAGTCGGAGGCGCGGTAGGCGTGGCGTGACCGGCGTTAAATTTCATGGCGGTGTCTGACACCTACTTCTGTCAAATATTTGAATTCGAATTTATTAGATTCAGAAATTATTCTTTTATAAAAATAATAAATAATAAGTGCTTCTTGATTTTGAACTACACTAATTAATTTTTCATCGAATTCCATTCCAACAGACCATACCACAAACCACAAGACACCACAAAATATAGGTATAGATAGTTATGTTTATATACGCATGCGCTGAGGCAAGCGTGGTACAAAATGTTGAATATTTTCAACTTCTGACACCGCGCTTGCAACACCGTACCAGGGCGTGGCGTCAAGCAATTGGAACAATTCTATTGGTCAAATTTTCAACACCACGCTATCGACACCACCATGAAATCGAGGCTTTATGCTTATGGAAGCCAAAGTAAAGTGCACCGTTGTTCAGAATTTCACATAGGTGAACAGCGCCATCTCTTAGTATAGTGCAATATCCCAATCGTTGGCGGCCAGCAACCAACCACGGTCCGCGTACCAATCGTCTCAACTCTCATCACACCCTACACAGTACACCATATGACACAAACGACTCAACTCACCAAGCCAGATCAACACGGATTATTCCAGCAATTTCATCAGATCTATTTCACATAACTATATCTACACTTTACTGATTTAGGATCAGTTCTGCTCGAACACTCCAATAAGACTGAAATCTACGAGGCTGACTATAATAACATTTATTGACTTAGATATTATCTAATGTGTTCGTAATACTCTCATTAAAATAACATCAATCGTAAAAGAGGGAAATACATAGAAGTTCACATACCTCAATAAAATGTAACTTTTAATTACGTATAAGGCATTTGACCTTGAATAAAAATTTTCACATGCAGCGCATTTTCTTTATTGAATATGAGCCTGACTATTATACTATTTGTTTCATAATACTTATAAGTTACCTACCTATGTTAGGTAAACTGACATATTTATATAGAAATCAGATTTTATTGAATTAACTTCTCAAAACATATATTATATTTTACAATAAAAAAATTTGTCGTTTCATAAAATTTTTACATTGTATGTTGTATATGTTAGGTAAAGTGACATTGATATAGAAATTTGATGTCATTGAAAAGTATATTTTTGCTACTAGTACATTTGTAAACAATATAATTTTTTAAAGATCAAAGCCTTAATTAATTTGAAACTTGCATCTTTTTAATTGCAATTCGCCAATTGGTATGTATGAAATTAGGAAGCCATTTGAGCGCAGTCTGGTATGTGTTTCATCTTTTGAAAAATAAAACAATTGACTACCCTCTTTGACACCATTAATTTGATACAATGTAGATTTAAAAACAACTTTTCAAATACATTGTTTTTACCAAGGGAATCGACGTGTAAATAATTAGAATTTTGTCAATCAAAGCTAAAAAAACACTAACAAGCTAGTAGGTATTTCATTTTTAGTATTGTAAAAGAGACTGTAAACCTGTACCACTGGCCATTAAAATTAGTAATGCAATTTTTTTGATCCTTTGAAAGCAACATTTTTTTGGTTATCAATCAGAAGTTTAATCATTTTATACCGTGCATCATGATGAAACGAAAAAAATAATCGTATCAGTATCTCTACATGAAGATTTCCTTATTGACATTTTCGGTATAATTGATAAATCTATCTTCTTAATTGGATGATGGTGTAAAATTTATAATTAAGTAAAACTGACAGTAGTTTAATAAACAACTTTACGAGACAAAACAAATGTCTATAAAGGTGTGTTCTTAGGCAGCTCGCTAGTTGTGAGAGCAAAGTTTAAAACATAGGCACGTAACAAGAATAATAATTTTATATTTTATTTTTTTGTAGTGTCAAAAGGAAGGTTATTTTGATATAATTGTTTTTAAACTTTTTTAGTAAGTTGCCATTTGCTTTTTTAATTTTAACTTAGCTCATTATGCTTCAAAGGTAATACTTCATTCGAAATTCCAAAATTCCTTTAAAATTAGTCAAATATTATTTCAATTTCAGGTAGTTTGCCATCATTTTATTTCAAAATTACATGACACTACTCTAATAAATTAAATAAGTATAATAAGTGATGGGTATAGGCACTCTAGAGACAACTTGAGGTTATTATTGAAAAATTATTATTTTTCCGTGGTCAGTTTATTATTATTTTTATGGAGTAGGTTCTAATCAAAGATTAGCATTAGTAGAATAATTAAATAATCTTGGATTATCATAATGGATTTCAATAATTTCTTAACTTTTGTATGTAACATAAAATTTACAATACTTGTTTGGTTGTTTGTTTCTGAATATTTTGTAAAATTAATTTTAGATAGATATGTATTTATGTATTTTTTACTAATAGTTTGTTTTTTTATGAAGAGAATAAAATAAAATTTATTTAAGAGGTTATTACTTTATTTTCCACGAATACCTACACGGAACGGATAAGTTGCATAATGCTGCAAGTAAAATTTGCAATTATAAAACTGGAAGAACCGTAGCTTACAAAAACTTTAACTAGCAAAACTGTAATAACAAATTAAAATTACTTGCAGAGTTTGTCGCAGGTCGTACTGGGTTCAAACTTCATGATATGTGGCTGTGTGAACTATTTGCAAGTTGGTAAAACTAGAAGCAGAAAATCTGGTTTCAAATTCATTTGGCCAATTAAAATAAAATTTCAGAGTGGTGTTTGTTAAATTAAATGAAAAGAACATGTTAATAGCTTAAACGTCAACGTGTAAAGTTAAAGTGTAATTCGCTGTATTGTCGTGTATTCATATGAAGTGTGAGAGCTTGAGAGGTAAAATTAACAGGCTTCCATTTCTGGATTTCTTAATCAGTTTAACATAAATTTAATTATTCAAAATCTGTCCTAGAACAGTAACGACAAACGGGATCTCACTTAAATGACAATTAAGATTAATTTAGACATTTAAGATGTGGTTTAAAATACTTATCGTAGAAAATTGTGAGCCATTTTAAATGAAGCATTTATTACAAACTAATTTAAGTGGAATTATAAAAAAATAAGGCTAGAATTAAATTTTTTTAAATGATATATTGTGGTTTATAGATACAGACTTATACTTTACTAAAGTACTTAATTAATAATATTTAATAAGTTTTATACTATGCACTCAAGACCTATAAAACATAATTTTAATATTAGTGGTCTATCTGGAAGCTAAATATCTTCAATACGCATTGAAATTATGAAATAAATTTTTATTTAAACTTATAACAGAAATCCAAAGTCAAATTTTGTTCAAATACTTACTTAGAAAAATGAGGTTATATAATTTGCTGCAATTTTAGATGTTTTTATTTTTTTTAATTTTTAGTCAAATATTTAACTAATAAATTCCTTTTAAATTACCTACGTTTTCTTAATACCATTATACTCAATTTTATACTAACGTCTTATAATATAATATTGTATTATATAATTATATTTAAAATGTGTTTTAACAATACTTATCTATCGGATTTGAAAAAAAAATTATCAGATGGTATAAACTTATATTTATTCATTAGGAAAAAAATAAAGGACATTATTATTACCTAACTGTATTACATTTAAGATATAGGTATACGCAAAATTTGTTGTGAAACGGTACTTTAACTTTCAATATACATAAACAATTTTTGAATACTGTCTGCGTAACACATATAGTACTATAATAAAATTTATATATCATCCGATGATAATTCTCCAACTCGCGATAATTTATTTATTTCCGAATTCAATTAACACATTGGCAAACTCATTGATTTGATTGGTAGAGGTCAACAATCTGTGAGCAATTGAAAAGTGACTAAATTCAGATTGTTTATTTTCATTGAATGCCAAATTTTGCTGTTTTCTATACATCGTCGATCAGTAACCTCGTTAATGTGAATACAGGAATTTGATTCCATCCTTGACAAGAAATTTATTGAAATAATTATTAAATAAATTATTTTATTCAATTTTGACGTTTTAAACTGCTATTATTAACTCCATAGCAAGAAATAAATGTTTATTCACAAGTGAACTAATTTTTTTTTAATCACTCAACACATTTTTAAATCACTCTGACATTTTAAACTGTTATTATTACGTCAAAAATGCATAAAAACAGTGACAACTTGCCACTAACGACTACTTTGATTAGTTTTTTTTTTGTTATGTCAAAATAAATTTATAATTCCTATATTTGAAATAATTTCGTAAAAATTGAATAAAATATTGTATAAACCACGTGAGATACGAATGTTTATTCACTCGAAGAAATTATCCTAAACTTTCTTTTCTTGAATACACATTTATGTATCTCACTTGGTGTATAAATATCTATTATTTAGGATTAGTTCTGTATATTTTTATTTATTTATTAATACGACGTTCCGGGAACTTTGCGCTCTGAAAATTTCTATCAATCTAGAAATAATTGTTATTTGAGATCAATTGATTGCGAAATACCTGTAGGTATATTTTTTGTTTGAGTGTGATAAATATTTAATTACGAATTTGCCATTTGCAACGTCTTGAAATCACAAACTGAATTATCAAACAACTTGTAATTCGATGCTATTGATTTTTAATAAATTGAACCCTTTTAACCCTCGTAACTCTTGAGTGAATTCAATATTAAATTTGTTACTTTCGAATGTACCTAGGACAAAATTTTCATGACATTTGATATTTGATATTTATCAAAATTTTAGATACACATCTTCGATACGTTTTGATGTTTATAAAAATAAACTTTGAGCTAAGATTCATGAGAAGAATTTACATCAATACAATTTTTTATTATTTGCAACCTAACCATGTTGATATAAAAATCAATAGGATTTTTTTGCTACTAGCTTAAGAATTGAGAGTAGAGTAACATAACTGAAATTGTGAAATTAATAAGTGAAAAATTTTCTCTCGCATTTCACTTTCATATTCAAATTAAAAATTGGTTAAATTCTCATTTTGAGTATAAATTTGCAATCATTAAGGTAAATAATACACGCATTTATTATGTTAAATACACGTTTAATGATTTTCTTACCGAATCTGCACTTGTGCATTAATTCACGTCCATAAATTTTTTTTTATCGTGTATTCCAACAAGTAATCAGCTCGAGCACTGAAAAAATTTTCTGAATAAATTAATGCACATGTGTGATTAGAAATAAAAATTACTGATATTTTTGGTGAAATAAATATTTATAAAATTTAAACCTACATTTTTAAGGCTTGAAGTTGAAATTTAATATACAGAACAGTTAAATAACAGAGTTACCCACTAACATTTTATACAGAGTGTTTTTATAACTTCGGAGAAAAATATATATTACTCGACGTGCTGAGCGCATGAAAGAAAAAGAATTTTTGAAAAATTCGCAAAATTAAGCGATAGGTACAAGGTACCACTTAAGTAACGTATTTTATTTGAAGCAAATATAACAGAAATGAATAATATCAACATCAGATCAGACGTTTATTGTTGTATAAAGTTGTATAAATGATTACCTACTTGGAGGAAGTAGATTTAAATAAAATATTTTAAAAAACTATGTGCCCGCGTACTAAATATATTCACTTTACTTTAAATAAGTTGCTGTGCTGTTATTTTTTTGATAATTTTTCTAAAATTCTTTCTGTTCCACGTTGAGTATTTCATGTTACATTATATCTACCTATAATTTTTTTCCTGATGTATAAAATATCTATAGGTAGGTACGTTATATTAATAAGGAAATATTAGAATAGAATAAGAGCATTAGTTTGTAGATAGTAAATAATATATTTATCCTATTTGCAAATAGAGTAGGTATTTCGGAAATTTTTTAATTTTTAATATGTTATTCTACATAAAAAATAAATAAACAAGTATTTTTTTGTATTACGATACAATGTCCCATTTCGCAAAAAAAATAATTTAATGTTAATTTTCGTGGTCTGATGACGTATGCGTACTAACTAATTAATCGTCACCAGATGGAAACTTGTCAAACATTTTGACAGAAAGATATTAACATTTTCAGGAAAAACAAAAAGATACGTATTTTTTAATTTTTTTATTTAGAATAGCACATTTTAAAAATCAAAATTACCGAAATATCCTATTGCAGACAAATTAAAATTTTACACCTTGGATCTAGATTGTCAGTTACTTTGTTTCACCATAAATTAAATAAATACTTAAGAAGCTTTTTATCACTGAGTTTTAGACATCATCACAGCGCGGTTAATTGAAAAGATACTGAGAAGAGAGTGACTTGAGTATTACCAGCATTTGAATAAGAACTAGTCTTGTTCGGTGGTTCCTAAAATTGGGTTTTGTTTAGGTACTTATAATAAATCAGTTACATTTTAAATAAACTTTTGAGAACTTTGAGTATAAATACAAAGAAACCAAAATGAACATTACATTTCGGAATTTCTAATAGTTACAATATAGATTCAAAAATAACTTCTGTTTAACCATCTGCTGATGTTGGAAAATACTTCAATAACGAAAATATACGATATCGTTTTAGTTCACATTATTATAAACTTGAACATGTATGATAATATGATATACTACATCTACAAACCTTCCTACGTTTTATATGTTGAATGCTTAGCAAATAAAAAATATAAAATCGATAATCATTAACCTGACTTTAAAAGGTCATAATCTTGATTATATTAATTTGTCTTTGTCTTAAGAAACTTAGTTTTTCTAGAGAAAAATGGGTAATAAGTAAAACCATGAAATTAATTTGTTAAAATAAAGATTTCGCGAAATCGTTCAAAGATTCAAAAAAATTCAAAATAAACGAAACTGTGTATTGTGTTACTCGTTAAGGCAAAAAATCTCTTGTGTTCACAGTAAGGAATCCCACGACAATTTGCGGTTTTTCTTCTGTAATTTAGTAAATTCTTTTGCTAAATCTAAAACCACTTTTCACGCTCTTACACTTTTAACAAACGAAAAATCTTGAAATAAAATCACGTTTCAATTGAATTGAAGTATTTTTTCACATTTTCTTCTAACGCTCTAATAGCACTTATTCCATTCTTGTGCGTTGCCGCGTCTGTGTTCAACCAAACATAAGCAAAAAATTGGAAATTGATGTGTAGTGCTTCAAGAAAGAGCTAAGAAGAATTTTTTCTGTCGGATTGGCTAGTCAAGAACTGAGTCGGACTTGGACTGTACTTATCAACCCATCGAGAGATGCCGACAAATTTATCGATGGTCACTGCTTTTATTTTGGACCTTAACGGAAGTAATTTATAATTTTATCTACGACTAATATAAAAAGTTTATATTGATTCTTTCAATTGTCAACGTAAAGTTAATTATTAAGAAAAAGACAAAATCAAACTAATTTTTGTTGTCTATTTCTTTCGATATTATTGGTATCGTTATGGTATGGTTACAAATAAAACATAAATTGGTTGAACGTAGATTGAATTAGTTGAATACTATTATTTTTACTAACAATTAATTTCAGTCGTAGATAAAATTATGAATGTATTACGAGCGTAATAGTTATTTGTGTATTAAGAGTGTAAAGTGACTCTTTGATACTTGCGCACGGTAATTGCAGCGCTACAATAGGAACAAATAATACACTTTAACGAGTAAATTTTTTTAAGTAGGTACGAGTTTTTAAAAGATAAGCACGTTTTTAGCTTAGGTCCCTATAGAATCCGATTTTATCATTTTTACGACGATGATTTACCAACAAAACATCTTGTATTCTGAATTTTGACCAATTACATTTCGTGGACTATAAATAACACACTATAGCTAGGTATTCAAACATCAGGGGCGGATCTATGGGGATGTAAAGGGGGTAATTACCCCCATAAGATTCTAATTATTTATAACTATTCCAATTTATTCTTTAATTATTATATTTTTTTTATAACGGTGTAGAAAAATTTATCTTTTCATTTATTTTTGCACATATAAAGGTGTTAATTATTTCCAAAAATTTTATTTGAAAGTATTTGACCATGAACTAAAAAAATAAATAATAATGATAAATAATTATTATCTCTAAAAACATCATCTAGATCCGCTCTTGTCACACATAACAATATAAAACTAAAGTAACGTATAATAAATTAGGTAACGTAAACAAATAAGTTTACAATATAATCTTGTAAAATAATTAATAAGTCATATTTAAAATATAGTATAGGTTACTGTACGAATTTAATATAACAAAACTGTACCTACTTATTTGTTTACTTTAATTTTCATGAGTAACTCCCATCATTTAATTGTCATTGTCTCATTGCATAATTTGTTTGTGACTATTGTTGAAACAAGTATAAATCAATAAATTATTATATTTGGGTATAGTTTTATTTGTTTAGCGCTTATAATACAAAGTAAATACTGTGAAATTCAATTATTATATATATTTCACTGCAAAAGCATAGATGTAATTTTAATTACACACGTATATAAATTATGATTAATAAATCCATACTTCCCAAAATATATTTTTTGTATCTTTCTAAAGTTTAAACATTTCTATTACAAAATTGCGCCTTTGGGAAATAATTTCTTTTTTATTTCAATCGCCTGACTGCGTTGAACTCAACCGTTCCTGCCGTTAGTGTTTTGCGAAGATAAGTTCGTACACAAAACAACGATTTATTCACCGCGTCGTACTCTGTGATTTTTTGCTACTCATAATGTTATGGCACGCCATTTTACTTTTTAAATGTATATTGAAAATTAGGTCTAATATAAAATAGTCAAATAATAATCATATTGACCAGAAAAAAGAATACAAAATAATGATATATTATTATGTTACAACATAATAAAATTTAGACGAATTAATTTTATAACACAACAAAAATATTATATTTCTTTTTTCATTTGATTTCTATTTACTCTATGCCGGTATATAAAAATTATGTTAAAGTATAATTTTAATTTAAATAATTATTATTGTATTTCACCATAATCGTATTTCAATACATTAAAATTATACTTCAACATCAAAATAAATGTACATTTTTATTATTATTACATAATAAGAATAATCTTAGGAATTAGAATTGTCTTTAAATAATAATAATTGGTAATTTTTTTTATGTACATAATTTTAATTCGTATAATTTTTATTACTGGTGCAGATAACTTTAATTCATTGTATTTTTATTATGATAAACATAATTTTTAAGTTTTGAATTTTTATTATGTACATAATTTTAATTCCGCCAATTTTTATGTAAGTACATAATTTTAAGTTTACCAATTTTTATTATGATAACATCATAATTTTAATTATATAAATTTTTATTATGATAGTACATAATTTTTATTCTATCAATTTTTAAGTATTGAATTTTTATTATGTACATAATTTTAATTCAATCAATTTTTAAGTATTGAATTTTTATTATGTACATAATTTTAATTCTATCAATTTTTAAGTATGGATTTTTTATTATGGCCATAATTTTAATTCTATCAATTATTATTATGTTTCTACATAATTTTAATTCTATTAATTTTTATTATGATTCTACATAATTTTAAATCGATCAATTTTTATTATGTTACTACATAATTTTAATTCTATCAATTTTTATTATCATTCATCATAATATTAATTCTGTACTGCAGTTCTGCAGGTTTGCCAACGGCAGGTTAACAACGAATTAATTTTATGATGAATGATAATAAAAATTGGTAGAATTAAAATTATGTAGTAACATAATAAAAATTGATAGATTTAAAATTATGTAGTATCATAATAAAAATTAATAGAATTAATTTTATTTCTATTAATTTTTATTATGATACTACATAATTTTAAATCTATCAATTTTTATTATGTTACTACATAATTTTAATTCTATCAATTCTTATTATCATTCATCATAATATTAATTCTGTACTGCAGTTCTGCAGGTTTGCCAACGGCAGGTTAACAAGGAATTAATATTATGATGAATGATAATAAAAATTGGTAGAATTAAAATTATGTACTAACATAATAAAAATTGATAGATTTAAAATTATGTAGTATCATAATAAAAATTAATAGAAATAATTTTAATTCTATTAATTTTTATTATGATGCTACATAATTTTAAATCTATCAATTTTTATTATGTTACTACATAATTTTAATTCTATCAATTTTTATTATCATTCATCATAATATTAATTCTGTACAGCAGTTCTGCAGGATTGCCAACGGCAGGTTAACAAGGAATTAATATTATGATGAATGATAATAAAAATTGGTAGAATTAAAATTATGTACTAACATAATAAAAATTGATAGATTTAAAATTATGTAGTATCATAATAAAAATTAATAGAATTAAAATTATGTAGTAACATAATAATGATTGATAGAATTAAAATTATGGCCATAATAAAAATTCCATACTTATAAATTGATATAATTAAAATTATGTACATAATAAAAATTCAATACTTAAAAATTGATAGAATTAAAATTATGTACATAATAAAAATTCAATACTTAAACATTGATAGAATTAAAATTATGTAGTATCATAATAAAAAGTTAAGTTATATAATTAAAATTATGATGTTATCATAATAAAAATTGGTAAAATTAAAATTATATTATAAATAATAAAAATTGGCTGAATTAAAATTATGGCCATAATAAAAATTCATCACTAGAAACTTACTTTTAACATAAATAAAACTACAATGCATTAAAATTATGTTGTTACATAAAAATAATTTGATGTATTATAATGATATCTACTAATAATTTTAATATATCGCATTTTAATGGTCTGTATAAAAGTTTAATTCGTAAAATTATTATTGTTTATAAAACTCATATTCACTATAATATTTTAATGTACAATCATTTGACGATTTCAAATTATCGACTACCGTATTTTTAATCATTCTGGTTTTTGTATGTTCGTAATTAAAATGTATATATTGAAATTCCATTATGTACATAATTTTAATTCCGTAAATTTTTAACTATAAGTTAAAATAACATTATAAAATAAGGTGCTACATAAGAATAAAACGGTACTATTTATACTGACAGAATAAGATTTGGAGAAAATAAAACTAACGTATGATTTACATGTTTTAGCACAGTACAATTTTTATTTGTTACAAAAAAAATTGGGAGTATTGTAAATGTTTCTCAAGAAAATTGAAATAAAATTATGTTATGAGATAATAAAAATTAATTTAATTTATGTCGTAACATAAAATTAAATCATCATAAATGAGCTGAATCGTCTATGATCTCTATACTTTGAGAGTAAACTTTATCATGATACATAATTTTAATTAATTATTTTTATGTTGTATCATAATATTAATGCTCTTAGATATAAATTTTTCAAATTTTAAATAATACATTTAGTTTAATTTTTATATTTAAAAAGCTTGCTATTAAAAAGTAAAATGGCGTGCCATATAATGTGGTATTGGATAGAGGGAAATGAATAATATTTTGTTACAGTGTATGTGGAGTGCATTGATGAAGATTTGAACCCAGGACCTGGAGGTAGCAGCCTAGATAACCAGAAATCAGCAAGAAGTAAGTCGTACACTTTTATTTTCTGCATGTTAATGATATTTGTGCCACAAAGCAAAGCAAACCGTTGCGACTGAATTTATATAAAACAGTTTCCGTGAATAAGGATCTTCATTTTATTTTCGTCATGGTCTTTCTCAGTCAATAAGAATGACGTGTAATATGCTTTCAGACAAACAGACATAAACTAACTATTAGGAGTGTGCACTGTCAACTAAACAAGGACAGTAGTAGGTAGTTGTTTAGTCGTACTCTGGCAGGGACGAATCTAGGATTTTTTGACGGGAGGGGCCCAAAGATTTAAAAAATTCAAATTGTTCTTGTACTGGTAATAAAATGTGCCGCAGACGATTTTTTTTTAAATCCAAGATTAATCTTGGTTTTTACTGAGTCAAATGTTTGGGAAACACTGTTGTGGACAATATTATTGATTGGTTATTAATTTAATAAATTCGAGCGTGTATTATACAGGGTGTTTCATAACTTCGAGTACATACTTTAAAGGTGTATGTTGTTTGATATGCTGATTACGAATCAAAAAGAATATTTTTAAAATTCTAAAAATTAAGGGTAGTTTAGCTGCAGCATTTTTTGTACTACGACACTGGATTCGTTTTTCTATTAAAAACAAACAATGAAACAATAGAATTAGGTAGGTAATCAATATCTTAAATTACAAAATACTAGTCAAATAAACAAACAAAATTTAATTATTTTTAATGAAACAATAATTACTCCACCCAGTGGCAGTGGCAACGAAAATTTTTTGACTGGGAAACATGGAAAATTAAAAAAATTTAAAACCATTGTTTTAGATTTTCAATAGTGTAATAATAATAATAATAATAATAATAATAATAAGAATAATAATAATAATAATAAACTTTATTGACATTATGTAAACGGCGAAGTTCAGCCAGAGACTGCTTTTCCACATAACCGATACAATAAATTTATAAGTCATTAAATGACTGCCAGAAACGTATGGCCACATATGAACAAAAAATCATATTTACGCAAAACAAAATAAAAATACATACAAGAAATGTCGAAATACAATTATTTCAGAGCGATACATTGACAATATTAACTGAGTGTTTGATATTATACATAAATGCGTCCAGAGAAAGAGATTTCAAATAATGCGGTACCTATTGAATTGTATAGCATAGGCGCCAGATAAGAAAACGAGCTTTTAAATTTGGATTTTTTAAAATTTGGCACGACGTACAAATCACTAGCACGTAAACCATAGTGATACTGTTTAAACTTTTAATTGAATAAGTAAGATGAGATATTAAGTCAGATTTTATGGACTAGGCACATATAAAATCTTATGACACGAGTGGCAATATCATCCATGTTTGCTGAAAGGCGATACTCCGAAACGTGGTCGTCTTTACAAACACCATAAGCAAATCTCAAACATGAATTTTGGAAAAGTGTAATCCTTTTTCTGTCAGTTTGCGTAAGATGAGGTATAAGCACATGCACAATAATCAAAAACTGAGAGTATTAGGAAATTGACTAACCGGAGCTTTAATTCACTAGACAATACTTGTTTATATACTGATATAATTGACGGAGCTTGATTCTAGCAGCTTTTAAATAAAAAATCATAATAAAGGCACTGTATAAATTTCAGCCTCTCATATATACGTAATATCTACATTAGATGCGAAAAAATACTATACCTTCTTACGAGTTACGACTACAATGTTCAAAATGACTGTCAGAATAATAATTACATGAATTATATGAATTTCCTACGTTGCTAGCAAAAAGATGAACTGTTTATTTATGATAGTGCACGCGTTGCTTTTAGCAAGAGTAAATCTAATGAGACAAAGAGCTTTTTCCTTGAAACGACTTTCGTTTCTATGTCTATGAAATAAATTAAATATGTCTTTTAGTTTTGCTAACTGAATATTAATTTAAAATAAAATATGCTAGGTTTATTAACTATTGTTTGAGATAAATAAATAAGGTTTACAGTAGAGAATAATAATAATATTTTATATCAAGTTATTAGTCACAACACAACAATAAATATGATTTTACTAATAAAATTTAAGCGTTTCAGATGAATTAATATGTTTTACTTTGAAGAAGATAGTTTTTGACACACCGATTTTCAAATATTCAAACACGTGGTTATTAAGAGGTAAATAATTGATGGTAATAATTTAACTCAAATACTCGACAACAAAACAATGTGTTTACTTGTATGTGAACTTGATTTTCATTTAACCAAAATCATACCTATTTTATGCAAAATATTAAATTTCTTTAATTGAGTTATATTTGACAAATTGTTTCTCCAACGTCTACACTTCTATCTATCTATAATGTGTCGTAGGCAAATTGTAAAATTAGGCTTTTTATACAAAGCTTTTTATAAAAACCCTAGGCGTGTGCATATTATAAAACACAATGTGACATCAATTTATTTCACTCAAGAAGGGTATTAGGTTTTTTATTTAATAAATTGCAATCAGAGTATCTACTAAGGCCGAGTCTGCGTTAACTTCAAGAAGGGCATTGGTTTTCTACCAGAAACTCCGATGATATTGTGTAATAAAATGATATAACATTATATACGCCGAGTCATTTAGAAAACGACTAGAGGTTTAGAAAACGACTTATACACAATTACGGACATCATCGAGTGTCTCGCGATTTTGGAAACCTCTTTTTCAGATATTGAGTAACGGAAGGTTAACCTGGTATTCAGGTTGATTCAAATTACTTCTGGGGAAAACAAATTTAATGACAATATACCTAGTATTTAAATTGTGAAGAATCTGTCATTCAATTTATTTTCAGTATTAAATAATCCTTTAAGCTTTGTTCATATATGGATTAATTGCGGGTTCTTCAAGGGTTCCCTCATGCTTCCGAATCTTGAAAAACAATCATTGTTTGAAGCAATTAATGAAAAATAAATTCTTCTTTTCCTAGACTTAAGACGATCCTCTACCGGCGAAAACAGCCAAAAACATGGATTTCGCGCGCCACTCCACAGCGTTTATTGTTTTGTAAAATATAATAATCTAAAGATATTGTTGAAGATAAAAGTACAATCTACAAAATGGTCGATGCAAAATTTTAAAATTTTACTTTAAAATCAAAATATGTTAAGGAGGTTGGGGCATGACCTGCTTCATGATAAGACATTTTTGAAAAAAATATATTTTGTAGACCATCATTTCCCAATCCATTTCCCAAAATTTCAATCAAATCGACCCGCTAGTTCACAAGAAAATAAATCACAAAGTTAACGAAAAATGTATGGAGTTAAATGGAACGTAAGTAAATTTAGCAGGTTTTAAAGTTACTTATAGAGAAGTTCCCATGATAGGAATATAATGAAAATTTAATATAATGTGGAGAAACATCTATTGATAAATGTCTCGAAATTTGAACAAGTTTTGCCCGCTATATTCATTACAATTGATTTTATTAAGTAAGAAAACCGTGAAATAAAGTTGTTCTTGAAATAAACGTAGCAACGCCGAAGCTACCGCTACCTAGATCGTGCTCGTGCACGATCAGTCACGATGACAAGGAGCGAATTTTAAAATACTAATTGGAAGAGATTTTTTATAATATATGCAAATATTAAAAGTACCTATACTTTGTTGGAATATTTCAAGTGACTGAAAAATACTTTATCGGATGAAATTGCGCCCCTCATATTTCCGCGGTTGTCAAATAGGTTATGTTTGCTTTGACATTTCTACTTTTTTGCCACTAATCCAAGACTGCCAACTGTTGCAACGTTGTCAAGTCGGTTCACCTTTTTGGGAAATTAAACAACATATTTAATAATGAAGCAATAATAATACCTAAATGTATATATGTAACAATGAAAATTTATTGCTAAAAAATTATCTTTATCTCTGTATTATGGCTATAAAATCGAAAATATATGCTCTCATATATATTTTTTTAAAGTTGGTAATTGATTTATTTCCCAATGCTTTAGCATAGGCATAGCCCCCTTAATTTGAATTTTGAAAATTTTTGTTATTTTTTGAACACAAATATCCTCTATATTAAAACGAATTTAAAAAATTTGATCGGTTGTTTCGCAGATCCAAGCTTTGTTAACAACATATTACAATTTGAAGTTAATTCACTTATAAATAAAAGCTGTACAGTGGCGCGCGAAAACCTCCTTTTTTAAAAATATTGCAGTTTTTTTACAAATATGGGTCTCTAAATTATTTTTTTCCCTCAAACATAAATTACTTGTTATTATTATGTTTAACAAAACAATAAACGCTATAAAATAGCGTGCGAAATCAATGTTTTTGACTGTTTACTGCCATATGGGTAGAGGATCACCTTAATGAAGATTCAATTTAGCGCAGCCGATATTTGACAGGCAATTCTCACCAGGTTTATTTTCTCAAAAGTCAGAGACATAAAAGAATCCTCAAAGAATCCATGCGTGAATAGGTCTTTATACTTACCTACCAAAAGTATCGACTCTGCAGTAAAAATATTTAAATATTATTCGCAACACTAACAATTCTCATCGCCATATCTCCTTTAAAATCCCGTTGCAAATTCTGTCACATTTTTTTCTACTTCTGTCGAATTTTCGGCAAATTGAGTTTAGGTATTGTGATGTGGCGCACGTCCAAATCAACGAATAGCTTCTTCTAGACAGAGTTTTTCACATACGCCTCCAGGAGCGTCGGCAGCGTCGTCGGCTATCAGTCACCTGGAGCATGAAAATAACGCGCTGCTCGCTATTTATAAGTCACTAAGTCTACCATCGCAGGCTGGAATTAAGGGGGAAATAGGAAAGCAAGAAGTAAAAAGGACACTCGAGATGAGATCCAGATTAGGGGAAAATGTTGGACAGGCAGTTGTAATCAGTTAACCACGGGTTGATTTATACAAGAACTTTAGTTTGACTTAGTTTTAAAGAAGTTTAGAATTTAGATGAGAAATGCAGTTCTCAATGTTGAATGCAACATTTATTTTATGCCATTTTTGTCGATCTAGAAAATTATTTTATCTACGACAATAAAATAATGTATTAATTATATACGTGAAAGTAGTAAAATAAACCTCGCCATAAGGACACATTATGAATTAATGAATTAATTATTTAACACTGTTAAATAATAGCAGAAACAGTAAAACTAATTAATAAATAATAAAAATTTGTAAAACGCTGTATGACTAGCCCATAATAGTTCAAAATTACTAGGTTGAATTGTCAATTGTCATCACACAAAGTTTGAGGTTAGGTTAATATGAATGCAAATTTGTAAATAAGAAATGTTGCTTTATTTAAAAAGACGTAGATAAAACGTCGTATTTGACTCGCAAATAATGGCTATTATTCACTCGGATGGTTTATTAACTCGCCTTCGGCTCTTGAATAAACTTTCATCCTCTTGAATTATAGCCTACATTATTTGCTCGTTAAATAATATACTATTATTTTGATAGTGACATGTGTATCTTAGAGGTTTAAATATGATTAAAATTTTACTGATCTTCGAAAAATATACCTGTAGTAAAAACAAATTAGAAATTAGTAATAATGCAGATGATAATAAAAATGAAAAAGCAGGCACCACTATTGTTCTATTTTGTAGTAGTAGTATGTAGTAGATTAATTTAGTAATGTTATTTATAATATTAATGCGGATCTTGTTGCCTATACGTAAAGTAACCTTAAGGAAAGTAAAATTCGAGTAATAGTTATAATATAAACAAACATAAATAGGTAGGTGTAGGTACGTATTTTTCTATCAATAAACGGGATCCTTTTCTAAAATTTTGACAAAAAATAAAAATAAAAGTAAATACAGTGGTATACAGATTAATAAAATAGCTATTTATGTAACAAGTAAGGGAACGAAGGTAGATGCCTTACGTATGTGAAATTCGAAGCAAGAGGTGTAGCCGAGTTCTATAAATTAAACACATAAGTACTCCTTACGTGTTGCATACAATATTTTTTATTCTTCTAATTTATAAATTTTAACATTTGTGACACGTATAAATTTTGACATAAAATAAATAAAGTTCATTTCCTAACTCAAATTCGGGATTAAAATGTCTATTACCTGACGAAAGTAGAAAATAATTAATTGTAGCTAGTTTGAATTGTTTTTCTCAAAAATTGTTTATAACAAAAATCATGAAAAGTATTAAATTAAAGGAAATATTTTATTTGAGTAGTATGATGGGCAAAGAATGACAGTTATTTTTATTTTGATGGGAATCATTCAAGCGGATTACCTCCGGATGACAGAGTGGAAGATGTTATTATAGTTGAATCCAATTCCAACCACTCAATTGCTGGGATCGAGCTTGGGACCGTTAACAAGTCAGTCAGGCACTCTACCGCTGAACTAACTACTGGGGAAAAGGAAAGTCTGATGTTTTTTTCTACAAATAATAAATTAACTTGTCCACATTTTAAAATATATTTTACATACATTATAATGGTGCAAATAATTGCAAAAGTTGGGGGGTCAATCACTCCAAAAAAATTCAGGGATGATCTAGCCCCAAAAACCCCTATATTATGTCGTTTATATACGGATCGGTCATAGGTTTGACTTACTTCTTATTTAATATAAACTTTCTCATAATATCCTTTGAAATTATTTTTTGACAATCTTCACGAATTCGGTCCTGCTCAAATATATTCATATGTAATGTAACACTTTGTGAATGCTCACAGTTTATTAAGTATCTTGTATGTCATTTTGTCAGATTGTCAGTAAGACTAACTAAACACATTATAAACTCTTTTCTCTCTCGCGCAATTTCACTCGTTCAGAGGTGTTGCTCTCCGTTCATTTTTAATGCAAATTCTGAAAGATGTAATTTGTGAAAACGACTCGCCGCTCGTAAAAATGTAAGGTTAATGTCTGTGCGGGATTTTTATATGTTACGGTTTGTAAATACAAGTATAATGAAGATGTTTTTATGGTTTATTGCTGGAGTTTTATTTTATTTGTTGTTGCGAAGATGAAAACTATTAGGTGAAAGTAAAATTTTTAATCGAAACGCGTAGTTTTTTGTGTTGGGATCATAAACCATTGTCGAGATTAATTATGCTTTTAATAAAAATTAGACCGTAATATGAAATTCTCATTCACAAATTTTTTATTATTTATTTATGTTACCTTATTGGTAAAATACAAGTGTAGGTACATGACCGCGCTATTATAAGTTTAAATCATGTAGTGGTTGTAAAATAGTAAATAATTATTGTGATGTTAAACAATAGAAATATAGAGCTTTAAATTATAAAAATGATTTAACAAATATAGGAGGAAATATATTACTTATGCACAAGTTTTGTCCATCCGAACTTTCTTTAGGTACCTAAAAATGAAGGTAAAAATAATGTATTGCCTTTACCATAAATATTACAATACATATCTGTGTATTAATATGATGAGTAATCACCAAGAGATAAATGTTTATTCAATGCAGGTACAGTTTTATATTTATTACTTTATACTTTATTATACCTAGTTTGTTAATCTAAATTATAATAATGAATGTTATTGTAATTTACATTTAATTTTGTGTTTACGTAATAACAATAAAGGTATGTATTGTTTTACAATACATTATTATGCAGTATTTATGAATAAAGTCGATAATCGCGTATATTTTATGGTTACTTGTTTGTGCAACCGTTTAGACTATAAAAATTAATATTTAATTCATAATTTTAATTTGCATAATTGACCATTTATATGTATATGTACTTGCAAAATTAGGACAGGTATTTTATAGCAAAATAAATTATTTATTATATTTTCTTGCTTCTGTTACAAATTTTATATTTTAGTAGGTACCGTAGTAATAACCAGTAATAATTTTTAACATCTCATCACTTTATTAATTTTGTCAAGATTAGTTATTGCTGATTGAATTTTTGAATGGTTGATTATCGTTTTATAAAATTTGGTATACCTACTTACTTATTAATTTGTTGAATTTATTCAAAATATCCCATAAATTGAAAATGTTAAATACACAATACCAAGCAACAAGCATAATACATCCAAATTTATAGTGTCATTTTTTAACTTTTCAGAATTTGTTATACTTTATTCTTTACAAAACGGCCTCGTTAACCTGTAACTTTAATTTTGAAAATCACAAAATCTAAGTGAACAAGAAATGTTCTTAATATTTTTAAACACGATATATTTGTCTACATTGTTATTTAATTTGACGTTAATTTGTTATTAATTTAAGCCCCACAAAAGGAAATCTGTCTAAAGGATTTTACTAGCATTTTAACTTGTTTTCAACTTTGCGAGAAACAATTTTTTACAAAGTTTTGACACATGACGTAATGAATCCAGTAAATGGACCATTCCTAACATTTTTATAAAGAAAGATGTAAATTCTGATACCCCAGTTTAACTTTCTCATATAACAAAATAACTTAGACATTTTATACTTTAAAAATTTCGTAAAAACGATAATATATTATGTGTATGAACCAAAATCAATAATTTTGAAATTTAATCTTGTATTAGTAGAGCTCGATATATTTGCTGGATATTGCCACGAACAATAAATAAAAATAAAATTCTGACATATATAGGATGATTTACATAAGATGGGTTGAATCGTCGAATGTTTTTCTAAGATTTTGAATTTATATGCGTCCCACTCGCTTGCTAAAAAAACATACCTAGTGAAATGTGAAGAAATCAGACGATATTTATTTTTATTGTGAAAAATTTGAGAAATATATTTGTTACTCAACATATAAAGAACAAATAAACATGAAACATATTTCGAATATCTCGTTATAGAACATATAGTTTATAATATTGAAAGAAGTTTTATCAAGGTTATTTCTGAACAGTTACTTTTTTGCGAATTATGAAATAAACTTGTAGTAGGTAACTATGGAAAAATTTGGCCATTATAGTGGTCGGTTTGGCATTTTGGTTAAAATTTGGCTAGATCTTAATAAAAAATACTGCTGAATCGTAAAAAAAATTAATAAATATATAATTCAAAATAAGCACGAGTATTAAATGAAAAAATTCTAATTTGTCATTATTTTTCATCAACACTGTTTTTCCCTATGTTGCCTAACTATATTTTTTTATTTGAATAAAAACAATTACTGGGATTCAGTCAAATTTATTTTGATTTTATTTCAACCTCAACCGGTTTCATCATAAGGGACTACAATTAATGTACAGAATCTTTTTAAAAAATCTGACGTGGACACCACATGACTTCCTTGTACGCCTTGTGTGTTCATACTTTTCTTAATAACTAAAATGTAAAATAATATTAAAAATTCTTTTAACTTATTATACTAGTATACTCACAAATATATTTTAGTCATTTGATTTAAACTGCAGAAGAAGATATAAAGCATATTTTACTATTGTCACTGTCATGTCATAATCATTTAAATTTTACGTAGTAACAAATGTTAATCGATCATGGACTACAAGATACCGAAATACTATAAATTATAAATATATACTTTAATTATTTTTAAATGATAGCAGATACAAAAATATTTATAAAATACCGATTGTAGGTAATAATCACATAATCTTTCATTTAAAATAAAAAAAATTGTCTAAAATTAAATATTTATCGAAATATTTTTAAAAAGTACTACTTCCGGTTTGTAGACTGAAACCAAAAATAGGAGGTGCACAACTAGATGCTATAACAGTCCTAAATACAAAATTTCAACTTTCTACGTCTAACCGTATTTGAGTTATGCGACACACATACGTCCGTCCGTACGTACGTACGTACAGACGTCACGTCGAAACTAGTCATAATGGATTCAGAAAAGGTCAAAACGGATATTTCCGTCAAAATCTGAGAACCGAAATTTTTCGCGATTACAATACTTCCTTACTTCGTACAAGGAAGTAAAAAACATGAAAATATTGCAAATACATCACAATTAAAAACTTACGCGACAATAAAATATTTTTTGAGATGTGTAACATATTAAAAATAACAATAAAACATAAATCAATAATACATCATTTTAATATGCCTATGTTTCAAATTAGATCCTTAGCTATTACTGCACCAAATTAGAACATAATCGTTGTAGTACTTTTGAAATATATGGTCACCATTTTGTTTCAAGATGGCGGATTGACATTTTAATATGCCTATGTCTTACCTTTAGATACAGTAATTAGTAGCTAAGGGCTATTACTGTATCAAATTTGAACGCAAACGGTGCAGTACACTTTGAGATAGCTAGCCGCCATTTTGTGCCAAGATGGCGGACTAACATCGCAATTTGGGAGCTATCGCTCCAGTGGTTCCAAGTTCCAAAGTACATACAAACATACTTTTCTTCTTCTTTATGTTATAAGATTAAAGATTAAACAGATTAATAATAATTTATTTTATTTTGAAGGCAACCATTTAACAAGATAAAATCCCAATTACCTATACTCGTATAACAGAGAACGGTATTATATGATATTATATAGTGAAATCCGAGCTATAGTATTTTTCATCTTCATTTGCCTTACGTGAACATTGGGATATAAGAGGGGAGATAACACTAACAAGAAAAAGTGACCCTCTGAAAAAGGCGTCCCATTCTAGTTCAACAGAGTTGTATTAAGTGAATTTTAAGAAATATAGATAATATACATTATATTAAAAATGGTTTTATTACATTACTTTCAGTAAGCAGGTTTCCATGACCTCCCTGACATGTATTAGTACCTACGTGAGATTTATTTAACGTGAAACATGGCATCTTTCATATTCATGGTTACAAATTTGACAGCAATGTATTAGAGCGATTCATTTAGGGTTGTGTTGTTGAAAATAAGTTATACAATTGAAGAAAAGGTGCAAATGATACGTTGGTATAATGCAGATGTTAGCCTCAGACAAGTACCTATCTGATTTATGTCGTGTTTTTGACAATTTGTTATAAATTGTATTCTGAAAAAATATCTATTAAATGTTTATATTTCTTGCAACTTTTTCATATCTAAAATGAGTATATAAAATACATATTTCATTTGCTATGTTCTATTTTAAATGAAACGCTCTAATACATTGCTGTCAAATTCGTAACCATGGATATGAAAGATCCCATGTTTCACGTTAAATAAAACTCATGGTATATACGCTTGACCCGTAGCGCCTGACGTGACACCTCGTGGTAAAATTCGTAATTTATGTGCTGAGAGCTGTCAATTGCAGTATATTGACTATAGTAAGAAATAATAGTTTTCTGTACTTTATATCTACAATTTAGCGAATATGAATGAAAGACAGTGAGGAAAAAGCGTTAGGAAGGTGTGTTGTGTTCCTGATTGTCCTAATAACCAGCGTTACAATTGCGAAATTAAGTTTTATTCATTTCCGAATCGCAACTATGAAACGGAGCGAAAGAAAATTTGGATATTTTGTGTTCGAAGGCAGGGATAAGCAAATTTCACTGTATTCTACATTCTTATATTTTATTGTAGTTATTGTATTTTGTGAAGTAATAAGCTATATGTGTTAAATTACACTTTCGGAGCCGATACAACTTCGATTGTAGATCCTTTGTGGTATTTATCTAACTGTACTTGTGGAGGTCGATTCCAAATCATGGACTGGCCAGTCTTGTTAGAAGGAAAATTCAAATAGCTAGGACCCTGGGCTGCGCGAGAAGGCAGAGCTTGTCATGTACTGTCCGTTTTACAAAAGCGGAGCTAGCGAGTATATGCTGCGCTGCACTTCACTTAATTTTCAAAGAAAACTAAAATATAACTCAATCACAATCAATTACAAAATTCACAGGGTTACACGAAGCAAAACACTACGAATGTCAACATGAGAATAACAGATATTGAAGCTGATGTTTAGTAGAACAGACAGTAGCGTAGTTTCCTCTTGTTTATCATTTATGTTTCTCTCTAAGACGAGAATTCGTACTTCGCGCAGGGTTCTAGCTATTTGAATTTTACTTCTATAATACTTATACTTATAGAACATGTATTCTCCAAATTAACATACAGACAAAAAAATAGCTGCAGCATGTTTACAGTATCCCTTTCCACATTTGCAGTTGCAGTCAGTAGGTATCAATTACTTCTCTATTTGAATTTAACTAAGAAATACATAATTTTTAATTATTAAATTTTTTTCAAATCGAAAAAAGTACCAAGATAACGCAGTTTCCAACTATTTATTTGAGAATGATTACTCTTATAAGTACCTACCTCAATTAATGGCTTATAAACATTTGTGTTTTTCTTATTACTATTCGCACCAGGTGTTTCTCGCAGAACAGTGCCAGAAATTCTTCTAAAATATGAATTTTTAATTTCTTTTACAACGCTGACATGATAACTGTCAACCAGTTTTCTCCTTTATTTAAAGTTTTATTTCTAAATATATCAATTTTAACTGGTTGAAAACCGCAAGTTACAATGTAAGAAGTCATTATATCTAGTTATGATACCTGCGTTTTATAATAAAATTAATTTTTATTCGTAAACGTCAATTTACTTTTTGAATTTTCTCAGCCAACTTTTGCCGAGCGCGGCCGCTAGAGCGGCGTTCGCGTCGTTCTGAGAGGAACGGGTCAAGCGTATAATATGGCACATAATAGTCCGTCAGCCCGCTGCCAAAAAGTGTAATCATAGTATAACGTATGCTCTCTGGGGTTTTGGCAGTTATGTATATAATGATCAATGAACAAGCAAAATTAGCGGGTGAGCGTGGAACTTGCACTAGACAAGTTGTTAGTTTATTGCTTTAAAAAATCACATTTTGCAATGATAGTATAACATATGCCGAGCATACGATCGGCATACGTGCAGCGTGGGTCCTAAGGGTCAACATGCGCCCTAAAAGTGTTAAGAAATACGTCATTTGTATATTACTATGTTCACTTCGTACTTTGAAGGTTTTTGAAAATTATTTTTGACAGCTGAGAAATAAAATTCATCAATTCTTTGTGTTATATAAATCAATAATTAAAGTGTTATATTCTTATTATCTAATTTACCTACTGTTATTATTTTAACATCAATTATTCACCAAAAGTCAAAAATTATATTGAGGACTCATTGTGAAATCAGCAACAAATTTCCATATGTATTTATTATTTATTTATGTATTAAGTATGTTTGACCCACCAGATTTGTATGCCGTTCGAAAATTTACATACCTAATTATAGGCGATATCAAACTAAAACCACAATGGCATACGTTATACTGTCATAGCAATTGTTAGAAAATTCACGCAAATTTTTATCAGATTAAAACATTTATGTTCCAATCGATTCATATGCCGTTCGACAAACTTGCATAATTAGATGCATGTTTCATTTAAAAAACCAATGGCAAACGTTATACTATCATCGCAAAATGTGATTTTTTAAAACAATAAACAATCAACTTGTCCAGTGCAAGTTCTCTTTTGTAACCCAATGTCCAAGTATGACAAATGAAGTTGAAATATACTACACACTCTTATTATTTCGAATTTATTGTATAAAATTAACGAAATGAGAAATTCTTTTGTCTCATGAACATTCTCTCCGTTAATATTCTCTCTCCACAGTCCACGTTCACAAGTTATTATAATTAATTGGCCCAGATGCTTAATTCTAATTAAACTGATCAGTTCTCAATGTTCCCGATAATTAGCAGATACATTTTACAATCATCGAGTATTATGAATTAGTCTCCAGTCGCTAATAAGCAGCCGAGAACTCCAGCTGACAGAAATCGCAGATATTTTACGCACTTTATTCGCGATATTGAACGTAAACAGCTCGTAAAATGCGATGTTGATCGCTGGACATCAAATTTGCGAATAATTATATTTTAATTGAACGAGAAGTGTGATTTTTAATGCTACCGGGAAAGGACTGTGAATCGTAATTTGCCAATTTGTAACTGAGATTTTATGATTCGGAGAAGGCAGGGGCGTAATTCATATGTTTTATTCTACATTCAGATATTTGATACGAAATAACTGCATCGCTATCTCTCAATAACAAGAAACCCAAGAAACTAATGTGCTAGGTATTTATAACTGGAACCAGGATATTCGTTTTAGTTTTTAAACCTGTAATTTGTAACCATTGGTATTAAAGGCATTTTTGTCTTATACTGCCTAAGATTCGTTCATTTGAAATGTACTGATTTGGTTTATATTGGCACACAAAGGTATCGACTCGACACTGCGTTTGGACTATGGTAACGCATACGTTCAGCTCATAGATATTAATTATTAAGTAAACAAATATACTTACTGTTCATTAACACAATAAACACTAAATCACAAATCAAAATTATTGTCAATCTGAAAAAATAAGATGTTAAAATCGAGAAAATAGGTAAATTGAGGAAAAATATGTAGAGTAAATAAACCCAATAAAGCATTATTATTGAACAAAATCAAATGTCGATGGCAGGCAAGTGTCGGACACACAATATTACAAAAATATACAAATTTTATACAGAAATGACTTAAAGTAAATGAAAATGAAGATCTCCTTAAATTGAATGATAAACTTTAGAACATATAAAAAAATACAGAATTGTAAGTGAAAAATATTAATTATATTGGAAATTGGAATTGGCAAGAAATATAATAAGTGTAAATACTAAAATCTGTTGAATTGAAACTGGATCATTTTGTAATTTAATAAATAGTCTATGCAGAATATAGTATGAATTTGACCAAACAGGTAGGTACGTGGAATTTGGAATTAAAAGTCTGTAGTTTACTTAGCTTGTGTTGTTGTAGTCGATGAGGATGATGTGCGTTGATGTTGTCCTCCAGGAATACTTGGATGGCTCCAAATAAAGAAAATGGAGCAAGATTCGTCAAAGAGGCGTACGGCATCAACTTTGACGGAATCAAAATTAAACGAGCGAGGAAATATTCTACGAAGAATCCGCCTAAACGGCGATATTGTGAGCTCAACACAAATGTTACTTTAGTAATCACTACGATAATTTTTGAATCACAATATCACAAGTTCACTCTTCGACACTCAAGGTTCAACCGCACTTCGAAGAAAACTTAATGTAATTAACAAATACAATAAATTTGTGTGTCCGATACGTGCTGCCATCGATACAATAGTTAGACCAACAACACAAAAACTTGAAAAATAGAAACAAGTTTACCAAAATGTGAGTTGATAAAAGGCAAGGAATGAAATAAAATTAGGATTATTGATATTTTTAAATTGTTACAACATGCATTTCGCGCGCCATTCTACAGTGTTTATTGTTTTGTTAAATGTAAAGATAAAAGTGAAATCTACAAAATGTAACTATAATTTCGAAATTTTGTTTTAATAAAATTGAAAAAAAATCATGTAGGTAGTTATTTTCCTCGACCTACGTCACATTCGTATATGATAAAATATATTTATTTATAGTCTATGTGTGTGTAGATATTTTGTAATTAATTTGTAATTTATTAACAATTGCACATATATTAAATAATTTAAAATAGAAAACATTATATTGGCATTCCAATGAAATATTTGTTATATTTATTAAATTAGTACCACTTTATGAACTGTGCCCGGTAAGCAATTTTGCAGTAGGTAATAATAGTCTTTGTCATTTTATTAGCTGAACAAAGTACATTGTACATTGTAATATTAATATTGTTCGTTGTTTAGACAAATGGTGTAAGAATGTTATAATATTACATTATTAGCTATCATATTAAATTTATCTACAAGGCTAAAATAAAATATAAAACAAAACTTCTCAACATAGTGCAAAATATTTTATAAAATAAAGGTATTTTCATAATTAAATACTGTACAGTCTAGACTGGGTTCAAACTATTATAGAAATAATGAATCCTTTCTTTTTCCCGTTAGCTATGTTGCGTTACGTTTAACAGTAAATTTAATTCAAATAGCCAATTGTCACTGTTTCCATGCAATAAAATTGACCATTTGTGAAGGTTCAACATAAATTACATCTGTACCTATAATTTTAAAAATTTGGGCGGGAATTTTAGTGAATACATCGTACATCATCGAGACTAATAATGGTGAGAGAATTGAAGAAATAGACACGTATATAGACAATAATAATTATTACGGTTTTTTTTCTATTAAGCTATTTCGAGACGTAACATGAAAGAATGTTATTGCCTGCTTTAAAATATTCAAGAAGAGCGCTGCAAACTTCAAAGATAATCAAATAGGTATTAAAATTATTTCTTCGGCAAGATAATTAAAATTTTGTGCACACATACAAACAATTACATATTAAATAACATACGTGTTACTCATAATAAACTGCCTGAATTTAAATAAGCCATTACAGATATTTCAAACAATACAAGTAGAATATTAAGATTTTTTGGCATTTTAGTTGTCAATACAAAGCAGGTTTTATTATGCACGCAATATGCATTTGGACAATGTAAGTAAATAAAAAGATATAACTTAATAACAATTAAAAATTCAATGACCTTGTATGAAAAGAATAATTTATTTGCACAGAGGTTACATAAATGTCTGATACAAAGGATCAAACTAACTTAACACTAGTAATTTAATAGAAATATTACAATATTACAACAGAAACATAAACAAGACAGACAATTACAAGTAGGTATAGAAATAAAGATCATCCACTAATATAAATTTTACCTCTCCTATAGTTTGAAAACAGATAATTTAACTTGTACTACTGAAAAAGTAGTGATGTTTGTTTGAAACTTTTATGCTGGTTGCATATGCGTTGCCTACACGACACGCGCAGGATACTGCTTGATACATTGTGTCAAAATGACAAGTATAATTTGTTTGGAAACATTTATGTGGGTTGCATATGCGTTGCCTACACGACGGCGAAACGTGACGTCACAATTTTTCAGTCTATTATGATTTGTGAAAAGTTTTTACAAAAATCTATAGTGATTCTGAAAAGTAATAAAATAGTTTTTTGTGGTTCTTGGCCAATAGAACTCCCTGCACTATATTGCTATGCTATCAACAGGATCGCGCCAAAATTAATAAGCGCCGTCGTGAAAATATAAATATGCGCCCTCTAGTTGTGATATTAATAAAATGAACAAGAAAAAATGCATCGTAGTTGAAATTTACTTCAAGTTCAATCAAATATCTTACATTGCATATTACTTTTCCATGAATAAGCACAACGACTATATTATGTACAGAAATCAATAACAAATAACTTTTTTTCCTTTTTGAATAGCATCACAAAACTGCAGTAATAGTATTAATAGGTGCTCAACGAGCAATCAAGCAGTAATCATTTGATTTTCTCTGAATTTGAAACTTTATTTAATCTGTGCATTGAAAATGTGCGTCCTTTGCAAACAATTCACATTAATTTGTAAATTAAGTTAAATTAAATGATTGTAAAATAATGAAACAAAGAGTCTAAATAACAAGGTATAATTCGTATTTTAATCACAACGCTTTATTTTTACTTTGATATTTAACGGTCTGTTGCTAGAAAAGAAATTCCAACCGTTGTCATTTAATCAAAGTAATTGATTTTTCAATATATTCAATCACAAGTGCATGACAAATACCTGAACATTTTTTTGAGTGCACGAACGTGCACTAGAGAAAATATTATGATATTTGTTATGTTATATTGGTAGAATATTTCTCGAGGAACATACGATATTTTTAATATAAAATAACTAATATTTGATCTGTCACATAAACGTCAGATCTATGACATTGACACTTTGTCCAATTTAATTTTTCACTTTTTTGATAAAAAATATAATGTAGATAATAAAAATACCTGTCTTTGCCATTGTACAGACTGTAATTTTAATAAATAACTGATTTCTTGTATGTTTCTTGTGTTGACAGCTGTAAAAATACTGTAACTTGATTTGTTGAAATTTTTCGAGGGAAATAGTCAGTTATTATACCACAAGAGCTTCGAAAATAATCGAAAATACTGCCGACTGATGAGAAACATAGAAACAACTCGAGACCGGAGCTCGAGAGGTTTTGCGGCAATACATCTAACCAGGAGGCAAAAGTATTTTCTATTATTTTTGATGATCGAGCGGTATACGCATTGACTATTTCATGAATAAAATAAATTTAACAATCTTAAATAACACAATTTTATTTATTAGCATAATGTTTAAATTCATTTTAAATATTTTGACATTTGGTGAAAAATAAACAAACATTTATTGTTGTTTGTTGTGTCATGGTTACGGTGAATATACGCATACTATGTAAATATTCAAAAATATGCACTGGAATAGTTGTTTGCATATTTAGTGTTTCTGTGGTTTTAGTGAAAAATAGTGCATTTAGTGCAGATATAGACTAGAGTACCACCTATACGTATTTTACTTGAGTTTTACATTACTTATTTCATTCTGACACTCGTTTTTGGCTTGTGAAGTAATTTTTCATTATTGTAAAAATTTGCCTTCGTCAATCATTCATTGAATTTAAATAAATACTCGTAATATAATACTTTTTAGTTTTAATAGTTAACGAAAAACGAAAATAGGTTAGTAAGTAGGTACCTACCTAATTTGCTTCTTTTAAATAATTTGTTTTGTTAGTAAGTCAGTTATTGGTAATCAAACTTGAATTCTATATACTCTTGCGCCATAATCATCAACCAATAATTCAAATCTATCGATTAGAAATCTCTAATCGTCCAATCTCTAACGCGATAATTTAAATATCATAGAGTGTGGTTAGATTAAGGTGTCTGCATGAGCTATGACGGTCAACAGTTGAATTTCTATGCCCTGTTATTAAAAATAAAATATGTGCGGGGCTGCCGGGCACGTACGTCCCTGGGAGATTCTACTCTTCAGATGTTGCTGTCTCTTTTAGATAATTATGATGGCTTCTATGAATTTGAGATTTGTTTAATGGGAAATATGTGCTGCTAAATATAGATCAAAGGGTTGATTATTACTAGGGAAGTAGGTACGTAGGTATTTGACTGAATTAATGTTTGCAGTAGTCAGTAATTTGATGATTTTCTGATTAGTACATACCTATCTATATCGTTATTAAACTTACAATATAACTTTATGATAAAATGATTTACAATAAGATTAAGTACCTATAAAAATCTTCTTACACCTATAATATTATCTATCATACTTTAGATTCTAGAATTAGGTAAACGCTAATACATTGTTTTATTTAAATTTTAGTTTGTATAGAAATTAGTGTATTGAAATTGACTCTAAAATTCTGGCTCATTTTGCAAGCAATCCAATTTATTTTTTCTACAATTTACAAATACAATTTTCTTTTCGAGCCGAAATAAACAAAATCGGTTATACTATCAGGCGAAAAATAATAAGGTACCTACTATGCATACTTTTTTTCTTAAAAGTTTGAGAAATTAAAATAAAAGCCATCATAACTCATTCGTCGTAAAAAGTTATATCCTTAAATGTTACCGGCATCAAATAACACCTTAAATCAAGATTCGTATCTTTTATTTCTGATCTTATCTTTTTGATTTTTAAAGATTGATACAGATAATACTCTTCTTATTTGTAAGCCAAATGAAGCATATTTTTTAAATATTTTTTACAAAACATTTTTAAATTTTAAAGTTGTACATAACGTATGTTTATCTGTATAGCAGTTTATCAAATAGGTTTTTCAGAATATTTTTTATTTCAATATTAAATGCGTAGGTAAGTACCTATAATAAAGTTGAAAATATCAATGTTTTTCTCAAATTCAGATTTAGTCTAACAATATATTATAATCTCTTTATTAAAAAACCACCAATGACAAAAATTTAAGTCAGGTTTCTATGTAATACTCCTCATAAAATCTAGATTACCTACATCTTCATTTTTGCGACTTAAAAGAACATTTTGTCTTCTATCTATCCGAAAATATTGCAGTAATAAAATTTGCATGATCTTATCGCTATCCCAGGATTTGAGGCTTTGTAAAAATTCAAAAAGCGTTATCACTTTACAGTTGGTCAACCTTGCTGATAAACTAAAACTTTTCTAAAGGATACGATGTGAAAAATAACATTTTGATGCGCTTTTCGTATTTTATAATAGAGTTATTAGTCCTTTTCTTTTCCACCAGAAAATATGAGAGAAAAGTTATTTTTTATTGTATGTTTTCGTCAAATATTCTATTATGTTTGACAACTGAAAAACACATTTTTCATGTTGTTTTTTTGATATATTACGGTGATATATTGCTTTTTATTGTCAGAAATTGGCACTTCAATTTTTGCGTGATACATTTTCTTATACGTATTATAAATGGTAAAAAGTATAGGAGTGTATAAGTTAATTTATAAAATACTACTTATTAATAACTAATAATGCAAGTTTAAATGTGCTGTTAGTTATAAACAAAATATACCTACGTATGAATTGATAAATTATATTACTTTATTTTTCCACAATATTCATAGTAGGTAGTAACAATAACATTTTATTCAGCACTTTCTTTATTTTAGTTATTACATTTTTTAAAAGTCTGCTGATTTTTATTTCCCCGATCTATGTAATAGAGGGAAGTATTGTAATCGTGATTTTTTGACAGTTCGAGATTTTGGTGAATCTTTACGTTTTAGACCCCACTGAACCCAAAAAACATAATTTTTAAAAAAGTCGGTCTGTAGGTCTGTCTGGATGTTGCATAACTTAAAAACGCGTTGGAATTTTGGACTGAAATTTTATATTTAAGATCTTGAGCCAAAATCTGACTTCAAGTTCGTTAATGAGCTTTATTCAACCAGTGGTACCAACTTTATAAACATAATTTTTTTAATTTTTATCAAAATACTATCCTGTGTGGTATCAAATTAAAGCTCTCGGGAAAAGAATTCTAGTAGAAAAACAAAAATAACATATAAACGATCGGCAATTGTTTTTTTTATAAATTATTCAAATTATACCGAGTTTGGTGTCAATTTAAAGCGCTCGGGGAGATAAGTTTAGTAAAAATGACATTTATGTGATTTTCAATTGTTTCTCAAAAAATTATTCAATTTTTTTTATTCAACCAGTGGTACCAACTTTATAAACATAACTTATTTTATTTTTATTAAAATACTATCGTGTGTGGCATCAAATTAAAGCTTTCGGGAAAAAGAATTCTAGTAGAAAACTAAAAATAACATTTAACCGATCGTCAATTGTTTTTTTTATAAATTATTCAAATTGTACCGAGTTTGGTGTCAATTTACAGCGCTCGGGGAGATAAGTTTAGTAAAAATGTAAAAAATGACATTCATGCCATATTCAATTTTTTCTCAAAAAATTATTCAAATTCAAAGTGTATTATCAAAAGTTCTCTGGGGAAAAAATTTAGTCGGAGAATCAATAACAACATTTAAACGATGGTCAGTTGTTTTTACCTCCTGCATTATATTCTATAAGGGGAGGTATTATGATGAGTTAAAATTTTCGAGTGTGAGTTTTTAGTGAATAAGTACGTTTTACAATCCATAGAATACGAATAAAGTATTTTCGAGATGATGGCTGTGCGCGTTTGTGTGTGTGTGTGTGTGTGTGTGTGTGTGTGTGTGTGTGTGTGTGTGTGTGTGTGTGTGTGTGTGTGTGTGTGTGTGTGTGTGTGTGTGTGTGTGTGTGTGTGTGTGTGTGTGTGTGTGCGTGTGTGTGTGTGTGTGTGTGCGTGTGTGTGTGTGTGTGTGTGTTACAATATTTTGTGGACGATAACTAAAAAAATATCAAACATTTAACAACCAAATTTTACATTTAAGGTTTTAATACAAATCTTAAGAATCCAGTTACTTTTTGTAGCAATCCCCAAACCGGACGTAGTACTTTGCTAAAATATTTCGATAAATAATTAATTTATCACAAAATTTTCTATTTCAAATGATGGATTATAGTTTTGTATTCTACAAATCGTATTGATACTTTACAAAATAAATTATTCTTAATAATTCAGAATATGAAACATAAAATTAAAGGCGTTACGAAAGTAAGTTATTAAAACTTATAGTCGGGGAAGTACTGTGCTGGCCACAGCAAATTTTTTTAGTACCGACAAAAGATTAAAATAACATAAGTTTATTTTATTGACTGAATTCTACATTATATTTTAATTTTATGCAATGTACAGAACCTACACTAACTTTATGAAAGTAAGATATTTGCCGCTTGCCATAGTATTCAGTTAGAAAATCTATAATTATTAAATATTTAAATCGTATCACACATTTTTTGCCATACATTCCCACCATCCATCGTCTAATCTTCTATAAGATCAGGCGTATTTCTTCCATATACGGTCACGATCAGTAACTCGAATTCAAATATCAAAATGCACGCCTCAATAATCGAAAGATCACCAGCCTTATTAAGCATAATCGACGCATCTTTGCCGCTGTTCGTTTTCTTTCTGTTTTTTTCTCTCTTGACTACAAGATGTTAATGATACGATCCGCGGCCGCTAGGCAATACCTCATGTATAAAACAAAGGAGTGACAGGATCAGTGCCGGCTTGATCGAATTTATCCACGTGCGAAGAATAAGAAAATATTTTACTAGGAATTGGGGCTTAACAATGCTGTTTTCTGTTTTACCATATTAAAGAAGAGGAACGCACAAAAATGAGAATCGTTTTATGAAATATAAAATATATATAATTTACACGCTGATTTGACACATGCCCTCTGTAAGTTTAGTTCCTCTGTGCGTAGAACAAATTGATCCGCATTTTTTTGCCAAGCGCACTCACCGTGTTTGTATTTTACATAAATACTAAAGGAAGATTGATTGCTGGATTGAGGTTAAATAGATAGAATGCCTGAGTTTTTGTTTTAAGAGGTTTGTGCCAATCCTGTTTATTTATTTAATTTCTGTAGTTATGGTCAGTGGCGCACCCAGGATTTTGAGAAGAGGAGTAGGGGGAAGGGTTTAAGGTCAAATATTGAAAGTAACATTTTTTCAAATATGAGAAGCTGTATGTTTTAGTTCTTTTTTGATATGCAAAACTGTATTAGATCCAAGAAATAAGAAAACAATAAAATCACAGTACGCCGATTTGTATACCGAAATATGGTCAAATTTTCAACCATCGTGTATACTTCAATGATCATAGATGGACTAAATTTTTTATTGCTTCTGGTAACCGCACACTTAGTAAAATATTATATCTATACCGTACCGATAATAGATATTTATACACCAAGTGAGATACATGAATGTTTATTCAAGAGAAGAAAGTTTAGCCCCCGAGCCCGAAGGGCGAGTGGGATAATTTCTTCGAGTGAATAAACATTCGTATCTCACGTGGTTTATACAATATTTTATACAATTTTGACGAAATTATTTCAAATATATGAATTATAAATTTATTTTGACATAACAAAAAAATTAATCAAAGTAGTCGTTAGTGGCAAGTTGTCATTGTTTTTATGCATTTTTGACGTAATAATAACAATTTAAAACGTCAGAGTGATTTAAAAATGTGTTGAGTGATTAAAAAAAAATTTAATTCACTTGTGAATAAACATTTATTTAAAGTTGTTGCTATGGAGTTAATAATAGCAGTTTAGAACGTCAAAATTGAATAAATGTATGAATGTTGAATTCTTGTCTGCTAGTCCTGTTATTCACTATTGTTTATAACACTGGTTGTGGCTCATTACAGTTTTTCAATCTTAATTTCGGATACCTATATTCTTATAATTGAGTAGGTACATCATCAATAAAAATAGCTGCCTCATGAAACCAAAACCAAAACACGTAGGTATTTAAGCTAAAAAGGCTTCAATATTATTTGTAAACCTATAGTAAATTATAGATACGCCTGAATAATTTCAAATGTGGATTACATCAAATTTAGTAGTAAAATTTAGTCTGTATAAATTTGTCATAGACCAACCAATTAACAAGTAAACTAATTGATTATGAAATTATATTAAAATATGTGATATGAAGTAGGTACAGTTTAGTTTAAAATGTTGTAGTAGGAACCAACTCGTTCCAGTGATAATAATAAATATCGCGAAAGAGCAATATTTTCGTTTTTACGCTTAGATAAAATTTCAACAACATTTTGTCATTTTCATGGCACTAGTGCTTTATCGTGTATTTCAAAAGTTGTTTGATCCTGATATAATCTAACGTCACGTTCGTGTTACTGTCATATATTTATCTTAGCATTTATACATATAACATACTTCATATGCTCGTCTCGCAACATTTTGAGTTATGAAACTTCCTTACTTTTATCAAGATGCAATTTTTGAGATGTGCTATTCATTGATTTTCAATATACAGATTCCGTAATTTTATAGCTTGTACTCCCGAACATCACTTTGATATCTTGAAATAGGTCGCAAGTCGCAAATATTTTTATCAAAACGAAATACTTATCAGAATATACTTTTTATTAAGACTGGAATTTGTTGCATACATTAAAACTGATAAAAAATATTTATTAGTCGCCAAAAAAATATCGTCTTTTCAATTCTACACAATTTCTGGGGAAATTTTGTATGGAGTAAAATACACAATAATCATACAAGTCTTTTATATTAGGTAGGTTTCGTCATTTTAATTTTACTTTACTATAATTTGAAGAAATGCAAGAGAAAAAAGTTATTGTTAGGTTCGATTTAATTTGATAATATAATACTTAATTTTTGAATATATCCAATTTTCACAAAATCGGTGACGTTTTGTCGTTGTTTAAACAGTAAACCCACCGGAAATATAACAAAATATATCTGGACTATTTAGTATTTATACAACCTCGTGAAGACAATTTTTTGAAATAAATACTTTAATTCTTGAACTTCCTTGTTCAGAACAAACAAATTAATTGAAACTAAAGTTCTAACATAACCGATACTATGATAAGCTTATAATTTGCAGTGTTGCCACCTTTTGCAAGCGTTTAACATCTACAAAATACTTGTAGATTTAGAATTTTACAAATTTTTATTAAATTTCATATAAAATCGTGATTTTATGGTTAATTATAAAAAATAACGGTTGTAAGCCACTGAGCGATATTTTTAATATGAAAATATTAGTTTAAAAAAATTCTTTTCGTGATTGATAAAAACTAATATCATATTCGTGATTAGCATCCTGAAATTAGTAAAACACACAAATTAAACTGAAAACAAGAAACTCCATGTCAACTTGTGTAATAATTATCATATTCTGACAACGCTATGTGAACTTTCTATGGGGACTAAGCACTGAGTGATACACTTATACAAATGTGTCTTGATTACAATTTTCTTTTAATAAAATAACAATATATTTCTAAAATGTAAGAAAAGTTATAAACTTTGCTATTATCAAGCAGTGGTCAAATGCTTGAATCAACACAAAGTGAAAATAAAATTTCTCTGCATTCAGAGCAAATAACTTACATTAAATTTTCCGGGAAGTCAACACAGCAACCGCAATAAAAGAAAACACTCAACCATCTGTCGGAATTCGCAGATTAGATGCAGAGTAAAAAGGAGAGAAATCGTCCAGCAAAGGACGAAGAACAAGACATAATGTCGACATTGTCGACAAAGGATTCATCACTTTCTGAAAAAAAAATTTAAAGGTAAAATGACGTCTTACTTAGGTAATGAATAAATGAAAATAAATATTTGTTATTATAATAAATTGTTATTACGAGAAAAATAATGTAGGTATACTTGTCTCTTTGATATCAATATTTGAAATATACTCGTATGTATATTAAAAGATTTCGATTGCCACCATTGGGATCTTGAGAGAATTTTGTATTCAATGAATCTAAATCTTTCCTAAAATTTTCTCATATTATACATGTTACAGGTTACAACAAATGAGTTTTTTTATTTTACTTTTCAAGTAAATTTTGATCAATTATTCGTTTACCATAAAGAAATTTGAGATCATGATTTATGTTTTTACGAATACTCAAGTTGTTTTCCATGCACTATCTGATGTCTGATATAAAAATTAAATAAAATTGATTTACATTCATAAAAGCCTATGATCTAAAGAAAACGTTCGTTGTAGGAGTCAACAGGCAGTAGCAGATCCGGTTTACGTCCAAGTGACGTTTTTAAATACGGATACTATATAGATACTCATCTTTCAGAAGACAGCAATTTCACTTTTTATCCTCTTTCGTGATATAACAAACAATTATGAAATTGCTTCCCTGTACTTAAGCTTAATTAGTGACAATTTAAAGTAATATTGTAACCCTTACACTATGCCTCTATTCTTTTGTTTATTATTAAATTTATTTCTCTCCAGAATTAATGCCAATTACAGAGGAAAAATTACATGAAAAAAACAATCATTTTTCTTCATAATTATTAATAAGATAAGACATGTAAATAAGCAAGAAGAACTTAAAACTAAATTATTATAATTCTGATATAACTAACTATATAACTTATATTCTGATTCATCTATTGTCGACATTGTGATTTGTCGACACTGTGGTTCGCTTCGCTCTGAAGAGAAGGAGAAACTTGAAGGAGAGGAGAGAATAAATAATCCCGCTGGCCTTTATACACAATATATCGAAATAAAGGATAAAAGCAAAGGATATATTGTGAGTAAAAACACAATTGGTGTCAGGAATAATGTGAGCTCCCCTATGGCCATGACGTGAAGCAGTGTCGTACGTTATTTAGAAGTTATAGGGGGGATAACTCTATACTAACGGTCACAAGTGGATGGTTTATTTTATTCTTTATGGCCTGATGCCTACTCCACACTTTTGGTGACGCGAAATAAAAAAATACTTGTGGGATTTAATTGACTGAATAAAACAGATAACGTCGGGGAAGACCTTTTTGTGAGGGTAAAATTGATTTATTTAATACTGATAAGGATATATTAGTGTTGACATTTCACTTTGATATCAAATAATTTAGTTGAATTTAATTACAAGAATGAGGTTATCACTCAATATTATTTTATTCTTTTATCTGGTATCTGGTAGTGTATAGACTATGTTAAAAACTAAGTAAGAATTTTCTTGAAATAGAGTTAAAAACATTAATTAGTAAAGTTTCATGAGGTATGAATGTTGAACCACTTATCAATAAAATATTAAAAGAAAACTAATTTTGCTTGCAATTATAAATATTTACATAGATATCTAAGTTTTGAACTCTGATATTTTAAGATTTTTACTCATTTTCAAGAAAAGTAACAATTTTGAATGCATGACCTCACAATATAAAATACCTACAATAATTGATTTTTGACAATAGTGTGTAATGAATATTAGTCCCTCGAGAATTAATCAAATGTCTAATGTAACATTATAATACAAAATTTTATCCTGCACCTCTTTAATGAAATAATTTCAAAAACTGCTTTTAATTTATCATCTTAATAGTTATTTACGCTAATAATAGTAGGTTCCGTTAGCAAAATTCCAAAATATCAACTCGTTGGAAATTATGGCTATTTTTGATAAGACATTATAGTACCATATGATCCACTTTTATAATTTCAAATTACAACATTACAAGCTTATGAGTAGGTTTATATTTAATAAACTTGTAATTTTTTGTTAATCTATTTTGCAAATTGGCAGGTAGTGTTTAAATTCTCTATTGCTTCACAAATTGTGTTTTTTTGTTGTTGTACGACATTCTTGTGATCAGCCATCTTAAACGTTTATAACTCTCCTAAATTTGCTACTTAAAATTCTAGTAACATAAGTTTTTTGTTCAATAAAAGATGTCTTTAAGTAAAAATCAGGAAAATCATAACTACAGATTAATGCATGTCTAGCTAGAATATTAAATTTTTATTACGCCATTTACTATGTTTATGAGGCCATATAAAAATTATGTTGGTCTAGTCATCATTTTTTTAATAATTCGTATTTTAATAACTACACTAAATGGGGCATAAAAAGATACGTTTAACGTAACAAATTAGAAGTAATCAGATTTTACGTTACCACACAGCTAGGGAGGCAGTTAAAGAGCAACTTAGTTTATTCCCACATTAAAATGATTTTCCTTTCGTTAGTTTAAACGGAAGTCAATTTAGAGAAGAATTAAAATTTATGTGTTTTGTCATTTATTAGGTACTTTAAAATTGAACTTAGTAGTTAGTACATAAAATATTTAGTATTCTTATTAGGAGGCAAAGAAAAATAATTTAAAAACTTGAATTGTGGGTTACATTACTGTATTATTTTAGTGCCTGTGCAGAATCGGACTGTTATCATTTGGCGCCTTACAGAACAATTATTGTGAAGAAATCATTGACTCACCTTAAAACAGGCATGTGAATACAGCTTGAAGTTACGGCGAGGTTATAATATGTCGTTTTATAAATAAATTAATTAGTAATTTGTAAAAATACCAAAATAAAGCTTTAGTTCGCAATTTGGCATTCAAAAGGCAATTGCCTTGCGACTATCATTCGCATGATTCCTACCATCATATGCTTAAAATAGTTATTTGTTTAACTAGGCAAAAAATATTAGATTTGCTGCCGCGGCTAGAGTTTCATGAACGAGGCTGCGCCTAGGCAGCAAAAGTGACACTTTGCTGACTGTCAGCTGTCAAAAAAACAGCACTTTTAATGTCAATCGCCGAAAAAATAATTTTTAATTAATAATTCAAAATTTCCGTTTTTATTTGTATACTTATAATAGTTGTAGATGGCAGTGAAATGTCGCCGGTTTTCTCTATTTGCACCATTCAACAGTTAGTCAAAGATTCCTATCGAAATTTCGTTAATAAATCTTTTCTTTTAAAGTCTCTTTCTTCGTGCCATCTCAATTTCCTTGTCTCTTGTCGAATTTGCGTCTCGGTAACGTAGCTTCTGTTAACGTCTGACGCAACTTAATTTAATCACATGGTTTTTTATCGCTCTCATTTAACATTAAACGACGCCGCAAATAAAATAATTACGCTTCTTACACGGGTTATTACCTTCGCCATTTACCTACAGCAATGTAAAGGATTTAACTCTAGGAGCAAAATACGAAGTTCTGTTATTATTTTAACGAACCAGTTATCTAAAACTATTTCTTCATTCCAAATAATTTCTTAAATTTTATTATAATATACATCAGGTGGTAGCGCAAAAGTCATCGCTCGATTTGCTAAAGCAATAACATTGTTTTGTTATAAAGAATTTTTTCTGTTTGTATATTTTGTTTATTTGAACGCTTAAATATGTTCCCTTTAGTTGATGCATATTCGGGCTAGTTTCACAACATTTTCCATGACTTGTGTCAAAATTCCTGGCGATAAATTCTTCACTTCTTGTCTGATGTTCTTCTTTAAGGTCGCCAAGGTCTGTATAGACCCGTGCGACTACAAAAATCTGCAAAGAAATAAGTCATGAATGGACTAGAGCAAATTGCCAGAACGAGAGATTAATAGGCCCGTTTACCTCCTAAAATTCAGCATTTACGATAAATGTAGTATCGTAGCAAGTATTTTATGGCCAGGACAAGAATGGTAAAATTTTATTTCAACATGGATTTAATAGAGAAAGAATGGATCTACATACCTATGTGCCTTTTTAAAATTTTGATTAAAAAATTGTACATACAATTGTACATGAAGTCAATAATAATCTGACAGTTTACTCGCAACGAAAACACTTTTACAGCCCGAAACTCGTACTTTGCCGCATCCTAGCTATGCAATGTCATTTTGAAGTTGAAAAATACTATAAAAGTGTTTTCGTTGCGAGTAAACTGCCAGATTATTATTGACTTCAGGAAAATGTTTTTATAAGTATTTAATAGAGAAAAAATGGATCTACAGATGTACCTTCTTAAAATTTTAAAAATTAATTTCTATCATGAGATATAACAGTGTAAAGTTTGCATAAAATAGTATTTTTTTGAATTTTTCGGAATTTTCACTTCCTTGTACGGAGTAATAAAGAAGATTTTTATATTCATGTACACAATTTTTTAATCAAAATTTTAAAGAGGCACATCTGTGGATTCATTCTTTCTCTATTAAATCCTTGTTGAAATACAATTTTACCATTCTTGTACTGGCCATAAAACACTCGCTACGTTAGTAGGTACATTTTATGCTGGATTTTAGGTAGTTGACGGGCCTCTTAAGTGACTGGGAAACGCTTGGTTCAGAATGTTCTCTGTCGCTCGTGCTTTGTGTACAATTGCACCGGCCTGTTGGCACCGCATGATCTCCAAACACAATTCGTTAATTTGCGGTAGCAAGAAGTCTTTGATCTGACCATGGTTTTGTAGAGCTCACCAGTCACAGTAACAGTGTTGACACCACAGTGATATTCATGATTGCCATTGTGCTATTGCCCCGTGTTGAGCCATGCAGTCTCTTTTAGAGTGTCTGTACGCCGTAGTCAGTGAGAGTCGCAGTATTTTCCAGTTAATGCCACACGACCAGGCAATCGACGACAAAAATTTCGTTGAGCCGAAATCACCGACCGATTATTTATCAAATGCCAAAAACATTGACACAATTATTCCGCATTCTTGAGGAGTATAGCGATTAATGGTATATAGTTCGTCTAGGTTGATACAAAGTATAGAAGAACCTTGGGTTTATACTACTTCTGTTTATTTCACTAATGTCAAAGTCGCGATGACATGAGAAGCCAGCTGCAAGAATGAAAGCATCATCGCATCATCCGATTGGGTGATTGTGATTACTTTTGCGCTACCTATAGTTAGATGAACAATTTTTTGAAAGTGTGCACATTTTTTCATTTTGAAATTTTGCAGTTTCATATCTTGAATAATGTACTAAATTTGCACCCTTGGGGGCTGCTACTCAGTCCGTCATAATGGAAAAATGTTTTTTGCATTGCTCCTCATAAAATATAAATTTTACGAGAAAACAGATAATGTAGAACACACAAAAAAGTTATAACACGGTTAGTAGGTACTTACACTTACATAGTATGCGTTGTACTGTTGTACATTATAAATAGTAAACTAATAAGTATTTCTATTATCTCGTCACACGAAAACTGATAAAGATAATAACTTCTTTTTTCAGTTATTTAATTATTTAGAATAAAATTCTGAAAATTTTGGATTCAATCGCAAACATCGAAAGTAAGAATATATCTATTAGTATTTTTGTATTCATTCAAATGTCATTTTTTAATGAAAAAAGTCGGAAAAAAGTAAAAAGAATTATATGTTTCCCAAATAAATTATATCAAGCAGCAAGCACATTATTCTAAAAAATTGAAAGCTTCTTGATAAAACCGAAATTTCGGAGAAAAAATTAAGAAATTTGAGTAAGTATTCTTTTTTATTCATCTGTCGTTTCTAAATGGACTAAAATATCGACTTCCGGTTAACAGAATTTAATTTGTAGATCATTTTTCTAATTAGTAATAATTAATTACTCTCTTTATTCCCCCTCCAGATCCGCCATTGGTTAAAACTAAACTGTTATTAATTCTGAAATAAGATAATTTTTAAAGAATAATATTTTTGACAAAACTAACAATATTTGAAGAAATTCCCTGCCTAAAATACTCCTCCCCAGCTAAAATTCCTCCTTATAATCCTATTCCGCCATTTTCAATGCAGGGTCATTTCCCTTGTAACGCGTTCAGCATTAAAGTGTCCCTTGATGTTTCTCTGCTGGGCTAAGGGCGGCGGCTGCGGTGGCGGCTGTAGGGGCGGGCAACGTGACCTTGACAGAGAACGGAAGCTGCAGGGAAAATGAAATGTCGGAATGGTTTCTCATCGAGATGAATTACACTCTTATGAGGGATGGAAGAGAGAGTGCGGCGGTGATGTTTATTCTAGGAGAGGAGGAGATTTTAGGGGGATTGTGGGCTGTAAATGCATGTGGTGTAAATTTAGTTTCATAGGGCCGTCTATATACTCCTTCTGTATTTTAAACGTTTGTGTGTTTCTTCTACCATCTTGCAGGATTATTTGAGAAAAACATATTTTCTTTTTCATTCAACAGGATTTGCTCCCAATAGCAGAATGGTAGATTATAGTGGAATCCAACCACATCATCTTGGTGCAATCAGATTCCCAATTTTTGAAATTTAAAGAAGCAGTGGAGAGATTCTTATGCAACCATGGCTAAATTTAAGGATCAATCAAGTGGTCGTAGCTTAAAATGCACGAGTGCGATTTAATTGCAAGATTGTTTTACAATTTAATGACTATCAGACTATCACACATTGCCGGCCAAGAGACTTGAACCACCGGAACTCCGGGTTCGTACGTCATCATATGTTATATATTGTTATATTATAAATAAAACTGCATTAAGCAGCAGTTTTAAGGTTAAGATGATTTACATGTTAAAATTTACATAACTAAATACGAACATTCACAGTGCTTGAAAGTGGGAAGTGTGAATTCTTGTATTTATTTATAATTTAATATAAGTAGGTAATTAATATAATTATTTCTGACAAAGAATCTCCTATCCTTCTAGCATTATGAGGCGGCGCGCCATCTTGTTGAACCCACAGATAATTTAAACGATTAAGACAAATATTATTCTCGATATAATGTGTGAGAAATGTTCTCAGAAAATTCAAATATGTTTCGGCAGTCAAATTTTCTTCATAAACGTTTAGTCCAAAGCGCACTTGTGGTCGCCTTTCTTGGTTTTGACGGGGATTTTGTGTAGCCCAAATGTGTTCGTTGTGACGATCGAACATTCCTGAATATATAAATTTACATTCATCGGTCCATATTACATCGTTCAAGAAATTTGAATTTTCTTGTTACTGGTTCTGCAGAATTCTGCAAAAAGTAACCCGTCTACCATAGTCTCCTGATTGAAGAGTTTGACTAATGTGGATTTTGAATGGATAGTATTTATGTTTTTTAATAAACCTCCATTCCAGCTGATGTGATGAGTCCACTGCCGATGCTATTTCTCTTGTAGAAGCCGAAGGATTATTTGCAACCTAATGAATAATTAAATATAAAACGTTTGTTGTTATTACTTCCTCTTCATTTTCAAGCAGACTATTACCGTATCTATAATAAATTTGAAGCATATCTCGCTTTTCTTCATTTGAAAATTGCATTTTTACGTAAAATTTACATATCCAGAATCACAAAGCACAAAAAATAATCAACAATGCGATATAAATGAGCTGCGCGGAAATATTTTAAACTTTTTAAGACATAAAGTTAGTAGAAGGGATATTAGAAGTGTTATTTATAATTTAAGAAAAAGAATAGAGCTTTGTTTGTCGGTTAAAGGTGAAATATTTGAGCATTTAATAAACTGAATTTTCAAAATATTGTTTAAAACAAAAGATTGTTGATTTTGTTTCCAAAGCATACTTGACCGAAATGAATAAAACCAATAATTTGATTATTTCTTAGTCAATTTTTATTTTAATATGGATGTTTTTATATCGCTGGAAAGAGAGAAAAAAACTCCATTTAACAGTGTTAAACACAACTTTGAGTCCCATTTGAAAATTAAAATTTAATACCAATAACTCGAAAACAGTACAAGTTAAAAAAAAATTGAGAACCTCTGGTGATTCTCCGTACTTAAATAAAGTGCAAATTAAAATTGTGTATTTGTTCATTGAAGAAAGTTATAAAAGCCAAAAACAAAATCGACAAAAATGTAAATTTTCGCTTTATCGCTAGTTACCTATGCATATTTTTGGAAAAACAAATACATCATTAAATTGGTCTCCTAATGTGGCAACTTTGTCCTAATTTAACCGACCTCGTATCTTTTACGGTTCTCGAGATCCCAATGGTGGGGCTCGAAAAACGGACATTCTGTATATGAATTAAAACTTTCTTAAACGTAAATATAAATGTAAACGTTAGAACAAAATGCTTATGTAAATGAGGCTTAAAATTTTCCAATTTTGAATAAGAGTTTTTAGTAAATAACGTATTTACACGGTTATTTCGAGTTGCTATCATTCAAAACAAGTTCAGGAATTCGGGAAGATTATTAGTATCAGTTAGTATACTGTTGCCATATTAATTTGTTTTGTCAAATTAGAAAAATAAAGTAGTAAGTTTACTTACTACTACTCTTGAACTAATGTAGCCCAAGACAGATTCTTTCATAATAATTCACTGAAACATTATTCTTTGATGTTTTGTAGAACGAGGAAACCAAAGAAAAATTATGTTTTGTGGTCAGTTTATTTTGTATATTTCCATTATACTAATTAAAATTTGTTGTAAAATGTTTCAAATAATTTAATTAATTAAATGTAATTTTATGAATGTTCTTTCATCCTGGATTAATGAACGAGATAACTAATATTGCTCTATTATGAGTAATAAAATAATTTAATATCAGACAAAATTCATTATATCATGATAATTTATTACAGAACAATCATTGTACTTATAATCACATTTGAGTTAAGAAAAAAGCGTTGTGTAAGATATGGCGTTTAAGGAGCGTTTTCGTTCACGCGATTGACCGTCCCGGATAACCGTAGCGGACGCTTTACCTATAAGTACTTTTTATATGCGAGTGTTTTCGTTGATTCGGTGCGGTCGTGATGTTATATAGTTGTCCGCCTAGCGGACGCGGATTGACCGCTCTTGAAGCAATCTGACCGCGTCCGCGCTAACATTTGCACAATGAATTCATCAAAATTTGGTGACTTTGACAGCGAAAAAGTAAAATTATTTGGAAAAAAAGTTATCTAATAATGAAAAACAAATGTAGATTTAGAAAAGAAAATCAATAAAAATTAAAGTAAAGTAAATTCTTAAGATAATCTTTTCTTAAATAAACCATATTGCTCAGGACAAATATATCAAGTAAAACTTCGTTATTCTAAAAATAAATCAATTAACAAATCAATATTAATTTATTTATCCTTACGTACGCAATGGGTGAACGCATGACATTAACAGACAACCGCAACAGTAGACCGCGTGAACGAAAACGTACCTTTACCAGTAAATTAATAGTTATTTGTCCAACTAGAGAGGAAAGCGCTTCTTTTTCCTACTTGAACTTTAAGTTTATATCACGAGCGAGAGCTTCCCTCTCGTGTTAGACACGACATTTTTTTCACGGCATATTTAAAAACTTTGTAAATGTAAAAGAAACACATAAATAGAAATTAGATTATAACTGCCATCTGCCAGAATGACGTTTAAAAACATTTAAATGTTTCACTACAACCAATTTGCTAAATTAAAAAGTTGTAAAATTGTTAAATTGTAGAAAAAAATAAAATATAATAATTGTAAAATAATAGTTTACATAATAATAAGAATTTTCAACAAAATAATCATTTAACTTACAATTTAAAAAAAAAATTCATCGTAAAATAATACTGGTGGTAACACTGTTTACTTTCCTCTCTAGAGAGGGAAAATTTACTTTCCTCACTAATTCGCGAGAAGAAAATTGTGTTTTATTTATTTATTTAAGAAGCTATCCAACAGACAAAAGCCCAATAACAGGATAGGAATACACCAATATAAAAATACAAATAATATCTGAAAGTTACAAATAAAATATGAACTATTAAAAATACACAAAAATTATGCACATAAACATTTCATTAATTTTTTTAAATCTAAGTGAAAAATGTCAATATGAGAAAATTGCATTTGATATAAGACACACATCCGATGAATTGGTGAAGTAAGATGTAGATTAGTTCGGGCCACAGGAAGATAGAATAATACGATGTTTCTGGTATGGACTGAAGGAGTATGAAAATTAAGTAAGGATAAGCAACGAGGATCATCGACAGCACAGTGTATGAGTTTGTGAAGATGGATTATACACATGTTTGTACGGCGCTCAAATAGACTCTTCATCTGGAATAGGTTCAGTAGATGTTCATATGGGACTGATTGATCAGGATAGGTTCTATTTGTTTTGAAATAAATGTATCTCAAGAATTTCCTTTGGATGGATTCTAAGTGATCTTGATGAGATTCATAAATAGGATTCCAGATTACTGCACAATATTCAAGTTTGGACCTCACATAGGAATAATATAAAGCGAAAATTGCCGAAATATCAGTAAAAGAACGGGTGTTTCTAATTATGAAGCCCAACATACGAACAGCGGCATTGCGTACATCATTAACATGACTGAGAAAAGACAAGTTACTGTCAAATCTAACACCAAGATCTTTGATAGAGGAAATGCGCTTAAGTATCACATTCTGAATTGAATAATCATAACTCAGAGTTGATAATTTTCTAGTGTACGATAAAACCATACATTTATCAAGATTTAGTTGAAGGTTATTGTTAATACACCACTGATAGAGATTATTCAAATCATCTTGCAATAAATAAGAATCATTCACGGAGGAGATAGGGTAAAATATTTTTAGGTCATCAGCAAACATAAGTTTGTCACAACAAATCACATCAGTGACGTCATTTATAAATAAAAGAAAGAGCAGAGGGCCTAGATTCGACCCCTGTGGCACACCAGAGGAGGCAATGAATGAGTTCGAGTAATGGCCTTTGAAATTAACAAATAGTTCTCGTTGCTGGAGGTAAGAAGATAAAAGTGAAATAAGTGCTGGTGAAAGGGAGAAGGACTGTAATTTGCCAATCAAGATACTGTGGTCAATTCTATCAAATGCTTTAGCAAAGTCAGTATAAATGCAATCTACCTGACCTCGAGCATCAAGAACTGAAGATAAAAAATGTGTAAAATACATAAGATTAGTAGTCGTAGATCTTTTTTGCATAAAACCATGTTGGGAAAATGAAATCTGATTTTTTATTTTTGAGTAGATGGTAGTATAAATTAATTTCTCAAAAACCTTGCTAAAGTTAGACAGCATAGCTATAGGACGATAATTAGTAATTTTTGAGGCATCTCCTGATTTCAAAATAGGCGTGACACGCGTGGTTTTCCATATATTTGGGAAGATGTTACTTTTTATTCGCATGTCGTCGTGAATAAAATAAATTACCAATTACCAATATACATATTATTATATCTAGCGTAGTCTCACAGTTGTTCCACAGATTAAGTACCTACAGTTAAACAGAAATGTTTGAATTTAAAGATAGTATTTTTAAATTATGTAAAATTAGTTTTTTTGTTGATTTTAGTTTGAACTTTATAAAAACTTCAACGATATGTATCAAGTTTATTTTTTGCACACAGTGCTATCTTAATAAAGACTAAGTGCTCCTTCCATCAGTTCTTGTTCTCTCTTCTCTTATTCTTTTCTTGCTTCTACATCATTGTGTCTGTACACATATACACAGAGCCCTGCAATGCTCATCACAGATAAATGATCTGGAAACGACTGACATTTTTTTCTCATTTCGGAATAATTCGTTGATCTGGGATTTTATTGAGCGTTATCGGAACTTGATTAATACTTTTTCTTTTTCTGCATCACAGTGGCCTTGTTCAAAGTGCGTAACTTATTATATTACAGTGTTACGACGGGTACGAATGTGTATTTATAGAGGAATGAACTATTTTTGTCCTCAATTTTTAGTGGAATTGAATTGTTTACTACAAAAGCGAGATGTAATGAATAAAACATTCGTAATCAGGGGGAATGTAGGATTGTACCACAAAAGGAGTCATAAAATTTTTATTGACATTTTTTTATTTTTGTGTTGTTTTACATAACTTTAAATCAATTTGATTAGTTTTTATTCAGCGAACTGAATACTGATGCGTAGGTTATTATATTTGATTACGAAATGTGTTACGGGCTAATAGTTAACGCTAGAACTATTTTATAAAATGAATCCACTTCAATTTTAAATTGATTTTGTATGAAGTAGGTAGATCAATAATTATTACGGTAAATTAAAGGTGCATTACTCATTTGAGTTATTGTTTAATATAACAGATTTGCTAATTTTTGTGAACCTTTAACTTGGATTAAGAAAATAATACCTCTACATTAAGCCTTTTTATAAAAATGATTTAAATAATATCAAATAAATTATTATTATTTGGGTTTAGTTTTTTCATTTATTTTACATCTTTTAATAAAAAGCATCATGGTAATTTTAAACAAGCAAAGTAAAAGATTGCCCACTATTGAATTTGATCAAAATTATACCCACTTGTGGGTAAATTGTTACTTTGCTTGTTGGGAGTCACCAAAGAAACGATGTTTCAGGTTGAAACTTAATATTTTTTAAATATTTAAACTCGAGATAATTATTTCACTCAGCCTTCGGCCTCATGAGGTAAGATTTCCCTCGTGGGCAATTTCTTACTTGTAATTTAAATAACTATTAATTAATACAATTTCTCGAAACGTTTTATAAATAAATACAAACATACAGAACTATACCCAAATGAATAGTTTTTCTGTTCTGAAGTTCTGAAAACTTCTATCAGTCTATAAATAACTTTTATTTATTTACTCAAAAACTTAATAATCTTTTATTAATTATGAGTTCTGAAAATTTATATCAATCTATAAAAAAATAATATAATATTTTTTAAATTGTCGTTGAATGTTCCTGTAATTTATAAATGACGTTGGTTTATATTTTTCTTGCATGTTGCTATAAGCAGAAGTAAAATTATTCTATTAGTGTATTAGTAGTCTTCTTATAGCAATCTTCTATTTTTAAAAAGTTTATTCAATATTATTTAATATTCGTTGAGAATGGTTATCTGTGAATGAACTCTAGTTTTTTTTTTCGTTAAGGATCTTCTCTCACTGTAAAAAAGTTTTTTACGAATTACTCCCAACCTATTAAACGTATAAATCTAAAAGAAATACCATATAAAGACAAAGGCAGTAAAAAACTAGCTACAATGTCGAATTTTAAAAATTGTTATTATTTTCATTTACCTATACGCAATTACAAATAATAATTCTGAAAAAAACTCTTTGTAACTTTGATTCTTTGATTGTAAATTAAAATGTTTTTATGTATCACATATAAAATTTTCAAATAGTAGTCGAGTAATTTGTTAAATAAATTTAAAAATCTGACGTGGCCATCACACAACCTTCCGCCATATCTAGACTTTAAACATAAATGTATACGTACAATCTGGTGCCCATTTAAAATATACAAATAAAAATCTAAAATATTCAAACACAGAAATTAGTATCACCTGAATCAAAAGATTCATTCACACGAAAACTCTTCTGTGTTGAAGCAATCCTCCGTTCAGTTACTACATTTAATAGCTTACTTTTATGACTTATATAGCGCTAGTATGCCAACTTGTCACCCGTCTCATCTGTCAATATTTTTTATGCAAAAACAAAAATCAACCGAACATGGATTACAAGATTTCAATGTTTTATTTGATAATTTTACTTTTTAAATTTTACTGCAGTTCTTTAATGCTACCAGATAAAGACAATTTTTTTATAACGTAGATTGCAAATAACTTTTCCTCTTATTCTTATTACAAATAAATACTATATTTATCCAAATTTATAAAAAAATGTGACACTTAATCTTTTCAATCTTCAAAAAATATCACTTCCGGTGAAGATATTTGTACCAAAATCTAATGAGCTCTTCCTATTCGTATACAATTGTAAAATACCAAATATCAAAATTTTTGGGTAATTCGTATTTGAGTTATCCAACAGACGGCATCGGCCCGGACCACACACATACACACACACACACACACACACACACACACACACACACACACGCACACACGCACACACACACACACACACATACATACAGACATCATCGGGAAACTATCAAAAATGAGTTGTAAGGACCCTAATTCGTGCTCATCCACTAAAAACTCACTACCCGATTTTTTGCATGATTCCAATACCTTCCTTTACAGGTAAGCGGAAGTTAAAAATTGTATGCGTTAGCCAATCAAATTGAGTATTTTCTAAACAAGAACGGAGCGAAACATATCAATAATTAGATAAATATAGACAACTTATAGCAGCTCGGGTACCTGTGGATGGCGGGTATTTGTGAGCTAGCAGCGCTGAGCGATAAAACCCCCTTAAGTGTATGAAATTAAATAAGTAAAACTTTCGCATATGAATGAGTAATCTTTTGTCTCAAAATTTTTTAAAATAAATTATGATAATTGATCCATATTAATCTTTTTTACTTTACCTATTACAACTCTATTTTTTTACAAACAAATTTATTTAGAAATAGTTAGGTATAAGGTTGGTAAGTATACTTGACGTAAATGTGCATTACTTTTAATTAATTGGTTGCCCATTTAAATTATTTAAAAGAGATTATAAAATATAATGAATACCTAAGTTACTTTTTGTTGATTTATTTAATTTTATTGACGATATCTATTTACTTTGACGTTTCCAGAAAAAATAATTTATTAGTTTTACCGTTAACCAATTCGTAAATCTTGAATAAAAATACCCCATTGCATTCAGATTAAATTTATTTTTACTTCGTCTCTACAAAAAGGAGAAACAAAGCAAATAGAATCCTCCATTGAAAAGAAAAGATCACACAGCGCACACACTCACACACAAGACAATATCATGTTGAACGTTCAAGTAGCGTGGACGCATCGCATAGCCAGACATAACGTAAAGAAACGTAAACGTAAACATTGCCTTAGCGAAAGATTGGAGGACGTGATTCCGAGTGACGGTTTATTGGATCGTGATTTGAGATTCGTGATGCCGAGGATCAGACGTTTAAGGTTCAAGGTCAAAGGGTAGACTTGATTGATGGCTGATAGATTGATGGCTTTATTCAGGATTGATTTGATTTGAAGATGCAGATGAATAATCTCTCAAACACACGAGTTGTGTATGTGATGTGATATATGAAATGTGTATGCTCATAATTACCGAATATTCTCACCTGTCGAATTTGTTTTTCTATTCAAAGAATAAAGAAAAATAAGTTTATGCGACGGTACGTCCTGTAATATTTTTTTCTAAATTTTATAAATAGATACCTACCTCACAGAACAGTCTTTAGATGATAAAATTTTTTCATTCGTATTTTGAACCAACAAACTCACACTTATAGTAGGTATATTCCGTAACTAAACCACGACGACCATGGTTGTGGTTACCCGTTCCGTATCCTAACCAAGAAACAAATTTCAGGATTTGGTTAGATTAAGGAACGCGGTTCCTGAAAATTTTGGTTACTTTTTCGTGACCATGATAACCGACGATAAACGTTGGTTGTTGTGATTAGTTTGTACGTTTATATGTTTTGCGGGTACATATTGGGTTTGTGCATAGTTTCATATTAATCGTGGTAAGAGCCATGTTTGTTATGTTTCTTTTCATCGTTTCTACATTTTAATAATACATAATAAGTTGCAATGTCGAAATTAGTGACAGTGACAGTAGCACACTGTTTAATGTTAAAATAAAAGTTTCAAAAAAATACCACGAATCTACCATAGCTTAAAGCCACATTAACAGTCCCAAATTTGTGAAGTTGTAGGAGGCAATTGAAGTAAATAACGTAAAGTAAACAGCTGATTTGTTCTGAAAAGCGTTTGAATATTTTTTGTTTTGATTGTGCTACGACTTAAATATCGAGCTGTCAACATTTAAATGAATATCTTCAAATTACAGTAATACGAATTACACCAGATTTCGGTCTGAAAAGTCAAAAAGTCAAAAAAAAAAATGTCAAACACAAGCAAACTGTAAATAAATAAATACATTTCCTACATTACCATTGTAGACAACTAAATATGAGGTTTAATTTGTTCCGAATCATGACCACTTTTTCAGGAACCATAACTAACCACAGATTTACCATTACCAAAACCACGGTTATTCGCTAATGAGTTGCGGAATATACTATAAAGGTATATTCCGTAACTAAACCACAGCGACCATGGTTGGCGGTTACCCATTCCGTATCCTAACCAAGAAACAATTTTCAGGATTTGGTTAGATTAAGAAACGCGGTTCCTGAAAGTTTTGGTTACTTTTTCGTGACCATGATAACCAACGATTAATCGTGGTATGAGCAATGTTTGTTATGTTTCTTTTCATCGTTAATACATTTTATTAATACATAATAAGTTGCAATGTCGAAATTAGTGATAGTGACAGTAGCACTGTAAGTTAAAATAAAAGTTTCAAAAAAAAATACCACGAATCTGCCATAGCTTAAAGCCACATTAACAATTGCAATAGGGCACTTGCAAGTAGGTCACCAAGATGGTGGCCGATCAGCTGATTGTGGACAGACTATCAGAAATTTAACATGGAGTCTTATGGAGAATTCGTGTCAACTTTTTTAAAAACGTGTATTATTTGCATTTTACGTTGTTTAAGAGAAAGTAAACGTCTGGAATAGATTAAAGGAAGTTCATAGTTTACGTTGGTAACATGAAATGATTATAAATGTTTAGCAGCTTTAAAATAATTAGAGGCCAAAGTAAACTATGATAATTTTCTATCATAAAATACAAAAAAATGATAAAATTTGGGTTATTTTTTGCAGATTAAGAATGTTTGAACTATACTTATATTCTATAATATACACATATTTATGAATGAAATTAATTCCAAATACATTTCATACCCTTTGAGATGTTAGGTTATTTTAACATATTTCAAGAAATAAATGTTTTAATTGCATTTAATTACATTAATCTGGTATAGGTACATAATATTAACTGACCTTTCTTGTACATAATCATGATATTTGTCTAAAACACAATACAATCACGGTAAAGTAAAAAATATATGCAGTAATGTAAAAATCTCCCATAAGACGCAATGGTAATATGAAGCGACGTTGTCCACAATCTGATTCCCGCCACATTGGCCACGCCTCTTGCAAGTGCCCTATTGCAGTAAATAAAGTAAAGAAACAGCTGATTTGTTCTGAAAAGCGTGAACATTTAAATGAAGTTCTTCAAATTTCAGTAATACGAATTACACTAATTTTCGGTCTGTGAACGCGGCTTAATTTAAAAAAAACTTGTTCCGAATCATGACCACTTTTTCAGGAACCATAACTAACCACAGATTAACCATTACCAAAGTCGCGGTTATGAGTTATGGAATATATTATTAATAAACTCTAGTCTGTGTCGATATATCTGTTATTGTGAAAGTCATCGGTTTTATTTTATTTTCTACGGACTTATATAATTCTGTTTTTGTTATGTCTATGTCACACCGGTGTGGCATGAAGCACGGTGCTCGATGTGGCATTTTGCCATATGAAAAACAGACGTGATGACGTGATTTTAGCCCTCGGCTGACGCTCGGGCTCAAAATCACGTCTCATTTACACCCTTAATACATAAATAACTATTACTCACAATATGTAAGGCTTTACTCATCCAAATTGGGCAAAATCTAAGTATTGTTAGTAAATAACCGAAGTTTCACATTTGTAGCTCTTTTGGCAGAATTTCTACCAATTTTTAAATAATTTATTGAAGAATTGTTCACCATATTGCAAAGAAAGTAATTTTTTAATTCAATATGCTAAAATTCCATGTTTAAACTTGCAGGCTCTGGGACCTCGGGAACTGCCCTACCATTGCTACGCCACTGATAAGAATATTCTTAAAGTTAAAACAGTTATAACATATGAATCGGTTTATTCTTAATTCTTATTCTTAAATTTTTGAGCATAAACCCACCTTAAATGTAACATACCTTACTAAAGTATATTGTGCAACTAGGGACGAAAGTGGCGTTTTTTCGACCAGTACGGAGTTGGCAACACGAGCGAAGCGAGGGCTGTCACCGCACGAGTCGGGAGAACACTTTTGTCCCGAGATGTATGTACAAGATATTTTTTCAATACCTGCACCGAAAACAATTAGAAGTTGAAAAAAGGGATAAACCAGATTATGAGAACATTGGAAAAATATATAATTCCATAAAAAAAATAAAAAATACCTAATCAATTTTGAAAACCTGCATAAAGTGGATTTCCCCATATAGCAGGAGGAAAAATACTTGTCTTCCATAGGGAGAAAAAATACTAACCGGTCAGAAATACCTAACTTTCGTCTCTAATAATAGGGACGAAAAGTGGCGTTTTCGGTGCAGATATTGAAAAAATTAAATTTGTAGGTACCTATGTACCTACTTACAGAATATCTCATTTGCTTGGACCCATTCTTTAATTTGCGAATTTCAACAAAATTCTTTTTGATTCATGTATTCATGATGATTTTTTTAGCTATCGTTAAGCTTGCATTATAGGCGGAATAATTCTTATTCTTGGCATAGGTACTACCTACTTATAACATCTAGCATTCACACATGACTTAATTTATATTCTAATTATAAATAATGTTGGAAGAAATAGTAAGTATTTTGTTCTTTCCCACAAACGACTAATTAATATTAATGAGACAACTTTGACAATTGGAGCTTGAAATATATCATTTCCAGAGAAATGTCGCAATCCGCAGTAATTTGAAAAACTGAATTTTCTGTCTATAAACACGGTACAGTACATATAAACAAGAAATAAAGAATTTATGGGCATATAAAAAATTACAACCACTTCAGTACGATTCAGCGAACCGTTTTTCAATCTTCAGCGATTCTGAGAGTAAGAAAATCTTTATTCGTTGATATTCTAGCATATAAATCGTTTTACTAAACTGGCAAACCAAGACCCTTAAATAAAATAAGAAATATTCTCTCATACGTGTGATAAAAAAAAGTTATGATACATATAAAATTTGTAGAGATATATCAGTTTGAGTTCCTATATTACACCAGAACAAATAGCTATTTGAATAACATTGGAGGAATTTGTTTTTACAGATAACATTTAAAAGTCAGAATTATGATTTTTAGCGATATCAAAATAAAAATAGGTTAATGACATGCATAATATAAAATGTGCGAATAAGAAATATCGCACTTGTATCGACGACTAAGTATTTTATAATACATTCATTTTTCAATTATTTATAGTAAGTAATATTATTTACTACCTAAAGTGTTTAAAAAAAATAGGTAGGTACCAACCTACTCAACGGCATATGGCTTTTTGGCGAATAACTTGTATGATATTTTTGGTCTACAGAACTTCATGTATAACCAAATCATACACATACGAGTACTATATCTTTTGAAATTTACCTTACAAAATAAATTAATCATTTAAAATAGTTGACAGGAAAATACTGTATTCTACTCAAGTTTAATAAGACAATTGTCATAATTAAACTGCCATTGAATTAATATAAATATAATATTTTATGTAAATTTAAGACAGAAACTAGTTGCATTGGGTAACAACAAAAAAGTATGATATTTTAAATAAATAGATAAGTCGTCCAAAAAATATAATACATTATATGTGTGTCAGCTTAAAATTTTTGTCCATTAACAAAACATTTTAATGTTGCACTAGTGCTGACATCTAGTGTTGACAGGTGAAAATTAGTGTAAAATTAGTAAGATTAAGGAATTTAAATGAATGAACAATATTATTATAAGTATGAAACAGCATTAACATCAACTTTCAATTGAAACTTTGACATTGGCGACAGTTAGTGCCGCGCACCGCCTCTGATTTTCAGTGCCTACCGTGCCCTCGACCAATGAAAAAGTTTACAATCCTGACGTCACGGCTCAGTAAATTAAAAATTTAATAGCTTATAACTTTTTAATAAAATGGTTTTTTAACATACTGTTTTTACGTATATTTACGATTTATCAATAAGTTTTGATTTTTAATACAAATTTCTCATTTTTCGAGTATGGTGCATATAAATTGACATTCCTGACGTTGCTTAGGTGATGCGAAACAACACATTTCAATGTAAGAGTATACAAAAAAAACCTTATTCACTATTTTCTTGGTTTTGTTGACTTCCGCTTATACATCTACGCCTTCTCTTCCGTCTTTGACTTTCCTCATCTTTAATCTTTTGTTCTGAAGAGAGCAACCAGGATTTATAAATTATGAGTGTGTGAGAATTGCAAGCTCATATTTCAGAAGCAGATTCAGCATTAGTGTTCTGGTTTGTTCACCCCTGCCATATATCTAACGCAATGGATAAGTAGTACAGAAAAGGAAAGATATTGCATTGTTTTATTGCAGTGAATCGTGAAATATTGGTCTTAAGTTTATTATAAATGATCAGAAGTTTTTATAAAGTATTTTTATTGGGTTAGCCGGGTAAGTTAAATGTTAAGTAATTGAATTATTACTGCCAATGAAAAATTTTTCTTGTTACAAAATTGTGATTTTACTTGCGTTTTTTTGTATCAGCTGAGTCCTGAATGGAGTGAACATCAGGTGTCTGATCGGATGATTTTTATTACATAAAAGAATAAATTGTCTGACTTGTTTGTACAATTATAAAGTACCTACCTAAATGTCACTCACTAAGTAAGCAGATACAGTTCTAAAATAAAATAAAATATTGCATACCTACCTACACCTTTTATCGATATTAAATGATGTAAATAAAACAATTATTATAAATAAACATTATTCTTATTGAAAAAAATAATTAATTTGTTCTAAAATACGCTAAAATTGACGGCTTCATATATGAAGGAAGGATTGTACACAGTAAAAAATTTATGATTATCGGTGTTAAATTTTTGTGTTTGTTAAAATAATACAATTTTTCTATTTAATATTACAAATATATAATTTGTTAACGGTCATTAGGTGTTAAATACTACATTTAACACAATTTTTGTTATTATACGTAAAACATTTGTTATTTTCATATTCACTAAATTTCTGATACTTGGTGTTAAATTACCAAGCATTTTTGTTATTCTTGCGGTTAAATATTTTTAACAAAGAATAATAAGTTAGTTTAACTAACTTCTATGTTGAAATGACTTCATGCGCATTTCGCCAAACACATGCAGAAAGTGCACTTTGTCGTGTTGTCGGGCGAGATTTACCCATGTAATTTAAAATGGAATATTACGGATATACAGGTGTACAATAACTTGAGGTGCATATTATTGTAATGGCATAGAAATTTAACGTTCTGATTCTGAAATAAAGAGATTTTTTTTCAAAATTCCTATTAATGAGGGTGCCTCTGGATACAATTTATTTTACTTCTATTAAACATTAGTTATTATTGGTTACAACATAATATTTATATTAAAACTAACCAGTGGCTCAAAAATGTTTCCTTCACTAATATTTATGAATTTTGAAAAAATTCTTTTTGTTTCATGATCAGTACGTGAAGTACTGTAATGCCATTCTAATATGTACCTGAGGTTATGGTTTATGGAAGGCCATGGGTTTATGGTACAACCTGTATATTGAATGCAGGTGATGATTATGTAGTTTAAGTGCCACGAATTTTAATACTACAAATTCCAGTTCTCAAATATTACTATGTAATATTAAAATACCGTGAAAATTAAAATTGATAAAAATTATCCCGTCTTTCGAAGACGCAGAAACAAATGGTAAGTACAGCATTAGTTTATTATATTAATTTATATTGTAGGTAGGAACTTGTCATAATAGCAGCCCTGAATATACAATTTATTAATGTACCTACCTGTATGTAGTTTGTAAATTACATTAGTCTGGTACTGGGTGTTAAATTATCAAACATTTTAGGTATTTTTGTGATTAAATATTTTTAACAAAGAATATTTTGTTTACCTAATAACCAATTTATTTTTATCTATTTTAAATCTTACTAAAGTTGCTTGTACCTACCTAGTACACTTTTAGATATATCTATGTCATCAAAAACAATATTTATAAAAAGCTCAGCCAAATACTTCAGCCCTCAAAAGTATTGCGATATGAGTGTTTAAGAGCATTCTAAAAAACAGAAAAAATGGCACTAATAGACCGAAGTTTTATCCCTTATCTACCATATAAAAATTTGTTTTTGTTAAAATGTGCAACCATGTGCCGATGAGGTGTATGCGTGTAAAGTGCTTTTTACGTGTATATTCTCCCTGTACAGAATGCTCTTAAGCCAAGTTCCTTGTTGTTCCTTATGGCATCGTCTGTTCCATCTGACTCAAACAGTGCAAACTAGATATTTCCAAACAATAGTTCTACACTACTTGGCGCCAGATTAACATACTCGTATACAGTGCAAAACAATACAAGTTTGAACAATTCGTGATGACCTTATAAAATAATCTGGCGCAAAGTATTTTTATCTGGTTAAAGGTATACTTTTTTTAATACTTTTAAATTGAATTTTGAAGAATGATCAACTGTCTTTTTTATGTAAAAATAAAAATCATTGCTTTGCTTTCGCCCAACTATTTGTATAAAAAATAACATAAATATACGTATAATGTTTACCATTTTTAGTTTTAGATTAGTATTCTCTTTCTCAGAGGGAATGATGGCTCCCATTACACTCTTCGTATATTCCGCGTATGGTAACTTGTAATGTTAAGAATCCAACAATAGGTAATAGTCTAATTATTCAATTTACTGTCTTTAAATCTCTTTCAAAATGATAAGATCAATCGACATTAGCAAACACAATAAATAAATAAATATATTATTCCTAACCAGTTATCATTTCTACGTTAGAGGCCCGTCTACCTCCCAGAAGCCACTATAATATGTACTTACGTAGCAAGTGTTTTGTGGCCAGTACAAGAATGGTAAAATTTCATTCCAACAAGGATAATATACTTAAAGAATCAATTAACAGTTTGTTGTTCGTTTTAAAAATTTTAATAAAAAAAAATTGTAGACGATTATAAAAATTCCGAAAAATTCATAAACATTTCTAATTTATGCAATCTTTACACGGATATATCTCATGATGGATTTTTTTTTAAATTTAAGTAAGACATCTGTAGATCCATTCTTTTTCTATTAAATATTTAAAAAGGCATTATTTTGAAGTCAATAATAAACTGACAATTTACTCGCAACGAAAACACTTATAGTATTTTTCAACTTTAAAATGACATTGCATAGCTAGGATGCAGCAAAGTACGAGTTTCTAGCTGCAGTAGTACGGAAGAGAGCGAAATAGAAGTAAAATTAAAATCGAGAATGTTCAGAAAAAACGTAGACGGGCCGCTTAATTAAATTTTAAACCTATTTTCAATGATTATAATATTAATTTTAAATTAGTGTTCCGTGTGTTTTACAGAAACAGATAAATATAAAGAAAGTGTTAAGGATCAAAGAAAATCACATCAGTTACATAAGATTTAGTTGAAGTCAAGATGAAAGAAAAACATTTTGAGACAGATTCAAAACATTCGCGTAAAATTCTTAGTTACTGGCTGACTTGCTCATTAATTAAAAATATATTTGAGAAACAACTAGCATCTAAACGAAAATTAAAAAATTAAAAATAATAGTACTTATTTTAGTTAATAAATAATTGTCATGTCAAACGTAATTTTATACTTATACGACTATATTATATTGAATAATAATTACCTAATTCATTTTATAAAATATCAATTGTCAGAATTCTTTTATTTTTATAATTCAAGCACCTAATTTTGTAACAAACTATTTTAATAATTTGTTAATTTGTATTAAAATAAGTAGGTACAAGGAGTTCAATTAAACAAAGATCATAATTTATAGTAGTTTTATTGATCAAAAGTACAATTCAGTACTTTTTCTTATTTAAAAAAAATGTTGTAAGTTCAACATTACTCACTAAAACTATAATAAATGTTTTATGTAATAGACATAATGATTGTTAAGTGTATGTTTCATTTAATATTATTTTTATAAATAATAAATTATTAAAAATAATATATTGAATAATTTAATTAGAATCGAAATTAATTAAATTTTGGTAAAAAGAATAAATAAAACATTTACTGTATAAATAAACAAAATTAATTGAAAATAATTATTAAAATTATTATTCCAAATATAACCTAGTTTTCTCAATTAAAGTATGCAAAACATATCTACATATTCATTTGAATGATATTACACTTCTCGTACTTCATCTCAAATTCTCTAAAGGTCATTCTGACCCTCATGACGTCACAAAGTCACCCTGAAAAAACAAAGTTCTCAAAGCTAAAACCAAAGTTTGACTTTGATAAACTTAGCATTAAATCGTTAAACAGCCGCACACACGGACTAGTTGAGCGCTCAATGTCATACAATCCCTTTAAGGGATTTTATTGTTTTGTTATTCGATCCGTCAAGATCAAAGCTGTAAACAAACATCTAATTTGCCGAAATTTGAGATGGAGGAACTATAAATTACTTATCGGAATGAATCGGAAATCAGAGATCCGGCATTGTTTACATGGATTAGTAGAAAGTGGTTTCTAATTTGGTAATTTATAGCTCAAATTTTGCTCTGTATTGTAAATATTAATGTTTAGCTTATCTATGTTTGGAAGTTATTATATCAAATAGATTTTAATTGTTTCCCTGTTTTAAGAATTGCAGACAATTTTGTCATACATTAATTGACATGATTTAGTTTTAGTCCTTATTATTTTGACATGATTTCCATACGTACCTACCATTTTTCTACTAATATAATGCTGATCTATGAACCGAAACGCTGCTTCGGTTCGTGAATTAGCTAGCTTTACCGTTGTGTCTCGTGAAATTGATCAATTTTTCCGTTCCGTTTGGTAAAATTAATAATAATACCGTTTCTGGTTACAATTTGAGTATCATAATCAATATAAATATTAAAATTCTGTATTGCGCCGTACCTACCTACGCATTGTTTAAAACTATTGCAATAAAAGAGAGACAGAAGGTATATATTTTATCCCACTCGTTGAGACAGATAAATTAATACCATTATTGGTAATGTGCGTTTGTGTATGGTCCGTATAACTTTTAATTTTAATTTAACTACTGTCAAGATTAAATAATTTTTTAAAAATAGTACTAAAATTCATGAAAATGCTAACATATGTGTGCTCTCTCTAGTATTATTGCTTAAGGGCCTATTGCATGGCAATAATACGCATTGAATAACGAGTACTTTTTGTGAGGATCTCAATCTAATACAGTTATACGTATGATGTTGAATTTTTGTATGTAGATTAAGGAAGAATACTAAAAGTGCGGAATCTTCAAAATATTTAATTAATGTAATTAGTTTGGCTTTAATAATTATCCGAAATTCGGCAAAAATTGTACAAGTTTAGATATAATTTATGGCAATTCTGTTGATAAAATTATAATTTCATTGTTTTTCCGCCCTTTCTACATCTATGTTCTGTTCATTTTATCTTGAAACTCAATGATAACTTTTATAGTTCATTCATGAGATCCTCACGAAATTTTAGTGTTTAGTTTCTTTTTATCTCTAATTGTTGTCGGAACAATATATAGTTTGAATTTTTCAATTCAACAATGCTTTGTCGTTACTAATGTAAAATTTCAGATTTTTATTTTGAGCAATATAGCCAGAATCGTGAATTCTGATTCTTATTGCACTCAAGAAGTATAGCCCTTTCCAAATTGCTCCTAAAATCTATATTAGTGTCTAGATAAATATATTTAACCCTTATCCGGACATTTTAACATAATTAGCTATTACACTCATAATCCGGTAATATATATTTGATGCTGCTTTTAGAATTTTCTTATTTATGGTGTTATGTTGTATTTGATGATAAATAAACATGTTTATTTCTTGTTCGAAATGGAAATCGTTACCGAAATGGGTGTAATTATAATACAAGTGCATATTTTATTAATAAATTAAAGGATGTGGGTGTATTCGTAGTACCCACGGCAGTAGCCTAGGTAAGACAATATTGTCACGAATAAGTACTACCTACCTCTACAATTGATTAGGTATATATGCATTGTTCTCTTGCATGTGAATTTATAAGATAAATATCTGCACCTACGGTTTCAGCTGTAAACTCCCTTACCTTATTGATGCTATAAGCTATAAGAACCAAATTCACAATAGCTTATTTTTGTAATGACTGAGGCTGCCTAGTATCATGTTTGTAAAAAAGTACTAGCAGTACTTCTTTCGATTGAAAAATAGAAATATATTGAAACCATTAATTCCGTTAAATTTCGATTTACTTCACTAGATTCTCTGAAAGGTTCAAGATTGTAAGATTCAATTTATTTTGTACAGCCCATGTTTATTAAATATTTACATAAACATACTGTGACACAGATACTATATAAATATCCACATATACATATATCATCTACTACATTTTATATTTTTAATCGAGGTGAAACAATAATAAATAACTGCTATATTCTCAATATAAAAATTAAAGTAATTTGATATTATTTATAAACACTCAGTATAAAATTAGCCATTCATTTTCTTCATACTAAAATAATTGAAATATCTTTTTAACCTAATAATACAGTATACATTTTATTATCTCGTTATTAATATCTCGTATTTTGACACAAATATTACTAACAGAAAATACATAAAATATTGGTCATGAAATAATTAAATTCTAGTTTAAAAATTTCATGCAAAATTATGAAATACCTTAGGTAGAGTAGTCAGTCTAATAAAATAATTATTATTTATTTTCTGGATTTATCTAGACATCACGATGATCAGGGATTATTTAGCGAGATCAGATTACGCAGCACTGTTTATGTTTACGTGAACAACAAAATTACATTATTTTTGTAATTAGTTTAGATTTAAACATAAATGTTACAATTATCTGTAACTTAATAATGAATTTATATAAAAAAACAAAAAAGTAACATAAACATTGGCAGTTTAAACGTTTAAACATTTAAACTTTTCTTTTGTTTGCACAAATGTCAAGGGGGGTAAATTAATCTCCTTATAGGTTATAAATTCTGGAAACAAAAATGGATTATAGGCAAAAAATATTTTTGAGCAACTGTAAAAAAAATTGACATTAACGTCCGCAATTCAGGTCGCGAAATTAATCATTTGTGTACGATACATTTCGCGGCCGCGTTGCTATTAGTAACGGCTGCGAAGTGCGAAGTAAATTTATTGAGTTATGTATGTCAATGTCAGATATTTTTTACTGTTGCTACAAAAAATGAAATATGTGTTTTTAATTATATGCATTGAAGAAAAAATATTGTGTATAACTCATCTGCGAAAAAATGTGTTTAGTTTAATTTTCAAGCCTCGGCTTTTATTTGTGTATGTAATGCTTTGAACCCGTTTCTCATTTTAGTGCAATAACGCTTGCAACATTGCGTATCTGTATTACACAGTGCAGTGGTGGATTCAGGTAAAATTTTAAGTTAACAAAATTATTATGGCAAAGAACATGTACAGAAAACGACAAATAAGTTAACATAGTGTGATTACTTAGAGTAGGTAATGATCGACTACACGATTTTTCATCCTTGATGTCCCTGTTCACAAATTAAATAAAAAACGGCGATATGGAGTAGTGGTTAAGAGATCCAATCTCTGATCAGTGGCGGATTTAGAAAATTTTGACAGGGGGCACAAATCCAATACATTGAATATAGGCGCAACAAGGATTTTTGTTTGGGGAGGGGGGAGTTGGGTCAGTGATAGCCTTATTAGAAATAGCAGGAAAGGGCTGTTCCGTAAGAAAAAAAAAAATTCCACAGGGTTTAAGGTCAAAAGCTGTTTCATTAAAAGTTAATTTTTTTCATACATAATTATTTGCCATCTTTCACGTAGATATAAAAATTAAAATAAATAATAAATTTTAAAAAATTAATGAAATAAATGGCCATTTATATTCTGAAATGTAGTGTTATTCAAAAAATAAAAACTAGTCTCTGAATTAATTAGATCCCTGGGAAGGGCGGGGGGGGGGGGTACTTCCCAACTCCACTGGCTACGCCTATGACATTGGCCTATGTAGAAAATATATGTAAAAATTGAATAAAAATATTAACTCTATTTTATTTTGTCGCAATATGAGTAAATTACGTAAATATTAATAAGTTAGGTAATATAATTGGGAAGGGGTCATTATAAAAAATTAAATAAATGGAAAAATGCGCCGTAGGCGAATTTTTTTAGTTCAAAGTGAGATATCTTTAAATTATTATTTAATAAACCCAAAAAAAATTTAATCTGCTATCTTACCCTTTGAAAAAATGAAATAAAACCACTGTTCTAATGTCACGTTTCCAAGTTGGGATACAATTAAATTGGCAACCACAATGCTATAAGCTGTCAGGCACCAACTTGTGGCTGTAATCAACATCTAACGTGTGTGTCAAGTCGACATAGGGACATAACCAGTCGGTTCAAAATCCGAAACGAATACATACATGCATACACAAATAAAATAAAATGTGCTTACGTACAAGTTGTAATAATAATTATTAAAGTATACATATGAAAAGATTTTTGATCTAAGTAGTTTTTGGTAGGGGAAGTATTACTTTGGCTGCCCGTTTTTGCCGCATAAATAAATAGGTATTATAAAGTTGCATTAATAACACAAAACACGATTTTCTATCTCGAACATAGTTGCATAACTTTTTGATTAAAATATTAGATTCCTTTACGAATGCTAGAATGTATCTCATAGCTTTGACTACGACTGCACACTACATTGGCTGGATGCTGGAAACTGCGCGAATTGCATTGGTTTGTGATCGCAATACGCAATATATTCAGAAGATCAGAAGCCGTGAAGTGGACATTGCGGGATTGAAAGAAAAAATACAATGCAAATTGTGTTCTGTTCATAACAATTACTATGCTTTGACGACGTTATGTTTGATTTCGTTTTAAGCTCTACACTTCTTACTTCTTGATACTATTCTGCTAAATATTTAAAAAACTGTGAACTTTATCAAAGTAAGGTTCTAGAAATTTATCAATTTTTATAGTAGGTACATTTTTTTTCTTTGATATTGAGAAGAGTAACAATTTTTCCAGACTTAAATATATCGATGTGTGCAACTTTTGCCAATAAAGACCTGTCATGGAAAAGGATATAAATGCCAAATTTACTTATTAAAAGTACAAACTCTTCTTAAATCCATATCCATGCCAAAAGTTGTGATCTTACATAACATATAAATCGGTGAAACATATTTTTTACCATGTCATTGGCAGATGAACATATAATACATTTTATGCAAAAAGTAAAATTAGGTATTTTTTGTACTTTTTGTATCATTTTTATGCGAGATATAAAATTATAGTTTTGTATTTTCCTGCAAATAAATCTATAAATGCATTTGATTCCACATGAATTTTTAGGATACATGTTGTTGACATGCATCTTTCAATGAATGAATATTCGAGATTTTAATTTGAAACTACTCCCTTTTGCGAGTAATGCAGTGGCGTGGCGTCCATGGAAGCAAGGGAAGTAGTGCTTCCCTTGGTTTTTGCAATTTCTTTTTGCAATCAGTTTGCATTTTTTTAAACAGTAAAATTTTCTAAATTTATATAAATATATTAAGCAACACGCGTGACACATAAGATGTTTAGATGTAAAATAACGTAAACCGCAACACTAGAAGTTAGATGTTAGAAGCACATTAAAACTCTGCATCCTCGCATGTAAGAATCTCACGCGCTCGGGCATATCCATAGTACTTCGTTCAGTAGTTCGAGCTAGATATGATACGTGCTCACTTGACTACAGGACGCATAAGCACTTTATGCGTTTTTAAAGATTTAAAGCAAATTTTGGATTACACGGATGCCAAATTCTATGAATGCAATAAAGTTTAATATAAAACTAAAATAAAACAAATAAAGGCAATAAATTTAACAAATTTATTCAATATTTCAAATAAAAAATATTTTCATTCAGAAAATTACCGAGCATGAAGCATTGAAGCATGGGTTTGAAAGCAATCAGTTGATGCGTTTTTGTGTCGGTGGGAGGGAGGAACTACGCACTCGCGATTTAATATTTGACTGTTCGCGTATATTTATGTTAACCTTTTGTTGTTATTTATTGCGTATTTTAGTATTCTCATTGATATGTCAGTGTCCCTGAAAAGAATATATTTTTAAATTTTTGCCATAAAAACATTTTTTTTAAATTACTTTTTATATCAAAAGTGCTTTCCTTCTTTCCAACATCACGCCACGCCACTGGAGTAGTGTGAAACAAATATGATTACAAAATTTATAAAGTATTGTATCTCTACTATCAATTTATTTAGCAGTTAAAAATTGAAATAAATACAAATTGGTTTTTAAAATTTTTTACGAATTAAATGACGTTTTACTTAATATTAACACATGGTAAAACGGGCTTAAAATACGAAGAATATGAAGAACTGTATTTATACCTAAAACGCTTTTATTTTTTGTGAGATAATCGTCCCATAATGATCCTGATGTCTAGACAATCCACTAAACTTGCCAAATCTCATTAGGAAAAAAACAAAAAAAAAACAAAACATCTTCAGTCTGCTATGGTCACTGGATATCACTAACAAGAAACAAAGAACACATAAGAGAGAATTCACACAACGGAAATGGCAACTTTGCAGTTCCTCGGATTCGCCGTTGTGTTGTTTGTCTGGATGCGTATCGTGGTGGCGGAGGTGGACCTCCTGGAGGAGTTCTGGGTCAGGGAGGTGGTGACGGTTCTGGAGGAGGTGTCGCTGCCGCCCAGGCAGTGCGACGAGCCGGCTTCGAACCCGGGACAGCCGCTCAGCCACCTCAGGGGGAACAGTTTCCTGAAACAAATTTACATTGCAAAAAGTTGTTTGTCTAACACGGCAGGAAAGTTAATCACAAATGTGGTAATGTGGAGATGATACAAACGAATTTTTAGCGCTTAGGAACAAATTTTTATTAAACCGCAACATCATGAAAATGTACAAAAAAATGGAAGCACGGTATGTATGATAATATTGTAATTGTACTGGTTTGATTTTTGATAATACAGCAAAATAATATTTCATTATCATAAACGCGTTAGCTTTAATTTCAGTGTCTTTTCTGAAATCTTCTTAAGAAAAGAATAAGCTTTATTGAAACAAGGAATTTTGTCACTAAATCAATTTATTAGTGACTGAAGGACCTAACAGGACATGAATCGTCCATAGGATGTTTAAAAATATTCTTGTAGGTAGGTACTTTAAGTGATATTATACGTTAGTCTATCCTAGCCACATCCTGAGTACCATCAAAAATTACATACTCCAAACATCTCAGATAATTACATGGGACACATAATTGGTATATTATTACCAAACTATATACTAACATTGGGCTGTTATATATATAATTTTACTAAGGGCGACCATTAGCAATCGCTAGGATATTAAATGGATGTTAATAGACAAATATAGCAATAACAAGTAAAAACTGTGATGTTCACATTCTTGAACTGTTCTGGGTATTTTATTTTGTCAAGAAGTGGGAACATATCAACAAAACTGAGTAGTTCACTTTCACTTATAAGAGTGAAATATATCAAAATTATTATTAAGCTTTGGTACCAATAATTAATATTACAAACAATTAAAACTATAATTTTACAATTATTTATACAAAATAATTATTATAATTGGAAGATAATTTGCAGAACCAGTCAATTTATTAGAATTCGACTGCAAATCAGAGTCTTCATCATAATTGGTTATTTCAATTTATTTTACAGAAAACGTAACATGGATAAACGTCACTGACGAATTAAAAACCGAGACGGTGTTAAACAAATTAATGTACAATGGACAATCTGACAAGAGAATAATTAAAATTGGTTTAAGACGCCATTATTAAATAATAAAATAAAATTTCAACATAATGCAAATATATTTTTGTAGGTTATGTAGTCAGTAATGTATTTATATTTCTCTCATTCCTCAATTAAACAGAGACTACTTATTTGTTCAGTTTGATTATTATATATTTGCAGTACAAAGCTTAATTATGAAGCAATGTGCGAGGATTTTTCAATATTTATATAATTAATTAAACAAAAGTTTTAATGATAAAGCTGTGTTGTAATTATTATAATCTAGGTCAGTTACTTTCCAAAGTTAAACGCATTAATAGCTAGATAAAAGAATATTGTCAATATAGAATATTTCAGTGAAATGGAAAAACTTGTGGTGCGAGAAATTTTAATTATCGTGAAACAGAGCAGTAATTCTATTGTTTTAAATTGATATTCATTAATAATGCTGATCAATGTGGTAAATTTAGCATTCAGAGGTAAACTTTTAATAATCCCCTTCATTATTGAAAATTATATTTTGATGGATTTCCAGCTTCTAGGAAATTTTAATTTGGCTAATGTTAACCCAAACATTACTGAATTAATTTTAAGATTTATAAAAAAAATTCTCAGAAATTGTTTGTCGTAGTTTAAATTTTATATTTATTTTTTATCAAAATATCGAGAAAAACTTGCGAACTATCGAAAAAACACTTGTTACATCTCGTTCATAAAAGCTGAAGCCAATAATACAGAACCTTATGTAGTACCTACCGTCCTTTTAAAAGGACGCTAGTAATATTTGGGTTTCATTACTAAAGTTTTTTAACTTAATAAATATTCAAATAGTTAAGTGCAAAATATCTACAAATTATTATGTTTTCAAAATTTATGCAAACTAAACTGTTGTATTCAGTATTAAATCCAATAATCGTAGAATTGAACAATAAAAAATATGACTTCTTTTAAAAATAATATAAATCGATGGTACTGTTACCCGACTGATTCAATGTTTATGTTATATTTTTACTAGTTTTAATTACACTTTTACACTGCGAGGCTATTTATTTTATCAGAAACATTCATTTTCACAAAAAACTTGGCCTAGTAATTTGATAAAATAAACTGTATCTGATAGATATCCGAGCCCGTAGAACGCAATTTTTTTCTATCAGTTTGTAGTTTTATTTACTTTGAATCAGGGTTCTTGTAATTTTGCCCAACCCAAAAAACTCAGTCGTGTTAAAAAAATCATTTATAAAATTTTAAAACACACATGTAAAAAATCTGACGTGGCCATCACACAACCTTCCGCCATATCTAGACTTTAAACAGAAATGTATACGTACAATCCGGTGCCCATTTAAAATATACAAATAAAAATCTCAAATATTCAAACACAGAAATTTGCATCACCTGAATAAAAAGATTAATTCACAGGAAAACTCTGCTGTGTTAAAGCCATCCTCCGTTCAATTACTACATTTAATATCTTACTTAGGACTTATAGCGCTAGTATGCCAACTTGTCACCCGTCTCACCTGTCAATATTTTTTACGCAGAAACAAAAATCAACCGATCATGGATTACAAGATATCAACGTTTTATTTGATAAATTTATTTTTTAAATTTTACTGCAGTTCTTTAATGCTACCAGATAAAGACAATTTTTTTATAACGTAAGTTGCAAATAACTTTTCATCTTATTCTCATTACAAATAAATACTATATTTTTCCAAATTTATATACAATTTTGACAATTAACCTTTTCAATCTTCAAAAATTATCACTTCCGATGAAGATATTTGTACCAAAATCTAGGGAGCACTTCCAATTTATATACAAATGTTAAATACCAAATATCAAAATTTTCGGGTAATTCGTATTTGAGTTATGCGACTAACAACCCTTGACCACACACACACACACACACACACACACACACATACACACACACATACACACACACATACACACAGACATCATCGTGAAACTATCAAAAATGAGTTGTAAGGACCCTAATTCGTGCTCATCCACTAAAATTTCACCACCCGATTTTTTGCATGATTCCAATACCTTCCTTTACAGGTAAGCGGAAGGTAAAAATCTCTCGATAAATACACACACACACACACACACACACACACACACACACACACACACACACACACACACACACACACATACACACAGACATCATCGTGAAACTATCAAAAATGAGTTGTAAGGACCCTAATTCGTGCTCATCCACTAAAAATTCACCACCCGATTTTTTGCATGATTCCAATACCTTCCTTTACAGGTAAGCGGAAGGTAAAAACTACCACGGTCAAGTCGTGTATTATTTATTAATTATAACAGGCATATAACGTAACAATATAGTAATATGGAATGCAGTAAAAGAAAAAAAAGGAAGAAAATTAATTTGTAAAATACAAATCACATGTAAAACGTACCGAATGTGTTAAATTATTAGTCATTTGTATATTCTGTTGTGGTGACCAGATACCACTTACCTTTATATTATACAGAATAGACCGGCGAATTGAACAACCGGGATATATAATTTCCGATACTATTAAAAAACCCGGGTTTTTCAACTCTGCTGTTGATTTTTTTATTTAAAATAAAGTAATTGACATGATTTTTTTAAAAGTTGAAATGTACCACTTATAGAGTAGGTATCTTAGAAGTATTTACAACAACCTTAATTGGAAGTTAGATATACGTGTAACACTATGAGATATTTGTTTAGACCACGTGTCCCACTTACTATAAAGTCGAAACTTTTCTATCTTAGATTGAGGCAGACCAGGGGGCCCAGGGGGCCCAGGGGGCTGTCAGCTCTATTGTTTGTCCTTGAATTCGTTTTTAGTACTATATAGCATCAAGAGATGGCATTAGGAGTTTTCCGGTTTGTGTCCGAAATAATTCTAACCAATCAAAATGGTTTAGATGAAATGTCAAAAAAAAATATTATTTTGTTTTATGTATAATTCAGCGCGTGTCATGGTGTAGTTTGAATCTCTTAACAGTTATTATTAATATGATCATTATTGTGATTACTTCTATTGTGTGATTTGTATCAGCTTTAAACTTTGACAGAAGGAAAGAATCGTAAGAAGAAGAATAACTTTATTTGTAAACGTGCTAAATGTGTTATTCCAGTTTTTATACTGTCAGCCGTAATCCAGTTCAAAGAAATTGCAAGACTTTTATTATTTATTTTTGAATCTTATATAATTACATCATTAATATGTTTCTAATATATTATTTAAATCGGACATTTGTGTTTTAATTAAAGTTTTTGGAATTTTATGTCAAAATTTTTATACCCTTACAAAAATCATCAAGATAGCTTTGATTAAGTTCATCCTAGCACCGCAAGTTAGCGCTACTATACAGAGTAAAAAATAATAACCATAGCTGTCTTGTCTGGAGATAGATAGTTTGTGAGGCAGACACTCCTACCTAGGGCAGTGGTCGTCGCATCGACTGTTTAAAATAGTTCGACCTTGAGTGACAACCCAAAAAGGTAGATGCCCCGCATCGAAAACTTTACAGTCTAGGTGCGAGTAGTAACAAGTAACAAGCATTAGTTTTGTGCACTAGTGGCCAATTGCACCGCTTCCACTTAAATGAACAATATCGCATCAAAATCACATTGTCAAACGTAAAAATAATATTGCTGTCATTAATTCGATTCGATGTTTTTCATTTAAGTGATACTTAAAATTTAAGTGGACGCGGTGCAAATGGTGTAATATATGACTAGAGTGGACACTAGGGCGGATGAAAAGATGAAATGTAGCTTTTCTGTTTACCTTTTAGAGAGAGACAGAAAATACGGGCCACCTCGAACCATGAATTCTACGATAATAAACAACAGTAACAATAGTAACGCACAGGCCCATTATAATATTTTTTCTCTCTCGCACAGGCTAAACAGAAATACCACGAATCTACAGTATTGATAAAATACAGACTTTCCACTCCTGTGTTTATATTATACTTCGTGCTATGTGTAAGTTGTAAATTATTTTGCAAAAAATACTACGTCCTCACCTGAGCGTCCTGCACGTCCTGGTGCTGAAGAGACAGTAGATGAGCGGATTGGCGGCGGAGTTGAGCGGCGCGAGGCTCTGGATGAGCGTCGCGACGGCGGTGGACGTCTGCGTGCGCGGGATGTGTCCGTACACCTGCAGCAGGTCGAACACGATGTACGGACTCCAGCACAGCACGAACACGAACACGATCACGAACGTCATCTTTACCGTCTTGATCTTCGCCTTGGGGATGATGCCCCGGGAGCTTGCGCGCCGAGTGTCGTGGTCCTCGTAGCGGTGGATCACGGAGCGTTGGGATGACGCCAAGCGCAGAAAACTCGCTGAATAACAACACATAATTTTTTCTTGAAATTTAACTGGCTATGGCACAAAGTTTAAAAATAAATTGAAACACCGGACACCGGAAATATATTGTTGAACCCAGTGCCGCAATTATATTTTAATTATACAGGCTGTTACTTTACTAAATTTTAGGGTTGGTAGGTATATATTACATGACATGCTGAGCGTGGAACATTTTTTAAACATTAACAACATAATTGAAATGAACTATCAACACCGTAAACATCATAATTGGACGTTGTGTAAATAATTACTTATATATGGTATTTGTAGTAGATTTAATAATAGTTATTTACTTTTACAAATGGCCAAAGTAAGAAATTACCCATGAGGGAAATCTTAACTCACGAGGCAGAAAGCTGAGTGAGATAATTTTCTCGAGTTAGTCATTCCTTTTTGTCCACGTGTGAAGTATAACGTTTTATCCAACACCTCTTAATAACAACTTAAAGAAGCAGTTCACTTAAGAAATAACTTGATCTTTAAAAAAAAAAAAAATGTAAGGGCCTTGTCATCTTCGCACATAACGAGACATTTTTCGTAAATTATATTAAATTATAAAATTTCCATTTTAGTGAAACTCAAAACATGCTTAAAATGCCGTTAATTTTACATATTTGTTTATATTAGTATAAATTGCGCTGTGTAACTTAAACTTTTTATAAAATATGTTATAAATAAATGTCCAGGCTTTAAAATGGGACAAAGATTTTTAAAATCAAACTTATTTTAACAAAGTTATTGACATTTATTTGCAACGGGCTATGCTGATTTATAGAGCGCGACGCGGAGCTATACTCGTTGTGACGTCTCAATGTTTTAAAAGAAGTTGAATAACTCTGCAACGGTAGCACATTTTTCGACGGAAAAAACTATAATTCTTAGAATTTCAATCTCCATTGATTGCAATATATTAATCATAAAACCGATTTTTAAAGTGAACTGCTTTAAATATTTAAAAAATATTAAGTTCCAACCTAAAACATCGTTACTATGGTGACTTCCAACAGGCAATGTAACAATTTACCCACAAGGGGGTATAATTTTGATCAAAGCCACTAGTATGCAATCTTTTACTTTGCTTGTTTAAAATCACCATAGTTATGATGCTTTCATTAAGAGGTGTTAGATAAAATATTTAGAAAAACTATGTACTTGTTGTACTGAAAATGTTCACTTTACTTATTAGTTCTTTTTGCGAACTTTTCAAAAATTCTTTCTGTTGCATGCTCAGTAGGTACTACGTACCCTTAAATTTTTCCTGAAGTATAGTAATACCCTGTAACTATACTGGTTTTTAAGTCACAAGCCGTTTATAAAATAATATTCACCATTATTTTTTTCACTTTAAATCGCCGATGGAAAACTTATCTTCGGACTCTACTTAAACTGATTAAATCAGAGCCGTAACAAGAAATCATTTTCGTGGCAGGGAATGTTTATTATTAAGAAATATTTAAAAAAATCTTTTATTAGAATTTGACTTTGATTTGCCTAGACGTAAGGAGTCAAAATACGTTTAGTGTCACCTATCACTTTAAAAGATTAGTAGCAGACAATCTGAGTATTGTAATACTAACACAACAAAATTATAAGAAAGATAATAATTATGTGAAATTGAACAGTCAAACATTCTTCTCTTGCGAGCTTGCGACACATTTTTCTAACTGCATTTTCTTATTCAAATTACTGAGGAGTATGGCCATTGCCAATCTTTTAAAAATTTAAATAATATTTTATATGCTTTATTAATATTATTTGAAATTATATTTCGCTTATTATTAGTTACTCTGTAACTAGAATTTATTTTTGGTGATAATAGATAAATAAAAAATGTTGATAAGAATGATTTATTAGCTCCTGGTTGATATGACATTCTGTACTAAAAATTCTTCCAAAAACACTATTATTTTTTATGTAAGTCTAATCTTGACTTTTATTACATTGAAAAAAATGGAGGTAGGTAAACAACGTAAATATATTTTATCCTAAATATCGTGCTGCTTTTCAAACATAAAGTCGTAAAATATAAATAAGTGTACCTCAACAAGGAATACATAACTGAATTTAAAATTTTATCGTCAATGCTAATTTTTATAGTACGGGAACTTGAACATGCACTATCTTCAATCGTTCTGTTCCGCATTTCAATGAAACTTTTAAATGAATTTTCTCTGATAGGTTTAGAAAATTTGTCGCATATAAAACCTTTTTATTATCTATAAATCCGCTCCGTTAGTCCGCGATAAAGATACAGCTTGGCTTCTGCTCCGCAATATGGCTAATTATCTCTGATCGTTATGGGATATAATTTTTAATGGTTACTGGCAAAATGAAACCTTAATTATCGAGTTGACGACACCGCTAGATGGAAAACGTTGCACTCTGTAGACAGACGAACATCGTGTATCGTTACTATGAAAACAGATGAACGAATTTTAACGACATTGATCAGTTGGAGAGGAGCCAAAACAAATCTTTAAAATTTACCAATTCATTAACAAGAAAAATAAAAAGTAAAACGGAAAGGTGAATGTCTTCAGATTGGGATTTTTATTGCCAACGAAATTTCTTTCATCTAGATAGATCTTAGAACCTCGTTATAAATCATTCGTTAGGTGTTTTTCTGGATAGGTAGGTTCCTTTTGAACTGTACGCAAAAATATAATTGTTAACAAGTTACTTGAACTTTTTTATTAAATTACTTAGATAGTAAATAAAAGTATGAGTAGGTATTTAAAAATATTAACTTTAATTAATGTAATAATGTAATTATTTATTATAATGGCACTTTTATTTTAAATGTACCTACCTATTTATAATATTGTAACTTTATTATTTTTACATTTTTAATTCTGAACTCGACGCCTTTTATATTTGTTAGCCTACTTAATTAGGAAAATAACGATCACCAAATTAAAGAAACGAAACTTTGATATTAACATGAAATTGAAGAGTTAAAGTCAAAAAATAATTTGTTTTTGCACGGTTATAATAACGTTTATATTTAGTTAGGTAATAATTTTAAAAATATCTACAACCTGATCTACTAATATTTAAAACCATTTTTCAAATTTTCTAAATAAATAATATTCGTATAATATAAATAAGAGAAATTAATTGATTTATAAAGTTACAAAAATGAATATTATAGTCCTATGCGGATCTAAGATTTTTTGACGGAAGGGGCCCAAAGATTTTAATGATTCAAATTGTACTGGTGCCGGTAATAAAATACGCCATTCAAGGCCAAATGCCCTATAATTGAAAGTTCCCCTCTGCTCACTCCTTATGCCTATGTCACATCAGCGTGGCATGAAGCACGTTGCTCGATGTGGCATTTTGCCACATGAAAAACTGTCAAAGAGGTGTCACACCAGTATAGCAAAATGCCATACGAAAATTCGTATATTACAATGTTCAATTCGTAGTTTGAAAGTTTTTGAAAATTAAATTTGACAGCTAAGAATTAAAATTCATCAATTCTTTGTGTTAATAAAATCAATAATTAGTTCATATATTGACAAAAGCTTCAAGTGTTATATTCTTCTTATCTAATTACTTACTGTTATTATTTTAACATCAATTGTTCACCAAATGTCAAAAATTATATTGAAGACTCACTTTGAAATCAGCAACAAATTTCCATATGTCAAAATGCTCGATGGAATAGCGGCGATACAATTTTTACGTTATTCATTTGTTCCATCGAGCACCGTGCTTCATGCCATGCCGGTGTAACATAGGCATTAAGTGCCTGAATTATTCATTTTAGTTTAGTACCTACCTTGTTCATGATTTTAAAGCTTCAATTTAGAGATTACGCTAAGATTACGTTTGGTTTTTACTGTGTCAAATAGAAGAAATCATTCAAATTTATTTTCCGCCACTGGTGCTATGTCATTTTATTTTGTTTTCAATTTCACAGTAAGTTGAACATTGAGGCTTTGCAATATGTCATTGCATTGCGAGTATATGAAAACAATCAGTAGTAGGTACCTCTAGAGTTTTCTCCGTTAAATTAAAAGCTTATTTCTTTCTTCTCTTTCCAACTAGAATTTATTCTATTTCCCAATGTAACTGATTTGTTTTCTGCCATAAGCGGCAGCCTGTTCTCTGTCCAGGTCAGCGGTTTATGTTTGTAATATTTTATTTTGTATTTCAGCCAGCGGCTTAGAATTCCATTTGGTTTAAACTCACAACTTGATGTCGCTTATCTGCGTAGTATCGTAGTACGTACATAAATATGAAACACTTTATCCTTTTTTCACGGAAACTTTGTTACAATTTTTGGTATTGCCAAGAAGCAAATTGTTTTCGAGAAACTTAAGAGAATATATTATAATAAATAGCGAGTATGTACCTACTCTATTGTATACGTGAATTTCTATTTTATCACTGATTGTCTACTTTAATACACACATATTAAAATTATTTATCTTCAGATTCATTACCAAAAATAAAATTTTATAATAAAATCTTATTTCACTTTTAGGGTCAGTTTCTCCATCTTTACATAAAAATTATTCCTAGAATATGTAATACTTGCATGATGCCTTGAAATAATGAAATTAGTTTTATTTGAATTAATTAATTAATTATTAATTACGATGCTGCTTTAGACACAGAAACATTGCACGATTTCAATTTGAAATTGTTGCTTCCTTCGCTAGTTCTATTTGTTTTCATTTATTTGATGAATAATAAATTTACTCGAACTCTAACTATAGTCGCTGCTAGAAGAGAACGGCCTTTTTAGTATCAATTAACATTTATTTCGAATTCAAAATTTCAGAAAAAATATTCACAGGTACGTATTATATTGATTAAACGATGAGTGCTCAAAGCCTCATTGCTCATTTATATAAAAATATAAAATACGTTCAATGAATGCTACCGGTTTGACTGGCATTATCAGTTTCATGGTAACGCATACTATAAATAGTAGAGTTGCAATACATTGGTAAGCGCAAATAAAATTTTATTAAATATCAAGTAAGGGATAATGAAGTTATCATTATTTGAAAATTCAATTCTTTGCATAATTTAAAAATGGAATCTTATACCATGGATAAAACAATAGAAACAGGATATATTAGTAGGTATGTATATTATATTATTTTTATTTAAAAGTACAATATCACATAATATGTAAAAATACTATGTGTATACCTACCTACTAATACTAACTACGGGACCGCCCCACGTAATCTACTCCATTTTTTCTACTACAAATTTTTTCTACCTTATTATATTTCTACTTCCATTTTTTCTACCACAAATTTTTTTCTACCTTATTATATTTCTACTCCATTTTTTCTACCACAAAATTTTTCTACCTTATTATATTTCTACTAATTTACTAATTCTTCATTTTGATATTTTGAGGTTTACATACACAAATTTAATTTTATTCAAAAAATCTTGTTAAAAATACTCTTCGAGTATGATGGCGTTAAGTTCAGAAAAATGTTAGGCAAGAATATTTTCCAGTTTTAAAATATTCAAAAAATCTTCTTAAAATACTGTTTGAGTAACAAAAACGGATTATGTTGGGCTCGCGAAGGGTAAAAGGTTGAATTATTTAGTTTAGTTTAATGTCTGAAAAATATGAGTAGAAAAAAAATGAGTAAAAAAAATGGAGTAGAAAAAATGGAGTAGAAAAAATATGACTAGAAAAAATATGAGTAGAAAAAATGGAGTAGAAAAAATGGAGAAGAAGAACTGGTATACAATCCTAACTACTCGTATCTACTATCTTTGTTCTGTACTAGTACGAGTACCTACAAGATATAAATATGGACAACTTATATCTACCTTTCTTCAAAACAGGTAGATAAAATCTCTGTATAAAATAAAATAAATTTAAAATCAGCCTCTCTCTTTCTCTCATACTCACAACTTCGCCTCCGGTTCTGCTCGGAGTGGTTAAGCGCCGTAGTAACAGGAATCGACGGTGGCGGCGGCGCCATGAGCTTGCTCTTGGACCAGATGGTCCTGACGATGACCGTGTAGCAGGCGCTGATGATGATCGCGGGCGCCACCAGCAGCGCCACCGTGATCAGCGTCATGTACACGCGCCACTGCCACGGCTGCAGCTCGATCCAGCACTGCAGCTGACCTGGGGGTAAATAAGGTTTTATCACTTGCAAAAAGTTACCTTCCTTTTATCCGCTGTCAAAGCTATAAAATTGTGTTTTGTGTATGGCTTACTTTCTACAGGAGTGGAATTATCACGTATAATATCACGTGTGCATTAATTCTTTCCGGAAATTTTATTACGTTGTTGCAATGCACGATACATATTTTCCTGGATATGAATTAATGCACGAGTGCATATTCGGTAAGAAAATCGCAATGACACCGCCGCTCTATTTTTGAATTCTTTTTACAATAGAAACTTGACATATTTAATAAATGTATTTAACATTAATAAATATGTATTATTTACCTTATTAATTGCTTATTTATAGGTACTCAAAATAACAATTTAACCAATTTTTAATTCATTGTCAAAGTGACAGATGCCGGTAAAATTTCCGTTTATTAAATTCAGTTAAGGTGAAGGTGATTCGAGCGTTGTAACAAATCCATAAACTTTTAATGAAACATGAAAAAATCAGTTGTTGACACTGTTTTCCATGTACATTTCAAATTTCAATCGATTTGACCGTCTCTATCCAGAGATATTCACATATAAATATGACATTTTTAACATGGTGGGTATAGGAAAAATGATACTTTGCTGAATATATTACATTAAATTCTTGACTCAAACCCATAAACTTTGTTTAAAATACTATTTAATTTAATGTATGGTTATATATGAATACGTATGCGAAGTATTATAAAAATTGACCGCCTAGTTAACTCAGAAATAAATATTTTATGTTACGAATTTCAAAAAAATAACGGAATGAAATGTAGATCTTGTACCATAGCACTCATGCGATAAATTTGAATACAAAATTTTTGACAAATTAGGTTTTAATGTGGATGCGTTCGTATTTTATTTCTTATTAAATAATATAATAATAATAATAATTTGGAGTAAACCGTCCAGTATAATTGTAAATTTTGTTCTAATTGAAAGATTTTGACACTTTCTACAGCAAAGTGACAGCTAACATTTGATGCTATGTTGTCAGTTGTCAGACGTAGAATGTTATGTTTTAAATTTTATATTAGATCATATATTACTTACAAAAGCTACAGTATATTTATGTGTACATCGATTATTCATCTATTTATAATGTTTGCAATACATTTAAAGCTTAAATGATCTTTATAATAGAATCGTTTTTCTTATATATTTTATGTTTCAAAGTTGGTATGACAGTCAAATCAGCAACTTTTAATTGACATAAATTATTTACTTTATTTACAAATAAATATTATATAAAATAGAACTATATGTTGCCATAATTCTTCATTACGCGGATGATTGACACATACAATTGTAATTTTTAAAAGTTACAATACAAAGTTACATTTAAACCATGATTTGACTAGCCTGAACCGCTCGAATCACCTTTATATAACCATGGTTACTATTATTGTAATCCATTCATCCATTGGCTGTTATTTATGTCATGCGATTTGCCATAAAATATGAAAAAAAATTGAGATTCGCTGGTTTTATTTACATTGTATTAAATCCAGCTGCGACTGAACGAGAATTTGCAAGTTACAGTTGCATGAAAATGAATAATTATCTTAGTTCTGTGCGTGTCACTGTTGTGAACTAATTTTTGCAGTGTTTCTAGTAAAAATATACTACCTATATTCTAAGAGCCCTATCTGGGGGATATCCGCGATAACTGCCGGATAAGATGTCCAAAAGGTAGATATTACGCTTTATAACTGTCGGATATTACATTTTAGTTGAAAACATAGCAAAAGGTCGTTATATTGTTAATGTTTTTGTGATATAAATAATAACGTAAGAGAAGTAACAAGTAACTTTATTGCCTCGAAAATACATTTCGATTGACGAATTTACTGTAGGAATGTCATCAAGTTATAAATTAAACTATAAATTATTTTAATATTTAAATTTTTTAAAGTGAGTACCTACTCTAAATTCACTTATCACTCTATAACTAAAACAAAAACAAATAAATTATCTACAATTCAACCATCAAAAATATAAATTAGTCAACATTGTATAAATGTTCACTAGCATCTTCTGCTGTGATTTCGTTTTAAATGGGGTATAAAATTTCATTTTGGCGTTTAGCATCGTATTTGTTCAGTAATGTTTCCAGCCATGAACCTTGCTTGAAACCTACGGCATTGTCATACCAACCACGAAAATGTATTCTTAAAAGAGTATTACGTTTCAGAAATACCATTTACATACAAAGTGTATCGTAAAAGAAAGAAGAGAACGATCCTCGATCTACACGCAAGAGTTTCAAACTTTTAAGTACGGGAAATAAAGCAATCTTAATATTTTCAATCATAATACCTGTCAACTTTATAGATGTTATTTATAGGCTCAAATATAACGATCAAAGACAGTTTAAGAGTATCTTATATTGTTTTATGATAAAGTTTTTAATTTTCTAAACTCTTCTAAAAATACTGTCCTCGAATATCAAATTTTAACTAGGTATTTATAATTTTTTAAAATTACGTCGTAAAACATGACTAGGTACCTATAATAAAAATATACATATAATTTTAAGTTGTCTCCTATTTCCTTAATAGTTAGACAGCCGTAATAAAAAATCGTGCCTGATTTTACCCCTTGCCAGAAATGACTTTTTGTATTAATTTAAGTAGTGCCTTTAATATAATTTAAATATAAAATTTGCAATATGAATTGAATCTTGACTGTTGAAATTTTGATGTTGAAAGGTCGAATAACGGATACACCACACACCAGTCGCAATTGTTGTAATTTTGTTATTTATTCATACGGTCGACGTTTCGGCTACTTATTTAGCCTTCACCGGGACAAATAAATTTTACAAAATCGAGTCAAAAATGGCTCCGGGCGTAATATGATAAATTTCACGATGACCATTTGATAAGATATCAAGAACTTTATAACTTAAATTTAACGACGAAAATTCACGTCGACCTTGCAACATCATAAAATTTGCATCGGAGGTATTTCAAACATGGCGCTATTTTAAAGAAGTGTTGTAACATGTACTAAGTGACTTATTTAACTACTTCTGGTACTTGATGTACATAATAAGGGGCATTCAAAGACATTATTAAGAACCACGCCAGAAAAATATTGTCTTACTGAACAATATGCGGTAAAGTTATGGCACGTGTAAAATCGTAACTACCATATACGTCAACGAAGTGTGATTGTTATGTTTAAATTTTTTTCACTTATAATCTTATATGTGTGCATTAATTCTTTCCGGAACATTTTTCAGTGCTTTCCAACAACATGTTAAAAAATTTCCATTTATAAATTTCAGGGAGGTTACTTAAGCTATTTAATGCTAATTACAATTATTGAAATTAATTCGTCCATTGGCTGTTATTAAAAAAATAATATTTGCTGTAAATGCAAATGATTTCCATGAGAGCAAAATTATCGTATAGTATGCCCTGACATTCTGGCCATAGGTTCGTTATGCCTGTTCTAGAGCAGTTAGGTACCTACTTATTTATGAGACTGCCACATCCAAACAATCGTTTTCTGTTTTCTGAATTATTTTAGACAGGGACTTGTAGCGATATTTACTTACTTACTCGATTTGGGTTTAGTTTTAAGAGGTTTAAAATATAACGGTTTAAAAACCTCTATTATTTAAGTTTTTTCGGGTTTCGGTTCAAAAATAATAATTATTAAAGTGTACTTCACAAAAAATTAATGTTTTATTGCAAAAAGGATAAAAAAAATTAAATAAATAAACATAATTTCTTCATTAAATTACTCTTATAATGAGTAAAGACAAATTTTATAGTAAAAAGGGCTCTCTACAGTTCTTGTGCTACAAAATGATGTGACAATGATAATTTTAAAATGAATAACAGAAACCGATATCTTCAAATATAACGTTTCGGTTTAGGTTCAGGTTCGAAGAAAATAAAGGTTTTTTCAGGTTTATGGTTCAGGTTCGGGTTCAGTTCTAGGTCCCTGATTTTAGATATCAATTATTTCCTTTCACAATATTTCTCTCTTTATCTTCGTCACATTTCTTGCATGTTTTATCCGACTCTCCTTCTGTATCGTTTAAATTTGGGTTGTGGTAGGGTCTAAATTACCGCTCTTGACTTTCCGCCCTTCTGCCCTTGAGATTTCGCGCCCTTAGGGTTCAAGTTGTGCTGGCGGTCGATAAGGAAGGGCACAATGTTTTGCAATGCGGCCTAGGACACTGATCACACTGTTGCGCGCAAAGGGCATTAAAAATAATGAAAAGGAGTGGATGATGAATTATTTAATGGGACAATGTGTTGTAGATATAATTTTTGTGATTATAATTATAATTTATTATTATGCTTGGTAGATAGAGAAGTTTAACCAGTGTACTTTATTAGTACATATTTATCGGATGTTGAAAAATAGGTATAATATGTTTGAAAAGAATTTTATAAATGAAAATAAAATTTAATTTGAATACACTAGCCATAAGGGAGGGTATATGCTCGGGTATATGTCGTAGGCTGATTAGGCTGATTTATGAAAAGCTTAAGCTTTTCGTGAAATACAATGTCATTTCATTTAATTCCACTCAAGAAGGGTAGGTTCTTTATTTAACTCAGTTCAAACAAATTTTCAATCAGAGATTATTGTACAAAAACCACAAAATATAATAAAGACAGGAGATGATACTCGATTGTTGACCATGTCACATATTTTTACTCCGCGAGCAAGGAGGTGGGCCACATATTCTGAAGTTAGAAGTATAATATGAATGAAAATTAAATTAAACTTGTATTTTAAAATAAGTTTTTGTATTCAATATTGACGTTTCAAACTATTATTTTTAACACTAACATCAATTTTAAATAAAGATTTATTCACTTGTGGACTAGATAGTTTTAAAATTATTTTGCAAAATAAAGCCCGCCAATAACAATTTTTTTTTAAAGTCAACTATCCGCTAAATTTTTTTTCTAAAATTTTCTGTGCTTGTATGTGATCTTATCATTAATTTTTACACATGAAATGAGTAAAAACATGCAGCTTCACATCCCTTGAGAAAATGTACTTAACATTAACATTTGCAAGTTACATAAGAGGAATTTGCAATGCGAAAGGGTATAAAATTTGTCGCACATGGATGGGCACATGGATGCATGGACGTTGCAGAAAACGAAGAACATGCGAGTGTGATGCATACAGTACTGTCATAACCCAAAAATTAACTTTTTTAAATATTATTTTTCAAGAATAATTGCTAATTGATTAATTCTGTTTTGTTGTATAAAGAGTGAAGTATATAAATAATAAAATAATTTTACTGTTACGTGTATTTTATTTGTTGCATCTACCTTACATATAAAGTTTATAAATACCTATGATAATAAAGATAATGGTGGTAATATCTATTAAAATTTTAAACTGACAGCTCGCCACTAATCAATTTGATTCTTTCGGAGTAAAATTGTGTGACATGCAACCACATACAAAATCAACAGTGTCCTCTCCTGTCATTATACTTCGTGACAAAAAACAATTTTTTAAGACTCAAGGAGTTTGGGTTGTTTATTAAATTTAGTTCAATCAGAGTTTCTACCAAAATTGAGTATCACTGAAAAAACAGTTGTGTTGGGAAGAATAAATCCAAGTTGTAGCAATTAAATCATAAATTTGGATATGGCGAAATAAACATATAATTACGGGAAAAAATCAATATCTTTCAGATCATCAAGTCAATTTGTTTCACACAAATAATTGTTAATGTAATTTGAATGAAATGATTATTTCTGCGAAAAAAATATTTCTTTGTGGTAAATAAATATTGAATTTAAGAGAGTAAATGATAATGTACACAAATTTACGATTTATTTGTGATAAATAAATATTTAAAAATATATAATCGCCTTCAGTTAATATTTATTTATAGAAAATATTGTAATACCACATGAAAATTATTGGTTTTTTTGTCACAAAAAAATAATTGAAATAAACTCTTATTGTATATTTCACGCCAAATAAATACATAGTGTTAAGTTGGTTTATTTTGAATAAGATAATTACAAAACAGGTTAACTTAAATTAAATTGTATTTTACAAAACATAAAAATGGCGCGTCTCTTTGGCTGACATGCCTTGAGCAGACTCACAGCAGACTGACTGTCGTCCCCGCTCCCACTGAGGTGGCGCAACGGTCGTTGTGGACAGGTCCGTATTCAGGGGTGTTACAGTCTCCCCCTTGTATCCTGCTATTGGAACAATGCTGGATACACCTATAACAAAAGAATTAAATTATTGCTTTCGTGGGCGTCCCCTCTTCCGTAACGGTTGGATGGGCTGCGGCGCTTCTTTTGGTCCTTTGTAGGGGCTCAGACTACTTTCGTGGTATTTTCCGAGGTTGACGCTAGGATTTCGGCTTTCAGCAATCTCGTATGTACCATCGGAGACTTTCTTCGTGATCACGTAGGGTCCGTCTCTTCTAGGAGTGAATTTGTTGGTTACTGCAGCACTAGCCTTACTGCGTGGGTGTACAGCGACCCATACTTGACTTCCAACATGATACTCTGGTCCTTCTCTCCTTTTGCGGTCGGCATATACCTTGTGTCGTTCTTTTTCTTGCTCATTGACATCACGGGCTTCTCGTAAGGCGTTTGTGTGTTGCATGAGATATCTTTTCAAATCAACGGCTAAATCTTCTTGTTCTATGATCGCTCGTAGATCTCGGGAGACATCATCGGGTGTACGCAACTCTCTTGCGAACGTCAGGTACGCAGGGGTTTCGCCCGTTGACTGACAAACAGCGGTATTTAAGGCGAAGCGTATGCTGGATAGTTTCTGCGGCCATGCAGTGTGGTCCTTACCCAATTGTATACCAAGTTGTAATTTTAAGTCTCTATTTCGCCTTTCTACCGGATTCGCTTGTGGGTAGTACACAGGTGTTAAAGTTTGATGAATGTTTAAACAGTGGCAAACGGCTTGCATTGTTTCACTCACGAACTGGACACCATTGTCGCTAATAATTTTCCGCGGCACACCATACCGTAGGAATACATTTTCGATTAATGTCTTGGCACAATCTTTCGCGGTCGCGTTTACTAAAGCGAACAGTTCCACAAAACGCGATGTAATGTCCTCAACAATTAAAATCCACTTTTCACCGCTCTCCGATTCCGGCAATGGACCGAATAAATCAACCGATAACACTTCGAAACGTGAGTTCATCGCGGGTGTACGTATGAGTCCTGCGGGTTTTAGATTCGTAGGTTTATACCTTTGACACTCAACACAGTTTTTTATATAGTCCGTAATTTGTTTTCTCATGCCGCTCCAGTAATATCGTGATGATATACGCGCGAGAGTTCGTTCGACACCGTTATGTCCCGATAAGGGAGAATCGTGATACTCCACTAACACGTTTTCACGCTCTTGTTTAGGAACAACCAGTTGTGCGGTTTCTTCATCAGCTTCCGGTGCATATCTGTAAAGTACGCCTTGCTCCATAATGTATCCGCGGTCTGCCCAGAATTTTGCAGTATCATCATTATCTTCGTAATCTTTAATAATCTTCTTCAATTCTGGGTCAGCTAATTGTTGCTCGCGTGTTTCTTTCGGACTTCGCGTCGGTAGTTCTATTGTTACTACGCAAATCTCACAACTGGTACTAACTTCATGTTGACATGGCGGTCGAGACAATGCGTCAGCAACAATGTTCTTTCTCCCTGGTATGTATTCGATTGTAAGATTAAAACTTTGAATTAACAGTGCCCATCTTGCTAATCGTCCCGTTGGTGACTTTAGGCTCAACAACCATTTCAGTGGCTGGTGATCCGTCGTAACAATCACAGACGAACAATCAAGGTAGCCTCTGAATTTATTTAAACTCCAGACAACCGCGAGAGCTTCTCTCTCCGTTGCACTGTAATTCATTTCTGCCGTTGTTAGCATTCTACTCGCGTATTCAATAGGATGCTCCTCATCACCTTCTCCTTGTAGCAATACTGCTCCGAGCGCGTACTTCGATGCATCAGTTCTGAGTATATAGGGTTTATCGTTATCGTTTTGTTTTAAAACTGGAGCAGTTATTAAAGCTTGCTTTATGCCTTCAAAAGATTTTTGCTGATCTTCACTCCAATTCCATGGAGAATTTTTTTTTGTTAGTTCGCTAAGTGGTTTGGATAGTTCAGAGAATTTTGGTATAAATCGTCGGTACCAAGAAGCAGCTTGTAAAAACGACTGAACCTCACGAACATTTCTAGGTGGTAATCTCTTGGATATCGCAGCAGTCTTCTCGTCATCGACTTGGATTCCCTCCGTGGTAATTGTATGCCCTAAGTACTTCACATTTCTACTCGCAAAGTTACATTTCTTCCTATTGACATATAAATTGAATTGATTCAACCTGTTGAAGACTCTCTGCAAATCTGTTAGATGTTCGTCAAACGTTGAACTGATAACTATTAGGTCATCAAGGTAAGCCAATATTGTCATCTCCCCTAATCCATTCCTGAAACGGTCTATCATCCTCTGGAATGTAGCAGGCGCGTTTCGCAATCCGAAAGGCATTACTTTGTAACGATAAGTTCCCAAAGGAGAAATAAAAGCAGTTTTATCTCTATCCTGCTCTCTAACAGAGACTTGGTGATAACCAGATTTTAAATCTAGTGTCGACATATAACAGGTGCGTTTAGTTGCGTAAATCAAGTCATCCATCCGCGGTAGGGGATAACTATCACTTTTAGTTATGGCATTAAGACGTCTATAGTCGACGCATAGTCGTGTAGTTCCGTCCTTTTTTGGCACTAGCACTACTGGTGCTGCCCAGGGACTTTCACACTCTTCTATTGCATCTTCCGATAACAACTGGTCTATCTCACGTCTGAGGGTTTCTCTCTTTGTAGCAGTCATTTGGTAGGGTGGCACAGCTATTGGTGGATGATCTCCTGTCTCAATTCTGTGTTCTGCGTAAGGAGTAGTTTCTTTTCTTGTCTTAAAAATTTCCTGGTTTTCTTTAAGCATTTCATCTAACCGTAATCTTTCTTGTTCTGACAGCATCGCTCCTTCATCTTCTCTTAAGAAGCTTATTTCTTCAATGGAAACTTCCTTAGTTTGACTTTCGAACGCTAAATCATAATGCATGTCAGGTTTATCTGAGAAAGTGTAACTTTTCTCACTGGGATTCAATCTTAATTTTGCGGCAATTATAAAATCAATACCAAGCAAGGTATCGTTTTCTGCATCTGGCAAAACTATAAATGTGGTAGGTATACTTCGATCATGTATTTTTACGTTAACAGATGTCGCAAGTACTTCTTTACCGTGACTCTTTCCGTCAGCCATTTTGAGTTGAACAGATTCTTTGGTGAACGAATGCCCATCTTTCAAAAGCAGTTCATATAGTGATTTACTGGCTAGACTTTGCTTTGCAGCTGTATCTATAATTCCACGACCTTGTCTATTGTTTATGTTGATATACATAATTGGTCTTGCTATGGGTTTAATTAAAGTTTGCTGTATATTAGTGGAAGAAAATTCAAGAGTCGAACTCGAAATAGTGGCTTGTTGTGATTCTGGACATTTAGACTTAATATGCCCTGGTTTCTTACAACCAAAACAGATTATTTGCGTTGTGGCAGTTACTTCCGTTTTCTGCTTATTAGCGCTTTCTAGTTTTCGGCAATCTTTCTGCACGTGACCGTGGAGTTTACAAAATGAACAACGCGGTCTTTGTGAGTTTAAATTTTTATTATCATCACGAGAGCTTTCCGTTTTCACAAAATTTTCTTCGATTGAGCGAGCTTTCTGTATTAAATCATTAAAGCTTTTGATTTGATCTCGCGGGATCCCTTGTTTTATTCTTCTGTTAAGCAATCCATATATCATATCTATTTGATGCGTGACATCAAGAACTGGTGTAGCTGGTAAATGTGACAGTAACGCGCGAGCATTACTCACAAATATATCAGTCGGTTCCTTAATATCTTGCTCATGTGAAAACAATTCCCTAAATATCGCGTGAGCAGGTTTGTTTACTCCGTAAGCATGTTTTAACGCGGTTATGGCGTCATCCCACGTCTCTATGGTGGATCTTGTACCTTGCCACCAGGTAGATGCTAGGCCATCAAGCAACATTGGCAAACCCTTTACAGCATTATCATCTGATATATTAACACATTCTTTGTATATACTAATAGCATTAATAAAACCTTCTACATCCTCTTCCTTTTTCCCAGAAAATCTCGAGTTACATGATGCAAAATTCCCCGAATTGATGCATGCAGAATTAGTAATTGTTGATACCTGTGCCCCTTGCGTTTGCTGTGTTTGAGTAGACAGAATATTCTTCATACCTTCAAGTAACGTCTGCAACTGCTCAGGTGTCATCACCACGTTCGGTTCCATTTCTTTCTTCGGTGGCATTCCGTAACGCTTGCAATACGACTGTCGTAATTGAAAATGGCGTAGACCAACAATGAAATACCGCGCACGTGTTTTTCAGTTCCACGAAACACTAAGTTTTACATAGAATGGTGTAGACCAACAATGAAACACCGCGCACGTGTTTTTCAGTTCCACGAAACACTAAGTTTTACATAGAATGGTGTAGACCAACAATGAAACACCGCGCACGTGTTTTTCAGTTCCACGAAACACTAAGTTTTCACAGAATGGCGTAGATCAACAATGAAATACCGCGCACGTATTTTTAAGTTTTTTTAAAACTTTTTCCACAGAAATAAATCTTACTACCGGTGATCGCTACTACGATGCACTATTCAATACTATCACTTTAGCACTACTAAACAAAACACTAAGATCGTTCTCCAACGATGCAAAGACTTTTTTTGTTTTTTCTTTACTTATGTGCGTTCGCGCCAGGTTGGGCGTCACTGTTAAGTTGGTTTATTTTGAATAAGATAATTACAAAACAGGTTAACTTAAATTAAATTGTATTTTACAAAACATAAAAATGGCGCGTCTCTTTGGCTGACATGCCTTGAGCAGACTCACAGCAGACTGACTGTCGTCCCCGCTCCCACTGAGGTGGCGCAACGGTCGTTGTGGACAGGTCCGTATTCAGGGGTGTTACAATAGGTATTTAAAGTAGGTATCTCAGTTCCTGATCCTAAATAAATATATAAATTAAATATAATATTATATTAACAAAATAATCAGTCTTTTATTTAAATATAACTATAAATAATTATAATATTGTTATTACACTTATTATAATAAAATAGTACTTACAAAAAATGAACGAAAATAATTACTTTTTCAGTTAACAAAAAAACAACTTATAGTTTTATGATACAGTAATTATTAGTTTATACAGATAATATTTTTTCACATATGCATAGACTTAAAAATAAAAAACAATTCTTATATAAAACTATGTAACGAAATTAAGTTTTAAATTACATATTATAATTTTTCCATCACCAGATTTGTGTCTCCGAAACCCCACTGTTCCAATAGTTTTTCAAAATTAGCGTCTTCAATACTACTAATTGTAATATTCTAATATATCAAATAACCGACAAATAACACTAATATAACACTACAGTAGGTACTGCGATATTTTGCCACTGAGAACACTTGAACAGCATTGTACACGCACTCATACAACTCAACGTTGCTTACCACGTTCGTGCATGTTCCAGCATGTTGTTCAGGGTTTCATTTAGTCTTCGAAAATATCATTTATTTGTGACAAATAGATATTTAATTTTATCAAGATTTGTTTATTTCGCGGAATCTTTTATATTATTCATGCAATCGCAGATATGTTTGAGACAAACATGTAAGTTTGTGTCAATATATATTTTTTTATTAGACATGAACCAATAAATTATTTACCGAAAATTTACAATAATGCAGTTGCATGAATCAAAAAATTATTCATTGCAAATATATATATATATATATATATATATATATATATATATATATATATATATATATATATATATATATATATATATATATATATATATATATATATATATATATATATATATATATATATATATATATATATATATATATATATATATATATATATTATTCGATGCCTCAAACGAAATCAATAAATTTATGAGAATTAAATAAATAATTGGATGAAAAAAATACTGTTCAAACAAACGGAATTTTTGATTTAAACTTACTAAGATTTTGATAATAGTTAATATTTAATTTGCTGAAACATTTTAAATTTGATGCAATAAATTCATTATCAAATATGCTTGTAAGTTTGCCCTAAGAACTTTTTTTTTTCAGTATACTTATGTGGAATTAAATATGGGAATTGGGTTGTTTAGTTAAGTTCAGAGTTTCTACCAAAAGCCTCGGCATCGGCATATTGTGTAATAAAATGGTATTACATTATAAACAGAGTCATTTAGAAAACATCTAGATGATTTTATAATAATTATTAGCCTACGACATTATACCGGGTGTCAAAACAATGTTGTTTTTTAAATTTTGCTATAGTTAGTGACCTAGACAAAAGTTGTAAATACTTACAATACTTGTTCAAAATTAGAAACTACACAATATGAGACCACGCTCGATCATATTGCTTTGATAGTTCTCGAGAAAAACGAAAAAGAAAATAGACATTTATACAGCATTATTTCAGAGTGCCAAACCAAGAAACTAGGGATACCCTCCTTTAATCTTAATCCAAATTTCATTTCATAAATATCCATAATGATTTTTAAAACAAGGTTGCTCATCGAGTTTTATATAGTTTTATTAGGGAATTTAGTTAATCCTGTGCTGTTTTTATCTACATGAGTTATACTTTATGTGCCCAACACAAAAGAAGGCCGTAGTATTTAACTTAAGTGTCATTAACAGTATTTTTGTAAAAAATGGTAAACTGCTTAATTTCTCACGACTTATAATAGTATATTGTACAACAAGAGTTTGCAGTCACGACCCCATAGGGGGGGTGTCTGCAAACGTTCGCGTGCGATATAGGCAATCCACTCGAGTTGTACAGCCTTTTTTTTTCCACGATCAAATAACGACATCTAGTTTTTTTTAATAAAATGCATTCAACATGATACCAAAAATTATTTAAAAGTAGGGTTACATCAATTATTTTTTGACAAATTACATTTGAATAATTGTTGCCAAAGTAAAAAGTCTAAATTTTATTTGCTCTTTTTGCAATAAAATCATGCTTTTAAACATAATTAATTATTAAATAACAATTGATTTAATGTTTTTAATAATTATTTATCATAATAAAAACATAATTTGCACGCATTATTAATTTTTTTAACGTATTTGACCTTTAATTTCATATCCATACCTGCTATGGATATGACATCCCTATCCACACATGATATTATGAAGATATGTTGCCAATATCCAGTAGGGAGTAGAAAAAATGTATTTTTAAATTTATAGATACCTATTTGATCTTGAAACAAAAAAAATTGTCGTTATTTCTTTAGTATAAAAACTAACTCTATCAGGAACTGGAAACATTATCTAGAATCTAGATCCATCGCTGTAACCGTTTCCATGATTTCTAAGAAACTTAATTTCAATTGAAGTTGTAGAAAAAAATATATTTATTAAATATTAAGTATCTATAATATATTCGCTCAATGAATTTATACATGCATTATGGATTTTCTGTATAGGTAACTGAAATACTATATTTCTTTGAAATGCAATAATTTTGAAATCTTAGAAATATAATAAAATAAGTAACAGACGCTGAAATATTTCTTATTTTACAGTTTCTCATAGCAGTACGAGTAAATACAAATAGCAAGTATTAAATCTTATTTTTGAAATTTCTCTCAGTCATGCAAGTAACAAAATAGGTCATTTGAGAGTGTCAGACACAGAGTTCCAATATTCCAAACAGTTGAATGATTTCTTGTAAGGTGGCCAACATTTCTTAGTTCTATATGTGCTGGAATCACGTGTAAAAACTTCTATACAATACCAAGTCGATGAAACACGGTTGCAGTGAGCAATGCAATTAGATTGGAACAGATAATTACTTCTGAGATTGCTTGAGGGTATGAGAGAAATTCGATGCGCGAGTCTCTTACGTGAAGAGAATTATATCGCGTCTACGAGCAATTAGATTAAATCAAAAATTAAGACGAAATTGGAAGAATTTTCAGAATTAAATATAATACTTGCAGTAAGTAGGTATTTAATTTCTTTTAGGATGTAGATACTCATCAGTCATCTCATCACTTACTATAATAATCATAGGTACTCGTGAATAGACTCCTCCACTGTTTTTTTTTTAAATAAAGCTATATAAGAAACTATGATGATTAGTGAAAACGCGTAGTAAAATGTAAAAATTCCGCTTATTACGCTAGATATCACTTTTTTAAAATTTGGTATTTAGTGGTACCTCCAGTGGCACTCAAATTATTTTTTAATTTTATATTAAAAAGTCGTTTTTCTATGTTAAAACATTATTTGTAGTAGTTAAAAGTATAAAATAAAATTAAACACAAATGAAATAAGCACGAATAAAGTAATAATGATCGATGGTATTGTAGTTACATTCTCGGCCGCATCATACCTCTTCTCATGTTCTCATCGCGCGAAAATGTTTACGGCTAATAACAACTTTCCATATGAAACAAACTACACCCTATACTATCTACGTCACGGAATCTTACGCCACGGAATCTTTATATCTTTTAAATTAAATTATTTAAACACTTTTTTCTTCACTATTAATCATAACTGGTCATGTCATTTTTGTTATTATCGTTAATATTCCTTATTTCGATTATGTTGGAGATGCCGGGTAATATTGACCCCATAAAACAGAGGTAGGTACATAATTGGAGAGAGTATGAGAAAAGTAAACAATTTAAATTTCCTGCAAATTAAATGTAAGGCCATGGAATCTTTTAATTAGTATTTAATTTAATAAAAACAAACTAAAATAAGGTCTGCAAATAATCTTAGTGGAAGGAAGTAATAGTATTTTGTGCACCTAGGGAGGGAAGCGTGCTATTACTCCCGCGGGCGAAGCGGCGGTCCGAGCGAGGGCGCCGGCTTCGCCCAAGGGAGTGATGGCTATTACTCCCGCGGGCCAAGCGGCGGCCCGAGCGAGGGCGCCGGCTTCGCCCAATAGCCTTCCCTCCCGTGGGACACACAATATTTTACGTCACGAGGGCCTCGAAATCACCTTTCTTGCAAGCGGGAGAAAAACACTGTTTTCCTCCCTCCAGTAGCGGGAAGAAAGGAGTGTTTTCCTCCCGCTCGGGAGGACCGTACTTGCTTTCCTCCCGCGCGGGAGGGAAAACTCGCTTCCCTCCCTCCATTAGCAAGAGGAAAACACTGCTTTCCTCCCCCGAGTGACGTAAAAGTTATTGTGCATTGTGTAGAGCCGAATATAAACTATTCAATATAGTGGATTACCGAATAAATATAGGTACGTGTATGAAAGTAGTACTTAAACTTAAATATAAGAAGATATAAATATTTTATGTATCATATACAATATTTTTAATATTTTGCATTTACAACTTAGGTACATTAAAATATGTTTTAAATTCGATGCATAAAATTTAAACAACGTACTAAAATTTTTATTAAATACAAATATGGATTTTTAAAGTACAAAAATATTAAAGCACAATAATTTACAATAATTATATACGTAAGTAGTGGCTGATATTTTCCGGTAATTCGGTTTGGAAAAGATAAGCTTTCAGCTGTTTAAAATTTTTAGATATACACATACCTACAGACTGTTTCTGTTTCTATACCTACCTAGATATGGTATACGGGTATTCAGGTATATGTAACATGGTTATACTGATCACGGAAGAGAATATATTTTTAAATTCGGTGTAAGTATTTTTACTCTATTAAAGACAGTAAACATGTTCAAAACCACTGTATATATATATATATATATATATATATATATATATATATATATATATATATATATATATATATATATATCTTTTTTACATTTACTAAAATTTTAATAATATATTAATTTTACCTATATATATATATATATATATATATATATCTTTTTTACATTTACTAAAATTTTAATAATATATTAATTTTACCTAATTATTTTAATTGATCTTAAATGATACCAGATACAGAAAAAATTATAAAATATCAATTGTGTAGATAATAATCACATAATCTTTCATTTAAAATGAAAAAAATGTCTTAAATTAATTATATCATCTTAAAAATGTTAAATTCTTACTCTAGTAACCCTAAAACGTACTTCCACCAAAAACTCACAGTCGACAATTTTGACCCGTTACAATACCCCTCTTATAGACTATGAGGCGAGAGGTAAAAATTAAGTAGGTATAAGTAGGTTTCTCGTTTTAATTATTCATAAAATATTTATCAATATATTTAGAGTGTCCAGAACACAAAGTAGTTTCTATTTTAAAAACCCATCCTTTTATTAATGTCTTTTTTACATAAAAAACCTTTAACACCGTTCTTTCCTTTGATCCTGCATTTCCTTTCTCTGCACTTTTATTACACTTTGCGTAAATTAAATTTTTTGCGAATCGTTCAATGTTTTTTTGCTATTATTAATCATGTAATTACTCCAGAACGAGTATTTAATTAATTTTCATACGAACAACGGTAATTACAGAGGTATGAGATACTTATCTGATAAATTATGTTATCCATGTTGAAGTGTGACACGAATATTTATTAATTCGATAATTATTGGTTACATTTCAACAATATTTAATTTACACCTGTGGAGAGATAATTGCCGATATTGATTGTTGTTTATTGGTGGTACAGAAGATATGATCAATGACAAAAAATTAGGTACCAAATTTCTTATTTTAATAACCGGTTTGATCAAAATTTTCGAGAGTAATAATGTTATTTTCCGAAGATAATATATTTTTTATATAAATTAATACAAAGATCGGGACAAATATACTCGTAAAAAGCATAAAAAAATATAGACGACTAATAAAAGTAGTTGACTTCAACTATCATTGTAATTTTTACCTCTCGCCTCATATTCTATAAGAGAGGTATTGTAATGGGTCAAAATTTTCGAGTATGAGTTTTTGGTGGATAAGCACGTTTCAGGGTCTCTAGAATACGAATTTACTATTTTCACGATGATGTCTGTGTGTGTGTGTGTTTGTGTGTTTGTATGAACCGAGGATTTTTCGTCCACGATAACTTAAAAAGTATCAAACCGTTTATAACCAAATTTCTTATTTAAGGTTTTGATAAGTATCTTAACACCGGATAACATTTTGGTAGAAATCTGCAAACCGGAAGTAGTACTTTTAGAAGTTTGGAAAAGTTTTCCTTAAATATATTGGTACATTATTTATTTATGACAATTTTTGCAATTAAAAATAAAAGAAATTGTGATTATCTATGTGTACAGTTAATTATAAATACAAATTGCTGAATCTGGAAGTATTTAACAATAAAATAAAGTACAATTAATATTCTTGTTGTCCATGATATGAAATTTGTTTCTACATAAAATTTGAATTATTATGACAGTGACATACAGTTGACATCTTTTGCTTGCATATTGGTTTACATTATCGTTTACATATTATGAAGATGAAACTATTAAAATGTAAGTAAAACTATTTATTAGATTAGTAGAATAAGCAGAATTAGGCGAGAGGTCGTGTGGTGGCCACAGCAGATTTTTTCATATTAAGTATATAGTGTTACAAGTCAAGAAAAAAAATTTTTTTTCTCGCAAACGCTTCGTTTAGAAGATATTGGCTTCTGAAGTAAAAAATAGAAATTTGAACAAATTTTGTAAAAATAAATGAATAAATATTACTTATTATCGACTTTATTGCTAAAAACAATAGGAATTTACTAATTTTATTAAAAAATATAGTAAACCGCCAGCCCGAAGGCAATTTGTTATCCCATCTTTCGATGACAGAACGGGTAGCTAGCTACTCGACAATGCTACTTTGTTATTTCTTCGTGATGTTTCCATTAAAAAACGATCACCATGACCATCAGCATATACCTACTCACTATTTTTGTAAATGTACGTTGCATGGCAGTTACTTACTTTACCAAAGGTTTAAACGACCTAAATTTATTTTGTATGAATAAAGGAAGTTCAGTGTCCGATGTGGACATGTTAATCATATTATTCAATTAATGATGTATCAAAAATAATAAAAACATCTTACAAGTAGTAGGATTCTGTGAAAATCTGTAGTTGCTACAGATCTATAAAACTGTAAATATTAAACAAAATCGCAATGAAATTTATAAGCATATGAACACTTTTATATTTGTCAACAAACATTGATGTGATTTTATTCAATATTTAAAGATTTACAAATTTGTAAAACTTATAGATTTGCACAGAATCCCACCATTATGTTAAAACTGGCTGGAATCTGTGAGGAATCCAGGAGATAGTTTCAGTATTAAGTGACAAACAGAAGAGATCCTCCCCATTGCCCCCCTTGTACACATTGATATCTTACATAAGTGACCATCATTCACTAGTTTTGAATTACCTATCTTGTTTTAATAAACACATTTTGTTTCACAAAGCATAGTCTTCGATAAATCACAGATGAATGAATGGAATGTATACATCGCGAATTTTTGATTATTACATTTGTTTGTTGATAAATAAATCACAAACTTGTGTGAAGCATGTTTTGGTCATTTAGGTAAACGACACTCTCCTATATTATATTATATTTGACATTTAATTTTTGTGAAAAACTGAGGAAAATCAATGATTACTTTCAAACATTGTCAATTTTTTTCCAAATTTACAGTTAAATAAACTTGCCTATAAGTAGAATTTTGTAACTATGTATAATATCATTATGATTTAACCTAAATGTTCGGATTATTTAAAATGTTATTTTACATATTTATGTTGTTTAATTTGTGGTTGTAGAAAAAGTATAGTATGTGATTCGTTTATAAACTCTCTAGATACTCGTTTATTATACACTCGCTGCGCTCGTTCCTAAAAAAACTCGTGACTAAAATGACGTTTATAAAACTTGATACATAATTCAGGATAAAGACACTTTAGTCCTATTTCGTGGGATTTAAAATCGAAGCGTAGCTCTGAAAATGAAAACTAAGGACGAAAAAACGGATTTAGGCCTAAGTCTCTTATTGAGGTTCGAGTGCAAATCACGGTCAAAGAAGATTAGGTTTATCAACTAATAAGATTTTTCCGGTCCGGGCGGCACTGGAGGTAGCTCTATACAGAGCGGACTGACCATAATAAGCGTCCGGTGCAATCACCAGGCCGGTTTGATAGTCCCAATCCGCCCCTGGTCTATATAGAGTTTAAATGAACAACATAAATGTTTTAAAAGTTAACAAGATCATTACTAAACATCAGAATTATTGACACATCAACAACTTATTTACACGCACACGCGCACTATGGAAACCTACCTCCAATGATACAGCAGAGACATCTATCTAATGGTACCTACTCATCCTGACCGCATAGAAACAGTGTAAACGGATAGGGAGTCGTACAACCTAATCTTATTTGACCGTGGTTCAAATACCAATTGAGTTTCAGTTTAAAAATATTTTTCTAGTTATTTAGCAAAAGCCCTTAGCGCCTTAGCAAACATGTCTCTTGTAGTGACATTTTGTTTACTTGTCATTCATTTACTTTCTGAGCAAATAAGGTGATTTTATATTATAATAAACCTATATTTAATATGTTTCTGTTAGGTATATTTATTACAGGTCACAATAAACAATTTCTTAATGCTAATATAATTTTGAATTACAGTACCTAATTAGTTTATCAATATAGTCAGTCCAATTTTTTTTTTAATTTGTAAAATTAAGGACTTAGTTTACTTATGATTTATAAAGTGAACATAATAAGTGTCACTAGATGACATTAATTTTTTATTAGCACTAAATAACTTACGCACGTAACTGATGTTGAAAACCACTTTGATAAACTGCTCAATTTTCAGAACAAAAGATTTTTTTATACTACAAATTAAATAATCAGTTATTACACCACAAGAACTTCGAAAATAATCGAAAATTCTGCCGACTGATGAGACGTATATCCATAGAAACAACTCGAGACCGGAGGTCGAGAGGTGTTTTGCGGAAATACGTCGAACCAGGAGGCAAAAGTATTTTCTATTATTTTTGATGATCGAGTGGTATACGCATTGACTATTTCATGAATAAAACAAATTTAACAATTTTAAATAGCACAATTTTATTTATTAGTATAATTACCTCTCGCCTCATATTCTATAAGTCATAGTCATAGTCATAGTCATCCTTCATAGTCAAAATGGTAAGAATCCGAAAAAAGTGCAAAAATTTAGCAGTTTTTGAGATATTCAAAAGTGTTCCGGAGGGTTGCCGAGGTCGAAAACTTGGATTTTGCATCTCAGTCACATCCTATACAAGAAAAAAAATAGAAACCTACTACCACCACTTGATGCAACTTACGATGTACTAAGTTACTGGACTTGTGATGGGTCAAAATTTTCGAGTGTGATTTTTTGGTGGATAAGCACGTTTTAGGGTCTCTAGAATACGAATTACACATTTTTGAGATGATATCTGTGTGTGTGTGCGTGTGTGTGTGTGCGTGCGTGCGTTCGTTCGTTCGTATGTTACAATTTTTTCAGACACGATAACTCCAAAAATATCAAACATTTAAATACCAAATTTTATATTTAAGATTTTAATACGAATCTTAACAAGCCATTAAATTTTGGTTTCAATCTACAAACCGGAAGTAGTACTTTTTAAAAATATTTCAATAAATAATGAATATAAGACAAATATTTTTATTTTAAATGAAAGATTGTGATTATTACCTACAATCGGTATTTTATAAATTTTTCTGTATCTGATATCATTTAAGAATAATTAAAGTATAATACTTATAATTTAGTATTTCGGTATCTTGTAGTCCATGATTGTATCATTTGTTACTACGTAAAATTTAAATCAAATGATTATGACACAATGACATGACAGTCACACTGACAATAGTAAAATATCGTTTATATCTTCTTCTGCAGTGTAAATAAAATTAGTAAAATATATTTGTGAGTATAGTAGCAGTAGTAATAGTACTTATATTATATTAATATATTTGTGTAGGTTATAAGTAAAAAGAATAATGTAGGTATGGCGGGAGGTCTTGTGGTGGCCACGTCAGATTTTTTTTTAATACATTTGAAATATTTTGTCATTTGGTGAAAAATAAACATTTATTATTGTTTGTTGTGTCATGGTTACGGTGAATATACGCATACTATATAGCGTTTTCCACTTGCTGTAAACGAGTGTGCACTCAGGGCAACGTGTGACGTCATGCACTGAACTAGTGATGACCTGGGTTTATTTTCAGTGCGCACTAAGTGGAAGACGTAAGCAATGTTTAGTGCAGTTGCCTATCTGTCAATTGATATAACTACATAACCTTAAAATTATTAATAGTGTATTATCTAGACAGGTAGCATACTCTCAGTACCCTGAAATGAAAATCAATGCAGAATATTTCAAGGTACTACCATATAGTAGAACAAAACATCACAGTATTTTACGTACTTAACATAGGTAGTACATATATTATTTCTTTTTATTTCTCCCACGATGGAATTGTACACAGGAAAGTTGTCTAAATCTTCCTTTTAAAATTCCAAAATTCGTGTTCTACTAAATTTGTAGTTATTTACAACATTAATAAAATTAATTATTTTTAGTCTTTTGTTTTCTCGTAATTCGCAAAAACTTCTTCTAGACTTCTTGATGTTCTTGAATTACGAAAACAATTGGTAAACTTTTGACATTACTCGTCGCCATATTTGCACTAGAACTGTTGCACTTGCTCCTATAGTCAGTGCAACTGAGTGCGCACTCAACTTGCCCTAAGTGCAATTTTAAATGCAAGTGGAAAACGTAACACTAAAAAAGTGCGCACTGAAAGTACAATTGGAAAATGCTGCTCGAATTCAGTGCAGCACTAGTGCGCACCGAGTGCACAAGTGGAAAACGCTATATGTCAATATTCAAAAATATGCACTGGAATAGTTATTTATATAGATAGTTTCTATGGTTTTTGTGAAAAATAATGCATTTTAATTGGTTGAAACATAATGAGGGAAATAGTCTACATAATAGTTATAATAGTCGTTTATTGCATAATGTAAAAATTACACAGTTAAATGGACTTTCAAACTAGAGACACTAAAATTTTCACTATCCTTATTTTTGCAATTTAAAAAAATAATCTTTTTTATCTATAATATAATCAGTATATCAAATTATTTAGGTAATATATATATATATATATATATATATATATATATATATATAAAGTATAAAGTGAGAACAATTAATTAAATTAATTTAATTGAATTTTGTGTGTCATACAATGACACCAAATGTGTGCAATTAAATATCCACGTGCTAAATTTTGTGAATTTAAAAATATTTCTGATCCAGTGCAAACATTTACTGAATTTGAAATGTACCGGTCTCATTTATTTATTAACAGATATTAATTATTTACATTTGAAAAATAATTTTGAAAACAATATAAACACATTTAACATTTAATTTGATTCGGGTTGATGCGAGCAATAATTTTAATTGAAATAAACTTTTTACAACGTAAAATATGCTAAAAATAAAGGATATACAAAAAAATATTAAATACATAATATATTCAACTATTTAGTGTGTTATTGAGGGCGAGTAGTAAATTAAGACATTTTAACGCGTACGCTACTGTGACGCGTTAATAATAATTGTTGAGATTATTAATCGCACATTAACACATGAGTAAGTTACAATATTTTTTCTTTGATCGTAGGTACATTTATAATTAATAAAATTTTATTCTATAATAAAAATATGTTCGGTTAGTAACGCTCGATATTTAGCGCATTAATATGGGTCATTAATGTATAATATTGTTTATTAATGAAACTTATTAATACAAGATCAACGGAAAAATATTTTTCATATTATGTTTGTTGAGTTAAAAACAAACCACCAAAAGTATTTTTCAACAATTTTAATATTTATAAAGTATATTTGTCAATAGCTATTTATTTATAATAATTGTACCTATTGTTAATAATAAAATGAATGCAGTAAAGTAAAAGAAATGTATATTTTATATTAAACATGGGTAATATTTTAACTGCTTAAGGGGCTCGTTCTTCTTTTCGAATTCCTAAATACTCTCGATATTACTTTTTTCTATTTCACTCTCTTCCCCACTACTACGGCTGCCCGAAACCAGCCCGAAAATCGCACTTTGTCGCATCCTAGCTATGCAATGTCATTTTGAAGTTGAAAAATACTGTAAACATGCCTCACTATTCCCAAAATAACTTCTGTATTTTTTAAAGATATTAAGTAAAAAAAAATTATTCAAAAAAGGAAGGTTAGCTGCAGGCTTCTATCCATTTATAATAACCGAAAAAAATCATATCAAATCTTTTCAAATAATGACAAAAAATATCATTTTAAAATATTTTTTACTTCAAATTTCTAGGCCAAAGACAAAAAATAAAAAACTAGAGGCATTAAGGCATTCTTTGTTAATACACTCATATGTAAAAGCATCATTATAGGTATTTCAATTATAACTAAAGTAAACGTGAGAGGCATACACCTCTGTAACGGTGTAAAATTTTGGAATAATATTGAATGGTTTAAGATATCTACATTATTAATTTTTCACGCTACACACTACTTTGTGCATATGAGGAATATTTTATTAGATGACTAAGAACTGTGAAATGTGTATGCAAATAATCTAACATATAAATTTATATTATGAATGTATATGTTACTTTTACAGCGTTCAGAATTAAAACTGCAATATGTTGACTAACCCCGCGATATAAAAATAAAGCCAGATTTTATTCTTAAAGCAACTATCATACATCTTGTCCGCAAATGAAACTTCTTCTTTCTGGTCTGTGCACTGTGCATATTGCTCACTGCTCAGCAGTTGAGCTTGCTGCTTGCGGAGAAGATAAAATTTCATGTAGTATGCAAACAAGTCTGTCTTGTCAGACAAAGTAAAATGTGAATCTTCTGTCGTAATGGAAACTATGTCTGTTTGTTTCAATGTTTGTTGCTAAAACGTACAAATCCTGAAATGTTTTGACTTTTGTCATCGCTGAGTTTTACGAGAGAAATTGAAAATTTATTTTTATCATTTCGTCCCCTGCTTCATACTAACTAGGTAACTCGAACTTTGAGTGTTTTGAGTTATCTACGATCTACGTGGTCTTGTCTAGTTTTTCTTATCTTTTTAGTGCTATAACTAAATATGTTCTATTTTGATTCCAAAGCGTAGAAATCCAATAGCAGAAAGTAAATAAGTCTAAGATTTTGTAAAAATTTTATTGCTATAAGTTGATACCTAACTTGAGATATGAGATATCTAGTTCTAGAAGCAAAATATCCTACAATTTACAGCAACCACTTACCGCTTAAAATATTTATCTAATAATAATTGTAGGTAGGTACTATAAAATCATAAAATAGTATTTTGTGCACCTAGGGAGGGAAGCGTGCTATTACTCCCGCGGGCGAAGCGGCGGTCCGAGCGAGGGCGCCGGCTTCGCTCAAGGGTGTAATAGCTATTACTCCCGCGGGCTTCGCCCAAGGGAGTAATTGCTATTACTCCCGCGGGCCAAGCGGCGGCCCGAGCGAGGGCGCCGGCTTCGCCCAAAAGGGAGCAATAGCCTTCCCTCCCGTGGGACACACAATATTTTACGTCACGAGGGCCTCGAAATCACCTTTCTTGCAAGCGGGAGATAACACTGTTTTCCTCCCGCCAGTACCGGGAAGAAAACTGTGTTTTCCTCCCGCCCGGGAGGAAAGCATGTACGATCCTCCCGAGTGGGAGGGAAAACTCGCTTCCCTCCCTCCATTAGCAAGAGGAAAACACTGCTTTCCTCCCCCGAGTGACGTAAAAATTATTCCTGCACAAGTACAACACAAACCGGGAAGACAAATATGAGAAAAAGGACTTAGTGTAACGACTAAATAAATTATTTGTTTATATTTTCGTGTACTGTACAAACTACCTAAATATCTTAAAATATGTATTATTTTCCTCAATGCTTTTATTAAAAAAAATATAATTTGATGTATACCGGGTGTCCCACGAAAATGGTACGGTCGAAATAACTTTTTTATTTATGAAGCAATCTCAATAAAAATTTTCATGTGTAAACTAGCCATAAGACGACGAAGACATCAAAATATGTATGATTTACAAAAATATCACTTCCGGTTAAACCGGAAATGACATCAACTTTCTTATTTCAAATGGAACATCCTATATATTTTTACATATTTCAATTCTACATATAATTCTGAATCCAATGATGTATCACTAGTTTAGATTTCATACAAAATATCCCAATAAAAAATTTGACATTTGTAAAAACAATTGACGCAAAAATATAGTATTTATAGTATTAAACAATTGACACAAAAATATAGTATTTATGAACAGAATTTAACAATACTATGCCTATTGTTAATAAGTATTTTCACCTATTGCATGTCAATTGTCTTTACAAATGTCAAATTTTGTAACCTTTCTTGATTTTCTTTATTTCTTTTTCTTGGGACATTTTGTACGAAATCTAGACTTGTGATACATCATTGTATTCAGAATTATATGTAGAATTGAAATATGTAAAAATATATAGGGTATTCTATTTGAAATACGAAAGTTGATGTCATTTCCGGTTTAACCGGAAAATATATTTTTGTAAATAATATATATTTTGATGTATTCTTATGGCTAGTTTGCCTATATAAAATTTTATTAAGATTTCTTAATAAATAAAAAAGTTATTTCGACCGTACCATTTTCGTGGGACACCCGGTATGTAAGTGCAAAGCGGATATAGTTTATTTTACATCGTATCGTCAAACCCCAAGGAGAAAAACGATAATTCATGTAAAAATTATTATTTTTTAAATAAGAAATTTCAAATTGAGTTTTCTCGGTGAAAACTGTTTTTTAAATTACAGTTATATTATTCAGTAAGACTGGTTTGAAACGATTACGATTGAGATTAACCGTGATCGCAGATTATCGTGCTTTTCTGATTAATTGTAATCGCCGATTATTATGCGATTAAAAATCGTAACGTAAAACTACAGAATTGTAATCTAGTACCTAGTACCTATAGTTTTTGAGTTAAGCTGCACTAAAAAAACAAACAGAGGAACAAAAACTTTCAGTATATCCTTTCGTTAAAGTTTTTATATACATTTTCAATCTTACCTTCTATGGGCCGCTCTTCGAATAGAAAAATTTCCGGTATAGAAAACAGAATACTGATTAGCCATGCCGATATCACCAGCACACGAGCTCGCCGCCCTGAAATCAAACACATTCATTTATTTCAAATCATTAAACCTATGTTTCATCAAATACATAATTCACACGAATCTCACTATACATTAAGTTAATTAACTAATTAATCCTGCGGCAATATTCGAAAATTTCAATCATATTTAACACTCACCGTGTTTTATATATAACAAATTAATTTTCCAGAAAAAATAAATTAGCACGTGGTTAAAATTGATTTGATACAGATTTTAATTATCAGTTTAATTAATTCAGAACAGTTGACATATTTTGTTCTGTGAATTGCTTTAAATTCGCTGTACCTACTATCAATAATAATTATGGTTGTCGTGAGATGAGGCGAATTATCTCGTCTCGAAATTATTTTTTTTCACGACATGCGGAGAAAACACAATTTTCTTCTCGCGAAATAGTGAGGAAAGTGAGTTTTCCCTCTCTAGAGAGGAAAGTAAGCAGTGTTACTACCAGTGTTATTTGACGACGAAACATTTCAAAAATTATAAGTAAATGTATTATTTTATTGAAAATTCTGATTTTATAGTGATATACTGTAAACTATTATTAACAATTATTACATTTTATACTTTCTTTTTCTACAATTTCACGATTTTAGAACTTAAATTTAATTTGGCATATTGGCAGCAGTGAAACATTTCGTTGTTTTTTAACGTCATTCTGACAGATGACAGTTATAACCTAACTTCTAATGTGTTTCTTCTACATTTACAATGTTTGTAAATATGTCGTGAAAAAATGTTGTGTCAAACACGAGAGGAAAACCCTTTTCCACTTCAATCTCGAGGGGGCAAATGAAGCGCTTTCCTCTCTAGTTGGACAAATAACTATTACATCATCTCGGCAATATAACTTCTCGACTTGAGATAGAGCTGAAACGAATTTAGACGAAGCATCAAGATAAGACGTCTCGTGTCTCAATTTTAAATATGCATATACCTTCCTACCTATTTTAAATAATAATATATTTTAATATTTTAATATCTGTTTTGTGTTTATTACAATAAAGTCAAAACGCACAAAATTGTTTAATTAACACAAAGTACCCACTATTAACTGCATGTTAAATTTAACAGGTGTGATTTTGTACTAAAACGAGACAAGAAGAGACGAGGAGCAGAGATATAGGCCGTCTCATTTCGTCTCGGCAGATATTTATCTCGTCTCGTGACGAAACTATTTTAATTAAAAATGCATTTTTCTGCTATCTTCGTTTTTCCACTTTGTACAGTAATATAAATGTTCCTAGTTTCGAGTTCGAATTTATACTTTTTTTTTTGGATCTCGTGTACTACAACAGTGACGAGTTTAGTATCTGTCGTAGCATTGTAAAATTTGATTTTTTATATACAAAGACTGGGCATGTAGATATATTAAAAAACACAAAGTCCCATCATTTTATATCACTCAAGACGGGTATTAGGGTCTTTATTTATTTCAGTTCAATCAACCAAAACTGAGATGTGGGACTCACGAAGGATATTGGGTTGTTTATTTAGTTCAGTTCAATCAGAGTTTGTACTAAAACTGAGTATATTGTTTTTTTTAAATTCAGTGCAATCCAGAGTGTCTACAAAAACCAAGTCTATGAGAATCAAGAAGGGTATAAGGTTGTTTATTTAGTTCAGTTCAGAGTTTCTATAAAAAGTCTCGGCATATTGTGTAATAAAATTATATGACATTGCAGAGTCATTTAGAAAACGACTAATTTTATAATTTTATTAGCCTGCGACATATCTACTATCGAAATGAAATCTATGTATTCACTTGTTATTAATTTTTAATTTACTATTTTCATTCATTCGCATCATCGGCTATGGTGAAGATGTCTAGGTGTAACTTACAGCTGCCGGTGAAGTTCATGGGATGCGTGATGGCGTCGTAACGGTCGATGGAGAGTGCGACAAGCACATACGTGCTGGAGTAGGTAACCGTCGCCTGCAGGAAGCGGATGAGTTTGCACGCCACGTTGCCCGCGTACCACGCCACTGTCATACGCCAGATTATGTCTGTTAGCACGCTGATTAGCCCCACCGTCAGGTCTGAAACAACAATAAAAATACATTGATGCATAATACAACATTTTCTCAGATTTTTCCTAAGACCAAATATTAACTAAACGAGTAAAGGGCAAGTTTTACGTGACGTTTCGAATTGAATTGTCATTTCATATTTTCATTACGCCTTTAACAACCAATACGGTCAAAGTAATCTTCACGTGACCCAAAACTATCACTATCTCTCTCGACAATATTTGAGTCAAGTTCTATATTGGAATTGTATAGGCGAGTGTATAGGGCATTATCAATCTAGTTCATATTTTCCTTCCTTTCTGCTAAGTATTATTTAACTTTCTATATTATGCTTATATTTATTATTGAAAATGGGAAGTACTATGGAATTAAATTTCCACAAGAGAAGTGACATTTAAATATCTGTTATGCAATATTTAGTTTTCTTTTTATATAATACACAGGTAGGTATGGTTAAGTTATTAATCTTCCACTGGTTTTATAAGATCTTACAAACTCTCATGTATCACATCAGATTTATTAGTAAAACAAGCACTTAGTAGTTTACAAAACTTCGTACATAATAATTATATAAACATCCATTTTCCTTTAACCCTCGTTTTGTAGGTACCTACTCCGTAGTAGATTTTATTAACTGAATGTTTGTTTCGCGAATATATGTGATTGATATTGATAAGTTTGTAAGATCATACTAAACTCTGATAAAGGTAAGAATAAGAATAAAGCTATATAATCGTCGGTTGTGTAAGAAAAATAAATAAATTTTCTAAAACTTCATTTCAGGTACTTAAGCTTTAAAATATAATGTATTGGGTTAAAATTTGCAATGCCAGTTTCCTTTCACGTTCTGTATTAACCCAAAAAAAAGAAATGTTATCTTACTAAAGCTAAGAGAAAGAGATGCCTCATTTTTTATTATTATTGATCAGAAAGTTATTTCAAAACTTTTGTGATTTTCAGAAATTCTGAACTTAAAAACTTTTTTATTTTGTGCAAGTTTTTGACATCTTTGTAGGTATGTATAAAATTTACAACGAGGATACACGCACTTCCGAAAAAATCTAAACAAAAAAGTTTAACAGTGATTAAATTTTACGATAAATTAAGCTAAGCAAAATAGAAAACAATAAACAAGAAAATCTTTATTAATTATGTGTTTTCAATATCGTATTTTTAAATTTGAAAATATCTCATATAAACAAATTTTGTTTTTCTCAAACGATAGAAGTTTTTGTCTTATGAAAATGATAATAATAACGTATTTTTCTTTTATGATTGAAGTAAATTATTTGATTCATTTGAAATACACAGGCAAATAGAGAACTTATTATTTACATTGGCTTCTGTTTCTTGTCATTTTTTTCTCGTTTATTAAATGGTTCATTTATCGAAAAATAGACACAAAAAGTGAAATTTCACGGAGGTGATTGAGAACGTTGACATCCCCTTTAAAGTGGACACAGAGTCGTATTTGGATTATTTTACAAAAACAACATCTGTGTTATATTATATTTTCTTTTAAATTAGATTTTCACATACACATTATACCGTCTCCCGGGAGAAGTGGATCAGCCTGGGTGATACATGGATCAGCCGTGTTTTTTCGAAAATTTACCTGCATATATATTTTAGAAGTAGAATAGTACAGTAAATAAAGACACAAAAATCCCATTTACTTAAAAAATACTTAATGGCAATTTTGAGAGGGTGTTTGGGGGCATGTCCTAAGTCTAAAACCGAGTTTTCGTATTCGAGAGGGTGGGGGAAGGTACAACAATCTGTCAATATGGGGGTAAATTTGTTTTTATTTTTTATCTTTGTTACTATCGCCTGTACATTTAAGTTCAACTGATGAAATTTGTTGAAAATAAAATATTATTTCTTATAATACGAAAATCAAGGTCGTAGATCAACTATATCAATGACAATGACCGGTCATAGGTCAAAAGTGAGGGATGGTTTTTATTTTTCGTAAATACCGTGAAATTGGAGAACTTTTTCGCATCCTGCCTCGGTACTATTTTAAAGTACTTGAAATTACCTCCAAATGAGTGCTCTCACACTCTTCTACAATAAATAAATTTCTATGAATCCAACGACCAAATTGATAATACGTGATTTTGTTGGTATGATTCACGAGGTGAAGTGGATCATACTTTAACATTTAAAAAAACTATAGGTCCGAAAAAAGATGTACGGCTTAATCGATAGCCTTATCATAAAGAAATGTATAAGTATTATAAATTTCATTGAAAATATTGAAACCGTTTAGAAGAACTCGCAGAAAAATCTTTCATTTTGATCCACTTGCTTCCGGTTGACGGTATCACGAGTTTAGATTGTTACAAGAGTTGTTGTCTAGGTAGCATTTTATGTCATAATTATTTATCGATGCTGTAGGATAATAACAAGATTTCATCAAATAATCTGAACGTTTTGCCAAAAACATAATAAAACCACGAATGATTAAGATGAAAGGTGTACGAAGATAAGGATAGAGAGGGATTGATGAAGCATTAATACATATTGCTCTTTACTTTTTAAGCGCTATATGAAATATAGGTACTTATCGTAAAATGTAAAATTAATGTAACAAAAAAAAACTAACACATTGAACAATGCTGTAGGTACTCTAAGTTTCATAGGACATTTGGAAATAAAACTGAGATACCTACTTATTTATAATATATCTACCTACGTCACGTAAACAAAGAAAATTCCAAAAATAAAAGAAAACATTTCAGTATATCCTCTTTAATGTTACAAAACTCATGTCATAAATCCAATAAAAGTAGTATAATATGGATAGGTATATTCGTTACATAATTTCTACAATTTTTTTTAAATTATTTCATTTACTAATTATCTAATTGGCACCCTTTTCCAGAAAAAGAATTACAAAAATGGCCAATTTACATTGCAGAGGATAAAATTAAATACTGAAACTCAGTTACAAAGCTTTAGAATGAGAAATAAAAAGAAGGACACAGGAAATTAAACGTTATTGCACAATTAACATTAATCTAAATAAAACAAATTCATTTACATTCTGTAGTTCTAATAAAAAGAGAATTTGCATAGTGGTAATTAACTAAATTTATCTATAACTCGTTGGAGTAATTAGTAATTACAAATGTTGCTATAATAAAATAAAAATTATGCTCTACTTTCAGGACTACATTTAAAGATGCACTAAATTAATTTTAATTTTAGCGCCCTAATAAATTAGGTAAATACTAAGAAATTATGACCACTAAAGATGTTGGGAGTTGACAATAACATAACGTAGTAATATGAATATGTAAATTGTATTAAACAATGAATCCGACATGCCTATGTCACACCGGCGTGGCATGAATCATGGTGTTCGATGTGGCGTTTTGCCGCAAGAAAAACTATCAAAGTTTTTGAAAATTATTTTTGAAAGCTGAGAATTAAAATTCATAATTCATCAATATTTTGTGTTAATTAAATCAATTATTAGTTCATATATTAACAAAAGCTTAAAGTGTTGTATTCTTATTATTTTATTATATACTTATTGTTATTATTTTTACATCAATTATTCCCCAAATATCAAATAATAAATATTGAAGACTCACTGTGAAATCAGCAACAAATTTCAATGTCAAAATGCTCGATGGAATAACGGCGATATAATTTTATTACGTTGTTTATTTGTTTATCGAGCACAGTGCTTCATGCCATGCCGGTGTGACATGGGCATTTCGAAAATGCATTACCTACTAGAGAGTGTGGTAATTTTTGCTATAGGTACCTACAATTAAAGTAGATATAAGCATTGCTTTATATGAATATTTGAATTTTATTGGTAGATTAAGAAAACCGCCATCTTTGTTTATTTTGCTGTTAAAAATTACATGCACGTCAGTTTGGTAAAACAACGGAGATAGTTAAAAATGATTCTCTATAAATTCTACTCTGCATGGTCCAAAAAATTGATATCTTAACCCTAGTAATTTCTACTAATTTAATTGTGATTTTTTTCTGCGGCATGAAATTGGACTAAACCTTGATCATCCCTGATGAAAAATTGCGCCACATTTTCTTTAATTCTTAATAATTTGAACCTTCGCCCCCTATCTTATACAAATATAACCTGGATTTTCGTTCCTGTTAGACATGAAAGTTTGTTTAGTTTAGTGCAAACTCGAGTTCTAGTTGAAACAAGTTAAATATAACGGCCTGAGTTTGTTGGGCGTAATTTTAGTGGGCTTGCGCTTGATCTTTGTTTGTGGAAAATGATGCGAAAATACATGACGATAGGTTTAACAAAAATCGGATATGACAATTTGAATTTGTAAGCATCAGTGAGATTTATTTATTAAAATTGCAAGCATATAAGTGATCTTATTTTAAAATGAATTGCAAGCAAGAGCGAAACAAAAAACGGCAGACTGGCAACCACTTGTAAATAAATAAGTAGGCTTACCTGCAATTGCTAATTGTTTGATGAAAAAATTCATCCTAGATTTTCTTCGTTTGTTGATACTTAACGTGAGAAGTACTGCAGAGTTTCCAAGAACTATCATTATAAATAAGATCCATAATATTGTAAATTGTTCAGTCTGAAACAAAAAGAAATAAACAGGAATTAATAATTACAGTGCAAAAAAATATACTAACTTTTATTAGTACTCGTAATAAATTTTAACCCACGTACATGATCCCCAAATGAGTATTATTTTACATAATATATAATTAACAAATGAATAAAGTATATTAAACTGTTCTTAGAATGTTTGTTAATATCTCTTCTTTTGCGTTGAAGTTAAATTATTTATTTATTTGTTCCTATTTTGTTGTAAAAATTATTTTTGCACAATTAGTCTTTTTATCAACTTACCATGCCTGTTTCCAAGGCAGTATGTTGATCTTACCGGTTGCTAGGCTAAACGAAAATTAACAAAACGGTAAGTAATTTACTTACCGTTCTAGAACGATCAGTAAATTTAATATTAATTACGAAGAAATTAATATTTGCGTATGGAGAAAAAAGACCAATAGCGCAAAAAATGATATAAACATCACGAAGGTTAAGGAATTACCGATTCAGACAAAACATTGTCTTCCATCGGTAAACTGTCCTTACCGTTCTTGATACTTAATATACTATTTGTGTACAGCAAAAGAAATTTACATTTTCTTAAAATTCCGAGTTTATAAGAATTAATTTCAGTATATAATTAACATTTTATTGAAACAATTTGATATAAATAAAAACGGATCAACTTTAATTTAACATTGTCAAGAGATTTTCTAAGAACATTTATCCATATTTTGCTGTCATTTTTTTATGCAAAAACGCATATAACAGCGTAAACTAGGATTCCGAATAATTAAACTCGTAATTTTTTATTTATTTTTTTAAACAAATTAGAGTTATTATTTGCTTAGAAAAATAATTATACACTCAATTCAATATAATTTTAATAAACGTTGTTGTATAAACGCGAAATGTGCAAGAGGATATTATGTCTGGCAGTGTTTGTAAATAAGAAATTATGTTGCATTGCCCATGATTCCCAAATGGGGATCACATTAAAAACACAGAATTTAAGTAAAAAAATTGTTTTTTTTTTAATAATATTTTTTTCCTTTTATTGTAATTTTGCATATATTAGTTATAAAATTTATTAAAAATAAAATTTGGGTGTTACTGGGTTAATGAGGACTTAGAGAATAATAATAGAAGTTTATAACTACCACGCAGATAATAATTTATTATGAATCTATAAAAATCGTGGTGAAAACAAAACCATACGATTTTCACAATATTAAAAAAATTATTAAAAAATGAGACTAGTTTAGACCTTTAGAGAAGCTTGATACAATTCGGTCATTTTTTTAATTCACCGATGGTATACTGACATTGTGTTTAAACATTTGTGAACATTTTTACCATGTAAAGGAGGTCGTGTTTATTAATTAGTTGCAAAATAGCGGTAAGTTTTTGTTAAATAGTTTTTAAAGTTAACATTTAATTTGAATAGTTTCTAAAACGCAAGTTAGTCCGGGGCCGGGAGCATAGTGTTTTCCGTGGCAAAGTTAATGAAGGCAAGGTAACAGTGGTACCAATTTATCGGTAGAAATATATAGTTTAATAATTTCCATGGTAACACTCTCACGGGTGTTGCGTATGACTTTGCACTATAAACAAACTCGGTCGCTATCTAACCGATTTTTTTTTAGCTTGTTGGAAAAAAACTTTCTTAGCAATTATTGGGAAAATCTAATATTTTGGTTACTACTTCAATTTAAAGTAATTAACTATTTCCTTTACTTTGTTTCAAAATATACAAAAACGACTGTAACTTTCAAATAGATAATAATAATAATAATAATATCAACTTCCGGTTTCAAGCACTAGATTTCTCAGACTTTTTTCTATCTACAATTTAAACAGAAAATAAATTATTATTTTTAATAATTCTTGTGCGTAATCAGGTTTTATTTCTAAACGAATTAAGATACAGACTTCCGATTTCCAGAATTGGATTCCTTGCGCTTTTTTCTATATAAGAGCCATTATTTCAAATACATATTTAAATGACTTGAGCTGAAATTTCAAGTGTTTCTCCGAGAAAATATAGTGAAATTCTAGTATTTTTTTGTTTACTGTTTAATCATCTATAATTTTTTCAAAACGATATATTGAATTGCGGTTTTTAAAATTAGATTCTTAAAACATATTTTTACAATTTGCTATAAACAAAAAATCAATCAAGAACCCATTTAGACATGATAATTGATTAAAAACAATAAATGAATAAAATACTTCCAAATATTAAATCAAATAAATAGCTCATTTATTAAGATAAATTGAAAATTACTTTTACCTAAAATACTTTTTATTTCGGAAATAGGTGTAGCAACATTTTCTGTTTGTTTCACGAGATCAATATTATATTTTGCTACTGTTATGTGGTCAATTTTTAAGTACATTGATAATGATAAGTTACTTATATGTTTACCTATGTGTTACTACGTTTCATTTTTCTATCTTTTGTAATCTTTAGCTCCTAAAGATAAACGCATTTGACGAGTTGCGTCGAAACTAGGTGGAGTAAAAACAAATTTCTAGGGTGATTCCTATACTTGTTTCTTGTAATTCAATATAATCATATAACTTGTGAATTACAGTAGTATAGTTGATTAAATTAATGTAGATAAATTAAAATTGAAATTTTTGGGACTCTTAAAGAGTACTCCTGCTAGTTTAAACCAGACTACCTATACGAAAATCGAAAAATAAAAAATGACATGACTGCATCCTTGTAATTTATGCTTTTCTTTAACTAATGCTTCTGTCTAGTGTTGCCGTCTAGACAAGACAAGACAAGACTTTGCAAATCTTGTCTTGTCTTGAAATTTCAAGACAAGACTTTAGTAAGTCTAAGTCTAGATTAAAAAGTCTTGTTCTTGTCTTGTCTAGATACAAGACTCTAGATAGGTTTTCAAGACTCTTGATTAACCTGCGCATATGCGATATTACGTTTAAATTCTTGGATTACGGGCCGCCTTTATCAAGCTATTCAAGCTCGAGTGGCATGAGCTTCGTATTATACCTATACTTATTTTATATTGTATATAAAGATTATTACTAATCATTACTCTAATTATCGTAAGTTTTGTTGTAGCACTGATGATGGCTATCGTGCAGCCGAAACGCTTGCTTTAATAAAATATTAAATTGTAACCTCTTCTTTTTTTATGACTGATGCCGAATAGTTGTTGTTATTCCTAATAAATATAACAGTCGAGAAGTCCAACGTATATATTCTGTTGTATCTATTATCAACACATTTATTGATTTATTGAGTAGGTAAGTACAAGTAAACTTTCTTAATTTAAATTGACAGCAATACTTTCAATTTTGGTTGAAACTTATCTTATAATGTACCTATGGGAGTAAAAAATTCATATTACCTCCAACTTACTCGTTAATCAAGAGTCTTGAAAATTGTCTAGAATTTTGACAAGAGTCTTGATCTAGAATAACAAAGTCTTGTCTTGTCTTGAAATTTCAAGACAAGACTTTTGCCAGTCTAGTCTTGATAATCTAGACAAGACAAGACAAGAGTCTAGAAAGTCTTGATCTAGACGGCAACACTACTTCTGTCTGACAAGAAAAACATACAATCTATTAATTTGAAAATCAATTAAATTTTCAAACTAACTCTCATTGTGGCAGACATTTCTCTGCAAAAATAACAAACAGATCAAGTGTGCGATGGCCACACAAACAATCAAACTGTCTCACGATCGCGATTGCCCATTTTCTCATCGTTTTCATTCCGAATCACAGAGTTTTTCTCCTCCAAAAAACAAACATTGAATAAAAAATAGTAAGAACTTTGACTTTTCCAAATATCTTTTTTATTAAAGATGTTTGTTATTCAACTGTCTGCCGACATTTCCAGCACAATTGTGTACAAAACATTGCATCTAAAAAAATAAATTAGAATTATTTGAGCTAGATCAAAAATGCTGCTGATTATTTTTTCGATAGTCTTTAAACTTAATTTATAGGTGATTAGCTTTTTAGGTCGTTGTTAAAGAAAACAATGAATAATTATTTTTCCATGGAGATTAGTTATTTGTATTTTGTCTTATCGGTTTCTATAAATAACACATGGTTTTTAAACCCGTCCTAAATATATAGGTACCATGGATTAATACATATTAAAACATACATTATCTATAATTTTTTTCTTTTATCCAATTTTACATAGTACCACCTATTTACAATTTTAAATATCTTTAGTTTATTTTTTATTAAAGTAGATTAACAAACTATAAAAATAGTTATATTATCTAGTCTGTAAAGAAGAATATTTTATTACGTGTGGAATATTATTTTTCTCGTCTGGCGACTCGAAAAATAATAGCTGATTCTCTTCAGCAATCGAGTGCACAGGCATCTGATTGGTCGAAAGACGGAGCTAAAGTTGTACTTTTCACTACGATTTAGCTAAGTCATATTATCATAAAAACAATCATTTTTTCAAATAATAAAAATAACAGATTTAAATTTACGTATATATACCTAGATAATATTTTTTGAAATATATTTGTGACCAAATAATTATCAGTCTAATATAAAATAATTATAATATTGGTGCTAATGTTCACCTGTTTTATGTAACTGGAATTTTTACTAACATAATAATGTTGTAGTTAAATTTTAGGTACCTACTTATAAAATTTAATCAGGACATATTCGACGACATTAAGAAACGAGGTAGGTAACTTTAAAAATTGAGTAGGTATTATATTTTTAGAAAACTTTTTTTTATTAATATAAATCTTTCGGTTTTAAATTCTGTAATATATTTTACGTCACTCGGGGGAGGAAAGCAGTGTTTTCCTCTTGCTAATGGAGGGAGGGAAGCGAGTTTTCCCTCCCGCTCGGGAGGACCGTACTTGTTTTCCTCCCGAGCGGGAGGAAAACACTGTTTTCTTCCCGGTACTGGCGGGAGGAAAACATTGCAAGAAAGGTGATTTCGAGGCCCTCGTGACGTAAAATATTGTGTGTCCCACGGGAGGGAAGGCTATTCCTCCCTTGGGCGAAGCCGGCGCCCTTGCTCGGGCCGCCGCTTGGCCCGCGGGAGTAATAGCAATTACTCCCTTGGGCGAAGACGGCGCCCTCGCTCGGACCGCCGCTTCGCCCGCGGGAGTAATAGCACGCTTCCCTCCCTAGGTGCACAAAATACTATTTATTATAAAATACAAACGTTTCGATTCACTCTGCCGTTTTAAAATTTAATATTATTTATAATGTGATGTATACGTATAACTTTAATAATTTTGAAAACTAAAGGTGACTAAAATACATGACAGCGTTGTCGTCTTTTAGTACTACTTACAAAATCTAGAAGAAAAGTTTTCAAAATATTTGACTAAATATTTAAAAATAAACGCTCACACTTCAAAGTAATATCTCCAGCTGAACGCAAAATAAAAATCTCTTTTTATTCGTTTCTATTTAAAAATAATCGGCATTTAATTGACAATAATTTGCATAAATTGGCACTGAAACCACCACACAGTGTGTACGGCACATTCGGCACATACGGCACATGTTACTCGCAGTAGTTAGAATTTATAACACAATTAAACATAGTTTACAAAGCACTTAAATTTGTTCTCTGATCGTCTATCACTTTGCCGATATTATTTTTCAAGTGTGTGTTTATGCGTTTGTAGACGCATAAAATTGGATTTCGTTGCGGAAGTTTGATATTTTGTTTATGATTTAGAAGTTTAATATCCTGAGTTACTTTGAGAAAATGTAAATATTTGTGTGGGGGAGGATACAATTGCTGTTTGTTTTACGAGCATTATGAAATTTATAATTAGATATTTTCAATGGGTTCATCAATCATTATCAAAGTTATTTGTGACATAATCGTTTTTATATAATAGTTATTTACTTTACAAGTGGGCAAAGTATGGAATTACCCACGAGGGAAATATTAACTCACGAGGCCGAAGGCTGAGTGAGATAATTTTCTCGAGTGAGTCATTCCTTTTTGCCCACGTGTGAAGTAAAACGTTTTATCCAACACCTCTAAATAACTGCTTAAATATTTAAAAAATATTAAGTTCCAACCTAAAACATCGTTACTATGGTGACTTCCAACAAAGAACAATTATTTACCTACAAGTGGGTATAATAATATATAGTGGATAATCTATTATTTTGCTTGTTTAGCATAACCATAGTTATAATGCTTTTTTAAGAGGTGTTAGATTAAATAATTTATGTAATTTACAAATTATTATATATAGACACGTACACGTAGTGAATATTTCTTTGTATATATTAGTTGTCATGTTTTTATTTTAACCAGATAGAAGGAAGTATATTTTTCACATTTTGGTTTTGTTTATTAGTTGCTTTTAGGCGGTAAGTAAATATTTTAACTATCCAAAATTGTTTTTTCATAAAACCGATAGTTTTAGGTATAAGTTAATTAAAGAAATAATATAATTATAATTATGTGTCTCTGACCATAAGCCTTTTTGTGTTCTCCAATGATTACAAAATCATGAGATCATGACTGTGTCACTAAACTTCATTCTTGATCTCATAAATGACACTAACGAAACTATTTACTATTTGGTATTGGATTACTAATTGAAATATTATAAATATATTTTTAAGTAATATGCTCCCGAAAATCGATAGGTAGGTATATTGCGAACCGTTTTGAGTCCGAATAATAATATTTTAGCGAATCCTGTCCTTTAAAATAACGTGGATGAGATATTACTTACATTTTATATAGGATTATTTTCTTTGATTTTAATTGTTTCATCACTTACGTTTTTCAAAATTTTATTTTTATGTTATATTTTAGAATAATTTCGTATAGTTACTAAACAAATTTAGAAAGCATTTATACTTTAAAAATTTGTATTTAGTACAGAAACTGAGTTTTAGGGGACTCTCGTAATTTAAATACTCGGCTTACGCCTCGTCCGTAAATAAATTCATCCTCTAAAACACTATTTTGCGTACCTTGTTACATAAATAACTATTAGGCAGGTGTTTGACAATAAAATATTAGCTATTTGAATATAGAATCCTGTTGAGTGTGAATTTAATCGGTTTAAGACAACTTCTATTTTTTTTTTAGTTATGGCCGTTTAGTTTACCGCTTACCGTTTAAATTTAATAATTTGTTTGTAAACTGTATTTCAATTTATTGCTCAAATTCAATAATTTGCTGCTCGTTTAATCAGCTAAATGAACCAATTTTTTACCTGAATATTAAATATTTACAGTGAAAATGTAGTATGAATAATTATACCGGGTCTGCTTGAAAACTGTTATATAGGAAATACAATGCTAATTTTTAAATTTTGATATAAGTAGTTAGACGAAAGTTGTAAAAACAAAACTCGTTAAAAATTACTCAATATGAGACGCGCGATCATATTGCTTTGTTAGTTCTCGAGCAAAAAAGAAAATAGGCATTTATAGCACCATGATGAATGAGAACTAAATTTATATCTGCGTAAAATGTTTTTTGTAAAATAAAATCCACTCCACTTGCAATTCTCATGTATGTTACGATGATTAACTAGCAGATGATGAGTTATCACTCGAAACGTCCTATTAAATAAATATTAATATCTCTACTAAACTATTTACTAAAATATTTCGGACTACAAAGGCCTTCCACATATTTTCATCAATAAAATGTTTAGGTCCTTCAAATCTTTTCAAATTTAACGTACCTAATAAGAAAATATCTATAGAGCGAGTTGACTACTCAACTTTTTATTTACACATCTATTTTCGACATTTAAATTTGTCAACAGGACGACTTTGGGAGTCGAACAATAGTAAAATAAAATAAATAGGAGTTGGAGCAAGTTTGTAGACAATTTTTTGCCGAATCTTGGAAGAACTTCTAAATTTGTTACATTCTTTTTGTCAACAACAACTGTCAACAAATAGACTTGACGTTTATGCACTTACATAGTTGCAGACTTTTAAAAGCACTACATTAAAGTTTTTAGATTCAAAACTATCACATTAAGAAAGACAGACAGCAAAAGGGGAAGAAATACTAATGCTAATTACATTTATTCAAATTAATTCAGCTCGTGACATTCCGACATTATACAACCAAAATTTCCAACTTTATAATCCCTCTGTGACATGTGAAGTGTGTTTATGAAAATGTTTTCTCATATGAAGTCTAGTTTTCGCCGTTTGGTCGCAGATGTGGGCGACAAGTCGTTGTAAAAGAGACAACTCAACTAACTTTGCGAATTTGGAATGAAAATGCAAATAGACAACATAGACACAATTTGTGTATTGTTGCAGTAATTATGCAAAATAGTTCCACATAGTTCGTGAAGAATTTGTTGAATATGTTTCAAACAATCTGTAGCACAGAATTTCATTAATAGTTTATAATTTGTAGGTGCCGATGTTTTAGCAAAATCTAAAATTTGTTTGGATTTCAAACGTTTAATATAACTAATATTACTAGCACGTAGTTCGAAAACAGATTTAAGTATGAATAATATAGTTATTTGTCCAACTAGAGAGGAAAGCTCTTTTTCCACTCTCGCTCGATTGCCTCACTCGCTTCGCTCGTGACACAAACCTCGAGCTCGAGTGGGCAAAAGAGCTTTCCTCTCGTGTTAGACACAATATTTTTTAAAAGACATTTAAAAACATTGTAAATGTAGAATAAGCACATAATTAGAAGGTAGGTTATAACTGCCATTTGTAAGAATGACGCTTCAAAACAATGTTTCACTGCAGCCAAATTAAATTTAAGTTATAAAAACGTGAAATTATAGAAAAAGAAAGTATAAAACATAATTGTATAATAATAGTTTATATACGACTGTTATAGAATATTATCATTCTTAAATCATTTTCAATTATGAAATGGTTACATTCTGTCACTTGTTACGGAATGGATTCATTCCGTCACTTAGTGATGGAATGAAATGAGTCGAGTTATAATAATTTAACTTTATTCAATATTTTTGGATGGTTGGTAGCTTTAAAACACATTTTGATTTATTAATTTATTAATTTTATGTAGAATATTATTTTATAAATACATTTATTTTAATAGTTTTAGGTTATGTTTTTTAATGCAATTAAATTTAAAGTCGAAGAGAAAGTATAATCTGCAACACGTGTGGAATGGCTATTCCGCTCTCGTGGAACCGTGAAACTCGCCTACGGCTTGTCTCACAAACTTTCCACTCGAGCTGAATATGCTTCATTACACAATAGTTGCAGAATATACTATTACAGAATAGCACTATAAAATCAGAATTTTAAATAAAATAATAAATTTATTTCAAATATTTCATCGTGAAATAACACTGGTGGTGGTAACATTGCTTACTTTCCTCTCTAGAGAGGAAAAACTTACTTTCCTCACTATTTCGCGAGAAGAAAATTGTGTTTTTTCCGCATGTCGTGAAAAAACAAATTTACTTACCAATTAATGATTTGTTAAGTTTGTTACTTTCATATCAGTAAAATTTTCATAAGGCTTCCTTTCCATTTTTAAACCATACACATTCATGTTGATATTACCTACACATTTACAAATTTAATTAAGCACAGCAAAAATTTTATTAAAAATTATTCCATATTTTTTTAAACAATTTATTTACGTACAATTTTAGTTTACCATATAAAGAAAAAAACCGCACATACTTATTTATCAAGAGGGCGGTCGATGGCGGTGCTCGCGTTCAATTTCCAGAAATTTTTAATACGTGTGTCCAAGTCAAGATATTTGTAATATTTCAAATATTTTGTAATTATTATTCCTGTTATTTTTCTTTCGTGGAATTCACGTACCTTAGGTAGATACCTATTTTAAGTTATTCATATAATATGGTTCGTGTTGAGCAATCAATAGAAATAAATTCACCAATCAATATTCAATTAATATCGCTTCACCAACGTAGTAATAGTTCGGGTGGTCAGTACCCGTACTCCGTACATAGGTTTACAACGTAACATAACATAACATAACGTAACATAGCAACAAGCAAGTCTCTCCATCAGCAACACGTTCGTCATTATTCGCTAGTATTAGCGCTAAACGCTCTAAACGCTAAACTCCCTGGGATTAATAATTAAAACCATAGCGTCAAGGCCTAACAAAGGGCCGAGAACACCATTCCACGTTCACGCGTCTCACAGTAATTAATTTTCACATATCCTGTACGTGGACAAGGACAACAGGTTAGGGACAGACAAGGATAAACAGGACACTAAATGAGCGGTTAAATGTTCAATGGCCACGCGAGAAAGAGATAGATGATTCTTGAAATGCTGTAGAAGATTGACGGAATGGGGCTGAACAGATGGACAGCGTAATAAGAAAATTAATATAAATAATTTGTCATGTACTGTTCTACTCGTAATAGCAAGTTGAATTTGTTTGTACAGTAGTACATATGTCTAAGGTTGGCTCAGGTACTAGGCCACCCAAAAAATTTGATATATTTTCATATGTTTCCAGAAAAGTTAATTAGTATATTTTAAAATGACTTACAAAGTAGAGCGATTTATTATACTTCATATCTTTATACTTACTAGGGACCAGATTTTTTTATAGAAATTATTCCTTTAAAATTGATGGCATAATAAATATTTTTCAAAATCAGGACGGATCAGGTAAAAAGAAACCAAATAAATATTAAGTTTTTTATGTTTTTTTTTTGTTTCAAAATTTCTAGTCTTATGTATGATTGTTTGGAGCTTTTTTACTTTTGACGCGATTTTTTCAAAATTTATTTTAATTACAAAATAGTAGTTTATACCTAATACATTCGTAAAGTTAGTCTTTTTAACACATGTTGCTTAAGATTAGAATACGAACGAAGCGAGTGTTCCAAGAGTAATAAGTGTAGAAAAGACACTTTACGAACAAGTTTCATACACTATTTTTTGCAATATATCCAAATTATTCTGACGAGATTTGTGTTTTAATTAAAATAATCGCAATACATGCGGTCACTTCTTCTATAACAAAACCAAAATATCGAAAAATTTCATATTATATAATTTCATAATAATATAATACTACATTTCTTCTAAACTGTACAAATACATATTTGTGCACAGTTCTTATAAAAGTTTATTTTTTGAACAGTTTACAAAAAACAATAGCTTTACAGCACGTAATAATAATAATTCCTACCGAAACACTAGCGTCACTAAAAAATTTTGTTTCGATATTATACAAAATACTTTTTTAGTTTTATATTACCCCCTAAGACTGATGTCTGGGTACGCCACTAGTTCAACGTAATCAGTTTTGGTAGAAACTCTAATTGCCCTATAGATCTGGACTAAATAAAGCACTTTACCTCAGTACTCGGTTTTGGCAATCAAATTTAATTAATAGGTATCCTCTGGTTATTATTTTGTTTAATTGGTAGCAACTGAAAGTTTTAATTTCAATTATTTGTTTTTTAAAACCAAATTTGTTTAGTTGAAGACTACAAATTACCTCTAAAAATTTATAATATTTATACCGTGTTCCGTTTAACTTTTACGTTGCTGTGAATTGAGAATTGCTACTATAACATTATCCTGACTGCATTTTTCGAAGTAAACATTAAAAGCATTTCCCTTTCTTATGCATTAAGTGCCATTACTTCTACCATTTCCATTGTGAATTTTCCTTTTCATTGAACATGACTCAAGCGCAAATATCACCAATTTTTATCTTCTCCCAGAGTTGAATTCTCTTATTTTCTTTCAAATATAAAAGCAACAGCAAACACGCTGCATACAGAACTCAAGATCGCAATTGTGGAGGAAGAAAATATTACTGTCTTTTGTCAAAACACTGTTGCATCAGGAAAGAAGAAGACTATATTAAATCGAAGCGTCCTTTGTGTGTGTTTAGTCCCTTTTAAGGATTCCGTGATATCCGATAATAAACGTTGGATTTGCCGGAAAATCCTTTTATAGTTTTATTTATTGCGCTGAACTTGAGGTGGAAAGGAAAAAAGAGCTTTTTTCTGCGGCTGTGGATTATATACTTTATGATATAGTTTTTTTGCTTTTCACGTTATACTTGATTACAACAAAATTCTTACCATATTATAGTACCTATACAGGGTTTCCCAAAAGTCCCGGGACGGAGCTAAGAAAAAAAATATTGAAAATTTGGGGATCACTAAAGAGTCATAAAAACCACATTTTTAGATAGTTTAAAACCTCCATGCAAGGAGAAGTTTTTTTAGGGGACGACCACCCCAATATTTTAAATCGAGTTTCACCTTATTTTAAAGGTGATGAAAAAAGAAACACATTCCCATACACCAGAACCCGACATCTTAATTCTTTCAAGAATTAAATTTTAATGTTTTTTGCACGTTTATTACGATTGTTCGATGTTCAAATTGTCGACCTTTTTAGTCTCGCAATGAGCCAAACGCTTTAGTGATCCCCAAATTTTCCATTTTTTTTCTTCACTCGTTCAAAACTTATACCGGCCCGGGACTTTTGGGAATCCGTAAACCGTGTATAATAATTTAACTTTAGACGACAGAAATCTTGTGCAGCAGAATTTATTTGGGCTTATAAAACGTAAAATTGCATAGGTACTAAATAATGATATGTAGTTTAAAAATACAATAAAGAATTAAATTCAGTACTATTTTTATAAATGACGTCTAACTCGCGTCTAACCCTGTTAATGTTTTAAACAGGGATCTAGTGACTTGGAGCGATATTTATTTGTAGTTCAGTTTCGGTTACGGTTAAAAAAATGGGTTCTGGTTTGGGTTTAGGTTCAAGAGGTTGAAAATTTGAAGAGTTTAAAAACCTTTCTTTTTTCAGGTTTTTTTCGGGTTTCATTTCAAAAATAAATATTATTAACGTCATTTAAATATATAAAGATCATATTGTGAGTACCTACTTCTCTTCAGTTTTTTTCTTAATATATGTCCTAAGTCATCTTCCTTTTTTCCTGGATAAAATAAAAACATTTTTTTTTAGTAATAAACTTGCGTTTACATTTTCCCCAAAGGTACATTTATAAGGGTAAATAAAGTAAATTGGTAATATTGTCTACAATATATATTTATTTACATCATGTCATTATCATCATAAGCAATAAAAAGTTTGTAACATTCCTTTTAGTACCTTTCACTGAAACTACCAAGTAATGTAACTAAAACGAATTACTTACAAACTTTAAAACAACATCGAAAACTTTTTCATACTTGACATAATCAGATCGTTTGTATTAGACTAAATTATGTGTCCACGTGACAGTAGGATGTATTATATCTGGCGTAAGTGCGCGAAACTTTTATATTTTAAATTTCAAAGAATACCCAACGCTGTTTACAATTACCCCTAGTTTACATATACCCTACCTGATCATACAAAAAGAAAACAATAACAAAACACGATTAGCATCTGATAGAAAATTTCTTGCTCTATTTTCATGCATGTACATTTATCAGGTAACCCTTGTTATATTTCCGACTGATCTAATGCGAGAACTATAATAATTATTGATACAGCAACGACTCGGTTCATTCTATGTTAAAGACGCGCTTAAAAGTGAAAAAATCTGACGTAGCCATCACACAACCTTCCGCCATATCTAGAATTTAAACAGAAATGTATACGTACAATCCGGTGCCCATTTAAAATATACAAATAAAAATCTCAAATATTCAAACACAGAAATTTGCATCACCTGAATAAAAACATTCATTCACAGGAAAACTCTGCTGTGTTGAAGCCATCCTCCGTTCAATTACTACATTTAATATCTTACTTAGGACTTATATAGCGCTAGTATGCCAACTTGTCACCCGTCTCACCTGTCAATATTTTTTACGCAGAAACAAAAATCAACCGATCATGGATTACAAGATATCAACGTTTTATTTGATAAATTTATGTTTTAAATTTTACTGCAGTTCTTTAATGCTACCAGATAAAGACAATTTTTTTATAACGTAAGTTGCAAATAACTTTTCCTCTTATTCTCATTACAAATAAATACTATATTTTTCCAAATTTATATACAATTTTGACAATTAACCTTTTCAATCTTCAAAAAATATCACTTCCGATGAAGATATTTGTACCAAAATCTAGGGAGCTCTTCCAACTTATATACAAATGTTAAATACCAAATATCAAAATTTTCGGGTAATTCGTATTTGAGTTATGCGACTAACACCCCTTGACCACACACACACACACACACACACACACACACACACACACACATACACACACATACACACACAGACATCATCGTGAAACTATCAAAAATGAGTTGTAAGGACCCTAATTCGTGCTCATCCACTAAAAATTCACCACCCGATTTTTTGCATGATTCCAATACCTTCCTTTACAGGTAAGCGGAAGGTAAAAACCGTAACACGAAGTCTGTAATGGTAATGTATTTAACCCGATAATTGTCAAAATCTTATTATAGGTCATAATATGAATTTTAAAAAAATGTTTTTTTCTGAAAGAGAAATTCTAATGATTCTGTTGATATATTGTATGTCTATTGCTTGTTCCTATTTGCAGAAATTTATGCATATAAAATGCATAAAAATGACTGTCTGTAAATGGTTTCAAGTGGAGTAACCCGACAGATATTTCATGCTACAGTACTCTCTCGGTACTCTCAAACATATATGCAACATTTCAGGACTCTATAAATTATTTCCGCCAAATAGCATTTTTTGAGCTAAATTGACTTCTAATTTGATTTTTGCCACCTCGATAGCTACTAAACTATATGTTCACCATCGCAATCTTAAAATGGCAAAAAACTATAGTTTTCTTTCAATATTAATTAATAATAATGTTCTTCACTTGCTTTCTGCCTTACTACAAATGCCAAAAACCAAGATAAACTCCCAAAATTATAGTAACGTTCGTTTGACAAGAAATTAATACTTTTTTCCGCGGAACATAGTTGTGATAAACTCTAGTTCAATTTGCATAAACTTGTAATCGACCGCACACAACCGAGTGAAATTATTCTTAATGCTCAGTTCACACAAGGAAAGTTTTTCGAAAAAAGTTTTCTGCAAAGAAAGCAAGTGCTATAAACTGTCATCAAAATGTTTAAATTCTGTTTATATGGGGAACTATTTATTTCTACAAAATTATAATATTAGAGCTATCTATCGATTCTTAAATATTTCTTTCATACTGAGACTTTTTTGGACTATTATAATAGTATATTGTTATACAAATGTGCAAAGGGCTTCATTGAAAAACTTTTATGACAGTTGGAGCACGAGCGTTAGTGAGTTCTCCTATCATACGAGTTTTTCAATGACCTTTTCCGCAAGTGTGTTACATACTATTTTTTCTACGAAAGTGGGAAATATTCAAAATTAATTAAAAAAAAATTGTAAATTTTAGAAGAGCAAATCAGGTAGCCTTGCTGTCATAGCTAAAAACAATAACAATATCATAACAATATCTAAAGCTGACAGTTCATTTTTGTAGTTTTGCATTTATGATTATTATTATGATAAAAATTAAACATTTCATGCAGAAAGTGGAAGTGATAGTGCAAGTGAGTTCATTTGTACCCCTTCGGACATTTTACGGCAATTGTGAATCTAAACTATTGTCATGGCAGCTTTAACCTGCCAGTAACTGCACAATTTCTAGTTCAGCAAAATAATGTATGTCTCAAATTCAGTGAAAATCGTCGATTTGAATACTCATTATTATAGTACCTACAACAAATAAAATGTTTTAGATATGAAAAATGTACTTTTTGAAAAATTCGCACTCAATGCACAAAAGGAGTGTGGAAATTATTTTCACCACTCTATGTTTCAAAAGCCTACTTTCACCATCAATTTTAACATCTGAAAACATGTGAATTCGCTTGCATAGAAAAATAGAATTTCGCTGCTTATAACAAGGCCATTGCTAGGATTGTTAGGTAACATAATTTATTATAAAATAAAAATATTCGTGTTATTTTACATTTATTGAATACAATGATAAAATAAAGCACAGGACTCGAAAAGAAAAAGTAGGTATGAAATCAAATTTATATGTAATATCAGGTAAAAAGTATCATTACGGTACTTAAAGATCAATAAGATTAGACTTTTAAAATTACCTATTTATTAAATACGATCAAAGAATCGGCATCATTTAAAATTTAAGTTAATTTCCCTTAATCAGGTTATGTTTTTCGAAGGATTTTAATTATTGTGTTTCTATAAATTCTTCTCGAGTTACAAATTCATTGAATGTAAATCAGAAAAATTTAATAAAACTGGTTTATGATGTAGAAGAATTTAATTTCTTTTTTATTGCAAAAGAAGTTCTGAAAGCAATGATGATATAATGAAGAATACCTTGACAGTTATTCTTTTACTTTGGAAATATTTTTGATTCAATTCTTACAAAGATAATTTGAAATTGATGGCCTCGTAAGAAACCGTTTTGACATCTGAACAAACAAGGAGTTAAAAACTAATTTCACAAATTGAACTTTGAGAGAACATTCATTTTAACAAATTTTATTGATTTTATTGATTTATCTTTATCTTACTTTATTTTCAGATTGGAGGATAATCTTCTTAAAAAGGTTAAACTGCAAGCCCAATTTTTGCCACATAATTAAATGTAAGTACAGGTTGGTATAGCATTTTTGTATTATACACTTTAAACATAAAGTTTTACTAATTCTAAGGTCTAAGGGTCTAAAGTATCTAAATAACATGGGGAATTTGGGATTTTGTATTTTCTAAAAAGGAATTTAAAAATTGCTTAAAATTAATTTAAATTAAGCCTAAGCTATTAACATACTAAATTTGATCACAATCGGTGCAGTAAACTGAATTAGCTAGCCGCCATTTTGTTTAAAGATGGCGGAATTACATTTCATTATGCGCATGTCATAAGTTATTACCATAACAAATTTGAACCCAGTCGGTGCAGTTAATTTTGAGATAGCTAGCCGCCATTTTGTTCCAATATGGCAGATTGACGATTGTACTAAGTCAGAAATCTTCGCGGGCATGCACACAACAACTCACCAAAAATTCATCACAATCAGATGAATGGTGTTTATTAATTGTAGGAACGGTGATTCCTGGCTTGATCTTGATTTTCACTTTTAACTCGTTTTATTTTCACAACAAATAAGTGGACTGTATCTTGTAATAATTGATTTTTTATTCAATCTTATATCTGTTTATTTTATCATTACAAAAAAGAATTGTAACATAACAATAAATTCTCATGACAACCAGACAAAAAATTAACAAAAGAATGAATTTGAAAACTAAGCGCCAATGATGATTTGCAAAGAAATTAATAGATGGCGTTGTCATATAAATTCAAATAAACGCGCCTAACAAATGGTATAGGAACGTATAGAGGACAAACAGGCAGACATTCGGTTTTGTATTACATAGAAAAGGTACATTTATTTCATTTAACTAATGTCAGTAAAACATGGTATGAATTTGATTTTTTACTCTTCATAGTAAATTTCAATCAAGATTTCAATTCTTTGTTTTTAATAATACTGACAAAATAATTTAAATTCTGATCCACTGCAGGCAACCTTGTTGCACTTTAATAAAACTTCAAACAAAACACATAATTAATATGATCTTTTTTGGATAACCCTCTATTATTCCTAGGTAACTTACAAAGTCAGCAAAATGTATTCTCTATTCCCTTTGTCATTGTTCTAAAAAAATCCGCAAACCGATTAATCATTCTCACAAGCTAACGTTTCTGAATTATGCTTCTAATGAATTAAAAGATTCACTAGACACTGCGCCAGAACAGAATAAAAAGTAAATTTATGATTTTAGATGAAGTGAAACACCAATAAGTAGTGAAGCATTATAGTCATAGTCTGTGACGTTGATTAATATGAATAGTCATGTGAAATATAGTAGTGCATAATTCAAATAATAGAAATGTAGGAATATTAGTTTAGGCAAAAAATAGATAGTATAATACTTACTTGGTAGCTTGTTTTAATTTTTGTTAACATTTCCTATGGATTTTTAAAAAGTATTTTCAATAATAATTAAGGAGAATACCTAAAATATCTGAAACTGCGATTGTGCAGTCCAAATTTCTTATTTATTTTCGATATCTGAAACATTTCAAATAGTAACAGTGAATAATACAATACCTACTTCAATTTAAAAAAATTTCTATTACCTATATTATAAAAAAATAAATTATAAAATTTAGTTCAGCGCACCGGAGTTGAACAAAAATACCTTCTACCTCCATATTTTATTTTCCACAAGACATATTTGCCTACAGGCGAACAAATAATACCAACCAAGAACACGCTATATTTATCCCCAAATTCAAATACGATGCGAACCTTCGCATTAAAATAAATCCTCATCACAACGAAATTCAACCATCAAGGGAATAAAAACGAACGGCTACACATAACAAACAAACGCGCGATCGTTGATCGAGTTGGCGTTGATAACATAATACCCCACCCTTGCCTTGGACGTCTTCATGTTCGTTTGAAATTCCCGCCAAACCGGAAACGAGAAGGGAGTCATTTACCAAGAGGTTATGAAATGGGAAGATTGAACTTCTGTATCAGCGGTTCTGAACATGCTTAATTTATTGGCTGTGTCCCTATTGAAATAAACTGAAGGAACGTTTTGAATTTTAAATGATCCCAGCTCACATATACTACGTGTACAATATTTTTTGTAAATGTAAAAATGTGACACAAGCAAGCAAGTTATTTACATAGTTCTGTACCACACGGTGCACACAGCAAGGAATTTTGCAAAATATGTGTGGAAACCTTAATGAAAATAAAGAAATTTAATTTTTTAAACACCACATTTTTATGAACTGCATTTTATGCAGAAATTTTAATTACATTCTTAAATTTAAAATACTTTTAATTTTTACCATATAAATTAAAACTCTAATATTGTCAAATTGTGTAATGTTTTAATAAATTGATCAATTTCATTTTCAATTTATTGTTTGAAAAAATTGTTGTAAAATAGAACAATAAAACAGAATAACTCGTTAGGTATTTATTTCTACTTGTGAATATTATATTATTGATGCCACCTGTTGCAATATTGTCGAACTTATTGACAGTAGGTACCTAAGCATCGAAAAATTGTAAAGAAAAACGTGTTTTGTGTTTTTTATGGTGTGGTATGTTGCAAATCATCTGTGGCACTGGTAACTTGGTAAGTTTTTGTTTTAACTAACTTTGAGGATAACATTCATATGAACAGTTTTAAAAGTCTCGCGGTTATTATGTTACGAACTCGGTTACGAAGTTGAATCACATTTTAAAAATCCGCCTTCTAACCTAAACATTATGTCGTCAACATATTTGTTAGCAAATAAACATAGTCGGTTAAAGTCAGTTAAGGTAAGGTAATGTAGTAAATCGCAATTATTTTTATTTATAATATCATTAATATTTAGTGTTACTGTACTTAGCATAAATAGCGTTCCGCTTGGTGTCCCGTGTATATACATGCGACGATTAGTAAGAATAATTTTCGATGATCCGCTTTATAGATCTTTATATTCTTCATTTTAATATGTAAATATTTATTATTTTAAAAAAATTTAAAAAATGATTTAAATCATGATTTCAATCAGGCCAACCCTGAACGAACTGGAATTGTAACCAAACCATTCTTTATAACCGGTAACCCATTTCCACAATATCGGTTTCTGATCATTTTAAAATTATCATTGTTACAATTTTTTCGGACGCGATAACTAAAAAATATTAAACATTAAAATTACAAATTATATATTTAAGGTTTTAATACGAATCTTAAGAGGTATCCCAATATAATTTTGGTTTAAATCTACTAACCGGAAGACAAATTTTTTATTTTAAATGAAAGTTTATGTGATCATTATCTACAATCGGTATTTTATAAATTTGTCTATATCTGGTATCATTTAAGTATAATAAATTAAAGTATATAATTTAGTATTTCGGTATCTTGTAGTCCATGATCGTTTAACATTTGTTATTACGTAAAATTTAAATGATTATGACATGACTGTGACAATAGTAAAATATTCGTAAAATATTGTTTATATTATCTTCTTCTGCATAGTTTAATTAAAATGACTCAAATATATTTGTAGTAGTAGTACCTAAATAATAATTTTTGTATATATGTAAAAAGAATAAAAGTAAGTATGTGCTGAACACAGCAGATTTTTTACTGCAAAAATTTGTCATTATGAGTTATTTAAAGGAAACCTAGAATGTTTTAATAAGAGCGTATAAAATTTTCGGTATGTGGCTTGGCTAATGACTGCAGTTTTAAAAATGTGTGCCTATTAATTTTTGAGTTAAAACTATTTATTAATGTTAAAAGTAAACTAAAAGTATTGATAATAATTTACTTAGTAGGTACCTACCTATGTATGAAGAAATGTATGTTTATTTATTAATTTGATTATTTTTAGTAGAGATGAAACGGATACGGAGTTGTTTGGCTGGATACCGGATATCGGATATCCGGTTAGCTACGAAGCCAGATAGCCGGATATCCGGCGGTCGGATATCCGGCGGTCGGATATCCGGCGGTCGGATATCCGGCGGTCGGATATCCGGCCCGTGTTAAATCTTTAAAAAACATATCAGTGTAGAAAGGATCACCTATTTGGCAATATTTCGACATAAACAATGAAATTCATCATAATTTACCACTCATCAATTTTGAGTATTAATATTAATTTTTAAATATTGTTTGTTTGTTATTATTTTAGTTTCTCTGTACTTCTCTTTCTAGTTTTTGTAACTCTTCCAGTAATTAATAAAAGCAGTCATAATTATAAACCGTTTTCTTATTATTTACCTCATAAAAACTTATGTTTTAAAGTTGATTTTAGGAAATTGTCGTAGTTTTATAATATCCGGTATCCGGCCGGATATTGAGTTACTATCCGGTATCCGGTCGGATAGTAAACTTGCGCCGGATAGGCCGGATACCGGATAGTTACCGGATATCCGTTTCATCTCTAATTTTTAGTTCCTTTTTACAATAAAACATAAATTTTTTGGCAAGTAAACAAGTACAGTGCGTTACTTTAATAATAATAATTTTTTAACCGTAACCTGAAAAACCCAGAAATAATAGAGGTTTTTAAACCCTTTATTGTAAACCTATTGAACGAGCTATTGAACCTAAACCCAAAGCCGAACTGATTTTGTTTGTTTGAACCGTAACTAACCTGAACTATAAATAAATATCGCCCCAGGTCCCTGTTCCAAGCTAAAACGTATTTGCCATTTCCAACCCCTGTACAAACTTTCGAAACTATATTCCACATTTCAAACTTCTATATTATTCTTCTGCTTCTACGCAAAACCAAACCAAATACAAACAAATATTTGAGATTCCGCGCACACGCCACAAAATAAAAAACTCAAGATGATTTAAATATTGAAACAAGTTCGTATTTCGTGTCATTGTGTGACACGGTGACACTTTCCCCAGTCTTGTTTTCCAGTAGATGGAATATGCATCCAAGCCTCCGACAGACCCGTGTCTCAGAAACTCAGAGATGCGTTTTGATGGGAATATTAAAACAGTTTTTTCTCCCCGGGCTATTATCGAATGGTGACCCAGAAAAACTACTGTCGTAGCTTTATTTAAATTTTGCCAGCCTATATTGCATTCGTTCGATATTTTTCCAGGAAATTTCAAATGATAAATGCAATTTTTATTGCAGAAGTTTTGAATTGTTTGAAATGAAAAATTGGAATGTTTTTTTGAAAAAATAGTATTAATTCCAAATGTATTGCATAATTATGCATATTTTAATAAAGTTTACAAATTTATATAATATTGAATTACAAGTACGACTGCAACTGTCATATTAATTTGTAAATTTCATGCTCTACAATTTCTGTCAGTTTCAGTTCAACAACTAATATGAATATTATAATTTGGGAATTGGGGCAAAAGTATCGTATTGTGTATCCGTACTTACAAAATTCATGACATATGGTTTAATTTATTTTTGGCATATTAGTTGATATCCTCCACCGTCATACAGTACGTATTTAAAAATATAATCATACTGTCTTTTGAATTAGGGATTTACGCCATAATTTAAAAGCATTTATTAATTAAGTTAATAGGAAATAATAATTAATGGATTATTTGGGTGATCAATGCATCATAAGAATTTATGAATTGCCTACAGGCCTACACATTTACATAAATGTATCTATATAGAAACCAATAATTTAATTATTGATTCAGAGATGCTGAAAAATCTTGACACAAAATTTTTTCACGATTCCTTGCCTAAGTACTTAAGTATATGGAAGTAAAATGATTAAACCGGTTTCATTAATAATAATTATTGGACTCTCACATGATTTTCAAATGCGTATAAGAATGGAAGAGTTTGGAATGGTTGGGTCAAGAATGGAGGGTAATTTTCATCGTAAATTATTATCAAACAATAAAAATAACGAAATAAAAAATTTAAATAAAATATTATATTTTATCCAACACCTCTTAATAAAATCATAATTATGGTGATTTTTAACAAGCAAAGTAAAAAATTGCCCATAGTGGCTTTGATCAAAATTATACCCACTTGTGGGTAAATTGTTACTTTGCTTGTTGGAAGTTACCAAGTAACGATGATTTTAGTTGGAATTTAATATTTTTTGAAATATTTAAGCAGTTATAGATTATAGAGGTGTTGGATAAAACATTATACTTCACACGGAATGGCTCACTCGAGAAAATTTCCCTCGTGGGTAATTCCTTACTTTGGCAACTTATAAACTAAATAACTATTACCTATCTTCTTTTTTCTAAAATTGTAAGCCAATAACTAATAATAAAATAATATACATAATATGTATATTATAACATTTCTCGGTTTTCATCATCTTGTCAATGCAATATTTGAAAGGTTGAGTTTTAACAAAAATATAATAGTAGGTTAGGTATAATGTAGTTGAATATCTTTTTTGCACTTCCGGAAGTAAAACTCTTCATTAGTCTTTATTTGTAGGGACTAAGGTTCTTAATTTGATCCCAAGGGAATATTTAATTCCTTTGTCATAGAATTGAAGTTATTAATTCCGTTGTGAAGTAAATACGTGGAATTTGTTAGAGAGTACTTATCTATGGTAAAAGCAAAAATATATGTCATAAAATTTACTGTCAGTGTCAACATTACAAAATGTGTATTCTTTTAAACTATTATGCATTTGAATGAGAGTGGAATGAAAAAAAAATAGTCACCTTCGACTCGTGACATAAACTTCACCCTCAGAATTAAATCATGCGCTTTAGTCCTTTTAATATAATATCGTCATCGTCACATATGCCGAACTCACGAATGGGCATTTTAGTAGTTTTGAGATAAATGCGTTTTAATATTCAAACAATGAATGCATTTACATCGAATGTTAGACCAGAGCACCAGAGTAAAAACTACCGCAAACGATGAAAAGAGAAAATTCCAAAAGCGCGAATTTGCATCACATTCGTGCACGATTCGTATGAAAACATCACAGCAAATTATTTGACTGTACATAATTCTATGCCAAAAAAACTAATGTGGTACATTCATTCTTTAAGCAAATTAATATTGTTCAACTTTATATGTAATTTATTTTTTATCAATTTTAAGAATAATTACTGATTCGTGCCTTTGGCAGACAAAAATATAGGTACTAACTTAGTAACACATTCGTGAATATAAAACCGCCAAATTTTCACATTCCTGACTTTGGCAATAATATTATGTGACGATATACTATTATAGGTACATATTGAAATATTAAAGTACGGATACAGATATTAAAAAATATGACCATATTTTTTATGTTCTTCTCAATCAAAATAATCTAACCAATCAAATCATTATCTTTTTAAAATTATAATTTATAAGTAGGCTATTATATTTGGTTTTTATAAAAAGTCTACTTTTTGCGAGTAATATAACTTTAGTTTTTGACGCAAGCATCAAATTCGAATCGCCAATTTAGCAATTATTTGTTTATTTTGAAAAGTACCTAATTCATTTGTAATTTATATATTTATAATTTTTCTCCCAGCCGCGCTTGATTTATCAAACATGGCTCCTATAATAAAGGAGAACGTGCCCAGCTATGTAAGTTGATACTTTAAATGAATTCCTAATAAATATTTACACAATTAATTAAACAATAAACCAAAAAAGTGCTATCCCTTTAACTGAAAATCTTTATACGATTTCTTCCGCTCCTTTTTTTAAACCACGTGCACCTGTTGATCGCATCTCGCAGGTCCCAGGTAACCACCAAAACAACTCCCCCCAAGACCTTCAGGTGTTTCCCCCCTTTGGCGTCATCTCTTGTTCATGTTCTGCGTCTTGTGTTACGTATTCAGCACGCGTGCGCAGTCCCCAGTTGGTAACATATCACAGCGTGACAACTGGTGACATCTATATGCGACTGAAGGAGTTACGAACATGGAGAGATGGAGACAGCGGTGTTGTTTTGTATTTCTGAGATGCTGGGATGTTTTTGTTTTGTTGCAAAAAAGTGGATATGATATTCAATGCTTGACATAGTTTTTGTGAAAAAGTAGTGGAGTTGAAATGTTGAAGGGGATGTCATAATTTTTAATCTTAAGAAATACGCAAATAAAAACGATCACACAAATATGGTAATACTGTAGTAAAATAAAAGTTTGTGAAGCGATTTATATAGGAAATATTCATTTTTTATCAAATCTCTTTAAGCCCAACGATAGGCCTTGTTTTGATGTACATAGTTCCATCTTTGGTTTAATTTTTTTTTTAAAGGGAATAATTGCGGTTTGAAAATTTGCTCCTCATATGATATCGTTATAAAGCTTATTTTATGTACATTCTAAAAATATAATATGACATTAGCGATGCCCTATGCTAGATTAAAAATAGTACCTATTTCCGGTTAAACCGGAAATGATACAAAATTTCCATTGTGACCATCTTATGACCCTCTTTATCTTGTTTAACTTTTGCTTATAAACATTTTCTGTATCTCTTAAAATTAACGAAATATTCCTTACCGGACTGACGACAATCACCCTGTATATTATATCATATTTTTAAATTTTTATTTGTATCATCGTAAATTGTATAAAAGTGTCATCTGTCCACAATATATCATGTATATCACACAATCATATCTTAAAGAATTTAACAATAATATAAGTTATACTACTGATCGATCCTTCAAACAAAGCTCGCGTCTTAATGAAAACCAAATGGAGTGTAGATATCGTCGTCCTTTAAGACCTCAATCTGCTAATACTATTTCCACATTCATGGACAGAATAGTACTGGTTGTAATTATATTAGTAAATGAACACCCTACATGTATTCATGTATACTACGAATACTCCATCGTATCGACTAACAACCAACAATTAACACTAATACACTATCATCGCTGGTGGGCCATGAAATGAGCGTTGATTGGAACTCAGGCAGAATCAGTTGACTTGCCAAACTCTGATTGTGCAAAGTTCAAATGTAAATTTGAATAGCGAATAGGCAAACACGCGAATTCTGTGAATGCATTGAGTGCATGGCATGGTGAATTAAGTGAAGTGTTGTCTCTCAACTGGATCATTACCTATACAATTCATCAGGGCCGGATTTAAACTTGATAAGGCTATTCTATTCGCCAATTAAACATGCACATTATTTCAAATGTTCCATAAAAGGCTTTACTCGTAATTCCCTTACCTTCGAATTAATCGATTTTTTGTAATTTGCACCCCAGAAACTCTCCGGATACCAATTTTCTTTCAGTTCGCATGATAAATTCAGGAAAACTCCAGGAGATGACGTATATGTCCAGGTCCGGTTCCCCACATACCCGGGAGAGTGTTGCCGATGGCCGATTCGAAATCAGCGCCCAAAGAAACCTCCGGATGCCGGTTTTCTGCCGCCTTGCACGATAATTTCAGAATGACGCATGTCCAGGTACGGTGCCCCAGGTATCCGGGAGGCTGAATTTAATGTCAGATTCGGGTTCTATGACTTCGGAAACCCCCGGGGACCCACACTGGTGGAATTGCAGTCGTTATTCGCCAAGTTATTAATTTTTAAACTGCTGTTTGGAAATCTGCATTTTTCAGAATGCATTTTGCGGTGCACAAATGCAATTTGCAAAGCCAAGCGAATCACAAGTAGTCACAAAGTTTCTATTTAATTTTAGGAAGCGAATGCAAAAAAACCCATTTCGATCCATCTTACTGCGCAAAAAACGGGTAGTGAGACCGATTTTAGTAGTACATTTCCTCGCCAATTAGCGTTCGCGGGCTTGTTTAATTTGAAATAGTGAAGTTATTCATGTTGATAAAACTAAAAACTGTATGATACAGGTCGAGAATTAAATGGAATCCTATTTTATTTTCATTAACCTGCCAAACGAAGTAATAATCAATTAAAAACTGCAAAAAAGCAATATATCGAAAACGGCAGCCATTAAATTAGACGTGTGTCAGACACCATGTCAGCGTCAGCACTGATTCTCTCCAACTGTGATCGCAATTCAAGTTCATGCAATAATAAAAAACTAATGTAACGTTACGATTGACAGTGAAAATTGAAAAACCAAAAACATCATGGTTAACCACTGTTGTACACAGACGCGTAGACAGCCGAATCGTTCAACCTTTATCAAGTTACTACACGAGCAAAAATCAAACGAAATACTTATTGTACTAGTCTAAATATTAACGTTTATTCGAAATTTGTATGCCATTTAATCATACATTTTTTTCAATTATGAGTTATTTTCAGTAATGTTTAATTCTATTTTATCATTGTCATTAAAAGTTGAATGATTGACTAGCGCCGGGCACTGCCATACTTACCTTGATCCTATTAAAATAATAATTGAAACAGTGGCTCTAAATAATATGTATAGGTACTTCAGTGAAGCATAATTAATATATACATACATAAAATTTTGAGAATAAGTTAGTTATTTGTTCAACTAGGCACAAAAGGATTAGATTTACTGCCGCGCCCGAGCGACTAGAGTCTCATAGACGAGGCGCAACCGAGGCTATGCATCTAGCTTCGACATAGTAAATCTGAATTTTTTGCCACGTTAAACACATTATATTTTCGCTGATTGGTATTACTAAATATTAATTTAGTGATTATTTTCAATGTTTTCACAGGTATTGCCATCAAAATTATGTTACCATACGCTCGTTTGTTGAACGATTGCTTTGAAAAAACAAATTTGTTATTTATATTTTCATGAAACTTTATTGATTCACCATAGCAACAATTACATTAAAAATAATTTTATACATTAAAAGTCACACTTCATAAACTGTCATCTATCTATCAATAAAAAGCACTTTTAATGTCAATCCGTGAAAACATTATTTTTGATTCGTGATCTGTACTTATATCGTCTATCATTTAGAATTTGCCATTTAATTTTTATCATGAAGTTATGTTGCTACAATCCTGTACAAGCAGCACATTACTCATTGTAATTTCAAAAATATAATTAAATTATTACTTTATTTTGAAAAAGCTGCATGTAGTAATTTTTGAATTTTAAAATAAACATAATTTTCTGGTTTTTTATGCAAGTTTAGAAACAGTCTGTATATTTTAGAATTACAATAAGAAATAAGTAGTAAAACAGAATAAGAGACATTGATTTTTGGTTTGGTTAGTTTCCTGGCAATAATACAGACACGGATAAAAGTATTTCCTCCCTAATGTAAGGTATTCCGTATTCGCGAAATATTTGCATACATCCACTGGCAATTTTCATTCTGCTGAAAGATGTACTACTTATTTTGGGTCAAAAACCCCAGATAGACTGTTGAATGTGTCTAGAAAAACTTCACTGCAGTTTGCTCGAGTAGCTATGAAAGTTGATGAAAAATTTATCGGAAAAAATTTGTTTACGCTAAAAATATTAACCTTGTTTTTTGCCTCGCTTGTGTCTATTCGCTTCGGTGGCATGGCTCCAATCCACTTAAGACGTCATCAAATTCTATTTTCTTTCTCTTTCTTTTGCTCTTTTTTATAAGAAGACATTTCTTTCCGGGATAAATTTATTGCGTATTTTTGTTAATTTGACACCTTCCAAATTTACCGAATTCTTTTGTATTTTTAGATTATGCTAATTTATGATTATGAACTAAAAACTGAATTCTTTGAATAGCATAGTAAATGAATTGTACATTGGGATGATTTTGGAACAATTAGTAATAAAAGTTCGTAGTACATTTATATTAAATAATAAAATTAAACAAACTATATTTCTTAATAATTTGACAGTGAGTTAATTAATCGATTTATTAATTAGTATTATTATTTATATAATATAAAATATAAAGAAATTATATTTTCTGTGATTGATTTTAGGAAAAAAATTGTTGATAAAGAGACAGTTAAATGCGATTAAGTTATTTAAAAAGATCTAATAATAACTGACTCAAAACAATCGCAAATAAAAAAAGTAATTACTGCATGGACATACAGGATGCTTCATAACTTCGAGTACATATTAATAGCAGAGCTGGGCAAGTATCGAAATCAAAATACTTAAGTATAAGTACCAGTACTACCTATGGTCAGTACTTGATACCAAGTACATTTTCAAGTAAAGCTTCGCAGTACTTAAGTAAAGTATAAGTTTTTCTTGTCAAAAGTACTTAAAAATAAGCATTTTTCAAGTAGCAGTATTTTTAAAAATTAATATAATAAATTACATGGTTTGTAACATTTGTAACCTTATTACATTCGATTATTATCTTTTTTTTATCGAGGAAGATTAATTCACAGTGAAAATGTCGTATTCTGTCGCTGTGGTCGCAGGTTGAACAGTATATATAATACTCAAACTATTGAAAAAACTTAAGTACTTTTACATTATTTCAGTATTATTGAAAAACTTAAGTATTTAAAAAGTACTTCAGTATTATTTACGATTATGAAATGAAAATAAGTCTTAAGTACAAGTTTTTATTTTAGTACTTAAAATTTTAAAGTAATAAGTACCAAAACAATATTTATACTTAAGTACAAGTATTAAGTACTAGTTGTTATTAAAAATTGATACTTAAGTACATAAATACTTAAGTAATGCCCAGCTCTGATTAATAGTAAGGGCATATACAATTTGATACGGCTCAAAAATAATTTTTCAGAAATTCAAAAAATTAAGGGTAGTTTAACGATTAAAAATAAAATTAATTACCACTTAAATAAAATATGATTATACAACATCAACAAAATTATTTAAAGTTTTTTAATAAATGCATAGGTACGATAAATACTAATAAATATCAATCCAATTGCACAAATATTGTCCTCTAAAGATAAAAGGAAATTTAATTTCGAAATTATTGAAAAGTTATTTTTAATCCGTAATCAGTATCAACATATCAAACTTTGTATATCCTTAAAGTATGTACTCGAAATTATGAAACACCCTGTATAGGCACAATAAAGGAAAATTAGTACGGGGCTCATCCTATGAAAAAATTTTACATCTTAGCTGCGCGTGGACAATTACATTACTAGGAAGACACGAAGACAGCTTACCAATTAAAATCAGAACAAATTAATGTAAATTCTATGGGAACAATGCAAGACGTAAACCTAAAAGTAGGCCGTAAGCGTTTCTTTTTGCATCCATGGATCCAGCTAATGTCGTATCTTTAATCATCATTTTTGCTGTCGCCAAAAGAACAGCAGTTCTTGCTAAATATGATGCTAATTACCATAAGAAATTTGCATATAATAATCGTGAAATGTCAGCATCTTAGTAGGAGGTTAATTTAATTGATTTTGAAACTACCATGCGTAAAAATTAACAACATTTAACATCGCATATAGAATATGGAATGTTCAATCTATCTTTCAATCTAGGCAGCTTAGCTAGCTGTCACCTGTCTTGTTCGCTTGCTAAGCTGTGAAGCGTGTCCAAAGCATGTATGGATAGCATTTATTATATTTATCTAATGCTGATACATCCTGGTTACAGCGTGATTCTACAAATTCAGAGAATGTTTGCACGGTATTGTATATTCATATATGAAATTCATAGTAACAATAGAACTATTGCATATTAGTAAAGTTGTAATTTATGTACCTAATGGAATGAAACTGGTTTAGATTTTATGTGTGAGGATTTAATCAGGCACCAGGGGCGGATTGGCCATTAGGAGAGGGGGACAAATCCCCCTGGGCCGGTGTATATCGGGCTGGTTGATTTGAAGTATTGAAATATGTTTAAAAATTTCAATCTTAAATTGAAATAAAAACAACAATCGATCTGTATTATTGTTAATTAATTTTTTCGTTAGTTCCTACTTTACTTAGTAAATAAATCAAACTGTAGATGACTTCATTGACTCTATCGTTCGTGGCCCGGCCCATTGTCTGTGTTTTACGTCAAAATAAGATAAAATTGATGTTAACATTTTTTGTAAACATCTGTTGTAAATTTTTAGTTGCATTGTATTATTTGTATGTTTTGTATGTAAAGTATTCAATAAAATTAATATGAATTATAACTAAAATGGGTTTTTTCTGTGGAATTGGTAAGCGACTGTGAAATGGTGATGAAGAAATTAATAATCAGGATAGCAGTCAACATAGTTTTTTATTAAATCGGAGCCAAAATTAAAATGGATGTTTACTAAATATGTTAACCTCATTTTATGCCACTTTACCAACACTCTATATAGAAGAACTAAAATCACAACCACTATGATAAAACTGAAGTTACGATTTTAAAATGATATAATATACTAGCGCCGCCACTAATGTGTGATGCACTGATCCTTGTCAGAGTTATCTCTTTGTTACCTTCATTGCTAAAGATTAATACCTATTTGTTTAATATTATTTATTGAGACTAAAAAAAATTACGAATTAGTTACCTACTACGTATTCAAATTTTATATTTTTACCTCTCGCCTCATATTCTATAAGAGAGGTATTGTAATGGGTCAAAATTTTCGAGTATGAGTTTTTGGTGGATAAGCACGTTTCAGGGTCTCTAGAATACGAATTTACTATTTTCACGATGATGTCTGTGTGTGCGTGTGTGTGTGTGCGTTTGTATGATCCGACGATTTTTCGTCCACGATAACTTAAAAAGTATCAAACCGTTTATAACCAAATTTCATATTTAAGGTTTTAATAAGTATCTTAACATCGGATAAGATTTTGGTAGAAATCCGCAAACCGGAAGTAGTACTTTTAGAAGTTTGGAAAAGTTTTCCTTAAATATATTGGTACATTATTTATTTATGACAATTTTTGCAATTAAAAATAAAAGAAATTGTGATTATCTATGTGTACAATTAATTATAAATACAAATTGCTGAATCTGGAAGTATATAACAATAAAATAAAGTACAATTAATATTCTATTTTTTTGAAATTCCAGTATCTTGTTGTCCATGATATAAAATTTGTTTCTACATAAAATTTGAATTATTATGACAGTGACAGTACAGTTGACATCTTTTGCTTGCATATTGGTTTACATTATCGTTTACATATTACAGGAACATGAAACTATTAAAATGTAAGTAAAACTATTTATTAGATTAGTGGAATAAGCAGAACTAGGCGAGAGGTCGTGTGGTGGCCACAGCAGATTTTTTTCAATTGAAAGGGATTTGATCTTGAACTTAAAAAAAAATTTCAGAGGGCCGGTCACTTCATTATTTTCTCCCTTAAACAATTTCTGCCAGTCCGCCCCTGTCAGACTGGTATGTAATTAATTCACAAATTCTAATTTGATCAAAATACAGGATAATTCACAACTTCGTGCATATATTTTAATGACATATTTGTCATGTAATTGAAATAATTTTGTTTAAATTCGCATTTTTAGTTTCCATGTTTTTTATTTAAACAGTTTGGGCCACTGATTTTAAGTGGAATGGAATTACATACATTTACTATTTCTATCATTGTACTTACAATTAATAAAATTTATTAAGTTACAGTAGGCGCTGGATTATGTGCACTAATAAAAATCAGGGCAATTCATAAAATCGAATTGTTCATTCAATCGAAAATGTATATTAAAATATCTAATTAGTATTATTCGAAGTATATTAATTTTTATAACGCATAAGATAATTAGTTTTTTGCACTGTCTTAGCACTCAATCATTTTAGTAATGGCATATTAGTCATATTTCAACATTTTTGCAATACAAGTTAATAATCAAGATAAAAATATTTCTTTCGCATGGGCTTAAAAATAGAAAATAGAGTTCTAAAGTTAATAAATGTTTTAAAACTTTGTATTTAGAGGAAATCCGTATTTTGAACCAAGCACTGCTGAGAGTTAGTTGTTCATATAATCGAAGTTGACCGTGTTCACTCAATAGAACCTCATGTGTTAAATTTTGACTGTTCACTTGTGGATTGTTCATATAATGAAGTATTCACATAACCGAGCGATTGCTGTATTTATTTTATTATAACCGCTCACTAACAGTAGGTACCTATAATATGATTTTACAAGTTAATTTTATTAACAGCCTGTTTTAGTTACCCAATAATAAATAAATCCTAACAAAATCAGAAATTCGATGTTTTTGCAGCACGGAGTACGGCGTAGTTTTATTTGATTTCATTATTCAAATGCACACTAATTCTTTTATAAGACTAAAAGCTATTTTATTTATATCGCATTATTTTTATTGGATTTTTTTTCGTTTTTACTCTACATTACATTACATTATCAACATTTCAAAACAAAACGAAAATTGCTTAATAAAAATAAGTGTTATCTGTTATTTAAAAATTACTTAATTTGCCATTTAGAGGTATACGGATCAAAAGGGCACTTCATTCAATAAGACTTTAATGTTTTTCCATTTTAAACTTACACATTTAAGAGGAGCCCATCTAGTAGTTAAATTTTGTAGCAAAACAGAGGTGTGTGCATTCCATGATCAGTTTATATTTGGGGTTTTTGCTTTATTTATATCATAATGAACATGTTACCAAAAGATGTAAGAAGGTCTCTATGTTTTCACTTTTCTTCGTCGTCTTATGATTTTGGAAAAAATGACTCTGAAAATTAGTCATTTTTCTAGATTTTTATGATAATTTTTCTGGTGAACAAAACGCAATTTTTGTTTTCTAAAAATAGAGGTATATAAATTGAACCTTTCTTAACAAGAAGTTCTTTTTTATTCGTCTGTGTTATAAATTAAATGAAATATAATGAGACAACGATGCTATGTTTTCGCTGTTGAAATTGTAGATTCTCTAATTAGCCAGTAGATTCTATGCTCAGTTTTCTTTTACTAGATTTTTTGTTCGATTAACTGCAAAAAGAAGGGGTTACCGTCACCAAAACCCGCCATACTTTAGATATGACGACATAATTATTATGTTCAGCAGTTCAGTATTTTTCATACGCGCCTCTTAGAGGCTCATCTACCTCCTAAAATCCAGCATAAAATGTACTAACGTAGCTATTTTATTTAAATTTAAATTCGTATTTTGTATCCAGTACAAGAATGGTAAAATTCCATTCCAACAAGGATTTTGTGTACTTAAAGATTCAATTAAGAGTTGTGTCTATTTAAAATTTTTATAAAAAAATTGTACATATGATTATAAAAATTCCGAAAATCTCATACAAATTTATGCAAACTTTACACGGTTGTATCTCATGATAGAAATTTATTTTTAAAATTAGTTTTTAATTATAAAATGGCACATCTGTAAATCCATTCTGTCTCTATTAAATGTTTAAAAAGCATTATCTTGAAGTCAATAGTAAATTGACAGTTTACTCGCAACGGAAACATTTTTACAGTATTTTTCAACTTCAAAATGACAGTGCATAAGAAGGAAGCGGCAAAGTACAAGTTTCTGGCTTGGTTTCGGGCAGCTACAGTAGTGGAGAAGGGTGTGAAATAGAAGAAAAAGTAAAATCGAGAGTAATCTAGGAATTCAGAAAAAACGTAGACGATCCGCTTAAACGGAGTTCTTGGTTCTTGTCTTGTTAAAAATTTTAACATTATATTTCGAGCGCTTATTTCGATCACCTTTCCCCCTCTGAAACACTTGCATATTACAAGGCATAGTTATTTTTAAAATTACAGTGAGTGAGTTTAATTTATTGCAACCCTCGGTTACGCCTCGAATATCACTGCTTTCGATAGATAAAAAATTAATTAATGTATCTTTGGAATAAACAACAACAAATTCAGCACGTCCCCATTGCTCCATCTACAAACAACACACTCTATTTATCTTTCTATTACTATTTACTGTTTCAATAGTCGACGTGTTTGGGTGCATTCATTCATGCACCCTTGGGGCATCCTGCGTTTAGATTTTAGTTCAGCTTCACAGGTCCGATGTGGACTGTGGGTATGTTGCTCAGACCGCTGTGGACTGCGCGCAAGGGAATGACCTTATTATGTCAGTGGAATGCGAGAGGAAAAGTTCTCCTGAGGAGAACTGATGGTATTTGAGCTTTTTCTTCTGGATATTGATTTTCAGGGGAGATTGCAGGGTTTGTTTAAATTAATTTTGTTGAGATTGTAAGGTATTTGTCGTACAAATTATTGGCGGTTTTATAGGTACCGATTGTGGGAGACCTAAGCATTAAAGCAAGAGAGAAATATCAGAAATTCGAAAAATTAATGGCTGTTTTTAAATGGTCCATTGTAGTACTTTTATATTTGCATAATAATTATTAAAACTATAAATTTAGTCAGTACAGGTACCTAAATAGATTGAGATTTATTTGCTCAATATATATCTTTAATTAGTTTTGTTAAAAATAATAATTATTATCAATCAACAATCAATAACACGAAAAATATTTTTTCAATACCTGCACCGTCCCTATTAGGGACGAAAGTGAGGTATTTCTGACTGATCATTACTTTTCCTCCCGCCATGCGGGATTTTTTCCTCCCTGGGGAGGAAAAGTACTTTTCCTCCGCTTAATGTGAAATCCACTAGATTTTTACCTCTCGCCTCATATTCTATAAGAGAGGTATTGTAATGGGTCAAAATTTTCGAGTATGAGTTTTTGGTGGATAAGCACGTTTCAGGGTCTCTAGAATACGAATTTAATATTTTCCCGATGATGTCTGTGTGTGTGTGTGTGTTTGTATGAATGTATGGACTGACGATTTTTCGTCCACGATAACTGAAAAAGTATCAAACCTTTAATAACCAAATTTCATATTTAAGGTTTTAATAAGGATCTTAACACCGGATAAGATTTTGGTAGAAATCCGTAAACCGGAAGTAGTACTTTTTGGAACTTGATATAGTTTTTCTTAAATAAATTGGTACATTATTTATTTATGACAATTTTTGCAAATAAAAATAAAAAATAATATAATTATCTATGGGTACAGTGAATTTTAAATACAATTTGCTGAATCTGGTAGTATTTAGCAATAAAATAAAGTGCAACTAAGTACCAGTATCTTGTTGTCCATGATATGAAATTTGTTTTTACTCAAAATTTGAATTATAATGACAGTGACAGTACAGTTGACATCTTTTGCTTGCATCTTGGTTTACATTATCGTTTACATATTACATGAATATTAAAATGTAAGTAAAACTATTTATTAGATTAGTAGAATAAGCAGAATTAGGCGAGAGGTCGTGTACTGGCCACAGCAGATTTTTACATTTATTTTGAAAAGTTCCAAAAAGAAGAAAATACCTCAATATAGGCCTAGTGGTACCATACGGAACCAGTTGATAAAACCAAATAAAATAATAAAGTCAGCAATATTTACAACGAAAATTTAAGTACCTACTTAGTAATTTAAATAAGGGTATAAAGTAATAAAATATTCAATAACTTACATAGGATTAATTATTATACGTGAATATTTATAACAATTATAATTTCAATAATTCACTGACGGTCATTTTTTATAATTTAGACATAACTTTTAGATATATTAAATAACACACACACACACACATGTAACATACAGCGCATACTCAAACAGCGCAATATAAGAGTCATTTCGTCTGGTGGTTCCAGCATACGACTACCAGGTCGCTAGGAAAAAAATATTTTATTTGTGGTTCCACAATTCGATTGCAATTAGGTATGACTTATATCTTGCAGCATTTAGATGATCTCTGTTCTCTATGATGTCATAAGCAATATATAAGTAAGTGTTCTGATTTTAGAAATTTCATCGTTGGTTGAGCCAACATTTTATTATTATAATATGTAATTTTTAGCTGATGATGGATGATGTACTCATCCGAAACGTCCTAATGTAAAATAAAATGATGTACTTTTGAGAGATTATTTTATTTCAAAAACCAAGGATTCCTAAGGCCTAATATAACTTCACTTAGAAATATTCCGGATCCTCTTAACCTCACTTCTTATTATAAGCAATATAATTAGAAACCGATACAAAAATAGTTTATGTTGATAAGTCAAATCCACTGTTCTATTGCGCACTTTCTTGAAGAAGTTTTCTGCACTGCACTGAGTATTGTTTTCGTGTTCCGTTCACAATCATTATTATTAAAATGCGAAGTTATATAGAACCGTATTTTCCTATGTAACCTGATATAATTGCAATGAGTTCAAGCTCGATGCAAAATTAAATTGATATCACAATATGAACAGTGCAATATGATATATGAATTTTTGATTTTTCTCTATCTACATCATAATGTATACATGAGTAAAACGAAATAAAAGGGCAATTTTGCTCATAAATTAATAATAATGATCTTCACAATAGGTTATTGAATATCTGGCATATTTTCCATACTTTTGATTTTATTGATTTATAATGGGCAACTTGCATGATTTGTTTTATTAAATATTTGTGAATAAGAGATAAGAACGTGTACTTTTAATTTTCACAAAATTTTTATCAACAAGCCCAAAAATAATTACCTAATGAAAAATGAATAATATGTGATGTGACGTAGAATGCTGCTATCCTAAATATACACAATAATGACGTCACAGTTAAATTTCTTTCTCAATTTACTAAAAAAAAAAACATAATTTTATTTGAATAAAGTTTGTATTTTTACTAAAGTTTTCGACCTAACATTATGTCCATATAGTGATAAAAATTTCAATTTTTAGTACCATGCAAATAGCCCATTATAACTCAATAAAGTTTTTATTTAAACTTTGTTTGTTGTTAGGTACAAAGAAATGAATCGGAAGTAGGTACACTCATAATTGTATTTTATAAACATTAATGAAAATGTAAATGTAAAGTATTCAGGTAATTACAATATGCTGTTCAGAATGCAATAAATATTCTTTTAATAAGTCGTCATTTTAAAATAATTATTATATAATGCAGCCATTTTGTTACAGGATAATAGTTCTTACATGGCATATTTATCATATTAATCTTTTAAAGTCAAAAAAATTTTCATTTGATTATTAGTTGGTACGTTGGTAGATTATACCCTACAACAAAAAGTTGCAAAACATTGTTTGTTAGCTATGAAAATATCGCATGAAATTCAAAACTAGACAAAAATAAGAAACAATTTTAATGACTGCCATTTATCAAAACGATATTTTCTGCTTTATTTTATGCGGAAAATTCCTAAATCCTGCCCTGTGTTACGCATCGGCTGCATTCTCCCCCATTTAGCGCTGTTCCGGTATCTGCAATATTCAGTTATTGTGTTTTCCTCATATTTATGTTAAAAATAATTTCCCACGTAATTTACACCTGTTCCCCTTTATTACTACGTTCAACGTTCATTCTAAACGTTTTCGTGTATATTGTTTGGCAAGTTTCAGAAAACAGTCAGACTTTTATGAGGTTACTCGGTTTTAAAATTATTTACATAAACATTTACTCGAGCGAAACATGTTTCTGTCTACTGAAATTGTGTTTTGAACATTTTAATGTCTTTTTCACTTATAAAAGATATTGTTATAAAGTTGAATTGTTTTGAAATGTAGAAATGTATGCTTTTAAAATGTAATTTTGTGTAGAGCACTCGTGGGTTGTAATGTTAAGATGACACATAGACATACAAGAAAATATTTCAGAAAAAGATATTTGAAATTGTTTTTCTTACGCATCTTCAAACATATTTTTTCTACAGCCTACCTCATATCATGCCTTTCACTTAGAAATAAATAAAAAAATGTAATCATTATGGGAACGGTCGGAAAGCGTTGTTCGTTAAGAAAGAATTTTTTTTCGCACGATTAAATAACTATAGTTTAACATAATTTACTAAAAAATGAAATGTATAAGGTATTTCTGATGTTTCTTTGCATGACTGCTCTAAAATTCTTTGTATGCGCACCTATTTTATTTTAAGAGTGATATTATTTTGAAATACAAAAAAACATAAGTACCTACGTATCGTATCTATATCAACAAAAAAATTAATTTACAAAAAAATGTGCTTAAATAGACTGACCTATCTAATCAACTCATTTTACTCATGAATATTGCAAGAAACGATTTCCAAATTTACAGACATTGATAATGGTCTTTATAATTATAAACATACGCACAATATACGGAATAAATAAAAACTGTTTTCATTGATTAAAGTAAGTTCATTTCAGAATTTTTGTAAACGTCTAACTCTTCTTGTAATGAAAATTTTTACTTGTTTATAATATACTATGATTTGGTTATTATTTTTATTTTATAATATTTGAGTTTCCCAACGTTAAATTTTTTTAAAATTTTAAATGAACTTATGGAGCACTTTGGTACACCATTCGGTGCGGCACATTGGTACACCAAAAAATGTGCTCTGAACGTCTGAACTCTATTCCAATGATAATCATAATGTTTTTACAAAAAAATTAAATTTGCTTTCCAGAAAAAATAGTTCGCACTTATAAAAATAAAACTAATCGAATCGTCACCTTATATAATGTAGTAACGAATTTATGTCAATTGGTCAATGGAGAATGGCTATTATAGGGCGGCGATGAATTTAATTATTTTATTTGAAATGCACTTGTTAATCAGATTACACGTGCCAGTAATATATTTAGGTGGGACAAATAATTAAATAATTTTATTGGAATAGTCATTGCCATATTGAATATTGATTTATTTTCCGTTACTTTATTTAAAAAATCTGATGTGGGCACCACAAGACCTCCCTCCCGCTATACCGACTTTATTCTTTTTACTTATTACCTATACAAATATATTAATATACCTATAAGTACTACTACTACTGCTACTATTTACAAATATATTTTAGTCATTTTATTTAAATTGCAGAAGAAGATATAAACGATATTTTACTATTGTCACTGTCATGTCATAATCATCTAAATTTTACGTAGTAACAAATGTTATACGATCATGGACTACAAGATACCGAAATACTAAATTATAAGTATATACCTTAATTATTCTTAAATGATATCAGATACAGAAAAATTGATAAAATACCGTTTGTAAGTAATAATCACATAATCTTTCATTTTAAAGAAAAAAATTGTCTTAAATTAATTATTTATCGAAATATTTTTAAAAAGTAGATACCTACTACTTGCAGTTTGTAGATTGAAACCAAAATTATATTGGGCTTTTAAGAATCGTATTGAAACCTTAAATACAAAATTTGACATTTTAATGTTTGATATTTTTTGAGTTATCGTGAACGAAAAAATTCTTATCCATCAAAAACTCACATTCGAAAATTTTGACCCATCACAATACCTCCCTTATAGAATATGAGGCGGGAGGTAAAAACAAATCAAACCTTACTTTTATACTTCTCAATGTTATCGATATAAGCGATATATTGATTAGGAAGGCCAAAATAATAGTTGTACAGCGCGTCAAATGACTTCTTTCAAGTTTCCAATTAAACTAAGCTAATACGTTACAATAAAATTTCTTTTTACATTTACTCTCTTGAAAATGTCGGTAATTGTATGTATTTGTATTTTATTTCATAAAATGTAGACATTTTAAGTCATAAACTACACTAAGCATGCGTACCAATGTACCTCCCTCTAGGGTGCACATTGGTACGATTCTGAATTTTTTTTAAATGACTAATATGATAAATATTGATTCTCAATATATTATACAATTACATAATGAAACCAAAGACCTAAAATATTGATTACATATGAACATTTAAAAAAATTAAACACACCGCTGAAAATGAAATAAAATTCCGAACTGCATATTTTCATAAGCAAAATTTCATAAGTAGGTAAAAGATCCATTTAAATATATTTAATATTTACATTGATTGTAACTTTTTCATAATTACAACTAGGCGTAAACCTAAAGTAATTAGTTTTTCCACTAAATAAAGTTGAAATTGCAAAAGTTTCGCAAACAAGATCTTTAATTAAAACAAGTGAAAGACATTATAAAAATAGAAAATGCCGGGCAAAGTGAAAATAATGTTTTTCTCACGATTAATTCTCCCAACTAATCACATCTTGTATTTACAACTATCTTGAGTAAAGCATCTCCGTCACCATCAACATTTGCTGCACCCGTGTAATTGACATGGTGAGTTACAGTTCTATTGTAAGCATCAGTGTTCTATTACACCACGCACATTGCTTGCATAGCACTGGCTCATGTAATATAGTGTAGAGACATCTAAATATACGAACAAATGTCCCAGCGGCTCGCCGGACAACTGCAGGAGCCGGTTACTAATTTGTTACGGGGACAAGTGAAATATGAAGAGAACGACGCTGAAGAATAACATGCTGGATATAACGGAAGTTTGCTTTAGATCTTAAAAGTAAAGTAGGGAAGATTTTTCAATGTTTTTGTAGGATATAAAGTAGATTTTCAATTTTTTATTGTAAGATTTTTGTGGTAGTTTGTAAAATGGAACAATACTTTCTACAATTATTATTCTGTTCCATAGAAACATTTCAATTGCAGGCATGAAGTGGCAAAAGATCTCAATTACTGTCCGAATTTTTTTAAACAACGGCATAATTCACGACTCATGTCGTAGGTAGATTGTAAAATTAGACTTTTTATAAAAAGCCTAGGCTTTAGCATGTAGGTATATTATAAAACACAATATCACATCATTTTATTTCACAAGAAAGGTATTAAGTTCTTTATTTAGTTCACTTTAATCAACGAAAACTTTAGTTAGTGGGACTCGCGAAGGGTATTGGGTTGTTTATTTAGTTTAGTTCAATATTAGAGTTTATACCAAAATCGAGTATTTAAAACTCAAGATGGGTATTGGTTTTTTTATTAATTAAGTGCAATCAGATTGTCTACCAAAACCGGGTATAAATTCAAGTAGGGTTGTTTATTAAGTTCAGTTCAGAGTTTCTAGTAGAAGCCTCGGCATATTGTGTAATAAAATAATATGAATAATTTATGCTGAGTCATTTAGAAAAAGACTAGGAGTTTCAGAAAACGACTAATTTTATAATTAGTCTGCGACATACATAATATTATAATCAAAAATTCACTATAATATTCTATGAATGAATCATACTATTCGGATTTGATTTTAATTATATTCTGATGGAATGCCTTTTAGATAAATTAAATGGCTATTAAAATCAAATTACCATTTCATATTAAATTATATATGGCTATTAGAGATTCATCAAGTCAAGTAGCTTGATGTTTTTGTGAATTACTTGACTTGACTTGAAAATCAAGCTTTTAAAAAAATCATTACTTGACTTGACTTGATTTTCTATCGTTACTACTTGACTTGATATCAAGTAATTTCAAGCTACTTGATATTACTTGATAACAAACAATTTTGTTAAAAAGTGCGCAATTCAATCGAATCATTAATTAAAAAGAAATGCCGTATTTCCTGACCCAATTGAACGATTTTGTATCTACACCAACTGTATTTTTATTATTTTCTTGCATAGGAATTATTTTATGTAAAAAAATTTAAGATTTTAATTTGGTTTTGTGAATAATAGTTATATTGCCAGATACATTTGTTATATATTGATACCTAATAATTTGATGTAATGCAATACAGTTATTTTTTTTCCTTTTTGAAGTTTAACTATTTCATTCTCAAGTATCAAGTACTTGAGATTTTACTACTTGATTATCAAGTTACTTGAAATTTTACTACTTGACTTGACTTGACTTTCGAATTCTATTACTTGACTTGATGTCAAGTCAAGTCAAGTCAAGTAGCTTGAAAATCAAGTCAAGTAGTGAAACCCTAATGGCTATAGGGTTAATTAAAATCTACAAAATTCAATGGTAGGTATATAATCACCTTTTCAATGTATTTGTACATACGTAAAAATGGTTGGATTTATAAATGAAAAAATTCTTTAAAAAAATCTGTGTCAATAAGCACGTTTTATTAGGTACGCTTGAAACTAATTTAACTATTTTCTCGATATTGTGTAAAATCGGTGTAAAAAGATTAGATATATTATGTCCAGGTCAAAAAAAATCTCAAGGACGCTTTACACATGTCGCAGACGAATTATACACAATATATTTGTGCAATTGCAATGCTTAAGGGGCATACTTCTTGAGTGCAATAAGAATCACAATTCACGATTCTGCCTATATTGCTCAAAATAAAAATCTGAAATTTTACATTAGTAACGACAAAGCATTGTTGAATTGAAAAATTCAAACTATATATTGTTCCGACAACAATTAGAGATAAAAAGAAACTAAACACTAAAATTTCGTGAGGATCTCATGAATGAACTATAAAAGTTATCATTGAGTTTCAAGATAAAATGAATAGAACATAGATGTAGAAAGGGCGGAAAAACAATAAAACTATAATTTTATCAACAGAATTGCCATAAATTATATCTAAACTTGTACAATTTTCGCCGAATTTCGGATAATTATTAAAGCCAAACTAATTACATTAATTAAATATTTTGAAGATTCCGCACTTTTAGTATTCTTCCTTAATCTACATACAAAAATTCAACATCATACGTATAACAGTATTAGATTGAGATCCTAACAAAAATTACTCGTTTTTCAATGCGTATTATCGCCATGCAATAGGCCCTTAAGTTGAATTATTGGTTTTCCTTGCAACTGTGGGTAGGTACATACTATAACTAAGAGAATGAAAGTATTTCTTTCAAACAACCTATTTCTAATAGCAACGGCCACGAAAACTATTAATTGTATACCATAAAGGTTTTACTTTGAGACCTGAATTGCGTATGTCAATGTAATTTTATTGACAATTGATCAAAAAATAATAAATAGTGTGTAGTTGAATTTCAAGTATTTGTTAATACTCGTATTTTCCAATCTTCAATAGAAAAACACATCAAATTAATCAAAATATCTTAGTAATATAAATAATATAAAACTAGGTACTGGTCGAATCTAGATAAAATTAAGGGCATTTGAAACAGGTTTAAACCAGTGGTTTTTACCATCCTGGTTTAAACTGTCCAACCTTGCCAGAAATTGTCACTATAGTGTATTATCTCTAATACTACCTATACTAAAATAAAAATTATAATATTATAGACTAACAGTTTTTATACCTTTACTAACGGTGGAATAACCAACTATGATCTTATACTCTGTTCCACGAGAATATTCATTAAAGGGACACAAGTTTATATTGTGCCGAGCGTCCAAAATCGTAAACCAATCATATCGTTTGAGAGGCACGAAGCCATGTGCCCACGTGTTCCTTTAATGAAAGGTCTCGTGAATATAGTATAAGTTAATATTAACAATAATTATCACCTTATAGAAGTAGAACGAATTAATCTCCTCGGTGATATTTCCTCCCTCGTCTACGGCTCCGTTGACCAGGTCCCCATACTCTGTAACTCCTCCACCGTCCCCAGTATCGTTTGCAAGTCCTCCGTACACAGCAAAAACGGACAGACTTTGCTCTATGCTGTCCGATACCCAAACGGTATCAGTTGGCGTTGCTTTTGACATTGCGGACCGAAATTTAGAAGAGATTTTACTAAAAATGGTTACATCTTGTGAAGATGATGAAGCGATGATAGCAGATTTTAGTCACTGGTGATCACATTTTTGGTTATGGAAATCTGAAAAGATAATAATAATATCATTAATATTTTTAATATTTTGTTGTTGTGATTAGCTCAATGGTAGAGTATTTACATAGCATTCTAGCAGTCCACTTAGCTTGATTCCAGCCACCGATAATAATACAACCGGTTCTGAATGGTTGGATTCCACATCTACCAAGTTACCTACCATTAAAAATTTAAAAATTTTGTTTCGAAATAAAAGTAATTAAAAATTACTCAAAATAGCTAAAATATGATATTGGTGTATCCCACATCGTTATAATAATTGAAAGTGAGGGTCAATCAAATGATGGATAAAAATATTACATATGTAATGAGGATATACATAACATCAACACAAGAAACAAATTAAAATTAAGAAAACCTTTAGCGAAATATAATTGCAGGCAAAACTCTCCTAATGTAAAGGGCGTAGAAATTTATAATAAAATACCAGATGATATTTTAAATTGTGTCACTTTACCAGGATTTAAATTCAAATTAAAAAAATTTCTAATTACTAATTGTTTTTACACTGTTAATGAATTTATGTGTTTTACTGATTGTAAAATCTAGTCAAATTTGTACTGTACCTGACGTATTTCATATGTATATATTACATCTCAGAAATAAATATGTATTATTATTATTATTATTATTATACTTCTTTAACTATAGAACAAGACTTAATTGGTAAATAATTTGAAACTATTATGCATCAGGAAACAGGATACCCAGGATTAAATCTGGGATGTATTTAAGTACAAATTGACAAGTACTGTATCTAAATACATTTTTACGGTACTTGTATTTGTATTTAAGTACAATTTTCGGTAGAGTACTTGTACTTGTACTTAAATCCTTTTTTTAAGTAATTATTTATTGTTATACTATCATCAGTACAAATAAAAGTACCTACCTACTTTCGCGTATTATGTGACAATAATAAATCAATATTTATAATAAAATCTACAAATTCTATAATATCATAGTGTTTGTAAAAAGATAAATTTTTGTATAAGTTTGGAAGAATAAGAACCAGACCAAAATTGAAAAAGAAACATTCAAAACGTAGACAATTTTATATTATTTTCTTCATTTTCCAAACAAACGCAATCAAATTGATTAATTTTTAATTTAGTATTATTTATTTTTAATTTACTATTTCAGTAGTACTTACTTATATTCTGCGTTTATGTTATATAAGTTGAAATGTGCATTTTTTTAAACTAAAACATAAAGTAAGTATACAAATTATCTAAAGTTAGGTAATGTGTTCTTTTTGTGTAATTTCTTTAAAATTTCATATTTTCTGTGTAGGTACCTATATTTTAATGTATTTGTAATTGACTACTTAAATTCTGTAACAAGTATTGTACTTGTACTTACTGAAGTACGTTTGACATGTGAGTACTTGTACTTGTACTTAGTATTTTTTATTTGAACTTGCGCATAGCTCTGCCTAGGATATCAAAGTTTTATCTTAAAATTAACTAGAGTAGAGTAACTAGATAAGTAGGTATATTGTATGTTTTATAATTGTAACTTGTATACAAAGTTTAAGTAACATTGTAGTTGTAAGTTAATCTAGAAACGTAATTTACATGCTCACTTAAATGGTAGTTTGTAAGATCTTACTAAGCCTGTAACCCTGACGAAGATTTCAAAGTATAACCGAATCGTCGGTTATATTAATTTGTATTCAACCCATTTATATTTTTAATTCTACAATCGCAATGGGGGTTTCCAAGCCAACAGCTTTTAAAAAAATACTTATTGGACATGAATTTTCAGCATATATAAGTTATAGGAAAATGCGTTGTGCTACATATTTACCATTCTATTTTTACCACTCCAACTTTTACCACAGCATTTTTACCACCATTCTTTTTTACCGCTATCCTGTTTTACCGTTAACCCATTTTTTACCACTCAATTTTTACCACTCCAATTTTTACCTCTGCATTTGTACCGCTATTTCGTTTTACCACCAATACATTTTTACCACTCCGTTTTTACCATTACAACTTTTACCACCATACTTTTTTACCGCTATTCCGTGTTACCATTAATAGTTTGTGGGGCTATAGTACGGTTTTGTTAGTGTAGTAAATACCAAAACCGAATTTGTGGGGCTCTAGTACGGTTTTGTTAGCTTTGTTAGAGTAGCAAATACCAAAACCGAGTTTGTGGGACTCTAGTACGGTTTTGTTAGCTTTGTTAGTGTAGTAAATACCAAAACCGAGTTTGTGGGGCTCTAGTACGGTTTTGTTAGCTATGTTAGTGTAGTAAAAACAAAAACCGAGTTTGTGGGACTCTAGTACGGTTTTGTGAGCTTTGTTAGTGTAGTAAATACCAAAACCGAGTTTGTGGGGCTTTAGTACGGTTTTGTTAGCTTTGTTAAAAAAGAGACGGTGGTAAAAATGGATTGGTAAAAAAACAAGTTGGTAAATGTTGGTGGTAAAAAGAATTAGTGGTAAAAATAGGGACAGTGGTAAAATGGATTGGTAAAAGAATACGTTGGTGGTAAAAAAATTAGTGGTAAAAAGGGACGGTGGTAAAAAATAGATTGGTCAAAGTATAATGTTGGTAAAAAATGGATTGGTAAAAGAATTACGGTGGTAAAAAAAGGGACGGTGGTAAATAGGGATTGGTAAATATGGGGGCAAATCGGAAAATGATAAATATCGTTAATTTTGATAAATTTATTAATAATAATAATAATACCTGTGTTGAAGTAAGTTAAGATTTATGTATCGTACTCGGTCCCTGTCAGCACGGTGAACGTATTTTCTCAATATCGATGACGTCACACCGTTACACAAGGCATCGTATATCGCGGCTCCTACTTTTTAAACTTTTAAATTTTTTTCAGGCTAATTAGCAATTTTTTGGCAAAAAGAAAAAGAACGGGTCTAATATTTTAATGTATAGATTAACATATAAAACAAAAAATCGTGGAAACCTCCTGCAGAATTTAGTTGATAAATTAAAAAAACGAATTAGTAGGACGTTATTGCGCCATTATACCAATAGTGCTCATATTACCAAAATTAATTATCTTCATTTATATGCAAGTTTTGGAACAACCATTGATTTCAAATTCCCGCATAAACACGCATATTAATTACATATTATCAACAACATTAGTATAATCTTCACATATTTCATCTTGTTTTAAAAAATTATTCCATTCACACCCGGCAAATAATATTCTTCGCACATTCGCAAATCTCGCTAATCCTTATTAACACCAGCAAACAGCGATCCAATGCTCACTATGTGAATATTAAATAATCACAGCCAACCAAGAGGACTTCCTCGCATGCAAATGTTTTTATCATTTTATCTTAGCGATTCCAATGGTGTTGCGATCGGCGGTTACAATTGTTTCTCAGAGCGCCAGATTAAATTAGATTGCGCCGATTACTTTATTAATTATTGTAATCGATAGCGTAAACTAAATGTTTCATTAAAATCAGTTGGCGATCATAATAATATTTTGTATTTAATTCAAATATTATACCTAAAAAGTCAAATTTGCTTAAATCATGACCATAACATTTATAAAAATAAAAAAGATTTCGTATATTCTATACACCGCTATTTGTCTATTTTTAAATAAATTAAATAATTTGTGACGACTCCTGGATAGAACCTTTTTTATAAATGAATTGGCCATGATAATGCATAAAAACTTATTTGGCTTCAAAATTAGATAATAAATTTAATAGGTACAATTCAGAAAAATTATTATATTTTTACCTACAATACAATGATTATTAAATTATTTGTTATTGAAACGTCTAAATTTTAATTTAAAAATATAACAGAACTAAACCTAAATAAATTATTTATTTTTATGAGTTTAGATTTTTTAAATCTACAATGTTTATTGTAACATGCATCAGTCCGGTACAACAATGTATTATTTTTGAAAAATATATAGAAATGTACACCTGAAATACAAATACAATGCAATTATATACGCGAGTATTAGAACAAATTATTGTTTTGTGTTAAGTTATATAATAAATAAATGTTTGGAATCTATATCCTAAATTTTTCTTGAAGTATTCTACCATTCCGTATTAAGTTATATGTACAATGATATTTTCTGTTATATTTTTATCATTGACTAAATGAAATTTTCAATACATAAAAGAGCTTTTGTATTTGTATAAAATTTAATTATTATTCTTTATAAAAGTTCAAGAAACTCATAGCTAAAAATCTGATATTTTTAGAATAAATGAAATTCTATATCATCTACCCTCTACGTAATCTTCAAATTGCTTTATCCAAATGGTTTTATTTTATTTTTAGATCCCAAAAACATATCGTCTCAAAGCTGTTTAATTTTTCCGGTATTTCTTTTCCATCCCCAAAGGCCCCAATACAATTTTCCAGCTCAGCCAACTTTAATAAAGAAATAAAGATCATTCACCGCGCCCTTCATAACATTAAACACAAGAATAAAAATACTTCCATATGAAAAACTTACCATTAACACTATAAATACCCGTTTTATATTCCCAACGTCGCTGCAGACAATAAATCAAAGATATTATAACCGTTTTAATTGCTATTTGATATAAATTCATTACTCGATGCATCACCACTATGTCCGCCTATTGCTGCACTGATCCATTTTTCTTAACGATGTGCGCTACGAAGAAGTAATTATAAAAATTTATTGTCTGTTAGGAAAGAGACAATTTCATATTGTATGAATATTTGTTGTGGGACATGAATTAGATGTTGTTAGGAGTGTAAATTTGTGAATAGAATTTGAATAAATCTTTGATAATTTGTTAATAATGATGTGATGAAATGAAAGATGAAGCTTTAAATCATTGTAAAATATGTGGAAGAAATAATTGACAACTAAGCGTTAATCCTTTTATTCTTTAGAGTAACAATCATTTTTCATTTGCTACTTCAAATACCGACTTCGCTCAATAATTGTCTTTGCCAATATTTTTAGTTAGATTCATAATGTTAAATTGGCACAACTATACCGAAATTTTTTCGCATGCCCTCATCAACTTTAGGAAACAAACAAACTTGGAGTTAAGACGTAAGTTGAAGTTTCTTAATTGAAATATTTACTAGAAGACACAAACGTATATTAACTTTTCTTTTTATCCCTAAGAATAAGATAATCTTTAAATATATTTACATGAAGTGGCAATATAAAAATTAATTCAAATTTTGTTTATAGTTTAAGCGGCCCGTCTAGGTTTTTCCGAATTTGTTGAATATTCTCGATTTTATTTTTTTTTTCTATTCCACTCTTTTCCTCACCACAACGACTGTATAAAACCAGCCCGAAACTCGTACTTTACCGAATCCTAGCAATGCAATGTCATTTTGAAGTTGAAAAATACTGTAAAAGTGTTTTCGTTGCGAGTAAACTGTCAGTTCATTATTGACTTCGATTGACTTCAAAGTAGTTTTTTTTATAAACATTTAATAGAGAAAGATATCGGGAGATATAACCGTGTAAAGTTTCCATGCATAAATTAGAAATTTTTATGAAGTTTTCGGAATTTTTATAATCATGAACAATATTTTTATCAAAATTTTACAAAGGAACAACTGTAAATTGATCCTTTATTAAGTATATAATCCTTGTGCAAATTGTGGCACCTTCACCTGATTACCACATAAAAGATTTATAAGCTATAGCAACACTGTCGACAGAAAAGGTAAATGCTTATTCATTATTCGATAACTTGTATTGTTCCAAGAATTTACCATAAATTTACAACGTGTAACATTAACAAGCTTCAAATTCTCTTTACATACTTAAATAGTAGGCCATTATGATGATGCCAAATACCATAAACTTATAATTTTTGCTTAAGAAAAATTAGCTCTTACATTCTATTTTCTGAAGGTAGTTTGTTATACATAGGTACCAATTTAGATTGCAGATAGTGTTGCCGCGAGATTCGAGACTAGTCTCGATCTTGTCTCGTCTCGTCATGAAATTCGAGACGAAACCACAAGGCAAATCTCGACTACAGATTCGAGAACGAGACAAGACCCAAGTTGATCCGAGTTTCTCGACTCTATATCGAAATTAGTCGAGAAATTTCGAAAGACGAGAGTGACTTTTTATTCGTTTTGAAAATTCTGAGACGAGACGAGAGTCGGGCATACTCTCGACAAGCGGCATCACTAATTGCAGATTATATTCGAATTGTTTTATGTGTGGCGGTCGTTTCAACTCAAACCACGTAGGCACCATTAGTTCAACAGCAGCTACAGTGGTCTAGCGGTCAGCGTACGGTCCCGGGTTCGATTCCCGGGTTCGATTCCCGGCTGCCGCAACTCTCGCGTCTAAGGCAGGGCATGGCTTACAGCCTTACTGACGAGTCCAAGTAAGCATGCCCGGGACGAAACGCAAAACATCTCAGGCTCATTGGCGTGCCGACTCACAAACGCCAAATATGTAACATACATAAATACCTGTGTAGAAAAGAAAGTGGATTAAAAGGAAGTTTTTTTAAAATCTAGAAGCCCCCAAAAGGTTTATTTAACCGATCAGCTGTCTCCATCTCATTTATACCAATAAAATTGTTAATGTATGAATTTTATCTTGATTTTATTGGTTTACAAAATTATTAATTACTATACAATTATATTTGCAAAGGTGTTAATTACTCGTAATTATTTTAATTGCACCTTTTGATACATGCTTAAGGAAGTATTAATACTACAATTTTGCAGCATACAATTAAAATCGTATTCATGTTTACGTAATATAATTATAATGAAAGTCTTTTGTATGCCAACTTTACAAATGCATTTTACATGCAATAAAATAACACAATGTATTCCACTACCTACGATTCTGCATTATTAAATTACAGATCCGTATCGTCATTTTATTTCGAATGATATATTCGCTTTAAGGTCTTTCAAAGAAATAATGATACTCTTAATATAAGCGGTTTTTAATTATGAAATAAGCTTTTTTAATTAAAGTCAATTGCCAATGGTGGTAATTACTGTATTTAGTTTTTTAGTTAGCTTGTCATTTAAATGGTGAATAATTTCTATCGAAACCTTTAATAAAATAAAGCAAAGTAAAGTATTTTTCATTTTTAAATTAAATTAGAAATGAAGACGTAGAAAATACGATTTTCCAAGGAACGATTTTTCTTTCAAAGGAGATGTAACATACTCGTAGTAATGTCTTTGAATTCATACGTTGATACGTTTTAGTAATTAGTACTAAATAATACAGTTTTCATTAGATATTCATATGTAAACACAGTATTTATATTTCCTATATGTTAAATAAGTAATAGAAATGATCCCGCCGAGATCCTGCCGATAAATTTAGTCGGGATTTTGATTTATCCATATTTTTTATATTGAAATTTTATGTACCGAGATTTAAATTGTCGAGATTTTTACTTAGTAGGTACCTACGTCGATCCAGTACTTTTCGTGAAGTGCAAAGCGACTACCTATTTTAATATTTCTGATTTTTTTTTATCATTTTGTGAACACGAGAATTTTCATTTTTAACGATTCCATTGGATATGAAGACTTATATGTACACTCGTATGTACATATTAATTTAAATGTCAAAAGTATCAAATGCTTTTAAATTAAATCAAAAGGTCAAAAATATATCACACAATAATAATAATGAATTATGGAATACCTATCAATGAATTTATAACTTTAATGCAAAAATACACAATAATATAACTGAAATAAGAGATTTTTTGAATCTAAAAATATTAGTAACAATAATCAATCATTAAACTAAAAATAATAGCTATTTAAGTATATCTAGTGTGTTACTGAGGTTACCGAAGATAAACGATAAATTGATGTTTCTGCTAGCTTGGGGGGTCATTATGGCATGGCAGAAACATATAAAGTTAAAAATTTTGGCACTACTCTGATATATTTCTGCCATGCCATAATCGCAACTACGCTAGCAGAAATCAATTAATCGTTAAAAAATGCAGTTATAAAATTGTTTCTGCGGTAATTAATTATCAATAAAATAGATAAACATTTTGACACTAGTTCGATATGTGTCTGCCTTACCATAATGGCCTAACAAGTTATCAAAAACATCAATTAATAGTTTAAAAATGAGGTTAGAAAATTGTTTTTTCGGTAATTAATTAGCAATAAAATAATTACTAATATTGACACTAGTCCGATATGTTTCTGCCATAATGGCCTGTCAAGTTAACAGAAACATCAATTTATCGTTAAAAAATGAAGTTAAAAATAGTTTTTTCGGTAATTAATAAGCAATAAAACAGTTAAAATTTTTGAGACTGCCATAATGGCTTGTCAAACTAGCAGAAACATCAATTTATCCTTAAAAAATGAGGTTAAAAAATTGTTTTTCCGGTAATTAATTAGCAATAAAATAGTTATAAATTTTGAGACTAGTCTGATATGCTTCTGCCATAATGGCCCCGCTAGCTTGATGGACCCTTTTATTATGTTTATAAATAATTCTTGTTCTATTAAATATTAATAAAAACTGTTCATTATTATAGTAGTAGGTAATATATTACAGAATATGTTTTTTTGTTTAATACTTTTTACCTCTCGCCTAGAGAGGTATAGGGATCGTGAAAAAATTCGATGTCGAGATTTTTGTCAATAAGCACGTTTTGGCACCTTTAGAACCTATTTTGACTATTTTCACGATGATGTCTGTGTGTCTGTGTGTGTGTGTGTGTGTGTGTATGTATGGAAGTCTGTATGTGCGCCTACTATAGTCTTTCGTTCTGATCCATTATCTCAAATTATACTGAACATAAAATTCTAATATTTTGCAATATACATTTATATATGTTAATGAAGAGCTGATAAGATTTTGGTAAAAATCTGCCAACCGGAAATGGTATTTTCTTGAAGCATTTTAACATTTTTTGCAAAAAATATAGTAAATACTGCGATAGTTACAATTTGTCATTCGACATTTGAAAGAACAAATTATCTTTTACAATATTTATTTAACATCGTTTCTATATCTCTTACCAATAAAGGAAAATTAATTTTCAAAAATTTGTAATTTTACCTACTACGATTTGTAAATCATAATATAGGAAAAAAATTTAAAAACAAAAATGAAATGTCAATGTGATAGATGAACAGACGTATGCACAGTTTCTGAAATTTTTGTAACACCATTTTTAAATATAAATATATTATTAACTGGGTTGAAACTTAGAATAACCTATAGGAGCCGAAATATAATAAATTAAAAACTGACTGAATGCCATTAAGTTTTCATCCTTCCATTAAACGTATTCAGTCAAGAAGTATTCATTATTATTATTATAACTGGATATAAGGTAATAATAAAATAAAAAAATTATCTACAAAGAGCTAATTTGATTTCAATGCCAATAGGAATCGGTACTTTGCTTGAAGAACTATAACAAAAATTACAAAAAGTAGCCTAACCAAATCCAAATTCACATATTACAGTGTCAAGGCGGGAGGTTTAGTGATGGCCACGTCAGATTTTTTATATTTACTTTCTTAAGACTGAACTTGCGAAAGTAACGATGGGCGGCCCTTGGGAATTAACAAACTTCTAAAGTTGTAAATTCAACTCTGTTTAATTAATACTAAGAGTATTTATATATTTCAACATTTTTTATTGGTAGAGTAGACGATTCAAATACTACAAATATTCCCTGGTACTGTATCATTAATTCATTATACACACACAAACACTCATGCATATTTATAAATTAGCTGAAACTATGTACCTATATCAACTGACCTATCCACTATCTACTACACTGATTTATTCGTGTATAGCTATTCTCAACGTATTAATTACCTACAAGAAGATTTCGATTGTAAGATAAATGCAGAATGCCAATTAAAACACCATTACACCATGAGTTAATTGCTGATAGCTGATTTAATACCATGCACCTACGAAGATACAAATAGAAATTTTAGATTGTGTTTATGGGAGAATAAAATGTTATCTAGAATTGTTACAATTAAGTTTTGACACTTGTAGAAAGCGGGATAATTAAAACATAAATAACTTAAGTTTATTTGCTACGGATCGCTGCATTCGTTGAAAATTTGTTTGCACGGCGTATTTATTATTGTTATTAAATGTGGTTTGACCAATTCGGACAGTCCAGCATTCCAACACGGACAGTAATATAATAATTTGTACTCACCTACTCCGAAAAACCAACGCTGCGCAAATTTTATAATCCAATTCCAATACAACGCAAACCGTATCTTGGGAGTAGACTCATGGTTTATTTACTAAATCTGAGCAGAGCCGTTTTAAGACCTAAGTAAGTCTAAATGGCCGTTTGCACCAACTATATTCTTAAGCGGTTCCTAACTAGGTAACACTTATATCTAAGTTATACTTAAAATTTTATTTGTTTGCGCAGGTTACACTTAAGCAAAGAATAGCTAAGCGTAACTTTGTTCCTATGAGGTTAGGTACTTTTGGTATTCTACGATTGAAACTACATTCATTTTAATTGAATTGTCAAAAAAATCCATTTCGTTTACGGTTTTGTTGGTTATTGGTTTTGGTTGTAGGAAAAAGTGTGTTCATTATTCAAGTAAATTATATTATTTGTCAAAGAGAGTATTATAATATGAAATAAAATTAGATAAGCTAGTAATTATGTAAATGTTTTATGTTAGAAATGAGTGACAAAAAGAATCGACAATCGAACACCAAATTTCAACAACTATAAAATTATTTTGTTACTCAGTATATTTAATAATATATAATATTGAAAAATTCGTTTTGGGAATCTTGTATTTCTTGAACTGTTTCAGGAAATTTTATAAATCGTGGTCTGAGCGAGGCAATTGCATCGGAAACTCTAACAACTATTAGTCCAGGCAAAATGCTACAAAATTCGTCAAATAAACAAAAAAAGTAGGGGACTTCTGAAAATTTGCAAAGTTATAAAAAAATATGTAACGTTCAAGATTCCAATGAGTCCCCATCAGCAGAAAGTGTGCTCGAGCCGCCATATTGAAAAAAATTTTTTTTTCAAAAAAACTCAGTAACTTTAAATTTTACGGTAAATATTGATATTATAATATTGTAGCTTATAAAATTTCCTACAAAGAGATGCTATCACTTTTTTACATTGAACTAATAGTTTGCGAGAAAAACGAGAAAATATATTTTGGTAGAACGAAGATAATTAAATCATGCCTTAACTTTGTTTCCTGACACAAAAACGGCTGTAACTTACGAACGGATAGAAAAAACGTCTTCCGGTTTGAAGCATTCAATTCTACAGACATATTTCTATCAAATATATTATTCTTAATTTTTCAGGGGGAGGCTGGTTTAGCCTCAATTGTAACATAGAAAATTCAGAAAATATTGTATTTTTTACATTTTTTGTGTTTAATCAACTCTAATTTCTGAACAAATTAAGATATGGACTTCCGGTTTCCGGTATTGGATTCCTTGAACATTTTTCTACAAGATACATTATTTTTAAAAAAATTAAAGGCCTCTTAGTTGAGCTGATATTCAAAGTTTTTGTGCGAGAAAGAGAAATAGAGTTTTAGTATTTCTTTCGGTTACCTGTGTTTAATCAACTCTAATTTCTGACCGGATTAAGATATGGACTTCCGGTATCCAGAATTGAATTTGTCGGTCATTTTTCTATAAGATTCATTAATTTAAATTACTTTTAAGGGCCTTAATTAAGCCACAAATAATTGTTTTACGCGTAGAGAAAATAGTGACAATAGTAATTTTCTTTTGTTTCCTGTGTTTAATCAACTCTAATTTCTGAACAAATTAAGATATCGACTTCTGGTTTCCGTTATTGGATTCCTTGGACATTTTTCTATAAGATACATTATTTTTAAAACTTTAAAAGTCCTTAGTTAAGCCGCAATTTAATGTTGACACAAAAAGTTTTAAAAATAAACTAATTTTTTTTAAATTTCTATATTAAATTGTGGCTAAAGCAGGCCCCTCCTAAAAAATTAAGAATAATATATTTGATAGAAATATGTCTGTAGAATCGATTGCTTCAAACCGGAAGTCGTTTTTTCTATCCGTTCGCAAGTTACAGCCGTTTTTGTGTCAAGAAACAAAGTTTAGGCATGATTTAATTATATTCGTTCTACCAAAATATATTTTCTAGTTTTTCTCGTAAACTATTAGTTCTATGTAAAAAAGTGATAGCATCTTTTTATAAGAAATTTTATAAGCTACAATATTATAATATCAATATTTACCGTAAAATTGAAAGTTACTGAGTTTTTTTTAAAAGATTTTTTTTTCAATATGGCGGCTCGAGCACACTTTCTGCTGATGGGGACTCATCGGAATCTTGAATGTTACATATTTTTTTATAACTCTGCAAGTTTTCAGAAGTCTCCTACTTTTTTTGTTTATTTTATGCAATTTTCCTGGACTATATGCGCGATACGGTTGAATAATGCATCTCAGCAAAATCTGCAACACTTGTTAGGTGACCAGAAGTTGCATGAAATCTCAAACATGTCAATAATTGATTAATCGGCGAAACATAATTATTCCTAAAATTTTATACATTTATTAATTGTAATTACAAATTTAGAAAATAAATTTCGGTAAAAATTAATTACTTATCACTGAAATATTCCAATCGGTATTCAATTAAAACAATTGTAAAGTTGATTTTTTGTTAATCTGAACCGTTGATAAAATGTTAGATCGTCCATCGTGTCAAAAAAATTTGATCGACTACCTATAGATTTTTCTCGGGATTCCATTATTAATTAATTCAATTTGTTCTAAATCATCATCCTCTAATGCGTTAATATTAATGTCATCAAATACATTCAAATTTTAAACCGTTACAGATCGTAAGTAACACTTATGTATCTTAAACCGTAGTCAATCTACCGCTTAAGGTAAGTAGAACTTAGTAAAATTAAGTGTCACTTAACTTCGTGGTGCAAATGAATTTAGTTACTTAAGCTCAACTTAATACTTAATGCCATAAGGCACTTTTATTTCTCCGGATCTTTTTCTCAAAATTTTATGCCACTTTTTTTTTGAAATATTCTATTTTAATACTGTTTTACGGTCTATTAATGAAGAAAATACACAATTGCGTCCAACATAATCCAGTTAACAAATTATTTTTGTATTTTTAAATTACTTGTCCAATGTTAATGTTTTTATTTATTTGCAGCGTGTTCTTACTTTGACTTTTTATTAATGTTCTTGTTATTTATTCAATTTTTAATGATATATGTTATACCTAAAAAGTTTGTAGCTATAGGAACATTGCCCAGTTCATCTCATGGACAAGTGCATCTAAAAATAAATTGCATTACTTAAAAAATTACACAAAATTTAAACGGTCCAAGTTAATTTAAAAACGAGTAAAAATTAAAATTCAAACTGACGGCATAAGTGCGTGAGACTCGCAAGATATAAAGTTTACTAAACAAGATTTGTTTATATATTTTTTTTAAATTAAGGAATGCTACTGTTTTAATCTCGCTGTGTTAATGATATGATCTTACTATGTGTAAAATGAAAACGAGTTTGATTAGGGTCCAAAAATAAAAATGGACCTCACAAATAGCGGAAGTAGTGAAACTACTAGGTACCTACTTATCATAAAAATATTTTCGAATGAAGCATCCAAAAGGTACACTCAAACTTTCAGACAGTAATAGGAGATCAAATACTTTTTAACCTACAATTTGTATTTCAAAACCATCCAATTTTATCTAATAGTATACATTAACCAAATTGCCTGTTTCCTATCTAAAAATACTACAGAACAACAGAAGCTAACCACAAAAATTATGAGAAAAACAGACAAACCGAAAAATTTAATATTGTAACCGCGTTTTTTTTATATTAATCAAACTTTGAGTAGCGAAGCAAGGGCATCAGAAACCACGAATTGCTTTTTCACTTATTACTTATTCCAAAAAACAAAGAATTTATTTTCGTTCGCCATTGAAACGGAATAAAAACAAATCAAGTGGAATCTCATATCACTAAAATCACTGAACAGAAAGCGTTTTTAATTAAAGAATATTAAAACAATGGAATAATTCAACTGGGCTTGTTTACAATTTTTACTTTACTTTTTTATAAAAATGTCAGTCACAGCGGATCTATTTGTAAAGTTTTTCATTTACGAGCAATGAAATATTAAAAAACGACTGATTCTGCATACTTTATTTTCGCTCTAAATGACAGAAAATTCCTACTGGTCCATTTTTACTCTCCACTTCATTCAGAATTTAATTTGAACACGATGAATGAAACATCAAGTAATAATTGCTACGAGATAAACGGTAACTTATTTAACTTAGCACCGAATGTAATTCCTGTGAAACCAGTCGCAAAGGAAGTTAATTGATCACTTTAATTACCAATGCTTTTACCGGTTGTACCGATCCACGTAAAAACAATTAGTGTAACAACGCTTGATGAATGTATCCAAAACTGGAATACCAGAGTATCGAACGATAATTAGCTCCAAATAGCAATTAAAACGGAAATGCAAAAATTTATCTACACAGGAAGAGGAAAACGCGATTTCTACTTCGTTATTGCTACATATTTCTCGCCGAAAATTCATTAAAGAACGAATCCACTACGGTTAAAGTTGCGGACACCTTATCTTTGTAGGATATAAATCAAAAATATGTAGGGGAAGGTGTTGTACCTTGGGACAAAAATTAAATTTTTTGTTCTATATTTTTTTTGTGATGAGTTTTTTCAGAATATGATTGTACATTAAAGAACAACTATCTTTTGTTAATAACTATTATTTTTATTGTGATGATATTTGAAAGAATAATAGTAAAATCTTATATAAGAAATAAAAATGGCAAACTGTCCCGAGGTACAATGCGGTATTGTACCTTGGAATAGAGTTGGTTGTACTTCGGGACACATAAAATATAAGGAAAAAAGACAGAATCAAACGAACAGAAACAATTTAGTATACTATATAGTAATTTTAAACGAATGTATTTATAAATTCTTTATGTTACACATATTTATTCAAAGAAATATAATTGAGTTTGGAAAGAGAAATAAAATGATCCCATTTTATACGATTTAAAGTTTATACCGTATCGCGATACTTAAAATTTTAGTTTAGCGATAAATGTACGTAATTATAATTTCCATTATCCTTAAAAATTAAATTTTTAAGTTTACATATCCTCGAAGACATGTACTTATGCCTTGAAACCATGTTCCAAGGTACAAGCAAATTATTGTCCCAAGGTACAATTAAGCAAATATTTTTATTAAATGTAATGCAGTATTTGTTACATTAAATTTTAAATATCAATGCAAGAAGTTTTCGAAGAAGTAACAATGTATATACTAACTGGAATAACAAACAATGAAAGGTACCAAATAGGTACTTAGTAATACAAAATGCAATATACAATCAAAAAATAAATTTTTTTCCTTCTGAAAAAAAAACATTCATCTTCAGTGATTGAACAATAAATGCATGAGGCTTGAAACAACGTGTATCACTTTATTTTCAACAGTGTTGTCAAATTCTACTTGAAATTACACTCTCCCCTACCGAAAAATGTCCACAAGAATTAATAATATTTTTAAATATTTACTTATTCCTTTTTCTAAAAATTTCAAAACGAAGTTAAATAAATTTTTTGTGATGTTGTGGCGAGCACATAACCTCTCGCCTAAAGCTGTTCATTCTACAATCTACTAATATAATAAATAATTACTTACATATCAAATTTAATAGTGCCATTGTCCATGTAACTAATACGATATGTAAACGATAATGTAAATCAAGATGCAAAAGATGTCAAAAAAGTGTCACTGTCGTAATAATTCAGTGTAGAAACAAATATCATATTATCATGGTCTACAACAAAATAGTTAAATTTCAAAAACAGGAATATTAATTATTGTACGGATACAGCAAATTGTATTTATAATTTGTCAAAAATAAATTAGATATTTAAATACAGTATACAGTTGGTAGATTTCTACCAGAATCTTATCCGTTGTTAAGATTCTTATTACAATCTTAAATGTTTAATACTTTTTGAGTAATTGTGAACGAAAAAATCCTCACATACGCACACACAGACATAATCGTGAAAGTAGTAAATTCGTATTAGAGACCCTGGAACGTGCTTATCCACCAAATACTCATACTCGAAATGATACATTACAATATAGAATATGAGGCGAGAGGTAAAAATCAACAATTATTTTCAAAAACGGTATCGGTATAATGTCTTGTTCAAAACCTGATTTATTTATCGTTATTATATAAACTAAACTACTTGCAAGTAATCACTAACACCCATATTGGTTATTGTTTAGTTAATGTTATAATGACACGATTGAAAATTGAATAAAACTTGTTTCCAAAATTATTCATTTTTAGCAAATATTTTATCTTACATTACATGTATCCTAATCAATCACCATTTGGAGCCCTATCATTTTTATTTATAACAGCAAATTCGAAAACTTGAGAGTTAATTGATTTGAAACAAAAAATCACATAATATTGCAACATAGTATTTTAATGCTGCTAAACAATTGACCATCAAAATCCTAAAACTAAAAGTGTAAATATCTACTTGCACAAATTATGATTAATCATTAATGTATTTCAAAATATATTTTATAATAAGTGTTTTATATTTTAAAATATCGCGCCATTTAAATATAAATTATTATATTTCCTATTCAACCGTTCGGCGGCGTAGTAATTGAACGAACTTGTTCAAGTTTTGTATAGACCGTACCAACACAAAGTGATGATTTTTACTGAGTTCAGTCTTCAACTCTGTGATTTTTTATATAAAGTGTTATTGAATAATAAAATAAGACAGTATTTGTGTTGCAGTATATGTGGAAGGCAGAGAAGAAGATTTGAACTCAAGGATTGGATCTTGGAGCTAGCAGCCGAGATAGCCAGAAATCAGCAAGAAGTAAGTTATAAATTTATATTTATTGTATGTCGAAGTAGCTTTTACGTTGCAAAACGTGGCTGTTGAATCCGAGTGAACTAGGTTAGAATTTTGAAAAGAAACTGGTACTCATGTAATTATGACATGAGGCGATTTAATTTCTCGATGGGCCTGTGTTTCGTAGACCAACGCACAAAGCAACAATGATAAACGTCTAAAATCTAGGCCCAGGCCCGATTTCCTTTATAATAATTATTCAATATGAGGTAGTGTCCAAAATGTTGTTTTATTGTGGAGGTTTAGTCGGAATTTGGACAAACGTGTGCGTCAAAATAAAATCAAGATGATAGTTCGGATGACTGTATCTTCATTTTATTTTGATGCAAACCTTTGTCCAAATTCCCACTAAACCTCCACAATAATAATTATTATTTTGATGCATTGCAATTCAATTTTCAATAGCTTCAATGCCAAAGTGGTAGTGTTGAAAAAATAATGTCCAGTGTAATTGTTCTTTGTGCTGTTTATTTACTTTATTTGTGTCTTAAGACGAATAATAAAGTTACACAATTAAGCCGCATTCACAGCCCGAGTGCAAGTACACATTGCCGATTGCCATATGACATACTTCAAAAATTTCGTCAAATTTCACCAAAAATCGGGACTAGAGAAATATATTATTTTATTTCTGGTCCCCTATAATAGAGTCAAGTTAGTTAATTATTTATAAAATTTTATTTTTTATACAATTTTCCGCTTCTAGTAGTATACAATATTGTTTTATTGAAAATGTTATATTTTTATTACAAAAAGACTAACTGTAAAGAGTCAATTTTTTACCAACTGATACAGTTCTGGATAAAATGCACTAGTTTAACAACAATAATAATAATAATGTAACTTAAAACATATACATATTCCATAAAAAATAAATAAACTTTAAAATATAGATAAATGCAACATGATTTTTATGATATGAATGATTTCTTCTAACTGAGTGCAAATTTGATTGGTTGTAGAAGCATTAAATTTTTAGATAGTTTATCAAAATCCAGGATAAAACATTATACAATAACTTAATCAGATCATTATTCGCAAGCTTAAGATACATTAAGTTAAATATTCGCATGATGTTCTATATTTCCATTTGTAAATTAATATGATCTGTTTCTTTCATTATGACATTTAAAACTCCAATTAATTATCACTCCATAAATCACTGTTGAATAAAAATCTCATTAAACCCGCATCTGTGACAATTGCAAAGGATCTTCTTTAACCCTTTTAAAAGTGGGCCATTGTCAAAAAGCCCTTCATTCGTAAATATTGAAACGGAGGGCTGTGCTGTAGCTGACGGGTTCAAAAATCGAACACTTGGTAAAGGTTAAGTGGACACGAGAATCAGACGCCATGACACATGGAGGCAAAATTTAGATTTATGGAAATCAAATAGACGTGGAAATGTTAAGGGAAATCATATGGATGGTATGATAACTCTATTTCAATTGGGAATTTGCAATCTTGATTCAATAAGAAAGTAACTCGTAACCTTCTGTAAAGTACGTAATAAATAAGCATATTACTTATTTATTGTTTCATCGATAGTATGAACAGGTTTTGTTCAATTTTAACTTTTATTTAAAACATGTTGTACTAATAATAGTATGATTTATATAAACTGCTGATACTTTCTTCATCGATGCCGATTCTCGAATCAAAGATGTCAATAGTAACCACTCTTTTGAGTGATTAAATTGGAGGTCATGCAGTTGTTAATTTTTAAAACGGTATTCACTAAATTCAAAGTCGTTATTATTTATCGATAAATTGATAATTTTTGTAGTTAAGCTGGCAACAGCTTTAGCGAAATGGCGCTAGGTTTTGTAATTTGTTATTATAGTACGTGAAATATTTTATGAATTTGATATACGAACAAAGATAATTTTAATTTGGTACAAGTAAGTAATTTTTATTGTTTATAAACGTTTAAGGTAAACTTTACGAATGGAACATAGCAGAATAAGAGATTTGAGCAACCCATTTGAGGTTCCAGAAAAACGATTTAAAAAAATATTTCGTTTAAATCGAGAATTTATATGAAATATTAAATGAAATTTTAGGAAATTCATGGTGATAAAGTTTTATTCCAAATTATTTAAAACATAAAGGTTCTTTTGATACTAATTTTTTTAGGATACGGCTCCTACCAAAGAATTGTCGGACAGGATAATACTTTTTCATGTAGTCAACATACAACTTACAGCATGAAAAATAATATCTTTGGTTACAAATGCAATTATTGAACATGTTATGTCACAGAGAATTATTTTTTCAAGAGCGAACGAAGACATAACTATTATCTATTATAAAAAAAAAACGGATTGCCTGATGTAATAGATTGCAAAGGCGGTACACACATTGCAGTAATTTGTCCGCCCTTAGAACAAGAGATATTTATCTTATAGCCACGTACTACAATAGAAAAGGGATCTACTAGCATAAATGTCCATATGTGATGCAAATTTTAAAATAACGTCAATCAATACTGGTACTCGGCTGGTACATAACGACAACTGCTTAAGTCTTAAGAACGCCCCCAGAGAGCTTTAAATATGTCGATTTTCACTGGAAATTTCTATGATCTCAAATTTAATATAATTTTTTCTTATTAATTGCTAACATCAAAATATTGAAATTTATCAGTTTTTTTTAAATAATGTCAATAAGAATGTTATTATCTCGATTATTATTGACATTATTTAAAAAAAACTGATAATTTATGGTAAAAGATTATATAATATATTTGAGATCATAGAAATTTCCAGTGGAAATGACGTACCTATTTGAAACTATCCGAAGCGCTCTTAAAGTTGGTAGTCGTTAAATTTCTAGCAAAACAGAGGTGCGCGTGTTCCAAAAGCTGTTAGAAGGTGTCTCTGTTTTCATTTTATATTTTTAGAAAAAAATTACTTTGAAACAAAAAACAATTTTTAATTTCTGAAAACAGAGGGACATAAATTGAATCTTTCTTAACAAAAAGTTGTTTTTCTTTCATTCGTCATTAAATGAGATATGATGGGACAACGATGTTGTTTTCGATATTGAAATTGTAGATTCTCTAGTTAGTCAGTACCTATACATTCTATGCTCATAGTTTTCTTTTGCCACATTTTTTTGTTCGATTGACTGCAAAAAGAAGTACTTACCGTCATCTCAACCCACCAAACTTTTGAAATGACGACTTAAGTTCAGCAGTTCGTTTTTTTGTCTTAGCCTTAACCACTTTGATTAGAGAATCAGACCGTTATACTCGTATCTCCTTTATGTAATATATTTCTTGAAGTAGGGTGAAGAATACAATTCATGTACATAGTACATAGTATATTTAACTATATATAACTAAATTAATATAAATACAATTCTGGAAATACTGTCTATTGTTTATATTCATTCAATGCTTGCCAAAATGTTCTAAATCTTCTTATACCTAATATATTGAACACATGCAGTAATAACTCAATCGGTATATCACTTTCAATAAATTCTTGATCATATGCTGTGTCTGCAAAATATTTTGGCTGAAGTACAAAATCCTATACCCGAATATTGAAATCTGAAATTGAATTATATTTTATAGTAATAGAATTGAAAAATGAGGCACATCGAAAATTTTCTCATAAATATTTTCGGACGCTGCAGAATTTACAGAAGACATTATTTAAGAATTTATTACTAAGGGCAATAGCCGAATGCGCAGACAAAAAATAGATAATTTTTAAAATTTTATCTTCAATTTAGATTATTTTTAGAATAATTAAGCGATTATCTTATTTTATAAAACATTTATCTGAAGGAAAATTAAATTCCTTTGAAGTAATAAAATTTTCATTCGTTTCTTTCGCGCAAAAACTAAATTAGTACATAATTTTAAACAGAGACATCTGAAGAATTCTTTAAAGTATTTAGACTTCATAAAGCCTCAAACTTTTTATGCATTTTTTAAATTCCTATGTCAATTAAACCGCAATAAAATTTTAATGAAAGTTAAGTTTTCTCGCATGTAAAAACAAATAAATGAAGCGGCATTGTTTAAAAGATGTAGTTTTACTTCGACCATGACCATACCATAAACTGTTTTATAACTGATTATTAGACAATCTGAAGGCTTATTAATTTCATATCAGTTTTGTAATTTTTTAAATTTCACTGCGTAGGTTTAATTTATATTTTTTATTTTTGCGGAAAAGAAAATGTACCGATTTACTGTGCCGAAGTACAACCAGCGCTTTTTTAGGCGAACTAATGACTTTAGAGAAAAATGTTATATCAACAAAAGGGGCTTCATTTAATAGGAATAACAAACAAAAAATGCAACCAGTGGTTCTCAAACAGCAACAATATAAATATGAAATGGGGTTGTATAACAAGAATTTTGAGAAAAATGGTATTAAAAATCAGAAATTATTATTATTATAATTTTACAATTTTGAAGTAGGCTATGCAATAAACAACTATTAATACCTACGACTATTTCCTAGGTTGCGATAGTATTATTTTTTATATATAAAATAACGTGTTTTGCTAAAAAAATATAATAATAACAAAAAAGCGCTAATTGTTTTAAAGGAAACACCCTACCCTGTATGGCTGTATGTTAGTGCAGATGACTTTTATATAAGCCAAAAACTATAATACACTACTTAAAAAGCCAGTTGATTACCTACAAGTTGAATATTTTTAAAACTGTTACTACAAAGTAAACATTATTAGATAAATAATAAATACGATAGTATAATTAATGTGGAAACAGTTAATTTAATTACTTGCATACTTTTCCTTTTTTATTACCTATATTTTAATTTTTTGTCTAGAAAATATGAATTCTGTTTTATAGACGGAGCAAACCTGTTCATTAATTTTTCCTAAAATTTGGAAAACTATTGTCAGTTGACCGCGAACTATCTGAAGTAGGAATGGTCTAAATAATTTCACTTTACGTACTTTAAAAACATTTCTCCAGAGCAACTCGGACACTACTAAATAATTGATACAAGGTACAATTATTTAAGCTGCAACTACCGGCCATTAAAATTAAATTTAGCAAAAGGCGGTGAATATTCTCAGTATAATAAATTAAACATGAGTGATTGTGTCCTAATCAGAGACACGCGGCATTAATTGGACGGGCAGGACATAAATTACACGCAAATTCGTACATGCGTATGTATAAATAACATGCCCCACTCGTACGCCTGTGGAATGATATCTGTGGGTACTTTTGTGTCATTATTCCATTTTCAAATCTGTGAGCTTTTACCAGGTTCATAAATTTTTTCCATTGTAATTGTTAGACATTACTTTTTAACCGATATTCGAGAGAATAAATTGGGGACATTTGTTCTTAAGCATTTTTTCAGTGAAATGAAACAGGGAAAAATATGCGGATCGTCAAAAGTCATAATTCAAACGAGGTGTTGAAAATTACGAAAAACAATACAGCGAGCGAACAATCGTATTAGTATATGAATTATAGAAAACGCGGATTCAAAATTTTACTCAATTGGGTTGAAACGTTGAAAGTTATATAGGAAAAACAAACAAAATAAATTGTATCTAAACAAAAGGAATGTTATAATAAATATAAATTTCTTCCATAGCTGATGTTAAAGTGCTATTTTATTGACTTTTTTCAGTTTAACCGGACGGATAGATAAAGTAAAATTTGAGCAGATAAAGTAAAATTCGAATTCCTTTACATTTTTTCATCAAATTAGTTTTATGTCTAATATACATCTACGTTTTTCTAGACTTATATCAAAATCTATAAGATAAGCTGCGTGTTATATAAGATCATAAATGAATAGACATGTTTTTTCATATGCAGTATTCTCTCAAATCGTTTTTGAACCCTTTCTAAAATACCAATGTTTTTATCGTATTGTATAAAAAATAACTATTTTTATATAAACTAGTCTTAAATAATAACAAATTGTTGCAAAAATGAACTAGCATTGTAACATATTTGCGTTTAAAATTTGTTATGTTTGAAATTATTTAGTTTAATTTGAATGATTTTTTTTCTGGATATCAGTGCACCGCGTATATTAACGAATATCGCATAAATCAATTTCCGTGATACAATGTAGACTGTTTTATATGAATTTGTTGTATGGATTAAAAAAGAATTTAAATTATATTATAGGTAAATAAGATAAAATAATATAAATTATGTAATTATGAGATGATTTTCTTCAAAGGAACATTCATCAACCGAAAGAAATATTATCCCTCAAAGATCCTGTTTCAGAATCTCAACTGTTGAATCGAAGTGTGAATAAATATCTACTTCTAGAGCTTTTTCGTTGTTTAATTAGCAGTAGATATAAAAGAGATTATGAAACAAAGATTTTAATTTTTTAATTTTGCTGGTAACCATTCAACAGGATTTACTTGCAATTACAGAATGATAGATGTTATTATAGTGGAATCCAACCACTTTAAGCGATTTATCTTGGTGCCCTCAGAACCTCAATCCCTGCAACGACTTTTGAAATTCAAACCGGCAACGGAAACGATCAAGTGGTAAACTTGACTGTCCGAGTGCGATTTATAAATGTGAGATGTTTTTATATTTTAACGACAATCACACACTGCCGGCCGAGCGACTCGAACCACGGAACTCCGGGTTCATACGTCATCACATGCAGAGAGCTAAGAGCTGTGCCTAAACACGCGCAACTACTGCCTCGACAGATTATTATTGTATCAGAGTGTCAGACTATACGAAATAATAATTTTTATCTACGACTATTGTTAAAAGTGGGCATTTTAACGGTTGCTTAGCAAGTTAAAAGTGTCAATTTATGGCAGCAGTTTTCAAAGTAACATAGCAACGTGTTAAAAATAACAATAAATTAACTTTTAACACGTTTAAACTGTCGAAATGTCATTCATCAATTTTTAGATTTTACAAATACACAACGAAGATCGTTCATAGAATATTGTATGGTATGGCTTCGCCTCGTTTCGCAAAGTTCCCCACTCACTGATATAATATCACTTTTAACACTATCATAAATAACAATTAAACTTTTAAATTGAATAGAGCAGGTGCCATGACAGAACTATAATTAAATAAATTATTATATTGCTTACCCTATTCCGATTTTTTGTACCACACTTTTACTAATAAGTTAAGGTGGGTTTATGCTCAAAAATTTAAGAATACGAATTAAGAATAAGAATAGTGTTAAACTTAAAAGAGTTATCACATATGAGTCGGTTTATCCTGGAGAAATAATTCTTAATCCTTATTCCTTATTCTTACTTCTGCAGCATAAACCGACTCATTATGTTTTAACTTTAAGACTATTCTTATTCTTAGTTCTTATTTTTAAACTTTGTGAGCCTAAACCCACCTTTAATGTTAATGCAAACCAATACTTTCGTAAAGCGAATTAATACATACGATAATTTTACTTTTTTTTACTCATTTATTTATTAATATAGCGATACAATTTTAATTTTCTTTACTAATTACTACAGAATGAATTGGTTGTACCGACTACTTTCAGAATGACAGCAATGGATAATTTCAATCTCTCAGGTATCAAATGATCTTTACGGGAATTATCATCTATAATTCATCATCCCACCCTTTCAGAGGTCATGGTCTGATAGTGATAACCCTATACTCGACAGCAATGAATCTTGTCCAGAATTAGCACAGAACACGCACCCGCCTCCATCTTGACCATTTCACATTTCCAAATCCCAGTTTGCTCGCCCTATTCCCCCCGTAACCACTGCCTCTAATTGGACACTGCTTCTACTTCGTTAATAAGACGAAGAAGAGAAGATGTCGATGATGGCTTGATCAAAATTGTGTTACGCCATGCGAACGGGAATAAATTGATGTTCACTTGTTTCTGGCCCGTGATTTGTAATTGAGATAGGAGGATTTAATTTTGGGGATGTACTAATTTATGGGTTTTAATTTAATTTAATCGGATTTAAGACTATATTTTATCGGAGGATATTTACTTTAAGGTGCAGTCTTTAAGAAACAACTATACCTTTCAGAAAATATTGAAAATAGCGCCTCTTATATTTTTTATGAATTTGAATTTTTGTATAATTTACACACAGGAATTATTATAAAACATTTATAGGTATGTTTATATTATAATCACTGCTAAACACATGAAATTATTGCCGTTTATTGGCTTTTTTTATCAAACGTTTATTGCCAAATATTGCCTATTAAATTATAAATTTATTGTTTATTTTCTATGTAACTAATACTTAGGCATTGTTCATGTTCATTGTTCAGAACTAAAATTAATAGATATTAAACCTACACAAGTTTTGCGAGTCGTACTACTTAATTGAATTTTACATAAAAGCTAGGTAGGTACCTAGTTAATAAAATATTTTTCTATAAATTAAATTAACCTAGTTAATAAAATATTTTTCTATAAATTAAATTTAGTTTTTATTATTAAATAATAATAAAACAAAATTTGTAAATACGACGTTTATCTACTCTAACAAAAAATTTATTTGAACAAAATTTAATATTCTCCTATAGCGCATTTTTCTTTGCTTTTTGTTACTTTATAAACAGTTTTATAGATAGTCTCAATTTTAATTACAGTGGGCCTTTTTTCTCAATCCAATCTCAAGGTTTATAGAAAAGATAGGTTGCGCCTTGTTAGGGAAACATACCTACTGCTGATTACGTCACAGGTTTTCTATACTAAATTCCACGAGAGTTTTCATTAAATGGACACAATTTTATGTTGTTTCAAGCGTCGTGATTGGTTTCTCGAGTACGTGCTCTAGTCGTAAAGCATTATGCATAGGTTTGAAAACCAATCAGGATGCTCGAAACCACGTGGCCATGTGCCCCTTTAATGAAAGCTCTGGAATTTAGTATAAATGCTGGCTGCTAGAACAAAAACAAAACAACCCAGAGGCGGTAATAATAATGTTATACTAGAAATAACCAGGTAAAATTTAAAAAAAACAAGAAAACAACAACAAATAACGGACAGCGCTTAATAAAGAATAAGATCAGAATTAAAAATTATTGACAAAACATTTGATTTGTCTATGTGTAAACCGCTTTTGACAACAGCACATATAGCAACCAATAACCACAAGAATCTATATACCTATCAAAATTCTTTCGTTATTTCAAACAGGGTATAGAATTGAATAATACATCTACACCAAACCTTCTATTTAATATTCATATCTTATATCGTATGTTTTATTCAATACCAGATAAATACTAAACGTTTTAGCAGAATTTTATTTAATGAAATTTCATTTTTTGTTCTTCTTTATGTTTTATTTCCGAATTCTACTAATTAAATTTTTATTGCCGGCATGAGCCAACAATAACCATATAATTAATGAAGCTATAAATCTCAGAATTAACGATATTCTTAATTGTAGGTTCAATGAATCGTAATTTTTTCTTTATCCGCTCTACAAAGATTAATACATTTATCCGGTAAAACTAATAAGAAAACATCGATAAAATAAAACAACTGATTAATTTTTATCTGTAATGACATTCCTTGCATTGTATCACGTACTTTATATTGTATTGACATTTAATTGATTAGTTTCAATTTAATAAGGATTTACGCATTTCCGAATGTAAGAATCAGACTGACCAGTGCTAATTAAAGCTAATGCTAATATAAATGCAAATTAGACGTGTTCGTTAAATATTTTGCACGGAACACATCTCACCCTTTGTTAAATCCCTTTAAATCCTAATCTTGACCTAAAACAACTGTTGCAATTAACCTTCAGAGACAAAATCGATGCGGCGTCAATTACTATCAATCTTGCGAGAATCTCCAGTACGTGGATAAAATCGGTCATTGTGTCAAATGGAAATGAAAATTATTGTGCTGGAAAGTTAAATATTTAACTTTTGTACCTATTTGATGTTTTCATTTAATGACATCATAATGTATAATTCAATTTTTGCCGTTACATGCTTATATATGTTAAAAAAAGATTCATACTAATTTCTACTAAAAATATTTGAAATTTGGAAACTTTTTAGAGAAAATTGTCAAAGTTTAAATAAATAAATCTCGTATTTTTACAAATTTTTAAATTTCTAAAGTGCTTGTAAACCATACTAGACAAGAATGTTTTAAATTTTGAACTTTTTATCAACTTTAAAATAATGAAAAGACCTATGAAATGATAATCTTTATTCATAATTTAAAAAAAAAACTAAAATACACCTACGTCAATTTTAAAAGGAAATGAAACAGAAACTTTTGTTTCGTTTTTACATAGTTATAAACCATTCAATGCTAATGCTTGCAATGCAGAATATTATATTTGGATTTTTAAACTTTTTTTAATAAAATCCTATATAAGTAAATTTCATTCGGTATATTTGTTATTAGTACAGACTGCGACAACTTCCAATACATCGGATTGTGTTCTGTGTTTCAATGTTTAAAACATGTTTTCCTGTAATTCACTCGTTGTGGGCAACAAGCTCGTTATGCAATTGTTTCGTATTACCAACGTTTACCTTCAAATCAGCGTAACTAAATTCCTGTTTAAAATGTCCCGAACGTCACAAAGCCACCAAATATGGCATTAATTCGCGATTTGGTGCGAAAATCCGCTCGCGGTTCTGGGTTTGTTTCCTCTTCTACGCGTGATGATGTGGTGGAGTACGAGTATTACGTGCACTGAATACCGTGCGTGAAGCTTATTACAATCGTATTTTCTACGAATACTTTCACAGACATGAAGTCACTACTTTGACATTAATTATTTATAGTAAGTCATTCGAATAACAATCCTAATGGGACCCTTACCGCAATACCTATTTCTCACGATAGGTTCGGTAGGGAGATAATTCCTTTTAACGAATGCGTAATAACTTTGTTTCCGAAATTATTATTTCTGTCATAAGCCTCTAGTCCACAATTGAATTATGTGTAAAAATAACTAATATACAAATTAAATTTCCAGTAACCTTTCTATTAACTCGGTTTTTCATCTCAATATTTTGGCCCCCTTACACCGAAAGGTATAAAAAGGGGTTACTGACTATATATAATATAAAATAATGCATTTTTTAAGTGTGCGACTTACCAGTTACCAATTTTAATATGATACGATTTTAATTGTAGTATTGTTGTATAAACTTAACAAAGAAGTCATAATTGCACTCAGTAACATTATGCGTACGTCTTCTTATTTTTATTAAATATGTATCATGTAATACGTACTTCGGAAACTACCTCCCTGTTGCCAGCTATGCTGAGCTTTGCGCTAAGGGTCCTATTAATTCTATAAACACATGGACATTTTTGTTCATTATTCAAATATTTACGAATCTGGAAAAACAATAAATTTGCAGAGTTCCATCATAATATTACCTACAACACGTAATATTATGTAGGAGCATTTTCGCATTACCGTTTCAATAATTTCATATGTACTGACATTTAAATTAATTAACTGGTTGTGCTACAACAGAATACAAACTTCCGGTACCACTGTACTACTGTTGATTGCATAAAAGTTTGTCCGTTGCCACTTTGGCTTTCAAAGATCGAGGCACGGATTAAAGGTATCTATTGCGTTTTGTCGCAGCGGGTAAACGATACAATTAGACGCTATATACGTTTAATCGCATTGAGGTGGTCCATCTTTCACTTTTTAGTGTACGCGATTTAGTTCTCTTTTCTTTACAACTCCTGAGTGATGCTTGGATGGTTGAATGGAAAATGATGATCTTATATTATTAATATGTTAAGAAAACAAAGAAATACTTAAATAAGTAACATATTTGTAAGAAAGGAAAAAGAAGGATGTTTCAGCATCTTAAATAAAGAACCATCTTCAGGAATTTCTGACCATATTATTATCTCTAATATTTAAATTTTTGTAATTCGTATTTTTGCATTATACTCGTACATAGCTGGATGCTTTGCAATTAGTAGTACGTCTTCAGCTTTTGAAAATTTCGATCTATAGCCTTTTGACATTTTTAAATACTGTAGTCTTTGCAGTATACGAATACTCCGCGACTACTGAATCGTGGCGTTTTGATTGCCCACAGGCAACACGATTTTTAGACGCAGCGTCTTACAGAAGAGCGCTTCGTCTAGACGCGCTATATAGACCACTATCATCAAAACACACGTAAGCGAAATATGCGTTTATATTAGACGCGTCGTTTTATCGCTCCGACTAAACGCAATATAGATAGACCATACTTTAAGATCAACATCTGCAATAATTATTATATAATCGGGAGTAAATCCTGTTGATTTGTTACCATTACAATAAATAAAATCGTAGCAGCAGTCAGCAGATAGGTAAGCGTGTACATCAGAGTTAAGCGCGGGTCGTGAATTTTGTCGGGTCACGATGGGTCACAGTGTGATCCGCTTGAACGTGCGTAATTTTGAAATTTTTATTCGTGATTGTGCGTGAGCGTGAGTGACATGTAATAAATGTATCGTGAGTGATCGGGCGTGAGTTAAATTTCTTAGAGCGTGAATAAAAATCACGAGTCACGACATAATTATGTATACTTTGCAAAATGTCAACTCAAAACAAAAAATGGCTAATTCAGCAATAGTCCTTAGCGATCAAGTACTACACAGACAGCGCTCTATAATTGGTCGAATAAATTGAAGTTAAAGTTGTACTTTTCACTACGATTTTGTGGAGCAAAAGTAACTTATTATTGTTCTATTTTATGAAAATAATTTTACGTGACCAGAACGTATTCCGTGGTGCGTGATCAGGCGTGACTATAAAAAAAATTCGTGAGCGTGAGTGATCGTAAGTCAAATGTAAAATGTCGTACGTGATGGGACGTGAATTCGTGAGCATGCGTGATCATGAACAAAAATTGTATTCACGCACCAAGCTCTATAGTGTATTTCCGATTTTTGTAATATTGTAAACAATTTTAAAGAGTTAGATTTATGCCGAAAATGAAAATTTCGGTAGTAGAGGTATAATAGAAAAAAATAAAATGAAACACAGTGTGTTACAAACTGATATAAATTTTTTATTTATTTAATTGGCCAATTAAATTATATCAGTTTGTAACAAACTGTGTTTCATTTTATTTATAAATATGCAAACTGCAACAAAGGAATTCACCAAAAAGATAGGCATAATAGAATATTGTTTATCAAGTACTGAAAATAACATCTTATTTGCGAATGTTTCGTTTGTAGCATAATGACCATTTTTTTCGACCCAGTGATGCACACTATACTTTTTACAATTCTATATTTACTTACATGTTCATTAACATCCTTAGACACGTTGATATTTTTTTCCAATGAAAAACGTAGTATAGCAACAAATAAGTAAACATGCTCATTAAAAACAGTACGATACGGTCATACAGTGTTTTTGAATAACAGCACCACACGCTTGTTTGTTTGTATAATTATACATTTTCAAAGAGTGCAGTGAATACCTGAAGCGCAAATTTCGATGGTAAGCGTTGAAAGATCGCTCCCGAAAAATTAAAATACACAAAACATCTTATAATGTTATAATATAAACCCATCTCGTAGCAATTCTAATAATTATCGCGAGCCTAATAGTAGCAGGTGTTGTCATATTTCAGGTGTTTATATCTCAGGCGTTTCATCATTCATCCCTTTCGATGAATCCAATACCAGTCTACCCCAATTGACATGTACCAGGAATTATTTCTGCCTTTGAAATAATATGGGGTCATAAGTAGAATATGTTTTTTTCAATGTTTTTAAGACTACTTACTTTATTATGAATTAAGAAATCAGGTTTATGATGATAAATGATATAGGAAAAAAAAACAACTAGAAATACAGTTTCAGTCATTCCCTTTCAGTGGCCCTCCTTGTGGCAGTCCCACATGCTGCGCGTAACAGCGTGTTCGGGATGCAGTATTGATAGATACATGGTAATTATCGTATTACACGATAATTTGACTAAAAATGTGACACGATATCGTGTACTCGATAACACGATAATTTTCTTCTAATAATTTTGTCAATTAGGGTAGCAAGAGATGCAATCAAGGCCGCCGCAAGTATAGGTAGGCGAGGACAACATTTGAAGTAAATCTGGGCGCGTGAGTGACTTTTTGTACACGATCACGCACGCTCACGAAATTGAAAACGGAATCACGCCCAATTACGCACATCAATTTATGTTGAATCACGATCACTCACGTTCGACAATTTGTTTTTATGCCCGATCACGCACAACGGGGCACGTTAAAATATTTATATGAAATTTTATAATGATAATTTACTTTAGTTCCGCAAAATCGTAAATAGATGAACAACTTTTGCTCCAATTTTTTTGGCAAATCTGTGCACTGCCTATGTACTGGAGCGCTAAGGAATATAAGTAGCAATAACCCGTAATTATCATTTTGTATTGTGTTGATATTTTGCAAATTATGTATTATGTCGATGATTTACAAATAATTTGTTTATGTTGAATTTAAATTTATCTCAAAGGTAAAGTTTTATTTTATAATGGATTTTATTAATATCTTCTCAACATGATAAAATTTAGGTCTAATTATTATTTTTTGTTAATAATAGTATATTGTACAACGACGATATAATGGATGATAATATTCCTGAAGATGAAATTTACTAAACGAGCGAGCGAAGCGAACGAGAATTTTAATAATCTGATTGAATAATAGCCATTATAGCGAGGGACTAACTTATTTACGAACAAGATTTTAATAAAATAAATACCAATATGCAAATATTTTGACATTTCCAAATGTCAATTCTCTATCAGCATAGATACATTGTTAAACATTGCAATTTAAAAAAAAAATTTGCACGAAGAAATTGATTCAGGCAAAGTAATTTTCTTATTGGTGCAGAGGAGGGAATACTGACTATTATTCCCTGGTATTATTCTCTGCGAGGGCATTATGTAGCAACCATCACACATTTAATGTTATAATGTTATACATTAGACGTAGATAATAGTTATTTACGAACCAAATGCGGGAAGATTTGGATCCCACATGAGCGGATTTTTTGAAACACGAGCGGAGCGAGGGTTTCATTTATGCGAATGCTGGGATGGTGTCTTCCCGCAAGAGGTTTGTACAATGTTTTTTGTAACGAATAAAACTATAATCAAATACATTCAAGTTGTAGTTGTAGTCTGGTCATTAAATTTGAGGTTACGATGTTTTAATTTTTAAATATTGGCGGTTTTCGGTGGTCTTCACTAATTATAATTCCCGGAAGTAACACTTATAAACTAAATTTTATTATTTTTAAGATGATTTTACTCTGAAATGTATAGAAAGGCCAGTGTTATTTGCATTTTTCCTGATTGACTGCACTGGGAAATTGACATTTCCGATTGTCAATTGCGTGTTTCATATGTCACTTCCTAGGTGATGAGTACAAAAATGAATTAAATAGTGTTTATGCCTTATGTGTTTTAAAAACGAACACTGGATTAAATACCCTATACACTATGCACCTCGCCTAGTAGCAAGCGAAATTTGGTCACTGTATGTCATCACCAACTACCGCGGAAAAAATATCTTCCAACACATGCCACAGTGAATTATAAAAGACACGCGTCGCCCGCCAATTATATCACAAAACACGTGCTGGCGGCAGGTATCGCTATCTTTCTCACTCAATTAAACGACATTTATAGCTGCGTACATCAGAACACTTGTAAACTTTACATTTCCATGTCCTAGTGATGTTGAAGTTGTTTTGTTAGTCACAATAGATTGTTACTTGTTTGGCTTTCTTCACAAGGTAGCTGGATCCAGGATGGAAATTTTATTATTGTCAATCTATTTATATAACATTGACAGAAGAAATAATATATCCGTAGCTTTTGCAGGTAGATCAAAAAGAAAATGTTTTATACTTACATGGCCTGCTCCAAGATTGCTCTTGTGCAAAGGAAGCTGGAAAATGTAAGGTGGTTACACAGAATAATATTTTTCCGACTTTCTTAGAATTTTTGTAGCACACAAAGACATCTATCATTTATCACGGACAAGAATTATTAAATATTTCTACGAAAAAGTAATGATGACATTTTCTTACGACAATAAAAGATTCAAATTGGTACCTATACCTTTACTCTTTACCGCACATTTAATTCGAATAGGATACTTACTAAGTACTTCATTTACGACTGTGTTATATAATTAATTTATAAACTTAATTTCAATGATTTCAATTAACCATTTGCGTTATGAAATTATTTTTGAATAGTCTTTTATTAACAATCACTAGCATTATAATCTTCCCTTAGTTTCAAAGAATTGGTTGTACTAAACACTTTCTTTTAAATGATTATTTTAATTCTACCGAAAATACACACTTACCTACTAAAACAAAAATAATATTAAATACTGGCGCACATTCATGTACTACATCCTTTACTATCTTATGAACGTGTTGCACGCAGGGACTCGAACCGCACAAAATAATGGTCCAGGTTCGGTTCACTGTGCTTTGTAGGGTTAGATTTTATTCTGATTTTAAATTTCTTCTTGAAATATACCGGTTACCGAATTTTAAAAAATCGGTTCCAGTTGCTGTTTCGGTTCAATAATTTATTAAGCAGCAATCAATTAGTTAAAAATATTATTTTAATTTATAAAATCAAATAAAATTAGACTAACCTAAAAAAATTCTACGATTAATTGATAGAATTTTTACGAAAATATGTTAAATTTAAATAACAATTTTAATAGAATTGGAACCATAGGTTCAGCTTCGGTTATGGCTATGGGTTTACCAAAATATTTTAGAACGGTTTGGTTTGGTTCCCAGTTCACAAATATAAGTGTGGTTCGTTACGGTTTTCATTTCTGTTCCGGTTTGGTTCGAGTCCCTGAGCAGAAATATCTTTTACTATTTTGTCGAGAGATTCTTAAAAAAATTTACGTGCATAATAATAATTAATAAATTGTTTCAAATAGGTATAGGTGAGAAATATCAAAGTACAAAAATTATTTTTAATAAAAATTCACTACAGGAAATATCGTACATAAATTATTGTTAGTTCAAATTTGAAGTGTGTATCTATTTCCTCCCATAAAAATTTGCAAAGCCTACCGCGCGTCCAAAATAGCATAATCAAAACAAACGCAAATAACTAGTAAACGAAAAACGAGACATCTGACAGTGTAGTGAAATGAAACACCTTTGCAACACTAACTTGACAACTGGAACTCTAAAACCTAAAACAAATAAATATATCATCACGTTGTTTCTCAGCATAAAAGAAGCATTTTTACTTTTTTTTAAATGCCGCAATTTTTCTAACCCACAAATTATGAAACGTTTCCTTTTTTAACAAACATAGTTTGCACATATATTTTTTCTGTACACCCGTACATTTTTTACCATCTTTCATCTCACATTAGATGAGGTAGCTATGTCTGCGTATAACTGATAAAGCTTTTTTTTAGTTTTACTACGTAATTTTTCACTTTGCAATAACGAGTGTCTATTCGCTATAGATCGATCCAACAAGAGTAAAAACTACGTTAAACTCAGCCATGTATGAAATTCGCCGTGACAATAATAATTATAATAATAATCAAAAGTACTCACCTCTGCTGTGTTGAGGTAGTGAGAAATTAAAGCGGAATAATATAATTTATCTGACGTTACTTAGTTACAGTATTTGACTTGACATAAGTACCGGTTTTATACTTACAAAAACAAAAAATACTTGTAACATTATCTGAATAAAATATATTACAAAAATAAATTTAAATAATGTAACAATTTAGGGGGTACCAAATTTTGGGAAATTTTACGCAAACGCCAGACAACTAACAGCATTTATGATTTATGACATTTATTATTTACTTGTTAATTTAAGTTAAAACATAAGTGGTAAAGATTTTCTGTTCTTGGCTAAAATCAGCAAAATATTTAATATAATAATATAATATTTAAATTTCTCGTAGTACTGAACTAGTTTTAGTTTAAAAATTTTGTATAAAACATTTTGCTCTATTCCATAATACTAAATTGAAAACAGTTCTATGGTAAATTGCGCGTAAGTAATCACTTTTAATCAGTTTGATATCAGTAGTCCATTATTCTTTCCACTAGTTTTTCAAAATGTTATAATGAATTATTAATGAACTTCCTCTTTTTGTTCTTGTTAAAATTCTTCTGCATTTCTAATCTCCCCAGTGAAATAACGATATTATTAGGCTACTTAATATCATAAACAGAAAGTTAGAAGTTCAACAAGACTTATGATAATTTACGTATCCGATGTAACAGTTTGCTTACAAGTAATTAGCATAAAAGGCTGTATATACATCCACACTTGCTATGTGACTGACTCTATGAATGTGAGCCTGTTTCTATTCCCGAAGGCGCGTTGCCAATGAACTAGATATGGAATTCGCAGGGACGAACTAAGGGGGATGAACAAAACGAGTGATTGTTAATTGCTGACAAAAAATCTATGTAAATGTGTGTCTCATCACTCCCAATAGAAGAGATTGTATAGGTATCGTAAAATATAACTATTCACAAAATGAGTACGAAATAAGAAATAAATAATAATACCAGTTCTTATAAACTCGAAAAGGAATGTTTAGTTTATGTCGGTCAAAGACAACAACATTATTATCAAATATCACAATAGTAACTAATATAACTACATAAAGTAGTGTAGGTGCATTATATTCCCGGTATTCAAGATATAAATAACTAAACAATAATAATATTACTAAAAAATAGTTGTTTATATTTTAAGTGCAGTAGGTTTTATTTCACAATGCGAAGCAAAAAGTCGTACGTACGTTAATAAAATAGAACGATGATGTACAAATGCCTAACGCACGCATAATGGCATAATATATTGCACATTTGCACTTAAATTGCCTTCTGTAAATGTATCATCCTTCGTTTTTTGTAGGCTTTCTTTATTATTACAAAGCAAAGTTTTACCTTTAAAACCTTCATTAATTCGAATTATTTTACCGACTCGCCATGTGGTAAAACCATGGTATGTGTAAAATTGTAACTGCTGTGGACGTACACGATGTGTCATTATTATGCTTACTTCAAAAGTCAAGAAAATGTTTATGATTCAGAACGGAAAAAACTTGGTAAAAAATTAGGATAGTATATTGCTTCCACAAATACTTAATACCTACTAATGTAGAGTATTTGCTTTTGAAATCCCGGTATCAGTAATTTTATTCAAAATTATACATTCTAATGCCCATCACTCCTTAATTCTTCCTGTTCCGGCTCTGCCTTTATTATCCCAGCAAATCCTACTGAAACTCATGCCATCAGCATCGCGATGTTTTTGCAAGAATTCCCGCAAACAAGCATAAATTTCCTCATGTGGGTTCAGTTTTCATTATGTCAATCAATATTGCTCGCTTTCTGCCATTACCATTTAAATGTTCTAAGTCCACGTAAGCTGTTCTGTGAGAAAAACTGCAACTGGTGTTTTCATAATGCCGTAAATATCACCATGCATAATCTTAGATACGCTTCGTAATTGGAAGAGTTGCTTACTTTGCATTACTTTACATTTTATTTGTTTGTTCAGTAGTAATTAGATTACTCGTAGCTATAAAAGTGAGGAAAATTATTCAATAGTTAAGAGCGTCTTCCTTGCTACGAATTTGCACAAACTAATTCCTGCTTTCTTTATTTTATACAGTGTATTTAATTGTAATTAACTGCTGGATTTGTAACGTAATGTGTCTAACATCTAAAATAATTACAGGTAGGTATATAAAGAAATTTACTCCGAAATTATTATTTTTTACTTATAGCAGTTTAAAACTGAAAATATGATGTAAAAATATAACAGTTTGCAAGATACTATGTTATTTCAAGTTTTAGTAACTATAATGTCCTATAATTTGAATACAGTTTAGAAACTCGTGTATTGCAAGGAATTTCTTAATCGCGTTTAGTATGCATCAAAATTCAATAACAATGAAATATTAAATAAATCAAATTATTTAGAAACTGTAATTAATAAACATCTATTGATTCAATTTATTAATTATTATATAATGCAGTTTCAAAATTTGTGCACTAAGTACATGTCTCCAAAGTTTTGATTAAATTAACTTCTATAAAAGATTCCGTCATATTATTTCCATGATTTAATTTTCCACTTCCAGAAGATAGTTAATTACTAAAGCTGTAAATTACTGCAAACTTGTAATTTAGCTCGAGTAACTAAAACAATTATTATAGTTATGATCCCTGCATAAAGTTTTGGGATACACACATACCTAACTGATAGAACTAATAGGTATCTAACTTGGAATATGATTATTTTTTACTTGAATAGTTGTAAATTGATAGTAGCCAAATATAGTATAATTGAAAGATTATAGTATTGGTTAAGTTTATCAATTAGATATTGGTTTCTAATTTAGTAGTTCATTAGCTAATGACGGTATTTAAATGATAGGTTTATACCTTATTCGTAAAACTTTTAAAAAAACTTGAACACTTAATTTCTTCTAGGTATCTATGATCTATGTATTTAAATGTGAAACTATGAAACTAAGTTTTTGAAACTACGCAATTTATTATTATTTATAAATAGTATAATAGTTTTTTTTTTGTATTACTTAAGTATAATTATTATACAAACTGTTTTATGAAAACGTACTAACGTAGCAAGTGTTTTGTGGCCAGTACAATAATGGTAAAATTTTATTCCAACAAGGATTTAATAGAGAAAGAATGGATTTTCAGATGTCACACTTGTACCTATCATTAGTTACATTTTGATGAGCACAGCACATGACCTTTTGTCCAGCTTTACTCTTTTTATTAATATTATCAACCAATAAATTGTAATAGTTTTAGTTTAACTTTCGCTGCCATTTAAAAATGATCATAGACTACGAATTATCGTAAATATAAATAATAAATTATGCTAGCTAGCAGATAAAAAATGTAATATGAAATATTTTTTTTAGATATTTTATTTATATCATAACAAAACAGGCCAAAACTACATGCATAATCACCGAGATATATAATTTAAGTGTTACTTCCTGTTTTTTTTATAGATACCTACAATCTACCAAAGGCTTTAAGATCGACGACACAATCAGATCTCAGACATCTTCGTACAGATAGAAAAATCGTATTCTAGTAAGTAGTAACTCTAAAACTTGCTTATTTAAATAACTTGTAGAGTATGATGAGGTGGGAGGAAACAACAATTATGTATTAAAATAATATAAAGTTGCTTTTGTAATAATTGAAATTTGTAGAGATTATTAACTGTGGGCAGAACATAATACTCGTATAGCTTAGAATCTAAATATTTATACAATGTTTCATTTGTTTTGGCGAATGTTTACGTAATTTTAATTTAATTGATAATAAGATTAAATTAGATACGCTATTTTTGTTTCCAGGTCTTCTAGGATCATTTGAAAAAAAACATGGAATGTATCAATTAAGTAATGGTGTAATAAAATTCAACAATAATAATTGTATTCAAACCCTGTGATTGACGTTTGCGAAAATGTGGATTAAGGTACATGAAGGATGAGTGACGAGTAGAGACGAGAATTTAGTGCTTTTACCTTTTTTTTTCTACTAAAGTACTATTTTTATGCGTCATGGAACGAAATCCGTTTAGAAAAAATGTTTTCATTTGAGCCCAACATGATTTAACAACATACCTAATACGTTAGTTACTTATAATATGTTAGATACTTATTATTCATTAGTTACGGACTTAATACGTTAGATACAAACATAATAACATCAAAACTTTCCATAAATTGTTGATTTGTTTTAACATCGCTCTTGATGATACGATTAAGCTTTGAATATATCGCGAATATACACATATGCGATTTAAGCCCTGTTGGATGTTCAAAGAGACTCGGTTTCACCTCGTCGCTTAGTAACATCCTCGGTATTATAAATCGCACAATATTCTTGTTATATTAATAGCTATTATGAGGAAATAGTTAAGTGTAATATCGTTAAAATACTGTCAATATATAATTTACAATGTCATTGATAAATATGTAAAACTGTGACATTTTTTATTCTTTATAATGATATTCATGATTAAATTCATAGAAATTTATAAATAATAGGTACTAATTTACAGATAAATGCTTTAAATTTTCAAATCTTTTTCAGCTACTCAGTATTCTTCAAAAAAAACTTGAAACATTTTCTTTTTTTCGAAGAAATGTTTTTCAGAGATAAATATTTTTGAAGACATATATAAAAAGCATTGAGAATATTAACCGGTATTTCTTTTTAAATACTTATTCATTTTTAAATCCGATAAAAAAACTTTTGAGAAAAAAATATTTGGAAGCAGCAAAACAATCAATTTTAAATATAAAATATATAGTCAGCTATGGTACTCGTACTTTATTCATTTTATAAGCAATTTTAGGCGTACTTAATATAAAAAGTAGACGCATATTGTTTTTTTACCTCTTCCATTGATAAATTATTTGTAGAATCTGATATGAACTTGTTATTAATTACCTAGTGCTGTATAGCTAATATTTTAATTAATCTTTTAGATGGCATGGCATCTGGCTTCATATCTAAGAAAAAAATCTGACGTGGCCATCACACAACCTTCCGCCATATCTAGACTTTAAACAGAAATGTGTACGTACAATCCAGTGCCCATTTAAAATATACAAATAAAAATCTAAAATATTCAAACACAGAAATTAATATCACCTGAATCAAAAGATTCATTCACACGAAAACTCTTTTGTGTGGAAGCAATACTCCGTTTAGTTACTACATTAATTTAATAGCTTACTTATGACTTATATTGCGCTAGTATGCCAAATTGTCACCCATCTCATCATCTGTCAATATTTTTTATGTAGAAAACAAAAATCAATCGAACATGGATTACAAGATTTCAACGTTTTATTTGATAAATTTATTTTTTAAATTTTACTGCAGTTCTTTAATGCTACCAGATAAAGACCATTTTTTTACGTAAATTGCAAATAACTTTTCCTCTTATTCTTATTACAAATAAATACTATATTTATCCAAATTTATAGAAATTTTTGACACTTAATCTTTTCAATCTTCAAAAAATATCACTTCCGGTGAAGATATTTGTACCAAAATCTAATGAGCTCTTCCTATTCGTATACAATTGTAAAATACCAAATATCAAAATTTTTGGATAATTCGTATTTGAGTTATACAACAGACGGCATCGGCCCGGACCACACACATACACACACACACACACACACACACACACACACACACACACACACACACACACACACACACACACACACACACACACGCACACACACACGCACATACATACAGACATCATCGAGAAACTATCAAAAATGAGTTGTAAGGACCCAAATTCGTGCTCATCCACTAAAAACTCACTACCCGATTTTTTGCATGATTCCAATACCTTCCTTTACAGGTAAGCGGAAGGTAAAAAGGTACAGATGAATACTAATAAATAAAACAGGAATATGACTACTATACTTTGCAGATAGTTTATTTTATGATGATAAATGATACAAATGATGTACATGTAGAAGTATTACATTACTGGTAGCTCATTAGGCTGTAAGTTCTTGGTAAGTATATGACATTATTAAACAGCACAATATTTCAAGTACAGTATTATATTTCTTTTATATTTTCCATGTCTTCAAAAATGTTATTTCATTATAATACGACGTTATTAGATATTCAAAGGTAATATTTGCCGTAGGTACCTACATTTTTGATCCAATAAAAACCTGATATTGAAATTTCTGTAATTTTAACGTACATACCTACACATATAACAAAAGTTTTTATTACCAATAGAAACAAATGTTTAAAACAGTGGGACCAATAGCAAACGCGTTCCTATTAGTGATATCAAATCAAATGTAATATGTTACATGTGCACCCTTTCTTCAAAAAATGATGAAACTCATACAACTAAAATATTCGTTGAACATTACTTAATAATCAATCAGAAAACTTGAACTAATTTAACTTCATAAACAATCCGCTATAAATGGCACGTTTTTGTTTTAAGCTTTTTAGAAAGTGATTCAGTTCGATCGTCTATCTAAACTGTCATATTTTACTTGTGTCGTTTTCAGAATTAATTTAAGTATTTATGTTGGGATTATATTTCGAAATATAACCCTATCAAATATTTATCATTTCATAATAAAAAAATTATATTCGATATAGGTAATACTTCTTATTTGTTGTCTATTATTATTTAGTCAATAACTGGAATAATTTCAATAAATATTTTGATATTTTGGTCCGAATCTTTTCTTTTAATCATGAGTACCCGTGAGTTAATGGCTGGTAACCGCACGGTTAAATATGTATCAAGAGGTTGCTAAACCCAAGTTTTATAAAAGGCATTTTTACACGAGACCATGTTCAGTTCAGTTCAGTTCCGCCTTACAATCAGATAGAAAATGTAATAACAAAGCATATTTTTTACACAATTTTCACAGCCAAAGCATTTTATATCGAAAAATAAATAATTTCATATAACAATAACAGCACCAAACTATTATATATCTAAATCTAACTAATATACACCATCGCCTAATTGAGAAAATATAAATTCTTAGTAGTTTATGAATAAATTCAAACATAACAAATTAATATTTCCGTATAAATAATATCACTATTGTATGATTTATTAAATTATTATTATTCACCAATGTATTTGCAAGCCCGTGTTAAAACAGATTTATAAGGTCTCGGAGGTTATCATCGGAATCTGCATTTAAGTCAAACCAGAAAAGAAATCATTTAAAAATCCCCGCGCATTCCTAAAGTGTAAATCACGCTCCCAATTAATAATACCAACTTTCATAACAAAACACGGCAGAGAAACTGAGAAACCAAACAACAAAACACTTGACTCTCGATCGCGAGACAAAACAAAACAAAAAACAAACAAACCACTGCTATATATGTATTTCGTTCATTTCGTCTCACAAAAGAAATGCTAAAGTGAGCATCAGGAGAAACAAAACAAGAATGTCACAGCGCACTCCGTTTAAGGGTGAAGAGAGCGAGGCGGCTTTCCCTACTGCAACAGAAGATGTTTTTTTCTGGACTTTTTTCTCGATATCGCGGTAATCGGTGACCGAGAATCATGAGAATGTCAGAATGCCATAATGTGCAACAGAGAGATTGCAATCTTAGAAGTTTAAATCTTAGAATTGTGCTGCACTTTTTACTTCCTTGTACGAAGTAAGGAAGTATTGTAATCGCGAAAAATTTCGGTTCTCAGATTTTGACGGAAATATCCGTTTTGACCTTTTCTGAATCCATTATGACTAGTTTCGACGTGACGTCTGTACGTACGTACGTATGTACGTACGTACGTACGTACGTACGTACGTACGTACGTACGGACGTATGTGTGTCGCATAACTCAAATACGGTTAGACGTAGAAAGTTGAAATTTTGTATTTAGAACTGTTATAGCATCTAGTTGTGCACCTCCTATTTTTGGTTTCAGTCTACAAACCGGAAGTAGTACTTTTTAAAAATATTTCGATAAATATTTAATTTTAGACAATTTTTTTTATTTTAAATGAAAGATTATGTGATTATTACCTACAATCGGTATTTCATAAATATTTTTGTATCTGCTATCATTTAAAAATAATTAAAGTATATATTTATAATTTATAGTATTTCGGTATCTTGTAGTCCATGATCGATTAACATTTGTTACTACGCAAAATTTAAATGATTATGACATGACAGTGACAATAGTAAAATATGCTTTATATCTTCTTCTGCAGTTTAAATAAAATGACTAAAATATATTTGTGAGTATACTAGTATAATAAGTTAAAAGAATTTTTAATATTATTTTACATTTTAGTTATTAAGAAAAGTATGAACACACAAGGCGTACAAGGAAGTCATGTGGTGTCCACGTCAGATTTTTTATAGAAATTTTATCAATGAAGCCAATACTTTTTTAAAAAATCTGACGTGGACACCACATGACTTCCTTGTACGCCTTGTGTGTTCATACTTTTCTTAATAACTAAAATGTAAAATAATATTAAAAATTCTTTTAACTTATTATACTAGTATACTCACAAATATATTTTAGTCATTTTATTTAAACTGCAGAAGAAGATATAAAGCATATTTTACTATTGTCACTGTCATGTCATAATCATTTAAATTTTACGTAGTAACAAATGTTAATCGATCATGGACTACAAGATACCGAAATACTATAAATTATAAATATATACTTTAATTATTTTTAAATGATAGCAGATACAAAAATATTTATAAAATACCGATTGTAGGTAATAATCACATAATCTTTCATTTAAAATAAAAAAAATTGTCTATTAAATATTTATCGAAATATTTTTAAAAAGTACTACTTCCGGTTTGTAGACTGAAACCAAAAATAGGAGGTGCACAACTAGATGCTATAACAGTCCTAAATACAAAATTTCAACTTTCTACGTCTAACCGTATTTGAGTTATGCGACACACATACGTCCGTCCGTCCGTACGTACGTACGTACGTACGTACAGACGTCACGTCGAAACTAGTCATAATGGATTCAGAAAAGGTCAAAACGGATATTTCCGTCAAAATCTGAGAACCGAAATTTTTCGCGATTACAATACTTCCTTACTTCGTACAAGGAAGTAAAAAGGTATGCTATATTTTTGTATACCTTTGGTATCTGGTTTGATATTTGTCATTCATTTAGTTCTTACAGTCTTCATGAGTTGTAAAATTGTTTCCCAAACTACATAATTAAATTTTTGATACAAATACATTGTTTTAAAAAATAAATTTTTCTACCTACGTTGTTATTCTGCTGTGAATAATATTCGAAAAAAAAAATTAAAATTCTATTTCTCCGCATTCTAATTATTCAGATAAGATTTTTACCAAATTGACCAAACATTGAATTGCATTCTCTTCACAGTTGACACAGTTCAGAATGATAATTTTAAATTGTTTATAAAACAAAACACATATTTTTAAGCAGAATTTTTCGAGAATTTTCTATCATTTTTTAAAAGCGCTTAATAACTACAGATTATTATTGAAGCCTTTTTCAGAAACATAATGACTGGTTGGCTATACTTTTGAGTTTATTACGGTTACTCTCATTGTTGTTGTAAGCTGGAAAAATGTAAAGTTGATGGCTCCAATATAAGACTTCTTTAAGCTGAAAGCTTGGATAATAAATATGGAAATATCTAGCATCTTTTTCCCTACTTATTTATTGAAATGTGTGTCTTTTTATTTTGCTGATTTTAGATAAACTTCTTTACTACAGAGAAAGGATGTTATATATTCGGCGCAATGAACCTAATTTGAAAGGCATATTTATAAGCCCAAAAATATATAGAATTTTCTAAGTTCGTCATTATTCATACATGCACTTTTATACGTCTTTCTTTTTATAATTTTTTTGATAAAATATAGTTATTAGTTCAAATCTATCCATTATTTTTCTGGTAACGTGTACATTGTGTACAAAATAGACCAAAAAAGACAACATAATCACACTTATATTATAGCAGTAGCAGCCTATGGAATATTTATGTCAGATATTGCGGTAAAAGATATTTTGATAGTTTATAATTAGATAATTATTTTTATAAAATGTTTTTTTTGTAAATTATTTGATTTGGATTGCATACAATTTTTAACTGAAATTCAACAAATGAATAGAAATTCTATTGATATTTTTTCCAGAATTAAAAAATAAAACCAATAATGTATAAATCAACTTATTTACAAGGACGGATTTTATATAGGTATTCAAATAATTGTGTACTTTGCTGATGGCAATATCCGTTTAATATAATACTAATAATAGCCTATTTATTGACATTTCCTATGATACTACATAAAATTTGAATTTAAAGATTTGCTCGAAGATTTGTTTTGTTTAATAATAGCTATATATCACAAACTATAGTATATTTTATATATTTTTTATTATATTCTTTTATATATTTTTTATTATATATATATATTAATATCCTAACAGTTTTGTTTGATTGTATGTTTTATTAATTAATTTTTGTTTATTTATAATTATTATTTTATTTTTATTATATTATTTTTTTAATTAATGTTTTTTGGGTTGTCAAATCCAATGCATTGTAGAACAAAAATCTCTTCTGTCCGCGTAATAGTCAAAAAGAAAAAATATGAAAATATGCCATGTAAAAAGCAACGCATCTCATAATGCAAATTTTTATAAAAATTACTTGTTTTCAATTATCTCCACTTATTCAAATAATCATCATACACACATACCCTGACATCATCGAATAGGAAAATCGTTTTGTTAACGTGCATTTCTACCAAAACCACATACCCTAATAGTTTGACAAAGAATATGAGCCGAGAGATAGAATGAAAAGTAATTTTTTAAACATAAAAAGTACTTGACATATTTTCATCTACCTACGTGCTCTTTTCTGCGTTCTACAAATTAGAGCTTGCATCAAATTCAACGTTAAAGCAAAAGCATCCAATTTTCTTATACATTTACTCCATTTTACTATCGGAGTACGAGTATAACGAACACTCCCAGACCAAGAGATAATACCCCGAAATGGGTCATACAACACGTTTTATTCCCCTTTACTCCACATCAGTATCAGTTTTAGATACAAACGTATCTGCGCTTTTGTTTGCACCAAATTTTATTTGTGTTTAATGTGAAGCTTATTTATCTGTTGACTTCCTGTCAAATTTCAAGTTAGTTTTATCTTATTTTGATGTTTTTGGCTTGTGAGCGAAAATAATTTTTAATTCAATTAGCAACCGCACGTTACAAGAAAATAAAACTATTATTATTTAATGCAGAAACCGTAATGGAAGTCCTGGCGGATAAAAAAAATCAAAAACAAGGGTGCTTATCAGATTAAACAAAGTGCCTAAAGCCTACGAAATTATTGGGTTTACAACATTTCACAAAAAATGAATACAAAAACAAAACAAAACAAATAAAATCATCCAAAATAGGTAGGTAGGTAGCACTAAACATAATATAATTATTCTAATGGGTTGTTTAGCCATATATTAAAATAACCAGCAAATAAAACTTTCTGACAAGATAAAATGAAAATGCCTGGGACAAACAAAAATGTCCTATCAAGAATTTATTTTAAGTAAGAATCCTTATTCAGAAACTATAAATCGGAATGCACAACAGTTAAAGTGAAAGAAATATTATTGTTATTAAAAATGGAGTGAAACTCCGAAATTAATGTTTTTTTAGGCATAGGATACCTTGAATAACATATTTATGAACATAATACAAAAAGACACACAACAGAATAATGAAATATAGGACGTTCCATTTGAATATGACGAGTTAGTCATTTGCAATTGAGTTTTGATTCGCATTATTGAACATGCTTTATAATAACATTTTTAAAAACAATTATGTCAGAACATAGAGTATAGTTACAATTGTGCAGAAAAAGGCAAGCTATTTTACTATAACTCAGACGTACCGGAGAGTCTGACAGACTTATATTATTTATTGATTTTCTTTTAATGCAATTATTTTACTTACTTACTTATCCGGTCCTCTTCTACCTTTCAGTGTAGAGGAAATTATTTAATATTTTAAATTAAATTTAGGTTATAGACAAATCATATTGTCATGTTAAGCATACATTTTTGTATATAATACCTACATATTTAACTTAGTAAGTTTTAAAAAATTTACTTCCGAATTTACCAGAGGCGGATCTAGAATGTAAAAAATAAAGTAATATTGTCAAACAGCAATACAATATTCATAAAAAAAACAGTTTGGGTATCACTATGATTTATTCAACTAAAATCAAATAATATTTTGAGCACAATATCCTTATAGAGGAATAAATTAAACCTGTCGAAACTTTAATTGCGCTGAACTAGGAACCGATGTTTGCAAGTTCAGTATACCGTGGATTGTCGTTATGCATGTATCAATGTTTATACTAAATTTTATGTATAAATTTTGATATATTTAAATGTAGAAATGTCTATAAATTGCGTGTAATTGAACTTTTGAATGCGTAAAATGATATAAAATTAATAACGACTATTTTAAATTTAAAGTGTATTGCCATAAACAATTTAAAGACTTTCTAGGAGGGACACCTATTTATATGGATGCACCATCGTCAGAGGTCAAAGCACACCAAAGGTTAGCATTTTTATTTATATTATAAGCTAGCATTTTACACTGTGCTCTCTTGAGTAGATGAAAAAGTCTGTTAATAAATTTATGCTGTATTTCTAACGAGTGAGATATCGAAGACGGGCATTTCGATGACTCACGACTCATCCTGTATATCATCGACTGTTATCATGATCTTACATCATTTCTACGGATCATGCTGTAAAAATCTATTTCATAAACTTATCACACAATACTCTTACCATTATTATATTAATATAATATTATGAAAAATCAATTTTAATATTCTATGAGTATAGCTTTGTATATTTACTTTAATTCAAATTCAATTTCGTTATTTATTAATTAAATAAAACTTAATAAATTGCACTATTTTTAGAATTTATCAAAAACTACTTACTTCGTTTTTTAAGCATGGAAACCTAGCAAAAATTTTCAATATGAAAACATATATTCGTAGTAGAGTTTTCGGAACACACATAATATTAATTTCAACTTGGCCGTTACTCTCCAAAGTTTTTTTATCACAAAATTTCCGATGCAGAGCTCGTCTTCCTGTAGATACCAAAAGTGGAACACGCAGTTTAAAATGCATATCTTCTGCATTTGTGTTTTATTTTCCCAACGTGCCGAATTTTTAATATTCTTATTTTTAATACTGGTTTAAAAGATTTCCAAGAAATATGACACTAAAAATATTAAATTTCGTTAGACTAATACTGAATATTCAATTGTCGATCGCCAGCTGAACAAGACAAATATGAATAAAAGTTTAAATTATTTCCAAATTTTTCAAAAATTGACTCATATCATTTCGACCACAATTTTGATAATGAAAAGAAATCAGTATTTATGTCTAATTGTTTGTAGATTATTCAATGGAAAATTAAGGAAAAGATATAAAATAATTTGCAATGAAAGAAATTTTGTTATTCAATTAAGTTGAAGTTTAATTTATTATTTATTAAGATAATACAGATAAAAATTTGGGGTAGAAATATGTATAGTTTTTTAAATGAACGAAGTCTGGCCATGGTCACCTATATCATGAACAAATAAACAAACGGCGTATATATTAATCTTTGTCGTACTTACTTATCGTGTCGTATAAATATGGATTGAACACGTTTGATCAATGAATTGCAAAAAAATTATTGTTCTACAATAATTACATAAACTCTTCACACTGGTAAATGCAAATAAATAAATAAATATAATTTATATTCTCAACCACGTAACTCGCCTATTAATTTCCAATCATTGGTCATTGATTTCAATCTTAACCATAAACCATATTTGGTTTGGAGCGCATATAATTATTGTAACAACCAGTTTCATAAGATTCTACCGCAATGCATTATGGCAATAGTGCATGTAGTATAATGCATTTAGTAATCAAATAGATTTTCCGAGATTTCCTAATAGTTAAAGCAAAGTTTTACTAAGTTGTTATCTGAGATCTTCGGTTTATTAACAATGGATTTTAGTAGTGAAAGGTCAGAGATTAATCTAGTTTGTAATATTTTTATGGATACTGCGTTACTTAGTTCTAATTTCAAAATACATCACGATTTTTTAAGCGAGTTTAGTAGGTTTAGGAAGTAATCTATGTTAGATTCAACTGCCAAAATTTTTGAACAATTTTATAAAACTAATTTGAATAAAGAAAATACATAAAGTCTTAGTAAATTTTAAATTTTGTTTTTTTTAATTCACACTTTTAGACTAGGTCAATGTCAAACGTGTGTCAAGTGCAATAATTATACGAGTGCATATAGTTGTGTATAAGAAAGTCGTGTGATGACCACACCAGATTTTGTTTAAAGAACTCAATATTTGTACAGAATAATATGTTCTTATTTTATTTAAAATAATAGTCATTTGCTCATAAATTCGGCAGTATTAATCAACAATGGAACAAATCTTTGACAATTACTACTAAGTTTTAAGTATCTAGCAGTTCGATGAAGACGGTAATTAAATATTATACAATTTCTGGAATTGTCCGAATTTCGCTCTTATAACATATAAATCTTAATTTAAATATGAATTTTCCGTTTCATTAGAAATGACTAACAAAATTTTTATCTTGGAGTAAATTCATTCCAGGGGCGGATTGGCCATAAGGTTATTGGGCCCATTGAGAGACCGAGGGGTTGATTGAGAGGCTGATAGCACGCTTTGCACAAATTCTTGTAAATTTAATAATAAGTATCCATATAAATAATTGGCGTACGACCTTGAATCAAAAAAAAATTTTGTTTGCGGCGCTATTTTCTAATCCCAGGGCCTGTACAATTGGATCCGATTACTTGAAAGCCCGGTAAAAATTTATGTTCCAGTCAGCCCCTGATTGAATTGAATTTTCGTCGCCGTATTTAATTAAAACTATTTTTTCCATTTACATGCATATGTGTACTTCATAATTTGTGGGCGAGTAACAAAAAAAAATCCTATTAAATGCAAAATTGCAATTACGTATGGTTTATGAATGAATTAAAATGATATTTTGAAATAATTTCTACGGATTTTGCATGATTGCAAAATAACTTAAAACAAAATTATAATTTTTATAATCTTTTTTTCTAATTCCTATTACCTATAACATAATTTCTAAGAATTTTACTACTAGTACATTGCTCATTGCAAATAGTCATTTTTATTTTTTAGAATGAGCTGTTTTATATTAAAAAATAAATTTGTAAAATGTATTTGGTACACATATTTAACATAATTATAATCATATAAATTACATAATTCAAAATACAAAATGTTCTATTTTAAATCAGAAAATTAAAGCTACCTATGCGTTTGAACTACAAATAGGTAGGTAAATAAATTAATTGAATAGATTTATATATAATTACCACTTACAAAATTGTAATGTAATATTTACATAATAAGGAATACTTTACGGATTATGTTTTGTTAATTCATATAAACTCATAAGTATATAACAATGTATTATGTTTTATTTATAAGTAAAGTTCTTACTTCCATGCAAAAAAGCAAGTATAAAACAAAGTGTGTTTGACAATATGTCAAAGAAAATTTCCTGCTACCACCAGATCCTTTAAAACGAAAGAGGATGTATGTTACGCATCAGCCAGAAGGAAGATTCAGGCAATATTATCTCGCCCACTCAGAATTACACTATTACACGAAATTTATATGCGAAAATTTGGGAAAGAATAAAAAAATGTAGTTTAGATAATAATCTTTGGAGAGATTTCGGCAAAGGATTTGACAGAAATGGGCTTGGAGTAATTGATTGATGGGATAAGTTCTATAAAAAAGATTTGTTGCAAATTGTAAAAGGTGAAATTGAAGTCGTTGTGTGTAAAAATAGAAAAAGTCTTATCGGTGTGTACTTTCTTAAATCCGCAATCGAATTAAACTCCTTTCGTTGTAGTTTGTATTTGTTGTAGTAATCTTCTTTTATACCTACTCTGCTTTATAAAGCAATTTATTTAGTTTTATTCGCACGAAATTGGTATGTACAACAACTGTGATTGAAAGAAGAAAGATTGAAACATAAAGTAGGTAATAGAAAAATTAAAAAAGATAAATATACGAGCAATTGGCTAGCGAATTTATTTTTGTCAATTGTTTACGAATTTGTTTGTAAACATGCCTTAAACTAAAAATATTATTTTGAATTAATTTACAATATGTTTGTGAAAAATAATGTTCAACAACATCAGCAAGAAGAAAAATGAATGCTAGTTAACTAAGTATACCCGTATACCTATTTTACATTTGCTTTGTTGTGTATCCTTAGCTGACGAACCATGTTTTCATACAATTAATAATAATAATAATTAATTACACTACTTATACAAAATATATAACAGGTATATTCTACCGTATAAATATAATATACTTGTATCTGTACACGATGATTCACAACTTCGTGCATATATTTTAATGATAATAATAGTACTCAACTTACGGATTATGGAACAAAAATATTTTTCTTTAAATTCGTAAATTATTTAGGTGCAGTTTTCGCGATAAGCACATTTTTGAAACCACCGGATTGCTGATTATATAATGAATATCTGATTAATTATGAATGGAATAAAATTAAATTTTAAACAATTGTGCAATGGCAAGGAATAGTAAATTTATGAAGTTCCATTTGAAAACAGTGACCCAAAACCTGTTGGAAACTAAAATTGCAAATGATTTAAAAAATTCTTTCAGTTCCGTTATAAGTGAATTGAGCACTATATGCCATTAAAATATATGCACGAAGTTGTGAATCACCCTGTATTCTAGCAATTTAGAACGCGTTTCATATTCTCCTTTGCTTTGAAAAAGAATCTTCAAACTTATATTAAATAGAATACATAGTACCTATATAAATTTTATTCCAAGAGGAAGCCTTTGTAGGTACCGTACATTGGAGTTTGATATCTTTAACGTAAAGAAGATTCTTTAAAAATTAATCAATTCGAAATGTAATGTCAAGAAAATAAAATATAGGTACTGAATATGGTTCTCTTTAATTTCTGTTCCACTAATATTACCAACCAGTTTAACTGGTACACAGTCCAGTCTAACTGCACAAAATATTTTCTCTGGGTGTACTCTCCGAAAACAACATTAAGTACCCATAAGTGGACGGCTGGTAACCGCACACACGGTATAATATAAATAAATACTTATGATTCACAATATGTGAAGCTGCCACACTAAAGTTGCCAACTTAGGTAACAGGTTCGGTAAAAGGCGTGATAGATATGTATGAATATTCTGTTGGATGGCCAACACAAATAAAATAAAAAGAATAAAATTATTTGAGAATGCAAATAAATTATGTGAGCAGTAATAGGAGTGTATAACTATATTTCGGTTGCAAAAAACTGTTTTCATCAAAAAATATTATAAAACAAATTCCATTAAAAACTGCATTCATGAGATTACAGGTCCATATAATATTAATATTATTAATAATTTTCTTAACAAACTGTATTTTAATTTGTTCCTCAAATTTGTTTCTCGCTTAAACGCAAGACTAATATAATTAGTAAACTGAGACATCAAAACCTATGCGTTTTCATTCTCAATATTCCCATTGCCATGCAGGTTAAAATTTACGGTTATTTTTCCCAAACGGACAAGTGACAACATCTGATGAATTCGTTGAACGAAACCGATATATCTCTTTAGCTAACCATATTTTTCACCGCGGTTACAGATTACGGTTACGCACTTACGAAGTCTAGTCATGGACTTACTAAATTACTACACTCTGTAATAACCAAATAGAATCAGTCCCAGTCATAGCAGATACGGTTTGCATATTTTACTGAGCGATTAGAGTGACAACATTGTCATAGATAGTTTCACATATCAGAATGGAACGTGACGTTGCAAAAGGCGATTTCGATAAGCGATTCCCCGTTGAATTATTTCATTTTTTAAAACTTTTATGAAAGCTTTAAATAAATCAAGATGCAAATAGTAATTGCAATTCAGTGACTGTTGACTGTTCAATCAACTGTTTAAAAAATTACTTGAAATATAATTTACTTTCTTCTTTATAACCGATGTTTCGGTATAAGTACCTACTCTTAAATCTTTTTTAACATAAGTAAAATCTTACCAACTATCATTTATCAGATACTTACATACTTGAAATAAACATTTACGGTTACAGGGTAAAATGTAATAAGTCAAAAAAGTTAATTTTGCAGTAATCAAGAAAAACTATTTCGCATGTATTGTGCAAAAAGAAACAAATCAATATTACTTCTTAACAAATAGAGCCTAATAGAGTTGATCGCCATGTCCCATAAGCGAATAAGCAAACTTATTCCTTTTTACCCAATCCAAAATGTATACACTTTGTGACTTATTTCAATTTGTTTACAATGCATCATTATGTTGACTTATGTCCTTTTACCCAGTAATTTATGTTGCAAATAGAAACTTGTTAAAAAAATCGATAAATTGACTTAAACCTGTTTTACATTAAACATTATACTTTTTTCGGCTAGAAACTGGAACTTTTTCTTGCTTTTTTTGTCTAGAATCAAATTCAAGATTTATACTAGTTGGTACTTGATCAGTCGGTAATCAATGTTATCAACCCCAAATTCTAATCCGTAATTATGACGTTTTATAATTAATTAGAAATATGAATGAGAAATGTTAATAACAAAAAAAATTCAAAATAAATAAACATTATGGAATTAGGTGCAATACGAAGAAGTCAAGAACCCGAAATCGCTTCTGGTTGTTGATTGTTGATGTCAATATGTACAGAAGGTTGGCAATGCAAAATGCGCGTTTACTGTGCAGGTCTAGTATGAATGGAAATAGTATTGAATGGAAATAGAACCGGAGCTATTTTTTTAAGTCTGATAAAGACGTTTCTAGTATGAAACTTGGATGGAGATTTTCGTGTTTTACATTATCATATTTTGCATTCTAAAATCTAGTATGAAACTTGTCAAAGTTTTTAGCCGAAAAAAGTATAATGTAAAACAGACTTTATCTTGTACACTGTAACCGTTCATTTAGTTTGTAAAACTTCGATAAAATTTCGTACATAACATAATCATAAAATATACACATCCATTACTATCTATCAACATTAACTTTTGTTTATAATAAATAATCATTCACAATATTAATAATAATTATACAGTTTATTACATTAGTTCAAAATATTAATAATAGAGCCTTTTACATTATTGGTATTCAATGTTCTACGATTGAAATACTGAAAAACATTCATAGTCTGTGATTACCACTTAAAAAGATCGTATGCCAGTGAAATGTACCGTCTTTATGATACTACATATTAAAGTACAATGGCATTCGAAAAATATGTAAAAATGAACTAGAAATTTCCCATTCACATGCATATTTTTAAAGAAAATAGCTTACGGTCCAATAGTAGAACTAAATGTTTGTTCTTTATTACATTTTCTAACCTAATAAATGACATTCATGTTAAATTTCATGTGATTTTAATGGCAACCATTGAATAGCATTAACTTCAAACTACTCGTACCCAGTGGTGTAGGTAATTTTCGGTTACTAGGATTGAACTGGGGACCACTAGTATGGTAGACGAACACTCCATCATTGAGCTAACCAATGCGGCCTATCAAACAAAATATCCTTTGAGCATTGGTAAATAATACAAGTCAATAGATTTGAAATGTCGGATTTAACCATTAAAGTTTGTGCAGGTACTTTGCTGATTACTATTCCCGTTTAATAGTCAATATAAAATGTATGCCCTTTAAAAAACTATGCATTTTGTGATTAAAGTGTGAAAATTGGCATACGTGTTAATAAAATCATGGTCTTTCATATGAACTGGTGCTAAAGTGGTAAGTACCAGAGACGGGCATCATTTTATAAAATATGTCCACCATTTTTAGTTTTCTTCATTTATCTCGTATGATCAATATTTCATGAAAAATTCTTATATATTACATGAAATTGTAGAGCATAAAATTTGCTGTAAAATGATAAATCAATTTTTTATGTAAGTAGTACAGTTCTCGAGAAAATCGTGAAATATATTTGAGCAATTTCTAGTCATTTTGAACAAAAGCTTTTATTTTTTAATATCGACTTCCTGTCTTCAACATTCGATTTGTTAGATTTCCAGCATTCGATACCTTGAAAGTTTTTTATTAGATGCTGGAAATTTGAAGTCAATAATTTGATTCGTTCAGCAACTACAGCTGATGAAACACAAAATATAAAATTAATACTTAAATTTAAATACTGAAATAATTATTGACGTTCACTAATACGGCATATTTCACTTCACCAAGAAAACCGTACCATAACTTTACTATTAAATTTTTCGGGAAGACCATAATATTAATCATTTTGATCCTAATAGCGAAAGCGATTAGAATAACTTTTTAATACAACTTAAGTCTTGAAAGACAAAGCTTGTCAAACTTGTCAAGTGTTTCTCGAAAACTTTAACAATCAGTAAGTCATGTATGGTTCTAAAATAAAGTTTTTAGCGAAGTCAATTATTCGACAAAATTGTAACAAACTGTAATTACACAAGAGCTTTTTATTTCGCCGGATAAATTGTTTGTATTGAAACCTTGTTGCCTAGCAATTTAAAAAGAAAAATTGTTTAATAAAATCACGATACCGTAGGTGGAGTGATTTTATTTTCAGACAATTTTTCGAGTCAAATTGCTGTCAGGTGACAAGGTTGAGATGTCAAACAGAAAATTCAGAGGAAATAAAATGGTCGAATGTAATTCAACCAGATAATTTAACGGCTTCTTTGGTTCTTATTCACAAATATTCCCAAAATATAATCATTTCACTAAAAATATTAGAAATATGAAGCAAATGACATTTCAATGTTTTGTTTATTGTTTGGATGCTAAGAAAAAGGTAAATAAGGTTTTATCACTTGCAAAAATTTAGGTACCTTCCTTTTTATCCGCTGTCAAAACGATAAAATTGTGTTTTGTTTATGGATTACTTTATACAGGCATGGAATTATCAAAAATAAAATTTAGGCATTGTCTGTTGTGTAGGCATTGTGGAAATAACTATACATAAAGGATGTTAAAAATGGTCAAAAACTTTGAAGATCAATGTCCTGATTCTTAATCAAAAATATTTTTTTGAAAATTCGCAAAATTAAGAATAAGGATTTTTAAGTGAATATATTGTTTAGTGTTACTTTTCTTGTCGACAAGAATTGTTTAAGTAGGTTAATACCTACCTAATTTATTTGTTATTGAACACGTTAGTCACGTGATTAGTTAATTACAGTATTATTTATTTAAGATTTAAGAAAAGGGGAACCCCAATGGTTTTTAAGTGTCTATCTGGCAGTAACCATGTGTACTCGTGTACATTTAAACGTATCAATCGAATCAAATTTGTAAGACAATCACAACGTCCATGCTCTTCAGTAGGATTCGAACCCACGACCTCGCTAGCCGACCGGACCAGAGTGAGTTTTGGTATGTTAGTCTCGAGTTAGTCCGTGCAGCTATCGTGGCGGTTTTTTAAAGATTTCTTGTCGACAACGGACCCTTAAAAATATGTTCACTTTAAAAACCTTACCCTTATTATTTTGTGAATTTTGAGAAAATTTTCATCAAACTATATATGCTCTCAAAGTTCTTGATCCTTTTGTAACAACCTATATACAATGAAGGGCAGAAATAATTCAAATAAAATATAAACGATTGTCAGTTACATCATTATCTCCAAATGGTAACAAAAAAATTACTTGTGGTTGTGAAGTTGGAAAAGGGGAGGTCTTGAATGTGTTGAGAGCTCATGTTGAACTGAGCAAATTTTTTTCTTTGAAGTTATGTGTTTATACTTTCATATTTATTTTTATTTTTTGTAAGTGTTCGAGATAAATTGAAATAAAAATAGATCATTTGAAAAATATCAAACAATATTTCGCACGTTTCGCGAAATATTTATTTCTGAAGTAACTCAAACAGTTCGTTATTTATAATCTCTAAATAATTTAGTATACTTTTGTTTGAATTTCTCTGAATATATATGCTAAGTTCTTGTCAAATATTATTAAGTTTATTCTGTAAATTGAGTGAAAAATGTAGTTGGCACATTACTAAAGTCTTAAACTCAGTTTAAATGAGCTGTTAAAACATTTGCGAATATTTGGCACGTTGGTTTACACCTGTGGATTCTGTTTCTAAGCTCTGGAGTTGGTGTCAATTAGAATTAGTGGTAAATTTATAGACATTTGAGATTAAATTGGTACGTATATTTGTTGTTGAAATTAATACACATATAACAATCGGTTTACGCATATTGTGTGCAAATTAAATGAAAATTGAAATAATTATTGAAACAAAGTGTTAAATAAATATTAATTTACATATAAACAATTACAAGAACCACGCTGATTGTACTACTGTCAAATCTGTATAAGTTTTAATATAATAATAGTCACATAAATAAAAAGTCTGAATAAAAATAACAGTATGAATCTATAAATAGAAGAATTACTGTTAGTTTTATTTTTATCATACCTACTTTATTTTTGCATCAACTTTAAACTGATTATATGGTAGATACCTATATTTTTATGATCATTCATTATTATTATGTCATACACGTAATATTTATCAACTTATTTTTTAATTGATTAGAATTTTCAAGTTATGGAATTTTCTTGTCTCCTCGAGTGGTGTGAATAAATCTATTTACTGCCTGCAACCCATCTATTTTATTTCCTTAGATTAGAATTTTGTTTATACTTTTTTATTTTATACAACTTTTCTTTTTCCTGAATTTTTTTTTCGGAACTTCATCTAATAGCGGTAAAACTAGTATGTGTTTGAACTAGGATCTCGTGAACATCTATTATAATTATTATTGTAATATTGGTACCTCTACCTACAGATTAATTTATGAAAATATTTGTATGTACGACTTCTATGAAAAGTTTATATTTATGCTTTCAATTGTCCACGTAAAGTTGATTGTTACTGACGAATGAGCAAATAAACACTGTATCTCGCGTCTCCTAGACAACGCACGGTAAAGTATTTTATTGCTTGCTTAAAATAAAATGACAGAACGAAACGAAATTTTTTATTTATTTATTTCGATATTATTGGTATCGTCATGGTTACAAATAAAAACATAAATTGGTTGAACGTGATTGGAATAACTGAATACCATCAATTCTAATAACAAATAATTCGAGTCGTAGATAAAATTATGTGTATTATTTCGAGCGCAAAGTGTCTTTGTTCTTCTTACACTATTGTGGGCGAGTAACAAAAAATCACTTTTCGCTCTTAATACACAAATAATTATTATTGCTCTAGATTCTCAAAATAGGTATGATTTAACTATTTAAAAAAAATTGTCTCATTTTTTTAATATGGAGGCAATGAAATTGTACATGGGTAAAATAAGTAAATGTAAATGTCTATACGCTTGCATAGGAGTATTGAAATACGCTATTTTGATCCGATTTTAATTTAATTCTATTTTATTATTTGCATGAAGATTAGTGTCAACTATTGTCATATAATTATCAACTGTAATTAAACCAAGAGCTTTTTATTAAAGTTTACGCGGTGCCGTGATTTTATTTTATAACAATTTTTGGAGTCAAATTGCTGTCAGGTGACAATGTTGAGATTCAGAGGAAATAAAATGTTCGAGTGTAATTCAACGAGATAATTGAACGACACCTTTGGTTCTACTTCACTAATATTCCCAAAATCTAATCATTTCACTGACAAATATTAGAAACATGAAGAAAATGACATTTTAGTGTTTTGTTTATTGTTTGGTTGCTATAAGAAAAAGGTAAATAAGGTTTTATCACTTGCAAAAAGTTACCTTCCTTTTTATCCGCTGTCAACGCGATAAAATTGTGTTTTGTTTATAGCTCACTTTATAGAGTGGAATTATCATTTACAAATATTCTTTTAAATTACTAAAATAAAAATAAATCATCATTATCATAAAAATTTTCGGATGCATTCTGTAGTCTGCAGGTATACCTACTTACCAAAATTATCTTCAATTATAAAAACAACAAACAGCAGATTATTGAATAGAGTATTTAAAATTAAGAACCGAAGAATGACAATAAATTATTAAGTTAAAGTTAAATACATACGATGCATTATTGTGAGAAAAAAATAGCAGATTAATGAAACGTTCAGAGCTCATGATAATTAAATAAATTATTTTGTTTTGCAAAATTCTGCTTATTAACGTAATAACATATTATATACATTATTGTAAAGAGCGCCAAACGATTTTTTTGAGAATAATCAAATATAAAATTAATAATAATCAACCTGATAGAGTTTTAATTTACTTAATCATCATTAAAAATTTTTATTAACAAAAACATGTTTTTACTAATTAATTACCATAAAATTATTATATATTACGGACAATCTTAAAACTCTTATAAGTGATAAAAAAGCCTGAAAAAGAAAAAGCGCACAATCAATCTAATAACAAATATCCACATACCTAATAAAAACTTCCGACCTAACCCCTTCACACAAGTCCAACACCCTCACTCAAAGTTACCATTCACTCAATCCAGCAGCACAGTCACGCTGTGAAGTCACGTGCCACGCGCCACGCTACTTGCTCGCTGGATGCGCTCGCCAGCAGGGTCGACCACGGACTGACGTGACAGCTGGCCGCGGCCAAGCGCCTATGAACGCGGTGTCGCGGAGTTGGAGGACTCCTGTAGCTAGAGGAGCCTTCCAATGAATGAGAAAGAAGATGTGTAGGCGGATGGCGATAGTGGGATATTTGATAGCGTAGCGTAGCTGGAAAGCTTTGATGATCGTATTAAAAGACTAACGTGAAAAGTAACTTGAGAGTTGTGATAAAGATCTGGTTTGTGATTAATTTATTTTATAATCAGTTCTCTCAAATTAAGTTTTACAAGCGTGTGTGTCACTTGAGTATGGAAGGATATTAAACAAAATTTACCAACTAATTATGTATCATAATTTAAGTTGGAGATAGGAAGCCGAACCGCACCGGAACAGGAACAATGGCAGCTATTTTAATGAACCCGGAGCTAAACCTGAAAAATTGATTGAACCCAACCATAGCTGAACCGATGATTTTAATCCGGTTAGGAACGGGTTAAAACATTAGATATCTCATAATATTTTTAGGAAAGTTGTATTTTTTCTTGCTCTTTTTACCTTCCGCTTACCTGTAAAGGAAGGTATTGGAATCATGCAAAAAATCGGGTAGTGAGTTTTTAGTGGATGAGCACGAATTAGGGTCCTTACAACTCATTTTTGATAGTTTCCCGATGATGTCTGTATGTATGTATGTATGTGTGTGCGTGTGTGTGTGTGTGTGTGTGTGTGTGTGTGTGTGTGTGTGTGTGTGTGTGTGTGTGTGTGTGTGTGTGTGTGTGTGTGTGTGTGTGTGTGTGTATGTGTGTGGTCCGGGCCGATGCCGGATGTCACATAACTCAAATACGAATTACTAAAAAAATAATTTTGATAAATATAATATTTATTTGTAATAAGAATAAGAGGCAAAGTTATTTGCAACTTACGTTATAAAAAAATTGTCCTTATCTGGTAGCATTAAAGAACTGCAGTAAAATTTAAAAAATAAATTTATCAGATAAAACGTTGAAATTTTGTGATCCATGTTCGGTTGATTTTTGTTTCTGCGTAAAAAATATTGACAGGTGAGATGGGTGACAAGTTGACATACTAGCGCCATATAAGTCATAAGTAAGATATTAAATGTAGTAATTGAACGGAGGATGGCTTCAACACAGAAGAGTTTGCCTGTAAACGAATCTTTTGATTCAGGTGATGCAAATTTCTATGTTTGAATATTTTAGATTTTTATTTGTATATTTTAGGGACACCGGATTGTATACGTATACATTTATGTTTATAAGTCTAGATTTGGCGGAAGGTTGTGTGCAGGCCACTTCAGATTTTTTAAATATTGGTTGACATTGAATTTTTTCACATTTTAATCCAAAAATGAAATAAACCTGTTCAATTTTAGTTAATTGATTCAATTCAAACCGGATCAAAACCGAACTATTACAGTGAACCGCGAACCGAACTTAACTGTAATTTTGTACGGTTGGAGTCACTGGTTAGAGGAGTTATAATAAATGTTAACAACACACAATATATCCATAAAAGTGACTTACAATGTAAGACAGCAACACGTAAGTGGGGTAAAAAAGATTGAAAGTTTTCTTAACAAAGTTTCTTGAAACTAACAAGTGCTACAAACTTACTTACATAAAAAACTGTCAATTTTGCCGTTCATTCGAGGAAACTAATTATTGCTATTGAGTTAATAAATTTCGAGTCACTATAGCTTTAAAATTATTTATTGAAATATAGTTTCCCCGTGTGTAAGGCATTTAAAGATTATAATGACAGTAGCACTTAAAAAATAAACTATTTGTGAAAAACTTTCCTCGTGTGAACTGGGCATAATGTATGTTCTTTTCCTCATCATTATCTAGTCATGAAGTTTTACATTATACAATATTTTAATTTTTATGAATATCAACGCAAAATAAAATAATATATAAATTTACCTATTTGAAATTCATGAATAGACCCTAATACTTATGAACTACTTGTTTCATCTTTAAAGCTAAACATTGCAAAAAAATAACTCAAAGGAAGAATGGGTCTGTATGTCTGAATAACATAACTGGCCCCGAGTTTGATCCCAGCAGCCGACTTAATATCACTAGGTCCGAATATTTGAATTCCTGTTTCCATTGAGTGTTACCCACAAAGTAAGTATACGAAATAAAAAAATTATGAAGTACCTGAAACAAATTTCATTTACGAATTTAAATGTAATATCATTTATTTGGAAATTCATAAAAATCCTATTAACGAGAGTAACTATGGATACTAAACTCATATCAGGTTTCAAAGAATTCTTATACACCTACCTACATATCCCATTCAAAATTTTTCGCTTTATTATGATTTGAGCAAAATCTTCGCTAGCTCCAATCTGCACAAAATTGCGTAATTAGATAAAAGACAAATCGTATTTTATGGATTTTAGGCTTAAACTTAATTTAGAGTTATACCCTTTACACCTAATCTCTGCTTCAGAGGTTCAATAAGAGGAACAACAACAACGCAAATGCCGATTGTAGATATCCGTTTCAAACTAAATTAAAATAAAATTTCTGTTTTATAGATATTAAATCGTTTTCGTGTAATGCCTCAACAAACATAAAAAGTATCATCGAGTTTAGTTAAAATAGATTAATAGAATAAGACTATTTCAATTTAAATCTCTCTATTTATTTTTATTTGTTATAAACATAATTTTTCAATAAAAAAATTAGAAGCAGGAAAAAATTTTTTTATTTTAATGACGCTTCATAACATAGAATAAATGCGTCTTGCATGATATTCTTGTAAACAAAAATAAATAAGATTAGCAAATGTTAAATACACCTATTAAACATCATATAACAATGAAACAACGGTTAAGTTTTTTTATTCAATTTTGACTTTTTAAACTGCTATTATTAACTCCATGGCAACAACTTAAAATAAATGTTTATTCACAAGTGAATTAATTTTTTTTTAAATCACTCGACACATTTTTAAATCACTCTGACGTTTTAAACTGTTATTATTACATCAAAAATGCATAAAAACAATGACAACTTGCCACTAACGACTACTTTGATTAGTTTTATTTTGTTATGTCAAAATAAATTTATAATTCATATATTTGAAATAATTTCGTCAAAATTTAATAAAATATTGTATAAACCACGTGAGATACGAACGCTTATTCACTCGAAGAAATTATCCCACTCACCCTTCGGGCTCGGGGGCTAAACTTTCTTCTCTTGAATATACATTCATGTATCTCACTTGATGTATAAATTCTATTAAAGAAACTGGTACTTTTTTATCTCCCAGTTACTGAAAACTGACCAAATCTGCATAAGTCTACTACAACCAGAGCTCGATTTGCGGTAAAACATTTTATCATAATAATTACGCGAATAGTAACAATTCGAAATCAAGCGAATTAAATCGTGGTCAAATTTCAAATTATAGCTAGTGCATTTTTAACTAGGAAGTGTATAGTGTTATTATTTCTACGTAAGTATAGGTAGTGTTTATTAATTTACCTTTACATAAAGTCTTTGAAGAAAACATATTCCCTTATCCCTTTCCCACAAATACGCCACTGGAATCTAATTTGAAGTCAAGAAGGTCATGTAAAGATTTTATTTGATTCTTGTTAATATCTTGTTTACAATTAACGAACAAACAATATGATATTTGATAGCTACAGACATCTTATAAATTATTATAAAGTAAATCTACAAAGTTTGTAAACTCAAATTTGTTCGTATAACAAAATCACGGGAAGCTCATCATGTTCTTTAAAAGGGTACACCGATGATAAAATAAAATATTTTAATTTTTATACAGAAAAATTGGACAAAAACTTAGAATATTTATGTTGTTTAACGAATCTGTCAATAATTTATAGTTATCGAGCTATTTGGAGTTAAAGTTAATCACAATGACGTCATACTTTAATAAAAAATCTGACGTGGACACCACATGACTTCCTTGTACGCCTTGTGTGTTCATACTTTTCTTAATAACTAAAATGTAGAATAATATAAAAAATTCTTTTAACATATTATACTAGTATACTCACAAATATATTTTAGTCATTTTATTTAAACTGCAGAAGAAGATATAAAGCATATTTTACTATTGTCACTGTCATGTCATAATCATTTAAATTTTACGTAGTAACAAATGTTAATCGATCATGGACTACAAGATAAAGAAATACTAAATAAAAAATATATACTTTAATTATTCCTAAATGATACTAGATACAAAAATATTTATAAAATACCGATTTTAGGTAATAATCACATAATCTTTCATTTAAAATAAAAAAAATTGTGTTAAATTAAATATTTATCGAAATATTTTTAAAAAGTACTACTTCCGGTTTATAGATTGAAACCAAAAATAGGAGGTGCACAACTAGATGCTGTAACAGTCCTAAATACAAAATTTCAACTTTCTACGTCTAACCGTATTTGAGTTATGCGACACACATACGTCCGTCCGTCCGTCCGTACGTACGTACGTACGTACGTACGTACAGACGTCACGTCGAAACTAGTCATAATGGATTCAGAAAAGGTCAAAACGGATATTTCCGTCAAAATCTGAGAACCGAAATTTTTCGCGATTACAATACTTCCTTACTTCGTACAAGGAAGTAAAAACGCTTATTTTAATCAAAAATGAAGTTTTAATGAAAGAGATACATACATACAACGAAACACACGTTACACGAACAAAAAAAAATGTAGTACCTGCGATGCAATGCCAAAATTGTCAGTACGCCGGTCACGATGACGTCACAAACACAAACTTTAAAACCAATTATCACGTATACTAAAAGTCACTGGAATATATAACACATATCAAAATTCTTATAATTTTTAATACTTTTTTATAAACTAATGTTCATTTTTTCACTGGTGTGCTCCTTTAAAATAGAATAAATTACCAACAACATACAAATTCTTCAAATACTTCTCCATAATTACAATAATCCGTTATTAATCTCAGGTGCTAAACCTTCTTCCATTCGCAATCTATCCAGCCTGTTAAAATGCAAACAAGCCTCCTGCAAAAACCACGCACACTTGACTCTGACGTGTGTAAAGACTTACACGGTGAGGAGTCGAACATGCAACATGCAAACAACTCGTACATGAAACCGTGTCCCCTGCAGAGCACAAAACAACAAACTTCATGTCGAGTTACTTCACAGAGAAGTCGGGAAGACGCTGAATCGTGCCATGGTTACATTGCAGAATATCGATGAGATACAAGAAAGATAAAATGATGAGAAAATTGTTTTTCAATTTTAGAAAATGTCAAACAATACTTGTACGATGTACTATATACAGGTGTGCTAAATGAGTTGTTCAGAACCTGGCAATTATGTCTTGAGCCCGGTTCACACCATGGATTCTTTCTTGCTTTTGAATTAGAAATTCTGCTTTTCCAGGATTCATTGTCTCATTGACGATTCAATTTAGCGGCGCCGCTATTTGACAGGCAATTCTCACCATGCTTCTTTTTCTCAAGATTCAGAAACATGAAAAAATTCTCAAAGAATCCATGTGTGAACAGGGCTTTAGAGATACGAGCTCGATTGAATTCATAGTATAATATGTGTATATAAATATTTAAAAAAAATAGAAAAGCTAATATGTAAGTATTTTTTACACATTCGCACAAGTCATATGAATTTGAACTAACATTTAACGATTTGCGATTTTCTCCAATATATATTTTTTATTTTCCGCCATACCTGAAGGAAGATATTGGAATCGTACTAAAAATCAGCTTGTGAGTTTTAAGTGGATGAGCATGAATTTAGGTCCTTATATCCTATTTTTGATGGTTTTTTAATTAGAATTGGAATCCGACCTTTAGTTTTCCATGCACTAATAAATTTAATAAAACTGATTGATGAGCTCTGTAACTTCTTTATTTTGTTTTTCATTGAATGAATGCACCAAGTCACTAATATTACAGATTTTTATCAAAGGAATATAAAATGATCTGCAAATAAACGATCTGTTTTAATTTATTTGACAAATAAATCGCATCTGACTTGCACTTGGATTTTATAAGTCAAAGCACTACGCATGATGAAATATGCACTTTACGAAATAGTTAATAAGGATAAATGATTCTCTATTATTTAATAATGCAATTACAGAAAATTAATTATGCTTCAGTTCAATTTATTTAAAGTACGTTTACACTTTACACATTGGTTTTATTTGTTTTCGTAATGAACTTCGTAAGCAACTAACGGTAACTGTTCTTGTAGTAATGAATTAACAAACAAAAGAAACATTAAATGCTCCCTCGCTTCCTCGAAACTTCTAATAAGGATTAATTGAAAATATTTACACTGACTAAAGCAATATTATTATAACTTCCAGCTAGATAAATAACTTTAATTAATAAAACTATTAATGACAGTTAGTGTTTGTAACCTAGTTGTTATTTTAAATCGTTGACTATTATTCAAAAAGAAAAGAAAGCACTTGTATGACATTTGTAAGTTGGAATTCTGAACACTAAATTGTACTTATAGCAAGCAAGTTTAGAAACTTATATTAAAAAGAACGTGAACCATTTATGGACGTACCTACTTAAAGTTTGTAGTTTGAACCCAGTTTGCTGTAACAGTTGTGTTAATAGCTTAATCAGAAATTAATTTCAGTAGTTCGCGTTGCCAAATTAAACTTTGAACAATAATATTGAACTGACGGTTTGTATATATAGACAACTGATTTGATTACTATTGCATTATAATTTCGTCTTTCAATAAATAAACAAGTTTTTTTATTGCAATTGTAATTACCTAATATATTTAACATAAAGAAAATATGCTACTCGCTAATATCGCTGACGCTGACTTGAAATCGTCAACAATATGTTGTGCAAGTGAAATTGGGAGGTAAAGAAAAATAGATATGTATAGTATATTATTAGATGAGAGTTTAACGATGGTCATTTCTCAAGAGAATGAAATTTTAATGCATATGCCAAAGGCGAAGTCGTAATCATTCGAGTGAGTAATAACAATAACCATGTTAAACTCGAGTAGAATACTATACTTTATCCACAACTTACGATACTAAATAATTCATTTATATTATGAGATAAATTTGCACTCACAGCTGTCAATAATATTTTAATTTTTAAAGTTTACCGTTATCTAGCAACAGACTATTATGTTTAATTTATCCTTTCACAAGAAATTCTATTGATCAAAAATCCTAATACAAGAAATTTTAATGATCGTGGAACAAAATAAATATTTATAAAAACAAAACTCGCTAGAGAGTAATGGAGCTCATAACTCACTGCAAACAATTGTATAACTACTATTCAATATCGTGATTAAATAAAAATATGTTTTACTATTTGTAGCATTTATTTAGTACCTATATTGTCCACGCGGCTAAGTTAAAAGTTTCATCAAATTAATTTATTAGAATGTTGACAATATTGACAAAAAAATAATAAGTGAAATTATTTATTATTCTAACGTACAACAGCAAACAACTAACAGTAGTTTATGACATCAATTTCTGTTTGTTCTATAAAGTTGGTTTACCAGTAACCAGAAACGATTACAATAGGTTACTGTATTTTTGTAACATAAAATATAGTTCAATCGTTTTCCTTTTATGCTCTATTAGCTACATTCTTATATCTTATTCTTTGTGATACTTCTTATTACTGATAAATAATAGAGCAGCAAATATATCTCTTTAATCCTCCTTAATCATATGTTCATACTCACAATAATTTTCAGTAACTCTAACAATAATTTAGCTATTATTTGTTGCTTCGTTATAAATAATTACGTTGATTTGCTTCTTTCGAATAATTATTTAAGTTTAGTAGTTGCACAATGGTAGAGTTTCTTGTCATTGGTTCCAACTCAATCCACGTTTGATCTAAGCAACAAAATAAAATTACTATTTGGTTCTGTTCTGAGTGATTTTAATTATTAAATTCATTATAAAACATGAATCACTCTGTGTTTGAGAGTTGAAATCCAGTAGAATAATAAATAATTAGATCATCCCATTATCCCATACCATAAAACTTATTTTCTGTGTATAAGTGCTAGTTTGTTGGTGTATTTTATTATTTTTCCATAATTATTAGTCTAGTGTTATAAAAGTAGTTTGTATTTAATAAATTAATAACAATTTGTTTTTGTTTTCAGGTAAGTATAAATTATGGGAGGGAAGCGTGATTTTCTATTTTCCTGTACATATTTTATTCTTCTTCAAAAATGAAAAGTTCATTTGGTTTACAAACATGGTAAGTAACAACTTATTTATTGGTATTAATGTTATAACTTCCCTGAAATGATATGTTCAAATAGTAATGGCCAAGTATTGTGTTATTTTTTATCAGCCTTGAGATATGGATGAATATTTACGATTAAGTAATAATAATTAATCATGGATAAAGAATAGAGGTTATTTGAGAGAGTAAAATTTGTTGATATTAGTTTGTTTCGTACATCACTTTCACAGTTTTATTTTTTACCTCCCGCCTCATATTCTATAAGGGAGGTATTGTGATGGGTCAAAATTTTCGAGTGTGAGATTTTAAGAGATAAGCACGTTTTAGGATCCATAGAATACGACTAAATTTTTTTCGAGATGATGTCTGTGTGTGTATGTATGTGTATGTGTATGTATGTGTGTATGTATGTTAGGTTAGGTTGTATGTAACATTTTTTTTCGTTTTCTATAACTCAAAAATTACAAAAATTTAACAACCAAATTTTATTTTTAAGATTTTAATAAGAGCCCAGTGAATGTTGGTACCAATTCATTAACCAGAAGTAGTACTATTTAAAAATATTTCGATAAATAATTAATTTAAGACAATTTTTTTATTTTAAATGAAAGATTATGTGGTTATTATCTACAATCGGTATTTTAAAATTTTTTCTGTATCTGCTATCATTTAAGAATAATTAATGTATATAGGTACTTATAATTTAGTATTTCGGTATCTTGTACTCCATGATCGTTTAACATTTGTTAGTACGTAAAATTTAAATGATTATGACATGACAGTGACAGTGCCAATAGTAAAATATCGTTTATATCTTCTTCTGCAGTTTAAATAAAATGACTAAAATTTGTGAGTAGTAGTATCTAGTAGAACAGACATTTTTGTTGCATGCAATTAAAATGTATATCCACTCCAGTGATCATATTATTTTCATCATTTGAGTGAGGTAATTTGTTATATTACCTCACTATAATGAAGTAATATAATGTAAGTACTTTTGTCATATTACCTCTCGTAATTACTCTACTTCACTCGTTCGTAGCCATGGATAATACTAATAAAAATAATATTTTTGTCAATATTTGACAGCAATGTTAAGGTTATATTATAATATATTTATCTACCTATTTATTCCTTAAATATTCTTGGAGTAAATAAATTTTGAAATACTGTCCCATATAATAAATAATTTATAAACGAATAATAAATAAATATCACGTATAAACTTACAAATTTGAATTTGTTTGTAAATAAAACTGATAAGATGTCCTGTCCTGCTTTCGAACAAATTTTATATACCCTGTTACTTTGATTTGAAATCAAAATTATAGAATCTGACATGTATCAATAATTGTCAAAATAAATAATATACTTAATATTTAAAATTTAAAATCTGCCGTTGAAACAAAAATATCAATTTTTATTAATTTTTAATCGTGGATAAAATATTGTTTAGCACATTTGGTCTAAAGCATATTACAGCACTTATGTGATTTTTCACATTCTGCTGCTGTAATAATGCTCTTATCCCACTTGTAACATAAATAACTATTTTCATTGTCTCGTCTTCATAAATGTTCTTTTTAACCTGTTTGTATCGTTCAAATACATATAGAAGTAAGCTTCTTGATACACATACGAATAAAACCTCTCGATTGTAATTACCTATTATTTTACAGTCTCATCTTTTCTACTCTGTCTTGAGTCCTATTTAATATTCTATTTGTGTAAGTGAACTAGCGCGGTAAATTGTACTCGCGGTACATAACTGGTAAGATATATGTAAAGATGTCCTATTATAGGAAACCATTTACGAATATATTAATGTCATAATTAAAGGTTGCTCTCTACACCAGAAGGTCAGATACCGTAGAACAAGAACCAAATATTATTAAAATTAGGGCTCTGATAAGCACAGGACAGTATTGAAATATTTAAAAAAGTTTACATAATATTCTTTTAGAAAATAGTTAGGTACCTATATGAATCACACCGAGTGTATTAATAGTTATAATTATTATACACGAGGTGCATAATACACAAACATATACTAAATTTAGCTCTGATGTATTTAATAAATATGTTTTTAATAAGTTCATTATAGTACAGATTTATTGAAAATCCGTATCGGAATAAAATAAGTGTATTACATCAGTATAATATGAAAAAATTACATAGGGTTACTAATTTTACGTTTTACATTAATATTTTAGAAAACCAATTATATAAATTTGCTTCTGTTAACCTCTTTTATTTAGAAAGAGTTAAAATAGGGTTTTAAAAATAAAATAATTATACATGAAAGATATTTAACTTTGTTATGCAATAATGCAGAAATGTCTTACAGGAAATGTCTCCTCAACAATGCCTTTACAAAAAGTCCATTAATAAAATCTTCACGTCTTGTTTACAATTTACAAAGTGTCTGTTTTAATGTAATTGTCTTGACTTTTGACTTTGAATAGACAGCAAAAAATATTCATGTTTTCTCCCCTTTCTTAGGGGTATACTTGTTTTACTCCATGAATAACTTTACATTTTGATGCGATTTGTCACATTTAAATTCATTCGTTTTGAATTATAACACGTCCGAAAAAATTAGAGCCGGCCCTGACTGAAGTGCATAGGAATATTATTAAATTCCGGTTTGATGAGAAATTATAGGTTACGGGCTATTTTGTTTTATTTTTCTTGTTTGTTTTATTTAGTAAGCAGTAACCATGTCAACTGGGTCTCATCATAAACGCTATATTAAACACTTTTAATATTTGGAAGTTTTATTTTTTGTTTATTTTGTATTAGCTGTAAGTGAAATGCATAATAATAATAATTGATCATTTTTTTGGGTGGTCTAATGTATAAAATATTATAGGAGAGATAGGTACGTACCTACCTAACATTTTATAATAAAATCACTTTAAAAAAATATGTTTAATTTATAATTAAAATTTTGAAACAAATTACTATTTTCTAATAAATTAATCAAATACTTTTTTACTTTTCCTATTGCTTATTATTATTTTTAAAATATTATTTTTTTGTAATACTAGCATACATTTACAAAACATTAGGTATTTAAATAAATTTATTTGATAAATTATATTATTAGCTATAAATTAAAATTATCACTGTTTTATTATGACATCTTCAGAATTGTCAGAAATTTGTCTTTAGGTCTTTAGAGAATTAATAAAATTTGTGAACAACAAAATGACTAATCAAGAGTCAGAAGAGAGACAAAATTTACATTGACGTCTGCAATTCAGGCCGCAACGGCAACGGCTGCGGAATCAATTTATTAAGTTGTGCGTGTTAATGTCATAATTTTTGGCAATTATTATTGTTACAAAAAATAAAATGTATTTTCTTATGTATTAGTGTTGCACAAACAATATTGTATACCTATAACTCGCCTGCGAAATGTGTTTAGTATTCGTCCAAAATATTGTCGGACGCTAAAACAGACATTTTGCAGTCTAGATATACAAATAACAAATTAGTGCGCAACAACCTGTATTTTAGTTTTATGTGCTGCCCAAGAAAAAATAATTTGAATTTTTTCTAGACAAGGTGCATAGGTACAAACGATAAAATTCGCCAAATATTGTACTAGAGGTTAGAGAGTAGAGGTTAATGTTATTTAATAAAATTTTCAAAATATTTGTTATATTACTTTAAAAAAAGAAAAAATAAGTCTACACACATGGTTGCAATGAAAATTACTACAGTTTGACTTAGTTCACATGTCTTACGACTTACGAAGGAGTATATTGATTAATTTAAACTTTAGAACTTTTTTCATCACATCGTACCCGACATGAAATAAAACAAATTTACGAACAGTAAAAAGTAGAGCATTTAAAACTTTATCCATTAGTTGCTTTTGTAAATAAGTGGGTGATATAGATACTTTTTGTAGAACATATTTGTTTTAAGAATTTTATAAATAGCAAACGAAAATTATACAGGGTGAGTCATCGAAATGCCCGTCGTCGATATCTCCCTTGTTGTTAAAAATACAGCATAAATTTATTAACAGAATTTTTCGTCGAATCAAGGAAATTTCGAAATTAATTAAATTAATGTTTTCAGGCATAGGACACCTTTTATAACATAAGAAGATGCAAAAATACACACAACAGAATAATAAAATATAGGGTGTTCCATTTGAAAATGACGAGTTATAGCCATTTGAAATTGAGTAAATTTGATTCTCTGTATTGGACACCCTTTATAATAACATTTAAAAAAGTTATGTCAGAACAAAGAGTATAGTTACAGTTGTACAGAAAAAAATTCATAATTTTTACTATTAAAATAACTTCAGTACGCCTTTATGAAACAATACGTGTATTCGGCTTTTTTTAGAGAAAAAATTGAATAACTTGGTAACGCCGCGGAAAACTAAAATGAAATTTATATGTTCGTATAGGTAAATAAAATACAATTCAAAATACAATAAAAATATATAGGGTGTTTCATTTAAAAAAGACGAACAATTATTGCCAAGTCGTTATGCAACACCCTGTATATGTGAAAATAATTTTAAGTTATGCTCCTTGAGTCGACGAAAAATTCTGTTAATAAATCTATGCTGTATTTTTAACGACAAGGAAGATATCGACGACGGGCATTTCGATGACTCATCCTGTATATATACATGAAGTTATTTTGGATTAAGTTTTAAATTATAGATTAATTTAGCAGTAGAGTTTTGCATGAATTTTAATTTACATTTATTACTATTTTAAGAAATTAACAAACAAAAATTATTTCATAAAAAATTGTTAGTTTTTTCATTTACTATATCTACGATTTGTTAAAATATATGTTGCACAAAAATAAATTTGCACAATAAAGTGTCACAATTTAACCCCGTAGGCTGGGGTTACTTTGTGACGTTCATATTTTTCAATGATAACTTTGTGAAAACGCAAGTGTGAGACAAAATAAATCTTGGGTATCATTGATAAAACTAAAATACGAAGCCAGGTACTTGAAAAATATTAAAAATCATATAAATGGTTACTGAAACAATGAAATGAAATTTTTTTGCAAACTATTATTTATTTATATAAAAATCTACATTAATAGATTAGAAAAACATTCTATATAACTAGTGTTGCCGTTTAGATCAAGACTTTCTAGACTCTTGTCTTGTCTTGTCTAGATTATCAAGACTGGACTGGCAAAAGTCTTGTCTTGAAATTTCAAGACAAGTCAAGACTTTGTTATTCTAGACCAAGACTCGTGACAAAATTCTAGACAAGTTGTAGGTAATATGAATTTTTTACTCCCATGTAGGTACATTATAAGGTAAGTACAAAGTTTCAACCAAAATTGAAAGTATTGCTGTCAATTCAAATTAAGAAAGTTTACTTGTACTTACCTACTCAATAAATGGTAATAGATACAACAGAATATATTCTAGCAATATTTCTATAATTCGAGAAAATTGTTATATTAAAAAATATACTGCAATTTTGATAAAATATATTATATTATGAAGTAGGTACCATGCAAAACAAGATAATAAAATCCTTTCAAAATCTGTGTGAACAAAAACCAAGAAACTATAGATAGTGATAGACCTTAGGTATAAGAAAAACATAATAATGTATAAAATTTGAAAAGAAAAGCCCATTATTGGTATGCCGGTATGCGTAAATGCATTACAGCTCAAACAGTTTTGATATAGGCTCATATCACCAAAATACAGGGAAAAATAGCGGTAAAAAATAAACATATATTTCAATAATGTAAAATAAGTATATAATACGAAGCTCATACCACTCGAGCTTGAATAGCTTGATAAAGGCGGCCCGTAATCCAGGAATTTAAACATAATAACGCGTATGCGCAGGTTAATCAAGAGTCTTGAAAACCTATCTAGAGTCTTGTATCTTGACAAGACAAGAACAAGACTTTTTAATCTAGACTTAGACTTACTAAAATCTTGTCTTGAAATTTCAAGACAAGACAAGATTTGCAAAGTCTTGTCTTGTCTAGACGGCAACACTATATATAACGTAAAAATCAAAAGGAAATAATAATAAACAATATTTATAACAATTTTATCATTGTTATAAAATATTTTATTTTTTGTTCGGGACCATTTTCATTTGGGACGCTTATTAACAGGTAATGCCGGCTACACATTACATGGCAAACTGGGCAAACGTTTGTGATATGTGAAGTTTGCCGAATAGTGTGTACGGTACCACAAAAATGACAAACTCCTTCCAACGTTTGCATTCGTCTACGTTCGGATTGAAGTCGGTAAATGAGACCCGAATCAAAGAAATGTTGGCCACTGGTCTATACGAAACGCGATCTAGCATTTAATTTGTCATATGTATGGGATGATTCGACACGTAATGTGTAGGGAGTACTCGGTAAATGTCATTCGACATGAAAAAAATGTACAAATCACATTTGCCATTGGCCTAGTTTGCCATGTAATGTGTAGCCGGCATAACAATAGTAGCCCCGCATTCTTTCATTTTTATTATAACTTATAAAATATTAATTTAAAAAATAGTTAATAATTTCTGTATACTTAGTGGGAAATAATAACATGGAACATGGCAACCCAATCGCAGCAAAGATTTATTCAGTTTAAATCCAGTTTAAGAATGATGTTATTGGACATTTCTTGATTTCGTTGGCTTCACGAATCAATCTCCTACTACTCGTATTATTAAATTTATTAAAATGAGTTCCGAAAATTTCTTTTAATCTAAAGTAATTTATCTAGTAGCATACGTAATGAAATTTTTATTCACTTGTAATATTACATGTGCATTTATTCTTTCCGCAAATTTCCTGTGCATGAATGAATGCACGAGTGTATATTCGGTAAGAAAATCGCAATGACACGGCCGCTCTATTTTTGAACTCTTTTTATAATAGAAACTTGAAAAAAATATTTACTTTTATATTTAACATTAATAAATACGCATTATTTACATTATTATTTGCTTATTTACACTCAAAATGACAATTTAATCAATTTCCAAAAAAGTAATTTACCTAAATAGGAAAGTCACTGGTGAAGTAATATTCACAATTTTGAAACTTTCCCATGAAACATTATATTGACAATTCCACTCATAGTTTTTCATCCAATCAAAACACAGTATTTTGCTGAATTGTACCAATCACAGACGAACTACAGTGACAATTTTCACTAGTGAAAATTGCCGCGAAGCGTTGCTTAGATACTATGTCAGTTGATGATTGTTTTAAAAATACATTACTTTTTTTTTGAATAAATAAAATAATTCGAGAAATTGTCAAGCCGAATACCATACGTGACTATGATTTTGCCGGCAATTTTTGTCGTCTGGTCACGACTTCTTGTTGCGTCGAAAATAAACACGAGTGCGTAGCACGAGTGATTGTTTTCTAAATACAAATGGTATTATACAGAGTGTTCATTTTAAGTGGCGCACCATTGCTATCTCGAGAAGTATAAGAGCTACGAAGTTGGTTAAATTAGCAAACAAATTCTATTTTATATGACTACTTTAATGAACGAAAGAGATTTTTTTTAAACCAGTGGTTCTCAAACTACGGGGTGCAACTTTTTTATTTCAAATGGGGACATATTTTTTTTATTCGCTTATTCGATTCAGTATTTTTTTCTGAATTCAACGAGATATTAGTTTCATACCCTGGCATAACAAAAACATGAGAAAAACGCTATTGAAAATTATGATAATTTAATTAAAATCTGAGTGTTACAAGAGTGCTATGGAAGAAAACAATTGAATATTTGTTTCATATTAATTGTTATTTGATAATGAAAAAGATTCTTTGATTTTAATCAAGAGATCAGGACCGCTACTGAGTGTATGAGTTCAAGTACTCAGTAGGGTATAAGGTGGCGGTAACTACGGACACGTGTTTCGACCTTATTTGGTCTGATCAGTGTAGTATACTAGAATCTTTTTCACTAACAATTAATATGCAACAAAATATTCAATTGTTTTCTTCCATAACACTAACTAACAATCAGATTTTAATTAAATTATTATTATTTTCAATAGCGTTTTTCATATGTTTTTGTTATGCAAGAATATAAAACTAATATCTCGTTGAATTCAGAAAAAAATACTGAATCGAATAAGCAAATAAAAAAATAGGTCCCCATTTGAAATGAAAAAGTTGCACCCCGTAGTTTGAGAACCACTGGTCTAAAAAAAATTTCTTTCGTTCATTAAAGTAGTCATATAAAATAGAAATTGTTTGCTAATTTAACCAACTTCGTAGCTCTTATAGTTCTCGAGTTAGCAATGGTGCGCCACTTAAAATGAACACCCTGTATATGAAAATCGCATGACACGAATAAAGCCTAGTTTCCATGCATGCGTTTCATCCGTTCCGTTCTATCCGTCGCAAGTTGTGATTGGCTAGTTCAAATTATGAAAAATTGGCGCGTTGGTAAATGCAGCGACGGACAGAGTTCGTCTACTCTCTACTCGTTGCAGCGCGAATTTGAAAACGGATGCTTTGATGTGACAGATTGACAGTTAGCAACTGTTTTCATACGATTTTACGTAAAATTTGTTTGGTTTACCTAATCAACATGACCAGCTTCGTAAGTTTATAAAATCATAATAAATATTATATAATATAATCATAGCATGAATAACGCATATTTATTTAGGTTTATTTCTGTGAAAAATGCAAAAGCATAGTACATAATTTAAATGAAGAGCACATTTGTACCCCACAAGAAAATCCAATAATATTTGATAACACAAATGATAATGAATCTATGGAAGACTTAGATATTGATGAACTTCTAATAAATGAAGTTTCAAAAAGACCACCATTGTATTTTTTTTAAATGTATTTTAAATAAAAATATGAAATTATCATAATTTTACGTGTATTATAATTCATTTCAACGATTTGAACAAAACATCAGTGAATCGAAGTACCAATCAAAACATCAAAACGGATGAAACGCAACGGACACATGTGAACAGTCTAAATTTCATACGTCGTCAAGTTTGCAGCGACGTATAAAACGCGACGTATAAAACGGAACGGACGAAACGCATGCATGGAAACTTAGCTTTACAGCCAATGGATGAATGGATTACAATAATAGTAACCATGGTTATATATAAATTTTCTCGGAAATTTTTTACTAGTAGCTTGAGTAACTTAACTGAAATTAATAAGCGGAAATTTTTCGTCATCTGCCACAAAATCCTTGTTTAAATCATATAAATCTTTTATCAAAGAGTACGTATTTGGGTAACCAAATGAAATCACAGAGCACAAGCAATACAAAAATGTAAAAAAAAATTGTATGGGAAAGTTCCCGAAATTTTCCAGTAATATTGATGCGGAAAATTTCCTCATTTCAAAATTGCCGAGAATAAAATGTTAGAAAACACAATATTGACAACCCTACGTGTACATAGGTACGTAGTTAAAGATCCTTATTCTCAACAAAATACTACTTAAGTTCATTTATTTCTATTTTAACTTATGTAGTTTATGACTACTAATATATTTTCAAGTACTTACTTGTACATTACATTACACAATATGTCGTAAGAAAGTACAATATCACTAAGTGGCTCCGACATACAATAGTTGTTGTCCATATTTCAAAATGTCTGTCTTTAATAAATCTAAAAATGGAAATAAATAATGTAACTTCGCTAGCCTAAATGAAATATTGTGCAAAATTGTACCTCCCACTAGCAGTGTGCTCTAATTAGTTTGTATATCGCAATAACTGAAGATAATTATTGTACACCCACGATTCGTTTATTTCTTCGCTTCGCATGAATATTGATAGTTTAATTATTATGAGTTGAGATGAACTTATAACTGCAAGATTCTGTTCATAGAACCAATTTTACATTTTATTTTCATTTTTCCTGTTGCTAGTATCTTCTTGAAAATATTTATTTAGTTTAGATAAAGTTACACTAAAAATAGCTAGCTGCACAGCTATTCCTTTAATTTTGTGTCATATAAAAATATTGAATCAATACAAAGTTTCTGTTAAAAATGATTAAATTTAATTTCTAGTCGATAGATATTGTTTTTAAAGAAAACCTACAATATTTTTACATTAGTTTACGGAAGAGCTACCTATTTTTAAAATATTTAATAATGCCTTACATAATACTAGGAAAGAGATATAGATTTATACTTAACGAAGGTAAAATAAATGTGTATGAATATGAATAGCGTATAGATATACACTCGAGGAAAATAAAAACGCACCACTTGAAAATGCACCAAAAATGACAAAATTTCAAAGTGCGATATCTCGGCTGCATTTCGACGAAATTGAATGAATCTTCGAGTTTTGAAAACGATGAAGTCTTATCTTTAATGTGATTATAGCCAATGTGACAAAAAATCCACTCCACCCTCTCCCACCCCTCTAAGAAAAACGAATGTATCTGATGTCCAAAAAATTCCAACTTTGGCAACTCATACGGACTGACAAAAAAATCGTGGACCTTATTGGCCAACAGGGTAATAAAGATCAGACTTTTCCTGCCAGGTCCGCAAAATTTCAAGTAATTACGACGATTTGGCGCGAAGTTATGAATTTTTGAAAAAATAAAGCGCCTTTTTCAGGTTTTTGGCCATAACTTGGCGAATTTTGCAAGAAAATCAATAAATTTTGGATTTCCGAGAACGTTGAAGGTTTCTCTATTCGGCCCTATAAGTTAATCTGCCACCAAACCCGATTCACCCCCTGCCGCCCCGGATGAAAAAACATGTTTTTGACTGAAAAATGTTCAATTGTAGCAACTTGTAGCGTGAGTAAAAAAAATCGTGGACCTTATTGCCCAACAGGACAATAAAGTACAATCTTTTTCCATCAATTTTCTCAAAATTTCAAGTACGTGCGATAATTCGGCACGAAGTTATGAATTTTTTTTAAAAATTGGTATTTTTGTGCTTTTTGCCCATAATTTGTCCGATTTCGCACCAAATTCGTTTATTTCTTAAAACATCTAAAAAATAAAGGTGTTTAAAGAAATAAAAAATTTTAAGTCACTTTTAAATAATTGGTAATGAAATTCAGAAACCTAAAAAGGCACTTTTTTTCAAAAATTCATAACTTCGCGCAAAATCATCGTAGGTCCTTGAAATTTTGTGGACCTTGAAGGAAAAAGTCTGATCTTTAATGTGATGATATCCAATATGACTAAAAATCCACTTCACTCCTTCCCACCCCCCTTAGATAAAAAATGTACCTGATGTCCAAAAAGGTCCAACTTTGGCAGCTCGTACGCAGTACTATAAAAATCGTGGACGTTATTGGTCAACAGGGTATTAAAGATCAGACTTTTTCCTTCAAGGTCCGCAGAATTTCAAGGACCTACGATGATTTGGCGCGAAGTTATGAATTTTTTTTTTAAAAGTTTGAGGTTTCTGAATTTTATTAACAAAAATACCAATTTTTTTCAAAAATTCATAACTTCGTACCAAATTATCGCACGTACTTGAAATTTTGAGAAAATTGAAGGAAAAAGATTGAACTTTATTGTACTGTTGGGTAATAAGGTCCACGATTTTTTTTACTCACGCTACAAGTTGCTACAGTTGAACATTTTTCAGTAAAAAACATGTTTTTTTATCCGGAGGTGGCAGGGGGTGGATCTGGTTTGGCGGCAGATTAATTTACAGGGCCGAATAGAGAAACCTTCAACGTTCTCGGAAATCCAAAATTTATTGATTTTCTTGCAAAATTCGCCAAGTTATGGCCAAAAACATGAAAAAGGCGCTTTTTTTTCAAAAATTCATAACTTCGCGCCAAATCGTCGTAATTACTTGAAATTTTGCGGACCTTGCAGGAAAAGTCTGATCTTTATTACCCTGTTGGCCAATAAGGTCCACGATTTTTTTGTCAGTCCGTATGAGTTGCCAAAGTTGGACTTTTTTGGACATGAGATACATTCGTTTTTCTTAGAGGGGTGGGAGAGGGTGGAGTGGATTTTTTTTAACATTGGCTATAATCACATTAAAGATAAGACTTCAACGTTTTCAGAACTCGAAGATTCATTCAATTTCGTCGAAATGCAGCCGAGATATCGCACTTTGAAATTTTGTCATTTTTGGTGCATTTTCAAGTGATGCGTTTTTATTTTCCTCGAGTGTAGATTTATTGCTTAAACTTGTCAGTTTGAGTGCCCGTGCAATCTTCATCTATATGCATACATATTGTGAACTGGGTACTGTTAGTTTTTGTACGAAATTAATTTCAGGAGAAACTAGGTCAAATTTCTTCAGCAGTGAAAAAAATTTCAAAACAAAAATTTTACCGTAAAAATGTAGCCCATTTTAATTTTTTACTAAATGATTTTTATTTTTTACTTAGAATTATTTGATATAGGAATGCCCATATGATTTAGTTTTCGAACAAGTTGAATCTGTTACATTTTTTAAATAATTTATGAATATACAGATCGTTGCGTTACCTAGTAAACAATGTTTTCAGTTTTTGTACCATCAATTCGGAAATGAATACAATTAAAAGATGCAATTTTTTATTTTTAAACTAATTTTTTAACTAACTTATCAATTTTATGACTCTGGTATATAATATAACTAATAGTCCAGTCATTAGAGACATAAAAAAGGTGTTTTCGTGCAAAAGGTTGAGGAGTTTTGAAACTTGGTAGGATTGTAGACTAGGTGGCCCTAAGTATGACCCTAAGTTTGCGACCTCGAGCGTCCGCCGCTCCCGCCGCCATCTTGGAAAAATGGCGCCCAAAATAAAAAAATAAAAAAACACACAATTTTTTCCTTCCTTTAAAAAATTGTGTTGAATCCAGGGTCCGAAAAATGTTGATAATAATAATTTTGATAGAAAAATGTATCTGGAATCGAAGCTAGAAATTTGTACCTAAAAAAATTAATTATAACCATTTACGAGACAAACGTGATAAATTCAAGAAATGGTTATGCAACTCGCAATACACATCCCCTGTAGGACTCCGGGGATTGCTATAATTTCGGTTCGGTAGAGAATGATCTAAAGAACACATATTATGCTAAACGATATGCTTTAATCATAAAATGCAAAGTACCCCATCTTTTTTGGTCTTAGCGTCCGATCTAGTAGGCTTAATCATCAGGGATGGTGTGATAACGAGTTGACAGTAGCATGAGTTTTCATTACTTAATTGCATGAAACAACTTTAGGTACACTAATTGGCACATAATTGGAAAAAATTGCATGCAAATGCTGCTTTTCTGCAATTTTAAAAAATCAGTCTATTATTCGGCCCTGTAACTCGTAAAATATTAGCCTGACAAAAAAAGTATATAAACAATTTTGTAGCAAATTTAGTCTTCTACAACTTTTTCTCTAATACCTACAGGAACGGAGCTATATACCAAAAACTGATTTTGGGCGGCATTTTTCCAAGATGGCGGCGGGAGCGGCAGTCGCTCGAGGTCGCAAACTTAGAGTCATATTTAGGGCCACCTAGTCTACTATCCCAGCAAGTTTCAAAACTCCTCAACCTTTTGCATGCAAAAAGTCTCTAATGACTGGACTATGAAATGAATACTATAAAAAATAAAGAAACCAACTTCATATGAAAACAACTGTTGTTTATTTTGCATATCTAATGAACTGATTTACCAGGCAACTGATTATATTATAATTATTGATAATATGTGTCATATATTTTTACATTTATATAGATAGGTACCTAATAATATCTAATTCCATAATAATGCAAAAGGACTTACTACTTTTAGTTTTTTAGCACACTTCAAATGAAGTGGTAGGTATATCTTTCCACAGATTCTTTTTTTTTTCACACATAAAACTATTTTTTGAAATACAGAAAATATAATCATGTTATTTAAAACTTTTTTCTGAATATTTCATTAGCACTGAAAAAAACAATAATGGTCAACTGCTTGTTATTGTTACTCATTCTTATTCATTGTTCATACTTCATACTAATGGTCATATTATTTTAAACTAAATCTGAATAATTAATTTATGAAACCATCTATCTCGCAAATGTTGTAATGCCAAAATGCATGTTTAATACCTTTATGCAAATTTAATAATTCTAAACTAGATATGAAATATCTATTTGAACTTTGAACCACAAACCAGAAATGTTGTAAATCATAAACTACTATATTACAAAAACTCTAATCAGCAACCAAACTAGCATTCGTGTTACAATGGATGCAGAAAATAAAAACATATGAATTATAACAATGGGTCTTCATCAGTCTTTATTAAATTTTTACTCTATTTTAATAAAAGAGGTAAAATTGCACTGTAAATTAACAGGCACATGAAATATAAAAAGGATTATATCCTGTTTTTACCTTCCGCTTACCTGTAAAGGAAGGTATTGGAATCATGCAAAAAATCGGGTGGTGAATTTTTAGTGGATGAGCACGAATTAGGGTCCTTACAACTCATTTTTGATAGTTTCACGATGATGTCTGTGTGTGTGTATGTGTGTGTGTGTGTGTGTGTGTGTGTGTGTGTGTGTGTGTGTGTGTGTGTGTGTGTGTGTGTGTGTGTGTGTGTGTGTGTGTGTGTGTGTGTGTGTGTGTGTGTGTGTGTGTGTGTGTGTGTGTGTGTGTGTGTGTGTGTGTGTGTGTGTGTGTGTGTGTGTGTGTGTGTGTGTGTGTGTGTGTGTGTGTGTGTGTGTGTGTGTGTGTGTGTGTGTGTGTGTGTGTGTGTGTGTGTGTGTGTGTGTGTGTGTGTGTGTGTGTGTGTGTGTGTGTGTGTATGTGTGTGTGTGTGTGTGTGTGTGTGTGTGTGTGTGTGTGTGTGTGTGTGTGTGTGTGTGTGTGTGTGTGTGTGTGTGTGTGTGTGTGTGTGTGTGTGTGTGTGTGTGTGTGTGTGTGTGTGTGTGTGTGTGTGTGTGTGTGTGTGTGTGTGTGTGTGTGTGTGTGTGTGTGTGTGTGTGTGTGTGTGTGTGTGTGTGTGTGTGTGTGTGTGTGTGTGTGTGTGTGTGTGTGTGTGTGTGTGTGTGTGTGTGTGTGTGTGTGTGTGTATGTGTGTGTGTGTGTGTGTGTGTGTGTGTGTGTGTGTGTGGTCAAGGGTTGTTAGTCGCATAACTCAAATACGAATTACCCGAAAATTTTGATATTTGGTATTTAACATTTGTATATAAATTGGAAGAGCTCCCCCTAGATTTTGGTACAAATATCTTCATCGGAAGTGATATTTTTTGAAGATTGAAAAGGTTAATTGTCAAAATTGTATATAAATTTGGAAAAATATAGTATTTATTTGTAATGAGAATAAGAGGAAAAGTTATTTGCAACTTACGTTATAAAAAAATTGTAGCATTAAAGAACTGCAGTAAAATTTAAAAAATAAATTTATCAAATAAAACGTTGATATCTTGTAATCCATGATCGGTTGATTTTTACTTCCTTGTACGAAGTAAGGAAGTATTGTAATCGCGAAAAATTTCGGTTCTCAGATTTTGACGGAAATATCCGTTTTGACCTTTTCTGAATCCATTATGACTAGTTTCGACGTGACGTCTGTACGTACGTACGTACGTACGTACGGACGGACGTATGTGTGTCGCATAACTCAAATACGGTTAGACGTAGAAAGTTGAAATTTTGTATTTAGGACTGTTATAGCATCTAGTTGTGCACCTCCTATTTTTGGTTTCAGTCTACAAACCGGAAGTAGTACTTTTTAAAAATATTTCGATAAATATTTAATTTTAGACAATTTTTTTTATTTTAAATGAAAGATTATGTGATTATTATCTACAATCGGTATTTTATAAATATGTTTGTATCTGCTATCATTTAAAAATAATTAAAGTATATATTTATAATTTATAGTATTTCGGTTTCTTGTAGTCCATGATCGATTAACATTTGTTACTACGTAAAATTTAAATGATTATGACATGACAGTGACAATAGTAAAATATGCTTTATATCTTCTTCTGCAGTTTAAATAAAATGACTAAAATATATTTGTGAGTATACTAGTATAATAAGTTAAAAGAATTTTTAATATTATTTTACATTTTAGTTATTAAGAAAAGTATGAACACACAAGGCGTACAAGGAAGTCATGTGGTGTCCACGTCAGATTTTTGTTTCTGCGTAAAAAATATTGACAGGTGAGACGGGTGACAAGTTGGCATACTAGCGCTATATAAGTCCTAAGTAAGATCTAAGATATTAAATGTAGTAATTGAACGGAGGATGGCTTCAATACAGCAGAGTTTTCCTGTGAATGAATCTTTTTATTCAGGTGATGCAAATTTCTGTGTTTGAATATTTGAGATTTTTATTTGTATATTTTAAATGGGCACCGGATTGCACGTATACATTTCTGTTTAAAATCTAGATATGGCGGAAGGTTGTGTGATGGCCACGTCAGATTTTTTATTCAAGTTTTATTGTTTATTGTAACCCGAATATTTGTAACATTAATAGAAAATCTACACAGCATACTTTTATGCATACTGAGGAGCATAAAATTAATGTTAATTTTGATTCAATCCAATGAAGTATTTCACTATCTCCCTTATTTTTTAGAAAGGGTTGGAAATTGTTGGAAATACGAATATAGTCAGAAAGGGTTTTAATTGAATTTAAACTAAAACCCAATCTAAGCATGCACGACGTTATTACCAGTGGTGGATTTAGGGGGCTCAGACACCCGAAATTGTGCCCCCCTATGATTAGAACTTGCTTTGTTTGTTTTTAAAAACAATACAGTAAAACGGACATTTTACATTAAATTACAACAGATTTGACCCCTTCGCCCCTGTACAACAAAAAATTATAAAAATTTGAAATAAATTATGTAAGAAAAGCCCTCAGTTTTTATCAAAAAGGTACTAAAATTTTAAATCATGTTCATATAATATTTTTCAGAAACTGTTAACGTCATTATCATTTAATACGAATACAACTAAGTAATTCAAGGAAATTCTTATTTTAGCATAATGTATTCATACGATTTCATAAACTACGTATAAATTGTTTAAATTTTATCTTATAGTTAAAATGGTTTGAGGAAATCAGTAAGAAAATCCCTGAGTTTAAAATGGACTTATATATTGTTCCAATATTAATAATTTATTTTCTGTAAAAGTGCATCACCATCACTAAGCTCCATAAATTCTAAAGCCAGTAATAGAGATTCCTCCTAATTTTGTAGTTCCAAGTTGCGTTTTCAATGCATCTCTAGATCAAGAAATAAAATTAAGTATTTGATAAGTTTATTATTGTAAAATCAGCTTCTTGTTTCGTGTTTACGTAAATATAAAATTCGAAACATCTCTAATTTTATGTTTAACGAATCAGATTTCTTTCTTTCTATCTTACAAATCTTTCGTAATTACTTCTGAATTCTCACCATGTTTTAATTAATAAACTTAGTAAATTTTCTCTGCGTGATTGGAAATTTTTGTCATCGGTTTAAACTTCCACGCTGCGTGCGTCATTTTCGACAAGTTTCTTAATTTGCTGCTCCCCTGTCCCCCTGACGTTGTTGTCGTATTTCTCCCGAGGGTGAAATAAATCCTTGTGAATAATTAATTGTCCTCCAAGGATGTTTACCGCCGGGTTTGGTCCTTTGAACGACTTTTAAGAAAAGAATTGTCAAAATAGAATTGTGAATAACTATAAAGACTTTTAACCGACTTGAAAATGTGTGACAGACACATACACACGTAAACCCATTTCCTTCGAATACTCAATTAATTCACAACCCTTGGAGCGTGTATAGATACATTCTTAAAGATCTATAGGAGTTATCTTCGTCCCACTGCTTTTTTTATTCCTAATATTAATGAGACTGGCGTTGCAGCTAACATATCTTTAGGTTTTATAATTCGTCCTGAAAATTTAATTCCTAACGCTTGTTCGAGTAACGCTATCATTATATTATTATTATTGTGATGATTGTACGAGCTACCCGCTGTAAACATCACTAATATACAATCCCGTTGAATTAAATACAGTAATTGATAGTTATATCGTTTTATTTCATATATTTATGGTCACACTCCAAATATAAAACAACTGTCATTCATTTAAAATACATAACTACGTCATTTTTGCTCCTTACTCTGCGGCAACAAGTATTACATATCTGCTGAATTCTACAATCATAAATTATTATGGTACCCGCTATAGTACAAGGAGTCCAAAATGGTTTATCTTTTGTTTTCAGTTGTAACTGTATTTCTGATGTATGTATACAAATATACAGCTCTGTCAAGATGACATAAAAAATTAAAAATTTATTCCTAAGACGGTTTAAACTTAAGAATATTGATAGAAAATATATCTACATAATTCTAAATAATTAATTATGATTACCAGAGCGCAATTATTTAGTTCCACAGGTAAAATATTATTCGTGCAGGCGCATATGTTAAAAAATCCTACTTCGTGGGATTTTAAGTGAAGGAATAGTGCGGATAGTGTGGATGTGTAGCCAATGCGTGACACAATCACGTACTACCAGGTGTTTTGTCTGAAAATGTGTCAGAGACCCTGTATGACGTCATAAAGCAAGATGGTTGCCGGAACAGACACGAATATCTATTTTGCTCTGTAACTCGCTTTAGGTGGCTCCTGCGACCATTTTGATAATTAACTTTTTTGTTCTAAAATAAAACAAGGAACAAAATAGTTATTACATATTTTGCGATATTTGTTACTGTTTATAAGATATAGCTCGTTGAAGAAGTACTTTGATAGAAAATTTTAAAATTTTTGTTTTTAACCAACTGTATCTTCTAATCGGATAGAGTTATCGACTTCTTGTTATAAAAATTCAATTTTTTAGACATTCTTCTATAATAAACAATATTTTCAAAATTTTAGAAGCTGTGGGTTAGCGAAAATTTGAAGATTTCCTCCGAGAAAAATGTAGAAATTATTGTAATTTCTTCTAAATTTTGTGTTTAATCAACTGTAACTTCTTAACGAGTTGAGATAACTACTTCCGGATTTCAACATTAAATTTCTCAAACATTTGTATATTACAAAACATATTTCATGAAATTTAAAAACTCTTTTGTTGAGGTTGATTAAACACAACATTAAAAAAAAATTACCATCATTTCTACATTTTAATAATAGAATCCAAAATTTTGAAAATAATGTTTGTTATAGAAAAATGTCTAAAAAATTAAATTTTGAAAACTGTATGTTGATAACTCTATTCGTTTAGAAGATACAGTTGGATACAAATTGGATAACCAAATTGTACTAAAATAAATGTTTCTTATAAAAAAAATGTTCTAGAAATTGAATTCTGAAATCCGGTAGTCGATATCATCATCCGTTAATGAATGACAACTATTTTTGTGTGTTGAGATTACATATCACTGAAAAGAAAACAAAAAATGTGGCAATAAAGGTGCTCCGTATGATATAATTAATATATTTATTAGTAAATACAACAAAAAACTATTTATATAAAACTGATGTGTGTACATATAGTCCATGGGCCAGCTAGCCAAATTCAAGATTTCGGTATAATTTGGGGGTACTAAGTTTTCTTTTATCCATAGTTATATATGAGTATAAGGATCATTAAAAACCATGATTGCCATCCTCAAGTGGTAGCTAATAGATATGGCGGCCAATACAAGATGACCGGCGTTGCTTTTAAAAAATCTGACGTGGACACCACATGACTTCCTTGTACGCCTTGTGTGTTCATACTTTTCTTAATAACTAAAATGTAAAATAATATTAAAAATTCTTTTAACTTATTATACTAGTATACTCACAAATATATTTTAGTCATTTTATTTAAACTGCAGAAGAAGATATAAAGCATATTTTACTATTGTCACTGTCATGTCATAATCATTTAAATTTTACGTAGTAACAAATGTTAATCGATCATGGACTACAAGATACCGAAATACTATAAATTATAAATATATACTTTAATTATTTTTAAATGATAGCAGATACAAACATATTTATAAAATACCGATTGTAGATAATAATCACATAATCTTTCATTTAAAATAAAAAAAATTGTCTAAAATTAAATATTTATCGAAATATTTTTAAAAAGTACTACTTCCGGTTTGTAGACTGAAACCAAAAATAGGAGGTGCACAACTAGATGCTATAACAGTGCTAAATACAAAATTTCAACTTTCTACGTCTAACCGTATTTGAGTTATGCGACACACATACGTCCGTCCGTACGTACGTACAGACGTCACGTCGAAACTAGTCATAATGGATTCAGAAAAGGTCAAAACGGGTATTTCCGTCAAAATCTGAGAACCGAAATTTTTCGCGATTACAATACTTCCTTACTTCGTACAAGGAAGTAAAAACGGCTATATCTATGGAAGTAATGATCCGCTTTCAACAAACTTTCGTCGTATCATTTTTAAAGTACATTAAATTTGCAACAATTTAAGCCCAACCGCAGCTCTGTACGTCCAATAGTTTCCGAGATATGGCACTTCTAAAATTAGCACTTTTTTCAAAAAAATGCTTTTTTCGTAATTTTTGTGTTTAATTAACTGTAATTTCTGAATGAAACAAAATATTGTCTTCCGGTGTCTTTCATTAAATTTTACGAACATTTCCCTATAAAATATGTTATTTTAGAAACTTTTGAAGGCGTTAATTAAGCCAAAATATCAAAATTTTTTTGTGAGAAGTATATTCAAATATTTTGTATTTACTGTGTTTAATGAGCTGTAACTTTTGAACGGATAAACTTATCGACTTCCGGTTTCTTTGATTAAATTTTACGAATATTTCTCTATAAAATACATTATTTTAGAAACTTATTAGGGTTTTCATTACGTCAAAATATCAAATGTTTTTATAATAAATACAAAAAAAATTAATACTTCTCAATTTTCTCTAGAAAAAAATTGATATTTTAGTTTAAAGAAACCGGAAGTCGATAAGTTTATCCGTTCCAAAGTTATAGCTCATTGAACACAATAAATATTAAAAATTTCAAAATTTCTCAATTTTCTCTCGGAAAAACATTTGATATTTTGACTTAATAAATACCCAAAAAAAGATTTTAAAATATGGTATCTTATTGAGAAATGTTCGTAGAATTTAATGAAAGAAACCGGAAGTCGATAACTTTATCTGTTCAGAAGTTACAGCTCATTAAACACAATAAATACAAAATATTTGAATTCTTCTCACGAAAAAAAATTGATATTTTGGCTTAATTAACGCCTTCAAAAGTTTCTATAATAACATATTTTATAGGGACATGTTCGTAAAATTTAATGAAAGAAACCGGAAGACAATATTTTGTTTCATTCAGAAATTACAGTTAATTAAACACAAAAATTACGAAAAAAGCAAAAATTTCTCAACTTTCATATTTTGGAAAAAAGTGCTAATTTTAGAAGTGCCATATCTCGGAAACTATTGGACGTATAGATTTGCGGTTGGGCTTAAATTGTTGCAAATTTAATGTACTTTAAAAATGATACGATACAAAGTTTGTTGAAATCGGACCATTACTTCCATAGCTATAGCCGTTTTATAAAAGCAACGCCGGCCATCTTGTATTGGCCGCCATTTCTATTAGCTACCACTTGAGGATGGCAATCATGGTTTTTAGTGATCCTTATTATACTCATATATAACTATGGTTAAAAAGAAACTTAGTACCCCCAAATTATACCAACATTTTAGCTGGTCCATGGACTAATAAGAGAAATACGGTTTTGCGTATCATCTTCAGAGTCCATAAATTCACTATCGTTCCACTTGGCTCTCTTGTTAATGATACACTCGAAAATCTTTTTGTAACATTTTGGAATAACCAAAGGACATTTCTTTCTATCATGACACAAAATGCACAAGGAAAAGTCTATAACCTTTTTTGCTCATAGAGGAAAATCCATTTTAAACAAGTCTAAAAATATCAGAAGATGTTGACATTTTTTGTCAAATTTTAGTCTTAATAATCTACAACATAAAAAGAAGACAATAAAAAAATGAAAGAAGTAGTATGCTTCCTTATAGACTAAAATTAATAGTGGCTGGTGGTTAAGCGGTCACCAGCGGGATCTTGTTCTATATTTACATATTGACTTCGGTTCAAATTTGGAGCATCGTCTTCAATAGCTGTTCAATCAAAACCAAATAAATCGCTGGCAGTTGCTTTTTTTGTAATTATTTCATGTTCTAGTACCATCAGAGAAAATTTTTATGGGTATAACTGGAACTAGTTTTCTGTTAGCCTGTGGCAATCAATGCGTTAATAGGTTCCAACAATCATAATTCACTATTTTTTCACTTAGGATCTTCCCGTTTGTCTCTGCGCAACCATCAGTATCGATTGTAAATCATGAAATAACACCTTCATACAAAAAATACAATTTAAATACACAAAAAAGTATATCTATAATTTTTATTCAGCTATATTAGCCCAGTAAATAAGGAAAAAATTCTGCTCACATTGAGGGTGAAGATTTTATTGTTTAAAAAAATCTTCAAGAGCTCTACATCCTGTGCTTCACCCTTACCCTTTTAGGGGTTGAAAATCACATTTTTTTAATAAATCCGTTTCCTCACTGGTTTCCTTCAAGGTTAAATCAAGAGACCAACTTGTAAAACCGAAAATTCTCTTTAAGATAGATCATAAGCGATTTTCATGAAAACGTATAGCTTTTTAGAAAATCGTGACAATTTCCAACTGTTTTAAACAGAGTCAAAATTTTATACAACAGCTGCCATTAATTAACGGATTACAATATCGACTTCCAGAGTTCAGCTTTCAATTTCTATAACATTTTTGTATAAGAAACATTTATTTTAGTACAATTTAGATATCAAATTTAAGCACTGATTCTTCGATATAAAACTTCTATCTATTTTCTAAATTTTGTGTTTAACCAACTGTATCTTCTATCAAATAGAGTTATTGACATCCGGTTTTAAAAATTCATTTTTTTAAATATTTTTTTATAACAAGCATTATTTTCAAAATTTTGGAAGATGTAGGTTAGACAAAATTTGAAAATTTCCTCCGAGAAATATGTAGAAATGATGGTAATTTTTTTTAAAATTTGTGTTTAATCAACCTCAACCAAAGAGTTTTTAAATTTAATTAAGTATGTTTTGTAATATAAAAATGTTCGAGGAATCTAATGTTAAAAAATGTAAGTAGATATCTCAAGTCGTTAAGTTACAGTTGATTAAACACTAAATTTAGAAGAAATTACTATAATTTCTACATTTTTCTCGGAGGAAATCTTCAAATTTTGGCTAAACCGCAACTTCTAAAATTTTGAAAATACTGTTTATTATAGAAGAATGTCTAAAAAATTGAATTTTTAAAACAGGAAGTCGATAACTCTGCCCGATTAGAAGATACAGTTGGTTAAACACAAAAATTTTAAAATTTTCTATCAAAGTACTTCTTCAAACAGCTTTATTTTATAAACAGTTCGGAATTTTAAATATTTCTCAACGGAATTTAAATATGCACTAAAAACTGCACAATATTGTCCATTTAACCGACCTCGTATAGTTTCCGAGCTTCCAATGGTGACCCATTCTATTTTAGAATTCATAAAGTTAAGAAAGCTAGTACCATTTTTGTAATAAGGTACATATACATAACCTTCTGTTTATACTTTTTACTTGTATTTAAAATTGTTATTTTTATTAGCGATGTATGATATTAATAATAAATTAATATTAATTATTGCCAACCGTTCTGCGTCAAAATCAAAATTGTTTTGTTCATTGCAAATGAAATTACGAGTACATACCAAACTTGAATCATGAACGATGAACAGTTGACTGCAGTTCAACAACGATTGATGAATGCTGATTGCCAATTTATTGTTCTCTGAAAACGAAAAATTTTCAAAATTCCCTATTATCAGATTAATACGTTCGCAGAAACCATTTCTTACGATCCTATTTTTAAAATATTGTCTATGCAAAACATTTTTTTCGTACATACTGCCGCTCGCGCAGTAATATTGATACGAGACCAGCAATCATGCAAGAACTGTAAAATCAACTTTCTCGTAGAAATATAGACAATAATAATAATTGTTTTATTGATCACGTTAAAATGAGATCAAAAAGCGTAGGTTCAGCATTGCTGATCTTCCACCCAGCTTTTGACATACATAATATTTTATCAAATACTCTATCATGTTACAATAGCAAAATTATAAAGTATATAACTACAAAAAAAAAATTTAAATATTGTAATAGAATTTACAAAAATAGAAATACAGACATATAATATTACATAATATATAATAATAATATATAATATATACATAATATATCTTCACTTACATTGTGAATCTACCACTACTACAATCGTCAAAAAAGTCACTAATTGAATAGTATTCCTTAATGATCAATATTTGTTTTATTTGCGACAAAACTTGGTTTCTATTTAGACATTTTAAATGTTGTGGAATTGCGTTAAATATTTTAGTACCCATGTATAAAGGACTTATCTCAAATGACGACGTTTTGTGGGTCGGAATCAGCAGGGTGTTGTTGGATTGTCTAGTGCTGTAGTTGGAATCAACGAATGTAAATATATCTAAATTATTCAGAACATATTTAAATATTTCGAGTATGTACAGACATGGAAAGGTTAATACATTTAATTTTTTAAAGCTGCCTCGACAGGTAGCAGTTGGTTTTAGTTTACATATAGTTCTAATTGCACGTTTTTGAGCGATGAAAACATCATTTGCACCTGAAGAAGCTCCCCAAATAATTATGCCGTAGTTCATGATAGAGAAAAAATATGCGTAATAAACAATCAGGAGAGAATGTGTGTCTAATTTTGATGATAATACTCTTAGACAAAAACATGATTTGTTTAGTTTGACCAGTACAGTACATATATGTCCAACACCCTTAAGATCATGGTCAAGGACAAAACCTAAACATTTTGTGGAGCTTGTTAAATTTACATTGTCATTATCGATTATTAAATTACGACTACTACATACATTTAGATAGAACTGTGTGATGCATGTTTTATTTAAGTTAATCGTTAAATCATTATTAATGCACCAGTTTTGAATTTCGAATAGTGTGGAATTCAGTAAAAAATTAATATTGGCAGACTCAGATTTACGGCAACTTAACAGAAAATATGCATCATCTGCGTACAAGATTACATTAGAATTAGTTATATGTTTTGGTAGATCATTTATATAAATTATAAATAAAAGGGGGCCTAATATCGAACCTTGTGGGACTCCAGACTTTACATAATCGAATTGGGAAAAAAAGTCCATATTTGTCTGATTCTTGGTTGGTGTCACTTTAACAGTCTGACTCCTGCCTCTGAGATAGGATTGGAACCACTGTAGAGGAATCCCTCTTACGCCATAATGTTCGAGTTTATTTAATAAAATGTTATGATTAACAGTGTCAAATGCCTTGGACAAATCACTAGATATAACACACACACAATTGTTACTGTCCAAGTCTGGTACTATATTTTGAACTAAAGCACTAGTTGCACTCACAGTGGACTTGCCTTTAACAAAGCCGTGTTGACACGACGATAGTATGTTGTTTGAATTTAAATGACAAAGAAGTCTGTTATATATAAGTTTTTCTAAGATTTTCGAAAAAACACTAAGTAACGAATTAGGTCGGTAGTTCGTTAGTGTCTCACGATCACCATTTTTAAAAATGGGAGTAACTACAGATTTTTTATAGCTTCCAGGGAAGACTCCGGTTAAGAAAGATTGATTATATATTTTACAGAGAGGTTCCGATATGTAAGCTGCACATTTTTTTATTAACACTGACGGAATATTGTCAAAACCAGTGGACATGGTGTTTTTTAGGGATTTAATTGTATCTTCCATTTCCAGTGGTGTTGTGGAATTTAAAAAAAGTGTGTTGTTGCAAGATCCTTCGACAAAGTTATATTTTTTTGTTTGGACTGTTTTTTTGAACAGACAGAAAGTATCGGTTGAAATTATTGGCTGTTTCAAGTGGATCTGCTGGAATCATTTTAGACCTTGAACAACTTTTACTCTCTTGCTTCACTATATTCCAAATTGTTTTGATTTTATTATCAGAGTTTTGTATTCTTTCTGAAATTGACATCTTTTTTGCTTCACGAATCACACGAGTTAAGATATTGCAGTATTTCTTGTAATGATCATTTAAATTATGACTGAACTTAGTTTTTAGCTGCCGACAGAGTTTTCTTTTCGTTTTGCAAGACTTACGGATGCCTTCTGTTATCCATTTAGTGTTAGAGTTGTTACATATTTTTCTTTTTTTCAGTGGAAAAACTTTTTCAAATATACTTGTAAATATTTTATTAAATTCAGTTACTAATTCATCAATATCCGCACTAGGATCCATCGTTGTCCAGGATTCCCTTTCAAGTAAAATGTTAAATTGTCTAATATTATCATCCGAAAATATTCTTATGTGACGGTAATTAGATGCATTAGATTTTGATAAATGCAAATTCAGATCTACAAAATTACAGAATATTGCATTATGATCAGAGAGCCCAGTTTCTATTATTTTGTAGTTAGTTTCTATATTCGAATAAGTTATTATATTGTCAATGCAAGTTGATGAGTTTATAGTGATCCTTGTAGGATCACAATGACACACTACTACCTATTTCATTTTCTATTTAGTTCTTATACAAGGAAATAATAATGCCTAAATCTTAATAGAATGTTTTTAATACAAAAGAGAGCAGTTAGAATCCTGACCGGCGCTATACCCAGAGATTCTTCTACACCTCACCTTCTAAAGCTGTTTGAGGGCTGGTATTGTCAAGTGTTTGAAACCGATCTACCCAGAACAATACCAGCCCTCAAACAACGTATTCAACACGAGACTGCAACAATACCTATCAATATGCTGCGAGAGATCATGCTGAACTTCCAGGCCCGACTTCATGAATGCAGCAATTTCAATGGAGAACATTTGCTGAACGTAGTATTCGGAAAATAATTTAAATTGCTACTTTTGTACTTCACATTATTAATAAAAAATATTTCTTTTTAAATTAATTACATTTTGAAAACTTTCCATTTTACTGGCAACCCGCTGTTCACCCGTCCAATTATTCATTGTAAACAAAATGGTAGACCACGCTGATAATGTTGAGTCGGCTAACTTCCTCCCCACCACCCCCCTACGAGCTCTTAGCTCCACATCAAATATTTCCATTTCACTGGCGAACCCTGTATATTTTTGAATTATTATGTTATGTATATAAAAACAAATTTAAATTCCTAAGTAACAGAGCTTCTTACGCTTATAGTACGAGATTCAAAAATCAGTTATTACCACCACGTCATCAAACTAACTTATATCAAGAACACTTATATTATAATGGCTGTCGGTTTTTTTTAACAATTTGCCTAATAATATAACAGAGAGCAAGAGTTTTTTCATATTTAAAAATAAATTGAAATCTCTATTAATTAATAGGTGTTTCTATACTATAGAGGATTTTTCCCCTAACTTTTCTTTCGGCGACGATTGTATCAGATAGTGTATTTAATATTTTGTTTATACTGTGTATTGTACTCTACTTTTGTTTACAATAAACTCATTATTATTATTATTATTAGAATCTTGTTAAAACACCTTTCTCTCTAGCTGATTTATGTATAGTTGTTATGACTTTTACTGTTATAGTACGGGAACTGGGCGCACGTAGTGTCCCTGATAATCCCGCTTGTAAGCCTTTGTCACGTTTGGTGAAAATATCCAGCAGAGTGCAAAAGAGGCAAGATTTACAGGTAACCATGTGCATGGCCCACCGGGGGATGGAATGGAAAAATCGCAAAATTCGCATATTTTGGGGCGTCTTAAACTTGGCCAAATGACCAATGAGGATGCAAAGACCCCCTCGAGATCAGTTTAAGACGATAATGGTGTGCCGGGTCCGGAAAACGGGCTCTCAAAGTTGCAAAAAAAATTAGCATATTTTGGGGGTGCTAAAATTTGACATGCTGGTCTATCATGCCATCAAGAGCCATGAACAATAGTCATAGGAAACCATGTCAAATTTTAGCACCCCCAAAATATGCGATTTTTTGCAACTTTGAGGGCCCGTTTTCCGGACCCGGCACACCATTGTCGTCTTAAACTGATCTCGAGGGGGTCTTTGCATCCCCATTGGTCATTTGGCCAAGTTTACGACGCCCCAAAATATGCGAATTTTGCGATTTTTTCATTCCATCTCCCGGGGGGCCAGGCACAGGGTTACTTGTAAGTAAATCTTGCCTCTTTTGCACTCTGCTGGGTATTCTCACCAAACGTGACAAAGGCTTACAAGCGGGAATATCAGGGACACTACGTGCGCCCAGCTCCCGTACTATTACTGTTTAGGTTAAAATTGTTAAACTTATTATGATCTGCTTTGCAACGGCTATAAGGAATTAAATTATACAAAAACGAGCAGCCATTTTTACTTCCTTGTACGGAGTAATAAGGAAGTATTGTAATCGCGAAAAATTTCGGTTTTCAGATTTTGATGGAAATATCCGTTTTGACCTTTTCTGAATCCATTATGACTAGTTTCGTCGTGACGTCTGTACGTACGTACGGACGTAAGTGTGTCGCATAACTCAAATACGGTTAGACGTAGAAAGTTGAAATTTTGTATTTAGGACTGTTATAGCATCTAGTTGTGCACCTCCTATTTTTGGTTTCAATCTATAAACCGGAAGTAGTACTTTTTAAAAATATTTCGATAAATATTTAATTTAACACAAATTTTTTTATTTTAAATGAAAGATTATGTGATTATTATCTACAATCGGTATTTTATAAATTTTTCTGTATCTTCTATCATTTAAGAATAATTAAAGTATATACTTATAATTTATTATTTCGGTATCTTGTACTCCATGATCGTTTAACATTTGTTACTACGTAAAATTTAAATGATTATGACATGACAGTGACAATAGTAAAATATGCTTTATATCTTCTTCTGCAGTTTAAATAAAATGACTAAAATATATTTGTGAGTATACTAGTATAATAGTTTAAAAGAATTTTTTATATTATTCTACATTTTAGTTATTAAGAAAAGTATGAACACACAAGGCGTACAAGGAAGTCATGTGGTGCCCACGTCAGATTTTTTATTACAGCTACCGTAGCAGGTAACGCAGCTTTTGGATTCGCCAGGAACTTTTAACATATTCAATAAGAATATAATATAATATATTTTATTCCTTGCTTGTACTTATTATTGAATTAGTTATTCAATATAATATTAAGCAATACTGATACTCGTCTTTGTTGATTTTTCATTAAATAATATTATGTTTTGTATTGTATAACATTTTGAGAATCACTGTTTCTCAATGTTATCTTTATAGTCCTGCCGATTTCAGCGACATCTCCGCACGTCACACATCCCCTATTATATTTTCCTTCGGGGAAACATTTCGTCCTTTCCAAGGTTTCTCTAGTATTCAATCCTGTTCCTTAGACACTGCTCTGAACCAATGAAAAAAAACTTACATCAACACACATCATTCATTGTATTCTTTGCAATGAAAAACAGTCATTTTAAAAACTAATAACATATCTTTTATTGTTTCATGACATGATGTTCGAACGTATATAATACTGGTATAACTGTAATTTGGAGACCATATTCTAATTTAAATTTATATGTTTGTTTGCTTTACTTTGATGATTACGAACATAAAGAATTGAGAATAATAAACAGAACCATGTGAGCAAATAAAATACTAAGATGAATTTACAAATTTTTATATGAAATTTTTATCACATAGTTAAATATATGGTTTGTAAGATAGGTAAATAAGAATTTGCACTGTAAATATTATATTTCATTAACTATCTACTGCTATTGCTGATACCTGACAAACATAATTAACAAATTAACGTATATAGTAGAGGCATACTGAATCAGACGAGATGGAGGTTCAAAAGAAATGGCCTATAAATGACTATGATGCTATGATTATGATCTATGTCGTCATCATCGAATATTTTCACATCTAAAATTTTTGTTTATGACGACATAGATCACAGTCATAGTATCATAGCCATTTATAGCCCATTTTTCTTTTTTAATTTAATTTTTCTTCCAAAATTCTAGAATTTTCGACTCATTCTTCTTTTAATGTTCTCGAATTTTCTTCTAATTTATTTTCTAAGGTTCTAGAATTTTTATCCAATTTCTCTTCTAATATTCTCGAATTTTCAACTAATTCTTCTTTTCATTTTTTTCTCATTTATTTTCAAGCTTTTCTGTTAATTTATCTTCTAATATTCTAGAACCTTTCTCTGATCATCTAGAACTTTCTATTATTTCTTCTTTCAAAGTTCTAGAAGTTTCTGTAATATTCAATGTTTTCACGGCAAAACGACGTAAGCGAGAAAAATTCAAAAAGTGAGTTATATACATCGTTGGAAAGCTTGTGAAAAGATCTAGTCGTTTATGACGTCGTTTTAAACGACAACAATATTTTATACGGTAGTTATTCTCAATTAAAATTTTGCTCAAGCGACATCAAGAGAACCATACGTCATGTCTTTTGTGTCACAAGTGCCGCGGTGTAGTTCGCAGCTCTCTGTGTTTCCACTGTATCTTGTTTTATAAGATAAGTTGGTTGTAATGTGTTATTGTTTGCAAGTAATTGCCAATGCATGTCGGTACATAATCCATACATTATTTTGATTGCAATAGGTAAGATGTTACGGAAAATGTAGTAAATGTCGCTTATGCCAGTATTGCCAGTATATAATTTTGCCTACTTCTGTCATAAGCGACTGTACGCTATACTAAAGTAGGTGTATCTAACGGAAGTGTTGAAAACCAGCATTTGCTGAATACCGTTCCTATTGTACTACTCTTTTTTTGTAAGTGCAATAAATATTACTAGGTACTACTACTACTAGAAATAATTTAGTAGTAGGTAAATAAAAAGTTGTTTTAAAGTATATTGTCGTGGGACTAGTTGGTAGGAGATGAAACAAAATGTGTCTTGAGTGACGTCATGCGCAAAGCGGTACGGATTTTAAACTCGGTATTGTCTACCATATCGTTATTATCGTTCTGCCATGTTAGTTATCCATGAAGTAGGATTCGTCCGAATGTTTTTGTTCGAAACTGCCAAGTTTTTACCATTTAAGAATTAAATTTAAACATACCAATAAAATGCTAAATATATTGTATTTATCGTTAATAAATAAATGTATATACCACTAATATCAAATTTACAAATATAACTTAAAACAAGTTCTATATTATTTAGGTATAAAATTTGTACCTACCATTTGAAACAATAATCTTACTTACTTCCTAAAGCAAAGCATGTCAAACTAGCTTGAATTGAAAAAATATTAATAAAACATTCTAAAATGCTTAATGGTATAATTCTGTTTAAATATATAACTAGATACCTATACAAATTAGCAAATCTATAAATAATAATAATAACAAAGTTAGCGATGTATAATTTTCTTAATTGATTCAAATTCAAACAATCAGGCTGTCAAATTATTCATACTTTTTATTTATTCATTATCCATAGTTAACTTTGTTAATAGAAACGTGGTACAAAACAAACATATCATTGAACGAATAAAATAATGCCTACCTTCATTTATAATATTTTTTGCACTTCCGGGAGTAAAACTCGTATTAAGTCTTTATTTTTAGGAACTATAGTTCTTAATTTGATTCCAAGGGATTATTTTTCATATTTAATCCCGTTGTCAAGTAAATAGGTACGTGCTATTTGTTATTATGGTAAAAATATAAATATTTGTATTTATGGTAAAAATATAAATATTTGTCATAAAGTTTACCATCAAAATTACAAAATGTGTATTCTTTGAAACAAATATACCTAGTACATTTAATCCCTCAGGTGATTATTTATAACTTCATCATCAGGATTAAATCATGCACTTCAGTCCTTTAATATATAAAATACTATTAAACAATTCACTACTTACATTATAATTTTTGAAGGGAATCTACTTTACTATCAGATTCAATAAAAATATTTATAAGTATGGTGTTTCTTGTTTCATTATGAAAAATACATATATAATGCCCAGTGCACACGGAAAAGCATTTTGACAAGTTTCCTGAAAAAAGTTTTCAGAAAATGGAGATTTTTTTTGAAAAAAAAAATATGTTTATGATCACATGTCACATTTGACGATTTGTCAAATAAGAAGTTAGTTGCACGTTTCCTTATTTTTATAGGCGTCGTTAAAACGATGAAGTTTCCGGAAACTTTTTTCAGGAAACATGTCAAAATGTTTCTCCGTGTGCACTAGGCATAAAGTTGCATATAATATTGCTTAAATGGAACATCCTGTATACTGTATATTTTATTTAAAGAATTTTACTCTATGACTTCAAATAACACAAATAAAAAGAAATAAAATGAACCATACCTATTTGCACAGAATAGTACCATAAATTTGTATAATATTATTGTACACAATTCAGTTGCTCATAGTCATATCTCATAAAATTGCATTTGGCATCCTCTGCCTAATGCAAAGCAAAACAACTTGTGCCGTTGTGCCCCTCGATTTAAAATGAAGTTGACATACTTAATCTTATAACTAAACTAAAGCACTAATTATTGTTGACTATTTTATACATCAGTCGTATATTCTTCGTATGCTCAGTAATCCCGGGATATTTAAACCTGGGATTCATCTTTTCTAGTTCATCATATGACATGTTCACCACGTCCTTAAATCCGGCTCGGTCAGCCAATTTCTGCGAAGCTGACGAAGTGAAAACTGTGAATGTTGCTTTTAAACCGACTGCCTTGCAGAGTGGAGTCCTTAAAATCACACAAAATTTAATTAAATAGTGCAAACTTACAGTGGCTTTCAGAAATTGCTTATCGTAGAGAAGATTTTATTGCAGAGTTTTATTCAACGAAAAATAGATAAAAACAAAATGTAATCAAGGGATATAGACCTCAAAGAGTTGCTATACTTTTCAACTTTCAATACAAGTTTGATTTTAAATATCAATATTATATAAATTAAAAGATGCTGAATAATAAATAATATAAATTTCCAGTTGCATAAACGTTTGTTTATAAGTTTAACCGTTGAAACATGAAACACACCAATCATAATACGAAATGAAACATTTTTAAGGGTCATATATAAATATGTCTATTACTTATTATATCAATAACAATTTTTTTGTTTTATTACTGGAGCAAAAATTGGGTTAAGATTATTTTTTCTTTATGAATTTATGAATTATCTTCCCTTAACATTTTCATTTTCTGGTTAGTTTGATGTTTAATGTGATTACCAATTCCAACTAATAAATGAATAAAACTATATTATGCATTAATGTTGAATTTTTTTTAAATTTATTCCCTGGCTTTCGGGTCAGAGCCGTTTAACCAATGATAATTTGTGTTATGTACTATTCTAACATTTTTGAATGGACCACTGAGTGGACCAAGACTTTACAGGGTAGGCCCTGGCCACCCAGACCCACTCTTAGTTAGGAATGGTTTACAGTAGCTAAATGCCGAATGTCACTGTGCGGCTTGTTATACATTAATAAACCAAGGATAAAATTATTAATTTAAATTAAAAAAATACTATTCTTTATGAACTATTTAATTCAGAAAATTAAATTACAACTGGTTCAAAACAAGCCGTCAAAATGGCGAAAAACGATATTCAGATTTTCCATTAAAACTTATTTTAATATTTAGATTTTTTAAAATGAGATATTTTTAAATAGCTAAAGGTTGTCATGAAGTGCGTCTAATGCCACAATTTTAAATTTTTTGTTTTAAATATGTGATAAAATACATATAAAAACTCATAGCTAAAATTTGCTATGTTTAGCCATAAATATAAAAAGATAGAGTACAAAAATGAAAAATGTATTTTTTATTCTAAAAACATGAATTTTTACTTCAATTTAAAGAAAAAAACTAAACATATTTTTCAGCATCATTATACGCCGGTAGTGACCCACCTTAAATTGCTAGTGGTAGTGATGATTTTAAATGTTTATTGTGGTCAATTTCAAATACTTGTGGACTCGTTTCAAAATTTTAAACTTTGGTTGTGATAACAGAGTGGTGATTGAAGTGGAAAATATGTTCATTATTGAATTAATTGCATGCAAATATTTAATAATTCCAAATAGTAGTTACATATCAATAACAAATTGTCTGATTACTGGAGCAATTAATATTTGTTCATTAAATTTGCAACAATAAACAATACAGTAATTATGTAATACTGCGACAATACATTTTATCTATTTTCTTTATCTACATATATAATCCCAACGCAACTCATTCAAAATGATTTTAAATGTAATAAATTGTTTCCGGTTAATACTTTTTGTAATTTATTATCAATAATAATTGTTCATTAAAAAAGAAAAAGATAAGTGATATTTTATCAATTATTTAGTTTTTGTTTCATAGCAATAAGATAAGACATTTAAGTTTTAATTAATGACGACCACGTGTTTAAGCAGGGAAGTAACTAATTGTTTACATACATCACGATTTCATTTAAAATGTATTTAAATATAAAAATTTTCACTTGTAATATCACATGTGCATTTATTCTTTCCGGAAAATTTTTGAAGTGCTTTCCAGCAACGTCTTAATTAGCTCGAGTGGTACACGAGAGCTAATTACGTTGTTGGAATGCGCGATAAAAAATTTCCTGGACATGAATGAATGCACGAGTGCATGGTAAGAAAATCGCAATGACACGGCCGCTCTATTTTTGAATTATTTTTATAATAGAAACTTGAAATATTTACTAAATTTATATTTCACATTAATAAATATGTATCATTTACCTTATTATTTGCTTATTTATACACTCAAAATGACAATTTAACCAATTTTGAATTTAATGTCAAAGTGACAGATGACGAAAAATTTCCGCTTATTAACTTCAGTTAGGTTACTCAAGCTACTAGTAAAAAATTTCCGAGAAAGTTTTTATATAACCATGGTTACTATTATTGTAATCCATTCATCCATTGGCTGTTATTTGTGTCATGCGATTTTCGGAACAATAAAACCAATGCTAGGATACATACATAAATAATATCTTTCACGCCTATTACCCATCTTGGGTGTGGCAGACTCACAAAGCTAGGATGTAGTTAATTTATTAAAAATCAATCGACCTCGACCGGTTTCGGCCCCATCACGTGGATCATCTTCAAGAGCTAACAAATATTTCTTTGCAAATGTAGGTGAAGGTATTTTTGAAAATTTTGAAAAACTAAAAAACTTACGTTATAACTATAAGTCATAAGTAGATAGGTACATGAATGAATAAATCATTGAAACAATTAATAATTTACAAAACAATAAAAACCGCATCAAAAATCATTAAATTATTTCATGTTTATTATTGGTCACTTAACACGATACGTATCTTTAAACAAATGTTAAGCACGAGCCCACATAAATTTTTTATCGCCCTTGACGCTTAGAGTCTCCCCAATAAAAAATCGTAGTAACGTCCCTGTTGCTTTGTCTCAGATAACAGATAATCAAGTTCAATGTCATATTATTATGAGATAAAATGAGCTCTCTACACTTTAATTTAATAATGTTGCACAGACGATAGAAATCAAGTTATAATTTCATACGGATGCGAAGTACAACTTTCAAAAGTCAAAGAGAAGCAAAATAATAATGAATATTTATTGGGATTTGATTTTGTATATTTTAAATACATTTTATCGTTATATTGCTTTTTTTCTGAGAATGAATTAACTCTTATTGGGAGTAATAATTATTGGATTTAAGTCCTTAAATCCCCTTACGTCGTTTGGGCCATTAAACCTCTTTTACATAAGCATTTAGTTTTAAGGTTTACATTTATGTTTACGTTTAAGAGAGTTTAAATTAATATAATTAAATACGAGCATTCACACTTCTCACTGTCAAGCACTGTGAATGTTCCAATTTAGTTAGATGTATTCAAACTTTTTTAAACGTAAACATAAATCTAAACCTTAAAACTAAATGCTTATGTGAAAGAGGTTTTAATGTCTCTAAATAATGAACTCTGATGGCTTCCTTTATTATATATTTATTTACTTTTTGCCGTTTTAATATCGAAACTGATTTGTATCAAATAAAGAGAAATAAGTCTCTTACCTGGCTAGCAATAGTTGTTCACCAATTCCTTGCCCACGAAATTCAGGCAATACAGACATTCCAATAGCGCTTAAATACTGATCTTCTCCAATCATATCAAATGTGTCTTTTTGGTCGTATAAAACAGTAACCGTTGCCACCATATTTTGTAGTTTTTCCCCTTTCATCTGTAGAATAACTGATTTATAAATTATTATTATAGTGTACATTAAAGTGTCTAAGAAGTTTAAACCATAAATACAGCAACCACATATTGTGATTAATTTGTGTTGTATGATCTATTGTTACAGTATTCAATTTAGCATATAAAGGAGTATTTTTACTAGTATAATTCTTTTTTTCCACGATCATTAAGTAAAACATCAATTATATATATATATATATATATATATATATATATATATATATATATATATATATATATATATATATATATATATATACGTTTTTAGATAGATTAGATGGTTCATTATTATAATGTAAAGAATATGAATCATTATTCAGCACTTTTAAGCCAATCAGATTGTGGTTGCTATAGAAACGCCATTATTCATCAATTTTTAAGCCAATCAGAGTGGGGCGACGTAGTTTGAAATACGCAGAGCACTGATCACTGATTGAATACTATTACCATCTAGTGACAGTCAACGTAACACGTAACTACAAAAGTTTGACTTTTAAGGTTATGAATTTTTTTACATAATCCGTAAGGTGAGCACAGTGGGCGAGTGAAAATACTTTTAATTTAAAATGGAAGTAAACAATATTATTATTTATTTTGTAAATTTAAAATGTTAAATAAAATTGTGTTAATTCATGTTGCTTAGAAACTACTGTTTGAAGTTTATAATGAACCTCAAAAATTTATTATTTCTTTAAAAAGTGCAAGTTTAGTTGAATGGTCGTGGAAAAAGCATAGTATTCAACTCGTGAATTATGGCAATTATTCATTCGGACGAAGTTTGCAGCACGAGCCAAAGGCTATCATAATTCGCTCGTTGAATAATATACTATTAATACAAAATTGGCCACTTGTCTCTAAAAAGTTAACATTTAACTCATTTTAAAAACCACAGAACTGTTTATGATAGATAAAATAGTACACATTTTTAACAAGCAACATTAAAGAACAAATTGAGCATGACATAAAAGAGAGATGAAAATGGGTTATTATTTTTGCGATGAAAACTTAATTAAATAACAATATAGAACTTACATCTGGAAATGATTCTTTTCTCGTTTTGAGGCATGTCATATTCACGCCAGCAACAATTGGTTTTCCATTAGAGTCTGGGTTCTCCATGAAACAGATTAGTCCCATTTTTTCTGCAGCAATCATTTTCCAGGATTCTCTCGATTCTTCCAGCGATTCTATATCGTCGGTGAAATCTAAAAAATAATTTATCACACCTTTTACCCAATTTGAACAAAGATTTCAAACAGGGCCGTAGCCAGGTTGTGTTTTTAGGGTAAATCAAATATTTTTTAAGAAAGGGCAACATTGATCTTGCACATTTAAAGAGGGTGGGTGGTCCAGGAAAGAAAATGCGCCGCAAGCGAAGATTTTTTGTCAGTCAAGTTACATTTTTTCAAGGGATGTAAATTGTAAAGCTGCATGTTTTCATTTACTTTATGTGCAAAAATAAATAATTGTCGGATAACAGATTACACAGAAACTTTTAGACAACAATTTTATTTTAATTTTGGCTTTCTTTTTACCAAATCAAATCGAACGTCGACGCGCAAAGCTTGGCGCGATAGTGTAGATGAGAATGACAGTGATAATTTTATTACTAGTTGTCGAATCACGGTTCCTGATTCGAAGATTTAATTCGTATTCCATAAATATTATTTTGCAAATAAATAATAAGTATAATATTAATTTTCCAGATTTTAATCTCATTCACATAAGCATTCTGTGTGGAGTTTTACTTTTATATTTAAGTTTGAGAAACACAGCATTCAAATAATGAACTTTAGTTCTATAAAGTAAAAAGTGCGGAGATACTCATATAGTTAAACATTCTTAAACGTAAACATAAAAGTCCTTAAAACTCAATGCTTATGTGAATGAGACTTTTCATTTGTAAAATATTGAAAGAAGACAGAAATAAGATTTTCAGCTCCAGCAAAAGCAAGAATTTTTTCATGCAGGGTCTTGCCCTACCTGGCTCCTCTCTGGCTGCGGTCCTGATTTCAAGATAGACATAATGTTGATTATATTATTTCGCATATTTTTGTACTTCTTTTTTCAGCATAAAAGTCACGTCAAAATCAAATTACAAATATATATAGTGGCACCTAACAATTTATATAGGTAATTCTCACAAAATTTTGCTACATTTTTTATTTCCGTCAAAAAAACTTTTTTTTATCTACAAACATGAATACAATCGAATATGAGATAGGTACCCTATTAATATAAAATTTTAAAGTTTATAAAGTAGGTAATTTTTTTAATTTCGGTCTTTGCTTGGTCTTAATTCTATTATTATACATAGTATAAAAATATTGCATTTATGAGTGCATAATTTGACTAAATTCTTGCATTATACTCGAAATGTTAAAGTATGTTACCGAATTTTGTCCCATAATGTTCCACATATCTTACCAAAAACACAAGATCGATGAAACTATAGTAGTCCAGTCAACGAAAAGGTATAGAGGGAAATGCTTGGAACACAATTTTTGACTTCGTAACTTTGTTTGGACTAGTTAGGAGGTGAACATATCAAAAGTCCCCGTCCGTAGCCCTTAAGCCGAGGTGTGGCGGAGGGTTTGAAAGTCTTATTTTTCGGTTTTTTACTTATATCTCGGAAGCTATGCGTCCTACCGACATGACCACTCTATACAATGAAAGCTGATTAAATTTGCAACAATTTAAGTCCAACCGCAGCTCTGTACGTCCTTTAGTTTCCGAGATATGACACTTCTAAAATTAGCAATTTTTTGAAAAAAATGAAAGTTGAGAAATTTTAACTTTTTACGTTATTTTTGTGTTTAATTAACTGTAACTTCTGAATGAATAAAAATATTGTCTTCCGGTTTCTTTCATTAAATTTCACGAACATTTATCTATAAAATACGTTATTTTAAAAACTTTTTAGGGCGTTCATTACTCCAAAATATCAATTTTTTTTCGACAGAAGTATTCAAATATTTTGTGTTAATTGAGTTTAATGAGCTGTAACTTCTGAACGGATAAAGTTATCGACAACCGGTTTGCTGCATTAAATTATACGAACATTTCTCCATAAGACGCAGTATCTATTTTGGGTATTCATTAAGAAAAAACACCAAATGATGACCGAGAGAAAATTGAGAATTTTTTTATTTATTATAAAAACATTTGATATTTTGGCGCAATGAACACCTAAAATTTTTTAGAATAATGTATCTTATAGAGAAATGGTCGTAGAATTTAATAAAAGCAACTGGAAGTCATTTTTTTATCAGTTGAACACAATAAATATTAAAAATTTAAAAATTTCTCAATTTTCTCTCGGAAAAACATTTGATATTTTGTTGTTTATAAATACCCAAAAAAGATTTAAAAATACTGCATCTTACGGAGAAATGTTCGTAGAATTTAATGCAGCAAACCGGATGTCGATAACTTTATCCGTTCAGAAGTTACAGCTCATTAAACACAATAAACACAAAATATTTGAATACTTCTGTCGAAAAAAAATTGATATTTTGGTGTAATGAACGCCCTAAAAGTTTTTAAAATAACGTATTTTATAAAGAAATGTTCGTGAAATTTAATGAAAGAAACTGGAAGACAATATTTTTATTCATTCAGAAGTTACAGTTAATTAAACACCAAAATAACGAAAAAAGTTAAAATTTCTCAACTTTCATTTTTTTCAAAAAATTGCTAATTTTAGAAGTGTCATATCTCGGAAACTAAAGGACGTACAGAGCTGCGGTTGGACTTAAATTGTTGCAAATTTAATCAGCTTTCATTGTATAGAGTGGTCATGTCGGTAGGACGCATAGCTTCCGAGATATAAGTAAAAAACCGAAAAATAAGACTTTCAAACCCTCCGCCACACCTCGGCTTAAGGGCTACGGGCGGGGACTTTTGATATGGTCACCTCCTAACTAGTCCAAACAAAGTTACGAAGTCAAAAATTGTGTTCCACGCATTTCCCTCTATACCATTTTTTGAGCATTCGTTGCCTGGACTATAGATAAATGTGGCCACATTAGAAGATCAAATTTAGAGATGTTATTGTTTTTCGGAAAAAATTCTAGCTTGTTGGTTACAGAAGAAAGTGAATTAATCAAGTCAAATGTAAAATATTGAATAACATAATATCTGGGGCACTAGCCATACGCATATATTATTTTCAGGCATTATACTAGCTTAGCTATACTCATCATGAATGATTTTACTTTGGAATTCATGAATGAACCATTAATTAATAAATTATGTTTCACAATAAAATAATTTCTTACTCGAGAATTTGCAAAGAGGCTCTTCATATACATAATTCGAACACATAACATCTGCAGCAACACCAAACATATCTTCAGGAATGTCTTGAATCCAAAATTTAGGTATTATCCCGTTTATTGGTCGTTTTCCTTCAAATTGGCTCCATATTTGAGGGAAAGGAACTGATTCTGGTCTCGTCCAATCGCCTGGCATCTTGTAACTGATCTATACCGTAAAAATTATTTATAAAGCATAAAATAAAGACGGAAATGTCAAGGGGTTAAAAATATCGTATCTATTTTAGATTTTGAAGTTGAAGTAATTATAGAATACGTATTAGTAAATTTGGAAGCATGCATGTGGGATATTTTTTACAAAATATAATCAAATATTGAATTTGTTTTAGATAATTTAAGTAAATATACTTGTAATAATTATTTGTTGTAATCGAACCAGGCTTTTAACTTTAAAAATTAAATTCCCATGTATAATTAAGTAGGTACCTACAGAGAAAAATGTGTTATAAACTAAACCTCAAAATTAAAAATCTGAACGAAATAATTTTGTAGCATTGGAAAAATGAAACGGGTAAAGAGTTAACCTTAACCATGTATTTCACAAAACAACAGAATAATTTTAAATTATGGACAAATTATGAAAGACTTTAAGGAGGTTCCCTACACATGCAGTGGCGTACTCAGATATCAGCCTTTAATTAATAAAAATATTTTTATTAATGTAAAACAAAATTCGGTCAACGGGTGTTAATTGATATTGCAATTCGTTCAGTTGCGGTGATATATTTTTACAATAATTTCTAATTCACTAATAAAAAAATACTTGAAGATTTTTTTACAACAACAACAACAATATTGTTACAACTATGTGGTCAACCTTCTTCAAATTTTGGGAAATTGATGTCAGTGCTTGCATACGTTTATATACCAAAAATTAAGTAAATAGAACATTTCTAACATCTTTTTATTTAATCAATTAATGGAAAGCCATAAGAGCCCATGTAAAATATTAAAATTTAACAATTAATTTCGTTCAAACTACGTGGTCAAAAATTTCAAAAAAATTCAGGTATCATTTTTATGACACAGACAACATAAATTCAAAGTTTGGTTGCATTAGAACATTTTTTAAAATGTCTAGGGAACCTCCTTAAAAATTTGAATTCAATAGTTTCAAATTCATCAATATAAATTTCTGATACCATTTCTTTGAAAATTCATTGCCTACCTTTGTAATAAAAAATATGTAATTTAATGTTTTCGAAATATTTTACTAGAAAATAAAAAAATTTACTTACATTTAAACACACTCAGTAACTTCCTACACTATAAAAATACAGATGTTCTTATTATCATCTCAAGTACTCCAGTATACTGAACTAATAGATGATAAGCAAATGGAACTTAAATAAGCCGAATTAGTCTCGTGATACGATAATCTAGTCGTCCAGTCGTAAATCGTGTCAACAAAATAAATTGAAATGCACTCGTATCATTGTAAATAAAATAATTAAATGAAAATTTGTTGTTAATTTTATAATTAATGTTTCTATAAAAATGTTAAAAATTCAATATTATAATCTATGTTCTATTGAAAGGCATACATTTTACTGTTTAATAAATAAATACACTATCAATTCAGTAATACTATAAATACCTACTGATTTCTTTAAGCGACCCTCTATGTTTTTTCCGAATACCTAGAATACTGTCGATTTTACTTTTTTATTCCACTCTTTTCCCCACTACTACGACTGCATAAAACCCGAAACTTGTACTTTACCGCATTCTAGCAATGCAATATGCAATGTCATTTTGAAGTTAAAAAATACTGTGAAAGTGTTTTCGTTGCGAGTAAACTGTTAGTTTATTATTGACTTCAATATAATGATTTTATAAATATAAAGTAAAGTTTAAATAAATTGGATATTTTTATAAATTTTGCGGAATGTTTATAATCATGTAAATTTTTTATGAAAATTTTAAAAAGTCGTAACTATTAATTGATCCTTGAGGTATATAATCCTTGTTGAAATACAATTTTACCATTCTTGTATTGCCACGTTAGTACGTTTTATGCTGGATTTTAGAAGGTAGGGCCACTTAAACGCTAGCATCAGAATTTCATAAATTCTGGCTTTATTGTTCAAAATAAAAATCTCAAATTTAAGGGGCTATGCTTCTTGAGTGCAATAAGAATCAGAATTCACGATTCTGGCTATATTGCACAAAATAAAAATCTGAAATTTTACATTAGTAACGACAAAACATTGTTGAATTGAAAAAAAACTAAATATTGTTCCGACAACAATTAGAGATAAAAATAAATTAAACACTAGAATTTCGTGAGGATCTCATGAATGAACTATAAAAGTTATCATTGAGTTTAAAGATTAAATGAGTAGAACATAGATGTAAAAAGGGCGGAAAAACAATAAAACTATAATTTTATCAACAGAGTTGCCATAAATTATATCTAAACTAGTACAATTTTCGCCGAATTTCGCATAATTATTAAAGCCAAACTAGTTACATTAATTAAAGATTTGGAAGATTCTGCACTTTTAGTATTCTTCCTTAATCTACATACAAAAATTCAACATCATACGTATAACAGTATTAGATTGAGATCCTCACAAAAATTACTCGTTTTTCAATGCGTATTATTGCCATGAAATAGGCACAAAATCACAAAAGCTATATTTAATCGAAATAATCATACAATACAATGTTGCGACAACAATTTAGGAAAATAAGTGTTAATTTTTGCCTTTCAATATTCAAGATTCTTACTTTATTAATGCATACTATTAGATAGGAACTATTCAAGAATATCGTCATATGGCACTCTATAGGGACAATATTTTTTTATAAACTTATATTTTAAATATGAGTTCATAAATTTCAAAATCAAAATCACAATCTTGAATAATGTAGAATCCTAATTTTGCTTTTAATTTCATAATAAGCCTTAACTGCTTATCCTTGCAATTCAAAATGATTAATTCTACTAAAAATAACTAGATATATAAAAACTTTTATTTTATGAGTAGGTAACTAATAAAGGACCTTACCTACTAATCTGTATCTTTAAAGGACTTTCATTATTTACAAAATTTGACAATAATTTATGGTTTTGTTCATTACTCACTCCAAAAAATGTCATACGTATATTTTTAACTTTAATATTTAATGAATGATGAGAATATTCGGGAATGCAATATGTGTTTGACTAAAAAAGGTTTTTTAGTCAAATAAAAACACACAGACTGCATTCCCGAATATTCTCATCCTTCAATATATTCACCAGTCGATTATTTCATTCTTATTTTAATATTTAAATAAAAACATAACATACTGAAAACACACAATCTAACCATTTAGTTAAAATAAACTACTTATGCAGTAGGTAGTACCTTATCAAACCTATTTTATTTTTACTTACCTATTAATTTATTAGTTTCACTATTGATTATTTATTCATATTTTTTTAAAGTGACATTTATTATCTTAATAAACAACATATTTGTTTTCAGTATTACAATACTTTCGTGTTTCCCAGTGGAAAACTCATAACGAAATAACTTTAACCTTGAAATATCAACCTCCTTCGTGTATAGTTTGGAATAAATTATTGATTTTCATTTCACCGTAACTAACCCCCTAACCTTCACATTATTACAGTGGGAAGTTTTATCATATATAATTTAATAATAAAGCAAAAACAACGTACCTTTAATTATTATCACTTGAAAACATTAAACTTGAAATCATTAAGATACCTTTTATATTTTTGCTTATATAATAATTTGATTGTTACACCTATTAGTAGTTATCATACCAACGTAATTTTCGTTACGTTGCCCAGAACTGCAATTTTGTTTGAAAATTATTTATTTTTACTTTGAAATATGTATAAGTACTCGTACCTATAGTATTTTATTATCTAAGAAATGATAATTCAGTTAACATTATACAATAATAATTGATAAGAAACTAGTCAACAAGCTGAATTTATACTGCAAGGGGAAGGGGGAGGACAAATTAACCGAAATTTTTAGAAGAACGAAAACGGAAACGAGTACAAAAATGTTTATTTTTCGTTCAATTAATAATATCGATTACCGGTTTTAATCGTTTTAACTTTTAACATAATAATTATAATAATTTAAAAAAATTAATTAGGGAAAGCTGAAAATTGTTTTAATCCCTTCAGTTTAGGTCTGGACTTAACATACTAAGTTTCCCTCCTGCTGGCTAGATTTGTAGTAAGAAAGCAATTTTTTTAGTTAACATAATAATAACTTACTACTTAGTCCAGTCAAATTAGCTTGAAAAATGCGATTTGGCGGAAATAATTTATATAGTCCTGAAATTTTGCATATATATTTGGGAGTACTGTAGAATCAAATAGCCGCAGGGTTACCCCGCCACAGGGTGCCGCGTCCCCCCAAAATCCAGAAAAAAAACTTCCCCAAACGGGTACACTGCACTAGTTTTTCGCAATTATCCCGTAAACGGTTAATCACACAGAAAATTTTATACTAAGCGAATTGTAGGGAAATAAATTCTCAATATAGGAAGATTCGAGTCATTGCTGTATCAATTGTAGTTCACGTGCTAGAGCAGTCGGAAAAAAGGGAGGATCGTGGCGCGCTACGCAAAATTTGTTTCTCGCGCTTGAATTTTGTAAATTCCTCACGAACAACAAGGGTTACCTCATAAATGTACATACAGAAAAATAGAGCAGGAAATTCTCTATCATCACATGCGAATCGTGTTTTGTTATTATTTTCTTTTTGTACTGTTTTCGAATGATTTTCGTATAAACGTCAATAAGGCCGGCATTACACTATAAAAGTTCTTTGACAAAGATCTTTTATAAAAGATATTTTATAAGAAATATGACAGTGTAATAGCTCAACTTTTATAAAAGAAGACATTTATAAAAGTTCTTTTATCATAGTTAGCATTTTCGTCGAAGTTTTATAAAAGATTTCGTGCAGTTGTTTCAAGATGGCTGACAACAGATGGTCTGTAGCAGCAACGAAGCTTTTAATATCGGAATATGAAAGGTTTGAAGTGTTATATGATGTTCGTAATAATGATTACAAAAACAGAAACAAACGATTAGAAACATTGAAAAATATAAAGCAATTGCGAGTGTTCAGCAAGAAAACGGGTACCCATACAGTCGATGATGTAGAGTTACCATAAACCGTTCTTCAACGCTGATAGGATTTCTGAAATGAGTCATTTTCCGCGATATTAAGAGGCCCACCTTCTCGACTAACAATGTAAAAGTCTCTTCATCCATTCTTAAAAAGTTAATATAACTTTTTTGATCTTCCACTGCCAGTTCCCGAAGTAAATTGTTATGAATCCCCTTTAATTTTCGCCGAGCTATCCATGGTCTTACCCACAAACGTTTCATTTTATTTTTATTTTTTTTACCTATTATAGCTACTATAATGGCTGCTGAAGCTATACCAGCTACAGCAGCAAAACTACTTACAACGTGTTCGTCCGTAGCTGTACTCACACTAAATTTTATAAAAACTTTTACGTAGTGTTATATGCGTTTTGAAGGCATTTTGGTATGTAAATATAGTATTCTATAATACACCTGATTGTGCACGCGAAGTTTTATAGCCATACAGGTAATTTTTGCTAACCGATAATTAATTTTATCAAACTAATTGAGGTTAATTATCTTTATTATATTTATTTTTAAACTGATACAAATATTACTTTTTTGTTTCAGAATCTTATTCCGCTTACAATATTTTACAAAATATTTATTTTTAATCATTGGTCAACACATACAATTAATTAAACACAATAAATAAAAATTAAAATAATATTTAGCAATGTTCTCTCAGATAATATTTTAGAATTATGTCTAAGCAATATCTGAATATAAGGAGATATTGTATCTAATAGAAAAATGTACAAGGAATAGTCCAGTCAGGAGAGTCAAAAATTAACTGAAACCCAAGACTAATACATAACCAAATGAAATTTGGCATGTGAGTAGTTAAGAACATACAGAAACAAAAAAAAAATTCGCTCCACCTCGGTATGCTCCGCTTCCCACAAAAATTTTCAGTTGAAACTCAAAATTTTCTTGTAACGCATTTTTCTCGAAAACTATAGAAAATTTTGGAAAACAGTTTTGACAGGATGAAAGCTGAGGAAATTTGCTATCAAAATGGTCTTTGAAAATTTTTCATAAGTAGCACCGTGTAGGCACCAGCCGTTTAATATTCGAATGACTTGAGAATTTTCTGTATAGTAGGCGCTACATTGCGAATGACGTAATAAATTCGCCGCTACAGATGAATGTGGTATAACTTCGTTAAAGAACATCATTTTGTAAAGATAAAAATTGCATTTTATTCGTCGAGGCTTCCACTTTCAATTGCACTAATAACATTTGAATTTCCGACCCCGTTTATACCGAGAAACTTGCTTTTTAAATAATCATAACTCAGTATTAAAGAATTCTCAATATTTTCAATATCTATGATTGAAATTGTAAACTCGTTGAGGATTATCTTCACCAAATCATCCCCAATCACATGCAAATATTTGGAGGGTTGTGTGTTGTACGTCCGAAAAGAAAACTGGTTTTCGCTACCTTCTTTATTTATAGGTTATGATCTTTTTTTAGGAAAACATCTGTTACATGTACGTAGTAGTACAATTGATGAAACAAATTACAGAATCTTGTTGATTAGGATTTGTACTTTACAATAAGCTCATTAAAAATCAATTTACGGGGCCAAAAAGTGGTCTATTTTCAAAAATGCCCGTGCCCGCGATAAATAAAGAAATCTATGAGATAGCAAAAACCAGTTTTTTTTTCGGACGTACAACACACAACCCTCCAAATAGTTGCATGTGATTGGGGATGATTTGATGAAGATAATCCTCTACGAGTTTACAATTTCATTCATAGATATTGAAAATATTGAGAATTCTTTGAACGTCTTCTAATACTGAGTTATGATTTTTTTAAAAGCAAGTTTCTCGGTATAAACGGGGTCGGAAATTCAAATGTTATTAGTGCAATTGAAAGTGGAAGCCTCGACGAATAAAATGCAATTTTTATCTTTACAAAATGATGTTCTTTAACGAAGTTATACCACATTCATTCTGTAGCGGCGAATTTATTACGTCATTCGCAATGTAGCGCCTACTATACAGAAAATTCTCAAGTCATTCGAATATTAAATGGCTGGTGCCTACACGGTGCTACTTATGAAAAATTTTCAAAGACCATTTTGATAGCAAATTTCCTCAGCTTTCATCCTGTCAAAACAGTTTTTCAAAATCTTTGATAGTTTTCGAGGAAAATGCGTTACAAGAAAATTTTGAGTTTCAACTGAAAATTTTTGTGGGAAGCGGAGCATACCGAGGTGGAGCGATTTTTTTTTTTGTTTCTGTATGTTCTTAACTACTCACATGCCAAATTTCATTTGGTTATGTATTAGTCTTCAGTCAAAACCTCTCCTGACTGGACTAGAATTGAATGCCGCAAATCGGAAATAGATACTTTTTCATCTAGGTATATATAACATTTTTTGAGGCTGGAAATTTGAATAAATCCTATTTATTTGAATGCCTGACTTTATTGTAAGACGTAGTTACAAGGTTTGCGACGTTTCGACCAGGATCTTGATCATTCCCAAGCAGAAAGTTAACATGTGGTTAATTTGAAATATAGTCGTTGAGTTACATTATATAAAATATTACTTAAAAATTAATTGTTGGAGTGTGTACACACCCCCAAGAGTCCAACAGTCAAACAGTCACTTTGGGCTTATTTAACATTTCAAAAAAAAGTATAACATTTTTGTTTGAATTAGTACAAATTTTTAATTTGCTCGTTCATATAACATAACAGTAAATTTGACCAATCAATTTTTATTATAAGTACTTATACTATTTACACATGAGGTAAATACTGCAATTTAATTAAATCACTACCCTTTTCTGCTATCATGTAAGTCGGAGCATTAGTATGACTAGCCAGAGGAAACGGTATAACACTAGCATCAATTACTCTAAGATTATACATTCCTCGTACTTTTAATTCATGATTTACAACTGAATTGGGATCCGAGACTGGTCCCATTTTACACGTACCAGCTTGATGGAAAAGAGTAGACACTACGTGTCGAAGAAGACATTCTATATACTCGTCAGACATAAACACTTGTGAACACCCCTCAATCTGGTTATGTAAAAATGTAACATTGACATTCTTCATTGCCTTAGTTTCAGCTAGCTTGAGAAAACGTCTTAAACCTTTGCGCATGACTCTAATATCATCATTTTGCGGATCAGAGAAATAATTAGAATCAATCAAGGGATGATCAAAATAGTTACTAGACCTTAGTTTCACACTACCTCGTGATTTAGGATGAGTAAGAAATTGAAAAAAGATACCAGAATGTGTGTCGTACGGTTTAAAGTAAGAATTAAAAGTTTCATTGTTTAAGTTAAATAATCGTTGTACATTGTTATCTGTAAGATCAAAATATGGACTGACAAACTGTTCAAGGTTCGGATCTGTTGCTGTTGCGTCATCGACATTGACGAATCCAATTCCTTGGATGTCTCCTGAAGCTGTGAAGAACCCTTGTCCAGTTAAGTACTCGGAAACCATTTGGTCTAATGGTTTTACACCAGTTTCGATGAAATTAGATGCAAATGGAAATGGCAAAATTGCATGGTCATGCAGATTTTTACCTACTGCTAAATCATTACAACATTTAATTCCAATAGCTTCCAAATCGTTTTTAGGTCCTATTCCGGAATGCAACAAAATTTGTGGAGATCCAATAGCTCCTGCAGATAGAATAACTTCTTTGGTTACATTTGCGTAATATTTTTTATTTCCTACTAAGAATTCTGCTCCATAAACCCAACGATTTTCTATTAATAATTTAGTAACAAATGCTCCTTTAACAACTTCCAAATTACTTCTGGTAATAACCGGTTGTAAGAAAGCTTTATTTCCACTGCATCTTTTACCATTTATTGTAGTGGACTGCAGCCTGGAAAATCCCATTTCGGATCTTCCGTTGTAATCCAAGATCTTGCTGCCGAGTTCAACTTCTCCATCCAAATATCCCTGACCAAAATCTTCAAAATGGTGGACATGTTCAACGTGAAGAGAACCACTCTTGCCGTGGTAGACTTGATCGACGTTGGTTGTTAAGGAAGAGTTTTCTGATTTCTTGAAGTATGGTAGAACGTCGGCGTATGCCCAGCCAGGGTTGCCAAGTGCTGCCCAGTTGTTGTAATCTGCGCGGTTGCCGCGCGTGTACATCATGTAGTTGGTTGTTGATGACCCTCCTAGGACTTTTCCGCGTGGAGAGTTGCATTTTTTGTCAATCATCCCTACCAGTAACAGAAATTATTTTTAAAAAATGAATATTTAAGTTAATCTAATGGCTTTTTAACTTAAGGCGGAATACTTGCCTAGTAGCATTAGAATTTCGTCAATTCTAGTTAAATTGTACAAAATAAAAATCTGAAATTTAACGTCAGTAATGACAAATCATTATTTAATCGAAACATTCTCACATTACATTCTTGCGACAACTATTAGAGAAGATAAGAATTAATTTTGGTATTTTAATTTAATATTCTAGATTCAGCATGCAATTAAATTTTGTTTGATGTAAGTAATCGATTCTCTATGTTGTTCTGAAGAATGCCACAAGAAGTATTTTTTGGAAAATATCAATCGGTAAGTTAAAGTCTTTATAACTCGTGTCAAAATAAGAGAGATAATGTGAAAGTGAAAAGAGTTGATCTAACATAAACAGTGACTGACTGTGGCGCTTTCAACTCTCTATATGGTTTCTATTTTTCTAAAAAATAATCCTACGAATGAATATTATGAACTATGTGAGGCCTGACGAGCCAGTCCGTCATTGTTTATGTTAGATCAACTCTTTTCAGTTTCACATTATCTCTCTCATTTTGACATGAGTTATAAAGACGTTTTCACCATCATGTATAACAATAAATTATTCTTAAAAATCAATGAAATCTTCTCAAACCTAATATTTTTCGAGTTTATGTATAGTTTATTTTTCTTGTGGTGGAACGCACGACCATCATTGAAATTAAAACGTTTATAATTAAGCATCTCTTTCTAACGAAAGTAGTAAAGTGAGATAGAGAAATATCACGTCATCAATGGTCAACAGAAGCTGATATTTTCAATTTCCCACTACTACTGCCACTACTGGATCGAATCAATCAAACATTGAATGATGACGTGCGTTGAACCAGAAGAAAAATGAAGGGATATGTTTATTAAAATCGTAAATAAAATTTAACAACGTCTCTTGGTTATGTTTTTCTCGTAATGCTCTTATTGACGAAATAAAAAAGAAAAACGTACGCAACTCCTAAAAAATACTCCTTAAATATGGGACGCGGAGGGCGGAGCGTCTGAGACTTAGTATGTTGTTCGACGTCAAATAGAACAAGTGTGCAAATTTTCAGCTTCACACTAATTAGTGCAAGGTTTATCCGAAGTTTTGTCTAAAATAACTGGGTTATTAACCAAATCAAATTATATGAATATATACATATCAAATATCTAAAAGGTTTGTGCATTTGTAATTGCGGTACTCGCAAATATCACCATAAAGTTATTAAAAAAAAATTCCCAGCAAACTTAAAACTTGCTTACTTGGAAAACTGACTGCCGAATTTTTATCATGATAACGATTTCTCTGTTCATATATACGGTTTATCATCATATTTAATTTTTTATTAGTTATACAAACCTTGACAGCAAGTTTTTTGCGGCACACTTTGATATCCCCAATTGAAATGTGAAAAATGCAATAACCCAGACATAGCTGGCACATCGGTAGCTAAGGTATCATCCCCCCCGGCTTCAAGAAGTAAAATTTTCCATTTTTGTTCTTCAGAAAGGCGATTCGCAAGAACTGTACCAGCTGAACCAGCCCCAATGATAATGAAATCATAGCAGCCATATTGTCCTGCAAAAAAATCAATTAAAGGAATCAGCACTGACAAAATATCAAAATATAGTATGAAATTTAGTAAGTTTAAGGATTAACCGGTTGCTTTTTTTTTCATTACAAATTTTAATATATATAAAAAGAAAATATTCAGGATTCTTACAAAACGGCCCTTGATGAAGTCATTAATGATAGGAAATTAAAACTAGATACTTACCAATAACTTAGTTTGTGCTATTTTCTTGGATTTGAAACGTGCTTTTGAAACCGTAGACAGGAATATTTTGTTAAATAAACTGAACAATATATTTTCAAGGATATTTCTTTGCAATGCATTAACTTTTTTATTTACCATTCTTACAATCATTATTTTAATAACATAAATTAGAAATTACCTGCGTTAGCAAATGGTGCCTGATTAAATTCTTTATTATAACTTGCCGGATTCGTATAGACTGCTGCTTCTGCAATTAGTTCTTCTACACTTTGTAAAACTTCCTTTATATCCTGACATGATATTAACGGGATAAATATTAGCAAATAACAGTGAAGTATTTTTTTCATAGCTAATTTTCAAAATTACAGTAGTATTAAGTTAGTTAATAATTAAAACTTTTTTGAAACTACTCAAAATTTTGAGGACAGCCTGTATTTAAACATTTGATAAATAATCATGTGATTAGTCTAGTATTTAAAGAATGATACTTGATACTGTTTTATAAATGCATCATGCATATTCAGGCACTTATTGTGATTTATAAGTTTATTATGATATAACAAAAAAAAACTAATCTAAGTAAATTTTTTTGTAAATTATGATAGTTTAAAACGTCAGAGTGATTTAAAAATGTGTTGAGTGATTTAAAAAACTTTTCTCACTACTAAGCCTAAGGACACATCATGAAATAAAATATTACCGTCCGTTTCTACGCAACTGTCAGGTGCAGATGTTTACAAGAGCGCGAAAAACATGTCGTATTATATTTTAAATTTTGAATGATTAAAATCATAGGTTAATAATAATAACAGCATGATGTTTTCTCTTATTTTTAAACGTAGATGTTTTGTTAATAGATTTTTAATGAAAAAATTATCTGTCTCATACTTTCTACACATTCATATTGGCGCAATATTTAATTGCAAACTACCAAAATCACTTGTTACATAATTACTGCTTAATATCAGCATCAGCAGATTTGAAAAGCCACTCATTTTGTCTCTCTCTCTCTCTCTCCCTCTCATTTGTTTTGTCTCGTGAAGTTGTTTTTCAAATAGGTAGCTATTCTTTCTTAGCAACGGTGAAATTAAAATTATTATTGACCAAGATAAATAAAGCAAACTGTCACTATCTGCATAAAAACATATGTTTCCAAGTTATTTCAAATAATAAATGAAACGTCAAATCCGTCGAATTAATAGTATATTATACAACGACACTTTAATGGCTGCCATTATTCCCGAAGATGAAGTTTATAACACGGGCGAACAAAGCGAGTGATGGTTGGAATCATTGGAGGGAATAATAGCCATTATAGCGAGTTACAACTCTATACAGGGTGAGTCAGCTAAGTGTTCCCTATTTCATTTGTTTGTAAAGTCTCAAGTTTTTGTGTAAAGTCCGCCAAATTTTTGCTGTAAATACAGTAGCCACTTGAGTTTTTGTTCGCAAAGTTTTATCATTAATGCTCTATTGCTTCCTAATTGGTGACTGAAATAATGATTAATTAATTAATGATTAGTCAAACGACTATTTGTAGGATTTTAAAGGACCTTAAGTGGCATCCTTATAAGATTCAAATTCTGCAGGCAATTTCTGAAGAGGATAAAGCAAACCGATTGAAATTTGCAGAAGACGAAATTGAACGAATGATGAAAACGCTGGTCATCTGAATAACACCATGTTTTCTGATGAGGCACATTTTCATCTTGATGGTGGATTTAATAGACACAATCATCGGTATTGGTCAGATGAAAATCCCCACTGGATTGCTGAACAATCCTTGCACTCTCCTAGAACGACTGTTTGGGCTGCAATTGGAGATTTTGGATTAATTGGTCCAATTTTCACATTGAAGTGAACCACTCGTGAAGTTTTTATCTGATCGATTTGAAATTTCGGCAGTAAAAATTCCTTTAGATAGTTCATGTTTTGCAAAAATTTCGTCACTTTCTGATAAAAATTGCCTAAGTTATAAAAAATCCAAATAGGGAATAGTTAACTGACTCACCCTGTACATACATACTGTACTTTATCTACGACTAATTTATTACGTACAAGATATTAATAAAATAAATATCAATACGCAAAAATGTTGTCATTTCCAAATGTCAATTCTCTATCACCATAGAAATTAAAATTAATTTGCACATAGAAATTAATTCAATCAAAGTAATTTTCTGCTTGGTGCAGAGAAGGGAACCAGGACTAATTGTAAACATTAAAAAGCGTTACACAACTTGAATTTAATTAAATAAAATGCCAGGTTTACTAATTTGTATTCAGTACTACTGTAACTTATCACACCAGTGGCACGAAAAATGTTTGTTCCAAGTAATCTGCAGTTATTTTTGTGAATTTTGGATAAATTATGTTTACTATGTAATCAGTAGGGGAGAGCGGGGCTCAGTGGACACTTTTTTGTTAAAACTGCAATATCTTTTGGTTAATACACTTTTTTGCAATGGATAATATATCAAACTTTAAAGGCATGTTTAAGCTATGTATAGGAATTTTTCTGAATTTTTATAAACTGCCATTTTTTTTAAAGCAAAAAATATACATGTCGGCATTTGTGTCCATTGTGCCCCACTAGTGGGGTACAGTGGTCATGACAACGGGGTACAGTGACTACTGCTTATTTCTAAACAATGGGAAAATTGTTTATTATGCATAGAATAAAAGGAATCAATGAGAAATATGTATATATTTAAAAAAACAAATATATTTATTTCTAATTAACAAAAATATAATTATTCCACATAAACAAAAAAAAATTATAAATAAGATTTAATTGCACTTATGATATTAAATATGAAGTTAAAACTATGTCAAATTTAAGAGATGCAGATGTTCTAGCAGTTTCCCCCACGGATATAGGTGATGGCAAAATCAACACTACATCAATAATAGTAACAGTATAGTCACTTGCCTGATGTTAAACAGTGTCCACTGTTCCCTATTTGCTACGTGTCCATTGTACCCCCAAGCTAACCAAAAATATTATACTACATAAAAGGAAAAAAAATAAACATAAAATTCATTTTAGGTAAACTAAATCGTAACAGACATTTCATCTTAATCATACATTACAACATATACTTTATTTAAAGTTATTTACTTACCATAATACAGTCTTCAACATGCGCAAAAATTTTACTACCACATGTCTAAAAACGTTTTTCTCATCTGCACCCTACTTTATTGACAGTTACCAAATTGAACTTATGTTCACTTATTCGTGTACAAATGGCATATCTATCATTTATTATTTCAAAGTTTTAGAGCGCTAAGTTAAAAATCTAGAGTCAAATGACCACTGTGCCCCTATGTCCACTGAGCCCCGCTCTCCCCAACATCAAATAATATAAGTATATAACCTTATTTTTTTCCCGACGTACAGACACATTCTGTATTGAGACATCAAAATTTCATATGGGTTGTAGGGTAGGTGTACAGAAAAGTAAATTGTATTATTATTTATTTACACCATAAAATATTATAATTAATTATATGAGTACTACATTTTTACATAAAATTCATTTAAGTATATTATAATAATGAAATATTCCACAACCAAAATTGCCTAATAATCAAATGGAAGTATACTGTTGTGTTACTTTTAATATATAGATACATTAATGCTGCATTTTAATTAAATCACTACCCTTTTCTGCTATCATGTAAGTCGGAGCATTATTATGACCAGCCAAAGGAAACGGTATAACACTAGCATCAATTACTCTGAGATTATACATTCCTCGTACTTTTAATTCATGATTTACAACTGAATTGGGATCCGAGACTGGTCCCATTTTACACGTACCTCCTTGATGGTAAAGAGTAGACACTACGTGTCGAAGAAGACATTCTATATACTCGTCAGACATAAATACTTGCGGACAATCCTCAATCTGATTATGTAAAAATGTAACATTGAACTTCTTCATTGCCTTAGTTTCAGCTAACTTGAGAAAACGTCTTAAACCTTTGCGCATGACTCTAATATCATCATTTTGAAGATCAGAAAAATAATTAAAATCAATCAAGGGATGATCAAAATAGTTACTAGACCTTAGTTTCACACTGCCTCGTGATTTAGGATGAGTAAGAAATTGAAAAATAAAACTAACATGTGTGCCGAACGGTTTATAGTATGAATTAAAAGTTTCATTGTTCAAGTTAAATAATCGTTGCACACCGTTATCTGTAAGATCAAAATATGGACTGAAAAACATTTCAAGATTCGGATCTGATGCTGTTTCGTCATCGACATTGACGTATCCAATTCCTTGGATGTCTCCTGCAGCTGTGAACAGCCCTTGTCCAGTTAAGTACTCGGAAACCATTTGATCTATTGGTTTTACACCAGTTTCGACGAAATCAGATGCAAATGGAAATGGAAAAATTGCATGATCATGCAGATTTTTGCCTACTGCTAGATCATTACAACATTTAATTCCAATAGCTTCCAAATCTTTTTTAGGTCCTATTCCGGAATGCAACAAAATTTGTGGCGATCCAATAGCTCCTGCAGATAGAATTACTTCTTTGGTTACATTTGCGTAATATTTTTTATTTCCTACTAAAAATTCTGCTCCATAAACCCAACGATTTTCTATTAGTAATTTAGTAACAAAAGCTCCTTTAACAACTTTCAAATTACTTCTGGTAATAACAGGTTGTAAGAAAGCTTTATTTCCACTGCATCTTCTTCCATTTATTGTAGTGGACTGCAGCCTGGAAAATCCCATTTCGGATCTTCCGTTGTAATCCAAGATCTTGCTGCCGAGTTCAACTTCTCCATCCAAATATCCCTGACCAAAATCTTCAAAATGGCGGACATGTTCAACGTGAAGAGAACCACTCTTGCCGTGGTAGACTTGATCGACGTTGGTTGTTAAGGAAGAGTTTTCTGATTTCTTGAAGTATGGTAGAACGTCGGCGTATGCCCAGCCAGGGTTGCCAAGTGCTGCCCAGTTGTTGTAATCTGCGCGGTTGCCGCGCGTGTACATCATGTAGTTGGTTGTTGAGGACCCTCCAAGGACTTTTCCGCGTGGAGCGTTGCATTTTTTGTCAATCATCCCTACCAGTAACAGAAATTATTTAAAAAATGTATATTAAAATTAAGCTAATGGCTTTTCATCTTAAGTTAAATACATTGCATGCCGGAAACCATGAAAGCGTTTGCTTCTCAATTACCCATTATCTTGTTATTATTATTATTATTATTTAAGGGGTTGAAAACAATTGGGAAAAATCAGTCGTACAACAAACTCGTATTCTTCTTACAAACCGACGTTTCGTTCTACAGTGAAACCTTCTTCTGAGTTAGTAACATCCTACAATAGATCATTGGCATCGAGTTGTGAGGTGCAAGGGTGCAAGCGCACCCTACAAATGACCTTATTCTGTTGTATATTTTTGCACCCCACAAAGATTTAAGATAATTTACTTAAAATTTTTGTATAAATTAAAACTATACATTATATTTAAAAGCAACTGCCTATTTCTTAAAAATTGTAACTTTCATTTTAAATGTGTTTGACCTTGAACAAAAAAAGTTTTAGTCTGCAGCTCTATTTTAATTTTTATAAAGTGTAACGTACCCTACAAAAAAATTTTGAGCTCGGCGCCTATGCAACATTCATGAACAAACATGCAGTTTAGAAAACTTAAAGCAAATGAACACAACAGGCTACTGGTTAAGGGCGCGAAGAAATGATGTCTTTTTGTTCGACGAAATGAAAGTAATATTATTAAAATAATCGGAAAACGTTTTTCCGTAATTTTCAATATCATTGTTTGTATCAATACTTATATATTTATATTTCATTATCTTTTATTTATATAAAATATGGTACCTATAGAAGAAAAATTACAGCTACAAATATTTGTATAGATATAGCAATCCTGACCTTTAAACAATATTTGATAAAATATAATAGCTATTTATGTAACAAGTATATAATATAGGGTTTTATTGGCGAGACAGTTTAGGGGACGAGCGAGCGCAGCGAAGCGAGGCACATAAATGGGCGAGTCAATAAAACCCTATTATATACGTGTTGCATACAAGATTTTATGTTTGACTGCCCTATACGCAAGATTTTCTATTATCTATAATGATATTTACAAAATGACACATTTGACAAATGACAAATTAAAATTTAATCTCTATCGAAGTGTGCCTTTTCTATTATTATTTTATTATTTCTATTATTTTATTTTACTAGTAAAATAAAGAAACTTTATTTTACTAGTATTATAAAGAGCTGCTTTATTGCTGCAAAATTATGTTATAAACAGTACTTTATAATGCAGTCGTACATAAAAGATTTTTTATATGTGTAAGTTTATTCGAATTTACTGAAGGTACCAGGGACTCGAACCGAACCGGAACAGGAACGAAACCGTAACAAACTGCAGCTATTTTAGCGAACCAAACTGAACTGTTAAAAATTAATTTGGCAAACCCATAAGCGGAACTGAACCGATGGTTGTGAAGGTGAACCGGTGCGGAACGGTTCAAAGCTATAATTGAAATTTAAAGTTTTTTCATCAAAATGCTATTAAAATGGGTTAGTCTAGTTTTTAATATGTTAAGAAATTTATTAGGTAGGTAATTGAATTGATTTTTTATAAATTTCTTGTTATTTAATAAATCATTGAACCGAAACCGGAACTTGAACCGCTTTTCTAAAAAATGGTAACCGGTTCAATTCAAGAACAAATATGAAAACCGGAACAAAACCGAATCCAATAAAGCACAGTGAACCGCGAATCTAACTTGAACCATTATTTTGTGCGATTCGAGTTTCTGAAAGGTACACATAATAGAGCACTGCAAGGCCCGGCCCGGCCCGGACGGGCTTCGGGCCTAGCCGGGCCTACCATATCACGGGCTTGGGCCTAACCGGGCTTACTATTTATTGTACTATAACGGGCTCGGGCCGAGCCGGGCCTGTTATGCTCCGGGCTTGGGCCGAGCCGGGCCTGTTATGCTCCGGGCTTGGGCCGAGCCGAGCCTGTTATGCTCCGGGCTTGGGCCGAGCCGGGCCTATTATGGTACGGGCTTGGGCCGAGCCGGGCCTGTTATGGTACGGGCTTGGGCCGAGCCGGGCTTGTTATGCTACGGGCTTGAGCCGAACCGGACCCGATATGCAACGGGCTTGAACCGAGCTGGGTCTTTTATGCTGCGAGCATAGGCCGAGTTTTTTAAATTAAAATCTTATTTCTAAGTTATATATTACAATAATTTCCTACAGTTACTAAAAAAATTTATGTAACACGATAACACGTACACAAACTAAATTTTAGAGGTTTAGTTAGACCGAGCCAAGTCGGGCCGGGCCGGGCCGGGCTTCAAAAAATCATGGGCTGACAGGGCTGAGTCGAGCCGGGCCGGGCCGAGCTTCAAAAAATCATGGGCCGGGCAGGGCCGGGCTTCGAAAAACCATGGGCCGGACAGGGCCGGGCTTCGAAAAACCATGGGCCGGACAGGGCCGGGCCTTAAATAATATCGGGCCGGGTAGGGCCGGGCTTTGTTTTTATTTTAAAATATCGGGCCGGGCCGAGCCGGGCCAAATAGCAGGTGGGCTTCGGGCTGTCCGGGCTTTGGTAAAATTTGAAATTGTCGGGCCGGGTTGGGCCGGGCCTAATAATAGTCGGGCTTCGGGCGGGCCGGGCTCAAAAATTACGGCCCGTGCAGTGCTCTAACACATAATATATAAATATATTTGTATGAAAGGAAGCGTATTCAGCTGCAGCAAAATAAATACGATTTTTTAATTAAAAATATTTGTAAACAAATTAATAAAAACAAAACCTTCCAGACCTTCTATCAAACTACCATTTTCAGACCCTCAATTATTATCAAGGAGGATTATTAACACTAATATCTAACGAACGCTATTTTATAGGGTAACAAACTGTAGTAGACCAAATATTTAAAAAATATGTTCAATAGTATTTTATAAACTCTATGATATCATCATGAAGCTATAAAAAAAACTTCCAGGGTCCTTGGAACATGCTTATACTTCGAAAATTCACTGCCGAATTTTTACTATCTGACCTGTCATCCTTGTTTATAAAAGCGATTTTGGTAAATATACGATAATTAAAAAGTACCTACCTATTTTGCGTGTCATTATGAATTTCATAATGGCACTTTATGTCATAATGAATTCAGAATGACACGCGTTTTCGTGTAATGTAATTAATTGCGTGATAAAAAAAACTTCTATAATTTTATCAGATAATATTTAGTATTTAATAGTATTAATACAAACCTTGGCAGCAAGTTTTCTGCGGCACAGTTTGATATCCCCAATTAAAATGAGAAAAATGCAATAACCCAGACATAGCTGGCACATCGGTAGCTAAGGAATCATCCCCCCCGGCTTCAAGAAGTAAAATTTTCCATTTTCGTTCTTCAGAAAGACGATTAGCAAGAACTGTACCAGCTGTACCAGCCCCAATGACAATGAAATCATAGCAGCCATATTGTCCTGCAAAAATATTTTAATTAAATGAAATCAGTGTTTCAATAAAATGTGGTATGTGGTATAAAATATAAAAGAAAATTATGTTAGCATGGTTACTATTATTGTAATTCTTCCATTGGCTATTTCGGTCATGCGATTTTTAGATGAAGTTTTGTGAGGTTTTTTGTCGTGAAATTGAAAGAAATAGGTTACTGTAGTACTGTGGACTGTGGATACGACTGAACAATTTTTTTTAAATATTTCTTGTGGTATTACCTCTCGAAATTGCAAACTAAAATTTTACAGAAAGAATAATGCATCACTATTTAATCGATAAAGTCACATGATGCCTTACCATGCCTTACTAAAAAGTAAGAAATCAATTAGAAAAAATCTGATGTGGCCAACACATAACCTCCCGCCTTGACAATGAAATATGTGAATTTAGTTTTAGTTTTAGTTAGGCTTTAATTATAATTTGGTAATAATTTTACCAGCTTTTTGCAAAAAATGTTATGCCAGTGCACACAGAGAAACTTTTTGACAAGTTTGCTGAAAAATGTTTTCTTCAAAAATAAATTGTCAAAATTGTTTCTTGAAAGTTAACGGAGCCGGTAACTTGAAAAAAGTTTTACTGGAAACTTGACATTCAGCTATCTACAGAGATTAGTGTTGCCGCGAGACTCGAGACTAGTCTCGGTCTCGTCTCGTCTCGTCTCGAAAAGTCGAGACGAGACCATCAGTTAAGTCTCGATAACAGACTCGAGACCGAGACGAGACCAGTATCGAGTCTCGCCGAGAGTCTCGTCGAGCCTCTCGAGTCTCATTTTAAATATTTAATTTGTAATACTTATTCATTTAAAAATAGAAATTTTTTAATAAAAATTAGATCATTTATTTATTTAAAAAAAATTGTATTCTAAATTTATAATTTCATATGAATAGTGATTATTCCACACTCCACACACGTAATTTTGAACAAAGCAGACTGCTTTATGCAATGATTTTTTGTTAATAATTTGTTGTCATTCTACAGCAACTTGTTGCTATTTCAGTTGATATTTTGTATTGTGACATTTTAGAATGCTTTGTATAAATTTAAGAGTAAATTTTGACCCGACTTGTCGTTTATATATTATATTATAATTATAAGTAATTTTACCTAACTAATTTATGGCTCGAATTATATTTATATATCAACAAAGGATAACCATGGGACATATCTACTGTGGTTTTTTCTAATTTCATTGCTTAAAAAATGCCTTCTACGAACAAATTGGTTAAAAATGACGTGTATGGAATATTCGCTAAAACAACTACATTCGTCGAACAAATAGAGCATTCTAATTGCTCAAAAGTGACGTATGTGGAATATTAATCAAAAATATTTAAATGTATTGAATGAACATGTTTGTATAAATAACTGTAGTTAAAAAATCTCCGTGCCTGTCTCCTAATATATTAAATTTGAAATTTTTTTGTCTAAAATAAATACGCTGTACAATACAGACGTGCGGGGATAGTGGATAGTGAGTATGTCGTGTAAAATTTCCAGTTCCATGTATATTGAGAATTATAATATTTTAGTGTTTCATTCAAAACTCAAGCTTCCATTTTCCTAATGCTTACTGTACTAGTTTTTTACGGTGGTCTTCTTTAATGCAATGACAGGTAATATATTTTATTAACACATACTTCTAAGAAATTAAAATGTCGAGACTCTCGTCGAGACTCGAGACCGAGACGAGACTAAAGAACTCGAGACCAACTCGAGACCGAGACGAGACCAAAGTATTCGAGACTTTTTCGAGACCGAAACGAGACTGACCTTAAGTCTCACCAAGTCTCGTCTCGTCTCGCGGCAACACTAACAGAGATATTTTCCTTATGCAATGAGTCTCTAATTTTCGAGAAATTTTTTGACATCTCATTTTTGAGGAAACAAATTACAGGAAAAGTGTGCACTAGGCATTATACACTCGAGGAAAATAAAAACGCACCATTTGAAAATGCACCAAAAATGACACAATTTCAAAGTGCGATATCTCGGCTGCATTTCGACGAAATTGGATGAATCTTCGAGTTCTGAAAACGTTGAAGTATTATCTTTAATGTGATTATAGCCAATGTGACAAAAAATCCACTCCACCACCTCCCACCTCCCTAAGAAAAACAACTGTACCTGATGTCCAAAAAGGTCCAACTTTGGCAACTCATGTGCAGTGCCAAAAAAATCGTGGACCTTATTGGCCAACAGAGTAATAAAGATCAGACTTTTTCTTCAAGGTCCGCAAAATTTCAAGTACCTACGATGATTTGGCGCGAAGTTATGAATTTTTGAAAAAAAGTGCCTTTTTGAGGTTTTTGGCCATAACTTGGCGAATTTTGCACGAAAATCAATAAATTTTGGATTTCCGAGAACGTTAAAGGTTTCTCTATTCGGCCCTGTAAGTTAATATTGTCCTGTTGGGCAATAAGGTCCTCGATTTTTTTTACTCACGCTACAAGTTGCTACAATTGAACATTTTTCAGTCAAAAACATGTTTTACTTCCTTGTACGGAGTAAAGTATTGTAATCCCGAAAAATTTCGGTTTTCAGATTTTGATGGAAATATTAGTTTTGACCTTTTCTGAATCCATTATGACTAGTTTCGTCATGACGTCTGTACGTATGTACGTACGTATGTACGTATGTACGTACGGACGTATGTGTGTCGCATAACTCAAATACGGTTAGACGTAGAAAGCTGAAATTTTGTATTTAGGACTGTTATAGCATCTAGTTGTGCACCTCCTATTTTTGGTTTCAATCTATAAACCGGAAGTAGTACTTTTTAAAAATATTTTGATAAATAATTAATTTTAGACAATTTTTACCTCTCGCCTCATATTCTATAAGAGAGGTATTGTAATGGGTCAAAATTTTCGAGTATGAGTTTTTGGTGGATAAGCACGTTTCAAGGTCTCTAGAATACGAATTTACTATTTTCACGATGATGTCTGTGTGTGTGTGTGTGTGTGTGTGTGTGCGTTTGTATGAACCGACGATTTTTCGTCCACGATAACTTAAAAAGTATCAAACCGTTTATAACCAAATTTCATATTTAAGGTTTTAATAAGTATCTTAACACCGGATAAGATTTTGGCAGAAATCCGCAAACCGGAAGTAGTACTTTTAGAAGTTTGGAAAAGTTTTCCTTAAATATATTGGTACATTATTTATTTATGACAATTTTTGTAATTAAAAATAAAAGAAATTATGATTATCTATGTGTACAGTTAATTATAAATACAAATTGCTGAATATAGAAGTATTTAACAATAAAATAAAGTACAATTAATATTCTATTTTTTTGAAATTCCAGTATCTTGTTGTCCATGATATGAAATTTGTTTCTACATAAAATTTGAATTATTATGACAGTGACAGTACAGTTGACATCTTTTGCTTGCATATTGGTTTACATTATCGTTTACATATTACATGAACATGAAACTATTAAAATGTAAGTAAAACTATTTATTAGATTAGTACAACAAGCAGAATTAAGCGAGAGGTCGTGTGGTGGCCACAGCAGATTTTTTTTATTTTAAATGAAAGATTATGTGATTATTATCTACAATCGGTATTTTATAAATTTTTCTGTATATCTTCTATCATTTAAGAATAATTAAAGTATATACTTATAATTTAGTATTTCGGTATCTTGTACAATATGATCGTTTAACATTTGTTACTACGTAAAATTTAAATGATTATGACATGACAGTGACAGTGGCAGTGACAATAGTAAAATATCGTTTATATCTTCTTCTGCAGTTTAAATAAAATGACTAAAATATATTTGTAAGTATAGTAGCAGTAGTAGTAGTACTACTTATATATTAATATATTTGTATAATATAATTCTACATTTTAGTTATTAAGAAAAGTATAAACAGTTTAATAGACGTACAAGGAAGTCATGTGGTGTCCACGTAAGATTTTTTTATCCGGGGGTGGCAGGGGGTGGATCGGGTTTGGTGGCAGATTTACTTACAGGGCCGAATAGAGAAACCTATAACGTTCTCGGGAATTAATTATTTATCAAAATATTTTTAAAAAGTACTACTTCCGGTTTATAGATTGAAACCAAAAATAGGAGGTGCACAACTAGATGCTATAACAGTTATTATGACAGTCCTAAATACAAAATTTCAGCTTTCTACGTCTAACCGTATTTGAGTTATGCGACACACATACGTCCGTACGTACATACGTACATAAGTACGTACATACGTACATACGTACGTACAGACGTCATGACGAAACTAGTCATAATGGATTCAGAAAAGGTCAAAACTAATATTTCCATCAAAATCTGAAAACTGAAATTTTTCGGGATTACAATACTTCCTTATTACTCCGTACAAGGAAGTAAAACATGTTTTTGACTGAAAAATGTTCAATTGTAGCAACTTGTAGCGTGAGTAAAAAAAATCGAGGACCTTATTGCCCAACAGGACAATATTAACTTACAGGGCCGAATAGAGAAACCTTTAACGTTCTCGGAAATCCAAAATTTATTGATTTTCGTGCAAAATTCGCCAAGTTATGGCCAAAAACCTCAAAAAGGCACTTTTTTTCAAAAATTCATAACTTCGCGCCAAATCATCGTAGGTACTTGAAATTTTGCGGACCTCGAAGAAAAAGTCTGATCTTTATTACTCTGTTTACTACGATTTTTTTGGCACTGCACATGAGTTGCCAAAGTTTTTTGGACATCAGGTACAGTTGTTTTTCTTAGGGGGTGGGAGTTGGTGGAGTGAATTTTTTGTCACATTGGCTATAATCACATTAAAGATAAGACTTCAACGTTTTCAGAACTCGAAGATTCATCCAATTTCGTCGAAATGCAGCCGAGATATCGCACTTTGAAATTGTGTCATTTTTGGTGCATTTTCAAGTGGTGCGTTTTTATTTTCCTCGAGTGTAGTTCTTCAAAGTTGATAAAAAATTTACTTTATTATTATGCCCATTACATATTGTTGAAAAAATAGTATTCCTGTATAAGTAAAAGAGAGACATCAACACATACAGGCATCCTAGTGAAAATAATCAAAATAGGTTCTAAGACGTGCTTATTGACATAAATATCGACATAGATTTTTTCACGATCCCTTTACCTCCCTTTTAGGCTGGAGGTAAAATGTAGATATTTTAACATTTTATTTAGTGTATCTTTTGAATTGTTCTTTAATTAAATATCTTATCTACTCATATCCACATTCATTATTTTAAGTTTTTTACTTCCTTGTACGGAGTAATAAGGAAGTATTGTAATAGCGAAAAATTTCGGTTCTCAGATTTTGACGGAAATATCCGTTTTGACCTTTTCTGAATCCATTATGACTAGTTTCGTCGTGACGTCTGTACGTACGTATGTATGTCGCATAACTCAAATACGGTTAGACGTAGAAAGTTGAAATTTTGTATTTAGGACTGTTATAGCATCTAGTTGTGCACCTCCTTTTTGTTTCAATCTACAAACCGGAAGTAGCACTTTTTTCAAATATTTCGAGAAATATTTAATTTAAGACAAATGTTTTTATTTTAAATCAAAGATTATGTGATTATTACCTACAATCGGTATTTTATAAATATTTTTGTATCTGGTATCATTTAAGAATAATTAAAGTATATATTTATAATTTAGTATTTCGGTATCTTGTAGTCCATGATCGATTAACATTTGTTACTACGTAAAATTGAAATGATTATGACATGACAGTGACAGTGGCAGTGACAATAGTAAAATATCGTTTATATCTTCTTCTGCAGTTTAAATAAAATGACTAAAATATATTTGTGAGTATAGTAGCAGTAGTAGTAGTACGTATATATTAATATATTTGTATAATATAATTCTACATTTTAATTATTAAGAAAAGTATGAACAGTTTAATAGGCGTACAAGGAAGTCATGTGGTGTCCACGTCAGATTTTTTAATAAAATAATCTAGCAAACCTAAGCCTAATAGATACCTAATTTTGACCATTTTTTTTACATAATCAATATTCGAATCTGGCACAAATTGTATTAAGAATTACCTGCACAAAAAGACGTTATTTTACATAATAGTACTACTTTACTACTTTTTAGAGATTTTGTTTTATTAATGCCTTTATCTTTGATCATTTAAATGTCATATTGTGTGTTTTATTAATACTTATAAAAACTAGATAGTTATATTTTTGCGTTAAATAAATAAAACGGGGTCAATGCTTTTTTGTTTTACGACATAGGTATAGGTAAGTCGCACTAGTCTAAGTATAAATTTTCAATGACAAAAGACAAACACAAAACAATTAAATACTTATAAACCTTAATTTTCTATACATTTCATACATTTAATTTATCTAAGAAAAGGTCAACATGTATATAATAGTTATTTATGTATCAAGGGCATCATGATGATGTTTATGCTCATCCGAGGGCGACATGTTTACAAGCCCAAGGGTCTCTGGCCCGAGGGTCTGTAAATCGCCCGAGGGCTATAAACATCAATGATGCCTTGATGCATACAATATTTTATGTCTTACTATTTTATATAAAATATTGCGCGCGTGACATTTCGCTTTGACGTTTCGAATTTTGTTAATATTTTTGGTATCCTAGTAACAGACAGAAAATATATTAATTTCAGAAGAAAAACATTAGTGATGTCTCAATATTACCATGGCAATTTCTTAATGCCCTTGGGTATAATGTAGTATAACATACCTCGTATCCATGACATAATTAAACAATTACATACTAGGAAGACATAAAATTTATTTGTGTAGTTTCGAAAAAATTATAATAAAGTTCGTAAATGAAAATTTGATTATTCCTTGCTGTTTTTTTTAAACATGTTTTCCAGAACTGCTTTTATATTTACTGAAGGAAAATGTTAAGCGACTGTGCGTGTTGTAGTAGAAAGAGAGTACACAGGAATGCAGTCAAATTGAATCTTTATTAATCTAAGGCCATTTACTATTTACTACTCGATATTTTACTATTGTTATTGTTATGTTTCATAATTGTGTCTTAATCATTTAAATTTTACGTAGTAACAAATGTTAAACGATCATGCACTACAAGATATCTTTATATAGGTACTAAAGGAAAAAAATGAAACACTTGAAATTCGTAAAATTCGTAAAATTTCGACCATTTTCAAACCGCCATAACTCGTATTTTCAATCGATTTCGATTTGCGGGCGAAAAACTTTGAAGTGTCTACCTTAAAGTCATGCATGCGAATTTAAGTGCAACCCCTTCCGCCCCCCTCTTTTTTTACGAATTTAAAGTGTTTCATTTTTTCCACCAGTGTATATATCCAAACACAATTCCCAGGAAATTTATCGGATATTCTATTTTGGGAAGTCCCAGGAATAAACGAGAAATTTTTGGGCATAACCCGAAATTTCTTAATTTTATTTAAAACTAAACTCATAATTTATATTTTTGAATATTTCATGACAGAATAAGAAACCAAACCATAAGAGACAGTCTCCAAACTGCATCTTTAAACCACTACGTAACGCAATCCTAAAGATGGTTTAGACATCTTACCCGTATGTAGGAAAACAAAATCTCCAAACCTGTGTATGAAACACAAAAGACAGGAAAGAGAACGTAGCAAGGCCTAGGAAAAACTGGCAAAAATGAATTAGAGAAAAATTAGAAAAGGAAGGCAAGCTGGAAAGAAGCAAAAGAACAAGCACTATGCATAGGCTAGGCATATTAGGATTCTCAGAAGAAAGTTTTGATATATTTTGATTTTTTCACCCTTTATGTTTTTTGGGTCACTGAACACGAATTTGAAGTTTGCGGGCAAAAATTTTGCCCGGAACTTTGTTTTTTTGGCACTTTTTTTAATCACGTCTAATTTCTAAACGGATAAAGATATTGACTTCCGGTTTGCGGCGTTGGATTCCTTAGTAAATTTTACGTTAGATACATTATATTAAATTTTTTATGAGGCCTTTGATAACCCGAAATTTAATTATTACCTTCAAGTGAAAATTGCAAAATTTCATAATTTTAAATATTTTTTGTGTTTAATCAACTCTACTTACTGAACGGATAAAGATATCGACTTCCGGTTTGCAGCATTGGCTTCCTTGGACAATTTTATGTAAGATACATTGTACTATTTTTTTAGAGGCCTTTAATAATCTGAAATTTAATTATTTTCTCTTAGAGAAACTTGTAAAATTTTCTTGTGTTTAATCAACTTTAATTTCTGAATGGATCAAGATATCGACTTCCGGTTTTCGACATTGGATTCCTCAAACATTTTTATGAAAGATACATTTTACTGTTTTTTTTTTGTTAAGTATCACAGCAAGGACGATTTCTGCGTAAACGGTGAATTTCACTAGATATGGAAATATGGCCCCTTTTGGGCGCGCTCTAGTGGCGAAACGGTTAGTCTTAGAAAAAACCTTATATATGAAAAATGTAGGAAATTTTGTCTACTTTAATTTTGCATAGAATAGACTTTTCGAAAAAACGCTTCCTTTCTGAGATATAAGCCAAAAACTGTAAAAAGTGCCAAAATTTGATCAACAAGTGCCCGCAAACTTTAAATTTGAATTTAGTGACCCAAAAAACATAAACGGTGAAAAAATCAAAACTATATCAAACGCATCAACCGAAAATGCATCAAGCGAAAGTGCAAAATCCGAATGATGCAAATTCCGAAAATGCCTCGTCCGAAAATGCATGAACCGAACTATGTATCATCCGAAAATGCATCGACCGAAAGTGCAAAAACCGAATGCAACAAATTCTGAAAATATTTTCTAAAGCGTAATAATCATGAGTGATGCAGCCACAAAAATTGTCTACATAACTTGGAACACGAATGGTATTCGGAGGACAATTCACCGAATAAAAATGTATTCTTTCTTTATGAAAATGATTTATAAATAGCTTCACTTCCATTACAACAGTTATAACAATAGGATTTTGATTAATAAAGATATATTCAATTGTTTAAAATTGTCTATTGGATCGCTAGTGAAATTTGTTGAAAAATTATGTCGCTGCGAGCACTAGTGATAAATTGTCGAAAAAATTAGTTTCAATTGGTGGAAAATTTATAAATCCTCAAAATTGATTGGTCCATTTGACAGATGACACATGAGTTGAATTGTCAATGATATTTCTTACAATAATTTTTTTATTTACCGACTTCAATATCATTACTATAATAACACAAATTACCTGCGTTAGCAAATGGTGCCCGATTAAATTCTTTATTATAACTTTCCGGATACTTATAGACTGCTGCTTCTCCAATTAGTTCATCTATACTTTGTAAAACTTGTCTTATATCCTGACATGATATTAACGGGATAAATATTAGCAAAAAATAGAGAAGTATTTTTTTCATAGCTGAAAATAAAAATTACATTAGCATTGAGTTAGTTACTGATTAAATCTTTTTTTAAACTACTCAAAATTTTGAGGACAACCAATATTTAAACATTAGATAAAAATCTTGTGATTATGTGTGTATTTAAATAACGATACGTCATACTGTTTTAAAAATACATATTCAGGCGCTTATTATGATTTATAGTATTTCTTATGTGTACTGTGTGTATAATGTTAATAATGTAAGTTTCTAATAGAAAGAAAACCAATGGAGAGCAATTAAATTAACATTAATATTGTCTAAATTTTCAAAGCAGAACACTTGTTATTTGTCATATTTTCTACATTCCAAACCTACAGAATATTAATAGATATACTTCAATTTATAAAAAATTTGATGTGGCCACTGGCCAGCACATGACCTCCCACATATTCTACTATCCCCAGTGCCGTAAAAACACATTTAAAAAAAAATTATAATAAGAGAAATTCAATAATAATTATCAATCGAAGCTTTGTCTGCACTATCTGCCCCCCACCCTGGCTTCACCATGACAATAATTACTTTAATAACACATAATACCTGCGTTAGAAAATGGTGCTTGATTAAATTCTTTATAACTTTCCGGATTCTTGTAGTCTGCTGCTTCTTCAATTAGTTCACTTACACTTTGTAAAACTTCACTTATATCCTGACATGATATTAACGGGATAAATATTAGCAAATAACAGAGAAGTTTTTTTTTTCATCACTGAAAATAATAATTACATTAACATTGAGTTAGTTACTGATTTAAACATTTTTTGAAACTTGAAACTTCAAATTCAGGATTAGAAACATATGATTTTTCCTTTTTAATATACGAGTACATAAAAAATAATTATCTTACAATAGTTATACAATAGAAATTTGTTCTATTAAGTACTATAATAACTATTAATTGTGGAGATTTAGTTGGAATTTGGACAAGGGCGTGCATCAAAATTAAATTAAGATGACAGTTAATGTTTGTTAATCAAGTAATATGTGGAGAACCATTGTAATAAAATTGTACAATCATAGTATACACTATTAATAACATATTAATAAAATTACATACCGTTTTGCATTTTATAATCATCAAGTGTTGATAGAATTATAATCATGGTAATATCAAGTTTCCTACATAACTGAGAAAAGAAAAATTACATATAGCTTCACAGAAACTATTGCTGCTATACAGCATGGGCGCCGCCAGAAAATTTTCGAAGAGCGGGCAAAAATAAGATGCATTTTTATTTAACTTTTATGAAATTAATAGTATATTATAGTAATAGTAATATTATTTAACGTGCACATAATGTAGGCTATAACTCAAGAGAATGAAAATTTAAGCACGAGCTGAAGGCGAGTGTCTAATCTTCCCAGTAAAGTATAGCTATTATGTTCGAGTCAAATCCGACGTTTTATCTACAACTTTTTAAATAAAACATTTCTTTCCAAATATTCATTTAAATATTAATACGAGTATATAACCTCACATTTTGGTGTGATGACAGTTCATCATTATACCATAAATTGTTGAATATTGGACACATTATGAATTCATAATACAAATAGGGGGTCGTAAGGAGGAGTTTATCTTACTACAGTTATTTAATAATTGTATTATTCAATAGTCGAAGATAAAAACAAACTCAAAAGGGAAAAATATTATAAGAGGAATTGTAGACAAATTAATATTATTTTATACTTTAGCTAATAAAGCTATTAAGAAATAAATTTAAAAATTTAAATAATTTATGCAAATTGTGACTAGTTACTAATTCTGCGAAGCAATATTTTAAATCATATGTAATTCTGCTTTTCTCTATTATGTAAATTGATATTACTATGATCTATGATTATGTCATCAATTAATGGCTTATAAGATGCAAAACAGTATGTAATTTGATTAATATTTCTGCACTTGTTTTGAAGATGGATTAATAAAATCCGAAATATTAACTGTCATCTTGATTTAATTTTGAAGCACACCTTAGTAAAAATTTCAACTAAATCTCCACAATATTTGACCTTGAATTAAAAAAAAAAAATCGCCCGCGATACCTACATTTTTTAAATTATACAGAATGTTCCACAAATTGGGACAAAAAATTAACTGGTATATACGACTATATACCACGTATGCTTATTATGAAACAAAAAGATTTTTTAAATTCGCAAAGTTAATAAGGATAGTTTACTTGACGTGTGTACATTTTAAGTAGGTAACTGTTTTGCTGGTATATTGATAATTTGACATTTATTAGTATTAGATATTATGTAAATAATTATTTTCATTGTAGAAGATTTGAAAAAAATTATTAAAAATACCCTTTAACTTTTTGTCCTAAGTTGCGGAAATCCTGTATAATTAACCCCCTCCCCTCAGACTCTTAAAAACATTAACATTACCTATGGATCCGCTCTTGAATTTAAGTCAAAATGGATTGGTCAAATGATTTTATCATAGAATTTATATATTTATATAAACATGATTTTAAAAAACGTGGATCATAAATATTTATGGATCTAGAACAAAAATTAACATTAAGGTACAAGCAAGTTGTTCACGGCCGAGGCATTTAGCCGAGATCGGAATTACTTGTGAGTTCTGTAATAACATTTTTTGTCTAATATACTTACATACAAAATTTTATTTCATACACTTAACTTGTAAAGTAATTTCTCGGCCAAGAAGACCTTTCAAGTTCTATTTTGCGGCCTATAAATAGTCCAAAAATCTCACTGTATGCTATAGTATGAAATAAAATAGTAACTGAAAAATAGCAAATGAATGGGAAATCATACAAAAAAATATCGCATAATGTTAACGTTCATTTTAAGCGAACATACACAAGTGAGCTCGTACCAAACTAGGAGCAATGCATGGCATATAAACACATCGTGTGTACGATTAAACGAACATTTAAGATATTGTTTGTCAAATGTGTTCGAGTCGTCACTAAAACATTTAGACATGCCGTCTGTATGAACGATTCGTCAATATGGACGAACTGGAACGAATATCTGACAAATCAACATTTGTCTAAGATTCGACAATTGAACGCATCGTCTGAAGCCGGCTTTATACGTGAAGTTCAATGTTTTTACAGGCAATTAGGTATATATTATGTAATGCAGGTGCTATGTACATGCTATCATAAATTGCAATATAATGTATGTAAACATTATAGTGTGATATTTTTTATATGGTATGTATGAGGTGATTCAAATCAAAAGGCCAACATAGATAAATATCTAACAGAAAAATTAATGCTCGTGGCCGTCATGACCAAAATTCAAACACTATGTAGCTACACTACACAGTACACAATTAAATGAACAACGTGGTCAAAACATCAAAATAGAGAAAGGTCGACAAACAAATGGACACCATGGTCAAAATACTAATGTAGACAAAAGGGCGACACAAATATCTAGGAACAGTTTATAAAAGCTGCGTTAATACTTTTATGTCAAAACAAAAGACGAATATAACCAGATGTTATCAGATTTTGGACAAGAAATAGGTAGGCTTCTTTATTTTATTCATCAATTTTGTATTTTGTGTACCTAACTAGTTTTTAATAAACTGCACAATCTATCTTGACGAAAATATAAAAGACCAACAAAGTAGCCGACATGGTCAAAATACAAACATGGATATAAAGCCGATTGACAGTCAAAATAACAACAATGGTCAAAATATCAACATAGAAAAGAGGTCGTCTTGAAAAACAGACAACGTGATCAAAATATCAACATAGATAGAAGGCCGACAAACAAATGGTACCATGGTCGACACAAATATATAAGAACAAGTTATGAACGCTGCCTTCATTCTTTTATGTCAAAACAAAAGACGAACAACCAGAGGTTAGTATATTTTGGACTAGAAATTGGTAGGCTTCGTTATTTTATTCATCAATTTTTCAATATTTCGATTTTTGTTTGTATACCTACAAGTTTTTTAATCAACTGCGCAATCTATCTTGACGAAAAATAGAATGAGTTTTTGTTTTTTAATTATAAAGACTTACCGTGCTGGGGTAGTAAGTAAGTAAATATTGCATCCTTACCAAAAGTGAAGTGCCAAAACTATTATTTCTTCTAAACAAATAAATTGTGCAACATTTTTAACTTAGTCCTGTCAAAACCTTGTCTAATAAAACTAACAGTAGCAAGAACCAACTTACATCAATTTGTATCTTTTTTAATTATTCTATACTTATAGTACCTACAGGCGAATATATACGTAGCAAGGCTTGTAACTAGCAAATTACCTACTAGGAAAAAATTGCACAAGAATTCTAAAGCCGCTTACACACAAAATTAAATGCGAATAATTATAGAGTGGTGTATCGCACGCTTTAGAAATTTAGGGTAACAAAGCAAAGATATTTGAAAAGAAGATTTTAGCGACAAAAATAATTTTAGTCGTTAATGTACGTGTATTTAAACATAAGAATACATAAAATTAGTTTTATTTGTTTGTATGGATTACCTATACCTTCGAGACATTTTTTGTCTGATAACGAATATTACTGTGGTATTATATGCATAGTATTAATTATTGTAGTTTATTACTATAACAATTAATTTTTAAAATACTTTAATTCTTCAACTATATTGTTTATAAATGTATTAGCGGCATTATATTCATATCTTTATTGTAATTTAGATAATATTACAATATTTTTATTTAATTAAAATGTGTACAAAAGTACTATTTTTTCTTTAAATATAAACAGATAATAATGTACCTATCTATTGTTTATTAAATATTTCATGTTTTCGTTTTAAAATAGAAGCATGGAAGTATATAATTTTAATAAAAGTACCATGAAAATATTACCGCTGGGCCGCAACCAACATAGCAGGTTACAAGGCAACACAGATGGCTGTCAAGCAGACTTGACACGTTTAAAACATTTCGTTTTAAACAAACATTTAAAACTTGTTTAAAACAAAGCAAGTGTTTAAAACACATTTTAAACTGTTTAAAACACGTTTTAAACATCTACGTAACAAAACAAAGTTCCTATTGCTAATAATAGTGTATAGCATATTATACTGTTTCTCACTAGTTGTCACCCATAGCCATAACCTGATAATAAATAATAAGTATAGATAGGGGAATCCCCACCATATTTATCGCCATAGTGCTTAATGATTCATATTTCAGAACTCCTTGCTGATTAAGAGCCTAATGTAGTGAAGTTGCGTGCAGCAAAAACATGCTTTTGAATGGGGAATGAAATTGAGACTAATTTTGGTCGGATCGATTTAATTTTTTCATTTTCATTTAAAGATAAAGATGAACTCCACATCCGTTTAGTGTTGAAATTTTAGTTTTATTTTTTGTTTCAATTTTACAATGCCATAAACTTGTCATAACTTGCCTAACTTCATATAACTGTTACTCAGTATATCAAAAAAAAATTGCAAATTTCAACACTAGACGGATCTAGATTGAACTTTTATCTTTCAAATGAACCCTTGTTTGTGATGATACGTTCAAATTTAGTACCAATTTTAATCCCTCTACGAGAGCGCGTTCCCTATTGCTGCCTTTGTTCGACACACTAAATCTGTATAAATCTATTCTTTTCTCGCTGCTACATTCGGGCCTTAAAACACTGTTTTTTTGTTTAAAACATTTTTTTAAATCAGTAAAACACGTTTTATACAAATAAAACAGTTTTTTTGTTTAAAATTTAAAAAAAAACTTTTTTGTTTTTTGCCAACCCTGCTGTCGAGTGACAACGCAGAATATTTTATATTTTTTTATCTGAGAGGACACTGATTGGTAGATTATAAAATTCATTTTCCCATGAAATGTGGCTAGACAATGAAATTTTGCACAAACATTTACTAATATATGGTGGTGGGGAGGAAGATCGCCGACTCAACATTATCAGCGTGGTCTATCATTTAGTTTACAATAGAACGTTGGATGAGTGAACAGCGTGGGTACGCAGTGGCGAAGTTTAGTTCAAACGCGGCGCGATTTTAGACGTCATTTCAACGTACCGCAATCAGCCTGTTCCGTCGAATAGGGCGATTCGAACGTGGATAAACAATCTTGAGCAAAGTGGATCGACGTGTAAAAGAAGGTGGAAATGCAAAAACAGTTCGAATACCTGAAAACATCGCAGCTTTAACAACGCCTGTTGAATAGCTACGATGTTTTCAGGAGTTCGAATCGTTTTTGTACTTCCACCTTTTTTACACGTCGATCCACTTTGCTCAAGATTCTGTATCCACGCTCGAATCGCCCTATTCGACGAAATAGTGTAGTAGTAGTAGTACGAAAAAAAAACACGTTCGTTTCTAACTTTTATAGAAAAAATACTACTACAGCGACAAAACCGTGTTTTCGTACCGGAATAGTAGACACTTCCAGCTATCCAACACTGCATTCGTTTCCCTCCTACCCTCTAGGATGCCTTCTGCACGCGCAGTCTCGTTATTTAATAGTCCGATCTCGTATAGCAAATTACCTCACGCGTTTATAGTAACCCAAAAAGTCTGTATTACATGATAATGCAAATTTTTTACTATGGGTTGCGTTCGGTTCAGTTTTGTTTTGGTTGCGTTCAAATTCGGTCGTTATTCACCTTAACATTAACACTTAAATATTTTTTTTTTTTATTTTCATTGGTGGGCAGATAATTCCAAATTGTAACAAATTTTTAAATTCTTGTAATTGGGAAATGGTACTAGATAGAAACAACGTTTTGAATTCAAATTGTAGATAGTAACATTTAGTATACTCTTCAGATCTTCAAGAAACTACCACTTTCGGTTGCACGATTAACACCAAAATCTAATCAGATCTAATCTAGGGTGTCTGAATATTGTATACAAAATTTCAATTTTTTTTATATACAGTGGTATTTGAATTATCGTACCTCCAACATCCATTCATTCATACATCCATCCATCCACCCACCCATCCATCCATGCATCCATCCACACACAGACATCATCGCGAAACTATCAAAATCGTCTTCTGGGGACCTCAAAACGTGCTTATCCATTGAAAACTCACTATCGAAATTTTAGCATGATTACAATAATACCTCTCTTACAAGACTGAGTGACGAGAGGTAAAAAGTGATTTTGTACTACTGTACTACTTTAATATTATATTGAGAATTTAAAATTAAAACTACATACCTAGAGGCAGGAAAGGAATATGTTAAAAGTTTAAACGTAAATACTTACCGATAAATACCGAATTATAATCAAGAACTTGTTTCCAAATCGTTCGGCAATAATTAGCATTTAATATTAAATACCTAGTCAATTATTAATAGAAAAACAGTACACAATTTTAAGTCGAAAATGTTGAAGCGCCTTTTACAGGGTGTATCATAAATCAGAATACATAATATGATAAAAGGGTAGGTATACAAAGTTTGATACGCTGATTATAGATCAAAATAATTTTTAGTAGCTAATTTGAACAATTACAGAGTCTATTTTTAGTTGGATTTCATAATTAACTATTAAAATATATTTAATCAACACTTTCATAAAATTAAATTCATTTACCTACGCTTTTTACAACTTCAATGACGAATGTTCTTTTTTAACAGTTTTGTTAAAAATAATTATCAATCGAGTCGCATGAAAAATAATGTTCTTTTTAGATAGGTATTTTTGTTTATATTGTAATATGTGATATATTATGTTGCTTGTTTAAAAATGTTTTTTAAAAGTTAAAACAGTGGCGATAATGAATTTTATGCATAATTTATAGTTTATAGCTTGCAATTTCGGTTGTAACAAAATTATATTAATATATTACTTTTGGAATAGAAAGAGTTGTTACCAAAATTTTGAATTTATTACAAACGCATATGGAAACGTTAAAAGTTCATGTGGGTTTAGGTAGAGGGGAGTTAATTGGAACATTTATTTACACCATATAATATATTTAATTAGTACGTATTAGTGTACATCAAAATAATATTAATTTATGTATAATAATGAAATATTCCACAAACATAAATACCTACATTTTTAGTAGTACATGCTCTCTATATAATCGTTACCTTGCGAACTCTTTTGAGACCGCAAAATCATATTTTAGAGGATCCAGTCCTTTAATAAGATGTTATTTACATTGTATAAGATTATGTTCACTGATTTTCGTTGTTTCATTGCTTTCAAAATTTTATTTTAAAGTTATATTTTAGAATAATGTCGAATAGTTACTAAATATATTTGAAAAGCATATACTAAAAAATATTGTATGTAAATGTAACACGCTTACAAACTGAGTTTTAGAGAACTCACCTATAATTTATAAAGACTCGGCTTGCGCCTCGTCCGTAAATAGATTCGTCCTCTAAAACTCTATTTTGCGTACTTGTTACATAAATAACTATCAGTTTGACTAACAAATTTTTAAGTACTTAATACTATTTATATATAGGTAAATACTGTAATTTAATTAAATCACTACCCTTTTCTGCTATCATGTAAGTCGGAGCATTAGTATGACTAGCCAATGGAAACGGTATAACACTAGCATCAATTACTCTAAGATTATACATTCCTCGTACTTTTAATTCATGATTTACAACTGAATTGGGATCCGAGACTGGTCCCATTTTACACGTACCTCCTTGATGGTAAAGAGTAGACACTACGTGCCGATGAAGACATTCTATATACTCGTTAGACATAAATACTTGTGGACAATCCTCAATCTGGTTATGTAAAAATGTAACATTGAACTTCTTCATTGCCTTAGTTTCAGCTAGCTGGAGAAAACGTCTTAAACCTTTGCGCATGACTCTAATATCATCATTTTGAGGATCAGAAAAATAGTTAAAATCAATCAAGGGATGATCAAAATAGTTACTAGACTTTAGTTTCACACTGCCTCGTGATTTAGGATGAGCAAGATATTGTATGAAGAAACCAGCATGTGTGCCGTACGGTTTAAAGTAAGAATTAAAAGTTTCATTGTTTAAGTTAAATAATCTTTGTACAGTGCTATCTGTAAGATCAAAATATGGACTGACAAACTGTTCAAGATTCGGATCTGATGCTGTTGCGTTATCGACATTGACGAATCCAATTCCTTGGATGTCTCCTGCAGCTGTAAAGAAACCTGTTCCATTTAAGTACTCGGAAATCTCCTGATCTATTGGTTTTACGCCAGTTTCGGTGAAATTAGATGCAAATGGAAATGGCAAAACTGGATGATCATGCAGATTTTTGCCTACTGCTAAATCATTACAACATTTGATTCCAATAGCTTCTAAATCATTTTTAGGTCCTATTCCGGAATGCAACAAAATTTGCGGAGATCCAATAGCTCCTGCAGATAGAATAACTTCTTTGGTAACGTTTGCGTAATATATTTTATTTCGTACTAAGAATACCGCTCCATAAACCGAACGATTTTTTATTAATAATTTAGTAACAAATGCTCCTTTAACAACTTCCAAATTACTTCTGGTAATAACCGGTTGTAAGAAAGCTTTATTTCCACTGCATCTTCTTCCATTTATTGTAGTGGACTGCAGCCTGGAAAATCCCATTTGGTCTCTTCCGTTGTAATCCAAGATCTTGCTTCCGAGTTCAACTTCTCCATCCAAATATCCCTGACCCAAATCTCCAAAATAGCGGACATGTTCAACGTGAAGAGAACCATTCTTGCCGTGGTAGACTTGATCGACGTTGGTTGTTAAGGAAGAGTTTTCTGATTTCTTGAAGTATGGTAGAACGTCGGCGTATGCCCAGCCAGGGTTGCCAAGTGCTGCCCAGTTGTTGTAATCTGCGCGGTTGCCGCGCGTGTACATCATGTAGTTGGTTGTTGAGGACCCTCCAAGCACTTTTCCGCGTGGTGCGTTGCATTTTTTGTCGATCATCCCTACCAGAAACAAAGTATTTAAAAAAAATGTATATTAAAATCAAACGAAAACTGGAACGAACCACTGCTACTCGTATTTTAGTGAACCCGATACTAAACCTGAACCGTTGAACCAGAGCCGAACCGATGGTTGTGTACCGGTTCGGCAAGGTATAAAGCATTTACTTAACATTTTGTCGTTACAATACAAATAAATTTTTAGGAAAATGTAGTATTATATTCAGTTTAGTCTTATTTTAGAAATTTTGTACTTTTTAGTGCAATGTCGGGACGGATATTTTAATTAATTGATTGTTATTTAATAATTCATTGAACCGATACCGGAACTTGAATCGTTTTTTTTGAAAACCGGTTACCGGTTCAGTCTAAGAAGGGAATTAAAAACCAGTATAAAATTGAACCGAATCCGAACCGTTATTTTGTGATTAAAATTAAGCAAATGGCTTTTCAACCTAAATTAAACACATTGCATTCAAGGAACCATGCATGCGCATTTGCGATGGCATAACAAATATTTTTTAAAATCTTAACGAATGAAGTACTTAAAAAGAAATCAAATAATAACAAGTTTTTATGCCTTTTTTGCTTTTTCAAAATTTTTACGCCTATTTTTCATGTTTATGCTTATTTAGAGCTTTTTTACTTTCGATGATGATTTTCCAAATTTATGTTAATTATTATGAAAATAATTTTTCATGAATAATTTCTGCCGCAGAACTAGCACAAATATTTTTATGGAACATTTTATAATAATTAGTTGTTTTCGGGATTAATAAGTTTTTCAAGTTCAAAGTAACTAGTATTTTTGTTTTAAAATTTTGTTTCATGTAGTGTAGTAATGGTATATAATTTTAATCAAAATTATATATTATTATTATTAAATAAAAAATTAGACAGGAATGCAGTCAAGATGTTTATTTATCTATTAAGGGCTTAATAGATAAATAAACATCTTGACTGCATTCCTGTCTAATTTTTTATATCATACTTCCGCCAGTCGATAAGAATACCTTTCCATTATTATTATTATTACTAACGTTGGCAGTGTAGAAAATAAAGCAATCTGACTGCATTCCCGATTATTTACTTCCCACACATTATTACTAACATTTGTGCTTCTTGTTTTTGCCTTTTGTTTAATTTAATGCTATTTTTCTCAAAATTTCTGTGTTTTGTACCTTTTATTGAATTTTTATGCTTTTTGTGTAAGTTTTATTATCATTCAATGCTTTTTATGAAAATTTTAAGCTTATTTAATGCCTTCTAGTCTGGCTACTGGTTAAAAGGGCGTGAAATTTTTTTATCTTTGTGTTTGAAGTAATCAAACATGGTAATTAAGAAAAACCTTAAATTTTGATTGGTTTAAAGATCTGTTAGTAAAATAATCGTAATTTCAATATCATTGTTTATATTAAAATTAAATATCTCTACCTATACATATTTATATTTCATTATCTTTTATTTATATAAAACATGGTATAGAAGAATAAGTACCGCTATAAATATTTGAATTCATATAACAATCCCGACCTTTAAACAATATTTGGTAAATATAAAAGATTTTATGTATGTTTAATTTTATTCGAATTTACTGAAGGAAAACACTCGTTTGTAGTGAAGAGAAGCGTGTCTAGCTCTAGAAAAATAAATATGAATTTGAAATATTTACGTATTAAACAAATTAATAACAACAAATTGCTTAAAACCGATATTGTATTGAAATACTTCAGAAAACCTTAACAAACTACCATTTCCGTGGTACCAGAATTAGTAATAATAAAATCTTACTAGCGCGATTTCAGAGTAAAGCCTCATTCACATAAGCATTTAACTTGAAGATTTAAATTTTATACTTAAGTTTCAGAAACATGGCATTCGCAAACTTAAAATAGCTTTAGTAAGTGTTACACATAAACGTAAAGTTTGGAGCTTTCAAACTTTAGTGCTATAGAATGCGAAAAGTGCGGATACTCGTATGTCGTAGAGTTACATTAATTTAAACATTCTTATGTGAATAAGGCTTAACCAAATCTAATAAATGAATATGTACCACATATCACATATCTAAAAGCTATAGAAAAAACTTCCAGGACACCTAAGAAAAATTACGATTCTTCTGTCCCAAATATAAGTGGAAAGTTATCTTTGTTCATACAAACGGTTTTGGTTTATCATTATATTTAATTTGTATTAGTTATACAAACCTTGACAGCAAGTTTTTTGCGGCACAGTTTGATATCCCCAATTAAAATGTGAAAAATGCAATAACCCAGCCATAGCTGGCACATCAGTAGCTAAGGAATCATCCCCCCCGGCTTCAAGAAGTAATATTTTCCATTTTTGTACTTTAGAAAGACGATTCGCAAGAACTGTTCCAGCTGAACCAGCCCCAATGATAATGAAATCATATTGGCCATAATGTCCTGCAAAAAAATCAATTAAAAGAATTATCACTGGCATCATTTTTTTAATAAAAATGTAGTATGGAATTTTGTAAGTTTAAGAATTAACCGGTTGCTTTTTTCATTATATTGTAAATTGTAACAGCCAATCATATTCCATTATTACGACGTATACCAAGCTAGCATGGCAGTGACAACAACTATACTGATTGATTGATTTAGTTCCAAAAGTTATGATAGGTAGGTACATAAATAATTTTTTAATAAAATATCAAATGTAATTACTAATTAGGTAAAATAATTTTCCTAAATTCTACTTACTGCCATTCCACTATAATAATTATCACAAATAATTTCGAGTAATTTTCAGATGAAGTTTTGTTTGGTTTTGTGTGATATAGGTATAACTGAACAAATTTTTTTTAAGTATAACTTATTATGGTATTACCTCTCAAAAATGCGAAAATTGTGCAGAAAGAATTAAAAGTAAGAAATCAATTAAAAGAGGTTATATTTAACTTTTTTTTTCAATACCTTTTGAATTATTTGTTCTTTAATCAAATATCCGATTTACATGTCGCATTCATTATTTTAAATAATTCGTATGTTTATTGTAATTAAACCTATACAGAAATATTATATTTTCAGTAGGTATGTATTAAAAAACAATTTTGGTAACCTAATAATGTAGAACTTTTTTGAGATTTTTTAAATTAATGCCTTTTCAAACTTTCAAATTGTAATCATTTAAATTTCATAAGTATTCTGTGTTTTTTTATGATGCTTACGAAAACTAGATAGGTACTTAATTATATTTTTGCGTTAAATAAATAAAACGAGGTCAATGACTTTTGTTTTATGACGTAAGTCACTAGGCTAATAATAATTATAAATTACATTTTTTCAAAGAAGGAAATTTTTAGTGACATAAGACAAACACAAAACAATTAAAACACGTAGGTAAGTACCTTATTGTCAATTTAATTCAACTAAGAAAAGTTCAGTAGGTAGGTACGTATATTAATATTATACTTACAGTTTTATTTATATGTATGTTGATTTAATTTGTTTTTTTAATAGAGACTTGATGTTCATTGTTGTCATTTTATAAATTACAAATGAAACATTATAATACACTATACTATATTTATAATGGTAGCCCGTTTCATATTATTTAGAAAATATAATTACTTTTAGCCTACTAGAAATTTAAAAAAAATACTATTTATTTGGTTTTAAGTTTTCTGTTCATTTATTCAAATATTTAAACGACTACGTTTAACTGCTCAGAAACTCAAAAATAAGGTTTCAGTTCTGTAATTTTATTTTAAAATTCTACATTGATAATGAGTCGATATTAAAAAGTTATTAATCAAATCTAAAATATTTGCAGGTAACCTTCTTAAGGTTTCAGAAATTATAGGTCAACTAAACTTTTTAACTAATTAAGTTAGGTAACTCAAATTTAATAAAAATATTATTAACTTAAATGATCAATATATTTATAAGGATATTTCTTACAATAACTTTTGTATTTACCGACTTTAATATCATTACTATAATAACACAAATTACCTGCGTTCACAAATGGTGCCTGATTAAATTCTTTATTATAACTTTCCGGATACTTGTACACTGTTGCTTCTCCAACTAGTCCTGCTACACTTTGTAAAACTTCATTTACAGTCTGACATGATATTAACGGGATAAATATCAGCAAATAACAGTGAAGTATTTTTTTCATAGCTAAAAATAAAAATTACATTAGCATTGAGTTAGTTACTGATTAAAACTTTTTTTGAAACTACTCAAAATTTTGAGGACAACCAGTATTTAAACTTTCGATAAAAATCATGTGTTTATTAGTATTTAAACAAGAATGATACTTGATACTGTTTATATAAATATGTATATATTCAGACTCACGCACTTATTGGGATTTACATAAATTTCTAACGTGTGAATAATGTTAATAATGTAATTTTCTAATAGATTTTTAAAAACCAATGTATAACAATTAAATTAATATTAATGGCATTATCCTAAGTTTACAAAACAGATTAACACTTATTTGGATTCTTTTCCTATATACCATACATACATAAAATAATGTCATTTCCCTAAAATATAGTTGGCAATAACCCCTTAAAACAATAGTTATTTACGTATAGAGGGCCTACTTGTGAATATCTCGTAATTAGTTTTTGAAAACACGCAAAAATACTTATTACTATAAAATTATAAGGTGACGTGTATGGTAACAAAAAAAACATTTCATGTTAATTAATTTTTTTCAAAATCGGCATGAAAATCGTCATTTCCAGACTAATTTGCGTCATGAAAGTAAGATTTTCATGACTAGGCATGAAAATAAAATTTTCATGCCTAGTCATTTTTACTTTCAACTTTGTTTACTTGTCATGACAACTTTTTCTAAAATTTGTCACAGCTCTGATGATTTGTCACAGCTCTGATGATTTATGCAAACCTAATTTTTATTATAATTTTAAGCTTAATTGCCGATTTAAAAAAAAATAGAATACATCACGCGTCATAAAAATGTCTTTGCAATGAAACATTTTCATGACTTGTAATGTAATATACTATTGATTATACGAATTATTTATTTTACTGCCTATGGGCGCATTTTCTTACTTTACCGCCCGAAGGGCGTAAAACAAAAAAATATTTCTACTATAGTAACCAAGTTGTAAACAAATAATTTTGATACAGTTGTGCGGTTGTGCGTAATAGTATATTAAGTACATAACAAGAGTTGTAAGAAGCATATTACGCACGAGTGAAAAAGTTACACAAGAGCCGTGTGCGAATGTGTAATTTCACGAATGCGTAATTGCTTTACAACTCAAGTTGTACAGGTACTATAGTTTTTCTACGATCATCATCAATTTTCAATTCCATTAGATACAAATTGTGTTATATTTTTTTATATTATTTATAATAATTATTACCCATAATATTTTGTGCATAATTTTATATTTTTCACGAAATTTTATCATTAGATGATTATTGTAACATAAAGCGGTGTGCAAAATGTATTATCAAAGTTGCTTGACATCAAAATAAATCATTAATTTCCTAATCGTGCGATCGAACTACTTTACGCACGGCCTTGCGTAAGGACAAGGTTACATATTATATGGGTTGTATGTACATACAATAATGCTCATTTACAGTTAGAAGTGGTCGTAGAAAAAACTCATATATCTTCATCATATAATAAATATGGTATAGGTTTCTAATGTAGAAAAATTTGAAGTTCCACCTTAACAAAACAAAAATCATGAACTGAAACTAAATTATTTTTTTGTCATAAAATTTCAGTCTTTTGGTTACTTTACACTTCAAATTCAGGATTAGAAACATATTACTTTTCCTTCTTAATACATAAAAAATAATTTTCTTACAATAAAAATTTATTCTATTATACTATTATAATAACTAGGAATAGAATATCGCTCATACAGGTTGTTTCATAACTTCAAGTACATAAGTTAAGGGTAGGTATATAGTCCACTCAAAATAGTAAAATCAGAGGAACTAAAAATACTAGTTCCAATTTCTTCAGGAATGTGCAGGGGAGGGTCCCCTAAACATGAAAAAAGAAAGTCCCTCCAAATTCCGGTGCCGCTGGGTGGTGGGGGAGCTTTAAATGTTCAATTTTTCAGTTTTTCGCTTATAACTCGAAAACGGTGCGTTACAATGAAAAAGTACTTTAGTACAAAATGAAAGCTTATTAAATTTGCAACCTCAGCTCTGTACGTTCAATAGTTTTCGAGATATGGCACTTTCAAAATTAACAATTTTTTCCAAAAAATAATTTTTGTATTTAATTAACTGTAATTTCTGAACGAATAAAAATATTGTCTTCCGGTTTCTTTTATTAAATTTTACGAACATTTCTCTATAAAATTCATTATCTTAATTTTTTTTAGGGAATTAAACCAAAATATCAAATTTTTTTTCGAGAGAAGTATTCAAATATTTTGTATTTATTACAAAAACATGTGATATTTTGGCGCAATGAACAACCTAAAAAAATTATATATATATATATATATATATATATATATATATATATATATATATATATATATATATATATATATATATATATATATATATATACAGGTTGGTGGAGGTGAAATGCGAACATAGGGAACACATTATGACAATCGAACTTTCATGCCAGGTATCTTGATATATTTTCTAGTAGTGTCACAAAACGAAGTAATGTGAATTTGAGTGGCAAAAAGAGTAATCAATAACAAAAATAATAACAAAATCTAAAAATGCATGTAAACTTTCTCGTTCTGCTCGTACGCATACATTATTATGCAAAGAAAATATTTTAATGAAAATAAAAATTTTAATACTACTTTGATATTGATAGTACTTATTCCACGTATATCAAGATGCCTAGCATGATAACTCCATTGTCATATATTTCTCTATGTTCGCATTTCACTTCCACCAACCTGTATATATAATATTATAGAGACTTACCGTCCTAGGGTAGGAAGTATGTAAATATTGCATCCTTACCAAAAGTGAAGTGCCAAAACTATTATTTCTTCTAAACAAATTGTGCAACATTTTTAACTTACCAGCCTAGTATCCCGTCAAAAACTTGTCTAATAAAACAACCAGTAACAAGAACTAATTACTTTACATAATTTTTTAAATTATTCTATTCGTATAGTACCGACAGGAAAATATACCGTGTGTTCCAGCGAAAGTGTGACATAGGTATTTAACATGTGAAAACAGTTTTTTATAAATAAAAACTGACCGGCTAACAACTATGATACCACATTGCACATGACAATACTACATCCATTCCTACATCTTGTTGATTGCAATAAAATGTTGGAGAATTGAATGAAGAAGTATCTGGTTAGGTTAATCGCTATCAATGCTGAGTTGTTGATGACAACAAGGTAAAATACTCCTTTAATAAGTCAATTAAAATGATACCAATTTTTTAGGAAATTAATAATCTAATTCAATTCAATTTTTGACTGAGAAACATGGAAATTAATTTTGCGATTAAAAAAATCAATTTTATTCTGTTTAGTAATATACACATGTCATACTACCTACCCTTAAATTTATGACATTAACTTCCAAACCATCCTGTATAAAAATGAATGTTTGTCTATTTGTCCTCCATGCGTTACCATTCATCCGATTGTAATGAAACTTTAGTGAGTTACTTTTGATCACCCGAGAAAAAATATAGCAGGATCGCGATGTCAGTCCGCCATCTTAAAACAAAATGGCGGTTAGCTGTCTCAAAATTAACTGCACCGATTGCGTTCAAATTTAGTACAGTAACAGCTAAGAATCTAACTTAAGACATAGGCATATTAAAATGTTGGTTCGCCGTTTTAAACAAAATGGTGGCAATGATTGCGTTCTAATTTGGTACAGTATAATAGCTAAGGATCTGACTTGAAACATAATGACAGTTCGCCATCTTAAAACAAAATGGCAGCTTGCTATCTCAAAGTGTATATTGCATCGATTGAGTTAAAAATTTGTATAGTAACAGTAACAGATAAGGATCTAACTTAAGGTAGAAAATCCGTCGGTCATAAGCGTGCGTGATTTCGGTGTGAGGTGAGGTCGAAGCAGTCAAATAATCAGAATTAAATCATTAAAAATCGTAGATTTGGATGTAAATTACAAATCATAGGTATCCAATTAAATAAAAAATATAATTGAAACTTAAGTTTACACTGAAATGCAGTAATAGTACGTCAAAAACATAATTTTTCTTGAGACTGGAACCTTTTGCATGCGATTTCTCAACCATTATTGCGGTGACTCATATTTTTTATTTTTCTAATAAATACCTCAAATATCAAAGAATAACATATTCGTTTTCCAAATATGTGTTGGGTTATTATGATATAAAATTTTCTAATCGTTTAGTAAATCTACTAGTAACCTCCATATACGCAATGTATTTTAGCACGTTTTTGTGGCAACTTTAAATTCAATTATCTTCGTTATTTCAACGGTTACCTATAAATTTTAATTTTTATTCAAATTCTACGACTTGTAATGAATGCTGTATATTAATCATATTAATTTAAGGCCCAATTTTACCATTTCAATTTTAACATGCGGTTAGTAAACATGCGGTTAAATATAACATGAAGTTAACATGGAGTTACTGTCGCGAACGTTTTTCCACATAAATAGAAGGCTCCTAACTCCAAGTTTATGGATATTTCTCATTAGGTTGATATGGTTTTTTCATAATCAGTTGTATTTTATACAGATGGCAACATTGAATGTTGACAGGTGATTGATTCAAACCTCACTATTTTTCATTGTATATGTAATTTCAAGTAGGAACAATAAAGTTATTTATTCTTATTGCGTAAGTATTGTACACCGAGAATAAATATGTACGTAGGGAGTAATAATAAACAATAAATATAACTTATTTTTATAGTAGCATGACTGAAAAGCAAAAAACTGGAAAAAGAAGGATTGGAAATTTTTCTTCGGAGGAAGAATTTATTCTATGTAACAAAAAACTATTGTTGATTCCCCGACTTATCTGTTACATGTCGAATATCATCTTCAACCTCTTCCATAATGTTTTCAACGGTTCTTGAAGATAATCGAAATCTTTTAAAAAATTCTTTACCACTATATTTTTCAAAATGATTGGGCCTTATTCTTAATATTCTTGCTGCCCTTATAGGCACCTCTTCGTCATCGCTATATGCATTTACGTCATACGGATTCATTTTGTCTGTCAATTTTTTAGGTCAGGTTAGGTTAGTAAACACGAAGTTAAAATCTTAACCGGTATTTATTCCACAGGTTAAGATAACATGTACTTTAGCTTGAAGTTAAGGATAACACCAGTTGGAAAAACGATTTTTGTAGCTAACATGAAGTTAACTCCATGTTATATCTTAACATGGAGTTGGTTAAATTGGGCCTAAGTGATATTTTGGGTTGTCACTACCCATGGATTTACTACCTTAAGACATAGGTATAATGTCAGTTCGCCATCTTAAAACAAAATGATGGTCATATGTTTCAAAACCTACTTAACCAATTCAGAAGAATAAATACAAAATATTGTAATTTACAAACAAAGATTTATTTCTATTGTGTACACGGTACACCAGGGGTAGGTACGATTAGAAACAAATTTACTTGTCGAGTGTTTAATCCAAGAGTGTTTGTCCTATATTGGACGTAGAGTGCGCTCTATAGAATAGTGTTTCCGAACTGTACTGACAAGAAGCAAGAACAACAACTGTCAAATTCGTAAATTGTCATCTATCTATTTTGAAATAAAAAGGAAATAAATATGTTTTACAAGAGATGCATTTATTAAATTCGGTAATAAATAATATTAAACGTGATGTATACAGTACCCAGTGAAGAACAGTGACAAAAATTACAAACGATTTGACGTTTGTGAATCACAGGAATACCTTATATTTTGTAGGAACTGTGAAGCGTGAAGATAAAATTAATATTTATTGAGAACATTTCCTCTTCCACATTATATTTTTCTAAAATTGAAAATTAAATCAATTATGTCGAAAATGCCTCTTTAAAAATTATAATAACTATGTATTTATATAAAACATCTATTAATATAACCTATAGTCAGAAATCGACTTAACGAATAATTTACTCGTGAATGAATAAGGTATTAGCCTGATTTGGTATAAATGCTTTAAAATGGATTCCTAACCTCAAAAACTGAAAATGATTTTGTAGTAATCGCGCAAATATCATTGGATTCATGAAAATTGGTGAAAATGTGTATTTTGATGACATTATCACGGGGTTTAAATTTCAAAAGAAAATTCAAAATTTTACGGCCACAATCTCTATTTTCCCAAAAAGAAATGGCCGCCATTTTTTGCCAAATCATCGTAGAGCAATTTTTTTAAATTTCGAGTGTTTTTATGTACTTTTTTGTGAGCATATGGAATAAAATTCAAATTTATATTGCTAGCGATATTACAGTTTTAGAAACATAGTGTCAGTTGATTTATTTACTTTTTATTTTGAATATTTGGTATTGCAGATAATAGTTATTTATACGATAATGGAAGCTTCTTGATTGAAGGTTTATTATAAATAAAACACAATACTGGGATGCAGTCAATTTATTAAAAATCAATTAACCTCGACCGGTTTCTGCCCCACGTGAGTCATCTTCAGGAGGTGATATGTCTTGAAAAATTACAAAAGTATGTCATGACATGATATAAACAAAAATAAATAGATAAATAAATAATTAAAACATTAAAAAGTTTAGTCAGAAATTAAAAAATCGTGCACCTCAATGGACCTAAATGGACGGTAAAAAACGAATTCACTTGATTTTTAATAAATTGACTGCATCCCATCATTGTGTTTTATTTATAATAGTTATTTATGTTCCAATTTAGATAAAAGCATTATTACAGCAGTCATATTAATGTGACGAATTGTACGCCGAGTTCGTAGAACTTGTCGTGTAGTGTAATCACATGAGTGCTGTAATATGGTTTATCCCATGTGTGACGTACAAAATGTTATCTACGACTGCTAAAATTAATAAAAATTTATTTTAATTTGAAAATATATATTCTGACAATTATTGATAAAATATCAGTTTATAATTTTGATTTCAAATCAGAGCAAAAGAGGGTAGTAGGTAGGTATGGTTATACAGTCAGTTTATTTTAAGGTGATTCGAGCGTTGTAAAAATTCCATAAACTTTTAATGAAACATGAAAAAATCAGTTATTTACAGTTTCCCATATATTTCAAATTTCAATCGATTTGACCGTCTCTATCCCGAGATATTCACATTTAAATATGACATTTTTAACATGGTGGCTATAGGAAAAATGATGAATATATTGCATTAAATTCTTGACTCAAACCCATAAACTTTGTTTAAAATACTATTTAATTTAATGTGTGGTTATATATGAAAACGTATGCAAAGTATTATCAAAATTGACCGCATAGTTAACTCGGAAATAAATATTTTATGTTACGAACTTCAAAAAAATAACGGAAATGAAATGTAGAACTTGCACCGCTGTACTCTACGATAAATTTGAATTACCAAAAATTTTACAAATTAGGTTTCAATGTGGATGCGTTCGTATTTTATTTCTTATTAAATAATATATTAATAATAGTTTGGAGTAAACTGTCCAGTATAATTGTAAATTTTGTTCTTATTTAAAGATTTTGACACTTTGTACAGCAAAGTGACAGCTAACATTTGATGCTATGTTGTCAGTTGTCAGACGTAGAATGTTATTTTTAAAATTTTATATTAGATCATTATATTACTTACAAAAGCTACAATATATTAATTCATCTGTACATCGATTATTCATCTATTTATAATGTTTGAAATATTTTTAAAGCTTAAAATAATAGAATCATTTTGCTTATATAATTTATGTTTCAAAGTTGGTATGACAGTCAAATTAGCAACTCTTAATTGACATATAAATTATTTACTTTATTTACAGATAAATATTATATAATATAGTAATATATGTTGCCATAATTCTTCTTAACGGATGTTTGAAACATGTAATTGCAATTTTTAAAAGTTACAATACAAAGTTACATTTAAACCATGATTTGACTAGTCTGAACCGCTCGAACCACCTTAACGTGAAACATGAGATTATCATATCCATGGTTACGAATTTGACAGCAATGTATTAGAGCGTTCTTTTTAAAATGAAACATAGCGAATAAATTTGAATTTGTTAATTGGTGTCACACTGCTGCTACCTGGAAATACGATTTTTATATTTGAACAATTAAAAGTTTATGTTGAAAGCGTCTTATTGTTCAAAAATAATACAGTTAAATTGATTTCCTATATGTTTCATTTTAAAAAGAACGCTTTATAATTCATTGCTGTCAAAGTCGCAACCATGGAATGAAAAATCCCATGTTTCACGTTAAAGTAAACTCACTGTACACAATATGTTTAATACCAAACCATACAACCAGTTTTGTTTACAAATTCATTTTAAATTAGTAAGTTTTCACGTAATATTTATTTAATATCCTTTTGAAAATTATTTATTATGGGCCAATATTTTAAAATTTATTTATTCGAAGAATCAAATGTATGTAATAAATAGATTAACTTTAACATTGCTGTCAAATATTGACAACAAATGTAATGTAATACAAAAAATGCCTAGGTGATATAAGTAGTAAGTAAACGTACCATATACGTTTATATAAAAATAAAATCATTTAGCAAAAAAAATTATATTTAGACATTATAAATAACTAAAGGTAAAAGTATACCTTACTTAATACAGTATGTGTCACAATCTCAGAATAAAAATTAAAAGAGAGGTACTACTACTGATCATTGAATACGTATCAAAAATTTTCAAAACTCTTTGGTTTGTTATCAGTACATTTTGTATAGTATCTATACCGTTTAATTTTTATCCTGAAACTTTGAAACAACCTGTAAAAATGTTACTTAGTTTTTTTTTCAAAAATGTTTGATTTAAATAAGAATTATTCTTACGTAATTTTTTGTACATAGATTTATTCTATATGAAATAAATTAATAAAAGCATTTTTTAACCCAATTTAATATTTTGGGCTGGCGCCGTCCCTATGCCTATGTCCAACACAGTTCCAGCAATTCAGATTAGATATATTAATTATTCAACAATGAAAATTCAAATTAGTTTATTAGTAAAAACAAATCATTCATTGCTGAGACATCATGCGTAACTAGCCAAATTTTGAGCTTATATTTACCAAATTTTATCAAATACTCGTATATTAAATTAAACGTGAAGTAATATGCGAATGCTATTTTTTATGAAATTTAAAAAAACGGCTAGAAAAATATGTTTTTAATAATTTGTAACTAATTACAAACAAAATTCATTTGTTTCACAATAATTAAAAATATAATTATAAAATATTGCAAGCTCTTTTATAAGTACTAGACTTATAAACACAAATTTCAGATTATAAGTTCACATATTTCAATAACAAAGTCATAAATTTATATATTATAACGTTTCTATTTAAGTTTAATTTTAAGAGTTGATCCTAAAAATCTGAAATCGAAGCCACGCATGACGTTTCTTCATAGTTAAATAAATATCTACTTATTTAAATTTTAACCAAACATAATTTATTTTTCTTTGACTTACTTTATTTTTCCTTGTTTCCAATGAAATAAAAACACTAGATACTCTTAAATTGGTTCTCACTTCACAAATGATGTTAAAATCATGAAAATTTATTTATATACCACATTGGTTAACGTCTCCAACTAATTTATAGGATGATAAAATTTATCGTCAATTTATGTATCCATCCAGCCTTAGCACAAATAATTTGTTTTAATAACTTGCTCGCATGTCGAAAATTTAAAATTGCTGTAAAAAACTAGTTTTAGATAAACTATTAGCAGTAATTTTATGAATGCTATGAACTAAGTGATATGTTAAACTGAAATCAAGGAATGGATAGACAGATAATGTGAAAAGTTGCCGTCCTTTTATTTTTATATAATAACACATTCATTTTTTGTAATCGGTTTTTACATAAATTTACAGTGTTTTGAAATATTAAGAATTAAGAATGACATTATGACGACGAAATGAAAACGTTGTTCAAGAACAAACTAATACCCTAGAGCAGCTTGGATGTAATTTTACTTTCATATTTACAAATAGGAATATGAACAGTTTTGAAATAATGGGCTACTTCGTGGCCTCTTCAAATAATGGCAATGTCTTATCAAAATGGGTAACAGTGAACAGTGCAATTGAACTGACAGAAGGCCTATTGATGTATTTGTCATATAATTTAAAATTATATTTTTGATTATTCACATCATCTGTCATCTGTCAAAAAGAGGCCAATAAAAATGCAGAATATTGAATTCCACAGCCAATCAAAATGAGTAGACTTGATTATTTTGTACTAGTAAGGTTGTGTGTCGACTTATTTCACTACTAGTACTTATGGTGACTATTTAACAAATGAACATTTTTATTAGGGAGTGTCTAACGCCACACAGCGTGAACCTACCGTGAACCTACCGTGAACCTAGCATGAACCTAGCGTGAACCTAGCGTGATCGATTTATGTTGGACTCAAGAAGGGTTTTGTTAGCATAGATTAGTTTATGTCAAAAAAACGGATTTCTGTTGGACTCAAATAGGGTTTTGTTAGCATAGATTAGATTATGTCAAAAAACGGATTTCTGTTGGACTCAAGTAGGGTTTTGTTAGCATAGATTAGTTTATGTCAAGAAAACGGAGTTCTGTTGGACTCAAGAAGGGTTTTGTTAGCATAGATTAGTTTATGTCAAAAAAAACGGAGTTCTGTTGGACTCAAGAAGGGTTTTGTTAGCATAGATTAGTTTATGTCAAAAAACGGTTCACGAGGTTCACGGTAGGTGCATGCATGACTTTAATGTAGACACTTCAAAGTTTCTCGTCCTCGAAGATTCATCGATATCGATTGAAAATACACCGAGTTATGGCAGTTTGAAAATGGTCGATATTTTTACGAATTTCAAGTGTTTCATTTTTTTTCGCCAGTGTATTAATTGTTAGTGAAAAATATTCTAGTATAACCGTTATACTATATTGATGAGACCAAATAAGGTGGAAACACGTGTCTGTAGTTACCGCCGCTCTACTGAGTACTTAGTATCTAGTTCGAACCAAGAACTCCTATACAATCAGTAGCGGTCCGAATTAAAATCAAAGATTCTTTTTCACTAACAGTTAATATCAAACAAGATATTCAATTGTTTTCTTTCATGGCACTCTTGTAAAAATCAGATTTAAATTAAATTATCATAATTTTCAATAGCGTTTTCCTCATGTTTTTGTTATGCAAAAGTATGAAACTAATATCTCGTTGAATTCAGAAAAAAATACTGTATCTAATAAGCAAATGAAAAAGATAGGTCCCCATTTGAAATAAGACAGTTGCACTCCATAGTTTGAGAACCACTAGTCTAAAAATAATCTAACATATTTTTTGCTAATTTAACCAATTTCGTATCTCTTAGTCTTCTCGAGATAACAATGGTGCGCCACTTAAAATGAACACCCAGATGAGTAATTTCCTAGTAATTTCTGTAAAACCACAGTAAAAGTAGTAAATATTGAGGTACTAGGGGAAAAGAGATGGGATGAGATTTTACCCTATTTATTGATAATTTCTGCGAAAATACATGCTTATAATAATTTAATAATTAACAATAAAATTATACAAATTGCAAATAATATACATCAGGTTTTCGCTAAATACCAAACTTAGATCTTGAAAATGATAAATTAATTTTTTGAAATTCCACATTATATTCTTCTTTATCTTAGTAGGAAAGGGTTGCTATCTTTGCATAATATTCTTTTTACCTCTCGCCTCATATTCTATAAGAGAGGTATTGTAATGGGTCAAAATTTTCGAGTATGAGTTTTTGGTGGATAAGCACGTTTCAGGGTCTCTAGAATACGAATTTACTATTTTCACGATGATGTCTGTGTGTGTAAGTGTGTGTGTGTGTGTGTGTGTGTGTAAGTGTGTGTGTGTGTGTGTGTGTGTGTGTGTGTGTGTGTGTGTGTGTGTGTGTGTGTGTGTGTGCGTGTGTGTGTGTGTGTGTGTGTGTGTGTGTGTGTGTGTGTGCGTTTGTATGAACCGACGATTTTTCGTCCACGATAACTTAAAAAGTATCAAACCGTTTATAACCAAATTTCATATTTAAGGTTTTAATAAGTATCTTAATCCGCAAACCGGAAGTAGTACTTTTAGAAGTTTGGAAAAGTTTTCCTTAAATATATTGGTACATTATTTATTTATGACAATTTTTGCAATTAAAAATATAAGAAATTGTGATTATCTATGTGTACAGTTAATTATAAATACAAATTGCTGAATCTGGAAGTATTTAACAATAAAATAAAGTACCTACAATTAATATTCTATTTTTTTGAAATTCCAGTATCTTGTTGTCCATGATATAAAATTTGTTTCTACATAAAATTTGAATTATTATGACAGTGACAGTACAGTTGACATCTTTTGCTTGCATATTGGTTTACATTATCGTTTACATATTACATGAACATGAAACTATTAAAATGTAAGTAAAACTATTTATTAGATTAGCAGAATAAGAAGAATTAGGCGAGAGGTCGTGTGGTGGCCACAGCAGATTTTTTATAGAAGATTTTGTGTAATAATAATTGTAGAATCAAAAAATATTATTCTTTTTGCTGGAACCTTTCTTTAGCGTCTTTTTGAAAACGAAATCATTGCCTACATTACCTTGTAGTCTCGCTTGTGGTCTTTTAACTCTTTTTCAATTAATTTTTTTATTGGAAGTAGTACATTTATGTGAAATTTACAAAAATATTTAAATAAGAGGTTAAAAAATATTATATCAGTTTTCGTAATATACACTCGAGGAAAAAATTAGGGGAAAATTTTTGTTTTGACGAAAAATGTCAAATTTTCAAACCTTGATAACTCGGTTGCATTTCACCCAAAATCAATAATCCTTTGGGTTTTAAAAAGATCAAAGTCTTCTCTTTCGAATGGAAAGCCACATTCGATACATCCCATGTCCCGTAAACCACCATAGAAAAAAAAATGTTTTTGACTGAAAAAAATGTCCAACTTTAACAACTTGCACGGAGTACAAAAAAATTGTAGACCATATTCAAGGCAAGGACATTAAAGTTCACACAATTTCCTTTAAAGTTCAAAAAAGAACGTTTCTACGATGATGATTTATGAGCATTTGAAATTTAAAGTATCATAAGAATGTCATGTTTAGTATCGCGTGTTTCCTCCGCGTTGCCTACGCACTTCTGCACAACGCTCTCGCATGTTGATGAGACGACGAATTCCGCTATCGGTACCAACTCACAAAAAAAAATTAAAAACCTATGGAAAATTATAGGCTAATTATAGGCTAATTAAATGCCTCATCCCCCAATTTTAGGCACTTTAATTTTTTTGCAATAAAAAGTTCCGCTAGCGGAAGGAATGCCAGCGGAACTTACGGTAGTAACAACATAATCTTACTGGAACTTAGTTGATAATTAAAGGCTATTTATAGGCTCCACAATTGACGTCTCACTATCCCAGTTGGACCTTGCCCCCGACTAACGGCTCACTGTAGTCCCAAAGGCGCGCGCAGCGCAAGTTGGAGCGCGGAGCGCGCAGTCCTCGAGTTATTTTTTAAAGTGCGCCGCAGGCTAACCTAAAAACATGGTTGTACCCACGGTTACTAGAAGATAGGTTGGGACACTTGAGCTGTCAGTGTGGTCATGAAAAGTCACTTTCTAGTGTGCTTTGAGAGGGTGGAATGATGCAGTAGAGATACCTATCGAATATTTGATTAACTAGATGACATTAAATGTATTATGTCAAATTTTTGATAAAGCTCTTGAATAGGACTACTAGATAAAAAATATATTATTTATTCTATTTACATTGAAATAAACATTTGTCTCCACTGCTCCAATCTTATGCTACATTTGGGTACCGAAAACAGTGATACTTTTTCTTCACAAGATTTATATCCAGTGGTATAATGGGGGTACGGAGCATTTACTCATATTGCTATTTTAAAATTGTGACAAAATGTCAAAATATAGAATATTTGCTATTAATATATGTTTACATACTTACTTACAAATGTTTGATTTTTTTGTGAATCTAAATAATGTGTTAGTACTTATATGTATTTATGCGCGTTCAAATATGAAATTTCTGTTTGAAATTTTACTGACAAACCGGGTGGAATAATGCACTAGTGACATCTCTTGTCTATGTATTGAACTAATTTTAGAAGGAAAAAATGTGACCATTTGTTTATAATGGTAACTATAGGAAGTGTCCCAACATATCTTCTAGGAACCGTGGTTGTACCAAAACCATTGTATCAGTGCCACTGACAATTTTTCGTTGTCGGTACTCCATGTAATCTCGGCTACTTTCCCTCAACAAGTATCTTAAATATTTATTTAAGACATTGTCCTATATTAAGTTTATATAATATACCATTCTGGAGCCTATAAATAGCCTTTAATTATCAACTAAGTTCCAATAAGTTTTTGTTGTTACTACCTAAGTTCCGCTGGCATTCCTTCCGCTAGCGGAATTTTTTATTGCAAACTGAAGATCGGCTCACACAGCTGTAAAGTAGAGATTTTGAGCTTTTGAAAACTCTCCTTTTCATCTATATTGGCTCATACCCATCGGAGTTATTAGTTCTTTTTGAACTTTAAAGGAAATTGTATGACCTTTAATGTCCTTGCCTTGAATATGGTCTACAATTTTTTTTGTACTCCGTACAAGTTGTTAAAGTTGGACATTTTTTTCAGTCAAAAACATTTTTTTTTCTATGGTGGTTTACGGAACATGAGATGTATCGAATGTGGCTTTCAGGTACACCATTCGAAAGAGGAGACTATGATCTTTTTAAAACCTAAAGGATTATTGATTTTGGGTCAAATGCAACCGAGTTATCAAGGTTTGAAAATTTGACATTTTTTCCTCGAGTGTATAATCACACAAAATACTTATACTTATTAAAAAATTTATAAATGATCTTTAAAAAGTACCCTTATCTTCCGTAAATAATATAAAAAATCTGTTGTGGACACCACATGACTTTCTTGTACGCCCATTACACTGTTCATACTTTTCTTAATAACTAAAATATAGAATAATATAAAAATATAATAACCGTATTTGATTTATGCGGAAAATACCAAAAAATACCTAGAGTAAAGTGCCCTTTTCGGACGATCGCAACCAAAAATATGAGTTGATCAACTAGATGCAACACATGATTCTCAAATACAAAATTTCAACTTTCTACGACATACCGTTTTTTAATAATTCGAAAAATACCAAATAGTGCCCCTTTGGCACGGACGATCGCAACCAAAAATAGGAGGTGCATAACTAGATGCTATAACAGTCCTAAATACAAAATTTCAACTTTCTACATCTAAGCGTATTTGAGTTATGCGACATACATACGTCCGTACGTCAGTCCGTCCATACGTACAGACGTCACGAAGAAACTAGTCATAATGGATTCAGAAAAGGTAAAAGCTTAATCGTATCATCAACGACAGTGATGTTAAAACAAATCAACAATTTTATCTGTCAATTAGTTGACAGTTCGCATATTATGAAAGGTTTTGAAGTTATTGTGATTGTACGATATCTAAGTACGAGTATTAAGTTCGTATAACTAATGAATTATAAGTATCTAAGGTATTATAAGTAACTAATGTATTATGTTGTTTAATTATCAATAAATGTTGCAATTATGTACTTGAAAATTCTATTTAAAATACAGGTTTTTAGTTCATATTTTGCAAATTTTCCATACAACGTAGGACCACTAGCGCTGCTCAGTGCGCTGTTGCCAGTATGAAGACTTCGGTGTCCGGATTGATGAGCGCTGCTAGGCGTGATCACTCGGTAGCCATCTTTGATGTAACGTGTAATGTTGGTTGCAGCCTAGCGGTAATATTTACTTTTACTGAAATCTTCAATGCCACAATTTTCAAACAAAATAATGAAATATTTAATAAAAACTATGGACATTATATTATGAGGCGCCGTTTGTGTGAAAATTAAAAGATAATAAAATAAGCATAATTCATTGCAAACACTTAAGATTTCATGTATTATAGCATAAACTTGTTAAATATATAACATAAACTATGTTTTAACGTGTTAATATATGTTTTTTCTGCTTAATATAATAGTATATTATTTAACGAGCATATAATGTAGGTTATATTACACGAAGATGAAAATTAGAACACGAGCCATAGGCGAGTGTTCTAATCATCCGAGTGTAATATAACCATTATATGCGAGTCAAATACTATACTTTATCTACAACTACTTGTAAATGAACTTGGTGTTGTATAATTTTACCTACATCTGTCATCGATTAACAAGCAATAATCACTACGCTTACCTACTACAACTCTGAGAAAATGCTTGCTAGAATAATTTATTTACTTACAAAATTAATGTACAATTACTACAATTTGTGAAATTCATAAAAATATCAAAATTTACTGTTTTTAGCAATGGTAGAAACACACAAATGAGCAACAAATCTAATGACACCGCTTTTGCTGCTTCTCGTATCTCTAGAGGTGAATATATTATTTCACTATTAATACAATACAATAGAATACTATTTGTTGCAGTTAAATGGTTTGTTGTATCAATCTACACATAACCTTACTTATTATCTGTCATCGACCAACAAGCATCAGACAAATGCTTGCTTTATATTGGTTGAATCAAGCGTGGAATATGAAATTTCATATTACACGCTATGTAAGTTCGAATGAATAATTGCCATAATTCGCGAGTTGAATACTATGCTTTTTCCACGACCATTCAACAAAACTTTTTAAAGAAAATAATAAATTTTTGAGGTTCATTATAAACGTCAAACAGTAGTTTCTAAGCAACATGAATTAACACAATTTTATTTAACATTTTTAATTTACAAAATAAATAATAATATTGTTTACTTCCATTTTAAATTAAAAGTATTTTGCACTCATCCACTGTGCTCTCCTTACGGATTATCTAAAAAAATTCATAACCTTAAAAGTCAAATTTTTGTAGTTACGTGTTACGTTGACTGTCACTGGATGGCAATAGTATTCAATCAGTGATGAGTGCTCTGCGTATTTAAAACTACGTCGCCCCACTCTGATTGGCTTAAAAACTGATGAATAATGGCGTTTCTATAGCAACCATAATCTGATTGGCTTAAAAGTGCTGAATAATGATTCATATTCTTTACATTATAATAATGAACCATCTAATCTATCTAAAAACGTATATATAATTGATGTTTTACTTAATGGTCGTGGCAAAACATATATTAACACGTTAAATCATAGTTTATGTTATATATTTAACAAGTTTATGCTATAATACATGAAATCTTAAGTGTTTGCAATGAATTATGCTTATTTTATTATGTTTTAATTTTGACACAAACGGCGCCTCATATTATCTGTTTATGTTTAAAGACAAATTAGTATTATTCTACACATTTAAATTAAATAAATGTATTGTAATATTATCTAAATTGCAATAAACTTATGAATATCGCAGATTATCATACTTTTTCGATTATCGTATCGCTGATTATCATATACGATTAATACGACTATTACGCGATTGATAATTTTAACTTTAACGGTTGTTAACTTACCGGTTTAACTAGTATTAATAAAGGCATACATTTAAAATTATTTTGTAATATTTTTAAAAAATACTCGTATTTTATGAAGGTAATAATAGTATATTATTTAACGAGTAAATAATGTATACATTCTAATATGCAGTATATTTAGTTATACATGTAAGATATTATTAAATATCCGTAGATATTAAATGAGAGTTATTAAATTTCCTTAGATATTAAATAATAGTTATTTAAATATATGCGTATATTTGAAGAAGTTGATTAAATATACGTATAGTTATGTTTAATATACAGTTTTTAAACTTAAATATATATTATTTAAATATATGCGAATATTAACCATCAATATATGTTTATAATAGTTTTAACTATATATTTTGTAATATTAAATATTTACATATTTATACTAAAAATATCAATGTTAAATATGCAATTTTTAATATCCATTTCTCTCAGTGTAGGCTATAATTAATGAGGAAGAAAGTTTGTTCACGAGCCGAAGGCGAGTGTATAAATCATCCGAGTTAATTATAGCCATTATTTTCGAGTCAAATACGACGTTTTATCTACAACTTTTTAAATATAACAACATTTTCTTACTACAAATTTGTATTGATATTAACTTAACCTCAAACTTTGGTATGATGACAATTTATCCGAGTAATTTAGAACTATTATGGGCTAGTCATATACAGCGTTTTACAAATTTTTATTATTTTTACTGTTTCTGCTTACAACGTCATAATATGATAACTTGATGTAACAGATGTGATGGCAGTTTGACAGTTCGAGAGAATAAAGTAGGTACTCATTATTTAACAGTGTGAAATAATGAATTCATTATTTTATAATGTGTCCTTATGGAGGGGTTTATTATACTACTTTCACGTATATAATGAATACATTATTCTATTGTTGTAGATAAAATACTTTACTTTGTTTATAAAAAATAATCGTACGATTGTTTAATATGTCGTAATCGTTATCGCAATAGTGCTAATCGTTTTAGTACTAAATTTATAAACAATATTATAGTTCAAGAATATAGTATTTTTTGAAAATTTTGTTATACTTTGTTATAAACTACAATTAATACTTATTATGAATAATAATATAGGTATAGTCCGTCCCAAACTTCTTTGCCGTTACGTCATACCTGTAGTTCGTATGAATCAATTTGAAATTATGGCGGGAAAATTATATTTTGATATAAACTATATTATGTAAATATTTGGAATAACTATATAAATTTAATAATAAATAAATACCTCTAGAACAGCTGACACGGGAATAAGTAATTCCCCTTTTTCTTTTTCAGCAGTAAAATATTGGTACAAATTCAAGACAATCTGAATTGTTTGTTTATTATTGCGTTTGCCGGGCATATTTATAAATATTATTATAAATATCTATATGGAAACAGCTAATGGATGCATAAAACAACGATATACCTATGTTAAATTATTTAATCACAGTGAAAATAGTTTTTATTTGTTTGACAGTTTCAAAATTTACAATACATATTTCATAAAACAATATGAAAAACAGCCTACTCAAATAACAAATTGCTGGTATATCAACAATATAATTATACGTTTTCTATTTCTTTCTTTTTCTACTTCATAATAAAAACAAAGAACAAAACTTCACGTAACAGTATCAATACTTCGCAAATTTCGAATGACATACGTGTTTCAACTAAATATATGACAGTAATAAGATAGAAAGAGTAAGACAATGTATTCTTTAGTTATTCTTGAAAATAAAATAATGACGTCACGGCAAAGAAGTTTGGGACGGACTTTATCACATTAATATTCGTAAAAAACTAATACGTGAAAGAAGGTAATCCATAAAACAAATAAAAATAAAAATGATTTTTTAAAGTAAAATTTAATCATTGTTGCATTTTAATTATTATTAAAATTGCACAATTATAACAAATATAATACAATAATTATAAAGAAAACAAACAATAAAGAAATATGAAAATGAACATTACAGAATATGGTTATTGAGCTTTAAAAATAATTGTTTTAGTCAACAGTTGCCGGACGTTAACACCCATAAGCAACACTGTCCAACAAATTTAATAAACTTGTATGGTAAAATAAGAATAAAATATTAATTTAACCAATCGAGAAAAATGTGAATTGTAGGATTTGTGTTCGTCAAACATTCCAAAAAATACAAAGAGGTATTAGTTTTGGTCTGTACAAAGTTTTATAGTTAATAAATAAATTTTGTGTCATAAGTTTTGAACAATAAAAGCTTACTTACGAAACGTTTTTGATGTATTTTTAATCTGACAGTCCGAAATAATACATTTTGCCGGCATTGCCTCTATAACTCTTCTTATGTCCGAGTCGCCAGAGACAGAGATACTACGGTTATTGGAATATTTCAATAAGAATGCGAACTTAGTGGTAAAATTTTGTACTTAAACAACGGTGCACTTATGACTGATTTGCACGTTGTTGTATGGACATTAAGTTATTAAAAGTGAATTTGTTTAATATTTGAACATATTTAGAAAGGTATTGAGTTTAAAATTTGTTCATTGTAGGTAGGTAGTTTATTTGTTGTGTAAATATAAATTAACTTACTATTTATTGCATACTTTATATGATTTATATTTTGTACACAACTAAACTAGAAAGATAATAGAATTAATACATTAAATATAACTAAAATGAATAAAAATGTTAGTGGAACTAATATTGATGTTAATATATAACTATTATTTAATACTACACTAAACAAAATATAAACAGAGAAAAATCACATTTGAATTTTTAAAACAATCTTGTTTTAAAAATTTTGTAGACAAAATTATTACAATTGTTGTAAAATAAAATGCAATATTTACGAAATTTTAATATCGTTGTTGCAAAAATTTGTAAAGAATTGTTTTTAACGGGTTGTTTTTCAAATATACATAACTTTAGAAAAATTTAAAACAATGTTTATTATATTTTAAAATATTGCACATGACAAGATATATCTTAATATTGTTTTAGTATGTTTACTACAAAGTAATAAAGTATATAACTATTGTGGAGAATTTTGAAACAATTTAAGAAAGTATTTCTTAAAACATTATATAGAATTTATTTTAAATCGATTAATTGAGATTTTATTATAATATTGTTTGAAATATTTTAACAGTGTTTTTAATTATAAATACTTTTTTAAATATTCCTTTTATAAATTGTAGATATATTTCCAACAATATGAACAAGTACTAAAAACGAGTTATTTTATTCTTTAAAACAATGTTAGTGTTTTTAAATGAAATTGTTATCATTTACATTTACGTTGTAGTTCAAACATCCACAATTATATTATATATTAAAACAATTTGATTTATACCTACTAGAACTGCGTAGTTCATTTAGTTGATGAACGTGTTTTGACCAGACCCAACCAGGGTTGTTCATCTACGCGTAAAGTATTATTTTCTACGGTTCAATGTTTACTCTGAATCCGTCCTGTAGTTGTAATGTACCTACTTTAGTCATTTCTCACCTCATAGAGCGATCTTATGTATTTCTTACTGGCAGTGCCGTAGTGTTAATGGTTAATTTCGAACTATTATAGGAAATTGTAAGTATCATTCTTGTGTGTAAAAAATGTGTCTACAGTATAAGTTCTTACTTTCAGTAAAAATGGATGAATATGTAAAGAAAATTCTAACCGAATGGAGCATGGAGGGATACATTGAAAACTTCAGCGGTAAGTTTTCTATAATATTTATATTTGTTTGAGAAATTGAATATAAATGAAAACACCAGTTCCAGTACCTACAATATCTATTTTTGATTTGGAATCGGCGTCAGCGGCAACATCAGGAACAGGAACTAGTGACTACGAAACATCATAGTGGATTAACCGGTGAGTAGATTTTTTATTTAAAATTTATTAAATAAATAAAAAAATTAATTAGTTTCCTTAAACTTTATTTAGAATGTTATCATTTGTACTACTTGTAGTTCAATAATAGTTTGGTATAAAAATTAATATTTACTGAAAAAAAGTGAGAAAAAAAGTGAGATTATGATATTCATTTTGTTAAATTTTCAGATGGCAGAGTAAGTATTTGTTGCTCCAAGATACTGCAACTGATTTTTATTTAATTTGTTTTTTCTTCATTTGTGTACCTATGTTTTGTATTCCTCTATTAATGTAATTTAATGTGTTTTGTATTCTTTTGTAATATTTATAAATAAAATAATTTATAAATAATTATTTGTAATACCTGCCACCTACCTATTTAATACAATATTTTTCTAAAATCTAACACAATTTCTCAATAGATTTTCATAATATTGTATTAAAATCTAAAATAATATTCTATATAAATATTAAACAATTTCTCAAATATATTAATACAGTATACTAAAATCTAACACAATTTCTCCAATTTATTAATTCAATATTGTACTAAAATGTAAAATCCGAGGTAAAATCTGAAACAATTATGAATATATTTCTACAATATTGTAGGAAGATTTTATACAATTATTCAGATATTTAGAAACATATTTTAAAGTATTTGACTAAGGCTGTTCCGTAAAGTTTAATGTAGTTCTTTTACTTTTTTAAAGACATTATTTTTAAAAGTGAAACAAAAAGGTAACTACAATATTGTAGACATTTTTAAAACAATTTGTGTCTGTCCCTATTTTTATTACTATTTGTAGTGCAGAAGTAGACAATTGTTTTAGTATATTCTACAATTTTTTCCCTGTGAGATAACCTAACAACCACTTGCTAAATAATGTACTTAAAATGGAAAATAAAAACAAATATACTACCAAAACTACAACAATAGAAAACATCCTACAATATTCTATCAAAATTAGTAGCATACACTATACACATAATGAAAACTCCATACAGAAGAAAAATATAACAAAATAATACACACTGCAATGTTATGCTTATGGAAGCCAAAGTAAAGTGCACCGTTGTTCAGAATTTCACATAGGTGAACAGCGCCATCTTTTAGTATTGCAATATCCCAATATAGGCCAGTCAACATCGACACAAAAAATCGCTAAATTCGCCAAACGTGATGTATCTCTGATTTGTTAGTTGTTGTTTGGACCCATTAGGGCTATAGTCCAGTCATTAGAGACATAAAAAAGGTGTTTTCGTGCAAAAGGTTGAGGAGTTTTGAAACTTGGTAGGATTGTAGACTAGGTAGCCCTAAGTATGCCCCTAAGTTTGCGACCTCGAGCGACCGCCGCCATCTTGAAAAAATGGCGCCCAAAATCAGTTTTTGGTATATAGCTCCGTTCCTGTAGATTTTAGAGAAAAAGTTTCTTTACAAAAGTGCAATAAGAATCAGAATTCACGATTCTGGCTATATTGCTCAAAATAAAAATCTGAAATTTTACATTAGTAACGACAAAGCATTGTTGAATTGAAAAATTCAAACTATATATTGTTCCGACAACAATTAGAGATAAAAAGAAATTAAACACTAGAATTTCGTGAGGATATCATGAATGAACTATAAAAGTTATCATTGAATTTAAAGATAAAATGAGTAGAACATAGATGTAAAAAGGGCGGAAAAACAATAAAACTATAATTTTATCAACATAATTGCCATAAACTCTATCTAAACTTGTACAATTTTTGCTGATTTTTGCATAATTATTAAAGCCAAACTAATTACATTAATTAAAGATTTTGAAGATTCCGCCGTTTTAGTATGCTTCTTTAATCTAAATACAAAAATTGAACATCATACGTATAACAGTATTAGATTGAGATCCTCACAAAAATTACTCGTTTTTCAATGCGTATTATTGCCATGCAATAGGCTCTTAATACTTTAGGAGTTACAGGGCCGAATAATGAACTGAATTTTTAAAAATCGCAGAAAAGCAGCATTTGCATGCAATGTTGTGCCAAGTTGGTTTTCCCAGACATTATTCTATTAGATACATTATTTGAAAAACTTCTGGAGGCATTACTAAGTTCGAAATTTAAGGTTTTTTTCGGAGAGAAAATACTAAAATTCTGGTAATATTTTAATTTTTTGTGTTTAATGAACTCTAATTTCTAAACGAATGTAAATATCGAATTTCGGTTTCCGGCATTAGATTCCTTGAAAATTTCTCTGTCAGATACATTATCTTCATTTTTTTTTAAAGTCCTTAATTAAGCCAAAATTGAGACTTTTTCTTCAGGAGAAAATAGTAGAATTTTATTATTTTTTCTATTTACTGTTTTTAATCAACTATAATTTCTTAACGGGTTACGATATTGAATTCTGGTGTCCGGCATTGGATTCCTTAAAAATTTCTCTTTCAGATACATTATCTTAAATTTTGTTGGAGTTCTTGATTAAGCCAAAATGGAGAATTTTTCTTTGGGAGAAAATAGTAGAATTTTATTATTTTTTATTTTAGCTGTTTTTAATCAACTATAATTTCTTAACGGGTTATGATATCGACTTCCCGGTTCCGGCATTGGATTTCTTAGACATTTATCTATTTTTTCTTTCTTTACAAAATTGTGTTGAAACCAGGGTCCGAAAAATGTTGATAATAATAATGTTGATAGAAAAATGTCTCTGGAATCGAAGCTAGAAATCAAAAGTCGATATTTTTACCTGAAAAAATTAATTATAACCGTTTACGAGACACACGTGAAAAATTCAAGAAATGGATATGCGACTCGCAATACACATCCCCTGTAAGACTCCGGGTGTTGCTAGAATTTCGGTTCGGTAGAGAATGATCTAAAGAAGACAACATATTATGCGACCCATCTTTTTTTGTCTTAGCGTCCGATCTAGTAGGCTTAATCATCAGGGGTGGTGTGATAACGAGTTGACAAAAGCATGAGTTTTCATTACTTAATTGCAAGGAACAACTTTAGGTACACTAATTGGCACATAATTGGCACAACATTGCATGCAAATGCTGCTTTTCTGCGATTTTTAAAAATTCAGTTCATTATTCGGCCCTGTAACTCCTAAAGTATTAACCTGAAAAAAAAGTATAAGAACAATTTTGTAGCAAATTTAGTCCTCTACAACTTTTGTATAGAAACTTTTTCTCTATTTTGGGCGCCATTTTTCCAAGATGGCGGCGGGAGCGGCGGTCGCTCGAGGTCGCAAACTTAGGGGCATACTTAGGTCTACCTAGTCTACAATCCTACCAAGTTTCAAAACTCCTCAACCTTTTGCATGCAAAAAGTCTCTAATGACTGGACTACTATGTATACCCAAGTTTGCAACTCTCAAAAAGTTGTGAAAAAAATTTTATACACGAAAAACCGCAAAATTTTTGGACTTGTTTCAGATTCTGCTCTATATCTCCTAATCCATGCATTTTTCGGCGAAAGCTGTTATATACGTTTTTTAAGAGCATTAACTTTGTGACAAATTAAGCCCAACCGGGGCTATAGGTCAATTGGTTACCGAATTACGGCACTTTTAAAATAGGCCAGTTTTTCCAAAAATTTAAAATTTTAGTTTTAGACCTTCTTTGGACCGAAATTGCGTCGAAACCATTGATCCTATGAGTATAACTTGTAGAATATATTTGTAGGCAATTTAATTAGCTTTAAATTAGGCGCAGAGCGGGGTCTGTAAGCCTCGTAGTTCTCTCAAACACACAAAAAAAAACCTATATAAGGTAAAATCGCATTTTTCCATAAATGTTCCATATCCTTTCCTATCTTTTGTTTTTTGGTTGGGTAAAGAAGGCATTACCTATATTAAATTTTTTAGAAGGCCCTTGATAGACCAAAATTTAATTATTATCTCCAAGTAAAAATTGCAAAATTTCAGAATTTTAAATATTTTTTGTGTTTAATCAACTCTACTTTCTGAACGGATAAAGATATTGATTTCCGGTTGGCAGCATTGGATTCCTTGGACATTTTTATGTAAGATACATTCTACTATTTTTTTTGAAGGGCCTTTTATAAGCCGTAATTATTTTCTCCGAGAGAAAATTGTAAAATAGAATTTTAAAAGTTTCTTGTGTTTCATCAACTTTAATTTCTGAACGGAACAAGATATCGACTTCCGGTTTTCGGCATTTGATTCCTCAGATATTTTAATGTAAGATACATTATATTAAATTTTTTAAATGCAAAATTTAACTATTATCTTCAAGTGAAAATTGCAAAATTTCAGAATTTTAAATATTTTTGTGTTTAATCAACTCTACTTTCTGTATGGATAAAGATATTGACTTCAGGTTGGCAGCATTGGATTCCTTGGACATTTTTAGATATTTTAATGTAAGATACATCATACTGTTTTTTTAAAGGGAAATACAAAAATTTCGCCTCGCTTCGCGTTTACATAAGTAGTATTAGTTTTCATTATTTGAATTCGATTATGTATTTATATAATTCACATTTACAAATAATTAGTTTATGTTGAATTTAAATTTATCTCAAGGTAATATATTTATAATTAATAAATATAAGCAATATCTCAAAATCAATATGTATTTATAGCGGCAAACTTATGGTGGGATTCTGATCAAATCTGTAGAAACTACAGATCTATAAAACTGTAAATATTAAACAAAATCGCAATGAAATTTATAAGCATAAGAACATTTGTATATTTGTCAACAAATATTGATGTCAACAGATTTGAATAGAATCCCACCATTAGTGTCGCGGCGTATATAGGGTTCCAGCGACCCTGGGTATATACAATATTTTATTCAATTTTGACGAAGTTATTTCAAAAATATTTATTTTATTGTAATAATCTAAGTAGCCGTCCGTGAGAAGTTGTCATTGTTTGTTAAAAATTTTGAGCAAATAAATAACGTCAGAATAATTTAACAATGTGTTGAAGTTCACAAGTATAAATATACTTTTATTTAAAATTGTTGCTATGGAGTAAAATAAAAAAATTAATCTTATTTGTAACATCTGAAGATTATAACTCCTAAACAAAGCGTTTGCAAGAAAATCTGCAAATTAATTTTTCTACGATCGGTGTTAAAAGTAGGATTTTTAAACTTTATTTGGTTACTTTAAAATGAACAATTGCAGACCAATGCATTTTTGGAAGACCGTTGTTAATAGTGACGGTCTGAAAATATTTTCAACCCGCTGCTTATAAAAATCTGTTCCAGTAGCAGTAATAATAAATAATTTAATAGAATTTGGTTAAATTTATATTAATATTATAATTTCTATTCAAAATTCTGTCAAGTTTGTTTTTTCAAAATCGGCATGAAAATCGTCATTTCCAGACTAATTTGCGTCATGAAAGTAAGATTTTCATGACTAGGCATGAAAATTTTTACTTTCAACTTTGTTTACTTGTCATGACAACTTTTTCTAAAATTTGTCACAGCTCTGATGATTTGTCACAGCTCTGATGATTTGTCACAGCTCTGATGATTTATGCAAACCTAATTTTTTTTATAATTTTAAGCTTAATTGCCGATTTTTAAAAAATAGAATACATCACGCGTCATAAAAATGTCTTTGCTTGACTCGGAGGCTTTGAAGAAATGCTCGGACGCTGCGCATCCTCGCATTCTTCAAACGCCTCCTCGTCTGCAATGAAACATTTTCATGACTTGTAATGTAATATACTATTATATTTATGAAAAGATGAACGTCGGCGTTGTAGGAAATAAAGATTTGTTGACTGTATCCCCGAATATTTCTTATCCATATTATATATTTATGTTTGTTGTATTGTTTTTCTGCATTCAAAATTTTAGCTTTCGTAGATGTGCTGATATAGATAAAAATTTACAAAATTCATATTTATTGTTTATAAAAATCAATTAATCGTAGAAAAAATATTGTGTATACTTCTGGCTTCTACAATTTGTAGCCTGAATCTGCAAAAGGCTACTTTCAGCCCTTAGCATACAAATAACAATTTTGTTTTTTTGTTTTAAGGTCATACTTTCATATTTTTGGCTACTTAACCCTGAAGAAACATCCTGTATATAAGAAAAGATGGATTTATGCTCACAAAATTAAAAAATATGAATAAGAATAGTGTGTGATGAGTCGATTTATGAATTTTTGCTACAGGCATAATATCTTTTTATTTCACATTTATTCTTATTTTTCAGATAGACGTGTCAAGCTAAATACAAAAAAATTGTTAGTTAAATTATTTCTATATGTTTGCGGGTAGAATAGATACATCTTTTAACAAAAAACATAAATGTCAAGTACTAACTTTCTTCCTCAATTGTCTGGGAAATAAATATTTTGATACTCAAAATTAGTGCAGGAAGTAACCAATTCTTACACTAATGCAAAAAATTTAAAATAGATACGCTCAAGTAGTTATATAAAGCGTACATAGATACTATATTTCTTTTCAATATTATGTTTTTGTGAGGACGACTGCAGAAAAAATCTAGTTTTGTAACACATGCGAAAACTCCATGCTAATTACGAAACTCGCTGCGCTTGTCTCGGACTCGGAGAACTTGCATTCGTGTCAGAGTCATTAATTTTCCACACCTAAAACCTAAAAAATATAATGTCATTGTTCATGTAATAGATCCATAAGTGCACAGAGCTTTTAAATAATTTAACAATCTTCAGTAGGTCAAGAACGGCTACCGACTATTTCTATTATATAACTGTAAAAAACTTTAATAAACAAATTCACAATCTCAAATAAAAATATGGTTACATTAACTTGAATATACTCAGCTAAGCCAAAAGGTCGAAGTTAGATTTTTTATAGTCATAAATCAGATTCTTCATTTAACTGCTTTAGATGACTAATTAAAATTTCCGAAATCTTGTTTATCGATAAATTATTTATTTGGCTACAAAGTCTGTTTTGCTTTTATTTATTAAAACGATAAAAAACTAGATACGTCCCAACAATTCTCTGCATTCATTAGGTCAATGTTTATAAAGAAGACAACCATTTGTATGGATTTAAAAATAAATTTTGTTGTTTCTTTTAATAAATAATAGTTATATATAAGTTTGTGTCACGAGCGAAGCGAGTGAGGCAATCGAGCAAGAGTAGAAAAAGAGCTTTCCTCTCATGTTAGAAACAACATTTTTTCCGGACATATTTAAAAACATTGTAAATGTTGAAGAAACACATAACTAGAAGTTAGGTTATAACTGCCATCTGTCAGAATGACATTTGAAAACAACGAAATACAGCCAATATGCCAAATCAAATGTAAGTTGTAAAATCGTGAAATAGAAGAAAAAGAAAGTATAAAACATAATAATTGTAAAATAATAGTTTACAGTATATCACTATAAAATCAGAATTTTTAATAAAATAATAAATTTACTTACAATTTTTAAAATATTTTATCGTAAAATAACACTGGTGGTAACACTGTTTACTTTCCTCTCTAGAGAGGAAAAACATACTTTCCTCACTATTTCGCGAGAAGAAAATTGTGTTTTCTCCGCATGTCGTGAAAAAAAAAATTTAATACCCAAACCCCAAACAAATATTTATATTTAATGAGAGGTACGAATTTCAAACTGTACACACACCATTTGAAAATGCACAAAAAATGGCAAATATTCAGAGTGCCATAACTCGGTTGCATTTTGTAGAAATTGTATAAATCTTTGAGTTTTAAAAAGTTTGAAATTTTCTCTTTCATGTGGTGATAGTGAATGTGATGCGAAATGCATTCCACCCCCTCCCATCCCCCTGAAAAAAATGTTTCTTATGTCAAAAAAATGTCCAATTTTGACGTACGGTGTGCCAAAAAAAATCGTGGACACAATGGACTATAAGTAAATAAATGATGACGTCAATATGTTGCGGGATGTCGGAAACATTTCCAAACAAATCGTAAATACATGTTATTTCGCCACAAGAGTTTCTTATTAATTTATTTTCTTTTTTTAAGTTTAATTCACATTCTGTGTAGCGTAGATTATTTTCCAACTTTATTTTATATAATAAAACCCACTACAAACGTAGTTCAATATTCAATTTTGAGGTTAATTTTACAATTGTCATTTTGACGTTTTATAGCTCTTCATACCATTCAGCATAATTACTTATTAGAGATATGAACAATGGGATATTGCACTGCCAATAACAAACATTAAATATACTGGCGGAAAAAAATGAAACACTTGAAATTCGTACAAATTTCGGCCATTTTCAAACCGCCATAACTCGCCGTATTTTTAATCGATTTCGATGAATCTTCGAGGGCGAAAAACTTTGAAGTGTCTGCTTTAAAGTCATGCATGCAAATTTAAGCGCAATCCCTTTCGCCCTCCTCTAGCACCCACGTGAAAAAAAAATTAATTATAAAAATGTCCAACTTTGTCGATGTGTACGGAGTTTAAACCTTTTTTTGACTTGATCCACCAAAAGGACACTAAAATTTGTTCATATCCCTGTACAGGACTTAAAGAACGAAGTTCTTAGGATTATTTGGTACAAAGTTATGGGTGTTTTTAAAAAAAGTGCATTTTTAGGTTTTTTGCACATAACTCAGCGACTTTTCATTCAAATTAGATGATTCTTTCGGGAAAAAAACCCATTGTCGCTCTACTTTAAGGAGGTAAACTCAGATTAGGATTTAAACCTTTATAAACCTTTTTATAAGACACTATTATAAAAGTTTCTTTTCGCCCTTAATTATAAATAAAAATTATAACACCTACGAAGTTGAACTCGTATCAACATTTTTTTTGGATGATGTATATTGACAGTAGATGTCATTAAAGTTCACAGTAAATGTGCCAAAATAATAGCTGATTTTTGTTATAAATTGTTGTTATTTCTACACAAATACATTTAAAAATTTAAAACTTAATATAAAAACGTCGACCAACAGTTACCGAAATAATGAATATAGTCTTTAATAGTTACGGCAAGCCGTTTTAGTACACTGGCGGAAAAAAAAGAAACACTTGAAATTCGTAAAAATTTCGACCATTTTCAAACCGCCATAACTCGTGAGATTTGCTTACTTCTTTAAAAATGAAATTGGATATTTCGTGTGAATAACTCAAATTGCCAAAAATATTAGAAATTTTGAAAGAAAATTGCATTCGTGAAAAAAAAACCAATTTCGTCGATAAACTTCCGACTTATGAGTCAAAAAATCACAAAATGCACTTTTTTCAAACGCCCATAACTTTGTGCCAAATCGCCGTAATTAATGCGTAAATTACTAGCCGTTTCGTCGTAAACACAAAATCAGGCCCGGCGCTAGACTAGGTGTGCAAGTTGTTTTTAATTATTTATCAGACCAGGACCTCGTAACTTGTAAATCCGCCCCTGTTATTGCTTTACTCTATTGACAAATTAGTAAAGATAAATTTGGTACCTACTGTTGAAAGTATAAAGAAAATTTTATTATTTGTTACTTCCTGTCCTGTATACAGAAATATCAGAAGGGGGCGCCTTAAAAGATTTTGCACAAGGACGCCTTACGATGATTCTATGAAGATTCTTTCATGATTCTGAATCTTGGAAAAATATAAATTTTACGGTTTTGAAGCAATCAATAAATTTTCCAAGACTCATTAAAGATTCAATTTAGCGGCATCGCAATTTAACAGATAATTATCACTAGAATTATGTTATCATCATGGAATCCTCTCACGTGAACAGGGCGTCACGTGTTAGCGGCGGCCCTGCAAAGTTCTAAGTAGGTAAGTAATATAAATAGCCATTTAAACATAAATAATTTATTGTAAACATTAAATAGGAGCCTATCCATATATCATTCAGGGCGATTATACTTTTTCTTAATTATATGATAATTCTTGTTCCATACAAATATTTATCATTAAAAGGCACCTCCCATGCGCAGAGTTTTTTTGAGTTTTTTGAATAAAATTATGAAAATAACAAATCAAGAGAACTACAGAAGGAAATAATGCTCCATTTGCCTCTCCAGGACTCGCATGAAATGTAATAAATGTGTGGATATTTTCATATTGTTTTAAAAATATAATTTTTTTAAATTATCAGCTATTTTATGAAAATAAACAATATTGGCTAAACAATATTTAGTGAAAATTTTCGTTATTCAATCATTTTGTACATAAAACGTATAGATGGCGTGTGTTCCGAAATTCCTGGAAATTTGAATCGAGGATTAACCTTTTCTAATTCTTTATACGTAAGTGTAACAATGTCTTTGAGTTGTAGGTAAAGCAACTATTTTGCAAACTAGTATCCTAAAAAAAAAATTCATAACATTGGAAATTTAATCAATTATTATATGTCACACTTATAACCACCAATTTAAGTATGAGTCAAGTATCATTACGAATCGTCAGTATAGATAAGATAGTATGAACATAAAATTTATGCTCATTTTATGTGCAGTCACACTAGTAATAAAATATTTGCGATTATTTTATGGGTTAAAAAATGCACTTAATTCTAATTCTACGTGCATTATACTAACAATAGTCCAGGGAAGTTAGGAAATGAATCGGAAATTTTTAGGGACAGCAGATATCGAGATGCGGTTTTCTGCATTGTGTTCAGAAAGCTTCCAGGAAAAAAGTCTATATCGTCTGGTTATGCCATTTTTCGAAAAATGCATTCTGGTGCAATAAATGCATTTTGCAAATGCATAATTACTTGCAACATTATAAGAACGACTGGAAACTCGGAAAAATCGTTACTCGGGGGTTTTCGGGGATGCCGAATTCAATTCTGCCATTAGAATTACTCGGGGGCGCTCGGGGGTGGCTCTGCGGGGGTGGGAAATTGCAGCGTCTATGAAAATCGCTCGAAAATCGTTACTCGGGGGTTTTCGGGGATGCCGAACACATTATAAAACCAGTTGCTTTGGACGCTGCAATTTCCCACCCCCGCAGAGCCGCCCCCGGCTATTTTTAATGTCAGAATTGAATTCGGCATCCCCGAAAACCTCCCGAGTAACGATTTTCGAGCGATTTTCATGGACGCTGCAATTTCCCACCCCCGCAGAGCCGCCCCCGGGTAATTTTAATGGCAGAATTGAATTCGGCATCCCCGAAAACCCCCGAGTAACTATTTTCAAGCGATTTTCATGGACGCTGCAATTTCCCTCCCAAACACCCCCGCAGAGCCACCCCTGAGCGCCCCCGGGTAATTCTAATGGCAGAATTGAATTCGGCATCCCCGAAAACCTCCGAGTAACGATTTTTCCGAGTTTCCAGTCGTTCTTATAATGTTGCAAGTAATTATGCATTTGCAAAATGCATTTATTGCACCAGAATGCATTTTTCGAAAAATGGCATAACCAGACGATATAGACTTTTTTCCTGGAATCTCGATATCTGCTGTCCCTAAAAATTTCTTTATTTCGGGCGATTTTGATCTAAATGCCCTGGACTACAACGTCGATTTGCTAAATATCTTTGGTTTCGACTCTATAATGTCTATCTGGAAAGAGGCTTCAATAATAATTACTCTATCATCGGTTTCTGAGAGATATAGGTAACAGAATTGACTGTCCAGACCTTCTTTCGCAACTATCTTTTTGCGTATCCAGACTGAATTCTCGAAACAATACCTTGTTCTACGTGCCCTCAGCCAATACTAATATTTTATAAAAATAATAATAATTATGTGATACCAATGATTGTGATTCAAGCACATCGCATCCATTGACATGCAGTCTGCAGTCAAAAGGGGTTTTGAATTGAAAATTTTAGGTTAAACCATAGACTAAAAATAACTAATACTGGTGTACATAGCCGACTCGATATAAATTCTGTCGTTTTTGTAATACGAGTAACAACCAACAAGCAACAACCGTCAGTGGCTCTGAAATCGTAGCACTGTTTTACAAAGCCACTACACAGTCCACGACTGAAGATAATCTAATATTTATGCTTCTTTATTGAACTAAGTTATTAAATAAATATCTAAATACTTGAATATAAACTAGTAAAAATTCGAATTTTTTTTGGCTATTTGTACAAAATTAACCTAACCTAACCTTACCTAACTTTGCATTTGACTATTCAAAATTAGCAGGTTTGGTTAGATTAGATTCCAATTTTAACTGACTTCAGGTTTTGACGGTAACATAATAATATAGCAATAAATACAAATTACAATGAAGCAGTTAATAGTTATTTACAACACAAGTGGGCAAAGTAAGGAATTACCCATGAACCCATGAGAGAAATCCTAACGAGGCCGAAGGCTGAATGAGATAATTTTCTCGAGTGGGTCATTTCTTTTTGTCCACGAGTGAAGTATACCTAACGTTTTATCCAACACCTCTTATGTTCTAATCTAACCAAAAACATCGTTACTATGGTGACTTCTAACAAGCAAAGTAACAGTTTATCCACTAGTGGGTATAATTTTGAGCAAAACCACTAGTGGACAATATTTTACTTTGCTTGTATAAAATCACTATAGTAATGCTGTTTTCATTAAGGTGTTGGATAAAATATTTAATCATTAGAAATAATATGTAGGTAATTGATAAGTTAGTTTCCTTTTTGTTTAACTTAACTTTTTAGTGTTTTATTGCTTTAAAAAAACCTACAAATTCAAGGCATGACATCCTAAATTTCTTAGATTCGGCCCTAGAATAATTTCTTGTTTTCTAATATTTTGTCAAATAGTAACTTTGGAAAATAAAAATTTATTTGTGTTGGTTTTATCTGCTGTCTTGTGATATACCACTTACATGTCGTGAGACAAACATATTTGCAATTATTGTTGCTTCTATGATTATTGTACTACCTAATATATATTCAAGGCCAAAATGATTAAGTTCTCTTAAATTATAATAGACTATAGGGAACCCAAAATGAATAATTTGCTTCTTCCTTTTTAGTGATAAAAAGATTTATATTAAATTACATACCTATAGTTCAATACCTAGAAATATGAGACAAACACCATATTAATTTTCTGTTACCCGAATCAACTTACACATTAATATATGATAAAATTGAATCAGTGGCGTACTTACGGGGAAGATAAAGGAAATATAATATTTTATATCCCCCTCTAAAGGTCTAAGAAATACTTTTTTCAGGTATTATTATTCAAATTCATTATAAAAATGTACTATTTGTAAAAAGTAAATAAAATTCTTAAATTCGCATAGTTTTTATTTATTTCGCACATAAACGAAGCAAAACTGTGCTGTTCATTTTTTAAGGTATTTGACCTTAAACAAAAACAATGTTTCGCCTGCGGCACGTTTTCTTTTGATACAATTCATAATTATTGTAAATCATTGCCAATGAAAGAATCGCAAGATATCCGCCAACGCGTTATGAGCAAATAATGTATTGTAATACGAAAACTATAGTTCAATGACCCTTTCCGCAAGTGTGTTTCGTACAATTTTTTTGAAATATGTGAAATATTAAATATTTAAAATACACTCCACAAAAGTGTAAATTTTGTTCTCTGTGCAAAATGTTTTTTCTTGGAAATTGAACTTGTGTTTTTGTGACCTAATGCATAATTTCCACCCGTTTTTACTTCCTTGTACGGAGTAATAAGGAAGTATTGTAATCGCGAAAAATTTCGGTTTTCAGATTTTGATGGAAATATCCGTTTTGACCTTTTCTGAATCCATTATGACTAGTTTCGTCGTGACGTCTGTACGTACGTGCGTACGTACGTACGGACGTATGTGTGTCGCATAACTCAAATACGGTTAGACGTAGAAAGTTGAAATTTTGTATTTAGGACTGTTATAGCATCTAGTTGTGCACCTCCTATTTTTGGTTTCAATCTACAAACCGGAAGTAGTACTTTTCTTAAATATTTCGATAAATATTTAATTTAAGACAAATTTTTTAATTTTAAATGAAAGATTATGTGATTATTACCTAAAATCGGTATTTTATAAATATTTTTGTATCTGGTATCATTTAGGAATAATTAAAGTATATATTTTTAATTTAGTATTTCTTTATCTTGTAGTCCATGATCGATTAACATTTGTTACTACGTAAAATTTAAATGATTATGACATGACAGTGACAATAGTAAAATATGCTTTATATCTTCTTCTGCAGTTTAAATAAAATGACTAAAATATATTTGTGAGTATACTAGTATAATGAATTAAAATAATTTTTTATATTATTCTACATTTTAGTTATTAAGAAAAGTATGAACAAACAAGGCGTACAAGGAAGTCATGTGGTGTCCACGTCAGATTTTTTTTTCTCGTTGTTGCAATTTCTCCTATGTTCGTCCATATTGTGATTTTTTGTAATTTTTTCAGTTTTTTTTATATTTTTCTGTATTTTAATTGTAGCTCGTGATGATGACCCAGGTGAGGTGTAAAACCGGTTGAGGTTGAAATAAAGCTTACTGAATTTCCAGTAATTGTTTTTATAAAATTAAGAGCCACAGTCAAGAAAATTACATTTTTAAATTATTTTCAACATTCAATGTTTCAAAAGCCTACTTTCACCATCAATTTTAATATTCAAAAACATGGTGAATTCGTACTTTTGTAGAAAATTATGTTATACAAAATTTACCAATCCCAGTAAAAATGGTATATTAATAAGTATATACTATATATGATGTTATGATACAAGTGTGTAAATAAGCTTTTTTCTACTCCCATGCTTTAATTTACTTATTAAATATGCATTGTCTGTACTTGAATGACGTTCATTTCGATTCAGATTTTCATTTCGATACAGATTATCATTATGACATGACCAAATTAACCAATAGCAGCACAGCATTTTGTTTAGTAAGCAGTTGGCATCACTGCGCACGCGCACTGCGTGCGTTCCTGTGTTCATGTGTTTTTTTTTATCAGAGTTGTTTGACAGCTCTTGTTCAGATCTCAAACAGATCATATTATTATAATAACAACAATAATGTGTAATAGTGACAGTGATATGGAACCAACCTCGGAAATAACTTTAACACCTCCTGATATTGTTGAAAAGGCGTCAACAGTAACGAATGATTTATTACCTCCATGTGTATAATAATACTGTAAATAAATTTCATGATTATAAATATTTTTTAAATTATAGTTTGGAAGTAGAAAAAATAGTGTATGCAACTCGTGTATAATGGCTATTAATACACTCGTATGAATTACGATACTCGCCATGGCTTGTTTCGTTATTCCATACTCGCGTATTAATAACTATCATTATAAACTCATTGCATAATATACTATTAAAGCACGTACAGCGGGTTTAAAACCACAACGCGAAGCGAAGTGATCTTAACTGCATGTCATACGCATTTTTAGTCCGGCGGCTTAGTGAAATTTATTATGCACTTCGACCAAAAGCACTTTTCTTTTTTTTTTTCTCATTTAAGACACCTTAGAGAGTATTTTAAGGTGTGGAGGCATCACCGGAATTGTCTCCATTAACTGCAATCTTGAAAATATGGTCTCCATTTTTGGTTTTTTGAGTTTATCTTGCAAACTGTTTAAATTACGAAGAAAACTGTTAAACAAAAATGTAAGGCACAAAATTCTTTACAAGATAGAATTATATACATTTTTTGTAATTGAAATTGTTTGCTAGAAAATCGAGAAAATATATTTTGTACATTTTCAAACTATTTATAAAGCATATTTTTGTCACATCACAGGAAAATGGCTGTAATATTTTATCAGATAAAGATATCGACTTCCGGTTTTAAGTTTTCGATTTCTGAAATATTTTTCTATAAAAAACATAGATAATTTTTAAAATTTCGGGGGCTGTGGTGTAGCCACAATTTAATTTAATTCTACGAGAAAACAAAATAAATATTAATCATGTATGTGTTTATTCATCTGTTATTTCTATACAGATAATAATAATACCGACTTCCGGATATCAGCACTCATTCTGTCGATGCATTATATCAAAAATTTTAAGAAAGTTGTTGAGCCGAAATTTAAAGAATTTAGATAAATTTATTTATATTTTGAGTTTAAATATCTGTAGTTTTCGAATGGATTAAAATATTGACTTCTGGCTTTCAGTTCTGAATAGTAATATGTATGTGAACACTAATACCGAAAACCGAAAGTAATATTTCACAGATTTTCTCCAAGATAATTTTAGTGTTTCTTCACTTCCGGTTTCAGTATAAGTTTGCACAAACATGTTTCTATTCAGAACTGAAAGCCAGAAGTCAATATTTTATCCATTCGAAATCTGCAGGTAATTAAACTCAAAATATGAATAAATATTTCTAAATTGTATAAATTTCGGCTCAACATAGGTCCTCTTAAACGTTTGAAATAAAATGTTTTTTTTTTCTTGACCGTTTAAATCTTATAAGTATAAGTATCTAATATTATTCATTCGAATATTTTGTAAAATTTTGACAATTTGCATTCACGCTACTTAGTAATTTACCTGGCCTTCAGCAATTCATCGCCAATGCCTTGACCTCTGTAGGTACTCCGGATAAACTAAAACTAACTTGAACTAAAACAAATCAAAATATTAGGTTATAAGTTCTTAATAAAAATTGATATTGCAAAGCTATTTAGATACCTACCAATAGCATTGTGAAAAAAATTAATAAAGTGCCCTGCTTTCTGAATAAATTTAGTTTTTCTGAAATTTTGAACATAATTATCCTTTCAAAAAGTTTTACCAACATTTTTTGTGTAGGTATCCATATTTGACCTGACAAAAGATTATTGATGTAATTAATTGTCTATACCTATCATTTTTGTGTTTAAGTAATTTTTCATTTATAGTGTTTTTTGAAAAAAATAAAAACTGTTTTTGTATATCAATAAATTTTTAAACTTTGTCATTAATCGTGCAGGTAATAAACTGTTAATCAATTATAATAATCACTGATGTTGACATATGTATAGGTATTTTTTTTATTTACACGTGGATTCTTTGAATTATTTTAGTTATTCGTGTTTATAATCTTATACCTATGTTTTTATAATACTTTAGATAAAACCTAACTGTTTATTAAAAAATAATGATAAATAAAACAGTTTTAAAGATTAAAAAATAACTCCATAAATAATTAAATAATGTAATTCTTCGGATTCAGTTTAAGTTTTTTTTTAAAGAATTAACTAGTTCTCGAAATCGAAATATAGGCCGCGATGCTAGTGAAAATTAATTTTATTAATTTTTTAGTACCGTCATTGAAATTAGTAGGTACCTCGGTAGGTACTAACTACTACGTAACTTGTACGTTTCGATTTGTTTTAAAATTTTATTAGCTACTAGGTACCTACTGATCTAAAATAATGTATTTTTTTTATAATGGATAATATTCTTAAAAATATTAGAGTGACCGCTCGTACCTACTGATTTTGTCAGTACATTACTGATTCTCAGACCCTTGTACTTAAAAACCTATTGAACATATTTTGTACCTGAATTTACTGATTTCATTTTATGGATTCCCTAAAATTTTAAGAAAATCTTGCTTTTCTATTAAAGTATTATTACTTAAATGCATCATAAATATACAATTATAAAATATGTTTCTAAAAAAAAATTCTAGTTATAATCTAGAATACCTATAAGTATATGATATTGAATAAGTTCACATGAAAAATTTTTCTCAATTGTCATTGGTTTACGAAATATCAGCTGGACACTGGATACCAAACCACTCTGTATATTATTGTATTAAAACCAATTATGAAATGAGAGCATAATACATTTTATGGAAAAAATTTAAAATAGATTTCACAAAATGGTAAGTCAGAATGATTTCGCTTTCCCCACTTCATTCCAAACTTAAAATTAAAATAATAAAATTCACTTTTTAGTATATTGTATAAATTCTACAACATATTAATTTGATTGTAAAATTTTAATTTTAATTATATGACAGCAAAAACAAACAACAACAACAACAATGTTGATCCGAGGCAACACGATAGCCACAATACATCATAAAAGTTTTTTATTAAAGATTATTTTTTTAAAATAGGTAACAAAAATTCGTAATAACTAGAAAATTTATGACGTTTGTGCAACGTTTATATGACGTCGGTCCATCGACACAGAAATAGTGACGTTTCTGGAACGTTTTTGTAAGGTCCATATAACGTCTCTAACCTAAACGTAGATAAATTCGCGTCTATATTACGTCACCCCGACGTCATCCATTGATACGTCAATGATTGTCTACTTGGATATCAATCCAGTCACACGAGAAATTTTTTTCTATTGTAATGTAAATAATTGTGTTGCTTGTTTAAAAATATTATGTTAGAAAAGAGTACGTTCGTGTGCCGATAACGATTTTCATGCTCTATTTATAATATAAAATTTACAATTTCGGTTGTAACAATATTATATATTTCCTTTGGAATAGTAAAGCTGCGTTTACATAGAGTTTAGTGCCGTTGCCTTGTTAGAGCGGTGTTGCATTGGTATTGCATTGGTGAGGACAGCGTTCACATAAAAACTTAGTGACGTTGTTGTAGGTAATACAGTAGTCTGTCGTGTTGCATATAAATTGAAATTGCTGTCCTAAAAATATTTTAAGATTTAATTTGATAAAAATGTCAGAACAAGAAATAATTATTACCTGTAAATTTAAACTTTAATGCAAGAATTTTACTTTCTTTTTTTATATTTTCTCAGTACAATGAGCATTTTTTGTTCCAAATTGCTGGATATTGTACCAAAAATTCAGCAAATTTACTGTCTACACTCATATTTATCTATAAAAATAGGTAAATTCGAAGTCAATGACAATTCCAATGACAATTTGTCACAATTCAAATTTTTTCGCCACCTTTTAAATTCCACATTAAATTTTGATTGGCTGTTGCTTGGCGGTGCGGTGCTTGTGCGTTGTAAATGTTTGGAGTTTACAAACTATAGCAATGCATTGCACCGACACTACCAACGCGTTAAGTCATTGTGAACGCTTCCATTGCTTTGCGTTAGCCAAACCCTGTGCAACTGCAAGACCGCTGCACTACCGTTACAATAAGTCTTATGTAAACGATACTTAAGTCTTTCCATTTGTTAATAAAATTTTAAGTTCATAACACACGTATTGAGATTGAGACGTCTAAAGTTCAAATAGGTGTACATGAAAAGTAATTGGAACACTTATTTACATCACATACCCAATATATTATAATTAATTTGGTATAGAGTAGGTATACATCAAAATATTATTAATTTACGAGGATTGAAAAGTTTCCGGAATGACAAAGAAAACAAAAGAAATCTGGCTCAAATTATTGTTTTTTTTTTCGTAACAATCCATTTGAAGCTCAACACACTTGGCCCAACATTTGTAAGGCTTTTCGATTTCCTCCCGGAAGTGCATTTCTTCAAGGTCCTCAAAATAGCCGTTTACAGTCTCGGTCACCTCTTCGTACGACAGAAATCTCTTTCCAGCCAGGATTTATTTAGTTTTCGGAATAGGTGGAAGTCAGAGGGAGACATCATGTAAATAAGGTGAATGCGGAAGGATTTGAAACTCCAATTCCGATAATTTTTGTTGCGCGATTGTGCTTGAATGTGCGGGTGCATTGTCGTGATAAAACAAGACCTTTTTTAGCCATTTCTGTAATAGTTTTTTCCTTTTCAATATATTCAATTAGCAAAACTCCTTTGGCGTCCCAAAAACTGATGCCATCACCTTTTCAGCCGAATGAATGGTCTTTGCCTGCTCCAGAACGAGTTTCCAACGGCCTGTCAACTGTTGTGATTGAAGTTTTGTTTCAGATGTGTAGTGGAGAATTCAGGTCTCATCCATGGTCAAGGTCATGAATCGCCTCTTTAAATCGGTTGGATTCGCCTTAAATTCTACCAAACTATCGACTAAGGTTCACGCTTGAATGTGTTTTTTCTCAAAATTCAGCAAATGCGGCGCGCATCTTGCGAATATTTTTTTCAACCCTAAATCGTTATGTAAAATATGAACAACTCGTTTATAAGAGATGCCTATACCTTTCTTTATTTAATAATAGCATTCGTGCTACGCACTCGTGCTATTTTCAATCAAGCGTAATAACCATTCGTGATACAGCAACAAAAATTGTCGACATAACTTGGAACACTAATGGTATTATAAATATGACAATTCAACTCATGTGTCATCTGTCAAAAATGGACCAATCAATTTTGTGGATTTATAAATTTTCCACCAATTGAAACGAATTTTTTCGACAATTTATCACTAGTGCTCGCAGCGACATAATTTTTCGACAATTTTCACTAGTGATCCAATCGACAATTTTAAACAATTGAATATATCTTTATTAATCAAAATCCTATTGTTATAACTGTTGTAATGGAAGTGAAGCTATTTATAAATCATTTTCATAAAGAAAGAATACATTTTTATTCGGTGAATTGTCCTCCGAATACCATTCGTGCTCCAAGTTATGTAGACAATTTTTGTGGCTTCATCACTCATGATTATTACGCTTGAGAAAATAATAATAACCATTCGTGATACAGCAACAAAAATTGTCGACATAACTTGGAACACTAGTGGTATTATATATGATTATAACATAATAGTGACAATAGTAAAATATCGTTTATATCTACTTCTGCAGTTTAAACCAAATGACTAAAATATATTTGTAAGTAGTAGCAGTAGTAGTACTTATACATATATTAATATATTTGTATAGGTAATAAGTAAAAATAATAAAGTAGGTATGGCGGGAGGTCTTGTGGTGGCCACGTCAGATTTTTTTTAAATTCATTATTGTCAAAATTTCAAAAAATTACAGTTTATTAATTAATTATAGTGTTCTTCATTTTTCTGCCTGAATATAAATGCCAAAAAACAAGATAAACTTCCAAATTTATCATAATGATATACTACATAACGTTTGTTTGACAGGTTTGACAAGAATTGAGTACCAAAGAGGCTGAGTACGAGTACTAACTTTTTTCCGCGGAACATAGTTTTCATTAAAAAACTGACTTCTCCATTCACATGACGGTCAATTATGATCACTCTGTATAATAATGAAATATTCCACATACATAAATAGGCACATAAGATTATGCTAATCAAATTTAATTATTCTTACTTATACTAATAATATATAGATAAATACTGCATTTTAATTAAATCACTACCCTTTTCTGCTATCATGTAAGTCGGAGCATTAGTATGACTAGCCAGAGGAAACGGTATAACACTAGCATCAATTACTCTAAGATTATACATTCCTCGTACTTTTAATTCATGATTCACAACTGAATTGGGATCCGAGACTGGTCCCATTTTACACGTACCAGCTTGATGGTAAAGAGTAGACACTACGTGCCGAAGAAGACATTCTATATACTCGTCAGACATAAATACTTCTGGACAATCCTCAATCTGATTATGTAAAAATGTATCATTGAAGTTCTTCATTGCCTTAGTTTCAGCTAACTTGAGAAAACGTCTTAAACCTTTGCGCATGACTCTAATATCATCATTTTGAGGATCAGAAAAATAATTAAAATCAATGAAGGGATGATCAAAATAGTTACTAGACCTTAGTTTCACACTGCCTCGTGATTTAGGATGAGCAAGATATTGATAGAAGAAACCAGCATGTGTGCCGTACGGTTTATAGTAAGAATTAAAAGTTTCATTTCTAAAGTTAAATTGTACACTGTTATCTGTAAGATCTAAATATGGACTAAAAAACTGTTCAAGGTTCGGATCTGATGCTGTTGCGTCATCGACATTGACGAATCCAATTCCTTGATTGTTTCCTGAAGTTGTGAGCAGCCCTTGTCCGTTTAAGTACTCGGAAATCATTTGATCTAATGGTTTCTCACTATTTTCGCTGAAATTAGATGCAAATGGAAATGATAAAATTGGATGATCATGCAGATTTTTGCCTACTGCTAAATCATTACAACATTTAATTCCAATAGCTTCCAAATCTGTTTTAGGTCCTATTCCGGAATGCAACAAAATTTGTGGAGATCCAATAGCTCCTGCAGATAGAATAACTTCTTTGGTTACGTTTGCGTAGTATATTTTATTTCCTACTAAAAATTCTGCTCCATAAACCGAACGATTTTCTATTAATAATTTAGTAACAAATGCTCCTTTAACAATTTTCAAATTACTTCTGGTAATAACCGGTTGTAGGAAAGCTTTATTTCCACTGCATCTTCTTCCATTTATTGTAGTGGACTGCAGCCTGGAAAATCCCATTTGGTCTTTGCCGTTGTAATCCAAGATCTTGCTGCCGAGTTCAACTTCTCCATTCAAATATCCCTGACCAAAATCTTCAAAATGGCGGACATGTTCAACGTGAAGAGAACCATTCTTGCCGTGGTAGACTTGATCGACGTTGGTTGTTAAGGAAGAGTTTTCTGATTTCTTGAAGTATGGTAGAACGTCGGCGTATGCCCAGCCAGGGTTGCCAAGTGCTGCCCAGTTGTTGTAATCTGCGCGGTTGCCGCGTGTGTACATCATGTAGTTGGTTGTTGAGGACCCTCCAAGGACTTTTCCACGTGGAGCGTTGCATTTTTTATCGATCATCCCTACCATCAACAGAAATTATTTTAAAAATGTATATTAAATATAGTCCAGTCAAATTAGACATTAAAATCGCTAAGCGTGATGTAGTTCTGATTTTTTAATATGATCAGTTGGGGTAGTGTGAATCCAAGTTTGCTTCGTGCGTAAATACGTAAAAACTTGCAAAATTTTCGGAATTTTTTCAGTTGTTGCCTAATAACTCGTAAACTATGCGTTTTGATATATTGTCGATTATATTTATCATTTTTAAAGTACATTAAATTTTCAACAATTTAAGCCCAGCTCTGTACGTCCAATAGTTTCCGAAATATGACACTTCTAAAATTAGCACTTTTTTCGTTATTTTTGTGTTTAATTAATTGTAACTTCTGAAAAATAAAAATATTGTCTTCCGGTTTCTTTCATTAAATATTACGAACATTTCCCTATAAAATACGTTATTTTAAAAACTTTTTAGGACGTTCATTAAGCCAAAATATCAAACAATTTTCGTGAGTATTCAAATATTTTGTATTTATTGTGTTTAATGAGCTGTAACTTGAATTGTTTCTTGAATTTAATTCTATGAACATTTCTCCATACAGTATTTTAAATTCTTTTTTTGTATTCATTAAGCTAAAATATCAAATGTTTTTCCGAGAGAAAATTGAGAAATTTTTAATATTTATTGTGTTCAATGAGCTGTAACTTCTGAACGGATAAAAATATTGACTTTCGGTTGCTTTCTATCTTTTATTAAATTTTACGACCATTTCTCCATAAGATAGGTACATTATTCTAAAAAAATTTAGGGTGGTATTTATTAAGCCAAAATATCAAATGTTTTTCCGAGAGAAAGTAAAGAGATTTTTAAATTTTTTATATTTATTGTGTTTAATGAGCTAAAACTTCCGGTTTCTCATATACAATATCCCAAGTGCCAGGCATATTACCGACAATTTGCCCGAGCTGTCACTCAAGTGTTTGTTGCAACTAAAATTGCCCAAGCGCGAGGGCAATTTTCAAGGGGCAACAAACACGCGTGTAGAGAGGAAGGGAAAATTGTCCGTAATATGCCTGAACGAGGGATATTTGTTTAGAATATCGCTCGAACAATATTAAAAACTGTATAACTTGAATACCTGTCATCCTGTCATTGACTACCTTGGTTACGCATCATCAATTTTTTAATGTTTGAAAATTAAAATTAACAATCTTAGTTACCATTGCGGGAGATTGTCGACAATTTGCCCGGGCAAATTGTCGCTGTCAAAATATCCGCACAATTAATTCGTGATTGGTTAGTTTTGAAGAAATACGTCAATTTAATTGGTTGATTTTTTTGACATTGATAGATGAGGGCGATATTCTATAAAATACATTATTGTAAAATGTTTTTAGGGTGTTCATTGAACCAAAATATCAAATGTTTTTATAATAAATACGACAAATTTGAATACTCTTCTCGAAAAAAAATTGATATTTTGGTTTCATGAACGCCCTAAAAAGTTTTTAAAATAATATATTTTATAGAGAAATGTTCTTAAAATTTAATGAAAGAAACCGGAAGACAATATTTTTATTCGTTCAGAAATTACAGTTAATTAAACTCAAAAATTATGAAAATAGCACAAAAAATCAACTTTTATTTTTTGGAAAAAATTGCTAATTTTAGAAGTGCCATATCTCGGAAACTATTACACGTAATTGTTGCAAATTTAATGTACTTTAAAAATTATTCCATCGACTATGTATCGAAAACGCATAGTTTACGAGTTATTAGGCAATAGCTGAAAAAATTCCCAAAATTTTGCAGGTTTTTACGAATTACGCAGGAAACACAGGTTTTTCGAAGCTGCAAAGTTACGATTCACACTACCCTAACTGATCCTAACAAGCTAACAACATATTAAAAAATTAGAACTACATCACGCTTTGTGATTTTAACCTTTTTTATGTACGATTTGACTGGCCTAATAGGGCTAATAGTCCAGTCAACGAAAGGGTTGTAGAGGACATGGAGCGGGGAAAAATTTTTCTCTTGAGGAATGTGTTGGGTGTAGTTAGGGGGTAAAAATACTAAAAGTCCCCATCCCTACATAAAGCTGAGGTGTTAGAAGGACAAGTTTGACGAAAAATGTAAGGTAAAAAAAATTATTTTGGAAATTATCAATTTTTGCTGGCAAATATCTTGGAATCTATAACACCTAGGAAGTATGAAACCATCTTGTAGGAAATTTAATTATTTTTTATTTTGCTAATTTGCTTATCATCGTACGATGCACCGTTTTCGCGTTAAAAACAGCAGGGTAGGGGTGGGGACTTTTAGTATTTTTACCTCCTAACTACCTCCAACACATTCCTCAAGAGAAAAATTCTCCCCTCCCCGCCCTCCATGTCCTCTACAAACCCCTTTTGGGCACTCATTGACTGGACTATAAAGTTTTATTAGGAAAATAATCGTAAAAACGTATTTTCGTAATTTTCAATAAATCATTGTTTGTATTAAAATTAATTATCTATACTGACATATTTATATCTCATTATTTTTTATTTATATAAACTACTGCAAAAAATATTTGTATACATACATAGGTAACAATCCCGACCTTCAAATAAAATTTGTTAAATATAAAAGATTGTATGTATGGGGCAAGTTTATTCGAATTAAGTAGAGACATTGTATTAATGTAACCTCCGGGACATATAGGTACCAGTTTTAACAATAATATCGCGTTATTATTTCGTGAGCGATCCATATTTACTAATCGCAAGGTTGACAAATGACATAATGAAATTTTTAGAGTTGCCACTTTATTTTAAAAAAATGGCGTGAAATTTAAATCCAGTGTTCTTATTGGGACATCCTATATAAGCGGTTTTGATTTATATGCGCTAATACTTTATTTGCGTGTCATTATGAATTTCATAATAGTACTTAATGTCATTATGAGTTCATAATGACACGCATTTTCGGGTAATCTGTAATGTAATGAAACTTGCGTAATAAAAAAAAACTTGTATAATTTTATTAATATTTATTATTTAGAATTTATACAAACCTTGGCAGCAAGTTTTCTGCGGCACAGTTTGATATCCCCAATTAAAATGTGAAAAATGCAATAACCCAGCCATAGCTGGCACATCGGTAGCTAAGGTATCATCCTCCCCGGCTTCAAGAAGTAAAATTTTCCATTTTTGTTCTTCAGAAAGACGATTCGCAAGAACTGTACCAGCTGAACCAGCCCCAATGACAATGAAATCATAGTAACCATATTGTCCTGCAAAAAATGTTCAATGATATATCTTACAATAATTACTCTTTTAGTTACCAATTTTTATATCATTACTGTAATAACAACACAAATTACCTGCGTTAGTAAATGGTGCCTGATTAAATTCTTTATTATAACTTTCCGGATTCTTATAGACTGCTGCTTCTCCAATTAGTTCATCTACACTTTGTAAAACTTTCCTTACATCCTGACATGATATTAACGGGATAAACATTAGCAAATAACAGTGAAGTATTTTTTTCATAGCTGAAAATAAAAATGACATTAGCATTGAGTTAGTTATGATAAGGTGGGTTTATGCCACTGAACTATATAAAATAACGGGAAGGACGATTTCCATAAGACATGTATATTAATAAAAGTGCTTCCACCATGAAGCCCTCCATTTTGGATGTATTCGCAGCACTGCTAACCCCATAATTTGTGTCTTTTATTTTTTATGTTGCCTAAACTTAGTGACTTCTGTAACGATACGTCACTTCGGGTCGTCGACAGCCGTTTTAATTTTGCATTTTTGTCGTTCGGTTTGGTCGTCTTTTTCAGTGTTTTTGTTTAATCCTTTTATGGTTTACTATGTTCTATTCTAGTATATTAGATTAAAATGAAAGACACTAGATATGGGGTTAGCAGGGCAACCAATTTATCTATGATTCCATGATTTTTTGAGAACACTTGGGGACAAAAATTAACATCTTTAAAAAATATATCGTACCCTCTACTTTACTTTCACTCCTGCTAATATAAGAAAACCAGTGGAGAGCAATTAAATTACCATTAATGTGCCCATGATTTACAAAACAGGTTAACACTTATTTGTCTTCTTTTCATACATTAATAGTGATTTTGAATTACAAAATACGTATTTTAATATAAGAAATTTATAACAGAAAATTACATATATGAGCAGAAAAAAGATTTCTAAGATATAGCCAAAATTCTTTTGATATACCTGATAATATTTTCATTAATAATAATTATCACTTATAATATCACATGTGCATTAATTAGTTCTGGAATTTTTTTTAAGTGCTTTCCAATAACGTCTAATTACGGTGTTGGAATGTACGATAAAATTCTTTCCTGGACATGAATTAATGCACGAGTGCATAATCGGTACGAAAATTGCAATGACACCGTCGCTCTATTTTTTAATTCATTTTACAATAGAAACTTGAAATATTTACTAAGCTTCTTGACTGAAGGATTATTATAAATACAACACAATGCTAAGATGCAGTCAATTTATTAAAAATTCAATCAACTTCAACCGATTTCGGCCCACGTGGGTCATCTTCAGGAGGTGATATGTCGTGAAAAGTTACAATAGTATGTCATGATATAAAAAATCTGACGTGGACACCACATGACTTCCTTGTACGCCTTGTGTGTTCATACTTTTCTTAATAACTAAAATGTAGAATAATATAAAAAATTCTTTTAACTTATTTTACTAGTATACTCACATATATATTTTAGTCATTTTATTTAAACTGCAGAAGAAGATATAAAGCATATTTTACTATTGTCACTGTCATGTCATAATCATTTAAATTTTACGTAGTAACAAATGTTAAACGATCATGGAGTACAAGATACCGAAATACTAAATTATAAGTATATACTTTAATTATTCTTAAACGATAGAAGATACAGAAAAATTTATAAAATACCGATTGTAGATAATAATCACATAATCTTTCATTTAAAATAAAAAAAATTGTCTAAAATTAATTATTTATCAAAATATTTTTAAAAAGTACTACTTCCGGTTAATAGATTGAAACCAAAAATAGCAGGTGCACAACTAGATGCTATAACAGTAATAAATACAAAATTTCAGCTTTCTACGTCTAACCGTATTTGAGTTATGCGACACACATACGTCCGTACATACGTACGTACATACGTACAGACGTCACGACGAAACTAGTCATAATGGATTCAGAAAAGGTCAAAACGGATATTTCCATCAAAATCTGAAAACCGAAATTTTTCGGGATTACAATACTTCCTTATTACTCCGTACAAGGAAGTAAAAAGACCAGCCACACAGCAGAAAATATACTTTTTCTCCTAGTTAAATAAATATCTAGGTGCTTAACCAAACATAACTTGTTCTTCATGGACTTACTTTATTTTTTGCTTTTTCCAATGAAAGTCTAGGAGTTAATAAAAGCACTAGATACTCTTAAATTGGTTCTCACTTCACAAATGAAGTTAGAATCATCCAAATTTATTTAAATACCACATTTGTTGAATGCCTTCTACTAATTTATAGGATAATAACATTTATCGTCAATTTTTGTACAAATAATTTTTTTGCATGTCGAAAGTTTAAAATAGCTGTAAAAAACATTAAATTGACTGTTATTTAATCATAAATTATGTGTAAACGCATTATATTGCAAAAAGAGCATAACATTTAAGTTTTTACGATGGTAACAAATATTGAAATGTCATAATATGTCAAGAAATAATAATTGATGTAACCCTACTTTAAAATAATACTTTGCCTCATATTGAGAGTATTTTCTTACAAAAAATTAATTTGTATGTTTGATATTAGAAAAAATAGGCTGTACAACTCGAGTGGATTGCCTATAGAGACCGTGCGCGAAACGAGCGTCAGCGCCAATTTCGACTCTAGCGGACACAACTTGACTAAGCGACGGGAGATCTACAGTATAGTATACATTTAAAATATTACTAAACGGAGCATTTTTGTAGTAAGTGGTAATTGTTTATCATTAAGTATGGCAAAAAAGGAGTATAAAATAATGAAATGTGGCTTTGAATATATATTTTATGATAAATTACCACAATCTAGTTTAAAAAAGGGAAAAAACTTTTTTTAAGTGGTCATGTTTTGAACGTGATGGAAAATGTAAATCCTCATGAAACATATATTTCGGCAAATATAATTAAACAAACATATATAAATCAAGCACCCTACAATGTTAAATTACATGTAAGTTTATTATTTCTGCATTAAAAATATTAATAATCCTGCTCGCCTGGGCGCTAATAAACCAACACAGAGGCCAGGCTGTAATTGAAAGTACAATAAAATTTTGTAAAGAGGATTTATTTTTTACACATTTCTTCTTTATTGTAATAGTTACCCGATCAGGGGCCGCGGAGCCGGGGGGGCAGAGGGGGCTCAAGCCCACCCTGACATAATTCAGGGTCGGCCCAGCCCACCCCGGCTGCTCGGAGATAAATGATTTTAGGAATAAAAATTTACATGAATAATCAGAATTTTTAAATCTCACAAAAATATTTATAGTCCAGTCAAATTAGATCATATTTTGTCGTTTTGTCGAAAAATTAGTAGAAAGCTAGATTTTGGTATACACCTTCCCAATACCTTTATCAACAACATACTAAAAGTCTCAATCGATTGGATTAGAGCTTCGTCCGCCATTTTGAAAAAATGGCCGCCGTCTATTGTTTTTAATTTTTATCTCGTAAATAATTAATATTACGAAAAAACAGTTAGTAACAAATTGTAGAGCACAAAATTTGCTATAAAATGGTATACATATTTTTTTTTATGAAAGTGGTATAGTTTTCGAGAAAATCGTGAAAATGTAATTTGAAAAAAACGATAAATTTTGATCAAGTTGTAGTTTATGTCTCATCATACAAAACCGGCTGTAATTTTTTATGAATAAAAATATGGATTTCCGGTTTGCAGAATCCAATTTCCTGAATACTCCTCTATGAGTAAAATTGTTTTCAAATTTTCTGACGCACGGGTTTAGTCACAATTTAAGGATATTCTTACAAAAGGTTAACAAAAAATTTGTTTTTTATTTTACATTTTGGTGTTTAATTTACCGTGACTTCTGATTGAATAAAATTATTGACATCGGGATTTCGGCATACGATTCTCTATAAAATTTGTCAAAAGATGATATGAGTTTTAAAAGTTTGTAGGTTTTAGTTAGGTCGAAATTTATAGACTTTTTTCTAAGAAATTATAAAATATCCTGTAACTCGACATTACATAAAATTTGATAAGAAAGATAATAATGTTGAGCCCACCCTATGAAAAAATCGTTCCGCGGCCCTTGTACCCGATTGAATCAACATTATGTACTACAATAAATGATTTGACGTTTCTTATTCGAATATTTATATTTCTGAGAATCGGATGTAGCTGAAAGTTTACAACATTAAAATATTAAGTAAATGCATAATCAAACAATGTTTTAAGTTTCATTAAAAATATTAATAGTCTATTTGCGTTTGACAATTTTTTAATCTTTAGAAACTCCTACTAAGTCAATAAAATGTTCCTTATCTTTTAAAGAATCAAAACTATGAATTCAATGGCAATCTAATAAGCATCTATTATATCTAGTAGGTAACTTGTTTACTATCTTTTAAATTGGGTCCTACTTTTTTATCATTTGTTACTGCTGTACGTTCTTTTCGTATACCTAATTGAAGTTTGAATTGCATAATCAGTATTAGCAGAATAATCTTTTATGTATGCACAACAAACAAATGTTTCTTCAATGATTTGAGTCGTGCATAATGATTCATTTAAATCATCAGTTGGGCAACCAATTTATTTTGTAGAATTATAAACTGTGTTGAAATTTATTAAACTATTGTTGCTTATTTCCTTCTGTTAATTGCCTTCTTACACTTTTCTTTGAAAACGTAGTAAATCATTTGTATTTATTTTTTGTTGTTGAAATATTGTCGGGTTGTAAGCTGGGTGATTTGGATGTTCAGCTTTTTTCCCTCCAACAAAATGGTTACTACAAATTACTGATTTTTTTTGTAGGAATCCACGGTGTACCATCTAAACTATGGGCAAAAAAGCATAAGCAATAATAAAATAAAATAATAATTTAAAACGACATTATAAACTCTTTATTTACTTTTGGTGTTTTACAGCAGTAATCCATTGTTGACGACGAATGCTTCCTACGTTGGTGTTAGGTGGAAATTTATAAAAACTAATGTTTTTTTCCGTATTGCCATAGGTATTAGTATACCCAACAACACAACAATTACTATTACCTCATCTATTACTATTATTTGCTAGGGTAAATACACTTCGTGCAAATATAAACGCACAACAAATATGCAACAAATTCAAGATCTCCCGTCGCTACTTACAAAACACGCCGTTGTGCAGCGCTACTTGTACTGGCGCACGGTCTCTAGTCTCTTCTCCTATGGGCACGTGACTGCTAATTCGTTCTCGTGCGATATAGGCATCATAAATCATAACCACTCTTGTTGTACAATATACTATTTCCAATGACATATTTTCCACGAGTTCTTTTTTCCAATATCCATTTATTTCAATATAACCAAACCAAAATTAAATATTTTTTTGGAAAAAATGGTTCACCAGAAAAATGCATTATTGCAAAAAAATACCATTGGAAAAAACTGACTGGAAAAAACAGATTGGAAAAAATGGATTAGAAAAAGTATCTCCCTACCGTAATTTTATAATATTGACGAGTAATAGTTATTTATACAAGTGGGATAAGAGCATTATTACAGCAGTTGAATGTGAAGAATTACACGACGAAGTCGTAGACCGAGTCGTGTAATCACAGGAGTGCTGTAATATGCTTTAACCCACATGTGATATACAAAATTTTATCCATGACTGTTCAAAATTATTAAAAATTGATATTTTTGTTTAAACGTCAAATTTTAATAATTATATATTTTGACAATTGATAGATGTCAGTTCTATAATTTTGATTTTAAATCAAAGCAACATGGTAGGTACATACAATTTTGTGTAAAAGCAGAACTAGTCCAGTCAGTGGAGAATTTTGCCTTACAAAAGGTGGGGTAGTAATGATTTTTTAATATGTTGTTTGAGTAGTGACTCTGATGAAAAATACAAGTTTTCGACCTTGAGGAGGATAAGCGCGAGCCGCCATCTTGAATGAAAGGTGCAAAAAACACGTTTTCACAGAATAACTCGGTAACGGTTCGTTATATGAAAAATCTGTTCAAATATAGTGGTAAAGGGTAAAATTTCGAAACTTTTTTGTATTTAAACTTTTCTTGTAAGTTTAACAGGGACTGAGATACAGACGAGGAAAGATGTAGAGAGAGAGAAAATTAAGTAATTTTAGCATATTTCGTATTTTTTGTGTTTAACGACCTATAACTTCTGAACGAATAAAAATATTGACTTCTGGTTTCTTTTATAAAATTCTACGAACAATTCTCTATAAGACGTATTACTTAAATTTTTTTAGAAAGCCTTAGTTAACGTAAAATTTTAAGAGTTTCTTCGAGACAAAATTGGGAAATTTTAACTTTTTTCATATTTTTTGTGTTTAAATGACCTGTAACTTCTGAACAAATGAAAATTAAGACTTCCGGTTTTTTATTGAATTTTGCGAACTATTCTCTATAAGATAGATTAGTTTAATTTTTTAGGACCTTGGTTAAACCAGAATTTTAAGATTTTCTTCAAGAGAAAATATAGAAATTTTAGCTATTTAAATATTTTTTGTATTTAATGACTTGTAATTTCTGAAAGAATAAAAATTTTGACTTCCGGTTTGTTTTATTAAATTCTACGAACAATTTTCTATAAGATAGATTTATTATAATTTTTTGAATGCCTTAGTTAAGCCAAAATTTTAAGATTTTCTTCAAGAGAAAATTTAGAAATTTTCAAATTTTTCATACTTATTGTGTTTGATGAACTGTAACTTTTGAACGGATAAATATATCGACTTCCGGTTTTCTGCATTAAATTCTACGAACATTTTTCTATTAGGTACAATATTTTGATAACTAACGAGGGCTTTAGTTTTCCCAGTATTATTAACTATTTTCAAGATAAATAATAAAAAAAAATTAAAAATTTGTTATGCAACTCGCAATACACAGCCCATGTGCGGCCTCCGAGGATGGCTTTACCTTTTTGAGAGGTGAGGGCCCATGTACCTATAATATAAGTGCTAACTTTATGCTTCTATCACAAAATAAAGTTTGACGTTTTTTGGAGTAAACCTGTTAAACTTACAAAAAAAGTATAAATATAAATAAACATTATTCTCATATAACGAACCGTTACCGAGTTATTCTGTCAAAATGTGTTTTTTGCACCTTCCATTCAAGATGGCGGCTCGCGCTTACCCTCCCCAAGGTCGAAAACTTGTATTTTTCATCAGAATCACTACTCAAACAACATATTAAAAAATCATTACTTCCCCACCTTTTGTAAGGCAACGACCTTATTTAATCTCCACTGACTGGACTAAACATCCTGTCAGTTTTATTTAAAAAAATATATATATTTTTAAGAGTATAAATGATATTTATTTGTTATTCGTTTATAAATTATTTATTATGAGACAGTAATTCAAGTAATTCAATTTATTTCAAGAATATTTAAGGAATAATTTGGTAGACAAGTATATTATAACCTCAACACTGCTGTCGAACATAGACAAAAACTTTATTTTTATTAGTAGTATCCATGACTACGAACGAGTGAAGTATACAGTAAATGCGACAGGTAATAGACACAAGCACATCACTAGTGAGGTAATATAACTAATTACCTCACTCAAATAATAAAAATAATATGGCTATTATATCGCTGGCGTGGATAAAAGTGATTTACATTGTACGCATGAAGGTGTACTCCTTCAGTATGGAACGAAAAAAAAGTACAGAATGTATACAGGGTGTTTCATAACTTCGAGTACCTACGTTAATGGTATATGTTGTTTGATATGCTGATTACGAATCTAAAAGAATTTTTTTAAATTCGAAAAATTAAAGGTTGTTTACTTGAAACATTTTTAGTAGTACCTACTGCACTGAACTCGTTTTCCCATTAAATACAAACAATAGAAGTAGGTAATGAACATCTTAAATTACCTACATAATACTAGTAAAATACATATTCTTGCCTAAATAACTTTGAAGCTTTTGTTTTTATAAATAGTAACTGTTTGCTTTATTTGTCTTGGTCAATTAATAATTTAAATTTTACCGTTACTATGCACAAGGTAGTGAAAAATAACTTCACGAGACAAAACTAATGTCAATAGGTTAGTGTGTGTCTTAGGCTAATAGGCTAAGTGAGAAAACATTCTTATCACACATAGTTTATACAATATTGTATTCAATTTCGACGAAGTTCTTTCAAGAATATTAATTTTATTTCTATTTTTACAGAACAAAAATACTAATCTAAGTAGTCATCCGTATCAAGTTGTCATTGTTTGTATAAATTTTTGAGCAAATATAATACGTCAGAGTGCAAGTGATTTAATAATGTGTTGAGTAATTTAAAAAAATTTAAATTCGCAAGTAAATACACTTTTCCGTTGATCGTTTATTAATTAGTATCATTAATACAAAAAAAAATCATACATTAATGACCCTCATTAATGCATGATTTTTATTAATCAACGATTTGTTTTGAATATGCGTTCTTCACACGTAATATAGTATATTAGTATTAATTTGTCGAAAAATAATAAACAGAATTAAACGAAATGATTTTGACAGTTAAATAATATTCAGGTAGTATTCTCGTCTCGGTCATTTTCAGCTGTTCATTTCTCGTCTCAAGGAACTAGATTCTCGTCTCGTCTCAAATTTCTCGACAAAAAAAAATTAGAGCTACCTAACGATTTTTGCAAGAACTATTTGATTTCGCGTCATGCCCATGTCACACATGTAATACTTGTACAGAGTGATCGGAGTGATCAAAACAAACTGATAATCACGTGATCCGCAATTTTCCTAAAAGATATAAAACTAGACTTCTAGGAAGAAAAGTTTGATTTCCAAGTTCATGGGTGTGCGACTTAGGATAATAAAGATTTTTTATTTTAGTACTTCTATTAAATTCAACAATTTCTAAATGAATAATTAAATAAGTTACAATAGCCACCGTTTCGGGTAGTAAACTTAATCTAAACACACTTTCAAACTCTAAAAAAAATTCGAGAATTCTCGAGTTCTCGAGAGTACTTCTCGTCTCAAAATTATGAATTCTCGTCTCGCCCCGAAAATCCGAGACGAGAAATTTACTAATTCTCGTCTCGTAATTTCGAGACGAGACGAGAATGAGACGAGAAATTTATCGTCTCGGCGGCATCACTACTAACTCATGTGTTAATATGCTATTAATAATCTCGACAATTAACGCGTGTTCGCTTCTCTCACGCGTTAAAATGTCTCAATTATTAATCGCTCTCATTAACACACTAGATAGTTTAATAACTAGGTATTTATTTAAATTGCTATGGAATTCATAATAACAGTTTAATACGTCAAAATTGAATTAAAACATAAATATCCGCTTGGTGTCGCTAGGATTGTACAGATCAGCTGATGATAACGCCGTTTTCCTATTGCAGATATCTTCGTTTTTAGTGAAGTGAGATTTTTTCCTTTGTCGGATTTCAGAATGAATGACCTGAAGGAGCAACGACTTGCTGCGAATTTTTGTGTTAAGCTTGCAAAATCCGCGACTGAAACACTTGCTATGCTCAACACGGCTTACGGTGATGTTTCTTATAAGCATACCAGCATACGGCATGTTTCAAGTGGCATGGGCTTTTTAAGGGTGATCGACTGTCGAGTGTCGATTGAAGACGATGATCCAATGTCAAGGTGATGATGACAGTTTTCTTTGATGCTAAGGGTGTTGTTAAACCAAACTTACTACATTGAAATTCTGAAACGTATGAGGATCGCCATCCGTCGCAAAAGGCCATAAATGTGGAGGAGTGGCGACTAGTTTTTCCATCACTACAACCCACCCTCCTACTCACCTGATTAAGACGATGGTCCTTGTGACTTGTTCTTGTTCCCCAAACTCAAAATACTCTTGAAAGGAAGAAGATTTGAGATGATTCCCGAGATTCAGGCAAATGCGACGATGAAGCTGAAGGACATTCCAAAAGAAGCATACTAGGACTGTTTCAACAAGTGGAAACACCGTTGGGACAAGTGTGTGCGTTGGGAGGACAGTACTTTGAATGGGACCCAGACATGTAACTTAAGGTACATTTTGTTTTATGACGTCAGTTCGTGTATTTTTTTAACAGACTTCGTATTTTAATTTATATACTCCTTGATAGATGGTAAAATATTATGTAATTATTTGTCCTGTATGAACATACCTTATTTTTAATAAAACAGCCTTTGACCTAGAACCCAAAATATTTTTTTTCTCTTTTCCTTGCGGAAATCAGTCCCCTTCCCTCAAACAAAAATCCTGGCTTCGCCTATGAAATCGCCCCGATGCAAAAACTTTTTGAATCCGTCACTGAATTATGAAAATGACTAATCAAGAGAATTCAACCTTGCACTTTTTTATTTTTTTAATTGTATTTAACTACAGATGGAATAAGTGCTCATCCATTTGCCCCCTCCTGACTCTCAGGAAATAAATGTATTTTTATATTCTTTTAAAAATATTTATTTTTTTAATTAACAGCTATATTTTATAAAAAGCAACAATTAACTAAACAAAATTAAAAGAAAATTTTCGTTATTCAATCATTTTGTACATAAAACGTATAGATTGCGTGTGTTCCAAAATTCCTGGAAATTTAAATCGAGGATTAACCTTTTCTAATTCTTCGTACGTAAGTGCAGCAATGTCTTTGAACCCACATCTTGCAGCAAGTTTCTGGGAGGCTGTTGCAGTGAAAACTGTTAGAGTTGCTGGTAAACCGACTGCTTTGCAAAGTGGTATCCTAAAAGAAACGAAAAAAAAATAAATCAATTATTATATGTCACACTTGTTTATAACCACATAATTTGAGTGTGAGTCTAAGTAACTATCTTTACGAATCGTCAGTGTATTCGTAGATAAGATGTATGAACATAAAATTTATACTCTTTTTATGTGCAGTCGCACTAATGATAAAATATTTGCGATTATTTTATGAGTTAAAAAATGCACTTCATTCGAATTCTACGTGCATTACTTACAACGTCGATTTGCTAAATATCTTTGGTTTCGGCTGGAAAAAGGCTTCAATAATAATTATACTCTGCTCAACTCTTTTGAGCTATCATCGGTTTTTGATAGACATAAGAGCATTGACTGTTCAGACTTTCTTTCGCAACTATCTTTTCGCGTACTCAGACTGAATTCTCAATATAATACCTTGTTCTACGTGCCCTAAGCCGAAACTATTATTTTATTAAAAGCTTCCATCACTGTTATTTGTGACACAAACATTAATAACAGTTTACCAAATATTTTAGTATAGATCACAATATTTGTATAGTAGGTAGGTATATTACATTACTAGCAAGGTAAAACAGTTTTTACTGCTGAAAGGAGGAAATGACCGGCGAGCCTGTCACCTCTTTAAAGCAGTAAAACAGTTACCTTGCGTGAATTGTACAACATTTTACCTGTTACTCATTTGTAAATCAAAATAAATATTAAAAATCTGACGTGGCCATCACACAACCTTCCGCCATATCTAGACTTTAAACAGAAATGTATACGTACAATCCGGTGCCCATTTAAAATATACAAATAAAAATCTAAAATATTCAAACACAGAAATTTGCATCACCTGAATAAAAATATTAATTCACAGGAAAACTCTGCTGTGTTGAAGCCATCCTTCGTTCAATTACTACATTTAATATCTTACTTAGGACTTATATAGCGCTAGTATGCCAACTTGTCACCCGTCTCACCTGTCAATATTTTTTACGCAGAAACAAAAATCAACCGATCATGGATTACAAGATATCAACGTTTTATTTGATAAATTTATTTTTTAAATTTTACTGCAGTTATTTAATGCTACCAGATAAAGACAATTTTTTTATAACGTAAGTTGCAAATAACTTTTCCTCTTATTCTTATTACAAATAAATACTATATTTTTCCAAATTTATATACAATTTTGACAATTAACCTTTTCAATCTTCAAAAAATATCACTTCCGATGAAGATATTTGTACCAAAATCTACGGAGCTCTTCCAATTTATATACAAATGTTAAATACCAAATATCAAAATTTTCGGGTAATTCGTATTTGAGTTATGCGACTAACACCCCTTGACCACATACACACACACACACACATACACACACACATAAACACAGACATCATCGTGAAACTATCAAAAATGAGTTGTAAGGACCCTAATTCGTGCTCATCCACTAAAAATTCACCACCCGATTTTTTGCATGATTCCAATACCTTCCTTTACAGGTAAGCGGAAGGTAAAAATTATAACTAACTTCTGTCATTTACACGAAACTGTTCTATCAAAAATTGTCTTAAATAATGATTTCTCATAAGCATTGAAGTAGAAGTATTACTGTGGCAACGTGAACCGTTTATTATGAGCATATGACTAGCTACTAACTTGTTAAATTTTCATCTGTCAATTTTACAAGTTAGTAACTTGGGTAACTTGAACTTGTAAAGATTCATTTTCAAAGGTAATGTAGGGATTGATTAAATGACGTTTACAAGTGAGTAACAAGTAAATATATTTACTAGTAAGTATAGGTATAATATTTTTTATCAATATATTTCATATATTTTTTTACTTTGTAACACGGTTCTCTGTAATTGGGTATTATCTGCGGATTATATTAATGTTGCTGTCAGAATTATTCAACAAATAGAGAAGTTTTATCTTGGGTTAGTTTATTCATTAGACTGTAATAAACTAAAAGTTTGGACAAGTAAGTAGTAACACCTTGTATTATTTAACAATTATTTATGATTATTTTTTATGAACGTTAACTAGGAAAATTTTAATTAGGTATTATTTGTAAATTATATTTTGCTTATTCAAATTTTGAAATGTTGTCACTGTGTTATATAGCACTAAATACAAATTACAATAATTTTCCGATGTTATATTGCTTTTAAAAAACTACAAATTTAAGGCCTGACATCCTAAGATTCTTAGATCCTGCCCTAGAATAATTTCCTGTTTTCTAATATTTTGTTCAAATAATTGTAACATTGGAAAATAAAAATGTATTTGTATTGGTTACAAAAAATCTTTTGACCATACTTTATCTATTGTCTTTTGATATACCACTTACATGTCGTGAGCGTATAACTGGCAGCATGAAAATTACATCACAGTCACATCTCACGAATTTGAATTATGGGACCTTCAGACATAGATTGACAAACATATAGGCAATTGTTGCATCTATATTTATTATATTACCTAATATATATTCAATGCCAAAAAGATTAAGTTCTGTTAAATTATAATAGGGTATAGTGAACTCAAAATGAATAATTTGCCTCTTCCTTTTTAGCGATAAAAAGATTTATTTTAGTACCTAGATATAAGGGACAAATAAATAATTGTCTGTTACCTGAATCAAATTACACATTTAATAAATATGTTCAATTTGTAAAAAGTGTATAAAATTCGTAAATTCGCATAGTTTTTATTTATTTTGCACATAAACGAGGGGAAACAATGATTCAAAAGCCTACTGTCACCTACCATCAATTTTAATACTCGAAAACATGTGAATTCGTACTTCTGTACTTTGTACTTCTCCGGCCTATATAACAGTCGAAGTATTAATAATTTATTGTAATCGTGATTTTTTGACAGATTTTGATGATTCTTCACGCTTTAGAACCTACTAAACCCAAAAATATAATTTAAAAAAAAGTCGGTCTGTCGTACGAATTTTCGACTGAAATTTTATATTTAAGCTTTTTACAAAAAAGTTAGTTTTAAGTTCGCTAATGAGCTTTACAATCAGTGGTACCAACTATATGAATTAATTTTTATTAAAATTAGTACCTACTTGAATTGATAAAAATATTATAAACATTTGCACTTTCACTTATATTAGTATTATTTAATTTAATTTACATATTGCTCGGATTAGGTTTATAGCTTATAATAAATACAATTAAAAACTCGAATTTCAAACGTCACTAAATGACTGCTGTCACTTTGACATCGGCAACTGTCACTTTGACATTGACGCTTGTCACTTTGACACCGCCTACGTTATTTTAAAATTTGTTCAAATTTTGCTTAATGAAGCATAAAAATGAAAGCCTTTTTGAAAGCATATGTTATTAAAACTCATTTCTGTTGAAGTACTGTGGTAGCCACAGCAGATTTTTTTAGTTATTATACAAAACATTTATATTTTTGTCTTTTAATTATGCACGCATTTTCCTGATTTAAACATCGGCCTGAAAAGGAATGCCATGTATTTGGAAGTTGTTCTTGTTATTTTTAATAATATTATTTTATTTAAAAATTTAAATGTTATTTTAATGCAACAAATTGGTAATAACCATTGTAAACTCAAAATATATGTACTTAATGTAAAAAAAATAATTAAAGTTTAAATAGGATCTGTTATTGAAACTGGATACCTACTAATTTATTTTGTTATTAGATTTAATTATTAAATATAAAATTTAATTCAATTATCGCGTTTCCAGACAAACAAAACACCTATCCAATAAACCAACTTTTTAATATTATATATTTTAGGTTATGTAGGGTCTAAATATTTTCTTGGTCGTTTAAATTTTTTAAGTAGGTAAATCTAATCTATTCATTCAAATCTTACGTAAAATTATGTAAATTTGCAATCAAGCTACGTAGTAATTTACCTGGCCTTCAGCAATTCATCGCCAATGCCTTGACCTCTGTACTCCGGATAAACGGACAGTCCCATAGCGTTCAGGTATGTGTCAATTCCCAGCATGCTGTATGGGTCTTTGACTTTGCATAAATATAGCACAGAATCCAACACCTGAAGCCATTTTACTCCCTTGAACTAAGACAAATCAAAATATTATGTTTTTTTAGGTTCTTACTATATAATTCCTATTGCTAAGCTATTAGTACTAATTGCATTATGAGAAAGTCCCTGCTTTCTAAATAAATTTAATTTTTCTGAAATTTTTGAGATCCAAATTTAACATTATTATGTTTTCAAGAAATTTTACTAAAATTGTTTGTGTAGATACATATTTGACTTGACAAAATACTATTAATCAATTATAATAATCACTCTGATGTATACTTTTTTTATTTACACGTGAATTTTTTTAACAATTCTTGGAATTATTTTAGTTATATGCGTGTTAATATAATCTTATAGGTTCCTACGTTTTTATAATACTTTTTATCAAAATAATAATAAATAAAACAGGTTCAAAGAGAAAAAATAACTTTTTAAATACTTCAATAATGTAATTCTTCGGGTTCAGTTTAAGTTTTTTTTTTTAAAATTAGTATTGTATTGAAATACACATCAAATATTAACAAAATATGTCATGTTTAGCCATGCACATAAAAAAAAATTAAGAAAAAACTAAAAAACTGGCATTGGAGCGAAGAGGAGACATCTTTAAACTATTTTAGAATGCCTTAGTTATTTCGAAAATTTCAATTTTCCTGCAACTTTAACGAGAAAACTAAACATACTTTTCACCATTTTAACGACTTGTAGTCAACCACCTTAAGGGGAAAACCGGTGACCAAAAGCATTCGAATTACATTATTGAAAAATTCTAACAAGAATTAAAATTTGATATTTTTTTAAGATTGTGATTTTCCAAAGTTAATAGAACTAACGAAGTTGTGCAAATATGAAATTTCAGTTCTTGTCAAGATTATTCAAAAATGTAATTCGAGCACATTTAAAAACCGGTTTCCCTCTTAGACATGAGAATAAAAATCAAAATAAATTTTTAAATAATAATTTACCTACCTCTGGAATAGAGTCCCCTTTATAAGAAGGGTAGGTCATATTCATTCCAGCAATTATAGGCTTTCCATTTTGATCAGGGTTTTCCATAAAACAAATCAACCCCACTTTTTCTCGTACTAAAGTCAGCCACAGTTGTCTAATTTCTGCTCGGGAAACTTCATCTTCTACCAATTCTGCAAACACAAACTTAACATTGAAACAACATAATCGGTCCGTGTGCCACTCGAGCCGATTAGTACGTTGTTGGAAAGTACTTAAAAAATCCAGAAAGATTCAATGCACATATGAGATTATAATTTATAAAAAAAAATTGTTACTTTTTTTTTTTTTAATATGATCACTTTTAAGTTTGTAAAAAAATTACAAAATTATAATTTTGTAACTAACGTGCGTATTTTTTTAAATATATTGGCAACCATTTTTTCAATTTTGAATTTTATTAGGTAATTAGTTGACTTGACTCTTGTTGGTGGCAGTGGTGGCAGTATCTACATTCCCATAGACAGAGACGTTCGTAGCTTACTAATAACTTGATTTAGAGACAAACTTTATTTTCAAAATTTTTTATAATTGTATTCTTAACATCGAACTGTTTTAATTTTTCAAAATTTTTGGAAAAAAGGAAAAAGTAAAACTTTATTATTTTTTTTATTTAAAATGAGGGATGTTTTTTGATGAAATAGTGACAGTTCGATATTAAGATAAAAAAAGATATTCCAATTGACAAAAAAAGTATTGGTGGTAAATTACGATTTTTAGGTTTTCTAGACTTTCCATTATTTAAAACAAATGCGGAAATTCGGGAAAAAACAATACTTACAGCTAGTATACAGTATTCTGTTTGATTCATGAAACAATAGAAATGGACGAGTAATTAAATTAATAATTAACTACACTGTACCACTAAACGCTAAATATACTTATCCCGTTAAATATATCAATTCGAACTAGTACATTTATTCTGGTGAGTAATAAATTACCTTTTTTTAAACTCGTATTAAAAAGTATTAATGGCCGTTGTACACTTGAACTCGGTTTTAATATAAATTATAGCACATTGACCTTAAATGTGGAACAATATAAATATTACTGTCAAATATTTGATTTAAATTATGCATCCAGCCATAAGTCGTATATAGGTATATTATTTAAAATTTCATACTTGAGTATTTGCACAGAGGTTCATCGTAAACAAAATTCTTGCACATCATCTCCGCGGCCTCGTCAAACAAATCTTCCGGGATATCTTGAATCCAGAATTTTGGAATTTTTCCATTGATTTCCCGTTTTCCTTCGAAGCGACTCCAGATTGACGGGAAAGGAACATTTTCAGGTCGTTTCCAACCGCTTGACATGGTGGTACTAATGGCTTAAGTAAATTAGAACACTCTTAGTAAAATAAAACTTTTAAGAGTGAAGAACTATATATAGTTAAGTTAAAAATAAGTACCTAAGAAAGTATTTCCCAAAATAAATATTCTAACAAAAGAAACTTTATCTGAAAAGAATCCATTTTTAGTAACAAACTTTACGGATTATTTATTATGATAAAATTATGTTTGTTCCTCATAAATAAATATTATTTTATTTCGAATCGGTAAATTAATAGAAATATTATTTATTAACTAATTTTAGAAATATATAATTATGATAAATCAAAATTAAACACAAGATAAATAATTATGAATTATGCTAGAAATAGATACGTAGCGATTACTTATCGAACTAGATAAATATACTGAGAATACTTTCAAAATAAAAAAATCTGATACTTATTCATTTAAAACTCACACTAGAAAATTTTAACCCGTCACAATACCTTATATTTTATTAATATAATGCGGGCAGTAAAAACAACTGACCATTGTTTAAATGTTGTTATTGTTTACTTCAACTAATTTTTTCCCCCAGAGAACTTTAATTTGATAATACACTTGAACAAATTTGAATAATTTTTTGAGAAACAATAATTGATTATCGCATAAATGTCATTTTTTACATTTTTACTAAACTTATCTCCTCGAGAGCTTTAAACAAACTGACACCAAACTCGGTATAATTTGAATAACTTATAAAAAAAAATAGACGATCAGTTAAATGTTATTTTTATTTTTCTACTAGAATATTTTCCCCGAAAGCTTTAATTTGATACCACACAGAATAGTATTTTCATAAAAATAAAATAAGTTATGTTTATAAAGTTGGTACCACTGGTTGAATAAAAAAATTTGAATAATTTTTTGAGAAACAATTGAAAATCGCATTAATGTCATTTTTTACATTTTTACAAAACTTCTCTCCCCGAGCGATTTAAATTGACACCAAACTCGGTATAATTTGAATAATTTATAAAAAAAAACAATTGACGATCATTTAAATGTTATTTTTGTTTTTCTACTATAATTATTTTCCCAAGACCTTTAATTTGATACCACACACGATAGTATTTTGATAAAAAAAAGCTTTGTTTATAAAGTTGGTACCACTACTGGTTGAATAAAGCTCATTCACGAACTTGAAGTCAGATTTTGCCTCAAGATCTTAAATATAAAATTTCAGTCCAAAATTTCAACGCGTTTTTAAGTTATCCGACATCCAGACAGACTAACAGACCGACAGACCGACTTTTTTGTAAATTATGTTTTTTGGGTTCAGTAGGGTCTATAACGTGAAGATTCACCAAAATCTCTAACTGTCAAAAAATCACGATTACAATAGGCGATTTTTGGCGAACGAATATTTGCGTATATTCGGTGTTCTTAAGCAAATCATGCATTTTCGCGAACAACTATTCGTTCAAAATGGCTGGGACAATGACGTAATATCCTGTAACATGGTCGCTCTTTACGCGAACCAGTCGTATAGCAGAGTTGCTGGTTGTGTTCGCATTAACGCATGCGCTTTAGCGCAGTTACAATAGGAAAATATTATTTCTAACCAAAAACCATATAGCTATTACCTAATAGGTATGCCAAAAACGCACAAACCCAAAAAAGTCAGGTTCATAGTTATTATGGATGGTATGTTTATGTTTAAATATTATTTGGTTTTCTTTTTTTTCTAATTATTATAGATAATATTATCTTTTAGAAAGAGCCCTATTATGTTATTTTTGTTGCACAATCATCGAAACGTCGAAATGCGGAATTAGTTGCGATTTAATCTGTAGAGTGCAGTGTAGATTCAGCAGCAAATATATAAATTTTCGCGACTAAACCAAACTGTTTTGTTCTATGACGTCATCAATACGAACAAAACCAAATATAAGCGAACACTAAAGACCGAACAGTTTGGTTCGCGAAAAATCGCCTAAAGGCTAGTACCGAGCTCTCCGTTCGACGGATCCGTCTATCCGTCTAGCCAATCAAATGCTTTGTAACATTCAAAGCAGTCCGGTGCCGCAAAAAAGTCGGATCGTGCTCAACTTTTGTCCGGCGAGCGGACGTTTCTCTTTCTCTGTCTTTCTCCATATCGTTGTCTTTGTTGTATTCTTTGGTTAGGATCATCGTTTGCATTTGCAGTATTGCAGTCAGTTGACAGAAGTTGATGTACAATTGTACACGTCTCTTGAATAATTATTATTAATTTTTTTGACATGACAATAATACAATAAATTTTAATATAAGTATTCTGAACATAGTTATATGTTATATGTCAAAATGTTCAATATGAAGTTAGTTACGTTTAGAAAAAAATCGTCCGTTTGAACGTAGAGCTCGAAACCGCAAGACGGAGAACTGTTCCGTCACCGGACAAACGGATCCGTCGAACGGAGAGCTCGGTACTAGCCTTTAATACTTCTCTCTTTTACATAGGTCGGGGAAGTAAAGATCTAACAAAACCAAAACCAATTTTTTAAAGTTGTATAATTTTCTGAAAATATCTATATAAAAAATTAGTAGGTATGTATATAATCGGGAGCCTATTAATTGCCGCCCCTCTTTGTGCTGGCGCCCGTGTGTGCCCCTTGCACACTCCTTGCACACCCCTTGCACACCCAGGTCAGAACGGCTCTATTTTTGCAACACAGACACAATAAAATAAAAATATTTTTATTAAGTTCCATTATGTTTATTTGTAATCTCTGGTATTATCGTTTTTGAATATTTTTTGCGGTTATTTAGTTCCGATGCCTAAATACATAACCAGTCAACCACAACTTAGGACAAAAAATTAAAGGGTATATACTGTACGACGTTCTGATCAAGAAACAAATAGAATTTTTTTATAATTCTCAAAAAATTGCATCGTATTTCAAGCAAACATATTTTTTGGCACTGGTCGGTAGTTATTTTTAATTTTTTTTTTCAAATCTTCTACAATGAAAGTAATTGTTTACATAATATCTAATACTAATAAATGTCAAATTATCAAATATACCATCAAAACAGTGATACTTAAAATGTCCACACGTCAAGTAAACTACCTACCCTTAACTTTGCGAATTTAAAAAAATTATTTTTAATTTTTTGTCCTAAGTTGTGGAACAACCTGTATACTCAAGTAATTAATAAACTGTTCCAATTGAAATTAGAAAATTGATGACATTTCAGGTTTAACGGGAAGTACTAGTCATTAGTCAGCCCTATTCATGAGTAGGTAAGTTGTATAAATTTTTAGCATGCCATAAAGTATATTCACTAAAAAATATTGGTGACATATTAAAGAAAAAATCAAAATATATCACTCAAATAATATCTATTATGGTATGGTATTTATATTTACCCTTATTTATCTATCGTTTACCCATTTCAAATTATTGTATTGCACGATTTCTTTATTAATTATCAATAAAATATTATGTACCATATTTTATTGTCATCCGGTATACTAGCACTCAACTTACCTAATTATAAGTTGCAGTAATAAAATATAATTGTACTTAACACTATTATTTTAAACTGAAATACTTAACTACTATTTAAATTAAAAAATTAAACTTATAAGAGTTCGCCGTAATTTAGAAGTTTTTCACTCTGGAAACACTTTGTGAATGAGAAGCTAAGACACTTGAAATCTTTTTATACATCCCCGAAAATCAATAGTCTACATTATTAAGAACCACAAAAATAACTTCTTTTAATATTCATTAATCTGGCAGATTCCTAATCTAAATTCCCCGATTTTATATTACTGATACCGTGATAACAAATCAATAATAGTATTTATTATTTTGTATAGGTAATTAAAAATAACATTGTGCAATTTTTTTAAATATTATATTACTCTTGAAAAGTTGTGAAATTTTCTGGCAGTAAATCAAAATAATCCAAAACAAAATAAAGCATAATACCTTTCGCACACTTAATAAAATAAAACTAACTATTGCCAACGAAAACTAAAACTTTAGTTGTTGATCACTATGTCACTATCTATAGCGCAAAGATACTAACAAATTTTGTCTCGTTCATTTATGATCTTAGCACATGGCACTTATCAAGCAGCTATTGCGACATCTACAATAGAACATATTTGATGTGTATAGTAGTTATGTAATGATATTTTCAATGTACAGATGACCCTGACTTTATAGACGATGATCTGCATTTAATGGTGCAATAATTTAATGTAGACTTTAACAGTATTTTGTTATGGAAATTTGAATTTTCGATGGTTACACTATAATCATTGGACATCTTATGTTCAAAATAGTCAAATTATGTAAAAGATTAATAATTATACGATTGCATATTGCTTATCATTATTTTAACATGTTTAGCAATTACGAAGCACGTCATTTATTTATAAACACTTAAAAATCTGCAAATTATAATCTTAATTTATAAATAAATTCTACGATTATTTATTTACTTACACTTATGCACGAGCGCTCTAAAATTTAAAATACCACGGGTTTTGACCGGTCCATAAAATTTCCTAATTTATAGCAATAATCAAAAAAGCATCAGTCCTCTCGTTTATTAATTTTTTTAACAATTTATAATTTTTATCATTCAAATTTTGTACGATTATAGCACTCGTCTGCGGCTTACTGCATGTCTTGTAAACTTTCTCATGAATTATTGCCGTTATTGCCATTATTATAATCGCTCGTTGAATAATATATTTATACTATTAAAAATATTTTCTTATAAATGTTGCTTTAAACATAAATAATTATGATGGTAATTAAGTGTATGCTGTATGCAACATCAAGCGTAATTATATTATTATTTATTCTTGCAAGAAAACAAAGAAATTCATAATTTATTAGTTGTATGCTATTATATATTCAAAGTCCATTTATTATAATTTTGAATATAGTTTTGGACACGAATAATAATTTAGTACATTTTATCTTTATTTAACAAATGCATAGCTACTCTAGATAAGATAAGATAATGATATAAATATACATAGGTAAATAATTTGATAAAAAATAGTTTTTAATATATGCAACAATTACTGTTGTATATTTGTTGCTGCAGTTATGGATGGAATAATAACTTTTGTTATAATTTTAATAATATTGTTACATTTTGTGCTAAAAAAAATTGTTATGCTCCCATTAAATTTAAATATGGTACGTACGTATTATAAAATGATTCATAAAATGAGTCATTGGACTGAGATATCTTTCAAATTTGCATACAATAGCTGCCAAACTTTTTCAATAAAAATTTTCTATTGTTGTATACGGTTTTCTTATTTTTATTTACAATTTTACCAAATTTGTAGATTTTTAAAATTTCAATTGTTGTCGTTACCAATGTAAATGTTACAACAAACAAAATCTTTTAAAAATAATACTGTTATTTAATTGTTACTTATTTTAATTGCTATAGTTTCTAATTTATACTTTAATTGTTATAATGTCGAATTTTCATTTGTTGCGCTAATGTCTGCTTTCTGACCTACATTTTGAGAACTTCTGGCTAATGCACTTGCATTGTTGCATTCATGGTTTGGATCGATGTCAAAATATCCAACATGGCGGGCAATACGCAATTGTCAAGTGTCATATTAAGTGATTTAATGTAATTTTTAATTGTATAGTGAATTAATTCTTTTTATTAGTGTCGGTAATGTTAGTGTTGTAGTTCTCTTATTTGATTTTGATGTGCAATATATCACCAGGTAAATATAAATAATGGAAAACCCGTAGTTCAGTGCTTTGTTCGACAAGTATTTTTATTTGTATGTACATTAGTTATTAAGGTTTTTGTCATGTGATTTGACTCAAATATTACATTATTATACAGGCAAGCCCTACAATGGAATCTCAAGTAATTTCAGAATCTAAAACTCGGATGCCTTTATCTGGTAAATTAGCACAAGATATCAATCAAATTCCAAAGAGTTTACCATTAGATTCTACAAATGATATGCAGATGACTTCAAGCATTTTATCAATAACATCTAGTCTTACATCTCCTGTTGATTCGGGAGTACAACTACTCGATAGTGAGAGTGATATAACATCTGTGATGTCAATGAGTGGCACTGCTTGTGATCTAGAATCTAGTTGTTCGTATGATGTATCAAACACCATAGTAAATAATACACCCGTGAAAGAAGGATATACTTCAAATATGATCATTGAGAACTCCAAACTGGAAGAATCTTCTAATGAGAAATCGAAATTAAATTCTAAAGATTTTTTAGCACCTGTCGTTCCAAGTGTTATGACTAAAAGTGATATTGCTAATCAAAATACCACTTTACCCTGTGATTACGGTATTTATTCTTCCTCTGCACCTAATGTAGACTACCATTTAATACAAACAAAAGAATCTAAATCGATAGATGAACATGAAACTGCATCTAATTCAAAAATAGACATGGAATTAACAACAAACGTGGATATTAAACCTGATACTGATGAAATAAACTCTGAAAAAGCAGAACAAGCATCACAAAATAAACCACAAGATAATATTATGCATGTCAGTGTATCTGAAGAAGTAAATGAATCTCTTAAAGTTGATGAATCTAACAATGATGCTCAAACAAATGACACCAGTAATATAAGCAAGGTGCCTCCTTCAGATGAACAGATAGTTTTTCGTCGTCAACGTAAGAAAAAATCTTCTAAATCAGATACTCCAAAAAAGCGGGTTTCATTTCATGAAGATATTTTAAACAGTACTAAAATAGACGATATTCATATTAATCATGGCTTCATCACTCATCAACCTGATATTTCTATGAGTTTCTTTAACTGGGATTCAATTCGTAAGCGCGATGTTGTTAAAGGAAGGTACAGTTGGGCAGCTGAAGGTGACACTCCATATTACCACCAGAAAATTCCAGAACGTGAAGTTAAGTCAGAAATTTACATGAACTCAAGATATTCATCAACTTCTTCTAGTTCTACTGGAAGTGTAGATTCCACCTCAAGCAATAGCCTTTGTGATAATGAAGATAAACCTGAAGGTCCTCTTCATACTCCTACTCAGAAGTTACCAAAATCTAGTTGTTTAAAGAAACGACCCACAACGAAACGTATTGATACTCAAATTATTCAAGATGATATTGGATCTTTAAAACAAAGAAAATCTGAAACTAACTTATTAGATTCTAACATTTTCGGTAGCTTAAAAAATATTTTAAGTTTCTCAACATCTGTTCCTCTTGCAGAAAGAGGCGTTCCTGAGGGTCAAGAAGATGTTGAGGTTTATTCTTGTAATCAGAATTCTTGTAAAGCAAAAAGGAGATCTTTTTCATTAAGTAATGAAAGTTTAATATCGAAAAGTTTAGATAAAAACGATAAAGTGCCAGAGTTACCAAGAAAAGTTGGCAATTTAAATATTGAAGTAGCTAAGAGTGACTTAAAACTTAAGCCTAGTGAAGGATTTTATCCAAATTATCCTGCACAAAATCTTCCAGCAAATATTGTTCTATGCGACAGTAATGTCTATGAACATAAAGGAATTAGTTATTCGTACGAATATGACAAATTTCAAAAGTCATTAGAAAATACTAAATCTCAAAAACCAAAAAGTTCTACCGTATATCAAATGTTGCTGCAAGATTTAAATTTTTTTAAGAAAAAAGAAAAAGAGAAATCTGAAAATGATTTGAAAGCACTCGCTGAAGCATCACCGCAAGTGACATCAACTCCAACACAAGAAGCAAAAAGTTCGAAGAAATCTCATCGCTCTTCTATAACCGATTGGTCTTCAGACACTGAAACCGTTTCAGATTTTTCCGAAAGTATATCAAAACATTTAAGCTCTCCGAAACATAAAGTAAATAAAGCAAATCATTACTCAATTCAAAATTTTAATAAATCATTTGAAAATGATTCCAAATCAGAGGGGGACTCAAAATTTTCTTTAAAGCCCGCAACATCCAAGACTTCGTTAATCAACCGTTTTTTACGGAATGTGACAATGAAGAAGATGATGGATGCGAAATTGCAGAAGAAGCAAAAGTTGCGGACGAATAAATGTATGGGACTTTACATGAAAGGTGGTAAACCAGATGAAGAAATTTGCCAAGATTTAGATAAAGAATTGGAAGAAGAAATTATAAAAGGCATTATAGAAAAAATTCCGGTTGAAGAGCAATTAGGATCAACTGTTATTTTGAGATTAAAAAGGGAAGTGTTTCGTGATTCGCAAGAACAACTTGTCAACGTAAGTATAAATTTATTAATAAATACGACCAATTAATACTTTTTGTATTGTAGTTTTATAAAGTGCACAGCGCATATTCGCCAACCGGTGAAATTAAACCACTGATAGTGTTTCTCACCAATTCAACTCTTTACATAACCGGTTTTAAACCAAATCAATCATTTTGCAACCAATTTGTCTTACCATACCCAGAATTAAATACAATAATGATTGGTCCAAATGCTCACACAGTTCATTTCTCAAATTCTGATCGAGAAATGCAGTTTATTATTGCAACAGGCAGTGCTGATATTACGAGTGATTTAATTGGACAACTTGAAATGGCAATTCGTAGAAGTAGACGCTATCCTATTTTGCCAGCGATAAGACATGTCACTATTAGGGAAATGGCACAACTGAAGGATGCTGTATACAAGCAAACTACAGTTGATAAAGTATTATCAATAATTTATTTATATGTAATGCAGATATTTAATTGGATGTTTTTAGGATGAAGAATATTTTCATTATAGTATTGTGGATGTACAGGATGCTAGTTTAGAGCCTGATTCAACTCCGTTAGGTCCTATTAAGAAAGGACCATTGATGTTTAAAACTGCTAATGATATACGCTGGGAGACGGGCTACTTTATTCTCAAGTTTGTTTTTTAAAAATTTAAATTTTCATTATTTAAATTCCAAATATTTATAGGGGCGGAGTGTTATACATTTTGTCATCTCCTTCAAATCGTTTACCTCTGAGAGCTTTACCCCTAGTAGGTGGCGCCTGTTTAGGGGCACACCGAACCCCGTATTGTCTTAGACCCCACACTTTTGAACTCTTACTTGGCTCTATGGTCCTACAACTTGCTGCTCCTGACGAATACGTTGCTAGCGAATGGTTACAAGTTTTAGTTCAGACAGCTAGCGGGGTAATTCATCTAATATTTGTTACCTATCAAACATTTAATGATTAATCTTGTAGTTGTACAATAATGAGGCCAATCACACTCAGTCATGTACTTTATTATTAACAAGTCAACATATTTTAACCATGCGAGAAAAATTTCCTTGTGATTTAGTCTCGTCTGATTTTAAAGCACAAGCTTTAAGTTGTGCAGCAATTTCTGATCTGACGGCGTTTAGAATTCCCCTTGCCGAACAGAGTTGGTGCATTCTTGTAAGTTTTTAATAAAACTTTGTTAATGAACAATTATTAAGAGCAATATTTTTACAGGAATTCGCATGTAGAGAAGTTCATGAGACAAGTGGTGATCTTATTATTTATTTTGCGACAAATTCGGAGCTTGAACGATTTATTTCCACCCTGGAAATGTTGTGGACTTACAATAATTTAAAGGTTGGTTATTATAAATTAGTTAATGACAAATTTATTGTTGTATTGTGCATTGTAGGGCGATTCGTTCCCCCTTTCAACAATCCCTGAAAGCGAAACCATAAGTAAAAGATGTGAAGACGCATATAGAACTCTGCAAGGAGCCTGGGCATCTGTAAATTTAATATTACAGTAATAGAATACGTGAAGTAAGTGATACTGATACTTATTTTTATATTTAAATTAGTTGACAGCTATGTTACGATAATACTGAATTTTTTATCAAGTTAATGATACGTTTCTTCAGTTAAAATTTGAAACGAATTTTAATTTGAATTTAACTTATTTTTATAGGTCAAGTTTTATAACGTAGAATAAAATGATGGTTTTAGAACAAAATAATCTGATTGATAAAATTTTTACACATCTAATGGACTTTATTTACTTATATACAACGGTTTTTGTGCCATAGTTTTTCATGCTACCTTTTAGTACAAGAATGTTTCTTTAATATGTTTCATTCATCATTCCGTCCATCAATTTTTGTTGGATATGAACAGCTTTCACCAAATTAATATTTATTTGTGTTTACAAGGGTGCGCAAATTTTACCAGTCAGATTTACAAACATTGTGATAGAAAACTAGTTGGTATTGTGAATGTAAATTTGATTAATTATAATTAATTAGGGCGATACTAATTTACAAACACTGTAGTATTCAGCACACAGTATGTAGGCCGCTAATATAACCTGAGATGTATTTGGCTTTAATAACTATTTAAAGGACAGTAAGCTTAAATTGTAAATGTCACCAATAGATTATTAATGCTCTCTGATTTGCGCTCAAATTGTTTTATAAACTTAATCCGAACGGATTTAGTAGTGAATACAATAATCAAATAGTGATTTACTAATGATAATAATAATCAATATAATCTTCTTCAACAATTGGGTATACTCTGAATTTTGATGTTTTCACAATATTATTCAATCGTTAATGTAACACGCGATAATATTCAAAACAGTAAATTTATATTCTTTCATAATATTTGTGATATGCATGAACTTATATTAAAATAATTTGTGAATACATTATGGTGCTGCGCTTATATCGAACATTTGTTCTAAATTGTTGGGATCACTTTGATAAGCTACCGTATTCATTATTGTTACTAATTTAAGTAGACCAATTAATTTATTGAATTCGTATCAAAGGCGCCGACTTTGTAATATACATGTATGTAGTGCTCAAGTTTAATTCTTATTTAATAATCGCAAAATATCCAAATTAATTTTTATTGCTACTCGTTGAATATCTCTGATAATACCTCTAAAATCATATAAATATACTCGTTTTTTTTTACTTAACACAATTATTAGTATCACAAATTGTTCAATTATGATTAACCAACAACACAATTTGTAGCCGTAGCATGTATTTAAATAATGTTTTTACCATTTAAAATAACTTGGATGCCATATTTTATCCTAAAGTTACTCCATTCGGTTCTATTTTTTATTTAACTTATACATACCATACCATTCCTAAATAAAATATATGACAAAAATATTAATTTACGTGATGGTAAGATATTAACGATTTAATTTATTCAGGAAAATCAGGAGTATTTCATAAATACACTGTTGTTTTAGAATTATTTACTTGCAAACGTAAGCGGAATTCATTGAGCTACATCTCAAATATAAAATATTTAATTAAACTTTTTGACGGGCACAATTAATGTCGAATTTAATATACTACCGCATTTATTTTGCATCTGATAGTGGTACAAGGCCCAAACTGATATTTATTAACATAAAAATGGTTTGTTACTACCATTTTAATTTATTTTTATCTCGTAGTAGGTATAACAAAAGTTAAGATTTTAATTTTTTGCATCGACATCAGTAGTTGTCTTGACTAGAATTATAAACATAATATATTGAGCTTATAAGCATAAACATCTACTAAATCGGCGCCTGTGATGATATCAAGAATATTTTAAATACGTTGTACGTATTTGTTATTTATGAATTAGCACAATTTAATTTATCTGCAATTATGTGCAATAATTTTTAATAATTGTATATTTCTGTAGTTTTTTAACAGTAGATTTTCGTTGTAAAATATCATTAATAAAATATAACTTGTACTTGAAATACATATTTTTCAAAATGCCTGAATCCCAACTTAGAAGTCAAATACAAAATTTTATTTATTTTTTAATTAAACTCAAAATTACAAATAATTACAATCTATACAAAAATAATTTATTTTGGAACATAATGCCCTCTTGCTTTCGGGCTATTTTTACATTTTTCAATATCTACATCAGGATATTGAGCTTTTAGAGCTTCTAAATCCATATTTGGGAATCTTTTCAGTAAACCAATTACATGATTTGTGTCGCGGCTAAAAATTAAGATATAATATTAATTCTTAATACTTTTTTGTAATAAAATACATACTTTCTCTGTTTCCTTCTTTCGTTATAAATCTTCTCATTATAAAGTTTTAAGAATTTACTAACTGCATGCCCTCTTGGATTGAAATTATGTCTCTTTTTCCATGTAGTATTAAACTCTTTCGGGATGAGATGTTCAGTATGTCTATACCTAAATCTGATTCCTATCTGGTTGGTAACAATTTCAGTAGGCCTTTCTCCAGTTTCGCCTATTTCTAAAAGATGGTAAGCCTTGTTTCTTTCCCTTACAACTGTCTCAATGTTTTTCATCGAATCTTCTACTTTATCAATACGCTCTGGACTTGGGAACGTTTTGGCTTTTTCGTTACATTCATATTCCATAGTTAAGAGCATGTTTTTCTCTTTTAGTAGGATGTACCTATAGAATCATTTATGTAAAACTTAATACTTATAATAATTCTGATTTCTCACCAAAGTTTATGTAAATCAGCGTTAGATTTAATTCTTAATTCGTCAAGTTTCCATGATCGTCCCGAACGAACTTCCGTCTCACCCCAATTTTTCTTGTCATCGAAAAATTCCATCAGCCCTCTAACAGAGGCAGTTGTGTGGACATTCCGATATTTAAGAGCTGTTATTATTCCTCTGCAATATAATTATGTATTAAAATTAACGTTTGACATTCATGTGTAAGAGAGGTTATGGTTGTAAATTGTCAATTTCTTGACTGAAAAAACTGAATACCTATTATTTATATGGGTGACATTTTTCGATAAATTATTGGCATTTATTGTCACACCACTCAAAGATTTACAAAGTGAATTTATAGATCTTGACACATTTATAACTTTGTTCAAAGCAGCCATCGTTACACCATTTGTATTGTAAGTGGAGACATCTACATTATGCTAAACTTTTAAAAACATGCAGCAAACAATATCTTTCTTTCAGCAAAATGTGCGACAAGATACAATCTCCCTTTTGTGATTGTAAAGATTATTTACTCCCTAAAAATGATTCTTGTCATCCATTTTTGTGTCACAATGAATCAATATACAGATTAAGATTACTCTTAGATGAAGCGATTTCTGCAAAATGTTATGAACAGCAAATATTTTATTTATTCGATTACATAAAATTCTGCAAGAATGGATTTGTAAAACAGTTTTTAATTTATAACTACCTTGTATTTATTATTCTTTATTTAGTATTTAGTAGATTTGAATCATTTATCAAGAGTGGTAGAAGTTATTGCAGAAAGAATAGATACAGTACAAATATATCGCCCGTATTTTAAAAAAATATTAGACGTTGCGGCTCTACCTCCTTTAAAACATAACTGCGCTGAAGAATTATCAGAAATTGGGAATTTTGCTGAATATATGTCAATATTAGGTATATCTTAAAATATTAATTATGTCTATTATTTTTTACTAATCAAAATTTTAACAGGATTTTTAGGAATCTGGTTACATGATTATAAATTAAGACACCGGGCTTATCATGCAATTTATCACTTATTAACTGAAAAAGAAGCAACTATATGTACCTCTAAATTATCGTTTCGTTTGGAATGTGTTGAAAAGAGTCATTTGCCCGAAATAATAGCTCAATTACTAGAACTAGTACCAGACGATGAATATTATGAAATATTAAATATTTCCCTAATATTAACAGAAATATCTCCCACAGTTTGTATGTAGAAAACTTATTATATTTCGTTTATATAATTTTTATTATAATCAGGTGAAAAAATGGCTCTAGTAAGCGCGATTGATTATTTACTTCTTCGTCTATTGCCTGATCAAAATAATGCTGATCCAGAAATAATGAAATATGTAACGCATACTGATAATTATCTAGAAATAGTTAATATAACCTGCCAAATTCTAATAACCTTAGTTGCAAGCATAAAATATTTAGATGAAGACATTTTGAAAAAAGTGACTCCCTGTTTAAATTCAATGTGGTACTTAATAATTTATTTCTTTAATACTATTATTGATTACAACTTTTTAAGGGCAATACGGTACATTTTTAGAGGATTACTACATGGAAAATATAGCCAGTTATCCAGAAATAATCTTATGGCATTTATTCTGTTATGTTTGGACACATTTCCTTATATTGAAATTACAGAATGTCATTTACTTGATGGTAAACACATATTACTCTTAAACAAGAAAGATTATTTTTAGTTTTATTTTATGTATTATACAGATCTAGCATTACTCAGCGTTGCCACAGAAGTCAAAAATGACACATGGGTGAAAGATATCCTTTTTACAAATTCAGAACATGATGTATATTTCAAAAAATTGTTAGTGTTATGTTTGAGTTACGCCAGAAAATATCCAAATTTTCATTCGGTTTGTACTCGAATTTAAAATATTAGTTACACATTTTACAAAGTTTAAATTATAGATATTTAAATTGCGATTAATTATGCCGGGTCTTTTAAAAATTCTTGCAACAGAATATATAACTGATTGGCACTGTGATGAACATGAAACTTTAATTCAATATACTTTAATAAGTTTATATTATATTGCACCCCAATTAATAGATTGCTTTATGGATAATGATGGAATTCAAAGGTATTATTAGTTCAATTATTTTCGTAAATATCTCATTAATGCGAATTTTAGTTTACTAATTATTATAGAAACGTATTATTTGTTAAAAAATGATTGCCACCGAATAAAATTGTTACAAACTCTAAAACTCTTAGCAAAAATTGTGGAATTAAAAAACGAGAAAGTTGCTGCAATTATTAGATATAATTATGGAATTTGTGTTTTGAATTGTGAGTATTATTAATTTAATCGTATCATCAACTGTTATTATCTTTTAATATGCAACATTTATTGATAATTATAAACAACGCGCACTGTCAACTAATTGACAAATAAAATTTTTGACTTGTTTTAACATCGCTGTCGTTGATGATACGATTAAGCTTTGAATATAACGCAAATATATGCGATTTAAGCACCCTTGGTTGTTGAAAGAGACTCGGTTTCACCTCGTCGCTTAGCAACATCCTCGGTATTATAAATCGCATAATATTCTTTTATTCTTGTTATATTAATAGCTATAATATAAATCGCATAATATTGTTGTTATATTAATATATATAATATAATAATAATACAAATTATACATGTATTATTTATAGTGCAATGCGACGCGATTTTACAAAAAGAAAGTTTAAAATCAAATGATCAAGAAATATTAGCGTATTGTTTTCATATTCTCAGTTACCTGTATACAAAACCAATCGTAAACGAGCCGTCTCTAAACTTTGTGATTAGATATTTTCGACGAGTTATTAAACCAAATTTTTCTGATACCGTGATAAATCCAAGATCAGTTATATGTGCTATGTATTTGCTATGGGAAATAACTTTAAATGATAGCGAAGGATTGCGAGAATTTATTAAAGAAGAAGGCGTTTATATGTTGCTTGATATAATAGATGTGAGTATTTATAAGAAATAAATATAAAGTTTAGATCTTTAAAAAATATGTTCACAGACAAGCATATTTCCCGTAAAAATTATCGGATTAGGATGTCTGACAGACATATGCGAAGATCCATTTTGTGTACCTTTTCTTTTAACTTGGCGCGGTGGTGACGACAAAAAAATAATTTTCCCATCGTTACTTGCTAAAATATTCCGCGAGGAGTGTCAAAAAATAGGAACTCGTTTAAATAAGAATGACATTATAATAGGTTGAGTGATAATCTAGTTATTAACTTATGAATTAATCTTATAATTTGTTAGATATTAATTATCCTTTGTTGGGAAAGGCACAATATCAAGAAGTGATGTCGCCATGTAAAGATTGTAATTCCTTCGCAGCTATAGCGGATATGATTGGCAGTGCTCGACCGAAAATTTATGCTCTGTTGCAGCTATTAAATACTAGATATGAAGAAACTGTTGAATTAACTAATGAATACTATAAAATTGCATATACTCCTATACCTCAAAATGATAAAGTATTATTATATAAAACTACAGTTCATGTTTTAATTATTTCAATATTTAGGTGATTCTCCATTTGGCTCAAAATTTCTTTGCTTTGAAACTAAGCGAAGCATGGCACGAGCTGGCTCAAGATTTAATATTTTCTAATATTGAACCAGTTGATATTGATGCTCAATTAATAACAATTTTAACAGAACAAATGTATAAATGGCATAACAGTATAAAAAGCGAACAAGAAGCTGTTTTAAAATCTGAAATACATAAAGTAAATGATATTTTATATATATATATATATATATATATATATATATATATATATATATATATATATATATATATAAGTACAGGAATAAATTTTTAATTTATTTATAGGAGGAATCTAAAGAAATAGAATTATATGCTACATTTAAAACATGTCGATTACAAGACGCTATTGAGGCATTGAAACAAATGAAATATATCGCACGAACAACTGATAAAATGTTCAGAATGGCTTATAAAGAAAAACAATCTTATGAAATTAATGGTTCTCTAAAGGATACTCTAGAACAAGACGAAGTTGAAAGAACTTATAAACAGAATCTGAATGTTACTGTAATTTTTATTTATTTTTTGTTTGTTTTAAATACATAAATTCATCTTTTACTCCAGGTTGTGGTGCCCCAAATATATTGTAAGCAATATAATATGCCAGAACAAAATGTCGTGTTTCAAGAGGATCGGATTTCAAGGTTCACAGTATTAACGGAAAAAAAATATTTTACATAGAGATTTTTATTAAGTAAATTCGTTAAAACAGAAATATTTATACATTGAGAATGTTTTTTAAAATACAATATTGAAAGATAAATACATATTTTTGTTACTTTGCACCACTGAATATTGACTGGTATTTTGTTGAAAATTTTATATATATAAAAATAAATACTGTTCATCATTCTTTAAATTACTTATTATAAGACAAAATAAATTAAAAATAAATACATTAATTTAGTAAACTAAACAATTAATTTATACATCACGGGGATTACTTATAAACAAGACAATAACTATTATAAATAAATAGGATACAATACTTTAAGGATATCTTTGGTACAAAAATATATTTGTTTGCAATAGTACGAGTAACTAGTGCACATGGTGCGACTTTGTACAGTGCACGTAACATGAAACAGACAATGAAGCTTAAACATGTTAACTATTAGACTAGTACAGAGTTACATACAGTTAGAATCGGAGGAAAAATTGAGTTACGAAGAACAATGTTCAGTCTTGCGATGCGAGTAACCACGGTTGTATTCTCGACTTTCATAGTGTGGCGGTGCTTGTAAATCTTTTGGCATCACGGGGAAGCAACACCACAAAATGAATGCCACAAATGCCACCAACGTTCCAACGAGCAATATGAAATCTTCTACAGTCTAGAAACCAAAAATTTGTTAAAATCATATCTTATGATGTTCTTAACTAAAACACATACCGGTTCATCTCCTAACAGTACATGATTTATTAAATAGGCAAAATCATCCAAAGGTGTCATCATTTTTGTAGTTTGAGGTTATATTAATGTATCAAACATTGCACTATTTTGCAAGTTTACCCGCATTTAATTAAGTCACCTGTTATAAATTCATTATAGTTTTTGAGTTATCATGGATTTTAAAATATAGGTAATTACTTTTAAAATTATATTAAAGTTCCAGATTTTGACAGTTCATGTCAAGCGTCTAAATAGTTTGTAGAAATTTGTACAGATGGCAGCATGGTTACGAATTGCGATTTATATTTCTAATAATATTTATTAATAAACAAATATTTTTTATTATTTATTCATGTGTTATTATTCTCAGTTGTTTTACATGTATATTCGTGTTTTGATTTAATTTTTGCGTATTATATTTCACTGGAAGTTTATTGTGAACCATCCTATCTTGGAAGAAAATCACGGATATCTTTTACATTATTTGACTTCTGAGTTTCGAGTTGAGAGTTGACGAATTGTCAGTGAAAACAAAAATGGCGATAGTGTGTGTGTTGTGTAAAATGTTGTGTGCGATATTATTATTAATTTCTACGTTTACTACAGTTTATTCATCAGAAGGTAATTAAAACTATTATTATTATTGTTTTTTCTGTCAAATTTAATTTTTATATGCAAGTAATTATTACAAGTATTGAACATTTTGGTTGTTTTTGTTCAGTGTGGTTTTTATTATTTTTTGTCAAATAAAGGCCTTGTGCACTTGTAATTTTATTTATGAAAAATATCTGTACCTACAGGTAAAGATATTAATAAAAAAATCAGAAATTCTGCACAACACAGGATTAAATACCAAATATATCGAGTTCTTTGCAGTTTTTTTTATTTAATCAATTACTAATTGCCAGTATTAGCATCTAAAAAATCTGCGTAGTTCCGTAGTTGATTTGTTATTGGTAAAATATTGCAGTATAAACAAAGGTAATTGGATTTTATTGAGGACTAGTTTTAGAAAAATGCAATCTACCGTCTTGTGTGTTCTTATAAAGTGCTCATATTACTTTTTTTGCGAATTCTTTCCTGAAATTACTGACGCAATCTTATATAAAAGTAATACTAATCAAGTAGGTCTTTTAAGACTTATTTATTATCTTTATTATTTGAAGAAAATACATTGTATCGTGATTTGTTGCTAAATTTCCGTATTTCGTTACGTAAATACAAAATAAAAAGCTACTTGAAGTGATGAATTTTTAGACATATTTTGGATGTAGGTACCTACCTACATAAATTTTGTAGGTAATTTTATTTAGAAAACATGCAAGTGTTTTAAAGAATTTTTGCATAGGTAATGAAAGTATAGCTATTGAAATTTCGTCGGAAATTTCAATTACGCTATTATTTTCAAAATAAACCTGCATTGCATATTATTTACATATATTTTGTCGTATAAATAGAATAAAAAATGAGATTTAAAATAAACTGACCAATTGATTCCAAAGTTATTATTAGAATAATGTCATTCTGAACACATTTTTCCCAATGTCAATACCTACTTTAAGCATTTATGACAAAGTTATTATTTATTCAAATCCCAATAATAATACCGTGTAGGTTGTGTTTCAAACTGAAACTAAAAGGTACTTTTAAAATTAATGGTTTCGATCGTTTCAATTCAAATAAAAATCTGTAGAGTTTGTTGACTTCTTTCTTGATAGGCCAAGAAAATAATCGATACTAAAACAAGTGAATTACAGTAACTTTCATGTGAATCAAATAATTAATGGGTCACAATTTAGTAGTAAAAATAAATTTAAATGTTAATTTAAAAGGTCACTAATATGAAACTGATAACTAATTATTATTTGTATTTAAGTTTCCGGAAGAACAAAAAATTATATAATAAAAATATGAAAAAAGTTTTCACATCAAGTACAACGATGCGCAAATTATTTATCTAATTAAGAAAATAATGAAACATATTAAGTTACATAGCCTCCTAGCTCCTAAATTTCTCGTAAATTTCTAAAATCGAGAGTCTATCATTAGTCTAGTCTACCCAAAATGCCAACTGAATTAGTCATTCATGTGACAGTGCCTCCTGTCAGTAGTTGCATGCTGATGGAAGAATTTAGCTGGTTGTTTATTTCTGTCAATTGTCACACTGGTGGTTATTGACGTATAATAAACAGTTGAACATCAGCCATCAGGAGTTCAGTGCACAGGATGCTCATCTCACACTCGGGTGATTTTCAACTGTCACGCTAGACGGCACGTGGCATAGTAGACTATGATTCAGAAAATCACGAAATTGAGAAAAATTACTCGTGTCGTAGGTCGTAGAACCAACTGCGTCAGTAGAATAGGAGGAGAAAAATATAATATATATATATATATATATATATATATATATATATACAGGGTGTCCCAAATTGATTGGGTCACCATTGGAATCTCGGAAACTCTACGAGGTCGGTTAAATGGGCAATGTTGTGCAGTTTTTAGGGCTTATTTAGATTCCGTTGAGAAACATTAAAAATTCCAAACAGTTTGAAAGTTACTCAAAAAAAACTGAAAATCGCGATTTTAAGAAAAGGAAAATTACTCCGTAATTATAAAAGATATAAAAAAATTTTCATATAAAAGTTACATGATTTGATGAGAGAAACTCAAAAATGATGTCAGAATAAAATTCAAGATGGCGGTTTCCAAGATATTAATAGTAAATTCCTTATTTTAAATGGGCGTCATATTGGATTTTTACATGGTTGAATAGCGTTTTTTTTTCTCTTTTCAACGATGTATTGCAACGTATGTTTAAACAAAAAATTATTAAAATATAAATTATTTTAATCCTAAAGCAAGTACAACAATGAATAACAATACATAACAATAATACAAAAGAAATTTGTTTTCTTCTAGATTAATTTGTATTATTGTTATGTATTGTTATTCATTGTTGTACTTACTTTAGGATTATATATTATACTCTAAACCTCGCTTTAGAGCCTATATAGCTACTATTATACAGGTGATTCACAACATATAATTTAATGGCATTACAGTACCTACCTACTCAACTTACTGATCATTGAACAAATAGAATTTTTTTAAATTCACTAATTCAAGAGCAGTTTTCACATTCACACATTTTTTAAACCACTGATTTGTTGATTGTATAATGGATATCTGACTAAGGGTGGGTTATACTCAAAAAATTTACGCCTTGTTCTTATTTCTGACAAGCATGTCAAAAAAATTTGTATGACATAACTTAAAATCTTATTTTTGCGGGTATGAATACATTTCTTCATATAAAAACATAAATATCAATTATCAAAGTTGCAGCAACATCAGATTAACAAATATAATCACGTTTTTCTCTTACATTATTCTTAAATTTTTTAGCATAACCCATCCTTTAGTACATATATATATATGAATAGAATAAAATTTAGATTTAATTAATTGTGCAATGGAAAGAATGAATATTAAATTTATGAAAACAATGACCTGAAACTGTTTGATTAAAAATCCTGGAAACTTTGTGGAAACGTGGAAACTATAGAACTGCGAATTATTTCATTAAAGAGACACAAGTTTATGTTGTTTCAACAACCGTCGTGATTGGTTTCTCGAGCACATGTTCTAGTCGTAAACCAATCGTAGCGGTATGCATATGTTTGAGAGCCAATCAGGATACACGAAACTACGTGACCCTGTGTCCCTTTAATGAAAGTTCTAGTGGTATTTAGTATAGGTTCTTATTTCTTATTATACAAGTATAGGTTATTTGGATATCAAAATAAATGTTAATAAGTCAATAAGTAATTGTATTAAGGTACGAAATCTGTCGATCATAGGCGTACGTGAGTTCGGTATGAGGTGAGGCCAATGCAGTCGAATAATGAGAAATAATAATTAATCCCAACCGTAAAAGTCTAAATATAAGTACCGCAAATTGCGATGACGGGTCTCTACAGAGTTATACATATATAATGGTTTCTAAATCCTTATCGTCAATTACAAATTAGTATAATATTTCTTCAACTTAATATGATAGCCAAAGTATTTATTGCTGGTTGATTTGTTTACTGGTCCGAAACTCAGATAACATCATTGACTTCCGATATAGACACCTTGCTATGTGCACTGATAATGTTAATACTCAAAAAGGTTATTATAGGTTATATCTCCAATCAACATCGAATCAACAGAATAATGTCAATCTACAATTCATGATTTCCACATGTTGATTTTTTCATACTACTATTAAATAAATTTAAAGCCTCAATAAGTGATTCTTTATGATACTGTTAACTTTAACAACTTTAACGAATAACTGCATATTATTATTATTACTATTGTCTCATCACATAATAACTTTTGTATTTCTACTTAAAATCAAAATTTACACTCTGTACCTGACACAACCTTTGTACAATTTTTGTAATGTTTATTTGTGTGAATCTATTATTGGTCTTTTGACTGTTGGTTCACCTGTATCCAAAATAAATAAATAAATAAAAAACCGGTATGGGACGAAAAGGACCGACATCCACCATCCACCCATATATTCATAGATATTTATACCGTGTATGCAGTTGCGGTTGTTATCTGCTGTCAACTTTTATGTTGTTAATATCCTCATTTTAGATTTAAAAAATAACTTAATAACTACAAATGCTCATGAAACTAAATAAATTAGACTATTTAAAACTATAGGTACCTACTTTAAATTTCAGAGCAGAGAAGATAAAATACACCTTACAGACAAACCGAAGACAAACATCAATAAAGTGAATATAAAATAAAATTTTGTTTCTTTATAAAGTATACTTATGGAAAATTAATGTTATTGTTACTTTTGCACTTAATTTAATATTATGTAGTAGTTTGCAAATTGCAAAGTGTTATTTATGATAATGCAGTAAAATATGAATAGAAATATTTTGGTAGGTATTATTCTACTTTATAAATTAATTATTATTAATTTTGTATTAACAAGATAAACTCGAGATAAACACTGTATTAATTGTTATGATTGGTAAAGTGGTAGCAAGAATGCTGTACCAATTATTTATATATTTGTTTATTTAATAGGATGATTAAATTGTACATCCGAATAAAGTCCTCTTACAAATGTAAAGAATTTAAACTTTTAACTTGAAACGTTCTCTATTTTAAAATGGAATTACTTGTGACTTCATTTATCGAATGTCACTTGAAGTATGTTTGTATGTACTATTTTTTGCAGTCATTAACTTTATAGTGTTTATTTGCTTTTCTTCGTAACGATTGTTTTTCTTTTTCATGTAACGCGATATACAGTAATGTAATAATGACTACGAGTGTCGACTGATATCAAATTTTATTGTGTTATATTTTATATTTTTTTAAATAGGTATTATAATTAGTAACGTATTTTCCTGTTCATCTCAGAAATCCAACAGATAAGAGTATGAGTATATAAGTAGTTAGATAGTCTACAATAATACCTACTCTATCTGTTGGATTTCTGAGATGAACTGTAAAATATGTTACTAATTATTATTATTAGTAGTATTTTTCCTAAAATACGAGAGGAGTTGCCCTCTTTTCGTCGCAGACGAACCCCAGTGTCTAGCCATTTAAATGGCCCTCTGGAAACGATGCTGCTTTAGACACAGATACATTGAAACAATTTCAAATCTTGAAATTGTTGTATCCTACGTAATCAGTATTATTTTGTCATTTAATCACTACGTAAAAGTTTGTTAATCTTTACACCACAATCTGAAGGCATAATAAATTAAATTAGACGATTTTAAAATGTCGTTACTAAATTTGTATTACGAAAATGGGGAAAATGTTATTAAGGTAATGGATGAGTCAAGGGAAAACATACTCATAAATTCCCTAAAATTACCACGCCTGTGGTTTATATTTAGATAAACAATCAATATTTTTGACTAGTTATTCCTAAAAAATGTTGAGTCATATTCCAGTAAAATTGTTAATTATTGTTAAATAACAGTATTCTATTCTTAAGACCCGGTAGTTTTTACTTAATGCACAAACCGTTTCACCTGATTCAACGGTACTTTACTGTTTACAGCCAGACACAGTGACGGAGAAATAAATATTATACAAAAGGTATACACATAAAATTTAAGGATGTATGTATATTATTAAACATTACAACATTCCAAAATTATAAAGAACAATAATTAAGAAAAACATTATTATATAATTATATTAGTTGAAAAATATAAAAATAGGGTAGCTAGTAATAGTATAATACTTTACTAGCAAGGTAAAACAGTTTTTACTGCTGAAAGGAAGAAATGACCGGCGAGCGTGCTAAAACACGTCAAACGCCCTGAAAGCATAACTCATAAGGTACACCCGTGGTACTTTATGCACGGTTGAAGATTTTCTAATAAATTAATGAATTTATTTTATTCGTTCAAATTGTTCAAACTACCAAAAATTTCTAAGATACCAAAAAAAATCCGAAAATAAACAAAAATCAAAATGTCAACGTTGTCATTATCGAATTAAAAATTTACAAGAAAATTGCATGACACAAATATCAACCAATGGATGAATTGATTACAATTAGTAACCATGATTATATAAAAATTTTCTCGGAAATTTTTTACTAGTAGCTTGAGTAACTTAACTGAAATTAATAAGTGGAAAATTTTCCGGCATCTGTCACTTTGACATTAAATTAAAAATTGGTTAAATTGTTATTTTGAGTATAAATAAGCAATTAGTAAGGTAAATAATACATATTTAATAATGTTAAATACAAATTTAGTAAATATTTTCTATTGCAAAAAGAATTCAAAAATAGAGCGACGGTTTCATTGCAATTTTCTTACCGAATATGCACTCGTGCATTCATCCATGTCCAGGAAATTTTTTATCGTGCATTCCAACAACGTAATTAGCTCTCGTGTACCACTCGAGCTAATTAAGACGTTGTTGGAAAGCACTCAAAAAAAATTCCGGAAAGAATGAATGCACATGTGATATTATAAGCAATAATTTATGTTAAATGTAAGTAAAAATGATATAATTTAAATTAAAAATGGTTATTTTATAGGATTATTGGTAGTTTATTTGAGAAAACTTGTTTGCTTTAATTTGACGTTTATTTATGGCGCACTGCGCTATAATGTGGATCGTGGGCTATAAAGTGACGTTAATGTCAAAGAAGTTCCTGTATAACTGTCAAATTATCTTTACTGGGCTCACTGGATTAAGGAGTCTCGCTCCTTCGTTACTCGCTTCCCAGCTCACCCGTAAAGATTAATTTACTACGCTCGCTACGTAAATAACTATTAAATAGAACGGATTTAACTTATCATATCCATCATGCATATACCTAGACTTTTTATGATTGAAAAAGTACACCTCGGATCGTAATGTTTTTGTGATCGAGAATAAAATACCTATAAAAAATACCTAAATACGTAAAAATACCTATAATTTACTATTTATAATAACAAATACCTAACCTTCATTTTAACATAAAACTGTACTAGGTATCACATGTTATATAAATATTTACGATCCGTACATGATTTATTATTTTTTCTTGCTATAGGTATAGTAAATAGGAAATACTAGTATACAACTAGGTAGGTACCTACTAATTTTGTTACCGAAAAAATAATTAGCGTTTGACGTATAATTTAAATTTTGCTATAATATCCTAGTCTACCCGTTATGTAGATAGGTACACGTTCCTTATTGGTAGAACGTTCGTATAGTGAACTGTTCACTATAGAATTATAGTACGAAGAATTTTCAGTTTCAGATGGTTTAATGAAAACTGAAAGCTACAGATAATCGTATTATCGTATATGTAAAAATTGCCTGTAAGATAAATCCTGATAAATTGTATACCTGTGCAAGTTGCAATGATCTAAAACAGTTTTCTTGCAAGTGTTTCAGTTTTAGTCGATAAATAGTGTAGAGTTAATTTAATTCAAATTATTTTATAGTTTTTAAATACATTAATTCCTCCCTCGGTGCATAATGTACTAATGTATTCAAAAACGCGTTTTGCTTCCTTGAGATATTTTGCTTCCTAGAAATATTTTGCACCCTCTCGATTATTTTGGAGAAGAAATTTTTATCTTTTAACTGGGATCCTATCGAGCTGAAATTTTGCAAATAGACTTTTGTCACCTAACAATTCACTTTGACAAAATTTCAAATTATCCGCCATCTTGAAACTAAATGGCGTCTAGCTATCTCAAAATGTACTGCACCGATTGCGGTCAAATTTGGTACAGTAATAACCAAGCATCTAACTTATGATATAGATATATTAAAATGTCAGTCCGCCATCTTGAAACAAAATGGCGGACATATATCTCAAAATGTACTGTAATTATTGGTACAGTAATAGCTAAGAATCCGTCTTGAAACATAGGTAGGTATATTAAAATGTTAGTCCGCCATCTTGAAACAAAATGGCAGCTAGCTATCTCAAAATGTACTGCACCGATCTGGTTCAAAAACAAAAATTTGAATAAATATCGATCGAATCTCATATACCTATAAAGGATTTATAGTGAAAAACATTGTTTTTACGGGTTCGTTTTTTGTGTTGAATTATTTTTAAGTAGGTACCTATAGTTTGTATTTGTGTATAGGTAGGTATATCACGAGTAAATTAAAGAGTGAATTATAGAAAGCCAGTTTGCTTTTTAATGTAACTAACTTTGATTTACGGATATGTGAATTTATATTAAGAACAGAAGTCCATTAAAAAGTAAAATATTGAATGGAAAATGAAAGATTTTATTTCTTGATTTTTTTTCAGAAGTGTAGATGCGAGCTTATTTTGATTTACCTACTAGTTGTTGTAGTTATTAGTTAGTAACTATTCATTATTAATATAGAATCAGAAGTGTAATATCCTCCCACATAAAGTATTGTTTTAGTTTAATGACTATTACTTTGTTGGAATACATTATAATATATTACGTTTGTTCTACTTGCTCATTCATATAAGAACTGCAAATTTATTTTAGTTGGTACTGTGTTGTGCTACTCATAATTTTTATTATAATAATAGCGTAAGCTTCAGCAAAAATATACTATTAGGATAAAGATAAAATCTTAATATGACTGTGATTAATTAATTCATAACAATTATTATATTGCATTACTTACAATTTACAGATCATGTAGATAATATTAAACATAAACATTACTAAATAATGGGATGATTTTAATTATTTTGCATCAAAGATTTTTACTTTACTAGTGTTGTTAAACATTTTACTCGTGTTTTTATAAATAGCGTACAAATAAATAAAACAGCATGAATTGATATACACATTTTATATTTTTCTAATAACTATATAAATGGTATTTAGCCAACAAACATAAAAACGAATTACTCAATTAACCATTTAATAAGTCCACTTTCTTCGGTGTTCAATAATGACTTGTTATCGTGATGTTTTGAAGCGCAAGTTATTTTGAAACCTCTTGTAGTGAAACAGCTAAACAGCGAAAGTTTGTTGCTTGAGCATCGAACAAACCGGAACTTCCAGCCGGGCACCGCGGCCGCGGCTATGATAAGTGTTGTGTTGAATGGCATGTTTTCGTGTGGTGACTACATCGCGAGTATTCGATGCTTCGATTGCGAACATTGAAAAAACAAAACGGCGGTGATAATAAATCAATCTCTATCGTGAATCATGGTATATATATATATATATATTTATTTATTATTTATTATTATTTTTTATTTATATATATATATATATATATATATATATATATATATATATATATATATATATAAATATAGCTTTCCCAATAAAAATAAGAAGGCCCGGGGCAGATCCAGGACATTTGGGGGGGGGGTATTTTTATCGGAATGTGTATCAACATTGGTATCAACCCTTCCCCCCTATTTTTTTACTTTTATCAAGGAATACAATTTTTAGATATTTCGGTTTATTATGAAATAAAAGTTAAACATGAAAATGTGCGGATTATATGCATTTGCAATTGTATTATTGTGCATTACATACCTATATTTTTTTACAAATGTTTGCATTTCATACAAAAATAGATCAAAATATGGTATAATACACTTCAAATCAACATTTTAAATACGATATATTAACTCGATATTAACCCTACTGTAATTCCAATCTGTAAACGTACTTGTTATACATTCCGAAAATTATTGATATTTTGGAAATTGAGTTTGGGGGTCAAATTATAATTATCCCTACGGGGCCAAATGATAATAAAATAAATAATATAATACGATACTTTTACTCGAACGTCCGACAGCTAACAGTTCATGACTTTTTTGTTATGTGTAGGTGTAAGGTTTAATAGTTTATACGACTGAGCAACCACAGGGCAGAAAAATTACAAGATTTCAACAATATTCTATTCTTAACTGGAATTAAGTATAGTAAGTAGGTACTCAGTAGTATCACTTACTTGGTACTTTGGCAATCAAAACATTAGGATTTGTTTAGAAGTTAAACTGTCTGCATTATGAATTTCCAAATTTACTAAATTTCGTATATCAGGGTAGGTAACTCACACAATATAGGCTCCAATAAAGGGCTGACCGTAAATAGTGGAATAATATACACGACTTGGGAAAATATAACGGAAAAAGGGTAATGTCAATATGCAATGCGGTTAAAAAATATTGCGGGATTATGGTTAAAAATTGATAATATGCATTATTTCCCACAAACTTTGCAAACCGCAATCTACAAATAGGAAAATTAATAGATATAAAGCAATCAAATTCCAATAATTTTTACATCTTAGTTCGAGAGCCTGCAAAATAGATTAAAATAGATAGTTTACGCAGTAATAAATATGTAGTTTGGTACTCAAAATATCCGAGTTTGAAAGACAAATTCTTCTGAGGACAAAAATAACGGCTTCAGTTACTTACGAATAATGGTAGTTTTACACTACATGAAATTGCGCAATAAATTGAACAATATCTTGAGCAATAAATTGCTTTATTTTTAATTTAACACCAGGTTTACACCACACAAACTTTGTAATGTAAACAAATGAATGTTGTCCATCTTGTCTCGTCAGCTGTTGTCAGTGACTGTATCGAGTTTGCCCGCTGATAGGTCAAATTTTGCTGCCAAAAAAATCTAGTGATATTTTTCTCGTATTTAGGTACACAGTGTAAATACGGCTCAGCGAGACAACTTCAGATTACTCCGTTTAGTTAAGAAATCAACTATAATAAGTTATCAACAGTCTTAAACAATTAGTCATTCGCATCAAATTACTTGACAATATTAAAACTACGTTGGATTCCAAGATGGTGGATAGGTCTGCTGTCTGTTTTACATAGTACCTACCGAGGTACCTACATAATAGTTATTCGCTTTTTTGCAGGAATTATTTTTGTTATTAAAACATAAATAAAATGTAAAATAAAAAAATATATAAATAACATAATATGCATTTGGTAACAAAATAAAAAGTACCTAGGTACCTACTAAATTAGGGGCGGTGATTTAAATTTTTTTGCGTGGCTTAAGGACAAATCCCTGTGATATATACAGAGAGGGTAATTATAAAAAATGAAAGAAATGCGCCAAAGGCGGAAATTTTGTTTAATTTAAGGTTAAGTATAGGTATCTTAAAATTTAATTTTTTGAGATGAAAAACACCATTTACATCTCTAAGATCGAATCTCGAGGAATCGCATAAAATTTTGTGCCATGACTTAAATAAAACAAAATTAAAAAATATTAAATATAATATATATTATATATAATATTATATATATATATATATATATATATATATATATATATATATATATATATATATATATATATAAAAAATAAAAAATGATTTTATGCCTTAGTAATTTTTCATTATATTGAATATAAATCTGTTTTCAGATTTAATTTGCATGGGTGTAGTGCACCCATTAAATAAACTTGCATAGGTACATGAGCCCCGTTAAACCCGTTAAATCGCCGCCCTTGGGGTTCATAATAAATCGTCATAATAAAAACAACTCTTACCAATATGGGACATCGAAAATATTACTCGTACTTATCAAAACATTTTCTGGCTTCTATTTATACTGATTCAAGAGGTTTTTATCAAAAAAATTTAATAATTCCTAGTTTTTTGCACATTTTAAACTGTATCGTTTATTAATCCATGAAAAAATACTATTGAATTCATAAATTGGGAAGAAGTTAAAACTAATTGAAATAATTTTATTGTTATATTAAAATTAGTTTTGTTCTTCCGGGGCCCTGGGCAACTGCCCACAATGCCCATTATTGTTTAATCCGGCACTGACCGTACGCACATCTTATAGTACTGAGCAGATGATACAAATTTTGATTAGCTTGTCCGAGTACCTAGTTACACTTTTAGTCGTTGGCGCTACTGTCGATTTTTCGAGTAAAATTCTCTATTATGACAATATAAAATGTCATTTACGTATTTTTTTAATGTTATGATTAAGTTTAATATACTATTAAAATTTCCTTTTACAATGGTATATGTGAGTAGGTACCTATATTTACCTACATATTTATATTTATATTAGTGTAATAAAAATAGTATAGTAGGTATGGCGAGAGGTCATGCGTTGGCCACATCAGATTTTTTCAATGATGACTACTTGCATAATAATATATAATATACAATTGAGTAAAATAACTGTATGTGTTTTATCAAACTTTTATCCATCAAAATTTCATTAATAACTATCTCATTTACATATTTCATTCTCCCAAATAGTAACTTGATCTGTCAGAATAGTTTAGCATAAATTCACGTGCAAATTTCCAAAGATCGCGGTCAACTACTTCTCGTTCTTCTTGTTATCAAAACCTAAATCCGCCCAATTTCGAATCGTGGGTCGCGGACAAGTTTCATAGCCACCTTTAAACCAGTATTTCTCCAAGAAAAGGAATTCATCATGAAGAGAATAAGTCGTTAATTGTTAGTTTCAGATTTAAGTATATTAATAAAATATTAGTTTTTTAGTGTGTGCTTTTATAGAGAAAAACTGGTTGTTAATTATTAGGCATTTTCATAATTGTATTTCTTAAAATTATGATAATCGGGGACAGAATACTGATAATTTATTTTCAGGTCCATTTAAATTTATTTTGACACGTCACGTAACCTCTAATTATTCCACACACTTCATTTTAAACCAATTCGAACCAATTCTATAAAGGTTCATTTATTAGTATCATTTGATCGAGAATTATTTTTTTCTGAAATAAATAATAAATTCATGACTCATTATATTACTTATATTTATTTTATGCATGGTCATATCATAATTCGGATACTTACCCACGAATTTCTTTGACGTAAACATAACTTTATAGCCCACGAACCACATTATAGCGCAGTGCGCCATAAAAAAACGTCAAATTAATGCAAACAGTTTAGATTTTCAATTTTCCTCATATAAATTACTAATAATCCTATAAATAATCATTTTCTATAATTAGTTGCACCATTTTTACCTTCCGCTTACCTGTAAAGGAAGGTATTGGAATCATGCAAAAAATCGGGTGGTGAATTTTTAGTGGATGAGCACGAATTAGGGTCCTTACAATTCATTTTTGATAGTTTCACGATGATGTCTGTGTGTATGTGTGTGTGTGTGTGTGTGTGTGTGTGTGTGTGTGTGTGGTCAAGGGGTGTTAGTCGCATAACTCAAATACGAATTACCCGAAAATTTTGATATTTGGTATTTAACATTTGTATATAAATTGGAAGAGCTCCCTAGATTTTGGTACAAATATCTTCATAGGAAGTGATATTTTTTGAAGATTGAAAAGGTTAATTGTCAAAATTGTATATAAATTTGGAAAAATATAGTATTTATTTGTAATAAGAATAAGAGGAAAAGTTATTTGCAACTTACGTTATAAAAAAATTGTCTTTATCTGGTAGCATTAAAGAACTGCAGTAAAATTTAAAAAATAAATTTATCAAATAAAACGTTGATATCTTGTAATCCATGATCGGTTGATTTTTGTTTCTGCGTAAAAAATATTGACAGGTGAGACGGGTGACAAGTTGGCATACTAGCGCTATATAAGTCCTAAGTAAGATATTAAATGTAGTAATTGAACGGGAGGATGGCTTCAACACAGCAGAGTTTTCCTGTGAATGAATCTTTTTATTCAGGTGATGCAAATTTCTGTGTTTGAATATTTTAGATTTTTATTTGTATATTTTAAATGGGCACCGGTTTGTACGTATACATTTCTGTTTAAAGTGTAGATATGGCGGAAGGTTGTGTGATGGCCACGTCAGATTTTTTATTTAAATAACATCATTTTACTTACATTTAACATAAATTTTCTTGTAAATGTTTGATTCAATAATGACAACTTTGACATTTAGATTTTTGTTTATTTTTTTGGTCTTAGCAACAGTCAAAGAATTTAATAATTTGTATTAATTAAATAAATTATATTATATGAATTAATTTATTAGAAAATATTCAACCGTGCATAAAGTTGGATAATGTTATGTACCACCACGGGCGTAACTTGTTTTTATGGCTCTTGACGTGTTTTTGGCCCTCGGCTAACGTTCGGGCTCAAAATCACGTCTCAAGCCATAAAAGCTTCCTTACACCCTTAATACATAAATAACTATATTATTCTGAAATCAAACTTGTTTTACAGCACTAAAATACGGGTGCAATTGGGCCCTACGGCGATATAAAGTTGCCAAGCAACAACTAGTCAAACAATTGAAAATTTGAGAATATTTATTGAAATAAGGTACATTTTATAAACTGTGAAAGAGTAGTTCGTTACAAAATAGATATTGTAATGCAACTGCCACATGTACCAACTCCATAACTGGTAAATTTCGTTGTAGTACAACTGATTTCTTATAGACCGGGAGCTCGCGACAGTAGTTGATGGTCTCCGATTTCATACAGCATGCCTTTTGGAGGAGACAATATTAACCCTGTGACAACAGTAAAAAAAAGGATACTAACCCGCTGCACGCTTTCCGGTCATATGGAAAATTGCACTTCCGGTTGCACAACATTTTTGTGTATTTCTCTGATTTAATAATGCTTGCCCTTTTATCAAAAGAAATTTAAACCAATTTAAAGACTTAAAAATTATAGGCATACGATTCGCAGGGTCCCAAAGGGTTCAAATGGTTAAGTGATCTTGTAATCAAATATTATGATTTTCCGCGTTTTTATGCAGCATGCCAATGAAAACAATTAAAGTTTGTATCATAAAACCACTATAAAATAATTGGCATGCGGTCCTCGTTGGCCCAAGTGTGGAAAATTTCGGAAAATTTTTGTTAAAGTTAAAATTTTAAACGTATATCACGTTATTTTTTAGTGCATGCCATCTTAACTGTAGATTATTGATGTAATCATTGCTGTATAAAATAATTGGCATGCAGATAAAGAGGTCCTAAAACAGAGGCATATGCATCGGAAAAGTTGCAAAAAAAAATTGTAAAATTTTGGTCATATTATTTTGCATGCCTATTTGTGTCTTACAAAATAATGTTGTTTAAGCTCATATACAAAATGGCATGCATATTGCTGGAACCCAACACTGAAAAAACCTCGAAGGAAGTTGTAAAAAAAATAGGAAAATTTTGGTGGTTTTATATTGCATGCCGCTTTGTATTTTACAAAATTGTATCATGCTTAGCTGAAATAAGAAATAGCATGCAGATTGTTAGATCCCAACAATGGAAAAAAATAGTCAAAAATTGCCTAAAGTAAACAAGGTAAATTTTCATATGTTATTTAGTGCTAACCTTAATTTCCGGAAATTTGTCGCCTGGATTGTTGAGTTTTAATTGCTACGCCGAAGATGAGTGTTAATTTTCAAGTAGTAATAAAAAATGAACCCATAAACACCAAGTTTTAATTATAACTCTTTCTTAGATAGTGTGAGATAGAGTTAAAAAGAGTGGTATGGCGGGAGGTCTTGTGCTGACCACATCAGTTTTTTCTTGTGCCATGCCAAAGTTAATGTTTGGTCACAACGAGTCTATGAGTCTATGTACCAAATTTCAGATCGACTGAATATGGGAAAATGGGTTTGTAGTCAGACAGACAGACAGGCGAAGTTAAAAGAAAGAGTTTAAAAACGATACATTCCAGAGAAGGTGAATTTCCACAGGAAATCAAAGTCAGCTAGAAAATCGTATTTTACAATAAATTAAATGACAAGACATTGTTTTGATTGGCACATAAGTATATTTAAATAAATCAAGGAGATATTAGTTGTAACTACGGGAACAAATAGTTATTTAAGTAACAAGGCATGTAACTATACGTGTTTACATCCGAGGAAGTTGTAATAGGCCGAGGCGTATGCCGAGGTCCTAGTAGGTAACTGTCGAGGATGTTAAGATGTGAAATGCCGAGTTAATTATTATATTTTTCGTGCTACTGAAAAATTAAGATTAAATATTATAAAATACGGCCTGTTTGACATATGTAATCAATATTTTTCATTTTTTATTACATTTTTTCAATATAAGCTACCTATGCTTGTTACTATGTTACTACATTAAACAGTAAAAATAAAACAAACAATACTGTTGACATTTGTATTAAATTGTGTGAATAGTCTTGATAATAGTAAAATATCGTAAAAATGGATATTGACGAAGCTGCAAGGGTTGCAATATCAACTATTTTTCCTGAAAAATTTACAAATAGTACATTAATTTTCAATTTTAATAATAAATAATTAAGTACTATTCGTATACAAAATTTAAAATCTATTTCATGTTAATAGTTATTTAACAAACTAGTGTGTTAATAAGGGCGATTAATAATTGAGACTTTTTAACGCGTGAAAGAAGCGAACGCGTTAATTGTTGAGATTATTAATCGCCTATTAACACATGAGTTAGTTACAATATTTTTCCGTTGGTCATACCTTTTTAATTTGAAAAAATTTCAATTTTATTCCATAACAAATTAGGACCGCTTCAAATGTTCACTACAATTGGATCGACAACAATGGACAACTCAACAATAAAAATCAACTGTTTTCAGGGAGAAGCGGGTGAAGTCAGTTCACTTAATATTGATTAGCAGTACTAAATGTTAAGGTTTTTTCAGACGACCACTACGGAAACTTGCCATAACAATGTTATAAACTACAATGGAAACAAACAAATAACACAAACTAACATGTTAGTCTAACGCACACTTATAACGTAACGCTTCGAGTTACACTATATGACAACAGATGGCGTTACGAGTAAAAATCAATTCAAATAAATGGAAAAAAAGTATATTAATGCAATAAATTGACATTTTGACACAGTCTGTAATATTATATAGACACAAATTTTTATTTTTCAATTTAATAATAATTATTTATTGGCTAATTGTGTATTCTTTAGTATTTTTGACATTTAAGATTATAGTTGCACAGTTGGTATCGAGGCATAACCTAACTTTTAAACGTCAGTGCTTCAACTTCAACAGTTGTATATAATTTAGTTCATTGAACATTTTTTTAAATATTTTGTGGTCGTCTGAAAAATAGTGTACATAACTCGCTCAAAAGTGAGATAACAGTGCTCGTGAAATTGAACCACTCGGCGCTATGCGCCTCATTCCTCAATTTCACTCGCTTGTTATCTACACTTTCGATGCTCGTTATGTAATATACTATTTCGTTTTTAGAATGATGTTATTACTTTTATATTCATTTTAAACTTTAAAGCAATTCTACGTAAATATTATTTACCTAGAAGTGTGAAAATCATTTCTTTTAATTCTGTTTTGTATTTTGGTAAAACTTAGAGCTGGTCAATATAATACAATATTACGTGTATTGAACGCATCCAATAAATCGTTGATTAATAAAAAATCATGCATTTATACGGGTCATAAATGCATGATTTTTTTACATTAATGATACTCATTAATAAACGATCAACGGAAAAAATATATTAAAATATCATCTAGGTACCTTTGTACATGACAACGGAAAAAGCGGACATCAAAACAATGGGAAATCATATACTAGGTTGATCGTAAATGAACATTCATAAGTCCGACTTATTTAATTTTTGGACACTTTTTTCACATTTTTTTCATTGTTGGAATCTAACAATCTGCATGCTACTTTTTTTTCAGCTAAGAATGATAAAATTTTGTGAAATACAAAGCGGCATTCAAAATAAAACCACCAAAATTTTCCTATTTTTTTTACAACTTCCTTCGAGGTTTTTTCAGTGTTGGGTTTCAGCAATATGCATGCCATTTTGTATTTGAGTTTAAAACAACATTATTTTGTGAAACACAAATAGGCATGCAAAGTAATATGACCAAAATTTGACAATTTTTTTTGCAACTTTTTTTATTATTTATAATGTGTTGGGCTTCCTCGGCATGCATGCCGTTTAAATTTTGAACATTTTACACTATAAAATTGACAATTTATTTTATTTGATTCTGTTTTTGATCACGTCAATACATTTAAAATTTTAACTAAAATTTTCCGAAATTTTCCACAATTGGGCCAACGAGGACCGCATGCCAATTATTTTATAGTGGTTTTTTGATACAAACTTTAATTATTTTCATTGGCATGCGGCATAAAAACGCGGAAAATCATAATATTTGATTACAAGATTACTTAACCATTTTAACCCTTTGGGACCCTGCGAATCGCATGCCTATAATTTTTAAGTCTTTAAATTGGTTCAAATTTCTTTTGATAAAAGAGCAAGCATTATTAAATCAGAGAAATACACAAAAATGTTGTGCAACCGGAAGTGCAATTTTCCATAAGCGTGCAGCGGGTTAGTATCCTTTTTTTACTGTTGTCACAGGGTTAATATTGTCTCCTCCAAAAGGCATGCTGTATGAAATCGGAGTCCATCAACTGTCGCGAGCTCCCGGTCTATTAGATTCGATACCCACATAATAATTGATCCTTATAAACTCGGTAGAGTTAGAGTAATCATAAGAAACTTCGACATAATACAACACCTTGCTTAATCATCTTCGAGTAGAGTAGAGATACGATAGAGATACACCAAAGAGATCACGACTGGACATATTTGACTAAACAAAACGAATGATTAATGTAAAGCAGGTATATTGTATATTTTCTTACCGTATTTGACATAAGTATACCATAATTAATTTTTTTCAAAATTGAAACAAAATATTAACATTATATGGTAACCAAGACATCAACAGAAAATCAATCTTTTCGGTACTAGTACTGAAAAGTAATTACTTTTCGATACTAGTACTAAAAAGTACCTTCTCTCGCGATTTTGAAGGCAGTAAATTTAAAGTTGCTGCGTTAGCAGTCTCTGTAATTTCAGGTGGAATACCTTAATCTTCAAAATCACTTCCATCACTGTTTTCGTCCATAAACGCCTGTCATAAAAAATTATTTTTTTCGTTGTGAATAAACATTTTCAATTGTCGTCCCCTTAGAAACGATAGATTGATTTTATTTAAATTAAGTCATTTAAAAACTGCATAATATGTAAATTATCTTGAGTAACACAATTTAAAAAAAAATTGTATGCATCATGTACAGAAAGTGCGTTTTCAGCACTCGCATGATTGCAGACCTCGGCGTTGCCTCGGGCTGCAATTATACATGCTTATACTGAAAATATGCACTTTCGGTACTTGATACATAAATAACTATTTCAGCGCTGCTACTGACATGTTTTGAACGCCGCCACTCGCAAATTTTTCGTATTCTTTCTAGTATAACTCCTATAACTTATATGGAGCCAATTTACCTTGTGCAACCTCAAATTCATCTAAAAATTCTTTGGAATAATCGGCACAGGCACTTACCCCACGTACCATTTTCATTTGATAAATTTAAAAAATTGTTTACAAACAAACAATATAGCAACACCAACAATGTATGTTCATGGTTCATAGAAACCACAGCATACCTAATATTCACAACGAAACGATAACGAATTTAACGAATACCTCTTGAATTCTTAAATTTCGAGAATTAAAATAAAATAAAACGTTGTGTGTACCATGGGCATAATTAAAATTATAGACCTGTCCGCCGCGCGTCGCGCTTTAAATATTCCCTCGTGCTAAAATCTTTTGATTGTGCCTTTAATACATAAATAACTAGTATATAAATATTTTGATTTTTCTGTTTTATCTCAAAAATTAAATTTATATGCAAGTTAACAACTAACAAAGTTTCGCATTAGCATTAAGTAGGTACTAAAACTTAAAGGTAGTGCTTTTAATTTTGTTTAAAATTAAATTTACAAATTTTATAAATAATTCAAATAAAATTAACACAAAGAATGTTTGATCTAAATAACAACAACAATTTATTAGTTTATCATATCAACTATATGCATTTGAGGAATTTGGTAAATATTATTATAAATAAGATGTAAAATAAAAAATAAAACATTTTTTTGCATTTCTTATTTTTTTTATACAAACTTTATTATCTGGCGCTAGTAATATAAATATTTACGGCATTTTTATTAACTATTATCGCTTGTAACCTTTTAATTATAAGGTCAGTGTAATTAATGTCATAAATTAAGACATAGTAAACGAATCAGGATTATTATGACACGTGGTTTCCTGCTTAGATTACTACACTTAATATATTTTTATAATAATTGATAATATCTGCATAAAAATGCATAATTAGATCATTAACGTCGCATCGATCGAAATTCTAAATCGTGGCAAAAACGCAATTAATAAATTGATATGCGTTTTGTTAAAATAGTAAAATTTTAATTTCTTGGTTTCTTTCTTTGACAGAAATTTAGGCAAATTTTAATATAACTTTGTTATGGCAAGTAAGTGCGGAACAACCTTGTAAAATAATTGCTGTAATTTTGTAACCATTAATTTTGCATTATGGTTAACACCCTCGAGAAAAGCGGCGTAACATTAACCTTTGATTGATTTAGAGCTGTAGAAAATGCATCAGTAACAAATGAAAATAAAATCGAAATTTGCCTGAAAACTGGTGAGTCCATTATTGTTTCACTTGCTATTTTTATTTTATTGTTGATTTTTGGCACAAGAATATTACCTACTAAATATAATATAATCTAATCCTTTCGGGTGTCGAGATAGTATTGAATTTGACTTATGTATTTATTTGATTATTTGATTAGTAATTTCCAATCTTTTCTATTATTCGCTATTTTTCTTCCTTCCTGCCAAGTGATGTAGGTATAATTACGATTTTTGTAAATAAATTGGCTCTTAATTGACTTGTTTCAGCACAACAGTGTTAACTTTATGGTAAGAAATATGGCAAGCGTAGTAAATTAATCTTTACAGGCCAGATGGAAGTTTTAGTGAGCCCAGTAAACATTAATTGCTAGCGTGCTGCGTAAAAGTTTTATTTCCACCTACACAGCGTTTATTTTATGAATTTACTTTATTATTTTTATAAAAAGATTCAATTTATAATTTATTAAATTTTGTAATCAAACGAGGTTGGCGGTAGGACAATAATTGAGCATTTGTAAAATGTGAGCTTGTAAAATATTACAGGTCAAGCGCTGTAAAAATTAATTTCTTACATGAAGTCGTTAGAAGTGTATATTTAATTAGTTATTTTATTTGTATGCCAAGGGCTGAATGAAGCATTTAGCTTTGCAGATTGAGGCTAGACCACGAGCACAGTGAGGGCTGCTGCAACTAGTCGAAGTCTGCAAAAATACTTGCAGCCAGAAGTATCTATACACATCATTTTTTCTACGATTAAATGATTTATAGCAATCAACAGAAATTTTGTAATTAAATCCTTTATATTAACTTCACCGTCGTACGTACGTACGTATATACGTACGGCAAAAAAACAAAAGTAAAAAATGACCCACTTCCCGGGATCCTATCGAGCTGAAATTTTGGACATAGAGTTTTGTCACCTAACAATGCACTTTGGCACAAGAAAAAATCTGATGTGGCAAGCACAAGACCTCCCGCCATACCCCAAACCCATTTCCCCATATCCAATTAATCTGCAATTTGGTACATAGACTCGTTGTGACCAAACATTTACTTTGGCACAAGAAAAATTCTGATGTGGCCAGCACAAGACCTCCCGCCATACTCATTTCCCCATATCCAATCAATCTGAAATTTGGTACAAAAATTCGTTGTGACCAAATATTTACTTTGGCACAAGAAAAAATCTGATGTGGCCACCACAAGACCTCCCGCCAAACCCTACTCTTTTTAACTCTTTCGTGAAACAAACTATCTAAGAAAGAGTTACAATGAAAACAAAAATATAAATAAATATCGATCGAGTCTCATAAATAAAGGATTTATAGTCAAAAACTTTGTTTTTACGGGTTCATTTTTTTCATCTACTTTATATGATCATAATCTACAAAAGCTTCAATTTTGAATGTAGAAAAACAATAATATAAATAAACTTGACATTTAGAAAGAATTTTGATTGAAAATTAAAATATTAATTTAATTTAAACAATTCTTAATAAATTATTTATTATTACTGAAACAGATTATTTTAAACGCGGTCTGAAAATATTTTCAGACCATCACTGAACGGTCTTCAAAGAATATGATAAGATATTTTATTTTTTAACCCTTAATATGTGATATCGTGGGGTGTCTCAACACCCCTGCACGAGTTTTTCTTGCACTGCTTCTTTGTTATTATGCAATATTTTTTCTTTTTCGGTATTCTCCTAGTTCTAAGGTATTAAAAAATTTTTATTTTTGAAAAACAAGAGTAGTTTTGCAGTTATTTGCGTTTGAGGTGCTGAAACACGTTACCTACGTTAGTATAATTTTTCGGTGAGTTGGCACAATATATAAATTTTTTAAGCACAAACTGTAAGAGGATTTTGCTGAAGGGACATAGAAATATGTATGTATTATGATTTCGGGATTTGAACCTGATTTGGGTTATATCCCTAGGGTGACTTGATGGCACACACACACAGTATTATACTTTTTGCGCCATTTTCTTGTTTACTTTACTACCGTGTGTTGCCAGTCAACCCGGCGCAAGCCCTTGTTACAGCCTCTAGCCGGTGCCCGATAGCTAGAGGTTGCCAAGTTAATTAGATCCCAACTTGGAATGGTAACGGGAGTAGGTACCGATCCAAATCAGGCCGTGCAAATTTTCCTGACCTGACAGGGATTCGAACCCACGACCTCTGTAACCAGAGCCTAGCATTCTAACCACTATGCTATCCCGCCGTGTACATAGAAATATTAGAAATAGTGAATTATTTAAAATTGAAACAAAAAGTGATTTAAATGACAGAGTACATAAAGAACACGAGGACAACTTAGAAAAATAATGTATTGAAGAGCATCAAGTATGTAATTCTGACCAAGAAATGAAAGACAATGCCATGGAAGAGGTGAAGACGAGTCACGGGAAAAACTATTAGACGAAAATTCTGAAAATAAAGTGGAACCATAAACTGACGGAAATTATTTCTATGTTTGAAATCGATATATTTTTGCAAGAAAATACCTAAAAAATACACCTTCTAACATGCTTGTCAGTTTTTTTATGTGTTACAAAACTGATTTTGTTTTGTTTTAGGGATTAAGTACCACACCTATTTTAAACGTTTTTCATAAGAACACCAAGAAAAATATTTTATATTTATTTAAAAATATATTTTAATATGAATGTGATTTTCAAATATGAATTTCTACACACGATATCACTTAAGGGTTAAGCATTTTAAGACTCTCGTCTACCTCCTAAAATTCAGCATTTTATGCATATTAATCGAGATTTATACCTGTTAAATTATTAATAAAATGTATTGAAATGTAATGATAATATTTCAAATTATCTTCAAATTTATATATAAAATTTTGCACGGTATAATGGAAAGTTGCAGTTATGAATTATTATCTTCGAATTACTAATTTATTGGATTGCTTGTAAAATAGTAGGTACTGCATTATGTAATAATTTTGTCCATCCTGTCAATTGCTTAATAATTCCAAGTTCATATAATAATTAAAAATATAGGTATGAAATTATGTTGGATACGGATAGAGAGTAGACGAAAAGTTGTAAATGGATACGAATATCCTGATAAAATAAGTAATACTTGTAATAGTCAATATTTGTTATGTTAGTACATATTTAATTTGAAAGTTTACATAGCTGGTCTTGTTTTGCTTTTGATAACACCATCGTCATCCCGTCTTCATCGTAGTTTCCGAACCCAAACATAACTTTACGAGTGTTTTTAGATAGAGGATGAAAAAATAACCGGTTCTTAACCTCTTCAAAATTATAAGACCCACGAGTAATCTTCGCTAAATTTAAACACTAAAAAAATTTGTTGGAAACTTTTTATCATGGTCATAACAAAGAAATATACAAAACAATTTCTGAAAATGTGTTTTAATGTACAAACCGCTATAAATCTAAACAGCACGCGATGTTTTAATATAAATTGCGGTAAAATGGAATAAATTTCGTTCCCACTGTTCGGCGGTGAATGTGGTATAGAATACTTACTTATTGTCTGATGCCAAATGAAGACAGAGACGTATTCAGCAATATTTTATACCGTTTTATGCTTAGTATATCGCACACTGGACACTGCTTTTTTAACCAGAAAATAATTATTTTTTTTCGAAAACTCATGAAAAGTAAGTATTTGCATGACAACTATCAACACGCAAAATGATGAGAAATATCGTGCGAGTGTAAAGTTTGACGAACGAGGTGCAACCGAGTGAGGCAACACACGAGCAATACGATACTTTCGAACGAGTCATGAACACTATTTTTAGACGACCACAAAAACTTCTGAATACACACACAACATTCAAATGACATTTCTAGTCATTTCAAACAATCAATAAACAAAGCAAAAGCTACCTGATGGCTATGTTTGGTCCCATAATTACGTGCCTGATTTTACCCTTTGCCAGAAATGACTTTTTGTATTATTTCAAGTCGTGCCTTCAAGAAAATGTAAATATAAAATTTGCATCCGGGGTATTTCAAACAGGGCGTTATTTTAAAGAATTGTTTTATTAACATGTAATAAGTGACTTATTTTACTACTTCTGGTACTTTACATAATAAAGGGCATTCAAAGAAATTATTAAGCACCAAGTCTGAAAAATTTACCGATCGCACATGCTTTAAAGTGCTTCATCGAAGTGCGCAAATTGTTGTGTCAAAAAATTAAACGTCACTTGACGTTTCCCGATATTATGTGCACTTCGAATCACTTTAAAACTTCTGGCAGACAGCATGTACAACCGATAAATTTGTTTATTCAATTTTGACGTTTTAAACTGTTATTATTAACATCATATAATTTTTAAATTTCAAATCTGACGTTTAAAAAAATCTGCTGTGGCCAGTACACGACCTCTCGCCTAATTCTGCTTATTCTACTAATCTAATAAATAGTTTTACTTACATTTTAATAGTTTCATGTTCATGTAATATGTAAACGATAATGTAAACCAAGATGCAAGCAAAAGATGTCAACTGTACTGTCACTGTCATTATAATTCAAATTTTGAGTAAAAACAAATTTCATATCATGGACAACAAGATACTGGTACTTAGTTGCACTTTATTTTATTGCTAAATACTACCAGATTCAGCAAATTGTATTTAAAATTAACTGTACCCATAGATAATTATATTATCTTTTATTTTTATTTGCAAAAATTGTCATAAATAAATAATGTACCAATTTATTTAAGAAAAACTATATCAAGTTCCAAAAAGTACTACTTCCGGTTTACGGATTTCTACCAAAATCTTATCCGGTGTTAAGATCCCTATTAAAACCTTACATATGAAATTTGGTTATTAAAGGTTTGATACTTTTTCAGTTATCGTGGACGAAAAATCGTCAGTCCATACATTCATACAAACACACACACGCACACACATACACACACACACACAGACATCATCGGGAAAATATTAAATTTGTATTCTAGAGACCCTGAATCGTGCTTATCCACCAAAAACTCCTACTCGAAAATTTTGACCCATTACAATACCTCTCTTATAGAATATGAGGCGAGAGGTAAAAAATATCAATTTTTATTAATTTTGCGGAGTCGTGGATAAAATTTTGTATATCACATGTGGGCTAAAGCATATTTAGTCCGTGGGCCAGCTAAGATGTTGGTATAATTTGGGGGTACTAAGTTTCCTTTTAACCATGGTTATATATGAGTATAAGGATCATTAATAACCATGATTGTCATCCTCAAGTGGTAGCTAATAGAAATGGTGGTACTAAATATAGTATTTCAAAAATTAGCACTTTTTTCAAAAAAATGAAAGTTGAGAAATTTTAGCTTTTTTCGTAATTTCTGAATGAAAACATATATTGTCTTTCGGTTTCTTTCATTAAATTTTACGAACATTTCCCTATAAAATATGTTATTTTAGAAACTTTTTAAGGCGTTTATTAAGCCAAAATATCAATTTTTTTGTATTTATTGTGTTTAATGAGCTGTAACTTCTGAACGGATAAAGTTATCGACTTCCGGTTTCTTGCATTAAATTCTACGAACATTTCTCCATACGATACAATATTTTAAAATCTTTTTTTGATATTCATTAAGCCAAAATATCAAATGTTTTTCCGAGAGAAAATTGAGAAATTTTTAAATTTTTACCTCTCGCCTCATATTCTATAAGAATAGTTTTTGGTGGATAAGCACGTTTCAGAGTCTCTAGAATACGAATTTACTATTTTCATGATGATGTCTGTGTGTGTGTGTGTGTGTGTGTGTGTGTGTGTGTGTGTGTGTGTGTGTGTGTGTGTGTGCGTATGGACGTATGAATTATGTGTGTGTGTGTGTGTGTGTGTGTGTGTGTGTGTGTGTGTGTGTGTGTGTGTGTGTGTGTGTGCGTATGGACGTATGAATTATGTGACGATTTTTCGTCCACGATAACTGAAAAAGTATCAAACTTTTAATAACCAAATTTCACATTTAAGGTTTTAATAAGTATCTTAACACCGGATAGAAATCCGCAAACCGGAAGTAGTACTTTTTGAAGCTTGAAAAAGTTTTCCTTAAATATATTGGTACATTATTTATTTATGATAATTTTTGCAATTAAAAATAAAAGAAAATATAATTATCTATGGGTACAGTTAATTATAAATACAATTTGCTGAATCTGGTAGTATTTAACAATAAAATAAAGTACAATTAATATTATATCTTGTTGTCCATGATATGAAATTTGTTTCTAAATAAAATTTGAATTATTCTGACAGTGACAGTACAGTTGACATCTTTTGCTTGCATCTTGCATTACATTCGTTTACATATTACATGAACATGAAATTATTAAAATGTAAGTAAAACTATTTATTAGATTATTCTCGAGATTAGTACTATAAGCAGAATTAGGCGAGAGGTCGTGTACTGGCCACAGCAGATTTTTAATATTGTGTTCAATGAGCTATAACTTTTTAACGGATAAACTTATCGACTTCCGGTTTCTTTTATTAAATTTTACGAACATTTCTCTATAAAATACATTATTTTAGAAACTTTTTAGGGTGTTCATTAAACCAAAATTTTTTTTCGAGAGAAAATTGAGAAGTATTAAAATTTTTCGTATTTATTATAAAAACATTTTTTAAATTTAATAAGAGAAACCGGAAGTTGATAAGTTTATCCGTTAAAAAATTATAGCTCATTGAACACATAATAAATATTAAAAATTTCTCAATTTTCTCTCGGAAAAAATTTGATATTTTGGCTTAATGTATACCCAAAAAAGATTTTAAAATACCTACTGTATCTTATGGAAATCTTGAATTTGGTTAGCTGGCCTATGGACTAATTACAGCACTCATGTGATTACACGACTCAGTCTACGACCTCGTCGTGTAATTCTTCACATTCGACTGCTGTAATAATGCCTTTATCCCACTTGTAATATAAATAACTATTGTTGTCGCGGAAACATTATGCGTGACATTGCTTAATCCTATTAATACTATACGTCAAAATTTTCTCTTACATTTTTACTAATATTAGGACATAGTTTTCGAAAAAACGTTGTTTGATACTCGATTACGAAATGTTTTTACATTTTTGATTTATTTTGTTTTAGCTCGCTTTACTCGCAATAAAAACATTTATCCTCGAACGCAAAAGTATCATTTCGCAATCTAGAATCGAAAATAACTATTTTATTATTATTAATGTGTATAATAGGCGTCCGACAACTTTCTGGCTAAAGTATAACTAAGAGTATACCTTTTGAAATACATTTAGGCAAGAGAAAGAGAAACTGGATTTAAAATTTTGGTTTATTATATTTTGAGTAATGTTATTTTTGAAAATGCTCAATATCTTCGTCGATATCTACTCACAATAGTAAATACTAGCGTCAGGCCCCGCTACGCGGGCCTTCGGCTAGGTCGCGCTGCCGCGCGACAAGGGGGATTCGCCCGCTTCGCGGGCTCAAGCTCCCCGGACCCTGAATGTGGGACGATTCGGCACTTCGTGCCTCAATTATAACGATTTTAACATTTCGACTCTACCGCTGCCGCGCGACAAAGAGGATTCGCCCGCTTCGTGGGCTCACGCTCGGCGGACCCTGAATGTGGGACAATTCGGCACTTCGTGCCTCAATTGTAATACTAGGTCCGGCTACCGCGGGACAAAGAGGATCTCAAGCTACGTGGATCCTGATTGTATTAGAATTCGGCACTTCGTGCCTCACATAAATCCACTTTTGCATTTAGACTTACCATTTGAATAAGTTTTTTCTGACGTCTTTTGATGTGATTATCGGAATATACCAAGTAGGTAGTCATTAGTGTTTTAAAAAGAAAATAACAAAATTTTGTGAAAACTAAAAAAATTCTTTTTGTCCGACTAAAAACAAAAGCCAAATTGTCGAAAGTCATTTTAATGCATACTGTAGATTTTTTGTCCTTATTAAGACATTTAATTTGATATCAATCGCGATATAATTTTTAAAATATTCAGAAAAAACAAATTCCGCTCACCGAGTGCAATTTAAATTTTTTCTTAGTAAACAGCCATAATTTTGGAAAACATTGGACGATAAGTTTGATACCAATCATAATTATTTTAAATTTATATTGAAATACAAATGCTGATCATTGAAGCCATATTTTGACCCCTTGGTGCTAATTAATACCATACATACTTTTGTAAAAACAGATTTGATACTTGATACAAGTGCAATAACAATGTAGATCATCTCTAGTCCGCGTCGTGTCTCGTGCTTGTCCAGTTGTTAGTTAGTGGGCGTATCCATGATAAAGATCCCAGTAGGGCGGCTTGGGCAGGACAAACTCAAACTCAACCCAAACCCAAGTACAATAGATAAAAATCCCGATTATCGGACACCATTTTTAACACGTTTGTTAAATTTGTATATTAATTTGACATTTAAAACTTTCCGTAAAATACTGAGAAATAGTATTATCCACGGATATTATGGATATAGATACCTAATTTTAATTGAATATTTACACTTTATAAATATTACAGTAATAAATAAAAATATGATTCAACTTCACAGTGCATTGTTAAATTGAATAAAAATTTTCAAAAAATATATTACAAATTTATACAAAACCATGTAAACATAATGCGTGCTCCATCTTTAAATACTCAATAAAATTTTTAAAATATTTCTACCTTATCAAATATAAAAGATAAATCCAAATAAAATTTCAAATTGGAAACGTCAAATCTGACACTTGACAAAAAAATCATTTTTATCAAAAAGAAAACAAAAATTCCATGGCCTGCTTCCATTTGCGTTCCGTGCATTTTTCAGTTTTTTCTTAATAACTTTCTTAATATACCCAATATTGGGTTGAAACATGCATAGAAATATAGTCAAATTCATCCTCTACCTATATGTCAAATGAAAAAAACAATCGAATAACGTATAATGCCCGTATCCAAGGAATCAAAAAAATCACGGTTTTTCAACTTCCCTGCGACTACCACGCCATCTACAATATTCGTATACCCAAAAGGCACTACTTCACATGAACCTGTATCAAATAAAAAAAAGTTCATAAAAATCGGTTGAACCGTTTAGGCTGTAGGCGATTCGAAAAACGGTTGCTAAGCTGCTGAAAATATAGTGATACCTAGCCTTTTAGTATATAAGATAAAATATGTAAACATTTGAAAATGTATATTCTTTAACTATTTCCGCTTCCGCCACTTAAAGTCAATATGAACAAATAAAAAAAATAAATGTCATACGTTATCGGCAACGACATCGATGGGACGGTGTTTCAAAATGATTGCCCGTTGCCATTGTGACAGAAACTTAAAATCTGCGGAACTTACATCCGTTTCCTTTTCCTCTTTTAATTGATCCTTAGTGCGGCTCTGTTCTCTACTATCTTTTCTTTAGAGGAACAAACTAATTTTGCAACATGTTCTTTGCTGAGAGATGTGATGTGTACATTGACTCCAATGTAAATGAGCGGTGTATCTGTTTATCTGTTGGGTATATTGTTCTAAAACAATGAATTATTATAATTTATAATTAAATGACCGTGACGTTTTGCGGGAATTCCACCTTAGTGTTTTACGTTTTATACATGCAATCGTGAAATTAAAATTGACATTTTTATTTATTTATTGCAATAATATTCGGGTGCATGTCACTGCGCCAAATTGCCACTGTGCCAAATACCCGCTGTGTCCAATTGCCGCAATGCCAAATTGCCACTGTGCCAAAACGCATCCCCACCACTTACATACTTGTAATAAAGTATGTCGAGAGAATACTGCAAATTTATTTCGACACAGAGGCAATTTGGCTCAGTGGCAATTTGACTCAGCGGCAATCCAACACAACAGCAATATTTAGACATACTGGCAATCGGGCATAGCGACAATTGGACATAACAGGAGCATTTTGACATACACTAACATAGCTAACAAAACCGTACTAGAGCCCCACAAACTCGGTTTTGGGCGCTATGCCCGATTGCCACTATGTTTAAATATTGCTGTTGTGTTGGATTGCCGCTGAGTCAAATTTCCACTGGGCCAAATTGCCTCTGTGTCGAAATAAATTTGCAGTAGTCTCTCGACATACGTTATTACAAGTATGTAAGTGGTGGGGATGCGTTTTGGCACAGTGGCAATTTGGCATTGTGGCAATTTGGCATTGCGGCAATTGGACAAGTGTTGCAGATTTCTATATACAAAGAAAACGGAAATTATATTCAAGAAACAGATTCTACCACTTGCTGTGAAGATCAAAGCAAAAAATAGAATATTACAATATTTAGGTAGTATTTTATTAAATCTCTAAATTAACATTCCTGCGCAACTGTCAAAAAAACTTGATATTGGCGTCCGCAATTCAGGCCGCGGAGTAAAACATTTAACATTTGTGTATGATACATTTCGCCACCGCGTTGCTATTAGTAACTGCTGCGAGTAAATATTTATTGAATTGTGCTTGTCAATGTGGTCAATTTTTGACAATTATTACAAAAAATATAATGTATTGCAGTAGCACGAAAATATTGTGTATAATTCGTCTGCGAAATAAGTTTAGTGTTCTCGAGAATTTTGAAGCCTCGGCCAAAAATTCTGTCGAACGCTAAACAAACATTTCGTAGCCTAGATAGACGAATAACTATTTTCATAATATAAGTGCTAGTATAAAAACTATTTCTTCTTTGTTTAACAAAAAGACAATAGAAGAAAATTCGAGAGAAAATTTATTTTATGCAATAAAGATATAACAGTAGAGTAGATTATTAACGCAAACGCTAGTAAAATATCTTCAACTAAGATCTAAGATCTTTACATATTTAAAGTGAATATAGAGTAGTATAGAATATTATTCACATTTCAGTAAATTTAATTCTACGTAGGTACCTACATAGAAAGTCTATATAACTTTAACTATGAACTATGATACCTAGAATTTTGGATAACTAGAAAAATTTGCTGGGAACAGCTATACATAAATACATTGTTTAATTTGATTATATTCGAAATCTTTTTTGTGGCAAGTCATTAGATTCAAGTATTCATACTTCATTAGGGATGTGGTATACTCCACCTTCTAAAATCTAAAGTACATTGCACATTACACTGTAAATAATACGATTTTTACACTTATCAGACTTTATCCGAACCGGAAGTAAAATAATAATTATAGTTCAGTAATATTTGTTCGGGGCAGTGGCGTAGCTACCGTAGAGCGGGCGTGTGCAATGCATAGGGGCCCACGAGTGTAGGGGAGGCCTAGATTTGGACAAGTGAACTCAAAAAAAATGAACCCGTAAAAACAAAGTTTTTCACTATAAATCCTTTATATGAAACTCGATCGATGTTTATTTAAATTTTTGTTTTTGAACCAGATCGGTGCAGTACATTTTGAGATAGCTAGCTGCCATTTTGTTTCAAGATGGCGGACTAACATTTTAATATACCTATGTTTCAAGACAGATTCTTAGCTATTACTGTACCAAATTTGAACGCAATAGTTACAGTACATTTTGATATATCTGTCCGCCATTTTGATTCAAGATGGCGGACTGACATTTTAATATATCTATATCATAAGTTAGATCCTTGGCTATTACTGTACCAAATTTGACCGCAATCGGTGCAGTATATTTTGAGATAGCTAGTCGCCATTTCGTTTCAAGATGGCGGAGAATCTGAAATTTTGCCAAAGTGACAAAAGTCTATTTGCAAAATTTCAGCTCGATAGGATCCCGGGAAGTGGGCCATTTTTTGTTTTTTTGCCGTACGTAGACAGACAGACAGATAGATAGACAGATAAGCAAGACGATGAAGTTAATATAAAGGATTTAAAAATACATAATATCGAAAAAATTAACAAGGAAACTAAATAATTTGAAATTTGAAATCATAAATTTTATCTCGTATTATTATTATGACTTCAATCAATTGTTATTGTTCGCAAATCTACCATCTTACAATTAGTTTAAAATAAATTTGTGTGATTCTTTTACGAAACTTAATGCCGAGTAAATCGTTATATTAATCATATTATTGTGTTCGGGAACGCCGAGAGAAATACCGGGCAATCGAGCCCGTGGAAATTTTCTTGGTGGGCCCTTGAGGGAAAGTATGGGTCCCACAGAAGTATGAGCCTTTGGCAGGCCCATGCTTCTGGAAGGACTAGGAAAACACTTTAAATCTGTTGTTTGCTAAAGTCAGATCGAAAAGTTAAATTGCACTTGCTGTTGCTTATTCGCGCATTGCTCCTACACTTCTAGAGGGTTGCAGAACAACACATTCAAGTTGCGTGTGTAATGTAAAAAATTATTTGACAAGTGCGGGCTCCGGGAATAAAATAACATCTTGCTCTGGGTTAATATTAAAATAAATATTTTCGTTTAGTGTAGTCTACCTAAACTACATAGTAGTTGCGTACTTATTTATTTATTTTATTTTTCGTATGGCAGATAAGTACAATAATTTTAATTTAGCAAACTTTTTAACATTTGTGTAAGTAACATACACTCTGTATCAATTGTTTTTGTTTATACAACTGATTATTATTTATATACTTATTAAAGAATTTTGCAAAAATCTAAATTTATCTGTGTATTTTTTAAAAATACGGTACTTAACATTTTTTTACATTGCAGAAATTTTTATTTTTGTACAATATTTGACTTATAAGAAGATAATTAATGTAAAAAAAATCAACAATTATGTTACCAATGTTTATAAAAATTGATTTAAAATTTACATGCTTCAAAGCAACCCCTCTAATGTGACGTCACGTGTGCTAGCCATAAGCCTCAGGTGCGTTGATGTTTTATTTGGGAGAGATGTTAGGCGTTAGGGGGTTATTTTGTAATGTCAAAGTGACAGCGATTTTAAAGTTTATTTTATTTCTTACTTGAAACTACTCTTTGCACAAACAATATGTTGTAAAATTAATACTTATATCGCTTATATCTCAAAATATAGACAAAACACGCAGAGGTTCTATTTTGATATCTTCAAAATTTCAAAATTGTCATTGTCAACACAATCACAACAAAAACAAACTTCCCCTTTGCCCGACAGACATACGTAGCAAAAAAAGTATAGCTGTCTTCGTCGAACACTACGACGGCACGTAGAAACTTAACCCAAACATGCGAAGCACACGCGACGTCACATATAGAGCGCGAAAAAAATACCTGAATTTTCAATAATTTTTTTCTCCTGTAATAATAAAATTTATGCAAAATAAAAAAATACGTCAAACTTAGATTCAAAAATAGTTTACCATATAAAAAAATCAGCATAGGTGTTAAGTACCCTATTATGACCAACATGGGAGGGAGGACCTCCGACCATGCTTGCATAGGGGCTCAAAATTTCTAGCTACGCCACTGGTTCGGGGCATGAACTCACGACTCACGTTTCACTTTGTTTTATTGCATAATACATAGAATCTGCTGATCAATATATTAATCGTCAAAAATAACTGTCAAATTCAGTTACAGTCAGCTTGTTTTCTGATAGGTGTCCAGGCAGAATGGTAGAAGAAGATGGCTTCATCTATAGAGGGTGTACTATACATATTAGAATGGCACATGGAATTTTTTTCAAAATTCGATAATTAATTTTGGAAGTTTGTGATGGAAACAGTTTTGGGCCAGTGGTTGAATGGGTAGTTTTAATATTACTTTGAATTGTTATTTCTTGTGACTGTTTAGGTAAATGGAATGAAAAAGTAAGAGAGTTCTCAGTCTTCAAAGTTAAATTTATTTAATAACTGATAATAATGATCACATGCGTTTCGGTAGGAAATCTACCTTCCTCAGAGTTCTAGGAAAAAAAACCAATATAATACAATAAATTACAAACATCATACAAAAATAATACAATTAAAGGTAATGTACTTACAATTATGAAAATCTTGAAAAATAAACATAAAACAACGACAAGTTGCTAAATTTTTGTGTAACTAAATGTTTATTTAGATCTTACAAGACCTTAGTTGTTATAATAATCAGTAAAGAAAATAGTCTCAATAAAAAAACAAAACCGATTTCTTTCTAAAAGTGAATTCAGCCTAAAAGGCGGAAAGATAGATGTTCGAGCTCCGTATATGAATATTTTTGGGTATGATATGCGATGGTATGATGTATGTATGGTAGATGCATCGAAAATTAGTACAAAAATTTATTTTATTTTAACACAATTTATTAACTCATCTATACCTGGATGACCAATGAATAATTTACTGGGCATGACAAAACAAACTGTACGAACGCCTAAAGGCAAAACAATCCTGACTTATGATTTAATTTCTTATTTCTTTCTTTCTCAGTTTCTGACGTTTTCATTCTTCTAACGCCTATAAATTTCTGTTGCGTGACGAAAATCTGTTCTACTCTGTCTACTCTAATTTTGACCGGAAGTGGTCAGTGAATGTTACGAAGAATTCGACATTTGTAGCGTGGAATTCTGGACAAGGTCATCGAGAAAGATTTTCAGTGCTTCTTTTTGTTTGAAGTTTGAACAATAGATATCTGTATCTTGTATGCCTAGGGCTGAAAGTAACTTTTTGCAGATTGAGGGTAGACATTGTAGCACGAGCGCAGCGAGGGCTGCAATAGTCGAAGTTTGCAAAACTACTTTCAACCAAAAGTATATCGTCATCGTCATAGTTACGAAAGCTAAAATTTAAAATATAGAAAAACAATACAATAAATATAAATGTAAATAATCTTGACTTTTAGAAAGAATTTTTGATTGAAAATTGAAATATAAGTATAAATCTTAATAAACTTCAGAGTTTCCCAAAAGTTCCGGGACGGAGCTATAAGTTTTGAGCGAGTGAAGAAAAAAAATTGAGTCATAAAAACTACATTCTTAGATAGTTTTGAATCAGTTTCGAACTTCCATGCAACGTGGAATTTTTTTAGGGGATGACCACCCCAACATTTTTAAATAGCAACCCCTGTCGAGTTTCACCTTATTTTAAAGGTAGGTATAGGTAATGAAAAAAAAAACAGCCCCATAAACCAAAACCCTATATATCTTAATTCTTTCAAGAATTTAATTTTAATGTTTTTTGCACGTTTATTACAATTTTTATAACAAATGTTCAAATTGCCGACCTTCTCCCTTAGATCATATAACTAAGATCTATTATCTAAGCCTTCTCCGGTCTCGTAATGATCCAAACGCTTTAGTGATCCCCAAATTTTCAATTTTTTTCTTCACTCGTTCAAAATTTATATTTGTTCCGTCCCAGGAATTTTGGGAAACCGTGTATTTTATGATTGCATTGGTCTGTATCTGATCTGTAATAGTAAATTGTTCATTTTCATTTAATAAAGTGAAGATATGGAAACTTTATCTATTGCTTGTTATGTCGTCATTTGTTTTACTAATTATTTTTGAACTTGAACCCTATTGTCTGATCATTAGAAAAGATTGATTTTTATTAAATGCTCGATTAAATGTTAGAAATTTAGGCTACATTGGAAGTTTGCTGTAACTGTAAGAAATATTGTTAGTTTGTCTTGTCTCTTGTCACTTTTATCACAATTACTATTATTATAATTTATTTATTTGTGCTATTTATTTATGACAAGGATTATGAAAACTATATTTTATCTATTAAGACGCAATACAAGTATAATTATTATTTTGTATGTACCTAGGTATATCTTTTTTGTTTGCTATGGTATTTATTAGATTATCTAAATAAATAATAAACCATAAGTTTTGTGTTCGCTCAAATTCTAAAAATCATTCTATAATGTACATACTTATTAAAAATGGGTACCTATAGGTATTTAAAGCATCATAATTTGCTAAGAGTAAAATATAATTTAATTTTAACAATATAAAAGTTATACAAAGTGACATATTTGTTATGGACACTCAGGAATAACTTACGTCATATTCGCGTTGTATCATGACGTCATAATGACGCAAAATCACACAATTGCAAGCGTTTTAGAGATTTTTGAGAATTCAATACGGAACGCAGATTTATACACATTGTGATATTAGTAGAAATAATTAAAATATAAACTATACTTATTGCTTATTCATTATCCGCATTAACTTAACGATATTAAACTTAAAACAATGAAATTTAGGAGGTAAAAATTCACAGATTTAAACAAGAGATGAGAACTGTAAAGGTATAAAGGATAGTTTACTTTACCTATCAGATTTCAGAGAACATAATCCGCATTCAAAATGAGTCACAAATCAGATGATTATATTTTTATTTTATGACGTAAGTATTCTCAAAGTACACATACACACACATACAAAAATTCATGCATATAAGCAAATGTATATTTACGTTTGTGTATAAAATTTATATATTATATCAATCTTGTATATTTTTTATTTGAAATCACATATTAAGTTAAGTGATGATTTTAATCAATAATATAGTGCAACATTCATTGTACTTCGTTAAGAACAATTGAAAGCAATTAAGAACAATTTATCAACTCATAGTATTGACATACATATATTTTTCAGCAATTTAAAATGAATTGATTTTTTTTATGGACGTCGAACTGTGATTTATATTCTTTAAAAAAAATAAAGCATCATTTACTATCTGTGTGAGCTTTACAAACAAGTGTTATGGAAAAATATAAATAATAATGATGATTATAATAAAATATTATATTGAAATGCCGAAACTTATGGTGCTTTCTAGTTTCTATAGTTTCTACTAATTTCATTTATCTTTTATTGTTCAAAGAACCTTATTGATTTCTACAGATTTCTATTTTATAGTTTTTAGTCAGTTGTATTTTAAATATCTTTATTTGTCACTTAAAAAAATTATTGTTTCTCACATGCACATATTAGAAAAAAAAATTAAATAAAAAGATAAATATTATTGTTGTTTTGAACCACAATCATTGTTTACTGAGTAATATTATCTTCGTCAAGAATAAAAATCTATCATGATGATAAACACTAAAGAGTCAAAACAACAGTGAGTTCATATGGCACATTTTATTTTTATTGTTATAAATAATCCGTCATATGGTTATGATTCATTACATATTCTAATCTAATGATTATAAAAATGAAACTGCATAACCATATGATGTTACATATTTTATTAACCTAGCTACATCCGAACCGCAATCTGAAATAATTAAGTTACTACTGATGTAGGACGACATAGAAAGAACATAATAGAATTATGTAGGTACCTATATATATATATATATATATATATATATATATATATATATATATATATATATATATATATAATTCTTAATTACAATATAGTTACCTATAAATATAGTGCTTTGATGGTCCAGTTAACTGATTTAGATCAATTTGTATGATCTTTGATTTGATCTAAATAATTTGTATTTTTAGATAGTGATCTTGACCTATATATGAGTAGATCAAATAAGTATCATCTATGGTCATAAAAATTAAATATCTTGTTATAAATTGTTATACTTAATACTATATTATACTATATCGTACTATATACTGTCCATAAATGAAAATAATATAAGACAGGGTTAAATAACTGTAAATAAACATACTAAAATTTCCATCTAACTAAACAAAATTAATTGTTATATTTTTAACAAGAAAAAAATAATACTATCCTTTTATAATTAAAAAATCTGACGTGGACACCACATGACTTCCTTGTACGCCTATTAAACTGTTCATACTTTTCTTAATAACTAAAATGTAGAATAATATAAAAAAATCTGACTTTATTCTTTTAACTTATTATACTAATATATTAATATATAAGTACTACTACTACTGCTACTATACTCACAAATATATTTTAATCATTTTATTTAAACTGCAGAAGAAGATATAAAGCATATTTTACTATTGTCACTGTCATGTCATAATCATTTAAATTTTACGTAGTAACAAATGTTAATCGATCATGGACTACAAGATACCGAAATACTAAATTATAAATATATACTTTAATTATTCTTAAATGATACCAGATACAAAAATATTTATAAAATACCGATTGTAGGTAATAATCACATAATCTTTCATTTAAAATAAAAAAAAATTGTCTTAAATTAAATATTTATCGAAATATTTTTAAAAAGTACTACTTCCGGTTTGTAGATTGAAACCAAAAATAGGAGGTGCACAACTAGATGCTATAACAGTCCTAAATACAAAATTTCAACTTTCCACGTCTAACTGTATTTGAGTTATGCGACATACATACGTACGTACAGACGTCACGACGAAACTAGTCATAATGGATTCAGAAAAGGTCAAAACGGATATTTCCATCAAAATCTGAAAACCGAAATTTTTTGCGATTACAATACTTCCTTATTACTCCGTACAAGGAAGTAAAAATAATACACTGTTCATTAATAATAATTAGTATATTTTACCTTAATTTTTACGAATTCTACGGCACATCGCATATTATTCAATTTTCTTTAATTATTTTTGGGCTTGTTGATAAAAATTTTGTGAAAATAAAAAATACGGTTTTTATGTCTTGTTTAAAATTATTTATAAAAAAAATCATGCAAGTAGCCCATTTTATCGTCTTGTATAAAAGATAGGTAACTATTTATTGTTCAAAAAAACATATCATTATACACCATGTACTGAATTTTTCCTTCGCCATAATTACACATTTCATCATCTGCGTAAATTAATTCTGAATGTTCTACAAGAACAAGATATTTTTTCCTTAAGTGGTTCAACAATTTAAATCTGCATTTGCAAGTCGATTGTCTTGACCTTGCCTAAAGAAAAATGCGTCATAATTGTAAAAACTGTCAATGGTAAATATTTTTATAGAAATTTATTATTTGTTACGTAAAGTAATTATTACTAGGAATGAGGATATCAATAAAATAAAATTTCTAAATTATCACGGAACATTTTATGTAAAATGTATTGTTTGTTACTATTATTTTTAATTATAATTTATGCTTATTGTGTGTGTGTCCTTCATAAATACGGGTGTAGTCTATTTGCACAATGCTTGAAACTATACAATTTAGATGATTACATAATAATGGTACATTATCTTTAAGTGCACATCTTCTTTTGTATTTTCATGTTTGGTGACTGATATAATTACAGCTTTCATTAAAAGATAAACATTATAGATCGTAATATGAATTCATACAAAAGCTCAATATAAACGGTTATATCAAGTTTATAAAATTGGAAGTACATAAGACGATTAATTTTAATTAGATCCGTAAACATGAGTTTGTTTTTAGAATTGAAACTCAAAAATTGTTTATTAAATGCAAGGTATAATCATAGGCGCAACTAGGGGGGCTCTAGAAGGCCTTAGCCCCCCTAAAATGAAAATTAACTGCCAGATTTTAGGTAGAATTACCTAATGTTTTGTTATTTTAAAAAATTGACATTGTTTTACTATTATTGTAATCTATTCTTCCATTGGCTGTTATTTGTATTATGCGATTTTCAATTAAATATAGACAGTGTAAATTTAAAATTATAAAAGCTTAATACTTAATAGTATAACAAAAATACTACTACATTTTGTTTTTAAACTATTTTTAGTCCTCTCAACATATTGGACCTTGCGCCTATGGGTATAACTGGAAAAGTGTACATTTCCAAAAATAATTTCTATATTTGGAAATAATCAAGAATTTGTATAAGACATAATGTTAAAAAATAAAGTGGTTCTAAAATACGTTGACGTAGGTAGGTATATGAAAGGTATTTTTTTAAACAAAAACTAGAATATAACAGATCAATTTAATTGAAAAATTAACTAGGTACATACAGCTAATTTTGAATAAATTTAAAGATTTTCAGTAGAACCGGCTTTAACAGAGCAATACGTAGCGCAATTAATACATTTATATAGGTACCTACACGCATAGAAGGAAGATGATAGAGCATACAATTACAGGTATTAAAATAGTTATAAATTTTTAATTGAATATACGCAAACCCATATCTTCTTATTATACAGGTGTTCCACAGCTTATGACAAAAAATTAAAAGGGTACCTATATACTGTACGACTTGCTGATCATGAAACAAGAAGAATTTTTTTTAAATTCGAAAAGTTAAGAGTAGTTTACTTGACGTGTGTACATTTTAAGTATCACTGTTTTGATAGTATATTTGATAATTTGACATTTATTAGTATTAGATATTATGTAAACAATTACTTTCATTGTAGAAGATTTGAAAAAAATTATTAAAAATAACTACCGACCAGTGGCAAAAAAATGTTTGCTTGAAAAACGATGCAATTTTTTTGCGAATTTAAAAAAAAATTCTTTTTGTTTCATGATCAGCACGTCGTACAGTATAAACCCTTTAATTTTTTGTCCTAAGTTGTGAAACAACCTGTATAGCATCTAACCAGTTTTTAGAAATTATTTATTTACTAAGCTATACTTCAGTTTAACTTTTTTGTATTATCACTTTAATATAAACGAAGTCTACTTGGTTATAAAACTAAGAAATATAGCAGAAAAATTAATTAGCACTTATCAGTTTCGTGAATTTATGCGAGATAATGTGCTCTATGTACGAGTATTTATATTTTCAACTAGGTAATGAAAGTAAAAAATGGCGCTTGTTGTTTTTATACATGTTTCATGTTTAAAAATATGATTTCTAAGTTCTGAATTTCCAAGAAGCCACTTAAGTTCATTAGTAAAGAAACCATAAACTCGGAAGAAAATCACAAAATTGCGCATTGAAAAAACATACATTTATGTAGGTATAGATTTTTCGAGAAGTATGCACATAGAACCGCAGAAAATTGTAATTGGATTAACTTTAAAAAGATAACATCCTTTAAAACCAAGAATTTTACATCGTCTTTATTCCGATATTGTCGAACTAAAGCCTTTTATTCTGAACGTATGATCTTAAAATTTGAGGACAGGTTCAGGTATATCAATTTTTCAAAAATTATGTATTTAAATTTTGACTCACAACTACTTTTAGTTCAAGAACAAATATTAAAGTTTTATCTAATTTAATTATAATGCAAGTTGTAGCCTTTTCAACAATATTTATTTAAATTTTTAATTCATATATTTTACCACTCGCATTGTAGATAAACCTTTCATTACTTTGTAGTATTTAATATGTTGATATATTAAAGATATAGATTTTTAAATTTGTTATTTCATTGGTTAGTAATGGATTTGCCATAATTTAATTTTTATATAAATATTTTTCTGGGCATTCTACTATAATTACCTACGGAATGGAGGACATATTTATATTGTGGGATCAAACCACACAGCCCCATTGGTAGCTGTTCAAATTTGAATTAAGTTTAAATTAAACAAAATAATATCAAAAATATGTATGTGTCAAATAGCAGTACTACCTTGTAGTATTTCATATTGCTGTGTTTGTATACACAGCTTAAGATTTACATTTTATTCGTGCAACCTACCACCAAATATTTTAGCTTAAATGCATGACACCGGTATGCACAGTATCTACAAAGTTCAAAATTTTCAAACGATGTTAAAAGCTTATTTAAGTAATTTTCTCGTATTACAATTACCGCAATATATTTTTCTACGTCAAGAGACAAATAGTTGATTATCGGCATCACGCTAACATATTTAGCGATTCTTGTGTTTGCGATGCGTGTTGTCGACACTATCAACAATCGTGAAACTTAAGTTTCTTTTAACATGCGAAACGTTATTTATTTATCTCCAAGAAATGAATGAACGGATTTTTATAAATGATCCGGTTTTACTACAAGATAACCATAACTAGATATGCGTTCAGATTTTTGTTTTTGTCTTGCTGTTGCCATTGAATGAGCCAGTGCAAGTTCAAAGTCTAGTATTAGCAACTGTTGCAGAAGTACCTAGTGGTTAGCAGAAAATAATAAAATGTAAAATGAATTAAATTGTGTTATTTTATTGTATAACAAGAAAATACCTACTGGGCTTTTTAAAACAACACAGTTCTTTATTAATATAAAACTAGTTTTGTTTCTTTTTACCTCTCGCCAGTCACTACTGTAAGGTAAGAGAGGTATTATTAATCATGCTAAAATTTCGATAGTGAGTTTTCAATGGATAAGTACCTACGTTTTGAGGTTCCTAGAACACGATTTAGATCGTTTCGAGATGATGTCTCTGTGTGTGTGTGGCTGGATGATAGAGGAGAGGTACGATAACTCAAATACCACTGAATAAATAAATTTGAAATTTTGTATACTATAATATTAGATTAGATTTTGGTGTTAATCGTTCAACCTGAAGTGGTCGTTTCTTGAAGATCTGAAGAGTTTTTCTGCAATATTTGCAAAATTTATGAATTAACAGTAGTATTGTTTTAAAAACAATGTATACTAAATGTTACTATCTACAATTTATATTTAAAACGTTGTTTCTATCAAGCACCATTTTCTAATTACAAGAAGTTAAAATTTCTACATATTTGTTACAATTTTGATTTATCTGCTTACCAATGAAAACAAAAAAGAAAATATTTGAGTGCTAATGTCAAATAAATACGAATTTAACTTTTATATTTAAAATCAAACATTACCTACATCATTATAAATAAAGGTAGAACAACCGATAAATATAGAAAAACCAAAAAATAAAACAGAAAACAAAATTATATACCTTATTTTTATTTATTTCTGCGACAAATGGACGAAACATGTAATATTTTATTTTTTTCTTCACTGTATTTATAAACGAAAGATGAGCCCTTTAAAATATTGTTGGCAGAGGCTCCAAAAATATTAACCCGGCTCTGTTAATAAATATGCTAAAAGCTTCACTCATATGTAACTAAAGGACGCTATTTTAAGTTTATTATGTGAATGCTATGTTTCTTAAACTTAACTTATCTGCTACTAAACTGTAAAAGATTAAACGTTTAATCAGCATTTAAGTTAATTTAATTCTATCTGGGCTTTCTTCTTTCTTCTCGACCACGACCATTAATAATTCATTGTGTACAAGCTTTTATATTTTCTACTCGGAATAATAATTTGTCTCTTGCATCTGGTCGCATCCAAATCCATATTAGCAAATCTTTAATATTTCGTATGTGACTGCTACGTAGTGATGGGTCACTGGGAATTTCCCGTGGGGAATTCTTTTTTTTTCGGGAAAATTCCCGGGAATTTCCCTAGACACGTTTCCCGGGAAAAAATCGGGAATTTCATTTTGGAAATTTCCCGGGAATAAATAGGAAAATTCCCGAAGGGAAATTCCCGAACGGAAATTTCCGATAGTGATAATAAACGGAGAATTTTAACACATGCGCAGCATTACCGACATGCTTCAACCTGTCCAGACCTATTTCTTGGAACATTTAGCAACGTTCCATTATTATTTAAACTTGGTTAGTAGTTACTGCTCGTCTGCTTGCACTTATTCTTTTGCTTTGTGTTAATACTATTACTAAACAACTTTATAAAAATGAGTGGCAAAAAGAAAATTTTAAAAATTTTGTTGTGCCTTTGATTTTTATAAAGAAATGTATCGTAAATGTTTGCACAGGAATTCCCCGGAAATTCCCCAGAAAACTTCCCGGGAAATATCCTGGGAAATTTCCGAAATATTCGTTCCCGGGAATTTACCCATCACTACTGCTACGTGCTACTGTCATATTATGCTTTAAATCATGCAATAACTTGTGCATAGAATCGTTAAACAAATAGTTAATTTTGCGACAAATACTGCAACAATTTGTTTTTGTTTGCAAATCTAGAAATATAAAGGACGTTATAATCGTTTCTAGCTTTTTGTCGGTTTTAACTAATTGTTTGAGACATGAGTTCCAATTCCAAATGCGATTAATTATTAAAATACGAAGGTCATGTATACAGTAGTTAAATATTTAAATTTATGTGTTTACATTAGAGACTGATAACTACAAACAGATAACAACCATCATAACATAACTCTTAATAAACGTATTTTGAATTTAATGCATTTCTTATGTTGCGTAACAATTAAAACAATCAACAAGAATGCATCTTAGTCATACTCATTATTGTCGTTAATTGTTAACATCTAGAACCTTTTAATTAAAGAGAACAGCACGAGTGGTATGAATGTGAGTTCTTGCTAGGCGCCAAGACAGTTTGTAGTTCAGTTGTTCTGCTTCTTGTTGTGGATGGTTCGATCGTTCGATGCTCGAAGGCACAGGCGGTTTAGGTTGGTGACAACTCGAGGCTGGCGAGGTCACTCAACAACCGAATGCAAAATGCGAACGAATAGTTGTTTTATTACTTTGTTTTGCATATGTTTGCTTCTTGTAACACTAATAAATTTGTTGGAAGGTGTACCTAAAATCGGGCAATCGGAGGAAATAAAAAAATAATAATAGATGCTTTCAATACCACGAAACGGATTAGCGCTAACATAATTTTTTTTTTGCTGTAATATCTAAATCTAAGCTTCAGATTAATGTCAAAATACAAATAGAGGCATGATACAAATTTGAGTGAACTCCAATTTGTTGTAATCTATTTTATTTGCAATAAATTTAAATGAATTAAAAAAACTAGTGTTGCCGTTAGTATGTTTCGTGAAATAGGAAATAGGATAACTGATTATTATTGGTATTGGCTATTGGTGAATTTATGTTTGGGGCTGATAATCGAGTGTGTTACGTGACCGATGACCGAATATGGTTTTCAGACTAGGTCCACGATGCAAAATTTTAATAAACTTTATTTTTATTAAAATAGAAAATTTCTTGAAGACGCAGTTAATTTATTAAAATTCAATAAAACACCCATTGATTAATTTATCAATTAATACATAAAATAGGGGATTTCTAAATAAAATTTGATCTGTCAAAACCGCGATAAGACGTGAATTTACTATGAAACCACGAAGTATAAATTGGCCAAGAAAGTATTATATTTATATATTTTAAAATATAATAATGTAATAGAATATACTGTCAGTTACCAAAACTTAATTTTTTGAAGTACTTTGTTCTTCTGGAAAAAGAAAAAGTAATATTGCATATTCTGCATACAGAATCGCATAAATGGTAAAACAGATTATGCGTCCTTTTTACCTCTCGCCTCATATTCTATAAGAGAGGTAATGTGATGGGTCAAAATTTTCGAGTGTGATTTTTTGGTGGATAAGCACGTTTTAGGGTCTCTAGAATACGAATTACACATTTTTGAGATGATGTCTGTGTGTGTGTGTGCGTGTGCGTGTGCTGTGTGTGTGTGTGTGTGTGTGTGTGTGTGTGTGTGTGTGTGTGTGTGTGTGCGTGTGCGTGTGTGTGTGTGTGTGTGTGTGTGTGTGTGTGTGTGTTCGTTCGTATGTTACAATTTTTTCGGACACGATAATTCCAAAAATATCAAACATTTAAATACCAAATTTTGTATTTAAGGTTTCAATACGATTCTTAAAAGCCCAATATAATTTTGGTTTCAATCGACATACCGGAAGTAGTACTTTTTTCAAATATTTCAATAAATAATTAATTTAAGACAAATATTTTTATTTTAAATGAAAGATTATGTGATTATTAGGGACCTACAATCGGTATTTTATAAATTTTTCTGTATCTGATATCATTTAAGAATAATTAAAGTATAATACTTATAATTTAGTATTAAGGTATCTTGTAGTCCATAATCGTACCTATCATTTGTTACTACGTAAAATTTAATTGATTATGACATGACAGTCAGAGTGACAATAGTAAAATATCGCTTATATCTTCTTCTGCAGTGTAAATAAAAAATAAAATGACTAAAATATATTTGTGAGTAGTAGCAGTAGTTATTTGTGTCATGCGATTTTCATATATAATACCAATACCATTAGTGACTATGATTTTGCCGGCAATTTTTGCCATCTGGCCACTCCTGCTTGTTGCTTTAGAAAATAAAGACGAGTGCGTAGCAACAGCAGTCGTGACCAGACGGCAAAAATTGCCGGCAAAATCATAGTCACTAGAGTTCATGCCAAATAGAAATGGGAATGTCAATCATTCCAGGCGCATCTTCCGTCTCACACCAGCAGCGTACAAAGATATACCATTGGCCCGTTCAAGTAAGGAGGGTGGAGCAAACGCAAATGCGTCTTCTGCGCATCGGATCGTATTCCCATTTCTATTTGGCATGAACTCTAATGGTATTGGTATTATACAGGTTGGTGGAGGTGAAATGCGAACATAGGGAAATATATGACAATCGAACTTTCATGCCAGATATCTTGATATATTTTGTAGTAGTGTCACAAAACGAAGTAATGTGAATTTGTGTGGCAAAAAGAGTAATCAATAACAGAAATAATAAATTCTAAAAGTGCATGTAAACTTTCTCGTTCTGTTCGTACACATACATTATTATGCAAAGAAAATATTTTAATGAAAATAAAAATTTCAATAATATGACAGGTACTTTGACATTGACAGTACTTATTCCACGTATATCAAGATGCCTAGCATGATAACTCCATTGTCATATATTTCCCTATGTTCGCATTTCACCTCCACCAACCTGTATATGAAAATCGCATGACACAAATAACAGCCAATAGATGAATTGATTACAATAATAGTAACCATGGTTATATACAAATTTTCTGGGAAATTTTTTACTAGTAGCTTGAGTAACTTAACTGAAATTAATAAGCGGAAACTTTACCGGCATCTGTCACTTTGACATTAAATTAAAAATTGGTTAAATTGTTATTTTGAGTGAGTATAAATAAGCAATTAATAAGGTAAATAATACATATTTATTAATGTTAAATACAAATTTAATAAATACTTTAAGTTTCTATTGTAAAAAGAATTAAAAAATAGAGCGGCGTTGTAATTGTGATTTTCTTACCGAATATGCACTCGTGCAATCATTCATGTCCAGGAAAATTTTTATCGTGCATTCCAACAACGTAATTAGCTCTCGTGTACCACTTGAGCTAATGAAGACGTTGTAGGAAAGCACTCAAAAAAATTTCCGGAAAGAATTAATGCACATGTGATATTATAAGTGAGTATTTTTAATGCTTGGTTGTTTTATTTATGTAACTATGTAACATATGCCAGTTACTATTTCGATTCAAACAAATCGAAGTATTATTTTTTGGCTTATTTCTTTTTTTTATTATCGCAGCAACAAAACCAAAAAATCTGCTGTGGCCAGTACACGACCTCTCGCCTAATTCTGCTTATTCTATTAACCTCGAGACTAATCTAATAAATAGTTTTACTTACATTTTAATAGTTTCATGTTCATGTAAGATGTAAACGATAATGTAAACCAAGATGTAAGCAAAAGATGTCAACTGTACTGTCACTGTCATAATCATTCAAATTTTATGTAGAAACAAATTTCATATCATGGACAACAAGATAGAATATTCATTGTACTTTATTTTATTGTTAAATACTACCAGATTCAGCAAATTGTATTTATAATTAACTGTACCCGCATAGATAATTATATTTTCTTTTATTTTTAATTGCAAAAATTGTCATAAATAAATAATGTAACAATATATTAAAGGAAAAGTTTATCAAGCTTCAAAAAGTACTACTTCCGGTTTTCGGATTTCTACCAAAATGTTATCCGGTGTTAAGATCCTTATTAAAACCTTAAATATGAAATTTGGTTATTAAAGGTTTGATACTTTTTCAGTTATCGTGGACGAAAAATCGTCAGTCCATACATTCATACAAACACACACACGCACACACACACGCACACACATACACACACACAGACATCATCGTGAAAATAGTAAATTCGTATTATAGAGACCCTGAAACGTGCTTATCCACCAAAAACTCATACTCGAAAATTTTGACCCATTACAATACCTCTCTTATAGAATATGAGGCGAGAGGTAAAAAGAGGAAAATTAATTGAATTATTTACAATAAATTCCTGATTTGCCTCCCCCCCCCTCCTAAACCAAAAGCTGGGTACGCCCATGCTTGTAAGTGATTTCATATTGAAACCACAAGTCCAGAAAGGGTTGAAACAAAGTAAATCAAATCGAAGTATGACAGAAATGTTAACCTTTTTTTGTGAGCGTTACAACCGTACAACTAGTAAATATTTAAACAGTATAGTAGGTAAAGACAAATATTTTAAGCAAAACTTTGTTTTTCAACTACAATAAATATGAGTGTTCTCAGTAGCGATAATTTTCGTACATAACAGGCGAGAAAATTTGATAAAGTATAGGTATCATTTTTTGTTTACGAACAAACACATATTTCAATTAGCAAGCAACCATTTTACAACGTTTCTGATAAAGTATTGCCTCACCCTTCACATGTAAAGTGCATAACATGTATAACAAAGTTTTACTGATACAGTATACAGTTTACATTACACTTTACAGTAGTCGATGCCCTACATAATGTAAGTGCGACGCGCGCCAGACTCGCAATTGCCAATAAGCAGTTTGTCGTTTTTTTCTCATCATTATCATTTACTATCTTCTTTCCGTACCGCAACGCCTCTCAGACTGCCAATTGTCTTGTTGGAAATGAGGACACACTTGAGATTTCTTCGTAACATGAAGAATGATTCATCGAGATGACAAAAATTTCCTCTCATTCGGTAGATAAATAAGCATAGGATTATTATATTTCAAAATTTAAGAACAATTTATAAAAGGCATTTTATTTTACCATTATCTACAGTACAGTCACCAATGGCCCAGAAACTTTACTTATCAAAACAATTTATTTCCTCAAGCTTACAGAAACTTTTTTTTTATTGCTCAACTTCTATAAGTAGGAACACAATAACAATATATTAAAGAGTTATTCTATTCCATAAATTAAAAAACTCACTGTAATTAATAAAGTAAACTTTTGTTAAAAATCGGTTTAGTTGTTTTCAACAAACAAACAGACAAAAAATTCTAAAAATGACAAATTTGGTGTAAGTATGCATACCTACATTTATCTTGAAATGTTATTGAACACTTTTAATTATTGCAGATAATAAAGTTACAATATTATATTTGCACAAATAATTTTTGATTTCAATTAATTACAATTAAACAAATCTAATTTAAATAGCTAAGTAAGTTTCAAAGACTAAACAAACGGAAATGTCTACAGTATTTGAAATTCAAATTTCTTCTTCCTTTTAATTCTATTAATGTTTATGTTGCATATTGTATTGTCACTTAGCACACATAAAGATAAGAAACTGCTCATTTTGCAAGGCAGTAAATAATCGAATATAGATCACATGAAGAAAAAAAACTTCATGGGAAATGCATATATGTAACATGTAACACGAAACTACAGTCTGCCACAATAAACTAGGATATGCAAGCTGTAAAATTGCAACATTGCAATTTTTTCGAAGAATTGTTCTACAAAAATGCTTGATAAGATAAAGTATAGAAAATAAAAAAAAATATTAATCATATAAAGTTTATCAATTTTAATGATTGAAATCATTTTATTTATTGAATCATCAATTGATAACCAGTATTGAATTTAAATTTTGCATAAATGTATTTTGCTCATTAATGCAAATAATTGATTAATTCCTACGATATCAATCGCACTAATATGATAATTAATAGTTCATTAATTTCATTACAGTTAATCGTAGTATCACTTATTTATTCCATCTTGTCTAACATTATACACTCCTCTAGATATCATAAACTCTCTAAACAGGAAGTCAAACTTGACTAAATCGTTGAATCGTTGTAACCGACCGTCCAACGTCCGATGGACACTTTGACGTTGACGTGTCGGGTCTAGTGTCGTCTAGAACATTGCACCCTTCTTAGGCAATAAATTGACATGCAAACTATGCTACGAAGAAATTACATCCGGTTTGAAATATTTATCCTTTCCTGCATACGTGCATCAGAAATAATGTTGAACAAATTAAATTGTATAGAAGATGGTTCTGTTTATTTTACTTATTAAGATGCAACTTTTCATCTGAATACAAAAAAGATAAACATGATGGCACTGGCTTCAACAACACCAAAATACCAGAATAGAAATATCTAGAATATTCATACACAGGAACATTCTACACCAAAAATGCAAATCTAGAACGTTTATAAATTAAGTAATAAAATACTTTCATCAAAAGATACATTCACAGGCAAATTCATAAATGCAAACGCAGCAAGATGCAAATAAAAGAATAGTTATTGTCAACACCGAGTATGTGGGACTCAAGAATGGTACTGAATTGTTAATTAGTTCAATTCAACCTAGCTTGTTTATCCCCTTGTGTTGAAAGGACTAATTAATTTTCTGTTTGCTTTTATGCTGAATCTAAAATTCTGATGATGTTCCATTTTCATGTATATTATGTATATTTTAGATTTTTATTTTATAGTAAAAAATAGGCACCCAAACATGATGGATAATGCAAATTGCTATCAATCTTCGTTTGTTTTCGCAAATTGCAACTTTCAATAAGTTGTTCACCTCTTTACTTTTTGTTTCAGACATATCCTTCGTAGCACATTCCGCACCAGGAAAGAGTATCTCCTACTTTTACTACAACATAGAAAATGATCACTCAATTCACAAACGAGACGCCCCTGCGGATACTGGCGGTGCTAAACCAAATGCATCTTCGCCGCCAGGGAGCCCTGTCTCATCGACAACGTCTACAACAAATGTGACTTCCATCCCTGACAAACCGACTGAATCAAAGATTTTGTTAAATAAAAATCTGGGAGTCAATGGAACAGGAATACGTAAGAATATCACCAAAGATGAACATCCTTTAAGTGTTACTCAGGTGGTTAATTTGACCACGTTGGCGACGACGCCGGCGCCAAATGTTTCTGTGAATGCTTCTACTACCCCAACGACGAATGCTGATGATGATGAAGATGATGACTTGGGGTATCCGAATTTATATACTGACGATGTTTATAATAAAACAATGATGGAGAATAACATCACGAAAACAATTACTGTATGTTTTTTTTTAATGCTTTTAAAAAGTGTTGATTTTTTTTATTTGATTTTAGGATACTCATCAATTTTATAATAGTACTCTAACAATGGACGCTAGTGTTGGTCATAGTTACTGGGTTGATATGAGCAACGCTAAGATTAGTGATTTATTATCACAGTCTCATAGAAGAGCAGCTGTAAGTTTATAAAATTGTCTTTAAAAATATTAAATTAATTCATTATTTTTATAGACTGTAAGATTATCGTTTGAGTTTCCATTTTACGGCCATCTTATTAGAAATATTACAATAGCAACAGGAGGATTTTTATATACTGGAGAATATGTTCATTCTTGGCTAGCAGCCACGCAATATATTGCACCGCTTATGGCAAATTTTGACACTAGTTTATCCAATAATAGCCACATCAAATTCCTCGACAATGGTACATCTTTCACGGTACAATGGGAAAAAGTAGCGCTGCAAGACAAACCCGATGGTGGAAATTTCACATTCCAAACTACCCTATTTAAAAATGGAAATATTGTGTTTGTATACAAAAATATTCCATTTGCAATTAAAGAGATTCAAGATGACCACCATCCAGTAAAAGTTGGACTATCGGATGCTTATATTAGTGATAGAACCATCTTCTTCGTAAGAAGAAAAACCATTTATGAATATCATCGAGTTATTTTCAACCATGGTGATATCAAAAATTGGACTTCTATTTATCTAACTGCTTTACCGACATGTTTATCGAATAAGGATTGCGTTTCTTGTGTTACTAAACCACCGGGTGATTTTAAGGTACTAAAATAGCATACAATAAGATAAATTGTGTATAAATTGGATGAACGAAAATCGTATTGAAAATTTGAAGGCAATCAAATTATATCCAGAAGATGTGTATGGACCTCTAAACAGTTTCTTACAAATATACACCTAAGTATTTTGTTGATTGTCTAAACATTTTAATACAATTCTCAAGTCAACTTTATCCAATTTAAACTTCCTTTTTGGAGCAACCAACTACAAATTTTTTAATTAATGTAATACATACATAAAAATCACTCTACATCCCTAAAGAGGGCTAACGCGAACCCCTGAACACATTTATTCATTCCATACATTAATCACATTATTTAAAGCAAAAATAACTTCCATCCCAACCCCCAGCTGTTATAATTGGTTCAGTTTTCGATAACAAAATAACGCTCCGTTCCAAAAGCTTCCTAAGACATTCATTAACATTTCAAACATATCAACACAAATTTAAAATCAGAAGCATTTCACCAGAAATCTGTAATCATTTTTTTTATTTACCAAGTATAAATATATAAGGATATATTCGCTTGTCAATTTCGAATTACTTATTTCAATAAATATACGATAATTATAAAATACACATAATAAAAGATGTTTAGAAATGATAAAAACCAAGATCAAAAACAGTTACAGTTAAAATAATCATGAATAGAATAAAAACATTTATTTGTAAAGAGTGACCTTTAGTTTTAAAGGAGTTAATACTATTCGCAGTTATGAAATTTTTAGACATATGGTTATATATTTTAATGTAAGAAACATTACAATGAATCTTCCCCAAATATTTCTAACACATTGCTTTTGCCTCGTCCACATTCATTATTATTTGTTTTATTCGGAATCATTCGCACACATAGTGAACCATCAATTACATCACATCAATCCATTTACTCACCGGACGTCCACTCAACCGCTCACCAATTCACTTTGTTAACCTTTCATTCGATATTCGTTCCATACGCCCAAACCATCGCAACTGACTCATTTCAACATTCTTCATGCACCAATTTATTCCGCATTCAGTTCCTTCTTGAATACCCACATACACCAAACAAAAACCTTATTTCATAATGATTTGGTTCTTTTAGTGCATGTGGTGCCCGGGAACAAACCGGTGCTCCAGCGGCATGGACCGTAACCGCCAGGGCTGGCTCTCCAGAGGCTGCGAGCGAAAGAAGATCCAAGAAGAAGCTATGTGCGCGACAGCCAACGACACTGACATCGACTCAGGTGTTGATTTAAACAACAATAGCAGCCTGGACGGCTCGTTACCACATTACAACACAGGAGATCACGCGGACACGGCGCCCGTGAATGCGCCTGTTCAGCAGTCTAGGATCACCAGCTCCGAGAAGCCGATGCCCATGGGCATGAGCAGTATACTAACAATTTTGCTGCTTATTTCGATTGTGGTTGGCTCCGGTGTCTGGTTGATGTATGCGTACAGGAATCCGCATAGCACCAGCGGCCAAATACTAATTCGGGTGAGTGAGATTATTTGCTTAAAAATTCATATTGAATATGTTTATTAAAAAGTGAATATTTAATATTTACCTTAATGCAGCATAGCAGAGGATGGTCTCTGTGCAAGGTTTGTTTTGTAAAAAATTTAAAAGTAGAATTTGAATTTATTTTATGAAGTACTCCAATAAATTCACGAAACTGTGTTTTACGCTTACATAATTTAATTCTTGACCTATATCATTCTATGAAGGGTACCAGATGAACATGTCACAGTATAATATTTGTTATCCACAACTATTGAATAATACATTCATTATACTATACTTTTTCATTATCGTAAGTAGTTACTATTTTTAAACTCTCATCGAATAATAAACTATTTTAAATTTGGATCTAATATCACGGTCACCCATGCAAGTATATTTTTTTGTAAAGAGTAATGCCAATTATTTTAAATGATTATTTATATTATGTTGATAATTGATAAGTTAAATATCCAGTAACAAATATTAAAATAAGCGTAGCGATTATCAGTTTAGTGAATTTATGTACTCTATAGGTCGATACAGAAACGTGAAGTAGTGTTTAAAATGCGAACTATCTCTGCCTGTGAATATGATACATAACGAATATCGTACATGCTTTGGGTCTTAACTGAAAATATATACTCGAAATTGCTTGATTTACCATTAAATTGAATTTAAATCTCCACCAAACTTTTAAACATCCTATTTTATCATTGACTTCTTAAAACACCTCTCAGGGCTTTACTTTATTGTGACGACCTATATTTTTTGCTGTCGTACAGTAGATGTACGATGTAGATAATTTGGTTACCACAGAATGCCAATTAAAAACACATGCTTTTAATTGAATACCTTAAGTATTACATAATATTAATTTAGTTAAAACATAGCATTTCAGTGTGTAGATAGGAATTAGTACTTAGCAGTAAATGTGTTTGTTAAAATGTTTTTAGTTTTGATTTGAATCCCTCTGTGTAAATGAAATTTGTATGACATGTTCTACTTTAATTGCATATAAAGTGTTGAGTAGAACTAGTAGAATTAATAGTTTTGTACTGTAAACAGCGTTGAAAATTTTCTACAGATTTAAGATTACAATTGAAAAAATATTGAAATGTTATGATTTGTTCTAGTATCGACCGAGCCAATGGAGCTGGAAACGGGGCGAAGCACGTTACACAGCCGCCACAATTCACATGTGACAAGCCAATCCAAATTTACCTTCGTCTAGTCCCGTCCATTGTTTGGCTTGAAATGATTATAAAAATATTTTACATTGCATTTTAACATCACTAGACCATCAATCAAAATTTAGGTGCCTAAATATAAATTGCACTTGAGATTTAAGTTTAAGACTTGCACTGTGTATCATCGAAAAGTGCCTGATGAATAATAATCTCTTTTTAAATACGTTTACAGCATGGTAGATTTTTGACAGGTTTTAATGTTTGCTGTTCTGTGATAATGAGATCGATTAACTATATTTCAAAATCTCATTTTAATAATTTTATTTACAATATGGTTCTAAGACAAGTGCACTTAACAAGGTAAGAAAATTATTTTACCATATTTTTGTTTTGTGACTTTTTGGCTACAAAGTGGCTATCATTGTTATAAAAACGTGTTGTGATTTAATCCCATTTTTGTATTAACCGTCCACTTATAATGGGGGTTTTCACGATTTTTTGGTTTTTTTATATGTTAATCTATACATTAAAATATAAGCCTCGTATTTTTTCTTTTCGCTTAAAAGTTGCTAATAAGCCAGAAAAAAATTCATAAAGTTTAAAAAAATAAGTGCCGCGAAAATCGATGCCGCGTGTAACAGTGTGACGTCACCAACATCTAGAACATACGTTCAACGCGCTGACAAGGACCGATACGTAGGTCTTACCTTACACAGTCAACATCTTGTCAACTTGAACAGAAAAACATAACCAAACTGTTTCATGCCGTTTCATTTCGATTAAAACCAACACAAAAATTCTTCAATAAACTGTAAGTAATCGTGTTTGAACCTAACCAAACTCGACAACGTGAACCCGTGAACGTGTCAAAAATCGAAAAATCAACTGGTGGTCCGTCGTCCAAACGACAAAAAACGAACTTGCACGAACCAATTCCTGGTTTGCTAGCGATGTTGGCTACGTCACACATGGCGCATTTCAATAAACGATTCAAAAGACTTACATTTTCATTTCGATAAAGAGGTAATAATTCTATCAAAATTAACAATTATTATCACTTTCCTATAACTTATACATGCTGAAAATTGATATCCAATAAGTATTTCTTTAAAAGCCGTAGGCTTGAAAACCCCCATTGAGCACCTTCTTAATAATAATTTGTATATAATGGGGGTTTTCACGATTTTTTGGTTTTTTTATATGTTAATCTATACATTAAAATATAAGACCCGTATTTTTTCTTTTCGCTTAAAAGTTACTAATAAGCCTGAAAAAAATTCATAAAGTTTAAAAAAATAAATGCCGCGAAAATCGATGCTGTGTGTAACAGTGTGACGTCACCAACATCTAGAACATACGTTCAACGCGCTGACAAGGACCGATACGTAGGTCTTACCTTACACAGTCAACTTGAACAGAAAAACATAACCAAACTGTTTCATGCCGTTTCATTTCGATTAAAACCAACACAAAAATTCTTCAATAAACTGTAAGTAATCGTGTTTGAACCTAACCAAACTCGACAACGTGAACCCGTGAACGTTGGTGAACGTGTCAAAAATCGAAAAATCAACTGGTGGTCCATCGTCCAAACGACAAAAAACGAACTTGCACGAACCAACTCCTGGTTTGCTAGCGATGTTGGCTACGTCACACATGGCGCATTTCAATGAATGATTCAAAAGACTTACATTTTCATTTCGATAAAGAGGTAATAAATCTATCAAAATTAACAATTATTATCACTTTCCTATAACTTATACATGCTGAAAATTGATATCCAATAAGTATTTCTTTAAAAGCCGTAGGCTTGAAAACCCCCATTGTATTTCGAACGGTACAGCAATGTGTAAATTATTAACAATTTATTGTATTATTTTTGGTGCTTTCAAGCAAATTCCAAAATTTTAAAATGTGCCTTGTTCATTTCATTTTAAAAAAGTATAAATAATGCATATCAGATTAATAAATAAGTATAAGCTCAATTTTTTCTCGTTTTTACTAAATTTTTACTTTTATCGATTGTATCAAAATTTTACCGAATATGTTTACATACAATTCATTTTTTTAATATTATGTTGTGGTAAATTATTATTTAAAAATATACAAATTACAAAATGACTAACATTGTTTTGTATAATTTTTAAAGATATCAATATTATGTCCTGTAATTTAACATTGTTTTAATATGGAACTTATATTTAAAATAATAATAATTTGGTGACACTACTATACTTTAATTTGACTTATTATATTATATGACTCCGTTTCGCTCGTAGCTTGCATCCAATCAAAATTCTATACGATCGTCTCCATACTTAAATTTTAAGGTACTAACAAATTTAGACTAAATTTTCGACCGTATAACAAAAACTATAATTTTGAACTGCCAACGTATTACAACGCTCTGTACTAAAATAGCCTGTTTGTTAATCAGTTTTCAAGCAAATTTAATATATAACCACAGCGAATAGATTTTTGATTGAATGCAAGTGACGAGCAAAACGTAGTCCATGATGTATAAATTGTTTCGTTATTCCTATTTGCTTATATGATGTATATCTAGTGTTATTTAATATACAATATAGTAATAGTTATGTAATATTAACTGTTGTTTCCAATATTCTAATACATTTATAGAATGAGAAATAATTGTGGTATTTCAGTTCCATATGTAGCAATAATGTGCAATTGATTATTCAATAATGCACAAATTTGTAATTATATATTATTTTTATTGTTTTAGCAATAATAGAACTCTAACAAAACGAATATTCCATTTTAATAACATAGTAGAATAGAAACAAAAATTGTACATACACAAAAATACATAAGATATACTAGTATCTACCAATTTATTTTGGTATGAAACATGCGATTTCTATTGTATACCATGCATAAATAAATACAATAAATATGTGTACAACTGTACATACAAGACTAGAAAATATCATAGGAATGAATCAAGACTAGAATTACAATAGTATTACAATCAATGGCAGGTTAATCATTTATAAATCCATATCCAGCTCTTGGTCGAGTCTACAACAAATTTGTATTATTTTCAGATCAATTTAAATGTTTAAACAAAATTACCTGTTCATCATAAACTCATCTAAAATATCTGGACTATCTCTATCGACGGTATTATGTTCGATTTCTTTAATATCTGAAACAAAATAAGAATGGAACTCAAGATTTTTATCATACATAATCATAAAAAGAGGATTTGTTCGAGAAGCAGTCAATTTAATAAAATTCAATAAAACACCGACGTTTCGACTGTAATTCAGTCTTCCTCAGGGTGATAATTTGTTATTAAAATTTCTTTAAATTTTAATAACCAATTATCACCTTGAGGAAGACTGAATTACAGTCGAAACGTCGGTGTTTTAATGGATTGTATTAAATTGACTGCTTCTCCAATAAATCCTCTTTTAATTCAACATCCAGTCGAGAAATCAATCTTCCATTGAGATACATAATCATCATTTACCAGAAATGTTTGGTACGGAATGTGTAGCCAAAAATTCAGCGTTCATGTAAGGAGGTAGCTCTTCAACATCGTCTTCGAAATCTGCTTCATCAGCGGCATGAGATTCAACCATTTGCAGCCACTGAGAATTGTGATGTCGGAATTTTTCTATCTGGATTCTCCGTGCCCAATCTGGACTGTTCGCCGCTATTACATCCAGGCAAGTGTCGCAAATTTTTACTACTACTTTGTTTGTGTCTTGTGACAGGTCTATGAGATATCCTGGTGCATCTAGAAATAAATAATTCATACAGGGTGATTCATCATAACTTGCTTTTTTAAAATGCGTGCCATTCAGGCTGTAGGGATCGTAAAGGGAAGAGAGTGATCTCATTCGACAGGTGCACTTTTAAAGTTTTGTTCCCCACCCGGTCAGTCGCCATCATGCGTTGGAGCACGGAACAGCATCGATGGCTGTTTTGAGGGAACACTCAATAAGGGGCGATTTGCAGTGGCCAGCCCGCTCGCCCGATTTGGCTCCTTGTGATTTTTTTTGTGGGGTTTTTTGTCCAAGGACCCTATACTTCATTTCAGCTAAGAAAATAGCAGATGGCACTGCGAATGCCAGTAAGTTTTACACTCACACATTTTATTAGTTCAAAATTTGACGCGATTTTAAATAAGTTATGTTTTGTGAATAAAGCTGTCATCTATAGAGTAATATGTAGCACTTCGATGTAACTATGAAATTCAAAATAAGAAGGTATAAGTAATGTTAACGGAAATGAAAATGTTTGCTAGTGTAAATCTACCTCTCATCTCAACCAATTAGATTCAAGAATATCATTGCCTTATCTAACCCAACGCTATTTTCTTAGCTGAAATGAAGTATAGAAGACCTGAAGGCCAACATCCGTGCCGCAATTGCCAATATACCCGCTGCCATGCTGGAAAGGGTTATGACAAACGCCAGAAATCGGCTTATTCAGTGTATAGACAATGGGGAGCGTCACCTACCTGATATGATTTTGAAAACTGGGTGAAACAAAACTTTAGATATGTAACTACAGTATAAAATAAAATGTTTCTGATTCATAAAATGGGCATTATTGCGTTTTGAAATAAGTAAGTTACGATGAATAACCCTGTATTTTACAACGATTATGTCGTTTTCTAACATAAATAAACGAATGTGTCATATACTTTATATTTTTTGTTTAAAAGTGATGTTAATGTTACACCATTGGGTGGTGATCTAGAAGTAAATAAAAAAAATTGAATGTCTTACCGGTTTCCATAATGACGTGATTTCTAGTCTCTTCGTGCTGTAAAACTTGCAAAAACACATAAATAATCTGGTATACAATTTCATCATCCTCCTGGTGAATTTTCAGTAATTCTATAAGTTGCTGCATTAGATTAGAGCTGCATAATAATTGTGCGCATTCTTTATCAGCTGCCGCAGTTCCTAAGAATATTATAACATCCAACATAAAATCATCTTCAATTGCCTTTGGTTTCAAAACATTGCGAAACCATGGAATTAATTTAAAGTGCAAAAATATTTCCGAATAGTCCAGATCTTGAAGCCATATATTTCCCAGTACACCCAAACATTCTTGAACAAATTCTTCCGATTTGGATTCTGTAAGGGCTCTTGATAAATCTCCTACAAATTCCAAAAACTGTGGTTGAATTGATCTGTGTTCCGCAATGTTTCTTATCATTTTCATAAGTAAGCAATTTTGATACTTAAATGCTCTTGTCATGAGATTATGTAGTCTGTTATTTTCAACCATTTGTTCGGCATTGTTTTGATTTATTGCTAAATTTATTCCTAATGCAATCATTTCTTTATTACAAGAGTCATCCTTACAAAGTAATATCATGTCAGTAATCAAAGTCACACAGTCTGTGTAGGAGAACATTGCTTTGACTTTTTCATCTTTACTTAGATGATACAAAAGTTTTATAATTACTAATTGATGTCTATCATCGCTTAATAAACTAACAAATTTTGGTAGAAATCCTCGTTTAACCATTTGATTTCTCAAAGAAATATCAAACGATAGATTAAACATTAATTTTAATGTTAAATGCACTAAATCCGGATTTTCGCTTTGTAGCAACTTTGGTAAATTTTCAATAACATCCAACTCAACCATCATGTCCTTATTAATCTCAAATACAGACAATTTTTTCAGGAAAGTCACGACTAGAATCAATAAATCCTCGTTTTCTCTTTCCAAAGTTTTGACTAGCATACCTACAATATTCTTTTTCACCATTTTTTCTTCGACATTTTCATCTTCGCTTATGTTTAATAATAAATAAAAAGCTACTCTCAAAAGCTGCTCTTGTTTTTTGATTAATGTGCGGTATCTTTTTGCTTTCTCTGTATCACTTAATTGTTTTCGTTCTTCGATATTGTCGGTGGAATTTGAGAGATCTTCATAGGTGCTACCGTTCATTAATTTGCTGTTGAAAGCCTCGGACCAGTTTCCAGATCGTGGGCGTACTGGCTCAGGAATTTTACTTCTGTGAATTTCGCTCATAGAAGCGCTACTTGGGCATATTTTTCGCGGAGTTTTATTTTGACCAGATTCTGTTTCGAGAAGTTCGGCTCGCCATTCATCGTAGCGGGTTAGTTCGAAGTCGATTATGTCCATACATAGCGATCCGATCTACGAATTCATATTTTTAAATTAATTTAACTAATTTTATTGCTTTCCTCATTACTATACGTACAAAAATTATGTATATACATTTTTGTGTTACATGTTTAATTGCGCGTGGCTAATGTGTGTCATTGTTAAAAATAAAAATTTTAAATTGCGTAATAAAACTTTTTATAACCATTTTTACCTTGTACTGAAGAATAATAGGATGAAAGTCGACGTATGTAGAAAAACAAAAGAATGTATAAATTAAGTTTGTACTTAATACAATACTTTTCTTCCAATCTTCCCGTAATACTCTGGATAAAGCACTAAGAACTGCCTCTAAAAATGTAAAACATGGTTTAGTTTAAAGCAATACTAGGTATCTATTAAGTATTACTACCATTTTTCGACAAAGCCTCTAAATTTTCTGGTTCTCTCGCTAAATGTAAAATAAGAGCAGAACCTTTTATTTTCTCTGCAATATCTTCATACAATAATTCGATGTAATCATCTACGTTTATAATACTAGCATTGTCGGGTTTTGTATCAGAATTATTTTTAACAGAAGCAGCTGAGCTTGCCCGAGATATATTTGAGTCTGAAAAGTTGATTACATTTTATGTAATTAGGGAATATTAATTTGCTAAATATTTGTACCTGTCCGGTTACTATGTTTTCGATTTTTTAAATAATAAATTAATTGTTCAATCTCTGCAAGTTTGGACGGATGAATTAATTCACATTTTTCTATTATTGCTTTGCCTAAAGCACTGCAATCTGTTTTAGAATTCAACGTGGGTAGAGCGATGAGTTTCTCAAGGTCCTATAAAATTTTGTTTTAAAATTTACTTGATAAGAAAATGTACTTAACTTTACCTTTTTCTCTTTAAATACTTCGTATCCCTTGTCCCCCAAAATCTGGTACTCCAGTTCATAGTTAAGAACGAGTGCTTTTTCCGTTGGATGTACATCGATAGCTCCTGATTTTACTTTCCTAAAAACAAATAATAGTTTTTCTTTGTTGAATTAACTTTTATTTAAACAAAACATACCTTTTTAAAAATTTTGCATCTTGAGGCTGCATTTCATTTGTATAAATTTTGTAGTTGATATAACTAAATAAAAACACGAATATAAGAAAAACTGTTAGCACCAAAAATATATTTATGAAAACATCTAACATGCACTTGTAATGTAAATACAGTATATAATCTACATTATGTTTCGGTTTCTGTACATCAAATTGACAGATTTTCAACAACACACTACGGCGCCTAGCGCAGGTGGTGGAAGATACGTTCACAGAATGCTTGACACCTGTCAACTTAATCTCTTATTTTATATTAATATGATATATATGGGCTATAAAAATGTTTATTTCAATTTAAACAAGTACGAAATCATATATTTAAGAAAATTAAAGTTTGTTATTGTTCATATTATGACAAATTCCTGATGTATACTTGTATATTTGTATATTTTGAATCAGCCTTTAAAGATGACGCACACGTGTTAATCAATATTTTTCAATTTCATTAGCGCAACTATTAATATTTATGAATAAACAGTATACAAGGTCGTTTATGATTTGTATTTGATAAGCGTTAGTTCAACGTTGGAATATCATACATTTTATTTGTTGTACTATACAAAATTTTTTGGGACAGGTCAACTTTTCAAAGTATTCTTTGTTCCATGCTTTGTGGTACCTTCATTAAAATTGAACAAAAGAAATTTTTCCTGTATGTAGTTTCTAAAATTTACTACTTTATACCAGCTTTTCCTAGAACTATACAAAAATAGAATAATTCTTTGAAAATAAATACTAAAATAACTACTAAAAAGGTCGATCGAAATTACCCACAAAGTTTTTATCTACTTAATTACTTAGTTTTTATTTTATCTAAGCTTTAAATTATGAAATTTGATTATGTATGTAAAAATATTTATCTAAACTTTTGATAAACATTGCAACTTCTGCCCTATTTTCGTTTATATATAAACTAGGAATTAGTCATTTATTAGCACAATACAAAACATAAATCAGTTTTCATAAACATGTCTAAGCGAGTTATAGTTGATATTGATGCTGGTACTGACGATGCTTTTGCTCTAATTTTACTTTTAGAACAAAACATAGATATCGTTGCAATAACTTGTGTTCATGGAAATACGCGCCTTCATCATGTTTACAATAATGTACAACGAATTCTGAAATTGTGCAAAAGAACAGATGTAAGTGGTATATACCTATCTACACATACAATTTGATGTAGAAAATTAATTATAATTATTTTCAGATTCCTGTTTTTCTTGGTGCAACAGAACCACTTTTAAGTTCTGCAGAAGATAATAAATATCATTTTCACGGAAAAGATGGATTTGGAGATTTGGAGTATGAAGATGATGGTATTACTGTTAAACCAAAGAAAGATAGTAGAAATACAAACGAAAATAAAGTGGCGAACAACCAATCTGCTATTGATATAATGAATACAATTGTGTCTGAAAATGCAGGAGAAATTTCAATAATATGTTTGGGACCTTTAACTAATGTTGCTTTAGCGACAAAAGTCTATTCTGGGTTTGCAAAGAATGTGAAAGAAATTTTTATCATGGGAGGAAATTATAAAGGTATAAATAAATATATAGAATATTTAATTATTTATTATTTTAAATATTTGTAGGAGTTGGTAATGTAACTTCAGCTGCCGAATTTAATTTTTATGTAGATCCTGAAGCAGCATATATTGTTTTGCACTATTCTAAGTGTCCCATAACTATTTTACCATGGGAGCCTTGCTTAGATAGTACGATTACTTTTGTAAGTTATTGTTTATTCTACTTAAGTAAGATTTAAGATAAGATTACACTGCTATTATTAAATCAGTGTGCCCCAAGAGGTAAACTATAATTATGATGTAATATATTACATTATATTTTATCTTTGGTGAAAGATAAATAAATTTATAATTGCAATTATAGGATTGGCGTTACAATGTTCTTGGAAAAACTAACCATCCCACAATGAAATTATTAAATGCTGTGGAAAAAAGTATTTATCCTGACACTGAGGAAATTTGGATGCCATGTGATGCATATTTAGTTGCATTATTTTTACATCCTAATTTGATTAAAAATTCATTTAAATGCAATGTAAGTGTTGAATTACAAGGTTTTCAAACTAGAGCACAAATGGTGGTAAAACATGTTGAAAAGAACTTAAAATCAAATGCTACAGTTGTAACGGAAGTAGATATGGATTTATTTAAATCTTTTCTACTGAAATGTTTCAATAAATAATTTTACATACAATAACATTAGATTGTATTAAATGACAATAATAAAGACAAAAACATACCTACATCAAATAAAATATCTTTTTTACATTTTGGCGATTGTAACCAAACATACTAAATACAACAAAATATTAATATACAGGAATGTTTGTACATACTTTATACTATTATTTTTTACTTATTTCTTTATTTTGCGATTCTCCAGTTTGGCACTGTTGAAGTTGTTTCCTAATTTCTTTGTTTTCATTCAATAATGAAGTAAGTTCAGCCAGAATATTATCGTTTTTTTGTTCTAAAGTATCTAATACTGAATTTAACATATCTAGTTGATTATCAATAGCTTGAAATTCTAAAAAGACATTAATTATTGCATTATTTTGATAAATATAATGAAATTTAACCTTCAGATTCTGGATAATCGTCATCTTCCTCCTCGTTGACAAGCTCTTCTTCCATTTCTACATCATTTTCTTCTTCGTTTTTGTTATGCTGAAAGGGCCCATTTGGGTTTTCAACCATTTTTTCGGGAAAAATGTTAAAATTATGACAACTTAACAGCTGACAGCAAAAGTTGTCACGAGATTTTCGTCACTTATCTCAAAATGTTAACAATAAAATCGCGATACTCCATTATAGTTTTTATTCTCATATATTTTAAAGATCAAAGTCGCTTGAACCCATTTAGTAATGTTTCTTGTCTTTGGTAACCATGACGTAAATATAAAATTTATGTCAATAATTTCGTTGTCTATAATATAATATTTCAAAATAAATAATAATAATAACTTAGAATTATTCTAAGAATATAAATAAATTTATTATTAAATTTAGATAAAATAAGTTGTTTTGCTATTGGCAGATTAATGTGCGCATGCGTCGAGGCGCAATTCAAAACGGAAACAACGTTCCGTTCCCGTCCCTAACGGCCAGTAAACATTTGAACCGCCCATTCTTCTTTTGGTCGTTCTCTGGTTTAGTAGTACTACTTGCTGATCCATATCTGTTCTACAAGCCACGACGGTAAGCTGTAAGTTAATTTTTATTTATCATCATCCTGTTATTTTCAAGTATATTTATGTTATAAAATGCATAAATTAGTTTCATTTAATTAATATTAACCTATGTTATAAATATTTTTTGTATATTTCATAATATTAGCAAATTAATATAGGAAGTACAAATGACGCCAAAATGGCGTGATGCCGGAATGTTTGTTGTAGTTTAATTGCATTTGTGTTTTTATTGATTTTAGTTAACTATGGCTGATAATGATGACCTTCTCGATTATGAAGATGAAGAGCAACCAGAGCAAGTAGTTGCTGATGGAAATGTGGATGGTAGCTTAAGCAAGAAAGAAGTAAAGGGTACATACGTATCCATCCACAGCTCTGGTTTTAGAGATTTTTTACTGAAACCAGAAATTCTAAGAGCTATAGTTGACTGCGGTTTTGAACATCCTTCGGAGGGTAATTAATCTTAATCTTTCTTTTTAAACTAAGACTAATTATTTTGTATTGTTATAGTTCAACATGAATGTATTCCCCAAGCAGTGCTCGGCATGGATATTCTGTGCCAAGCCAAATCTGGAATGGGAAAAACTGCTGTTTTCGTTTTGGCTACTCTTCAACAGCTAGAACCCTCTGAAAACCAGGTTTACGTTCTTGTTATGTGCCATACGCGTGAGTTAGCCTTCCAAATCAGCAAGGAGTATGAACGGTTCTCCAAGTACATGCCGCAAATCAAAGTTGGCGTGTTTTTCGGAGGTTTGCCCATACAGAAGGACGAAGAAGTGTTAAAAAACAATTGCCCACACATTGTCGTTGGAACCCCGGGAAGAATATTAGCGTTGGTTCGCTCTAAGAAATTAAATCTTAAACACCTGAAACACTTTATCTTAGACGAATGCGACAAAATGCTTGAATTATTAGGTGAGTTTTTTTTATATATATATATTTTTTTACAATAACATTTATGATGATAAAACTTTCAATACTTTCGCGGTTTCTACCGGAGGGCTTAAATGCTCGTTGATGGCCTTAGTATTCCTGATATAAATTCACGATATATTAAAGTAATTTATGTAATTGAGTAGATTTTAATGGTTTGTTTTTGTTGCAGACATGCGAAGAGACGTACAAGAAATCTATCGTAACACTCCACATGGCAAACAAGTAATGATGTTCTCGGCGACACTCAGCAAAGATATTCGTCCCGTCTGCAAGAAGTTTATGCAAGATGTAAATTCCAAACTATTATCTTTTCTTGATCGCGACATGTCCGTTCATTGATCACACGCGCTTTTTAACTTGGGGAATAAACACATTCGTTTTTCGTTATAATAAAACTCTGTTAGCGCACTGTAGCCCTACGAGCAGGTCTGTGGGTGGGTGACGAAGATTTCAAGAAAGAAGATTCAAGAATGAAGACGAAGAGGGTGTGGGTGGTACGCGATTGCTATTAAGTTCGGAAATATTTCGGCCGAGCTACAGTGCATGAAAATTTACCGCTGACAACTTTAAATCTTCATGTTTCTACGTTTGGTTTTTTGGAAGCTGTCCACATCTCATACGCCCAACTTTTCAAGGGAGCCTCGTGACTTTGAAATGATGTGACCGTTCAACCGTATGTAATCTACACACAGAGCTTCCCCGAAGAATATTCAATCGCGAGTTTATTAAGATTTATTTTATATTTTTCAAATTCACTGAAGAAAATCGAACCGAATCTAAAGCCTCGTACACACTGAGAGCGTAACGTAACCGCGTCTCGTAACAAACTCGCGTAACATCGTGATACACGTTGTACATATGAACATTGTCACGTCGCGTTTTTCTAGTGCTCCATAAAATTCATTCAGAAACTATTTTCTTAATAAAATACGGCCACAACGCGGCAGCGAAGTTCGCTACCCGTCCAAACTAGTCCGTAACTTGTAACACGTTCTTCCTTTGATGCGACACTATGATGGAACGCTGCGTATCTCGTTGCGTACCACAAAAATGTTCGCGACGACGTTACGATACTCCGTACACACTGGTACGGGACGTGGTTGCGTTACGGGGAACGCTCTCAGTGTGTATGAGGCTTTGCACTCAACATTTTAATCGGTTCAATTTTCTGAATATATTTTTTTAATTTGATTATTTTTTAAAAAATTTGTGTGAAATGATGATACCAAAACATTTCTTTCGTGGTTTCCACCAAAAGGTTGACACCTAATGATGGTCTAATGTATCTGATTAATCTGCGTTTGTATTGACAATTATTTGGGAATGCTTTGGTAACAGATTTTTTTCATGTTAGTTTTTTCTGCCCTACAGCCCATGGAAGTGTATGTAGATGATGAAGCGAAGCTCACTCTACATGGATTGCAGCAACATTACGTAAAATTGAAGGAAAACGAAAAAAATAAGAAATTGTTTGAACTTCTTGACGTTCTTGAGTTTAATCAGGTGATTTGAAATTTCAAACTTCTAAATAATAATTTTTATTCATGATGATAAAACATGTCTGATTTTTGATGACATCGTACTTTTACTCTTGAACTCTCTTTCTGAAATTTGTCTTATTTGTTTAATAGAAACTGGTTTTTGCTGAATACTTCTAATAATTTGTTTTTATATCAGGTGGTAATTTTCGTCAAATCAGTTCAAAGATGTATGGCCCTTGCTCAGTTATTAACAGAACAAAATTTCCCTGCAATTGGAATTCATCGTGGAATGAGTCAAGAAGAACGGTTGTCCAGATATCAACAGTTTAAAGACTTCCAAAAGGTAAATTCGAAATAAATACTTCATTTATAGCTATGAAATTAACTTCGACAATGTGTATTGAAATAAATGCAAAGTAAAGTAAAAGCTGGAAGTAATATGAATTATGTTAATAGTAAAGATATGATATGAATTTAATTTCATAGCAGTAAAACTTGAAAAAATTCAAAATGATGAGATTGCTAGATAGGGACATCTGAAAAAGAGTGATCGATATTTTATCTACACTGATACAATCATACAATAAATCAATTTGAATATTGGGTTTTCTATACGCAATTTTAAATATTTTTGTTTGTTTCAGAGAATTCTAGTTGCGACAAATTTGTTCGGTCGTGGAATGGACATTGAACGAGTTAACATCGTATTTAATTACGATATGCCAGAAGATTCAGACACTTATCTTCATAGAGTTGCCAGAGCTGGTCGTTTCGGTACCAAAGGTTTAGCTATTACGTTAGTTAGTGAAGAAGGAGACGCCAAAATCTTAAATGAAGTACAAGATCGTTTTGATGTAAATATTACTGAATTGCCGGATGAAATCGATCTCTCTTCTTACAGTAAGTAATTTAATATTTTTAATAATAATTTTAAATACTTATGATTAGAAAAAAAGTCGATGATATATGATTACGAACTCTCTCCATGAAATTTAAATGTTCATAATGAATAATTTAATAACATTATGACTTGACTTACTAATATATATTTTCTTTTGCAGTTGAAGGAAGATAAAATGTGATGAGAATATTAGTTTTAAGCTATAATTATAGTTTCTTGAAGTATTAATCTTTAAAGATTTCCACTGATTTTGTTTTATACTACGTGTACAAGGTGCAAACCGATCTATTGTATTTGTCCTAAATTGGAGCAAGTAAAATAATGTAATAAAATCTTTTATATGTATATTTTTTGTACTTATTCTATAAATTAGGAATTATAAGATTCATTAAACTTTTAGAAAATATAATAAGTTCTACAAAATAGATACTTTTTGATTTTCAGAGAACACAACATGTCTGTTCTGTTTTGAGGTTTGCTGCGAAGTTCAGTTGATAACTTCGTGACGTCATTCCGTTTATAACTATATCAAGGGTTAGGGATATTTGGCCTCCAGTTGATACTAAAAATGGATTATCTTAGAATTACTCATGACATAGTCATAAATTTTTTCGTCATAACTTTTGTGTGGTGAGTAATGCAACCAAACTTTGAATTTATGTTGTCTGTGTCATAAAAATGATACCTGAATTTTTTGGAAATTTTTGACCACGTAGTTTAAACGAAATTAATTGTTAAATTTTAATATTTTACATGGGCTCTTATGGCTTTTCATTAATTGATTAAATAAAAAGATGTTAGAAATGTTCTATTTACTTAATTTTTGGTATATAAACGTATGCAAGCACGGACATCAATTTCCCAAAATTTGAAGAAGGTTGACCACATAGTTGTAACAATATTGTCGATTGAAAAAAAAATCTTCAAGCATTTTTGATTAGTGAATTAGAAATTATTGTAAAAATATATCACCGCAACTGAACGAATTGCAATATCAACTAACACCCGTTGACCGAATTTTGTTTTACATTAATAAAAATATTTTTATTAATTAAAGGCTGATATCTGAGTACGCCTGCATGTGTAGGGAACCTCCTTAACATGAAACATACAGTTTTTATATCATAGACAAGAGATATATTTAGACAGGAATCTCCTATACTAGGTTGAACGATACTCCTAGCGGTTGTAATTTGGAACTAAAGAGTAAAAAATGCAACCCGTTTAACAACAAAAATATTTCAAAGTGTTTGCTGATTTAATGTATTTCGATATTAAAATTTTTATTACATACATTTATTGTAACCCAATTAGTTTCTTGAAATTGTATTTCACATTAAATATGTTGAAAATTATTTATATTTACAATAAATGTGTGTAATATAAATTTAAATTTCAAAATACATTACATCAGCAAAAAATATTCTTCCTCGATGTCCTCTTCGTAAACATCGAAAATGTGTTGCCACTTTGCCGTCATTTCTGCCCCGTCAATTGTAAATTTTAAATTGTATTTTATTAATTATTCCTCGTGCATTTGAGGAGATGTGGTGGATCATGATAATTGTTTTATATCCATGGATACGAATTTGACAGCAATGTATTAGAGTGTCCTTTTTAAAATGAAACATAGGGAATCAATTTAAATGTATTATTCTTGAACAATATATAGTCCAGTCAAATTAGAGTTTCACCTCGGAATGAGAGATAATAAGCTGGAAACTCGTATACACCTTTATTTTAATAATAATGTACCTTGTAGCAAAAAGTCTCAGGAATTCAATGCTGAAAACCGAAAGTTGATATCTCGATTCATTCAGAAATTAGAGCTGATTAAACACAATAATTTAAGAAAATACAAAAAAATAATTATTTTTTTTGTTTAAATTTTGGTTAACTAGGACCTCAAAATTTTTAAAAATTGTATTGTAGATTTAAAATAGTCTTAAGAATTGAATGCTTCAGACCGGAAGTCAATATTTTAATGTGTTGAAAAGTTACAGTCGTTTTTGTATATTATGACATAAAGTAATGCCATAATTAAATTTTTTAAAAGCGTTCCTTTTTACCTCTCGCCACTCATATCTGTAAGAGTGGTATTGTAATCATGTTAAAATTTCGATAGTGAGTTTTCAATGGATAAGCACGTTTTGAGGTCCCTAGAACACGATTTTGATAATTTCGCGATGATGTCTGTGTGTGTGTGTGTCAGTGTGTGTGTCAGGATGGATGTTGGAGGTACGATAACTCAAATACCACTGAATAAAAAAATTTGAAATTTTGTATATAATATTCTGACACCCTAGATTAGATCTGATTAGATTTTGGTGTTGATCGTGCTACCGGAAGTGGTAGTTTCTTGAAGATCTGAAGAGTTTTTCTGGAATATCCTCAAAATTTATGAATTAATAGGAATTTTTTAAATAACATTGTATACTAAATATTACTGTCTACAATATGTATTCAAAACGTTGTTTCTATTTACCGCCATTTTCCAATTACAAGAAGTTTAAAATTCTACAAATTTGTTACAATTTTGATTTATCTGCCTACCTATGAAAACAAAATAAAATATTTGAGTATTAATGTCATATAAATTTTTGACTTTTTGACAAATTGAAATGGAAAATATGAAATGTTATTTATTATTTATAAGCTCATAATAAACTTTAATAATACTATAAAAACTACAATTCCCATCTACAACGGTATATTTGTGAGTAAGTAGAGACGATTTAAATCCATATAGGAGTGACGTCATAAAAAACAAGCAAATTATTCGTATGAATCAAGATTTTACTTTTTAGTACAGCATGAGTTTGGTAGATGGTGCTGGCAGTCTTTCTCTATACGCGAAATTTAAAAGCAATAGTTTTTAATTATATTTTTAAACTTAATCATTATTTTACCATTTTAATACATCGCATGATTCTGTAGGAAATAATCAAAGATTAATAAAATAGAACAAAACTAAATAACAAAACACGTAACCTCAAAATTTTATGTTGACACTTGACATAACAATAAGCAGAAAATTGACAAGTTGTCAGCAATAAACAATAAATGATATAAAACGAACTTTTGTGAATCTAAAAGATAACAATATATGTAAGAAAATATATTTCATGTAATGAATACTATATTATATAAATAATTGTTCTGCTACTGACACAAATTGATAAGCCCCGCCCCTTATGACATACGATATGCGAATAGATTTATACGAGTAAAATGTGTAAGAAAGAGATAGCTTATTTAGTGAACGTGGTGGATAGAATTTATCTGATATGACGTCACTCCTATATGGATTTAAATCGTCTCTACCTTCATATAGTTGGTCCGCGATGTGGTGATCGCTACGTCATCAAACATATTCGTCTGGGTTAAATTTTTTAGGTGGGGGAAAATTAATTGACGTCATAGAGGTTCTCAACCAGTCACTCATGATGAACAAGAACTATAAGTAAATATCAAATTTAAATTAAGAATTATGTAATATAAAAATTAAATAGTAATAATCTTTCATGCTATTATCATTATAAATTACCTAAAAATTGAATTCTGATGGCAATGGGTTTGTTTCATATTTAATAACGAGAACCATTGTTTTAGATTCACTGGTATGTTTTGACATTAGCAATTTTCTATTTGAGGTTATTAGTATTTAGTAGTTTACGGCTGTGTTATGCTTTCTGCTGTGAGTATAGTTATATTATTATTATTTGTAATTTCTGTTCCTTATACAACATTGCGAATATTCATAAATTTCCTACAAAACATAACCTGAAATGATAAGCAGTGTTTGACATTTCTCTTGACGTAAATGTATCGTTCTCTTTTTAAGTATACTAGTGGAAAAGAGATAAACATATTAGACAGACGTAAATTAACCAACGAATGAACAAGCATGCATGTGACAAAGAGAGATATACATAATGCCTGTTTATTATAAGTTTAGAAACTAATGACGTACCGATCACCACATCGTGGACCAACTATACACTCTCAGTAAAATAGTGGAATATGGCGAGAGGTCATGTGTTGGCCACAGCGGATTTTTCTTTCGGCCGTAACTTTTGAACTATTGATCGGATAATTTTTTTTTAATGCCAAAGTTGTAGGAAATTTTATTCTCTACAATTTTTATAATAGGTTAACATCATTGGAGCTATAGAAACCTAGATAATCTCGAAAAACCTAGTTTTGTGACCTTTGACCTCGAATAACTTACGACGCAGACACGAGATTTTATGAGACTTTTGAGACAACTTTTAGAACGCAAAAATGAAGGTGTAACGAGTTTCCAGCTTATTATCTCTCAAGTGTGTGGGTGTGTGTGTGTGCGTGCGCGTGTGTGTGTGTGTGTGTGTGTGTGTGTGTGTGTGTGTGTGTGTGTGTGTGTGTGTGTGTGTGTGTGTGTGTGTGTGTGTGTGTGTGTGTGTGTGTGTGTGTGTGTGTGTGTGTGTGTGTGTGTGTGTGTGTGTGTGTGGTGTGTGTGTGTGTGTGTGTGTGTGTGTGTGTGTGTGTGTGTGTGTGTGTGTGTGTGTGTGTGTGTGTGTGTGTGTGTGTGTGTGTGTGTGGTGTGTGTGTGGTGTGTGTGTGTGTGTGTGTGTGTGTGTGTGTGTGTGTGTGTGTGTGTGTGTGTGTGTGTGTGTGTGTGTCAGGATGGATGTTGGAGGTACGATAACTCAAATACCACTGAATAAAAAAATTTGAAATTTTGTTTATAACATTATGACACCCTAGATTAGATCTGATTAGATTTTGGTGTTGATCGTGCAACCGGAAGTGGTAGTTTCTTGAAGATCTGAAGAGTTTTTCTGGAATATTCTCAAAATGTATGAATTAATAGGAAATTTTTTAATAACATTGTATACTAAATGTTACTGTCTACAATATGTATTCAAAACGTTGTTTCTATCTAGAACCATTTTCCAATTACAAGAAGTTAAAAATTCTACAAATTTGTTACAATTTTGATTTATCTGCCTACCTATGGAAACAAAAAATAAAATATTTGAGTGTAAATGTTATATAAATTTTTGACTTTTTGGCAAATTGAAATGGAAAATATGAAATGTCATTTAGTATTTATAAGGTCATAATAAACTTTAATAATATTATAAAAACTACAATTCCCGGCTAAAGTGTAGAATAGGTGTTTAAGAGGAATTTCACTTTTTTTGGTGTCAATCGGTTCATTCCTATTCTAGAATAAAGCAAAATTAGGCCGCGGAAGCAAGGATTTGGGCCGATTTTGTTAGTTTTTAGGGTAAAATTTGGGACAACTGTCAACACTGGTTATACTGAAAAATTAACAGATTAAACATGTGATTTAACGTTTTTATACATTTATGTAATGGAGATATCAATAAATAAATATATTTTTCACAGATATAAGGCTTTTTATTACTTGCTTTTCTTAGTTTTCGAAATTATTTGACAAATACAATATTACATTTGTTTTAGATTAATATAAATTTCAATAGTGTTTGCCATGTTAAAAACATGGATACAAAAAAAATGCGAGTTTGTGGGGCTCTAGTACGGTTTTGTTAGCTTTGTTAGTGTAGCAAATACCAAAACCGAGTTTGTGGGGCTCTAGTACGGTTTTGTTAGCTTTGTTAGTGCAGTAAATACCAAAACCGAGTTTGTGGGGCTTTATTTTTAGCCATTTTGACACATTGAGGTTAAAAACATTCTTCCGCGGTCTAATTTTCTCTTAAACACCTATTCTACATTCCAGCCCAATTCCCGGATTACCTTCTAGTACAATGGTATATTTGTGAGTAAGTACCTTCATGCACACTTAGTAAAATAGTAGAGTATAGGCGGTTTGCACATATCGAGCATGAGCGCCTCTAGTGGGAGATTCGGCAAAAGTATTAGGTATACAACACTTTTGAATGTATAATTCATTTCAGATTTTTCATTTCCAATAAAATGAGCACTGGTTCCCAGCGCTTTTCGTCAATTCTCAACATACAATTAATAAATAGATTATAAAACGTGATAAAATATATTTACAGTTATGTAGGTATCTACTTACGAAATTCGTTTTACTCTGTGAATTCAAATTTTACATCTCTCGTCCTCATACCATCTTATTATAGAACCTTAGAACAGAACTGGTTGAATTGAAACAGTACAACTGTCGAACTGTCAAAGGGTTTACCATAATATTAATGCATTTTTTCCCGCCAGGGCGGCGCTGACTACACATGTGCAAACCGCTTATATGGCGAGAGGTCATGTGTTGGCCACATCGGATTTTTTAGATTGCTTTACATCAGGGGGCTGACAGCTCTATTGTTTGTCCTTAAAATCGTGTTTAGTTATATCTAGCATCAAGAGATGGAATTAGGTATTTTCCGGTTTGCGTCCGAAATAATTCTAACCAATCAAAATGGTTTGGATAAAATGTAAAAATAGTTATTTATGTATCAAGGGCATCATGATGATGTTTATGCCCGAGGGCTATAAACATCAATGATGCCCGTGGTGCATACAATATTTTATGTCTTCCTATTAGAAATGCTTTTAATAATCTGATAATGACAGATCATGTGTCAAAAAAACTAACAAAATTTAGAAATTGTAGTATCTAGGGAACACACAGTTGTTTTGGTAAACAAAGTGCTTTTAGTTTTTCAAGATGCAATGTCATAAAATGCCTGAAAGGGTTCTTAATAAATCCAAAAAGGTATATGATAAGGAATATGATAAATTTCCATGCTGGATGGTAGAAAACTGCGTGGAGATTATAAACGAGACTGTTTTACTTGAATATTTTAGCGATTTGGTCAGTATAATCCAACATTTTTGTCTTTATTCTATTTTAATTATATCTGTTTATAGTCAGAATCATTTTCTCCAACTTCTTTGTGGAGTAAATATTCCATGCTGAAAAAAACGTTATTAGTTAATAAAAATATCGACATTAGAAAATTTAATAAGCTGTTGCCATATTTAAAACAAGAGGCTAAAGGTTATGAAGTAAAAAAGTCGAAAATATTAACTAGAGAGCAGGTGTTGCAATTTATTCATGAAGGTCCAAATGATTCATATTAATGATGAAAGTTGCTTTCATATTTGGTATGTTTGGTGGTTGCCGACGCCAAGAATTTGTAAACACCACATAGAAGACAGAGGCTCAGTAATTGTTATAATTATTCCTGAAACTAAGACGGATAAAAAGCGCATATTCACGATTATTGAAGAAAATGAATTGAATAGTTTAACGCTGATAAGAGAATATGCGGCCTTAAGACCGCGCGGTTGTAAAGTGAATAGTTTTTTTTTTCTACAGGAATGGTCGTTGTACTGCAGAACCTGTAGGGAAAAATACGTTTGGCAAAATTCCTAGTATCATTGCAAATTACTTAGATTTAAAAGATCCGAACATGTATACTGATCATTGCTTAAGAAGAACATCCGCAAATCTGTTGGCGGATGCTGGAGCAAATATGACTACCCTGAAGCGACACGGTGGATGGAAAAGTACAACCGTCGCAGAAGGGTATTTGGAAGAAAGTCTTTCTTCTAAAAATAATATAACAAAAATGTTAGCTGGTGTGCCTTCTAAACGGTAAACTTCATCTTCTTTAGCTGGTGTGCCTTCCACTTCAACTAATTTTCAAGAATTATCCTCATTATCATTGTCTGCAGACTCAGATTGCAATAGAATTACTAATGCAAATATTGGGCTATCTAAACATACTACAGGTAATATAACGTTCAGAGGAACATTCCACAACTGTAACTTTAATATAACTGAAAAAAATAATTAATTTGTTTGAATGTAAATGTTATGTAAATAAAAACTTTTGAAAACTGTAACCTAACTTTTGCTGATTTTGACACAGTTATTAATTTTTCCAATTATATTGCCTTGCTTAAAGCGTGAATTTCAATTTGTTGTCAATGTAACCATGGTAATTACTTTACGACCCTAGGGCATAAAGTAGTACATTATATACCTCAAATCTATGACATAAACAAACAATTACATACTAGGAATATATTATTTTGTTTTGCGTATAATTCAGCGCGTGTCACAGTTTAGTTTGAATCTCTTAACAGTTATTATTAATATGATCATTATTGTGATTACTTCTATTGTGAAGGGAAAATTCGTAATAAGAAGAATAACTTTATTTGTAAACGTGCTATACCATGTGTTATTCCAGTTGTTATCGTCAGACTTAATCCTGTTGAAATTGAAAGCAGGGTTAAATAATAATAGACGTTTTCAATTTAAAGAGATAGAAGATATGCGCAGTGAGTCAGCGCATATTAAGCCGGTCATAATGGCGCCAATCTTATTTACATGTACTTCTTATATCAGCCGTGGTGCTTTTATTTTTAAAATTTTTATAATTCGATGTGGAGAAAGTCCTTGAAAAATTTTAAAAACATTACAGTTGACGATGCAAAAGTATTTGTTAAAGGTAAAATGTCAGTTGAGTCAAATCTTCATCGGGGGTATAAATATTTTAGTTCCTAGTATATTTCCAATATTTGTACAGTGGACGACGCACAGACAGATAAAGTTTCATAATTTTTCGTTATAATTTGTTATAATAATACCTGCTTTAAATTTTAGGACAACTAGCGTTAAAACTTTGCATCTTTTGTGAAGTTGTATAAAGACACATTTGGTGTATATGCATGATTCTTACATAAAGGCACACAATACTTTAGTACCATCTTCATTTATATTTCATTTAATAAGCGAATTTATTTATGTTTTTAACATAACCTTTCGCATCTGACACAAATCTGACAGTTACTTACGTTCGTCTTCGCCATTTAACTTAATATGCGCACGCGCAGATTATCTAGCGCATGACCACAAACTATCTATCTCCAGACAAGACAGCTAGGGTTATTATTTTTTACTCTGTACAGTAGCGCTAACTTGCGGTGCTAGGATGAACTTAATTAAAGCTATCTTGATTATTTTTATAAGGGTATTAAAATTTTGACATAAAATTCCAAAAACTTTACATAAAACACAAGTAGGTATCCAATTTAAATAATATATTGGAAACATAAATGATGTAATAGTATAAAATTCAAAAATAAATAATAAAAGTCTTGCAATTTTTTTGAACAGGATTACGTCTGACAGTAACAACTGGAATAACACATATACGTTTACAAATAAAGTTATTCTTCTTACGAATTTTCCCTTTTGTCAAAGTTACAAATCACACAATAGAAGTAATCACAATAATGATCATATTAATGCTAACTATTACGAGATTCAAACTACACTGTGACACGCGCTGAATTATACACAAAACAAAATAATATATATTATTTTGACATTTTATCTAAACCATTTTGATTGGTTAGAATTATTTCGGACGCAAACCGGAAAACACCTAATGCCATCTCTTGATGCTAGATAGAACTAAACACGAATTCAAGGACAAACAATAGAGCTGTCAGCCCCCTGCGCATGACGTCACTGGATAGAAAGAGATAATTTATATTGAAAACCTCTATTATGCCTAGTGCACACGGAGAAACATTTTGACATGTTTTCTGAAAAAAGTTTCCGGAAACTTCAAAGTTTTAACGGCGCCTATAAAAATGAGGCGTATTCAGGAAACGTTGTGAAGTGCAACTAACTTCTTATTTGTCAAATCGTCACACACAACAGTGTACAAAACTGTCTTCTAAAATACCGAGAAATACTAGGAAAATTGCGGCCCCCTTCCCCTTGATCTTGGTGGTACGGTAACTTATGAATATTTCAATATTATTTCATTTGTTGATCGAAGTCAATAATGTAACCAGACAATTTTATAATTTGTACGGATTAAAACAATACCTACAAATATTTCAGTAATTAAATTCAAATGAATTTAAAAGTGGTGTAAACCATAAATCTAAATTATTATAGTATGAAAAATTCTCAGAACAAATTTTCTAACCGCATATTTTTATTGTTAAAGAATGAAGAATTATAAGAGTTTTAAATAACGGTTCCGCCCTTCGAGCATATACTGACTAGAGGCCGCCTTACGGCGTTTGTTGTGATTGAAAGATATGCGGGAGGGGAGATTTGTGGGGTCGGAAGCCGTGGTGTATTGAGGAATGCGTAATTTCTTAATATTATTCCACAAAGTAAAATAATACTTACAAAACCTCATAAAACTTTTCACAAAGTAAACGCAGAACTAAGGGTTAAAGTAAAATGACATGTGTGACAAGAAGTAACAAAGAATAACAGCAAAACGCTGCCCGCAATACTCCATGACTTCCAGCCCCGTAAGTCCCCTCTACTGCTCTACTGCATATCTTCCGATAACAACACGCTATGCATTGGTATAGGGAATTATTTCTCTAGTCAGTATATGCTCGAAGGTTCCGCCGATTGTGACGTCATACCGACATCAGTCGGCCGAGCCGACAGAAGAAACCTACTAGGCTAGGCATATTAGTAAAAATATTGGGTCTCAGAGGAAAGTTTTGATATAAGTTTTGATTTTTTCACCGTTTATGTTTTTTGGTTCACTGAATTCGAATTTGAAGTTTGCGGGCAAAAATTTTGCCCGGAACTTTGTTTTTTGGGCACTTGTTGATCAAATTTTGGCACTTTTTTCATATTTTGGCTTATATCTCAGAAAGGAAGCGTTTTTTCGAAAAGTCTATTCTATACAAAATTAAAGTAGACAAAATTTCCTACATTTTTCATATATAAGGTTTTTTCCAAGAGTAACCGTTTCGCCGCTAGAGCGCGCCCAAAAGGGGCCATATTTCCATATCTAGTGAAATTCACCGTTTACGCAGAAATCGCCCTTGCTGTGATACTTAACTGTTGTAACAATTTGGTCTAAAAGTGCTCAAAAACAAAGTTTTGGGCAAAATTTTTGCCCACTAACTTCAAATTCGTGTTCAGAGACCCAAAAAACAATTTTTTTGCTAATATGCCTATTGCCTAGCCTATACCTGGAAGTAATTTCCTAAAAGATGATACTTTGCATATATATAGTACTAGTACCTACCCAGTAACAACAACAACATATAAAAAATCAACATTCATGCATGTTGTGCTATGGCGACCGATTTTCACTTCTTTTATTTTAGTATTTTTAAATTCTTCTGTGTTTAATCAACTCTAATTTCTAACCGGATAAAGATATTGACTTTCGGTTTGCGGCATTCGATTTCTTAGGCATTTTTATATAAGATACATTGTACTATTTTTGAAGGGCCTTTTATAAGCCGAAATTTAATTATTTTTTCCAAAAGAAAATTATAAAATTTTAGAATTCTTATTCTCTTGGAGAAAATGATTTCGGCTTATTAAAGGTCCTTAAAAAAAAAAACTCTACAATGTATCTTCCATAAAAATGTCTGAGGAATCCAATGTCGATATCTTGATCCATTCAGAAATTAAAGTTGATTAAACACAAGAAAATTTTAAAATTTTACAAGTTTCTCTAAGAGAAAATAATTAAATTTCACATTATTAAATAGTACAATGTATCTTACATAAAATTATCCAAAGAAGCCAATGCTGCAAACCAGAAGTCGATATATTTATCCGTTCAGTAAGTAGAGTTGATTAAACACAAAAAATATTTAAAATTCTGAAATTTTGCAATTTTCACTTGAAGGTAATAATTAAATTTTGGGTTATCAAAGGCCTCATAAAAAATTTAAAATAATGTATCTAACGTAAAATTTACTAAGACATCCAACGCTGCAAACCGGAAGTCAATATCTTTATCCGTTCAGAAAGTAGAGTTGATTAAACACAAAAAATATTTAAAATTCTGAAATTTTGCAATTTTCACTTGAAGGTAATAATTAAATTTTGGGTTATCAAAGGCCTTATAAAAAAATTTAATATGATGTATCTAACGTAAAATTTACTAAGAAATCCAACGCCGCAAACCGGAAGTCAATATCTTTATCCGCTCAGAAAGTAAAGTTGATTAAACACAAAAAATATTTGAAAATCTGAAATTTTGCAATTTTTCACTTGAAGGTAATAACTAAATTTTGGGTTATCAAAGGCCTCATAAAAAAAATTAATATAATGTATCTAACGTAAAATTTACTAAGGAATCCAACGCCGCAAACCGGAAGTCAATATCTTTATCCGTTTAGAAATTAGACGTGATTAAACACACAAAAAATTTAAAATATGGAAATATGGCCCCTTTTGGGCGCGCTCAAGCGGCGAAACGGTTAGTCTTGGAAAAAAACCTTATATATGATAAATGTAGGAAATTTTGTCTACTTTAATTTTGCATAGAATGGTCTTGTCGAAAAAACGCTTCCTTTTTGAGATATAGGCCAAAAACTGAAAAAAGTGCCAAAATTTGGTCAAAAAGTACCAAAAAAACAAAGTTCCGGGTAAAATTTTTGCCCGCAAACTTCAAATTCGTGTTCAGTGACCCAAAAAACATGAAGGGTGAAAAAATCAAAACTATATCAAAACTTTCCTCTGAGAATCCTAATATGCCTAGCCTATACGTGCCTTAGGGTGGTTTGGTTTCCAGTGTAAACAAAAATTGCACATAAAAGTGGGTTATGAAAAAAAATTGTTTTTTCAAAATCGGCATGAAAATCGTAATTTCCAGACTAATTTGCGGCATGAAAGTAAGATTTTCATGACTAGGCATGAAAATTTTATTTTCATGCCTAGTCATTTTTACTTTCAACTTTGTTTACTTGTCATGACAACTTTTTCTAAAATTTGTGACAGCTCTGATGATTTGTCACAGCTCTGATGATTTATGCAAACCTAATTTTTTTTATAATTTTAAGCTTAATTGCCGATTTAAAAAAAATATAATACATCACGCGTCATAAAAATGTCTTTGCTTGACTCGGAGGCTTTGAAGAAATGCTCGGACGCTGCGCATCCTCGCATTCTTCAAACGCCTCCTCGTCTGCAATGAAACATTTTCATGACTTGTAATGTAATATACTATTATTCGCTATTATAGAATAATACATAGAATACATAATACTGAAAGTTCACATGAGAAAAATTCTCAATTGTTATTACTTATATTACTTTACGAAATATCAGTTGGACACTGGAAACCAAACTACTCTGTATACTACCTATTAGGCCTTTAATATAATTCTACAATTTATTATCCTTAATTATTAGAGTTGCAACGAATATTACTAGGTAACTGTTCGGTATTCTGCCTATTCGGCACGTTTTCTCATTATTCGACCAAACACCGAATATTAGTTTACTATTCGGCTGAATACTGAATAGTTTGACGTCACATGTAACATACAATACTTGAACAGCGATTGTCTAACAGTGCTTTATTTATTATTTTATTTTGACAAATAAAAAAATTGGTTTATTCTTGAGTTTTTATTAATTATTATTAGGTTGGTACCTACTAAAAAAAATTAATGTCAAAAATTTTATGTTTTAATTTTAAATTTTAATTTTAATAAAAATGAACTACCTATTCGTTATTAAAATTTAAAAGTGGCAAAATTATGGAGCAACAATAAGTTTCTCTACATTCAAAGCAGCTTCGTCAGTCCTTGTTATAGTTTATATTATTATTATATTAATTATTGCTTTCGATTTTGAACCAAAAATAATACCGAAAAAAATCGAAGAATAAATTAATTGAGTAGCGAGGACTCCCACCGCACGAGTCGGGAGAACACTTTTGTTCCGAGATACACACGATATTTTTTTCAATATCTGCACCGAAAAGCAATTAGAAGTTGAAGAAAGGGATAAACCGATAAAGATTCAAAAAATGTATAATTTCATAAAATAAATAAAAATAATCAATTTTGGAATCCCGCATAAAGCGAGAGGAAAAGAACTTTTCCTCCATACGGAGGAAAAAATCAAGTGGATTCCCGCAAAAAGCGGAAGGAAACGCATTTTTCTTCGCCAGGGAGGAAAAGTAGGTACTGACTTGTCAGAAATACCTCACTTTCGTCCCTAATATTAGAGCCGAAAGGTGGCGTTTTCGGTGCAGGCGTGTAGGTATTGAAAAAACATAATTATAAAAATCTGATGTGGCCAGCACAAGACCTCTCGCCATACTTACTTTATTCTTTTTACTTATTATACAAAATATACATATATTAATATAGATATACGAGTACTACTACTCACAAATATATTTTAGTCATTTTATTTACAGTATAATTTGAAAAAATAAGTTAGGAGAATAGAGATGTTTACTCTACTATTTAAAAAAATCATGAATTTTGTTACTTGACGGATGCGACGATAAAAAGGAATTTTGTAAAAGTAAGATTGTATTTTTCTGCCTTAATTCAAATAGTTAACTAATAAAGTAAGTAATCAAATGGAATTTAATGCCGAAGTGCAAAAATAACAAATTTTAATTAGGATTTTTTAACAATGTAATTCGAACGTTTTTGGTTATCGGTTTCCCCCTTGTATCAATAATATTTTATCAATTCTGAACACATTACATTGATAATAAAATTTAACACAGAGCATACCTAATAATTATTAGTAAATCGACAAATGTACCTAGTATACGATGCATTGTTGTTACAACAAGTATAAATTGTCGTCATTTAAGTATTGACCCATTTAACTGTTTTTATTTATACTATTAACAATTATTACGAGAAGAATATTCGGTATTTCAAGTCAAGAATATAAATATGGGTATAAAGGTGGCCCTACAAAAATACAATGTAGATTTTTTGATCGGAATATTTCGTTGGTTGTCGACTGTAGTCGCCCGTGTTGATCAGTAAATTTATCAACATGCTAAGCACTGTGTCCTGAAATACATCATTGGGCTAATAGGTTTAGTTCTGTGGGCTGCACATAGAGTCCGACACTCAAGAAACCCACAATTTGACGGAGTAAATAGCACCCGTAAGGTGCCCGTTCTGTAGCTTGCTTTTTTCTGTGCATCTACCCATTACCTCTCTTATAGAATATGAGGCGAGAGGTAAAAATAAATTTTCTTGATATTTTATTTTGTATTATATTATTTACAATTTAATAACAATAATTTGTATTGCTACTCACTTTATAAATAATAATTACAACAATTTGTCGAAATTTCCATGCAAATCGGGTAAGTATTAGCAGAGATATTGGGTTATTTTGAATTAAAGCGGGCGCCATCTTCATGACGTCATAGCCTGAAAATGTACCAGGTGCGGGATGGCCACCCAAGTAAAAAACACTCACTAAGCCATCTACTAACTATTCCTGAAGAAAAATTCTCCCTACTCAACTTTTTCTACAGAACCATAGTCAGGTCCGGGACTAGTGGCGGCCAGTTATAATTTTTTATAACAGGCCGCAAGTCTCATTTGTTGCAATACTACAAAATGACACAACAAACAGAGCTAATAATAGAGTTAGTTAAAAATTATCCTGTTTTATATGATACCTCAAATGCAGAGTATAAAAATATGAGAACGAAAAATAAGATCTGGGATAACATTGCTGAAATTATTGGAGACCTTGATGGTAAGTAAATACTGGTATAGTATTTTAATTGAATGAAGGGGCATTTTGTTTTTATATTAAATATCTCTAGTATTTATTCTGATTAATCAAATGAGTGGAATCGTCGCTACAAGCGTATGAATGAATTTGTGGTCAAGTGTGACAGAAATCATGCGCATTGTGTGCGGACCGTCAAATCAAAATTTAAAATGCTTGTAACTTTTGAACTAAAAATCTGACGTGGACACCACATGACTTCCTTGTACGCCTATTAAACTGTTCATACTTTTCCTAATAACTAAAATGTAGAATAATATAAAAAATCTGACTTTATTATTTTAACTTATTATACAAATATATTAATATATATATATATATATATATATATAAGTATTACTACTATTGCTACTATACTCACAAATATATTTTAGTCATTTTATTTAAACTGCAGAAGAAGATATAAACGATATTTTACTATTGTCACTGCCACTGTCACTGTCATGTCATAATCATTTAAATTTTACGTAGTAGCAAATGTTAATCGATCATGGATTACAAGATACCGAAATACTAAATTATAAATATATATTTTAATTATTCTTAAATGATACCAGATACAAAAATATTTATAAAATACCGATTGTAGATAATAATCACATTATCTTTCATTTAAAATAAAACAATTTGTCTTAAATTAAATATTTATCAAAATATTTGAAAAAAGTACTACTTCCGGTTTGTAGATTGAAAAAAAAAAAATCTGTTGTGGCCAGCACACGACCTCTCGCCTTAACACTGTAATTTATGTGAATTTGGTTTTAGTTAGGCTTTCTTAAATTATAATTTTGCAATAAATTTACAAACTTTTTGAAAATAATTTTATAGTTCTTAGTTCTTAATTAGCTCTTTATAGATAAAAATTTAACTTTATTATTACCTTATTACATTATGTTCAGTTAATAATATTTACATTTCTTTTAAAATGGTGCCACAAACATTTTAGAAATTGTGCATACGTCTGTTCATCTGTCACATTGACATATTCATTTTTGTTTTTAATTTTTTCCTATATTGTGATTTACAAATCGTGGTAGGTAAAATTATATATCTTTGAAAAATAATTTTCCATTATTGGTAAGAGATAGACAAGATGTTACATAAATATTGTAAGATATAATTTGTTCTTTGAAATGTCGTATGACAAATTGTAGCTATCGCAGAATTTTCTATATTTTTTTGCAAAAAATGTTAAAATGCTTCAAGAAAATACCATTTCCGGTTGGCAGATTTTTCCCAAAATCTAATCAGCTCTTCATTAACATATACAAATGTATATTGCAAAATATTAGAATTTTATGTTCAGTAGAATTTGAGATAATGAATCAGAACGAAAGACTATAGTAGGCGCACATACAGACACACACACACACACAGACATCATCGTGAAAATAGTCAAAATAGGTTCTAAAGGTACTAAAACGTGCTTATTGACAAAAATCTCGACATCGAATTTTTTCACGATCCCTATACCTCTCTAGGCGAGAGGTAATAGGAGGTGCACAACTAGATGCTATAACAGTCCTTAATACAAAATTTTAACTTTCTACGTCTAAACGTATTTGTTATGCGACATACATACGTACGTACGTCCGTCCGTACGTACAGACGTCACGACGAAACTAGTCATAAGAGAAAAGGTCAAAACGGATATTTCCGTAAAAATCTGAGAACCGAAATTTTTCGCGATTACAATAGGTACTTTCTTTTACTCCGTACAAGGAAGTAAAAAGCATAAACGCCTCAGACAAAAACTACTGTGCTTAGAATTTAATATTCTATCGTTTGCTGGAGTTCAAAAAACTTGATAAATTGCAAATGTCTTTGACAAATAATTTTTATTAATTTGGTTAGGTATAGATTTACAAAATCAAAACATTTAGTTGTCAGTGAGCATAAAAGTAATCAGCAAATTTCTCGCGAACTAAAAACACATAGTTTGTAGCTCTTCTTCTGTCAACTGCTAAATCTTCGAGTGCGTGTTCACACGATTCCTCAATTGGACGATCAACATGTTCTGCTACTCTATCACGCAAAAAGTTATGCAAAACACACGCTGCTTTTACAGCTGCTATTGATGTTTCCACTTTGGTTTCCATAGGTCTATGGAAAATATGCCATTTTGCACTTAGTATTCCAAATGCGTTTTCAACCACTCGCCTTGCTCGTCCTAAATTGGAGTTGAATTTTTCTTTCCTTACATCTCGTCGGGACTGTATTTCAGGGTAGGGTCGCATCATGTAGGAATTCAGAGCAAATGCCTGATCTCCGATAAGTACACATGGTGTATTCTCAGCTTGATCTGGTAATGGTTTACTTGCTGGTATATTAAATGTGCCATTAGCTAATTTTCTTCCCATCACAGATTCTTCGAATATACCACCATCGCTGTTTTTTCCATAGCCTCCGACGTCAATGCAAGTGAATTTGTAATCTGGGCCGACTATTGCCAGTAAAACAAAAGAAAATCTTTTCAAATATGAAAAATAATTTGATCCTGTTTTATCTGGGCATTTCACAATAACATGTTTTCCGTCAATACTATCGAAGCAATTAGGAAATAGCCATTTTTCATAAAAACCAGTAACTGAAGTTTCCCAAACTTCTTGTGTTGGTTCGCGCATATATATGGGCTGTAAATTTTTCCATGTAGCATGACAAGTTTCTTCGATAATTGCGCTAACTGTAGAAAATCCCATTCGGAAGCTATGACCAATCGTGCTGAAATTGTCTCCAGTTGCAAGATACCTAAAACAATTTTTGTTATACTTACAGGTGACACTATTAAAAACAAGTGGAAAAATTTAAGAGATGCGTATAGTAAACATCTAAGGGCCAATAAAACCCAAACAGGTCAAGCAGCGAAAGTCGTCGAACGTTACAAAACTTGGCCCTGGATGGAACAAATGTCTTTTTTACGGCCATATTTAGAATTTGCTTCGACACACTCAAATGTTCAAAATGTGTCCGAAGAACCAGCTGGTACATCTCAACGGACCGATACATGTACGACTGATACAATATCTCCTCAACATCAGCACAGTCGTCGTAAACGGGCAGCTGATGAGTCACAAGTGGACAAAGTTATAAATTTCTTAAATAACAGAAAAACAGAGTATGATGACTCTGATTTAATTTTTTTGGGATACTCAAAGACCGTAAAACAAATGTCGAAGAGACGCCAAGCTACGGTAAAGTTTCAAATTGCGAAAATAGTAATGGAAGCTGAACTGGACGAATCTGAAGAATCGAGCGCTCAGAACACTTAGGAAATAAATCATAGAATTTCTTTGTAATATAATAATAAGTATAATATAATAATAAGTATAATATGTCTTGATAAAAATAAATACTTTATTTTGAAATTAATTTTTTCTATTATCTACATAAATATAGCATACATAGTGGTGGTTGCGGTTTGTTCAAATAGTATTAAGCTCACCTCAATTAAAATGAGCAGTTTTGGGCAGTGTTCTAGGTGGTTCAATAATATTCAATTTTTAATTAAATGTGTTAAATTATGCAGAACAACTATTTAAACTTATTTACTTTAACTTTGTTTTAATATTGAATGATTTCAAGGTTGAGCGCAGACCGAAAATGAAACTTGAGACTTGTACCGGTAAATAGACAAAGAAAACTGACATTGCAGAGATGGCGCATCAATCACTTGCAGAGTTTGTTAGAGTAAAATTCAAATAGCTAGGACCCTGGGCTGCGCGAGAAGGCAGAGCTTGTCATGTACTGTCCGTTTTACAAAAGCGGAGCTAGCGAGTATATGCTGCGCTGCACTTCACTTAATTTTCAAAGAAAACTAAAATATAACTCAATCACAATCAATTAAAAAATTCACAGGGTTACACGAAGCAAAACACTACGAATGTCAACATGAGAATAACAGATATTGAAGCTGATGTTTAGTAGAACAGACAGTAGCGTAGTTTCCTCTTGTTTATCATCTATGTTTCTCTCTCTAAGACGAGAATTCGTACTTCGCGCAGGGTTCTAGCTATTTGAATTTTACTCTAACAAATCTAGAGGAGCGAGAGGGATTGGCTCTACGAACATATGTTTTTTTACACGTAACTCCTGAACGTAACTATCTGAAGAAATAATAATATAAATTATTTTCCATCAAGTAATACAACTTTTGAAGAATGAGCAAATACAAAATACTATTACAAAATTGTCACTAATTATTACTAGGTAATGTTGGTGGGATTGTAACATATTTATGGTAAATACACACCTCAAAGTAACTACTAGTCGCTCCTCTGGACCAATGGGCTCTCTCCAGTTTGCATGTTCCTTTTTTATATCATTTTCAACATGTTTTAATATTGTGTCGAAACAAGTCGTACACATCCTAAAATATATGTAAAACCTATCTTCATTATGTCTTAATTGCGGATATAATGTCCAATACTCTCCACACTGCTGACGTTCTTTGTTAATATCATGGACCCATATTTCTCTTCGCCTGAATATTTTAAAAACACATAAGAAACATAAAATTATACTATACTATATTTGAGAATGACTGGCAGTAATAAATCATTCTGTCAAAGACATTCCAGTGGCGCATCAATAATTGTTTGCACAGGGATAATCAAAATAACTAAATTCGGTAGAGAACTATCCTTTTAGGTCTAAGTTGTTTTTCAGGGAAAAGATTTATTTTAATAATAATGAGTGATAAAGTTATATTTAAATATTAAAAACTTTTATTTTTAGTAAATGTATAAACAGATCACTCCTATCTACGTCTATGACACAGTCCGACGGGGATTATCTTAGCGTTGGTGACGGGATTTCTATTGTTCGAGAAGTAATTTCGTTCCAGGTATAAAGCGTGCGGCTTATTTTGACCATCCTAGTGTAGTTACAACTGATTTTTCTGGTAGCTATTGCATTTACTACCTGACAACACTTGACAGTTGTGTTGACAGTTAGGTTAGAATCACTGCAGCCAACAGCCAACGTAAAGCAGCTAAAATACTAGCGCTGTTGCCGTGTTTTCGATTGATTTTTAAAATTATGAATTTTAAAATATAAAATCTTTAGGACTTAAAAATACAATTTAATTGAAAGATAGTAATAAAATATTTATAAACAAATATATTTCGCTATAAGATTTTTTATATTTTCGGTGTTTTTTACAATAAAATTTAGTGGGTAGAAGTTGTCACTCTGCAGAAATACAATAGATTTTTCTTTAGATCCCCTAGATAGATAATCGGTATCGAAACTCCTTAAAATAAATTCACGGTACCTATGTCGAATACTGAAATCCCGAATTCGAAATTATCCGTTAAGGAGTTAATAGGCGATTAATAATCTCAACAATTAACGCGTTCGCTTCTCTCACGCGTTAAAAAGTCTCAATTATTAATCGCCCTCATTAACACACTAGTTTGTTAAATAACTATTTAAGTCCTAAAGATTTTATATTTTAAAATTCATAATTTTAAAAATCAATCGAAAACACGGCAACTGCGCTAGTATTTTAGCTGCTTTACGTTGGCTGTTGGCTGCAGTGATTCTAACCTAACTGTTGGTGTCAACACAACTGTCACTGTCAAGTGTTGTCAGAGGTAGTAAATGCAATAGCTCATAATTGTTCTTTTGACGCTCCAAGATTAATGCAAGCTATAAGAAATGAGAACTTAATTGATAGATTTCGTCCAGTCATTCATTATTTCCAAGACACTTTAAAATTATTTAAAAACAGATTTCCTGAACGTAGATCTAAAAAGCAACAACTAACTTTAACAACTTTGTCGTCGGAAACATTATCATTATCTACAAAGTATGCTCATAACGCTGAATATGATGTCTATTTATTAGAACAATTGGTAGAAATCGGTAGAAATTCATCTTTCTGTTTCAGAAATAATTAGTAATGGGGAAAGCTTTGATCAAGTATATGACAACGTTGTGCTACATATTTACCATTCTATTTTTACCACACCAACTTTTACCACAGCATTTTTATCACCATTCTTTTTTACCGCTATCCTGTTTTACCGTTAACCCATTTTTTACCACTCCAACTTTTACCTCTGCATTTGTACCACTATACTTTTTACCGCTATTTTGTTTTATCACTAATACATTTTTACCACTCCGTTTTTACTATTACAACTTTTACCACGATACTTTTTACCGCTATTCCGTTTTACCATTAATAGTTTGTGGGGCTATAGTACGGTTTTGTTAGTGTAGTAAATACGAAAACCGAGTTTGTGGGGCTCTAGTACGGTTTTGTTAGCTTTGTTAGTGTAGCAAATACCAAAACCGAGTTTGTGGGGCTCTAGTACGGTTTTGTTAGTGTAGTAACTACCAAAACCGAGTTTGTGGGGCTCTAGTACGGTTTTATTAGCTTTGTTAGTGTAGTAAAAACAAAAACCGAGTTTGTGGGGCTCTAGTACGGTTTTGTTAGCTTTGTTAGTGTAGTAAATACCAAAACCGAGTTTGTGGGGCTTTAGTACGGTTTTGTTAGCTTTGTTAAAGAAGAGACAGTGGTAAAAATGGATTGGTAAAAAAACAAGTTGGTAAATTTGTTGGTGGTAAAAAGAATTAGTGGTAAAAATAGGGACAGTGGTAAAAATGGATTGGTAAAAGAATACGTTGGTAAATACGTTGGTAGTAAAAAAGAATTAGTGGTAGACGGTGGTAAAAATGGGTTGGTAAAAGTATAATGTTGGTAAAAAGTGGATTGCTAAAAGAATTACGGTGGTAAAAAAGGGACGGTGGTAAATATGGGGGCAAATCATATGATAAACTTACACAAAAGATACAGATATTATTATTTCTACTGTACAGCCTTTAAAAAGAGTCAGATCTCCTGGAATGATTAAAAGATTAGCGACATTTGGAATTAGTTACGAAATAATTGCAAACAAATTTAGTGATCATGGACCCGTCATATCCCTTGTAGAGTTTTTAGTAGATGAACACGAATAATTCTTACTCAAATACACTCGAGGAAAATAAAAACGCACCACTTGAAAATGCACCAAAAATGACAAAATTTCAAAGTTCAAAGTTCTGAAAACGTTGAAGTCTTATCTTTAATGTGATTATAGCCAATGTTAAAAAAATCCACTCCACCCTCTCCCACCCCTCTAAGAAAAACGAATGTATCTGATGTCCAAAAAAGTCTAACTTTGGCAACTCATACGGACTGACAAAAAAATCGTGGACCTTATTGGCCAACAGGGTAATAAAGATCAGACTTTTCCTGCAAGGTCCGCAAAGTTCAAGTAATTACTACGATTTGGCGCGAAGTTATCAATTTTGATAAAAAATCGCCTTTTTCAGGTTTTTGGCCATAACTTGGCGAATTTTGCAAGAAAATCAATAAATTTTGGATTTCCGAGAACGCTGAAGGTTTCTCTATTCGGCCCTGTAAATTAATCTGCCGCCAAACCCGATCCACCGCCTGCCACTCACGGATAAAAAAACATGCTTTTTACTGAAAAATGTTCACCTGTAGCAACTTGTAGCGTGAGTAAAAAAAATCGTGGACCTTATTGCCCAACAGGACAATAAAGTTAAATCTTTTTCCTTCAATTTTCTCAAAATTTCAAGTACGTGCGATAATCTGGCAATTGGTAATGAAATTCAGAAACCTCAAAAAGGCACTTTTTTTTCAAAAATTCATAACTTCGCGCCAAATCATCGTAGGTCCTTGAAAGAAAAAGTCTGATCTTTAATGTGATGATATCCAATATGACTAAAAATCCACTCCACCCCCCTTAGATAAAAAATGTACCTGATGTTCAAAAAGGTCCAACTTTGGCAGCTCGTACGCAGTGCCAAAAAAATCGTGGACCTTATTGGCCAACAGGGTATTAAAGATCAGTCCTTTTCCTTCAAGGTCCGCAGAATTTCAAGGACCTACGATGATTTGGCGCGAAGTTATGAATTTTTGAAAAAAAGTGCCTTTTTGAGGTTTCTGAATTTCATTAACAATTATCTAAAAGTGACTTTAAAATTTTTATTTCTTTAAACACCTTTATTTTTTAGATGTTTTAAGAAATAAACGAATTTGGTGCGAAATCTTACAAATTATAGGCAAAAAGCACAAAAATACCAATTTTTTTCAAAAATTCATAACTTCGTGCCAAATTATCGCACGTACTTGAAATTTTGAGAAAATTGAAGGAAAAAGATTGAACTTTATTGTCCTGTTGGGCAATAAGGTCAACGATTTTTTTTACTCACGCTACAAGTTGCTACAGTTGAACATTTTTCAGTAAAAAACATGTTTTTTATCCGGGGGTGGCAGGGGGGTGGATCGGGTTTGGCGGCAGATTAATTTACAGGGCCGAATAGAGAAACCTTCAACGTTCTCGGAAATCCAAAATTTATTGATTTTCTTGCAAAATTTGCCAAGTTATGGCCAAAAACCTGAAAAAGGCGCTTTTTTTCAAAACTTCATAACTTTGCGCCAAATCGTCGTAATTACTTGAAATTTTGCGGACCTTGCAGGAAAAGTCTGCTATTTATTACCCTGTTGGCCAATAAGGTCTACGATTTTTTTGTCAGTCCGTATGAGTTGCCAAAGTTGGACTTTTTTGGACATCAGATACATTCGTTTTTCTTAGAGGGGTGGGAGAGGGTGGAGTGGATTTTTTTTTTAACATTGGCTATAATCACATTAAAGATAAGACTTCAACGTTTTCAGAACTGGAAGATTCATTCAATTTCGTCGAAATGCAGCCGAAATATCGCACTTTGAAATTTTCTCATTTTTTGGTGCATTTTCAAGTGGTGCGTTTTTATTTTCCTCGAGTGTAGTTCTTCCTACTTATTTTCGATAGTTTCGTAACGGTGTTTGTATGCACATTGCGGAAGTGTGACCAATTTCCTAAAAATGACTTGTGTATGTGTATTTTCTTTTATTTGTTGTGAAAATATAAATATAATATCATTTGTTACAAACTTTATAAAATAATATGTTTCAACATAAACGCACTCTTACTTTCCAACAGTATTTTAAATTTCGAGCCAATCTATGATTTGCGACGTTGCCGTAGTTATCGCTCTTTTAGTTATGTGAGCATTATTGTCACGTTTTAAATTTTTTTTATTTGAATAACTCAATAACGGTGTGGAAGAATGCACTGAATTTTAGATTCATGATTTATTAATGTCTGATTTATAATTACTGTAAATCTCTTTCTGGTGGTATTATTTTTATAGATTACACAGTTCACAGTACACAGCCCTTTAAAAATGTATTCTCATTTACTCCCATGTACAACAGAAATTTAAAAAAATTTATTTTTAAAAAACGGTGTGGACGATTGATCTGAAATTTTAACAGTGAACGATAAATACATCCGTCTTCAACTTGTAAAAATTTCAGATGAATGGTAATATTTTCAAAAACAGTATCGAACCTCCTTAATAAATTACAGTTTTTTTGTGTAATATTACAAATTTATACAAAAACATGTAAATATAATGCTCGCTCCATCTTTAAATACTCAATAAAATTTTCAAAATATTTGTACCTTATCAAATATGAAAGATAAATCCAAGTAAAATTTCAAAATGGAAACGTCAAATCTGACACTAGACTAAAAAATTATATTTATAAAAAGAAAACAAAAATTCCATGGCATACTCCATAATATTGAATTGAAACATGCATAGAAATATAGTCAAATTCGAGGTCAAATTCATCCTCTACCTATATCTCAAATGAAAAAATCCGATGTGGCCAACACATAACCTCTCGCCATACTCTACTATTTTTATTTTTCTAATATAAGTATATATTATGTAGTACTTACTCACAAATATACCATTGTACTAGAAGGGAATTCGGGAATTGTAGTTTTTATAATATTATGAAAGTTTATTATGACCTTATAAATACTAAATGACATTTCATATTTTCCATTTCAATTTGCCAAAAAGTCAAAAATTCATGTGACATTAACACTCAAATATTTTATTTTTTGTTTCCATAGGTAGGCAGATAAATCAAAATTGTAACAAATTTGTAGAATTTTTAACTTCTTGTAATTGGAAAATGGTGCTAGATAGAAACAACGTTTTGAATACATATTGTAGATAGTAACATTTAGTATACAATTTTATTTAAAAAATTCCTATTAATTCATAAATTTTGAGAATATTCCAGAAAAACTCTTCAGATCTTCAAGAAACTACCACTTCCGGTTGCACGATCAACACCAAAATCTAATCAGATCTAATCTAGGGTGTCAGAATATTGTATACCAAATTTCAAATTTTTTTATTCAGTGGTATTTGAGTTATCGTACCTCCAACATCCATCCTGACACACTGACACACACACACACACACACACAGACATCATCGCGAAATTATCAAAATCGTGTTCTAGGGACCTCAAAACGTGCTTATCCATTGAAAACTCACTATCGAAATTTTAGCATGATTACAATACCTCTCTTACAGATATGAGTGGCGAGAGGTAAAAACAATCAAATAAAGTACCTATAATGCCCGTTGCTAAGGAGTTAAAAAACAGTGAGTTTTTATTATTTCTCACGCAAACTGTGAATAAAATATAGAAAAATCACTAGTTTAAATAAAACTTTATCGTATAAAAAAAGTTTCATTAAAATCGCACAAACTATACAAAGTTTAGAGCAAAAAAATCTAATGTGGCCACCACAAGACCTCCCGCCATACCTACTTTATTCTTTTTACTTATTACCTATACAAATATATTAATATATAACTTATATAAGTACTTACTATTACTACTGCTACTACTCACAAATATACTTTAGTCATTTTATTTACACTGCAGAAGAAGATATAAACGATATTTTACTATTGTCACTGTGACTGTCATGTCATAATCATTTAAATTTTACGTAGTAACAAATGATACGATCATGGACTACAAGATACCGAAATACTAAATTATAAGTATTATACTTTAATTATTCTTAAATGATATCAGATACAGAAAAATTTATATAATACCGATTGTAGATAGTAATCACATAATATCTTTCATTTAAAATTTAAAAAATTGCCTTAAATTAATTATTTATTGAAATATTTTAAAAAAGTACTACTTCCAGTTTGTAGATTGAAACCAAAATTATATTGGTCTTTTAAGAATCGTATTGAAACCCTAAATACAAAATTTGGTATTTAAATGTTTGATATTTTTGGAGTTATCGTGTTCGAAAAAATTGTAACATACGAACGAACGAACACTCGGACACACACAGACATCATCTCAAAAATGTGTAATTCGTATTCTAGAGACCCTAAAACGTGCTTATCTGCCAAAAACTCATACTCGAAAATTTTGACCCATCACAATATCTGTCTTATAGAATATGAGGCGAGAGATAAAAACGTATAGTTGCTAAGGTGATTAATCTTCCACCATACTATGCCTTTTAGTATATATGAAAGCTAATTAGTATATATATAGATGTTGATGATGATGATATTTAGTTTCAAGAAACTTTCCTCGTGTGAACAGGGCATAATAAATTTAAAATAGCATGCTTGTGTCTCTTCTTCAATACTGTTTTTGTTCTGTGATAGAAACCATTGATCAATGATAGAAACCTGTTTTTTATTGTTTTTAAAAATAAATATAAAAAATAAACATGTCAAAAATTTATCTTCTCTGCTGGAAAAATTGTAAAATAAAACGAAATCATTCTGCAATATGCTGTGAAATTTTTGTACTGGTACTTTGTATTGGTACATTTACCGTTTTCTTACCTTCATTGGGTGGTCGTTTATTGCACATAAATAGCACAACATATTTTAATATCTCCGATGAAAATACCAAAGTGGCAGCTTTACTTTATGTATCAAATAATGAACATACTACAAAAATCATGGAAAAGGCGAAAACTTCAATATCACCATCAGATTTTAGTAAGTAACAAAATTTTGATCATTTACTATTTATACAGGGTAACAGGATGTTTCCGTTCCTGAGTTAATAGCCTAACCAAAGGTTGAAAAGCCATAGACGGTCACAACCCAAACAAGTCATGGAATTAGGATGTAAATTAGAAATAATTGAAATAACGATTAGAAAATACAGAAGTGATCATCTGATCATAAAAATGATTGACCGGTGACGTGACTTTAAGCCCTGTTCGCACGAGGATTCTTTGAAGATTCTACTAAGATTCTGAATCCTGAAAACAAAGAAGTATCAAGATTTTGATTCTTGAAAAAAAAAAATTCATTGGTTTGAAGCATTCAATAAATTATAAATTCTTCTTTTCCAAGACTCATTGAAAACTAAATTTAGCGGCACCTCAATTTAACAGGTAATTCTCACTAGAAAGAAGAAAACTTCTTCTTTTCCAGGATTCAGAAACTTGGTAGAATCTTCAAAGAATCCTCGTGAGAACAGGGCTTTATGAAACTCCGCGATGTAACGATAGAACGCACCCGTCCGCGATGGATTTATTTGATATCAGTAAAATGGTGCAAAGCTGCCCCACAACCGTCTACTATCGGAGTAAGGCCTCATTCCCACCTCTATCATAGTCGTAGTCGTAAACCGTTTCCAGCTCTTATCATAAGCGTTAAGCCCGAGCACCTGTTCGCCGAACTTCGCTCAGTGTGTATGGGGAGTTCGTGATTTGGCGAATCGTTCGGCGAACTGTTCGCCTCTTCCCGCCCAAAGTCGGTAAACTAGCACACATCAAAGTGGGCGAACGTTCTTTTAGAGGGGCTTCGGACAACCGATCACACATTCAGGATTCGGCGAACAGCGAACTGTCGAATAACTCACTTCAGTTCCAGCTCAGTAGCGAGTAACTAAGTTATTGAACTTATTCTTAGTAGCAATATATTTTATTATAAATACAAATTACAAATTATTACTATAAATAATTTTTAAGTAGGTACTGGTCTAGACTTCCACACGGCCTCAATCGATTATCTATTATTGTTGTTGTTAATCTGATTGATTGATATTACAAAAAGGTTTATAATCTCGTTAAATTCTTACAGTCCTCTATTTTGTATAAATAAATGAAAGAAATAAAGCCATTTTGTCCCCTGACAAGAATTTGGAAAAATGTAGAAATGTTGTTTTTGCAAATGAATATTCAACTAGGCGAACATTCGGCCTTTTCCCATATTTTTGCTCGTTAATCGCTGAATGCGGCATGTGTGAACACAAAGGCGAACACCGTTCGGCAAATCACGAACGTTCGAGATTCGCCGAATGCCGCATGTCTGGCCCCGGCTTTATATTTTGTTCACAACTAAACTGATAAATGAGTTAATACATCTAAAATAATTCATTATTTAATTTCACTGTTATATTGGAAACATTATTAGTTTGCCCAGGAAGTAAATAATAATATGTATTATGAAGAATAGTAAAAAATAAATGTATGCATAAAATGTATTCAATTGTATGTGAACATACCATGAAAATTTAAAATGTGTAATAGGATATATATATATATATATAGTCAGTAACCCCTTTTTATACCTTTCGGTGTAAGGGGGCCGGGCACACCGAGCCGCAGTGGGTATTACTTTTGTCACGATGGTCACCCATCCAAGTTTTAACCGCTGTGAAGCGTGCTTGACTATATCAATCACAACGCTGTCACGTTACCACACTGCCGTACTGCCGATAGGATATATGAAATAAATTATAGTAATATTGAATTACCTTAAAAGCTATACAACATTCAGAAATATTTAAAACAATATTATTTTTATTCATATTTATATTTCTATAACCTTTCTTTCGACGAGTAGTGCAGTGACAGTAGTGAAACCAGCAGCACTACATATCTCAATCTCTTTCTATTTATGATTACGATAAAAAGTTTGGCAGATAGTCCGTCAGCCCGCTGCCAAAAAGTGTAATGATAGTATAACGTATGCTCTCTAGGGTTTTTGCAGTTATGTATATAATGATCAATGAACAAGCAAAATTAGCGGGTGGGCGTGGAACTTGCACTAGACAAGTTGTTAGTTTATTGCTTAAAAAAATCACAGTTTGCGATGATAGTATAACGTATGCCGAGCATACCAAACGATGTTTCGTTAAAAAACATCCATCGGAATACGATCGGCATACGTGCAGCGTGGGTCCTAAGGGTCAACATGCGCCCTAAAAGTGTTAAGAAATACGTCATTTGTATATTACTATGTTCACTTCGTACTTTGAAGGTTTTTGAAAATTATTTTTGACAGGTGAGAATTAAAATTCATCAATTCTTTGTGTTATTTAAATCAATAATTAAAGTGTTATATTATTATTATGTAATTTACCTACTTTTATTATTTTAACATCAATTATTCACCAAATGTCATAAATTATATTGAGGAATCATTGTGAAATCAGCAACAAATTTCCATATGTATTTAATATTTATTTATGTATAAAGTATGTTTGACCCACCGGATTTGTATGCCGTTTGAAAATTTACATAATTATAGGTGATATCTAACTAAAATCACAATGGCATACGTTATACTGTCATAGCAATTGTTAGAAAATTCGCCCAACTTTTTATCGTATGCCGTTCGACAAACTTGCATAATTAGACGCATATTCCATTGAAAAAAGCAATGGCATACGTTATACTATCATCGCAAAATGTGATTTTTTAAAAACAATAATCAATGTGCGTGTGTGTGTGTGTGTGTGTGTGTGTGTGTGTGTGTGTGTGTGTGTGTGTGTGTGTGTGTGTGTGTGTGCGCTCGTGCGTGCGTTCGCGCGCGCGCCTACTATAGCCTTTCGTTCCGGTTCATTATCTCAAATTCTACTGAACATAAAATTCCAATATTTTGCATTATACATTTATATTTGTATATGTTAATGAAGAGCTGAAACGATTTTAGTAAAAATCTGCCAACCGAAAATGGTATTTTTTTGAAGCATTCTAACATTTTTTGCAAAAAATATTGGAAATACTGCGATAGTTACAATTTGTCATGCGACATTTGAAAGAACAAATTACCTCTTACAATATTTATTTAACATCTTTTCTATATCTCTTACCGATAACGGAAAATTATTTTTCAAAAATATGTAATGTTACCTACCACGATTTGTAAATGATTATATAGGATAAAAAATCTGTTGTGGCCAGCACACGACCTCTCGCCTTAACACTGTAATTTATGGGAATTTGGTTTTAGTTAGGCTTTCTTAAATTATAATTTTGCAATAAATTTATAAACTTTTTGAAAATAATTTTATAGTTCTTAGTTCTTAATTAGCTCTTTATAGATACAAATTTAACTTTATTATTACCTTATTACATTATGTTCAGTTAATAATATTTACATTTCTTTTAAAATGGTGCCACAAACATTTCAGAAATTGTGCATACGTCTGTTCATTTGTCACATTGACATATTCATTTTTGTTTTTAATTTTTTCCTATATTGTGATTTACAAATCGTGGTAGGTAAAATTATATATCTTTGAAAAATAATTTTCCTTTATTGGTAAGAGATATAGACAAGATATTAAATAAATATTGTAAGATATAATTTGTTCTTTGAAATGTCGTATGACAAATTGTAGCTATCGCAGAATTTTCTATATTTTTTGCAAAAAATGTTAAAATGCTTCAAGAAAATACCATTTCCGGTTGGCAGATTTTTACCAAAATCTAATCAGCTCTTCATTAACATATACAAATGTATATTGCAAAATATTAGAATTTGATGTTCAGTAAAATTTGAGATAATGAATCAGAACGAAAGACTATAGTAGGCGCACATACAGACTTCCATACATACACACAGACACACACACACACACATACAGACATCATCGTGAAAATAGTCAAAATAGGTTCTAAAGGTGCTAAAACGTGCTTATTGACAAAAATCTCGACATCGAATTTTTTCACGATCCCTATACCTCTCTAGGCGAGAGGTAAAAATTAAAAACAAAAATGAAAATGTCAATGTGACAGATGAACAGATGTAGGTAGGTATACATAGTTTCTGAAATTTTGGTTGCACCCATGGGCGTACCGAGGGGGGGCAGGGAGGGGCAGCTGCCCCCCCTGGAGTGTGCCTGCGCCAAAGTACTGTTGTATGTATGAAATTTTAGATGAATTAAAATTTATAAGCATTTCAAAAAATCAAAATGTTTATTCAGAATCACGTAACGAGTTACGATTAAATCAGTTAACTTTTAAAAAGTCGCGCTACGCGCAATAGTGAGTTGCGGTGAGCCGTGCCGCCGCCGGCGCCGCGCTGACGATGACTGCGAAAGCACACGACGAGTTGTAGCTTGTGCTTGACATTGTTCAGTTAAACATTATATACATAGTGCACTGAACTATATAAAATAACGGGAAAAACGATCACCACAGAGATGTACTTCCAGCATGGACCTCTTCATTTTGGATAAATTGGCTGCACTCTAACCCCATATTTAGTGTCTTTCTTTATAATCTAGTGTCTTTCATTTTAGCGGTTGCCTGTATTGCTGATATAATGGCGGGCATTTTAAATAAAATATACTTAAATAAAACATAGTAAACCAAAAATGGATAAAACAAAAATACGAAAAAAACCGAACGACAAAAATACAAAATAAAAACGACTATCGACGACCCGACGTGACGTATCGTTACAGAAGTCACTAACTTTAGGCAACATAAAAAATAAAAGACACTAATTATAGGGTTAGCAGTGCTGCTAATACTTCCAAAATGGAGGGCTCCATGGGAAGCACTTTTAATATGCATGTTTTCGAGATCATCCTTCCCGTTATTTTATATAGTTTAGTGACATAGTGTCATATTGAATGAATACTAAAATGGACATATATGCTCAGTGTACATAAAAACTTGTAAATAGTTTGGGTGATTCTTTCACGGAAGTTGTGTTAAACCGCTTTGCGGAAGATCCAGGAAAATTGCTTTCCAAATAAACTTAATACAGAATTATTGATACTAATTAGTTAATACCTAAGGTAATAAATAAACATTTCTATTTATGTTGAATTATTTACAATAAATTCCTGATTTGCCCCTCCCTAGACCAAAAGCTGGGTACGCCCATGGTTGCACCATTTATTAAGAAATGTATAAATATATTAATAACTGGATTTGAAACTTAGTAGGTACCTAGGAGCTGAAATTTAATTAATAAAAAACTGACTGAATTCCAGTATATAATAAGGTAATAATAAAATAAAAATTGTATCCACAAAGAGCTAATTTGATTTCAATGTCAATCGGAATCGGTACGTTGCTTGAAGAACTATAAAAAAAAATCCGATGTGGCCAACACATGACCTCTCGCCATATACTCTACTATTTTACTAAGTGTGTATGAAAGTACTTACTCACAAATATACCATTGTACTTGAAGGGAATTCGGGAATTGTAGTTTTTATAATATTATTAAAGTTTATTATGATCTTATAAATATTAAATGACATTTCATATTTTCTATTTCAATTTGCCAAAAAGTCAAAAATTCATATGACATTAACACTCAAATATTTTATTTTTTGTTTCCATAGGTAGGCAGATAAATCAAAATTGTAACAAATTTGTAGAATTTTTAACTTCTTGTAATTGGAAAATGGTGCTAGATTGAAACAACGTTTTGAATACATATTGTAGATAGTAACATTTAGTATACAATGTTTTTTAAAAAATTCCTATTAATTCATAAATTTTGAGAATATTCAAGAAAAACTCTTCAGATCTTCAAGAAACTACCACTTCCGGTTGCACGATCAACACCAAAATCTAATCAGATCTAATCTAGGGTGTCAGAATATTGTATACAAAATTTCAAATTTTTTTATTCAGTGGTATTTGAGTTATCGTACCTCCAACATCCATCCTGACACACACACACACACAGACAGACAGACACACATACACACATACACACACACACACACACACACACACACACACACACACACACACACACACACACACACACACACACACACACACACACACACACACACACACACACACACACACACACACACACACACACACACACACACACACACACACACACACACACACACACACACACACACACACACACACACACACACACACACACACACACACACACACACACACACACACACACACACACACACACACACACACACACACACACACACACACACACACACACACACACACACACACACACATCGCGAAATTATCAAAATCGTGTTCTAGGGACCTCAAAACGTGCTTATCCATTGAAAACTCACTATCGAAATTTTAGCATGATTACAATACCTCTCTTACAGATATGAGTGGCGAGAGATAAAAATTACAAAAAGTAGCCTAACAAAAACCAAATTCACATATTAGTGTCAAGGCGGGAGGTTATGTGCTGGCCACAACAGATTTTTTTTATCAGTAAACATAGGGATAATTAACATACTAAAATAAATATGAAATATAAATTAAAGAAATGATAAATTATTTATTTATATTTTCTACACTTAAGAACTAAAAAAATAATGTGTACAATGGTGACAGAATTAATGTTGAACAATTAAAAGATCGAATTACTCTCCAGCAAATAACTAATGCTATAAATTCGTTTTTTAATCGTTTAGGATATTGTTTAGAAGTTAATGGTTCCAATTTTGAGCATTTAATTAGTTTTCCGTTGATCGTTTATTAATGAGTATCATTAATGTAAAAAAATCATACATTTATGACCTCTATAAATGCATGATTTTTTATTAATCAACGATTTATTGGATGCATTCAATACACGTAATATTGTATTATATTGACCAGCTCTAAGTTTTACCAAAATACAAAACAGAAAAAAAAAATGATTTTCACACTTCTAGGTAAATAATATTTATGTAGAATTGCTTTAAAATGAATATAAAAATAATAACAATATTCTAAAAACTAAAAAATCTTAGGATTTAGTACTGCTAATCAATATTAAGTGAACTGACTGCACCCGCTTCTCCCTGAAAACAGTTGATTGTTATTGTTGAGTTGTCCATTGTTGTCGAATTGTGGGTAAACATTTAAAGCGGTCCTAATTTGTTATGGAATAAAATTGAATTTTTTTCAAATTAAAAACGTATGACCAACGGAAATAGTTATTTACGAACCAAATGCGGGAAGATTTTCATCCCACATGAGCGTTTTTTTTGAAACACGAGCGGAGCGAGAGTTTCATTTACGCGAATGCTGGGATGGGTCTGCCCGCAAGAGGTTTGTACAATGTTTTTTGTAACGAATAAAACTATAATCAAATACATTCAAGTTGTAATTGTAGTCTTGTCATTAAATTTGAGGTTACGATGCTTTTTGTACTCACTACTACCGCCATTATTTAAAAATAAAACTTGTGTGCAGCGCGCCATCTGTCGGTAGTAGTGAGTACAAAAAGCATCGTAACCTCAAATTTAATGACAAGACTACAACTACAACTTGAATGTATTTGATTATAGTTTTATTCGTTACAAAAAACATTGTACAAACCTCTTGCGGGAAGACCCATCCCAGCATTCGCGTAAATGAAACCTTCGCTCCGCTCGTGTTTCAAAAAAACCGCTCATGTGGGATGAAAATCTTCCCGCATTTGGTTCGTAAATAACTATTTTGTACTCATCACCTAGGAAGTGACATATGAAACACGCAATTAACAATCGGAAATGTCAATTTCCCAGTGCAGTCAATCAGGAAAAATGCAAATAACACTGGCCTTTCTAGACATTTCAGAGTAAAATCATCTTAAAAATAATAAAATTTAGTTTATAAAGTGTTACTTCCGGGAATTATAATTAGTGAAGACCACCGAAAACCGCCAATATTTAAAAATACAACTTGTGTGCAGCGCGCCATCTGTTGGTAGTAGTGAGTACAAAAAGCAACGTAACCTCAAATTTAATGACAAGACTACAACTACAACTTGAATGTATTTGATTATAGTTTTATTCGCTACAAAAAACATTGTACATACCTCTTGCGGGAAGACACCATTCCAGCATTCGCGTAAATGAAACCCTCGCTCCGCTCGTGTTTCAAAAAATCCGCTCATGTGGGATCCAAATCTTCCCGCATTTGGTTCGTAAATAACTAGTAACTAACTCATGTGTTAATAGGCGATTAATAATCTCAATAATTAACGCGTTCGCTTCTCTCACGCGTTAAAAAGTCTCAATTATTAATATTAATATTTATTTTAGTATTTTAATTATCCCTATTAGCCCAGTTAAAATCGACACAAAAATTCGCTAAATTCGCAAAGCATGATGTATCTCTGATTTTGTAGTATGTTGTTTGGACCCATTAGGGATATCTATACCCAAGTTTCCAACTCTCAAAAAGTTGTGGAAAAATTTTTATACACGAAAAACCGCGAAAATTTCGGATTTTTTTCAGATTCTGCTCTATATCTCCTAATCCATGCATTTTTCGTCGAAAGATATTCTATACCTTCTTTAAGACCATTAAATTTGTGACAAAATAAGTCCAAGCGGAGCTCTATACGTCTAATAGTTTCCGAGATATGGCACTTTGAAAATAGGCCAGTTTTTTCAAAAATTGAAAGTTGTGAAATTTTTGCTTTTTTCGTAATTTTGAGCTATAACTTCTGAACGGATAAAGATATTGACTTCCAGTTTCTTTTATTAAATTCTAAGAACATTTCTCTATAAAATACGTTATTTTAGAAACTTTTTAGAGCATTCATGAAGCCAAAATATCAATTAATTTTTTTTGAAAAGTTGTCAAATATTTTATATTTATTGTGTTTAATGTACTGTAACTTCTAAACGGATAAAGTTATCGACTTCCGGTTTATCACATTAATTTCTACGAACATTTCTTCATAAAATGCAGTATTTAATTAATTTTTTTTTGTATTTATTAAGCCAAAATATCAAATGTTTTTTCAAGAGAAAATTGAGGAAATTTTTAAATTTGTAATATTTATTGTGTTTAATGAGCTGTAACTTCTGAACGGATAAAAATATCGACTTACGGTTGCTTTTATTAAATTCTACGAACGTTTCTCCATAAAATACATTATTTTAAAAACTTTAAACTTTAAACCTAAATTTCAAATGTTTTTCCGAGAGAAAGTAAAGAAATTTTTAAATTTTTAATAATTGCTGTGTTTAATGTACTGTAACTTCTGAACGGATAAAGTTATCGAATTTCGGTGTCTTGCATTAAATTCTACGAACATTTCTCCATAAGATGCAGTATTAAAAAAATTTTTTTTTGGGTATTTATTAAGCCAAAATATTAAATGTTTGTGCAAGAGAAAATTGAGAAATTTTTATACTTTTAATATATATTGTGTTTAATGAGCTGTAACTTCTGAACGTATAAAAATATTGACTTCCGGTTGCTTTTATTAAATTCTACGAACGTTTCTCCGTAAGATAAATTATTTTAAAAACTTTTTAGGTCGTTTATTAAGCCAAAATATCAAATGTTTTTCCGAGAGAAAGTAAAGAAATTTTAAAATTTTTAATAATTATTGTGTTTAATGTGCTGTAACTTCTTAACGGATAAAGTTATCGATTTCCGGTTTATCGCATTAAATTCTACGCACATTTTTCCATAAGATATAGTATTTAAAGAATTTTTTTTTGGTTATTTATTAAGCCAAAATATCAAATATTTTTCAAAAGAAAATTGAGAAATTTATAAATTTTTAATAATTGTGTTTAATGTGCTGTAACTTCTGAAGGGATAAAATTATCGACTTCCGGTTTCTTTTATTACATTCTACGAACATTTCTCTATAAAATACATTATTTTAAAAACTTTTTAGGGTGTTAATTAAGCCAAAATATCAAATAAGATAAGAAACCGGATAGTGTGACGTGAAAGAGGGGGTGAAGATCCATGAGAGGGTTGGAAGAGGGGTACCTACCTACATTATTCAATTTACATACCTCCTATATGATCATAATACGTTTTGCATGTTTAAATCTCACTTCATGCAACAAAAAAGTGGTTAGGTACAATTCTGGGAAAATGCGATTTTACCTTATATGGGTTTTTTTGAGATTTTGAGAGAACTACGAGGCTTATAGATCCCACTCTGCACTTAGTTTTAAGCTAATTAAATTGTGTACAAATTATATTTGCAAGTTTTACTCGTAGGATCAATGGTTTCGACGAAATTTCAGTCCAAAGAAGGTCTAAAACTAAAATTAGCAATATTTGGAAAAATTGGCCTATTTTCAAAGTGCCATATCTCGAAAACTATTAGACGTATAGAGCTCCGGTTAGGCTTATTTTATCACAAATTTAATGGTCTTAAAGAAGGTATACAATAGCTTTGGACGAAAAATGCATGGATTAGGAGATATAGAGCAGAATCTGAAAAAACTTTTTGAGAGTTGGAAACTTGGGTATACATATCCCTAATGGGTCCATACAACATACTAAAAATTCAGAGATACATCATGCTTTGCGAATTTATTGTCGATTTTGACTGGGCTATGTTTCTTCTTCTTCTTCCAATGGCTCTACTGCCCAAATCGGGCTGTAAGGGGAGTAACTCCCGGCATAAAAATGGTGAAAAGTACTTCTAGTTTTTTTCCATAAAATTGAAGTAAAAATTCACCTTTTTAGACAACAAATACATTTTTTGAATAGATAAAGGTTGTCTCCAACTGCGTCTAATGCCACATTTTTCATTTTTGTACTCTATTTTTTACCTCTCGCCTAGAGAGGTATAGGGATCGTGAAAAAATTCGATGTCGAGATTTTTGTCAATTAGCACGTTTTAGCACCTTTAGAACCTATTTTGACTATTTTCACGATGATGTCTGTGTGTGTGTGTGTGTGTGTGTGTGTGTGTGTGTGTGTGTGTGTGTGTGTGTGTGTGTGTGTGTGTGTGTGTGTGTGTGTGTGTGTGTGTGTGTGTGTGTGTGTGTGTGTGTGTGTGTGTGTGTGTGTGTGTGTGTGTGTGTGTGTGTGTGTGTGTGTGTGTGTGTGTGTGTGTGTGTGTGTGTGTGTGTGTGTGTGTGTGTGTGTGTGTGTGTGTGTGTGTGTGTGTGTGTGTGTGTGTGTGTGTGTGTGTGTGTGTGTGTGTGTGTGTGTGTGTGTGTGTGTGTGTGTGTGTGTGTGTGTGTGTGTGTGTGTGTGTGTGTGTGTGTGTGTGTGTGTGTGTGTGTGTGTGTGTGTGTGTGTGTGTGTGTGTGTGTGTGTGTGTGTGTGTGTGTGTGTGTGTGTGTGTGTGTGTGTGTGTGTGTGTGTGTGTGTGTGTGTGTGTGTGTGTGTGTGTGTGTGTGTGTGTGTGTGTGTGTGTGTGTGTGTGTGTGTGTGTGTGTGTGTGTGTGTGTGTGTGTGTGTGTGTGTGTGTGTGTGTGTGTGTGTGTGTGTGTGTGTGTGTGTGTGTGTGTGTGTGTGTGTGTGTGTGTGTGTGTGTGTGTGTGTGTGTGTGTGTGTGTGTGTGTGTGTGTGTGTGTGTGTGTGTGTGTGTGTGTGTGTGTGTGTGTGTGTGTGTGTGTGTGTGTGTGTGTGTGTGTGTGTGTGTGTGTGTGTGTGTGTGTGTGTGTGTGTGTGTGTGTGTGTGTGTGTGTGTGTGTGTATGAAAGTCTGTATGTACGCCTACTATAGCCTTTCGTCCCGGTTCATTATCTCAAATTCTACTGAACATAAAATTCTAATATTTTGCATTATACATTTATATATGTTAATGAAGAGCTGAAAAGATTTTGGTAAAAATCCACCAACCGGAAATGGCACTTTTCTTGTAGCACTATAACATTTTTTGCAAAAATTGTATAAAATAATGCGATTGTTACAATTTGACATACCACACATGAAAGAAGAAATTACATTGTACAATATTTAATCTTACTTGTTTCTATATCTTTAACCAATAAAGAAATATAATTTTTTTAAATATATAATTTTACCTACCACGATTTGTGAATTCCGAAATAGAAATAAAATTTAAAACAAAAATAAAAATTGTCAATGTGACAGATAAACAGAAATAATATAATGTATGATTATTTTATATTATTATATCAAATGTTATACGGTGTTGTTGTATTTTATTTAAATTAAAGCTTAATATTTGGTTAAATACGAGGTTAAATAATAATACTTCAATGTCAAGGCGAGAGGTATTGTAACGGCCACGTCAGATTTTTTATATTCATGGCTAAACATCGCCAATTTTAGCTATTTTGTGAGTTTTTTATACGTATTTTATCACATATTTAAACAATTGCATTAGACGCACTTGAGGACAACCTTTAGCTATTTAAAAATATCTCATTTGTTTAAAAAATCCTAATATTGAAACCAGTTTTAAGGGAAAAACTGAATATCGTTTTTCGCTATTTTGACGGTTTGTATTTAACCATTTGTAATTTAATTTTCTGCATTAAATAGTTCATAAAGAGTTGTATTTATTTATTTAAATTAATAATTTTATTCTTTGTTTATTCATTTGTAACAAGCCGCACAGTGAAATCCAGCATTTTGGTATCGACTCCCCTAATGCACCGGTATCGCCGAGCCGCAGCTTTAACACTGCCGTACTGCCGGTACAGGGTTTCGTAGCCATTTGCTACATATTTAAGATGCACAAGTGGCTGGCTTGTGGAATCCGAGTGTGATGAATACATGTAGCCGTATTCTTTTTATTTAACGACAAATCACACATTGTCGATCGGCAGCGCTGGGACTCGAACCACTGTTGCGTGGTTCGCGTGACGTCATAGCGAGCTAGGAGATGTACTAAGCGCGCTCGGCCACGGCGCCGATATCCCTATGTTTACTGATAAAAAAATCTGCTGTGGCCAGCACACGACCTCTCGCCAAATTCTGCTTATTCTACTAATCTAATAAATAGTTTTACTTACATTTTAATAGTTTTATGTTCACGTAATATGTAAACGATAATGTAAACCAAGATGCAA